>BSBM01000629.1:3992500-6992272 GCA_027924585.1 Larix kaempferi | reverse complement strand
TTTCAAATAATATCTTCTTTGAGTTTTTTATTATAGATATGGGTCACAATGCTGAAATATTGAGAGAGATTGCATCTCTCAGAGGCATTAGCAGTGTATTTAGGGGTCCCCCTCCTCTCCCTCCCCTCTTCTCCTCTCCCCCCTGCCCCTCTTAAGACATTACTAAATTCCCTTCTTAGAATATACAAATTTAGTGATCATTTATATTTTCAAAATAATAAGAATTAATAGTTAAAAACTATACTAAGCTTTGAGAACTTGATTAATTAGTCAATAATTTTGAAAAATGATTTATCCTTCAAAATTTTAAAATATCATAATAAAATAACACAATTTTTAATAACATAATTTAAAAATATTTATAATATTTTAAATTTAACATTCAAACAAAATTAAAATATATTGATATCATACCATTACATTTTTAAATTTTATTTTAATATTTAAGGTAAGGGAAATAATTATAATAATGAATTTATCGTCCACATTTCTTTAAACCATGGGGTTTTGTGGTTCCTAATAAATCAAACCATGGGGTTTTGTGGTACCTAATACGTCAATTTAAATAATAGTATTCCTTCACATTTACCATAGTGGAAAAGAGAGAGTAAAGGAAAATGTACCTTGATATTGGATAGTTGATTCTATGTATTCACAGTTCAAAAACAAAAGAACTTGGGATTTATGTTCTTGAAAAACACTTGGAAGGAATGAATTTTTATGATACGTTGAAGCTTGAGGGAGGTGCACTCATTGGAATTCATGGAAATCATACCTATGAGACAGTTATGTGAGAAATCACAATAAATTAAACTCTATAGGAAGCTACCACTGAATAATGTTTCACCCTAGATGTTGGTAGAAAGAAATCGTTGTCAAAAGTATTTCACCTATAAATTCATTGCTAGAAAGAATATTTCCCACTTAGAGACGACGTGGAATTGGGCCAGTGAAACCATTCCCCTGGATGTTCAATGCCATGAGATTTTAATAACTGTGGAGCTTTTGTAACAGGGTTCCCATTGAGATTAGCTTTCATAGTAAGGCTCCCGTGGATATTTGTTCCATAATATAAAGTTTTGTCACTTTGGCATGTCTACTCTTAAGTGTAGAACCATTCAACTCATGTGGTAGACCATCAATTTCAATAGCTTCCCCCATCACCATCATCTAAGTCCACAGGGTAAATGAAACCATCACCAACTAATTGAATAATTTTTCAGTTCCAACAGATTTCCTTCTTGTTCCATTTGGGGCCAAGACCAACTGACCCACTGAAATAAGTCAAACCAAGCGGAAGTAAGTTAAATATCTTATCCACCACCTACCTAGCTTCACAATCGACCTAGCTCCATGACCCTCACAAGCTCATGGCCTTCATGTTGCTTCACATTCCCCCACCTAGATTCATGGCCCATCGACCGCTCCTCGACCTTCCTAGATTCATGGCCCATCGACCAATATACATCCTCAGAGTTATCCCCATAGATCATCAGCCGCTTCGCTACCCCCATTTAGTTTTTCCTAACAATTGCATCCATCAATTGTGTTCCTATTGCATTGAAAATCAAGATGAAGTTAGTTAAATAGAGACACAAAATTCAAATCGAGAGGAAAAATTCAAACTGGGCTTAAATCAATCAAACCAAGATGAAAAAGTCAAAATAAGTCAAACTGAGATGAAGGAAGTCAAATCAAGATGAAAAATGTCAAATCAGTTTTGTTGGAATTGATTTAATACTAAGAGGGGGGTGAATCAGTATTAGTGCAGTTTTGAGCAGTTTTTACCTTCTTTAACATATTAGTCTTAGCTTAATCTCGATCTTCAATTATGCATCAACATAAATAAAACATTTATCAACATTTTCACCAAGACAAAGAACACAGAACACACATAATTTTAATGTGGAAACCCAAATCGGAAAAAACCACAGAATGCTCTTTTGTAATGAATAGAATACATTCAAGGAAGCACCGACTACTTTTGTTTACCAACATCAACTGGAAAGAGGCACCAACTTCTGGTTTTATAGGCACCTACTCCTTGCCCCATCCTGCCACCCAGATATACAAAATAAGATGTTGCCTTATTGAACTTCCAACATGCACACACTTCTAATCTTTTGATTGTTCTGTTGTGCACTCTTATATGTATGCAATTGTATAGTTGTCACTTCCCTGCATACATCACTTGACTTATCATTCCACTCAAATATTCACTTCTGCTGATGAATCACTTCATGTACTATGTGTTGCTTCAGTTGATCCTGCAATCTGCGTCAAGATTCACTTTGTTGTTCTGCTTCTGTGCAACTACACTATACCAACTCATACTGTGCTTTAATTGATAGCTTGCTGATATAAAATTATGCACCAGTATCGAATGGAACTGCGCACTTACTAAGATGTGTCTATTCAGTTTAAGTGCCACACTATTTCAGATAATCTGCGACATGTTGTGCATCATATGATACGTCCTTTCAGTTTAGCACACTTTCCTTAGACCATCCTCATCATGACATGCATACTAGATTCTGATGTTGCTATGGCGTTGTGCACTCCACTTCAACCTTCGTGCATTAGCCAAACTTCTGCACATCTTCTTATATACTTCAGTTCTGTCTCTGCGCTTCTGACTTCCAAACCATCTGCGACTGTCTACAATATGATCATTCAATCATCATGCTCTTGCGCATCCTCTCCATTCTGTTATTATGTATTTGTGCAATCGTTACAGATCTACAACATCATTCTGCGCACCACTATTCTTTTGCATGTGTGCACCTGGCTCCTCGCTAGATCATATTGTTTTGTACCTCGAGCCCTCAATGCTCTTAATATAAATATATATCTTCCACTTATAAGCTCTATGATCTTGCCATCAAGCTTACTTCAAATCTCCAAATTGCTTCCCTATTTATACATGTCCTGCATGGTTTGTATGTCCACAATTTGGTTGTGGCATTCCTTCTTCCTTGCTTCACAGAATATGCCTCTACCACATGCCATGTTCTACATCATTGATGGGTTCTGCACATACATGGTCCTTGACTTGGTGGGACTTTCACCCTTGTTGTACCATTACTTGTGGGTCTTGTGCACTTGATGAATCAATTCTTTGTTGAGCTTGCACATACGTGATATTCAACTTGCTGGGACTTTGACCCTTGCGATACCATCACTAGTGGTACTTCTGCATCGGTTGTGGAATTTACTCATATACTAAATTCAACCGCTACACCCTTCTTGGAATTTGTGCACGTTCCAACAACTGAAAGCTTTGTCTGATTGGTGATGACTTGTGCCCTTTCAGGACTTGCATAACTGCACAACCATTTCTTGTTCCATGCTGCTTACACACTCCACTTGGCTTGCTTTTGCACACTAGAATGTCTTATGTCTTGCTTGCGCACACTAGTATTTTTCCCATGTATTCTTTGGCTTGCTTGTGCATTCTTCAACCTTCTTTCCAACCAACTCTTTAGCTTGTACCTTGAAGGACTATGAATGGATGGAATTGTGACCTGCTCAAGTACATGTTCCTTATGTACTTCTTCAAACTGGATATTCATGATGTACCCCTGGACACACTTCTTCATACTGGATGAAGTTTCTAGATATTCTTCTTCACACTTGCATCCATATGCTTCACCATCTTGCTTGCGCATATACTTCCTTAATGTGGCTTTTCAATACATCTTCAAGCCATCATGGGAATACTGAATCCACTTGACTTCAATTGAAATCAATGACTTAAACTAAATTAGTTTACATCCTCTTTGACATTAGTTGACATCAATGACAACAAAAGTTCACCAATTTCGCCCTTTGGAATTGATGTCAACACCATATGAAGCTGTGCATAATAATCTTCGTGAGATTATATGCTTCATCTGTTCTTGTTGCAGTACTCCCCCTGTGTATATGCTCCCCCTGAGTTCTTTTCCAGTTTGAACCTTTGACATCTGCATATGAAAATTCTTCTGTTAGTACTTCTTCTGCTTTATTTTAATTCTGCACAAATCGCATGCATTAAGATCATCTTTACTGCTTTACTACATGCTCTTGGTTAGCTTCATCTTTATTCCATTTCTTCAATAATCCGCTTCACGCTATTTCATGTCTTCTTTCTCGTCATCTTCACGTATTTACTTCACGTTCTTCCTTTGCTCCTGCATCTTCTTGCTTCAGCTGCATTAATTTGTGGCTTCATGTTTCTTCTTCTTCTTGCTGCATCTTCTCAACTGCATTTAGCTTCAAGTTACATGTACAATTAGCTCCATGCATTTCTCCCCCTTCACTTATTACTCACATGGATGACTCCCACTGTCTGAATGCTTCATTTCTCTTACTGAAATTCTGAACATATTGTAGCCTTGAGTATTTGCATATTTGTTTTTACGACTGCAACTTTTTCTTTCAGTTCCTCTTTCTTAGTCACAATGGCTGGTTTTGCCTTTTCATTTGGAATTGATTCCATAGTTTCTAAGAAATCATCAATTGCTTCTTTGATTTCACCTTGTAGTAGGGGTAAATATTCTATAATGTTGAAGGATTCTTCCTTTAGAGGTCCGAGCCTATCAATCACCTTATGTTTCCCTTCCCGTATTTTTTTTTACTTCTTGTAGTTGCTTCTTACATTCACCCATCTTGCTCATCATTTCGACAGCTGGAAGGCTGGTCAAACTGTCACGAATCTTTTCTTCTAAATCTTGTGCATTTTCAAGCCTCTTATTTACTTGTTTCAGCTGCTCATCTTCAACCAGATTGTCCATCATTGAACACTCTCTTCATGCAGCTCTACACATTTCAATTCCAAAGTATTAATGTTCTCGATTGCAGTGTTTATTCTTTCAAATTTTCTTGCATGCTCTGTTTCAACCTCTGAAAGAGTCTCTGGTTGTTGTTTTGTAAACAGATCTTTGATTTTGTTCTAGCATACTGAGACGAAAACTACTAAATCGAGACGAAAAATGCCAAACTGAGATGGAAAATTTCAAACTCGGCTACAATCAGTCAAACTGAGTCGAGAAAACTCAAACTAAGTTGTAAGAAGTCTAACTGAGACAAAAAAATACATACTGAGATGGAAAAGGTCAAACCAAGCAAGAATTGACAAATTGAGGCGAATTAAGTCAAATTGAGACATAAAAAAATCAAACTGAGATGGAGTAAGTCGAACTGGAGAAAGTCAAGCCAAGCTAGAGAACGTCAAATTGAGTCGAAATCAATCAAACCAAGCTCAAGGAATTCAAACTTAGACAAAAGAAAAGACATTTTCCATCTCAATTTGGATTTTTATATCTCGGTCTATCTTCCTTCATCTTAGATTTACTAGTTTCAACTCGGTTTGACTTACTTCGGACCAATTTGATCGATTCTAGCTCAGTTTGAATTTTTTTGTCTTGGTTTGAGTTTTTTCATCCCTGTTTGACTTCCTTTATCTCAGTTTGAGTTTTTTTGTCTCAATTAGATTGATTTCAACTTCGTTTGACTTTTTCTATCTCAGTTTATCTTTTTCATCTATTTTTTACTAACTCCAGCTTGGTTTGTCTTATTACACTTGGTTTGAATTTTTCAGCTCGAATCAAATTTTTTTAGTTTGACTTACTCCGACTCAATTTCACTCACCGCGGCTCAGTTTAACCGATTCCAACTGGGTTTGACTTTTTCAATCTTAGTTTGGATTTTATCATCTAAGTTTGACTTCTTTCGGCTTGGTTTGACTCATTTGTGATTGGTTTGACCTTTTTCTACTTTGATTTAACTAACTCCGGCTCTATTCGATCAATTCTGGGTTGGATTGAATCCTTTCACATTGGTTTGGATTTTTTTCATCTTTATTTGAGTGATTTCATCCTAGTTGGACCTTTTTTTCTCAGTTTTGACATTCTTTATCTCGATCAAACCAATCCGAATTTAGTTAATAGATACGAAAAAATTCAAACCAAGGTGAAATACAACAAATCAAGATTAAGGAAGTATTCTAGGGATGAATGTCAAACTATGTCGAAGTAAGTCAAATTGAAACAAAAAAGACAAACCAAGATGGAAAAATTCAAACCAAGTTTAAATGAGTCAAACCGAGATGAAGTAAGTCAAAGAGAGACAGAAAAAGATAGATTGAGATGAAAAAGTTGAATTGAACTGGAATCAGTCAAACTAAGCTAGAGTAAGTCAAACTTATTCAAAAATGTCAAACCAAGATGAAAAAAGTTAAACTGAAACAAAAAGTCAAACATAGCTGAAATTAGTCAAACCAATCTGAAATTGATCAAACCTAGCCGAAGGAAGTCAAACATAGATAAAAAGGCCAAATCGGGACCAAAAAAGTCTAACCGAGATGAAATCGGTTAAACTGCACCGGAGTAAGTTTGATTGAGATGGGATACAAGTCAAATCAATTTGACTTACAATAGCTCAGTTTGACCAATTCCATTTCAATTTGGCTTTTCTCGTCCCTATTTGAATTCCTTCATCTTGGTTTGACTTTTTTCATCTCGATTTGATTGATTTCAACTTGGTTTGACTTTTTGTCTCGATTTGTGTTTTTTTTCTTTGTTTAACTTACTCCGACTAAGTTTGTCTTATTTCACTCAATATGAATTTTTCGGCTCAGCTCGAATTTTTTCAGTTTGACTTACTTTGGCTCAATTTGAGATGGAAAATGTCAAACAAAGATGGAATCAGTGAAAGAGAACTAGAATCAGTAAATTAGAGACTAAAATGTCAAATCAAGATGATGGAAGTGAAAGAGATATGGAAAAAGACAAGCTGAGACAAAAATAGTCAAATTGAGCTAGAATTGATCAAACTAAGCTAGAGTAAGTCAAACTAAGGTAGATTTTTTGTAATTCAAGGAAGATTTTGGGATTTACATAAAGGTCAATCCCTCAAAAATATTCCAGGATTTACAATCCCTCAACAATCACTCTATTAAGCTCTATACAGAAACGCAAGAGACCCAATGCATTCTATACCCTAAGTAATCAATTATTCTTACCATAATGATATAGGTTGCAAGAGACGTATAAAGAAATAGATGTAATATCGGATCCACTAACGGATTTCCAAGAAATTTATGCAACCAAATCATATAAAACCTTGATCAAATTCTCTAGAATCACATATATACAAGTTTTTATGAAATTAAAACTGTATTGACTGACCTGTAAATGTTTGTCATGGTTTTCGAAGGTCATCGACGCTTGTAGAAGTCCCGTGATCTACATTTTTCATTTCATAAAGAATGCAATCTATGCAACCTATGATACCACCATGCTTCTTCTACAATTTAACAGTGTTATCAATTGCTAACCAAATTTGAATTCCACCTATCAGTATCAACCTTTTATTACTACAAGTTACAGTTGGACCTCCTGAGTTACCACGGTTTACCACGAAATTCCCTTGTGCATTAAGGGTTTATAATATGAATAGAAACCACCAATAGCGCAATCTAATCCGCAAGTCAACTGAGGCAAGCAAATAACCAAAATCGACAGGGAATCATCAACACTGAAAGTGAGATTGACTCTTGGATCTTCGTGAAGGGTTTACCTTGTAGGTTTAAATCAAAGGAAATACCTCAAGGTAATTCAAGTATGTAATGGAATACCCTCACAAGGTTGTAGGAATACCAGTATCAAATTGGTACCCCTTAGAATTGGGATCATAGATTGCGATTGTATAATTGTCATAGTAAAGATGCTTGGAGAGACTGTAAAGTATTGTCCTCTTTTAACATAGGTTCGTAAAGTAATAATGCCTTCCTTCTTTTGCTCGAAGGATAAGAGTCCAAGTTCTCATTTATTTCAGAGAATCCATAGCTAATCCAAGGGTCCATCTATTGTTATAAGGAGAGAGGGCCCAAAAGATGAGAGAGGGGTCAACTTACAGGTCACCCTTCCCACTTTTGATCTAACACATAAGATACAAGGAAATGGGTCAACATGGAGGTCTCCCTTTCCACTCTTTGTAAACAATGAAAGAATACAAAGTGTCAAATCTAGAGAGATTTCCCTCTCTATTCTCTGCAAACAATCACAAAATCAAGGGGTTGAAATAATAGGGATTGCCCTCTCTATTCTTTGGCGAGTCCAATTAGATAAACAGTTAGCAATTACAAGAACAACTTATCGTAGATTTAATTTCAAGAAGAGATTAACAAGCCCTTAGACCTGAGTGTATGAACCTTGCTCTGATACAAAATGTAGGGACCCTCCCGAGGTCCCTGCTAACTACTCAATAAATATGTACATATGCACAAGACTCGCATCGATTCAAAAAGATAGATCTAAATTTAGGCAACATAATATGTTTTTACTTTTTCATACTAAAAGCATAGATCTACCATGCATCTTTAATCTATCAAAAACTATAACAATATACCACAGTATAATAGTCATTAACCAACCGAATGAAATAAAAACTACACAAAACATCAATATTTAAGGTATCAACACGTTAAATCTCGCAAGTTGCCGAAGGTTGAAGTATATGCAAAATATTTGCCAACTATAGGTCCACCGAAATCCACCCTACCGTACCCAACGGGTACTCTTCTTCCCCTAGGACCCTCGAGCAGCAATGGGGTTGACAAATCAAAAGCTAGCAAAAACTTCAATATGCAGGCTACTTCTATGAGGCTCCTAACCCCTCTCATACCAATGTGAACGACACCCTCTAATAGTCACCCTAAAGTGTGGCAGAGCCTCTGTTGTCCAACACTAGGGTAAAAAAGAGATGAGGGCCTCATGCCCTCTCCATCTCTTTATAACTTTTCGAAAACCCTTCATACATTCATTTTCGAATTATTTTAATTTATTTTAATTTCTTATTCACCCACCCAGTCTCAGTTCTCTCTGGTTTTCTAATTGTTTTATTTTAACTAAAATTTACTTTAGTTGAGTCCCTTGATTTCTTGATTTAAGGATTTCTTCAATCTTTTTAATTTTAGTTTACAAATTGTTATTTTGCTCACTTTTCATTTTTCACAAGTTTATAATTAAAATTAGTTAATTTGGGATTTTATTCACATAAAATTAACTAAATTATATTTCTAAATATTTTCTAAATATTCTTATTTCCCCCATTAATAATTTAATTTAATGGTTGCTTTTTATTTTTGTTGCGGGTACATCAAGGGTGTCATGCTCCACGCATGCCCTTCAGATACTCCCCCTATGGTGGGGATCTGGTACGATAACTAAGACATTCTTAACTTAGTTCGGTCGACCTTGTTGAGGGACTAATGGTTCTTGGGGAATAAGGTCGTATCCTTATTGCACAACCCCCATTAAGTTCCTCGTGAGTGACTGAATCTGTGGCCTACCCTCATGACAATACGCATCTGATGAGCAAGAGCCTCTCTCATTCTTTCCCATCTCGTCACGTGGAAAATGCTATACTTACATCATATTTCAGTTCAAACCCGTTACCTAATTTGAACTGATTGGCAATCGCAATTGCAATCATAATCCAAACATATTTACTAGGTTGAAATCACCAATAAATGATACCTGATTCAATCTAGAATCCATGCGGTATCGACACCATCTTGTGTCACATGTACTTGTCTTTCTTGTCACACTTGACGACCCATCAAAGTACATGCAAGATATAATCATAAGAAATTATAAACATTTGATCACCATCAAAATTATTTTACATTTTACATATACCTTTGATCACTATCAAAATCATGACATAATCACATAGACTGATCATCAGCAACACAATAGATAGTTCCAAGCAATTGTATTTAATAATCAAATACCAATTCCACACATGGGTGGGTCATCCGAAATAGAATTCCCTCAAATAATAAGGTGACATATAATCAAGGTCTGAATCCACACATAACCAGGTCATTCACAACCAAATTCCCTCAAATAATAATGTCGTAATCAATCTTAAAACTCAATGAAAAAATGAGGCACTACACATTCCAATAACATAAGAAACCCTGTGGCCCAAAAGGTGGAGTTTTTTGAGGGAATCTCCCATTGAGTCCTTCAGGTTACCCAAGACTCAATCCAGAGTCATAGAAAAAAAATATTCATAGGAGGTTTAGGTGATTAAAGAGAAGGTTCTGGTGGACAACCATAACAGGGGCTCAAAGAAAGATGATGAAGACAAAAATATGGAATAGGTTGGAGGATTTGAAAAATATAAGGATTTTGAAGGCTAGAATTTAGGAGGAGAATTTGGCTCTAGGGAAGAAGACCCATGGAGAGCAGTAGAGGCTACTAGATGGGAAAATATAGGGAAATCGAGGATGACCAAGTGAAAATGAGGCAACACAATCCTAATCATAAAATTCCACCCTCTTCTCTTGACTAAATATAAAAAATCCAATCACAAGATGAGGAAAAGCTATCAGAAATTAAAACAAACATATCGAGCACTATCAGAAGAGCTAACTATCACAAAGGAAAAATTGCAAAGTTATGAGACTCAACAAAACCTAGATGCTTTGTAGGTGTTATTGAAACAGAAAATGACTAGACACCACAACAAGAAGACACTCTTGTGGGAGACATCACCACTGTAACTAAAGAACCTACAAATGAAAACCTAGAAGTAGAGGAACCTGAGGAGGATAAGGTTCATCAAGAAACTTCTAAAGAATAGAGGGTGGAAACCCCTAAGACTCGCTGAATAGATTTAATCAGTATTTAGAACCTAGAAAGAGATGTGGTGAGATGGAAGGCGAAGTCAAAATACCTATAAGAAAAAGTCACTTCCCAACTCAAGGAACGAAAGGGAGGTGACCATAAAATTGAGTAGAAAAATAAAAATAACATGAGGTAGTAATGAATATATAGAGAATGAATACTAAGATTCAATAGTTGAAGCACAATAAACTATATTTGAGCCTATCTGAGCCACATGGATCACATAATGAAGAATTAATGCCTCCTTTCACCATTGTAATCTAACTATATGAAGGAACAACTAACTTCATTTTGGATGAGAATTATTGTAGTAGGATATATTGACCAAATTTTGGTCCCAAAGTAGTTCATACAACATTTTCAAGAAGTAATGCAGAAGACGAAGACTTAATACGTGGATTCTATCTACACAATTTGGTAAGGGTTGGGTTTGACTAATGAGATCTGAACCTCTATGTAGGGTATGTGTAGTTGCATGCATTTGTATCATTTATGAGGAGTCAGTTGAGATGGAGTGATGCACTTTCCTTCTTGGAATTCATAGAGTGGTATGATGACCTCTGGGTCAGAGGATCTCTACCACTAGCCAAGTTGTTTGCAGAACGAGTTGAGATCATCGAGGATTAGGAATTCATAACTTATTTCAAAGAAGCACAAAACTCAACCATTTTTTCTTTCAAGTATTGGGGAACCATGAACATATTAGAGGTATTCTTGTTCCTAAGGAAGAGGATTGAGTCCCTAGACCTAGAACTGAGAAAGAAGGACCCATTTACTTATGCCAAGTTTGAGGTTGCACTAGATTAGTTTCAAACATATTTAGATTGCCTAAAAGTGCATGGTTCTAATTAGATTGGGATAAAGTTCTACTTTCCCCTTTTGTGGATCCCTATAATAGGGGAGGAAGAGAAGGATGATTTTTGGAATATTGTCACTCAACATACAATATATTATACTGCAGAGGAAGAGGGGCACCCCTCTTATACTTGGAGTACTATATGTTTAGATTTTGTGACTCCTGCCTCTCCTAGCCTAGAAGAATATAAAAATGATTTCATGGGGACATTCAATACCTTTGGCCAGGGGGAGATGACGGGCCTCAATAATGGCATCCTTAAGCAACTCTTTTTTATACCATCAACATCCTTTTGACTACCTTCTTAAGCCTTCATTTATCGTCCTAGTACCTAAATGACAAATTTTGGCATAAGGTATATTTGTTTTGCATTTCATTGTGTTTTTCTAATTATTTGGTGGAAAAGTAAGTATATATGTAGTCACAGTAGCTTGTAGGAACATTGTAGATTTTGTATTACCGGTCAGTTAAACTGCACATTTATGCTTGTGCACCCTCAGTTAGAAATTTCTGTGTAGTTTGAGTTATAGGCTTCAAAGCTTCCATAAAAGTCCTCTGAAGTCTGTTAGTGGTCATATTGGGATTTTTTGGGTCCAACTGAAGCTGTTCGGGTCAAATTCGAGTTTGTTAGGAGGATTTTGGGAAGAGGTGGAAATCTAGTGTTATGTGTGGTCAGATTTGAACTAGTGCTCCTAGTTTTGAATCTAGTGATTCTATGGAGTTGCATTGGGGTTTATAGCTTTGATTTTGGATCAGGAATATTATAGTGGTGATATATCATACTTGATTGGCCACCTTATAGTGGTTTGACTGTATACATTTTGGGTTGCACCATATTATTCATATTCCAATGAAATATAAAACCACTGTTGTTGAAGAAATTTGAGAGTCAATTTACTCTCTATTTAAAAGTGGGAGTTAATGTGTCTAATTTTCATTTTGGGTACATTACACACTCCCAACTCATATTTCTATAGGTATCCTAAAAAATGCGGCATTCCTCTTTAGTTTTCAGCATGAATCTCCTTTCTTTATTTCATTTTCTACAAAAAACAAATTCACCATGGTGACAAGATTGCTTGTTATGACCTTTCTAGTGACCTCTATTGTTCCTTGGTCCATTACCATAATATTTTAGTAGCATAGTATCTGAAAAAGGGACCTTTTGACTGCCGATGATAATCCAAATATTGTTTCTCCATTTCTGTAATGCCCCTTCGTCACTTATTGCATTAGTAATAGGGGCCATGTTGGGGTTATAGTGTAGGCATGGGACCTACTAGTGATGGCCACACTAGTAGATCCTATCCCTGCACAATAGTATTAGACTATGCAGGGTTATAGTAATAATATTATAAGGTCTTGGGATTCATAAGAAAATACATCTATAATAATTGCTCAACTAATCATGGCTTAGGCTAAGATGGGGGTTGGGAAAATGAAAAATAATAAAATATATATATTATGAGCTAATTAATTATTTAGGGGATCATTTCATGGGAATATTTGCATGAGGACATGTGTCCCTCTTATGGGAGCTTGCAAAAATCTTAAAAAGGATGAGGAAGAAGTTAAAGGGGTATTCATCCATCTTTGTTGGGAGGTTTGGAGGCTATGAGGGTAGGATATGATTCATGTGTGATATACGGTTGATGAGATGTGGCTAGCTTCGTATTGGTGAGTGAGGGATCGGGGGCTCTCAGTCTATGCCTGAGGGGCTGGTTGGGAGAAGTAACCTGGTGGTTTCAAAGGTACAACTGTATGTTAAATCTCCGATTCAGGTATAGAATCGGTTGTCCATATATTATTTTACATAATGATAAACAATTCACTGCTTATATTAACAATTCTTCGCTTATATTATTTTTTTTTAAATTATGCAAATAGTTTTACAAATTTGGAAAATAGGAAATTTACAAATTTTATAAGATTTGGTTGTATTCTAGAGACGTCCTATAGAGGCTAGGAAAATTTGTCACTATTGACATTGATCCAACATAAGCTTCAAAATTATAATGTGTCATTTTAGTAAAGTCGTACCAAGAATTTGTAATTGATAAACAAAAACAGAAAGTTTTTGAAAATTAAAAAGAAAAAAAAGCTTTTGAAGATTGTAAAATGATAGAAAAAAATATCAAATTTAATCCTTAGAGAGTAAGAGTTACTGTAAAATATATATAATATTTTCGGTTCATATTTATATCCACCAAAAGTACCCTTTCATTCATTAAGCAAGACTTGTATCATATATTCTGAAGATAATCGATAACAGGATGAGGTATATACAAATGCAACAACTTCTTTTGAGATGAAATTCTTGCACACCCATGCTATGCAGAATATTATATATTAGAACAAACTGTAAATATTTAAGGCCTGCTTTCATGTATATTGTTCAAGGTCTTAGATCTGACAAAAATTACCCTATATCTCTTTTATGGAATAAGAGGATACCTGGATTTAAATACTTAACTAAGCATTGTTCTAATCGACTTTAAATTATGATAACATCCAGGTATTTCCCTAAGGATAAATTACTTGAATTATTTTGTTTAAGTTTTTGCTACTGGCAGCACTAGTTCTGTTTTCTTCTTTTTTTGTTGGGGAATATTTCCAACTGTCTTTACAACGGGGAAGTTCACAACCTGATATATGACCCTGATGGTTCGAGCTTCAAATTTAACTACTATGCTCTTATACTAGCGATGAAGTTGCAGGTGGCTCCTGCGTATACCTGAAAGCAAAGCTTATTGAGAGATAGGTACGGTAGATTTTTCGAGATAGTGTATTTATAAATAGGTGACCGAGATTTAAATAAATAATCCATCTATCAACAAATTTGATACCTTTGGGTATTTGATAATATTGTGGAACTCTAATTCTTATTTCACAAATGAGGTGATTCAACGATAGTCTTGTATGGCATTATAGTAAGATGTCTAAGTGTTTGAGCTTCAAAATATTTGATGGTGTACTATGTCATGAGATAGTTTATATGTATATCAAATGTATTTATTTGCATGCTCTCAAGAGAATACAACAACGCGTCTCTCACTTTTTACTATCTTATATGGTAAACTCTTTTCTGATTTCTGATTTTCTTATTGGCGCCTTTTTCCTTGCAACTGTACCGAGATTCCATACATACAATGTACATCTCGTCGGCTATGAACATAATATATATTTTATATGTATTCAAAGAAGAAATACCTCACAAGTTTGCTACTTTGCCTCACTAATGGCGCACGTGACAGGTGAGTGAATGGTCTGTCCATTGTGGTAGGAATGGGGACCGAGCAAACCTTGGCAAAGATATAGTGATGAAGGCATCCAATCCATAAGAGCAATATGCCTAACTATTCCATTTTGGGCACTTAAAAAAGTTTTTCTGGATCCACCCGACCAGTTGGGTGGGGATAGATAAATCAAGAAAAGAATACAAAAGTAGTTTCTCGAAGAATACAAAACTAGTTTATGGGGTGCCCGATAGACTTTGAATTTTACCTTATCTGCAGAACTCAGTTACTACTGCTCCTTGGAGCTTTAAGGAACAACCCAACATGAAATCAGCTAACGCCCTACTTAAAAAAGTGAGTTCCTAAACCCAGTAATAGCCTTCTGACCCTGTAAAACCCAATCGTTTTTTGTTAGATAGAGTATTATATGAGGTGAATCTATATTTAATTGAATGTAAAATTTTCCAAATCATTGAGTGAGGTTGAATGTACATTAGGTTCTCAAAGCACCATGACTCATACTTTAAAGAGTAATTTCATAATTGAATAGTGCTTGCATACCAGACACAATCAAATAAATCACAAGTTAATTTCTATTTAAATATCAAAACGTAAATGGACATGAGGAGTAAAGTAAACAATTTCAGATGTCAATAAAACCTAGACAGGTAAATGAATATTACATATGTAGCTCAAGGTCCAACTCCATGTCATTGGTAGGTTTTTGTGCAAGACGAAGTTCAAGATCCATCGGAACTTGCTTGATGAATTCAGTGGATTGCAGCAATGGACAAAGATGAAGAGTTGAATCCGATGTATTGGCAATGAACTGTTCCATCCGAATCAGTTTCAGCAAGTCAAGTATTTGTTGTTGTTGCCTCTCTAGGAAGTCGACTCTCTTGCTCAGATTGGACAACCCCTCAGTATTACTCTTATTTAAATGCGACTGCAGGTACCAATGTATGAAGTCAAATTCCTTCATCTGGGATTTCCAAATCCCAATCTCCACTCTCAGCCTTGTGAATTCTACCTACTGCGACTAAAATGCTGAGTGAATACTGTCGAACAAGTTGTTGAATCTCCGAAATAAGGAAGACACGATGGATGAATACAAGAAACTCAAAAGCTGTGACACGAAGAATAAGCTTGACAAGGAATGAACCATGTTGATGAACTCGACAATACGTAGCTCATTTATAGAATAGGAAGGTGGTTCCTTGTGTGCTCAAAAATAAAGTGAAGAGATGTTGAGATTAATCGCATTCATGTCCGCACGATGTGCATATGACTAAGGAGACACCAAAATTTATTGCATAAGTTATTGAAATCAGCTAAGAGGACAAAAATCGGAAATCCAACTAGGTGCGATCGAAACAATGTTTTCTAAAAGGCTCGAGTACGAAAATGACACACCGCATTTTTCGCACAAGTTAGTAGTCACATCGCATTGTTTCCATGCTGGTTGATGGGTGCAAATATGTGCAATATTAAGAAAGAATCTTTGGATGTCATGGCAAGATATGTGAAGTCAGAAAATGTGATGAAGACTAGTCTCAGCACAGTAAATGTGACAAAAATGAAAAGTTGGATGTTGGAAGAAATTGACAAGGAAGACAATGCAAACCGGAAGCAATTGGAACTCTGTAGTGCAGATTAAATGCAACAAGAACATGGCTTGGAAGATTGTGCAATAAATGAAGAAGTGTGTATGATTAATATGAAAAGAACAAAAAATCAAGATAGAAGGAAGTTGGCAATTGTACAGGGGGAGCGTATTTGAGACAGCTACAGAGACAATGTTGAATGTACAGATTGCAATGTGACTAAGATCTGCACAACAACTCCAGCAAAATGAAGAGAATAAAGCACAAAGACAAGGGGAGTATTAGAAGCAAGCAGATGTATGAAGGCCAGTGCAAAACCAAAGAAAGGAGAATTTGAAATTGCGCATTGAAGGAACCTCTTTTCTATTAATGTCAAAGGGGGATAAATATCATGAAGCATGCAATCAATGCAAAGATGAAAAACAATAGATAAGTATTGATCAGAGGTTGCGCAAAGAAACAAGGGAGAAAGATAAGCATGCATCAGTGGAAGAGATCCATGCATAAATGAAAGACAATAGTAAAGCACTAACAGTAGGATGCATATATGAGCAAATGATCAAACTGGAAAGAACACAGGGGGAGTACTACGAACATAGAGCACAACTTCATGAGGGATGACATGCACAACTTCATGAGGTGTTGACATAAATTCCAAAGGGGGATATTGTTGAACTTTGGTTGTCATTAATTCCAACTGATGTAAAAAAGGACTCGGTATCCTTGTGCCATTTTGAAGAAGTATATGAAATTCAGTTTGAAGAAGGACATCCAATTGGAAGTACATAAGAAGAACATCCAACTTGAAGAAGTACATAAGATACATGCGCAATTCCTAAGTCCAGCTAGTCATGCTACTTCAAGGTAAAGTCAAAATATTTGGATGGACAAGGCTCGAGAGTGTGCAAGAGGCTTAGGAACAAGAAGTGGTTGCATAGGTATGCAAGTCCTAGAAGTGCGCTTGATCCACCAATCAATGGAAGTATATAAGTTGTTGAAGTGCACAACAGTACCAGAAGAAAGTGGAAGTCAGACAAGTCAAGTGCGCAAGACCCACAAGAAATGGTACTTCAAATAATCTATTGGATCCAATGAGTCCCCTCCATCTGTTAGGAACCCATGTCTTTACTTTGTTAGTATGTTGTTGTTGGACGCATATGCTTTGTAAGTCGTCCCATAGTATTTGTTAATCAATAGTTTGTGTTATTGTTGTTGGCGCATATGCTTTGTAAGCCGCCCGTAGTATTGTTAATCCATAGTTTGTAACGGCCCATGGTTTCGACCCATAGTATTGGCACCTAGAATTAGTATATAAGTGTGTGTTGAGACCTATGAAGGCACCGTGAAGTTATTTGTATTGAGCTTGCTCAAAGGAGGTTGCCCCCTCGAAGTGGCCTGTGATCAATACAAAAGTGATTCTGAGTTCTGTCATTTCTGCTATTTCGTGCATTCTTGTTAATTACTTGTTGCAGGTGCATCACATCTGGTATCAGAGCCTCCAACTAGGTTCAAGTCACAGAGCGGGTGGCAACGTCGGCATTGCAGTGTTCGCCCGAGGCTCGTACGGCGCAAAGGGGACACCACCGTACGGGCGCACATCCAGCCCAGAGTCTGGACTGCAGAGCGTGGTGGGATGTTAAGATCCTAATGGACGACCTTCACTAACACCTCGAGGTTTTGGTGTAACGGTTCGTATCCTCTGGTATCAGAGCACTTTCTTGGGCTCGCTGGGTGAAATTTCTGCCAAATTTTTTTTCGCATCTGTTGCAGGTTCGGATTTGGGAATAAAACCCATCTGCTTAACTGTGGGAAGTACTTGGGCATAAGCCCTAAAACTCATTGTGAGGAGTACCACAGGAACCCCGAAGTAGCTGGCCCATTGAGAGGACCTGTCAACGAAAAGGGCAACGACCCCTACCTGATTGACTAGTTCCCACCCGTGAGGTAAACCAAGAGCTGTCGTTTGTGGCAAAGTGGTTATCAGTTTTACCTGAGCCATGGAGTGAGGGGTATTGCCCCAATACGCAAGCTGTCAGATAGCATTGGTGGCCGAGTGAAACCCCTGAACTGTTAGGAAGCCGCACATACCTGGGGTCTATATCTACTTTCAGCTGAACCATTGTCGATCACTGCTGCGCCGTTTCAGATCTATTTTGCAAGCCGTTCCAGATTCAACCATTTTCAGTCCATTCGGCACTGTTCCAGATTTCTTTCGAGCCGTAGCCGCTCCAGTCTGAGATAAAAAAAAATAAAAAATAAAAATAAAAATAAAAAAAATAAAAGTATAAAATTCAGTATTTTCTCCATATCTCCCTTATTTTTACTCTGTTTCCCTTGAAATTTTCGGGGAACCCCTATCATCCCATTCTGCATATTTCAGTCCTGAGGACCCTATCCTCAATTCCCCTTCCCAAAGCCCGAAATCCCACATTTGTCTATTTTTAGGGTTTGCCATAACTTCCTCAGATTTCACCCAATCACCTTCAAATTTTACCACAAAGTTCCTTTCTGAATCCTACTTCTTTGTTCCCCTCTGCCAAATTTTCCCATTCTTTCACCCTGCTTCTGAAATCCTCATTTTTGCTTCCCTATCTATCCAACAGTGTCCAAAATTTAGTCAAACCCCAATTACCCTTCTGATTTTTTCCCAAATCCAAATTTTCCCTTACTGAAGTAGTTCCTGTTTTTGTTTTCCTAACCAGTCAAAAAAAAAAAATAATAATAATAATAATAAAAAATAAAAAATAAAATAAAAAATAAAAAATAAAAAATAAAAAATAAAAAAATAAAAAATAAAAATAAAAAATCCTGGTTATGGTTGTCACCCGTGCAGGAGCAAAAACCATGGAGGAAGCACTTGCAGCCATCCAAGCCAAACTCCAGGATCTGGATGAAAAATTTCTCGGTCTCCATCTTGAACATTCAGCTATGAACAACAAACGGCAGTCCGAGTCTTCAGTAGACAATGGGTTCTCTGCTTCCAGCAATTTTCGTGGTCCGAAGCTTGATTTTCCTCGCTTCAATGGTATCGATCCAACTGGATGGATCTATCGTGCAGAACAGTATTTCAGTCTGCATAATACTTTTGATGTCAACAAAGTTCCACTGGCATCCTTTCATTTGGAACAAGAAGCTCTTCAATGGTACCGCTGGTACATCAAGGCTCATCCAGAGCCCAACTGGCCAGACTTTTGCCAGCTCCTTTTGCAACGATTTGGTCCTAGTGCTTTTGATGACTTCACAGGAGCCCTCACTAAACTTCGCCAAACTGGCACTGTGAGAGAGTATCAAACCGAATTTGAGAATCTAGCCAACCACACCGAAGGATTGTCTGATGAATTTTACCGGAGTTGTTTTATCAGTGGTCTAAAGGATGCCATTCACTCTAAGGTCAAAATGTTCTGCCCCAACACAATGATGGAAGCACTCGGGTTGGCTAAGTTGTCAGAAGACAAGCTTGCAGCCCAACAACGCTCCAATCCCACTTTTGTTCCCTTCCGAAATATGGGTTCTCAGCGACCACCTATACCGCAGGCTCCTCGACCGACTCCTATCAAGCGTTTGTCTGAAACAGAGATGCAAGCACGCAGAGAAAAGGGGCTTTGCTATAATTGTGATGAGAAATTCACTCGGGGACATAGATGTGTTCAGCAAAAGCTCTATCTCCTGGATGTGGAGTCTCCGCCTGCCTCTGAAATGGGTGACGAAGATCCAGAAACATTGGATGCTCCGGTTGACAGTCAGGAACTGCCTATTGACCCTCCGTCTTAGGATGACCAGCCAGAGATATCTCTCCATGCTCTAGCTGGAATCACCACCCCCCAAACAATGCGGGTCAGGCGTTACTTCAAGAAGCTTCCTCTTACAATCCTCATTGATTCTGGTAGCACTCATAATTTCATTGACCCTCGGATCGCCAAACAAGCTGATTGTTTTATCCATCCTTGCTCCAACTTTGAAGTCATGATTGCCAATGGGGGCACCTTACCTTGCAAAGGGAAGTGTCGAAATGTGCGTATCTCTATGGGAGATTATATCTTGCGCTCGGACATGTTTGCCTTGCCCTTAGGTGGATGTGATGTGGTTTTGGGTGCTCAATGGCTACGCACACTCGGCCCTATCTTATGGGATTTTGCCAAACTTTGGATGCAGTTTTCCCTCAATGGAGACAAACACACATTGACAGGATTACAACCAGGTTCTCTCAGCATCATCAGTTCACATCGCATGGAAAAACTCCTCAAGAAGAGTTCACATGGTGTCATCGCTCAGATCCATTCCATCCAGATGCAACCATCAGCGGTCTCCACTACTCCTTTGGATCTACAACAAATTCTGGATCGATATACAGGTGTCTTTGCTGAACCAGTGGGATTACCACCTTCCAGGACAGAAGACCATCGTATTCAGCTCCTTCCTGGCAGCGTTCCTCCCAACATCAGGCCCTATCGCTACCCATTTCACCAAAAAACGGAGATTGAAATGCTCGTTCGGGACTTATTGAAGCAAGGTATTATTTGCCCAAGCACTAGTTCCTTTTCTTCTCCAGTTATTCTTGTCCGCAAAAAAGATGGGTCATGGCACCTCTGCATTGACTTCCGAGCACTTAATCACCTCACCATCAAGGATAAGTTTCCAATTCCTGTTGTTGATGAGCTTCTTGATGAGCTTCATGGGGCTCACTTTTTCTCCAAGTTGGATCTTCGTTCTGGGTATCATCAAATTCGGGTTCATGAGGATGATATTCCTAAAACAGCTTTTCGCACACATGATGGCCATTATGAGTTTTTGGTCATGCCCTTTGGCCTCACTAATGCTCCTTCCACATTCCAGGCCTTAATGAATAAAATATTTCGACCCTACTTGCGGAAATTCATTCTGGTATTCTTTGATGATATCCTCATCTACAGTAAAACATGGGATGAACATCTCCAGCATCTGGATCTTGTCATGCAACTTTTCTCTGACCATCATCTCCATGCCAAGCAGTCTAAATCTGTTTTTGGACAAAAGGAAGTTGAGTATCTCGGGCACATTATCTCAGCACAAGGGGTTCGCATGGATACTGCCAAAATCGAGGCCATGAACAATTGGCCACATCCTCAGACACTCAAGATCCTTCATGGTTTTTTGGGGTTGACTGGCTACTACCGCAAGTTTGTCAAGGATTATGGGAAGATTGCAGCTCCATTAACTTCTCTATTAAAAAAAGATGCTTTTACATGGACACCTGATGCTCAGTGTGCATTTGAAAAACTAAAACAAGCTATGTGTACTACACCTGTGCTAGCTATGCCCGATTTTTCCAAGCCCTTCACTATTGAGAGTGATGCTTGTGGCAATGGACTTGGTGCTGTTCTCCTTGAAGATGAACACCCCATCGCGTTCACCATCAAAGCCCTTTCAGGTAAGAATTTAGCTTCCTCTACCTATGAGAAGGAAATGATGGCTATTTTGCATGCAGTACAGAAGTGGCGTCCATACCTATTAGGGAATCATTTCTGCATCAAGACTGATCACCAGAGTCTGAAATATATCTTGGACCAGCGTGTCTCCTCCCCGGCACAATAGAAATGGGTTAGTAAACTCATGGGTTATGACTATGAGATCACTTACAAGAAGGGTAAAGACAATATTGTGGCAGATGCTCTTTCTCGCACATTTGATGCCCAAGGTTCTCTTTCAGCTATTTCTATGCCTGTTCCAAATTGGTTGCAATCTGTTCAACAGGGTTACGTCAATGACTCTTCCTTATCTCAGATCATCCAACGCTTGACCAACAATCCTTCGGCTGTCCCACATTACTCTTGGGATGGTGCTTCTCTGCGATACAAGGGTCGTCTGGTGATTCCTCAGAGCACAGATCTTCAACAAGCTGTCTTCTATGAACTCCATGCTTCTCCATCGGTCGGGCACTCTAGGTTCCTCAAAACATATGAACGAGCACGGCGCAACTTCTTTTGGCAGGGCATGAAAAGGACAATTCAACAGATGGTGGCCGAATGTGATACTTGTCAGCGCAACAAGGGTGAAACAACACTCCTTCCAGGATTGCTTGAACCCTTGCCCATACCTACACGGATTTGGACAGATATTTCTATGGATTTCATTGAAGGGCTCCCTAAATCTGGCGGGAAGACAGTGATTCTCGTTGTGGTTGATCGTCTCTCCAAATATAGTCATTTTTGCGCTCTCATCCATCCCTATACAGCCTCCTCTGTCGCTCAAATTTTTATGGACCAGATCTTTCGTCTTCATGGCATCCCTTCTTCCATTGTCTCGGATCGTGATGCGACTTTCACTAGTCATTTTTGGACAGAACTATTTCGCCACACTGGCACCAAACTGAAGATGAGTTCAGGGTATCACCCACAAACAGATGGTCAGACTGAAATTGTCAATAAATGCTTGGAAACTTATCTTCGTTGCTTCACCTCAGAACAACAACATTAGTGGGAAAAGTGGCTCCCTCTCGCTGAATGGTGGTACAATACCTCTTACCATACTGCCTCTAAAATGACCCCATATGAAGCAGTATACGGTCAGGCACCTCCAGCTCTTCTTCCATACACCCCCACCAGTTCACCAGTTCAGGAAGTTGACAAGGTCCTTCGCAACCGCGATCAGATTCTTCACATTTTGCGGGACAATCTTCACATGGCAAGAAATCGCATGAAGCAACAAGCTGATCAACACCGTTCGGAGCGCACTTTTCAAGTCGGCGATATGGTTTTTATTCGTCTCCTGCCGTACAAACAATCCTCCTTGAAACTCAAAGGGCGTCATAAGCTCGATCCAAAGTTCTATGGGCCATATCGGATTCTTCAGAGGATTGGGTCTGTTGCTTATAAATTGGAACTTCCTCCTTCTTCCCGCATTCATCCAGTCTTTCATGTCTCTTGTCTGAAGAAAGTTCTTGGCACCAACATCAGCGGCCAAACGATTTTACCCGAACTGGATAATGAAGGATCCATCCTTTTGGAGCCAGAGGCCATCCTCAATCGGCGCACGCGTCAGCTTCGCTCTCGTTCTATCACAGAGGTCTTAATTCAGTGGCACGGCATGCAACCAGAGGATGCTACATGGGAACCACTCCTTCAGATTCAACAACAATTTCCACATCTAAAGCTTTGAGGACAAAGCTGTTTTTAAGGGGGAGGGGATGTTAGGAACCCATGTCTTTACTTTTTTAGTATGTTGTTGTTGGACGCATATGCTTTGTAAGTCGTCCCATAGTATTTGTTAATCATTAGTTTGTGTTATTGTTGTTGGCGCATATGCTTTGTAAGCCGCCCGTAGTATTGTTAATCCATAGTTTGTAACGGCCCATGGTTTCGACCCATAGTATTGGCGCCTAGAATTAGTATATAAGTGTGTGTTGAGACCTATGAAGGCACCGTGAAGTTATTTGTATTGAGCTTGCTCAAAGGAGGTTGCCCCCTCGAAGTGGCCTGTGATCAATACAAAAGTGATTCTGAGTTCTATCATTTCTGCTATTTCGTGCATTCTTGTTAATTACTTGTTGCAGGTGCATCACACCATCCATGTGCAGGGAACCATAAATCCCTGAAAAGTGCACACTTCCATATTCAGCTATATGCTACAATGACTGTTGCTTGGATGAAATATGTTGTTATTGTTGCAATGCATGAAATAATTATGATGTATTTATTCCTAGTATAGTATGTGCACTCCAATTTAGAAGTAGTAATTATATGTTTAAACTTTAATTGTAGGTGTGACTGTTGTTTTTGCAGATAACCTATTGTTAACTACAGATCAGAAGTCCTTGAAGCTAATTGAGTTTGTCCTTGCATGAGAATAATCTCTTACAAAGATGATGATTGCAGGAACATATCATTGGATGTCTCTTGAGGTTTGTAGTTCATGACGTGCTTTTTGTAAATTTAGTCCCTTCTAGTTGCATAATATGAATTAATTTCAAAAGTATGTGTATTTTACCCTTGGTAAGCATTACTCAGTTACAACCATCTTTTATTATGTGTAGTTGTACAGTATAGTAACATTAAGGCTTGGTGAAAAAAAACATTACAACCTTAAGGTCAATATATATAGTTTTTCTATTGTTCTTTGGGAACTAATAACTAACCGCATGCCCTTTGAGGGCATGTCAAACTTACAGGAAGCATATGCAGCAGCATTTAAGGTAAGACAAACAAAACCACAGATTTGCAATAGATTTCTAGATTTTTTATTTCCAAGCTCTAATTCTTGTTTTGGAAACTTGTTACGAGTAGATCAAGCAACCAAGTATTAACTGGGGATTGCCTCTGTAGGAAAATTCCAGTCGAAAGGTTCCCAATAGGCTTGGGTTTTTTCACTTCAATGTCAATTTCATTTGTCTTTTATTATCTAATTAGTAATGAAACTATTTGATGCATGCATTTATTGATATTCATGTATCAGCAAGTTAGACCTGGTCTTATTGATGATCTACATGAGGATATTGCATTTATTCTACAATCTTGTTGGGATGAGCACCCAAATATCCGGCCTAAATTTGGGCCGGATGTTGAATACTTTATTTTGCACTCTTCCAGAGTGTTCTCATCCTCTACTTGTAACTGTGAAGAGCAATGAATCACTAAAAGAATCACCTGATGCTAGATTGGTAAGAGAAAATCAATCAGAAGATGGAACCATAGGAGCAGCAGCCAGAAGAAAGAGGCGGTTTTCCTGCTTTGGGAAATGCTTTTCACCAGGAAGTAGTGGCAATTAGCGTGAACCAACTTAATTAAATTCTTGATGTTATATAAATATTGGAACCATCTATGCTTCTTAGACCATTTTATGATTCTCAACATTGCGGAATTGATGAGCAAAGTTTTGGGTAATATTAATGAGTTCATGTTCCATGGATATGGCGAAAGACACGAAACAACCATTATAGGGTGGTACCACAGTTGAATAAATTGTTTGCAATTTTATAGAGTAGTTGGATATTTCATACTTAGTACTTGAAATTGATCCTGTTTTGGAGGTATACATGATCAATTGAACTTCTAAATCCCAAATGGATGGGAAATACCTGTATTTGTAGTCATATTTGATGTTTCTATGCAGTTCCATCGGTGGTAATTCCTTTGGTACATCTTAAAGGACTTCCATATATCTCTAAGGTATTTTCATGTAATGATTTAAACTCCTAATGTATGGATTTTGGCATTGACAAAGAGACATTGGACATTAACAAAGTTTTACTAGAATATAAATTTAATCAATTTAGACATAGGAAATAGATTGGCAGTAAATGCTAAATCGAGAATATGCAATAATAGAATTTAGAGAGATGAGAAACCAAGGTTCTTATCTAGATTCTATCTAGATTACTTTGACTCTGATATTGTAAGGTCCATTTGATTTTCTGTGAAATGAAAATCTGATTAAGTCTTGACTTATCATGTTCTCCTCTAAAATATGTGGTTATTATTCCATCTTTATGGGGGAAAATACCATTACAATAATTGTAGCTTCATTAAATATATTTTATATCAATTCCACTCAAATGAAATATAGAAAAGTCAAATCTGGAGACACTTGTCAAAATTTACGATTAGGGTTTGTAGATAACCTGAATTTTGAAGGATTCTTCCATATTTTACATATGGAGGAAATTCTGAATTGAAGACCTCCCTAGCCACAAGTAGGTATGAGAGTTGAGAATCAATCCTGCAATTAATGGTACCAAATAAAACAATATTTCAAAATAATATTTGCATATTTGCACTAGCTGATACAAAATAATATTTGGATTGAATTGAAGATTGCTCTGGTCCTCTGTAAGGGTACTCTTCTTCCCCAGGGATCCTCCTAGGTGCAATGGGATGTATGAAGAGAGTACAATACAAGCAAAACCAATGTACAACCCCTCTAGAGCACACAAGTTGCAATCCTTGAGACCAAACTTTCAACCAGTTTATTACAAAAATGTGAGCATTAGGACAACCATCTAGAAAGTGTAATGAGATATTATTGACCACATCCCAACCTATTTTTCTATTTTATGTTACTAGATGTTCCCTTAATTCCTTTTTATTTTCCTAATTGAGTGACTAGATTGATCTTTCTGGAATATGGCCTTGTCCTTATCGATCAGAATCCTTCTCGATTCATTGTTTGATGGCTTATTGCCCCTCTTCCAAGTTTGTTGGGGCTATTCATCTCTAAATATTTTTGGTATGTGGCCTTTTTCACTTGGATATGGATTTTGCTTTTGGTCTGCTTCTATTGAGTACATACTTCTTTTTTGAGTAGTGCCTAAATAAATGACCAGTCTTGTCATAGAGTTTCCAATTGAAAGGCATCACTTCGTAGTCCAACTCTTGAATTTTCTCCTCTAAAAACCATAGTTATTTTGTGTAGGAGCTTGTTGTTTATCCTCATCAATGGTAAAATATCAGGTATCCCATCCATCATTAATCTTTACTTGTCTACATATTCCAAAGAGCCTAGGGTTTCCATAATAAATTCAAAAACCCAAAGGTTCTAGAGTTGCAATGAAACATTGGGTAAGCAAAGTAAATACCTCAAAGTTGTGGTTGAGTTGAAGTGTTCATATAATGAATGAAAAACTAAGCTTGAACCCTTGTACAACCACAATCCTTTTATTGTGCAATAATATGATCCAAAAACATCAGTATTTTTCCAAAGAAATAACTGATGAGAGCCCTTTCACGCAGTTCTACAACACCTTCTAGGATCCACTTGAAAGGGAGATTTATTCTCTTAGCACTATCAACCCACCTGAATGCATCACTTTTGACCTTTAAATTTTTCCTATGCCTCTATTGAACTCAATTGACTCCTGCCATTTGTTTCCTTTCCTTTTACTTGAGGGAAAATTGAGCATACTTGACTCATTGAGTACCTTGATCCCTCTTGTGTCCTGAGACTAGCATGGAACTCTTTTCTTAGACCATAAAACCTCACACACACACACATAATATCCCAAAGGAAAACCTTGGGATATCCCCCCATATTCCTCATAATATTTGGATGTATGGTTACTAAAAAATTCCAACCACAATATGTGTTGGTAGCCTAGAGGGACTTGACCAGATATGAGCTTGTGACATATGGCCTTCTTATTGGCAACATGTCTTGGGTGGATGATTTGGTTATGGGACAAAGTTTTCTTCGTCTCTTAAGGTTCCATGTGGAAACCTAGAGGTATTGGTTGAACGTGTGAGGATTGCATAATTGCATTGCACTCTATGTGCATACATATGAGGATCAACGTCCATTGCCATGTTTGCATTAAGGCCAACTATTTTTGTGCCTATTGGGATGTGTTCTAGTGACAACTTGGAGGGGTTTCCGTGAGGATGAATTAACTTGCACTCATTTTATATTTCTCTAGTAATCCTAGTTTAATAAATCCTCCCTTGGGTTGGAGAAGAGCCAACTAAAAGTGAAAAAGGGTATTGGTGTCATGGCATTGGTGTTTTCCTTTTTGCTGCCCTTGGCTAGCTTGCTCCTTTGGGACTTTAATCACACCTGCTAGTTTTGGACATAACACTTGGAATGATTAATATTTAGATATTTAAAATTAAAATTTGCTTTGTATATAACCATGAATAGTACTTATCATAAATTTAATATCAATAGGTATATAGATCATAAGACAATTTAATATTGGTTAATGTGAATTTAAGGAATGAGATTTTGATTTATTCATGCATGACTAAATTTTCTTTGTCAGTTTGCTTCTAGGATGTGGATGTGGTTGGAGGATGAGGGAACAAAGATGGAGGACCTCTTGCAAGGATAAGTCCAAACATCTCTAACTGTGGTACCTGAAAAATTGGCCAAAGTCTGAAGCTTTCTTAAAAGCAGCGCTCCATGAATAGTGAAAGTACAATGGAACTACTCTTGGATGTCATAGTAAACAGGGAACCGGGAAACAAAATGATCCTCAGTCTCAACCTCCTGTCAGATCGGTCAATCTAGTGATTTGTCTCCACCCTGAATTGGCCCAAGGGAATAGGAAGAGAATGCACCCATCCACATGAATACTTGATCGTTTTTTGGAGCTTTGACCTTCCATATCTTTGACTAGCACCATGGTGCCTTTCTATTCTCAATAGACTTCAAGACTTGGTATCCTTGGCAAGAAACGTGGTATCCTCCTGTATGGATTCTCCCTAAGTCTGGTGTGGCCTCTTCTAAGTTCACTAAATAACCATTGCCAAGAATGTCCCAATCACCTACAATTCCTAATTGTAATGAGGTTTTCCAGCCCTGTTTTTAAGGATTTTTGTTTAAATTTTGAAAAATTCCATCTAATCATATAATGGAATATGGGAGATAGACTTATGCAAAATCTATGTTGTTAATAGTGTTCCTTATTGCTATATTGGACCTCTTTGTGCTACCTGATTTAACTCCAATTAAATTTTATCATCAATGTACGGTTATCTCCAGAGTAGCACCTAGTTTCATGGCTTATTTTCATACACATTTTTGTTGATGAGGATTATTCTTTATATCAAAATTGGAAATTTCATTCAGATTTACATGCCTAATATATTGGGTCAATATTTGAATGTTGTGAACATGTTTTGTACTACAATTGTTGCTATTTTTGTTGTTCTAATAATGTATCAATCTGTTGCATGCCAAATTTTACCTATTGCACTATGTGTAATTTGATATCTTGATTATTAACAAAGCTATATCCATGTTGTTTCTTCCAGGGGCACTTGGTAGGATCTAGAGTTCAAATAATATAATTCCAATGCACTTGGAAAACCCACAGAAGGTGGCCATATGCATCCTTTGTTGAAGGTAGCTCCATTCTTCACTCCTATTTTCCAGTATGCATTTAAAAAATTTTATAATTTGTAAAAGTGTCTCAGATTACATTTTAGTATATTGTCGTCTAAGCACATAATAATATGAAATCTATTTTTTTAGTTACAAAATATTTGATGTGAACCATAAGATGCAGTGATCACATGTAGTATATATTGAGATGTAGGCTAGAAAAGAGATTCGTGAATTTAATTTATCTTGATTTAAGTTCCTGTCATATTTCTTTTCTCCGCTTTTGAAATTTTCACTTTTTGCTCCGCTCCCGCTCCCCGCTCCCTGCTCCCCGCTCCCTGCTCCCAACAACATAGCTCCTGAGTGGGTTTGAGGAATATCCTTTTGCACTAGCAGTAGTCAACCTTTCCATCTAAACAATTTGATCCAATATGGGCAAGTACCAGCACTTATGGGCATGATAAGGTAGCTCTGGGTGAGTTGGGAATTATTTCAACCATCAAACAGTGGTGAGACCGTCCTTAACATTAATCATGGGCATGAAAACAACCTTGATCTCCAATTTTGGGCAATGTTGGGTCATGTTCAGACCATCAAACAACAATAAATCCCAATTCTAAGTAGTATTGTGCATAGAGGCAGCCTTAAACAACATTTCTAGGCATACTTCAGTGGTAAAGGTGTAGGAAGTTGCATTTGTTGCTAGGTATGTGGGCTAAATCTGTGGATATGAATATAGAATAGCCATAAAAGATTCATTCTGGAAATTTTATGGAGAGAGACAATAGTAGCTCATCATTTCATTCAATTTTGGACACTTTAAAGTCTTAGAAAGGTCTGAGCATAAAGAGCAACAATAAAACAACAATGAATAAGTAAGTTGGGCACATTTCAGACCTAAATCAATAGTTGCAGCATCATTCCTCCACATCTAAGGCACCTGTGGGTAAAGAAGAACAATTATAATCCCTTAAATAATCCTATATTTCAAACCTGGGCATATTTTGGTGCATCAAAAAGGTCCTTGTCACATTATATAGCCCTGAAACGACCTTCTCAAGGGTTAAAATATGTCGAGCAGTTGTAGAAACAAGCCAAAAAGGTGACATCTTGTTTCACTTATAGGGTTTTGAGACAACATGTAACATATTTTGATTTTGTGCCATATATGGAGGACGTGTCCAGCTTTAGAGAGCCTGTCCAATGCCTTTTGTGCCCTGATATATAGACCTTTGAAGGGAAGCATTTGGTCTAATGAAGTGCGCCACTTTTGAAGTGATTTGGAGGACCTTCGAAGACTTCCCTTTGTCATTTGGATGAGGACGTCCCTTTTCTAGGGAGTTTTCTAGACTCTTTGTGTATTTCTATGTGGACAAAACTATGTTGGAGAGGCCCTCTTAGTAGAGTGCTAGCATTTAGAGATTTCCTTTGAATGAGGACATCCCACTTCTAGGGACTTTCGTTAGATTTTGTACACACATTCGGAGGACCTTTTTGCATTTGAAGGATTTCTTGGTCCAACTTGGTTTCTTTGAGGACTTTCTTGTTGGAATATCTTTCTTTGAGGAGCCTTTGGAGGCTATGTGGCATCATATCTTGGATTTTTTCCCTTGCTTTATAGAGGCACTCGCTCTCTTTGTGGCCTTATGTATCTCTTGCTTTTCACAAGTATTATTGACCACCATTTTATGTATTTTTTAGAATTTGGTTAGAATTTTAGTGGGGTTTTGTATTAATTTACTCCACCCTAGGCTAGATCTAGGAATAAATCATTATTTTATTGTAAAGGAAGTGAGATACTCTTCTTTATAAAGAGGGTCACTTCCTCATTTGAACTCATGGTTGGATTTTTGGAGCTTCCTCTCTTATGGAGCCTAATGGACATATCGAGATATTGATCATGATAGCATTCCCTCAGTTGACGCGAGATATGGAAATATGTTCTTTTACTTTGTCAAACCAATAAAAAAAATAGAAATCAATTAGTTTTGAAGTATCAACTACTCATAGAAATCAAACTTAGCTTTGAAGGTTCTCTTCCATACATGTTAGGTTCATGTAGAATTAGTAATATCCAAAAGCTATATTAATCCTAGTGAAGTATTCTACTCCCTTGAATTGATCAAGAAGGTCATCAATCCTAGGGAGTATTCTGCTCCCTTGTATTTTTTCATATGCTTTGCAATTGACAAAATAGCTCAATCACCTTCTGACCATAGCCATTTTTATCATATAATGAAATCATTGAAGTCCATGAAATCAAGTCTTGCATATCCAATATAGCAAGCACTCCACACCCATCCTCTAGGTTCTTGCATTTTGCATACAAGGTAACTAAAGAACTCCTTATGCAGGCAACAATTTCACATTTAGATTTATCATTTGTGCACGAAGTTGCTTACTAAGCTTGTTATCAAGCAAATTTGTACATTCTCTAATGACAATAGAGAAAATGAATAGATTCAAGCTCACCCTTGGTCCCACCCTTTACATGCCATATAAGAGTTTTACAACCTCCTATGTCATCCCACTCTGTACATACCTTGTCATTGTTATATTCCATTACACCACATCCTGTTTAGATATTCTGTCAAATATAGTTTATAGATGATGACAGGAACAAATTTCATTTGAAAGAGAGATATTATATGTTTTAATAGAATATTGTTTGAACTAATGCAGCCCGTTGAACTCATATATCCTTAACATTATCTCTTAGATAAGTGGTAGATTGGAAAGTGTAGAGGCTTGCATTGGTGCACTAATTGATTTGTTTATACAAATTCTATTGGCTAAATGAGTCTAGTAACATAGGTTTTGATGATCCAGTTGTGTATGACATTACAAAGTCCTCACCTCTCATTATATGTGTGTTTTGCAAGAGTAGATTTCAAGCACCGGTTGGGAGGCAAGGTTGTGGGATTTTTACCGAATCCTGCTAAATTCAACTTTTTGATGGTGCAAACGGGGTAAGTAGGTCAAATAGAAATATTATTTTGGATTTTTTTAATCCTTTTGAGGGTGTTTGCATTAATGTAAAATACTTTAGAGTTCAAACTTTCAATGTATACTTGGGTGTAGATGCTAGTATTTTAATTAATTATATTACTTCATTGTTTCTTGGTGCAAACAATCAATAGGAAGACTTATCTTTGATATAAAAGCTTGTAACCAAACAATATGTTTTTGTAAAGAATTTACAAGTTGAATACTTGTGCTTGTAAATTATTAGTATCTCATTTTAAATTTATCTTGTTTTCTTCCAATGTTTCACCAATTTTCTGGGATGTGGGCATGTGGGAATGCATCCGGGGGTTGTCTGGAGACACCCACAAAATGTAGGGAATTTCACATGGGACAAGGGATCTCTAAATTAATGGATATAACCCGAGATACCAGGACTTTAATATTTAAATATATAAAAAACTAAAACATAAATGATAACATTTAAGTTATCTTGCGTTCTTCCAATGTTTCACCGAGTTTCTGGGATGTGGGCATGTGGGAATGCATCTAGGGGATGTCTGGAGACACCCAAAAACTTTAGGGAATGTCACACGAGACATGGTATCCCTAACTTAATGGATCTAACCCGAGATACTAGGACTTTAACATTTAAATATATAAAAAAATGAAACATAAATTATACATGATATTAATTAATAATCATTGAATAAATCAAAATTTGATAAAAAACAAAATGATACATACCATTGGTTTGTATGTGAGGTCTTATCTCTCTTAATGAGTTGTTTTGATCACTCACATATGCCTCCTATTTTATGATTGAGGTTGAAATCAATCTAGGATCTTCCCAAAGTTGTTATTGTAGCTTCATGTAGACTATGACATGTCGATTTTGGTACTAGTTCATGAAAATGTCAAATGGCAAGAAGGGTCATATTTCATAAATATTGTAGAATTGTCCTAGAAACATTTTAAGCAGCCGACACTCAATGTTTTTTAGGACTATTTTCATCTCTAAATATATGATTGATCAGATCTGGGATATTCACACAGTAACAAGAAGCAGAGCAAAAATGCATTTCAGTTATACCATAAATAGTATGTGCATGAGTGATGAGGTTCAAATTCATATTCAGAAGCCTCCAAAAAGTCCATCATCCAAAGCATATTCCAACATCAACAAGGTTAAGATTACAAAAGATTATTATAGTTGAGTAACTAGTTGGTTTGAGAATGTGAATGTATTATCATACCTATCTCAAAAAGTCACGTATGGTGTTGAAGCTTATGATAGGGATGCTGCATATGTTGCTTGTCCAAGTATTTTGTCTTTAAAGTTTAAATAATGCCTCCATATATTCACTTGATTGCATTGTTATCCATGTGATTAGCTTTAATTCTGAATGATGTTATCCATGTGTTTGTGTTTTGTTCTTATTGCATTATTGTTTGTGGATAGCTTAATTCATAACAGTTTTGTTTAGGATTGAGATTGAAGTTGCTTGGAAGGAGTTGGTTCGTTTGGGTGCCATTTAGAGAGTTATAAAACTTTTTTATAGTACTAAATATATTTTTGTACTTAGAAGGAAATTGAATAATAACTTGTAAAATAAAATATCCTAAGAACTAACTAGACCTTGATTGCAGATATCCCTTCAACAAAAGTCTGCACCATTATTTGGAGTGTATCATAAGCTCATACTTGGAAAGCAACAGTGCCATTGTTATTGATCACTTGTTCCAATATTCTAATTTGATTAAGAAACTTTTGGTATCAGATGAAAAACCTTTTATTATTGATGATCTCAACAAGGTATTTGAATGATTCAAATATACTGATAAAACATTTTTTCATTTTTTTCTTCTTTATGCACTTGTTTTTAACTATTACAATCTGTCACAATTAATGCTATATGTTATTTGTGCATGTCTTATGCCACTTTTCATTTTGTCACCGAAAAGCATTTACTGTATTGTTCTCCTAAGAGATTAAATGTTGTAAATCAATAAATTTATTACTGACCTCTCAAATTGTTGTGTACATCTGTGATATTGCCTTTGCTTACGTGTTGCTAACTCAGCTTGCTTCCATTGCTTATACACAAAATGCAAAAATACTTTCCCTACATTTGCTTGTGCTAATCATGTGTGCAGGTTAGACTATTGAGGATTAGTTCGGTGCTCGAACATCTTCATCCTCCTAGGGAAGACTAGTACGAAGACCTATTGCTGTGCATGTTAGATTTTTGCAAAGACTTGTTGTCATGTAGTGGTGTATTTCCCAATATTGCAAGCATACCTCCTTAAATAGTAATAAAATTCCCGGAGTATATAGACATGATGGTGCTATGTCTATGATCATTTTAAAACTAACACCTTTAGATAATCATAAATAGGGTCATCAATCACTTAGTCGGCACTGTGTTGGTCCCTAAGCCTTAGCTGACTCTGCTCATTATAATTTAATTTGTTTTCAACCTTCTATTTCATAATTCATTTAATGGAATACCAACATCTATTGGATTAATTTTCCAATGGGATTAAATATTGCATGTATAGTGGATTTAAATTGTTTTTTATTAAAGTTCTTGCCATTCTTGAGGTGCATATAATGGGTCGGTGGGATGCACACATACCAGGGTGGGTTTGGAAAGATTGGAATTCTCAATCACATTTATTCGATTGAGAACCTTCTATTACCAACCAACTGATCTAATTGACTGAGGAACCAATCTAAGCCTAACAATTTGACATTACTCTAACCAATCTTAGTTGATTGATTGACGAATGCAAGCCCCAAGCTTTGATTAACAACTTTCAGTGGCATTGACCAAGCTCGCCTACTTTTTCCCAATTCTTATATAGAACAATGGAATTATCTATTGATTTTGAGATGAATGAGTATTACCACTGCAATCTCCATGAGAACTACATATGAATGAGTGAAATACAATGAGTATTTCACGCTTCTTGTGCTCATTGTTGTAAAAAAACTCTAAAAAATACAAATATTCTTCTTGTGAAGTTGCAAGGTGCTAGCGCAATGGTAGAGCATCTGCATTATATAATGCAGAAGATGGTGTTTCAATTCCACCGTGCCTTATCATAAATATTTGAATTTTATTGCATTCTATCACTACTAGATAGAGGGGGGGTATTAAGACATTATTTGTGTAAATTGTCTCAACTTAAGACCAAAAAAAACTTGTGTATTGTCTTAAGTATTGTCTTTAAGCGAGTGTCTTAAACTATTGTCTTAAATTATTTTCTTAAAATATTGTCTTAAATTTAAGACAATAATTTAAGACAATAGTTTAAGACACGTGCTTAAAGACAATATTTAAGACAATACACAATTTTGTTTTTATCTTAAGTTGAGACAATTTACACAAATATTGTCTTAATACCCCCTCTATGTAGTAGTGATGCTTGCTCCTTCACATTAATTTTGTTATTTTCCAAGACTCTAGGTTCCCTAAAAGTTATATATTTTGGACCGTAGCATAAATTTTTGCAAAGGTATGCATAAAGTTTGTTGTTCCCATAACTCTTGTGGTTCAACGCCTAGATCCGACTTCATATCTCTGTCTGTTGCAAAGGTAGCATAAAGTTACGACTTCATAATGCCAAATTGAATTGATAGGTTGGTCAGGGAAAGTTAGCAACAACGAACTAGGACGCGACAACAAATTTCTCCTTCATCCAATGACTATGATAGAGAGGGAGGGAAGTTATTCATGCATTTACTCGAACTATGTCAACAACTCTTCCTCCACAATGTCTTGGATTTGGTTCCCCGAAACGCAATTGACAATAATTTTTTCCCAATTAAATGAGTAATATCCACGAGAACTAAACCTTTAGTCTTTTGTTCTAGGATGAGCCCAATAATGTGTGTGTGTGTGTGTGTGTGTGTGTGTGTGTGTGTGTGTGTATAATATTCTTATCATATATGTGGATGGGGGATCGCAATGGAGCTCTGCAACTGGGTGTGCGAAGGTTTGTGCAAGAGATCGTGCGAAGGGAGGACAGGTGACGTACGTTTCGGTTAAAACCTCGGGACATCATAATGAAGGAAGGAGGACTGCTTGATAATCATTTTGTGGCAGAGTTCTTAAGTTTTGTTAATAGACTAATCCTTTACACACATGAAGAGTCATGCTGTTGGACGAAGTGGATTACGAACAGGACCTCCAGGAAGGATCTATTTTCTGCACGGACGAAGAGATGTGTACAAGGGCCAGGATGACATCGCCCGCGAATAAAGAAGAGGTACGGTTAAACCTCACACCCTCAAACATGATGAACAGTACCACTCAGGGTATTAACGAAGGTGACAACAGATCACCTAAGTAAGAAAAGACGCAGAGAAGATACAGAAGCATCAAGCCAAGGAAAGGTGGTGTAGAGTTAATTTTTGGGAAGGATATCCAACTCAACGAAATCCTGATTTATTTGACACATGCCCTGATCGGAAGGTTTTGCAGAAAGGTGACCAGAAGAGAAGCCCTCTAGAATTGGATAGAATCCAATTAGAAATATTTCTTAGGCTAATCACTAGTCTTCCACATACTGCCTCGAGGCTGGTTCATGATAAAATTGCAAAGGGAAGAGGACGGGAAGAGGATGCTAGCCCGCAATTGGCATTGGGGCCCCTCTGGTCTGATACTTCAGAAGTGGCGAGTGGATTTAAACGCAAGAAGGGAGCCTCACAATGTGCAGCAGGCATGGGTTATTGTACCAGGGCTCCCAATGGTGTTCTAGCAAGAATCGATCTTAGAGGCAGTTGGAAATAAACTGGGAAGATTCATAGCATTGGAGCATAACTGGGAGACCAAAATAGATCGTAGGTGTGCAAGAATTTTGGTGGAAATGGACCTGAGAGAAGGAATTTATGAAGTTTTAAAGATAGACATGCATGGGAGCTCTTGGTCACAAAAGCTTAACTATTGGAAACTTCCATTTAGATGCTTCAATTGCTGGAGAGTTGGTCATTTACAGAAGGAGTGCACGTTCTAGAAGGAAATCGTAAGGCAAAAAAAGGTTTGGGTGAGAAAGGAGAGCTCCTTCTCCTCTATCGAAATTTCAGAAGGTGGCCGCCCTGTGAAAGGTGATGAAAGTAATATTGACAGCAAGGAGTCGTCTGAGAGCGGAAACCCGAACTACGTGGATAAGGAGGTGGACAAGGAAGTGGCCCCATCGGTGCAGCTCACTCAAAATGACACGTTGGGTCAAATGAACAGTCAACCATGTGACAAGGAAGGAAGTGGGGTGCAAGTTGAGAATGGGGAACACGACAAATCTGAAGGTATTAATCTTGTTATGTCAGGTTCTTCCCTTTTATTTAAAAATGATAAAAATTTGATTATGAAGGAAGACGAACTCGATCCTTCAAATGTTATTCCTCTCCCTAATCAAAGGTTAGAAGGGTCAATTTCAATTTCTCACTTATCTCAGAGAAAATGTTACGACCTTAGATCCAAAAGCACTCCAAAGGAAGAGGGGGGAGGCCTCACAGGGGTTTTAGCACTTAACCAAAAATTGAAGCTACAAGCGGGTAGAAAATATTTTCTTTCAAAAGCCCAAAACAAGCAACTTTGGACATTAAGAAAGGAAAAAATCGACCATTAGTTGGGCTCTTAGAGTGGAGAAATCCCCTAATGGGGGTTTACGATGATCATTATTTCCTTCAATGCAAGGGGGTTAGGGGGGACCTCCAAATTAAACTCCCTCAAAAGACTAATAAGTATTTTTAATCCATCGGTTTTGCTGATACAAGAAACAATGTTGGAAGGGAATAAAGAAGAAGATACATTGAGTAATTGCATAAAAGACTAGAAAATGGAATCTCTTAATGCAGATTGTCATTCAAGTGGTTTAATAACAGCATGGAGACCAGGTATGACCCTCATGGCAGTCAAGTCTCAAAACTCATTAATAGAGACTGTGTTAGAGGATGATGAAACAGGGTTAAATTTCTCTGTGGTGAATGCCTATGGACCTTACTATGACAAGAAGTCTTTTTGGGAGCCCTTAGGTAACTCGGGAAGTCTGGAGCAACCCAATGTTATAGTAGGGGGTGATCTAAACCTAACTCTCTCAACCAAATATGTGTGGGGAAAAAATGCGAGACCCAACTTTGTAAGCCCATATTTCAATAACCTTTTCGAAAAGAAAGGACTAATAGATATTCAACCTATTAAATTGGAACCGACATGGAGGAACAAAAGAGGAGGGGACCAAGCAATAGCCAAGAGGTTAGACCGCTTTCTAGTAGCTGAAGAACTAGTTAATGGCCAACTAGTCTTTCATACTTCAATTGAAGTTGGGGGAGTCTGAGATGATAGACCAATACTCCTTTCAGTCCAAACTTCAAAAAAAAAGCTGCCATATCCATTCAAATTTAATCCCTCTTGGCTCGAAGAGGAGGAGTATAAATATTTGGTCTTAAATTCATGGCAACCTCTTAACAATTCACTTATTTCTTCATATATGCAACAGTTCACGGATAATCTAGCCAAAATCAAGAAACTATCCAAAGAATGGGAGACAAAGTACAAGAAGATGCAACAGGAAGAACTGAGGGGGGTAGAATCCAAAATAGAGGATTTATTCTCTTCATTAAAAGAAGGCATTTTCTATGTGGAAGAAGTGGAGACCTTAAAACTATTGGAAGGTAAAAGGGCATCTTTGCTGGAAAAGGAAGAGAAATTATGGAGGCTAAAGAGCAGAGTGGTGTGGTTAGCAAAAGGTGATAACAATACAAAAATTTTCCATAATTATGCCAACCACAGAAAGAACATTAGTACCATAATCGAGATAAAAAATGAGGAGGTTTACATGGTAAGTTCCCTTCAAGACAAAGCGGATGTGGCTGTGAAACATTTTTGAACTCTCTTTACTGAGCCTTCAGAATGCCCGATAACAAAGATACTAGAGGTGTTAAATCTTTTTCCAAAGCTAATCAGTGAAGAAATGAGCAAAGCTTTAAAGGAAGAAATATCTGAAGAAGAGGTTAGTCACATCCTTCATTCCTTCCATAAAGGGAAGAGTCCAAGACCTGGCAGTTTTACCTTAGATTTCTATTTGGGATTTTATGACCATGTCAAGGCAGACATTTTGAAAGTGGTACAGGAGTCTCAAAGATCTAGAAAATTTCTTGGAAGTATAAATGCAACATTCATAACATTGATTCTGAAGAAACAAAGGAATAACTCCTTTGATGACTACAAACCGATCTCTTGTTGTAATATGATCTACAAATTAATTGCAAAGATAATTGCTCAAAGACTCAAACCAATATTGAGTGAGATTGTAACGGAAGAACAATTTGGTTTTCTTTTTAGCAGACAAATACATGATGCAGTGTCACTGGCTCAAGAATATTTTCATTCTATGAAGAAGGAAAAGAAGAAGGCATTTGCATTAAAGCCAGATCTATCCAAAGCATATGACAGTAATTTGTACTTTTTTGAGGATACTCTTAATTCAGATCGGAATGTCGTTAGAGGTGGTCGATTGGATTATGGGTTGTGTTCAGTCAACTTCCTTTGCAGTATTGATCAATGGAGCCCCATCCTCTTTTTTTAGGCCTTCAACGGGAATTCGACAAAGCTGTCATGTTTCCCCATTCTTGTTTATTTTAGTAGCAAATGCTTTAAGTAGGATATTAAAACATGCTAAGATATGCAAAAATATCGAAGGGGAGAAATTAGCCTCGGAGGAAGTAATGCACACTCTCTTCGTATATAATGTATTAATATTTGGCAATGGAAATATTTTAAATCTCAAATCTTTTGAATCATTGCTAGCTCTATACCAAAAGGCTACAGGAATGATGATAAACACATAAAAATCAGTGTTGTCTCATAATGAATTCCTTGAGGATATTTTGCAAAATGATAAGGAGATTGTATCCTTCCTTGAAAAATGAAAGGTACCTAGTACGTTTCAACAAGTGTGAATAAGTGGACTTGAAGTCGAACACTTGAGGAACCTGTTGAATAAGAGACATTGATGTATTCCCATTATCCAATAGCAAGGGAAACTGCCACTGATGACTGCAATCCCCAAGGTACTAACCAAAACTCTAAACTTCATTCCTAGAGCAAAATGAGTTGAAGTTGATGGGAAGAAGTCCGCTGGAAGGAATACCTTAATGCATCCTCCATTATCCAACACGAGGAACACTCAAAAGTTTGAGCTGATTTGGAGTAGGACCAATGACAAGATGAAACAAACTGACACCAGGATGGCCGACACATGAAGTCAAGGTAACTGGAGAATGGCTGACACAAGCTGTATCCTTGAATAGTGAGCATGACACAAAGTGACTTAGGAAACTTTTAACATGAGGGGAAAGTGATATAAGCCTGCAATGTAGGAGACATTAGTAGACTCTCCATATGATTGGAAGAATAACCAACCAGAGGAGTAGAAACTCTGAGATCAGGTTTGACCTAACTGAATGATGGACTCAAATAGGTGTTGTGTTCAAGGACATGACTGACTTAACTTCCTTCGAAACTAAAAAATATGTGATATACCCTTCTCTTCCCTTATTCTTGTTGTCAAAAGAATATCCTTCTTGTTGTTTTAAAGAGTCTAAGAAAGCAAACTCAATAATCCCAACCATGTAAAATTTTAACAAGCCCATGGGAGGAAGACTCAGGACCTTCTTCTTTTTTTAGAGAGTTTGAAGAAGAGATAGACGAGCACTCTGTAACACTGATCTATGGTTTTAATATCGAGCCGAGATCTGTTCTTGCTCGCCGATGTTTTCAATTTTAAGTAGTCTGAAAAACTTAAACAATAACTCCATACACCTACCCATGGATTTCAGTATCGAGCCCAGGTTGGTATGTGCTCGCTGGTGTTTTACTGTTTATAGAGTCTGAAAAAATTAAACAATCCTCTATATACCCTCTCGTCTATTTCACATTGAGCCCGAATAGGTGAATGCTCGCTTGGTATTTTCATGTTTCGAGAGTCTGAAAACCCTAAAGAAGACTCCAAAAAGGTCTTTTTCGTACAGTTAGTCTCCTCACCCGAAAAAGTGTAAAACAATGAGAGAATAAATCTTCTAGCCATGGATGACTAGAGTATTCCTTTTTCGTAAGTAATCCGAAAAATTCCAGAAAAGGGTTAAACTTATACTCAAGAGGATGTTCCTTCAATTCCTTTTAACGAGTCTAAAGAGAACAAGTATGCTCGGCAATCTTGTTTGTTTTTTAAAAGTCAAACAAGACTTTAAAAAGACTTTAAAATAGCTTCAGGGATCATAAGTTCATGACCTACCAGATGACAGAATTCTAGACAGCCAAATTAGTAATATATCGCAAACTCGGAAGAAATTTACTTGATGACATGAAATACTAGGAAACACATACCTAATATGACATGTCACTGAGGTCGACATACCTTTGGAAAAAAAGATATGGTGAAAATTGCAATATGTACTTCACCTAGTTCACCGAAACTTCAAAAATATATTAGTGAATTAAATGAAATCTTAAAAACAAATTAAAACTATACCACATTTAGCAAAGTGGGTAAAAATTTAAAACTAAATTTTATAAATAGTTCCAATTTAAAAAACAATTTCAACATTTCAAGTTTTAGGGCAAATAGTGGAGTGCAAACCTCAAACTTCTTCCATTCGTTGTGACCAAATCGGGCTACCAAACCAACTTCTGCTTTCACCAAGTTGTTTTATCCTATACTTTCATTTTTATGCAAATTTTATTAATTTTGGTGCTTAAATTTATTTTTTAGCAAGGTTTTAAATAAGTTTTTGCACGAGCGCTACTATGTTTGAATAAAACTAGCGCACTCAACAAAATTGTGCTAGTTCACTTTCAACATAGAGGCGTTCAGGACGCTACTGTCTATTTCAAATAGTAGCGTTCACCACAAAGCATAGGGAAAAAAATAAAAAATGACCACGTTTAAATGATTGCTTGGCAGGATGGTGCTTGTATGGCGTGAAAGGGAACATGAGGAGATGGATCGAAATTCTTTGACCGATACATTGACCTTACATGCATTGATAAGGTGCGGCTTGTTAAAATTATATCGAACAGTCAACATGCAGGCACAAATCCGATTGCTTGAGAGGTTAGTTCAGTATTGGGATTCCAATGCATTGGTGTTCAATATCCAAGGGGAAATCCTAGAATTAACCATTGATGACATCTACTTCATTACGGTTCTCTCCTGAAGGGGATATGTAGTGAATCTCAAAGGTTCCTCTCACAATGTGGGTTCCTTATCCATGCAAGATTACATTAATACCTACTATGTGGAGGGTACCGCAAAGACCGGTAGCCAAGTTCTTATCTCCATTGTTGCAAGCTTCCCATTAAAATTCATCTTGAGTATCCTGAACCAGATGGGAGGAAGCACAATACAACACTTGGATTCGAGGAACTATATGCATATAAGCACTGAATGCTTGCGAGGGATAGTGTATGACTGGTGTTCCAACTTACTAGAAAAAATGAAACTTCAGCTTTCTGGGTGCAAAACCGGGAGGATGAAGAACTTTGGGTACGGAAGTATACTTTGTACATTTTTCTTTGAAATGGTACCTGCATTGAGTCTAGGGATGGCCTTGCCCCCACTCAATCCTCGTGAGCCTATTATGTCTTGTTGGGGAGACATCTTCCTACCCTAGGGTGGTGGCAAGACCAACTTCTGCTATCATGAGGATGATTTTTGGGCATGGTGGGACCGACAGGTACCAACTCTTGAGCAGTTCCCTTATGCGGGCATAGACTTCCGCAATGATCCTGAGCTGGCTCTTCCTCCAGGAGCAGCCTGGGGAAATATTGGTAAGTTTGTTTTTTGAAAAATTATTTAATTTTTTCATTTTATATATATGATTTTTAAATTAGTTTGAAATACTGAACAAAATTTCTTATGCAGATGTTGGGCTAGTGCGTCCTGAGGGACACCCCCGTACCTTTGTGAGACCATTCATAGTGGCAACAGTTGACGCCATGTTGGTGAACATAGAGGGGAATATTAGTTGGTTGACTCATGACATTCCAACATACACGATCGAGCGGATGCCACTCGACATGCAGGAGAATGTTGTGGGTGTGCCCCCAGCATGGATTCGGCTACTTAGGAAGGTAGATAGGCTAGTCATCTTCTACAGAGATGCTATGGCAGAGGTGGCATAAGCAGATGAGGCCCCTCCTTCTCCATAGGAGAAGGACATATATATGTATATTTTTGAGGCCATCGAGCCCATTTTTGTATATTACTACATCGTGACAGACTTATGATTCAGACTTGTATATTTTTTGAGACGGCTTTATATATACAGTATCGGCTTTATTTACATGTTTGTTATTATCTTTATGCGTGAATTGCTTATTATAGATGTGTATGATGTAAATGCCAATCTAAAATGTAATTTGCATATGAATCAGCTAGTGCATTAAGTTCCTTGGAATATGTTGATAACTAATGTAATCAAATTGTCTCTCAAGTAACCTAACTTGCAAAAATTGACGCAGCAAAACAAGATCTCTAACTTGATATTCACCCATTAATTGAAACACAACTAGCTGTGAGTCAAGTCTTACCTCCAGATGTGAAATTCCATATAAAAGAGCATCACGGATTAACTCTATGACCGCGCTGTATTCAGCTACATTATTCGTTGTGGGACCCAAGCAAGCCCCTCCCGAAGAAACCAGTTGGCCAGTCGGTGAGTATATAACCCAAGATGTTGTGGCCAACTGACGAGTGTGGCAGCTAGTGCCATCAACAAATCCTATAAAGTGTTCAGCTGACATCTGAAACACAAAGCAATAGACACATAAGATGAAACGTAACCACAAACAAAGCTAACTCTACAAAATGTACAGCTATAATACATGAAAAAGCACAGAAGCCTAGGCGTAGTACTTTTTCAAGTAGAGCCCATTTCTAGGCTCAGGAAACTTATTACCTTCATAGTTCATTAACTCATAAGAACCCTTCTTTAGAACCTTAGAGACTATGTAAGGACCGAGCCACATTGACTTAAACTTGCCAGCTCCTAAGGGTTCCTTGTCCTGGTCATAGAGAAAAACAAGGTCTCCTTCGAGAAAACCCTAGGCTTAACTAACTTATTGCATTGAACTTTATCTCAATTCTTATGTGCTTCGTTTGTTGTGAGCGCATAACGACGCTTCTCATCAAGATGTTCTAGGTGCAGAAAACGTTCTTCTAAGACTGAAGTGTCGGGAATTAATTGGACAACCAACTTCAATGAAGGGATCTCGCATTCAACAGGAATGACAGCTTCTATCCCATGAACCAGTTGGAAGGGAGAGAACCTAGTGGCAGTCTTGGCATTAGCTTGGTATTCCTAAAGAGAAGGATACATCATGATGTGCCAGTTGGTTCGATTGGCATTAACGATTCTTTGTAAGATGGTCTTCAAAGTTTTGTTAACCGCTTCGACCTAACCATTCGCTTATGGATAAAACGAAGATGAATGTTCCTGCCGAAAACCTAACATGGTGTATAAATAGGTCATCATGTTGTTCTGAAAGTGCCGACCGCGGTCAGTAACAATCTATTTAGGTACACCAAATCTAGCAATGATCTGGTTGAATTCAAAATAAGTAGTTGTTTCCCCATCTGCTTTTATAATAGGCATTGCCTTGGCCCACTTGGTGAAGTAGTCAACGGAAACAATGATATGATGATGGCCTCCAGCCGAAACTGGATTGCAATTCATAAAATGAATCCCCCACTTGGTGAAGGGGCCTGCTGTAATCATGGGATGGAGAGGAGTTGGGTGTGCTCTCATCTTTTTGGTGAAAAACTGACATCGCTGACAATCTTTCACAGCTTCCACACAATCTTTGAAGATCATGGGCCAAAAATAACCAGCACACAATATTTTCTGGGTTGTTGCCAACCCAGAAAGATGACCCCCACAAGCTCCACTGTGAGCATCATTCAATACTATTTCAGCTTCTTCTAAGGTCAAACAACGGCGCAAAATGGAATCTATTCCACATCTATACAGAGTGTCAGAAATGATGAGATATTTATTTGCATGATTCTTAAGTTTCCGTCGTTCATCCCGAGAAAAAGTAGGGAGACACCTAAAAGTCTGGATATATACCAAAATATCCCCATACCATGGATCAGAGGATGCAATAAGGAAGATGTGTTCATCCAGGAATGATGACTTTTCCTCATGGTGTACTATGTCACTAGGAAATTCAGAAATCAGTTCAGCGAAAACCAGTGATTTCTTTGACTTAGAGAACTGAAAAACCAAGTCAAATTCTTACAGGATGACAATCCATTTATTGAATTTCCCACCGATGATACGTCGAGTGAGAACATATTGAAACGGGTTGACCTCCGCAACCACTGTGGTAGTTTGCACTAAGATATAGTGACGTAGCCTCTGAACAACATAGACAGCAGCTAATGCCAACTTCTCCACGTAAGAATACTTAGCTTCAGGAGCTATTAAGGCACATGACAAATAGTAAATGACATTCTCTTGGAGCTTGTCATCCTCCTGAAAAAGTACTATGCTGATTGTGTATACAGATGCAGCCAGATATAGAAGGAAATCCTTCGTATAATCTGGTGGGCTCAATAAGGGGGCTGAAAGTAATGCCTTTTTCAAGGCCTCAAATGATGTCTGAGCAGCCTCGTCCCACATAAAGTAGGTATCTTGTTTGAGAAATCTCATGAAACCTTTTGTGATTTTGGCATAGTTAATGATGAAACGCCGTAAGAAGTTAGACATACTCTACAGACTCTAAATTTGTCTTAGGGTTCGAGGAGGAGGCAAATTTACAATAGCCTCAACTTTTAATGGATCGACCATTATGCCACGACAGGATACTATGAAACCCAGTAATCGTCCAGACTTGACGCATAATACACATTTATTAGGATTCAACCGAATCTTGTAATATCTACACCATTCAAACACAAGTCTTAGGTGATTAGGATGCTCCCGCCTCTTGCAAGATCACGCTGGGAGATCATCAAGGTAAGGTTCGACTACGTGCTTGATATCATGAAAAGCAAAGTTCATTGCATGCTGAAAGGTAGCTCCAGCATTCTTCAAGCCAAATGGCATCTTCCTATAAGCAAAGGTCCCCCAGGGACAAATAAAAGTTTTCTTGTGTTTGTCTTCAGGTTTAATCTGTATCTAGTTATACCCTGAAAACCCATCCATGAAAGAAAACATTTCATGTCCCGCACATGCATCGATGATCTGATCTATGAATGGTGTGGGGTAGTTGTCCTTAGGACAAGCTTTATTTAGGTCCCTGAAGTATGTGCAGAATCGAATGGTTCCTTGCTTTTTATCTACCGGAACAAGATTTGAAACTCATTCCATCATAGCAATCAGATAGATGAATCCAGCTTTGAGCAATTTCTCGACTTCTGCCTTGATGGCAGCTGCTTTTGGAGGGTTAACTGGACGGAGCTTCTGTCTCACAGGCTTAGCGTTGGGGTAATTTGTGATGACATGCTCATCGATGGAAGGTTCGATGCCTGGCATCTCCTCGTAGGACCAGGCAAAGACGTCACGGAATTCCTTAAACAAATTGGTATACAAAATGATCTCCTTGGGAGAACAGTCTGCTCCAATGAAAAGGTTTTCCATGACCCCATGTTTGATGGAAATGTTGATCAGAATAGTTCTCGATATGTTTTCCATATTCCCTTCGACATAAACAACTTTTGAAGTAGAAGGGATAGCGGACAAATCAACATTACCACTGGGTCTCATAGAAAACTCTCCTCTCTCTATCCTGTCTAGGTTGGGAAGAAAATATGACCTGTGGTGCATGTGTTCCCAAGGATGGTCCAGGCCAATCATTGCTTCCAAAATAGCCTCATCAGAGGGAAAAACAGTGTCTAGAAAGTCAAAAGAGTGAATAGAGTCCACTGACCATGCTGGTGCATAGTGCATATCTGACTCGGCAGAGACCAATGGAGTCACGATATGTTCTGTTGGAGCATGTTGTGAATCTAAGTAGGCCACCTATGAAACCGATAGGGGCACATTACGTTCTTATTCGGTGGGTAGAATCCATGGATCCGTCGTTGGACAGACTGTGAAAATATCAGATGGTGAACACTCTTCAGAACCAATGAAGTGAACAGGAGAAGGTAGGTCAAAAGTGCCCATTAATGACCCATAGAGCCCTTCTCCTAAACTCTCAGTAGCTGAGTGAGACTGATCAACCAACAAAATCACTGAATCCAATGAAGTCTGGTTGTTTTTCCGAGAAAACGAAAGTTGATCAACTATGATGATCTTGCCTTCATGAGGGAACATTAAAACTCGGAAAACAGTCGATGGCACTGCTTGCATTGCATACATCCATCTCCTACCTAATAATAAATTATAATCAAGTGAAGCATCCAACACTTAAACCTCTATAGACACTAACGTACCCACAAGTTCGACATCAAATGATGGTAAGACTCCGTGTGGATGAAAATATCTTCCATCAAAGGTGGTAAGCAAGGTGTTCGAGGAGGCTAATAAACGTGAGCCCAAATCCTTCCAGCAAGAAATGGACATTACGCACGTAGACACGCCCTCATTTACAATAGCTCGTCCAATGGTTTTGGGACCATGGAATACCTCTATTTGGAGAGCGACGTGGTACGACAACCAGGGTTTGATATTGGTCATATCAAATAGAGCAAGCATATTGGATGAATCTACGCTTTCGATTGCTGCGAGAAGTGCACTGCGTTGTAATAGACAACTCTGCAGTACTTCTAAAGTGGACATGGCACAAGGGGTTTGGGCTAAATCCTCCACAACATTGCAGTTGGGGGAAGCTTGTGCATTGGGTTTGTGAACAACCCATTTGAAGAAACCTTTAGGGATCTTCGACAATGAATCCACCGGTCTCTCAATGTGGAGAGGGGTAGCTGACTCAGGAACATCCTTTTGCTACAGATCCGAGGTATAGTTTCTAGCTTGATTTTGTAAAAGTGCATCCAAATTAACCATATTAATAAACGATTGATCAACAGATGAGGCATGATGAGTGCCCCCAGCACTAGACTTGTCAGAAGCTGAACCTTTCCCATGAGGGAATGCGTCTTTTAAGACATCTAGTTTCTTTTCACGGAGCAGCTTCTGGGCTTCTTCCATCAGAGGGCATTGATGGGTAAGGTTATCTTCTTTGCATAGCTTGCAAGGAAACTTCACTTTCATTTTCTCCTTTTTTCCCTCCTCGGCATTTTCAGTGTTTTTGGGATTTTGGTGGTTCCCCTCCCCTTTCTTGCCCTTCTTTTTTTTGTTGGGTTGCCGAGGGCCCTTTTGATTCATCTACACTTGTTGTACAGATTCTGTTTGCGAAGGGGAGGATGCAACTGAAGTTGCTTCTGCAGCAGACGGTTTGACCGATAAGGCGTGAACCTGCTTAGTTAAAGCACCAAACACTGCATAATCCACTGAACCCACGATGCCATTAGCATGTGGTCCAGGATTAGGTTTTCCTATATCTGTGTTATACCTCGGTGCATCGGGAATAATCTCATATAAGAGCCCAAATTGAGCATATACTAGATCAAGCTGTTGGGTTCTAAGGATAGCTTCCTCTTCGGAGGACACCCCAGAAGTTGCCACTTCCTTAAAAATGTAAGGAAGGAGTGATTTGAGATACCACTCTAATAAGAACTCTGGAGGGATGTCATCTTTAATGAGCCTCTTCCTCCTTCGCCACTCCTAAATATGGTCAGATAAGTGAGTGGCTTTGTTCTGTCGAAAGGTTTACAGAAGGTCTATATTAGCATCATACCGGAAAGGAAGTTGGAAGTGATTCAGAAAAATAGTAGCTAGATCCCAAAAGGTACCATAAGAAGCTGCGGGCAATTCAATGTACCATTTAGCTGCAACACTAGTCAAGGTTCTCTGAAAGAGCCTCAATCTGATGGAATCATCATTCAATGAATTAGAAGAGCACCAGAGATGGAAAGTAGTCACATGATCACTAGGATCCTCCCCAATCTTTCCTTCGAACTTTGGAATTTCAGAAGGCATCTTGGTCAGGACAGGTGGCCATGCAGGGTGATGCAGCACCGGATTGTTAGTGAGTTTTGAAAGGTCTGGAAAATTTAGAGTTGCCATAAAAGGTAAACGAGGTTTTGCCGATCGCACTTGGTTTGCAGGGTTTTGGTAGGCAGAACCACCTAAAGCCTGACTCATGTACTGTTGGCTGGGGTTGCCCCTAGCCACTAGTTGCGAAGCAAACACATTGCTATAACTGCTCCAACCAAAAGAGAGAGGTTTATTCCCTTGAGTGTGTGTCCATTGCGGTTGGGTGTTATCCCCTCTGTAATGTGGGTTAAATGTGTTACCGCCTCCTCCACTAAACAGTGAAAAAGGGATAATCCCTACAAGTATATGAGATGTCTGCACATTGGAATGATGTACATTCTGACCTGTGTAGGGGTTAAACCCATGTGTAGATGTAATGGACGGCACAGGCATCGATCCTACTATAGTTGTGGATGGAATGGGCATCGAACCTACAAAGGGCATGGAGGGAGCTATGTTCCCTCCAAACCAAGGGAAACCTTGAATGAAAGGAGTAGTTTGTGGATGCCCTGGGATTATTGCATGAAAGGAGATGAAGTAGACGGTATTGAGGATATCCAAGTGACAGGAATCTGAAAAGGTCCAGCAGTAGTACCAAAAGGAGTAGCTGTTTTTGATGGTTGAGAACTAGACATCCCTATGGTACTAGTACTGAAACTAAAAGAAGTAGTTGAGGTAGATGTAGCCTGCAACGAGGTAGATACCGACATGCTTGAGAAAGAATGAGAGAGAGCTCTCATAACCATGGCTGCAGAAGGAGTTTGGGGAACTCTAGTTTCATCTCCAGTAGTAGCCATGTGGTAACTAGGGGTAAACCAGTACGCACTATACTCAAGTTGGCCTAGAGAATCTACAGTTATGAGTAACGTATCGTTGGGTTTAGTCAGGGGAGGGTTAAAAGGAGTGATAAACTCTCGAGAAGTTAAGTCTTCCACCTCAACAGTATCAAAGACCTGTTGATCCTAAAATCTGACCTGTGGTTCTCCAGGTAGTTCCATTTCTCCCGTAAGTTTGTATGAACCATGGGAATCCATCCTCCGGCGTCGTGGTGGCGGTGGAGGCTCCACAATGAGTGGGGGAAGGTTTTTCAACCTCTGAGACCTACGAAGAGGTTGGTCCTCCACAACTATATAAAAAGAAAACTAAGTATAAAACCTAGTGGCCACTAACGACTAGGGATAAAAAAACATACCACTAAAAATTCCCTAAGTGATCAAAACCAAGCAAACAAAGCTAATAATCTCAGAAGCAAGTCTGGGATGATGAGAGCCTAGAACAAACTAATAGAGTATTGATGGTTAGTTACAAGCCATCCAATGAAGTTCCTCTGGGTGCAAGCATTTGAATCAGCAAACTTCCCTCCCGAGATTACTGCCAAAGGGTTACCTTCCGCGTCTGTCTGAGGTGAAGTGGAAATATCCTTCCACTCTACCTGTGTAGAGCCCTAGGGTTATGATACTAAGGATACCACAAATACGAAAATGCCTAGGGGAACAGTCATCATCCTAGCCAAGACGCATGGGTAGGGTAGCTAAGCGCAAAATCCAAAAGCACTTAAAAGTACTAGTGGACCCCCGTACGTAAATCAGCTATGGTTTATGTTTGAAAGGAAAGTGAGGGGGTATCCTCAACAGTTCCAGTCACACACAGCCTCGTGCTTAACTCTGGTTTGATTAGAGCGTTCCCATGATATTTTAATATAGGTGGATTTACCTAAGAGATTGTCTTACTACGATGTTGAGTAATGAAACCGATTTCGGGCAGTTTAAGGTGATTTAACCCGAAACCCTAGCCTAAGCTAGTTGATGTTGTGTCATACCTAAAAACAAAAAGTTGCTAATTAATTTTATTAAGATTTATTTTTAGAGGCTACTTTTTACTCAAGAAGGGTAGTGAAGTGTGTGGAATGGTTTCGACAGAAAGCAAAGTGTGTACAAATAATGCTTTTAAAACTTCACAAAGACTCTTTTTGCTTTTTCATTTATGTTTTTCAAAAAAGAAATAGACAATCCTAAGCATAAAAAAAAATTAATTTTTCTTTTAAATTTTCAAAGTGAGACAGTCTATGCTACTTCGAAAAATGATGATAAATATTACTACTAAGCTACCAAATTCAATTTTTGTCGTTTCTTTATTTGCAAAAGAAAATGAACTTGAAAGAAGGAACAAGAAAGATCTAACAAAGGTGTGGGTAAAGGAAAAAGGGCCTAATGGCTTAAACCAATCGAATCAAAAGACCAAAAAATACTTGACCTACAGAGTTGTTTCGATGGAAAAAAATCTAGGTTCAGAACAAGGTGTAAAAGAAGAAAGGGAAATAGATGCATGCAAAGGAAAAAACAGGCCTAAGAGGCTGCTCCTAAGCACCAAAAACCAAGAAAACACCCACCAAACAAACAAGATAGGCAAGCAAACCAAAGGTAACTCTACCGCCACACAGACTCAAAGGAAAATCTATCAAGAAGGCTTCAACTAAATCAAACTGATCTGAACAGGAGTTCAGAAGGTATCCAGACCAACGGACCTTTCAAAAACCACCCTAAAAACTCAAACTGGAATCAAACCCTTAAAAAAAAAGACAAGACTCAGTAAAAGTGAGCAACTATTGCAACATACAACAGGCGTTGAGTATGAAGGTCTACAGGAGTGCAACATGCGTCTAGGGAAAAAAGTGCGCTATTGTATCTAGCAAATAGTCGCGCACAACTTCAAAAAAGCTTAAAAAATAGAAAAGACACCTAAAACAAGTGTTGATTATGGCTTAAGCAGGTAAAGCAATCTAAAGGACTTCAAAGAGGTAAACAAGACTGAAAAAAGACCAATATGTCTCAATAATCAGTCAGAGAAGCAAGGCAAATGCCAGAAGTAGGCCCAACAACCTGGAAACCAAACCCTTATGGAAGGCTTAGACCTACAGGAAAAATGTGCTTCTGTCTAGTATAAGAACTAGCGCCTGCACCAAGAAATGCGCGACTATGTTTCAAGGAAACTAGCGCACAAGGCAGAAAGTATGCTTTTGTATGCACAGAAAACTAGCGCACGGGGACTTAAAGCAATAAAAAGAACTTTGCTCAGCCACATTGAAATGAATCAAGATAAAAGGAACAACAATGTAACCTAAGAAAAACCTCTCAGAAAACAAAATGACTACATAAATTGAAAGAAAACCTAGCAAGGTCCCCTAGAGCAAAAACAACCAGTGCTCCCCAACGGAGTCGCCAGTTCTGTTGTGCAGGATAATACCTTATAGTGAGGGAGATGACACTACCAACTTATATGGGGTGACAAGTAAACACATTCATGTTCTGCATTAATTACTACGAATTGAAAGAGATTAGGGTCTAGAAAGTTGTACATTTTTAATGATGGCTGGTCTTAGCTTTTGCCCAATCTTCCACAGAGATGAACCTGCAAAACAAGTTAACCTTCCTCAGGGTATCTTGACTATAATAAATATAATGAAATTGAAAGCAATTTAACATTAACTACAATCAGATATCCAACAAAAGAGACACTTCATTTGGACAGAAAGGGTATTTCCACCTTTTATTATCAAAGAAATGTATGTTAGTTTTTCAGAATTTACTTCAATCTGATCTAGGATCTTAACTGAGAGAACAACATGTACAACATATCTACAGCATATCAATCATGGACACAATAATGCAAGCACACAAGAGACACAGAGTTTACTTGGGGAAAACCATAAAGGTGAAAAACCCCAATAACTTCCTCAGAGATAGATAGAGCAATGATACAACCCAAGCATAAGAGATAGACATATCCTAGCAGCAGCTTCTCCTCCTCCACAAGTGCGCCACTCTCCCAAGAGTGTGAGAGAGAATAGAATGATCAAATAGAGTGCCTCCCGTACTCTATTTAAACTTGACTTGACTTGCCTAATAACCTTTACTAGGTCGGCCTTAACTTAACCACATAACATAATGCTGACTGGGCCGACACCCAATAGGGTGGTCTAATAACCCATCAAGTATAAGTTACGACACTTCCGTATAGAGGAATAATAACATCTCTATAGAAATACAAACACTTCCGTATAGAGGAATAATACCATCTCTATAGGAGTACAATATACATATATGAAATACATTCCGAAGTTACATATACATCAACAATGTAGATAAGTATAGATATACCTGATCTATCCAGACACTTCAGCAACCAAGTCCTGGGCTCCTGCTCCTCACAATGACTTAATAATTCCTCCAGCGTAACAGTCGCTTATCATTCCTTGGTCCCCTCTCTCATGGATTCCCCTTGTATTTATGGCACAAGGTTGGAAGTTGGATTCGAGAGGTAGTTGAATTGGGAGGTTGGGGAAGTTACAGAACCAACCTCAACTAATCCCAATTCATAATCTTAATATATTTTTTCCATTCATCTTAACATGTGCGCAGGTATCATAATAGTAAACCAATGTTCAGTATGCAAGTTTTTTTCTTTACAACTAGCGCACACATCTTTTGAGGTAAGTGCGCAGGTTCTCTTCAGAAGAACCATCATTTAGAACACTAGGTGTCAGTGGCAATAGTAGCGCACACATAGTGAATATTGTAGACAAAATATGTTTTTCAGCTGAAGATGTGTGACCTCAGCAATAACTCATCCAAGGTCAACCTAGCTCTTCCATCCATAGTGTCCTTTTGTGTGATCGACAGGGAAATGTGATCACAGATGGAGAAGTGCATATTAGACCTATAACACTAAGGAGATTGTATCCTTCCTTACAACTCCTCTTACAGAAGGTGTGAAATATCTAGGCTTCTCCCTCAAGCCAAATTGCTATTCCTTTCAAGATTGGATGTGGCTTTTTAAGAAAGTGGAGACACGGATCTCTTTATGGACAAACAGATTTTTGTCTAGAGGAGGAAGATTGGTTCTAATGAAAGAATTATTATAGATTATCCCAGTATATTGGGCCTCAATTGCATACATTCCCAAGGGAATTCTGAAAAAAAAAAAAAAATAGAAAAAAATGCATCTCCTTTCTTTGGATGGCAAGCAAACAGACAGAGGGAATTCCCCTAGTGCGATGGACTTATCTAACCCTTCAAAAAAACCTTGGAGGGTGGGGCATAAAAAAATCTGATTTGTTCTGCAAAGATTTAGCAGCCAAGATGCTTTGGAGATTGACTCAGCGTCCAGACTCTCTGTGGGGTAGGGTTATGCGATCAAAATATTGCAATAACTCCCCAATCGACAAATGGTTTCGGAACCCTTAAAAATCCTACAAAAATGGGTATGTAGGATGGAAAGCACTTGTACTTGATTTTCCATTGATAGGAAATTGGACAACATGGCAGCTTGGTGATGGAAGGAAGGTAAGAATAGGTGTGGATCCGTGGGTAGGAGTAGGAGAAAGTTTTCGCTTATCAGAAGAATTAAAAGATAAACTTAGAACGCAAAATATATTGGTGATAGATGACACCCAATTGCAACATCCTCATATGAGAGGCAGAAAGGGATGGAAAAATTCACAGGAATTGGCCTTGACTGGTGAGTTAGCAGGGGAATGGAATAGATTTATAAGTAAACTAGTGACCAACTTCGTGCATTTGGAAGACGAAAAACAAGATCTTTTAATCTGGACAAAGAATGGAGTTGATGGGGATTTCTCTACCAAGCTTGGATATGAGGCAGAGATCCAAAATTCCTTTCAAGGAGAGAAAAAATGGTGGTGGAGCATCTTATGGAAAATCCACAGTCCTGTGAAATCTATTTTGACTCTCTAGTTGGCTGTGAATGAAAAAATTCTAACATGGGAAAATTTAAAGAAAAGAGGGTTTCATGGACCTAGCATTTGCGTCTTATGTAATTCTCATGAAGAACAGTCTTCTCACTTGTTCAGCTCGTGTCCTTATGCAGGGGAATTCTGGGATAAAGCCTCAAAGAAACTCTCCATCTCCAGGATAATGCAGAGGGAAGCTTCCTTAGAGAAGCATACCCATGAATGGTGGCAGACAGATGGGATACGTAACTATGAATCATTTCCAGCTCTCTTTCTTTATAGTATTTGGGAAGCAAGAAATCAATCTACTTTCAAGAAGAGAAGAATCCCATCAGACATTACAGCGGCCAAGTTCAGGAACACAAAACTTCTGATATGTCTAAAAAGAAGAGAGTAATTACAATCCCAGTCATCAATAAAAACGAGCCATGGGATTTCTTTGATGGAGCCATCCAAGGGACACCTGTTATCACAAATATAGTAGCCGGCCTACCATACATTATTTTTCTGATGCCAATACACTATGCAACCAGTTCCCTTACATTGAGATGCTGAGATGAGCATCTATATTGGATCACTATCAGATTTTGGACAGTAGTTGTATTCCCCATGCCATGACTGAGTCTCAGGACACTCAAAGAGATGACCGATGTAGCCATTATACCATTTGTACAGAGCAGTCAGTAGTGCCCAGAGTTGCAGTAGCAGTTTCAGAGGACAGATGATGGTTCAGATGATGAGCATTCAGGTATATGACTCAGCAGGTATATCATTGTGTTATGGTTATATTGCTTTTATACTTATTCTTATAGAATGTCTTAGCACTTAGTGTCATGATCTGGCGATCATATAGATATGTGGACCTGGTTGATCTTATTATATATATTATATTGTCCCTACTCAGATTTAGAAGTTCATTATTCATACTCATTGGTTTTACCCTCCTTAGGAGAATAGAGGTGATCATTCCACCATACCTTGGCTTGCTAGTGTCGGCTCCATTATTCATTGTCTTCATCCATCCATTGCCTACCTTTTAGTTTATCACCCTGACTTACTACTTGACTAGTGGCATGGAGGACTTTTCCCCACTGTAGCCTCTATATTGGATGAGCTTCCCTATTTACTGTGTCTCGGCTCTAAGTTGGTGACAAAACTTACCTTTGGTGAGTTGGATTGTAGGCCTAAATCATTCTGGTCGGTTGTCCCGATGTTTGGCATTGGCTTGAACTCCCCCTAGTCACTTGAGATGTTGTTGGCTAAAACTAAAAGCTCATGTACTATTTATGGAAACTGATAAATTCGCCCATGGAAACTAAAAAGGGCAAGAGCGATGAATTGCTGAAAAATACTCCTCGAAGAGTATAAGAAAGGTCCAAAAAGCAATGATTCTTAAATGCTATATCTAAATAATTGCTGACCTTATACATGTATAAAAACATGCCCTGGATGCAAGCTGCAACTAGTTGTGCTTATCAGCACACCTGAGATCCGAAGGGTTATGTAGGCCAAAAAGGCCATGAAATGAAATTGAATGATCCTAATGAACCTAGATCAACTTGATGTAGACATGATGCCTAAGTTGAATAAGCACTCTCTAAACAACTTATCCATTTGTGAGACACCGCCATTCCCTGTGTTGTTGCTCATTCAGTATATACTATGGTGTGTATTCCCTTTCCCTTTTCCAAAGTGTCACAAAGTTAAGTCAGTCAAATCATCCCTTAGCCTAGCCAGTTATTTTAGCCTTCACCCTTCACTAGCAAATTGATCACAGCTATGAAGTGAGTATGATCTTAAAAGTCTAGTCTGAGTAATAATAATGATTAATGACATTATATATTTGGATTTAGATCGCCAGTAATGATTACTTTGTGTTATAATTGTTATTTTAATAAGTTGTAGAGCATGCATTAACCTTTGACATTTTGCAGCAGCTTTCGATGATGGTCTGAGTTATATTTGGTCATGTTGACTTGGTCAAACCTAGTTTGACCAAGGTCAGCCATAGGACATGAGATGGTTGGACCTTGATATGATATGGATTGATTATATATGGTCTATGTACATGTACATGATGATTCTATGCAGCAGCTACAGGGTTATGATGATGATTCATGGTTTACAACAGTATTTGATCATTTACAGATTATTATTATTTGACCTATTCCGGTATATTGGATATATATATTAATCATGAAGAGACTCATATGGTGTATGAGTACACATCTTCGATGGATTTGGACCTTCTGAGTTCAATGGGAAAGTTTTTTTTCAGTTCTGGGCACTTACAGTGATGATTGTGCCTCGGTAGGCTATCCCAGTGTAGTTTTGGTCTGTCGGAGACCCTGTCAAAGCAAATGTGATTTTTATCCGGTTGACCTAGGGTGCTGTGCTTGGAGGGGGTGGCCTAGACACTTGTTTTTACCATATCACCCCCCTCCTGGACACACTGGTGCCCTCACCTTGACAGCGCAGGCACTCCAGGAGGCAGTTTGGGGCAGTTTCACGCTTCCCGAGGCATTTCAGGATTGATAGAAATGGCTATTGGGGAATTCGACTTGGACTACTGAGGCAATGTTTTGGCATGGGATGATCAGTGATGATGGATTGATGTCTTCCACACCTCCTCCAGCAGTTTCAGCTTCATCGGGGCCCGCATCCGTCACTTATGACACTTTCTAATGATTTATGAGGTCTTTTGAGGCCTACGATTTGACCATGGAGGCATGATTTGGTATATTGATGACTATTTTATTATTATTGTGCTATGGGGATTGACCAAGGGTGTCTAAAATTACCCCTTGGACCCACCATAAGCTTCTTATTATATTTTGTCATCATGATCTGGTGGGATTCCCCTCTTCTAGGATGATTTTGTCCACTTATGTTATATTTTATGAGTGATCCATGTATTTTATTGTTGAGCTCATCTCAACCATTGATTAGAAATTTGTATCTTTTAATCTTAGCCACTCATTCAAAAAGTGGTTAGGATTTTGATGCCTCTCCTTCCTATTTAAAGGAGAGAGCTTCTCATTGTAAGGGGTCTTTGGCTCTTGGATTATTGGTATAGAAAAACTTTCTTGTGGAAATTATTATGGTCTCCTTTGCATCTGGTGTTCTTAGATGGTGATTGGAAATTCTATTGCAACCTAGAATTTGGAATTTGTGGTAAGATCTATCTATTTTGGAAATCATTGTCTTGTCTACAGGAGGGCGACTTCAACAAGAGCGATTTTGCAAGGCTTCTTCAAATCGACTTTCTTGGCATTTGCTTGTATCAGGGGGTTATCATTAGTATCATTGTGATATATGCTATCTTTCTGTTACTTCTCTTGTGGCATTAGTCTTATCTCTTGATTACATCAAATCTGATATTGTTGACGTTTGTTGTGCAAGAGAGAGGGTGCATTGGCTTCATGGACTAAATCGATTGCATAGAAAACTACCTCAAAGCTTCTCAAATTGATCGGGTTTGCATAGATCATCATCATCAAGGCATATACAAGGTTACCCAGGTAAGATCCACAGGTTTGTTTCTCTTATCTTGATCTAATCCATTGACATAGCTCATAAATTGATAAAACCCTTATTTCTTCAAACCCTCATTTTTACATTTTTTCAGATCTACTAAGATCTAGTGGCTTCTTGGGTAAGATATTTAAAACCCACCTCTATAGTATCCATGGCATCCCGGATCTATATTTTGGTGAGGATTGGCCTCCATTTGACCCTCTTCCCAAGGCATTTTAGCCTCTCCAAGCAAGGGCGCACTTCCTAGTTTGGTGGGTTGACCTAGATCTAGTATGTGGGTAGTTGAGATCCTGCTTGATTCATGATTTACACATCCAATAACTTACCCCCAAATTGTCACTTTTCTGATTTTTACCTTGTGGGTCCTGTTCCACATTTTAAGGGATTTAATCCCCATTTTGGACCACTTGGTATCTTTAAACTCAGATCTAGTAAGATCTAGCCATTGGATTGCCATGAAATTATAGATCCACACTCTCACTTGCTTAAACCACTTGGATCTAAAGTTTGGATGCCATTGGACTTGTCTTGAGTCATTTATCCCACTTTTTAGCCTCCTTGGGTAAAGTCGCACCACCTTGGAGAAGTGAGTTGGTCCACTTCTAGGACATGGGTACTTGAGATTTTTGTGGATTTGGAACGGGCATAATTCAAAACCTAGGTCTAGTAGGTCACTTTGTCAAATCTTTCCTTGGGGATAGCATTCCCTGTTTTAAAGGATAGTGGTCCACTTAGGTCAAACCTAGATCTAAACCTATTCATCCATCAAGACTTTAATTGCCCACTTGTCTCATGCAATAGGAATCCTTAACCACAATTTAACTTTACTTTGACTCCATTATCCCAATTCCCAAGGCACTAGTCTCTCTCCAAGTCAATTCGACTTTCCTAGATTGTTGGATTAACTTGTGGTTTGACCCTTGTATGGTGAACTAAACCCCTTGATGTCATCATACTTCATGATCAAGCTTGTCACTTGTACTAGTTAGCCCCAATTCAACCCCTAAACTACCATGCATTGGACACGATTCCCAAGGCAGTGGATTTTCTCACATTGAACTAGTACTTTAATCCTGGATCCTATTTCACAAATCATAAGTCACTCTCACATCAATAATGAACCAAAGCTATACTCATTGAACCCCTTACTTGTCTTGTGACTTCATCCTAAGGTCTAGTATAAGACATACACCTTACTTCATTTAGAATTAACTTGATTTGGTGTCTTGGTTTTGATCTCTCATGTCGGGAGTAGATCGGGTCTCCCCCTTTGTTGTCTGGGCTAGATAACATAAAGTGAAGGTTGCCTCGACTGGCATGACAACCATCTATTGGAGGTCGAGGTGATCGTGGTTGCACCTTTTGAGTTTCCCTTCCCTATTGTCATCCATGAGTGGATACATCCATAGGGGTAACTACAGTTTAGGTGATAACAACACCAACACTAGGAGGCACAGGAGGAGTTTTATACTTGACATATTTGTCCAAAATTTGCATTAAATTTGCACCTGGGAGGGTCACTAACAACAAAGCAGAGTTATCTTCCCTATGGGCAGTTCTCAAGACTGCTTAGAGGAAGAACGTACTAAGGATTCAGCTCTATGGGGACTCCAAAATGGTGATAGATTGGGAAAATGGAAATTCTCAAATTAAATCTCCTCACTAACAGCAAAGCAGAGTTATCCGCCCTATGGGAAGTTCTCAAGACTACTCAGAGGAAGAGTGTACTAAGGATTCATCTCTATGGGGACTCCAAAATGGTGATAGATTGGGAAAATGGAAAGTCTCAAATTAAATCTCCTCACTTGCAGCATCTTTTATTAGAAATTAAATATGTATTGTCTTCCTTTGAATCTATATCCTTCTCTCATATCTACAGAGAACTCAATGAAGAAGCAGATATGCTATCCAATATGGCATTAGCTTTACAACCCGAATTTATCATAGAGGAGGAGCTCAACAATGGTCAATCAACAGAGCATATCACAGTGTTCTGAGCATTTCAAAGGATCCACAAATGAAGACTGTTTGAAAGAAAAAAATAGAACGCGATAATGTTGGTTAGTTTTGTAAATAATCAGAATATCATGACTTGAGCAGATTGTATCTAAACATGAGCGAATTACACATATGTAATTTTGGGAGGGCAGAAAGATATGCAGAATATGAATGTAGATGTATAAAGAACATGAAGATGCATGAAGGAAATATTGTTTTATATGTAACAATATGTAAATTTTGATTTTTGGAATGTAAGTCCCTAGAGGACAGTGCATGATCACTCTTTATTTAGGGTGATTGATATTTTCCTTATGGAAGATATAATATTCTTATGGCTGGTTCAATTCCTACTGTATCAATGGATGCATCAGCATTTCAAAATGCTTTTAGTAATAAATGGTAGGCATTGGATGCCCGGGAATTGAGATGTCCATTGCGAGCTAGTCTCCATGATGCAATTATGATAAGTGTCCATTGCATCTAGAGTCCTTACTATAGTGGTGGATATTCATGATAAGCAGTAGTATGCCTAACTGGATGACTAGTTTTCCTTTATTGGAGGCGTAAGAGATAAATTCCTAATGCCACATGAAGAGGACTTGTTAATTGGTTAAAATTCTTGAATGGAGATGATTGAAGTTTCTACAAATTTGATTAGGGGTCCATCATGAAGGAAGAAACGGGATAAGAAGGATTGTTGCTTTAAGAAAGTCATTAATTAGAAAAATATGATGTTGGTTGGTTTACATGGAGGGAACGTGGGTAATCTAGTCATTATTTCCTATTATAATATCCAACAAAGAAATAGTAACAAATATAAAGAGCCTAGAATATGCCAACTGGGAGAGAAAGGAACCCAAAGCATTAAGATTGAGGGGTATATGGAGAAAGTGCACATCGGAGAAGAATGGGAAAATAGGGATAATTAACAAAGGACACGAAAGACTCTTTCTTGCTGAAACTTCCTTTGAATGCCAAAAGAGTCAAACGGAGATGTTTTTTTAAACGAAATATGGAGATAATCAACATGACGAGCTGAATACAATGTGGTTGATTACCTGATATGGTGATGCTTGTTGGAATCTTATTAATACTAAGAGGAGGGGGTGAATCAGTATTAGCACAGTTATGAACAATTTTTACTTCTTATCAATTCGAACAAATACTTAAATTATGCATTCACCATAAGTAGAAACATTCAACATCACGTGTGTAGTACACAAAAAACAAATATTTTTACGTGGAAACCCGAATGGGAGAAAACCACAGAATGCTCTCTTATAATAAAAATATTGCATTCATGGAAGCACCAACTTCTGAAGTTCCCCAGCACCAATTGGAAGGAGGCACCAACCCCCTATTTTTACAGGCTACTACCTGAAGGAAGCACTGACACCCTGATTTACCAACTTCAACTAGAAGGAGTCACCGACCCCCTGTTCCTTGACCCGTCTTGCCTCCCTAATAATACCGTAGAAGATATTTCTTTGTTGTTCTACTTATACGCGCACTTTTTAGATTGAATACAATAATTTCCATTGTGTGCACCTTCTGTATACCGAGATCTTGTAATGGTTGAACTATATCACGTACTTCACTTTATTATATCAACATTACACACTTGAATTCATGCTTCATAACATTCTGCAATATGTGATCTGGTTCAGTATGTCATTATGTTTATGCGCATCTACAAACTCAACTGATACTATGCATCCTATGTTGTGATGTCATTCTGACTTTGTGCATTTGTATTAGATCTCACACATCATTATGCACACTTTCTGCTACACTTATGTCTTAGCGCATCTATATTAGATAATCAGTGACCTGTTGCGTACCATTTGTGATACTGTGCCTTTATGTTCTTACGCACTAGTCTCAAATAAACGTCATCATAATGTGCATCTTCCACTATCACGCAATTGCCATAGATAGACTACATCATCTTGCACACCATCATTAGTTATGTTCTTATGTTCGTGCGCACTTGGATCTTTGCTAGATCATGCTATTATGGTTCCACGAGCAATTGGTGCCCCAAAATAATAAGCTTACCAAATCAGAGTACTACCACTTTTGCATCTTCAATCTTACTTCAAATCTCCAACTTGGCTTCTTATTTATACTTGTCATGCGTGGACGGTATGTCCACAAGTTGGTCATAGCGTCCCATCTTCCTTGCATTACGATCAAGCTTAATTTATGCTTCTGCCACTTGTCATGTTGTACGTGACTGAGGTATCACACCTTGTGGGTCTTGCGCATGATCCTTGGTCCTTTGCATAGTGGGTCTTGCACACTTCGTGTGTGGCCTTGCGCCCTTGAAGTACTATTGCTTGTGGGTCTTGCACGCTTGACTTATTTGACTGCCACTTTCTTTTGGTACTCTTGCGTGCTTCAACAACTTGTATACTTCTATTGATTGATGGATCAAACGCACTTCTGGGACTTGCATACCTGTCCAACCACTTCTTGTTCCTAAGCCTCTTACACACTCCCAAACCTTGTCCATCCAACTCTTTTGACTTTTCCTTGAAGTAGCATGACTAGGTGGACTTAGGACTTGTAGATGTATCTTATGTACTTCTTCAAGTTGGATGTTCTTCTTATGTACTTCAAAATGGATGTACTTATTCAAACTGGAACAAGGATACTAAATCCTCTTTTACATCAGTTGGCATCAATGACAACCAAAGTTCAACAATCTCCCCCTTTTACATTTATGTCAACACCTCATGAATCTGTGCATGTCATCCCTCATGACGTTTTTCTTTATGTTCATATTACTCCCCATGTGTTCTTTCCAGTTTGAGCCTTTGCTCATTTGTGCATCCTATTGTTAGTGCTTTACTATTGTCTTTCATTTCTACATGGATCTCTTCCACTGATGCATGCTTCATGATATTCATCCTTTGCTTCTTTGCGCGACCTCCTATCAATAATTCTCTATTGTTTTTCATCTCTGCATTGATTGCATGCTTCATGATATTTCTTCCCCTTTGACATCAATAGCAAAGAGGTTCCTTCAATGCGCAATTTCAAATTCTCCTTTCTTTGGTTTTGCGCTGGCCTTCATACATATGCTTGCTTCTAATACTTCCCCTATCTTCATGCTTTATTATCTTCCTTTTGCTGAAGTTGTTTCGCTGAGCTTAGTCACATTGCAATCTGTACATTCAACATTGTCTTTGTAGTTGTCTCAAATACACTCCCCCTGTACAGCCTCCAACTCCCTTTTATCTTTATTTTGTGTTCCTGTCATATTAATCGTACACACTTCTTCATTTCTTGCACAATATTCCAAGCCATGTTCTTGTTGCATTTATTTTGCACTACATATTTCCAACTGCTTCTAGTTTGCATTGTAAGTTCCTTGTCAATTTCCTCCAACATCCAACTTTTCATTTTTGTCACATTTACTGCGTTGAGACTGGACTTCATCACATTTTCTGACTTTGCATATCTTGCCATGACATCCAAATATTATTTCTTAATATTGCACATATTTCCATCCATCAACCAGCATACCAACAATGCGATGTGACTACTAACTCGTGCGAAAAATTCGACGTCATTTTCGTACTCGATCCTTTTAGGCAACATCATTTCGATTGTACCTAATTGGATTTCCACTTTTTTCCTCTTAGTCAATTTCATTAACTCATGCAATAAATTTTGGAGTCTCCTTAGTCAGCTTCGCATCGCGCGGACATGAATTCCATTAATCTCAACGTTTCTTCCCTTCATTTTCGAGCGCGAAGTAACCACCTTCCAATTCTATAAATGAGCTACGTATGGTCTAGTTCATCAACCGGGTTCATTCCTTGTCAAGCTTCTTCTTCATGTCGCAGCTTTTGATTTTCTTGCCTTCATCCATCATGTCTTCCTTCTTTTGGAGATTCAACAAATCATTCGACAGTCTTCACTCGACACTTTAGTCGCAGCAGGTAGAATTCGCACGACTGAAAGTGGACATGGGGATTTGGAAATCCCAGATGAAGGAGTCTGACTTCAAGCATTGGTACATGTAGTCGCAGGTCAATAAGATTAATACTGAAGGGTTTTCCAATATGATCAATAGATTTGACTTCCTAGAGAGGCAACAACAACAAATCCTTGAATTTCTGAACTTGATTCCGACAGAATAGTTCATTGCCAACACATCGGCTTCAAATCTGCAGCTTTGTCCATTGCTGCAATCCACTAAATTTCGTCGAGCAAGTTCCAATGGATCTTGAACTTCGTCTTTCACAGCAACCTACCAATGACGCAGAGTTGGACCTTGAGCTACGGCTCTGAATCAATTTTGTAATTTTCAAATTTTTTTCGATATGACTCCCATTATTGTCTTTGTACTTCGATTGTCATTAGGCCTTGGCATGCCACCTCTTTGTGCTTCGACTTTGTTTTCTGCAAAAAAGGTCTCATGTAATTTTGTAAAGGAAAATTATGAATATAATACAAACTTCATTTATGAATCTGTGCAAACCTCGTGTTTGTTCATCATGAATACTTATTTGTACACTTCTTTCTATTGTTACATGTATGAGCTCTTTGTATAACACTTCAACAAATTCTTGCACAAAATATGCACATTTCCTTTGCAACATTACATTAATGTGACAGCCAACTTCAAATATTTTATAATTGAAATACTTACTAATGCATTCCTTGAATTCCTAATGAAAATCGTGTTGAATTCAAGGATCTTACTTAACCTCTTAGAGATTAGCAAGAATGTAGGAAGCAATTACTTGATGCTTGAGACGTACTTGGTTTGTTTGCTTCTTATGTGCATGCTTGAGTATTTTTATTTACCCAAATATTCATGTGCACACCTCCATTTTGATACTGCGCCTGACTAACTTCCCTCTTGGTCCATGTGTTGCAGTTGATGTTATATAGAGTATTTCTATCTAGATGAATTATTGTTCTATGGGAATATTGAACCTTGTTTCCAAACCCATCACATGCATAACATCTCATGGTTTGACAATATTTCGCAATATGACCAATGTAATTGCACCTTGCGCACTTCTATGTATTGATATTTCTTCTAGTAGTGTAGAAAGAATTGTAATTCCTGAATGAATTATCATACCTGAATGGATTCATTTGATTTGGACTGTACTTGTTGTCACAAACCTTCTCAGATGTTTTGTCATAGCCAAGTCCTGACTTGTTTGCTGGTGATTTCTGATCATTCAAGATCAATATGTTGTCTTTGAATTTGTTCTTCATTTCTTCTTCAAGATCATTCTTGTCACTTCCTAAATGTGCGCAGTTCGGAGTATCAATGATGTGACCTTTCCCTTTTATCTCAGCCATTTTTCTTCTAAATGGGAGGTCTCCCGATTCTTTTGTTCAATTTGACTTGTCAGAAGATCATTTTATTGCTCTGGTGCTTCCAATGAAGTCTTCAATACCGATTTCTCTTCTTCAAGCTTTATGATTTTGTCTATTGCGCAATTTAGTTGTTTCTAAAAAATCATTTCCTTTTCACTAACATGTTTTTCAAGAGACTCTTGAATCACCTTGGCTTGCTTAACTTGTTCTTCATACTTTTACAGTTGGTCATGCAAGAGTTTATTCTTCCTTCTTGACTTCTTTAATTCATCCAAGGCACTAACCGGTTCACCTTCCCAGTCAACCTCTAGAGCATTTCATCTTCAGGTTGATTGTCTGATTTAATTTATGTGACAGGTTTTGGAGGTGAATTAAATGCTCCACTAAAGAAGTACTTATCCAGTGTTCCTGGTTTATAATGTGCATTCGATGTGTCTTTCTTGATAGAGGGAAAACACCTTTTATTTTCTTCCCTGCTTTCATCTTCTAGAAAGGCCATGAAATGTACTTCTATTGGACTGTCACATTCACTTTCTTTGGATGAACTGTTGTCTTCTTTGGTGTACAAACTCTTCCTTTGTTTTGGGACTTTCTTTTTGTTCTCAGATCTATCATGTGTGTGCACCAACCTTCGTTCATTGTAATTGGTCTCTTCTTCACTATCATTGTCTCTATCTTCCTTATATGGACACTTTGAAGTGAAATGGTGTACTCTTCCACATTTGAAACATTTGAAGGGTAACTTACCCTTATACTTACCAAGCCCTCTTTTCAAATTTCTCACAAAGTTCGATTCTTCCTCATCCGATTGATCGCAAGAGGCTTTGTCATGCTCATGTTTTTCTTTCCTGGTAGCTTTAAAGGATGCTTCTTTTCTGGTGGGATTTTCCCTTTCAGTTCTCATCTCATACGTCGTAAGGATTCCATGAAGCTCGCCCTTTGTTAAATATACAATATTAGTTCTATCTTTTAATATAGACACCTTTGAGTCGAACCTTGGAGGAATAGTTCTTAGTATCTTCTGCACGATTGGTTCTTCAGTTAGAGTAACTCCAAGAATTTTGTTGGCATTGAGTAACTCATCAATTCGAAGGAAGTATGAGGAAACATTTTCTTCATCTTTCATTCTCAAAGACTCATATAGTCCATATTAAGTTTGTATTTTTGCTTTATTTACTTTCTCGTTTCCTTCTTCTGATGAATACGATGAGGAAGCATCTAACTTTGTAAGAAAGTTGAAAAGAGCGTGTCGTAAGTATAAGGGTAATTTACCTGTTATCGCACATATAGTAGCCGAGCTACCATACATTATTTTTCTGATTCCAGTACACTATTCAGCCAGTTCCCTTACATTGAGATGTTGAGATGAGCATCTATTATGGATCACTATCAAATTTTGGACAGCAGTTTTATTCCCCATTCCATGACCGAGTCTTAGGACACTCAAAGAGATGACTGATGTAGCTATTTAGCCATTTGTACAGAGAAGTCAGTAGTGCCCAGAGTTACAGCAACAGTTTCAGAGGACAGATGATGGTTCAGATGATGAGCATTCAGGTATATGACTCAATAGGTATATTGTGATGTTGTGGTTATGTTGCTTTTATTTCCATTTTCTTAGCATGTCTTAGCATTTAGTATCATTATATGGTGATCATATAAATATGTGGACCTGGTTGTATTATACATATATCATATTTGTCCCTACTCAGACTCATAATTTCTTGGCCTATACTCATTGGTTTTAACCTCCCTAGGGAGAATAGAGGTGATCATTACCACCATATTTTGGCTTGCTAGTGTTGGTTTCATTATTCACTATCTTCATCCATCCATGACTTACCTAGTTTATTCATTACCCTGACTTACTAATTGACTAGTGGCATGGAGGACCTTCCCCCACTATAGCCTCTATATTGGATAAGCTTCCCTGTTTATTGTGTCTCGGCTCTGAGTTGGTGACAAAACTTGCCTATGGTGAGTTGGTGTTCCTTGTGAATTCCCCCTAGTCACTAAAGATGTTGTTGGCTAAACCTGAAACTTTTAGTGCTGCCATGCATACAAAATATGGAAATGAAATGTTATATCTTGTATGAAAAGAAAGCCAAATGAAAATGGCTATGAAAATATCAAATGCTATATCTATTGTGAAATGTAAATACCTACGTAAACAAGTTGTCTGTGACACACCTAGAAGTGCTCAGGTAAACAAGTGCCTTAAAAACAAACCTGCAGCAAAAAAGCCTAAATTAAATGTAAATCTACACAATGTGTTTATAAACACACATAGATCAAACGCTATGGAAACTCTAGGCCCAAAAAGCAATGGAACTTAAACTCTATATCAAAAAGATTGCTAGCCTCATTTGTATTATGGATTGTGCATATCAGTGTAAGGTGAATAAACACTCTTTGAACAACTTATCTATTTGTGAGACACCGCCATTCCCTGTGTTGTTGCTTGTCTACTATATGTTATGGTGTGTATTATTTTTTCCATTTCCAAAGTGTCATAGTGTTAAGTCAATAAGTCATCCTTTAACCTAGCCATGTTATTCTTAGCCTTCACCCTTCACTAGCAAACTGATCACAACTATGAAGTGATTGTGACCTTGAAAGTCTTGTCTGAGTAATAAATAATAATTAATGACATATTATATTTGGATTTAGATCACCAGTAATGATTGCTACTTGTTATAATTGCTATGTGAATGGATTGTAAAGCATGATTTAACCTTTGACACCTTGCAGCAGCTTGATGACAGTTTGAGTCATATTTTGGTCATGTTGACTTGGTCAAACCTCAGTTTGACCAAAAGTCAACCACAGGACATGAGGTGGCATAACTCAGATGTTACAGATAGATGATATATGGTCTGGTACGGGTCACCATAGTGGGCTTATGTAGTGGTTTGAGGCTTATGATGATGATTTGTGCTTTTCAGTACTTTTACAGATTATTATTATTTAGTTTGTCGGATATAAGGAGTATTTATTTTGGACCATGCAGAGGTTTATATGGTGTATGAGTACACATCTTAGATGGATTTGGACCTTCTGAGTCCAATGAGATAATCTATTTTCAGTTCCAGGCAGTTACAGTGATGATTGAGCCTCAGTTGGCTATCCTAGTGCAGTTTTGGCTTGTCGGAGGCCTTGGCAGAGCAGAGCAGAGATATGATTGTTTCACCTAGATATGATTATTTCACCTAGATATGATTGGTTCACCTAGAGCGCTATTTTTGGAGGGGGTGGTCCAACCATTTTTTATTACCATATTACCCCCCTTCTAGACAGTTTGGTGATTTTTATTTTTGGAGCTAGGCACTCTAGGTGGCAGTTTGGGTAGTTTCACACTTCCCAAGGTAGTCCAGAAATGGAAAAAATGGCTACAAAGGAATTTGATTTGGGCTACTGAGGCAATGTTATGGCATGGGATGATCAGTGATGATGAGTGGGATGTCTTCTACACCTTCTCCATCAGTTTCAGCTTCATCGGGACCCACATCCATCACTTATGGCACTTTTTTATGATTTCTAGAGCCTCCCAAGGCTCACGATTTGTCCATAGAGGCACAATTTGGTACTTTGATGATTATTTTATTGATATTGTGCTATGGGGATTGAACAAGGGTGTCTAAAATTACCCATTGGACCCACCATAAGCTAGATATATTTTTTTGTCATCATGATTTGGTGGGATCCCCTCTTCTAGGGTGAGTTTGTCACTTATTGTCATATTTTATTATTTATCCATGTATTGTATTGTTGAGCTCATCTCAACCATTGATTAGATCTTTTGATCTTTTAATCTTAGCCACTCATTCAAAAAGTGGTTAGGATTGTGGCCTCTCTCCAATCTATTTAAAGGAGAGAGCTTCTCATTGTAAAGGGGACTTTTCGCTCTAGATTATTAGAATAGTAAATTATTATTGCATCTATCTATTGTGTTGTGGTGAATGCTTATGGAGTTCGTTCGTTGATTCTTCCTTTGCACTGGGCTCTTGGATATTTTGTCTTGCTATATTTTTGTACCACGTTTTTGCATCTACATGTGGAGGCTGAATTCATTTGAGGAGGACGTATTGGTAGGGGAGGACCCTCCCTACTTCTTCCTTGGGTTTGTTTGTTGGTAACAGGGAGTATTACTATCCCGGGACATTCTATTTCATGTTATCATTGCATTTCACTTGTATTTCCTGCATACTTGATCTCACTGATTGAATCGATTTTCCTTGGTTTGACAGGTAGAGGAGGTCGCACTTGTGGGCTAGGGCATCATTTCGGCAAGCAAATTCAACAAGTTCTCATTTGATCTCTACAGGAGTCTTCCACAACAACAAGGCATCTCATTCCAACACTCAGGTATGATCTCAAGGTAATTTCTCTCTCCATGATCTATCCAATTGTCTAAATGCTTCAAACCCTCATTTTACATTTTCTCAAATCTAGCAAAATCTACTTGGCTTTTGGGTATAATATTCGAAACCCACCTCTATAGCATCCACGACAATTCAGATCTATAGTTTGGTGTGGATTGACCCTCATTTGACCCACTTCCCAAGGCAAAGAAGCTTCTCCAGGGAGGTCGCACTTCCTAGGAGGGGCGATTTTGATTGATCTATCACCTGGGTAGGTGAGATCCCACTTGATCCATCATCTCCTTAATCAATAACCTACCCCTAGTGTGTCACTATAGTGATTTTTACCTTGTGGGCCCCATTCCTCATTTTGAGGGTTGAGCTCCACTTGGGTCACTTTGTGGCACATTCCAATCTCAGATCTACTGAGATCTAGCCATTGGATGAACTTAATTTTCAAGATCCACCTACCTCAATACCTCAACTATCCAGATCTATAATTTGGTGGACATCTGACTCCATTTGGCCCAATTCCCAAGGCACTAAGCTTCCCTAAGACAATTCAACTTTCTTGGATTGTTGAGTTATCTTGTGGCTTGATCTTTGTCTTGTTGCTTGAAACACCTTGAAATTGTCATATCCTTTCATCAAGCATAGCTAGAAATCCCTAACTTTCAGATCTCTGATTTGGGACACATTCCCAATTTTAAGGGTCACGTTTCCCAAGGCAGTTGATTTTGACCTTTTGAAACTAGCTTTGAATCCTGGAATCATACTTGATCATTGAATCACTTGCATTATCTATAATTGTTATACTATACCTTTCCCAAGCCTCCACAGTGGTTTCAATTCCTTATTTCTAGGATTCCATACCTATCACCTTACGTACCTCATTAGATTGATTTGATCTGGTGATTGGGTTGATCTCTCCTATCGAGAGTAGATCTGGGTCTCCCCCTTCCTATCTTGGCTTTGATAGCTAAAGCGAAGAGTGCCTTGGTTGGTGTGACAACCATCCATCTGGGAACCAAGGCCCTCTTGGTTCACCACTTTAGTTGCCTATCCCCTCTACCGTCCACATTGGATCCACCTGTAGGGGAAACTACAATATTGGTGATAACATTTTGGCACCGTTGCCAGGGAAGGTAGAGGCCTACCCTGGTTCTCTTTGCTAACATTTTGGCGCCATTGTCGGGGAGGTAGAGGCTTACCTTAGGTGTCTGCGATTATCCATGCATAACTCATATCTTATCGCATCCGGATTAATCTAGATGGGTATTGTTTCAATTCTTAATTAAACCATATCCATATATGTTTCACTTACTCTCTCCTTGCACTTCAAACGACATACATCTTGGTAGAAGAGTTTTAAAGACTACCCGGCGACTCCGAATCGTGACTCCGTTGAGGAGCGAGCTCATTTGCATCCTTACAATACATTTCATTTTAGTGAATTACCTGTGTGGTTCACCTGGCGACTCCACATAAACGACTCCACTGGTAATCAATCCTATCATTATTTAGAACCCATGGGGTGCATCATTTTGTATTCAGGTTCTTGATTTGAAAAAACTTTAATAAATAAAAAATAAATAAAATTTGTTGTCCATGGTTTCTTCTGAGAGGCTTAGGACTTTTGGTAGATTGAAAGTTTTTGACTTTTCCAAAATTGTTGGGTATCCTCATCATATTCCTCATTAATCCTATGAAAGGTTTCCTATTTTCGATGGAATTTATGAAATCTCTACTAGAAGGCACCTTGAAAGCTTTCGGGAAGTTCTTAATGAGTTATCCATAACCCATGAGGATGTGTGTATGAAACTATTGGCTTCATCTTTCAAAGAAAGAGTTGGGCTCTGGCTTTAGAATTTGAAACCCAATAGCATTTCTGGATATGACATGTTTGAAAATAAATTCTTAGAAGAATGGGGAAGTGAATTCGATGATATGTATCTTTCAAATCAAATCCAAGATCAAAACCTTCCCCTTTCTGATTCTATTGTTTAATCATTTAACAATCAAGCTTCCAGTGAACTGTCAGTATCCAGAGATTACCCCTCTTGCCCAATTTCCTTTGAGGATAAGTTTTCCACTTTTGAGTTAATTGAAAGTCAAATCACTAATATAAATTGCATGTTTTCAAATTTCTTTTTAGGTAGCCCTCGTCCTGATCCAGAGGAAATTTCTGAGGATGAACCTTTGGTCAACAAGTCTATTGAAGTTCCTCCTTCGGAGTTACTCATCAGTCATCCTAGTTTTATTGATCATTCAATTACTTATCACCTTATTGAAGAAGAATAAAGTAGGGACATAGATCAAGATCCTTTAGTGGTGATTTTAGGAGATCATTGTGCAAATAATCAGGATATTTTAAATGAAATTATTAATTTCACCCCTGAACAATTAAATGAAAATGATCACTTATCCTCTTATAATTTTAATGATGAATTAATAAAAGATCAATATCAAGATGAGGAAGAGTTAATAAATCACACTAGGTGTTCTAATCTTTGTTCCACTTCTTACAATGAATCTTTAAATTTTCTTTTTTTCATCTTTAATCAAGGTAACTTAGAGTTAGATAGTTATGGTCAATCTTGTCCTCGGGTTGTAAATATTAAATTTGATCAAAATCTTGAAATTATTCCTAGAATAAAGAATGTTTTCTATTATCAAAATCCAAGGTCAAACTTGTTTATCCATTTAGGAGAATTTTCATATTTGCAATCCACCCTCCTTTCCCAACTCTTTCAATCATCATTGGGTTGGTGCTCTATTCGATCTTTTGCCTTGGATATTTTTAATAGGAAGTATAAGCATGATTACATGTTTGGAGAAAAAGCACTTCATGTCCCTTTTCAGTCACTTTGGAACCAAAATGCTTATTGTCCAGTTATCAATCATTCTTGGTGGCTAGAAAAGGTGTTTAAAGATCAATTTCATCATTTCTCCATTTTTGAACATCAAGTGGGTTTGATCTTGATTTTTCATCTTCTAAGTTTTAAATTATCCCCACTTGGTTTTTTTATCATCAGTCCCAAGGAGAATCAAATTGAGTATGTGAGAGAAGTAAATGAAGAAGTTAATATGTGTGAAAATGAATCGAATCGCATGTCTTATGTCTTTCTTTCATCCATCTCTGAGTTTAACTTGCATAAAGTTTATGATCCTATCAGTTCTTTGATGGATGATGTTTGTGTTAGTCAGTCTTCTCCTTGGCATAGTTTCTTGTTGAACCATTCAAGCCATTTTGCAATTTTTGAACAAACCAGGAAGATTGTCCTGTCAAATCCTTTAATCTTTAACCCAATCCTGGCTTGTTTTATAAACAAAATCGAAGAAAGGTCATTAGCTTGTTTGATGAATGGTTGCACTGGATCTATGATTTTACCTAGCATTTGTGCTAACTGGTTAGTTTAGGGTAGGTAGGAACTTAATAAGCCTACTTGGGTAGTAGTTAGTCTTTTCAGCCATTGAGTCTGGCACCTTTTGTTTGTCTTTTCATAAGCTCCTTTGAAGCTCCTAGTTTAACTGAGTACCTGTCCTTTTTCTTTTCCTGCACAATAAATTTCAAACTTTGCAAGTTATGTTAGTAATTTAAATTTACTTTCTGCTGTTATATTCCATGCATTTAAATTTTTGTTATAGAATAGATTTTATTTCAGTTGGATTTTATATTTTTCCCATACATGCTTCCTGAGGTATTTTGATGTTTGTGGATGTAGATACAGGTGCAAAATAAAATGCAAAATAAAAATAAAAAGATGAAAGCAAAATGGTAGAGTGCCTGATTGGGGATTCGAGTAGCAGAGTTCGAGGACCATAGATTCTGAGGTTCTCAAGTGCTCTTTTCAGCAGAGCACTTGTCCCATCCAGAGCCAGATGTTATCACACATATAGTAGCTGAGCTACCATACATTATTTTTCTGATTCCAGTACACTATTCATCCAGTTCCCTTACATTGAGATGCTAAGATGAGCATCTATTATGGATCACTATCAGATTTTGGACTACAGTTTAATTCCCCATTCCATGACTGAGTCTCAGGACACTCAGAGAGATGACCGATGAAGCTATTTAGCCATTTGTACAGAGAAGTCAGTAGTGCCCAGAGTTACAGTAGCAGTTTCAGAGGACAGATGATGGTTCAGATGATGAGCATTCAGGTATATGACTCAGCAGGTATATTGTGGTGTTGTGGTTATGTTGCTTTTATTTCCATTTTCTTAGCATGTCTTAGCATTTAGTATCATTATCTGGCGATCATATAGATATGTGGACCTGGTTGTATTATACATATATCATATTTGTCCCTACTCAGACTTAGAAGTTCTTGGCCTATACTCATTGGTTTTACCCTCCCTAGGGAGAATAGAGGTGATCATTCCCACCATATTTTGGCTTGCTAGTGTTGGTTTCATTATTCACTATCTTCATCCATCCATGACTTACCTAGTTTGTTCATTACCCTGACTTACTACTTGATAGTGGCATGGAGGACCTTCCCCCACTGTAGCCTCTATATTGGATAAGCTTCCCTGTTTATTGTGTCTTGGCTCTGACTTGGTGACAAAACTTGCCTATGGTGAGTTGGTGTTCCTTGTGAATTCCCCCTAGTCACTAAAGATGTTGGCTAAACCTGAAAATTTTAGTGCTTCCATGAATACAAAATATGGAAATGAAATGTTATATCTTGTATGAAAAGAAAGCCAAATGAAAATGGATATGAAAATATCAAATGCTATATCTATTGTGAAATGTAAATACCTACGTAAACAAGTTGACTGTGACACATCTAGAAGTGCTCAGGTAAACAAGTGCCTTAAAAACACACCTGCAGCAAAAAAGCCTAAATTAAATGTAAATATATGCAATGTGTTTATAAACACACATAGATCAAAGGATATGGAAACTCTAGGCCCAAAAATCAATGGAACTTAAACTCTATATCAAAAAGATTGCTAGCCTCATTTGTATTATGGATTGTGCACATCAGTGTAAGGTGAATAAACACTCTTTGAACAACTTATCTATTTGTGAGACACCTCCATTCCCTGTGTTGTTGCTTGTCCATTATATGCTATGGTTTGTATTCCCTTTTCCATTTCCAAAGTGTCACAGTGTTAAGTCAGTAAGTCATCCTTTAACCTAGCCATATTATTCTTAGCCTTCACCCTTCACTAGCAAACTGATCACAACTATGAAGTGAGTATGACCTTGAAAGTCTTGTCTGAGTAATAAATAATAATTAATGACATATTATATTTGGATTTAGATCGCCAGTAATGATTGCTACTTGTTATAATTGCTATGTGAATGGAGTGTAAAGCATGTTTTAACCTTTGACACCTTGCAGCAGCTTGATGACAGTTTGAATCATATTTTGGTCATGTTGACTTGGTCAAACCTCAGTTTGACCAAAAGTCAACCACAGGACATGAGGTGGAAAACCTCAAATGTTACAGATAGATGATATATGGTCTAGTACAGGTCACCATGGTGGGCTTATGCAGTGGTTTCAGGCTTATGATGATGATTTGTGCTTTTCAGCACTTTTACAGATTATTATTATTTGGTATGCCGGATATGAGGAGTATTTATTTTGGACCATGCAGAGGTTTATATGGTATATGAGTACACATATTAGATGGATTTGGACCTTCTAAGTCCAATGAGATAGTCTATTTTCAGTTTTGGGAAGTTGCAGAGATGATTGAGCCTCAGTTGGCTATCCTAGTGCAATTTTGGCTTATCGGAGACCGTGGAAGAGCAGAGCAGAGATATGATTGGTTCACCTAGAGCGCTATTTTTGGAGGGGGTGGTCCAGCCACTTGTTATTACCATATTACCCCCCTCCCAAACAGTTTGGCGATTTTTATTTTTGGAGCTAGGCACTCCAGGTGGCAGTTTGGGCAATTTCACACTTCCCAAGGTAGTCCAGAAATGGCAAAAATGGCTACAAAGGAATTCGATTTGGGCTACTGAGGAAATTTTATGGCATGGGATGATCAATGAGGATGAGTGGGCTATCTTATACACCTTCTCCAGTAGTTTTAGCTTCATCGGGACCCACATCCATCACTTATGGCACTTTTTGATGATTTCTAGATCCTCCCAAGGCTCACGATTTGTCCATAGAGGCACGATTTGGTACTTTGATGATTATTTTATTGATATTGTGCTATGGGGATTGATCGAGGGTGTCTAAAATTACCCCTTGGACCCACCATAAGCTAGATATATTGTTTTGTCATCATGATTTGGTGGGATCCCCTCTTCTAGGGTGAGTTTGTCCACTTATTGTTATATTTTATTATTGATCCATGTATTGTATTGTTGAGCTCATCTCAACCATTGATTAGATCTTTTTATCTTTTAATCTTAGCCACTCATTCAAAAATTGGTTAGGATTGTGGCCTCTCTCCAATCTATTTAAAGGGGAGAGCTTCTCATTGTAAAGGAGACTTTTGGCTCTGGATTATTGGAATAGAGAATTATTATTGCATCTATCTATTGTGTTGTGGTGAATTCTTATGGAGTTCATTCGTTGATTCTTCCTTTGCACTGGGTTCTTGGAGATTTTGTCTTGCTATATTTTTGTACCACGTTTTTGCATCTACAGGTGGAGGTCGAATTCATTTGACAAGGACATATTGTTAGGGGAGGACCCTCCCTACTTCTTCCTTGTTTTTTTCATTGGTAATAGGGATTATTACTGTCCCAGGACCTTCTATTTCATGTTATCATTGTATTTCCTCCATACTTGATCTGACTGATTGAATCGATTTTCCTTGGTTTGATAGGTAGAGGTCGCACTTGTGGGCTAGGGAATCATTTCGGAAAGCAAATTCAACAAGTTATCATTTGATCTTTGCGGGAGTCTTCCTCAACAACAAGGCATCTCATTCCAACACTCAGGTATGATCTCAAGGTAATTTCTCTCTCCATGATCTATCCAATTGTCTAAATGCTTCAAACCCTCATAATTTCAAAACCCTCATTTTACATTTTCTCAGATCTAGCAAAATCTACTTGGAGTTTGGTTTTAATATTCGAAACCCACCTCTATAGCATCCACGACAATTTGGATCTATAGTTTGGTGTGGATTGGACCTCATTTGACCCACTTCCCAAGGCAAAGAAGCTTCTCCAAGGGAGGTCGCACTTCCTAGGAGGGGTGATTTTGCTTGATCTAGCACTTGGGTAGGTGAGATCCCACTTGATCCATCATCTCCTTAATCAATAACCTACCCCTAGTGTGTCACTTTAGTGATTTTCACCTTGTGGGCCCCATTCCTCATTTTGAGGGTTGAGCCCCACTTGGTGTTGATGTATATGTAACTTCGGAATGTATTTCACATATATGTATATTGTATTCCTATAGAGATGGTATTATTCCTCTATAAGGAAGTGTCGTCATTTATATTATAAGTGTCGTAACTTATACTTGATTGGTTATTAGACCACCTTATTTGGGGTCGGCCCTGTATAAGTCATGTGGGTCAAAGGGTTATTAGACCACCCTATTGGGGGTCGGCCATGTGGGTCGAAGGGTTATTAGACCACCCTATTGGGGGTCGGCCCACTCAGCATTATGTTATGTGGTTAAGTTCGAGCCTACATGAGTTAGGTAAAAAGGCAAGTCAAGTCAAGTATAAATAGAGTGCGGGAGGCACTCTATTTACTCACTCACTTCTCACACATGCTCTCAAGGAGGAGAGGCGCACTTATGGAGGAGGAGGACTGCTGCTAGGTTATGGCTATCTCTCTTGGTTGGTTGTATCATTGCTCTATCTATCTCTGAGGAAGTTATTGGGGTTTTTCACCTTTATGGTTTTCCCCAAGTAAATCTTTGTGTCTCTTGTGTGCTTGCATTATTGTCTCCATGATTGATATGCTGTAGATATGCTGTACATGTTGTTCTCTCAGTTAAGATCCTAGATCATATTGAAGTAAATTCAGAAAATTTAACATGGTATCAGAGCTAGCCTGAAAGAAGGCATGATATGGCATGTATGACACTTGTTGCACTTACGATGCTAGGGCTTGATATAGAAAAAACCAGTCATCGTAGCACTTTCACTATAAATCCGTTGTGGCGAAGTTTTCAGATCTGAAATTGTTACAGGACGAAGCTAAGATCTCCAGGTATCTTGTGTCCAAAGGACAACCTCTAATTCGTTGTACTTTGTGATTTATGATCTGTACAATATAGGGTTTCTGCCTCTTCCAGATCTGAGTCAAAATCAGGTGACCTTGGGAAAAAGGTCATATCTTGGGTTAGGAAGCTCCAAATGAAATTTCGTAAAAAGTGACAGGTAGTACACAGTCTTTACTATCTCAGAAAACTTTTTCAGAGGCCGGAGTTGAACCAGTGACACGTGGAACGCCGTACACGTTCGCTCTCCTGTATTATCCCATAAACAGGTCACGTTGCGACATTTGGCATAACTCTCTCTCAGAGAGTCCAATTGAGGTCAGACCTGTCAGGATGGAAAGGTGACAGGCCGAGATATCTCAGAAAACTTTTTTAGAGGCCGAAGTTAAAATAGTGACACGTGGCACTCCATACAAGTTCGCTCTCCTGTTTTATCCCAAAACAGGTCACGTTGCGACATTTGGCATAACTCTCTCTCAGAGAATCCAATTGAGGTCAGACCTGTCAGGATGGAAAGATAACAGGTCAGGCTATCTCAGGAAACTTTTTTCAGACCCTGTGGATCAAAAATTTCGGAGTTACACCAGAAACAATCAGGTACATATTTCTGTCAAAATAGAATTATTTTTTGGTACCTTCATTCATGGCTTCCGGAATTTAGGGCTTTGGAGAAAGTTGGAATTTTTGTAATCGGAGACCACGGCTGGAAGCTCCTCAGAAAAATAGAAGCTTAGAGCTTTGGATCAAACATTTTGATGGGGCAAAAGAGTGGGCTTCATCAAACCCCAGTTCAGGATCACGTCTAGTGAATCCGGGAGTTTCAAAGGCAAAATTGAGGAGTGAAACTTTGCAGTTTTCAAATTCTGAATATACCAGTTTGATCAGCTCATCAAGGCGCATATTTCTATCCTTTCGAAAGTTTGAAATTCAAAGCTTGAATTTTTGGGGTTTCTCTGACAAACCCATATCCAGCTCCAGGTCCAGTTCTTGCAAATCAAGTGGATTGGGTTAATCCTAGAAGAAGATGGATTGATCATCTGCATGAGTAAAGAAGTTCATGTTTCAGAGGGAGATGAGGCCAAGGCCTTACATAAGAAGATTACAAGCGACCTTAACAGGTATGACTCATCGAGGTATGTTTCGATATTTGTCCATGATTAATTTTATGGTATGTTTGTCTTCATGTTATTATGGTTAGTACAATTTTGATTTTAGATTTGTCGTATCACCTTAACAAAATTATGAATGCATGATAGAAGATATTCATTGGTTAGGGTGTTGACACTTATGATTGTACTAATGCATTATGGTGTTGTATGAGATTTATGTTGTCTACTAACATGAAAGGTACACCAAGAAAGACAAATCATGTTCTGGTCCAAGAACATATGATCATGATAACATGAGGACAAAGATTCATCCATTATCATGGATCTCATAGAAGATCCATTTACGAGGTATGTATATCTTGGTTTTATAATGGCCAACCTATGAGATATACAGGTTACTAGCACAATTCATTGAAGAAGAACAAGAAGACATCATGTGAGTATGTTAAGACATAACTAGCTAGCATGCTAATCCAGGTATGTTTTTCCTATATCAAGTTACAATCTCATCTTGTGATAAGATCCTTTATATAAGTATACTTGGCATGATTGATTATGATTATTCATTGAAGTTAGTAATCATGGGTTTAGGCATATTATGCTTTTTACTTTGTTTAATGATATGACTAACCAGAAAAGTCCTATGGTCAAATAGGAATATAAGTAAAATAATATGTCTCTTATATTGATTGATTTGACTAACCAGAAGAATCATGAAACCATAGGTTTGAATAGTCATGGTCTTATGCATATTATATCTCTTCTCTTGATTGATGATATGACTAACCCGAAGATTCATAGCTTTGAGTAATTATAGGTTTAGACACGTTATGTTTCTTATGCTTTAACTAACCATAAGAATCCTACATAAACCTTGAATGCTAATGCTTATTATTTCTGTTTGAAATGATCATGACTATACATGCTTGAGATTATTGTGCTTTAATAGTATATGTATGATTTAATCATGATACTAATAAGCATGCATAGGGACCAAGGATGAATATGAGTTCAAGAACAGGTAATCCAGGAAGCAAAGATCAAGAGGGAGTACACTCCAGTGGTTTATTCAAGGATGCAAATATTCAGAGGGAGTTGACCATCTCTCTACATTCCACATCAAAAGATGTAGAAGAAGCTACTTCAGATTAGGACTCTAGTAGCTCCTGCAAGGAAGCGAAGACTCAGAGGGAGTCCACCCAACGAACAAACAAAGATAAGTATTTGAATTGTCATTTCTTAAATAATACTGTTCAAAAATGTATATACTGATGTTCCTAGAATTAGGTTGTGTATTATGCATATTAGAATAATTGCATTAATGAATAGTATACTCCTAATATGCATGGGTAAGTGGCCTATGGCACTGTACAACATTCCATTGCTACTTATCTAGTATGAAACCTCTTTGCTGACATGTTGGGAGTTGTGCACACTCTTAACAATGTTCTGGTAGAGATTGGAAGGCATCTAGAAAGTTACGGAATATGGATAAATGTTGTATTGAAGCATTGGCTAAGATAATTGCATGACTGTATGGCATATTTCTTTATGTGTAAGAATTTGTTCTGAAAACTATGAGATGTTTTCTAATCATGCAATTTAACTTGTTGTGTAGGAAAGATCGTATGCCATCTCCTACAAAAGAAGAATTACAACATTTGTTCTAGCAACAAAGATATCTATTGAAGATATTGAAGTTCCCAGGATCTGGGATGAAGAAATGGAATGCCATGATCCGTCGATCATGAAGAATGATGTTTGGGATGTAATCCCAAGACATGAAGGGAAGTTTGCTATGACTTCCAAATGGAACTATCAGATCAAGCATGTTGCAGTTGGCAGCATTGAGAAATATAAAAGTGATGAAATAGAAGATACACCAGATGGATTCAAGACAGCTTTCTTGAATAGTGTAGTTGAAGAAGAAGTGTATGTGGAGCAGCCACTTGGTTCTGAGACACATGATAGGAAATCATATATGTGCAGAACTTGGTATGGTGAAGACAGATTGATTGCCGACACGCAGCGGAAGCTTACTATCGAGTTCGAGATGAAGAACTTGGGGATGATGCACTATTTGTTTTTTGGCATGGAGGTGTGGCAGAGTGCAGATAGAATCTTCCTTGGACAAGGGAAGTATGCAGTAGAGATCCCAAAGAGGTTCGGGATGATGCTTCTATGTGATGCTTCATCTGAGTCGATGATTGGGTCCTTGATGTACCTGACGAACATGAGACCAGACATTTGCTTTGCTGTGAACACATTGAGCCAGTTCCTGACGGATCCGAGGAGTGTTCACCTGGTTGCTGTAAAGCATATTCTGAGGTACCTGAAGGGTATAGTGGATTATGGGCTCAGATATGAGGCGAATCAAAAGTTTAACCTGTAGGGTTATGTTGATTCAGATTGGGCTGGCAGTGCTGCAGACAGGAAGAGCACATTTGGGTGTTGCTTCAGTATGGGATCAGGTGTGATCTCTTGGTTTAGCAGGAAGCAATCCTGTGTAGCACTGAGTACAGCTGAGGCAGAGTATGTTATAGCCTGTTCAGCTAGTTGTGAGGCAGTATGGCTACAGAAGCTACTATCTGAGTTATTTGATCTCCCGTTGGAAGCTACTGGTATCTTCTGTGATAACCAGAGTTGTGTGAAGCTGTCCGAGAACCCAGTGTTTCATGACAGGTCGAAACACATAGAGATCAAATACCACTATATCAGGGATATGGTGCAGAGAGGAGCTGTGAAGCTCCTGTATGTTGCGACAGACGAGCAGATTGCAGATGTGTTGACGAAGCCACTAGCCAGGGTGAAGTTCGAGTACTTCAGAGAGAGGCTTGGCGTTATTCAGATCGAGGACACTTCGAGGAAGAAGTGATGGACACATTTGCTGAATCCATTCCAAGCATGTTGGAAGGAGGATCCTTCACATGGCTGTGGATGTAAGCGCTGGATGATGAACATCAGGATGATGTTCTAGTTTCTGCTGGATATGATCAGTTGGATCATTTTATGTATGTATGTACGCATCATGTTGGATGCTGGATATGATCAGTTGGATCATTTTATGTATGTATGTACGCATCATGTTGGATGCTGGATATGATCAGTTGGATCATTTTATGTATGTATGTACACATCATGTTGGATGCTGGATATGATCAGTTGGATCATGTGTATGTATTTTATATGCATCATGTTGGATGCTTGGACCATGTATCTGTATATGTATCAGGTGGATACATTGTATGATCAGGTGGATCATGTATGGTGATATATATCATATGTTTTGTATTTGTATCAGGTGGATACATTGATGATCAGGAGGATCATGTATGATGATATGTATCAGGTAGATACTTGGTATGCAGCAGGATGTTGCATTGATGATCATGAGGATCATGTATGATGATATGTATCAGGTAGATACTTGGCATGCAGCAGGATGTTGCATTGATGATCAGGATGATCATAGATGACGAGCTTCAGGATGTTGCTCCAGATGACATGCAGCAGGATGTTGCAGTGATGATCAGGATGATCATAGATGACGAGCTTCAGGATGTTGCTCCAGATGACATGCAGCAGGATGTTGCAGTGATGATCAGGATGATCATAGATGACGAGCTTCAGGATGTTGCTCCAGATGACATGCAGCAGGATGTTGCAGTGATGATCAGGATGATCATAGATGACGAGCTTCAGGATGTTGCTCCAGATGACATGCAGCAGGACGTTGCAGTGATGATGATCAGGATGATCATGGATACATCAGGATGATGTATGGTGAGTATCAGGTTGATACTCTGTGGCCGTGGATCAGGTTGTGCAGATGAGCATGTAATTCGTTGCCCTGGGAGATTTGCAGATGGTCTTGCGAGGTTTTGCCTATGGCATGTAATTCGTTGCCCTGGGACATCTGGCAAATGCTCTTTCGAGGTTTTGCTCTGGGAGGACATGTAATTCGTTGCCCTGGGAGATCTGCAGATAGTCTTGCGAGGTTTTTCCTATGGCATGTAATTCGTTGCCCTAGGATATCTGGCAGATGCTCTTGCGAGGTTTTGTCCTATGGCATGTAATTCGTTTCCCTGGGAGATCCGATAGGTTGGGCTATGTGCCCGTAATCAATCCTGGGATGCTCTTGCGAGGTTTTGCCATGACCACATGTAATTCGTTGCCCTGGGAGATCCTATAGGTAGAGCTGTGTGCTCGTAACAGCCTGGGATGCTCTTGCGAGGTTTTGTGGTGAGGTCACATGTAATTCGTTGCCCTGGGAGATCCTATAGGTAGAGCTGTGTGCTCGTAACAGCCTGGGATGCTCTTGCGAGGTTTTGTGACGCACGTAAAAGTCCTGAGGATTCCACAGTATGGCCAGTGATGACGAAGACCTGCAGGTGGTGGGCCTACATCCAGTATGAAAAAGGACTGGCTCTGTAGAACTTCCTATGACGAGTAGAGACAGAGATTGGATGAGATAGCAGCAGCAGTGACGATGATGATGACGATGCATGGATGACGATGATCCAGAGAAGATGACTTGTGCTAGAAGAACTGTGCTGAGAAATACCTTCCTAGTTAAGAGGGAGTGTTGATGTATATGTAACTTCGGAATGTATTTCACATATATGTATATTGTATTCCTATAGAGATGGTATTATTCCTCTATAAGGAAGTGTCGTCATTTATATTATAAGTGTCGTAACTTATACTTGATGGGTTATTAGACCACCTTATTTGGGGTCGGCCCTGTATAAGTCATGTGGGTCAAAGGGTTATTAGACCACCCTATTGGGGGTCGGCCATGTGGGTCGAAGGGTTATTAGACCACCCTATTGGGGGTCGGCCCACTCAGCATTATGTTATGTGGTTAAGTTCGAGCCTACATGAGTTAGGTAAAAAGGCAAGTCAAGTCAAGTATAAATAGAGTGCGGGAGGCACTCCATTTACTCACTCACTTCTCACACATGCTCTCAAGGAGGAGAGGCGCACTTATGGAGGAGGAGGACTGCTGCTAGGTTATGGCTATCTCTCTTGGTTGGTTGTATCATTGCTCTATCTATCTCTGAGGAAGTTATTGGGGTTTTTCACCTTTATGGTTTTCCCCAAGTAAATCTTTGTGTCTCTTGTGTTCTTGCATTATTGTCTCCATGATTGATATGCTGTAGATATGCTGTACATGTTGTTCTCTCAGTTAAGATCCTAGATCATATTGAAGTAAATTCAGAAAATTTAACACTTGGGTCACTTTGTGGCACATTTCAATCTCAGATCTACTGATATCTAGCCATTGGATGACCTTAATTTTCAAGATCCACCTACCTCAATACCTCAACTATCCAGATCTATAATTTGGTGGACATCTGACTCTATTTGGCCCAATTCCCAAGGCACTAATCTTCCCTAAGACAATTCGACTTTCTTGGACTGTTGAGTTATCTTGTGGCTTGGTCTTTGTGTTGTTGCTTGAAACACCTTGAAATTGTCATATCCTTTCATCAAGCATAGCTAGAAAGCCCTAACTTTCAGATCTCTGATTTGGGACACTTTCCCTGTTTTAAGGGTCACGTTTCCCAAGGCAGTTGATTTTGACCTTTTGAAACTAGATTTGAATCCTAGAGTCATACTTGATCATTAAATCACTGTGCATTATCTATCATTGTTATACTATACCTTTCCCAAGCCTCCACAGTGGTTTCAATTCCTTATTTCTAGGATTCCATACCTGTCACCTTACGTACCTCATTAGATTGATTTGATCTAGTGATTGGGTTGATCTCTCTTGTCAGGAGTAGATCTGGGTCTCCCCCTTGCTATCTTGGATTTGATAGCTAAAGCGAAGAGTGCCTTGGTTGGCGTGACAACCATCCATGTGGGAACCAATGCGCTCTTGGTTCACCACTTTAGTTGCTTATCCCCTCTACCATCCACATTGGATCCACCTGTAGGGGCAACTACAATATTGGTGATAACATTACCCTTCAAATGTTTCAAATGTGGAAGAGTAGACACTGAATTAACTAAATTCATGCGCACCTTCTGCTACAGTTCTATCTTGGTGCATCTGTCTTAGATAATCTGTGACCTTTTGTGCACCATCTACAATACTGCCTTTCTGTTCTTACGCACTAGTCTCAGATAAACCTCATCATACTGTGCATCTTTCACTGTGCTACATATCCATCTTCGCACAACTGTCATAGATAGACTACATCATCCTGCACAACATTAATAGCTTTTTTCTTCTGTTCATGTGCACTCGACTCTCTACTAGATCATGTTTTTCTAATTCCATGAGCCATTGATGCCCCAAAATAAGAAGCTTTCCAAATCAGAGTACTACCACTTTCGCATCTTCAAGCTTACTTCAACTCTCCAACTTGGATTCTTATTTATACTTGTCCTACATAAATGGTATCTCCAAAATTTGGTCATAGCGTCCATTCTTCCTTGCATTACAGTCAAGCTTAATTTATGCTTCTACCACCTTTCATGTTCTGTGTCACCAAGGTATCACACCTTTTGGGTCTTGCGCATACTTGGTCCTTTTCATAATGGGTCTTGCGCACTTAGTGTGTGGTATTAGACCCTTGAAGTACCATTGCTTATGGGTCTTGCGCACTTGACTTGTCCGACCACCACTTTCTTCCGTTACTCTTGCATACTTCAACAAATTGCATACTTATATTGATTGGTGGATCAAGTGCACTTCTAGGACTTGCATACATGTCCAATCACTTCTTGATCCCAAGCCTCTTGTGCACTCCTGAACCTTATCCATCCAATTCTTTTGAATTTACCTTGATGTAGCATGACTAGGTGGACTTAGGACTTGTGCATGTACCTTATGTACTTCTTCAAGCTAGATGTTCTTCTTATGTACTTCTTCAAACTGGATGTGCTTCTTATGTACTTCTTCAAATTGGATTTCATATACTTTTTCAAACTGGCACAAGGATACCGAGTCCTCTGTAATGTCCCTTGTTAGGAATTTCATTAAAATTGCAATTTTCCACTTTTTTTCCTTGGTTCGACCTTGGACTAGTTTCGATCTCTAGGTCCCAAATTTTCCCCAAATGATCCCAAATCTTCTGAGAAGGTGTATGAATGATATTAGAACATAAATATGTGTTTCAGGGATGCCTTTGTACCTTTAAAACACTTCTGCAAATACTCTTTCAATTCTGGTCAATGTAGGTAACTTTACTAGTGATTTCCCTTTGACTAGTATTGGTCTCTAGGTCTCAAATTGACTCCAAATGCCTTCAAATATTCAAGGAAGGTTTATGAATGATATTATGAATTGAATATGATGTTCAGGGATAACATATAGCCACCAAAAGACCTCTACAAACTCTCTTAATATTCTGGACCAAGTATGCAATTTTACTAGTAATTTGGGGTTCAAATCCCCCTGAGGTAAGTACTGAAAATGGACTCCCAAATGCCTCCAAACCCACTAAAATTTATGAACATAGGTATGTAATGTGTTAAGTATGTTATTAAGGTCTCATATGCACCATTAATGGTTTATTACAACTGTTCTCACCCTCTCCCATTCAACTGCAAAAATCCCCAATTCGACCCTTGGGGAAATGGCACTATTTCACCTCCTAATACAACTAAACTAAGTAAAAATGCTTCAAATGCTCAAGTACAGTACATGAAACCAAAAATGCCCTCCCTCAAGGATCAAGAATATGCCATCAAAACTGGAAATGGTTGAAGGAGCGAGCTGCAATAGAAGAAACCATGAGCTTCCCTGTAGCTTACACCTGCAAATAAAGACTCCATTAAAGCTCCAAATGAAAGGTCTGAATGGCCTTTCCAATTGCCAACTTGGATGGGAATCTTTCACCCTCGAAATTGGCTAAGGCAAGAAACTAGTCATCCACTAGCTCTCCCTCTTCACAAATGCAATTGCAAATTCTACAAATGATCAAAAGCCATTCTCATACTTCATTTCTACATTTTATAACCAACATTAGCCTTCTAAGGGTCGAAATCCTCTCAATAGATTCAATAGATTTTCATTTAGGAAATATTCCACATTTGCCACTTGTCTCCTAGTTCCAACCTTCCATCTTCTCCCAAATTCGATTTTGAGTCTCTTTGGATTCTCCAACTCCCAAATTCGCCTTCTTTGAGCCTATTTTTGGGGCTGACATGTCATAGTGGTCAGATGAAAGAGGTCAGGTCTGCAATTGGTCATAGTTGTCATAGATTCTCCATCATTGGTGTCATAGGGGTTAGGGAATCTAGCCCAAGTGTCCACAAACTTCCACTTTGACTCTTTATCTTCCATGGAGGTTACCAATCCTTCCAAATTCGACCTAATATGCTCAATGACATGTGTTATGACTTACCAACTCACCCAAGAGTGTTCATATTCCCATTAATTTGAATTTGCAAAAGAGAGATACCATGTATTATGAAAAATCAAGCTAGTGTGGGTCCCACATCCTCCATATGTCTCCAAAACCATTTGTCACTTAGGATTTCTCTTGAATTTCTTTATTCACTCTATTTATTAAATACTTGAACCCTTCTAATGTCTAAACATCATTTATTATCCCCCTTATTCCAAATCCCAAAGCTTCCACCCCAAACCTAGGAAACTAGTAATTTTCCTCCTTGGCAATTATTTGACCCTTAACATCAATTTTACAAACTCTAATGAATATGGCTAATGTGATTAGGCTATTGTGACCCAATTCCAAATTTGGGACATGACATCCTCTTTTACATCAGTTGACATCAATGACAACAAAAGTTCAACAATGCCCTGATGAAAATACAACTAATCCTCAAGACAAGAGTCGGTGATATTGTGAGCACACACATGATGTAACTTGGAAAGTTGATCGAAATGGGTCATATGACAATAGAAACAATGAAATGAGGTATGGTAAAGATGAGCTATTTGACCTAGAAACGATGGTGCTAATGAAATCACAAGGCATTAAAATTTAAAATGTTTGTCTAAATCACTAATACCTGACACTTTGGAATCATATAAATGTTGAGAATAAACAGGATGACTATATATAATGACATGGACATGAAATATGAATGAATTTGATAATATTGTGTCAGCACATAAAAATATATTTGATGGATGGTTATCATTTTACGTTAAATTCAGGACAAAGTTTCCTGAAGAGGGGGAGTGTGTAATGCCCCATTTTATCTAGGCTCACATACATTAGTGTGGTTGAAGTCAGTTTTCACCTTCTCTTATATGTGAAAGTACTTATGTGCCAATGAACAAGGTAGTGGATGCCTTGAGTTGGATCACTTGCATCTTCTTAATGTTTCCACTAAAGACAAATTTGTGAGAGAAGATACTAAAGTTACAACTGGAGGATAGATCGTACAAGGAAGTTAGGACAGAACTTGAAAATGAAACCATGAGTACTCCTCAAAATAAGGGTTATACACTTGAATATGATGGGTTGTTGTGATACAACAAGCAGATGTATGTGCCAGTGAACGAGGAACTTATAACTTTATCCTATCTAAATCCCACATGGCATCTTATATGGCCCATCCAGGGGTTAAAAAGATGTGCATGCATATGAAACATTTTTTTCTAGCATGGTATGAAGAAGGACGTAATGGATTTTGTGGCAAGGTGCCCTAAATGACAGCTAGTGAAGGCTAAGCATCGCCATCTGGTGGGATTGTTACAGCCTCACACCGTCCCAAAGTCAAAATGGGGGGTATTATCAATGGATTTTATTTTTGGAATGTCGATGACCTATAGGAGGCATGATTTCATTTTTGTTGTGGTGAACACATTGACCAAGAGCGCGAACTTTATTCCTTTCAAGGTTACCTATCAAGCGCATGAGATAGAATGAGTCTTCGTGAATGAGTTAGTGCAACTGGATGGAATACCTTGGAAGGTCATTTATGATAGGGGGTCAATATTTACTAGGATATTGTAGACGCTTTTCCAGGAAAAATTGGGCACACAGCTGAACTTCAGCACCACATACCATCCTGAGACAGATGGTCAAACCAAGAGGGTTAACCAGGTTTTAGAGAACATGTTGCGTATGTATGTGATGGACCAATAGAGTAGCTGGGAGGAATATCTATTGTTGGTATAATTTTCTTACTACGACAGTTATCATAGCTCAATACAAATGGCACCATTTGAGTTTCTATATGGTAGGCCTTGTCAAACACCCTTGACTTGGGATCATCTAGAGGACAAATTCCTTGTGGGTCTAGAGTGTTATAATTTCGATATTATAAAGATGGTTATGTTAGATATTCAAACAATTATATATTATCACAATAAGAGTATGCAATAGGATCACTAAAAGATAGACAAGCACAACATAAACAAGAGTACACAACAATTTATCTTGGGAAAACCCTCTCACGGGAAAAACCCAACAAAAATTATTCAATATAGATTCGTCAGAAAGTACAATGTCAATCTCGTACAATAACCCAAGAACAAGATATAATAGAAACTACAAGAAAAGATGTCTTCAATGAAGCTACTCTTTCACCCAAGTGAACTTGTCTTTCTGCTACTACTCTTGCGAACTTGCTTTAGTGAGATGATGCACCAAATGAGCTAGGAACCACCCTATTTATACTGGTCACAAAACTAGAATTTTTACTTAACTAGGCTAACCTAAACTTTCCTAACTGGGTCGACCTGACTGGGGTAGTTCTTCCCATTGTTTGGAACAGTTTACCCATGGACTTATGTTGAGTCGACTTGTCTATTTTGACTATTTTTTTATGGTTTTACATGATCAATTACAATATGAATATTTCCTGAAGGAATTACAATAAGAATACAATAAGAATATCTTTTGAAGTTGCATTCTTCAACACTCCCTCTTAACAAAGAAGGTATTGTTCTGTCATTGTCACCATCATCATCCAACTGCTGCACTTTTGTATTCTGACCATTGACTTATGACATCTCTCGAATCTATACATCACAAGAAGTTCTACAGAGCAACCCTTTTTTCATGTTGGATGTACATATCTTTGCAATGCCAACCATTTTTCATGCTAGATGCAAACCTCTACAGTGCCAGCCCTTTTTCACGCTGGATGTAATTGTCTTTGTAGTGCCAACCCTTTTTCATGCTAGATGCAATCCTCTACAGTGCTAGCCCTTTTTCATGTTGGATTTAATTGTCTTTACATTGCCATCCCTTCTTCATACTATATGCAATCCTCTACAGTGCCAACCCTTTTTCATGCTGGATGTAAAACTCTATAGCGCCAACCCTTTTTCATGATGGATGTAAACCTCTACAGTGCGAGTCCTTTTTCATACTAGATGTAGCCATCTATGCAGTGCCAGTTTGTTTTCATATTGGATGCATCTCTACAGTGCCAATCCTTTTTCATACTGTATGTAGCCATCTCTACAGTTCCAGTCATTTTTCATACTGGATGAAATATCTCTACAGTGCCAGTCCTTTTTCATACTGGATGCAAATATCTCTACAGTGTCAGTACCTTTTCATACTGGATGCAACTATCTCTTTAGTGCCAATCCTTTTTCATATTGGATGCAACTCTACAGTGCTAGTCCTTTTTCATACTGGGTGTAGTTATCGTCCCTTTTTCATGAACCAAGCAAGGCATCTGGTGGGTCCATACCAGGATCGTGCATTACGTTGCATACCGTAACCACCTAGGTTACCTCACCACGTGTCCAGATCATCTCGTAGTCTAGGAGACTCAATAACGTCACATAACCCGTGACTACCTACAACCACGTCACATATCAACGTTGGGACAACACACCTTGTGAGTGTAGCCTAGGAGACTCAATTATGTCACATAATTAATGACTACCCTCTACAACTCACATCTCAAGTGGAGATGCCTAGGAGACTCAATTATGTCACATGACCCATGACTACCTACGTCTCATATGTGCTGTGTTACTCATCACTCCCTCTTGATCTAAACCACCCCAAGCTTGTCCCTGAAGTACTCAAACTTCACTCTTGACAGAGGCTTGGTCAACACATCAGCTATCTTCTCCTCTGTCGCTATAAACTAGAACCTCACTGCTCCTCTCTGCACCATATCCTTGATATAGTGATACCTGATCTTGATGTGCTTCGACTTGTCATGAAACACCAGGTTCTCAGACAAATTCACATAACTCTGGTTGTTACAAAGAATATAAGTCACCTTTAACTTGAGATCGAACAAACCTATAAGAAACTTTTGAAGCCACGCTTCCTCTCAGCTTGTCGAACAAGCTGCCATATACTCTGCTTCGGCTATACTAAATGCCACACTCATCTGCTTCCTATTAGACTATGAGATCATACTAGATCCCAAACTAAAGCAACACCCTATTGTTCTCTTTCTATCTATGACACTACTGACCCAATCCGCATCAACATAATCCTACAGGTTAATCCTCTGATCTGATGCATATTTGAGGCCATAATTAAGTGTACCCCTCAGGTACTTCAACACATGCTTTGTCGCAACCAGGTGAACACATCTTCGCTCGACCATGTACTGACTTGGTTTGTTCACCATAAAGCATAAATCCGGCCTTGTGTTCATTAAGTACATTAACTAACCAATCATCTACCTGTATATCGTGGCATCCACCATATCTAAAGAAGTATCACACAACAACTTCATATTCGATGCCGTAGGTGTGGCCATGGCCTTGCAATCCATCATCCTGAATCTCTTCAGGATCTCTACCGCATATTTTCCCTTACTCGGGAAAATTTCCTCTAGATTCTACCACACCTCAAGGCCTAAGAAATAGTGCATCATACCCAGGTCTTTCATCTCAAACTGTGCAGAAATATTCCTCTTCGTTTCTGCTATGAGCTTCTCATCACCTATCAGAAACAAATCATCTACATACAACAGTAGAATCACAGGTTTCCCATCCCCAACCTTGTAGTAAAGGTTGGAATCCGCTTTACTCTCGATAAATCCCAAACTCGTCAGAAATCCATCAATCCTGCCATACCATGTCCCAGGTGCCATTTTCAAACCATAAAAGGCCTTCCTCAATATGCACACATGAGTCTTCCTGTCATGTGTCTCAAATCCTAGTGGTTTCTCCACGTACACTTATTCACCTACACCATTCAGGACATCTATATTCACATCCATCTGGTGTACCTACAGCTATTGCAAGTATATCTCTAATCGAAGTGTATCTTGATGCAGAAACAACGTCTCGTCACAATCGACTCCCTCTTTTTGAGAGAAACTATGAACCTTGCCTTGTACTTCTGTAGTATGCTTGATTTTGTGAATTTGCTTGAACCTTCATCACTTTTTCTTTGGAAAAATTCTTATCATCCTTCTCTTGTAGGTCATAGCACACGATCTTTCCTACAAGTCCAAGTTAGTCATATGATTAGTAACATTCCATGTAATGACAACTTCTTATGCATAATGTACACAATCATGTAACCAATGCACCTTAGCCAATGCTTCAGTGCAACAATTATCCATATCATGTATACACGGTAACTATCTAGATTCCTTCCCTACTAGAACATACTATTAAGAGTGTGCACTGCTCTCAATATGTTAGCAAAGAGATTTCATCCTAGACTAGCTCCATCAAGGACTCATGGGGTGTTTTGTAATTCTATAGGCCACTTACCCATAACATGCACTACATGATCCTACTTCTAGTTAATATTACTCATATATAAGTGCAAAAAGAAAATTGTATCATAGGTCTACATGTAACTGTTATGAGTAATATCTTTCAAAATAATCAGAAATTCAAATAACAGTAAATACTTATCTTTCATGTGTTTTTAGGCTCCCTCTTGGTTTCTACCTCCTTGCAGAGGTTATTGGAATTTATGGAAGCATACTCTGCTCCTTGATCTTCTTTTGAAGTCTTCATCCTTGATTCTCATATACTGGATTCAAGATCTCCTTCGCTTTGTTATCATTTCTTGAAAACAAACTCTTCATGTTATCACCTCGTGCACATCCTTTGGCATATTCCTACATGTTTTGTTTGGATCTCAGGTAGACTTGTCGGTAAAGACTTGTAGTGTATATGTGCAAGCCTTCTATGCCATAGTTCACCACTGCTTGATCTCGTTGGCCTTTTAATTTGTACAAGCCTCCCTCTTGCTCTCCGATTATTATTGTATCATTAAAAGTTCAAGACATTATCTTCATGACTTGAGTAATATTCCCTTTCTTTCTTCTTGACTGGTTCTTCATCTTCTGCAACATGAGCATGATGCCCCTTCCAATTTCCTTTCTTGTTGTTTCCTTTATTTTTGGGACAATTTCTTGCAATGTGTCCCATCTCATCACAATTGTAGCATTTGAAGTTTGAGTAGTCTTTGGGAGGTCTTTAATTCTTGTGGAATCTTTTAGATCTTCTCTCTTGCTCCTCTTTTCATTCCAGGGCCTTGTTATCTTCTCCACCTAAATTCTCTTCTCTGGATTCAATCTTGGTTTCTTCCTGAGCACAAGTTTCCCAAAGCCTACTGAAATTGATGAGATTCCTTCCAGAACATATTCCTTGAATGAATGCTTCCCATGATCTTGGGAGACCATTCAAGGCGATCATTACTAGTTCTGCATTCTCAACATGATCCCCAATAGCTTCCAGTTGATCTCTGATATGGGGGACCCTTGTGAAGTAAGATTGAATGCTTTCGGAGCATTGCATCTTTACACCCTTGAGTTGAGTTTGCAAGGTCATTTTTCTATTAATGCTCTTCCCTTCAAACAATCTCTTCAGTGCATCAAACATCTCTTTCATATTTGCAGAGATGAGATGTGGGGGATCAAGTGATCCTTGATGGAATCAACAATGATCCTCTTGGTCTTAATCAAGTTCTTCTTGTGTTTAGCTTTGTCGTCATCTCCCTCTGGCTCCACAACTTCTTCTTTGAAATAGTTGGCCAACTCATTCTCTTCTAGAATGAGCATCACTCTATACTTCCAGGCACATAAGTTATCTTCTCCTTCAAGCTTATCCTCAAGCTTGGTGTTGTTTATCATCTTGATAAAATGAGAACCTCAAATTGAAATAAAGATAGTAGGACTTACCAAATGAGATGCTCCAATCAAGTGCTTGTTTTAATGCCTTCTGAGATATGACTTCAGGATGACCTAGGGTTTGTCATAGAAACCCTAATTTTTCAACTTCGGGATCTCGAAAAACTGAGTGGAGGAAAATATATGCCTCCATAAGGTGAGTTGAGCAAAGGTCATTTTTCTCCAAAACTGTGGACAGAACTTTCAAAAACTTGATGCCCTAGTTTCTGAGTTGTAGTGGTGGACCCAAAAATTAAAGTTCTTCGATCTGAATTCTGCTTCAACAAAAAAATGCGCCCTACTAGGGAGAGTTTCCTTGACCCTCTTTTTCATCCTAACTATGGACAAAAGCCTCCAGAAAGAGAAACCCTAGTTTTCACTTCTGATAGTTGCAGTTGCACAATGGCTTCTTTCAGGCTAGCTCTGATACCATGTTAGAAATTTGATACTATAAAGATGGTTATGTTAGATATTCAAACAATTATATATTATCGCAATAACCATATGCAATAGGATCACTGAAATATAGACAAGCACAGCATAAACAAGAGTACACAACAATTTATCTTGGGAAAACCCTCTCACAGGAAAAACCCAGCAAAACTTCTTCAGTATAGATTCATCATAAAGTACAATGTCAATATCGTACAATAACCCGAGAACAAGATACAATAGAAACCCCAAGAAAATATGTCTTAAATGTAGCTACTCTTTCTCCCAAGTGAACTTGTCTTTCTGCTACTACTGATGTGAACTTGCTTGAGTGAGATGATGCACCAAATGAGTTAGGAGCCACCCTATTTATACTGGTCACAAAACTAGCCTTTTTACTTAACTGGGCCGACTTGACTTTCCCTAACTGGGCCGACCTGAATAGGGCATTTTTTCCCATTGTTTGGGGCAGTTTCCCCACATACTTTTATTGAGCCGACTTGTCTATTTTGACTTATTCTTTTAGGGTTTTACATGATCAATTATAATATGAATATTTCCAGAAGGAAGTACAATAAGAATATCTTTTGAAGTTACATTCTTCAACATAGAGTTGATCCAGGAGATGGAAGAGCAGATGCAATCTATCTGGGCATGACTGAAAGAGGCCCAAGACCGATAGAAAATTATGTCAATGCACATCAGACGAACAAGAACTATGAGTTTTGGGATAGAGTCTTCTTGTGGGTGAGGATGCAGAAGAGCTCTATCAAGTTTGGAAAGGGTGCCAAATTTTCGCCACAATTGTGGGACCATTTGAGATAAGTTGGGGATCAGGAGCAGTTGCTTACCATCTTGCTTGACATCATCACTGAGTCAGATGCATAATGTTTTCATGTTTTTGTTTTGCGACATTGTATGTCGAACTATGCCTATAAAAGAGGTTTTCCTAGTCAAACTATTTTTATTTTAAAATGTTTTTTGTAAATCACTTTATTTCTGATGTTGTATCCATAATCTCCATATCTTCATTGCACCAACGTATCATCCATAAATGCATCCTTAGACAAGGGTATCCCATATGGTCTCAGATGATGATCATTATCCATCAAGGGAATCCGGCATTCATCAATGGTATGTATTTTTACTAAATTGTTGTCATGTATTGTGTCAATCTCATATGGTCCTAACCAACAGGTGTGAAGCTTTCCCTTAAAGTCCTTAAACTTGGAATCATAAATAATTGCCCAGTCTCATGCCTAAAACTTTTTAATCTGGATGAATTGGTCCTACCATTTATCTCTTTGTTTGATCTAAAATGGTTCAATATATAATTTTTCACCTACTTGGACCTTTCGGGGTTGAAAGATTGGATGAATTGGCTTGTAGGGCTCATTTTAGGGGTAGGTCTCACTTTTCAAATTTGGGGTCAAAACCGTCTAAAAAATATTTAGGTCATTTTGAAGGATTAAATGATACTTTTTTTTCTCATACCTTATTTTGGACTAATATTCCATATTATACACACTAATACCTTTCCAACAATCCAAAAATAGCCTCAAACGGATTTTGTATGAAGAAGTTATGCCTCCTACAAGTTGACCTATCTAGCTGACCACCGTGGTACCGAGTGGATTCCACATCAGCTCTCATTTCTCACACATGTGGAGCTAGTCACATGTGGACTTTCGAGAACATTCTAGAAAATCCAAAACCCTAACCCTAATCGGGAGTTGGGGCATGCAAAAACTCTAAAATTAACTGTGGACAACTATTGGGCCATGTTAAACACCAAGTCTTTAGGAGAAGAAGGGGGTTCCATTATTTTGATGTATTGTATTATTCCATAGTTGAGCAATAGCACGGAAGTGGATGTTAGAGCATAACATAGGATATAGGAGCTCTTGTATTATCCATTATGGCCCCAGAGTCATAGCTAACTACATAAAGAGTACCATTCCCTTTGTATTTTCAATTTGGCATAAAGAGCAAGGCATAGTCCTCATTTGTGGCTGGGTTTTTCCCCATAGTGGATTTTCCCAAGGTATATCTTGTGTTATTATGTGGATTGTGTACTTATTTTCTCTATTTATTCTTGTTTCAGTTACATTTTTTGGCGTTCAATAAAAATAAGAACTAAGTTGTAAGATCCATTGTGACAAACTGTTCCAGTGGAATATCCATTGAAGTTTACAGATCATTGTTGGTGAAAAATAACATCTTGGAAGAGCTCATCCAACTCATAGAATCTGGTTTATGCAATTTTTTTGTGCTTCAAATAATTCCATGGCTAGATGTAATGCAGTCCTCAATGTATTCACTTCCATCTCAATAGGGAGGGTAACTTGCTTGTCGTATACAAGTTCATTGGGAGTAAAACCTGTGTTGTTCCTCCATGTAGTACTATAAGCCCATAAAGATTCTGGAAGTCTATCAACCCAATCTTTGAGATGTAGTTGGATCATATTATTTAATATGGATTCCATAATCTTATTGGTACCTTTGACCTGCACATCGACATATGAATGATATGGTGTGGTTATCATGTTCTTCATATGATATTGCTTTGTGATGGCCTCAACAAGTTTGGAAGTGAACTATGCCCCACCATTTGTGACTATCTCTTGTGGAACCCCAAATTGAACAAATATTTCTCCATAGAGAAAATTTGATACCACCTACTCTATGGCTCTTGGGAGTGCCTTGGCTTCTACCCATTTACTAACATAATATATGAAAACTAAAATAAAGGTCTTTTGTCTAGATGGAGGGTTAATGGACCCTACAAATACTAAATCCCATTTATTGAAGGGCTCCACCATGAGCTGGGTCTAAAGTGGCATTTCATCTGACTAAACAAGTCATCCTATTCTCTGGCAGCTATCACAACTTTTCATGTATTCTTGTGCATCTCAAAAAATAGTGGGCCAATAATATTCCAAATGTAGCACTTTGTGAGAAGTCCTTTGTCGACGAAATGTCCCCCATAGGGCTTGTCATGACAAACCCTTAGGATATTAAGATTGCCATCCTCTCTAACAAAGTGTTGGATTATCATATCTGACTCAATGTAAAAGAGGTATCATTCAATCAAGGAATATCGAATACTCTGCTTAATATTTCTTTGTTGCTTTTTTGGCGAAAGATGTGTTGCAAATTTTTGTGCAACAAAGTAGTTATCAATATTTGCAAACCACAAAGTGTTAGTAGATAATACAAAAACATGCTCATCAGGGAAAGTATCTTCAACAAGAGTTGCATCTCCATCATTGGTAATCCTAGAGAGGAAGTCTGCAACAATATTGTCCTTTTCAGGCCTATCAAAGATGGTAATGTGAAATTCCTATAATAACAATAGCCAACTCATCACTCAGACATTGGTAATGGATTTCAGGGATAATTTTAAGGACACATACTTATTTAAAAGTGTATAAACCTTGGCGAAACTTACCAATTCTTAAAATGTCAACTATAAAATATTTGGCGATATTTTTTTAAAATTATTTCAATTTTTAAGGATTTTATATAGTTTATATAATAATTTGGCAATTTTTAGAGTGAAAAAAGTTTACCCCATCAAAATTGGACGAAATGGGGCTTCAAAAAATGCAAATTGGTGAATCTTTTTTGGGAAAAAAAACATGGAAAGATAGCCCATTGGCTAAATTTCGCCCCTAAAATTATCCTTGATGGATTTATTCATTAAGCAATGAATGGAAGAGTGGTCACTGTGTAGAATTACATGAGAACATGTTATATAATGACATAACTTATTTATATCATAAACAACAACAAGGAATTCTTTCTCTATTACTGTGTAATTTAATTCTATCAGAGCCAGATTCATACTGATGAAATATATGGCGTAAGGCTTTTGTCCTTATTGCTACCCAATTCCAGCTCCAATGGTGGTTTTCGCAAAATTTGTGGATATGTGAAAGAGCAGGGACCAATCAGTTTCTCTCAAAACTAGTGATGTGGACAATTTCTCTTTTAATGTTTTGAAAGCATGCCGATATTGATTAGTACCGGTATTTTTTTCATTTTTTGAAAGTAAAGAAAATAAAGGACATGCAGTTTTTGTAAAATTTTGAACAAAATGCCAATAATAGCTAGCATGTCCTAAGAAACTGTGTACGAGCCTTTATGTATTCTTGGAATTGGAATATTAACTATTACCTCATTTTTTTACTGGGTCCACTTGAATACCTATAGAAGAAATATGATGACCCAAGAAAATACCCTTAGTTAGTAGCATAAAACATTTTTCATTGTTGAGGAACAAGTTTTCCTCCTTACATATTTTGAGCACCTTCTCCAAATTAGTCAAGGATTCTTTGAATGTATCACCATATACGGTGAAGTCGTCCATGTACACCTCTACATAGTCATGAATCAAGTCTGAAAATATATCGAGAACTACCCGCTGAAAATTAGTTGGTGCATTACACAATATGAAGGGGAGTACCCGACAGGAGAATGTTCCCCATGGGCAAGTGAAAGTGGTTTTCTCTTTGTCCTTGGGGGGAATTCAAATTTGGTTGTACCCACTGAACCCGTCAAGTAAAGAGAAGTATTTATTTCCTACCAATGTATTAGGAACCTGATCAATGAAGGGTAAATTAAAGTGGTCCTTATGGGTGGGTTTATTCAATTCTCTATAATCGACACATATTTTCCACTTCCCTTTTTTATTGGGATTGGTCACGAGTGGAAAAACCCATTGGTTGTAAGAGATGGGATATATGAAGTTCACAGTAAGCAATTTTTGCATCTCGTCTTTTACTATTTCACATACAATAGGATTCAACCTAAGATGGGGCTATCAGATAGGTTAGTAATCCTCCTTTATATATATGATGAGAGTATAAATATGGATGGATTCCTTTCATATCTGTATAGTCTAGGGTGAATGCATCACTATGATTTTGTAAGAATTTGATTAACTACAATGTCCGTTAGGCTAACGGTTTAGAATTAACATTTAATACTTTCTTGGGGTCAATCTCTATTGGCATGCTAGTGTATCTGGTTATATTGTAGGAAGAATTAGGAAAATTGATTGTTGTTGTAGAGGAACTAGCTAGTGAATATTTTTCTTGAGCAACAGGATCCAAAATCTGATTGAGAAATTGAGATATTGACTATGATGATGAGCAAGAGTTATCTAAAAAATTATTGATCATGTCATCCTCAATTTGTTCCTTGAAAGAGAGATATCGATCTATCATAAGCAGCTAATGGGCACTCTCTTCATCATCAGTATCTTCCCCTTCCACCCATATTGATAATTATTGTTCTATGCTTGGCTCAGCAGGGGGATACATGTTGATTTTCTTGGTAGACGTAACATGAAAGATGGTCATGTTCCTGGATATGCATCTAATCTAAGCATTGATGGTGGCTAACCACGCCCTATCCAAAATCAAAGGGTAGCCTCCTAAATTGGACTTGGTCTACAGAATCATGTAATATGTGAGGTACCCCCAAGAACCTAACAAAATCACAACATCTTCTATAATTCCATCAAGTTTGACTGTGCATCGGTCTGCTAGCTTAAGGACTGTGGGGGTTTCTCTGAGGTTATATAGTCCAAGCATTTCTATATTTTATTTTGTCATTACATTGATGGAATCCCCCAAATCAATTATAATTTTGGGACATTATTGATATGAACATTTTGGTTGTAAAAAAATTTCCAAGCATTAAGTCTTCCAAATTGCCAAGTATGTGGACAGTTTGAGAGTCTTTCCTTTTTCTATATGGTTTCTTTAAGCATATTTCCCTGATAGCCTTGGAATAGATGAGACGCCCAATTGCTCTAAACAATGGAATTCTCATACACACATTTTGTAACTTCCATAAAAATTCAAATTCAGGTTGAATGGGGGGTTTGTCCATATTTAACCCTTTTAGATATGGAGGATACTGTTCCATTTAGGAAGGCTAATGGGACCCACACTAATTATTTTTCCAAATGAGAAAAACCAAAATTAATGAAGAAAAAAAAATTAAAAATTAAAAATCAAAAAACTTAAAATTAAAATATTAAAATAAAATTCCCTAAACAGTCGGGAGTCCCTAAAATGTCGGAGTCGAGAAATATGGGGAGTCGGGAGTAGGGGAGCAAAAATTGTAAAACGTGAACTCGCTCCCAACTTCACACTTACGCACTGCACTGTCAAAAGTCGGCACAGTAAAAAGTTGCGAAAGTAGTGGATTTCCAGTATAACTTAGGTATTAAGTAAATAAAACATTGGATGTAAATTTCCGAAAAAAAATCAAAAGTCAAAACCTAAGTAAAATATTGAAAATGAAAGATAAAATTAATTTCTGAATGTACAATGGGGTGAAAAATAAAACAAAACCCTAAAATGAGAGAACATCCAATGTTAGAATATACAAACATATATAATATACAAATATATGGAAACTAAAGTAACTTACAAGCTAATTCTTAGGAAAGTAAATGTTTGGAAACAAATTATGTATATGGAAAAAGAATTATCTGATAATATATAATATAGGAGAGTTAATAAGTCTCACAAATAGATTTCCAACATAATCATATTCTAAGAATGGAAAACCAAAACGGAATAAGAATATTTTCAATATGCACAATTATAAAAGTTTTCCAATTTACAAAATGAAAAATAGATATTCTATATATTTCAATATCAAATTAACTTCATGAAGAGAAAAATTAATCCATGATCAAACTATTTTCTACATTTGTGAATATTGAATTTTAATCTCACTAATTTCCAAAGAATCATAAAACTCATGAACATTGGATAAATTGGATTTAAAATACACGTGTTTTTATTAAAAGTGTTGGTTCAATATAATTAAATTGTGTGTAAATTTGTTATATAGGTTTAACAAAATGTGTTTTTCAAATTCACAACTTAATTTAATAGAAAACACAAAGCATGATCATGAATACTAAAATGGATTTCAATAAGCTTACTTAGATATCAAAATATTAAAAATGTTAAGTTAATCTAAGCAAACAAACTTTACAAATAATATAAAGATTATTTACAAAGTATCACGATTCTAGATATGCAAATGTAGAAATAAGATTTGAATATTAGATCAATGCAATATCTAGACTCATGATGGGTGAAATCAAATGATCAATCAAAACCCCAAAACAAAAAGGTAATAACCAACCATCATCTCGAATAATCAGTTTATGCAATGAAGACCAAATCGAGGTGGGGAATGTGAAGAATAACATGGTATCCCACCAATAGCAAAGAACCAACTCAATCAAATGCAAAATCAAATACAAGCCAGAGATCAACGAAGAAATCCAAATGATGCCAAAGATGCGGAAGAAGAATTAGCTAAATGGTGCAACTAATCGATCATTGAAACATAATGCATATGGGTGAAATATCTATAAGAATCATGTCTCGATATATCAAAACAATGGATCAATCAACATCCGGATAGATCGTGCCAAGTCAATGTGAAACAATGTGGACCCAAAATATCAATTAGAAAAGTATAAAAAAATTTCAAGTTCACAATATCAACAAAATTTTGAAAAAGTTAGAGTCGGGAACAAGATTTTGACAACTTCTGCAAGTGCTCCAACTACTAACTGCTGACTTATCCTCAAAATGTCAGAGTCGGAGAGTTAATAGATTTAAAACAACACGTGGACATGGACACTGACTCACGGCTACCGAAAAAGTTGGGGAGTCAGGAAGTCGGGAAGTCGGGGAGTCGGGAATTCGGGATGAATATTCCACAAATTTTAATGAGTGCATCGACTTCCGAGGTTGCTTAAAATGTTGGGAAACAAAACTAAACCAACATACTTTCCTGTAATTCTTATCCCGAAGTTGTGGATATATTAGATCTGATCATTATAAAATCCAAAAAGATGAGATCGCGATATATTGAAAACAATACGAAAGATCAAGAAACGAACTGAATCAAATGGATGTTGATTTCTAAGGCATGATTGTGCATCAGACCAGAGATAAGATGGAAAATATATCATACCATGATCAAATAGAAACAAAATCAGGGTATTTTTAAGGATTCTAATAGTATACTTAAGTGTAGTATTCTAGGCGATTATTTTGGATTGAAAAAATATATATATAGATAGGTAGGAGAATATTAAATATGAAACATACAATTTACTACTGAAAATTGTAAATTTTGGTGAATATTATGATTAAAAAAACATATTTTATGTAAATATAGGTGATATTAGAGACTAAAAATGACCGAATAGCGAATTTATTTTTTGAAAAAAAACTCAAAAAATAGCCAATTGACGAAATTTCACCCCTAAAAATTACCCTGAACAAAATCAAAAGACATTGACCCAAGATCCATCAAACTGGAGAAGGGAAATTATTGTTTTTGAAAATTTAAGTGGGGGACCCTTCATTTTGATCAAAAATTTAGGGGAGTTTTTGTATCCACAACATTACTTTATGAATAACCAAGAAAAATCCATTCATCTTCCCTTGAGTCAAACTTGCCTAGATCTTCATCATCTCTTTTAATATAACACTTACTTCCATATTTTCTAAAATGTTTAATAGATGTCGGTTTTCCTTTCCACAATTCATAGGGTTTCTTATTGTTGATAACTCTAATTTTCCGTTGGTTTAAAATGTAAAGTGCAGTGTAAACTGCTTCTCTCCAAAACTTGTCTAGTAACCTTGCGTTATTCAGCATTGTTCTAGCGATTTCCTGCACATGTCTATATTTTCTTTCAACCACTCTATTTTGCTGAGAAGTTCTTGCAGCTAAATATTTTCTTCTTATTCCATGAGTTTCACATAATTCTTCAAGTTCATTAGATGTAAATTCACCTCCATTATCTGACCTTAAACATTTGATTTTCATGTCAGTCTCATTTTCAACTAAAGCTTTAAAAGATTTGAAATTTTCAAAGGCCACCTAAGTCATTCTTGTATATTCATCAATAAATAACATAAAGTAAGTATCTTCTTGTAGGTTTTGTGTTTTGGTTGGTCCACAAATATCTATATGCACAAGTTCCAATGGCTTAGATATTATGTATTCCTTTGGCTTGAAGCTTACCTTTGTTTGCTTTCCATGCTGACACTCCTTACACAAAGTGTTTGATCTTTGGCATATCGCTTACTACTTGTTTAGTGCTGATTTTTACCAAGTTGTGAAAGTTCATATGGCCCATTCTTTTATGCCACACCCAACTTTCATCTATTTTCCCCATGAAGCATTTCTTCCATTTATCTCATGAAGAATATACACGTTGTTTGGGGTTATGATTGCTATGGAAACTAATTTCCTTGGATTTTCCTTTCTGATCTCACATTACTGGGAATCAAAAGTGAGAGTATGTCCCTGATCAAACATCTGGTTGACACTGAGAAGATTGTGTTTCAATTCTTCAACACACAGAACATTTTCTACCTTATCTCTTCCATTATCAAGATTAAGAATCCCCTTTCCAATTATCTTTGAAGTGCCATTATCCCCAAAAGTAACATTACCTTCATTCTTCTTCAAGGTAATAAACTTTGTTTTATCCCCTGTCATGTGACTTGAGCACCCATTGTCAATGTAGCACTCAATCCTTTTATTTTGTGCATGTAGTGTAGCTTGTATGAACAAGGATTTTACTTTCTTATGTTCTCTTGGTTCCCAATTTTTCTCCATCACTGCTGGTATTTCTTCATTCTTATTTTTTCGTAAACCACTTCTACAAAACCTTGTTATATGCTCATAATTGTTGCAATTATAACATATAATGTTATAATTCAATTAAGGGGAAAATGAGTTCTGAAATATTCTTGAAAATCCATAGGTATCTCTATTGTTGTTCATCGTATGTTAATCCTAAAAATTAAAATACAACATAAACACTTTTCTATCAGAGTAGACCCTACCTCCTTGGATGGGGTGATAAAGGTAAACTACAGTAGTGAATAAATTAATTCAAATGCGCATGATAGAAACAATAACCAAATCCACATATTCAATTAAGAAAAGAGTCTATTACACAGTTTTAATATATATTCTCTCTAATTGTTAGCTATCTTCCTAGTGCTAGGAATTTGTCTTGATAACAACCCAAACACATATAAATTTATCAAACAATTTTGAACAAGCTTGAGAACCCATGATTCTCAAGATTTCCTTATAGTTATTAATAACAAGTTAAAACATAAACAACACTAGTACAAAATGAGGAATTAATGACTAAAAAAATGACTAAAATTCAACTATAAACGACTATTTTTGAGTCGGCGACTAATAGTAGCGGATTTCCACTATCTTATTGCTAGTCGTATTTCACTTAGTCATTAATTGGTTGACTTATTAGTCATTGATTTAGTCATTGATAGTCACTTATTTAGTCATTGATAATCACTGATTTAGTCATTGATAATCACTAATTTAGTCACTAATTTAGTCATTGTTCAGTCATTGATTGCCACAATTAATGACCAAATATACGACTAAATAAACTACTAGATGATAACATATTAAAGACTAAGCTAAATACGACTAAACGTTAGTCACGCTATAAGATACTGGAAATTAGCTACTAATAGTCATATATATGCAAATTTAGTCGTTTTCTTAGTCACTAATTTATGATAGGGTACAAAGGAATCGAACCACCAATCTCATGCCTATAATTAGACAAGTGCTCTACCCTTGAGCTAACACCCTTTAAGAAGTTGTTATTGCTTGACAATGTTGATATTCAAACAAATGTTGTTGTATTAAGTGTCATATAAGCCTCAACTCAAAAATATGGTTGTATTAAGTGTCATAATTGTAGGTGTCATTCCAAATAAGTGGAATTTGGCACTTGAGTTTAGAATAATTATGAAAGGGGAAGTATGGATGAGCAAAACTTTTAAGACAAACAAATAACTGCACTTATAGAAAAGAAAATTCTTAAAATAAATTGGGATAACACATATGAACAACTTCAACTTGCAGCAGGTTTTAGCACATACCAAGAATTTCCACCATCATTGGAAATAATATCAAATAAATTATGTGTGTTCAGACCCAAACGAGCTCCAATGCCATTGCTTCAGCAACAGATGCAATGTGAACCCCAACAAGAAGTTGATGTACCATTTTCACAAAACTAGCAAAACCAACAAACTTGTAAAAGTGAAATTAAATTGCCTTTGAATAATGAGTATTTGTACAATCTGCACAACCCAAGTTAGACATTAAGCACTCTAACATTCCTACTTGAGCAAAGCATTCACAATCTCAAGAAAGCATACTGCTGACCTACAAATGTTTGCTGAAAAAGATTACTTTCTTTCACTGCCTGAAAAATACTTCAGAGAATGATACTTTTCAGTGATACATGAGAATGATACTCTGAATCTATGATTTGAGACTTTAGATTTTCCATCCTTTGAAAATTCAACACTGCAAAGATGAAGAGACAAGGTATCCATTAATATTGAATTAAAGAATGCTGCAAAACACCTAGGAACTTAATATTCTTCTTAGTCTAGCATAATTGAATATAATGGATACCTTGGTATTGCTTTCAGTCTAAACCCCTGAAATATAAAATTAAAATATAAGAAATTTCCAACTTTTTCATATACATTTTAATTCAATACACATAACCAACTTGAAATTTGAACAGTGCCTTCAAAAATTCCATACGCTACATGAAGGTTACAGTGGAAATTTTATGCATGTTTAGATAAGGAAGAGTGAAATGCTACATTCAAATTCTTTGCATTGTTTCCTGAGATACCAAAATATATTGATCCCTCTGCTACTATGAGGAATGGATATGTCGGGCGGTGGGCGCCCTGTTCTAAATCTGACAGGTGGTGGGCGCCCTGTTCTAAATCTGCCTAACCTGATCCCTCTGTTACTATGAGGAACGTAGCCCTGAATTCACTTTATTCAGAAGCGCAATACAGTGGGATGACTCTGAGAAGCCTTGTTTCTTTTAGAGTTCACCAAATAAAGATTTTAAAAACCTGCATGTGGATTCACACAATTGATGAGAAAAAAAGAGTAAAATCAATTATTTGATATGTCAAGGTTAATAATACTAGCCCAGGCTCTAATGATAATTCTGCTGCTATATTGTATGGGAGACCAAGAATCACTTCATTATTTTTTCAACTTTTCTTCCTTCAACTAGATAAATCTCTGGGTATTACTTACATTCATCCTTTTGAATCTGCATATATCATGCTCATATAGACATATATCCACACTATGAGATATAATCAATAGATGCTTTGTCTCTATCATATTTGGATCAAAAGGAAAAATATATTTGGATGGTCTATGGCACAGTGTTGGATCATCTTCTCATAGAAATACTACTTTCCAACAGAGTTCATAAGTGCATAATTTTCAGACAGAGGTCTCCCGAAACCAAACAAATGGAGGATGGATGTCTTCAATGTAATGCCTTAAATTTCTAGCCTAATTCCATGATGTCAATCTTTCCTCCACTCTGGAGTGACTCTTGAGGCAGCTCAACTCCTAGGCATCATCATTTGTTAACAGTATGCACTTGAGGGTGATCATTAATACAAACACAATTATGGTCTTGAACACCACCCTCGGTCCATATCATGGCTAAAGCAATATTGTTGTGCACATATATCAGAATAATTCTGCAGACTCCAAATTCAGTATTTACCCTTAAAGTCTAGGTGATGCAAAAGGTATGTATCAAGCTTCAATTCTAGTACATCTGCATTAGAAAAAAAATTCACTCAGCAGGAAGGGGACATTTTTTTTCACTAGATTGGACCAGAGAATTTCATGTTTCAATAAGTTATACAATGCAAGTCTGTTGTCACGTTGCTATATATATTCCATGTTCTTATAGTCCACTTTGGCCACTGGGAAGTGTTACATAAATTCTTCTTTTTTTATATCTCCCTACAAAGTGCACTTATAATGTCTCCATCTAACCCATTCGAATTGCAATGGGAGCAACTAGTTCTGATTTCTATACTAGTAATTCCCCATGTTATAATTCCTTCAGATATCTTCTATGATCTACCTTTTCTCTATTTTTTGGGTTTATGTTTCCCTATCAATGTGTTGCAAAACCAGTTTACATTTGCATGAAACTGGGTAAATTTGAGATACAATCCTAACATGAATATATATGCAGGGTCTATTAGCCAAACAACGTTTTCAGTATACAAAAATTGTAAAGAACATCTTACCAGCATATGAGACCATACATGGATGCCAAGTCGAGCTACTATAACTATCACCATTTACGCATTTGCACTTACCAGAGGCGAATAAGCAATGTAAAGGCGAGATGAGTACCGGCCAGTCACAACACATAGAAGAACATGCATTGGAATAAGATTTATTATGAAAGTGTAACCTCCCTAGGAACAGACCTAAAAAGAAGAACCTATATTAAAATTATCTTTATAATATCAATAGTAATAATTGCATCATGCATGGATATCATTTGTTATTCCTATGACCTACTTACCATATAAAAGTAAGCCAAGGCATTTAAAGTAGTATAAAAGAGAGATCCAGTGTTCAATGTCTGCAAAAGTTCAAAATAATGATCACGTTAACAAAACAGAAATCTCCAGCATATTAAAATTATTTTCAGGCCATAATAAGATTAGTTTCATTGCAGACTGTAGTCAATTTCCTCAGCAGTGTAATTACATATTATAAGACAATATGTGCAAGTCTTCATGAATGGACATGACTTAGGTACTAATATTTACAAAATACTGATACCATCATTTTCAAGTTTGTTCTATAATTTAAACTAAATAAGGTTTGCACATGGATGAACCTTGATATATAGATAGAATGTAATGATAAAAGCAAATATAGCTACATCCTCATTATCATAACTTCCAGCCACAGATCGTGATATATATGAAGGCACCTGCAACCAAACAATTAATTATAAAATCAGAAACATGTTATCAACTTTAGCAATTGAACAATAGACTAAAATATTAAATACAATGACTGAAGAAAATACGCAAAAAAGATGAATGCTTTCTCGCAAAACATATTCTTTTCTTAGTTGGATAGTTGTCCTAGCACTGAAACTAAGTATAAATGTTAAAAGTTCAGGATAGTATTTGCCACCTTATGCTATTCATGCAGGCATGCTTCCAATTATTTTGTAGTCAACTACCGGTCCGATATAATCATTTGGTAACAAAAGAATGTATGGATAATGAATTTATGCAGATTTATTTGAGTAAATAGAACAATATTAACTCCATAGTATGAAACTGTCATAGTATAGACTCATTTTCAACTATGACAGCACAAACAACATTGTATTTTTTACCTAGGTTGTGGGGAAGAGGTTGAACTACCTTACAATTTTTTGGGAGGATGCTAGAACGTTGTTGAGAGACAATCAAGGCCGTAGTGGAAATCAGTCCACTTAATACACCTATAATTTTTGCTTCTGACTTGGAGTTGGTTGATGTATGGACTGGTTTCATTGGCTAAAGTTTCCAAAAATATGATGGAAGTGGTTGTCCAGGAGAGCATACATTATGTGAACTTCTTTTGGATCGTGGCAGGTTGTAGAATTGAAAGAGAGAACTTTACTTAGCACCAAATTAGAATAGCAATGAGGAACTCAACCAAGCAAAAGATTTGATCAGGTGTTTGCTGACTACTGAAAAGAACATAAAATTTGTTTCTTGACATGGCCTTTTGTCCCAAATAAATCAAACAAACACGATATGATAATTTGTGAGAACAATCAAAATCATGGAAAATTGGCTATAACGTCTGAAAATAGTACATGCCAGCTACAAATGGCACAATGACAATCTATACCTTAAAATAAGTTGCATACAACACCATAATCTATGCCTTCAAAATTGAAAGAAAGCATCACAGGTTATGAACTTATAGAATATATGTATTCGCCATAGAAGTAGGCTATAAAATTGATTATCATGGGGATTCACTACCTAATCATAGGCATTACTACTTGAATATCACCCCAAGCCAATGCAATGACACGGAAAATAGTTAATCAACATATAACAAGTCCTTATCCAATCTTCAATAATTACCAACTCAAAACCCTTGGTAAACTCATAACTAGATCAAGGCAATTGGTTGGTTACAATAGATATAACCCTTGATATCCCACTCGCTATTTACAATGAGAGCCACAATAGCACAAGACTTCAACATCAAATGTATCACTACTACAAGCACCAATAATTTTTCTATCCCACTTGCTAGTACAAGGTCTTCTTGCTATCCCCCTCACTACAATAAGATAAACTCCAATAAAATTGTACAACAACAAGGTTTCTGCTTCCATCTCCCATCGTCATCCTCTCATAGGTGCATGTAAACAATGTGTACATGCAACAAAAAATGTTGGAGATAGCAACAGTCACAAATCTAGATCCATGACCAAAGAGTATGAGTTGGGATGCAAAATTTTCCTAAGAGATATCCTTGCATGTAACGTAGGTAAGCCCTCACAATTGCAAAACAAGATTTTCATATGAGGGAGAAGGTTGGTTGAGGAATAGATGCACATGTTTCAACTCCCTTTTAATGTGTCACTTGCTCTTAAAAACCTCTTATTCTTAGCTTATGCTTTCATACCATACTAAAAGTGAGGTAGTTGGATATAATCCACTTGACATAATCGTATGTCTCCACTTTATTAACCACATGCAACAATCATTGTCCTAAACCCAAATCTGAAAACAGGGTGTATGGCTGGGAATATTCAGTTTTCTTGTTTTTCTCTCTCCTTGTTTCTTGTAGGTGAAACCAGTCCATACAACAACCAACTCCAGTACAAATTAGACACCATACTACAAGAAAGCGGTAATCACCAACACTCATGCAATATTTGTTTTCACCTGGAATGTAGTGTGGGACCTCCTTTACTATGATGTTTGCTATTTTAATTTTTCAATAAAGGTATGTCGCAACTATTTCAATTCCGACATCATATTTATTTAAAGTACAAATTTGTATAAATTTCTTGCTTTCCAAGCATATGACTACAGAAGTAATATATTGTTAAAGATCAAATACAAATAAAATTTATAATAGCCTACAACACACCATTATGTTTTACCTGTGGGAAAAACAATGCAAACAACGTGATAGTTGGATACAGCAAACTGAACTGAACAGCCCTTCGATCAACATCCATGAAACTCTTCTGATCTCTGGAGCGCTTTCCTCTTTCCTTCCGCAATGCCTCCCTTTCTCTCTCTAGTGTTTTCTCTAAAATCTATCGTTTATAACAGTTAGGACTAGTAAGATCCATGTAAAATGACTAAACGGCTTCTGAGCGATCTGCGCGAATCTAGGGTTTGTGTTGATGGATCCGCCGCCTGACCCGGGCCGTGCGCCTCTTGATGACCTATTCCGCTTACTGGTAGCGTCCCAGCCCTCGTCCTCTAAGACCTCGGGTCCAGGGGACTCCAAGTTTGTCAAAAAATCGGCCATTCCAGAAGTAAAACTCGGCTCTACTGCGTCAAAACGCAAAGAGCTTGCCCTTTCCGAAAAAGGCTTGGTTGGCCACTTTACTGGGCTTTGGCCAACCCCGAGGTCAATCGAAATCTGGCTCAGCAAAAACTGGCGCCCTCTTATTCAGGGAGAAGTTCAGCAAATCTTCTGTGGGAGGGGCTTCTTTGTTTTCTACTTTGAAAAAAAGGAAGACAGAGATTTAATATTCAGGAATGGACCTTACTTCATGGGCCCTAGGGGAATGTATATCAACAAATGGGACCTCTCCTTTGACCCCGAAAAGGACATCCCTTCAGCTGTCCCTGTTTGGGTGAAGTTGCCCCACCTCCCGCTACATTGCTGGAATGATGAAGACCTAAAGGCCATTGGCAACTCATTGGGGAAATACATTGATAAATCTGAGCCAAAACCCCCAATGTTCTCCTGTGCCCAGATTTGTGTGGAAGTGGATCTTGATAAGGGGATCCCTGAAGCAATAAGTCTGTCGATGGATGGATGGAATCATCTTCAAACGGTGGATTACGAACAAATCCCTTTCAAATGCAAAGTTTGCCACGAATATGGCCATTTCGCAAGGTTATGTCCCAAAAAGAAGATGCAGGAAGTAGAAGAAAATCAAGATGGAGAATGGAATGAGATAAGAAGGAAGGGCGGGAAGTCCTCAAACTCCCATCCCTCTCAAACTTCTCCTAAAAGAAAGGAAACGGCAAATAAGCAGCAGAACACAAATAGGGAAGCAAATAAGTTTCAGCTTTTAGCAACGGACATGGGGGGGGAAGAGCAGACTCTTCCATCAGACCAAGTTCACCAGGTTCAAGAGGAAATGACAGGAAATGCCAGAGAGGGAGAAAGAAAAGAGAAATCCTGCCAGCAACTCGAAGAAGGAGAAATATGTACAGCGTCTCCAGCACAACAGGAGGATCTAGAAGATGAGGCCCCCAAAATATTGATGGGCTCGGTCACTAGAGCAAAAGCCAAACTGTTTCACGAAGAAACCTCAGAAAGCAAGGAAGAAGAAGTAGAGCCTCAAACAAAAAAAGGCAGGAAGCTGAACAAGGTTATAAGAGAACAAGAGGCAGCCAGAGACAAAGTGGCGGGTAAGCAAACCAGCCTTGACTCGCATGTAAGAATTCTTCCCAGCACCAAGCAATCTCAGGGAACTATGGAGGATAAGAAGGAAAGAATAGGATCTAACCTCTCCAAAAAATAATGAAGATAGTCTCCTGGAATTGCAGAGGGTTAGGAGGCAAGCAAAAGACGGAAGCAATCAGAAGGATAAAAAAGATGGAAAACCCCTCAATAATCATGCTCCAGGAGACTAAAATGCAGGAGACGGACTGTCTCAAAACCCTATCTCAAATTTGGCCCAAAGGAGAAGGAAAGTCAGTTAATTCGGTAGGAGCCTCTGGAGGGCTCATCACCTGGTGGGAAAAAGGTATGTACAAATGTAACTCCATCTTAAGCAGCAGAAACTGGCTATTTTTAGAACTCGAAGATTTGACAAATAATGAAAAATTTTGGATTGGAAATGTGTATGGGCCTACGCTCCATGGCCATAAAGAAATTTTTTGGGACAAACTTATAGATCTTCATTTAGGAAGAAAATCCTCCCCCTGCATAATTTCCGGCGACTTTAATGTCACCATAAGTGCTAATGAAAGAAGAGGGGGATCGAAGGTCCGGGACCAGTTTGGAGAAAGGCTGGAAGATCTGCAGGCCTCTTGGAATCTGGTGGATATTAAGCCTCTGCAAGGAAAATTTACCTGGAACAATAAGAGAATCGGGCCCAGGCACATAGCTGCTAGGCTCGACAGATTTCTACTCAGCTCTTCCCTTCTTAACAAGCCCCTTCTGCCTGACTCAAAAATTTTGGCCTCTGCTGTTTCAGATCACCGTCCTATTGTCCTCTTCTTTTCTTTCCCTGGCAATCTTGGGCCTCTTCCCTTCAGATATAACCCCGAGTGGCTGGAGAATGACGCCTGCTATGAGGAAGTCAAAGGCATTTGGAAGCAATTTATCCCAGGCTCTCCGGGGTATATTTGGGAAACCAAAATCAAAAATACCAAAACTTTGCTAAAAATATGGGCAAAGCAAAGTTCGAGGGGACCAGGGGATGAAATTAACACCTTGCAAGAGGAACTGAAATCTTTGCAAGAGCAAATCGAAAAGGAACAGATAACTGAAGCCATGTTAATGCAGGAGAAAATGCTAGAAGTTAAAATTCAACAAGTGAATAGGAAAGAAGAGGAGGAATGGAGACTTCGGTCAAGATGCCTTTGGCTCAAAGCTGGGGATCGGAATACCAAGTTCTTCCATGCTCAATGCAAAGAAAGGTACAGGAAAAACAATATTCTCAGTTTAACCAAAGAAAATGGAACCAAGATAGACGACCCTACAGAGATAAAGACAGAAGTCAGAAATCATTTTGAGTCTCTCTACAAGAAGGAAGAGGATCTGACTACTGCAGATTTGGAAGGAATGTGCCGAGAAATTCCCAGCCTTGTCACTGCCGAAGAAAACAATATGCTCATGGAGAAGGTCACTGAGGAAGAAGTCAGGAAAGCGGTGTGGTCTCTTCATCCGGAAAAATCCCCGGGACCTGACGGATTCTCCATTCACTTCTATAGAAAGTGTTGGTATTTTCTGAAAGCCGACCTCCTCAGAATGATTAACTGGACCAGAAACCGTGAGAAAATTGGAGGGGGAACTAATTCCTCTTTCATAGCTCTTATACTGAAGGAGAAAAAAGCAAATACTATAGGGAGGTACAGGCCTATCTCGTTATGCAATTCTTCTTATAAAATCCTCACCAAGGTTTTAGCAAACAGAGTCAAGAAGCTTCTTCCTAAAATTATCTCCCCAAATCAAGGCGGCTTCGTCCCAGGCAGAAAAATTTATGATAACATCCTTCTTGTGCAAGAGGCTATTCATTCAAGCAGGTGAAACAAAGACGCAGGTATGGCTATAAAACTAGACATGGCCAATGCGTTTGATAGAGTTAGACATGTTTTTATTTATGCGGTCTTGAGAAAGTTCGGTTTTGATGAAAAATTTATCAGTTGGATTAAAGCCTGCATTGGAGCCCCTTGGCTTGCCCCCCTCATAAATGGAAGGCCAACCTCCTTCTTCCGTCTATCACGTGGACTGAGACAAGGGTGCCCCCTCTCACCCTTTCTCTTCGTAATAATGGCGGATTCTTTAAGCAGAAAGCTCAACTCTCTCTTAGCCTCAGAATCACTGCCTGGCATCTCTTTCACCCGCAATGTTCAAGCAATCAACCATGCCCAGTTTGCCGACGACACTATTCTCCTAGGTAGTGCCTCACCTCAAATTGCTGCAAGATTTAAAACCACTCTTGATCTCTTTCTCAGGACTTCTGGGGGAAAAACCAATGACCAAAAATGCAATTTTTATACTTGGAATTGCCGCCCAGCCACCATCAGACTTATTGCAGCCATTCTAGCCTTCAAGCCTTGCATGAATTGGACGTCTTTCAAATATCTAGGCACTCCTATCTCTCTCAAGTACCCCCCTTCCTCTGTCTGGACCCCTATCCTTGACAAATTCAAAGCAAGAATAAACTCATGGGGCTCTCGATGGCTGAATCTGGCTGGGAAAGTTACTCTGATAAAGTCTGTTCTGTCCTCCCTACCTGTCTTTACCTCTGCCATAATGCTCGCCCCGACCACAATTCAAAAATCTTTTAGCATGGAGATTAGAAACTTCTTATGGCAAGGTGGAAAAACTCAAAATAAAAAATTCCATTTGGTGAACTGGAAGACTGTCAAAGAAAAGAAGGAGCGGGGAGGGCTTGGAATTCGGGAGCCTGCTTTAGTAAGTAAAGCGCTGGGGGATAAACTAGCCTGGAGGATTGTAGCTGGGAAAAAGGAATGGTGGAAGGAGGTTATAAGAAAGAAATATACTAGAAGTTCCAGGCAAAGATGTCTGGACAATCCTATCTCCAAAAAGGGAACAGCAATATGGGGACTTATCAACTCCTCAGCGGCCCTAATCTCTGAAAATCTTTACTGGATACCTGGAAATGGGAAAAGAATAAACCTCTGGATGGACAACATAAATGGAGACATACCGCTTGGCAAAGTTCAAGGGATAGAGGCCATCAGAGATTGGCTGAAAAACATGGACATCAAAAAGTTAAAAGACCTGGTGATCTGGAAAGACAATGGAGATTGGAAAAGCTGGAAGAGACTGGATCCTTCGGCCACCCTAAAAGGGGAATTCGATCTACTCCTTTCTCATCTGCATGGGAAAGCCCCGATCAGTATAAACGAACAAGACTACAGGGGATGGGGGAAACCTGGCTCGTACTCGGTGAAAGCAGGGTATGAGAAACTTGCTCCTCCCAGTCTCCCGGTCCACAGAAAATGGAAGAAAATTTGGAACTCTGACGGCATCCCCAAAGTCACTACCTTCTTCTGGCTTTTAACTCATGGTAAGTTGCTAACTGCTGAAAATCTTAGAGTAAGGGGAATCACTAGTCCTTCTAGATGCACTCTGTGTAAAAATGTAGAAGAAAGCTCCCATCATATTTTTCTGGAGTGTCCCTTTGCAGGGAAAGTTTGGGCCCAGGTCCTGGGTAGTCAATGGAGACCAGCCACTCTCCCCACTTCCCTCATCGACCTCTTCGATCATTGGGGATGCACTTTTCCAGGAAAATCTAAAAAGACTATGTGGAGAATCTGGAATCTAATTCCAATGAATATATGTTGGCAGATTTGGTTAAGTCGAAACAAAAGTATTTTTGAGGACAAGAAAGTGGACAGCAACAGAGCAGCCATAAAAGCTATTACAATGATCGAAGACTCACTCTCCACTAAAAAGGTCTCTCTCCCTGCTCAAGATCCCCTAACTCTATCGGAATTTCAATGGTGTAGCATGTTTGTGAAGGGCAGCTTCCTTCAGTCCAAAAAAGAACGCTCCAACTATGTTTGGGAAATCAGAAAAGACCCTGATACATTTTCCAGGTGGTGGAAGGAGCAAGAAAGTCATAGCATATTCTTTGATGGGGCTTCCAAAGGGAACCCCGGGGTGGCAGGTGCGGGCGGGATTCTTTTCGATCCCGGCGTAAATAAAATCGCAGACTTTGCTTGGGGATTAGGCAGGAAAACTAATAATGAGGCAGAATGGTTAGCTCTCATCCTCTCATTAGAAATGGCATCCAACTACAGCATAGCCAATCTCAAAATCTATGGAGACTCCAGGCACGTCATCCAAATCATGCGAAGAGGATATGCCTCGCCAGGCTCAAAAGCTGATAGATACATGCAAAGAATTAAGACCAATACATTATTTTCAAAGGCCTCCTTCTTTCATATCCTCCGAGAGAACAACAGGGTGGCGGATTTAGCGGCAAATCAAGGAATCATGCTCACAGTCGGGCAAACTAAGGATCATAAAGGAGTCTTGGGATTTCATTTTATCCCCTAACATACCAATGTCTTGGCCCCTTGATTTTTTGACGTGGATTTTGGTTAGGGTCTTGGCCTTAAGGGACCATCCACTCCCTTTGCTAAACTATGGCCTTCCCCTCTTTTTAATCTTATGTTCGAACTCGTCCTCCGCGTACCCACCCACACGCTCCTCCATCTGCCTCCCCGTCCGACCCACCACCTGTCTCCTCGTTCTCTCCCCCAGTGTCAGCTCCCACGGGGCTTCCTTAACTCCCCCATCCGCCCTCCCTATTCCTCCTTCCGCGATGGCTCTTCCTCCCCATCTCCCCGAAACTCTGAGCCGTCTATCCCTCGGGGAGCTTGTTTCTTCTGCTCCTCGTCTCTCGCAGGCGGATAATTGGGATACAATGCCGTCAATTAGGGCAGCCATAGCCGCTTTAAGCAGAACCTTGATTGACATTAAGTTTGAAGTCCGGAGAACATATGACGCGGTCTGCTCCAGCGTGAACCAGAATGCTGAAATGGCGTCGGTCATAACGCACGTTTGCACTCAGTTATCCTGCCAGGATTCCAGAATTGATGATCTGGAACGAAATATTCTAGAATTAATGGGAAAAGTTGACAGAATGCAGGAAGACATGGCCGTTTTCTTCAGAGCGACGCAGGGAAGCTGGGTACACGAAAATCCAACGGTGAATCAGGAAATAAACCAGGTGATGGTGGACGCTTCGTCTGTCAAGCTAAGGAAGAAAGGCTAGCCCAGCCCAGGTTTCAAAAAAATTTGCTTTTGGTTAATGTATTTTTGTATACTCCTCTGTAGTCAGTTTGTTAAGGTTTATGCCAGCTCTATGCTGGACAATTTCAGGAAGACCAAGCTCAGAGATTATAATGTAATACAGATAGTTATAGTAGTGTTAGTTGGTCCTGACATCTCAGCACTGTTAAAAACTCTGTTTGCAAGTCTGTAATGAATAGTTGTGCACAGCTTTATAAATATATTCCTTTCTCTGTTACTGTTAAAAAAAAAACAGTTAGGACTAATATATTTATTTTGTTAAGACAATTAGAGAAAAGGAAAAATATCTCCATGCAGACAGACCTGTATCCTTGTATCTCTTTAGGTTAACATGTCTTCTGAATCCTTCAGAGACTGTTCATGCTGGGCTATCATCTCCTGACGAATAATAGATTCTTGTTGCTTTGAAAGTTCCCCCCCGATCTTTTTGCCTGTAAAATAATATTTCAGTTTTAAGTATTTTGGAAGAAAAATAAGGAGATAACCACACCATAAAGAACATACTTGTAATATGAGGATATTTTTCGCCATACCAGAACTTGATCTCATTTCTTCAATCTGTTTGGCCAACGCCTGTTTCTCCTTGTTTAACTCATCTTTCTTTTTGGTCAAAGAGTCAACTCTTCTCTGCAAAGAAAACAAAATTCAAGCAAGTTAGACATCATTAATTAATCCCATGAGTTATCTTCAGCCTTTTCAAGGTCATTTGATGCAACTAAAACTAAAGCATCAGAAACACCATATTGCTGCATGTAGACCTATTGTGCAAATTCTGTCTTGAAAATCACTACGGTGAAATCTGTCCTGAAGAATGATTCTTAGATTACTGACTTTCTACTTATTAGTTTATATTATAAGACCAACTCAAGATTTTCTATCACTTAAGAAATATTATTTTCAAGGTAGAAAATATGATCCATGTGTACTACTATCACTTTCCATCCAAGCTCTCTATGTTTTAACAGATAAAAATAGTGTAAACAAAGAACGATTGGCACCTTCTGTAAAATTGATTGTTTCTTATGCCTTTCAGCTTCTAATTTAAGGGTTGCCTGCCAGAAGAGAAGACAGAGTTATGTCTCCAAAGCAAAGCCTGAAATTGCATTGCCTGAAACTTTGACATTGTCACCACAAACAAGAGCTTTATCTCAAACTAGGAAATTTCCTGAAGCTTCTTTTCCATTCAAGACAACTTCACCTCCGTAGAGATGGCCTCCTCCTCCAAATTAGATATTTTCCTTTGCTTTTCTGCTATCAATTTTCTCCCCAAATCCACTTCTATGGTCATAGCTTTTGATTTCTCCTGCATTGATGCCAATTGTAAAATTCGTTGCACTATAAATTTAGTTGTGTTATCAATTGGAATATTCAACACATTTACATTTTCAAATTATAATTAAACAAAAACAATGTGTCTTGCAGAACTGTGTGACTTATATATGCCCCATTACTAATACCATTTTATAGGCAACACAGAATGCCAAAGCAAATGAAAGCTCCAACTAATAATGCTCTTTTGGAATACTTAGAAAATAAATATAGTAACTTACTATATACCAAGGATCAAGCTAGCCAAAGAAAGGTGAACACTAGGAAAGGGAGTAATTCATCAATTAGGTCCAATCATAGTTTGGAACTCCATTGCTCCGGATTTTTATGGTAAAACTAAAAACTATACTTTTTTCCCATATTATCAAGAAGGTATGAGAGCTGATAAGGAGATGCCACTTTCAAAGTCAGGGTGCCGAGGGACACAAGGGTACTTCACATATGAATTTTATACACATAAAAAATAAAAACAGAACTGAAATTTATGTTAATCAGAAAAACTAAGTACATTAAGTAATATAATTCATCCTTCATACAATAATGATATGCGGATTGGAATGAAGAAGAATAAAAATGAAGATATTAAAATAATTAAATCTGAAACAAAAAAGCTGAGAATTGGAAGATTGAAGTTGTAAAATGAGGAGTCCAGGTCTTAAATATCGAATGCATACCACTACTAAAAACTCTGTCAAAAAATCAAACTCTTAGAATAACTTCCATGAAATATTCATGTCATATATCACAAGGCACAGATCAGATACAGATCAGATATTAAATCAAATCGTTGGGCATGAAGGATGCAGATCAAAACTTACAAATGGGAATAAGCATGGAATTAGACCATACGTGGACCATACAATCCTTCCCACAGTTTAGCTAGGGATGCCTTCCCTCACCCAGGATGTAGGATGCATCCTGAAGTATAGGCAAGCACATCCTCTGGCTGGCTATCTATGTGAATGTTATTGGCCTCACTTAATTGCCCCCAGATTATGCTCCATAATCAAGGCCGATGATTTACTCTGTTTACCATCCATGAATCATGGAGAAGTACTTGGAGGGTTTTCTGCAAGGTTGTTCCTTGGAATATATATATATATATATATATAAAGAGAGAGAGGGGAACCATTGGACACCAAATATGCAAATTTTGCTCATTTATATAGCATGTAAGTGTGCAAATAGAAAAATGATATCAAGATATAAATTTTGCCAGACATATAATGAAAGTTCTAAAAGAAAATACATAAACAATGAGAATGTAAAATGCCTCTAGAGTCCATAAATCATCATACTACAATCAAATGAGTATACAATTTGCTAGAATGCTTTGCAAAAACTATTTTAACTTCCTTCAACTTTTATCAATTAAATAATCTTCGAAAAATACAATTGAAAACCTACTGCTAAGAGAACAAAAAACAAAAAGAAAGCAGTATATATTATATAGACATAGCTTTATTTGGTATTCCATGAGTCCATGCTACCTGAAGTAGTTGCAGCTCAACCTTGATATGCTCGTAGTGCTCCACATCAATTGACTTATGTTTCTCCAACAACTAACAACTAAAGAATCAATAAGGTAAGATCTGGATTATAAAAAAACCCATCTTAGGATAATAAATCTGAAATCAATGCCTTAGTGACCAAGAGCAAAAAATAACAAAGCCTACAATACTACATACCTTGGAGACTATGTTTTCCCAACGCCCTGTCTCCATTTTCTGCATTTCCAACTCATTTTTAGCAGCATCCAACTCAATATCCTTCTCTCCCACAGACTTGCGTAGCTGCTCAATCTCTAACTGTACATTTTGAAGTCTATCACGTAATTCCTATGACAAAAATCATTGTTCGTCATATGGAACAATTTGAAACACATTGTCTAAACTTCAAACTTGGTAAGGAAGAAAACATCTAGCATATACACAATATTCAGGATTTACTTGGCATTCCTCAAAATTTCTCTTATTTTCATCTCTAAGTTGTGCATTACTTTCTCTTAACAAGTTTGTTTCTGATAAGTACAAAATTCACAAGCACTCAAGTTGAACATACTGCACTACCATGACACAATATTATCCAACTGAAAATGGGAATGAGGACCTTGGACTCATTATACATACCTGGCACTGCAGAGAGCTAAATTCTTCATCTGTATAAATAGCAGCCTGTGTATTTTCTTGTTCCTTAGGTAATGTAGATTGTGCTGTCTCAAATGCTCGAAGAGCACTTTCTAGCTATAATACGCACACCGACACTTTCTGATGAGTATAGATTTTTCCTTAAAATTATAAATACATAATATGTTCTAATTTCTAAATGAGTATGTAGTACTACATAATATTTAACCAAGCAATTCACTGATACACAATGAATAGTGTAAAACACTACCTACAGTAAGGAAAGCATGTCATGAGATAAAACAAGCATAACAACGAAAGTCACAACAAAGGAAAATAATAATTGTGAATGAAAACAAGGAAAATAATAAATTCAAAACAATGGATATCAAGTTGCAGACAATTGATGTTCAAAGTACAATCCAGCCAACGATGTGAGTTTGGACTGGCAATTAGCCTAAGTTAATAAAAAAATAATATGAATTGTGCACATGACCTAGAAATAAGTGAAAGGAATATGCAGAAATTATAATATAAGCTCTTATTCTACTTAGACTATACGACATATACATGTGATCAACAGATATGGTATACACAATATACAATCATCAATTCAAATGCCTCCACTCCTGATGATAAATCAAAACAAAAAACAAAACAAACAAAAAAATAATTATGTCCTTCCAGTTTTTTAAAATATTTCACATTGTGCACATATAAGACCTATTAGTTGACAACAAGACTAACCACAAAATTATCAATAAGATCAGATACTTAAATTAGGACAAGAAAGACCAGGGTCTCGCTTGAGTAGTCTTTAGTATCAACAAATCACTTAACAGAACTCAAAACCAAGACATTACTTGCATTAAAAGAGCTCAGGTTCAAACCCTTACTTTCCTTAGCATAACTCAATCCAAGGACCGTAAATGAAAGCTAAACTAGAAGGTAAAGTGATCATTTATTTGAGCTAACTAGAATTTTTAGTCACAAAAGGACTTATCTGATCTCAAGTAAGCTCATGAAAGGCAATAAAGTCATGCCTTTCTATTACAGGTACTAAAAGGTTACTGTTGGTTTGTCCTCAAACGTTAATCTTATCAGTTATGTAATAGCCTAGGTAAGACGTTTCAAGACCAGCCTTACAACCCTGTCTTTCCAGGATCAAACACTTACTTTCTGTTAGGATATTTAGACACTTAGGAGTTAGTTAAGATCAACTTGTGTAATATATCCGTTAGGGATAGTGTGTTTCTTTAGTATGCATTTGTAAATACTTAATCCGACGGTCACGATATGTTTCCAACATAGAGTGATCCGACGGCTCAACTTATCTTAGATCAAACCTAACCTTGATCCGTGGCTTAACACCCGATTGGTCCATGATCTCTATTTAAAGAGCATGGAGGGTCATTGTTTAGTTGATCGATTATGAGAATCTCATTTGTAACTTTCTTTCTTTGCATAATAAATTGTCCCGTAGAAGCTATTTGGCCGGGGACGTGGAGTGTTTCCCTCAAGAGGGTTTAAACCACGTCAAAACATCGGTGTGTTGATCTGTGATCTATTTGTGTGAAGTGGTTGCTCTTGGTGTTCGGTCCTTTGGTAGTACCCTGTGTACCCGAACATGGTATCAGATCTTTTATGAAGTGCCGCTTCCGGTTATGATCTAGATCTTGAACTGATGTTGTCGAAACTCGAAAGGGTTTCTAGTTCTGGTATTTTTGTGCATTTCTGGGCTGTGGGAGGTGTTCCATTGCATCCGGAGCGTCGTTTCCATTGGGAAATAGTTTTCGTTTGATCGAAAACGGTTCCCGGTTGCTCCAGAAACGCGTATTTCATCAGATCTGAAGGTATACTGTTATAATGATGCATTTTTTTTATTTCGTTTTTTGAAAAGAAAAAATCTCATATTTCATATTTTTTACTGTTAGATTTTTTTTGGGTTCGGATTGTTGCTTTCCCGTCTGCGTATGCTCTTTGCCGTGCACCTTGAGCGATCTCGGCAAATCAGAAACAGAAAGGGAAAGGGTTTTTCTCGGCTGCGTATGCTCTTTGCCGTGCACCTTGCGCGATCTCGGCAAATCAGAAACAGAGAGAAAACGTAGACTTTCCGGGCAAGCTAACAAGATTTAACTCCACAAGTGTGGAAAATTTTGTTTGTTTCGATTTGTGGTTTGTTTTGCAAGAAAAAGGGCAAGCACGCAAACCGAGCAAGAAGAGTAAAAAAAAAAAAAAACCCCTTCCTCATTCCCATATTTTACATACCTTTTAATCTAGCTCACTTGGTTCAAAGTTGTTTTATTCCTTAATAGGTCTTGAGTTCAAGTCTTTAGGAAGTTACTTTTAAAAGAAAAAGTGCATGCAATTTCTAATTTCAAGTTACTTTATTGTAAAAGTGCATCTCACTTAAATAATAAAAAATAAAAATACAAGTGAGTCACTTAAGTTTTTTTTATTGTTGCACTATTTAAAAGTAATATCATTGTAAAAGTGAAATCACTTATTTTACAAAAGTGGTTCACTTAAAGCAACTTTCTTGTAAAGTGATTGTCAAAAGGTTCATCTTGGGAAGAGGGGGGTTCTTTTTTTTGTTAGACATTCTCTAGCTGCCACGTCACTATTGGGGACATCTTCAACAGTTTCTTTGTTCAAGCATAACTTCATCATACAGAGTCCGTTTTCAGTGCCGTTTTTTTTTTAAACCGCCTATTTTTTCGAGCTCTTCACATCTAGACTATTGGTTTCTACTTTTACAGCCATTAATTTATAAATATGGCCTCCCTTTGTGATATTCTACTTAACAGTTCCAACTATTTCTCATGGAAATCTCGTATGGAGGATGTTCTACGAAGTAGGGGACTTTTCAGAATTACAACAGGGAAAGAAAAAGAACCCACTGATGATGATAAGAAAATAAAATGGGCAAATAGATGTGATGAAGCTCGTGGATTGATTGGGATGTCAATCTCTATTGATTTGCGATTCCACATATGTGGAATTGATGAACCTAATGCTGCTTGGGACAAGTTGGAATCTGTGTTTGGTAAACACAATGAAATTCGAGGTCACCAACTCGAAAATGAGTTGATTTCTTTAAATCCAAGTGACTTTTCATGCATTCAAGATTATTTATCTAAGTACAAAACTCTTAAACTCTTATGTGCAGAATGTAAGATTGAGAGGGAAGACAAACAATGCATTTATCATATTCTTTCCAAACTTGGACCTGCATATTTTGTTTTTGTATCTACATTTTACTCCATGAAAGCATCCTTGAATGCAGCTAGCTATCAAGAGCCTAGTCTTGAATCCTTTTGTGATTCCTTGATTAGAGAACAACATAAACTCATTCATCTTGGAATAATCAACAATGCAGATACATCTGGGAAAGCCTTATTGTCCCAACAGAAAGAAAAGTCCAAGCCTCCCAAGAAACAAAATTTTCGTAATAATAAGTCAAACAAGGGTCCAAAACCCTCTCAGTCAGCTCCTTCTTTAAAAAATGACAAAGGATCCAAGCCAAAAGGCAAGAAGACTGAGCGTCATTGCAACTATTGCGGGAAAGATAATCATGATGAATCTAAGTGTTTCAAGAAGATGGCAGCCTTGGAAGCAACAATGAAGAAGCACCACATCAGCCTAGATTCGCCTTCAGAATCAACCTCTCATGGACATGCACTTTTTGCTTCTGGTTATTCTTATAATGCATCTTCTTCTTCTACTTCACATGAATGGCTCATTGATTCTGGAGCATCTTATCATATGGCTAAGGATCAAGCCATCTTTTCTACTATGCATGAATGTAACACCAAACAAATATTTGTTGGTAATGATAGATCTCTAAGTGTTGTAGGAGCTGGAACAGTTCCAGTAGATAATGGTCATTTTAGTAATGTACTATGTGTTCCAAGAATTTCCTGCAATTTGTTATCAATCTATCAGATCACTCATTCTGGTGAAGGTAAAACTGTGACCTTTACACCTCACCAAGTTGTAATCAAGGATTTTAAAGATCCTCAACAGGTCCTAGCTACTGGAATTGTTGATGATATTACCAGGTTGTACAAGTTTAACAACTTTGGGTTATCACCTTTCCCTTCAGTTTTTGTTGCTCATAGTGATAACTTGAGCAAACTTTGGCATGAGCGATTTGGTCACTTAAATTATCGCTCATTGCAACAACTATGTAAAGAAAATATGGTGACAGGTCTTCTGATGGTATCTTGCAGAGATGGTGTTTGCTTCGGTTGTGTACTCGAAAAATATCATCGGGACAGTTTTGACAAACGTGCCTCTTGGCACACCTCGGTTCCCTTGGAGCTTGTGCATAGTGACTTGTGTGGTCCTCTTCCATCTGCTTCCTTTTCTGGTTTCAAATATTTCTTAACTTTCATTGATGATTACACCAGACGCACTTGGGTTTATTTCCTAAAACTTAAGAGCGAAGTATTTAACATGTTCTTGGCCTACAAGGCCCTTGTTGAAAAACAATCTGGTCATCAAATTATTAAGTTAAGATCTGACAATGGAGGAGAATATGTTAACAAACAGTTCACTACTTTCTGCACTGAACAAGGCATCCAACAACAGCACACTGTTCCATATACACCACAACAAAATGGTGTAGCTGAGTGGAAGAACCGCACTTTAAAAGAAATGGCTAATTGTATGATCCAATCTAAGGGACTAAGTCTTCAATTTTGGGTTGAAGCCATTAATTGTGCAAATTACATAGTTAATCGCACCCCCACAAAAGCATTACAAGGTATAACATCGGAAGAAGCATGGAGTAAAACTAAACCTGATGTAAGTCACTTTCGTGTGTTTGGTAGTGAAGCATGGGCTCACATTCCGAATGAAAAACGGAAAGCATTGCAGCCTAAAAGTGAAAAGTGCATATTTGTTGGATATTCTGAAGATGTAAAAGGTTATAGACTTCTTCAACCACATTCTGATGATGTAATCATTAGAAGATATGTTAAATTTGATGAAAATATCTTGGCCTGCGAGCCTAACTCGGCGATTGTGCCATCTTTGGCCTGCGATCCTGATTCGGCGTTTGTGCCTTCTTCTTCTTCTTCTTCCAACTTCCTTGACAGGTTTCCAACTCCATTTTCTGATGATGATAGTGAGGATGAAAATCCACCTCCGCCTGCTCATGTTCCTCCAGTTGCACCAGCACAAGTGCTTCCTCGATGGGTCCGTTCAACATGTGAAGCAGCTGGTGATCTTGCCGGTGATCCTAGAGATCAACGTCGAACACGTTCTCAGTTTCAGCGAGCCTCTTCTCTTTTGGTTCAAGTTTTCGAGAATCATGATCCAAAAAATTTTGCAGAAGCTTCAGGGAATCTAGATTGGGATGCAGCCATGGATGAAGAATATCGTTCCTTAATGGCGAACGATACTTGGGATCTTGTACCTCTTCCAAAAGGAAGAAAAATTGTCAGATGTAAATGGGTCTACAGAACTAAGTATGCATCAGATGGAAGTGTTGAAAGACTTAAGGCAAGGTTAGTTGCCAAAGGTTTTTCCCAAGTTGAAGGGATTGACTACAATGAAACCTTTGCTCCTGTCGCAAAAATGAACTCCATCCGCCTTGTTCTTTCCCTTGCAGCCTTACACAACTGGGAAGTCCATCAAATGGATGTCAAGTCTGCCTTCTTACATGGTGATTTACAGGAGGAAATTTACCTGGAACAACCTCCTGGCTATGTTCAGAATAACTCTAGCCTTGTCTTTCGCCTTAAGAAATCCTTATATGGCCTTAAGCAAGCTCCTAGAGCTTGGTATGCCAAAATGGATAACTTTCTCCTTGACACTGGTTTTTCTAGATGCCATTCTGACCCCTATGTCTATACTAAGAAAGTAGGAAACCATCTCATCATACTTGTTCTATATGTTGATGACCTTATTCTTACTGGTAGTGACCCTAAGCTTATAACCCATGTGAAATCCAGTCTTAAACAAAATTTTGAAATGTCAAACTTAGGACATTTGCATTATTTTCTTGGTCTCCAAGTCCTGCAAACCAAAGAAGGAATCTTTCTTTCTCAGTCTAAGTATGCTTGTGACCTTCTTCGTCGCTTTCACATGGAAGATTGTACACCAGCCCCTTCTCCCTTCCAATCTGGAGTCAAACTTTCTGCTACTTGTACTTCACCTGAAGTCGATGTCACCTAGTATCGTCAGCTTGTTGGTAGTCTCTTATACTTAACTCATTCTCGTCCTGACCTTTCCTTTGTCGTTGGTCGAGTTGCCCGTTATATGCAGACACCTCATGAAAGTCACTGGAAAGCAGCTAAAAGAATACTTAGATATATTCGAGGTACAGTTCAGTTTGGGATTCATTACAGTACAAGGGGGAAACCTTTGTTGGTTGGTTTCACTGATTCAGATTGGGCCGGCGATCCTAATGATCGAAAGTCTACTGCAGGTTATGTTTTCAGTCTGGGATCTGGACCTATTACTTGGGCTTGTAAGAAACAACAAGCTCTTGCTCTTTCTTCAGCAGAGGCAGAATATCGAGCAGCAGTTAATGCCAGTCAGGAAGCTTTATGGCTTCGACAGATCCTTTCAGAGTTTGGATTCGAGCAGCAACAGCCTACTCCACTTTGGTGCGACAATCAAAGTGCCATCAAGCTTGCCAAAGATCCAGTTCTACATCAACGCAGCAAACACATTGAGCTACATATGCACTTCATTAGAAATCTTGTTCATGATCGTGTTCTTGAAGTGCTCTTTTGCCCTACAGATGACCAAGTTGCAGACATCTTCACCAAGTCTCTTACAGAAGCAAAGTTTTCTAAACTTCGATCTATGTTAGGAGTTCAGGAACTTGTCATTAAGGGGGGATATTAGGCTCTAATGCCTCCTTCCTTCTCCTAATAGTGTCACTTTTGTAAATCCTTCAATCCTATCCCAACTTGTTCTTAAGGGGGGATGTTAGGATATTTAGACACTTAGGAGTTATTTAAGATCAACTTGTGTAATATATCCATTAGGGATAGTGTGTTTCTTTAGTATGCATTAGTATGCATTTGTAAATACTTAATCCGACGGTCACGATATGTTTCCGACATAGAGTGATCCGACGGCTCAACTTCTCTTAGATCAAACCTAACCTTGATCCGTGGCTTAACACCCGATTGGTCAATGATCTCTATTTAAAGAACATGGAGGGTCATTGTTTAGTTGATCGATTATGAGAATCTCATTTGTAACTTTCTTTCTTTGCATAATAAATTGTCCCGTAGAAGCTATTTGGTTGGGGCCGTGGAGTGTTTCCCTCAAGAGGGTTTAAACCACGTCAAAACATCAGTGTGTTGATCTGTGATCTATTTGTGTGAAGTGGTTGCTCTTGGTGTTCGGTCCTTTGGTAGTACCCTGTGTACCCGAACACTTTCCTTACCAGAACTCAATCCAAGGACCATAAATGAAAGCTAAACTAAGACCACAACATTACATTCTACATTTATCACAACAAGAAGATAGTCATCACAAACTTAAAACAAAGTTATTGATACAAACAAGTACATTAAGGATTACAAGCATTCTGTCTCTAAAATGCTGATTACTCCTTCCGTTACTAAAATAGCATATGCAAGGGCAGACCCTTTGAATAAACCTGCTCTGACTTTGTAAACACTTGCATACTTTTACTTCTTCATTACCATAAATATTTAACACCACTTACTAAATTTTCTTCATTGTATGTGGCTTGGTTCAGAGCTTTCTCTAGCTTCCTTATAGATATAGTTAATCGCCCAAGCTCTAAGATCTGTGAAGTATCCCCACAAGCCTTGGAAATTTAGAACTTTTAAAATATATATAGAATCAAAGAATCCAATGCCAAGAGTGGGATAATGATAATGTGAAACAGATGCAGGTATGCTAACCTCTATCAAAGTTGTGCACACGGAGGAACTCAACCAGCAGTAAAGTGAGATCCTGGAAATAAGCTCAAAACGCTCTTTGTTCTAGAGAAGGGTAGAAGATCAATATAAACAATAACTTATTTATACTATATAAAGCTGTGAAATTTAGCTTCACTAAAAAGAATGGATTAACAGACTATGGTGTTATAATGCTAATATTTACCTTGTAGATACCATTTCTTCCTGCCCATACAATTTGATACAATGCCAAAAAAGTTGACAGCAGAGCATTTTTAGACTGTAGGCAAAGGATAGTCAGATAGATATATGGCTATCAAACATGAATATTTAAATGATAAAAACAAGAGAGTAAAAAACATGAACACGACCGTACTGATAATACATACCTTCCCAAGGAAAACAAGAGGAAGTGGAGTTGACTTTGGTTGTGGTGTAAGAAGTGCATGTAGATCATTCACGAACTGCATATACACTAGCCCACCTTAGTTATATCCTAGAAATTAGTTTAAATAATGTGAATGATTCAATTAAAATTTAATACAGGAAATCATCAATATGTACAGTTTACAAAACAAACCTTGAAAAGCCGAAAAACTTTTCAGGCCAAACTTGTGGACTTGTCAACATTTTGTGTTGTGCCAAGCTCACCATTGCTAATGAACTTTGAGCCATATTGAATATCTCTACAAATTTTATCTCTGGCTTATGCTTTGTTCAAATACAAGACAAGGAGAGAAAGTTTTGCTCTGGTTGCATCTATCGAATGATTCGAACCCATTACTTTGGTACTTCTGTGCCTAGTCACAGATGTGAACTAATATCCAAACTATGTTACAAGGACAAACTAACAATTGATCAGGCGGACATAAAAAAAGTAAGAACTCAGAATGTCAAAATTTTCATGAACATAAAAATAATGATCAATAATTTGAATTCCTTGACCTCACTGTAAAGAAAGCTAAATGCAGCTAAAGGATAAATACCAAATTACAAAAACTTATAAGCACTACAAAATGAACATAGCATTTTCTTCTCTTATTGAAATCACATGTAAGCTAAAACACTGGGTGTGTCAATAACTCTAGTTGATGACAGAATTAACCACAAATATTTTTGTTATTATTTCAATTCCAAAAACAGAAGTAAAATTGTCAAGCAACTCTAACTGTTACTTAACCTAATACCACCTTGAAATGATTTCTTAGTTCTTGTTGGGATAAGCAAGAAAAGGCATAGAAAGCATTCCCCTTGAGAGTACTGTCCAAATAATATATACTAAATCATTGGTTTCCCTCAAGAACAAGCACTAGTTACATCCCCAAAAATGATGCACTACGTAATTGTAAATAATCCCCAACTAGCAATACTACAAAGAGAAAAAAGTGACAAAACAAACGAAGAAATCCATTTTGATCTACAAGTATCCAAATCTTGCGGTTAAGAGCAACAGATCATATTTGATGATCTAAAATTTTCTGGCTTGTGATTGAGATTTGACAACCTATTGAGTCTGACAAAACTGAAACTATTGTAATATTTGAAAACTTTGAATTACTGGCTGCTTAGAAACATATGGGATCTTTTTGCTTATCAATTACTAGTTGCCATATTGTTTCGAAAGTTCCGTGAGAAAGAAAGAGAAAAGAAAGAAAATAATTTATTTTATCATCTTCAATATTGTAAATACAGTTGATATTAACATGTGGAAAACTACAATTAGAATAATTTCAAGCATAATAGATCTCAACTCTCAAGTTTAAAACTACTGATTCGATGTAGAGCATGTAGATTCTAGAAGTATGAAATGGGCTTGAGAAGTATTTTAATGCAATAAGAAAAAAGTAGGGCTTTGAGGATATATTTTAACATAGGAGAGAACTAGTCCAGAAAGGTTCAAAAAATCCCATGAGATCCTGTGTTATGCACCAAAATATTTATGCATCAATTTGGCATCTAGCTAAGCTGTGACCTTGACCTTAAATTACATTATTATTATTATTATTATTTCCAGGTTGAACTTGGTTGAGCTTGTACAGAATGGTGGTTTTACCAGCAGCATCAAGTAAGGATTTGCATCTCCTTCTTTGCAAAAATCCACTAGAAAAGCTTGGTAAACGTGAGCCCCATCTTTTAAGCTATACATGCAAAATCTAGTAAATGTGAGAGAGCAAATATCACCCAAGGAAAGATGGATATTTCCGCTAAGTCCAAGAACTAGATCAGAATATTCTAAATAAGCAACAATTTAATATGTGTGTTTCTACTCAGTTCTCAAGTACAATTACTTGTAGACCAATCAAGATGTGCGAAAAGAACCCAAAATCTAATTACACTAGAAGCCAAGGTTTACCCATACTGAACATGCTAATCCTAGGAAGACTCTAACCATGATTCCAATAGTTTTCATTTTTATTAAACTGTAAATTGATACCAGCATAGATCCGATATCACAATAATTAAAAAATAAAATATAAAATTTATATAAAAAAGGACTGCAACCAGTGGGGTAATCAGGGTTTTTAGAGCCAAAAACCCCTAAACCTGGCCTCCTATAAAGAGAACATGGGAGAACAAAGAATTGTAAAAAACCACGAAATCAATATAATTACAGGGAGAAATGGAAACAAAGAATACCCATTGTGAGAGAAAAACAATCGAACCGGCCTTACCTTTCAGACGAACAACTTTCGAAGGAAAATTGAAAATGTTAATGGAGTACCCAAAGAATCCTGGATGGCCTCTCGATGAGAGAGAGGAATATACCACTCTGTTTCTTTTGGAGATCTTCACTTACGCCCCTTCACTACAATGGAATCACCAGAGCATCTGCAATTGATATATTTAGGTTTTCATTTGTTGAATGGTATCTCCTATAGTTTTAATCATTGCAACATTGTCCCTGCTTGACTCCATCATATGCCATTTTCCTGCCACTGCTTCCCTGCATTGCGTTAATTTTTAGTCTTAGCAGGTGTTAAAAATTTTGTTGCATCTCAATTCAATGTATATCAGCGTGTCATTCCCTTTCTGAAATGCCTGGCATACTCTTCAACATTCATCCCTCCTGTCAGTCAGTGGATTCCCTCTTCATTTTAGGTGTGCACCATTCCTTTCCCTGGAAGATGCCTGAAATTCTCCCTACATGTATGTGTGCCGCATGTAGCCTGCCAGCGATTGCATACAACGTGGTATGTGGCTGTGTCGAGAGGCTTTTTTGTTTTTATATATTTATATATTACAATAGCCAAAATCAAGATCATAATAATAGGAGGAATTTTAAATCCTTTGGTGAGAGCGCTCGACAAATCATAATTATGGATTCTCTAGCGCTTTAAGGAAAAGAATAAAGGCGCAATTGTTAATGGGACTAAGAAAAGGTCTTAATGGTAGTCATTGGCTTTTTTTTCTTCTACAATGGGAGTTCCTTGGGGAAAACTGACACTTTATAAACATAGGCGAGATGAGTTGGAATCCATAGACAAGATCGAAAAATTAATCGAGAGATGAAAATTAATTAGATTCAATCGATGGGACGCAAAAGAATCTAACCTACCGAAACTTCAATTGAGAACTGAAAGGATCAAACTACGACGGTTTTGACCAAACAAAATATGGAGATGATCAGTGCTTCAATGCAAACACAATGAGACCAATTTCATGAAATGACAAAGTATAATGTGAAAAACGACTAATATCCAAAACCCAACTCGACCATGACATGATGATGTATAAGACACAACTTGGAAAGTCTTCCAAAGGGGTCATATGACAATAAAAATGGTGAAATGAGGTCTGGATACAATAAGCACATCGCTCTAGAATCAACGGTGCATACAGAGTTATTTTGTGAAAAATTTCACTAGGTTCGCCTTTGGCGTCATGTTTCAACACTTTATAATCATGTCAATGTTGAGAATCAACATCTTAAAGGGGTCTTTTAATCCATCAACAACATTAAAATTTACAAAATCTAAAAAAAAATTACAATTTCGTAAATTTTAACGTTGTAGATGGATTCAGAGACCCCCCTCAAAGGGTAGGAAAGGCTTATTAGGTGGATTCCTCTTGCCTCTTCTATATCAAGTGGAGGCTTGAGGCAAACGAACACATCCACCAACATCTAGAGTTGTAGGGACCTCATTAGATGTATTGAAAGAAGAAACTATTGTCGAAGGGCACACAGGGTCTCTCATGAATCTATCTACAGTGTTAGAATTTACTAAATTTTAACATTGCAAATGGATTCAGAGACCCCCTAGAAACAGGTCTCTGAATCCATCTCTAGTGTTAAAATTTAGTAAATCGTAACAATTCATTGACAAAATTGCAATTTTTCATTATCGAGCGACACAATTAACGTCACTTAGGTCTCTAAATCCATATTATACAATGTTAAATTTTAGTAAATTGTACAAATTCATTGTCAAGATTGTAATTTTCCATTGCCAAAGTGACACAAATAAAAATGACTAACATAAATGACTAATTCATATTCTTAGTTGTTGTTAGCTAGTCATATTTGTAATCCCATGACTAAATTAGTCGTTTACGTTAGTAATTTTTATTTTAGTCACTCGTTATCTAGTCGTATATTTTATCTTGTGACTAAATTAGTCATTTATCTTAGTCGTTTATAGTTGGCTCACTTTAAATTGCTCAATTTTGGTCGTTTACCCCTTGAAAAAACCATGGTGACTAACATTTTTAGTTGCCTAGTCACTTATCTCTCATTTTGTATTAGTGCAAGTTATACAACTTGACGAGAACTTTATACTCAAAACGAGAACTTTAGCCATAAAAACTCATATTTTTGCATAAAAAACACTAAAAAACAACCCCAGATCAAAAGGTGGTGCTACCGGTAGCACCACTTTTTTATTTAGGGTAAAAAATATAGAAATGGGCCAAAACAATTGTTATTGTTGTTTGCAAAAACCTTAAAATCAAGCTCTAAATTGAAAACTAATGCTACTGGTAGCACACTTTTTCAAAAAATGGCATTATTATATCATTTTATCATAATTTAATATTGTACTTATTTAATCTCTTAGTAACACTATATAAAACTTGCACTAAGTTAAACACAAATTATTCAAGAAACTATTTCATCACTCTTTTCATATAAAATAAAATAATTTATGATATTCATCATAAAATCATATATTAAACCATAAGACGTAGAAGTAATTCATATCAAAATTCAAGCACTTCTTTAGAGTTGCCATACAAACAATGTCATCTTAATAAAAAATACAAAATGTTTCATGTGAAAATATTCAAATCAACACATGGATTCTGGCACACCATCAGAAACTACATTTTCTTCAGATGAATGATTGGATGAAGATGTAGATGACCCATATTCTTCTCTACTATCAATGTGCACCATCTGAGTCTTCATGTATGCCCAACATTTCATATGCCATATTATTTCTAGATCTACGCCTTGGTTTAGCATACTCCCATGTTGCAACTATTTCTTGTGCCAACAATCTTTTAATAATCTCTACAGTCTTGGAGCGAAGAGTACCTTTCTTTGGAAACTGGAAGTCATAAACTAGTATGTCAACATCCTCTAATTTCAAAATATCTATGCGACGATGACTTACATTTTGACTCTTTCTTTTTGTTTTTTTGCAAACATTTTTCTTAGTCACCATATTCGACTTGTACACACCATCAAATAGGTGTATTTCTATTGCATACCAATGTACTTCAACAGATATAACTTCTTCATTTTCTGTAACAACCCCAAAATTTCACTAAAATTTAAAAAAAATTGAGTGGCATTAATTGCTTGTGTTCGTTGTGCGGAAGTATTAAAATGTTAACTTTAAACACATCTAGGCAATAAATGAAAATAATGCTTATCAACAACAACTTTCATAATCTGTCGTTAGGACTAAAGGTTTATATTACTTATGAATAACGACATTTGTCGTCACTGCTATTATCTTTAACTAATGTTTTTAAAGTGTCGTTTTGTCTTTTAAATGTTCAAAAGAATGACAACCGATTTTTGTTCTATGTTATGAATTTTGGTTCTACAGTCTAAATGTTTGTCTTGATGAAATGAATGGGTCCTTGAATAGCCCCAAGGCTTACTTAGATATCGCTAGCTAACACTCTTGAATTCTATTTGCAAAGAACAGGTAAGACTGAAAAGTTCCAAACGAAGCCTTCTAATGTGCTTCAATTTATCTTACAACACCATATTGATCTTTTAGTAAACAAATATGAATATGTAGAGAATTATCTACTCTACAATTCAAGCTCAGGTATTTTATCGTAATTGTTTGCTTATCTTCATTACATCGCAATCCTAAAATTCTATTATGGAGATCAATTTATGTATTAATAACACCTATTTCTTATATCGATATTAGGGAAAAACTTCATAATTTACATTACATGTTCTCTATCAAAACTATGGAGAAACAATGTAATGTTTCTTCATTACACTATAGATATCTTACCTATGTCAAGCAATATAATATAGTTTTCATAAAACTATACAGTACATTTTGGATGCAAATGCACATTCTATATGCATAGACTTTATATGAAATCAATATGCATTAAATCTATTTGCATAAACTATATGTCTGGAACTATTTTCATAAACCATACGTAAGATACTATGTGCATAATCTAACACCTTATATTTTGATCGAAAGTGGCATGGTTTATTATAATGTAACAATTTGCAACCTTACTATGTGCTTTCAACCATGCAGATACACAACACATTAACTTTGTAATGGAGGATGTGTTGGCATGCAATATGAACTGGTAGCTAAGGTATTTAATGGTTCCATAACTGTTATCTTGGTGGATTGTTGATGGCTGCTCTAGTGGCCAAACCTCACATGAAAGGTCTTGGAGTTAAGTGATAATCTTTAACTGCGTAGTGTAAAAACTCGTCGAGTTGTGCAAGGATGGTATGGTAGGATCCTAGTTGGATCTTCGTGCTAGCAATAAGTTGTAAGTTGAAAGTTGTAAAATTAAATGCCATTAAATGAGGTTGTGATCGTGAAAGGATTTTGTATCGGTGGCTAGATCCGCGTCGTTGATTTAGTGGTTGATCTCAGGTTTTGGGATAAACTCTAACCCTAGCATTGATATGCCCATCTATTCAAAATTTAGTTCATTATGCAAAAATGAGGGGATGCTGACAGGCTCTCGACCCTTCAGGGTTTGGTTTGAATGTGCCTTCTGGGGTTTCAATACCCTGACCTTGCTATAAGCAATTTTCTCAGTAGCTTTGCAACTGTACAGGTCTTAACTTCTTATGGAGTTCGCTGGTGAAATTCTTCTTCTAAGCCGTAGGCGTTTGATAGAGTTTGTAAATTTAGAAGTGTCTCAACATTTGTAACTGTACAGTGTTGAGATCTTTTTGGAGTTTTAAGTGGAAACTTCATACTTCCATTGTCTACGTTGAAGAATCTGGAGTATTCAACCGTGCTCCATTTATTCGCAGGTGCGGTCTTAGTTGTATTTAAAAAAGATCCATGGTTGTTAAAAATAATAACTCTGTTGGTTTTGATACTTGGTTCTAAATTTAACCAATAGTCGTATTGTTTTCTGGCAGATGGTCTTTCTCGGAAATGGTTGAAGCTGGTCGAAGAGAGGTGAAATCTTTTGAATGGGCACTGCTAATCCTTGTAGACATACCAAGGGTATCCATTACTATGAAGAACTTCTCACCAAGCAAGTTCTGTTTGTTTAGCAGAAAGTTGGTTGTTTATACTTAGGTCTCGTCAGGATTCAAGGGTGTTTTAGACTTTGGTTGTATTAAACCTAATCCGTAAGGCATTTTGTTTCTAAGGTTCTCAACCTTCGAGCTATATCTCTCATCGGCTTCTCGATGCAATGTTTGGATTACTATATGTTGTTTGTTTTTAAATAAAATGTTGTTTCGAAAAACGAAATGTTTATTCCAATGCTCAAAATTACATATTCGGTAATGATTAAGTTGTTTTGTTAAGAATTATTGAAGAATGGTTTTGGAAACCGATTCTGGTAATGATGGAATGTGAGGAGGGATGAACCCTCGACCATCACATGGATATTTTCATTTTGAAAAGCATGAATACAAATACGGTTTTGCAAGAATAAAAAAATGTTGACAGTCGTAGAGTAATATGTCGGTATTTCAATGTTATTTGTAAAGTCCAATGGATTCAATGAATACTTAGGACAGAGCCCGTCAACTGTACTTTAAAAGGTATAATGTTTAGGTTTTGCTTTTAATAATCACGCTGTAATTGTTGGGTTGTAAACCCTACTGCGAGGAACCTTACTGTACTCAAAGTTTTGGTTCAGGATTTCGAACCTTAGTCGTGTTCATTCCTTTGTTTTAGTGTATGAATGAAAAATACTTGAAAAGATTGAGAGAAGCTTACGCTTAGGTTTTTCCACCCAATCTGCTCCTGAAGACAGCCAAGTTACTTGCCTTAGGACCCCCGAGCTTGTTCACTTAACAACTAGGATGAAGATGCTGTGTGGAGTAATGGAATAAATTTCCTTGCAACTCAGCAGTAGCACTCAGCAGAAGTACTTTGTTCTTTTATCAATATTGAACTCAGCAATGTGGCTGCACTAGTTCAGAATGCAGTCTTAGTTCACTCATTCACTTCTAACTTTCCCCTCATCGAATCTCTTGTGCTCACAAAATTATCACAAGGTAAGAAATGAACAGCCTCCTGCTGAATTCGATGGGTAGATAAGTAGCATGCCTATGTCTTTGGTCAGTTTATTTCAGTAAATGAGCCACCTGCTCAGTTCCACTTTCTTGGGGAACATGACCATAAAAGTAGGGAAGTTGCCCCCTGCAACAGTTAGAAGTGAGTTGAGGATGCTTCCAAGTGTCAGTTTGCTCTCCACCCCAGTCCATTCCTCCTAGTGGGTCAGTGAACACTCATTCAACAGTCTCCTTTGGATGTTTGTCTCCAATTTTATTTATTAATAACAAAATATTCAAAGTAATTAATTACAGTCATCCTTGACCCCACTTGGTCAATAGTCATAAAACTTTACAATAAAATTAAAACATAATTTTTTCTGCATAACATAAAATGTCTAGAATTTGGGTATGTGACAAACACCCCCTCTTAAGTTCAACATCGTCCTCGATGTTACCTTATCCATCATCCTCTTGTTCCTCCTAGAACAGCATTGGATATGCCACCTGCATATTACTTTCCAATTCCCAAGTACGTTACTTCATCCGGACTAAGGTGCTTCCACTGCACCTTAACCTGTCCAGTGGTACAATTACGAAGCAAAATTTTCCTCTTGTCAAGGATACAGTTCGGTTCCACCAGAAAATCTCCTTCTGGTTCCACCTGTACATCATTCCAATTAATCACATGAGTAGCATCATGCACATACTTTTTCAAAAAAGAGATGTGAAATACATTATGTACTTTAAGATTCGGTGGCAATGCCAACTGATATGCCACTATTCCTACCCCGGACAAGATTTCAAAAGGTCCACAATACCTTGGTGCTAATTTAGCACAGCTTCCCAATCTTAGGGAACTCTTCTTAGGTTTTACCTTGAGGAACACATGTTCACCAACCTAAAACTCTTTCTGAGTTCTTTTGAGATCTGCATGACTTTTTTGTCTATCTTGTGCAATTTTCAAATTGCCTTGAACCTGTTTCACGGTTAGTTTCATTTCTCTTAACTAATCAGGTCTTAGCATTAACCTGTCAACTGGATTACTCCAAGAAATAGGAGTATTACATTTTATGCCATATATTATTTCAAAGGGACTGAGTTTTGTTGAAGCTTGGTAATGATTATTATAAGCAAACTCAGCAAGATGCAAATATTCCTCCCATTTACCTGGTTGATCTCTAACACACAGTCGTAACATGTCCTCAAGAATTTGATTAACTCTTTTAGTCTGCCCATCTTTTTGTGGGTGAAATGATGTACTGAAATTTAAAGTAGTATCTAAACCTTTAAATAAAGATTTCCAAAAATTTCCTGTAAACTTCGAGTCTCTATCGAAAATTATAACTTTTGGAATACCATGCAAACGAAAAATTTGCTTCATAAAAATTTCAGCAATGTTAGCAGACTTGTAAGTTGTTTTAACAGGTATGAAGTGGGCTGCTTTGTTGAGCTTATCCACAACTACCATTATGGAATCATTTTGTTTCTGATTTTTGGGTAAACCAGTAATAAAATCTATATTAATTATGTCCCACTTCCAATCTGGAATAGGTGGTGGCTGTAATAAAATAGTTGGGTGTCTGTGTTTAGCCTTTACTTGTTGACACTCTATACACCTAGCAATATACTCATCTACTTCACTTTTCATACATGTCCAAAAATCATCTTTTCTCAGCATAGTTATCATCTTCTAGTAACCGGGATGTGCTGAGTATGGACTTTTATGCAATTCATTTAAAATCAGCAACTTAATTTCAGCAACATTAGGCACATAAAGTCTGTTTTTATACAGCAGTAACCCTCTTTCATCAATTCTAAAATCTGTTATAGAATTTTCAGCATTATCTTCAACAATTTTATTAAGTAAATTCTTATATTTTTCATACATTTCGATTCTTTCCTTAATGTGATTTTCCAGATCAGTTTTATAGGGGTTGATTGCTAAAACAAAATTTAGCCTAGCATTTATGCTTAAGGCATCAACAACCTTATTTTCCTTTCCTTTAATGTGTTGAATTTCAAAATCATACTCGCTAAGGAAAGCTAGCCACCTAGTTTGCCTTGCATTCAGATTTGGTTGATCCAACAAATATTTTAATCCTTTTTTATCAGTCATTAAAATAAATTTTCTTCCAATTAAATGATGTCGCCACATTTTTAATGCATGTATTACAGCAGCCAATTCTAAATCGTAGGTTGCATAGTTCTTCTCATGAATCTTTAACATTCTAGATCCATATGCAATCGCATGACCTTCTTGTGTTAAGACCCCGCCAAGTCCGTCATTGCATGCATCCGTGCATACTATGAAATCTTTGTTGGGATCAGCAATTTTTAAAATAGGTGTTATTGTTAATAACTCCTTTAGTTTATTAAAGCTTTCTTCACATTTTTTATCCCATACAAACTTCTTACCTTTCTTTTGTAAAGATGTGATAAGATTCGCTATTCTAGAAAATCCCTCGATAAACTTACGATAGTAGCCTGTAATTCCCATAAAATATCATACACCAGTTACATCTTTTGGGGCAGGCCATTCATTTATTGCTTTTATCTTGTCTGGGTCTACTGCAATTCCATCCTTGGATATCACATGCCCTAGGTACTTTATCTTTATAAAAATCACATTTTCTGAACTTAGCGTAAAGTTGGTGTTCCCTTAACACTTGTAAAATTATCTTTAAATGTTCGTCATGTTCCTCTTTCGTCTTAGAATAAATTAGAATGTCATCAATAAATACCACTACAAATTTATCCAAGTACATATGTAATACGTTATTCATTAAACACATGAAGACTGTTGGAGCATTGGTCAGCCCGAAGGGCATAACCACGAACTCGTAGTGTCCATAACGAGTTTTGAACGCAGTCTTAAAGATGTCCTCATCTTTAATTCTGACTTGGTGGTACTCTGACCTTAAATCTATTTTAATATCAGTGCACCATGTATTTGATCAAACAGATCATCAATGCGGGGCAAGGGATATCTGTTCTTTATAGTCATTTTATTTAGCTAACGGTATTCTATGCATAAACGCATAGTTCCGTCTTTATTTTTAACAAAAATTACAAGTGCTCCCCATGGATACAAACTAGGTCTTATATAATTTTTATCAATCAATTCTTTAAGCTGTGATTTAAGTTCATTAATCTCTAGAATATTCATTCTATAAGGAGCCTTTGAGTTTGGTACCGCTCCTGGTACTAACTCAATAGTGAAATCGAGTTCCCTTTTCGAAGGTAGTCCTGAAATTTCTTCCGAGAATACATCAGAAAATTTCTTAAGAATGGGTATATCTTCCAGCTTTAACTTATCTTCATTAGTGGATTGTTCGTCGTTAATTACATTTACAGCAAACAACTTACACCCTTTACGAACAACCCTTTTAACTTGTAAAGCAGAAATTTGTCTAACAGATATCTTTCTAGGAATCTCTTTTACCATTACTATTTCAAATGCATCATTTAAACAAGTAAAAGTCTTTTCAAAGCAATTTAACACTACTCTGTTCTTTTCTAACCAATCCAGTCCAATCAGAACATCGTTAGAACCTAAAGGTAACACATTCAGTTTAACATGAGTCCTAAACCGATTCATCAATAATTCACATTCTTTCACATAATCAGTCACCTTTCTTTTCGTGCCAGTAGCTAATTGAACCAACCATGATTTATCAAACTTATCTATTTACATATTGCAACATTTAACTAAACCAGGTGAAACATAGCTAAGATTTGCTCCTGGATCAATCAAAATAGAAATAGGTTTATTTTTCAGCATACCTTCCACTTCTACCATGGAAGTTTGATGATCAGCTAGTATGTTCTCCAAGGCTGCATTTATCCTGGGCATCTCCCTTGCTAAGTCACCAACCGTAGCCTCCTCTTGTATATTATGTATGTTGTTGACAGCCTTCTTTCTGAGTGGACAGTTTGATGCATAGTAAGGTCCCTGACATTCCCAACACTTAACAGGTTCCTTCTGTTCATTACTTTTAACAAAAAATTTAGGTGGCTCACTTTTTCTTGCAGTTATAAATTTTGACTGTGTATTACTTGTTGCATTATTTCCTGAAAACTTTTTGTTAGAGTAATTACGTGAATTATTATTCCCAAAATTACGATTAAAAGAGAACTGCTTCTTCCTTTGCTCAAAGTTGTTAGGCCTTTTTGCTTTCCAGCTTGGTATGCCTTCTGTTTTCTTATTCTGTTCATAACAGATATTCGCCTTTCTCATGGCCTCTTCAAGAGTTCGAGGACTATCATATTCAATATTGTCTTTTATGTGAGAGGGAAAACAACTCAGAAACCTCTGTACCTTAGGATTTTCTTCAACGAAATAAGGCACATACCTTAATAAATTCAAAAACTTGTTGCACATCTCTCTCATATCCATGGAACCTAGTTTTAACTCATAAAACTCTTTAGCTCGTTCCTCATAATACTGTTCTGACAGAAATTTTCTTTTAAAATATTTCTTAAAATTACTCCAATTTACACTTTTCTCTTTTAAACTTTTAACTCGTTTCAGATCTTGCCACCAAATGTCTTTTTTTCCAGTTAAGTTATAAATTGCCATTTTAGTTTTTAAATGACTTGAGTAATTATAAATCTGGAAATACTTATTCATACCGAACAACCATGCTTCAGCTGTCTCACTCTTTTCCTTTTCTCCGTTAAAAGTTGGTGGTTTGATCTTTTTAAACTCGCCAGAAATTTCTTCGTAGGGCCTGTACTTCTTTTTCTTAGTGTCGCAGTCACTGTCGCTACTATCACTAGAATATTTATACTTTTTCTTGTGTGCCCTTGCATCAAATTCAGAAGATGAGATGTTGTCATAATTAGTTAATTTTATATTTTTATCATTACGTTGGTAGGACATAGTTCCAGATTCAACATTATTTTTTGTTTTCTTATCTTGATCATTTTTATGAAAATTATCCAGTAGGATTTGATTCAGCTCCTCTTGAGCTTCCAGAATTCGTTCGTTTTCTTCCTTAACAGTTTTTATCTCAATTTTTAAATCTTTCATTGTCCTTAATAATTCAGATGAATTATCATTCAATTCGACAAAAAGATTTTCTGCATTAATGTGTCCTTGCTCATTATTATTTTGTTCGTTATTAAGGGACTTGTCCTCAACCGACTATGTTGGTCCTTCCATACCTGTAGTCTAGATTTGTAAAATACTAAAATTGAAACAAGATAAAATATAATCAACAACTAGTAATTTTGTTATAAGTTTTTTATTTGCGCGAGTGAGCCACTTCAGGCCTAGTATTTGAACTTGTGCTCTGATACCACATGTAACAACCCCAAAATTTCACTAAAATTTAAAAAATTTTGAGTAGCATTAATTGGTTGTGTTCGTTGTGCGAAAGTATTAAAATGTTAACTTTAAACATGTCTAGGAAATAAATGAAATTAATTCTTATCAACAACAAATTTCATAATCTATTGTTAGGACTAAAGGTTTATATTACTTATGAATAAAGACATTTGTTGTCACTGCTATTATCTTTAACTAATGTTTTTAAAGTGTCGTTTTGTCTTTTAAATGTTCAAAAGCATGACAACCGATTTTTGTTCTATGTTATAATTTTTGGTTCTAGAGTCTAAATGTTTGTCTTGATGAAATGAAGGGGTCCTTGAATAGCCCCGAAGCTTACTTAGCTATCGCTAGCTAACGCTCCTTAATTCTATTTGCAGAGAACGGGTAAGACCGAAAAGTTCCAAACGAAGCCTTCTGATGTGTTTCAATTTATCTTACAACACCATATTGATCTTTTAGTACAAAAATATGAATATGTAGAGAATTATCTGCTCTGCAATTCAAGCTCAGGTATTTTATCGTAATTGTTTGCTTATCTTCATTACATCGCAATCCTAAAAGTCTATTATGGAGATCAATTTATGTATTAATAACACCTATTTCTTATATCGATATTATGGAAAAACTTCGTAGTTTACATTACATGTTCTCTATCAAAACTATGGAGAAACATTGTAATGTTTCTTCATTACACTATAGATATCTTACCTATGTCAAGCAATATAATATAGTTTTCATAAAACTATACATTACGTTTAGGATGCAAATGCACATTCTATATGCATAGACTTTATATGAAATTCATATGCATTAAATCTATTTGCATAAACTATATGTTTGGAACTATTTTCATAAACCATACGTAAGATACTATGTGCATAATCTAACACCTTATATTTTGATCGAAAGTGGCAAGGCTTATTATAATGTAACAATTCGTAACCTTACTATGTGCTTTCAACCATGCAGATACACAACGCATTAACTTTGTAATAGAAGATGTGTTGGCATGCACTACAAACTGGTAGATAAGGTATTTAATGGTTCCATAACTGTTATCTTGGTGGATTGTTGATGGCTTCTCTCGTGGCCAAAACTCACGTGAAAGGTCCTGGAGTTAAGTGATAATATTTAACTGCGTAGTGTAAAAACTCGTCGAGCTGTGCAAGGATGGTATGGTAGGATCCTAGTTGGATCTCCGTGCTGGCAGTAAGCTGTAAGTTGAAAGTTGTAAAATTAAATGACATTAAATGAGGTTGTGATCGTGAAGGAATTTTGTCTCGGTGGCTAGATCTGCGTCTTTAATTTTGTGGTTGATCTCGGGTTTTGGGTTAAACCCTAACCCTGGCATTGATATGCCCATCTATTCAAAATTTAGTTCATTATGCAAAAATTAGGGGAGGCCGACAGGCTCTCGACCCTTCAGGGTTTGTTTGAAGGTGCCTTCTGGGGTTTCGATACCCTGACCTTGCTATAAGCAGTTTTATCAGTAGTTTTGAAACTGTACAGGTCTTAACTTCTCATGGAGTTCGTTGGTGAAATTCTTCTTCTGAGCTGTAGGCGTTTGATAGAGTTTGTAAGTTTAGAAGTGTCTCAACATTTGTAACTGTACAGTGTTGAGATCTTTTTGGAGTTTTAAGTGGAAACTTCATACTTCCATTGTCTGCGTTGAAGAATCTAGAGTATTCAACCATGCTCCATTTATTTGCAGGTGAGGTATTAGTTGTATTTAAAAAAGATCCATGGTTGTTAAAAATAATAACTCTGTTGGTTTTGATACTTGGTTCTAAATTTAACCAATAGTTGTATTGTTTTCTGGTAGATGGCCTTTCTCGACAATGGTTGAATCTAGTCGAAGAGAGGTGAAAGCTTTTGAATTGGCCCTGGTAAGCCTCGGAGACATCCCAAGGGTATCCATTACTACGAAGAACTTCTCACCAAGCAAGTTCTATTTGTTTAGCAGAAAGTTGGTTGTTTATACTTAGGTCTCGTTAGGATTCAAAGGGTGTTTCAGACTTTGGTTGTATTAAACCTAAGTCGTAAGGAATTTTGTTTCTAAGGTTCTCAACCTTCGAGCTATACCTCTCATCGTCTTCTCGATGCAATGTTTGGATTACTATATGTTGTTTGTTTTTAAATAAAAGATTGTTTCGAAAAACGAAATGGTTAGTCCAATGCTCAGAATTACATATTTGGTAATGATTAAGTTGTTTTGTTAAGAATTCTTGAAGAAGGGTTTTGGAAACCGATTCTGGTTATGATGGAATGTGAGGAGGGCTGAACCCTCGACCATCACATGGATGTTTTTCATTTTGAAAAGCATGAATACGAATACGGTTTTGCAAGAATAAAAAAATGTTGACAGTTGTAGAGTAATATGTCGGTATTTCAATGTTATTTGTAAAGTCCAATGGATTCAATGAATACTTAGGGAAGAGCCTGTCAACTGTACTTTGAAAGGTATAATGTTTAGGTTTTTTTTTTAATAATCAAGACGCCATGGCTAGGTTGTAAACCCCACTGCGAGGAACCTTACTGTACTCAAAGTTTTGGTTCAGGGTTTCGAACCCTAGCCACGTTCATTTCTTTGTTTTAGTGTATGAATGAAAAATACTTGAAAATATTGAGAGAAGCTTATGCTTAGGGTTTTGCACCCTGGGAAACCCCATAGATTTAAATAGATACTAATATCCTGTATATATGTTTAAATTCGTATTCTAAATTACAGTGGTAATGTGTAATAATACTGGTAAGGTGTACTACCGTTTGCAAAAACAGAATACTAATTCTCTGTTGTAAAATAATACTTATATTTGTTTATAAAATATTGACTGATGTGTTTCGATATTTAAAAGCATTGTAATATCCTTGTTTAGTTTAGACATGTTTTCTGCATTAATGTATAATGCAATGTATGAATTGTTTAATGTTTTAATAAGTACGTTTTGATAATTCTCTATATAAGTGATTTGATTCGAAATAAATATATTCACTGTAATATAATATTGATATGGGAAATGCTTAGAATAATATACTATTATAAATGAAAACAAGAGTTTTGTTGTCAAGTGTATACAAATGAAAAATACTTATGTTCCTAGATAGATTCTAAATTATCTACTGAAAGAGAGACAGTATTATAGTACTGAAATAATATAGCTCTGTTTATAAAAGAAATCATTTAAATTTATTCATTGCGTAATATGATTATGATCTTTTTTAAATATTCTTCCTTGTACTAGAGTACGGCACTGTGACTAGTGTGTGGAAAAATGTAGGGAAGCATTTATTATTCAATCATTCTATCATTTAACTATGTCATTCATATTGCATTTTATTCTAACAGATATAAATTACAGAAATAAAAATATTCATTAATAGTGCAGAATATCTAAGATTTATATGGGAAGCTGATAACATAAACATTCATATTTATTATACTAACTTTACAGAAGTAAATAAGACAACACAATCTAAACCTGGAAATCTGTAGAAGAAACAAACGACCAAAGGACCCCGTTCCACCCAACCTGCTCCTGAAGACAACCAAGTTACTTTCCTTAGGACCCACGATCCTATTCATTGAACCACTGGGACGAAGATGCTGTGTGGAGTAATGGAATAAATTCCCTTGCAACTCAGTAGTAGCACTCAGTAGAAGTACTTCCTGCTTTTAGTAATATTGAACTCAGCAATGTGGCTGCACTAGTTCAGAATGTAGTCTTAGTTCACTCATTCACTTCTAACTTTCCCCTCATCGAATCTCTTGTGCTTAGAAAATTATCACAAGGCAAGAAATGAACAGCCTCCTGCTGAATTGGATGGGTAGATAAGTAGCATGCCTAGGTCTTTGGTTAGTTTATTTCAGTAAATGAGCTGCCTGCTCAGTTCCACTTTCTTGGTGAACATGACCATAAAAGTAGGGAAGTTTCCCCCTACAACAGTTAGAAGTGTGTTGAGGATGTTTCCAAGTGTCAGTTCGCTCTCCACCCTAGTCCATTCCTCCTAGTGGGTCAGTGAACACTCATTCAACAGTCTCATTTGGATTTTTGTCTCCACTTTTATTTATTAATAATAAAATATTCAAAGTAATTAATTACAGTCATCCTTGACCCCAGTTGGTCAATAGTCATAAAACTTTACAATAAAATTAAAACATAATGTTTTCTGCATAAAATAAAATGTCTAGAGTTTGGGTATGTGACATTTTCTTTATTGACCTTCATAACTTTTGCAATCAAGAATGGATAACCACGTGGATATTCTGTGGCCAAAACTGCAATCATGCAGACCTTCTTAATATCTTGTGCGGATCCTCTATAAAGGTCTTCCATCGCCTTGCATAGTGCAGATGATCTTCTAGACCCAATGTACATTTCCCTTTCTTCTGGTTGAGAAGACTCGACACCTTCAAGCTCAACATTTCTTTCCTCAATTTCATTTGACATACTTTGTGGCCAATTAAATGGATCCTTCAAAAAAATATCTCCATTTTTAGAGTTTGAAATTATGTCATTTTGCTCCATGACAAATGACTCCTGCCAAACAGAATCGACAACATCAAAATAGTCATATGTATCTTTGATAGGCTTTTTTATTTCTTCCAAGCATTGAGAAGAATCAACATATCTATTGTGTCAGTGTGAATTTTGAATCTCATTAGCTGATTGCAACAACAATAGCTATGAATCATACATTTGATGACTTGGTATGAATTTCAAAAATGCTAAACCTGATGTAGGCCCCCATTCTACACTTGTTGAGTACTTCTGAATCCATAGTATTGTTTTCCCATCAATATTTTTTATACGAAATTGATGTAGAAAGCTAATGTCATTAAGTTATTCAATGCACTTTTCTTCACCATGCGATCCCAAAATACATCTTCACATGTCAATAGTTTCCTCCAACATTAGTACCTCAGGCTCTGGACTATATGTTTTTCTAATAATTCCAGTTAATGATGGCAGGCTCCCAACGTTCATCCTCCCCAATGTCACTACAAAAATGCTAAACATTTGATCAATATGGTCATGTGTATGCCCAATAAGAATGAAACCAACTTCAACCTTCTGAAAAATTCTCAATTCAACAAGCATGTTCAGATAACCAAACACAATCTAATTTTTGTTTTCCCGGTTGGTGTTGTCCAATTGCAGATATAGAACTAGAGGAATATTACCAGACTAATGTGTTAGCACATGGTGAATTATGGTGATGGTCAAATTTTCATCATTATGAATATTGGGAGTTGTAAAGTAAACCCTTGGAGACATTTGACCATTAAAAACCATACAACCAACCAAGTGAAACTGAATAAAATTTTCCTCCTTTAAGTTCTTTGGTACATGAACAAAATGTGGAAAAAGTGTTTTTTCTGATCCATGCCATCAATCATCAAACACATATACTTATGTGGTTCATCATAACACTTCTTGTGATGTTTGTATAACTTTTTTCATTCAACTGATTGTTGATTGTGATGTGCTTGAAGTTCTTTGACAACGGAATCTACAAATAAAATAAAAACAAAACATTGATGAGCTTTCATAATTGATATTTATTCCAAAAAATTAAAGTTGTTAGAGATGTACCTGTTGGAATATTTTATATTCCTTGGAAGGTAATAATGTCTTTGTATTATGTCGGAATATATCCACAATCTTATGTAAAAGAGTAATACATTTATCTCATATTCATTATGGTAAAATATACTCTTGATATTCATTATTATATAAAGAGATGTTATTATGGAGAATATATTATCCCACATGTAATATGTGAGAGTAATTCCTCCTCATCTCTTAGTATATAATAGAGTCAAGGGATAGTCACATCACACATCATGATCTATACTTTCACAAGTATTGCTATATTGTATTGGGTTTATTGGCATTGCTCGCTATAAGCTTGGAGGAGATATTTTGGAGATAATAGAATACTACATTTCCATGGACGTAGCCCAATTGGGTGAACCATGGATATCTGGTGTACTCTTTTCTCTTGTTCTCTTTTTGTTCTTATTTACTGTGATATGTTATTGTTTGCATAGATAGGTAAGCTAGTTTAGTTAGATCCATATCTCTGTCATGGTATCAGAGCTTGTTGTTATGATCTAGCACCTTCTATTGCTTTCAAAAAATATTTTATCATTTGTGCATTGATTATTTCTTGTAGATTTACTTTCTATCCGATAGCCACTAGGCTTTTCTTCAGATCCGGGCATATTTCTGCAGTTTTTTATTTCTAACCCTAACTTTGTTGTGGAGATTTTTGTAGAAGTTTTTCAAGGGTTTCTTGATGTTGTTTTTGTAGATCTATATGATTTTCTGATTCTCCTCAAGGAGATCTATCTTCCGGTTGTCAAAACGAAAATTTTTGTCCAAGTTTGGTAGACTTTGTGCAGGTTTCCATCTTCGATAGATTCGACACTGTTTCTAGCCTCATAACTCAGTCAATTTTTATCAGAATTTTTATTATAACTTGTTTTTGGAACTAGAAAAGCTTTTATGGATCCACTAAAGTGGACAAAACGGAATTCTGGGTCTTCCGGTTACCAAAACAACAACTTTCATCCAAGTTTGGTAGACTTTGTGCAAGTTTCTGTCTTCGGCAGATTCGACATTGTTTTTGGCCTCATAACTCGGTCAATTTTTATTGGAATATTTATTATCACCTATTTTTGGAATTTGAAAAGCTGTTATGGATCCACCTTCGCAGACAGAACAGAATTCTGGGCAAGTCTGGGCACTCAATCAAAGGGTTGTAAGTAAACATTTCTCTTTCCTTTACTGTTTTTTTCTAACTTTTTTTGCAGATTTAGATCAGTACGGTAAAGTATTTTTTCAGTTTTATGTTATTCATTGTCGTTCTCTTGTCATTTCTAGCATTTAGTTTCTATTCAAAATTTCTATCATTATGACTTCAGAAGTAGCTTATGTTCCTAAACTTGTTGGTCCTAACTATCTTGCATGGAAGAGAAAAATGATTGATGTTCTCAGGAGTAAGAATATATGGAGGATTGTTAATGGTGAACACACGAAACCTGTTGATGCTCAAGCTTTGGCTATATGGGAATATAAATGTGATCAAGCAAGAGGGCTCGTTGGTCAAACAGTTGCAGATAGTCTTTAGGTAAGTATAGAGGTAGAAGACAACCCCGTTGAGGTATGGAAAATTCTTGCTTCCTTATTTGATAAATCTAATGATGATTCTGCTTATTACCTTGAAAAGAAGATTTATGAGCTAGATCCTACTAAATTTGATAGAGTAGAATTATATCTTGCTGAAGTGAAAACTTTAAATGAAAAATTAAATAATTTTGGTAAAGATTACAAAAAAACAGACACTACCCTTATAATTCTTGTAGAACAAAAATTGTCATCTTGTTTTGATATGTTCATTCAAACTAGAAATAAAGGTCTTGAATTGCCTTCAAATACCACGAAACCTACTTTTGATGATTTTTGTAAAGGATTGATTAATGAGCAAGAAAGGTTAATTGTTTCAGAACAAGTGTCACCTAATATGGCTCTTATAGCACATAATCCTAAAATTTTTAATAATGTTAAAGGTTCTAATTCACACACTTCAAATCATACTAATAATTTTGGTAATGCTTCTAATGCACATCATGAAAATAGTAAGAAGAAGAAAGTGTATGATCATTGTAAGCATTGTGGTAAAACTAATCATCTTGAAAAGAATTGCTTTAAAATGAAACATTTAATGGCTATAGCTAAAATGAAAGATTCCGATGAATCACAAGTAGCTTTAAGTGCCTCTTTTGTTGTCATCTAGTAATTCTTCTAATGTTTAATGACTAAATTTTCCTTTTTGGTGTTCATGCTTAATCATGTTGATTTCTAATCATGTCATGTTTATTTTGTTCTTTAGCAATTTTATAAAAGCAATCTAATATTTGTCATTTTTTGTGTTTATTATTTATATGTTGTGGCTAACACCTAATGTGTAAAAGTAACTTCATTTTCCTTAATTTTCAAGTTAATCTTTTATTTGATCATATCATGTTGCCATCTAATATATGATGATTGCTAACCTTTGGTGTATAAGCGTTTTCATTTCTATATGAGCAATATTTTTTTTATGATCTTTGTATGCTTTAATCTTGGAAGTTTTTGTGCAGATAAGTTCTATGTTTATATTTTCAGAAATAATGAAGCACCATCTTCTACTATTGAAGTCATGATGTTCATCCGTATGATATCATTTTCAATGTATAGACCATTGGGGTCTTGTTTCTTCAATGTTTGAAGTCTTCTACAGATATTTATATTGCACCTTGATTGGAAGAATGTCTGCTATCTACATGCATATTGACCATATGGATATATTTGTACTCTGTTGTGGTGTTCTTAGCCACATATTCTGTTGTATCAACTATTGGAAGGTATATGTACACTTGTGTGGATGTTATATCAGAGTTCTTCGGCTATCAGTTATGGTTGTGATGATTCTTGTGGTGATCTGGGCTCCTTGCTGTTGGATTGCGTTACATGTTTATTTCATCATACAACTTGGTTCGAGTGCACTTTCATGATTCAGTGAGACGCGGTTGTTCTTCATCAAATTCCATGAGCCGAAGTGTTCTTCCTTTGCAGCTTTGGTTCTTTTTGGAAGTTGTCATCAAGGGGGAGCAATAATGAATCATTCCTTCCTTAGTTAGTGGGATTTTCTCCCAACCATTATTAAGGAGGAGTGTTGGAATATTGTATATTCCTTGGAAGGTATTAATGTCTTTGTATTATGTTGGAAGATATCCACAATCTTATGTAAAAGAGTAATACATGTATCCCATATTCATTATGGTAAAATATACTCTTGATATTCATTACTATATAAAGAGATGCTATTATGGAGAATTATATTATCCCACATGTAATATATGAGAGTAATTCCTCCTCATCTCTTAGTATATAATAGAATCAAGGGATAGTCACATCACACATCATGATCTATACTTTCACAAGTATTGTTATATTGTATTGGGGTTATTGGCATTGCTCTCTGTAAGCTTAGAGGAGATTATATTCTGGAGATAATATAAGACTACCTTCCCGTGGACATAGCTCAATTGGGTGAACCACATATATCTGATGTACTCTTTTCTCTTATTCTCTTTCTATTCTTATTTAATGTGACATGTTATTGTTTGCATAGATAGGTAAGCTAGTTTAGTTAGATCCATATCTCTGACAATACCTCTCTCTATCCCTTCCAATTTATCCCTTCTTTGTTTAAGAGAATCACATATACTGCAAACCCCCATGGTTTACCTCTTGGGAATACGGACGTTGTTGAACTCTATTTTCCATATTCTTGTAAAATATGCATATCTAATGAAATTGTTATTTCCTTTGGCATCTTGAACAAATGCCTTGTACAAGTTGTATATTTCTTGCCTTGAGAAATTATCTAGAATGTGTATGGTTTATCTATCTAGCATACTCTCTCCATGCTTAGAAAAGAAGTCACGCATCCATGGCATTGCAATGTTTGTTATCGTCCCACTAGCTCGTGCATGATATTTTTTAGAATAAAATGTAGGATCATTTTCTAGCCTTGTTTGGATTCTTGATAGTCGAAGATTACCAATTGAGTGGATTCTTTTGAATGCCCTCCTGCAAAGAAAAATACTTCCAATGCGATAATCATAACCTGCCTTTGTAGAAATCATGCACCCTACCAAATATGAATTTTGCATATTTTTGTTCATTGACGGATATGCTCGCCTTTTCTCTAAGGCATAATTGTAGTGTATTTGTTTCAAACAATTTTTTTGGAAACACTCACATGAAATCAAATCAATAATAGAACTGGGACTTGCGAGCAAATATTTCCTAGACATTGTATAACTAGAATGCTTTGGATTGATATAAAATGGCCTAGTCCTACACTTAATCTTGCTCATTGGTACAATTTTCCTTTGTGTTTCATGTACCATTAAATCATCCTCATTAGAATGAATATCCTCATCACTATGAGGAATATCATCCCTCTCATTGATATTATCATCACCAAAATTAGGAGAATGATTATCCTCATTAGTATTAAGTTTATAACTTGAGGTTAAATCAACATCATTGGTGGTTTCATCATCACCAAAATAATCATCTGTCCCATTAAAATCCTTGCTTGGAGGAAAATCATCATCAATGTCATCAAAATCCTTGCTTGAAATAAAATCACCTTCACCATTATTGGTGCCTTCATCTTCACTAGAATCATCATCTATCCCTTTAAAATCCTCAATTGGAGGAAATTCATCATCAGTGCCAAAAAAATCCTCACTTGGAGGAAAATCATCATCAGTGCCATCAAAATCCTCGCTTGGAGGAAATTCATCTTCACCATTATTGGTGCCTTCATCCTCACCAAAATCATCATATATCCCATTAAAATTCTCGCTTGGAGGAATATCATCATTGTTTTCATCAAAATCCTCACTTGGAGGAAAATCATCATCACTACCAACATAATCCTCACTTGGAGGAAAATCATATTCACCATTATTGGTGCCTTCATCCTCACCAAAATCATCATTTGTCCCATTAAAATCTTTTCTTCGAGTAAAATCATCATTAGAGCCATCAAAATCCTAGCTGGGAGGAAAACCATCTCCAACATTGTTGGTACCTTTATTCTCACCAAAATCATCATATGTCCCATTAAAATCCTCGCTAGGAGGAAATTCACATCGGTGCCCACAAAATCCTTGCTTCGAGGAGAAGCATTATTAGTCCCATTAAAATACTTGCTTGGAGGAAAATCATCATTAGTGTCATTAAAATCCTTTTTTGGAGGAGAAACATTATCAGTCCCATTACAATCCTCGCTTGGAGGAAAATCATCATCGGTGTCATCAAAATCCTTGCTTAGGGGAGAAGCATTATCAATACCATTAAAATCCTCGCTTGAAGGAAAATCATCATCGGTGCCATTAAAAACCTTGCTTGGAGGAAAATAATCTACACCAGAATTGGTGCCTTCATCCTCACCAAAACTATCATCGATCCCATCAAAATCCTCGTTTGGAGGAAAATCAAGTTTTTTGTCTTGTAAATCCTCACTTGGAGGAAAATCATCGTTTGTGCCTTGAAAATCCTGTATTGGAGGAAAATCATTGTTAGTGCCTTGAAAATCATTGCTTGGAGGAAAGCATCGTTGGTCTTCATCATCATCATTACTACCTTTAAAATCCTCACTCGGAGGAAAATCATCATCAGTGCCTTTAAAATCCTCACTTGAAGGAAAATTTCCACCATCTTCATGTACATCTTCAGACATTGAGATTGATTCAGATGAGTCCATGACTTTTCACTAAAAAGTATAATGATAACTCAAAACATAAAAATAGAATTAAATTTTCTCACACTCCTCGCCAAAAAGTACAATGGTGCAACTATCAACCCCCAACAATATTATAGCTAAAAGAACGAAATTTTCCCTTCCAAATATTCCCTCCAAAATTTTCTCTATCAAACATTCCCTCCAAAATTTCCCTTCAAAAATTTTCCTCCAAAATTTCCTGCTAGAAAAACAGGATCGCAGAGCAATAACAATAAACAGAAATGCAAATATAATCACACACACATTACAAGAGAGACACACATATATCGTGGTTCACCCCAAATTGGGCTACGTCCACACTAAAGTTGTCAGTCTTTAATATTATTCTGTCCAGCAAAGTGAAGGGATACAACCTGCAGCATAGCCGCTGCACTTCCTCTTCAATGTCTCACAGTCTCTCTTCTCAGATCTCAAAGATCTTTACAATGCATAAAACCTAATACATCTTTTCCTAGCCATATTACAATGTCTTTCTTTTATAAGGGAGATATAATGGGAAAATACCATGGGTCATCCAAAACCATAGGCCCATAAAACAACCCCAAAAATTTCCTTTGGGGGCTTCGCCGCCGAACCTCCTTTCTTGGGGGCGCTGCCCCCAAACCCTCGCCAGGGGACCGCTGGCCCCCGGACCCCCCAGCCAAGGGGGATGGTTCCCCCTAGAACCCCGTGGGGGGGCGATGCCCCCCCACACCCCCCCACTAAAGTGAGTGTACAGTCCACCTACATATCATATAAAACTGGGGTACAAACACGGCTGAATAATAATATCTCTAGATCTGGAGATCAGGCTCCACAACCAACATTTCCCTGCAAAAATAAATCACATTTCTAACGCAATCATAACACTATTAAAAATAATTTAACCTATCATATAAAAAATTGTAATAATACTAATTAAATGACATATAAACAATGCTATACAAACTTTGTAATACAATATTAGTTATTTACATTAAGTTTTTAAACCCACAATCGTAATGCCATCCTCTTTAAATTTAGAAATAATGCATTAGCTAATTACACATTTTTTAATCCCGCATTCATAAAACGAATAATGTTAAATTTAATATTAGCCATATAAACTATTTTTTTCTATTGTTCATGTTTGAAATTTCGAACAATTTAATAGTGCTTTGAAGGTTATTTTTTTTCAATAATAAATATTTCTATTTTATATTTCCTTTGGCAATGTTTTTTATGTGCTTTTATATTTTTTTTTTAATCCCACATTCATAAAGCGGTAAAAAAAAACGTATTTTATGTTATATAAACGCAGTTTGGTTTTCTACAGTCACCCTTTGCAAACAAAGATCCACAAGTGTTTGAAGACCATCGAAGAGCTTCAAACATTGTCAAGGTTAGTTAATTTATTTTGTTTGGAATGTAAATGTTTTTTCTAAAATACTTTTAATTTCTAAATTTTGATGTAATTTAAAAAAAAAAAAATTGTTTGAACTTTGGCATGCCCTTTGTAAAAACCTAGGTAAATTTTAAATTTTTATTTTTTTGGAGCTTAAGGGCTCATGCACCCACAGGATGGCCCTAGGGCATGCCCATTTGGATGCACTAGGGAGGAGCTAATCTCCTACCCTCGATCCCCTTTGAACAGTTATCGCATATCCCTCGAGTTATACATAGCCCATGGGCTATGCATTGAGTTCCCAAAGGGCCTCCCAATGCATATCCCAACGGATATGCAATGCGTACCCAAAGGGAGGCCCATTGCATAGCCTGTGCGCTATGCATTGGGCGTCCATAGCCTGAGGGCTATACAATGGGCCTCGAGCTATGGGCGCCCAATGCATAGCCCACGGGCTATGCAATGGGAGCCCCTTGCATAGCCCTTGGGCTATGCATTAGGCACCCATCTTGCCTGCCCAACGGCAAGCGCTATGGGTGCCCAAAGGGAGCAAGGGGAGAGTGGAACCCCTACCCTCTTTGGGAGCTCACAACGCCCAAAGTGGGAAGGGGGATGGGGGAATCGATTGCGTCGCTCATTTGGGAAAGTGTTGTGGACACTCAAGGGTGGGGATCCACTCCCACCGACCCCCTTTGGGTTCCCAAAGCGCCCGATGGGTGGGCGCTCGCCCATAGCATAGCTCAAGGGCTATGCATTGGGCGCGAGCGCACCCAAAGGGGCACCCAATGCATATCCCATGGGCTATGCATACAAGGAATGCATATTCCATGGGCTATGCATTGGGCGCTCAAAGGGCCTGAGGGGAGGATCCATGCACCCAAAGGGGTGAGTCTTAGGGATGCCCCTTTGGGTGTTAGGATATTCCTATACTCCATCCTAGTCCTACCAGCATCTCCATCCTTTGCATTTTCAGTCTTGCATGCATTTTTGCATGCAACATGCATTCTGCATGCATTGCATGCATCCACATGCTACCCAGTCATCAGGTTGACACCTCCAGCACCTAGTCCCTAGTCTTCCAGCACTCGGGAGCTTATTTCCACTCAAATTGAGCCCTCCTAGCCAGTGATGCGCCCATATCTCACCATCCACTTGACAAAGGCGCCCTTCTTCACCTACTAGTCCAGTTGTCTTCAGTTAACTGAGTTCTCTCCCTGATTTTAGGCTTGAATGACTCTTAACTGGCCTTACCATTCGGATGGACCTCCAGTGTGACTAGACTACTCATTCTGACTCCAGTTAGCTCCTCATGCGCCCTCCATTGAGCCTCCTTCATTCAGTTAGTTCCAGTTACACCTACCACACTCAATTAGACTCGGTTTGACTTATGGTTGATAGTTACTTGAGCATTGATGACTCCACTGATTATGAGATAGACTACTAGTTGTGCTCCGATGACACTCCAGTGATCTTTTGATCACTCCATGAAGGCCAATTCGAATTGCCACCTTGGAATTCGAATTCCTCATGCATTGTATTTTTTTTTTCCATTTGTGATTAATGAATTAGTGTGTGTGAAGTATTTTTGCTCCTATCTGAGTTCTACTGTATTATTATTATGTTGCTCATCTTACTGCATTGACCACTCTTAATCTTATTCCTAAATTCTTTCTTGTGAGGTATACATCATCTCTTAGATCTGCTGTGAGGATTTTCACATGGTATCAGAGCATGTTGAGAGTATTGTTTATCTCCATTCCTGAGATTTTTTTGTAGGTTATTATCAAGATTTCGAGTGCAGCAGTTTCTGCATTTTTGCAGCAGTAGCAGTTGCAGATATTTTCTATTGTTTTTGTAGGTCTTCTACAGCTTCCATGTATTCAGAAGAAATCTATCCTCCTCCATTCAACTATGATCATCTTTCTCCATTCATCTATGATGAATGGAAACGAAAGATGATAGCACATTTGAAGAGAAATGGTCTCTTTGATTATTGTTTTGAAAGAGAGTTCGAATCCTCTAAAGAAAAGATTGACTGGTTAAATAATGGTGACAGAGCCATGGGAACCATGATGCTTTCTATGTCTCGATGTTTGGTACATCAATTCATTGATGATGTTGAATCTCCAAAAGAGCTATGGGCCTACCTGGATGAAAGATTTGGAAATCAGAACGAAGGGACTGGTTCGAGAGAAAACCCACTATTGCATTCGCTTTCCTTGATGGTCTCTCAGATCATGAATCAGTATCAAACATATCTCATATTGAAGTTGTCCACAAAGAACAAGAAATTGTAGATTCTACACTCATGGTCCAAATTTCTTCTATTTCAAATTATGTGCCAGCTCACACTCTAGAAAATGGAGAAGGTCTTAAATCCTCTCTTGCACCAGAGTTTGTTGGTTTGCATCATGATCTATTGAATGTTTCAGAGGTAAAATCAGCCATTGGAGGTAATGCATTCGCTCTCCTTCATCACTCACCTCTTATGTACTACTATATGATCATTATTTCATGCTTTCAAAAGGTTATTGAAGATAATGGACATTGCCATTCGCTTGGGATAATTTCTCATGCATTTACTGGTTTTGATCTCACCTCTAATGGTTCAAAGGCGATCTCAAGAAACCATGATTCAATTCTTGGATCTAATTTGGATTCCAAGCAAACACTGATATTTGATGGCCATTGCCACTCGCTTGGGGAAATTTCTCATGCATTCAAAGGTTTAGATCTCACCTCAAATGGTTCAAAGGAGATCTTAAGAAACCATTCCTTAAGTCTTGGATCTGATTTGGATTCAAAACATTTACTATTATTTGATGGTTCTTTTTGGAATAATCTTACCCATGATGGTTCGAAGGAGAAGACAAAAGACTATCTGCACACTCATAGATTTGATCCTACCTCAGCTGATTCGAATCACAAGTTCAAGGATCATCCTCATACTTTTGGATTTGCTCTCATCACATTCGATCTAAAGAGCAAGTACAAGCACATGCTTTTTGAGCATGATCCACTTCTTCCCAAGAAGAAGATACCTCCAGACATATGACCAAGCATCACACCTGCTTGAGTTTGGAGCATTTATTTTTGTGTGTGCCTTACAATCTATTTTGAGGGGGGCGTATTTTTCCCATGAGGTTTTCCCCATTTCCTCGGTTTATTTGACTGTTATTATTATTCATTGTATTGGGTGACCTTTGGTCTCAGTTACCAGGGCTCAGGATGGATTAAGGGGGGGTGTTAGGATATTCCTATACTCCATCCTAGTCCTACCAACATCTTCATCCTTTTCATTTTCAGTCTTGCATGCATTCCTACATGCAGCATGCATTCTGTATGCATCCGCATGCTGCCCTATCATCAGGTTGACACCTCCAGCACCTAGTCCCTAGTCTTCCAGCACTTGGGAGCTTATTTCCACTCAGATTGAGCCCTCCTAGCCAGTGATGCACCCACATCTCACCATCCACTTGACAAAGGAGCCCTTCTTCACCTACCAGTCCAGTTGTCTTCAGTTAACTGAGTGCTCTCCTTGATTTTAGGCTTGACTCACTCTTAACTGACCTTGCCACTCCGATGGACCTCCAGTGTGACTAGAATGCTCATTCTGACTCCAGTTAGCTTCTCATGCGCCCTCCACTAAGCCTCCTTCATTTAGTTACTTCGAGTTAGACTCGGTTTGACTGATGGTTGACAGTTACTTGAGCATTGATGACTCCACTAATGATGAGATAGACTACTAGTTGTGCTCTAATGACACTCTAGTGATCTTTTGATCACTCCATGAAGGCCAATTTGAATTGCCACTTTGTCATTCGAATTCCTCATGCATTGTATTATTTATTTGTCCATTTTTTATTAATGAATTAGTGTGTGTGAAGTATTTTTGTTTCTATCTGAGTTCTACTGTATTATTATTCTATTTCTCATCTTACTGCATTGACCACTCTTAATCTTATTCCTAAATTCTTTCTTGTGAGGTATACATCATCTCTTAGATCTGCTGTGAGGATTTTCACATTGGGAACATGAGGGCGGAGCTAAGCTCCTCTTCTCAGCCCCCCTTTAAAACTAAAAAAAAATTATGCTTTTTGTAACTATATGTTTACTCTTTTTTCAAGTGAAAGTTTTTTTTTTTAAACATATACTAAAAAAAATTATTTCTAACCATGGGGAAAATGGCATCAAGAAAGCTATCTTTAAACATCTCTGGAATGAGATCGTCGATGAAGTCATAAAAAAAACCAGTTGAGCCATCTGAGAATGTTGCACGTGATGAATTTGTATCTAGTGATTATTTAAAAACCAAGAATGCTAGAGAATGGAAACACGAACCAGATGAAGAGAAAATGGACTATTCTTGGTTTCTGAAAGAGAAATATCAAGGCAACCCAAACAGTATTCACTCATATTGTGCTACATTTGCATATCTTAAAAACGTTTATAACTCATTGGGATTGTTGCGAGATATTTGTTTGGTGCCGGGTAAATACATTGTTTATGCACTAGTGAAACAAGCTAAAACCTATGTCAAAATCTGATATTCTTTGAAGGTTTCAAACTATAAGGTTGAAAAAAATTTCACATAATTTTTTGCAGAAGTCATGCACGATATTGAGCACAAGAGTGTAAGTTTCTATATTTTTGTATCTTTTTGAATTTCTTATAGTCTGGATTATATGACAATGTTATATATTTAATACAATAATGTTTTTATTTCACATGATTTTTCTATGCCACTTTCCCATATTTTGAATGGAATTTATTCTACAGAATAAAATCCGATGGATGTCGTTAATGTCTCTCTTCATAAGGGAGAAGCACCAAAGAAAAAATGAGTGCAAAATGTTCATATTGAAGAAGTACAAGAACAGAAAGGAAAAGGTGTCCAACAATCAAATGAAGTACCTAGGAAGGTTACATTCAAAAGGATATCTCTCCCAACTGAACATGATCAATGAATTGTTGTTGATGAGGATGTTACTTCTACTGGTAAGAGTAAGAAACACTCTTCCAAAAGACCTATGCATGAGGATGTTTCCATTCCTGATCAATGGGTTGTTCTTTTAGATACAACTGCTTCAAGATATGAAAGGAGGAGAAGAGATGTTCAATCCAATGTTGAAAATCATAGTGAAAACTCGGAGGATAGTTTGGAATCATATGACTATAACACCTTGGAGATAATTGCAAGATGTGAAGGATGAAACACTTATATCTGCAATATTGTCACGTGTAAATTCAGGTTAATTATCCATGGAGGAAATGTGCAATGAATTTGAAAAGTAAGCTTATAGGTTGTTTTTATGTTTTAAAGTTTTTTTTTTTTGAGTTTAAGATTTTTTATTAATTAAGCATTGTGTTATTATTAGATGTGATTGTAAAAGTCATTTATTTTTACATCATGTAGTCATAAGGTTTACATAAAAATACAAGAGGATTTGGTTATGATGTTGGGTGAGAAGAGTTGGGATGATGTCAGATGCAACTATCTAGATTCAAACTCCATAGAAAACTTAAAACATTTTTGTTGCATACAAAAAGGTATGATGATTTATGTTATATTCTATTCTATTTATTTCTAAGTCAATTCATTTGTATTTTATTACTTATAGATATAATTTTGTTTTCAAAGAAGCCAAAGAAGCGTACAGTACCAGAGTCTTTCAAAATTCATATTCAAAGAGCCAAAATAGAATGACAAAGAAGACAATGTCTTGCAAATATTGAACTTGATGACACCCTTGATCATCACGTTTGGAATGGGCTCAACACTGTGCAATATAAAATGATTTTGGGTGATTGTGCAAACATTGAAAATCTTGTTCCCAAAAAGGAGTACTCCCTAGTTATTGCAGATATCCCTCATGGATACAATATCAAAAACATTACTTATGATTGTGATCCTTATACATACCAGTCATTCAATAAAGTGGTTTCGGTATTTCTAGACGTCACAACATCACCTCTATGGAGATTTCTTGTTTTCCATTCAGATGTCCAAGGAGGAACAGTGCTAACAACCTTCAAGGATAAAGCAAACTCAAGGAAACAATTGTATTGGTAAGATATTTGCAGTGTATTATTAAACATTTGAATTGAGAAACCAAATTTATTTTTCTATAAGTTAATTAGATTCGTATCTATTTCTATTACAGGCATAAGCCTAATATTCGTAGCTCCAGCAGTGATCCATTTATGAATGATACTGAAAACATATATCTTGCATGTTGGACAAAAGATGAGACTTATGAATCTCTTTTAATCAATGAAAATAGTGAAGTCAAATATAGTCAAATATTGTCTTATAATGTCGTGGTTAAAAAGTTGAGATATGAAGAAAGATATTTGAAAGGAGAGATTGTAAACATCTACCAGAATCCACAAGCATTGATTAATTATCGCATAGATACTTTTTCAAAAGAAGGAGATTGGGTTTTAAATTTGTTCTCTGGATCAGGTAATATTTCTGATATTACATATGAAACTAGTGACGTAATCTAAATTCAGTAATATATATTTTTTAAATTTATGTTTCATTATGCTATTTAATTTTTTTTGTTTTGTATGTGGTGATTAGGTACAACAATAGCATATTCGTTACAAAAAGGAATAAATTGCATATCCATTGATAATGATCCACTACAATGCAATTATATTAAGCAAAGAATTAATGCTATGAAAGTTCTTCCAGATGAAATGCAGGAAGTTGGTTTCAAGAAAGGAGGATTTAGTGAGTCAGTTGTGGAAAAGATGTCAATAGAGCCTCAACCTCCTTTAAAAGGGATGTTTGGAAAAGATCACTTTGGAAAATGTCAATTTCAATGAAGATTTCGGCCTACATGATATTGTTGATTAGTTTCATATCGTTGAGGAAAATGTTAAAGTTTACAAATTTTTGATAAGATATTTTTGTAATGTTTTGAATTTAAGATTTCATTTTGAGAATAAATGTTATCTTTTTAATATGCTATTTAGAAATATATGGTATACATTTTGTTGAGTTTATGTGAATCATCACTTTATGGAAAATAATGTTAAATAGTATCATTTGTATGCATCAAATAGAGGAAAATGCGTTGAAAAATGGTTTGAAATGTCTTTTTTCCTCTCTTTTTAGAAATTTGCCCAAAAATGACTTGTTTAAGATAAAAGTTTAATGAAAAAACTTTGAAAATGCATATATTTTTCATTCTAACTAGCTTCTAAATCTTTAAAAAATTCAAAAAAGTGTGTATTTTTGCATTATAACTAGCTACTAAATGTAGATTTTTTTTGTAAAATTTGAAAAAAGGCCCTTGTAAATAAAAAGTTATAGTTTTCTTATGACCAAGAAGTTTCAAAATCACAACAAGATGGCTCAAAATGAAAGTATACACACTTTTTGAAAGGAAGGTAAAAAAAAGCTACTAAAATTGACCCCCAAAAAAACAAGAACAATTCCAAGTTCTCGTCAAGTTGTATGATGTGTTCATAAATTGGCCATTCAATATCACGTATAGTTGGTCAAGTTTACCTTTATACATATTTTCTATTAAATTGGAAATATGTTTTAACCTTCACAACCATAAACCGAATCTAAACATTTTGCAAACAACTCATTGTAACAAATATTCTTCTTGGAAATTTGGAATCTTTACCTAGATGGTGCCTCGTCCTTCCACATGGAATCCTATGCGTGAGATTCATACTGTTTTGTATAATTATTCATGGATAGTTTCTACAACTTCTATAAATTTCCTCTAGATTTTCTGCGGTTTATGTAAATATCTTGTAGAGTTTCTGCAATTTTTGCAGATGTCCTATACCGGCTTATGCACATTCTGTAGAGATTATTCGGGGTTTTTCACCTTCCAAGGATCTCATGTAACACTACTGGGTTTAAATGTCTCATTCCACGCTTGTTCGAGTATATTTTGTGTCAGATTGACATGGCTTCTAATTTTGGTCAAACATTCATGGACAAACATCACTTGAGCGACATTACTAAGCATGGAACTAACATCGAATACTACTTGGTTTTTTCACAATTTATCTCATAAAAAACATGGATAGATTGTTAGTTGTACATCGAACGAACGTTGAATAAGCAACACTCCGTGAGGTTGGTTGAACTTCCAAAAAGAGACGTTACCTAACGTGGAATGAATGTTGATTTAATGCACAAAATATACAATCCCAACGTGGATCTAACATTGGTCAAATGTCCAAAAATATATGTTTGCGACGTGGATCTAACATCGAACAAACGATCGAAAAGCTACGTTTGCAACATGGATCTAACATCACTCAAACATCTAAAAATTTGTGTTTGCAATGTGGACGCAATGTCAGTCATACGTTTGAAAAGCTACATTTTGAATGTAGACCTAACATCGGTTAAATGTCCAATAAGCCACATCTACAATTTCCTCAAACAAAAAAACCATGGATGTTCCATCAAACTATGTCGAGTGTTCTCTAAATAATTCACATTAGAATTATGTTGCCAACGTACAATCCACATTGTTTGTATGTCGAACGAACGTTGGTTAAATGTTTGATAAGCCACATTTATAAATGGCTTGAACAAAAAAAATGGATGTGATTTCCAAGTCTCATCGAATGAACATCGATTAACCCATAAATAATCGGTGTTAGAGTTATGCCACCTTAATTCAACCCACGCTACTCGTGCGTTGGATGAATGTTGGGTAAACGTCTAATAAGCCATGTTATGATAAATGGATTGAACAAAAATAAGTGTATACCTAATGTCAAAGTCTCATCAAATCAACATCGTTTAACCCATAAATAATCGATGTTAGAGTTATGGTACCAACGTTTGACCCACACCCCTCATACGTCAAACGCATGTCAGTTAAATGTTTAATATGGAACATTTATAAATGGCTTGAAATTTGTGATTTTTATGCACAATGTTTTCCTAGTCTATGGTAAGTTGCAAGGGATCAATGGCTTGTAAGAAATGGGTTGCACTGCCTCAAAAGCTACCATCAATTCGATGGGATGCACTACCTCAAAAGTTGGCATTGCCTCTAAAGCTAGCATGATCTCCTTTACAACAAAAAAAATCCATTCACTATTATTCTCATGTCCATTAGTCATGTGTCTTTCTTTGGCTTCTCATATGTTGAAAAGAGGGTTTGTTCTCCATGAAACTCCAAAGGATCTTTAATATCAATAGTGCCTCCAATTTGGATTCCCAATAATGGATTTTGAGATGAGACGGTTCAAGATTGAGCCATGTTTACCCATTGTGCCATCTCTAGCATTCAAGACCTTTGTAAGAAGTGACAATTGATTATGAGACTGACCTAGCTTGGTGTTGATAATGACATATTCTCCATGATATCTTTAAGCATTTGATATACTGCCTTCCACTTGCAAAGGAACTTCTCTAATAAAATTTCAAAAAATAGGCCAATTATGTGGAGGCAATATTAAAAAATGCATAATTGATCTTACACTTGATCAATTGACTATGAATCAATGCTTGTGTGAACTCATAATTGTTATATTTTCTATGAAACTCACTACAATCTATCTATTTCTGTAATAAAACTTATCGATCATTTTCTACAAGGGGAAAACCACATAATTTCTTACATTCATGATAATACAAAGTGATCAATATCTCATGGTAAAAAGAAAAAAAGCTATTTGAAAAGAAACTAAACTATGTTTGTTAATATAATGACATCCTTCTACAAAGCTTAAGAGATTATATCATATTACATGGGAATGAATAAGTCTCTAAATGGTCCATAGGTGCATTGCCACATATCTATACTGCGATTTTGATTTCAAACATTGAATTCAAATGCCTTATGAACTCCCTTGACACACTAGATATAATGAACCCTCCTGCCCATATCCTTCAATTATCCATGAGGATTAACATATTTTCTCTTTTCCTTCTAATCATAGGTTACATTATCATGGTATGTGGATGCTATAGGAATTTTTATTTTCATATCAAGTTGGAAAGTGCTTCTAGCAGCTCTTATTATGTTTTGACCTTCACCTCATCACTCTTGTGCTATTAAACTTTTTATGTAGTAAGAAAATTCAAAACTAATTAACATTTTTTTAATCACATAATATATGACAAATCTCTTGGTAGATTCAAATTTAAGACAACTTTTACACTTACCATATTTTATGGATTTGGTAAGTCCTAATTAGATGAAAAGGAGTTGTTCAATTGGGTAGGTTTTGTGCATACCTAGATCTTTATCAATTGAATGCATGCATCAAGCCAATTGATATGAACTCCTTATATAACCTGAGATTTCAATTGGATTTCATCTAAAAAGTTCACCTTGGTGAATCCATAGATTTGGTTTGGTATGGGGTATGATGTTTGCACATTCTAATATTTTTTAACCCAAAAATTGTCAATTTTAAATAGAACCCAGTAATCCACCCAAAATTTTCCCTATAAGAGCATCATGATTTACTTCACTCTTTAGGATTTTAAGCTCAAACAACAAATTATGGCCAAGTTCTTGATGGGTGATGCACTAAAGACCTTCAACCTATGTTACAATTCACTACAAAGGATTGGTGCCTTGCAAGAAATTGGTCTATGGTCAACTGCATCATAGGAGGAGAAGGGAGAATTCAAAGCTTGATTAGCCCAATGATAGACGCACAAATTATTATTTTATGGTGAGAATCCAAAATAAATCCAGGGGGAGTCACAAGGGCATCATCAAATTTCATTTTTCTCTTTTCTCTAAGAAAATAAGGATTGTCATTTTTATCCAAAGGCATTTCTATTTTGAAAATTTAGTCTCAATATATGAAGTCCAATTGCTACACATTGGGATTGGAATGCAATCTCCTCTCGAGTGATATATCCTATTTCAATCCAATAAGAAACTTTAAATAACAAAATATTATGATTTGGAAAATTCGATGCAGATGTGTTAGTTCTTAATAAGGCAAGTACAACTTATCTGACTCGCAGTCATGATCATGTAAGGTAGAGGAAATGCTTATCTAGGAATCATACCTACACACAAATAAAACAAATAGTATTAGATCATATATTACACAATGTAAGGTCCCTGGACCTCCCTTGTGGCCTTCAGATGGCACTGAAGTTCCGGCGTTACTTTTTTTTCTTCTTTTACTTTTGAATCTACACACAGTCACACTGGACTCAGATCCACAATCCACCATTGCGATCCGTAGTGCGCAAATGTTTCTTTCCGCAATCCGCAATCCGCATTGCATCTTTCCACAATCCACAATCTACAATCGCATCTTTCCGCAATCCGCAATCTGCATTGCGTCTTTCTGCAATTTGCAATCTGCATTGAGTCTTTCTGCAATCTGTAATCACGCCCTTCTGCAATCCGCAACCTACATTCCATCTTTCCGCAATCCGCAATTGTGCCCTTCCGCAATCCACATTGTGGAAGTCGGAATGCGGAATTCCAACTTCCAACTTCCGGAAAAATTCCCTTTCCACAATCCGCATTACGGAAGTTAGAATCGCAAAAGCCTAACTTTAAACTTCCGAAAACTTCACCTTTTTGCAATCCGCAATCTGCATTGCGGAAGTCAAAATTGCGGAATCCTAACTTTAAACTTTCGGAACTTCACTTTCCACAATCCGCAATCCGCATTGCAGAAGTCGGAATTGCGGAAGCCCCAACTTCTCCATTTCTGCAATTTACTAAGGCAAACTTCTAAGGGGCATAACTTCCTCATCCGGGGTCCAAATGAGGAAAGGTTTGTACCATTGGAAATTTATTGGAGAGCTCTATCCAATGGTATAATCTCCTGCTCATATGAGGTATCTAACCTCCTAATTTTCTTCTCTAAATTTTTGTCTATAAAACTTCCAACATACTTTCCAACCCTTAACAGATCTCTACCTATCTCTTGCCATAACCCATCTTTCCTCTGTCCCACATAGCGGTCTAGGAATACCCCAGACCCCATAACCATCCCCATGATTAATTAAGGTTAAGCAGTCCATTACAAGGTTAAACATCTCATAAAAAACACATAGAATAAATGAAACTAAGGCTAACCATACATCTAACACATGTAAATTAGTAATGCATAAAACTCATGCAACCGAATGAAGTATTCAATCTTTACTCAGCCTTTCACTTAGACTTACACAGGGTCTATCTATTATTCCCATTCACATAACATTCATTCAACAATATTAAGCAAAACAACATGATAATAACACATGAAATAACATTATTCATTCCACAGAATACTTATCTTTGTATCTTGAAGTTGCCCCAACAACTGGCTAAGTGAGAGCAACATTCCACCCAACCTTAGGTCTTTGTCCAGCCTATACTCTTTCAACTGAGATACCACCCCGATATGGACTATGTATCCACTAAGGAGGGCTAGGTAGGCTCTCTAATAGTCAAGATCCACTTCGAATGCTAAGCCAACCTATAGTTGGGTTTGTCAAGCAATCCAAGAAACATACTCATGCTAAGCCACCCTACAGTTGGGTTTATCAAGCCTCCACATGCTAAGCAAACCTACAAATGCATATATCAAGCATACAGGGAAATAGGGAGGATATTGCTAAGCCAATGAGATCAACCATAGAGCTACAGACATCTCAACCACTCAGCAAACAAGGCACCCACATTATCCACCTCACCCAACACAAGGAAGGCCCTCTTCTATGCAACACAGTCCCTCAAGGCCCCTTACATTCCAGTGATATTCAGGGTAGGCATAAGAAGGTCTGACTGCTAGTTTTATTAGATCGTAGTCTTCACTGGGTTTTGTCAAGCATTCCCACCCTAAACCCAATCTTTTACTTCTACTCAACGGGTTGGTTTATTCTAGGGTTGCATACTAAGCTCTGTCTCGCAACTCGACTCTCTGATTGCGGAATTCTAGACTTCACACAGCTTCCTCAAGCTATGCATGCCCTGTAATCTTCCTTCGAACTCGTCTTCAAGTTTCTACTCAAATATCACGCATGCGCACGGGATCCCTCGGGTACTCGGCTCTACTTCTTTAGCTCTCTCTACGTCTCAAGGTCTCTCCCCAGTAGAACAATTCCTCTAACCAACAACCGATAGAATGCATGAACTAAGTGCAAAACCAAAAATTTTGAATGTCGGAACGACAACCCAAAGAGTGAACCTCCAACTCAGATATTTGTGTTGTTTTTATCCCCTACAAATATCCTCCACAGGCTTACCTTCTCCACGTCCTGTAACCGAATCCGTACCCGCACAGGGAATCAAATCGGTTACTCCTGCCCAAGTGGTAGGATGGGTCACCATCCCACAACTCCCTCACCTCTCCCTAGTGGATACATTCTCCCACTTCTCATTAGCTGCCTCACTTATCCAGTTTGGGTATTTCATTGCAATATTAAACATTCACATTAGTTACAAAATTTCATGGGTTAATATCACATGCATAGTTTCACTATCAAATACTTTCCTATGAAAATAAACCTTCAAAATCCACTAGTGGGGCCTTGGCCTTGAGCTCCACACTAGGATCGACACACATTGCACAAACATAATATTTAAATTAAGGCCAATAATTACTAACACAGGGTAGGGGTATTACAACTCCCTCCCCCTTATAATAACATCGTTCTCGGTGTTCTCAAAACTGAACAAAAATGGGAATGCCACTCTCATGGCATCCTCCAGCTCCCAGGGCTCCTCCTCTGGACTAAGTTGCTTACATTGCACCTTTACTTGTCTGATGACTCGCCTTCAAAGTAAGGTAACCTTCTTTTCGAGGATGCATATAGGCTCCACTTGGAATTCTCCCTCTGGTTCCACCTGTATCACATGCCAATCAATGATGTGATTAGGATCATGTATATATTTCTTAAGCAAAGAGACATGGAAAACATTATGAGATTTCATGTTAGCAAGTAATGAAATCCTATATGCAACTGGTCCTATTCTCTCAAGGACTTCAAATGGTCCATAATATATGGGTGCCAACTTGGCACAAATTCCCAACTTCATGGAGCTCTTCCTTGGTCTCACTCTCAAGTAAACATGATCCTCAATCTGGAATTCCTTATGCACTCTCTTCAAATCTACATAACTCTTCTGCCTATCCTGAGATGCCTTCAAATTCTGCCGGATCTTAACAACTTCATGTTCCATCTCTTCAATCATTTCAGGTCCAAGCACTACCCTATTCACATGGTTGTCCTAATTTACTGGAGTTATGCATCCTATGGCATACAAAACTTCAAAAGGGCTCATCTTCGAAGATGCCTAGTACCCATTGTTGTTGGAAAATTATACCAAGTTTAGGTAGTCCTCCCACTTGGATGGTTTATCCATCACATACATCCTTAACATGTCTTCAAAATATAGTTTACTCTCTCAGTTTGACCATTTGTTTGAGGATGATAGGTTGTACTGAAATTCAACTTAGTTTCCAACTCTTGGAATAACCCATTCCAAAAATTGGAAGTTAATTTTGTGTTCCTATATGAAACTATTGCCTTGGCAATCCATGCAACCTGAATATCTCTCTCGTGAATATATTTTCAATATCATTGGCCTTGTGAGTAGAATTAACTTGAATAAAGTGAGCTATTTTTGATATCTTGTCCACTACAACCATCATGGAATCATGCGTCTTCACAGTCATGGGAAAACCTGTTATGAAGTCCATAGAAATCACTTCCCATTTCCACTCTGGAATGGGAAATGGATGCAACAATCCTGTTGGATGTTTATGCTATGCCTTGACCTGCTGACACTTTTAACATCTAGAAATATACTCTACTATGTCCTTCTTCATCCCATGCAAAAGTATTGTTTTATTGCTGCGGTTATAGTTTTTGATACCCTGGGTGACCAGAATATGGATTTTTGTGTATCTCTCCCAACACAAGCTCCTTCAATTCTGCATAGTTTGGAATGTACAGTCTGTAATCTTGGTACATAAGGACACCATCCTCTCCAATCTGATATCCTGCACACTTGTTATCCACCTTGCCCTGCTGCAACTTCTCTTTGATCTGTAGGTAAGCTTCATCAGTAGCTTGAACTTCAACGATCCTTGCTTTCAAATCTGATTTACAAACACTTAATGTTGCAACATGAAATTTCTCGCTGAGCGCATAAGCAACCTTATTCCCCTTTCCTTTGACATGTTTAATGTCCAAATCAAACTCACAAATAAATTCCATCCATCTAGTATGTTTGGAATTTAGATTTGGTTGGTCAAACAAATATTTTAAACTCATGTGGTCTATTCTGAGTTCAAATCTTCTTCCCAAAAGATAATGCCTCCATTTCTTGAGAGCATGCACTATGGCTGCCAGCTCTAGGTCATGTGTGGCATAGTTCCTTTCATGATCCTTCAGATTCCTTGACTCATAGCCAATTGCAAATCCGTCTTGCATGAGTACTCCACCCAATCCTTCTATGCAAGCATATGTGCACACCACAAAGTCTTTATTTGAATCTGCAATCTTTAAAATAGGAGCACTGGTAAGTAATTATTTTAGCTTTTGAAAACTCCTTTCACACTTCTCAGACCATATAAATTTGACTTCCTTCCTTTTTAATCATGTAATTGGGTGAGCTATCTTGGAGAAACTTTCAATGAATCTTCTATAGTACCATGCAAGGCCCATAAATGATATTACATCTGCAACATTTCTTGGGGTAGGCCAATCCATTATGGCCTCAATCTTCTATGGGTCTACTGCAATACATTTTGCTAAAATGACAAGTCCCAAATACTGCACCTTCTCTTGATAAAAGTCACACTTGCTTAGCTTTGGATACAACTGGTGTTCTCTAAGGACTTGCAGTCCCATTCTCAAATGTTCAGTATGCTCTTCTTCATTCTTTGAATACACCAGAATGTCATCTAAGAATACAATCACAAACTTGTCCAAGTATTTGTTGGAGACGTTGTTCATAAGACACATAAAAGTAGCAGGTGCATTGGTTAGGCCAAATGGAACCACAGTAAACTCATAGTGTCCATATCTAGTTTGAAAATTTGTTTTTTGAATGTCTTCATCCTTTATCCTCACTTGATGGTAGCCAGACCTCAAGTCAATCTTGGAAAACACTTTAGATTCCTTCATCTAGTCAAACAAGTCATCAATTCTTGGAAATTGATACTTTTTCTTGATTGTTACCTTGTTTAGTTGTCTGTAATCTATACATATCCTTAAGGTTCCATCCTTCTTCTTAACAAACAACGCAGGTGCACCCCAAGGAGATACACTTGGTCTGATATACTCCTTGTCCATTAACTCTTGCAACTGTATCTTTAATTCTATCAGTTCAGTTGTGCTCATTCTATAAGGGGCTTTGGAGCTTGGTGCTGCTCCTGGAACAAGGTTAATGGAGAAATCAATGTCCCTCTTGGTTGGTAATCTTGGCACTTCATCTGGAAATATATCCTGGAACTCCTGCAATAGTTGAAAGTCTTCTAACTTTGATCCTTTATCTTCTGTTAATTCTGATATATGCACAACATATAATTGATAGCCATTTCTATAGAACTTTCTCAGCTGTAAGGTTGAATCGCCTCACTGAAACTTGTTTTGGAATTCATTTAACCAACCTTGGTCTTCCTTCATCATCAATACACTCAAGTACCTTCTTGTAGCAGTTAATCTTGGCTCTATGATTCTCCAACCAATCCATGCCTATCAGGGCATCATAATATCCTAAGGGTAGTACATTCAAGTTTACCTCGGTGGAATCTCCATTCAGTTCTACAGGACATTCCACCACTAATTCACTCACCTTTCTCTTGGTTCCAGTGGCTAGTTGAACTAACCAAGACTTACTATGTTTCACTTTACCAAGTGAACAACTTTTGACCACTTTAGTGTACACATAACTATGAGTAGATCCTGGATCAATTAAAACAGAAATAGATTTCTTAGCAATATTACCTTCAACTTCTACCACTGCTGCTTGGTGGTCTGCCTGGTGATCATCCAATGCTGTGTTGATGTATATGTAACTTCAGAATGTATTTCATCCATGTATTTAATTTATATATTATTGTACTCTTATGGAGATGTGCCATTCCTCTATACGGAAGTATCGTCATTTGTATTGACAACTGTCGCAAGTGTGTGAACTTGCCGATGGGTTATTAGACCACCATGTGTGGGGTCGACCCTTATTTTATGTAATATATGGTTGATGTACCTAGCTAGACAAGTCGGCCCCATAAGGTCAGTGAGCAAACAAAACAAGTATAAATAGAGATCGGGAGATCTCTATTTGGATCACTCGGAAACTCATTCTTCCTTCACTCAGAAAGTGGCGCACTAGTGAGGAGGAGGATCATCTGCTACTAGGAGACTATCTCTATGTATTTTGGTTGTACTTTGGTTGATCCATTTCTCTCTCTATCTTTGAGGAAGTTGTGTGGTTTTTCACCTTAGGGTTTTCCCCACGGAAACTCTGTGTCTCTTGTCTCTCATGCTTTTGCTTCTTGTGATGATTAACATGCTTGTTATGATTGATATGCATTGATATACTGTACATGTTATTCTCTCAGTAAATCTCCTAGAGTATTGTGAATTAATGCTCAAAATTTAACATGGTAGCCTGAGAAGAAGACACTGTGCAGTGATGGAAACTAGTGTTTCTTGTTTATTGGGATTCTCTCCACAAAGTTTGGAAAAGCAGTATAGTAGATTAACTCTACTCATCAAGGAGAATCTATCTGTCCAGTCAGAATTCAATTCTGAGCATTTTCAGATTTGGCCCTAAAAATTAGGGTTTCCACAAAAATAGGAATTTCTGGAATCTGAAGACATAGCTGGAAGATTCTTGAAAAAATCAAAGTTTAGAGCCTTGGATCGAGATTTTTGGCTGGGTAGATCTCCGGGAAACTCAAACCCTAATTTAGGGTCCTCCTTAGTGAACCCGGGAAGACAAAAAGGCATTTTTGAAGGGTGTAGCTTTGCAGATCTCAAATTCTGAATACACCAAGTTGATCAGCTCATCAAGGCACATCTTTCTATCCTTTTAGAAAGTTGAATCTCACATTTTGAATTTTTAGGGTTTCTCTGACAAAACCCTAATCCAGGACCAGATCCAGTTTTCAGCAATTCAAGTGGTAAGATCTAAATCTTTTCTATTTCCATTTGAAGTACTCTTTAAATATGTCTCACCACACCAAGCTTGAGGATAAGCTTTAAGGGGCTGATAACTTCCGAGCCTGGAAGTATAGGATTATGTTAATCCTGGAAGAGAATGAGTTGGACTCATATGTAAAAGAAGACATCCCTATCCCTGAGGATGAAGAAGCTAAGATATTGCATAAGAAGAACTTGGTCAAGGCAAAGAGAATCATTGTTGATTCTATCAAGGACCATCTCATCCCCCATGTGTCATCTCTGAAGACACCCAAAGAGATGTTTGATTCACTATCCAAGCTATTTGAAGGGAAGAACATAAATCGGAAGATGACTCTACGGAACCAATTCAAAGGGGTAAAACTTCAGAATGGAGAATCCATTCAATCTTATTTTTCTAGGGTCTCCCAAATCAAGGAACAACTAGAAGCAGTGGATGAAATCGTGGAGAATGGTGAAGTTGTCATGACCACTCTAAATGGCCTACCTAGCTCATGGGACTCCTTTATTCAAGGAATCTGTGCAAGAAATAATTTGGTATCCTTCAGCAGACTACGGGAAGAATGCTCACAAGAAGAAACAAGGCTTGTGGCACAAGAAAAAAAGATGGGAAATGAAGATCAAGCTCTCACAGCTCACACCAAGAAAGGGAAGTCCAAGAGAAAGCCATCTCACTCCAAGAAATATTCACATCACTATCAAGAAAGAAGAATATGCTTCACCTATAATGAAAAAGGACATATTGCCATAAATTGTCCCAAGAACAAAAAGGACAACAACAACTTCAACAAGAAGAAGAAGGGCAGCAAAAGAAGGTATCATGCTCATGCTTTCGAGGATGATGAACCTCCCAAGAAGAAGGCTAGAGCAGAAAGTGATGATGATGACTCATCAAGCGAAGAAGAGTATGTTCTAATCTCTGCTCTCACAGGTACTATCTCTCATGGTTGTAATGATTGGCTTATTGACAGTGGGGCTTCAAAACACATGACTGGGTTTAAAGAATCCTTTGCTAATCTATCTGAACATGAGTCACCCCACAAGGTGAAACTTGGGGATGACTACCAATACCCTATCAAATGAAGTGGTGAGGCCTCCTACAATCTAGACTCTGGGAATTCTTTGAAGATGAAAGATGTTTTGTATGTACCTGGGCTCAAGAAGAACCTACTCTCCATATCCACATTGGATGCAAAAGGTATGATGGTTGCATTTGTGGATGGCCAAGTTCTAATGTGGCCAAGGGGAAAGACCATAGATGATGCAGTAGTGATTGGAGAGCAAGAGGGAGGATTGTACAAATTGAAGGGACAACCTGAACATGCCATGATACATGAATCCATGGAGCCAAATGAACTTTGGCATCAAAGGCTTGTACATGAGCACTACAAAGCACTACCAATTGCAAGCAAAGTTGTAGAAGGTCTTCCTGAAATCAAGACCAAGTATGAAGGTATTTGCAAAGGTTGTGCAAAAGGAAACAACACAAAGAAGATATTTCCAAGCAGTGAAAGCAAGGCATAAGGAATTTTGGAAATTATCCACTCCAATGTATGCATCTCGGTGCCATCCAGTTATCTTAGTGGGTATGTGCACTATGGTTCTTTCATTGATGATTTCTCTAGGAAGACTTGGAATTATTTCTTGAAGAACAAAAATGAAGTATTCAGCAAATTCAAAGCCTTGATAGAAAACCACATTGAAAAGAAGATCAAGACCTTTAGATCCGACAATTGTGGAGAATTCACTTCAGAAGACTTCAAGAAGTTATGCAGTGATTTAGGGATTAAGAGGGAGTTCACCACTCCTTACAATTCACAACAGAGAGGAGTAGAACAAGTTACTTCATAATAGGATTCCAGCAGCTCTTGCAAGGAAGCAAAAATTCAGAGGGAGTCCACCCAACAAACAAACAAAGATAAGTATTTGAATTGTCATTTCTTGTATATTATGTTTGTTTAAAAATGTTATTCAGTGATGTATATGCTTATGTTCATAGACTTAGGTACTACTAATAAGCAAGTAATGGGTAAGTGGCCTATGGTACTGTACAACATTCCATTGCTACTTGTCTAGAATGAAACCTCTTTGCTGACATGTTGGGAGTTGTGTACACTTTTAACAATGTTCTGGTAGAGATTGGAAGGCATCTAGAAAGTTACGGGATATGGATAAATGTTGTATTGAAGCATTGGCTAAAATAATTGCATGACTGTATGACATATATTCTTATGTGTAAGATTTTGTTATGAAACTATGAGATGTTTTTAATCATGCAATTTAACTTGTCTTGTAGGAAAGATCGTATACCATCACCTACAAAATAAGGACTACAACATTTGTTCCAGCAACAAAGTTATCTATTGAAGATATTGAAGTTCCCAGGATCTGGGATGAAGTAATGAAAGAATGCCATGATCCGTCGATCATGAAGAATGATAGTTGGGATGTGGTCCCAGACCTGAAGGGAAGTCTGTTGTGACTTCCAAATGGATTTACAAGATCAAGCATGTTGCAGATGGCAGCATAGAAAAATACAAGGCAAGATTTGTAGCTCATGGCTTCTTTCAGAAAGAGGCAATAGACTATGAAGGAACTTTTGCCCCTATAGCCAGGTACAGTTCCATCAAATCAGTACTTGCCTTGGTTGCAGCGATGAAATGGAAGATACACCAGATGGATGTCAAGACTACCTTCTTGAATGGTGTAGTTGAAGAGGAAGTGTATGTGGAGCAGCCACTCGGTTTTGAAACACATGACAGGGAATCATATGTGTGCAAATTGAGGAAAGCCTTGTATGGCTTGAAGAAAGCTCCCAGAACTTGGTATGGTAGGATGGACAGTTTCCTATCTAGTTTGGGCTTTACCAAGAGTAAAGTGGATTCCAACCTTTACTACAAATTTGAGGAAGGGAATCCTGTGATTCTACTCCTATATGTGGATGACCTATTTGTAACAGGAGATGACAGATTGATTGTCGATACAAAGAGGAAGCTTGCTGCCGAGTTCGGTATGAAGGACTTGGGGATGATGCACTATTTTCTAGGTATGGAGGTGTGGCAGAGTACAAATGGGATCTTCCTTGGACAAGGGAAGTATACTGTAGATATCCTGAAGAGGTTTGGGATGATGGATTGCAAGGCCATGGCCACACCTATGGCATCAAATCTGAAGCTTCTTTGTGATGCTTCATCTGATCCACTTGATGTCTCTATATCGTCAGATGATTGGGTCCTTGATGTACCTAACAAACATGAGACCAGATATTTGCTTTGCGGTGAACACATTGAGCCATTTCCTGACAGATCCGAGGAGTGTTCACCTGGTTGTTGTAAAGCATATTTTGAGGTACCTGAAGGGTACAGTTGATTATGGGCTCAAGTATGAAGCGAATCAAAAGTTTAACCTGCAGGGTTATGTTGATTCAGATTGGGCAGGCAGTGCTACAGATAGGAAGAGCACATCTGGGTGTTGCTTCAGTATGGGATTAGATGTGATCTCTTGGTTTAGCAGGAAGCAGTCCTGCGTAGCACTAAGTACATCCAAGGCAAAGTATGTTGCATCCTGTTCGGCTAGTTGTGAGGCAGTATGGCTTCGGAAGCTACTGTCTAAGTTATTTGATCTCTGACGGGCTTTTTAATTGCATTCTAATTACTTAGAAAACAACTAAGAAGTGTACATTAATTGTCAACCCGGGGTTCATTGAGAACTTGAGAGTTATCATGCACTGTATGTGCAAACCACAAACTCCTCTTACATTGGTTTATCTACTTGAAGTTGTAGTTCAATAACCTTACCTACAAACAATGGTATGAGCAGTTACATTGTCTTGGCAAAGAACTAGCCATCTAAACAACTATTGAAACTAAATTGCAATGAAAGTAAATCACACGACATAAAAGTAAATGCTAAAATTAAATTCATACTTGAAAGTAAATTCTAAAACTACATTCACACTCTGCAGAAAAAGTAAATTCTAGAACTATGTCACACTTTGCAAGAAAAGTAAATTATAATACTACGTTCACACTGTGCAAGAAAGTAAATTCTAAATATAAGTTCACAACACACTTGACAGAAAAGTAAATTGCATAAATAAAATCTAAAAGATATCCTTGCCAAATACAAGTTACTGTTTATGATCCAATGGAGTAAATAACATTATTGCATTAAGCTCAATGACTGTAAAATAAACATTTAAATCTCTATCTATGCACTGAAATCAAATTGCAGAAATAAAATTCACACTTCATAGGAAATCACAACTAAGCAATGAAGTACAACTACATCAACATAAAATAAATAAAATCATATTGCAAAAGAAATTATAAAACTAAGATCTAATTGAATCAAAATGAAAGTATAGCTTTATTCCATCATCAATTGGACTATTGCTCTAAGAGTCCTGCCATAGAATGGAGAATGAACTCTTATTTATACATGATTTCTCCATAACAAATAATAAATAAGGATCCAAAATATCCTCAACAAATTCCTAAAATTTTGGATCTCAAAACTAATCCAAGATCCTTACTAACTACATGCTATTTAGAATACCTTTGAAGTCAAATTCGAATTTAGGGATAGAGGCTATAATAAAATAGTCAAAACTCATCCCAAATGTCTCTTAACAACTTTTGAATTCTTAGGTCCAACATATATTTGATAGAGATCTTCAAATCTTTGTGAATAAGACAAATATGCACTCATATCCACCTCCATTTACCAACTTTAATTTAACATCATGATTTGAGACATATAAGAATAATATAAATAATGGATTTATAAGAATCCATTACTCCTAATGAATATCTTTCTCCAAAGTTAGTGGTTGAAGGTAAAATTTGAATTATTGACTTTCTGTAATGCTGCAGATAGAGTTTCCGTAATGCTGCAGATACCTGTAGAGTTTCCGTAATGATGCAGATACCTGTAGAGTTTCCGTAATGCTACAGATAGAGTTTCTGTAATGCTACAGATAGAGTTTCCGTAATGCTGCAAATACCTGTAGAGTTTCCGTAATGCTGCAGATAGAGTTTCTGTAATGCTGCAGAACTCCCTCAAATATGCTATAACTGCTTCCAACAATGGATTCAATATTCAAAGCAAATACATAGTACACTAATTCCCTCAATGTTAGTCAAAAATAAAATGAAATACTAAGACATGTAATGGAAAAATTACTTGAGCATAAAAACCCGGATATGAGCGTAAGAAAGGATTAATGCATGAATATGGATAGGCAAAAGGAATTATAAATAGGGTGAAATAGTGATAAAAATATGCTAAATCCAAGGCCCGTCAATCTCCCATTGGATGCTACTAGTATCTTCTATGATAACCAAAGTTGTGTGAAGCTGTCTGAGAACCCAATGTTTCACGACAAGTCGAAACACATAGAGATCAAATATCACTATATCAAGGATATGGTGCAAAGAGGAGTAGTGAAGCTCCTGTATGTTGTGACAGATGAGCAAATTGCAGATGTGTTGATGAAGCCACTAGCTAGAGTGAAGTTCGAGTACTTCAGAGAGAGGCTTGGTGTTCTTCGGATCAACGACACTTCGAGGAAGAAGTGATGGAGACATTTGTTGTAGCCATTCCTAGCATGGTGGAAGGGGGATCCTTCACATGGCTGTGGATGTAAGCGCTGGATGATGAGCATCAGGATGATGTTCTAGTTTCTGCTCTGTATGATCAGTTGGATCATTTACATTTTTATGTATGTACGCATCATGTTGGATGTTGGATATGATCAGTTGGATCATTTACATTTTTATGTATGTACGCATCATGTTGGATGTTGGATATGATCAGTTGGATCATTTATGTATGCATCATGTTTGATGCTTGGACCATGTATCTATATATGTATCAGGTATGATCAGGTATATCATGTATGTTGATGGATACATTGTGTGGATCATGTATCTATGTATGTATCAGGTAGATACATTGTATATGATGATATGTATCAGGCAGATACTTGGTATGCATCAGGTGGATGCATTGTATGATCAGGATGATCATGTGTACATCAGGATGATGTATGGTGAGTATCAGGATGATACTTTGTGGCCGTGTATCAGGTTGTGCAAATGAGCATGTCTGGGAGATCCTATAGGTCGGAGTTGTGTACCTGTAACAGCCTAAGATGCTCTTTCGAGACATTGCTCTGAGAGGACATGTAATTTGTGCCCTGGGAGATCTTTAGGTTAGAGTTGTGTACCTGTAACATCCTAAGATGCTCTTGCAAGGTTTTGTCCTATGGCATGTAATGTGCTCCTGAGAGATCTGGACAGGATGAAAAAGGCCTCAGATGCTTCAGCCAGGTTTTGCCATGACCACATGTAATTTGCTCTTGGGAGATCTGGACAGGATGAAAAAGGCCTCAAATGCTTCAACCAGGTTTTGTGGTGGACCACATGTAATGTGCTCCTAGGAGATCCGACGGGTAGAGCTGTGTGCTCGTAATAGCTTGGGATGCTTCAGCCAGGGTGTTTGGTGAGATCACATGTAATGTGCTCCTGGGAGATCCGACAGGTAGAGCTGTGTGCTCGTAATAGCCTGGGATGCTTCAGCCAGGTTTTTTGATGGGTCACATGTAATGTGCTCCTGGGAGATCCGACAGGTAGATTTGTGTGCTTGTAACAGCCTAGGATGCTACCGCCAGGTTTTGTGACACACATAATAAGTCCTGAGGATTCCACAGTATGGCTAGTGATGATGAAGACGTGCAGGTGGTGGGCCTACATCCAGTATGAAAAAGGACTGGCTCTCCAGAACTTCCTATGACGAATAGATACAGAGATTGTTTGAGATAGAAATAGCAGTGATGATGACGATGATTTGAGGACGATGCATCGATGACGATGATCCAGAGAAGAAGACTTGTGCTAGCAGATCTATGTCGAGAAATACCTTCCTAGTTAAGAGGGAGTGTTGATGTATATGTAACTTCGTAATGTATTTCATCCATGTATTTAATTTATATATTATTGTACTCCTATATAGATGTGTCATTCCTCTGTACGGAAGTGTCGTCATGTGTATTGACAAGTGTCACAAGTGTGTGAACTTGCCGATGGTTTATTAGACCACCATGTGTGGGGTCGGCCCTTATTTTATGTAATATATGGTTGATGTACCTAGCTAGACAAGTCGGCCCCATAAGGTCATTGGGAAAACAGAACAAGTATAAATAGAGATCAGGAGATCTCTATTTGGATCACTCGGAAACTCATTCTTCCTTCACTCAGAAAGTGGCGCACTAGTGAGGAGGAGGATTATCTGCTACTAGGAGACTATCTCTGTGTATTTTGGTTGTACTTTGGTTGAGCCATTTCTCTCTCTATCTCTGAGGAAGTTGTGGGGTTTTTCACCTTAGGGTTTTCCCCATGGAAAATCTATGTCTCTTGTCTCTCATGCTTTTGCTTCTTGTGATGATTGACATGCATTGATATACTATACATGTTATTCTCTCAGTAAAGATCCTAGATTATTGTGAATTAATGCTCAAAATTTAACATGCTGCATAGATTCGAGGTGTGGCTCTGGCCATATCTTCTACTGTGTTTGCTTCTCCCAAGTTGTGAAAGATTTAGGGATTCCCTCTTCGATTTGAAAATTCTCTAAGCATGTGGTTGTCTCCACATCCCCAACACTGAAGTGGTCCTTTTGATGTTTTCTCTGTTGTTACAACTGTTTTGAACCCACTTCATGTTAGTTGTCCCTATGGAAATTTTTGGACCGAGTCTTGAGAGGTGGTTTGAAGCCACTTCTCCTTGGTTCAAATCCTCCTTTGTGCTTTCCTTTCCATGTTGGTTGAGTATCTGTCTTCCCTTTATTCTACTCATAATAGAGCATGGCCATCCTGATGGCTTCATCCAAACTTGGTGGATGGACAAACTCAATCCTATCCCTGTAGTTATGTGGTAGGCTTCCAAGGAAACATTGAATCTTCACCCTTTCATCCTTGATGCAATCTACATACCTTAATAATTCCAAGAATTTATGAACATGTTCTTCCATGGAACTTTGCCCCAACCTGAGTTCATTGAACTCCTTTCTCTTATTGTCATAATACCTAGCTAATGGGTATTTCTCCTTGAAGTATCTCTTAAACTGCTTCCAACTGTTCCTTCTTTCACTGGTTCTCTTTAACTTCATGATATGTTCCCACCAAATGGAAGCTCTGCCATTCATATTGCAAATGGCAACTTTAGATTTTTCACTCTCTGAATAATCATGCATTTTGAAATACTTTTTCATTCCAAGTAGCCATGCCTCTACCTCTTGTCTTGTCTTGCTTTCTCCATCAAAGGTAGGAGCTCTTCCTTTCCTGAATTCTCCCTGTGGGATTCCTCTGAACCTCCTTCTTTTCTCAGTCCGATTGTGAGTGTGCCTTGGACTTCTTTGGGAGTCCCTGGAGTGTTCTGATCTGCTGGAAGGATATCTTGAAGAGGATTTTTTGTGCCTTCTTCTCACAACACCCCCTTTATGGCTTGGATTCCTCTGCCCAGAACGGCCTCTAAAATGGCTATCTGCATTCCTTTCTTCTTGTCCCATATTGCTTGGATTGGAACCCATGTTTACTTTACGATGCATGTCAGTGAGGCTCTGCAGAATGGCCGCATTGAGTTGGTGATGCTCTTCTTGCGCCTTTAACAGCCTCTCATTAAAGATTACCATGGTCTCAACCAAGTCCTAGGGAGTCACCTGCTCCCTTCTTCCATTAGATGTTGTTTTCGTGTGCTCTTCCTACACGTTTTCCTTCAGCACGTCCTCTTTTGGTTCGTAGGGATTTTGTACATCATTAACGGTCACCATTCTTGATTTCTAACACACGGTATTGCTATACGCTTCAACTATACCTGCTGCAATCACCGTGCATGATATAAATGTTTATTAGACAACATAGAACTTGAAACATCCATGCAATCTGGAAATTACTCATTAAACCATTAATAAAAAAGAGTTCTATTAGGTTAAAACACTGCCATGGTGTTTCCTGGCATGCGATTCCTTCCACGATTCGACCCTAACAGCCCCAATGTTCTAACTGAAGCTCGCACTTCTTCCCAAACAACCCCAGTGTTGTAACTAAAGCTCACACTTCGTCCCAAACATCCCCAGTGTTGTAACTGAAGCTCTGATACCACTCTGTAATGTCCATGGACCTCCTTGTGGCCTTCCGAGGCCACCGAAGATCCGGTGCTACTTTTTTTTTCTTCTTTTACTTTCAAATCTACACACAGTCGCACTGGACTCGGATCCGCAATCCACCATTGCAATCCGCAGTCCGCAAATGTGTATTTCCACAATCTGCATTACTTCTTTCTGCAATCTGCAATCGCGTCTTTCTGTAATCCGCATCCACATTGTGTCTTTCCACAATCCACAATATGCATTGCATCTTTCTGCAATCCGCAATCGCGCCCTTCCGCAATCTACAACCCGCATCATGCCCTTCCACAATCCACAATCTGCATTGTAGAAATTGGAATGCGGAATTCCAACTTCCAACTTCTGGAAAACTTCCCTTTCCACAATCCGCAATCCGCATTGCGAAAGTCGGAATCGCGGAAGCCTAACTTTAAACTTCTGGAAAATTCACCTTTCTGCAATCCGCATTGTGGAAGTCAAAATTGCGGAAGCCTAACTTTAAACTTATAGAACTTCACCTTCCGCAATCCGCAATCCACATTGCGTAAGTTGGAATTGCGGAAGCCCCAACTTCTCCATTTCTACATTTTACTAAGGAAAACTTCTAAGGGGCATAACTTCCTCATCCGAGGGCCAAATGAGGCAAGGTTGGTACCGTTGGAAATCTCTTGGAGAGATCTATCCAATGGTATAATCCCCTACTCATATGGGGTATCTAACCTCCTAATTTTCTTCTCTAAATTTTTGTCTATAAACCTACCAACATACTTCCCAACCCTTAACATATCTCTACCTATCTCCTGCCATAACCCATCTTGCCTCTCTCCCACATAGCGGTCTAGGAATACCCCAGAACCCATAACCATATCAATGATTAAGTAAGGTTAAGCAGTCCATTACAAGGTTAAACATATCATAACAAAACACATAGAATAAATGAAACTAAGGCGAACCATACATCTAACACATGTAAATTAGCAATGCATTAAACTTATGCAACCGAATGAAGTATTCAACCTTTCACTCAGACTTACATAGGGTTTATATATTATTCCCATTCACATAACATTCATTCAACAGTATTAAGAAAAAAAGCATGATAATAACACATGAAATAACATTATTCATTCCACGGAATACTTATCTCTGTATCTTGAAGTTGCCCCAGCAACTGGCTAAGTGAGAGCAATGTTCCACCCAACCTTAGGTCTCTATCCAGCCTATACTCTTTCAGCTAAGAGACCACCCCTGAGTTGGTCTATGTATCCCCTAAGGAGGGATAGGTAGGCTCTCTAACAGTCAAGATCCACTTCCATCCAACCTATAGTTGGGTTTGTCAAGCAATCCAGGAAACATACTCATGCTAGGCCACCCTGCAGTTGGGTTTATCAAGCCTGCACATGATAAGCCAACCTACAGATGGGTATATCAAGCATACAGGGAAACAGGGAGGATATTGTTAATCCATTGAGCTCAACCACAGAGCTACAGAAATCTCAACCACTCAGTAGAAAAGGAACCCACATTATCCACCTCACCCAACACAAGGAAGGCCCTCTTCTCTGCTACATAGTCCCTCAAGGACCCTTCCCTTCCAGTGCTATTTAGGGTAGGCATAAGAAGGTTTGAATCATAGTTCTATGAGATCTTAGTCTTCACCAATTTTTGTCAAGCATTTCCACCCTAAACCCAATATTTTACTTCTACTCAACGAGATGATTTATTCCAGGTTTGTGGACTAAGCTCTGTCCCACAACTCGACTCTCTGCTCACGGAATTATAGGATTCACGCTGCTTCCTCAAGCTATGCATGCCCTGTAATATGCCTTTGAGCTCATCTTTAAGTTTCTACTCAAATATCACGCATGCGCACGGGATCCATCGGGTACTCGGCTCTACTTCTTCGTCTCTCTCTCTGTCTCAACATCTCTCCCCAGTAGAAAAAATCCTCTAACCAACAACTGACAGAATGCATGATTTGAGTGCAGAACCAAAAATGTCAAATGTTCAAACGAAAACCCAAAGAGTGAACCCCCAACTCAGATCTCTGCATCGTTTTTATCCCCTGCGAATATCCTCTGTAGGCTTACCTTCTCCACGTCCTGTAACCGAATCCGTACCGATACAGGGAATCAAATCGGTTACTCCTGCCCAAGTGGCAGGACAGGTCACCATCCCACAACCCCCTCACCTCTCCCTAGTGGATACCTTCGCCCCCTTCTCATTAGCTGCCTCACTTAGCTAGTTTGGGTATTTCATTGCAATATTAAACATTCACATTAGTTACAAAATTTCATGGCTTAATAGCACATGCATAGTTTCACTATCAAATACTTGTAGGGGTATTACACACAATTAGTTAAATACAACATAAACCGATTAAAAAAATAACAAAACATCCATCTAAAAATTATAAGCATAAAGAAACTACAGATATATTTTACTCACCAAAGTCACTAGTTGCATTTATGTTGCACATGAATACCTATAGAAATCAAGATGGAATAATAATTTTATATATTTATGCAAATCATCATGTATCATATTCTAAACAAACCAAATGGAAATACATGTATGAGCTTCTCTATGTTTCGAGAATAATTTATTCTCTACTGAACAGGGCCAACCACATGAAGGTGGAAACTCGTCTAGCCCCTACCCCCCCCCCTCATATCGCTCTCAATTCCCCATACCCAATCTATTTATTGTAACATACTTGAAAGAAACACAACAACATAAAACATAGCGCTCATTTAAACTTCTATTCAGCCTAATAACAAGAAGATACAATATGATATATGTTCAAATATTCAACTTATTAATTTCAAATAAAGTAAACAAAAAATATTATTACAAAATCATTTACACATACATAACTAGAATGCGGTTCTTAGCAAATATGTATTTCTGATAGAAATGATGATATGGTGTGTTTCCATGTTTTCTCATAGTGACAGTACTCCTTTTCCATGTGGTTGTATGATATAGTATGGCTTCATGGCCATGAAGTGAGGCAAAGGAGTATCATGCACTGTGAGAATACATAGAAACACTGATTGTTACTCATTATTAACCTGCAGCAAACAATTCATACGTCAACATGAACAAATCAAAGAAAATGAACATAGAGGCCAATTACAAAATCAATGAAAATGAACATACATACAACTTAAAACATAACACACATTTAAAAATCATTTTCACCCTAAGAACAAGATGATAAAATATGATATATCTTCAAATAGTAAACTTATTAATTTTAAAAAATTTGATAGATAAGATTATTACAAATTGATTTATGCATACATAATTGGAATATGGGGATTCTTAGAAAATTTGTATTTATGATAGCATTGGGGATATGACATGTTTCTATGTGTTCTCACAATAGACAATGCCATATGACCATGAATCCATAGTATATCATACGACCACATGGAAAATGACTATTTTCCACTGGGAAAACACATGGCAACATGCATTGTTCCTCATTGCTCTGAGAAACTTGCACCAAACAATTCGTACATCAACATGAATAAATCAAATACAATGATCACGAAGACTAATTACAAAATTATTTTGATCATACAAAATAAATACTTGCATCCAAAGATCCATTATTTATCATGATAAATATTAAAATAGAGTGAACAAAATATTAACGCGTATAAAACATGATCACAAAAAACTATAAATGTAAATAGAGGTACATAAATATAAAGGTTGGAAAATAATCAAATCAATTTTAGGCTATAAACATCGAGTTCCTCCCACAAAAATACATATAATACAATATTGTATACAACAAAATGTGTTTACCATACATAGTGAACAATATCTACTACCCTAATTCTTTATAGGTTTTTTTTTAAGAAAGTCCACAATTCTAACATCGGCATCCACTTACTCATTCTCCTCTCCACTATTTTGTTCTAGTACTGGATCAAAATTAGCAAACCTCAATATACGTCTCCTTGTAGGCTTCCTAGTACTAGGATCGACGTCAAGTACAATTAACATCAAGCCATTTATTAATCATCTCATCTATACTATGCATAAACCAAAAAAAATATTAATTTTGATTCAACTCATTCATGGTACCTGTGAGTGTAGTAGGGGTAACCTCTGGTTGAGAAGTACCTTCGGTCTCTAAAACTAACTCCCGAGGAACACGTAAATCTTATTGTACTACATGCAATATCAGATCTATTTTGGCTTTCTCTGGCAAAGTTGTTTGTTTTTCATTAAATATTTCACACTCAATTTACATACATATCATTAGTTCGTCTTTGGACTGCGAAGATCATCACTGAAATTACCACACTTTGAAGATCGGGTAGCTTTTTATCCCAATTGTTCGCTTGAAGCGCAGAGGGAGAGCATACACTACCCACTTCTTACAGACTCTTTACACTTGATATATCTGCTTTTCATATGCCAGTTCGCACTAAGCGCGGGCACAGAGGATACATAGACCTCGACTCAAATGTTTGCAGAACACTCAAATCGCCAAAAACCAAATGCCTAAATGAGAGCCTTGGAGTCTTATTTATACAAAAACTAGTCGGTGGCCCGGTGACTCTAGAATGACAACATTCAGTCAAAAGTAAAGATTCGGGGCGGAGTGTGGGGACAACCACATCCGTTATCTCATCCCTTAAGTGGTCAAACTGACATATGGGGACCTGAATAAATTACTTTAGACGAACTTTAAGACAGAATCAGACTGACTTGAATTTTTTAAAACAAAGAGACATACATCCGACAACATAAATTAAAAATATTACAATGTGGAACCTATTAAGGTGGCCCACCATGCCTTTCAATTAATCATCGGGGTCCCACCCCTGCAGACGGATATAGTCTCACAACATAAAATAAATTATTACAATGTGGAACATATTAAGGCGGCCCATCATGCCTTTCAATCAATCATATGGGTCCCACCACTGCAGACAGATACATCTCTCTCGTCCATCGCCGAGATCCACTCCGCCACACGGACAATCAAAAGGATCCTCGTCATAATCCACGAGTTCATATGGCATAATGTATGGGTAGAGATTATAGTCAAAGCATTGCTCAACGTCCGACCCAAACATAACCAGGTTATTTCCACACATAAAATCTCTTTGAAAAGTTGACTCCACTCTATAGTTAAGAGGAATCCTTCTGGTGTGAACTTTGTTGTCAATTCTCTTGACATCTTGATCTCTTTTGATGAACTTCTGGGTTGTATAAACAGTATGTTCAAGCGGCGTATATCTTCCTCCAAGGTGTCGTAATTTAAATTTGAACCACATGTGGTTCTGGGTTGCAACCTACATATCAGCTTGAAGGTGGAGGATGAAATTATCCCTTCGATGAACCCAATCTTTTATTGGACAAAACTTATCCAAAAATATTTCAGTCCAACCTGACCATTTATTGTTCATAATATTTGACGGGTCTGCACATATAACTATCTCGCGTTATTCTCTACAGAATTGAAGAATAAGGTTATATGTGGTCCAAGTAAGATCACCATGTCCCAAGTTGACATACCACATATATATTCCTTCTTCTTCATTACAGTCTAACCAAACTTCTCGACAACCAATTAATTTGTCCTGTGCCTTTTCCAAACCAAGAAAGGCATATTTTTCCCATTTCTCCAAAATTTGGAGTTTGAGTGGAGATTCTTGGATTTGTCTTATGAGAGTTAAAGACAGAAAATTCTCAGCCTATGTTCTGTTTGCATGCCCTAAAGATTGTTGACCCTCTTCTGATGTCAAGGATTCATCCCATGGCTTTAAGAACAATCCTGCCTGAGAATGGCTAAGTGGGGATGGAAATGGACTTGCTGGACTCTTTCCTTTATCTTTTTGTGAAGAACTGGATGCGACTGCACTGAACATATTGAGTTGGGGCAAAGCTTGAGTATGGAACTCTTCTTTGGTTAACATATCAGCAACACAATTAAGATAACCAAGCTTATAAACAATGTCAAAATTAAAATTCTGTAACCATAAAAACCATTTTAAAATCCTAGAACTATTCTCTGCCATAAGATTTTCATTATTAAAGATCCCATGCATTATTTTCAAATCAGTTCTAAATAGAAACTTTACAGGCTTCAAAAATAAATGAAAATGATTGACTGTCTTTTTAACAGCCAAGATTTCTTTGTGGCTGGATGGATAATTGAGTTCTGCATATTTAAATCATCCCGATTCATAGACACAAATATCTTCTCTCTCGCCATGATTTTCAATTAAAACTCCACCCCATGCATTTTTTGAAGCATATGTTTCAATTACAAGATTACCAGTTCCATGGGGAAGAGAGAGAGTGGGGAGTTGCTTCACTTTTTTTTTAATTTTCTGGACTGGAGCAGTCAAATCTGAATACCATTTAGGGGGATTATTTTTCAATCTCTTCCGAAGGATATGAATATCTTCAGCTTGCCCTTTATAGAATGGTAAGATGTAGTTGAGACTTCCTAGAAATATCTGAAGCTGAACCTTTTCTAATATCTAATTCGGAAAATGAGAGAACACCTTTAAGACATGGTCCTGAAGAATTACTTGCCCATTATTTATCTTGAAACCGAGAAACTCGATTTTAGTCTTTCCGATTTCCATCTTGCTCTTTGAGAGAACAAGACCATGCTTATAAACTAAATGATAAAATTCCTGTAAATGCTTTAAATGATCTTGCAATTTCTTAGAGCTTATCAGGACATCATCTATGTAGACTAATGCCCATCTTTTTTCCTTGAAAATATCCTCCATTCTCTTTTGGAATTCAGAGGGGGCATTGTTTAATCCAAAAGGTAAGACTTTCCATTGATATTGGTCATGGGGAACAATGAAAGCAGTATTAAACCTATCTTTTTCTTCAATCCCAATTTGATAGAAACCAAATTTCAAATCAAACTTACTAAATATAGTACATCCAGCAATCCATTGCAGAATACTAGCTTTATCGGGTAAAGGTTACCTAATTTTTTGGAGCACTGCATTGAGAGGTTTATAATTCACAACTATTCTTGGCTTACCTCTCTTAATCTCTGAGTGTTTGTTAACAACAAAGGATCTGCAATCCCATGGACTCTTAGAGGGCTCAATTAACCCTTTTCAAAGCAATTCTTTAATTTCACTAGCACAAAATTCTCTCTCAGAGGGAGACATCAATCTAGTTGAGGCTTTCATAGCTTTATGTTTTACCAGAGGGTCAAAAGGAAGGGAAACAAAGTATTTTTATCTAGTCCAGAAAGCATTAGGGCTTTCTAAAGTGCAGTCTTTCTCAATCTTTTCAGATATATCAGCAAGGGCTTTGTCCTTGTGCATTTCTGCGTAGGCAATGCATCTCTCCAGTTTGAACAATTCTGCAATGTTTGTTTTAGGCTCAAATCTTTTCACAGGGATTTTGCATTTCAAATGATCTTCAAAGGATAAAGGACAAGAAACTGGATTTCCTTTTACGGTACATTTAAACAGCACCTTAAAAGTGTCAAAAGTAACAGGGCTCACTCTATTTAGGAATTCAGAGCTTAATATACAATCTTCTTTTATACTATCCAACCTATTCAAGGATAAAGCTTCTGTACATCCTTCTATTTGAATAGGAAAGTCTGCTACTCTACCCAAAAGTTGTACAAGGGTACCTTCTATAGCAACTCCGTGTTCTGAATCCTTCTCCCAATAGAATGAAGGGATTTCACTTCCTTTTGCTAAATTCATCTGACAACCTGAATCAATCATGCAATCCAACTTATAGGGCTTGAATTCTGGAGGACAAAAATAAACTTGAATGTACATTTTAGGACTTGTGAAAAGTCCTAAGGAAGGTTCAGGGAGAAGAGAATCTTCTTCTGAATCTTTCTTTTCATGCTAAGGGCTCTTAAGAGCTATGTCATATTGTCTGCACATCTCATCTTCAAAAGACTGGTCTTTTTCTCTGACTGTTACTTCAAGCACTCTTTTCAAATATTCAATTTCCCTTACAAGCTTCCTAAGGAAATTCTGTTTTTCTTTGATTTGCAGGCGAAGCAGATTTTCTTTATCTTTTCTGAACTTCTGCCTATCCTCATGCTCTGCAGGATAGTGCTTATATAAATCTGCAGGATTGTAGAATGTAGGATGATGGGAAGGAGAGAGTTTACCTTCTTCTGATTGCTTCTCTTTTCCTTTAAGTAATGACGGTAGATTTTTCTTTTCTTCTTTTAATTCTCCTCTGAGAATATACTCAAAAACAGAAATCTCGGATAAATGTTGATCAATTGCGGCTAATCGTTGTTGAGGAGATGGTTTTGTTGAGGCAAAAAACATATAACAGGAAAAATCAAAGTCTGGAGGTCCCTCACATCCCCCTAAATTTGCTTCAGAGGCGGAATCTGAGTCGAAAGAGGAAGAATAAGTACTAGAGGGAGAAAATTTATTCAGATGGATATTAGAATCATCATCAGAATCATCAGGGACAAACATAATTTCTCCAGAAGGGTCGTGATCTTGTTCAGAAAAATAAACATCCCACCAAGCTGGATCTAGCTGTTCGGAGAAAGCCGCAAGCTTTGGTTTGGATTTCTTTTGTGGACATTTGCTTGCCCAATGACCTTTCTTTCCACAAATAAAACATTTTTATTTGTCTGTTGGCTCAGACCTTTTTCTGACATAAGATTTCTTATAGAAAGGGTTTCTATATTTTTTCGTATAAGACTTGTGAGTATTATGCTTGTAGGCTTTGTCAGGATGATATCTAGGATTACTTGTATGTAATCCTTTCTTTTTCTTCTTGTAGTGGCAGGATTATTTTCCAAAATGCCCTCTATTGTAACCACCACAAACCCAATCAGTCATTTTTGCAACATCTTTACAAAAACTAGGAGAATACATAGATTGGTGCCTTCTGAAATCCTGACTGACCCTCTTTTCTAGGCAATGTTCTTGCCAAGTTTCCATGATAAAGCATGGAGCTGTGCTAATGAGAGTCCACGAAGATTAATCTTCTTATCTTTAAGAAATTGTTCCACAGCATCTGGAACATGACCAGGAAAACTTCTAAGATAGTGTTTCAAGTATGTTGGTTCACCAGATTTTCCATAAGAGATAAGAAGGTTCTGCATATAGCAGAAGTATTTCTCACTTTGACTCAGGTCACAAATTCTTGCAGACATGAATAAAGAAGCTAGGTGCTCATAGTCTTCTTTATCGTCAGGGCCATAGAACTCTTTTCCCAAAGCATGCAATATCTGTTGATCTGCATCATCAACATTCAAAATCTCATCTTTTGCTTCTTGTGGTAGCCACCGCCACCATTCATGTGCTAAACCGGATAATCCAGCTATCAGCTATAAAGCTAATTGCTGACCGAGAATATTTGAAGGGTCTTTTTATATAAAACCCATTGGCCAAGAAGTTGTATGGTTGACTTTAGTTCTACTCGCAACTGACATTGGATATTCAGAACAGATTGCTCAGGCATATGTGACATTAGGTTATTCATTCCATTTATTCCAAAATGGAATTTGTGAGAAGGAGCAGAAGAGGCATCTTGCATTTCTAAATCAAAAGTGGGAGGAGGAGAACCTGAGGAAGAACCAACTTCATGGATGACCCCTTAACTATGCTAGGTATCTTCTATGTGAGAAGGGAATTTAAGCATAGCCATATATGTTTCAGGTAATGCCTTAGGCATTTTATGGAATTGACTTACTAAGCTTTGTATTTCTTGGAATTCTTCTTCATCTTGACCAAACTTAAAATATGGTCTTTCATCCTCATCTTGGACACTCATCATACCAAACCAGTAACTTTTAGAGTGTTGTCATTGGTGGCATTCTAGTGCAAGATCCATTGCTGCTTGGCTGACCGAGCCAATTTTCTTTTAAAATACTTGAGTTTTGGTCAAAAGCTTATCCAAGACATTCAGCCTTTTCTCTATATTGTCATAGGCTGTATTTATTGCATTTTTTATCTCTTCTGTATCATGTAGCAAATGATCCAGAAGGTCTAGTTTGGTTTGGAGCATTGATATCTGATCATGCTCATCCTCATATTTTTTCTTTATCTGAATGATATCCATGGCCATATCATCCAAATTTTATGCTATGAGATGTTGTTGCAAATTGCCATAGTTGGCAAGCTTTATTTCATCTGAGACAATTTCAGATCGAATAGAAGATTTATAGGGCATGAATTCTTTTTTAATTTGTCCATCAGTTGAAAACTCTATGAAAGGAACATCTGGAAGATTTCTTCCAGGGACATATGACCTATCACCTTTAGTAGAGGTGATTTCCATACTAGATCCATTCCTAGGTAGAGATGAAAACATATAGAAACTCATGAGTTCTCTATTCTGATTATGTTTTAATCACTGGAGTATTTTCTTGCAGGATGGACAGTCTGCGTGCTAACCTGACCTTTATGTTCAGTGTCATAGACCCCAGAAAAGGATGGTTGAACTGAAGTAGAAGAAGCAGGTTCATGCCTATTTGACTTAAAATCAACATTATTCACAGAAGGAGTCCTGAGAAGAGGAGGAGTAAAACGAGGGGTAGTATGGCCTTCAAGGATTCGGAATGAGTTGGAGGATCTATCAAAAGAAATCGGGGTATTGAGAAAATACTCTATTTTCTGTACAGAAATATCTTGGTTCCTTAGTTCTTTATATTTCACTTCCCATTGTCTAGGGTAGCTTATTCCCGTCTAGTCAAAAGTAACCGGAGTAGTTTTTTTAGATTTATCTGTCTCCACCATGCTGTGCAAGTGCGAGTTCTAATGGACCTTAGACCGGAGAGGGGGAAGAGTATCATTCCCAAAGAATACAAGAACACAGGCTTTGAGCTATATGATCTTGGAGCCGGAATCCATTTTAAAGCCACGTGGTAAGATATATGCTTTAAGTAAATCATAGATATAGGGGTCTTCAAGACTGACAGAATACTTAGGAAAAATGGTGCCAAAACATGGGCCATTATGTAAGGGAGCGGTAAAGCCTCCGATGACGGCATCAGAAAAATCGATGTGCCAAGTGTCTATGGCTACAAACAAAGAAGAAACGGGAAGATAGGGGCGAACTAATGGACCAAGGTCAAGTTTAATTGCACCAAGATGGGCGTACTTATATCCCTAGGTTTTAGCCCAATCTATCTGGGAATTATCTAACAAATTAATATGCACAGGCTCATCTTTATCTGTAAAAGAAACATCCATAGAGATAACTTTGATTTGAGTGTGAATTTTATATTTCCGCCGTGATAACTTATAAACATCAGAAGGTAAGATGGCTGGTAATTGCCAATTTTCGGAAGGATTTAAATCTTGGATATTGATTACTGAAGAAGATGTAGAAGTCTCCTGTTGAAAAGAGGAACGTCATCCAACTAAAGATATGTCTGTATCGTTGTCTGTCTGACAGTCTAAAGTTTGGAGCAGGACTGAATCCATTGAAGGGTCCATGTAACACTTACCTTTATCGGGTAGTAAATGGGAAAAATCACTCACAAAGGTTCCTACAATTCTTAAAAAGGATTTACGGCGCCTGTCCACGGCTATGACCTCACCACAACTCGGAAACCCGTTTTCCCAACACAGAACCTTCACTTCAAAAATAAGGAAACAGATAAAAGACTGTAAACAGAAATGTAGAGACACATCAACTCATATAGTAGAGGATCAAAATAGAAATGATGAGACTTACAACACAAAAGGCCAACACGCAGAAGACTATCTTTATCAGGTAAAGGATACCTAATTTTCTGGAGCACTGCATTGAGAGGTTTATAATTCAAAACCAGTCTTGGCTTGCCTCTCTTAATCTCTGAGTGTTTGTTAACAACAAAGGCTTTGCAAGCCCATGGACTCTTAGAGGGTTCAATTAACCCTTTTGAAATCAATTCTTTAATTTCACTAGCACAAAATTCTCTCTTAGAGGGAAACATCAATCTAGCAGAGGCTTTCATAGCTTTATGTTTTACCAGAGGGTCAAAAGGAAGGGAAACAAAGTATTTTTCTCTGGTCCAGAAAGCATTAGGGCTTTCTAAAGTGTAGTCTTTCTCAATCTTTTCAGAGATATCAGCAAGGGCTTTGTCCTTGTGCATTTCTACTTACGCAATGCATCTCTCCATTTTGAAAAATTTTGCAATGTTTGTTTTAGGATCAACTCTTTCCATAAGGGTTTTGCATTTCAAATGAGCTTCAAAGGATAAAGGACAAGAAACTGGATTTCCTTTTATGGTACATTTGAACAGCATATTAACAGTGTCAAAAGTAACAGGGCTCACTCTATTTGGTATCAGAGCCAGCACCAGTTGGACTTTTGTGTTGTAAGTCTCAGCATTTCTATTTTGATCCTCTACTATATGAGTTGATGTATCTCTGCATTTCTGTTTACAGTCTTTTATCTATTTCCTTATTTTTGAAGTGAAGCTTCTGTGTTGGGAAAACGGGTTTCCGAGTTGTGGTGAGGTCATAGCCGTGGATAGGCGCCGTAAATCCTTTTTAAGAATTGTAGGAACCCTTGTGAGCGATTTTTCCCATTTACTGCTTGATAAAGGTAAGTGTTACATGGACCCTTCAATGGATTCAATCCTGCTCCAAACTTTAGATTGTCAGACAAACAATGATACAGACGTATCTTTAGTTGGACGACATTCCTCTTTTCAATAGGAGACTTCTACATCTTCTTCAGTAATCAATATCCATGATTTAAATCCTTCTGAAAATTGGCAATTACCAGCCATCTTACCTTATGATGTTTATAAGTTATCATGGTGGAAATATAAAACTCACACTCAAATCAAAGTTAGCTCTGTTGATGTTTATTTTACAAATAAAGATGAGCCTGTGCATATTAATTTCTTAGATAAGTCCCAGATAGATTGGGCTAAAACCCAAGGATATAAGTATGTCCATATTGGTGCAATTAAACTTGGCCTTGGTCCATTAGTTCGCCCCTATCTTCCCGTTTCTTCTTTGTGTGTAGCCATAGACACTCGGCACATCGATTTTTCTGATGCCATCATCGGAGGCTTTACCGCTCCCTTACATAATGGCCCGTGTTTTGGCACCATTTTTCCTAAGTATTATGTTAGTCTTGAAGACCCCTATATCTATGATTTACTTTAAGCATATATCTTACCACGTGACTTTAAAATGGATTCCGGCACCAAGATCATACAGATCAAAGCCTGTGTTCTTGTCCACTTTGGGAATGATACTCTTCCCCCTCTCCGGTCTAAGGTCCATCAGAGCTCGCACCTGCACAACATGGTGGAGATGGATAAATATAAACAAAATACTCCAGTTACTTTTGACTGGATGGGAATAAACTACCCTAGACAATGGGAAGTGAAATATAAAGAGCTAAGGAACCAATATATTTATGTACAGAAAATAGAGTCTTTTCTCAATACCCCGATTTCTTTTAATAGATCCTCCCACTCATTCTGAATCCCTGAAGGCCATCCTACCCCTCGCTTTACTCCTCCTCTTCTCAGGACCCCTTCTGTGAATAATGTTGATTTTAAGTTAAATAGGCATGAACCTGCTTCCTCTACTTCAATTCAGCCATCCTTTTCTGGGGTCTATGACACTGAACATAAAGGTCAGCACTCAAACTGTCCAGCCTGCAAGAAAATACTCCAGATATTAAAACATAATCAGAATAGAGAACTCCCAAGTTTTTATATGTTTTCATCTCTACCTAGGAATGGATTTGGTATGGAAATCACCTCTGCTAAAGGTGATAGGTCATATGTCCCTGGAATAAATCTTCTAGATGTTCCTTTCAGACAGTTTTCAACTGATGGACAAATTAAAAAAGAATCCATGCCCTATAAATCTTCTATTCCATCTGAAACTGTCTCAGATGAAACAAAGCTTGCCAGCTATGGTAATTTGCAACAACATCTTACAGCAGAAAATATGGATGATATGGACATGGATATCATTCAGATAAAGAAAAAAATTTAGGATGAGCATGATCACATATCAATGCTCCAAACCAAACTAGACCTTCTGGATCATTTGCTGCATGATACAAAAGAGATAAAAAATGCAATAAATACAACCTATGACAAGACAAAGAAAAGGTTGAATGTCTTGGGTAAGCTTTTGACCAAAACTCAAGTAATGAAAAAGAAAACTAGCTCGGTCAGCCAAGCAGCAATGGATCTTGCACTAAAAGGCCACCAATGACAACACTCTAAAAGTTACTCATTTGGTATGATGAGTGTCCAAGATGAGGATGAAAGACCAGATTTTAAGTTTACTCAAGATAAAGAAGAATTCCATGAAATACAAAGCTTAGTAAGTCAATTCCATAAAATGCCTAAGGCATTACCTGAAATATATATGGCTATGCTTAAATTCCCCTCTCACACAGAAGATACCCAGCATAGTTCAGGGGTCAGACATGAAGTTGGTTCTTCCTCAGGTCCTCCTCCTCCCACTTTTGATTTAGAAATGCAAGATGCCTCTTCTGCTCCTTCTCACAAATTCCATTTTGGAATAAATGGAATGAATAACCTGATGTCACAGATGCCTAAGCAACTCGTTCTGAATATCCAATGTCAGTCACGAGCAGAAATAAAGTCAGCCATACAGCTTCTTGTCCAATGGGTTTTATATAAAAAGACCCAAGATTCAAATATTCCCGGTCAGCAATTAGATTTACAGCTGATAGCTGGATTATTTGGTTTAGCACATGAATGGTGGCGGTGGCTACCACAAGAAGCAAAAGATGAGATTTTGAATGTTGATGATGTAGATCAACAGATATTGCATCCTTTGGGAAAAGCATTCTATGGCCCTGACGATAAAGAATACTATGAGCACCTAGCTTCTTTATTCATGTCTGCAAGAATTTGTGACCTGATTCAAAGTGAGAAATACTTTTGTTATATGCAGAACCTTCTTATCTCTTCTGGAGAATCTGGTGAACCAACATACTTGAAACACTATCTTAGAAGTTTTCTTGGTCATGTTCCATATGCTGTGGAACAATTTCTTAAAGATACGAAGATTAATCTTCGTGTACTCTCATTAGCACAACTCCATGCTTTTATCATGGAAACTTGGAAAGAACATTGCCTAGAAAAGAGAGTCAGTCGGGATTTCAAAAGGCACCAATCTATGTATTCGCCCAGTTTTTGTAAAGATGTCGCAAAAATGCCTGATTGGGGTTGTGGTGCTTACAATAGAGGGCATTTCGGAAAAGAATCTTGCCACTGCAAGAAGAAAAAGAAAGGATTCCATACAAGTACTCCTATATATAATCCTGACAAAGCCTACAAGCATAAGACTCACAAGTCTTATACGAAAAAATCTAGAAACCATTTCTATAAGAAAGCTTATGTCAGAAAAAGGTCTAAGCCAGCAGACAAAGAAAAATGTTTTATTTGCTGAAAAAAAGGTCATTGGGCAAGAAAATGTCCACAAAAGAAATCCAAACCAAAGCTTGTGGCTTTCTCCGAACAGCTAGATCCAGCTTGGTGGGATCTTTATTTTTGTGAACAAGATCAGTACCCTTCTGGAGAAATTATGTTTGTTCCCGATGATTCTAATGATGATTCTAATATCCATCTGAATAAATTTGCTTCCTCCAGTTCTGATTCTTCCTCTTCCAACTCCAATTCCGCATCGGAAGCAAATTTAGGGGGATGTGAGGGACCTCCAGACTTTGATTTTTCCTGTTATATGTTTTCTGCCTCAACAAAACCATCTCCTCAACAACGATTAGTTGCAATTGATCAACAGTTATCCGATATTTCTGTTTTTTAGTATATTCTCGGAGGAGAATTAAAAGAAGAAAAGAAAAAGCTACTGTCATTATAAAGGAAAAGAGAAGCAATCAGAAGAAGGTAAACTCTCTCCTTCCCATCATCCTACATTCTACAATCCTGCAGATTTATATAAGCACTATCCTTCAGAGCATGAGGATAGGCAGAAGTTCAGAAAAGATAAAGAAAATCTGCTTCACCTGCAAATCAAAGAAAAACATAATTTCCTTAGGAAGCTTGTAAGGGAAATTGAAGATTTGAAAAGAGTGCTTGAAGTAACAGTCAGAGAAAAAGAGCAGTCTTCTGAAGATGAGATGTGTCGAAAATATGACATAGCTCTTAAGAGCCCTGAGCATGAAAACAAAGATTCAGAAGAAGATGCTCTTCTCCCTGAACCTTCCTTAAAACTTTTCACAGGTCCTAAAATGTACATTCAAGTTTATTTTTGTCCTCCATAATTCAAGCCCTATAAGTTGGATTGTATGATTGATTCAGGTTGTCAGATGAATTTAGCAAAAGGAAGTGCAATCCCTTCATTCTATTGGGAGAAGGCTTCAGAACACGGAGTTGCTATAGAAGGTATCCTTGTACAAATTTTGGGTAGAGTAGAAAACTTTTCTATTCAAATAGAAGGATGTACAGAAGCTTTATCTTTGAATAGGTTGGATAGTATAAAAGAAGATTGTATATTAGGCTCTGAATTCTTAAATAGAGTGATCCCTGTTACTTTTGACACTTTTAAGATGCTATTTAATTGTACCATAAAAAGAAATCCAGTTTCCTGTCATTTATCCTTTGAAGCTTATTTGAAATGCAAAATCCCTGTGAAAAGAGTTGAGCCTAAAACAAACATTGCAAAATTGTTCAAAATGGAGAGATGCATTGCCTACGTAGAAATGCACAAGGACAAAGCCCTTGCTGATATCTCTAAAAATCTTGAGAAAGAATGCACTTCAGAAATCCCTAATGCTTTTTGGACTAGAGAAAAATACTTTGTTTCCTTCCTTTTGACCCTTTGGTAAAACATAAAGCTATGAAATCCTCTGCTAGATTGATGTCTCCCTCTAAGAGAGAAATTTGTTCTAGTGAAATTAAAGAATTGCTTTCAAAAGGGTTAATTGAACCCTCTAAGAGTCCATGGGATTGCAGAGCCTTTGTTGTTAACAAACACTCAGAGATTAAGAGAGGTAATCCAAGACTGTTTTTGAATTATAAACCTTTCAATGCGCTCCAGAAAATTAGGTATCCTTTACCTGATAAAGCTAGTCTTCTGCAATGGATTGCTGGATGTACTATATTTAGTAAGTTTGATTTGAAATCTGGTTTCTATCAAATTGGGATTGAAGCAAAAGATAGGTTTAAGACTGCTTTCATTGTTCCCCATGGCCAATATCAATGGAAAGTCTTACCTTTTGGAATAAACAATGCCCCCTCTGAATTCCAAAAGAGAATGGAGGATATTTTCAGGGAAAAAGGATGGGCATTAGTTTACATAGATGATGTCCTAATATGCTCTAAGAAATTGCAACATCATTTAAAGCATTTACAGGAATTTTATCATTTAGTTTATAAGCATGGTATTGTTCTCTCAAAGAGCAAGATGGAAATCGGAAAGACTGAAATCGAGTTTCTCGGTTTCAAGATGAACAAAGGTCAAGTAATTTTTCAGGACCATGTCTTAAAGGTGTTCTCACATTTTCCGGATCAGATATTAGAAAAGGTTCAACTTGAGAGATTTCTAGGAAGTCTCAACTACATTATACCATTCTATAAAGGGAAAGCTGAAGATATCCATATCCTTTAGAAGAGATTGAAAAAGAATCCCCTAAATAGTCTTCAGATTTGACTGCTGCAGTCGAGAAAATTAAAACAAAAGTGCAGCAACTCACCGCTCTCTCTCTTCCCCAAGGAACTAGTAATCTTGTAATTGAAACAGATGCTTCAACAAATGCATGGGGTGGATTTCTAATTGAAAAGCATGGCGAGATAGAAGAGATTTGTGGCTATGCATCGGGATCATTTAAATATGCAAAACTTAATTATCCATCCAGCCACAAAGAAATCTTGGCTATTAAAAAGACAGTCAATCATTTTCGTTTATTTTTTAAGCCTGTAAATTTTCTAGTTAGAACTTATTTGAAAATAATGTCTGGGATCTTTAAGAATGAAAATCTTATGGCAGAGAATAGTTCTAGGATTTTAAAATGGTTTTTATGGTTACAGAATTTTGATTTTGACATTGTTTATAAGCTTGGTTATCTTAATTGTGTTGTCGATATGTTAACCAGAGAAGAGTTCCATTCTCAAGCTTTGCCCCAACTCAATATGTTCAGTGCAGGCACATCCAGTTCTTCACAAAAAGATAAAAGCAAGAGTCCAGCAAGGCCATTTCCATCCCCACTTAGCCATTCTCAGTCAGGCTTGTTCTTAAAGCCATGGGATGAATCCTTGACACCAGAAGAGCGTCAACAATATTTGGAACATGCAAATAAAACAGAGGCTGAGAAGTTTTTGTCTTTAACTCTCATAAGACAAATCCAAGAATCTCCACTCAAACTCCAAATTTTGGAGAAATGGGAAAAAGATGCCTTTCTTGGTTTGGAAAAGTCACAGGACAAATTAATTGGTTGTGGAGAAGGTTGGCTAGACTACAATGAAGAAGAAGTCATAGATATATGGTATGTCAACTTGGGACATGGTGATCTTACCTGGACCACATATAACCTTATTCTTCAATTCTGCAGAGAAGAAGGCGAGATAGTTATATGTGCAGACCCGTCAAATCTTATCAACAATAAATGGTCAGGGTGGACTGAAATATTTTTGGATAAGTTTTGTCCAAGAAAAGATTGGGTTCATCGAAGGGATAATTTCATCCTCCACCTTCAAGCTGATATGCAGGTTGTAGACCTGAACCACATGTGGTTCAAATTTAAATTACGACACCTTGGAGGAAGATATATGCCGCTTGAACATACTGTTTATACAACCCAAAAGTTCATCAAAAGAGATCAAGACGGCAAGAGAATTGACAACAAAGTTCACACCAGAAGGATTCCTCTTAACTATAGAGTGGAGTCAACTTTTCAGGTATATTTTATGTGTGGAAATAACCAGGTTATGTTTGGGTCGGACATTGAGCAATGTTTTGACTATAATCTCTACCCATACATTATGCCATATGAAACCGTGGATTCTGACGGGGATCCTTTTGATTGTCCGTGTGGTGGAGTGGATCTCAGTGATGGATGAGAGAGATGTATTTGTCTGCAGGGGTGGGACCTCTATGATTGATTGAAAGGCATGGTGGGCTGCCTTAATAGGTTCCACATTGTAATAATTTATTTTATGTTGTCAGCCTGTATCCGTCTGCAGGGGTGGGACCCCGATGATTAATTGAAAGGAATGGTGGGACGCCTTAATAGGTTCCACATTGTAATAATTTTAAATTATGTTGTCGGATGTATGTCTCTTTGTTTTAAAAAAGGCAAGTCAGTCTAATTTTGTCTTAAAGTCCGTCTAAAGTAATTTATTCGAGTCCCCATATGTCAGTTTGACCTCTTAAGGGATGAGATAACGGATGTGGTTGTCCCCACACTCCGCCCTGAATCTTTACTTTTGAATGAATGTTGTCAGTCTAGAGTCACCGGGCCACCAGCTAGTTTTTGTATAAATAAGACTCCAAGGCTCTCATTTAGGCATTCGGTTTTTGGCGATTTGAGAGTTCTGCAAATGTTTGAGTCGAGGTCTATGAATCCTCTGTGCCCGTTCTTAGTGCGAACTGGCATATGAAAAGAATATATCTCAAGTGTAAAGAGTCTATAAGAAGTGGATAGTGTATGCTCTCCCTCTGCGCTTCGAGCGAACAGTTGGGATCAAAAGCTACCTGATCTTCAAAGTGTGGTAATGTCAATTATGATCTTCGCAATCCGAAGACGAACTAATGATATGTATGTAAATTGAGTGTGAAATATTTAATGAAAAACAAACAAGTTTTCCATAGAAAGCCAAAATAGATACTGGAAGCGTTTGAGCATTTGGGTTGTTGAAGCACACAATCTCAATTTGTACTTTGTAATTAAGAATTCGATCAGAATGCATTGAATTTGTATACTTCCTTGTTGACAATAGCAGTGTTAGTTGCATTGGCCTTGCTCATTTCAACCAAGGTGTTATAACCTCCTTTCAAGGCAAGTTGAGCTCTTCATTTGTGGGCATGACACCAAATTCTAAGGACAACATACTGTAACATAACGCATTTTGGTAAGGACAGTGTTTAAAGCACAATTGAAAATGCAACAACGACAATTTTTAAATCTTAATACTTACATATCTCCCCTTTACTTTTACTTGGCCCTCTGGGCTAATCTTGTGTTGGACAATCTTCTCAATTCTAGTATGTGTATCCTTTGTGTTTTTTTTTATCCTACGAAAATGGTCAAATACATGATTATGTGAATTAAAAATCATGGTCAAATGCAATATACAAAATATGATTTCATTGTTCATTACACTATTTTATCTACCTTGGTGTTTCTGCCACACTTGGAGGAAAGGATCCCTCTTTTCCTATCTTCTTCTCCTTGGCATCCTCTATTAGTGCATCCCACTCCCATTTTGGAATTAGTCAAGGACACTCATAATTGGCGTATCATCTAATATTAGTGTGGTAATTGTCTCGCACTGATTTCATGTGCTTTCCCACCATGGTTTAAACCAACTTTTGGTTGAGTAAAGGACCAAACAATGTGGTCATATGTTTCATCAACTCCTTCATGTTGTTGCTAATCATTTATAACGTGTTCTAATTGTTGGTGCAAATAGAGAAAATGCATTTTCTTGCAACTATTGGTAGAACAAGTTATTTCCTACATTGAAATCAAATATTATGATTAGATAGATAGAATGAATATAAATATATTCATTGTGTATGAAATGAAAGTATGCCAAAGTATTATATGTAATCACCATGGAGTTTTAATCCCTTAACTGGCACCAATTCATGGTCCAGCTATAAAGAAACTGATAATTTATCGATGCTTTTGACAAGTAAGCCTAGCGTCTTAGGACTCATGTCAACCTCATATGAATGAAGCGCAGGAGTACACTCAGGGGTCGTATGTATTAGTACTGAGATCTTTTTTAAGGGTATTCAAGCTTCTAAAGTGTATAAAAATGTTAAAAAATATCAGTGTTCAACCCGCAGGGGTTAAAAATCAAAGCATATTAAGTAGCTCGAGCACTTAAACTAAAGGAACAAAGAGAAAGCACGTGATTTTGGGTGGAAGACAGAGGGATAAATAGATATAAGCTATTAGAATTTGTATAGCACGGGACACTATCAGATATGAAGTCGTCCAATGGCTAGGATAAATAGCACATTGACAAAGTGCATGGAGGATAATGAGCGGCAACAAGCTAATTGGGAAAAGGGCATAGATATCGACGGCTATAATCAATAATGCGCCTAAAAGTGCACACCCTTTAATTCTCCCCTAGTGGGTCGTTGGCACAAAACCACTAGGTATGCATGGAGTTTTCTTATTTGTAATGGCTCGTGGAGTTCATTTGCAAAACCACTAATCTCATGAGCCATTACCTCTCATGGGAAACCAGGGCGGTTTCTGGCCAAAGTGAAAATTTCCAAGGTTTCCATGCATGCCAAGAAACGACAAGGTGGAATCCATGCCAACCAATGCCAAGCAGACACATGTCAGGTGGGATCCACAGACCCCATGCGACGTCATAAAGGGAACTAAATCAAATTCTACCAGTTGTTCAAATTTTTATGTGTTAAAGAAATTAAAAGGGAATTTTTCAAATTTAAAATGTTACTATGCTTAACCTGAAGAAAAGTTGCAATATCCATCATTCAGCGTACCCGCTCAGTCAGCCTTAGCAACTAATAGTCCAATTTCATCATCCAGCACTTACCTCGGGTATTTTACTGTTTATAAACCTCAATCATTCTACTTTTACCATCAGATAAAACAGTAATATTTGTGCCCTAATTACGTTGTCAAGTCATCCTATAACATACCAATTAAATACTCCATTCCAAATGGCCCCTAAATCTAAATATAAACTACCTAACACTAGATTTGTTGGATATGAACACATCTATGACCACCATGCTGATATTTTTTATACAATTGTCACCAATTCCGACATGAACTCCACTATTAAAGAATCCCACACCCTCGCAATTGCAAACCAAGACCCATGCCACTTGTGGGATTCAAACTTGGCCAATTTTTTTTCCCTAGGACCATGTATTTCTCTAATTTCGTGGTATGGTGTTTTTCACATTATCCCCCCAGCAAAAGGATCATCCTGTCTTCTGACTATTCCAAAACCCTATGCTTCATCAATGTTGACAACCTGCAAAAGATGTTCTGCATCCCAGACTTTTTATCCCTTCAAACCCTAAATGAGAAGAACTTGGCCACTTCCTATCAATCTTTGCATCCATATGATAAACACCAATTTTTATCTAAGCACTTAGGGAAGGGAGTGGCCATCCCTACAACTTCACCACCATATAATACAGCAATTTTCTCTGACAGTACCAATAAATCTATCTCAGTGATATGCAACATAGTAGGACTGGAAATTGACAATACAGTGGTTGATGTCATCATGGGAATCCTAATCAACTTAACCCCTACTCTTGGGCTCAATCCCCCAAAGTTTGACATATGCAGCTTCCTAGCCAAAGAAATTCATGAACAATTAGAAGAAATTCCTGCTACAGAGTGGTTTGGATACCCTTCTTTCCTCTTCTACATATTCTTGTACCAAAATTTGAACATTACAAGCACCTGAATTTAAAGATATTATATGAATACAGAACTCAAACCCTTGTATATGAATGGAGTGATTTGATCATGAGAAGAGCAGAAAATTCTAATTATACAAAATTCACAAATAAGGTGATGAGCCTTACATATACCTTGATGTTTGATTCCACGCCTCCTAGAATGTTTCCTTAAAATAAAAGGCATCTACATTTCTCCCCTAACATGAGGCTTAGATATTGGTTTCTATATGAGTAATACACAATGATAAGAGTGTGTGGCTTTGAAGAGGATCCATATAAGTGTTGATGTATATGTAAATTCGGAATGTATTTCATATATGTATATTGTACTCCTATAGAGATGGTATTATTCCTCTATACATAAGTGTTTGTATTCCTATAGAGATGTTATTATTCCTCTATACGGAAGTGTCGTCATTTATATTGTAAATGTCGTAACTTATACTTGATGGGTTATTAGACCACCTTGTTGGGGTAGGCCCTGTATAAGTCATGTGGTTCAAAGGGTTATTAGACCACCCTATTGGGTGTCGGCCCAGTCAGCATTGTGTTATGTGGTTAAGTTGAGGCCGACCTAGTAAAGGTTATTAGGCAAGTCAAGTCATGTATAAATAGAGTGCGGGAGGCACTCTATTTCATCATTCTATTCTCACACACACTCTTTGGAGAGTGGCGCACTTGTGGAGGAGGAGAAGCTGCTGCTAGGAGATGTCTATCTCTTATGCTTGGGTTGTATCATTGCTCTATCTATCTTTGAGGAAGTTATTGGGGTTTTTCACCTTTATGGTTTTCCCCAAGTAAACTCTATGTCTCTTGTGTGCTTGCATTATTGTGTCCACGATTGATATGCTGTAGATATGTTGTTATGCTGTACATGTTGTTCTCTCAGTTAAGATCCTATATCAGATTGAAGTAAATTCTGAAAAACTAACATGGTATCAGAGCTATCCTGAAATAAGGAATGGTATGGCATGTATGACACTTGTTGCACTTGCGATGCTAGGGCTTGGTATATCAAAAACCAGTCATCGTAGCACTTTCGCTATAAATCCATTTTAGAGAAGTTTTAGGATCTAAAACTTTTACAGGTTGAATATCAGATCTCCATGTACCTTGTGTCCAAAGCACAACTTCTAATTCATTGTACTTTGTGTTTTATGATCTATACAATCTAGGGTTTCTGCCTCTTCCAAATATGAGTCATAAACATGTGACCTAGGAAAAAAGGTCATAAATTGGGCTAGGAAGATCCAAATGAAATTTCGTAAAAAGTGAACAGACTGTAATTTCTCAGGTAACATTTTCAGAGGCCGAAACTGAACCAGTGACACGTGGCACTCCGTACAAGTGTGCTCTCCTGTTTTATCCCATAAACAGGTCATGTTGCGACCCTTGGCATAACTCTCTCTCAGAGAATCCAATTGAGGTCAAACCTATGGGGTTGGAAATATGACAGGTTGGGCTACCACAGGTAGAAGTTTCAGACCTTGTGGATCAAAAAGTTCGAAGTTACACTAGAAACAATCAGGTGCATATTTCTGTCAAAACATAATTATTTTTTAGCACCTTCATTCATGGCTCTGGGAATTAGGGTTTCGGAGAAAGTTGTTATTTGTGTAATCGGAGACCACGGCTGAATGCTACTCATCAAAATCAAAATTTAGAGACCAATATCAAATTTTTTGGCTGGGTAGAAGGTCGGGCTTGATCAAACCCTAGTTCGGGACTTTGATTGGAAAAGTGGAAAATTAAGGCTTCTGCAAAAGTTGAAATTTTTTAAGTCTGTGACCATGGCTGGAAGCTCCTCAGAAAAATCAAAGTTTAGAGCTTTGGATCGAACCTTTTGGTTGGGAAGAAGGGTGGGTTTTATCAAACCCTAGTTTGAGATCCTGTCCAAAAGATCCAGAAGTCTCAAAGGCAATTTTGGGGGGTGAAACTTTGCAGTTTTCAAATTCTGAGTATACCAGCTTGATCAGCTCATCAAGGCACATATTTCTATCCTTTCGAAAGTTTGAATTTTTAGGGTTTCTCTAACAACCCTAATCCAGCTCTAGATCCAGTTTCTACAAATCAAGTGGATTGGGTTAATCCTAGAAGAGAATTGTTTGGTCACCTGCATAAGTGAAGAAGTTCCTGTTTCAGAGGGAGATGAGGCTAAGACCTTACATAAGAAGATTACAACGCAATCTCGACAGGTATGACTCATACAGGTATGTTTCAAATTTTGTTCATAATTAAGTTTATGATATGTTTGTCTTCATATTATTACAGTTAGTACAATCTTGGTTAATTTTAGACTTGTCGTATCACCTTAATAAAATTATGAAGGCATGATAGAAGATATTCATTGATTAGGTTTTTTTTACACTTATGATTGTACTAATGCATTGTGATGTTGTATGAGGTTGATGTTGCCCACTAACATGAAAGGTACATCAAGAAAGACAAATCATGTTCTAGTTCAAGAACATATGACCATGGTGACATGAAGACAAAGGTTCATCCATTGCCATGGATCACATAGAAGATATACTTACTAGGTATGTATAACTTGGTTAACCTATGAGATATGCAGGTTACTAGCACAAGTCACTTAAGAGAACAAGAAGACATCATGTGGGTATGTTAGACAATAACCAACTAACATATTAATCCAGGTATGTTTTTCCTATATCAAGTTAGAATCCTACCTTCTGTTAGGATCTCTTATATAAGTATACATGACATGATTGATAATGATTATTCATAGGTTTGAGTAATCACGGATTTAGGCATATTATGTTTATTACTTTAATTTATGATATGACTAACCATAAGAGTCCTTGAATACTAATGCTTATTATTTCTGTTTGAAATGATCATGACTATACATGCTTAATATTATTGTGTTTTGTTAGTATTGAGAATGTACTAATAAATGTATGATTATGTATGAGATCTAGAGGATATCACAATAATGATACTTGTAAGCATGCATAGTGATTAAGGATGGATATAAGTTCAAGGACAGGTAATCCAGGAAGAAAAGATCAAGAGGGAGCACACTTCAGTAGTTTCTGCAAGGATGCAGATATTCAGAGGGAGTTGTCCACTTATCACAATCCACATCATAATGGAGTTACAGAAAGGAAGCAAAGACTGAGAGGGAGTCAACCCAACAACCAAACAAAGATAAGTATTTGAATTGTCATTTCTTACATATTTGTTTGTTTAAATAATGTTGTTCAAAGATGTGTATGCTTATGTTCCTAGACTTAGGTTGTGTATTATGCATATTAGAATAATTGCATTAATGAACAATATACTACTAATATGCATGTGATGGGTAAGTGGCCTATGGCACTGTACAACATTCCATTGCTACCTATCTAGAATGAAACCTCTTTGCTGACATGTTGGGAGTAGTGCAAACTCTTAACAATGTTCTGGTAGAGATTGGAAGGCATCTAGAAAGTTACAGGATATGGATGAATGTTGTACTGAAGCATTGGCTAAAATAATTGCATGACTATATGACATATTTCTTTATGTGTAAGAATTTGTTCTGAAAACTATGAGATGTTTCTAATCATGCAATTTAACTTTTTTTGTAGGAAAGATCGTATACCTTCACCTACAAAAGAAGGACTACAACATTTGTTCCAGCAACAAAGATATCTATTGAAGATATTGAAGTTCCCAGGATCTGGGATGAAGTAATGGAAGGATGCCATGATCCGTCGATCATGAAGAATGATGGGATGTGGTCCCAGAACAGAAGGGAAGTCTGTCGTGACTTCCAAGTGGATCTATAAGATCAAGCATGTTGCAGATGGTAGCATGGAGAAAGACAAAGCAAGGTTGTAGCTCACGGATTCTCCTAGAAAGAGGAATTGATTATGAAGAGACTTTTGCTCCTATATTCAGATACACTTCCATTAGATCAGTACTTGCTCTGGCTGTAGTGATGAAATGGAAGATACACCAGATGGATGTCAAGACAGCTCTCTTGAATGGTGTAGTCGAAGAGGAAGTGTATGTGGAGCAGCCACTCGGGTTTGAGTCATATATGTGCAGAACTTGGTATGGTAGGATAGACAACTTTCTATCCAGTCTGGGCTTTACCAAGAGTAAAGCAGATTCCAACCTTTACTACAAGGTTGAGGAAGGCAATCCAGTGATACTACTTTTGTATGTGGATAACCTGTTTGTTACAGGTGAGGATAGATTGATTTCCGACACATAGTGGAAGCTTGTTTCCGAGTTCGAGATGAGGGACTTGGGGATGATGCACTACTTTCTAGGTATGGAGGTGTGGCAGATTGCAGATGGAATCTTCCTTGGACAAGGGAAGTATGTAGTAGAGATCCTGAAGAGGTTCTGGATGATGGACTGCAAGGCCATGGCCACACCTATGGCATCGAATCTGAAGCTTCTGTGTGATGCTTCATCTGATCCGGTTGATGTCATTGTGTATCGTCAGATGATTGGGTCCTTGATGTACCTGGTGAACACGAGAACAAATATTTGCTTTGCGGTGAACACATTGATCCAGTTCCTCACGGATCCCAAAGGTGTTCACCTGGTTGCTGTAAAGCATATTCTGAGGTACCTGAAGGGTACGGTTGACTATGGGCTCAAGTATGATGCGAATCAAAAGTTTAACCTGCAGGGTTATGTTGATTTAGATTGGGCAAGCAGTGTTGCAGATAGGAAGAGCACTTCTGGATGCTGCTTCAGTATGGGATCAGGTGTGATCTCTTGGTTTAGCAGGAAGCAGTCCTGTGTAGCACTGAGTATAGCTGAAGCAGAGTATGTTGCAGCTTGTTCATCTAGTTGTGAGGCAGTATGGCTTCGGAAGCTACTGTTTGAGTTATTTGATCTACCACTGGAGGCTACTGGTATCTTTTGTGACAACCAGAGTTGTGTGAAGCTGTCTGAGAACCCGGTGTTCCACGACAGGTCGAAACACATAGAGATAAAATACCACTATATCAAGGATATGGTGTAGAGAGGAGTAGTGAAGCTCCTATATGTTGCGACGGATGAGCAGATTGCAGATGTGCTGACGAAGCCACTAGCCAGAGTGAAGTTCGAGTACTTCGGAGAGAGGCTTGGTGTTCTTCATATCGACGACACTTCGAGGAAGAAGTGATGGAGACATTTTGCTGAAGCCATTCCAAGCATGGTGGAAGGAGGATCCTTCACATGGCTATGGATGTAAGCGTTGGATGATGAGCATCAAGATGATGTTCTAGTTTCTGCTCTGTATGATCAATTGGATCATTTATGTATGTATGCATCATGTTGGATGTTGGTATGATCAGTTGGATCATTTATGTATGTATGCATCATGTTGGATGCTGGATATGATCAGTTGGATCATTTATGTATGTATGCATCATGTTGGATGTTGGATATGATCAGTTAGATCATTTGTATGTATTTGTATATGCATCATGTTGGATGCTTGGACCATGTATCTGTATATGTATCAGGTAGATACATTGTATGATTAGGTAAATCATGTATGTTGATATGTATCAGGTAGATACATTGTGTGATCAAGTGGATCATGTATCTATGTATGTATCAGATGGATACATTGTATGATCAGGTGGATCATGTATGATGATATGTATCAGGTAGATACTTGGTATGCATCAGGTAGATGCATTGTATGATCAGGATGATCATGGATGGCGAGCTTCTAGATGTTGCTCCAGATGACATGCATCAGGACGATGCAATGTTGATGATCAAGATGATCATGTGTACATCAAGATGATGTATGGTGAGTATCAGGTTGATACTCTGTGGCCGTGAACAGGTTGTGCAGATGAGCATGTAAGTAGACCTGGGAGATCTGGATAGGATGAAAAAGGCCTCATATCCTCTTTTGAGGCATTGCTCTGGGATGGCATGTAAGTAGACCTGGGAGATCTGGACAGGATGAAAAAGGCCTCAGATCCTCTTTCGAGGCATTGCCATGACCACATGTAATAAGTCCTATAGATCTGGACAGGATGAAAAAGGTCTCAGTTTCTCTTTAGGGTTCTTGCTTGGCAAGACACTCTTTTAAGGTTTTGTGGTGACCACATGTAATAAGTCCTGGAGATCTAGACAGGATGAAAAAGGGCTCATATGCTCTTTAGGGTTCTTGCTTAGCAAGACACTCTTTTAAGGTTTTGTGGTGGGGGGGTCACATTTAATAAGTCCTGGATATTTGGATAGGATGAAAAAGGCCTCAGATGCTCTTTAGGGTTCTTGCTAGTCAAGAGACTCTTTTAAGGTTTTTTGATAGTCACATGTAATAAGTCCTGGAGATCTGGACAGGATGAAAAAGGCCTCAGATGCTCTTTAGGGTTCTTCCTAGTCAAGAGACTCTTTTAAGGTTTTGTGACGCACGTAATAAGTCCTGAGGATTCCACAGTATGGCCAGTGATGATGAAGACCTGTAGGTGGTGGGCCTACATCCAGTCTGAAAAAGGATTGGCTCTGTAGAACTTCCTATGACAAGTAGATTCAGAGATTGATTGAGATAGCAGAAGCAGTGATGATGACGATGATTCAAGGACGATGATTTGCTGATGATGATCCAGAGAAGAAGACTTGTGCTAGCAGATCTGTGTCGAGAAATACCTTCCTAGTTAAGAGGGAGTGTTGATGCATATGTAACTTCAGACTATATTTCATATATGTATATTGTACTCCTATAGAAATGGTATTATTCCTCTATACGGAAGTGTTTGTATTCCTATAGAGATGTTATTATTCCTCTATACGAAAGTGTCGTCATTTATATTATAAGTGTCGTAACTTATACTTGATGGGTTATTAGACCACCTTGTTGGGGTCGGCCTTGTATAAGTCATGTGGGTCAAAGGGTTATTAGACCGCCCTATTGGGTGTCGGCCCAATCAGCATTGTGTTATGTGGTTAAGTTGAGGCCGACCTAGTAAAGGTTATTAGGCAAGTCAAGTCAAGTATAAATAGAGTGCGAGATGCACTCTATTTCATCATTCTATTCTCACACACACTCTTTGGAGAGTGGCACACTTGTGGAGGAGGAGAAGCTACTGCTAGGAGATGTCTATCTCTTATGCTTGGGTTGTATCATTGCTCTATCTATCTCTGAGGAATTTATTGGGGTTTTTCACCTTTATGGTTTTCCCCATGTAAACTTTGTGTCTCTTGTGTGCTTGCATTATTGTGTCCATGATTGATATGTTGTAGATGTATTGTTATGCTGTACATGTTGTTCTCTCAGTTAAGATCCTAGATCAAATTGAAGTAAATTCTGAAAAACTAACAACAAGGTCCCATCATTTCTTACTCCTATAATTTTTTCCATGGAATATGCAAGGCAGAGGTTCATATCAAATCACATGCACTTTGCACATTTCAAGCATCAGAGGACATTGTTGTTACCTAAATAAATTGGACCTTTTCAGATAAGGGGATTGAATTCCTTGGAGTACATGGAATGGGTTCTATCTCAATTGAACTTGGATAAATATGAGAAAGGATCCTATGAGCCCCACCAAGTCATCTCAAAGAAGAGGGTGGATAATAAAATTCTCGTTATAATTATGTACCTAAGACACACTAGGATAAGATTGCTGACTGAGAGAGCTAGGAGGAATTCCAAGTAATTTTGAAAGACATGGAGAAGCAGAGTGTTTAAGAACAACAAGAAGGGAAAAAGAGAGGAGTAGAATAATCTAGTACATATATGGAAAATCAATGAGACAAGTCAAAGCCCCCCTATAAAGAAGCAAAGAATAGAGGGGGGAGGCGTTGAGCTAGAAATAGTAGGAAAAGATGAAGTTGAGGAGCTTCCCTGAGAATTGACTGAAATAGTTAAACAACCATCAGTCAGCAAGGGAGGCCCATATGTCAAATCCACTCACTAACCCTCTCTCGAGTTTACAGTTCCTCAAGTATTGCAAGCTTCACCATCAACAAGCCCTGTTTAGATGAAAACAGATTTACAAACTAGGTACAAATGCATAAGAGAAAGAGGTGCGAAGTTGGTAAATGAAACCAGGAAGCAAGTGGGAACATCAAGAAGAAGGTTTCTCATAGTGGTGGACCTGTAAAATGATGCATTGAGGTTCTCTATGTTCAATCCTAAGGTGCCTAGGCCTCCTACCCTAGCTGAATGGAGAGCCAATGAGTATGAAGTTGACTTAAAAGAGTTTGGCAAGTTGGAAAAACTAGACTTATATAAGTAGGCCAGTGATATGATTTGCACTGAGGTGGTTAAGTCAACCAAAGAAGAAAAGAAGTTGAGGACAGTCTTAGAAAAGTTCAAACAGCACCGGAAAGTGGATAAAGTGTCCGTGAAAGCTAAGCAGTTCACTATCAAAGATTGGGAAATCAAGGTCCTAGCTTTAGGATTTAATCTGACAGATGGATCTCATGTCAAATCATTGATACATCAAAAAGGAAATGAGATTGCACAGTTAAAGAAACAATTAAATATGCCTAGACCTCAGCATGTTCAAACTCTTGAGCTGAGGGAGGCTCAAAAAGAAAACGAGCAGCTCTATGCTAGCATGCTATAGTATAAAATCTGGCTGAAGAATATACAAACAAGATAAATGATTTAGATATGCAGATATATTCTTTAAAAGTGCAAAATACAACCCTGTCCAATGAGTAGACTTCCCAAGCAGCATCTCCTAAGACACAAGAAGAAATTCATCCTGCAACAGAGATAGGGTGAGCTGAAAAAGAGCCAGAACATCTATCAGAAGATCAGTATGTGATAAATTTAAGGGAAGAAGAAGATACCCCATCCCAAGAACCTATAGACAATGATGGCAGAGTTAAAGAGTTAGAAGAAGAGATCAATCAAAAGGATGGAAAATTTCTAGAATTGGAGACTGAAGTTAGCAAAAAGGAGGAAACATTGAATATCTGAAAGCTGAGGTTAATGAGCTTAAAATCCAAGTTACTAAATCATAGATAGATGTAGAGGGAGAATCATTGCTAAGAATATTAAGTCAAGCCCTGTGGGACAAAATAGCCCAGCTATTCTTAAACAAATTGGATTATTGTGAAGTGATTCAAGATAGGCTAGAAATGGCCAAATCATCTTAGGAAGAGGCAAAAGCAGTAGAAAAGGAGCTAGGAGAAATGCAAAAACAAGCAAAAAAGATCATTGACTACCTCAAAATCCTGGAAAAAAGGGGAACTTGAAGAGAGTCAAATTGAGAATAAAATTCAGATAATCAAAACAGCCACACAGATGGTAATGAAGCAAACATTGTTAAGAAGAATTCATGATAATATAAATACATTGACTAATGAAATAAGCATTTTCAAAGGCCTCTTCAAAGAAGTAATGAATTTAGGATTTCCACCTCCATGGGATGGAAATGGAGAAATGTATCCTAAAGAGGATTACAAAAACAAGTTGACTTTGAAAAGGGACCAGGTAACCCAATTTGGTGTGTTGGAAAGATTTATAAGTGGAGAGCAAGCTATTGAAATACTTAAGGCTAATTTTGAAATTTGTATATTAATGAAGAATATATTAAAGAAGATAGGTCCTATTTCTTATGAAAAAACCACAAATGCATAAATATCATTGGAGACCTTGAAATCCCATAGACATCCTATAAGAAAAGAATGGAAATCATTGGTCAAGTACCATAAGATAGTTTTACCACCTCAGGTACAATAAACAAGACATATATCTAGTCAGGTAGTAGGGAAGTCTACAGGTAAGCCTGCTCCTCGAGCCTTTATGGCACCAGGAGGGAAAGAAAATGTTCAAATGATAGGGCAGGTAGCTATCAAACCAATGAATCCACTAGGAGCTCAGCCAAGTGGACATCCAGGTGTGAGACCAATTGTTTACATGAGAGGGGAACACATCAACAGCAAGGAAGAAAAAAAAGGCTCAAGTAAAGTAAGTGAGAAAAGATAAAAGAAGATTATTTAGGTAGTTACAAGAGCTAAAGTGAAAATGACAGGTCTACAAGTTTGTTGTAAATCTGTTAATAATAAAAAGGGGTTGTTATTCATGAGAGGCCTATATAATGTAATTCGAATTCATTACTCAATGCTAGCAAATATTAGAAGGTATCTGGGATTGTTGAGTCAGTGGACTTCTGGAATACAATAAGATTTTTTGAGGTTAAGATTGCAGATTGTGACAGAGATGTTTTTCTCTTGTACTTTGTCCTTCTTCTATTTCTACATAACTTTTCTTGTTCATGTAAGTTTCTCATGATATGTTAATAAATCTATGATCAACATATTCAACATGATTTTTGTGTCATTGATGTGAATGTTATGTTGTATGTTGAAATTGATAGCATAGATTTCAATCCTTTGACCTATGATCCAGTTTCAGGATATGTATATGATTCGGCAATATTTGAAGTTTTCTTGTATTATTGTCTACATGGATGACGTGTTGCCTATAATTTCCTGAAAAATCTCATGATATGTTTACATTTTGTTTCAAACTACTCAATTGTTTTTCACAAATATCAATACGTTTATGTTGTCATTAAAAGTAAGAAAGTTGTCCTGCATACACTTCTTACATATCATTTTATTCCATTTGCTAAATTTATGTTCACTAAAATCTAAAATATTGTTATACTCTACAAAATTCCTTTGAAAATGATTATGTATTTTTAATTCAGTCCATAATTTTACCTATAAGAGAGATCCAAGCAAGCATTACAATTTATATCTCAATTCTACATAGATTTAGCTCTAGAATATATAAAAGTGTAGCCTCACCATGCCCTAGCATACACTATTTTTAGCCTAGTATTCCTCGGGGACTAAAAGCATGTACAGATGGGATCGTAGACTGCCCCACACCAAAACTGGGTGTAGAATCATGGGAAGATGCGACAATACTAAAATTTGAGGCACTAGTAGGATGTGAAACTGGATTAGAGGGTGCATCCATAGATGCATGTCTGCTACTCCGACATTGGTTTCTTCCCATCTCAAGAATTCTTGTGAAAATAGATTTCATTGAGTCAAGCTCTTGGATTCCCTTAAAAAAATATGTCATATTTTTTAAAGGAATTAATGGAAAATAATTTTTGAAAAAAACATACCATGTACTTCTTGATGTGTTCCATCAAGAATTAGCTTCTTTCAATCTCGGGAGTATCTTCAGTGCCCACCAGTTCCGCAAGTTCATCGACTAATTTACTAACATTTTTTCTAATATATGCTAGAGGGTCTAGAGCTCATGATATCTCTATGCCATAATTATCAATGTGAGGCATTGACATGGGAGCCTATAAAGAATCATATCATATAATATCAATAAGCTACGTAACAATAATCATTGAACTAGGATAAAAGATAACAATATGGAATATAATAATGAACATATAAATGGCCATATATCATTTCACCTACAAATGATCTATGCATTTCCCCCAATCAACATGCAACATAAACAATGATTTGTTAACCGTATTTCCAAATATGGGTGGAAGTTGTCAATTCCTTTCACGAACATTACGACGTAAAGTACATGTAATGACAAATAATGAATATACAGTATACGTGTTTTTTAGTAAATGATGGACATGAATGTTAAATCATAGTTACATGATTCTTAGATCCTATTCAAATGATAGTTGACCAACAACTCCTTCCCCATGGGTATTGATTTTATTGCAATGATCACAACATTGTTTCCAACACGCTCCTCAAACACAAAATTGGGTAGTTTGTTTGTGCTTCCAGGTCAAGTATTGTTTATAAACCCGACAAAATTTTCACAAAATCCTTCCATCGATATATATGGAATATCCTTTATCTTGATTGTTTTCTTTTATTTTAATATAATTTACACAAACTCCATATATGAGCATACTCGTTAGATATCTTGTTATCCTACCCCAATGTGGGTAATCACACATTGGACCAACATAATCCATTCGTTCCACTTCACAATTGTATGGAACATTCACACCAACCATTGTAAAGAGCCCTAGACTATGTAAACTAGATGGAGCAATTTGATATGTCCTTCCATTAATACATAAATCGGTGTTTATTTCAAGAAGTGGGCTTGGTTCCCAATTCTTCAAATAATGCTTTTATCTTAAAGGAACTTCCTCATCTTCAATGGTCTCATTGTCATAAGAGCATGAGCCTCCTTCATCCAGAAATAAATCCATACTTTAAAAAAAAAAATCTTCTGACATTGCTACCTCTAGTCGATATTGACGTACTGCATGGCAATTTGTTTCTATCTTATTTTAAGGATTGGATTAGGAAGTTTCATCAAAATAGTTTATTTACTTGATCTCATTGTATATCAAATACATGGATTTTATTTTTTGGTGATTCATGAGTCAGCGACTCAGGATCCAAGACACTATTCATTTTTTTATGGGGGATGTATCGCTAGATGTCTTATGAATCTTATATATCGGTTTTCTTATCATATTCATGTTGCAATGTGTTTATTTGATGTTCTTGTTACTTATATATTTTCCAACACAATATTTCTAACTTTGCTCCAATCATATAATATCAACTCTTTAAATGGTACTAAAACAAACAACTAGTGCAATGTGGGTGCAATAGGTGATATATTCTAGCAAAGAAAATAAAAATGAAAAAAACAACCTACGAAAAGAAAAGACCCACTAGCCCTAAAAGATATCTACAATAAGCAAATTAAAAGAAAAAGGAAAATTCTCTCAAATATTTTCAACGATGGGGGCTTCAAATCCCATCTGAATAAAAGTATAAAGACGAGTCGGGTCTTCCAAACACCAAACACGAATAGGGGCCTCAATCCTATACGATCCAATGAGTGAATATCAAAGGGAACAGTTATAGAGAGATTCTATGATCACTACTATTTACTCCAGGTGTCCCTCCACCTAAAGGGATCACCTATGGGTAAGATTCCTAATAGAATGGATACTAAGCTACCTCATTCATGGACGTCAGATGATTTTCATGCAGCTTCACCCTGAAGGAAACGATCTGGATGATCTTCAGTACTGAATGGGGAAGGTGCACCACTCATCCATTTGGTTCTAGTATAGTCATGTACCACCCGGAAAGGATGGTCCCACCCAATAATTGGCCGCAACCATGTCCAACAATACTAGAGTATTTTGGATCTCTAGAAATTCAACCACTATGTCTCAGATGTATAATGACTACAGGGAATTGTTTGGATTCCTATCCCAAAATTCCTAACCTAAATACAAAATTCTTTTTGTCCCTCAAGTGAGGAATTTAGTGTGTTTAGATTAGGGTTTATTTTTAGGCTCCACTTGGGTTCATGAACCAAGTGATGTTTAAATTAAGGTGTGAAATGTGTGTGCACAAGTGGTATGTACAACAACTAAATGTAAATGACAAGGAAATGAAACTACATGAAAAGAATTTGAACACTTTGCAAGCCTATATGACAATCATTTTCGTTACTTTTCTTATCGACCACAAAAAAACACATTTACATTTACTTTTACTTTTACTTTTATATGGGAGATACTATCCCTTCCATTAAATAATACATGGATAGTGAAAATCCTAATCATTTTACTATAAACAACAAGAAGAATGGTGGCAGATTGTCACTAGAGTGAAGGCCCACAAATAGAAAACCAATGGAAATAAAATTGATGTCATATACTGATGAAATTCAATCCCTCTTAGGCATAGAAGAAGAAGTCCTAGAGATAAATTTCACAACCAACCAACATAGGGTACCATTACATTTTCATGTGGATGTTGATGTCTTAGTGGCCATAATTAGTTTAGAAATACTTTTAGGAGCAAGCACACTCCTATATTAGTATGCAAGCAGGAAAAGAAAAGGAACTAGAAGAATGGAAAATATAGTTTCAACTAGTTATTAGAGTTGAATGAGAAGGATAGTTGTCCTTTGTGAAAAAAGTAATGGAACTGGAAAATAAAGTGGATGGCCACAACCCAACACAAAATTGATCAAGTAATAACATAAAATAGTTTGCAAGATACTAATCTAGCACTTCTTGGCTCTTATCTGGATGAATTAAAAACAATTACTAACAAATTTGAGATAATTTGTAGGGATATCTCATCTAAGGTAGACCATGTAGAATCTAATGTAAATACTTTGTATTATGGATTTAATATTTTGTACATCAACATGATCAAAGGAATCTAAATGTCTAATGCTTCCAACCAAGAAAAACTAGATGACTTGGCCAAACAACTAAAAGAAATTAGAGTGATAAAGAAACAAAGATATATCGTAAAAGGAAAATCTAAGGCTATAATGTAAAGGCATCAGCTAGAAAAATCCATACTCAAGAACCAAAGAATATCCAACTAAAATCATCACTCAATCCATCTCTTGATTTTGACGGTAAAGTTACAAGAATGGTTGAATTTGTGTCATCTAGTACAAGCAAATAATGGAATTAACGATGAAAAAAGTGTACCATGGTCATGGAACAATTTAAAGGACTTTTGATGTTTCATTTATCAAAACCTCCTATTAATGCAAAAGATGAATTTCGTCAAATGCCAAAGGCAGGGAAGAAAACCTAATGAAAAGAAAAAATCATAGATCTGGCTAATTTAAATAAATTCATAGTAGAAGCCTTTGGAAGATTGTCTTAAATGAAAATGAATTAAGATGTTGATGGCAATGGAATTTGTAATTCTAAAAGGATTAAATAAACTTATGACATATTATAAGAATAGAGATATATTGTTAGTGACTTCGTTTATCTATTTCTAGGATGGTGAATGGTCATACCGCTCTTGGATTTTATTTTTTTGCATTCACTTAGAGATGGTGAACTATTAGTCTATTTGGTTTGATTCTAGATAGACTACGTTACCAAGTTAAAAAGTCTTGGGGTGGAGTTGATGTTGTATAAATTTTCTTTGATGGTACGCTTTTCATATTCCATTTGCAATTCCTTCATTCTTGCCACATTTTGCATTCCAAAGTTAGATTTCAGTTTTTATATCTTTGATATTTTCAACATCTAGATTAATAGAGAAGAATGTCTTGAATGCATAAAAGGTTTTTTTGCAGCCTTGTGTGATATTAGCATATTTTTCATGATTTGATCTGCTCTTTTTTGTTTTCATGTTAGACTAGGTGATCTCTTTGTTATCAAAATTTGATTGGAATTTCATAGCCTTGGAAAGGTCTTTGCTATAACCATTGTATTTTTGTCACTTAAAAATGTTAATGACTAGAGCACAATTAGAAAAATACATTTCAAAAATGGATTTTGGTGATGTCACCCTTGTTATGGTACATGTAGCAAAGGATGGATCTTGCCATTTCTTTGAGTTTGTACACAACTGCAAGCATTTTTTTCCTCCACCTAGAAGAAAAGTTTTATATTAAAATGGGTCTCTACCACAAACAAGTCCAATTGTTATACAACTTGATTCAAAGCACCATCCAATATGATTGATGGCCTTCATGGGACTGAGGCTTTTGTAGAGCTCTATAGTTCTAATGAAAACCAAAATCGCAGGGTGGCTCCTCATCACCATGTCAATCGCAACACTTTGGCATATTGGCCCTATCCAAGTGAACCAATGAAAAAGGGGATGGCCCTTCATTTGATCACTATTTTGGATGATTCACTGCTACATGCTACAAAGTTGGGGCAAAGTAGTACTGATCACTAGAACCAATCCCTCGTGAACCTACTTGGCCCTCGTCCCTCTTTAGTTTAGCCATAATAGTAATCTTTTACCAGAGAGATCATTTTCATAATTTTGATCCACAAAAGGGCAGGGGTTTAAGAAATCATCGATTTTGGAGGCATGTTAACCTTGAAATATATGCTTGCTCGTGGTTATTGTCCTTGAAATCGTTGGTTGAAGTATGCTTGCTCAAGGTATGGAGTCCCTTCTCGCTTGCAGGTATGGAGTCTTGCTTTCTCACGGCTATGGAGTCTAGGTATGGAGCATTGCTTACTCGTGTGTATGGAGTCTTGCTTGCTCGCGAGTATGGAGTGCCAAGAGTGGGAGGGGAGGTAAATGAGTTTGTTTTTTTTATTTGTTTTTATTTTGTAGTTATTTTAAATTTGGTTATATATATATATATAGAGAGAGAGAGAGAGAGAGATTTACAAATTTAGTATATATGCACCAAATATATATATAATATAGAAAAATAATAATCACAATATAACTTTAATAAATATAAATCATCAGTAGCATCATCATCATCATCATCACTATCCTCATCATCAACATCATAATCATCATCATCATCATTTCCATCCTCAGCATCATCATCGTTGTTATCGTCCACATGACAATCGTCATCGCCATCATCATCACCATCCTCTTCATCATCATCGTCGACATGATGATGATCATAATGATTGTCATTGTCACCGTCAACAACATCATTGTCATCATCTCCATTGTCGCAATCGATATCATGGTGATCGTCATTGTCGTCATCATCTTCATCGTTAACATGATAATGGTCATCATGATTGTCATCATCATCATCATCATCATTAGCACGATCATCATCCTCATTGTCATCATTATCATCATGACGATTGTCATTTCCATCATCATTGCCATCATCTTCATCATCATGATTTTCATCATCATTGACATCATCAGTGACATGATCATCACCACCATCACCATACTCATCATCATCAGCATCAACATGATGATCATCATTGCCATCATCATCACCATCCTCTTCATTATCATCGTCGACATGATGATGATCATCATGATTGTCATCATCATCGATATCATCATCGTTAACAACATCATATTCATCATCAGCATGATCATCATCATCACAGCCATCCTCATCATGAAAATCATCATTTTCATTCTCTTCATCGTCATCATCAACATCATCATCGTCAACAACATCATCATCGTCAACAACATCATCGTCATCAGCAACATGATCATCATCACCATCATCATCATCCTCATCATGATGATTGTCATTGCCATCATCATCACCGACATGATGATCATCATCATGATTGTCATCACCATCGACATCATCATTGTAAACAAATCATATTCAATTTAATCAACATAAATGATCTCATTCAATAATTTTCATATGGAATAAACTCATTTCATATTGGGATCCAATTCTTTATAGTAGATCCATGGATTTTTTTCCCTGTGACTTCTTTTATATTGAAAATAATCAACCATAATAAATAACTTAATCAATATATCTAGTCATAATAAACATAGTCAACTCCTTCTATAGACATCGTAGATGAGATAGTTAGTTCTATCAACATAGCCAACATCAATTATTTAATAGTCAATAGAGTAAACTCCTTGATTAATCAACATAATCATTGTAAATTATCTCCTTCAATAGTTAACATACTCAACTCTATCAACATATTCAAGATTGTTAAATACAATAAATAGCATAATTAATATAGTCAACCATAATAAACATAGTCAATTCCTTCACTAATCATCATATGGAACAAAGTCATTTTTATCAACATGGTCAACATACTCAATTTTTTCAACACATTTAAATTAAAACTCCTTTAAGAATGAACAAAGTCAACTCTTTGAGTCATCAACACCTTCACTAGTCAACATAATCAATGTAAGTGAACTCCTTTAATAATGGATGTAGCCAACAATTAACATAATCACGTGTCACTTTTTTGCATAAGTGAACTCCTTCAATATTTAACATATTAAATATAACTCGGCTACATCAACAGTGAAGATATTCCACATATTCAACATAATCAAAAGTCAAAAAATTATTTGTATAATTAACTGTTGATGTATATGTAACTTCGGAATGTATTTCATCTGTGTATTTTATATATATTTATTGTACCCTTATAAGAGATGTGTCATTCCTCTATAAGGAAGTGTCGTCATGTGGATTGACAAGTTTCGCAAGTGTGTGTACTTGCCAATGGGTTATTATACCAGCATGTGGGGTCGGCCCTGAATTATATATATTATAATGTGGATGTACCTAGCTAGACAAGTCGGCCCCATAAGGTCACTGGGCAAAAAGGTTAGTATAAATAGAGATCGGAGATCTCTATTTTACTCACTCGGAAAAGTAACTTACTCTCACTCAGAAAGTGGCTCACTAGTGAGGAGGAGGATCATCTGCTACTAGGAGACTATCTCAGTGTTATTTGGTTGTACTTTGGTTGATCCATTGCTCTCTCTATCTCTGAGGAAGTTGTGGGATTTTTCACCTTAGGGTTTTCCCCACGGAAACTCTGTGTCTCTTGTCTCTCATGCTTTTGATTCTTGTGATGCTTGTCATGCTTATTGTGATTGTTATGCATTGATATACTGTATATGTTATTCTCTTAGTGAAGATCCTAGAGTATTGTGAATTAATGCTCAAAATTTAACATTAACATTATCAAAATACTACAATATAAGTTAACACTTTTAACCGTCAACAAAATCAATGTATGTTAGATACTTAAAATTCAACATAATGAACATGTATACTATTGACTCCTTCAATAGTCAACATAGTTGACATGGTCAACATATTGGACTCCTATGTAAATTTTGTGAAATGTTGTAAGTGTTAGCAATAATGATCCTAAAGTTAAAGTTAGCTCATAGGATTATATTTTAGAAAATAAATTATTACTCTAGATTTATCGTAAGTGGGCACTTATCGTACTCATGATTATGTGATTAGCTATCCATATTAGGGTTTTAGAAACTACCTTTATGATTTGAATAAGTTGAGTTATTTATACTCTCCTATACTAAATGTGAGGTGGTATTTTATTTCTTCACATTCTCTTGAATCAAGCATAGAGAACCACCAATTACGGGAAGAACCTATTTAGAACTTTCAATCTTCCATCCAAAACATCTAAACCCTTAATATGGTCTATATGGAATTGATAAGTTTCATGATTGCTCTTGCATTCATGATTTAAAGTTCTATAAACTTGTGGATGAAAAATATATAAATGAGTATTTGGGTGTTATCACTAAGAAGTTAGATAAAGTTTGTTGATCATGCACTTGAATTTGGTGCTTCCTAAGATTTAAAGGATCCAGTCCCTTCTTGTTCCTATGTTTAAACCCATAATTGAATTTAATCCTATTGTAGAATAATAGAATTTGTGTTCAATACTTATCTAGCTACCTATGTGGCCATGTTATTTCGTCTCTGGTAGTACCACACTCCTATCCATGGTACAAGTACACTCATGCCCTATTACACCCTTCCCCTTGTTTAGAGGAAGGATACCTCTGGATATGGAACCCTTAAGCCTCCATATTGGGCACAGTGGAGTAAAGAACAGACTAGTCAAGAATAACAAATAAAATAAACGAGAAGGGGAATAAATCCTTGCTTCTCATTGATCTAGATTGAGATATGATAATTTTTCAAAACCACTTTCTTTCATATTTCCTTAGAGGAATTTTCATCATTGTTGGTACGAAGAGAATAAGATAAATATTCATAGAAGAATCTTCAAAGAAGAATATATATTGGAAAAATCATGGTAGTTAACAACATTGTGATAATATGTCTAGTGTAAAAAGTAATATTTTTTCAAATCATGTTGCTAGGGATGTTTATTGGGAGGTAATTATCATCTCAAGGATTCATGTAGAACATGATATTTTATTGGTATGTCATCATGATTCATGCACCAAACATTCCATACACTCCCATTGTCATGGAGTGGCTATCGTAACGAGAGGGATCAATGTTGAGTAGATGATTAAAAGGGTTCTGCAAGTAGTGGTGGAGGAGAAGGTTCTAATAAGTATGGGGGTTTGATAATAGTAGGTGAGTGTTAATCAAGTAGGATATTAAAAATAAAAAAATAAAATATCATGAGCAAATACTTAGACCCTATGCAGAGCTAGAATCAAGTTCATTGAAGAGAAGAAGAGGAAAGGGTTTACTAGAAAGTTAATAAAGGAAAGTAAACTAACAAACTAGGGTTTATTTATCACAATTCCTTTAGTGAGCTAGAAACCCAAATGATGGAAAATACAAAGAGAATTTTGGAATGAACTCACCCATAAATCATTTTTGTAAGTGATAATATACTTGGAATAAAGGGTTTTGGATCTTGGAAACCTATTTAAAGATCATCATCATTATGCATGCTTCCCAAGCATCCCTCATATGATGATAATGATGATGATGATGATGATGATGATGATGATGATGGGTTCTAGGGATTATATGGTGCAAGGGATAGAATTTATGGTTATAAGGGTTAGGTATTGAAAGTAATAAGTCTCAAGGGTTAGATTTATATATTTACATGCCTTAGATGTAATATATTTTATGGAATGAGAATGATTTGATATCAAAGTAATGGTTATGAATTTGGACTTAGATGAAATTGGTATAGGGCTAGTAATATGGAGTTATTGTGGTTAAGTGATAGAAGTTTTAGGGGTTAGACATTACAGGGTTTATAGGTTGTAAAAGTTAGTGGTATATTGGTGAGTATATTGAGGTTAAATATTATTGCAACAAAGGGTTTAGTGATCATAGCCATCAAGGGTAAGGTGTGATAGTAAGTAGTGTTTACATGATTAAGTAGTCATAAGGAGTATAAGATAGGAATCATAGAGGTTAAAGGTTATAGGGATATCAGATTATAGGATTTAGATGGATTATCATAGGATTACGGTTCATAGAAACTTAGAATTGTAGTGAAAAATTAAAGGTTAGAATACTAGTGTTTATGGATGGTAGGTGTTAGTAGTTATTTAGGTTAAGGGTTAGAATAAAAATGTTTATAGAGGTTATTTGTTTCAAATTATAAAATTTAGGGGATACATATCATAGAGGTTATGGGTGTTAAATTCTATAGGGTTTTTAATGGTAAGGAGATAATAAGGGTCTTAGGGATTATAGGAATTGTAGTGGTTAGGGGTTGTACGGGTTAGGGTTTAATGGGAATAAGGGGTTATAATGTTAGAGTTTATAGGGTTTATAGGGTTAAGAGTTTATAGTTTTTATAGGGTTGAGAGTTTATAAGGTTTAATTCCATGGATTTTTTTACCAAAAAATGGTGAAGGTCCTAATACCCATCCCCAAATCATGGAAAAACCTTTTAATGGAATCCATTTCCCACTTGAAGGATAATGACCCCATATATAGGGAATTCTTGATTGTTTATGTATTTTTCCATGACCTTTAATCCCTCGAAGCTTCATCTAGAGCTTGAGGGCCTATATTTATCCCCCAATCATGTTCATGGACTTCAAGTCCATTTGTATTGCATAAGACCTTGTAATAGCACTCATATTCAACTTAGATATCAAACATCACCTCCATAGGGAATGTGTTATGTTTTGAAATCATGTTCATGGCATGTTATCCCTAGAGATACATTTATGGACCAAGGGAATTTGTATCCTCCCTTAACCATAGTCATTACCCCAAGACCATCCTTGGAGTGTAGAACTTCCTAATTATGCCCATATCCCACTTGCAGACTTAATATCCCCTTTGGAGGGTCTATTTGTTGATTTGAGGATTTGTACATATCTTATTAGAAAAACAATCTTCGTTCAGGGTCTAATTCCTTGAATTTCTCCCTCAACAATTGTTAAGGATTATGCTATGGATTAAGACCTTATTCAGGGTCCAAAAGGCATATTAGTTATTTTTTAAATCTATATCCATTAAATGTAGCTTAAGCAATGCGACTTCGTTGATAATGCTACGGTATCATCGTTAGAGTAAATGTTGATTACATAGCATTACGTCGAAGTCGCGTCGCTTAGGCGATGTTTAATAGATATAGATTCAAATCAGTCTAATCCTCCAAAATCTATCCACACATGTGGCATATCATTTTTATTTTAGTAATGAAATCCTTCAAATTTGATTCATTATCGAGTAGAATTAAATGGAAGAATAATATTCATCTTTGGGCAACAAAAACTCTTTATAGAATTTGAATTTAAGAGGAAGACACTAAATTTCAAAATTGTTAGGGGTTGTAAGTGATGATTCATTGGGATATCTTGGGAAACACGTTTGATATTGGAAGGTACCATAAGAGTTCATTTTCATTGATTCCCAACGGCCATCGAACTTGAGCTTGGGTTCCTCCAACCTTAATCACCTATCACACTTTTTGGCACCAAAGATCAGAACCTTAGTATGGAAAAGTAATCATAGGATGACTCAAACCCTACATAAGATCATATTTGAATTGCATAACCAAAATACTTCCATTCAAGAATACAATAATATGGCCAAATCATAACAAACCTCAAATTATTTCTCAAATAGAAAGGTGTGGTGTATCTTCTCAACCATGATCCATCAGTTTATATGAGTGAAAGGTGATTCTAGTTGTTGGGGAAAGAAATACAGTGTACAGGCGTATGGGATTTGTACTATCTTCTTGAGGCCCACGATACCCACAACATCTTTTCCAAGGAGGCGAGGCTCACTCCAACTGACAGGCGCTGATAGTGTGTTTTTTTGTAGTAGATTTAGCATATGAGTGATTTTATTTAATCGTGTTTGTATCAGTAAATAGTATCTTATGTTTAATGTATTTTCCTGCATTTCCAATAAAATCACTTTGACTATGTGCACAATCATCATTATTTTATAGTTATTATTATCTAATTCCATAATTTGCATCTTTCTCACTTTATGAACTTGTTCTTTGAGAGATCCATATTGGGATTGAAGTGGTATCTGATAAAATTAACTATTTCATTGAGTGAGGGAATCGATCTTTAGTTATCTTGGGAAGAATTAGTTATCTTTGCAATTAATTGATTTTTAAATTGAAGTGTGAGTTTCTATTTCAGCACGGTGTGTCTTTCAATTCTTGCAAAGTGTGGATTTTATTGTCATCAAAGAGTAATTTTTATTTTTTTCCATTCACTATGAATCTAGCATAGCATTTCTTTTCTGCAATTTGAGTGTCTTAGTTTGGATTTCCATTCCTGCAATTTTACTACTTGTTGATTGATTCCATTCCTACCCTTCGACCATAATGACAAATTTTCTTTCAAGAAAACCTGATAATTGTTATTTCCATATTGTGAGTGAAAATCCTAAAAGCTACAACTTCATTATATACAGGGTGATGCAAATAAAACTGCGTTTGACATATATATTGTACTTTAACTCACAAGTTCTCATACGACCCTAGGTTGAAAATATAATTCAATATATTTCATGTTTTCCTTTAAGAGAAATTAGAAGGTAGTTAAAAATCCTGGGGATGACTCGCCCAAAGATAATCCATGTTTTTGTAACTTTTAGATGTTGGTTCTACCATGTGTAATGTTTGTGTATTACATTCAACCTAGTCCTCGGGAGATGATCGAGAACTCACTAAGTTACACATGAATCAAAGACATGAATATTATGGAATTATTCACTTAAAATCATGATGGGGCTCCTTATATATTCAACTACTAACCTAGTCCCCATATTCCTATGATTCCCAGGAATTGCTAATATACCTAAAGGTACGAGCAATCTACATCAAAAACATTGTTTTCCTGACACAAGTGAATCCAAATATAGGTTTTCATGATGAATAGTAATAGTTAAGTATAATAATAAGTTATATTCTAAGTGAATAAATCTATAATGAAAATGATAAGAATGGTTGATATGAATATGCTTGCATCAAAAGGTATAAAGGAAATAGTTGTGCATCTACTCAACAACCATCAAATTTACATCCAATCTCATAATATCGATCTACATGGAAACGCAAATATCTCATGATGATTTTTTTTTGGAGAGAAGAAATCGATAACATTTATTTCTGAATCAAATCCATTTAAATCTTCTCAACATATAAAATAGTTTCTAGGGTTGGATATGCACAAACACACATACACATAATTATAATTTCATGACATTTTCAACCTATCATACATGTAACCACATATACATATGAAATTTGAGCAATGTTTTAAATCCAACACAATGCAATTGTTGGAGGAGCCTAGTCAACATGTTATATCATAGCTAGTGGTTGATGATTTTGGGGAAATAAAAAGGAAGCCTACCTATGACAAGATACTTTATCCCTTGTTGCAATTAGTTGCAAAATGTTGAACACCTCCCTAATTAACCATCAAGGCACTCCAATTCAAAATTTCTTCTTCATTTTCCCATTGGATAACCTATTTTGAACCACAAGTTGGTCTATAAAAACAACACGTAGATCTCACATACAAAAAAAATGATGATCATTGGCATTGCATGAGAAGCAATAACAAGAGAAACCCATATAAATTCATAATCATGCTTATGCATAAAAAAATCATAACTAAATTATTTTACAAAATTGATGAATTAAAGAATAAATATATGAAATAGAATTAACAACACATAATATAGAATAATACTCCATGAGGTTACATTTGCATATATAATAGCATAGATGTCCATTCAATATAATTATTCCATTAATAATTGTTAAGGATAGATCCACTGAATAAGATCTATTACAATTCCATATCATATTGATCTTGAACTTTGTCCAAGTCAACACCTGATTCATGAAGATAAAAAATTGTATCCAACCCTCAGAGTCATGGTAAGGATTGTCATAAACAACATCTGCAAAATCTAGTGCTAATTCATCACCGATATAGTCATATTCATCGAGATGTGAGGCAATGACTACCTAGTCAACTTGGTTACCCCCTTTGTTTAAGTACACTTATTCCTCCATCTCTCTAGCTACATATTCTTCTTCTTGATCATGAACATCTTCTTCAGACAAAATATACTTTATAGGTTGTCCTATTGGATCAAATCTAATAATAAATGACCAACCTACTCTTCCTGGTACCTTTGAATAAAATACCTTCTCACATTGAGTTGGAAGTACATAGGGCTCTATATTTGTCCCATACCTATTAGTATTAATCATGGTAAATCCATTGTCATTATCAATAATCGTCCTTTCATCACCTTGCAGCAACAATCTATACTACCTCACCTTAAAGAGAACTACTCTGAATGATTTAAAGTATATATCCAATATGTCTTCCAAATATCCACAGTATCTCAAATCCGATGTGACTGGATATTTATCATCCCTATGGGAAATATTAATAACCTAGAAAATTGTATTTATCCCACTGTCACATGTTTTCGTCCTGTCATCCAACTGTTTGGTGCGATATTTTCTACCATTACACCACATAGCCTTATGATGTTTCACCTGCATGCTCAACATGTTATAAATGGATTGTTAGGAATTGGTAACTACATGTATAAGATACTTTGGGCGGGGGGGGGGGGAGAAAAAAACAATGGGATTTGAAATATAAAAACGAAAGTTTGATATTGCTTACATTTCTATCTTTTGCACTATATACTATATCAATTTCCTGTTGGGTCAAATCTGTATCATGATACAAATAATCTTTTCTGATCAAGTATTCCACCCTATTCCATGATAAGGCATAGTAAACTTGTTGACATCGTTCTATCCATCTATTCATCCAATCAAGATTATTTGCAACGTATAAATGAATTGTATCCCACTCTATACTACATATAACAATGACAAGAAATGATTTAGTTAACCAACCAAGCTACTAACAAATATACCACAAGCATGTATGGAGATGTTAAATTCAATGCAAGCTTTTACCTTTCACTTTTCTCCATCTACCTTTCCCTAATCACACCTCCCCTTTAAATTTGTTGGTGGAATTGACATCACAAAGGAGCAGCACATGCATATCACCCACTACTTCGGGTAAGTACTCATTAAATATATAGTGGATTGATATAGCATGTAGCCTTCAACCATTGAGCCTTCTAGACGTGATATTTTCTAACAAAGGCCTACAATTCTTTCAAGTGCCTCTCCACCAACCACATTGACCTTGTGTGCGGGTCCACATATTTCAATCTCTTCCACTAGGTGTATGAGGTAGTGTTCATGTGCATTGAAAAAGGTTGGAGGCAGATACTTTTGCATCTCACACATCAGTTGGGGAATTTCTCTTTTCCAATACTTGATATATTCTTTATGTATTTATTTAGATGGAAACCACCTACAAGTGCAAAGAAATTGGATGTGTCAACATTAAAATATATAAGGCAAGCAAAGAAAGTATTGACGGTGTATACAATCAATAATTCAACTATTACTTTTTACATACCTCGTGTACTTGCTGAGATCATAAATAACTTTTTTATGTTGTTTTCAAATATATTAGGAAGAGATAGAGGTGGAACATACTGCAAGAAAGATGCAACATGTATTTCTAAAAAATAAGGTATATATCATTACATATAATTCAAGTAGAGACAAACATGAATTACTAACAAATAATGCATATATCATTGAGATAATCAAGCTTGCAAAAATTTGAACCTTGATAAATGTATGCCAATCATGAGTTTTTATCCCCACCAAAATCGCCTTGCTTTGTTAATATATTACGTATGTTTGAAGAAAACCAATGGGAAATTTTATCTTCCATACAACCTCTTTTACAGCAACGCTCTCTTGCTCTGTTAATAACCATGGAATATTGGTGGAATTTCCACTACAATAGCAATGATTCAAATATTGCAATGGGTTGGATTCCTTAATTTCACTAATAACTTTAGCAATTTTTCCTTGTTATTCCTCCCATCTATAATTTTCCACAAGCACTTTGTGACAGTCTTTCCAATATGCATTATGCCAAACAAATGAGCTACTTGTAGGTGCTCATAGTGTGAAAACCAACAGAATTGGGTGGAGTATCGTTTCAAACCATGTGGAAGCTAGCCATGACAACCTTTGAGAAGTATCAACGAAAGGTTGTTTTTTATTAATCAAGGAAGTATGGAAATATAAAAATAAATACAAGTGACAAAGAAAAAAGTAACTACAAACAATTGCTTACCATGGATCTTCTCGAATGTCTTTTTCCATAGTTGAGGCATCATTCTTTGTGATTTTTTCCCACTCTCTTATTCCCATTAAAGTCAATTTTTTTTCAATACATAGATGACTATGGTCCTTATGGAGAAAATGCCTAAACTCATTGTGCACCTCCTTTCCTAAACTTCTTGAACGTCTAGATATTGTTCTTGGATCACATATTGGACATGCATATTTTCCCTTAGTTTGAATCCTTGCAAATTATGGAATAGTGTTAATATATATAATTCCATAAATTATAAAAAGAGGTTTAATAATAAATGATGCGTAGAGATACATGGGAAAATTACATACCACAAAATTGTGTAAGACCGGGGTGCATCGTGACTTGTCCATCTAAGTATTCCATGGAATTGAATTTTTTTTTGGCCTATAGGTTTGGAGATGTCGTGCATACTGATGTCAGCCCATAATTTTAAAAGTTCATCTATAAGAGGCTCAAGATATACATCCATATATTTAACTTGGTTCTTACCCAGTAGTTATTTGAAAAGTAACATACATAATTAATAAGTTCGTGTACATGCAATAATGAAAAAAAAAGGGATTGCTTATATTGTGTTAACATTCTTAAAAATAAGTAACCAGAAAAATTAATACCAACATTACATGCTCCCTTTTTGTTGTCATCCACAAAGAAAGGTTAATGTTTATAACAAAAAATAGTGAAATTGAGTAATTGGTTTTGAGCTCTCCAAATGGATTTACACCATCAACTGCCATTGAAAGTCTAACATTACGTGGTTATTCTTTAAAAAATGGTCATCTTTCCTCAATGTCTTTGAATGCATAACCATATCCATGAATTCGCATGACACCATATTCACTCCTCCGTAGGGCATGCTAATTCATAAATTCTGCAATGTTTTTACACATGAACAATCATTGAAAACGTAAAATTATCGAGATATGGAAAAGAAATTTGTGGAGAACCTTATTTGCTACTTGAGCAATATGTATCTAATAATTCCACGTACAAGGAACTCACTTTTAGATGTATATTTTATGTAATATATAATATGATCATTAGTACATGCATCAATTTTTCTATACTCCATTCCTAAATCTTTCAAAATGACACACATTTCTCTGTATGTGCGAGGTAAAGTATTTGACGGTGGTAAAAGAGTATCACCTAACAATCTAAGAGTAATGTAGATTTATCTACATTTCATATAGATAAATCTTGCATACCTTAACAATTATGTCATTCATGTGTTTGAAATACCATTCACTACCTTCAAGTTGACTAGCACCAAAAGAGCAGAGAGATGACTTGTCTTTGAGTCTTTGTATAAGGATTTTTTGCCTTATCAATAAGAGGTACATCATGAATATTTTCATAAATCTTGTCTGCAGGTGCATTCTCATCTGTTGAACATCCAAAAAGATATGTTACCTAACGCGGAACGACCATTGGTTTAATTTCCAAAAAGATACATTCCCAACGTGGATCTAACGTCTATCAAATGTCTGAAAAAAGTTATTTTTGCAACATGGATCTAATGTCGGTTAAACATCTGAAAAGGTACATTTGTAGCATGGATCTACCGTCACTCAAACGTCTAAAAAGTTATGTTTGCAATGTGGATCGAATGCCGATTGTACGTCCAAAAAGATACCTTTCGAACGTAGACCTAACATCGGTTAAACATCCAATAAGCCACATATACAATTTCCTTGAAAAAAAAAACGTGGAAGTTCTGTCAAACAAATGTTGAGTATTCTCTAAATAATCGACATTAGAGTTATGCTACAGACGTTCAATCCACATCGCTCATACGTCAGAAGAATATCTATTAAATGTTTGATAAGCCACATTTATAAATGGATTGAACAAAAAAACATGGATGTGATGTCCAAGTCTCGTCAAATGAATGTTGATTAACCTATAAATAATCGACATTAGGGTTATGCTACCTACATTCTGCCCATGTTGCTCATACATCAAACGAACATCGGGTAAACATCTGATAAGCTACGTTTATAAATGGCTTGAACAAAAAAAACATAGACATAATGTCCAAGTCTCTTTGAGTGAATGTCGGTTAACCCATAAATAATCGATGTCAAATTTATGCTAACAACAATTGACTTGCAATGCGCATATGTCAAACGCATGTTGGTTAAACGTCCAATAAGACATGTTTATAAATGGCTTGAAATTTGTAACTTTTTTGCACAATGTTTGCATAGTCTATGGTCAACTACAAGGAAACAATGGCTTGTAAGAAATGGGTTGCACTACCTCAAAAGCTGCCATCAATGCAATGGGTTGCACTGCCTCAAAAGCTGCCATCAATGCAATGGGTTGCATTGCCTCAAAAGCTAGCATTGCCTCTAAATCTAGCATGATCTCTTTTACAGCAATAAAAATCCTTTCACTATTATTCTCATCTCCATCAGTCATATGTCTTTCTTTGGCTTCTCATATGTTCAAAAGAGGGATTGTTCTCCGTGAAACTCCAAAGAATCCTTAATAGAAATAGTGCCTCCAATTTAGATTCCCAATAATGGCTTTAGAGATGAGAGGGAACAAGTAATTTGTGCCATGTTTACCCACTATGTCATCTCTAGCATTAAAGACCTTTGTAAGAAGTGTTAAATGATTGTGTTAGTGACCTAATTTGGCATTGATAATGAGGGATTCTCCACTAAAATGGATTCTCCATGATATATTTAAGCATTTGTTATACTCCCTTCCCACTGCAAAGGAAATTATCTATTAAAATCTGAAAAAATAGGCCAATTATGTGGAGGCAAGATTAAAAAATGCACAATGGATATTACACTTGATCATTTGACTGTGAATTCAAAATTGTTATATTTTCTATGAAATACACTACAATCTATCTATTTCTGCAATTGAAAACTAAGATATATTACTAGTGATAGTTTTTGCAATACTTATCGATCATTTTCTACAAGGGGAATACCACACAATTTTTGACATTCAAGATAATACAAAGTGATCAATATCTCATAGTAAAAAGAAAAAAAATATCTAAAAAGAAACTAAACTATGTTTGTAGATATAATGGCATCCTTCTACAAAGATTAAGATATTATATTGTATTACATGAGAATTAATCGGTCTCTAAATAGTCCAAAGGTGCATTGCCACATATATGTGATGCATTCCTTCAAGGTATTATTATTTGGTTTTGATTCCAAACATAGAATTCAAATGCATTATGAACTCCCTTAACATACTAGATATAATGAACCATCCTACCCATATCCTTTAGTTATCCATGAACATTAGCATATTTCCCCTTTTCCTTTTAATCATAGGTTACATTATCATGGTATGTGGATGCTATAGGAAATTCTATTTTCATATCAAGTTGGAAAGTGCTTCTAGCATCTCTTATTATGTTATGACCTTCACCTCATCACTCTTATGCTATTAAAATTTTTATGTAGTAAGAACATTCAAAACTAATTAACATTTTTTAAACACATAATATATGACAAATCTCTTGGTAGATTCAAATTGAAGACAACTTTTACACTTACGATATTTTATGGATTTGGTAAGTCCTAATTAGATGAAAATGAGTTGTCCAATTGGGTAGGTTGTGTGCATACCTATATCTTTATCAATTGTATTCATGCCTCAAGCCAATTGATATGAACCCCTTCTCTAACCTTGAGATTTCTATTGGATTTCACCTAACAAGTTCAACTTTGTGATTCCATATCTTTGGTTTGGTATGAGCTATGATGTTTTCACATTCTAAGATTTTTTAACCCAAAAATTGTCAATTCTAAATAGAACCTAGTAATCCACCCAAAAGTTTCCCTACAAGAGCATCATGTTTTACTTCACTATTTAGGATTTTAAGCTCAAACAACAAATTATGATCAAGGTCTTGATAGGGAATGCATTGAAGACCTTCAACATATGTTACAATTCACTACAAAGGATTGGTGCCTTGCAAGAAAGAGGTCTACGGTCAAATGCATCATAGGAGGAGGAGGGAGAATTCAAAGCTTGAGTAGCTCAACAATAGAAGCACAAATTGTTATTTTATGGTGATAATCCAAAATATATCCAGGGGGGGATCACAAGGGCATCATCAAATTTCATTTTTCTCTTTTCTCTAAGAAAATAAGACTGTCATTTTTATCCAAAGGAATCTCTATTTAGAAAAGTTAGTCTCAATATATGAATTTCAATTGCTACACATTGGGCTTGGAATGAAATCTCCTCTCGAGTTATATATCCTATCTCAATCCAATAAGAAACCTTATAACAAAATATTATAATTTGGAAAATTTGATGCAGATGTGCTAGTTCTTAATAATGAAAATACAATTTACCTGACCCACAATCATGAGCATGCAATATGGAGGAAGTTCCTATCTGGGCATCATACCTACACACAAATAAAACAAATAGTATTAGATCATATATTGCACAATGATCTAAATACAACATAAATCAGTTAAGAAAACAACAAAACATCCATCTAAAAATCATAATCATAAAGAAAATGATTTAGGTTTATTTATATGAGTATAGAAAACATAATTATTATTTTTTTCCGGCCGACGAGTTTTTTTTTTCGTTTCATTATTCGGCCGAATAACATTCGCTGTAATTGACGGTGTCGTTACGGAAAAAGGTTATTCGTCCGAATACTTATTCGGGCCGAATATTCTCTAAAACATGAAAGATTCACATTTCTGCAGAATTTTCAGGTTTCTCCATTTTCGGAAGGGAAAAACCACCTCTTACACAACAAAACGAATGTCGGACTTGATACCATTAGGTTCATCATTGAATCTACTTTACGTGGGTATAAATTTTTTTGTATATAGATAAGAACTGATATTTTTTAAGTTTTATTTTCGTAACATGTGTCGAGTTAGGATTCAACTCTTTAAAAAAACGATGAAAAGAAAAATCCATAACTTTAAACATACAGCACCAAAAAAATTGAAAAAAATGTGGGAATCGTAATTGGTGTGTCTACTTCAAAAGGGTGTTTGTAGATTTTTTTTTTTTTAGAGCGGATTGAGAGAAAAGTGGCGCAACAAAAAAGATGTTGAAAATCGACTGAGTTTCCCCATTGATCGACTTTTAAAAAAATATAATAATTAGTATATAGATCCATTGGTTACAAACTTATATTCAAGCACTAGTAAATTGTGTGTAGATTGTTGTAGCATTTTCTGTTTTTGCAAAAAACAAGTCTAACAACGATTTTAGTGGCGCAACAAATCATAACTATTTTGTAGTCTTTTCATTTTATAAGAACACACTGTCAAACATTTGCGAAATCGACATATCAAATCTCAATAAAAAAAATTGAAAAAATTATGAATAGAAAGCTAACAGAATTCTATAAAGTTTTCTTTTTACTGCAAAGTGAAATTTTAAACAAAAATATCACTTTTGTTCGTCCGAAGTTGAAAAACATGAAAAAACCAGAATTATTTTCTCACGAGACCCCCCAAAATAGACACCCATATCATAGGACCACATGGAAGATGACTATTGTCCACTGGTAAAATGCACATGGCAACTTGCATTGTTCCTCATTGCTCGAGAAACTTGCACCCAACAATTTGTACGTCAACATGAACAAATCAAAGAAAATGATCATAAAGGCTAATTACAAAATTATTTTGATCATACATAAGAAAGACTAAAAATCCAATGATTAATTATTTATCATGATATAATATTAAAATAGAGTGAATAAAATGTTAACACATATAAAACATGATCACAAAAAATTATAAATGTAAAACAGATGTACATAAATGTAAAGATCGACATATAATCAAATCAATTTTAGGCTATCAACGTCAATTTCCTCTCTCAAAAATACATATAATACAATATTGTATACAACAAAGTGTGTCTTCCATACACAGTGGCCAATATCTACTACCCTACATATTTCTAGGTTTTTTTATTTTTAAGAATGTCCACAATTCTGACATCGGCATCCACTACCCTCATTCACTTCTCCACTAGTTTGTTCTGATGCTGGATCAAGATTAGAATACCACATGATACATCTCCTTCTAGGCTGTTAACTACTAGGATCGACGTCAACTACAATTAAATCAAACCATTTATTAATCGGCTCATCTTTGTCATACATAAACTCAAAAAAATATTAATTTTGATTCAAGTCATCCATGGTACCTGCAGGTGCAGTAGGGGTAACCTTTGGTTGAGCAAAATGGTTCCTGAGGAACACGTAAATCTTGCTTGCAATAACATTTATAGTATTTTTTGAAGCACACAATCTCAATTTGTACTTTATAATTAAGTATTAGATCATAATGCATTAAATTTGTGTACCTCCTCGTTGATAGTAGAAGTGTTGATTGCGGTGGATTTTCTCATTTCAATTAGGGTGTTATAGCCTCCGTTCAAGGCAAGTTTCAGCTCTTCATCCATGGGCATGACACCAAATTCTACGGACTACATACCATAACATAATGCATTTTGGTAGGGAAAGTGTTTAAAGCATAATCGAAAATGCAACAACGACAATTTTTAAATCTTAATACTGACATATCTCCTCATCACTTTTACGTAACCCCATGGGCCAAGTTTGTCTTGGCCAATCTTCTCAAGTTTATCTTGTGTATCCTTTGTGATGGCTTTTAGCCTATATAAATGGTCAAGTACATGATTATGCGATTTAAAAATCATCGTCAAATGCAATATTCAAAATATAATTTCATTGTTCGTTACACTATTTTAGCTACCTTGGTGGTCATGCAACACTTGGAGGCAAGGATCCCTCTTTTCTGATATTCTTCTCCCTGTCATCCTATATTGGTGCCCCACTCCCATTTTGGAATTAGTCCAAGATGCTCATAATTGGCATATCGTCCGATATTAGTGTGGTAATTGTCCCGCACTGATTTCTTGTACTTCCCCGCCATGGTTTGAACCAACTTTTGGTTGAGTATAGAACCAAACAATGTGGTCATGTGTTTCATAAACTCCTTCTTCAATTTGTTGCTCTTATATTTATAACTTGTTCTAATTGTTGGTGCAAATAGAGAAAATGTAACTTCTTGCACTTGTCGATAGAACAAGTTATTTCCTACATTGGAATAAAATATATCGATTAGATAGATCAAATGAATATAAAATTATTAATCATTGTATAAAATGAAAGTATGCAAAGGTATTAGATGTAATTACCATGGAGTTGTAATCCATTAACTAGCACCAATTTATGGTCCACTTATAAAGAAACTGATAATTTCTCAGTGGCCTTGACAAGTAATCTTGGCGTCTTGGGACTCGTTTCAACCTCATATGAATGAAGCACAAGAGTACTAAACCCAGGGGTCATATGTACAAATGGGGTTGTAGACTTCCCCACACCAACATTAGCTGTAGAATCAGGGACTGACGCAACAATACCAAGAGTTGAGGCACTAGTAGCATATGCAATAGGAGCAGAGGGTGCAGCCATAGATGCATGTTTGCTACTCTGACACTAGGTTCTTCCTCTCTCAAGAATGCCTGCAAAAATAGAATTCATTGATTCAATCTCTTGGGTTCCCTTAGAAAATAAGTCATATTCTTTAAAGGAATTAATGGAATATAATTTTTTTTTAAACATACCATGTACTTATTGATCTGTTCCATCAAGAATCGACTTCTTCTTTCAGTCTCAGGAGTATCTTCAGTGCCCACCGGTTCTAAAAGTTCTTTAGCTAATTTATTAACCCTTTTTTTTTGTAATAGATGCAAGAGGGTCTAAAGCTCCTAATATGTCTACATCATCCTAATCAATATGAGGTGTTGACATGGGATTCTACAAAGAAGCATATCATATAAGATCGATAAGCTACATAACAATAATAATTGCAATAGGATAAAAGATAACAATATCAAATATAATAATAAACATATAAATGGCCATATATTATTTCACCTACCCATTATCTATGCCTTTCCCCCAATCAACATGTAACATAAACAATGATGTGATAACCATATCCAAAGATGGATGGAATTTCTCAATTCCCTTCATCAACATTATGACATAAACTATATGTAATGACAAATAATGTATATACAGTATACATGTTTTTTAGCAAATGGTGGTCATGAATGTTAAACCATAGTTACCTCATTCCTAGATCTTATTCAAATGATAATTTACCAACAACTCATTCCCTACTGGTATTGATTTTATTGCAGTGACCACAACTTTGTTTCGAACACTCTCCTCAAACACAGAATTGGGTAGTTTGTTTGTGCTTTCAGGATGAGTATTGTTTATAAACCCGGGAACATTTCCACAAGATTTTTTCCTTCCATCAATATATATGGAATATTCTTTATCTTGATTGTTTTCTTTCATTTTATTATAATTTGCACAAACTCCGTATATGTGCATACTCGTTAGATATCTTGTTAGCCTACACCAATGTGGGTAATCATACATTGGGCCAACATATTCCATCCGTTCCACTTCACAGTTGTATGGAACGTTCACCACCATCCATTGTAAAGATCCCTAAACCATGTAAACTAGATGGAGCAATTCAATATGTTCTTCCATTAATATATAAAATCAATGTTTATTTCATGAAGTGGGTTTGGCTCTCAATTCTTCAAATAATGTATGTATCTCATTGTCATAAGAGAATAACCCTCCTTCGGCCATAAAAAAATCCATACTTTCTTTAAATTTTGTTCTAAAATTACTACCTCTAGTTTATATTGATGTACTGCTTGACGCTTCCCCTTCTCCAATCTGTTCAGGACAACCATCGCTATCTGAATATAGATATGAAAGATATCGATTTGGTTGTGCCTATAATTAACATCAAACAACAATGGTCATGTTTCAATCATACGATTCATATGGCAAAAGTAGCAATTAAACATGGGTAGTATTGGATAAAACAATGTATATAGATGATGCAATGATGTTTTTACATAAATCTGCTTATTTAATTGATCAATATTATATGTATTTCATGGTAAATAAGCCTTTAGATCTATTCTACTTGCTTCAAAACGGAAACAAAAGAGAGAGTAGTTTTTTTGAAGAAGATGGAAAAGCCCAAAACCAAGCCTTTAGCTTGAAGGAATGGAGGAGCTATGATGCCTGCAACACAAATTATGTCAACAAAAAAATGATGTAACCAGCTGCTAAGTTTGGAAGAGGAGTCAAACTAGATCTTGACCTCTTTGCTTAGCATCCAATCCTGCATAGTCTCAAGAGCACTTAGACACAAAAAGTGATCAAATCAAGTATATCAATCAAAAGAGACAAGAAGGGAAATAGTATAACCGACTACAGGTGCTGCTTCTAAATATATAAATAATGAAATATAAGTAAGCAATTCAAAGACAATGAATGCTTACTCTATAGGCTCAAATGCCCAGCTAAGCTAGATCAACCCACAGTTATAGTATAAAAGCAAAATTGAAACAACACTAGATATACCTCAACCAATGATGCATGCATGTGAATGGAACAAGAGCCAACAAGTAGACCTCCAAAGCCTTCAAATTATATTACTAATAAAAACTTCAAGTATTACAGGAGCAGAGGTTATATGCTTTCCATGTGAACAATGGAGCATAAACATTGCTTATATAGAAAATGAGAGAGGGAGGGGGGGGAATCTCTTGAGGAGGGCACATCCCTTGAGTGAAGGAAATGATTTCTCCTTGATTGGAGCATGATCCAATGGGATTTGTGATGAGTGGGATGCCACATAAGGAAGGCACCCCCACTCTTCACATTTTAAACTCCTCCCTCAACTAATGGCTGCCACATATGATCAATGACACCCAAGAGGAGAGGGCACAACTCCCTACAGAGGACAACTCGCCCTCATCAAATCACTGATTTATTTGACCCAAATTTTATTGATATATGCCTTGAATTCCATTGCCAACTCAACTGGACCAAATTCCACTGATTTAGGAATTTGATTTCTCTCATATGTTTATTTTTTTAATTAAATAATTCTCTTTTTATTAATTTTGAGAGAATATTTATTTAAGTGAATAATATTCACGTATAACTTAGTAAAATTGGGTTTAGGGGTTTTTTGGGTGCTCCAAGTTAGAAAACGAGCACCCCCGTGGAAAAAACACCCTCTAGACCACACTTTTATCATATTTTGGATTTTTTAATTAAATCATTAAAAAAGCCTTTAGAACGGGAAAATTTATTTTTGTTGGAACTGACTTAAACTACTAGGGGACCTATTGCATGTGCATATGACTCATTATTGATGGATAGCATGTAAAAAATGCATAGACACTTAGGCTTTAATAACCTCCTAAAACTCAACCATCATGGTAAATACTCCATCTTTGGAGGTGTGAGTGAAAAACTAAAGAATTATACACCACTAAAGCGCAATGCATAATTTCTAAGGAAAAACACTCTAGAGTATCCCCTTGATATCTAAACCTAAGGTAGGCCAAACCTGTTACAAAAATACCATGCTTAGACAAACTTATTACAATTCCCCCAAGGGGGTCTAGACATGCAAATTTTACAAATGGGCCAAAATTGGCTAGATGAATTTCTAAACTCTGGCAATGAACAAGGTAAGTTGTTCAAGTCTTATGAGGTTCACAAGAAATACAAATAAGTACAACTTAGTGGACAACATATAGCTACAACTGTGGGACGCATGATTGATCTGATCTTTAGAGCTAGAAATCATGCGAGAATACAGAATCTTTCGGTTTCTGCATAACACCAAAAGTGTATTAATCACGTGTGTCTAAAAATAATCCAAATGAAACATTAAGTTGCATAACAATGTACAAAGCATAATATACAACAAAAATAATGTACAAACTATGATACAAAACTAGTATACAAAAAATACTATACATAAATAATGTACAAAAAAGGATAGGGTTTAGAAAAGCCCTGATACATGGATGCCCCTTTGGGAATCATATATTATCTCTAACGAATAATTTCAAGAACTTCCCATTAACTAGAAAGTTGAGTTGTTCTCTGTCCATATTGTTGAGAAGGAAAGAATTGGCACCATCCAAGTCATATATAATAAAAGGTCTCTTCGAGAGGTTGTCAAACTTCCAAGAAAGGTGCATAAGTCATACCTGAACGTCTTTATCTCTTAATAATAACTCATACATGGAACTTGCTTTAGAATGCGATTAACTAATTCATCTCAATGATTACCTAGATTCTCTTATATCCCTTTATATCCATGGGTTGAAAACACTTTGATGAAGAACCTAGTAGAGGGGAAGTTCAAGACATTGAGGTAGTATCTCAGTGTAATGGAAAAATCTTTCCTCGAAAATACGGAGAGTTCGTTACCTATTTTTTGGAGAATTTAACCATCCAACTCTCTCGCGTTAACATCCTATACAAGAAGGGAGGGAATGTTCAAAGAAGAGATCCCATTGTTTCTTAATGATGCTTTCACATCGGTATGTGACTATAATGTTCCTACATGTGAAAAGCATATCCTTTATGTCATCCAAATTACTTGGACCTGAACCACATAGCTTCTTGTTGCATTTGACACCCGTGCAAAATGAGGGTAATACATTATCTCTAGAGTACACACTATATTTCAATCTCCTATCCCAAAGTGATGTAATAGTTATAGTGTGTGTTGATTCCAATAAAGTGAAGTCTCAACAAAGGTTTGAGAAATCCAAATTCCTAGAGAAGAACAAAGCATCCCAAAATCAGTCATCTCAAAAGAGTACTTAAGTTGCTACTTCATATCATTGATCATGGATGTGGAACAAACAGCTAAAAATAGATCATCTACATATAGCACAATGATGGGAATTTCCCCATCATGATGATGAATATAGATATCATGCTTAACCTTACAATGGCTGAAGCCCCAACTAAAAAATAAATTTTGGATCATGCTCATTTGCTGCAGTTTGGAAAAACAAAATTAACTTTCACATCAACCCCTCTATGTACCTTGATGTTGGTCATGTTTATTGTTGAACTCAAGCATTCATTACCTTACTAAAATTATACTTTAACTCAATCAAAACCAATAAGAGTAACACACTAGGTTAATACTTGACCTAAAAAATTGTCTTTGAATCAATAAGAGTACACACTAGCTTGCAATCTCCCATCCTAAAGCAATGAAATAGTTCTAGGGTGTGTTGATGTCAACAAAGTGAAGTCCCAACAAATTTTTTAGACATCTAAAGTCCTAGAGAAGAACAAATAATCCCTAAATCAGTCATCAACACCTCAATGTACCTTCGTCGTGCCCATCAACCCCTCTATGTACCTTGATGTTGGTTTTGTTGATTGTTGAACTCAAGCATTCGTGACCTTAATAAAAATATACTCTTCCCTCAAGAAAAATCAGTAAGAGTAACACACTAGGGTAAAACATGACCTAAATCATTATCTTTGAAGCGATAAGAGTACACACTAGCTTGCAACATCCCATCCCAAATGTTAGAATAAATGACCCCATCTAGACTTAGGATATCTTTTATTATAATGTTTTATTAGTTTCCTAGGTGTTAGACTAAGTCATGTGGCCCCATTAGCATACTTGGACCTGATGTTGTGGTGTTTATCCACAAGTGCACCCCACTTCTACATGTAAAGTAGCTTTTACTCACCTAGAGTGCTCATCCAGCTTTGGTCCAGCTTTTCTAACCTAAAGCAAGCTGTGTCCTTTTTTTCAGATGGATAAGGATGAGTAAGGGCACTTCCATGCTTTTTCCAATTCTACTTGCTTTATGCCACCACCTCTTCCTGCCTTTTCTCCTGAAAAGCCTCCAGCATGTTTCTTTTGAGTCACTCATGGAATACAAAGGCTGCTTTATCCAATTTGTGACATCTAACATAGATTTGGAGATTGCTTTTACCTAGATGGAATTTTATTGTTAAATCTAAGTCTGCCAATTGTGTATATTTAGAATTGCCTCCAAGGCATTTGAATCTCTCGTATGAGATGTATTATTTAATGTAATCTTATAATTCATTAATAATATGATGCAATTTTATGTAATTGATTTCTCTTCTATGTTGATGTATATGTAACTTCGGAATGTATTTCATCTGTGCATTATATATATATTTATTGTACCCTTATAAGAGATGTGTTATTCCTCTATAAGGAAGTGTCGTCATGTGGATTGACAAGTGTCGCAAGTGTGTGTACTTGCCGATGGGTTATTAGACCACCTTATGGGGTCGGCCCTAATTAATATATAATATAATGTGGATGTATCTAAGTAGACAAGTCGGCCCCAGTAGGTCACTGGGCAAAAAGGTGAGTATAAATAGAGATAGGAGATCTCTATTTTACTCACTCGGAAAAGCAACTATCTCTCTCTCTGAAAAGTGGCGCACTAGTGAGGAGGAGGAGGATCATCTGCTAGGAGACTATCTCAGTATTATTTGGTTGTATTTTAGTTGAGCCATTGCTCTCTCTATCTCTGAGGAAGTTGTGGGGTTTTTCACCTTAGGGTTTTCCCCATGGAAACTCTGTGTCTCTTGTCTCTATGCTTTTGATTCTTGTGATGCTTGTGATGCTTGTCATATTATGATTGTCATGCATTGATATACTGTAGATGTTATTCTCTCAACAAAGATCCTATAGTATTGTGATTTAATACTAAAAATTTAACATGGTATCAGAGCTTAACTGAGAAGAAGACATTTTGCAGTGAAAAGCTTGTATTCCCTGTTTATTGGGTTTCTCTCCACAGATTTTTGAAATTCAGTATAGTAGATTGGATCTACTCATCAAGGTGCATCTATCTATCCAATCAGAATTCAGTTCCGAGCATTTTTAGATTTGGCCCTAAAAATTAGGGTTTCCACAAAAATAGGAATTTCTGGAAACTGAAGGCACAGCTGGCAGCTCCTTGCAAAAATCGAAGGTTAGAGATTTGGATCGAGATTTTTGGCTGAGTAGATCTCCGGGAAACTCAAACCCTAATTCAGGGCTCTCCCCAGTGAACTCGGGAGGACAAAAAGGCAATTTTGAAGGGCAAGACTTTGCTGATCTCAAATTCTGAATGTACTAGGCTGATCAGCTCTCCAAGGCGCATCTTTCTATCCTACCGGAATTTTGAAATTCACATTTTGAATTTTTAGGGTTTCTCCGACAAACCTGAATCCGGGACCAGATCCAGTTTTCAGCACTTCAAGTGGTAAGTCCTAAATCTTTTCTATTTCCATTTGAAGTACTCTTAAAGATGTCTCTCCACACCAAGCTTGAGGATAAGCTTGAAGGGGCTGATAACTTCCGAGCCTGGAAGTATAGGATTGGGCTAATCCTGGAAGAGAATGAGTTGGACTCATATGTGAAAGAAGACATCCCTATCCCAGAGGATGAAGAGGCCAAGGCATTACACAAGAAGAACTTGGTCAAGGCAAAGAGAATCATTGATGATTCTATCAAAGACCATCTCATACCCCATGTGTCTTCTCTCAAGGCACCCAAGGAGATGTTTGAATCCTTGACCAAGCTATTTGAAGGAAAGAACATAAATCGGAAGATGACCCTATGGAACCAATTGAAAGCAGTAAAGTTTCAGAATGGAGAAACCATCCAATCTTATTTTTCAAGGGTCTCTCAGATCAAGGAACAACTAGAAGCAGTGGATGAAATGGTGGAGAATGGCGAAGTGGTGATGACCATTCTAAATGGCCTACCCAGGTCATGGGATTCTTTTATTCAAGGAATTTGTGCAAGGAAGAAGTTGATCTCCTTCAACAGACTGAGGGAAGAATGCTCTCAAGAAGAAGCTAGGCTTATAGCTCGTGAGGAAAAGATGGGAGGAGAAGATCAAGCTCTTGCAGCTCACACCAAAAGAAGCAAAACCAAGAAGGATCACTCTCACCACAAAATATCTCATCAAAGGAGTAAGAAGGACCTACGATGCTTTACATGCAATGAGAAGGGTCACTATGCTTCAGATTGTCCCAAGAACAAAAGGGATAATAACAACAACTTCAGTAAGAAGAAGAAGGGCAGCAAAAGAAGATTTCATGCTCATGCTGCCGAAGATGATGAACCCCCAAAGAAGAAGGCTAGGGAAGAAAGTGATAGTGATGATGTCTCATCAAGTGAAGAAGAGTATGTTCTGATGTCTGCTCTCACAGGTACAATCTCCCATGGTTGTAATGATTGGTTAATTGATAGTGGGGCATCCAAACACATGACTGGATTCAAAGAATATTTTGTGAACCTATCTGAACATGAATCACCTCATAAGGTGAAACTTGGGGATGATTATCAATACCCAATCAAAGGAAGTGGTGAATCCTCCTACAACCTAGATTCTGGAAAATCTCTAAAGATGAAGGAAGTCCTCTTTGTACCTGGGCTCAAGAAGAACTTACTCTCCATCTCTACATTGGATGCAAAAGGTATGAGGGTTGCATTTGTAGATGGCCAAGTCCTGATGTGGCCAAAGGGAAAGACAATAGATGATGCAGTAGTGATTGGAGAGCAAGAGGGAGGACTGTATAAATTGAAGGGACAACCTGAACATGCCATGGTGCATGAATCCATGGATCCAAGTGAACTTTGTCATAGAAGACTTGCTCATATGCACTATAGGGCACTTCCAATTGCAAGCAAGGCAGTATAGGGTCTTCCTGAAATCAAGACCAAACATGAAGGTGTTTGCAAAGGATGTGCAAAAGGTAAGAACACTAAGAAGGCTTTCCCAAGCAGTGAAAGCAAGGCAAAAGACATTCTAGAAATCATCCACTTAGATGTATGTGGCCCTATGTCTTCCAGTTCCCTGAGTGGATATGTTTACTATGTATCATTTATTGATGACTTCTCCAGGAAGACTTGGGTACACTTCTTGAAGGGAAAAGATGAAGTGCTTGATAAATTCAAGGAATTCAAAACCTTGATGGAAAATCAAACTGACAAGAAGATCAAAACATTCAGATCCGACAATGGTGGAGAATTCACCTCAAATGACTTCAAGAAGCTTTGCAGTGATTCAGGGATTAAGAGGGAGTTGACAGCTCCTTATAATCCTCAACAAAATGGGGTTGCGGAAAGGAAGAACAGAACTATCATGGAAGCAGCAAGGGCAATGTTGCATGACCAAGATCTTCCTATGCATCTATGGGCAGAAGCAGCTAGAACAGCTGTATATGTGTAGAACAGAACACCCCACAAGATATTGGACAACAAGACACCAGAAGAGGTCTTTTCTGGTAAGAAACCTGAAGTCAGCCATCTCAGAATATTTGGTTGTCCAGTATATACTCATGTCCCAAAAGAGAAGAGGACTAAACTAGATCCTTCAGGAAAGAAGGGCATCTTTGTGGGTTATAGTGAAAGCTCAAAGGCTTACAGAATATACTTTCCAGGGTTCAAGAAGATTGATGTCAGCAGGGATGTAACATTTGATGAAAACTCAGCATTCATCAAATCAAGGAAGGCACCTACCGAAGTTTATGAAGAACCTAAGGAAACAAGATTTCAGGATACTACCATGACTGAAGCAGTTCCAGAAACTGTTCGTGAGTTTGAAGATCCATAAGAACCTGTAGATCCACCCCGTGAGAATAACTCTCACAAGAGGAAACCTGTATGGGATAGAGAGCTCATTCATGATGCAGAAAGATTTGGAATTCCAGAAGAAGAACACAGAGCAAAGAAGAGAACCAGATCACACACCAGTTATGTTGCTTTACTCTGTGACATTATGAACAAAGAACCTTCCAGTTATGAAGAGGCAGCAGAAAAGAAAGAATGGAAGGATTCTATGGTTGAGGAATACCAATCAATAATGAAGAATGACGTTTGGGATGTTGTCCCAAGACCTAAAGAGAAGTCTGTTGTGACTTCCAAGTGGATCTACAAAATCAAGCATGCTGCAGATGGCAGTGTGGAAAAATACAAAGCAAGATTCGTAGCTCGTGGTTTCTCTCAAAAAGAAGGAATAGATTATGAAGAAACCTTTGCACCTGTAGCCAGGTATACTTCCATCAGAATAGTGCTTGCCCTGGCTGCAGCAATGAAATGGAAAATACACCAGATGGATGTCAAGACTGCTTTCCTGAATGGTGTAGTAGAAGAGGAAGTATATGTGGAACATCCACTCGGTTTTGAAATACATGACAGGGAATCATATGTATGCAGATTGAAGAAAGCCTTATATGGCTTGAAGCAAGCTCCCAGAACCTGGTATGGTAGGATGGACAGTTTCCTATCTAGTTTGGGCTTTACCAAGAGTAAAGCAGATTCCAACCTTTACTACAAGGTTGAGGAAGGGAATCCAGTGATTCTACTCCTGTATGTGGATGACCTATTTGTGACAGGAGATGACAGACTGATTGCAGATACTAAGAGGAAGCTTGCAGCTGAATTCGACATGAAAGATTTGGGAATGATGCACTATTTCCTAGGTATGGAGGTGTGGCAGAATGCAGGTGGGATCTTCCTTGGTCAAGGGAAGTACACAGTAGATATCCTGAAGAGATTCAGGATGATGGATTGCAAGGCCATGGCCACACCTATGGCATCGAATCTGAAGCTTCTATGTGATGCTTCATCTGAGTCGGTTGATATCACTATGTATCGTCAGATGATTGGGTCCTTGATGTACCTGACGAACACGAGACCAGACATTTGCTTTGCTGTGAACACATTGAGCCAGTTCCTGACGGATCCGAGGAGTGTTCACCTGGTTGTTGTAAAGCATGTTCTGAGGTACCTGAAGGGTACAGTGGATTATGGGCTCAAGTATGAAGCGAATCAAAAGTTTAACCTGCAGGGTTATGTTGATTCGGATTGGGCTGGTAGTGCTGCAGATAGGAAGAGCACATCTGGGTGTTGCTTCAGTATGGGATCAGGTGTGATCTCTTGGTTTAGCAGGAAGCAGTCTTGTGTAGCACTGAGTACAGCTGAGGCAGAGTATGTTGCAGCCTGTTCAGCTAGTTGTGAGGCAGTATGGCTACGGAAGCTACTGTCTGAGTTATTTGATCTCCCGTTGGAGGCTACTAGTATCTTCTGTGATAACCAGAGTTGTGTGAAGCTGTCTGAGAACCCAGTGTTTCATGACAGGTCGAAACACATAGAGATCAAATATCACTATATCAAGGATATGGTGCAGAGAGGAGCTGTGAAGCTCCTGTATGTTGCGACGGACGAGCAGATTGCAGATGTGCTGACGAAGCCACTAGCCAGAGTGAAGTTCGAGTACTTCAGAGAGAGGCTTGGTGTTCTTCAGATCGAGGACACTTCGAGGAAGAAGTGATGGACACATTTGCTGAAGCCATTCCAAGCATGTTGGAAGGAGGATCCTTCACATGGCTGTGGATGTAAGCGCTGGATGATGAGCATCAGGATGATGTTCTGGTTTCTGCTTGGATATGATCAGTTGGATCATTTTATGTATGTATGTACGCATCATGTTGGATGCTAGATATGATCAATTGGATCATTTTATGTATGTATGTACGCATCATGTTGGATGCTGGATATGATCAGTTGGATCATTTTTATGTATGTATGTACGCATCATGTGGATGCTGGATATGATCAGTTGGATCATTTTATGTATGTATGTATGCATCATGTTGGATTCTTGGACCATGTATCTATATATGTATCAAGTGGATACATTGTATGATCAGGTGGATCATGTATGGTGATATGTATCATGTATTTGTATTTGTATCAAGTGGATACATTGATGATCAGGAGGATCATGTATGATGATATGTATCAGGTAGATACTTGGTATGCATCAGGTAGATGCATTGATGATCAGGTGGATCAGGTATGATGACATGCAGCAGGATGTTGCAGTGATGATCAGGATGATCATAAATGACGAGCTTCGGGATGTTGCTCCAGATGACATGCAGCAGGATGTTGCATTGATGATCAGGATAATCATAGATGACGAGCTTTAGGATGTTGCTCCAGATGACATGCAGCAAGATGTTGCAGTGATGATCAGGATGATCATAGATGACGAGCTTCAGGATGTTGCTCCAGATGACATGCAACAGGATGTTGCAGTGATGATCAGGATGATCATAGATGACGAGCTTCAGGATGTTGCTCCAGATGACATGCAGCAGGACATTGCAGTGATGATGATCAGGATGATCATGGATACATCAGGATGATGTATAGTGAGTATCGGGGCGATACTCTGTGGCCGTGGATCAGGTTGTGCAGATGAGCATGTAATCCAGTGCCCTGGGAGATTTGCAGATGGTCTTTCGAGGTTTTTCCTATGGCATGTAATATCGGTGCCCTGGGACATCTGGAAAATGCTCTTTCGAGATTTTGCTCTGGGAGGACATGTAATTCGGTGCCCTGGGAGATCTGCAGATAGTCTTTCGAGGTTTTGCCTATGGCATGTAATAGCTCCCTGGGATATCTGGCAGATGCTCTTGCGAGGTTTTGTCCTATGGCATGTAATAGCGCCCTGGGAGATCCGATAGGTTGGGCTGTGTGCCCGTAATCAGTCCTAGGATGCTCTTGCGAGGTTTTGCCATGACCACATATAATAGTGCCCTGGGAGATCCTACAGGTCGGAGTTGTGTACCCGTAACATCCTGGGATGCTCTTTCGAGGTTTTGTGGTGGGGTCACATGTAATAGCGCCTGGGAGATCCTATAGGTAGAGTTGTGTGCTCATAACAGCCTGGGATGCTCTTTCAAGGTTTTTTGATGCACGTAGTAAGTCCTGAGGATTCCATAGTATGGCCAGTGATGACGAAGACCTGTAGGTGGTGGGCCTACATCCAGTATGAAAAAGGACTGGCTCTGTAGAACTTCCTATGACGAGTAGAGTCAGAGATTGGTTGAGATAGTAGCAGCAGTGACGATGATGATGACGATGCATCGATGACAATGATCCAGAGAAGAAGACTTGTCTAGCAGATCTGTGTCGAGAAATACCTTCCTAGTTAAGAGGGAGTGTTGATGTATATGTAACTTCGGAATGTATTTCATCTGTGTATTATATATATATTTATTGTACCCTTATAAGAGATGTGTTATTCCTCTATAAGGAAGTGTCGTCATGTGGATTGACAAGTGTCGCAAGTGTGTGTACTTGTTGATGGGTTATTAGACCACCTTATGGGGTCGGCCCTAATTAATATATAATATAATGTGGATGTATCTAAGTAGACAAGTCGGCCCCAGTAGGTCACTGGGCAAAAAGGTGAGTATAAATAGAGATATGAGATCTCTATTTTACTCACTCGGAAAAGCAGCTATCTCTCTCTCTGAAAAGTGGCGCACTAGTGAGGAGGAGGAGGATCATCTGCTAGGAGACTATCTCAGTATTATTTGGTTGTATTTTGGTTGAGCCATTGCTCTCTCTATCTCTGAGGAAGTTGTGGGGTTTTTCACCTTAGGGTTTTCCCCACGGAAACTCTGTGTCTCTTGTCTCTATGCTTTTGATTCTTGTGATGCTTGTGATGCTTGTCATATTATGATTGTCATGCATTGATATAATGTAGATGTTATTCTCTCAGCAAAGATCCTATAGTATTGTGATTTAATACTAAAAATTTAACATTTTATGTGTTTTTTATTCACTCTTCTTGTCTCAATTGTCTACTAAATCTCTATAGCATTTCTTAGTGAATATTATATTGAGTGCTTAGATCCTTAGCTTGTGTAATTCTTGCTTCCATTAAGGCCATAGAATTATGACATGGTATCAGAGTGTAGGGATCTTAGTGAGCTTAGGAATCCTAGGGAGCATATCTTCAATCAGTAGTACACCAGAAGCAGTGGAGGTTCCATAGAAGTCCTAGGAGAGGCACCTTGAAGCCATAGGCTTGTCCTTTAGGGCCTACCTAGGCGTGATGCACTCCCGAAAGTTCCTACTGTCTATTTGAATATGTCTTATCCCAATTTTGATAGCACCATGGAGTAACCCTCTAACTCAGTCAATCCCTTAGGTTCAGGAGGAAAATTAAATAAATTGACTAGGAAGAAAATTGGAAAGTTTTGTTTTGTATTAAATTAAGTTTGAAGTGATAAAGTTTATGTTTTTGAGTATTTAATTATTTTTAAAGATGAGATGAGTTGTAAAAATGCCAAGAGGGCCCCATGAGGGCGCATAGGAGATAATATTTTGACCATAAGAGGCATGCCAAAGAATAAATTTAGAAGAAAGCGGTCAAAGCTAGAAAGCAATGAAAAAAGGAAGGAAACTAGATAAAGAAAGGAAAAGCTGGCAGAAAAGCAGAAAAACCAAAAAAGCAGTGGAAAAGCAAACTAAAGCAGTAAAAGCAAGAAAAGCAGGATTAAAGGAGAAAAGTAGTGGAAAATCATAATAAAGCAATAAAAGCAAGAAAGCAGACTAAAAGCAATAAAGCAGGATAAAGCAAAAAGAAAAGAAAAAAAAAAAGCTTCATAAAGCAGCAAGTTCTAAACTTGCTCATAAAGGCGCATTGGGCTAGGTAGCTTGCACAAAAAGTATAGAGAGATTTCCTAATTTTTGAAGATAAGAGAGATTGGAAAAAGCAGGAAAGAAGGAAAAATGCTCAAGGAAAGAAACAAAGTCTAAAGTTATCCAAGGAGGGTGAATTCATGATGCAAGTGGGTCCAAAATGCAAAAGCAACTTGCCAAAGAAACCCCACTCATCACTAAATTCGAATTTCATAGATGGAAAGTCCTAGAAGGAAAGAAGATAAGCTCAATTATGAAGGATAATTTTACAAAAGAAGGAATACGATTCCATTTCACATATTTTGGATAATTATGCGTTGGTGTTGATAGCTCTTGAGCTTTCAATTCAACTTGGGAGGTGTGCCCCTAGTCTCAGGTGGGAGATGTGCCCTTGCTGCTTCCTCTAGTTGAATATTCAATTAGATGCTTGGATGATGGAGTCCAACCATTGTAAATAATTTTCTTACAGGTCCTTAAGTTAAATCAAGTCTGATTCCATATCCATAACATGCTTTGTAAAGCCAGTAGTACGAACCTATGAAGTTTTCTAATTATTCTCAATGCTAGTTGTTTCTACTGAATAATGTCAAGCATGAGCCTCTTCTGAAAGGAATTTAGACTAATGTCTGATGTAATGTCTATTATTTTGAGCTTTTGGTATTATTCTAGAACTTTCATAATGTCAAAACCTGATATTTACATCATCTTCCAAAACCTACTCTAGATTTGTTTCCAAGTTGTGTAGTTTTCAGTAAACTTTCAATAATTGAACTTTTGCTTAGTGAAATTGCATTCTGTCAATTCCTAGAGTTAATTAAGATCATAATTAACATCATCCATGTATGAATTTTTCAATTCGATGGTTCTTTATGCCGTTTGAAAAAGCCTGAATATTGACTAGTTGTGTAGTCCCGATATTCCCAAATCTTCTTTGTGACCCCAAACTTCACCAAACCAGGTCTGAACTATAATTTTGAAGTATTATAGAGGGATTGGGGCTTAGAAAAAATTCATCCACTTCCATCAAGCACCAAAATCCATTGAGATCCATAGAAGTCTCGTGGACCATTGCCTTGTACTCTTGGGTTTAGTCCAAGGGGTCTACCTAAGAGTGTTGAGCTCAGAGAAAGTGCTTATGTCAAAGTAGGTAGATTGTATAGTCGTCTGCTACTATCATAGACCTTTAAGTTAACTTTTACCAAGTATTACGAGGGTTTTGGGTCCAGTTTAGTGTTTGTGCAACAAAAAAAAAAAACTAGTCATTGTTTTACCTGAATCTAATTCCTAGTGTGCCTTACATCTGAAAAGGCACATTACAGTGGCATCAAAGCACTTTCCTCTACTCCTGTGTAAATTAATATCTCAATTTGAATAATTTGCAGCCACAATACTAGCACCAGCTAATGATGATTTCGAATGGGATGATGCTGAAGCATCTGGTTCTGATGAAGAAATCATCTACTTAGACGGAGGATTACCACGAGATGAGGATGGTTAATTTAGTGACCAAATGGAAAATGAATACCAAAGGTCTGAACCACCAATTTCCAATCCTAAGAGGGATTTAGCAAATATGATAGCAGCAAGTGAAAACTTTCCCAACACTATCAGGATTATCTTGCTTTGAGGGAAGAGATATGTAAAGCTCTTTCTTTCAAAGAATATATTCATTACACATATGGACTTTTGCCTAATAATGTAGATGAGGAATCATTGAATAGAAGCAAATCAAGTTGTTCTACTACTCCAAGCAAAGAAGAAGAAAGAGGAATTGAAAGTGAAGCCTCATTGGATGCCATTGTTTCTAGCATGAAGAGACTTTTTGTATTCTCTTCAAACAAAGTCTCCAAGAATCTTGAGTCTAAGACAAATGAGGAGTAATATGCATCAATTGGATTGAAGGAGAAAAAGAAAAGCACCAATCAGCCATCTGCGTTCATTGAGGAGATCCATGAACCACCTAGTTCTGCAGGTGGTGAAGAAGAATAAGAGATATATGAAGAAGAGTGAAAGACATTGCAAGATGTTTGCAATGAAGTAGAAGGTTATGCAGAATAATATCTAGACACTCTAGACATGGAAAGAAGAGCATCTACTGAAGGATGCATGTGTCTCTATGTTGGTGAAATAGAGATCGATTTGAAACAGGCTGCTACAGGGGGAGTTTCCCATGAGCATGGAAAAGACAATCTTGCAGCAAAGGAAGTAGGACAAGGATTAGCTTCCCAGTCACCACTTGAGCTTCATCAATAATTTGATCCAAAGAAGGAACAAGAGGATGTTTATCCTCAAGATCCACCCTTTCTTATAGGTCCTTTGAAGATGAGAGAAAGGAAGATTGATGAGGCCTTGAGCATTCTGCATGACACCATTTCATTGATGTCAAATTCTTGTTGGAGAGTTGCATCAATGGAAGAGCTGTCTTCTATTGAAGACTTGTAGGCCATTCAGGAAGCAATGACAAACATCAAAAGTAACTTTTTGCATTTGATTTATAATAGAGATCATTTTTTCGAGCTTGTGGGTATGTATCATGGTTCATATTTGAGGGATGAAGAAGAGATTGACAAGCTCACTCTTGAGTTGGAGTCCACCCAAGATTCTTTGAAGAGTACTCAAACTGCACTTCAAAAATCTGAAATTCAGATTGAGCAGCTTCATTAGAAGCTGGAGAGATCACATTCCACCTCCTACATTTTAGAAAAACAATCCCATATGGATGATTGCATTCATGGATTAAAGGAGGATCCTCATGTGATGGTGGAACATGAGGAAAATTGTGATTTGCAAGTGTTTGTGAAGGGATATTCACATTACTTTTCCAGAACCATTAGTGATCATATGTGTGTGGTTGATTACGCACATCATGCTTTGAAGGGACCTCATGCACATGGTGAGCATGAGGACTATTCAGTGATACAAGTGCTTGAAGGAAGCAATGGCATGGATTCTGATTGTAGAGCACTTCCTTCACACCAGGAGGAACCTCATGAGAGGTTTGAACATGAGAAAGACTATTCAGATTTGCAAGTGCCTGTGAGGAAGGAGTACATATAAGGCATTGATCAAGCACTTGATGGGATGCAAAAGGATAGTGAGAACTTGCTTGAGGAGATTCCATATGAATCAACATTCAAAGGTATGTATTTATCCATGGATTGGGTAGATAATTACATGATATAAATGGAGACTCAAGGATGCACCAATCTAGCTTGCATTTGTAGGAGATTAATGGACACATTCTTCATCATGCAATCTTATGAGGAGTAGAAAAAGTTCCTATGGCTGCCATATGAACCTTCGAATACACATAGAATCACATGGGAGGCATGCTTGACTCATTTGTATGGGTTAATATATGTGGAGAGTATCTTCAAAATAATTATTTTACTCAAGGAATATTATGAGTTGCCCCTATGGGTGACTAGAGTAAAGTTGGAGGAGCATGGGAAAGGAGATTTTCCTTGTCTCTATCTTGGAATTGTTGCCTTGATATGTGAGTAGAAGCAGGGATCTTCATCGCAGCAAGTTTGTACTCCCACTGCACATGCATCCAGATACTGGATGAAGAAGCTTGTGGCCAAATCTAGCATGATGTTGGGAACAAAAGAAGGTAAGAGTTTTTCTTGTTATATATTCCATTCTTTCCAGATTGAAGAACATTTTTGTATGGAACTGGGAGGGATACATTTTTCCTCCAATACCATTATAAATCAGATTCATATGGCTGATTACATTTGTAGTTCTGTGGAGGAGCCTCATGTGATGAAGGATCATGAGAAAAAATCAAATTTGAAGGCGCATATGAAGAGGAAAGATGAAGAAAATTTTGGCCAAACACTTGTTGATTTGAAGAAGGGTCATGAGGAGGATTTATCTATGGGATAGATAGTTGAGGACATACCATTTGAGGCTACATGTAGTGGTATTTTTTTATCCAAGTATTGGGTAGACAAGTATATCACCGAAATGAATATTCATGGATGCACAATGCTTGCTTGCATTGGTGAAGCATTGTCTGATAAACATGCCTTGGAAGAAAGACTTCATGATATACCTTTATGGGTTGAATACTTTATCATGAGGAAGATGGATGATCACATCCCATATGGATCAGCAAGAAAAGGTTTGTATTCATCCATGGATGGGATGGGTAGATACATAACAGAGATGGAGACTAAAGGGTCTGCAAGCTTGGCTCGCATTGGTAAGAGCTTTCTTTGCATTTGTAGAAGATTTATAGATGCAACTGACATTGTCATATTATGTGAGCAGCAGCAAAGAAATGTACTGCATCCATTGGATGCCTTGGGTACACAAAAATCCAAGGATTGGGTATGCATATATATGGCATATTTATCATCTTGCATTCAAAGAATGTGGGATGCAGCAATGCATGACAGAAATCATCTTGCACATGAAGAGGTCCAAACATTGTTGGATCTAATGGTGGAAGTTTTTGGAAGCATGGGAAGTGATGGTCTTCCAATATGGTTGTGGGATCCTGGCATTATTTGGAATGCCATAATACTTCAAATGGCAGAAATTTTAAGAAGATTGCAGCATGATCAATGGGATCCTTGAGGGATAGCTAGCCTTCATTTCCATGAGTATATCCTTGTGGAACAGTTGGATAATTTCCTATAAGGGAAACATTATGATGGATGGACACCCTATTCTTCTATTTGGTGGTTCAGGAGTCCTCATGAGGCTCTCTATAATGACATGTGGGAGTGTAGATGGGGAAGAAGAAGACACTTTCCAATCCTTAGATTCATTTGGGACCCAAGAATCATTATTGGTCTCAACTATTTCAAGTGGGAGAGGCATGTAGCAGTGTATGGGATAGAAACATCTCTTGAAAGGGATATGGTGCATAAAACTGATCTCTCCTTTGACCATTATCATCAGATTTTCTTGGGAGAATAGGTGATTCCAAAAAACAAAACTCATTGTTGGGATGAGGATTCCAAAAGAGTTCTCAACGGGGATAAGAAGGTGGTGCATAATTTTCCAAAGTTTTCCCCACCAAGTTGCATCCCACCATAGACATTGCTCAATTAGAGACATGGAGGTGTTAATCATAGTGCATACATTGGATAAGTGCATAATGTGTTTAAGGGGAAACAAGTTTGAGATTGAAAATGGCCATAATGGTTCAAGATAAACATTGACACATGTAGAGCTCATTGTATGGAAGTAGGGAGATCATCTATGATGAAGGTGAGTTTCAAATGGCTTATGTAGCAGGTTTTCAAAGTTGGTGGAGAGGTTCCCAAGTGTTTCATCATACAAATTTTCATTGCTTGAGGACAAGCAATTTTGGGAGGGGAGGATTGTCATGTCCCCATTTTGATAGCACCATGGAGAAACCCTCTAACTCATTCAGTCCCTTAGGTTCAGTAGGAAAATTAAATAGATTGACTAGGAATAAAATTGGATAGTTGTTTTGTATTAAATTAAATTTGAAGCGATAAAGTTTATGTTTTTGAGTATTTAATTATTTTTAATGATGAGATGAGTTGGAAAAATGCCAAGAGGGCCCCATGAGGGCGCATAGGAGATAATATTTTGACCATAAGAGGCATTCAAAGAAGGAAGTTAGAAGAAAACAATCAAAGCTAGCAAGCAATGAAAAAAGAAGGAAACTAGATCAAGCAAGGAAAAGCTGGCAGAAAGCAAAAAAGCAAAAAAAATGGTGCAAAGAAAAAGAGCAATGGAAAAGCAAACTAAAATGGTAAAAGCAAGAAAAGCAAGATTAAAGAAGAAAAGTAGTGGAAAAGCATAATAAAGCAATAAAAGCAAGAAAGCAGACTAAAAGCAGTAAAGCAGCATAAAGCAGGTAAAGCAAAAATCAAAACAATAAAAGCTTCATAAAGAAGCAACTTTTATACTTGCTCATAAAGGCGCATTGGGCTAGCTAGCTTGCACAAGAAGTATAGAGAGATTTCATAATTTTTTAAGATAAGAGAGATTGGCAAAAGAAGGAAAGAATGAAAAAGGCTCAAGGAAAGTAACAGAGGCTAAATTTAGCCAAGGAGGGCGAATTCATGAGGCAAGTGGGTCCAAAATGCAAAAGCAACTTGCCAAAGAAGCCCCACTCATCACTAAATTCGAATTTCATAGATGAAAAGTCCTGGAAGGAAAGAATATAAGCTCATTATGAAGGAGAATTTTACAAAAGAAGGATTACAATTCCATTTCACATCTTTTGGATAATTATGTTTTGGTGTTGATAACTCTTGAGCTTTCAATTCGAATTAGGAGATGTGCCCCTGCTGCTTCCTCTAGTTGAATCTTCAGTTAGATGCTTGTATGATGGCATCCAGCCATTTTCAATTATTTTCTTGCAGGTCCTGAAGTTAAATCAAGTCTGATTCCATATCTAGAACAAGCTTTGTGAAGCCAGTAGTACGAACCTATGAAGTTTTCTAATTATTCTCAATGCTAGTTGTTTCTACTGAATAATGTCAAGCTTGAGCCTCTTCTAAAAGGAATTTTGACTGATATATGATGTAATGTATATTATTTTGAGCTTCTGATATCATTCTAGAAATTTCATAATTTCAAAGTCTAATATTTACATCATCTTCCAAAACCTACTCCAGATTTGCTTCCAAATTGTGTAGTTTTCAGTAAACTTTCAATAATTGAACTTATGCTCAGTGAAATTGAATTATGTCAATTCATGGAGTTAATTAAGATCATAATGAACATCATCCGTGTCTATTTTTTTTTCAATTCTATGGTTCTTTTATTCCCTTTGGAAAATCCTGAATATTGACTAGTTGTGGAGTCCCGGTATTCCCAAATATTCTCAGTGATCTCAAACTTCACCAAACCAGGTATGAACTATAATTTTTAAATATGATAGAGGGATTGGGGATTGTACACAAGTCATCCACTTCCATCAAGCACCAGAATCCATTGAGATGCACAGAAGTCATGTGGACCATTACCTTATACTCTTGGGTTTAGACCAAGGGGTTTACCTGGGCATGTTGAGCTCAGAGAAATTGTTGATGTCGAATTAGGGAGCTTGTATAGGTTCATGGATTCGAATTTGGTTCATCCTTTATCTTCTTTAAACTATTTTGTTTGGAAATTGAAGATGCCTGAGAATCTAAAGAGATTGGATCTCTTTGATCTCTCTGTTGGGGTTGTTGCAGATCCATAATCCTTTGAAGATAAATATGGTTGGTTGAATGGTTGTGACAAAGAATTAGGATCCATGTGTCTAGATATTTCTCCAAGTATGCACTACCTTATTGATTTTGTTGAATACCCAAAGGATCTATGGACCAATTTGGATAAAGATTTTGGAAATCATAATGAGGTTCATATCAACAATATGGAGAGTGAATCTCGAACCTCCTCATGTGTTATCCCTCCTGAAGTCTCGGCCCCAACCCTCTCTGAAGAAGTTGTTCAAGATGAAGAAGAAATTGTAGAAATTTAAACACATCCAGTTCATGTTGCTAGCATTCTCTTTGATTCGAGTGCTTCCTCTACTTGTCATGAAGCAGATATTTAAGAGTATTCTTATGTGGCTCTAGAAGATGAAGATGGTCCCGGATCCTCATCCTATGATGTTCATGATGAAGAAGAAGTTACTAATGGAACTGTCATCGTTGTAGAAGGAATCAATTTCTTCCAAGTTCGAATTGGTGAAAGTCTCCTTGAAGAGACCACTTCTCCTTTTGCTATAGAAGTTCAAGAGAATTGTGATTTATCATCTTCATATGTAGCTAATCCAAAAGAATACATTTGAACCCTCTTTTTTGGAGAAGAACTCTCCATTCAATTCTCATATCATTCTTCATATTTTAACATTGAGGATGATAGGCTAGTTATCGATGATCCTGTGCATACTTCACAAGTTGATGGTGCACAATATGCTGATCTATTGGATGATTTGAAGGTTGGATCAGATTTCAAATGTGCTCCATTTTCACTCACTAATTGTGTTCTTATGCCTTCTACTTATTCCTACATGATTATTGGCACCTTTCCTCAAAGTATCATTGAAGATAGAGACATTGCCATCACTTTGTAAAACTTGGGATACTAGTCTCACATTCTTGGAGTTGTTATAACTTCCTCTAATTTGAATTTCATGTTTCAAGAGAATCAAGCCTCTTTTGGACCTAATATTAACTTTCATGATTCAGTGTTCAAGTCTAAAGAGCATCCACAGCTACTTGGGCTTACCTCACATGGTTCCAAGCTACCACCACATCAAGGTTCATTTGGATCTTCTCTCACCACTGTTGGATTGAAGTTCAAGGATCCTCATGACATTGCCATCATGTTTCCATACATTGTTGGAGTTGATCATCATTCGAATTTCAAGTTCCATGATCATTATTGGCACATTTGGGAGAAGATAGCTCTTCTTGCAAAGAGGAAAGAACCTCCTGATATATGAGTTTCCAATCACTATGATCTCTGGCCATCTTTGGATTGTCATGTTCATGTTGCAATCTGAAGTAAAAATTTTGATACACTCCATATTCAGTTTGAGGGGGGGTTTTGTTCCCACGGGATTTTCCTTCTTACCTCATGTTACATGGATAATAAGTTGTAAATGGGTGACCATAAGCCTTTGTTTCTTGGGCCCTAATCATATTTTACTCACATTAAGTCAGGCTTATGGGGGTGTGTTAGAATAAATGATCCCATATAGACTTAGGATATCTTTTATTGTAATGTTTTATTAGTTTCCTAGGTGTTAGAATAAGTCATGTGGCCCCATTATCATACTTGGACCTCATGTTGTGGTGTTTATCCACAAGTGCACCCCACTTCTACTTTTAAAGCAGCTTTTACTCGCCTAGAGCGCTCATCCAACTTTTGTCTATCTTTTTCGATCTAAAGCAAGCTATGTCTTGTTTTTTAGATGAATAAGGATGAGTAAGGGAGCTACCATGATTTTTCCAAGTCTGCTTGCTTTATGCCACCACCTCTTCCTGCCTTTTCTCTTTAAAATCCTCCATCATGCTGCTTTTGAGTCACTCATGGCCTACCAAGGCTACTTTAGCCAATTCGTGACCTCTAGCATAGATTTGGAGATTACTTTTTCCTAGATGGAGTTTTATTGCTAAATATAAGCCTATCAATTGTGTGTATTTCGAATTGTATCCAAGGCATTCGAATCTCTCTTATGAGATGTATTATTTAATGTAATATTATCATTCATTAATAAGATGATGCAATTTTATGCAATTGATTTCTCTTCTATGTATTTTCTATTCACTCTTATTGTCTCAATTCTCTGTTAAATATCTGTAGCATTTCTTAGTGAAGATTACATTGAGTGCTTAGATCCTTAGCTTGTGGAATTCTTGCTTCCATTAATGCCATATAATTTTGACACCAGAGCGATCCAATAGTTCTAGAGTGTGATGATACCGAGAAAGTGAAGTCCTAACAAAGGTTTGAGATATCCAATGTCCTGGAGAAGAACATAGGATACCTAAATCAATCATCAACCCCTCAATGTACCTTCATCATTCCCATCAACTCCTCTATGTAACTTGATGTTCGTCATGTTGATTGTTGAACTCAAGCATTCATGACCACAATAAAAATGTACTCTTCACTCAAGAAAAAAAATAAGAGTAACACACTAGGATAACACTTTACCTAAAACATTATCTTTGAACCAATAAGAATACACACTAGCTTGTAATCTCCCATCCTAGAGTGATGCAAGAGTTCTAGGGTGTGCTAATGCCGAGAAAGTGAAGTCCCGACAAAAGTTTGAGAAATCTGAAGTCCTAGAGAACAAAAAGTAGCCCTAAATCAATCATCTCAAAAGAGTACTTAAGTTGCCACTTCATATCATTGATCATGGATGTGGAATGAATAGTCAAAAATATATCATCTACAAATAGCATAATGATGGGAATTTTGACATCATTATGGTGAATATAAATATCATGATTAACCTTGCAATGACTAAAGCCACAACTGAAAAATATTTTTTTTGGTCTTGCTCATTTTCCGTGGTTTGGAAAAAAAAAATTCATGCCCATCAACCCCTCTTTGTACCTTTATGTTGGTCATGGTGTTTGTTGAACTCAAGCATTCACGACCTTAATGAAAAATGTACTCTTCACTCAAGCAAAATCACTTACTAAGCATGGCAAGTTTTTTATACCTTATTTTAAATATTGGATTAGGGAGTTTCATCAAAATGGTTTATTTACTTGATCTCATTGTATATGAGATACATTGATTTTATTTTTTGGTGATTCATGAGTCGGGGACTCATGATTCAAAACATGATTCATTTTTTATGTGGGATGTAATAATAGATGTCTTATGCATCTTATATATCAGTTTTATTTCCATATTCATGTTGCAATGTGTTTATTTGATGTTCTTGTTGCTTATATATTCGCCACCACAACATTTCTAACCTTGCTTCAAGCATATAATATCAACTCTATAAATGGTACTAAACCAGCATAAATCCATCTTAAACTCGTATCTATCAAGCACCGAGAGGGATCCAATTTCTTGAGGTGTATTTCTTTTTTTTTAATTTAAACTCAAGAAATTTGATCTTTCTTGATTGATAGATCCAGGTTTAAGTTTTAAGTTTTTATTTTATAAATGAACATCTATTTTTTAATTACTTTTCATAATATTTTATTTTTTATGAACCAACATGGATTTTTTTTTAAATATTTTCCATATTTTTTTATTTTATGAGCCGACATGAATTTTTTTAATTATTTTGTTACTAACGTTATAACGTGATATCACATTAGAGGATCTCTCCCATACTGGGTTGTAGAGCACCGAGTGAACAAATAACTAGTGCGATGTAGGTGCAACAAGTGATCTAATCTAGTGAAGAGAAGAAAAATGAAAAGAACACCATAGGAAAATAAAAGACCCGCTAGCCCTAAAAGAGATCTACAATAAGCAAAGTAAAATAAAAATAAAACCTCTCTCAAATATTTTTAACATTGTGGGCATCAAGTCCCATCTGAAGAGAAGAAGTATAAATTCAAGTCGGGTCTTCCAAACACCAAACATGAATAGGGGCCTCAATCCTATCTGGTCCAATGAGTGAAGTTCAAAGGGAAAAATTATAGAGAAAGTCTCGAGTCATTGTTATCTGCTCTAGGTGTCCCTCCAACTAAAGGGATCACCTCTGGCTAAGATGCCTAATAGAGTGGCTACTAATCTACCTCATTCACGGACATGTCAAATGAGTTTCCTGCAGCTTCACCCTGAAGGCAACGATCTAGATGATCTTCAGTACTAAATGGGGAAGTTGCACCACTCAACGATCCCGTCAGAGTCTAGCCACGTACCACCCTGAAAGGATGGTCCCACCCACAAATTGGTGTCAACAATGTCCGACAGTAGTAGAGGATTTTGGCTCCCTAGAAATCCAACCAATATGTCTTAGATGTATAGTTACCATGGTGAATTGTTTGGATGCTTATCCCCAAATTCCTACCTAACTACAAAATTATTTTTGGCCTTCAAGTGAGGAATTTAGTGTGTTTAGATTTGGGTTTATTTTTAGGCTCCACTTGGGGTCATGAACCAAGTAATGTTTAAATTAAGGTGTGAAACATGTGTGCACAAGTGGTGTTTACAACAACTAAATGTAAATGACAAGGAAATGAAACTGCATGAAAATAATTTGAACACTTTGCAAGCCTATATGACAATCACTTCCATTACTTTTCTTATCAAACACAAAAAAAAAATTAGATTTACATTGTAGATATTGTTAGAAAAACGGGATCACAGAGCAATAGCAATAAACAATATGCAAATATAAATCACATAAAATACATTACAAGAGAGACACCAATATAACGTGGTTCACCCAAGATGGGCTACGTCCACATAGAAATTTACAGTCCTTATTATTATACCATCCAACCAATGAAGGGATACAACCTACATCACATCGGCTACAACTTCCTCTTCACTCTCTCACGGTCTCTCTCACACAATCATAGAGATCTTTACAATGCTACAATACACAGCCGTATTACAATGCCTTCCTTTTAAAGAGCGAATACCATGGGAAAATACTATGGAAAACCCAATACCACAAGCCCAAAAATCACCCATTATTGACCAAGTCATGACTATGAAATTACAACATTTTACAAGGCATTTTTTTCTGAAATTTTCGCTAGGGGGCGTTTCCCCTGAACCCACGCCATGGGGGACTCCCAAACTAGTTTTTGATCCCCCTGGAGCCCCCATGGCGACTATTTTGGGGGGGAAACCCCCCCGTCATGGGATGGGATCCAGACACAGTTGAAACATGACCTCTGAATAAGGAAGATCAGGCTCCACAACCAACAGATACTATCCCTTTCATTAAAGAATACATGTATATGGAAAATCCTAACCATTTTACTTTAAACAACAAGGGGAATATTGGTGGCAGATTGTCACTAGAGTGAAGGCCCACAAATAGAAAGTCAATGGCAATAAAATTGATGTCATATACTGACGAAATGCAATCCCTCTTAGTCATAGACCAAAAGAGGAAGAAATCCTAGAGATAACTCTCACAACTGAGCAACATAGAGCATCATTACATGTTCATGTGGATTTTGATGTCTTAGAGGCCATAGTTAGTTTAGAAATACTTTTGGGAGCACACTCCTAGATTAGTACGCAAGCAATAGAAGAGAAGGAACTAGAATAATGGAAAATATAGTTTCAACTAGTCATTAGAGTGCAATGAGAAGGATAGTTGTCCCTTGTGTAAAAATAAGGAAACTAGAAAAGAAAGTGGATGGGCACCACAACCCAACACAAAATCGATCAAAAAATAACACAAATTAGTTTGCAAGATACTAATCTAGCACTTCTTGGCTCTTCTCTAGATGAATTAAAATCAATTACTAACAAAATTGAGATAGTTTGTAAGGATCTCTCATTTAAGGTAGACCATGTATAATCTAATGTAAATACTTTGTATTATGAAGTTAATAGTTTGTGCATCAATATGATCAAAGGAATCCAAATGTCTAGTCCTTCCAACAAAGTAAAACTAGATAACTTGGCCAAACAACTAAAAGAAATTAGAGTAATAAAGAAACAAAGACATATCCTAAAAGAATACCTAACGTAGAAGAAGTTCCTATATTTTGTAAGGTAAAAGCATCAGCTAGAGAAATCCATACTCAACAACCAAAACATATCCAACTAAAATTATCACTCAATATATCTATTGATTTTGATGGTAAAGTTACAAGAATGGTTTAATTTGTGTCATCTAGGACAAGCAAATAATGGAATTGACAATGAAAAATTTTTACCATGGTCGTGGAAAAATTTAAAGGATTTTTGATGTTTCATATTTCAAAACCTCCTACTAATGCAAAAGATGAATTTGGTCAAATTCCAAAGGCATGGAAGGAAAACTTATGAAAAGAAAAAATCATTAAATAAATTCATGGTAGAAGCCTTTGGCCTTTAGAAGATTGTCATGAATGAAAATGAATTAAGGATGTTGATGGGAATGGAATTTGTAAGTTTAAAAGGATTCAGTGAACTTATGACAGATTATGAAAATAGAGATATGTTGTTAGTGAATTCATTTATCTGTTTCTAGGATGGTGAATGGTCATACCACTTTTGTATTTTATTTTTTGCATTCACCTAGAGATGGTGAACTATTAGTTTGTTTGGTTTGATTCTTGATAGATTTCGTTACCAAGTTAAAAATTATTGGGGTGGATTTAATGTTTGTGTGAATTTTCTTTGATGGTACTCTTTCCATATTCCATTAGCAATTCCTTCATTCTTGCCACATTTTGTCCAGGTTACAAAGTTAGATTTCAATTTTTCCATCTTTGATATTTGCAACATTTAGATTAATAGAGAAGAGTGGCTTGAATCCATAAAAGGTTATTTTGCACGCTTCTGTGACATTAGCATCCTTTCCATGATTTGATTTTCTCTTTTTGTTTTCTTATCAGACTAGGTGATCTTGTTGTTATCGAAATTTGGTTGGATGTTCAGAGCCTTAGAAAGGTCTTTCTATAAAATTGTTATAATGATTGTATCTTTGTCACTTAAAAATGCTAATGGCTAGGGTAAAATGAATAAAATACATTTCAAAAGGGGATTTTGGTGATGTCACTCCCGTTATGGTACATGTAGCAAAGGAAGGATCTTTCCATTTCTATGAATTTGTCCACAACCGTAAGTGATCGTGTCGATTAATGCCTATTTGACCATTTGGAGTGATCTAAGTCACATTGTTTCCTTTGCACAGTGTGACATGAGTCTAAAACTAAGTTTTTTAGTCAAATCGCTCCTTTTGTCCAGTTTTGTGCGATCTAAGTCATGCTTTTTGCCTCAAAAAGTGTGACCTATATTGAACACTTTGTTCTCCAGTTTGGGTCATGCCTATTTTCCCATTTTTAACAACTTGGATCGCTCACTTTTCTTTGAAAAGAGCGACCTGCTCTCGTAACAACCTATTTTCAGCAGTTTTTCAGTCTTTTGGCCCTTTGCTCCGTGTAGACAAATTCAGTTTTTCAGTCCAAAATTGTTTACAATATTCTTCAGTTTTGTTTGCAGACCTCTTGCTTATTGTAGTAGTATGTTTCCTTGTCCTTTTGAGTTGTAATGGTGAAGGAAAAATTCCTTCGGATTTGAGTATTTGTTGCTTTTGTAGTTCCCTTAGAGACTTCGGGGTCAACCATCAGAGGAAATTTAGGGTCTAAAATGGGCCTAATAAAAAAACAATTTGTCATATAAGAAAACAAGTCAACCATAATTTCTTGATGAGTTGGAATTCAAGAACCAATATAATTTCAATAAAATGAGTCAACCATAATGGTTGACTTGAGATAATTGTCATAAAAAAAACTACTTTTTTTGTTCGTGTTTTAACATATATCCCTGTGTTTTTACTCAAATTTTGAGCAGGATCACTCGTTGGATACAAAATTTAATTCTGCATCCAACGAGTTCTCTCGCTCGAAATTTGAGTAAAAACACAGGGAGATATGTTGAAAATACGAACCAAAAAAGTAGTGTTTTTCTTTCTTACTCCAAAATTAATAAATATTATTTTATTAATTTAACTATTATTTTATTATTTTTCTTATGAGGCCCATTTTAGACCTCAAATTTCCTCTAATGCCCCTCAATACAGTTTCTTAGACCGCATGATCGACTCTCCACACCGAACCCCAGTTCAACACACTACATTGTCTTTGGAGCACTTCTTCGAGTCTTCTGATTCTGACTCCTCATAATCAGGATCACCCGCACATCCACACACTAGCGACACCATGGCTGCCAATATTCCCCCATCTAGTGGTGGAATCTCAAACCGTTTTTATGGGGGAATCATCAGAGGTGGATCCTTCAGTGTAAACCCTCCATCGAGAAGGGAACCGATTGGTGGAAACCCTCCATCGGGAGGGGGGTTCCTGTCAGTGGTGGCCCCATAGCTGCAAACATAGCCAACACAATTTTTAGTCCTTCCATATCACCTGCTACTGTGATCCTGCCATTCATTGCTAGCCTTAACCTCCCTCATTTTGCAAGGCTAACCAATGATCTGATCTTTCATGATCCTAATTAGCCTCCCATCCCTACTAAACTCCCATCGGACATCCACAAATTCGAAGGGAAGGCTGGGGAAGATCCACAAAACCATATCATGTTGTTTCAACTATGGTGCTCTTCAAACATCATTGTAGATGATTCCATCAGGTTGTGCCTATTTCAGAGAACCTTAACTCATGTTGCTGCTAAGTGGTACATCAACCAGCCCCATGGGACACATCCCGACTTTGTGTCCTTGGCCTCCACTTTTCTGCAATTATTTCAATTACTTGTTCGATGCGATGAGGGTGTAGAAACCCTTTTATCCTGTCAAAAAAATTCCTCCACACACATCAGGGATCATATCCATGAGTGGCATCAATGCCGAAGTTTGTGTAAGATCAAACTCGATGATAGGATCATTCTAGATTGGTTTTTGAAATCTCTACTCCCTTCCATTTCCAAGGATGTAGCCTCTAAACAACCACATACTAAGGAATAATTTATCCTCAAGGCTAAGTATTTTGACCTGATCTATGCACAATCAGGATACTTGTACACAATCATCCTTGATGCGCCTCGCGGTCATTCCGCTCAAAAAGACCAACTAGGGGCATTGCACGTTGTGGTGGTGCCATTGGCACTGTCACATCCTACCCTAACCCTTACGCACCTTAACCTCCCCTGGAAACTGGTTATGCATATAGTAATACCCCTAGCATTGTGCTTCCTCATTGGGGTCATGTTTCCCAACCGAGTTATGGCCCTGATTTATCACACGCTTCATTGCATACACAAATGAGTACCTCTAATTCCTCTCCTACCTCATCCCCTCATATGCATTGGCCCTTGTGTAGTGGCACCATGTGTGATGATGATTCTACCATCTTCATGACCCCTCCGGCCATCAACCCATACAACCCTTTTCCTGGCCCCCTACTAGCTTCTCCAGTCCAACCACACCCCAATGTTCCCTCTTTTCCTATATGCCTAGCAAAATATGCCTACCCAACCTGTGTCCAATAATCAACAAGCACAACCCAAGAAAAATAATCTCGGAAAGAACAAAGGGAACAACCAATGTTAGAGAGGTGGGGCTCAACCCACTAACCCACCTAATAGCATTAACCCCGCAGATCATGACCCCCATAAATCGTCTAAATAAGCAAAAAATGCCCAGTTACGGACTAACCATCCATGTTCTTTCTACAGTTTCTACGGGAACTATACCCATCACTTCCCTCACTTGGCTAAGGCTCGCCAACTGTGGAATTTTGAAATTGTATTTCACAGTGTTACACCCAAAATCTACACCTGTAACCTCAGTGCCTAAATCCCTGAAGTCCCATGATCAAGTTAGTCATTTGGAGCAAGTTGATGTCCTTTATCCACACTCCTAATTAGGTCGGTGCGGGTTGTATTTAAGCAAGGTGCACCGACCTAGGTTGCCTTCATGCAGCATGCACCGGAGTCAATTTCATAGGATAAAGGTAGCTTTCGAGCGAATTCTAGAAGTTGGGTGAGGTGGATCTCTATCCCTAACTCCTAGGTGAGCTGACCTTCGGTTCCCTAGCCTTTTGGAAGGATCCCTTAACCCTCTCCCCATGATCCTCAACCTACTCTATCCACTTGGTCCTATAAATACAAGAGCCCTCTCTATTCCACAGAGAGGAAGTCTATAGCACTTGCATGCTGGTGCAGCTAGATTAGGATATCTCTACTCATATATTGGGAGACCTATACTTCCTTTAGAGGATTTGGCATTGGCTTGTTGGAGTAGGATTGAGACGTTAAGCTTTGGTTGTAACCATCTCTCTTTTGTACTTCCCTCTTTTAATACAGTAATATAAACTCTTTCCACCAAATGTTGTTGTGTTAATAATATTTGTGGAGTTTACTTGCTTAACCGTTTACTCAGATCTGTTACTGTTTAGATGCGTTTTACTGCTTGCATTGTCTATGTATGTCTTGACAGGTCTTACAGCTAAGATCTGATGACCGTGAAGCTTGGAGCAACAGCAAGGAGAAATATCTACAATCTCGAGGTAAGACATCTAATCACTCGATCTTTAACTAGATCTAGGAAAGCAGTTTCATATTCTATCCCATTTGTTCTAGACTTACATTGAGCTAGGCAGATCACGCCTTAAGTCCGCTTTTGGTAGATTGTTCGATAACAAATTTGGCGACCATACTGGGGATGTGTACATTGATTTAAGTTTTCAATTTGAATGCCATATTCTTTGATTTCTTTGCAAGCCATTTATTTTTCCTCCTGAGCCTTTTTCACCATCAGATCTTCTTGTTGAAGGGTTTGTTAGCTCTCTCTGAGTCTGTGGGTTTCATTATCAAACCATTTCATTGCTCATCCTTGGATATCCTTTTTATTTTTGATTTGGGAATTCGCCTGAAGCACCTGGGCAGTCTATCCAAAGCGTCGTCCTTTCACGCGTGCTTTTTTCCTTTCTGTGGTCTACGCCACCGGCACTAAAGCCATGTTTTCCCTTGGCGCCGCCAGGGCTGAACCCCTGCAAATCATCTACTCCAGGTGCTCTATTCCTAACCGCAGCCTGTGTCGAGCATTCAAACCTAGGGCTTGAGTCGCCTCTCTCCATTTTTTGAGTTCGGTTTGGTCCTCAAGCCTCTCTACACTGCACTTTCTAGTCAGGGATCTTATTTTTTTGCATTGGCAGTGTTTGGATTTACCTGGATTGGTTTTGGGTCCTATTTTGGGCAAGCTTGAGACTTGGTAGTGGTGGACACTTTGGTATCCCCCACCTTCATCCACTCGACTTTGCATTCCCTCCTCTCCTTACCTGATCTGGTCGTTGCATTAGATTGGATTCCAAACCTCTTTTGCGCATATCTTTTGGGTTTTGCTCGCTTTAGTTTTCCTTGCATCCGATTAATTTTGAGTGTTTTGTGTGTTTTTCAGCTCATTGGAAGTGCTTGCCATTTTATTGAGAATTTATGAGTGATTAGAGTACTACAAGTAATCTTTTCTTTTCATCCCTTTAGATTTGAAGACATGGTTGTTATCAAACATTATCTTGGTGCATTCATTGGAAAATCAAAAGTGCTTCATTTTCATCATTTTTTTTTTCAAGTTCATTTGGAAAAGTTGTTCATGCATTGGAATGTATCATTCATAAATCTTTTGGAAAGTTTGAAAGTAATGTTAATTATTTGTGTTTTTCACGAATTACAAGCCATTCGTTTTCTTGAAAAAATCAAGTGAAATCATTTTTTTGCAAAAGTGGTTCCATGCTTGGAAAAGTTACATGCATTTTTGGTTTTTATGCTTTTAGGCCATCATAGGAAAAAGAAAAGTTAGCATACTCTACATAGAAATTCTCTCTTTTCATCACTTAGTTTCATTTTTTATTGAAAAAGACGAAAAGAAATAGAAAATATGCTTTGATTTGGATTTGTAGTGTTGTTGTTGTTTGTTGTTTGAAAGAGTAAAAGAATATTTACGTTGTCATTTTTGGTAGAATTGATATTTGTTGCATTTTGGTTGTTTTGGTAAAACCACTTGAAAAGATTTCTCCCTCCCATACATAGATTTCATCAAAAGAAAGGTACATTTTTTTTCATGTAGTTAGGGCTTGCATTATGTTTACGTTTATGTACTCACCTCATGCATTCACCTAACCGTCCAGATAAAATTAACGGTAGAACTAGGGTAAAAATTTTAGTAACTTGCATGTTAAGTTAGAGACGTGTTCCGGCGTTGTAAAACGTGGCAGCTGTCGTTACTTGCCAGCATTGTATCTCGGGGATATTGTAGTATTCGACATACCAACCGGTATATCGAAGCTCTTTCACATACCAACCAGGTATATCGAAGGCTCTTTCACGTACCTTAGGGTATATCGAAAGGCACTTCACGTACTTGGCGTATATCGAAAGGTGTTTCATGTACTCGGTAGTATATCGGAAGGTCTCGTGCCGTACGGTTGTGCATTAGACAGCACCACTATAGATTTGAGCTCCCACGTACCTTGCGTATATCGGGAGACACCATTATGATTCCTGAAACCAACTGAGCAAACCATTTGGTCGTCTTGGCAGAGCAATACACCGAGAACAGCACTCGGGGATATTACTACGCATGTGTCATCCAGGTAGTCAAGTATTCAGGCAAGGATACGGTCCCAATCCTCCTTGTCGCATTTTACTGTTGGACCCTGCGGTATATAGCGAGTTGCGAAGCCTTGACAATCCTGTGAGGTTCCAGACTTTTGAATCCACTCCTATCACATAAGTTTGCTTGTTGCCTTAGTTTGTGTAGATTTTCTGGACTACTTTTCTTTTGTTTAGAATACCCTTAGGAAAAATTTTGGTTCAGTCACTCTGGCTGAATTTCCTTGGAGAAGGTCCCGCAGAATTTTGAACTTACCACCTGAATATCCCCTTAATCAGGAGGTAATTTCGAAGGTAAGAATGGACCCACATCACGGTCGTGTCACCTGAAGTGGAAAACCCTACTTTGAATGTTGGAGCACGCTTGTTCCCTCCAACTCCTCCAGATTCAACCACCTCCAATCCCTCATGAGGTGAAGAGGTGGGAACTTCCACTTCACAAAACGTACCTCTCCCTCCCATTTTACTGGGAGAGCCTTGATCAGTGGAATGGTTAAATCACCCCCAGGACGACCCTGTATCAACTGCGTTTGGTCCAGCTGCACCCTTTTGGGAAACCTCTCTAGGTCAACAAGTGGCTCATTTTGTCTCTACATCCCCACCTCCTTGGCCCACTCTCGAAGAAATTTTCAGACCCCTTCATGCTCGCTTGGAACAATTACGTTCCAAGGGTGATCAACTTTGAAGATAAAGTTTTTCACAAAGGGTTGAAGCCACGGAAATACCCACATATCGACAGATCCCGATTCGCACTTTATCTTATGATTCACCGAAACCATCCACCCACAACGTGCCCACTTATGAACTTGTTCAACACTCGCTTCCTACAGGCACACCCCTTAGACAAGAGACCGGTTCTGTACCTCAAACGACTCAACCTATTGAAGGACAACAATCCAACACTCCTCTCACTACTGCGAGAACGTTACCCATTCCTCCACCACCCCAAAACTCATGGGGAGGATACTCTTTACCTCCTACCTTTCTTACGAGTAATGTTACTCACGCCGTAGGTAATCAACAACCCATGTTGGGTCAACCATTGATTAGTGGTCAGCACGTTTCCAATAGGGGGAAACCTCCATCTCCAAACCATAATACAGGAGCAGGAGTTCCCATTGGTCCTTCTGTTGGAACTTCCCTACCCATCGGAGCATCCACCATGGGATTATCTCATGTTGGGGTAACATCCCATTCAAACCAACTACCATGGACTCACACATATCCAGGTTATATTAACCCTGTGCCGGAACCATTCAATCCCCGAAATGCACTCTACAGGATACTTTATCCCAGGAATCCATACACTCTATCAGGGCACCAAAATGCTCTACAAAATGGACCCCCACCAACCATCTCTCAAGTAAAACCATCCACGTTTGGTCCACCTTCCCCTCCCTCCGGAGGCGATGGTCCCCCATTCAATTCCGGAGAAGGAGACCTCTACCTTCTGGTGGAGGCCCACCTAATTTTGGCAACAATATCCCACCCACCTCCGGTGGCGGAGACATAGGTCCTACCCCTCCTAACGAAGGCGGAGGGCCACCTCCTCCCGATGGAGGAGGACCCATACCTTATGGTGGAGTACCACCATATTATGGAGGTGGTGGCAGCGGAGGACCCTACCCTTATGGTGGTGGAGGCGACGGAGGTCCCCATCCCTCTGGTGGAGGAGGTGGCGCACCACCCCCTCCAAGAGGAGGCAGTGGAGGACCACCTTATTTCGGCGATGGTGGTGGACCTCCACCCCCTCCTGGCAGTGGCGGTGGACACCCACCCCCTCCCGGCAGTGGTGGTGGACCCCCACCCTCCCCACCGGCGGTGGCGACGAAGCCCCACCCTATGGTAATGGACCACCTTACTATGGTAGCGTACCTACATATGGTCCGGGCGGCATACCCCCTTACGGCCATTTTCCTCCGGGAACACCCTACAATCAGTCGATACAAGGTCCCACTAGTCAATATATGCCTTATTAGTACTATCAGTACCCACAGCTATATCAATAGCTGCCCTTTTTGGCTATGTTGGACCTACCCGACCTATCTCGCCTGACGAACGACCCCATCTTCCACGGACATAATTGGCCACCAATTCTGGTCAAGTTACCATCAGATATTCCCAAATTTGATGGCAAACCTAGTGAGGATGCAAAAAATCATGTGATGACATACCACTTATGGTGTTCATCCAACTCCTTGATGGACAACTCGATCCTTCTTAGGTTATTCCAACGGACTCTCACCGGCCCAGCTGCCAAGTGGTCTATTGAGTTACCACCCAACTCTTTTCCAGATTTCCACTCTCTTGCTATGTCATTTTTGACCCATTTCCAGTTTCCCATTCACTATGAGACTGGTATGGACTTATTGACATCTCTTTGCCAAAACACCGCCACTCATATCTCAGATCATATCCATGAGTGGCGACGAAGACAACGTCTCATTAAGGCTCATATTCCCGACCAACTCCTAGCTGACTAGTTCACAAAGTCTCTCTTACCTATCATAGCTCGAGACAGGGCCATGGGAGGGGTCATCACAGAGGAACAGGCTATTTCCCGTGCCCGTTACTTAGACTTGGTCTATTCTCAATCTGACATGTTATATGAAATTGTTCCTGACGTACCCCGCCCTATGTATGACCCCAAGAAACCACCTAAGGGACCCCAAGCTGATGGAATCATTGGTTCCCTTACCATCCATCCTCCTACTCAAACTGGTGGACCATTGAACCTTCAAGGCTCTTCTCCATCTCCACCACAGGTTGGCAACAGCACCGCCAAATCATCCACTCATGCCTCCACCGAAGAAGTGAATTCTATCCAATCAGCTTCACCTCAAAAAAATGGTGGTAAGAAGAAGAACAAAGGTAAGCCTAAGAAACCTTCTAACCCACAGGAGAATAAGAGCACTCCTGAAGACACCAAATAGAAAAGGAAGTTGAAGTGTCCTTGTTTGTTGTGCGGTGGTGACCATTTCTCTAAGGAATGTCTTCACCGAGATGAAGTACAGAAGTTTCTCAAGGGAAACACTACTCCCGCAGTTCTCAATGATCCCTTCCCTTCTCAGAATCAATAGCTGATTGCTCAAACCTCTCCTTCACATGGAGAGGCAACCTCTACCGCACATGTTCTCATGATGCGTAGTGAGATGGTAAACTTGAACACAGGATCGCGTTCATATTCATATAACTCAGTCCTGCCGAAGGAACCCATTGGAAGTAATACTGAAAAAGCTTCCACTTCTATGCATGGTGTCACCATCCCACAGGCCTCTCTCACTATTGAGAAGCCTTCTTTAGAGTCAGTTTTGTGTCTGCCCAAGAGTATGATTCGGAAAGTCGTTTTCAATCCCAATGCTCGGGAAGCTCAGAATTACAATATTGTAGAGGACTTGTCACAAGCTCCTTGTGCCATGTCGACGTTGGAGGTTTTGCATAATTGTCCCAATCAACACAAGACTCTCCTCGCTGCTATTGGTGCAGTAGACCCAGATTCCTTGAATACAATCATATTTCGACTGGAGTACTTTAAGCCGAGGCTTTCCCACGAACTTGCATTTCAAGTTGCTACCAACGTTGCTAGGAAGACAGTCCATCATACTGTTATAGACGAAGGGGCTTCTACCTCGGTCATGTTGTTGTCATGTTGGAGAGCCATTGGTTCTCCCAAACTGAACCGTTCTCCCACCACCTTGAAAGCATTCGACGGACGTGGCTTTCAACCCCATGGGCTATTACAAGCCTTAGCAGTCGAGTTGGGGGGTAAGACCACAACCATTAATGTGGAAGTAGTCGCAACCCCTTTAGATTATAATCTCTTTCTTGGTCGTAATTGGTTTTACGCCATGACTGTAGTCGCCTCATCTGTCTTTCGCATAGTGAAATTCCCCCACCAGGGTCGAATTGTCACTGTCGACCAACTGGACTTCTGCACACCGGACACCACTACTCATCCCGATGATAATGTCCCATTTCTTGGGAAATCTTCACAACCGTATGAGAGCGTTGGATTCGGCCTCATAAAAGGCTCATCTCTTATGGGCATCTTTCCAACCTCGGATCCCCCTAATCATGTTGCCACGGTGAACATGATTTCCTCTGGGATTTCATCTTTTCCCAACTCCAACGATCAATGGCTTGTACCTAATGAAGCCACTATGCACCTAATTGGAGACTCTACGCCTTTTTCACCCATTGAACTCACTTATGAGGCTATCCAGTCAGCACCCGAGGACCACTTATCTATGGCCTCCATGTCCTGTTCTCTACAGCGGACGTCATCTTCACCTGATCCTCTGCTCCGGACTTTTCATTCCGATAAGTCCATTATGGAAATCATGAGTGTCGATGACCCCCCGTGGGAAGAATTCCACCATTGGTCATCTTTCCTTCCTCCCTTGGATTATGTGGAGAACAACATTTCCACCATTTTTACACCGTATGTCTACCCTTTCCCCCAATCCCCAATACTTACATTTCATACGGACACTGAGGGAAACCTGGTGAACATTGAACCTACCATTTCGGTTACTCTTGGTGTAGTCGAACACATTCGTTTAGGCCAGAAGTGTTCCTCTGAAGAGATTACTACTTTAGTGGACTTGTTCAAGCAATTTCGAGGCATGTTTGATTGGACCTACAAGGAGATGCCTAGTATAGACCCTGCTATTGTTTCACACGAAATTAAAACCTATCCCGACGTCAAACCAGTCCGCCAAAAGTTATGACCGGTACACCCTCGAAAGACTGCGGAAATCAAGGCATAAATTGAAAATCTCTTGAAGGCTGGCTTTATATACCCTGTTCCATTAACATATTCGGTCTCAAATGTCATCCCTGTGGTTAAAAAGTAGGGTACCATTCGTGTCTGCGTCGATTATCGGGATCTCAACAAGGCTTGTCCTAAGGACAACTACCCGACTCCCTTTATCGATCAAATAATTGACAATTGTGTTGGAAGTGTCATCTTCTCTTTCATGTATGGCTTTTCCGGTTACAACTAGATTGAGATCCACCCCGCCGACCAACACAAGACTGCATTCATCTGCTCTTGGGGAACGTTTTCATATCGTAAGCTTCCTTTTGGTCTTAAAAATGCTAGTGCCACATTCTATTGGGCCATGTCGTACGCCTTTCATGATGTGAAGGACTTTGTGGAACCCTACTTGGACGATCTCGGTGCCCATTCATGGCAGCGCGAATTCCACATAGATCATCTAACGGTTGTATTCCTCAGATGCAGGCGGTATAACATCTTCCTGAACCCTCACAAGTATATTTTCTGCATCGAGGATGGACACCTCTTAGGTTTTATTGTCTCAAAATATGGGATCCGCATTGATCCCTTGAAGGTGGAATCCATTGTAGCTCTCCCACCTCCAACTGATGTTACGGAACTTCAAAGTCTGCAAGGGAAGGGAACTTATTTAAGGCATTTTTTCTGTAATTTCACCCAGAAGACACAAGGTTATATGAGACTACTCAAGAAGGACGTCCCGTTTATATGGGACTATCAAGCGCAACAATCCTTCGATAGTCTTAAACATGCTATTACCCATGCACTTGTGCTTCAGCCGCCCAATTACTACCGAGATTATATTATTTATCTCGCGGCTTCCACCACCACGATCTCCATGGTCTTGGTACAAGAGGACCACAACGCCCAGGAACATGTGATATATTACTTAAGCAAGGGTCTTATTGACACCGAAACTCGTTACTCACATGTTGAGAAGCTCACTCTCGGGGCAGTTATTGCCATCCAAAAGTTCTGACATTACATCCTATTCCGCACCACCACCATAATCGCCGACTCAAACCCCATGTACCACGTTTTGACACGTCAAGTACTTGGGGGCAAGTATTCACTGCAAGAGTTTGATCTCCTATTCGAGAAGGCTAAGTCTAAGAAGTCTTTAGTGTTTTTCGAGCTCATCTGTGATCTTCCCCATGCTAATGTCGGATCTAAGCCCAATGATTCTCTTCTGGATGAGTCATTGTTCCTTATCAACAGGTATGACCCGTGGTATGGAGATATCACCTTATATCTTCAAACCCAACATTTCAACCCCCAACTGTCTCGTGATGACCATCGTCACATACGCCACCACCCAAAGTATTATCTGATCGTCAATGATACCTTGTACTGGCTTGGTATTGATTCTATTCTTCGATGTTGTCTCACTCATGAGGAGGCTAAACACGTCTTAAATGACTATCACGTTGGGGCTTGTGGTGGTCATCTCTCTGGGATGCCTACAGCCCAAAAGATACTTCGCATGGGATATTATTGGCCATCCATCTTTAAAGATTGTATCGAGGCCATAAAAAAATGTCCTCCATGCCAACATTTTCAAACAAAAAAGCGCACCCACCCAGCCCCTTTACACCCGGTTATTGACGTTGGCCCCTTCGCTAAATGGGGCATTGACTTCATGCACTGTAAGCCTACCTCGGTCGGGGGGCATGGTTACATCATAGTAGCCGTGGATTACTTTACAAAGTGGGCCAAGGCTACGCCTACATACACGGACGACGACAAAACCACCGCACTCTTCATGTTCAATCATGTTATAGCGCGGTTCGGAGTTCCTCAAGCTATAGTCACCAACCATGGTTCTCAGTTTCAGAACCACATGGTTGACGAATTGAGCACTAGATTGGGTTTTTGCCATGAAAAATCAACACCTTACTACCCGCAGTCCAATGGACAAGTAGAGGCCATTAACAAGGTCTTGAAAACCATGATCCAATGCATGGTGGGTACACACAAGTCTAACTGGCACAACATGCTATTTTTCGCACTATGGGCTTATCGAACTTTTGTCAAGACTGCCACTGGATTTACCCCCTTCCAATTAGTTTACGGATTGGAGGCATTCCTACCAATAGAGTGCAAGATTTCATCCCTCTAACTCGCAGTTGAACTTCTCCCTAACACTACTGCTGAGGAAGAACGCTTCCTCTACTTAGCAAAACTCGACGAGACTCACCGCGATGCCACTCTTGCCAACGAGGCACATAAGAAATGCATCAAAGCGCAGTATGACAAATCGGTAGAACCTCACATCTATAGTGAGGGTGATTTGATCCTCACATACGACCAAAGACACGATAAGCTGGGGGCAGGAAAGTTCAAGTCCATGTGGAATGGACCCTACATAGTGAAGCGTGTTCTATAGAAGGGAGCCTACGAACTAGAAGACTACGATGGGATATATGTAGGTGAACTCCGCAATGGGATTTACCTGAAGAGGTACTATGCTTGATATTTTCATGCATAAGTACATTGTATATACTGTACATGGCGTGTGTGTTTTTTGTGTGGTGTGACGCTTTTGTTTAGTGTGTCCAGATCTTGTTTTTGCTTCTTATACCATGTTCTATCTGCATGTGCAGATGGAAACTTGCTAGGGATTTGCGGACGGCGCCAGCCGGCATACCCGTAACCTTGCTTCGGCAGACTAGGTACTTTATTCCCCGACCGGTGAGCTCATTAGATCAGGATGAAATTGTCTAGGATTCGCAACCAACAACGCCACAGAGTATTAGGCGATGATTGGAACCCTAACCGATGCTTTTTCCTTGGGTATGAACCACATTGTTATCCATTTGGATTCACAACTAGTAGTTTCTCATCTTAACCGGGTCTACGCTATCCATGATTCCACTTTACTCCATCTCTTTCGACGAGTCCATCTTCTAGAAAGGTCTTTTGAATCTGTTCAATACGTGCATATTCCACGAGACATGAATACAGTTGCTGACTTGATGGCCAACTTCATTTTGGATTGGTACATTGCACACACATGATATATTCATAAAGTATAAAAGCATACATAACATTTAAATCATCCATTGTATAATCAAACATGTAAACAAGATCGCATTAATCATCCATTAAAACACATAATGGATAAAGCCGCTAAAAATGTATGTATATATATAAATCCGTACAAAAGTACAAAATGATAGTGCTAATACAAAATTTGAAGCATGCTAGATTTCAGTGAGATTCATCTCTACAAAAAGTCTGAAGCCCGTAAGCTTTCAGAGTATACATGTAAAATCCATGTGCCTAAACCCTACGTCACACGGCCCTATGCCGTTCATCCCCAGGCTGAGCATGGTAACAGACCACGGCCCTCGCCACCTTTCGGAGTAGCATGCCGAAACGTGCTGATACCCCAACTGTCAACTCTTGATATCGGAGGGGTAAGTCATGCACAGCGGGCTCTGGAATGTCGGAAGTCATCCCCTGGAGCTTCTCCATGATCACCTCTTGCTCCTCAAGGGCATCACGGGCCGCGGGCTCCATATCTAGCACTCCTCCTCTCTGCACGTGGCGGGAGACTCCCAGTGGTCTCTCTGGACCCACGTCTGCAAAGAAACATGTAAACACCAATCAACACTACTATAAAAAAAAAATCATAAAATGCATAAAATATAAAAATTACAAGCAGTGGTTCTTACCTATGTCACCCCACTGCGTTCCCTCTAGAAGCACTAGGTTGGGATCTCCCCGAAAATCTATACCGGCATATGGATAATCCTCTACCATGAGGATCTGTTCCTACATCCATGAGAAGAACCCAGTACCGAAACTGATGATGGTCCCCCCACCACCATGGCGAGCCATCGCATCTTCCCATCTCAACATGTGAGGATCAAGTGCCTCCCGATCCTCGAAATCCAATTGTGGGCGCAAGAGAGGTACCCACTCGAGCATGAAAGATACCACGATCGAGCCATATCCAAACTGATTCAACGCCCCATGCTATATTTGGTCAACTGATCCTTGAGGCTAATGAGAAGCCCCTCACACCAGTTAAACACAGTAGGAGTCATACACTCCTTAGCATACATCATTTGCGACTTGCTCGCCAATTGAGCAGCTCAGCTACCAGCAACTCATGCAATGGTGAAGAGTATCGCTTGTAAGTCCATGTCCATGACATGCTTGATGGTAATTTTCCCACCAACCATCATTGTACCCGGGGTACACCACTGATCTATCATGTCCTCGACCGAACGGTCACCACCTTGTGACCCGATCAAAGACACAGGGTTCCCTCGCCGGGATAACCCTGTTAGAAAGTAGATGTCCTCGACATCTATGGTAAGTGTGTGCTCACCTATCCGGAAGTGCTATTGAATGGGTTCCCAACATTGGACCGGGTATGTTAGTAGCTGGACTTTGGATCTCATCCCTGGAACTCGAAAGTACTTGAGTAGCCCACAGTTCCACAATGTTGCAATGCTTTGTGGACTGTTTTCCACTTGCATATCCTTGAGCTCATGCTCGCGTTCCCACCACTCAAGGACCATTGTGTCACTCCAAACCTGCCAAGTAAGCCATTTAAACATCTTTAGAACTTTGCCCTTTCATCCAAAAATTTTAATTTTTGTTAGGTTTTGAGTTTCATTTGGTCGTTTGCACCGGTGTAGATCACCCATTCTGATAGTGCGTCGTCGGCGCAGAGCCCGAATGGGTTTCCTGCGTCGTCCTGTGGACGCAAACCTACCAGCTTAAAACACTCAAAATCTACCTAAAAGCATAAAGAAGCATATTCTAATCCACTCAAAAGTTAAATGAGAAGGTTTAGGGTTACCTGTCACTGACAGCTCGCAACATAATGAACCGTAGCTCCCGGAAACAGCAGTCAAAATTCGGCTCCAAACGACACTTCACACTCTCCAAATTTGGCAAAAAACAATTGTAATTTCTTTTCACTATTTCACCCATTTTATAACAAAAAATGGAATATTCCTTTTATATTTTGATGCTTTAGTGGGTTTTTACTATAGTTTGGGTTATTTACTGCATTTAAATACTCAGTTAACCACTTTTGACCTAGTTTTAGAGCTGCAGGTGCCTCATTAATGCCATTTCTCAACGTGGTGGTCGTCTCGTAAGTATCATCAGGTATGAACACTCTTCGAGCATTTTTTTGTCATTATTTCGCTCATTAATGTAAATTATTAAATGACAACCGAGCTAACTCTTTGTTCTTTCTCGTGCTCGTTAAACGGTGAGAATAAGTCACCAAGTTATAGTTTATCACTTTTTCAGGCTCGTTAAACTCCCATGAAAAAGGAACCCCCCCCCCCCAGGAGTTTTCTTTAAGCTCTTTTTCAAGCTCTCAAAATACGAAAAGATCGCCAAGTGAACTTGTTACATTCACGCTTGTTAAAGTATTTGAATGGTCGTCTTCCTGGTGATAGTTTACCCCTTTTTCAGACCAGGGGCCACTACTTATGAAAAAAGGAATACTCCAGCCAATCATGACTGGAAGAGTCCTCTCTAGCATTGTTTTAACATTTTCCGGGCGAAGAGGCTAACCTTATGAAAAAGGACCTTTGGAGCCTTCTTTTTTTCTTTTCAGACTCTCTAAACATGAAATGACACCGAGTTTACCTTCTATGGACTCGTTAAAACTCAACATTGAAGGGCCTTCCATGGGACGAACCCCTCCTTTCCCGGGTTCGAAAAATATTTGGGATTGGACTCATCTATGCGATGAGCTATAGCGAGCATCTGGTTACCCTCATCAAGCTCATTAAAAACACATGAGGCACTCATCAGTCATGATGGGGAAAAAGGAAAGTTTTTGTGTTACACTCTAACCTGTGGCGGTACTTAGTCGCTCTTGAACATGGCACTCATTTGCATTTTCATTCAATACTTGTCCTCGAGTCCTGTTAACTTCATGAGTCTTCTTACTCCTTTGGGTCATCCAAAGAATGCTTCCACCATCAGTTGCATTAGTATTTGGCGTCATTCTCATCATGACAATACTGCCAAGTCATTCCATGCCCATGTTCAAGAGATGTATTCACCACTCATCATCCTGCTGTCAGTACACCTTCCATCTTTTCGGTCTACTCTGAGTCAGTCTTGCATGTTAGTGTACCATCCAATCTACTCCAAACATCTGTTATCGAGTTTCGTGTCGATGATGGGGGATTCATCATGGCCCTCCTTCAACGGGTTCATCCTTGTCAACTTCAAATCATCATCCGAGGATTGGATCTAGAAACCAACCAAGTACCTTGGGCCTGCATGCCTTAATGGCAGGTTACCTCACTTTCGACATGAGTTTACATCATTGACTCTTGATTGAAAGATTTCGTCAAGCGTTTGACTTCAACTCATTTATTCACGCTTGATGATATGTACTGTGATACCTTGGGGATCATTGACATTAATGGTTATTTCCCTCACGCTTGTTAACGATATACATCAATGACCGGTAATCAAGCAGTTTCTACCATGTTCGACGTCAAGACATTTGTAATCACATGGATAGATTCGTATCATTGCGGATTTGGCTTGAAGACCCTGGGGAGTCCTGTTTTACCTAGGATACGATGGATATTGTTTGAGTCATATTACAAGGATCCACTTTTGTATTGGTCGTGGCTGTGTTATCATATCATCATGGATCTACGCTTGTGTCTAGTATCCATGATTGTGTTTAGTCGGTCTTTATTACCATGGATCTGCAATGTATTGGTCGGAAACCATGTTGTGAGTCATGCGAGACTGTGTTCTCAGAGTTAGTTGTACTGCAGCAACATCTTCTCTCCGACAAGTCCTTGCCATCCTTCTATCAAATCATTTCACCTATCTAGTTTCAACAACTTCATGCTTTGGGGGGAATTCTATTACACCCAAAATCTACACCTGTAACCTTAGTTCCTAAATCCATGAAGTCCCAAGATCAAGTTAGTCATTTGGAGCAAGTTGATTTCCTTTATCCACACTCCTAATTAGGTTGGCGCGGGTTTTCTTTGAGCAAGGTGCTTTGGCGCAGGTTTCCTTCATGCAGCATGCGCCGGAGTCAGTTTCATAGGATACAGGTAGCTTTCGAGCGAATTCTAGAAGTTGGATGAGGTGGATCTCTATCCCTAACTCCTAGGTGAGCTGGCCTTCGGTTCCCTATCCTTTGAGAAGGATCCCTTAACCCTCTCCCCATGATCCTCAACCTACTCTATCCACTTGTTCCTATAAATACAAGATCCCTCTCTATTCCAAAGAGAGGAAGTCTATAGCACTTGTATGCTAGTGAAATTAGCTTAGGAGATATCTACTCATCTCTTAGGAGACCTATACTTCCTTTGGAGGATTTGGCATTGACTTGTTGGAGTAGGATTGTGACATTAAGCTTTGGTTGTAATCATCTCTCTTTTGTACTTCCCTCTTTTAATACAATAATATAAACTCTTTCCACCAAATGTTGTTGTGTTAATAATTTTTGTGTAGTTTACTTGCTTAACCGTTTACTTAGATATGTTACTATTTAGATGTGTTTTACTGCTTGCATTGTTTCTGTATGTCTTTACAGGTCTTGCAGTTGAGATCTGACGACCGTGAAGCTTGGAGCAACAGCAAGGAGAAAGATCTACAATCTTGAGGTAAGACATCTAATCACTCGATCTTTAACTAGATCTAGGAAAGCAGTTTCATATTTTGTTCCATTTGTTCTAGACTTACATTGAGCTACGGATATCACGCCTTAAGTCCGCTTTTGGTAGATTTTCCGATAACACACAGCAAATCTAAGAGCAGAGGATACCTCACAAAGAAAGAATGAGCAGAAAAGTTGAATAAGAGTGAAAACTACAGTCAAAAAGAGCAGAAGAATAACTATGCAGTTGAACTCAAATAGAAGCAGAATAATGTCACACTACTCAATAATCAGTATAATGAACAAAGATAATACAATGGAGAGAATTAGAATCATGCAGAATAATTCGAACCTCAGTTAGTCTAGCATAGGGATTATCATCATTGGAGTGCTCCGGAAGACTCAAACTCAACTGAACTGAACCTAATCTCAGCTAATTGAAGTCACAATCAGTTAACTGACTAAGGAGGGAGAAATAGTGATTTTGTCATGCATTTCAATCAGAAATGGGCACATGAGGCCACAATCAGTGGCATCTGGGGCTCTAACCCCCCACAAGAGTCAGCTAACTCAGGTGGACTGCACTGGAACACTCAGTTGGTTCCTATAAAATAGGGAACTGACTGAAGTGGTCCTAAAATGATGCATGCAGGGCTTAGAAGGTGGTAGGTGTATCCTGGATGACATATGCACACCACTACGGGAAAATGACATCATCAACTACTAGGAAAAATAAATAATGCTAGGTAGGACAAGGATGGAGTATTAAAATATCCTAACACCCCCCCTTCATCTATACTTTTGCATCATGGACCTTGGTTACTAATACCAAAGGTCACCCATACAATCAAATAAATGATAAAAAATAAAGAATAATCCATGAACCAAGGAAATGGTGAAAACCTCATGGGAAAAACCCCCCCTCAAATTGGACTGAAACACACCAAAAGATTAATTGCTCCAAACTCAAGTAGGTGTGATGCTTGATCATATGTCTGGAGGCTTTCTCCTTCAGTAGATGCAAGCGAATATGGAGGCTTTATGAACTTGCTCTTCAGAACGAACATGGTGAGAACAAATCCAAAAATATGAAGATCATCCTAGAAGCTTTGATTCAAACTAGTTGAGGTAGGATCAACTCCAGTAATTTGTATATAGTTCTTTGATATCTCCTTTGAACCAACAGAGGTGAGATCATAACCAAATGAACTATGACATGATGGTGGTGGCTTGGACTTCAAATCAGCTCCAAGAATTGGTAGATGGTTTCTTGTGATATCCTTTGAACCAGCAGGGGTGAGATCAAAACCAAAATCACCAAAATATGCCTGACACTTGAACCCAAGTGAATGGTAGTGTCCTCCATCTTCATAGAAAATCTGAGAGCATGTGCCAATGATCAAATAGAATTTCATAGGAAGCATGTGATCAAGGAGGGCGAATGTATCACCTCCAAACTCTGATTTAACCTCCAAATCATTCAATAGATCATCATTTTGCACACCAGCAGACTCATGTGAAAGAGAGGATTTAAGAACCCCTTCATATTCTAGAGTATGAACTGGCTTATCTTGCTCAGAATTCGAAATAGAAGACATTGAGAACATGAGTGTTGAATCTGCAGCTTCTTCATATTGAACAGCTTCAACATGAGATAATATTGAGGCCGAGACATAATTAGAGAGAACACTTAAGGAGGTATCACTGGGCTTGTTCTCCAAATGATTTGCGCCAATCTCTTCATTCTGCTTTCCAAATGCTTTGTCCAGTTGGGCCCATAGATCACTTGGATTTTCAGCAGTTTCCTTGAGGTAGTGCATACTAGGAGACATAGCAATACGCATTGCTCCAAAGGCTCTGTCATAGTCATTTAACAAATCATTATCTTATTCATAGGAAGCAAAATCTCTCATAACACCAATACACATGTCAAAAAGACCTTGTCTCTTCAAATATGCTATCATCTTCGATTTCCACTCATCATAGTTGAATGGAGAGAGAGGAGGAATTTCTTTCAAATTCATGGAAGTTGTTGTAGAATACTTGCAAAAACAATGTAAAATATTTGCTACTGCAACTGCAGAAAACTGCTACAACTATTGCTCCACTCAAAAAATTTGAATAACCTACAAAAAAATCTCAATAATGGAGGTAGACTACTACTGAGCACAACTTTAGGACAGTAGGCACTTTTATCTGTATCCTTCGCACCTGGCTAGACCTCATTGGATTTTTCCAATGAATTCAATGCAATGGCACCAGGATTTGCTATGGAAATCCAGAGGCTTCTGGTGCACTACCGAAAGCAAATGCTCAACCTATTCGCTCCATGGATCTGATACCATGTGAAATTATATTTCACATCATATCTAAGAGCGGAGGATACCTCACAAAGAAAGAATGAGCAGAAAAGTTGAATAAGAGTGAAAACTATAGTAAAAAATAGCAGAAGAATAACTATGCAGCAGAACTCAAATAGAAGCAGAATAATGTCACACTAATCAATAATCAATATAATGAACAAAGATAATACAATGGAGAGAATTCGAATCATGCAGAAGAATTCAATCCTCAGTTGGTCTAGCATAGGGATTATCACCACTGGAGTGCTCTGGAAGACTCAAACTCAACTGAACTGAACCTAATCTTAGCTAACTGAAGTCACAATCAGTTAAATGACTAAGGAGGGAATGGTGATTTTTTCATGCATTTCAATTAGAAATTGGCACATGAGGCCACAATCAGTGGCATCCGGAGCTCTAACCCCCCATAAGAATCAGCTAACTCAAGTGGGCTGCACTGGAACACTCAGTTGGTTCCTATAAAATAGAGAACTGACTGAAGCGGTCCTAAAATGATGCATGCAGAGCTCAGAAGGTGGTAGATATATCATGGATGACATATGCACACCACTAGGGGGAAAATGATGTCATCAACTACTAGGAAAAATAAATAATGCTAGGTAGGACAAGGATGGAGTATTAAAATATCCTAACAGGAATGAGGCTAACCAACGAGGAGTGGCCACTGCCCCATAGGGGAAAACTAATCAACCTCCACCTTAGCCTGCTTAAACACAACCAATGGTCCTACAAAACCCCTTCCCTCCATAAGGGGTAGTCATAGGGAAACCTTTGGTGCCTAGAAGAAAGGACTCTTACAACTGTCATATAAGTTTATTCATATCATGCTTCCATAACTACATTAGAAGACCTTCCCACCAACCTCCCTCATGCACTCAATGATTGGATCTAGGAAGTCAAGGGTTCATTTAAGAAGTGTGATTTCTAAGGTTGGCATTCGGAAAAAGAGGATTTAATCTCCCATAGGCACCCTTTCCTCTTCCCCTCTAGTGGAATCATAGCCCCTCTAGTGCTCTTTACACAACCATCTTGGGAAGTTTTATTATGTTTCCAACATAATATTTACATATATTTTGAGTCATAATGACAAGCCCAATACATGTCCCATATAGAAATTCTTACATCCTACATGCCTACCCATTCACTATTTAGGCCTTGGCCTTGAGATTTGCACTGGGAATCCATACTATATATTTTCATCATCTACATAATATGATTTAATACATTCCAAGGTCAAAACTAGGGGTATTGCAACCATTTATTTATGTACCAATCTTGAATCTTTTGTAGCACTTATATAGCTTCTTCAAACAATATTAGGTATGGTGTACAAGAGATTAGTTCATATAATGGTGCAAAAAAGTAGTCACAAATATAAGCATATTTGTACATGTACTTATGGTCCCATTATATTTACAATATACATGAATTGAAGGTTATCGAGGGTCCAAGGCTCCCCCATCACTATGAATGCGTTAGAGGTGCACACCACTTCCAATAGATAGGAGGACATATAAAATTATGTAGGAGTGATGGATGCACTAAGATTGGCCTTTCTAATATCCTCCCCTAATGAATAGGACATAATGACTTCCTAGTTGAAACAATTCAATTGTTTTGTGGTGGCATAGATCAATTTAACCCAAGCTAATTTCAAATGTGTAGATGACATACAATCTGATGACCAATTAAGAAACAAACATGTAAGTTTCCTTGAAATTGGTATTAGGAAATTCTAGAGTGCCCATGGATTTAAATATCTTTCCATCGTCATACCAACTATCTAATATGTCATGAGAGTGAATCTTTGCATCCATTTAGAAATTAAATATTATTCACCTTTGAAAAGTTGTAGTGTGCCTCTAATTGAGTAAGCAAGAAAGATGATATGCATTTTCCCTATTCATTATATGTTTCCCTCTTGTCCACATGAGTATGATCAAACAACCACCTTATTATTTATGCACGTGGCACCATTCTCAGTCTAGAAGCAACATTATGAATATAGCACCTGCAAAAGTTTTTCAACCCATAAATATTATCATATTGTCTCTCATTTGAAACATAGATAGTGGACCCTATCACATCTTTAATCAGCAAGAACAATTTCCCACAATTATGTGCATTGCCAATTTTAATTTGTTGTGAGGTGTCTACCTAATGTGGAATTTTTAAATCCATTTCCACTATTTCCATCGTTGATAGTTTCTCTTTTGTTTGTTGCTTTTCTTTGGTTGGTTGTTTTTCTTTAGTTAGATTTTCTTTCACTTTTTTCTTCCTCCTACCTTTTCCTTTGAGATCCATATAGATTAGAATACATTCCATCCATTTGTAACAACATAACACATAACACATTAAAATTTGATGGAGAGAGGAAATGCTCAACATGTCCCCCCCCCCTCAAGGGGGGTGATTCCCAACATCACCTCCTATCCTTTCCTACCCGATTTTCTAAAAGATTACTCACCAAGTTTTTTAAAATTTCAAGCATGGAAGGATGTGTGACAAGGGGTGGGGACAATGTTGGCCATTTCCTCCATCCCTTGAATCTTGATATAAATTTGTTGAAATTTGACTAGGTTTAGATCAAATTTGAGCATTTTTGCATAGGAGGGAGGGGGAGTGATGTAATTGGAAATCAGCCTTGGCATGGTAGAGCATGTTGGGAATCACCCCTCATCCCTCCATAAATGAAATTTAATTAAATTATAAGCATGAAGTGGACGAGGGGGAGTGATCACTTCCCCTCCCTTCATGTTTGAGACTTAGTTTTTTAATGGTGAAATTTTGTCAAAATTAACCAAATTTAGCCCAATTTAGGGTGATTTTGCATAGGTAGGAAGAGAGGCCATGCAAGGAATGTCCCTTTAGGGTGGGGGGCTATTATGGGCACAACACCCCCCCCCACCCACCATTCAATAATTAAATATGTTTCAACCTTTACAAACTTGTAGTATGCCTCTAGATGGCGCATAAGCAAGAAAGATCATATGCATTTTCCCTATTCATTATATATTTCCCTCTTTTCCACACGAGTATGATCAATCAACCACCTGATCATTTATGCACATGGCACCATTCTTAGTCTAGCAGCAAAATTATGAATATGGGACCTACACAAGTTTTTCAACCCATAAATATCATTGTATTGTCTATCATTTGAAACATAGGTAGTTGACCCTATCGTGTCTTTAATTAGCAAGAACAGTTCCCCGTAATTATGTGCATCACCAATTCTAATTTGATGTGAGGTGTCTACCTATATTGGAATTTTGAAATCCATTTGCATAGTTTCCATAGTTGATAATTTCTCCTTAGTTTGTTGATTTTCTTTGGTCCGTTGCTCTTCATTAGTTGGATTTCCTTTCACTTTTTTTTCTCCTACCTTGTCCTTTGGGATCCATATAGCTTAGCACATTCCATCCATTCGAAACAACATAAACATAACACATTGAAAATTGAAGGAGGGAGAAATGCTCGACATCTCCTCCCATCACGGGGGTGATTCCCACCATCACCTCATGTCCTTTCATGCATGGTGTTATAAAACATTACTCAAAATTTGGCCAAGTATTTAAAATTTCAAGCATGGAAAGGGGTGGGGTAGGGGTGGCGTAAGGGCGGGGGGTGGAACAATGTTAGCCATTTTCCCCATCCCTTAAATCTTGATATAAATTTGTTGAAATTCGACTAGATTTAGATCAAATTTGAGGAGTTTTGCACAGGAGGGAGGGGGAGTGATGTACTTGGAAATCGCCCTTGGGTGGAAAAGCATGTTGGGAATCATCCCTCATCCCTCCATAAATGAAATTTAATGAAATTCTAAGCATGAAGTGGGTGGTAGGGAGTAATCACCCTCCCTCCCTTCATGTTTGAGACTTTGTTTTTAAATGGTGAAATTCCATCAAGCTTAACCAAATTTATCCCAATTTAGGGAAATTTTGCATAGGTAGGAAGGGAGGCCATGCGAGGAATGTCCATTTGGGGTGGGGGTGATTTTGGGCACAACACCCCCACCCCGGTTTTCCACCCCCCTCCCCCTCCTCCATGTTATAAATTTCCTAAAATTTAGAAAACTTAGGTAAATTTTCACTAGAATTTTATTAAAATTACGCAAAATTTTATTAAGCTAAAGCCAATTATTTTCTTATTTAAACTTTTTGTAAAATGTATGAAATTTGACCTTTAATTTTACAGCATGAAGGTAAAGCTCGATTTAAATTTTGTGGAATTAAGGAAAATAATATGGTATTTGCGCCACCAGTCATCCCTTTCTTTAAAAAAATTATAAATAAAACCACTAGAGAAAATGGTGATTCCATATTCACCCAAACAATAAAAAAAAACAAATAGTTAAAAAAAATATACTTTATCACCTCAAAAAAAACTTTAAAAAAGGGGTGAAATTGGTATTACCATTATTCAAATGACCAGAAAAAACCTTTTAGGAAACCCCCTCCAAAACATTTACCATATTAACAATGAAAAGGTGAGAAAAAAGCTTCGAAAAAGATGTGTTGATATTCGCAGTATTACTATTTGATTTGGGGAAAAAATTGACACTAAAAAAAGAGAACTCTATAAGGTTTCTTATCAAGTGGGTAATTATGTATATGTTTTCTATCAATTGATTTCCATATTTGCGATGTTTAATCAATATTTTTTGTGTTTTTTTGTGTTTCTAATATGCTCACTCTGAACATTGTATATGTTTATGAGAGTCTATTAGAAAAAAATTATATTATTATTATTTATTGCTTCTTAATTTTGCACTATATTCATTAATTCAATTTTTTTTGCTATCTTTGTTCTAATATATGTTTATTATATATGTTTATGAGAGTCTATTAGAAAAAAATTATATTATTATTTGTTGCTTCTTAATTTTGCACTATATTCATTAATTCAATTCTTTTTGCTATCTTTATTAAAAGCCATGGTCAATCCTAGTGTCAATGAAATTTGTACTAGTTCCACATTTTCAAAATCTTTTATAAATGCCCATATCCATGGATAAACATAGTTTACTTCATAAATCCTCTCGTGGATGCTAGCATTTTTTGGATGTAGTATATGGGAAAAATACATACAGATTATTCCTACATTGTTTCATCCCCAATTTATTTCATTCTTTCCAATAAACGAAGGCTCTTGAAGATGCCACCAATACAAGGTGGGCTACATATATAATACACATCGATATACTTGAGATTGTGTCACCAATTTATAAAATGAATACATGAAATCTAGATGTAATTAATGAGAATGCTCTAAAGCTAGCTGATGGTTCTCAAAATCTCGATTTGTGAGCTAAGCCTTGAGTTGTTTCCTAATGACTACTTGAAAAACTATGAGAATGATATATTGGGGTACTATGATAACTTATTTGGTCATCATTTATGCATTAAATTACTCACAATGCGGCCAAATTTGGTAAAGATTTGATCAATTTCCAGCAATTATGCACATGTAGGGACGGGGAAGAATTCTCATCATCACCACCCCACTACCCCCTCCATGCATGAAATTTCTCAAAATTTAGAAACTTTAACAAAAATTCATTCAATTTTCCTAATTTTTACAATCTCTAAAAAAAATTGCAAAATTTCACTAAAATAAAGAAAAATAGCTTCCTGGCATTTTTTTTCTTTTCTTTTTTTAAAATTTAAGAAAAATATATTTTAATATTATGACTTTAAGGTAAAATTATCACTAAAATTTTATAAAATTAAGGAAATAAAGGTAAGTTTTCATTGATTTATCATCTCTTTCTTAAAAAAATAAAAATCATAATACAATAGAAAATAAATGGTAATGCTAGAATAACCTGAAAAATGGTTGATGAAAAAAAGTGGAGCTACTATTTGACCTCTAACAACCCCCCCACCCAAAAAAAAATAACTTGAGAAAATGAGAACAAAATGGTTTGTTGTTACATATTAGTACCATTTTACACAATTAGCATCGGAAAACTTTATGTGCAAGTCCATGTTATCTGTTACAAAAGCTTAGGAATCACTATAACAATTTATCTTAAAGATGTGATGATTGTAATTATGTATAACCAACCTTGGATCTGGACAACTTTCCAAAAGATATCATCCTTGAATTCTTCACGTACTTTATTAGTCTAGAAGAAACAAACAATGGATTCAATGAAATTTCCCAATAGCATAATAAACATACTATCTTATTGTCAAAAATAAATCTTGGCATAAATATTTTCTAGCACTCTTTCAAATGCATTTCCAACTTCAATTACCAATTGTTGTGGAACTTAATGCCCCTCCCTATCAAAAAAAGCATAGTTGCATCACCAAAACCAAAAACATACTGTAAATTCAAAATCATTTCATTGCTTGTTAAAATAATTCTAATACATCAAGCAACAAAGACATTTGAGAAGATGAATATTATCCCTAAAAATGAATATTATCATATTTGTAGTTTTTCATTCATAAAACAAGAAGAATTAAAAAAACCAATGTTCTATATACCACCCATATGATTAAGAACATGGATACAAAATTGTTGAGGCGGATAGAGGAAACCAAAAAATACATGATTTCCAAGGTATTAAATTACATTTCTATTTTTGGTTGGAAACTTTTTAAACACCTCATCTAATCTAACAAGGGACATACAAAATTTTAAGTTCAAAGTATAATGGTATAGCCTAGACATGCATTTCTAAATCATGACCTTATAACATTGAATTATCACCACTAGTTTGGTAAAACCGGAATCCTAATTTGCCAATCACAAGAGCCAATGTATTTTTCATACATATGCCATGTAACTTGCATAAAATATCCATCATATACAATCAAACATGACACATATTTCTCTTGGAGATTGATATCTCTATCATAAAGAAAGAAAAAGGAAAATTACACCCAACAAAAACCTCAACTTTCCACAAGGCACCCATGTCTACTGGGAATCCAAAAAGAGTAATATGTATTGGCATGCCCACTAATTCTATTGTGTGACTCCAACACAATCACCTAAACAAAAAATAATTTGGGAGGTTCGAGTGAATGTAAGAGCCTATAACTGCATGTGAACACTCCACAACTAAATAACTCACACGGCCAAGGAAGAAAATGTAAACTCAACACATATTTATTAAACCATATTAGAAATATGATCTAACCTTGAAAGAGGCATTCTGAAGCACATGAGAAACTGCCACTGAATCAAATCCACCGCATGATGACAATTATTGAAGGAGAGGAAAAATTCATCATTAGTAGACATGCTAACCTAAATTTAAACAAATCATCTAACACATCAAAGCACACTTTGTTGAAATTATTATAGAAACCCAACTAAAAACCCAACAAAAGTATGGAAATCTACCTGAAGAGCTTATGTGCTTCCTTTGTATGTGTTATATTGCATTATTTTCATGGATTTACCCTCCATTTTCAACTACAAATAAACAAAGTATACACCAAATTATACATGGATTTCTATAAGTTGACAGTTGGAATTGTTTTTGCTACAGAGATACAAAATTTAACTTTCATAATGCATGTTCAAGATGTTCTTCATGGCTCCTGAGGGACTCCCCACCCTTGTACTTGATCTTCTAAAACCCTTAGGCTAAGTTGTAGGAGATAAGTTTACCCGTGAAAAGTCTGTAACCCCTAATTTTTTTCTTCACGAGCTTCCCCATGACCTGATCATGTAATACCCACTTGAATGAGTTGCAAGAGATGACTTTGCTTGTGAAAAACCTATAACCCTTGAATTTCCTTTGCATGAGCGTCCCCATGAACCTTGTAACCCTTGAATTTATTCTACAAGAGCTTCCCCATGAATAACTTGCAGACCACAAAAACATAGAGGGAAACTTCAACACCATGCCAATGAGGATGCGCGTGGCTACTCTATAGGTCTATTAGCGAGGATGCATGTGTCAACTCTTTGTTGGAGGGAGAGACGATGAATTTGAAACAATGTCATAGAACCAAATTTCAGATAGAAATGACTATCGACGTAATTAGCTTATCCAAAGTAAGGAAAAACTCACAAATTTATTTTTAAAAGAAGGCATGGGTGTGCAGGTGGAGAAACACATGCACACACATAGAAACATTTATTTTTTGCAACAGCATACCATATTGTTGATTGGAATCATGGACTTATTCCCCCCTAATTCCACTATTGGAATCTACTTGTCTCTACAACCATTGGGTTTTGATACTAGAGTTAATGAAACTAACACTCTTGGGACAGTTTGCTTTGAGAATTCTTAGGGAGCAACAATAATACCATTCACTAGGAATTTAACTTGATCTAATACCATCGATTTATCACAAATCACTATTATTTTTTTCACAAAACACCCCTTAATTTTTTTTTAGAATTAAGGCCTTATTTCCCCCAAATCCACTACCATAATCTATTTGCATTTGTCAAGATCATGTTAGAGTAACAAAATTGCACTCCTAGGAAATTCCTCATGGGATTCCCCATTTGCTTGGAATCGAACTCGGGCTAGTGAAGGAAAACTTCCACATGTTCATTGTTGCATAATAACTTACTACAAGAGTCATATCTTACCCAATCCCAACATTTTAGCGATATGTTATTTTCATCCACAACAAACCAGCCTTCCATTATACACAAGTATCACTCGAAAACTTTGTGTGAAAGTCCATGTTGTATGTTGCAAAATCTTAGGTATCACTATACTAATTTATTTGGAAATGTGATGGTTGCCTATTTTGTCATCTTTTATGCAATAATAAAAAACTTGAAATGCTATATAACCAACCTTGGATACGGCACCTTTCCAAACACATGTCATCCTTAAATTATTCACGTGCTTTATTGGTATAGAAGAAACAAACAATGGATTCAGTGAAATTTCCCAATAGCATAAATAGACATACAATATTATTGTAAAAAATGAATCTTGGCATAAATATTTTATAGCACTCTTTGAAATGTCTCTCCAACTTCAGGTACAATTGTTGTGGAACTCAATGCCCTTCCCTCCTGTCAAAAATGCATAGTTGCATCACCAAAACCAAAAACATGTTGGAACCTGAATATCATTTCATTGGTTGTTAAAATAATTATAGTACATCAACAACAAAAACACTTGCAAAGATGAATATTGTCCCTAAAAATTAATACTATCATATTTGTATATTTTCATTCATAAAACAAGAATACTTATAAATATTAACGTTCTATGCACCACCCATGTGAATGGGAACATGGATTCAGATTTTTTGAGGTGGATAAAGGAAACCAAAAAGTATAAGATTTCCAAGGTACTAAATTAAATTTATATTTCTGGTTGGAAATGTTTTGGACACCCCATCTAATCTAGCAAGGGGCATACAAAATTAAAGTTCAAAGCATATTGACATAACCTAGACATGGCTTTCTAAATTATGATCATGTAACATTGAATTATCACCATTGGTTCAGTACAATAGGAGTCCCAATTTTCCATTCATAGGAGCCAATGGATTTTTCATATATATGTCATGTAACTTGCATAAAATGTTCATCATATTCGATCAAACATTACACATATTTCTCTTAGAGATTCATAGCTCTACGATAAAGAAAGAACAAATAAAAATATGCATAACAAAAACTCAACTTACCAAAATGCACCCATTCTAATGGGAATCCAAAAGAGTAATTTGTATTGGCATGCCCAACTTGAGTCTATTCCATTACTCGAACACAATGACCTAAACAAAAAACAATTTTTTGCAGTTCAAGTGAATGCAAGAACCTGTAATTGTGTGTGAATGCTCCACAACAAAATAACGCACATGGTCCAAGGTAAAAAAATGCAGACTCAATGCATATTTCCCCCAAATACACTACCATAATCTGCTTGTATCTGTCGATATCAGGTCAGTGTAACAAAATTGCGCTCCTAGGAAAGTCATCCTAGGGATTCCCCATATGCTTGGAATCGAACTCGGGCTAGTGAAGGAAAACTTCCACATGTTCATCATTGGATCATAACTTACCACAAGAGTCATATCTTACCTAATCCCAACTTTTTAGGGATATGCTATCTGCCACTCTATTTTGCACAAGTACCACTCAAAAAAATTGTGTGCAAGTCCATGTTGTATATTGAAAAAGCTTAGGTATCACTATAATAATTTATTTTAAAATGTGATGGTTTCCTATTCTGTAATCTTTTATGCACCATCCTTCCATTTTGCATAAGTGCCACTCAAAAACTTTGTGTGCAAATCCATGTTGTATGTTGCAAAAGCTTAAGTGTCACTATAATAATTTATTTGAAATTGTGATGGTTTCCTATTCTATAATCTTTTATGCAATAATAAAAACTTGAAATGCTATATACCCAACCTTGGATCCAGACACCTTTCCAAAACATGACACCCTTAAATTCTTCATGTACTTTATTGGTCTAGAAGAAACAAACAATGGAATCAATGAAATTCCCCAATAGCATAAATAAACATACAATCTTATTGTCAAAATGAATCTTGGAAAATGAATCTTGGCATAAGTATTTTCTAGCACTCTTTCAAATGTCTCTCCAACTTTAGTTACCAATTGTTGTGGAACTTAATACCCTTCCCTCTTGTAAAAAATGCATAGTTGCATCACCAAAACCAAAAACATATTGTAACATGAAGATCATTTCATTGGTTGTTAAAATAATTCTAGTACATCAAGCAACAAAAACACTTGTGAAGATGAATATTATCCCTGAAAATGAATACTATCATATTTGTATATTTTCACTCATAAAACAAGAATACTTATAAAAACTAGTGTTCTCTATACCACCCATGTGAATAGGAACGTGGATTCAGGGTTCTTGATGTGGATAAAGAAAACCAAAGAGTATAAGATTTCCAAGGTACTAAATTACATTTCTATTTTTGGATGGAAATGTTTTGAACACCCCCATCTAATCTAGCAAGGGACATTCAAAATTCAAGTTCAAAGTATATTGGCATAACCTAGACATGCCTTTCTAAATCATGTTCATATAAAATTGAATTATCACCATTTATTCAGTACGATAGGAGTCCCAATTTTCCATCCGTAGGAGTCGATGGATTTTTCATACATATGCCATGTAACTTGCATAAAATGACATCACATTCGGACAAACATGACACATATTTATCTTATATATTGATAGATCTACAATTAATAAAGAACAAAGAAAAATATGCCCAACAAAAACCTCAACTTACCACAATGCACCCATTCCAAATGGAAATCCAAAAGATTTGTTGAACTTTGGTTGTCATTGATGTCAACTAATGTCAAAGAGGATGTCAACTGATTCAGTTTGAGTCATTGATGTCAACTGATGTCAAAGCAGATGCAGTATTCCTATGGCACCTTGAACAAGTATATGGAAGCCACTTTGAATAAGTATATCAGCAAGAAAGATGAAGAATGTGTGGATGCCAGTATGAAGAACTATATCTACAAGTTGCATCTAGTCTGGAAAAAAAAAAAGAGTATATTTCAAAGGTACATCATGCATATCCAGTTTGAAGAAGTACATAAGGAATACATCATACATATCCAATTTGAATAAGTACATAAGGAATGCATCCTACTACATATGATACATGCGCATACATAAATCCACCAAGTCACACTCCTTCAAGTTAAAAGCCAAAAGAGTTGGTTGTACAAGGTACAAGTGTGCAAGAAAGCCAAAGACTTGGTTGGAAAAGGATCGAGAGTGTGCAAGCAGCATGGAACAAGAAATGGTTGAACGGTTGATAAGTCCTAAAAGTGCACAAGTCTCACCAATCAGAAGAAGCCTTCAGTTGTTGAAGCACGCACAAGTTCCAAGAAGGGTGTAGCGATTGAAGTTATCATATGCGCAAGTTCCATAGGAAATGGTACATCAAGAGCGCAAGGGTGAAAGTACCACTAAGTATAGGACCATGGATGTGCAAGACCCATAAGAGATGACACATCAATACCACTTAACATGACATGTGGCAAAAGCATAAACCGAGAAGCAAAGAAGAAGAAAGCCACAACCAGCTTGTGTACATACAATTCGTGCAGCACAAGTATAAATAAGGATCAAGTTGGAGATTTTGAAAAAATATTGGTAGCGAGTATGAAGAGATTGTAAGTGGAAGATATAGATTTATATTCGAGACATCAAGGGTGCGATGAATGAGAACAACATGATCTAGTAGAGAGCTGAGTGTGCACAAGCAGAGGAATGGTATAGATGATGGTGCGTAGAATGATGCTGTGAATCTATGACGATTGTACAGAAAGGCAGAATTACAGAAGTATGTGCAAGTGCATGAGGACCAAATGACAGTATCGAAGTAAGCGCAAGTGCATGAGGACCGAATGACAGTATTGAAGTATCACAAGTGCATGAGGACCAAATGACAGTATCGCAGGAAACACGCAGACAGTCATAGATGATCTAAGACAGAAGCGCAAAGACCTATCCGAAGTATATCAAAAGATGTGCGAAGTGATGTGGTTGAAATGATGATCGAAGATTGAGTTGATGTGTGTGAAGCAAAGAAATTTATCAGATGCGCAAATATAGAGAGGTAACAGAATCAAGTATGCGCGTCATGATGAGGATTATCTGAGACAAATGCATTAAACAGAAAGGACGAATCATATGATGCACAAAAGGTCACATATTGTCTGAAAGACTATGGCACTTAAACCGAATCGATACATATAAGAGAGTGTGTAGTTTCATCTGATACTAGTGCGCGCTCTCAAAATAGCAAGTAATTATTTTTTGCGCAGTATCAACTGAGAGTGCAGTTGTACAGTAGCAGAACGACACTGTGAATCTTGGTGCAAACTACAGGATCAGTTGAAGTAGCACACAACACATGAAGTGTGACATCAGTTAAAGAGAAGTGTTGAGTGAAATTGTAATGTACCCACCTTTGGACCCAATGCAAGGAAGGGAACATGCTACCAATCTATGGGGATTTTCATAAAACTCGGCCCATTAATTAGATGCATACAGTTAAAAACAAATGTGTGTAGATGTAAATCAAACAAACATGCACAGCGGAAATAAACTCATCCACACATATATTTTCATATGCCTTCAATATATCAATAGCAGTCATTAATGTAAACACTGCAGAGGCAAAACACATAGGCAGAAAAACACTTATCTTTGTTGTGCAATTGTCCCAAACAACTAGCTATGTCACTGCAACGTTCCTCCCAACCATAGGTCTCTGCCCAGCCTATATTCTTTCAACACTCAGAGACCACCCCCGAGCTAGGCACGATATCTATAAGGAAAAGGGAACCCTCAAGCACAGCACAGCCCAAAGCAATGGATACCCATCTCAACCCCAGCATTCTCTTGCACACCAAACTCAGATATGGGCTCTGGAACACACTTTCAGCAGTGGGACTTAGGAACTAGATGGATAGGGGTTTTCCCAAAACGTAGGCACACCAAAAACGGATTGTGGGAAGAGGAATCCAACACCAGGGAAGAAAACCGATTTCTCCCACAGAGGTATGAGCATACAGTGGGCAAAAATGGCCTCTAAAAACCTCAAAATCATTTTACTCTTTTCTCCACTATTAGACACAACAAAAATGCCCTTCCCAGTTAGGAAAATGAAGGTAAACACAGTAAAACCAGTGAGGAAAACGCCCTGGTAGCTCCAAACTCATGAGAGGGTAAAGTTGGTTGATGGGTAATGGATTGGGGAGAAATTCATGGCTCTTTTCTTGCCCAAGAAGCCAAACACGTTTTTCCATGCAGGGTAGCTTGCCCATACTCGAATTTGGACAGCCATACCTCCCATTCCCCAAGGCATTGACTACCTCAACCAACTCTTGGGAGAAATCAATGATTGGGTACAAAATTCAGCATGGGTAGTTGAGGGTTTGATGGGTTCTCTCATTGCCACTTGGCTTGACTTGATTGGCTCAAGGGTTTGAATATTTCCCTCCCAATTTCCTTGTAACATCATGCCCCCATCTCTTGTTGCATTGCATAGCTAGTTGTGGGCTTGTATATTAAAATGCATATTTACAATTCCCATGGTTCACTAGCACATGGGTAGCATAATTTCAAATACTTGCCTCTTCTAGATCGAGCGTTCACTAGTGGGGCCTTGGCCTTGAGCTCCACGCTAAGAATCATACATAATATGCATACATTATTTACATTATAGCCCAAAATATTACAAGGGTCAAAATGGGGGACATTACATTCCCCTCCCCTTGGAATAACACTGTCCTCGGTGTTCCAATACCTAGGAATACATACACGCTATATACATGTCCAAAATTCACAAAATATGGCAGGTTTGTCCTGCATTTCACCCTTTTCTTGGGTTTTCGGGATCAAGTCCTTTGGCCTTCACAAACTGCTCCTACGGGTTGGAACCTTCTAGCTCTGCATGAGGGCATTGTTTCAAAACAATCCCTTCCCTTTCTTTACCTTCCCGCTGATCTACAAGTCTGGAAAATTTATGGCGGCTACCCTCTTGATGCTCCATTGTTGGGCAATCACGGAGGCAATGGTTTCCTCCACATCCCCAACATTTCATTGGTTGCTTTACCTTTTCCTGCTCAAATTCCTTTGAGTCTTCCCACCTGGAACGTTTCTTAATCGGCCAATTGGATGAATTCTTCTTCATGGATCCACTTTCCTTTCCCTTACTAATTGCTCCCAGAATGATTTTTACCTCTTTTTGCAGACGAATAGATTCCTGCAAAACCTTGTGGTTCATCTCATTCTGTTGCCTTCGTAACTTGAGCATTTCTCCAAGATTTTCTTAGGTCCTAGCAATTGTTTGAAGAAGACTTTCAGCCAACTCTAATAGCCCTTGGTATACTGCCATGGTTAATGGAAACAACTTAACACACTTTTCTTACTAGCAACACTTTCTTGTGTCGGCTGCAACCAATTGTTTCACTTTCTTACCTGTGAAATTCATCATGGAAATTCTTTGTTAGTACAAGCATAACATAAATATTAAAATTAGTCAATTATTTTCCCAATTGACATGGAATGTCCACACTTTATCCATGGGAATTCCACACTTTTCATGCTTTCCCAACATACACATGAACTCATTCATGTTCATCCTTTCACAGGAAGTTTACTATTTCAGCATTCACAATTCATTTCAAGCAATTAAACACAATCTATTTTCAGCCATGACATGCACTCAACAATCTTTTGTTTTATAAATGCATCAATCGAAAGGAAAGAGAAGAGTAGGAGTTTCTCCCTCTTAGTCTTGTTCTATTATGGAGCTGCACCATCGCTGTGGTTTCATGCTCCTTAGTCTCTTTCACTTCAATGTGAATGCTTTGACTTTCCTTTCTTGGCTATGACACTTAGTGTCTAAGTTCTGTCTAAGGATTTTCAACTAGGAACCCTCCTCCATAGTTGCCTACAGAACCTTTGGCTGCTATGACCCACTCATGTCCACTAGCACCATCTTTCATTACTGCTCATACTGAGCTCTTTAGGATGGTCACATGTCCATCTGCATCCCTATGATGTCTTCGTAGTCCTTGCTTCCAACAATACCTACACTCAAACATTGAATCAATTCACATGTTTAGTTTATTTTCATAGGGTTTATCTCTAAACAAGAGTTTAGAAAATCATAACCAAATCATATACACACGTATATTTATAAGCAAGAAGCTGCAAGGTATTCAAATACTTATCTGTATTGGATGTCTTTACTTTATTCCACGGGATCCTTCTTTGCTTTACGAGCCTTGGATTTCCCGTGAACACAATTATGAATGTTATGCCAACACGTAGGCTACTCCACAATCATTCGAATAGGAAATGCCAAGCCAGTACGCCGACTGGGTTTTATCAATTGTTTAAGGGATATTGGGCCAGCATACACGCTGCTTCACAATATTAAGCAGTTAATGCCCAACCCGTTACTCTCTGGATTTCTCAATAATTTATATCGCCCACTCATTTACTCTCTGGATTCTTTTACCAGTAATTATATAGTTCTTTCAAGGTCTTGCTTTCCTGCAATGACCAAGGTTTCCAACAAAGAAACAATAGTGTATCAACTTAGCTGTTAGAAGATTTATACCTGAAATATTCATTATTCCAAACAAGACATAAATGAAAACGAATACTTATCTGTATTGTGCATTTCCCCTCTGGTCCACGGGGTTCTGCTTCGCTTTGAAAGCCTTGGAATCACCTATGGACTTTGATGTAGTTAATGCTTAACCAGTACACCTTCACGCCAACTGGAATTACCAAGCATTTGGTGGTGCCCAACCAGTCCCATACCTGGTTGTCCCTCTCCAATGCCGAGCCAGCACATTCGTCTGGGTCATCGACCAATGGAAGGAAACTGCGCCACTGACCATTATAGGTCAAGGCTCTACTATGGAGCCATAGGCATCTCAGGGTTTTCAGTCAGTCTTGGCGCCCCCCTCCTACTGCTGACCCAATAGAGATTTTATGCCTTCACCAATGTCACCACACCTTCTTGCACCACAACCCTTCACACACACATCAACTCTTCATGTATACAAGGATGCCACTCCTTCTATTGTGCAAATCGGTGGTTCCTTTTAGGAACTTTATAGGTGACTTTCTTGATTGCAGGTTAGCATGGCCCCACTCACATAAGGATGATACCCCTTTTTACTACACATCTCCTTGGGTTTGTCCATCCCTTCCAGTATTATTTAGTGTGAGCATAGAAAGGTAACCAATTCCTATACAGTCCTTCTGCGTACCCTTCTTCACTTTGACTCTTAATGTGTAGTACCAATTGGCATCTGTGTAGGCTGAAAACACAAGAAGGATAAGCAGGCTTATCCGTATTGCTTCTCAAAATTGTATCCGCATTCCGTAACATTCACTATCAAGTATTGAAACACCAGGAATGCGTCCATTCCCTTAGGGTGTAGTCAATATTGACAACCCTATCATAACCCGCCACCAAAAAAGGTGTGCACCCCCTTTCCAATGTGAGCCATGTAGGCCCTAATCATACTCAAGCAGTCTGAAATGATATAAATAAAGTAGAGCATGCTCTGCATATTAACCCTAATAATTTAGATATGCATGTTCTTATCTAGGGTCACAGAATACTCATTCATTTTTGCAGATGTGTCTTTTCCTTCATTTGCGAATAATGGGGGCTCCCTTCTATGAGTCAATAGTTCTTTGGTTTGCCACCCCAATCTTTCCACGTTCCATAATACACACATGCCTTCTTGGCGTAGCTTTACCATCTCACTCTCATGGTTTTCCAACATACAGCGCAGCTGAGATGTCATTCTTAAAATATGAAATGGTGTTTCACCCGAAACCCATTTCCAAAGCATGGGGTCCTTCCCATGGAGTTTGTCTTCTGCAGGTCATCACACATGGTCTTCCTGCAATGTGTCTTCCTGGAACATTTATCAAATAGAAAAACAGTCAGCAGCATTCAATAAAATTCAAATTTGATTTTCCTTAATCATTCGATGACATTAATAATTAAATTCAAGTATGAATTTGCAATTCTGTTCTCTATAGAAGTTGATTTGCTTAGCCACGAGTCTGTTCTCATATCGTTTGGATCTTGCTCATGGTAGATTCCAATCTTCATCATGGACTTACCCACATTTGCCATGCACAAAACAATCTACCTGAAATCTAAAACTTCAATCAGCCAAACATGCTGTGAGTATCTATGCATATAATCCTTTCATTCCTACAACAGTCACTAAAGTGATCTCAGAATTATAACACTGAATAATTCAAACACCTTCAGCTGTTAGCATGTATATATCTATATATACATCGTTATCATAAATAAAATTGCAAGACATGGGTACACTATCCGTGCAATTTAAATAAATTGTAAGTATTCATTACTTCACATTCCATGCAATCTTTGTCCTTCCATAGAGCACTCTGGTAGCCCATCATCATGTCTACCTTCTTCATGCAATCTTTCTCCTGCATTCATAGCAGCTCATGAAATTCTCTCAGTATTAACAATGGTTCACCATTTCGTCTATTATCTAATTGCAATGAAACATACACCCCAACCATGCATTCACACAATGCATCTCAACATGTGCACTCACACATACACATGCACATTCACAACATTTACATAATCTTTTAATGTGCATTCATTCAATGCATAACCACAAGATTGTATAAAATATTCTAATGCACACCCTTTCAATGCAACCTCGCATTAATTCATGAAGACTATGCATTCCAACATATTATGGCCTAACCATGACTATCTCATATGGCATACACTTACAACAAGACCATAAGTCATCACTTGTTTTGGTTGTTAAACTCAACTCCCATCCTACCCAAATGGCATGATATAATTTCATATGAATGCATCGAGGTTTCTAAGAAACTATAGGGTGTAAGGCTCACTGACTTCACTTACCCACACCTCACCATACTTGGTAGATTGGCATTCACATTCAAGCACTCAATACCACATGTAGACAAAATCAACATAGTTTAAACATAGTTGAAGGGATCTTACCAAATCCTCTTTCAACATCCATGCACTTAAGCACAAATATCTATTACCTTCATGGCTTTCATTAACATCGTTTGATGTTACCTGATCAGTTGGCCTTTTACCAAGGCTTTACAGTCCTTTTTCCAACCTCATGCTCATAGATTTGTTGCACCATCCTTTCCTCATTAGGTTGTTGGTCATATGCAAGAACATCATCCACATCCTTAGCCATGCTTCAGTTTTCTTTGGTCCTACAACCAATGCGAACGCAACTAATTATTAGCAACCACCATAATGATCTTAAGTGGCTTATTGCATATGTAAAACCTCACTATTTTACCAATATGCATTGTGCAATGTTTATTGATATGCCACCTAGTGCATATTCATCTTATTTATCTAATCTCTTGCGTTTTCAATCATGCTTCTATGATCTGGTTCCTACAACATTAGTTGTCATCAACCATAGGCACTACCATTAGTGGGCTATTGCATGTGTAACTTCACTATTTTATCAATATGCAACATCATGCTCATGCATAAGCAATTCACATGCATTATGCAATGACTCTCTAATCATGCCCACTAATTCATATGCATTATTCTCTTGTATTTCTAGCATCCCTATGCCATAATTTTCAGTATATAAAACTCAGGAAATATAAATACAATAGCAAGAGAGGAGTTAAGGGATTCCCCCTTTCCAATTCCTCATAGTAGCATGGAATTTCCTCTTCCGCATCATAGCTAATCCAGTTTCATGGGCTCTCTACCATGCACACAAGGTATCATTAATTGTCATTTCTCACCAAGTAGCAATTTAATACAAATGTGAAACATTCTTAGTTGCTACTTTGCAAGCATGCAATTCTTATGCTATAACAGAAATAGTTAAGGTGAGAAGCTTCCCTCTTTATCAGCATTGTCTTACTTAGCTCCCATAGAATCTTTCTCACCATTGATGACGTCTCAAGGGGACGACGGGGGTTAAGGGGGCTTTCCCCCTTGTGGCTTCCATGTTTCGGAGGACTTATCGTTTCTCCTCCGACCTGTGTCGGACCAACTCACCGCATTCTTCCGACCGTTGCGGAGAAAACTCACCCATTTCTTCCGACCGTTGCGGAGGACCTCGTCGAGTTCTTCCGATCGAAACTCAGCTTTTCCTTCCAACACATAGCTGAGAAACTCGCCAATTCCTTCCGCCGTTTCAGCGAAAACTCGCCAACTTTTTCCACCGTTTCGGCGAAAACTCGCCAACTCTTTCCGCCGTTTCGGCGAAAACTCGCCCAACTTTTTTCGCTATTTCGACGAAAACTTGCTGAGTCCTTCCGCTGTTGCGGACCAACCTGTCGAGTCCTTCCACCGTTGCAAACCAACTTGCTGAGTCCTTCCACAGTTGCGGACCAACTTGCCAAGTCCTTCCACCATTTCGGACCAACTTGCCGAGTCCTTCCGCCGAAAGATACTTAGAATTTTTTTTTTTAAATTTCTTCCTTTCCCGAGCATTCCGCAACTCCATCGGCGCAACTCAGCCAATTTTTCCAAATGTGTCGGTTCCACTCAGCGAGTTCTGCCGCTGTTTCGGGTCAACTCGTCGAGATTCGTCGACACGTTTTTTGGCAGAAAACTCATAGACACTTGAAAAAATTTTGAAATTTTGAAACTTTTCTTAACAGTCTATGCTAGGCAGGAAGCATACTTAGCTCTGCAACTGTGATAGGTAGCCCATGAAGGCCCAATGCTGCAACCAGCAGCTCTGATACCAAATGTAATGTACCCACCCTTGGACCCAATGCAAGGAAGGGAACATGCTACCAATCTATGGGGATTTTCATAAAACTCATCCCATTCATTAGATGCATACAGTTAAAAACAAATGTGTGCATATGTAAATCAAACAAACATGCACAGCAGAAATAAACTCATCCACACATATATTTTCATATGCCTTCAATATATCAATAGCAGTCATTAATTTAAACACTGCATAGGCAAAACACATAGGCAGAAAAACACTTATCTTTGTTGTGCAATTGTCCCAAACAACTAGCTATGTCACTGCAACGTTCCTCCCAACCATAGGTCTCTGCCCAGCCTGTATTCTTTCAACAATCAGAGACCACCCACGAGTTGGGCACGATATCTACAAGAAAAAGGAAACCCTCAAGCACAGCACATCCCAAAGCAATGGATACCCATCTCAACCCCAGCATTCTCTTGCACACCAAACTCGGATATGGGCTCTGGAACACACTTTCAGCAGTGGGACTTAGGAACTAGATGGACAGGGGTTTTCCCAAAATGTAGGCACACCAAAAACGGATTATGGGAAGAGGAATCCAACCCCAGGGAAGAAAACTGATTTCTCCCACAGATGTATGAGCATACAGTGGGCCAAAACGGCCTCTAAAAACCCCAAAATCATTTTACTCTTTTGTACACTGTTAGAAACAACAAAAACGCCCTTCCTAGTTAGGAAAATGAAGGTAAACACAGTAAAACCAGTGAGGAAAATGCCCAGGTAGCTCCAAACTCGTGAGATGAAAAAGTTGGTTGATGGGTAATGGCTTGGGGAGCAATTCATGGCTCTTTTCTTGTGCAAGAAGCCAAACACGTTTTTCCATGCAGGGTGGCTTGCCCATACTCGAATTTGGACAGCCATACCTCCCATTCCTCAAGGCATTAACTACCTCAACCAACTCTTGGGAGAAATCAATGATTGGGTACAAAAGTCAACTTGGGTAGTTGAGGGTTTGATGGGTTCTCTCATTGACACTTGGCTTGACTTGATTGGCTCAAGGGTTTGAATATTTCCCTCCCAATTTCCTTGTAACATCATGCCCCCATCTCTTGTTGCATTGCATAGCTAGTGGTGAGATTTTATATTAAAATGCATATTTACAATTCTCATGGTTCACTAGCACATAGGTAGCATAATTTCAAATACTTGCCTCTTCTAGATCGAGTGTTCAGTAGCGGGGCCTTGGCCTTGAGCTCCACACTAGGAATCATACATAATATGCATACATTATTTACATTATAGCCCAAAATATTATAAGGGTCAAAATGGGGGACATTACAGAAATGAGAATTCAAGTGGTGTATGCAGCATAGTGATAGTAATACTACTGCAAACAAAAGGTGTGTACAGCAGAACAAACATCATAATATTAGAAGTGTGCACGGATTAGAAGTTCAAGAAGGAAATATCTTATTTTTTATATCTGGGAGGTAGGACGGAGCAAGGAGTAGGGGATCGTATCCTCCTTCCAGATAATGTTGGAGAACATAGGGATTTGGTCCTTCCTTCATGTCGGTGCCATTAAAACCAGGGGGTCAGTTCCTCCTTCCAGTTGGTGCTGGTAAACACATGAAGTCAGTGCTTCCTCGAATGTAAAATTTTCATTATAAAAGAGAATTCTGTGGTTTTCTCCCATTTGGGTTTCCACGTAAAAACTGTGTGTTATGTGTTTTGGTGCATATGTGAATGAATGATTTATTTATGGTGGATGCATAATTGAATATCAAGTTAAGTTCAGATTAATCTGTTAAAGAAGTTAAAAATTGTTCATAACTGGCTAATAGTGATTCACCCCCCCATCTCAGTATTAAATGGATTCCAACAATTGGTATTAGAACAGGTGTCTTCAGTAACAACTTAACATCTGGAAGATAGATTCGTGGGCAAATATGGACAAACAGGAAGGTATCTCCACCAACAGAGCACCAAGGTTTGATGGCACCAACTATACCTTCTAGAAGGTTAGGATGGAAGTATATCTACAATCACTAGGAGGATATGTTTGGCAATCTATTATAGATGGTTACAATGTCCCAATTGACCCACCAATTGACCCAGCTGAAAGGAGACTATATGGATGTAATGCAAGGGCCAGAAATGCGCTATTATGTGGATTGACGGACATGGAATTATCAATTTTATGCATTGTGCTTCAGCCAAGGTGGTATGGGATAAACTCAGAGGTATCCATGAAGGTGATGAGAAAGTGAAGAAGGCAAAGTTGTAGAACTATTATGCCTTATATGAATCCTTGAAGATGAAATAGGAAGAGAACATTTCTTCATACTTCATACGAGTTGAAAATATTGTTAATGCTATCAAAAGTATTGGATTCACCCTAGAAGAAGAATCAGTGGTACATAATATACTAAGAACATTGCCTTCAAGATTTGAAGCAAAATTTTATGTGTTAGAAGATAGAGAAAATCTTGCATACCTGAAGAAGGAAGAGCTTCAAGGGATCCTAAAAGCATATGAAATGAGAACTGAGAATGAAAAACTCATCAACTGAGAAGCGGCCTTTCAATCCACTAGAAAGGCTAAGCAATAACATGACAAGGACTCTTAATATGAATTGGATGATGAGGAGTCAAACTTTGTAAGAAAGTTGAAAAGAGGACGAGGTAAGTACAAAAACAAGTTGCCCTTCAAATGTTTCAAATGTGGAGGAATGGGCCAGTTTGCGTCTAAGTGTCCTTAAAGGGAAGATGGAGACAACGACAACGACGAAGAACCCAGTTCTCATAAATGAAGATCATTGCGCACTTAGAACAAAAAGAAAGTTCCAAAACAGAAGAAGAGTTTGTATACTAAGGAAGATAGCAATGTGTTTGAAGAAAGTGACTGCGATGAGAAGCCAAAAGAAGTTCTATTCATGCATTTTGTGGAAGAAGAAGAAAGAAGCAATGAAAGAAAGAAGGGTTTATCGTCAGTCAAGAAGAAAAATCCAGTTGCACAAACCAAACCAGCATCACTAGATAAATACTTTTTTAGTGGGTCCTTCAATACAACTTCAAATCCTGTCTCAGATATTAAAACTGACAGTCAATCTGAAGAAGAATAGGTTGTAGAAGTTGATTGGGAAGGTGAATTGATCAGTGCATTAGATGAATTGAAGAAGTCAAGAAAGAAGAGTAAACTTTTTCAGGAACAGCTATCGAAGTCCCAAGAATAGGTCATGCAGGAAAAAGAGGCTCAAGATTCTCATGACAAGCAAGTCAGTAAAAGGATGATGCATTACGAAGAACAGCTGAACTGCGTAGTTGAAAAGATCAAGATACTCGGAGAATAAAGATCCATGTTGAAGAATTCTCTAGAAGAATTGGTGCAGAAAAATAGAATGATGAAAAGTCAACTTGAGGAGAAGGATAAAGAGATATCTCGGTTGGAAGACAAATTGATTGAGATAAAAGGAAAGAAACAAGTGCATATCACAAGTGATACTCCTATCTGTGCATAGCCTGAAATCAATAAGGCAGAATCTGAGGAAGAAGTGTTGAACAAATTCAAAGTCAGCACATCTATTATGAACAAGATTCTGAATGATCAGAGAACGCCAGAAGACAAGTAGGGACTTGGCCATGAGAAAACATCAAGTAAGGTCTGCAACAGTGCACATCGTCCAATTCAATTGAAGATATTCATGTATGAAAATTGCTTCAATGATTATAACTCTTATCATTACACTAATCAACGAAGTATCAATATAATTAAGTGTGCAAGGTGCAATCGCATTGGTCATATTACAAATTATTTCCAAATTGTGAGATGTTATGCATGTGATGGTTTTGGACATAAGGCTTTGTATTGTCGAAGAGCAGTAAATTGTCCTAATGAAAACGTGCTGCGCAAAAGCAATCACAATGCAAGAATCCATAGGGGATAAAATCAAGCGTAGAATAAGAATGAAAAAGCGCATATGAAAACATGGGTAAAGAAATCTCCTCAAAAATGCGCAAAAGAAGCGGATAATATGGGTACATCTAAAGCAGCAAGAAATTGTTGCCCCTCTTGTTGATCTCAAGAAGATTAAGTGAGACCCTTGAATTCAACACAATGCATCTCAGGAATTCAAGGTGTATGTTAGTGAATATTATGGGGTAAAAGTGTCTATCGCATTATTTAAAAGGTTATGTGTGTTAGATTGTCGCATAAAAGAGCTTTAGTATTTCAGATGTGTGCGTGTATTGAGTTAGTTGTTGAGTTATATTATGAAGCACTTGTGTATGACATAAATAAATATTCAGTTATTTCTAAGTTATGTTAAAGACAAAGTGTCACACAAAAGACTTATACATGTGAGAGAAGAAAAATTTTCAACAGATGGTACTGTAAAGTAAATCATTTGCTTGCACAAAAACATAGATACACAATCTCATATTGCAGTATATTCAAAATCTGTGTTTTTACAAAATGCATGAGTCTTCTACAAGGTAAATATCAGAAGATACTTCATGTTGGGGCCAAAGAGGCGAAGTTCAAGAAGAAATATTGATTATGGGAAAATTGAGAATCGCATAATAGTCTATAGCTGCAATTAAAGGTCCATCCCCGAGTTCGGTTGATGTGCGAGTCGAAGATCCAAATCCAATGGAACCAACGCGGTACACTCAAAGGTTGGGTGCACAGGAAGAAGTTGTAATGTTGCGGACGATGACTATCCACAATGCTCAAACCGAAGTGATGACAATTCATCCAGAATACATTGTTGTTGCAGCTCCAGTTTATCGACTCTACAACTCAGATGAGTCAATTGTTCAGCATGCCCATAATTTAGCTGTGACTGATCATACTGGTGTTTGAATTCATCTTCCACCATTTGGCCCTGCCACACTCCCATGTCAACTCTCATACAAGTAAACTCAAAATGTTGTGATTGGACAGCAAGGCCCACATTGTCAAGGGAGTTGTTCATTATTTGGTAGAAGGAATCCATGGCCAAGAAAGATGAGAAATCAAGAGGCAATGCGACAGAGCAAAATAGAAAAAGGTGATGAACCAGGCATTTCATAGAGATATTATAGAATTGAATGGATTTTGTTCATGCGCATGAAATTAAGTTGAAGAGATGTGCATTCAATACTGCGCGAGTTGAAGAAGGTGGTGGAGTCTCCAAAACTTAATGCGTGAATTAATGAATTTGAGAAAAAATTTAAAAAGTGGAAAATCCAATTCATTGCCCCATGCAATGAATGATGTTGCCCCAGAAGATCAAGTACGAATGCAACACGTCGTTGTTTCCACACGAACTGAGTGTCATATCTACTTTAATATCAAGCTGGCTGATAGATGAAGAATGTGCCAAATCTTTGGTTTTCGTGGCAAGGGTTGCGATGTCATTAAAGGCGACAAGGTTTGATGACATCATAGTAAATGCGATGGATGGAACAGTCAGACACATAAGAAAAGAAACAAAAGCAGTGGAGGATCGGTTTCGGTAATGCGCACTTGACACAACAAGATGATTGGTTGAATATCGGTGAAAGGAATGATGAAGTGTAATGTATTGTCCCTTATTAGGCTTTTATTAAAATGGTGAAATTTTCAACTTTTTCCACTAGTTCGACCTTTGACTAGTCTTGGGTTCTTGACCTCCAAATGCTCCCAAATTGTTATAGAAGGTGTATGAATGGTTTTAGTGCATAAATATGAGGTTAATGGATTATTTAAAGACATCAATAAGCTTCTACAACTCTCCTTTAATTTTTTTCCAAAGTAGGGAGTTTGACTAGCAATTTCTCTTTGACTAGTACTGGTCTCTTGGTCTCCAAATGACTCCAAATGCTTGTATAATGGGTATGAAGGTATTTGAGAGGTATTAATACATATATAATAGGCTGATGGATTCTTAAAAACCCTTGAAACACTTCTGAAACATTCATTTACAATCTGGACAAAGTAGGGAAGATTACTAGTAAATTCGAGCTTCAAATCCCCCAAGGGTAGTGGACAAAGATGTCTTCCCAAATGCTGTTAAACCATTCCAAATTTCTGAAAAGAGGTATGGTACTGATAAGTGGCTTTAATTATCTCCCCAATGTATCCTTAATTAGTTCTTATGGCCTTCCACAACTCCTTAAAATCATATGTTTATATGCAAGATTTCACATAGGGGGGAAAGCTAGTTATTTTCACCATGACTTATGAAATTCGAATTTCAGGTGACAAGGGCTTATGCTCTGTTAATGAAACTTATTAATAACTTTAATAAAACTCCATACATCAACAAAATCACATATAATAACTGATATAACTCGAAATAGTGTCTCTTAAAACCCCAACAACAAGATCTAGGGGAAATGGCATAATTTATGCATTATTTGGTATTTTTACATAACACCACTTAGTATTTCAACCTGAGAGTCTCATGATAAGTAAAAAAAGAGTATATATATCATATTACAAATATATGGGGCCTCAAGAGCTATCCCAAAGAGTTCATCACCTCAACAAGTGCGCCTCTCCTCAAGGAGCAAGAATATGCCAAGAAATAGAAGAATGGTTGTAGAAGCAAGATGAAAGAGATGTGACCATGAGATTCCCTGTAGATTCAACCTGTAACAAAAAAATCCATTAAATCTCCAAATGAAATTTCTGAATGGCCTTTCCAATTACCAACTAGGATGGGAATCTTTCACCCTCGAAATTGGTGCTAAGGCAAGTAGAGTAGAACTCCACTAGCTCTCATCTCCCAAATGCAAAATGAAAATTCTAAAATGATGAAAAGCTACCATCCTTCTTTTTTATTATCTTTTATAAACTTCTAAAGTCCTCCATGGGTCGAATTCCTCCCAAGAGCTTCATTCCAACTCAAGTTGGGAAGAGATTCCCAAGTATGCCACTTGTCCTTCCAATTCTAGCCCTCTCCTTCTCCAAATTCGAATTGGTGTCTCTTTGGATGCCCTAACTCACTTGAGCGCCATTTTGGAGGAAATTTTTAGCCCTGACATGTCATATATGTCATATGTCAACCGTCAAGTCTGATTTATGTCATAGTTGTCATAGCATCTTCATCATTGGTGTCATCGAGCAAGGGAATCTAGTCCAAGTGTCTCACTAGCTCCAAAATGCCTCTTCCTCTTCCATGGGAGTTACTCTTCCACTCCAATTCGACCTTAATTGATTCATGCCAAGTATATTGAACTTCCAACTCATCCCAAGAACCTTGGGATTCTTATGGATTCTAAATGACAAGAGGAGGATGCCATGTGGCATAGAAAATCTAGCTTGTGTGGGTCCCACATCCTCCATGTGTCTTCATGATCAATTGCCACTTTTATTTTTCCTTGTATTTATTTATTTAGCTCCTTTATTAAATATTTATGCCATTCTGATGTTCAAACATCATTTATTATCCCACTTATTTCAAATCCCAAAGCTTCCACCCCCCAACCTAGGGAACTAGTAATTTTCCTCCATGGCAGTTCATTTGGATGGGTATATTACAACTTTGAATTGGGAATTTCTCTTAATGTGACCCACCTTGTCCATTTGGATATAATTTCACATTATTACCAACTTGGACTTCATTCTTGGCATTTATTTGACCCGTAGCATCCATTTGACAAACTATCATGAGTATGGCCAAGGGGCTTAGGCCATTGTGACCCAATGCAAAATTTTGGGACATGACATGTTATGAAATAAATAGGAGATCAAGATACAAAAATATAGCACCTATATAGAGGGATCACATCAGAGATAATTATGGAAAACAGTGTCCAGACTACAAAATATTAGCGCATAAATTGAAAGAAGAAAGCATGAAGACAAGGGAATTCATCTCTGTGAGCAGTAAATAAAGGCCAGTGCAAAACAGAAGAAAGAAGAACCAATAGTTGCGCAGTAATGGCACCTCTTTTCCATTGATGTCAAAGGGGGAGAAATAGCATGAAGCTAAGAAGTAGTGTAGCTGAGGGAAAATAGCATGAAGATGAGAAGCAAGAGCATGTAGCAGCAAAGGTGTAAAAGAGCATGAAGAAAATCATTGAAGAAAAGGAAATGAAGCTAAAGAACATGAATCCAGCCATGAATCATGTAGTTGCACAGTGAATATGAGCATGTTGTCCGCGCAGAAGTAACATAAGCATTGACAGCAGAATGCGTAGATATTAAAGGCTTAACTGGAAAAGAACTCAGTGGGAGCATCCACACAAGGGGATTACTGCAACAAGCACAGATGAAACATACAAGATCAAGAATATGATTGTGCACGGCTTCATAAGGTGTTGACATCAATGCCAAAGGGGGAGATTGTTGAACTTTGGTTGTCATTGATGTCAACTGATTCAGTTTGAGTCATTGATCTCAACTGATGTCAAAGTGTATGCAGTATTCCTATGGAAGCTTGAAGAAGTATATGGAAGCCACTTTGAAGAAGTATATGCGCAAGCAAGATGAAGAAGGTATGGATTCCAGTATGAAGAAGTATATCTACAAGTTGCATCTAGTCTGAAAAAAGTAAGTATATTTCAAAGGTACATCATGCATATCCAATTTGAAGAAGTACATAAGGAATACATCATACATATCCAGTTTGAAGAAGTACATAAGGAATGCATCCTACTACATATGGTACATGCGCAGACATCATTCCACCAAGTCACACTCCTTCAAGGTAAAATCCAAAAGAGTTGGTTGGACAATGTACAAGTGCGCAAGCAAGGAAAAGATTTGGTTGGACAAGGATTGGGAGTGCAAAAGCAACATGGAACAAGAAATGGTTGAACGGTTGACAAGTATTGAAAGTGCACAAGTCTCACCAACCAGAAGAAGCCTTCAGATATTAAAGCACACACAAGTTATAAGAAGGGTGTAGCGTTTGAAGTTATCATATGCGCAAGTTCCACTGGCAATGATACATCAAGAGCGAAATACTACACCGCAAGGGTGAAATTCCCACTAAGTCGAGGACCATGGATGCGCAAGACCCACAAGAGATGACACATCAATTGCACATAACATGACATGTGGAAGAAGCATAAACTCTGAAGAAAAGAAGAAGGAAATCCACAACAAACTTGTGGACATACAATACGTGCAGGACATGTATAAATAAGGATCAAATTGGAGATTTTGAAAAAAACTTGTTAGCAAATATAAAGATATTGTAAGTGGAAGATACAGATTTATATTCAGGGCATAAACGGTGTGGTGAATGAGAATAACATGATCTAGTAGAGAGTCGAGTGCGCACAAGAAGAGGAATGGTATAGCTGATGGTGCGCAAAATGATGTTGTGAATCTATGACAATTGCAAAAAAGTACAGAAAGGCAGAATTACAGAAGTATGCGCAAGTGCGTGAGGACTGAATGAAAGTATCGCAGGCAACACGCAAACAATCATAGATGATTTAAGACAGAAGCGCAAAGACAAACCCAAAGTATACCAGAAGATGCGCGAAGTGATGCGGTTGAATTGATGATCAAATATTGAGTTGATGTGTGTGAAGTAAAGAAATTTAGAAGATGCGCAAATACATATTAGTAGCAGGATCAAGTATGCGCATCATGATGAGGATGATCTGAGACAAGTGCGTTAAACCAAAAGGATGAATCATATGATGCACAGAAGTTCGCAGATTGTCTGAAATACTGTGGCACTTAAACCAAACGGACACATTTAAGAGAGTGCACAGTTTCATCTAATACTGGTGCGCGATATCAAAACAGTAAGTCATCGATTGTTGCACAATAGCAGAACGACACCGTGAATCTTGGTGCAGACTGCACGATCATTTGAAGTAGCACACAGCACATGAAGTGCAACATTAGTTAAAGAGAAGTGTTGAGTGGAATGAGAAGTCAAGTGGTGTATGCAACATAGTGACAATAATACTACTGCATCCAGAAGGTGTGCACAGCAGAATAAACATCTAAAGATCATAAGTGTGTGCGGATCAAAATTTCAAGAAGGCAATATCTTATTTTGTATATCTGGGAGGCAGGACAGGGCAAGGAGTAGGGGGTCGTAGCCTCCTTCCAGTTGGTGCTGGTAAATATGGGAAGTCGATGCTTCCTTGAATGTAATCTTTTCATTATAAAAGAGCATTCTGTGGTTTTCTCCCATTTGGTTTTCCACATAAAAATCATGTGTGTTATGTGTTATGTGTTATGTGTTTTTGTGCATATGTGAATGATTGATTTATTTATGGTGCATGCATAATTGAATATCAAGTTAAGTTCAGATTAATCTTTTAAAATTGTTCATAACTGGGCTAATACTGATTCACCCCCCCTCTCAGTATTAAATTGACTCCAACAAGAGTAATCTGTATTGACATGCCCATTGATTCTATTACATGACTCCAACACAATGACCCAAATAAAAAATAATTTTGTTCATTTCAAGTGAATGGAACAACCTACAATTGCATGTGAATGCTCCACAACAAAAAAACATACATGGTCCAAGGAAAAAAATGCATACTCAATGCATATTTATTAAACCATATTAGAAATATGGTCTAACCTTGAAAGAGGCATTCTGAAGCGCATGAGTAGCTCCCACCCCATCAAATCCACAACACGATAGCAATTATTGAAGGAGAGGAATAATTCACCATTACTAGACATGCTAACCTAAATTTCAACAAATCGGCTAACACATCAAAGCACATTTTGTTGAAACTGGAATAGAAACCCAAAAGAAATTTTTAAATACCCAACAAAAATATGAGCATCTACCTGAAGAGCTTATGCGCTTATTTTGTGTGTGCTATATTTAATCATTTTCATGGATTTACCCTCCATTTTTAACTACAAATTATACACCAAATCAAACTTGAATTCTAGCTGACAATTGGAAATTGTTTTGCTAGAGAGTTGTAGAATTTAACTTCCATAATGCTTGTTGAGGATGTTCTTCATGGCATTTGAGGGAGTCCTTGTCCTCGTACCTTCCTGTAAAACCCCTAGGCTGAGTTGTAGAAGGTGACTGTACCCATGAAAACTTTGTAACCTTGAATTCATTTTGCACGGGCCTCCCTATGACTTAATTATGTAAAACCCCCTGACTGAGTTGTAGGAGAAAACTTTGCTTGTAAAAAACAAACAACCCTTGAATTTCCTCTACAAGGGCTTCCCCATGAACCTTATAACCCTTGAATTTCTTTTGCATGAGCTTCCCCATGAATTACTTGTATACCAATAGAGGGAAACTTCAACAAGATGCCAATGAGAATGCATGTGATGGATCTGTACGCCTATCTGTGAGGATGCACATGGTGGATATGTACGTCTATCAATGATGATGCACGTGGTGGCTATGTACGTCCATCAACGAGGATGCACATTAATGGGCCAATATTTTGAGTATTTACAAGGCCCATATCTTCAAACTACATGGCTTATCTTGAATTCCCAGAGTTCTAAAACCAAGTTGAACATTAATATTTTGATGATCTTCAAATATTTTGAGTCAGTTGCATGCTTTACCATTAATAGGTATTCAAGGTTATGAAGTGGGTGATACACTTGGTTTTTATGATATCTTTTCATGTGTCGCAAACTAACTTGGATTGATCTGGATTGAGTATTATGGAATGTAGGTGATGCACATCTCACTAAGGATCACGAGAATTAGGGATTGTGTTTCTCTAAATTCTAGTCGAACTCAGCAAATGAAGATCAACGCCTACCTACTCAAGTTATTAAGTGGAGTTGATCCATGTGGTTATAGGGACTGAGTAGATGATGATACCATGATTTTAGCATTCAAATTAAGTTACCAGTTCGTGCACTTTTTGTATAAAAGAGGGGACTAGGATAGAAGTATGCTTCCCTGGCTTTGTTTATGAGTTTTTGGAATTAAGGATTTGAACACTGAACTTATAGTTTTGTACTTTTTATTATAAAATAAAGAGTTGATTGAACTACTAGCAATGCTCTAATTATGTGAGGCTCCTTAAGAAGCCTTCAGAAAGGGCTCACTCAAGTTCTCTAAGGGAACCACTATGCTTTAGTATGCCTTTCTTTATTTATGCATGCATTGATTACATTTCGAGTTCCTATAGTAATTTCGTGTATTGATTTAATTCTTTTTACAATGTGTGTAGTAGTAGTTACAAGACACTCTATTTTTTGTTCCTTTGTGATTTTATTGCATAATGATCAATAGTAAGATCAAATTTATATGATAGGGTTTATAGCCATCATTAGATAGTTTGCCTTCTTATTAATGTGGATCTACAAAATAGAGGATACTCTACTTGATTCCCTCTTGGTGATTGGGATAAGAGTACTATACACTTCTTAGCTTGTTAGATGTAGAGGTAAGAAACTAAGGTTGAAGTGATCATCTTTTATTGTTTATTGATTTATGTAGTTAGTTCAATTCATAGGTTATAATTGCATATACTTTGCATTGCACCTAATCAAATTAGCACGTTCTTTTGATTGATAAATTAAAGTAAGAACATGTGGGATTACAACAATCTTGTTGTAATAACATAGGCTATCCTTTTTGGTGCTATTGTCGGGGAGGTGCTAGGTTATAAGCTATTATTTTCTTTATTGCCATTTCTTTTCAATCATCGGTACTTTACAATATATCATTTTGAAACTACATTGATTACCAAGGTTGTAACACGAGTTGTAAGGGCCAAGTGGCCTAATAGCAACTAAGGGATCAAAGGATTCATTAATTGACTAGACTCGTTCAACTTATCTCTTCATTCAATATGCAATGACCATGGAACTCTATCTGCCCTTACACATTGTCAAGCAAGGAAAGAGTGAAAATTATGAACTCATTGGATTTAAGAGTAAGAAGAATAAATTATAAGGTTGAAAATTTAGTTTAGATTAGATTAATTTTGTAGTTGCATAGCACAAAAAAAGAAAAAAAGAAAAAAACGAGAAATCTATAAAATCACAAAAGCATAGTATCAATCATTTAATTGTATGCATTGTCCTAGAGACATATATATGGTAGGTTTTTATCAATAAATAAAACTCCTCGTGTAAATAAAGCATGTTCAAGCACACACTATGAGGACTTTGAAGAAGAGATTGAACGATACTTTGAGCAATTTCCTGAAACAAGGGAAGACATTTTTATAAATCCTTTGGTTGATTATATAAATCATTTTCCTGATCAAGAATCTGAATGGAGTGAAGAACCATCATCCCACCAAACCATGGTAGAATAAGAACAAGATCAACCTGATATCTTTGAGTTTCCTATCAGGGATACAAATGGGGAATCAAGAATTAAAAATATCAATCATGTTGCTCTCCCTCATTTTCATGGTATAATTACAGAAGACCTTGATACTTTCCTTTTTGAATTTTAAGTGGTATGCAGAAATTATGACTATGCACTAGACACTCAAAAGCTCAAGTTTTTTCCCTTTACCCTTAAGGAATCAACTTTGAGATGGTTTATGAGCCTAGAAGGAAACAATATCAGAAGTTGGGAACAAATGAAGAAAAATTTTCTTGACAAATATAGAGATTATTGTAAGGTTAGAGAAACTAGAGATGAAATATTTAGAATGATATATGGGAACAATGAATCATTGGAATATTTCAAGGAAAGGTTTCAACTAAGCTACAAGAGGGTTCACATATGTACATTGGATGAAGACTCCCTCAAGCTTTAGAGGAGTCAGGGAAGAACTGATGGAGACTCTAAATATCCTTGCAAATGGGTATATCGTTCATTAGGACTATGATGAAATCAAACATACTTTCAAAAAATACTCTAGAGATTCTAAGAAAAGAGGAAATTAGGGGTCTACATCATAATTTTATAGGTCCTCCACCATGAATATCACTAAGAATGAAATAGGGGCATTTCTAGATGATATGAAAACTGATATCCTACATTCATTAGCCTTGAGAATGGATAGGATGCAAGCTAAGCAAAAGAAAGAAGAAGTAGAAAGAGATTTGGATATCTTTTGTCCCAAGTGCAAAAAGGGACATCATATAAATGAATTTCCGTTTAACATTATTGATATTTGTGGTATTTGTGAAGATAAGAATCCAACTTACTAATGTCCTTCTCTTCCGGGATTAAAAAGTGCTTTTCAAGAAGCGGGAGTGACAAATGAAGAGAGTGTGGAGTAGTTGTGCTTTGTCAATAGGAGACCAGGAATGCCTTGGCCATTTCAACAAGGTAGCTCTTCTTCCAACCCTCAATTTGTTGGTTATAATTCACAATTGCCTACTCAAAACTAGGGCTATCCTCGGTATACACAATGGACAAATCAACCATGGAAATACCCCCAATATCCTCAGGCATTCCAACCACAACAAACTCAAGCTCAACCTCAATTCCAACTCTAACAATGGTCTTCAAACCCACAAGGTTGGAAAAAATGAAATAAACAACAATCTTTGCAATTAATAACTCCACATCAACAAGTTAATTTGCTTACAAATTAACAACCACCTAGACCTCCTCAAATTCCTACCCAACCAAATCCTAATCTTAATATTAACAGGAAAACCCAACCTATCTATAGCAATGATATGAATCCTCATATGTAATCTTTAAAATTGAGGGAAGTTGATGAAATAAATCTTAGATCGTGAAAAATTGTACAAAATCCTCCACCCTCCATCACTACCGAAAAAATTGGAAACAACCCTTGGATAGGCCAAAATGATTTAGAAATACAAGGAGCCCTATAAGACCACCAAGAAGTTCATCAGCCTTCTCAAAATGCCCTATATCCCAAAAGGTTAGAATCCAAGGAGATAGAAAATTATTCACACAACACTCTTTTGGAAGAACTTAAAAACATGTGTGATAAATATACCACTCCTCCAAGCCATCAAAGACATACCCATCTACAACAAGTTCATCAAGGAAACATGTATCAACAGAACTGGGAGGAAGAAGAGCGACCCACCTTCAATAAATATTGTAGGTTAGGTTGTTGATTTGATGTTTAGGAAGGATTTACAATCCCAAGTATAGCCCGGGTAACCCTGTTCTGCATGTTTAGATCAACAAAAACCTTATACAAAATACCTTATTTGACTTGGGAACAATAGTCAATGTAATGAATTAAGATGCAATGCTTAAGTTAAATCTCAATACTTTATTGAGGCATACAAAAATTGTTTCACAGCTTGCAAACATATCCCCTATTACTCATGAGGGAATCTTAGAAGATATTATTGTGTCGGTAAATTCATGGGAGTACCCTGCAGATTTTGTAGTGTTACAAATTGTTTTCCCTTAGGTTGTACCTCGACTAGATTAAGTATTTCTTTGATTTTCGATGCCATCTATAACTTCAACAACATAAACAAGGGATATATTCCATATACAAATTCCAAGGAGGATTGTGTAAATAGCACCATCTCTAAGCCACTTTAGGTCAGTAAGCCAATCCTCTGACCAAGGGAGGGAACCCTTAACAATTGAAGGTATGAATCCTAGTTTGTCACCCTATGTACCTTGAAGATATACTTTGAAAAGATTGACTGGATTTACAGCTAAAATCTGAGGTGCATGGGGGAAAATCTCACCTGCGAAAAGAGTGCGAATGTTGAATTTAAAAGGGAGGCACAAATATACGACAAGATAGAAAAATCAAAATAAGAACAGCGAGGGTGCCTTAATCATAACCCAATTCTCTAAATGAAGAAATAACAACATTAAATACATCCAACAATAAATCATTAACAACTTTCCATCAACATGCATTCAAGAAACTACTGAAAATCATACAGGCGAGGAAAATTTCAGATACATATGACTCTCGGTATACAGATAAATACATTTCATATTGTTTCAAAAGTACATTCAACATCAGATAAGACACTTTTAATTCAAAATATCAGTGGCAGTCTCGCCTCAGTCCTGGTTTTTAAAGCACAACATCTTTATTTCCATCGGTACAATAGTGCCTACAATACAGGGGCTTAATTCATCTTTTCCCTGGTCCCATTATCTTTTTTATCAACAGAATTTTCTCTGATCTAATACTATGAAGAAAGAGGCAAAGAAGAAAGAGAATGGACTAATGTTGCAAACCCCAACAACTTTTTTCAAATTGCAGACTTGTAGAAATAAATGAACCTCCTTTTGCATTTCTTCTTGTTGAGTTTAAATATGTTGCATGATATTGACAATGCCCTTGTTGTTACGTGGCGATGTCTTGCTTTTGTAATCTGCATATTTTTGTTGAGGTGTCGTAACTGATTTCATGGACATCTCACCCATAAGTATGATCTATCCACCGAACTTAATTTCTTATTCACCTCTAACTATCGAGTCATTGAAGGACGAAACCAATTCTGGTATTGAACAATGTCGGTGTACCCTGCCTGGTACTAAATAGCATCGGTGAGTAAAATTTTCCAGTGTGACACCAAAGGAAATTACCCGATGTTGTGCTACAAAAAATCATTTGCAAAATGGACTACCTACTGCCTTATAATGGTGTTATAAAGCAGACTTGCAAAATGAGGCTTTGTCTTCAGAATATTCATTCTTGAGGGCTCCATTATAAGTGGAAGACTGTTGAATGTGAGCTCGATCAAAGATCAAACCCTTTGAGGCAGTCTTCCAAGTCACAATGGAAATGAGAAAGTAGGATGAACTGAGAGTTCAAACACCGACAATTCAAGCAGGCTCATTCAAGCTTGCAAATGATCGCTCTCTTAGGCCTCCTTAAAATGTAGCAGTAGCATAATGGGGCATGAAAGAGTGGGATGTAACAGGCATAACAAAGGCAGCCACCTTTTCCAAATGAACATCTTGATTCCTTGCAATGTTCATTCAACATGGGATTTGAATCTCCAACCACGAATTGGACTTTACAATGTTCATTCAACACGAGTGGTGGTTCAAAGCTGCCAATGAGTTATTATGAATATGAAAAACGGGAACCAACCTTTTAAGGGAGATCATCTCATAAAATAACAAGGAAAAGAACCCAGAGGTTGGCGAGGCTATCGACATGACTACCGAGCGGTGAGACTTGAATGAGACAAGGATCGGGGTAGTGCGCAAAGCTTGAGGTGGTCATTTGCATGTAAAATATTAGTCGTGAAATTATGAGTCGTGGATCTGGTGGCTAAGCTAGGATTTTCATGATGGAAACTCATGTACACGGGTGTAGGATGATATGTGCAAGAGGGGGGGAATGATGAATGAGGATTCAAATGGATGGGACGACTCAGTTGTGAATGTGTTGTGAAGCTAAAACGACATATTTTTCAATATTGACGTACCAACTGATTTGGGATGGATGCAGAATCGCACGAATGATCATCCCTTGATCGCTCAAATCAATCATATTGTCATAGGGCGGCAGAGAGATCCTCTTGTATGGATGGACCATATCCAGCACTAGAAGATCGACAAACTTCAATCATAACCATCGATGGGTGGAAGAACCTTGTTTCATTCCTGACTTGTGCCTTGACATCGTTAACAATTCTGATTAGCTTTGAGAAGGCAGCATGGTTTTATTCTGGCCTTGGATAATAAAGTCCCCTTTCTAATCATGCCTCATGTTATTATTCCTCTAACGTTTAGGATATTTTTCAAAATACGTGAGATTTAATCTATTCCATTAGCAGGATGAATACCTTTAAACTCCACTACACGTTCCTTACACTGCCAATGGATTTGATTTATCTTAGGGAGATGCTTGCTTTGATTTGAGCTACAGGCAAAGAGGGACCCCTTTAAGATGTGCTACATGTTCTTATGTCGTAAACGATTGGGATTTCCTTTGACAAGTTACATGATCTATTATGAGCCTTCGATGGGATGAAATCTCTCTCGTACTTGATGCTTACTTCCATGCCTCCAACAATCCAGGTTTGCTATGACAAGATGCACATTTTAATCTTGGTCGTCGGAGGACAACTCCCCTTTTTTTATTTAATGCACATTATAATACCTTCAATGGCCTAGATCAATTCTGATGAGATGAAAGACTTCATCTAGGCCACTAGCAGGGAGGGACCCTGCTTATCTTTATTGCTCATTCTAATGCCTCCAATGGTCCAGATTTATTCTGGGAAGGTGCATTGTTGCATTTGGGCCATCAGTATGAAGTTCTGCTTTTTATCTCTGATGCATATTTCAAATCCTCCAATAGTCTAGATTAGTCTGGGAAAGTTGTGTGGTCCGATCTAAGCTATCTGTGGGGAGGAATCACTTGTTACTCCTTTTGATGCTAACACTCAGTGAACAGCTCGAATCTTTCTGGGTAATTTGCAAAATCGAATCGTGACTGTTGACCATTGGGGCCTGAATTCTTTGCTATTCATATTTTAATATTCTTCTTCATATAAGCAGAAATGGTCTACAATCATAGGTACAAAGAGGGAAACAACATTCAACTCCTTTTGTGGGATGAATCCTCCTTGTGAGGTGTCAAGAATCCAGCTTGAATCTCTAGGGATAGATTACTAGTGCCTTGACTTTGTTTAGGCTATGGAGTCAGTTTTGAGATTATACTTTGAGGATATTCAAATCAATTCCCGTGTGAAACAAAATGTCGATTACAGATTTGCTTATTTGATTGAAGGAGTGAAGAGAATCAACTGCGATGCTTTAGGGAAAATAGAAACTACACAAACAATAAAAGTAAGACAATAAGTGAGGAAACTATAATACATGATTGGAATAACTCCCTTTTATACATAAAAAAAGGGTTTAAAATACCTACCATTGACATGATATTCTAGTGGTTGTCCTTCCAAATTTGTAATCTTAAAGGTGTTGGAAGGCAGACCTATAACTCCTTCAATCATAAATGGTCCTAGTCAGAAGCTAACAAATTTTCATGCTTTCCAGGTGTTGGAAACGATTTAATATTGAGAGGGGGGCTGAATCAATATTAGCACAGTTATCAACAGTTTTTACCTTCTTTAACATAATATCCTTTACTTAATATTTATCTTCAGTTATGCATCAATAAATAAAACACTCATCCATATATGCACCAAGACAAAGAACACATAACACATAGGATTTTTACGTCGAAACCCAAACGGGAGAAAACCACAGAATGCTTCTTTATAATGAGAAAGAATACATTCAAGGAAGCACCAACTTCCTGTGTTTACCAACACCAACTGGACGGAGGCACCAACCCGTTGGTTTTACAGGCACCGATCTGAAGGAAGCTACAACTCCCTGTGTTTCTCCAGCACCAACTGGAAGGAAGCTACAACCCCCTATCTCCTTGTTGTTTTACAAGCACCAATCTGAAGGAAGCTCCAACTCCATGTCTCCTTGGCCCTTCCTACCGCCCTGATGTCCAATATGTGATTATGTCTTACTGAGCTTCAACTTCGCACACTCTTATGATCTTCTGATGATAATTCTATGGTGCGCTACCTTTGTATGCAGTCGATTCTCTGTCACTAAGCTGGATACATCACTTGACTTCTCATTCCTCTCAATTCACAGTTCTGCTGATGACTTTCTTCATGTATTGTGTGCTCGTTGATACTGCATTCTGCGCTGAGATATTCTCTATTGTTCTTCTATGGCTCTACTGCTTTCACCAATTGATACTGTGTTTTCAATTGATAGTTTGTTGTTCTGAAATAATGAACTAGTAATAGATGGAACTATGCACTTATTGATGTGTCTGTTCATTTTAAGTGCCACAGTATCTCAGACAATCTGCGACGTCCTGTGCATCAAATGATACGTCTGTTTGGTTTAACGCACTTGTCTCAGATCATCTGCATCATGATGCATATACTGGATCATGCTTTTTTTCTATCGTCACACATCAAATGGTATTCTCAACTTCGCACACTTTCACTTCTGCTCATACGCATCAGCAAGACATCTGATCATCATATGATATACTTCAGTTTTGTTTCTTTGCATCTGTCTTCACAACGTATGTGACTATCGGCATGATGACTGTAATATTGTCATTCAAAACATCAATCACTTGGACATTCTTCAACATTTCTTCCTTTCAGTGCTCATGCATCCATCACAGATCTACAACATCATTCTGTGCACCATCAAAACTTCATTCTACTGCATGTGCGCACTTGGATCTTCACTAAATCATTCTATTTTGTCCTCGAGCCCTTTGATGACCTGAATATCAAACTGAAACCTGTACTTGAAGCTCTTATTCTCTCTCCATCAAGATTACTTCAAATCTCCAACTTGCATCTCTATTTATACAAGTCCTACACGGATTGTATGTCCACAAGTTGGTTGTGGCATCCCTTCGTCCATTTTTCATCGATTGTGCATTTGCCACATGTCATCTTCTGCACTGCTGATGTGTCATACTTTGTGTGTCTTTTGCCTTCATGGTCCACAACTTAGTGGGACTTTGTACCTTCACGCCCTTGATGTACCATTGCTTTGAGATATGTTTGCATCCTTGCTCTTCAACTTGATGAGTCTACAACCCTTGATGTACCATCCCTTGTGGGAAATGCACCCTTGATGTGTTTATGCTTTGTGGAAACTGTGTATACTCCAACTTCTACTTGGTGGGACTTTGACCCTTGCTGCATCATCATTTGTGGGACATGATCACCTAATGTTCCGTCAATTGTGGCGTTTTCTCATAGACTTACTTCAACCATTGTACCGTTCTAGGAACTTGTGCATGTTCCACTAACTGAAAGTATCTTTTAATTGGCTACATTTTCACGCTTTCAGGACTGTCCAACCATTTGTTGTTTCTTACTGCTTGCGCACTTTTGATCTTTTACCAAGCAATGCTTGCGCCTTCCAAAGACTTCTTGCAACATGCTTGGGCACTTGTAACATTTGCTCAACCAACTCCTTGGATGCGTGTACACATGTACCTTTGTCCAACCAACTCCTTGGCTACTTGTGCACGTGTACCATTGTCCATCCAACTCCTTTGACTGCTACCATGAGAGAGTATGACTTGGTGGAATTGATCTTTGCGCAGGTACCATATGTAGCAGGATACATTACTTGTGTTATTCTTTGAACTAGATATGCATGATGTACCTTTCTTATGTACTTATTCAAACTCATCATGCATGTTGTATCCTTGGACACATCATCGGACTGAATGCACTTCTAGATATACTTCTTCAAACTAGCATTCATGTATGTCACTTGCAGTATCTTGCGCATATACTCCTTCAAAGTGGCTTCCATATACTTCTTCAAACTACTGTAGGAATGCTATATCCACTTTGACATCAGTTGACATCCTCTTTGACATTAGTTGACATCAATGACAACCAAATTTCAACAGTAGGGTCTTCGTGCATTTTGTCCCACATTAGCACTAGATATCCCTTCAAGAATTCTCTATATTTGGCCTTCTTGTCAAACGATATCTTCATTTTCTCTTCATATAATTTAAAACCTTGATATACATTGCTCCTTTGTTCCTGTAATTATATCAACTGATTTATCTTCCTTTTGATCTTGTCAGGATTTGCTACCAAATCTTGTCATACTTTCATGGTTAGTAGTTCTAATTGTATGGGGAGGGCCACCTCCAACCCATAGACTATCTAGAAAGGTACTATTCTTGTAGTTTGTTTTGTAGATATTCGATCGGCCCAAAGAGCGTACCTGAGTTGAATATCCCATGACTACTTGTTCTCAGAAAGGGTTGTTTTTATAATCATCATGAGATTTTTATTGGAAGATTCAGCTTGACCATTTCCCTAGGGATAATAGTTGGAGGAGTGACTCGGAAGGATATTGAATTCATGGCAGAAGGTGATCATTCTAAGGGAACTGAAGGCTTTGGCATTATTAGTCACTATTTTCTTGGGGCAATCAAACCTAGACATGATATTTTCTTCAAGAAACTTGATTACTACCCGTTCATTTGCTTATTTAGTATGTATAGCCTCTACCCATTTAGTGAAGCAATCTGTGGTAATTAGAATCCACTTGTGTTGGTTACTATATGGAGGATGCATTTCCCCAATGAAATCAATGCTCCAATGTTCAAAAGGTGCTTCAACTTGGACAGTATTCAGAGGTAATGCAGGCAACATTTGTTTCCTAGAGAAGGTTTGGCAGGGAATAAGGATTCTTACAAGTATGTGTACGTCGGAGAAAAGAGTAGGGAAAAAGTATCCAAACCTGAGTATTTTATGGGTTGTTTCCCTTGCAACAAAATGTCCCCTACATATCCCTCGTTGCATTTTTTTCATCACTATTTCAACTTCCTCTTCTAACAAAAATTTGAGTAATAAGCCTTCATGATCTCTCTAGTTGAAATCTCTATCTATTGTACAATATATTATTGATTTTAGCTTTAGATATCTTCTTTGTGACTTGTCTAGTTTCGATGGACAAGAGCCTATCGTTAGTAAGTACACAATGTCATTGTACCAACCATATTGAAAATAACAATTGTGAGCATAGTCATCCACTTCTTTCTTGTTGATTTCTTCTTCACTTGTACATATCGAATTCATTCCAATTGCCTGTAAATTTGATTATGCCATCAACCCGGCCAATACTTTCCCTTTTACTAACTTGGTGGGATTCATAACCAAGTCAAATTCCTGAATCTTAGTAATCTATTTTCCCCAGCTTCCATCTGCTTGAGGCTAGCATAACATCTGCTTCATGTCAACATGTGCCACAAATGCAATTATCTGTGATTGTAGTGCACATTCTCTAAAGGATTTCAGGGCCTTGACCAATGCATATGCCTACTTCTCCGTGATTTTATATTTGATTTCACCATCTATGAATCCTTTACTAAAAAACGTGATTCGTTGTTCAAACTGTTCATCATTCTTTTGCAATAGGACTGTAGCTATAGTGTGATCTGAAGCAAATGATAAGATCAAGAAGTCTTTTTCATTATTACGGCTAATCAATACTAGAGCCTCCCAAAATTCCCTTTTAATGGAAATGAAAGCTTCTCTTGATCCATCATCCCATATAACCTATGAATCCTTCTTTAACATTTGGATCATATCTTTAGTTACTTCAGCAAAATTTGGTACAAATCTTCTCAACAAATTTATTTTACTGAAGAATGACTACAAGCCCTTTTTGTTCCTGGGGAAAGGGATGGTATTAATAGCTTCCACTCTGTTAGGATCAATATTCACTCCTTGCGATGACACTATGTGACCAAGCAACTTACCTTCTTCCATCCAAAATAATGACTTATATGGGTTTAGGGATATGCCAAATTGCCTACATCTTTCAAATAATTCTTTAAGGTGTTAAATATAATATTTGGATTTCTTCGATTATATTGTTAAGTCATCCAAGTAAATAACAACAAAACTATGCTTTATGTCAGCAAAGGCAAAATCCATGGACCCCTGAAATGTAGCTCCAATATTGGTTAATCTAAAAGGCATTCAATGATAGGCCAAGGTTCCCCATAGTGTGGTGAATTTGGTTTTAAAAAACATCATCAGGATCTATTCTTACTTTATTTTAACCTGAAAAACCATCTAGCATAGACATCCGTTCCGAACTTACCACTTTATGTAACATCTGGTCCATCTTAGGCAAAGGATAATTATCTTTTAAAGAAGCTCTATTTAATTTTTTGAAATGCACACAAAGTCTTATTTCTCCATTCTTTTTCCTTACTGGAACTAGATTGACCAACCATTCTGAGTATCAGACTGGTATGATGATCTTTGCTTGGAGAAACTTTTTTACTTATTTTTCAACTAGTGGACACAACATAGGATTCACTTGTCATTGCTTCTACTTGAAAGGCTTAGCATCTTCTCTCAATGGAATTTGATGTTGAAAGATATTAGGATTATAGGTTTTGATATCTTCATACTCCTAGGAAAACACATTTTCAAACTGCTTGAATAGCTCTATATATTTATCATTTTCTTTGTCTCTTAAGCCTTTAGATAGTTTAATGATCTTAGGATGCACTTCATTTCTTAAGTTATATTCTTCCACCTCAGCTACATTCGGTGTGATAGTTGGCCTGGTTGGCACTTCATCAAAACCAAACAACCTTTCTAAAGGAACCAATCCCTATGGTATGTAATTGGTCTTGAGTTGTATGACCTTTTGTCCTCCTACCATTTATGATGAATCTCCATTCTCACCATCCTCCATGTCAACATTTTCTTCCCCATGTTCTTCCTCTGAATCAATATTCATTTCTATGTCTTCCTCAATTAGACCTATAAATTTCTTGATATATTCATCATCTTTGAATACCTTCTATTGTTTGATGTTGTAAGGAATTGTCGACCTATACATTTCCTTGAAAACATAGGACAAACTACTAATGTAAGGAGGTACGAAATCCACTGCATATTTAGCCAAATAATCTGCCCAGTGGTTCACTTCTCTTGATATAGTTGTGATATTTATAGCTTCAAAGAAATTATCAAACAAGTCACAGACTTAATGCTTGTATTGTTTCATCCTGGGGTGTTTTTATTGGAATCTCCCCCTTCGTTGACTATTAAGTCTAAATATCCACATATTTTTAGTTTAGTGACACCCATCTTTCTTGTTGTTTCTAACGTAGTATTAGCACTTCATATTCTACTACATTGTTGGTACAACCAAAGCAAAGTTTCAAAGCACAAGCAAACTCTTTACCAGATGTAGACTTGAGCAATACACCAGCTCTATTCCCACTTTTATTACAAGCACCATCAAATAATAATTCCAATATCTTGGAGGTGTCTAAAGGTGGTTCTTCGGCAGCTAATAACATTTATGTTTGGTCTTGAGGAGGAGTTTGGTGACTAAGGAGGAAGGTTCCTAACTCGTCAGAAGTATAGGCAGGAAAATTAATTGGACTCTTTGGATTAGTGATGACATAAGTAATTTTATGTTCCCTATATATTCGGCGAGTCTCTCCCCCAAATATTTGTATGGCAGCATAAGATAATTCAAATTGAATATCCCCCCAAACCGAGGTTCCCCAGTATCTGGACAAAAACATACCATATGAAGGTGGGATGTTAGCTATAACTACATCCATCATGACAATTTTTTAGGAATTTGTACCACTTCAACCACTAAATCTTTGATCATGCCTAGACATTGAACTCTTTTGGAATCAAAGGAAAACATGTCTCTATATGGCCTTGTGATATCTAGGCCAAGCTTGTCCATGACTGCTAGAGGCATAAAAGAATGGAATGCACCAGAATCATATAAAAAATTATGTAGGTGGAAGTGATGTAAAAAGGAGAAGTAATACGATCTGCTTCATCGGGCATATTTCCAAGGACTATTTTGGGGGTGTCACCTTGCAAGTTAATTTGGTCGACTTGCAAGGGAGGTTCATCACTCAAACCCATTACATTGGACGAAGATGATGTCAATTTATCTAGGGGAGGAGGAGCTTTGAGTGCTACAGGGATATTGTGGTCTTTAAGGCCTAGATAATAGGATATTTCCTTTTTCGTGAGCAAGGAATATCAGGACTTCGAATAAAGGCATCAGAATTTTAAGTTTACTCAATTCATCCTCAATATCAAAAGTAGGAGCAAGGAGAAGACCTATATCTGGTACTTTGGAAACTAGAGGTTACTTTATTGTCATTTGTACTGGGCCCGGTAGTGCTTTGCTGACTTCTGTGCTTTTGACATCTGGCTTGATTGGAATGATGGTTTGTCTAACATCTGTAGCTTTCAAAACCGCATCTCCTTTTGGTTGTTTTGCAATATTACCATTATCCCTTTGGTTCTCATTATAAGACCTCGAGGGTTCTTCTTGCCTGAAATTTTGAGCATTCGATCGAGGCCTTGGGTCATAAGTTCTCTTAACTTCTACCATAATATTATTTGTGACCATTTACAACTGGGCAGGAGATAGATCTAGTGTCCTCTGTTCTTGGTGCACAGTCTCTTCCTCGAGGATATACTCCTCATCTTCTATCATGCACATACCCTCAGATCCCAACAAGTCCTCTTCTCCCTGCATCTCATATGACTAGAAAAGCATAGTAAGTATTGAGGAAGGGTTTGGTAGATCTGGTTGTTTAGGCTCATAGTACTCTTCATATCCTTCCTATACTAGAGGAGCAACATTGGGAGGTGGCCTAGGATACTATTAGGTGTTAGGATATACCCCTCATCTTCTATCATGCACATACCCTCAAATACCAACAAGTTGTCTTCTCCATGCATCTCATATGACTGGAAAAGCATAGTAAGTATGGAGGAAGGGTTTGGTAGATCTAGTTGTTTAGGCTCATAGTACTCTTCATATCCTTCCTCTACTAGAGGAGAAGCATTGGGCAGCGGCCTAGGATACTATTAGGTGTTAGGATTTTCCTAACTAATTATTTCTTGTTGTGGGGCCATCAAAGGGGCTCTTCTATATTGTGGTTGGCTATGAGTTTGAGGATTCTGTGTTCAGGAGGCAGGCCCAACAAAAGGATTTGTAACTTGACCTTGTTTGACTTTAGTAAGGTCAGTAGCCATATTTTTCAAGTGCTTGGTTACCTCTTTTAGACTGAGTGCATCCTGGCTGGAGGAGATTTCCAGCTCTTTCCCTCTCCTCCTCTCTGGTATCTCCTATCTTTTGTATCTTATGTTCTATTCTTCATGGGTACCCCAGTAACCTTTATAGTTTCCTCCAAATATTCTGCATCACAAAACAAAGTTTTTAGGTCAGCCGATTTTCTTTCTCTTAGGAGTAAAAAAAACTCGGAATCAAAAGTAGTAGAATAGGTGAGCTTGGCGGCTGCTTCCAAGGGTTTGATGGTATCTGTTATTCGATTATATAACTTGTAGAAACGAGTGGTGAACTTTGTGACAAGTTCATCATTATTTCTCTTCAAGGCATTACACTCAGTTAGGATATGCCTATTGTCCTTTTTCATGCCCCACTTCTTTGTAAATTTCTTGACGAGTTGCATCCAATGAGTTATGGAGTTATTGGGTAGATTTCTGAACCATTTTCTAAATTCTTCCTCTAAAGAGTGTGCAAACATCCTGGAAAATACATCATCCTCTTCAATTACAAAGTTATCGGTGCAATCTTGAAAATTTGTGAGGTCGTCTTCAACCGAGATACCATTTCCCTGTTGAATTTAGGGAGTACTTTGAGATATCCATTATGGATATTACCTAGTTGATGTGTAGGAGGAAAAACCAATGGTTTAAATCTAGCCCCCAATCAAGGGTTGGTAGGATTAGAAGCCACAACGGTAGGGTTTTTAGTAGGTGTATGACTCTGGCCAATGGAAAAAGGTGAGGAGCAGGAATATGGAATACGATGGATCGTGGACTAGACTTAGTGGAGGTATGAGCAAGTTGGGTAGCTTTAGTGGATGTAGGAGACTCCAAGAGGGAGTACTTGATACATGGGGTGATATTACGAGTATGAAGATTTGATGGTGATGGATATGAGTGGTCAACTTGTGGGCTATGTGAAATGCCATATGGTTGGTTAAAAATTTTGACAACAAATGGTGTTATCACAGGACTATCTGAGTCTATCCACACGACTGGAGGAATTGTTTCTTTCCTCTTTTTCTAGACCGGACTGGGGTATGCTAGGGCATAAATGAGCTATCACTTAAATTTGGACTTGCTTATTATGGTTCTTGATTATGGGTTTTCAACAAATGAACATGTCTCCCCAGTGGAGTCTATTTTGGGGGTGGAGTCACTAGTCAAAGACCACTTCTCAGGATTCCTCTTGTGCATAAGGATTTATGATCCCAAGCTCTGAGAACACAATTATACTTCAAGCAAAGCAATCACAACTTTAAAAATAAACAATAAAATGCTTCTTGATTATCAAGTAAAGAAGTATTGTTTTATTATGGCCCTTTCTTCTCTAACCTAGAAAGGGTACTGGTCGTGGTTCTTTGAGGCTAATATATCATTCCCCAGTAACGAATCCAGTTCGCCCTGTTGTCCCTCGGGTTGTACCTCGACTATATTAGGTATTTCTTTGATTTTCCATGTCAGATATAACTCCAAACAACATAAATAAGGGCTATAGTCCATAAACAAATTCCAAGGAGGGTTGTGCAGTTAGCACCATCTCTGTGCCATTTTAGGTCAATAAGCCAATCCTTTGACCAAGGGAGGGAACCCATAAAAATGGAAGGTATGAATTCTAGTATGTCACCCTAGGTACCTTGAAAATATACTTCGCAAAGCTTGATTGGATTTACAACTAAAATATAAGGTGCATGGGGGAAAATCTCAGCTGCAAAAAGACTATGAATGTTGAATTTAAAAGGGAGGCACAAATATCCCATAAGATAGAAAAGTCAAAATAAGAACAGCTAGGGCGGCTTAATCATAACCCAATTCTCTGAAGGAAGAAATAACAACATTAAATACATCCAACAATAAAACATTAACATGCATTCAAGAAACTATTGAAAACCATACAAGTGAGAAAAATTTCATATCCATATGACTATAGGTATATAGATAAATACATTTCATACTTTTCAAAAGTACATTCAACATCAGATAAGACACTTTTAATTCAAAATACCAATGGCAGTCTCACCTTGGTCCTAGTTTTTAAAGCACAACATCTTTATTTTCATCGGTACAATAGTGCATACAACAGGGGGGATTAATTCATCTTTGCCTTGGTCCCATGCATAATTTATCTAGTCCTATACTACGAAGAAAGAGGCAAAGAAGAAAGAGAATGGACTAATGTTGTAGATCCCAACAACTTTTTTCAGTTTGCAGACTCATAGAAATGAATGAACCTCCTTTTGTGTTTCTTCTTACTAAGTTTAAATATGCTCTCTGATGTTGATTATTCCCTTGTTGTTACTTGGAAATGTCTTTCTTCTAGAATCTGCATCTTTTTGTTGAGGTGGCATAACTGATTTCATGAACAGCTCACCCATAAATATGATTTGTCCACCAAACTTAATTTCTTATTCATCTCTCACTAATGGGTCATTGAAGGACAAAACCAATTCTAGTAGTGAACAACATCAATGTACCCTATCTGGTACTGAACAACATCAGTGAGTAACTTTTTCAGTGTGACACGGGAGGAAATTACCAAATGTTGTGTTGCAAAAAATCATTTGCACAAAGGATTATCTCTTGCCTTGTAATGGTGTGGTATGAAACATACTCGGAAAATGAGGCTTTGTCTTCAGAATCTTCATCCTTGAGGGATCCATTATAAGTGGAATACTGTCAAATGTGAGCTCAATCAAAGATCAAACCCTTTGAGGAAGTCTTCCAAGCCGCAATGGAAATGAGAAACTAGGACGAAGTGAGAGCTCTGACATTGACAATTCCAGGAGGCTCATCCAAGCTTGCAAATGGTCGCTCTCTCAAGCAAGTGGGATGTGGCAGGCATAATAGAGGGCACCTTTTTCCGAATGAACATCTTGATTCCTTGCAATGTTAATTCAATGTGGGATTTGAATTTCCAACCACGATTTGGAATTTGTAATGTTCATTCAACGTGAGTAGTGGTCGGTGCAGCCAATGAGTTATTGTACATATGAAAAACCAAAACTAATCTTATAGGGGATATCATCTCATGCAATAACAAGGGAAACAACCCAAAGGTTGGAGAGGCTGTCTACATGACTACTGAGGGGTGAGACGAGGATTAGGGTAGTGTGCAAAGCAGTGAACTGGAAATGAGTTGGAAGCATATTTATAGATGTAAAATGATAGTGAGGTGGTGGTTTGCATGTAAAAGATTAGATGTAAAATGATGAGTTGGTGATCTGGGGGTTAAGCTAGGATTTCCGTGATGGAAACTCATATATGCGGGCATATGATGATATGTGCAAGTGGGGGGGGATTATGAACGAGAGGTCAAATGGATGGGACAGCTCGACTGTGAATGTGTTGTGAAGCTGAAATGGCGGATTTTTCAAGATTGATATACTAGCTGATTTGCGATGGTTGCGGCTTCGCATGAATTATTAGCCCTTGATCACTCGAATCAATCATATTGTCACATGGAGGAAGAGAGATCCTCTTGTGTGGATGGACCAGATCCAACACTAAAAGACAGACAAATTTCAAGCATAACCATCGGTTGGTGGTAGAACCCTCTACACCGTTAACAATACCGATTCGCTTTGAGAAGGCAGCATAGTTTGATTATGGCCTTTGATAATAAAGTCCCCTTTCTAATCTCGTATCTTGTTATTATGCCTCTGATGATCAAGATATGTTTTAAATGATGCAATATTTAATCTAATACGTTCTCGGGATGAATACCTGTTAACTCCGTTGTATGTTCCTTATGTCGCCAATGGCTTAGATTTATCTTAGGGAGATGCTTGCTTTGATCTGAGTCATGGGAAGAGAGGGACCTCTTAAAGATCTTATACATGTTCTTATGCTGCCAACGATTGGGATTTTCTTTGACAAGTTGCACGATCTATTATGAGCCATTGACAGGATGAACTCACTCTGATACTTGGCGCTTGCTTCGATGCCTCCAACGGTCTAGGTTTGATCTAACAAGATGCACGCTTTAATATTGGTCGTTGGAGGATAACTCCATGTTTTGTCTTTAATGCACGTTATAGTACCTTCAATGGACTATATCAGTTCTAACAAGATGCAAGAATTCATCCGGGCATGGTAGGAAGGGACCCCGCTTATCTTTATTGCTCATTCTAATGCCTCCAATGGTCCATATTTATTATGGGAACGTGCACTGTTGAATCTGGGTCATCAGCGGGAAGTTCTTCTTTTTATCTCCAATGCATATTTCAAATCCTCCAATGGTCTAGATCTGTCCAGGAAAGATGCATGGTCCAATTTAAGCCGTCGGCGAGGAGGAATCACTTGTTACTCCTCTTATTGTTCACACTCTGTGAATAGCTCAAATATTTCTAGGTAATTTGCAATATCCAATCGTGATCATTTACCATTGGGGCCCGACTTCTTTACTATTCAGATTTTAATATTCTTCTTCGTATAAGCATAAATCGGTTACAATCACAGGAACAAAGAGGGTGTCGACACAAACAAAATCCAAGCTTAGTGAGTACCCTATCATTTTATGTAGACCTTGGATAACTACATATGTGGATACATTCGATGTGGACCAGGGGATATGACTATTACAAATGGTTCTTCTCATAAAAATTTAACCCTTTACCCACCTGCTAAACCATTTTTTGACACATAAACTCCTCTCATGGGTAGAATAAAAAGAAGATCGTTATCAAACTATTTACCCAATTCTTACAATAGAACTGCTCTTGCACTCATAAATTTAGAGGACGACACAATCATATGAAATGACGTTCAAAATATTTATCCAAACTCTGTAAAAATTGAAGAAATATGTACACAAGAGAAAGGGGGATCATCTCAACATCTTCGAGAGGCACCAAATGCTTGGAAAAAATTATTCACATTAGAGGAAGGCAATTCTTCCACTAAGCTTGTTAAAATTTCTCTAGGAAAAATGTTAAAATCAACAAAAATCTAGACTCTACCCAAGAACATAAATTATTAACTGTCCTTAAAAAGCAATGGAAAATTTTGCTTGGGATTATCAAGATTTGAAGGGATACATCTAGACATTTATAGTCATCACATCTACATCAAATATGATGCCCTTTCTATCATACAACCTCAAAGGAGAATGAATCCTACATTAAAAGAGATTGTAAAAACAAAACTTCTAGACGTGGATTTCAGTTATCCCATCTTTGTCAGTGAATGGGTGTCACCATTAGTCATTGTCCCAAAAAAAGGAGGAAAATGGAGAATATGTGTAAATTTTAGGGGACTTAACAAATGCACTAAGAAAGATAATTTCCCATTACCTTTCATTGATCAAATGTTAGATGTTTTATTTGGGAAAAAAGTACTTATCTTTTCTAGATGGATTCAATGGATAACATTGAATTCAAAATCATCTTGAGGACCAAAACAAGACAACCTTCACTTTCCCTTGGGGTACATTTGCATATAAAGTCCTTCATTTTTCCTATGTAATGCCCCTGTAACTTTCCAACGAGCTATTTTAAGCATTTTTCCAGATTTCTTGTATACAAACATGGAAATTTTCATGGACGATTTTACACCTTATGGGGAAAACTTCCAAGAATCCTTGAATACCCTAGAAAAGGTATTGAAAAGATTTATTTAAAGGAGTGTGTCCTTGAGCAATGACAAATCCAATACGATCGTGGATGAAGGATAGTCTTAGGCCACCATATCTCCTCTCAAGGTATTAAGGTTGATCCATCCCAAATATAAATCATTCTGAAACTGCCACCGCCAAGTAAACAAAGAGATGTAAGAAGATTTTTAGGCTATTAAGGATGTAACTACAAGATATCCATCAAAGAATTCAACAAAATAGCTTTGCCATTATTCACCTTACGAACAAAATATGTTGAATTTGTATGGACAAACCATTGTCATAAGGAATTTGAAAACATAAGAGATAAGATTGTGACAACCCCTGTTCTACAAGGGCCAAATTGGAATATTCCATTCCAAGTGTACTCACATGCCTTGGAGAAAGCAATTGGAGCAATCCTTGAACAACAACAAGAAAAATAACCTTATCCCATATACTATATCAGCAATAACTTTTTTCTAGAATTGAGTTGAATTATACTGTCACATAAAAGGAATTACTTTTGGTGATTCATTCCATCAACAAATTTTGACACTACATCACAGAATATGCAATGTATGTGCATAATAAGCATTCAAAATTTGTTACTTAATGAATAAATTCAAATGTTAATGGCATAATTAAGGTGGTCACTACTTTTTCAAGAATTTGATCGGATAATTGTTGATAAACCAAGAAAACATAATGTTGTAGCGTATTTTTTCTCAAGACTAATCCATGTTGTATATTATGAGATTGTTGAGGATGCCTTCCCATATGAACATCTCTTTGTAATCTGAACCAACACCCCTTGGTTTGTAGATATGGCAAACTGTCTAGCCTCAAGAAAATTTCCTCAACATTTCAGCTACCAAGAGCGATGCAAAATCATCAAAAAAATTACAACTTACTCTTGGATAAAAGGCTACCTCTTCAAACAAGAACTAGAATAAATCCTAAGAAGATGTGTTAGGTGTTATGGAAGATGAAGTACATGATATATTGCATGCATGCCATGATGAACCCTGTGGTGGTCACTATGTAGGTAAGAGAATAGCCTATAAAATTTTACAAGTAGGATACTATTGCCCTACCCTGCATAAGGACACCGAGCAATATGTTTCCCAAGGTGATGAGTGTCAAATAATGGGAAATCCCACTTGTAGAGATGAAATGCCCCTTTAGCCACAAGTCTAATGTGAGACATTTCATAAATGGGATATAGATTTTGTGGAACACATAAATCCCCCATCAAATCAAAAGCATCACATCCCAGTATGCATTAACTACTTAACAAAATGGACATAAGTAAAAGCTATGAAAAGCGCCAAAGAAGAGAGTGTACCCAAGTTCTTAAGTGAAGACATTTTATCTAGATTTGTAATCCCAAGAGAAATAGTCGTTGATCGAGATTCCCAATTCACGTCAAATTTAATTCAGAATCTTATGCAATTAAATAATTCAAACATAGATAGTCAATTGCATATCATCCTTAGGCAAATGGGAAGGTAGAAGTGACTAATAGGGAATGGAAAACATTCTCACCAAAATAATTTAACTTCACAAGAAATATTGGGGAAACAAACTAGTTCATGTTGTGTGGTCCTATAACACAACATCAAAGACACAATAGGGTTTACCCTGTATGAATTGGTTTATGGTAAGAAAGTCATGTTCCCAATAGAATTTGAGCATAAAACACTAAGAACATGTTTAGATTTAAACCTATACTTGTCAACGACCTAAAAACAAAGGATCAACCAACTCAATGCACTTGATGAGTACATATGACTGGATTTATTCCATACAAAAGTCATCCAATAACAAAGAAAGAAATAAAATGATAAATTTGTAAAGACCAGACAATTCCATGTAGGAGATTAGGCCCTTCTCTGTGACTCCAAATTCAAGGACTTCAAAGGTAAACTATGGACAAGATGGTTGGGGCCATGTGAAATAGACACATGCTATAGAAATGCCTTAGTCAAAATTAGAAAAATAGATGATGAAAAAATTCCACTTCTAGTAAATGGACATAGTTTGAAACTCTACAAAATGAAAACGACAAGAAGAATTCACAAGGAATGTTCGACACAAGAGTTTAACCTTGATTAATCGAGAGTAGAAATGCTCTCCTATCTATGTGACTAGGCGAGAAAAAAAACTCAAGTGAAAACCTCATTTAGAAGCATTTGGGACATTTCATGGCTTGAAAACATCCAAGGATACAAGCCTCGACTCGTAGAAAAAAACAAACAATAATAAAAAAAATCTCAAATAAAAACCTCGTTTAAAGGCATTTGAGACAACTCATGGATTGAAAACATCCTTGGAGGCAATCTGTGAACTTCAATAATTCAAATTTATAAAATAAAAACACACTAATAAGATTCTCTGATTTTGTTGGTACATCAATGGAGTAAGATTTTCAAACTACAAAAACTCTTGAAGATCAACACCATTTCAAAAATCAATAATACATCTTCCTAATTGACATTATATTCCCCAGTCATATCCCTGCTTTCAATTATCATATCCCTAGCCTCACTTTTTCCCCTTCCATGACATACATAAACATTTCATTCCATTGTCCCATTTCAACCTTACAAACTTACAACAACCTCTCTCTAGAGATCCATGCAAATACATATCTAAGCAAACGACATCTATCGGCCTCCACTAACTAGCAAACCCACCATTTATATAGATCTCTACACCACAACAAATCAAAACTCATCATCAAACATGTAAGTAGCATGAATGCAAGAACACACACGTTTCATCTCTCCAATCACATCACTACCATCGATCGCGATAATTTCCAGGTATGTCATACATTTGTTATTGGTAGCATGCAAACAACCATTTTCAAAAATATTTCAAATCATTTTCTTTGATGTGGTAATCAAGATATAAAATAGGGGAGGCATTGAAGGTCCATTGCTTACTATGATTTCAAGATAGCACAAATTGTGAAGACCTAATTATGGTCATAATGAGTATGAGCTATCACACACTTAGAATTTTTTTATCACCCGAGAGGCTCCATTTGTTAAAAATCATACTACATGCAAATCAGTGAAGAGCATTGAGAAAGGTTCAAGATAGTTGTGACAGAGGAGTTCACACCAGAGGAGGGGATGAGCAATATCAGCACCAAACACATGTAAGAATATAATGTTATATTCCCCCCTAACTACAGTGAAAATACATCACTTATCCTGAGTTCGTAATTATAGCGATTATCGTAATAGGGTTATAAGGGAAAGCGTAATTGCACCATGGGATGAGGTAGCTTACCATATCATGAAGTATCTCATTTGTGAGGGGAAAATAAGCAGAGTCTATGCTTGCCATTTTAGATTCCTTCATCAACTCAGGAGTCTTACTCATGAAAACCTACGCATAACTTGACTATTCCCTACTTCCCTCTATAAGCAGCAAAGTAAATGAGAAAGAAGGTTCAAGAAGGTAAGGAGGATGCACTGTTTCACCATGGGCTTATCAAATTCATTACCATGATGCTCTGGATATATAAAATCCTCAAGTCTAATGGGAATAGTTTGTCAATATGGATGAAGCAACCTTTGTAGCTAACCAAAAAGAAGTCTCTGAAGCCACTTTTTTCCAAAATAAAAGAAAAATGGGAATCATCTAAGAAACATAAGGATTATAAAAGAGGAAGAGTAGATGAAGTAGATGAGGAAGTAGCAACCACTCTAGTGAAATTAAGGACCCCTGGTAACAATGCATCAGTCATAAAAAGAGAGGGACAAGCTTCAAGATAGAAAACGTAACCACTCAACAAAAGGACAAAGACAAGGTCTCAAGCCACAAGGATGGTAAAAAACATACCTCCCATTTCCTCCACCATATGCATCAATGAGGACAAACCTGACCCAAACCATATCTTCTTAGAACATGAATACAAAGACCTCGAGTTACAAAATCTTCGAGATGAGCTAGAAAAAACTAAATTGGAAGCTCTACAACGGAAATCCCTAACAGAGACAAAGCATATAGGGGAAGGAACCAGTGGCGAGCCATCACAACCAAGCCTTGGGAAACAATTGGAGATCTTACAAGAAAAGCTTCATATAATGAAGGCTCAACTGTTGACGGATAAGTATGTAAGTACGAACACGAACTGACCTCCCTATTTTAGACAGTTTAAACTAGAGAAAAACGGACAGAAACACACTTCTTTCTCTAATTTCTCAAAACATAAACATAATTGGATAGGAGGCTAACATGTGATCTCAAGGTTTTCATCGCTTTAATCTTCTATCTTTCAGTCTGATGTGATCTTGGTAAAACACCTACACAAGATAAGAGAATAAAAGATACAAGGGCAATTACAAAGAACCTATGCATACAAGCAAGGAAGAGTGCAACAAGAACTATGAACAAGTTATTGTGGGAAAGAAAATGTATTCTCTATATTAATAAATAATAAAGAGACTCGATCTATACAACCAATAGCCTTGGTGTTTTAGGCTTCCTCCCAAAGGAGCCTTTGCCTCAACTTAATCACCTTGCTCCAAAAGAATGACTATCAAGGAATGGCCACAACACTATGGAACTATCAGAATTTCTCCATCGTTTGGCTATCAAATCAAATAATCCCCGTGCCTACTCTATTGGATTGGGATTGTATTTATTAGCTCAAATGGATAGATGGGATATGAGAGGATAAGGGGAGAAGAATAGGAAAGGATCCCAAAGGTTCGGGAATTTGGCTGAGATCCACCCAAATAGGAAGAGATGACTGTCCAAGAGGGCTTTGTTCCATAATCCCCTCAAACATTCTCTTTCCCCCTTCATAAAGACAATGTTGCACTATGTATAAAAGCAACATGAGACAGTGTCACAAGCTATGGTGATGCAACATGCAACATCAAGGATTGTCGCAGGTTATCAAAAAGCAAACTACGACAACCTCTCAAACTGGGGTTTTTGAAGGGAAATTTCCTCATGAGTTTCATCTTCCAAACAAGCTCCTGCATATTATTCAGGGATTATGGCAAAGGAAAAGGAACATTATCCACTATCATGATGATGATGAAAATTACATATAACATCGACACATAGATAACATGAGGAAATTAGAAGAAGAAAACAAAGTACCAAAGGATAAATTGAAATAATGCAAGCAGGAATTGGCTAATAAAATGTAGAAGATAGATATATTGGAAGCCTCTACCTCCAAGATGGAAAAAGTGGTCGAAGAAACACTAAATTGTAGACCTCCTCCAAGGGTCTACACACTCCTTTTGAAGGAAAAATAGTACAGATTCCAGATGGATAAGTTAGCAAAACAACTCCCCTATATGGTAGATACACCTAAATATTTTGTGGAGGAATTTCTTCAATGGGACGAGGAAGAAAAGGACCTACTAAGTGAAGTATACCTCCACTACTACATCTTACCACACCCCTACAGATGGTTTCTAAACCCTCGTGTAGGGGAGGTTTCATGTAGGCAATAAACTTTGATTCATTCACGAGATCTAAAAACCATGAAAACACTCAAGAATGGAAAAATAACTATATTTTATTCCTTTTCCTTCACTGACTATTACAATGAAAGATCAACCCCTTATAACTACTATCTAATATTTTCAAAAATTGCTAATCTTAAAAAATTCCCGCATGACTCTAAAACTGACCAATAACTAAAAGCTAACCAGAGCGACACTAGTTGTCAACTCGCTTTTCTGATTAGGTGCAAAAACAAAGAGATAAGTGATTATTACAAATTAAAAAAATCCCCAAAAAACACTAAAACCCCAATTTGAGGCATAATATGAAGGAATTTGGCCCCGGAAGAGTGTCGAAATGCGGACCAATTAGAAACGTCTATCGGTCATTACAGTGAACTCTTTGAGACGTAAATTCCTGTTAAATTTCATCCCAAATGGATAACCAAGTCAAAAGTTATGACCCTCGAAAATGCCTGCATCATTCTTCAAACTGCTGCCACTTAATGGGATCTATGTTCGACAAGTCCCCTTCTGTAATCCATGTACTCTTTGTTGGTGCTAAGCCCTCCCACTAGACTAGATATTGGTTGTATTGGCCTTGTCAAGTATGAAGGGTCTTCTTATCTAAAATATGCACAATCTTTTCCTTTTTCTTGCTCGGAATGGTCTATTCCAATCCACATCCACCTCGTTGTCATCATCGATATGGAAAATGTATAAATAAATAAAGTTAAACACAGGGAAAATATCGATATCAACTGGTAAATTGACCTTATAAGCATTGCCGTTAATTTTCTTGATAATCTTGAAAGGACAAATTTTCTTATAATTCAATTTATGGTAGATTCCTCTAGGAAACTGCTCTTTCTGTAAATAAACCATCACGAAATCACCTTCATTGAATACTTGATGTCATTAGGGAGCATCTTTTATAATTTTGTTCTGCTCATTACTCGCCTGCAACTTTTGTCTGAATTTTCACTACAACTGTTGAATGTGTTTTGCAAATGCTTCCCCATCATCACTGATTCTATCCCCAAGCGGTAGCTACACCAAAAAATCTTGAATTTATATCGTAAACAATCCAAAATGGATATTTACCTGTAGATCTATTCACTGAACTATTGTAGGCAAATTTTGCTTGAGGTAAATTCAAATCCTGCTACTTGGGATTCTCTCCAACAATGCTCCGTAATAGGTTTCCCAAGCTCCAATTTGCTACCTTGGTTTTCCCATCTGTTTGGGGGTGATAAGTACTACTAAATTGTAATTTAGTTCCCATTTTCTTCCATAAAGTCCTCCAAAAATGATCCAAGAACCAAGTATCTCTATCAAACATAATATTTTTTGGAACACCATGCAATCTAACAATTTATGGAAGAAAAAAAACAATTCTGCCACCCTTTATGCATCACTAGTTTTCTTGCAAGCAATGAAATGAGCCATTTTAGAGAACCTATCAACAACCACAAAAATGGAAAGAATACCTCATTGTGTGTTTGGGAGCCCCAACACAAAGTCCATGCTCAGATCTGTCCATGGGTCTATGGGCACTAGTAATGGCATGTACAACCCTATATTCTGTGAGTGTCCTTTAGCCATTTGACAAATATTACACTGTGCCACATATCTGGTTATATCCTTTTTCATATTTTGCTAGTAATACTTATCTTCGAATAAGGATAGTGTCTTATCCTTTCCAAAATGTCCTGCCAATCCACTACTATGAAATTCTCTGATAATATTTTATCTCATAGAACCAACTGAAATGCATCATTGTTTTCCTTTAAAGAGGTAGACATCTTGCATAAAATATTCACCCTGAATAAGATCCATGTTCCCAATGACTAGATTCTTCAACTGTTCCACAATCTCCCAAAAATCATTATCATATGCATAGAGATCCTTCAATGCAGCAAACCAAATTACTTGATTTTCCATAGTTTTCAAAAGAATAGTGCGCCAACTCAAGCATCTGCAACTTGATTCTACCTTCCTGATTTGTGCTTCAGAACAAAGGTGTGGCCTTGTAAGAAAGATATTCATTTTACATGTTTACTATTCAATTTCTCTTGGGTGTTTACATATTTTATTGCAATGCGATGGGTAAATAACACAAACTCTTTTGGCAGTAAATAATGCCTCCAATGTCGCAATGCTTGCACAATTGCATAAAATTCTACATCATATGTGGAGTGGTTCTTTCTTTACTCATTCAACTTTTCACTAAAAAATGCAATTGATCTACCTACTTGGCTAAGTACAGCTCCAATGTCTACATGTGAAGCATCACAGTCTACCTCAAACACTTTATCAAAATTTGGTAAGGCTAATATAGATGCCTTGGTTACCTTCTTCTTTAGAAACTTAAAACTTTCCTTAGCTTCATTGGTCCACTTGAATGTCGTGCATTTGGTGCAAGCTATTATGGGTGCTACAATACTACTCAAATTTCGAATAAATTTTCGGTAAAAGGTGGCCAACCCATGAACACATCTTACCTCTGTTATGATCCTAAGACTAAGCCACTGCAAAATTGCTCTGACCTTCTCTGGATCAATCTTGACTCCTTCTATTAAGATGACAAAACCCAGAAATACCAAACTTTCTTGTAGGAACCTGCATTTCTTCATGTTTGCATAAATCTAATGTTTTCTCAACGCATCTAATATAATATTTAAATGCTACAAGCGATCTTCTTTGTTGCCATTGAAAACTAGAATGTCATCAAAATAAACGACAACAAAATTACCAATATAAGGTCGAAGCACAGTATTCATCAATTGCATATAGGTACTAGGTGCATTGGACAACTTGAATGGTATCACCATCCATTCATATAGTCCATCCTTGGTCTTGAAGGCAGTTTTCCATTCATCCCCTTCGTGAATCCAAATCTAGTGGTATCCACTTCGCAAATCAATTTTACTTAAATATTTAGCTCCGGCTAGCACATCTATCATGTCGTCCAAGCGCAGTATAGGAAACCGATAATTGATGGTAATTTTATTGATTTCTCTGCTATTTGTGCACATCCTCCACGTATTATCTTTTTTTGGTGTCAACAATTCTAGTACAGCACAGGGACTCATGCTTTCTCTTACCACACCTTTATTTATAAGCACCTCTACTTGTTGGTTGAGCTCAACATGTTGAGTAGGACTCATCCTATAGGTTGCCTGATTAGGTAAAGATGATCCTGTGATTAGATCAATGTGATGTTGAATATCCCTCTTTGGTGGAAGACCATTAGGTAGTTCATTAGGGATAACATCAACATATTCTTCTAATACCTTGGGCACTTCAGTAGGTATTGGTATATCTTCGTCGACTCCTTTTTGCACTATTAATGCATAGCATAATCCTGTTGCCTTCATTTCCTTAACAAGCTCTCTTTCTGACAACATATTCTTAGTGTTCCCTTCATCCTTAAGGGGCAATAAGACGACTTTTGATCCATACTTCCAAAAGTTGTAGGTATTATTTTCTCCATCATGCATGAATTTTATGTCATATTGCCAAGGCCTCCCCAATAACAAATGGCATGCATCCATTGGAATGACATCACACCATACTTCATCTTTATAAGTCTTACCGATGGAAAACTTGATCAAACATCTCTTATTAATGGTGATTGTTGACACAAATATTCGTCACCTATATTACTAGCCTACAAATTGTTACAAGTCATATAGAAAATAAATAAATATTATTATAATAATAGATGGGAACCAGAAAGTGATGATGTTATCATGGGAAAATAAATTTGTTCAGATTGCATGGCAGGTTTTCATCCTCAACCTCAAATTGGTTGCTCATCGTGATTAAAGTTTTATTTGGTTATGTGGTACATCATTTGGGTTGTTTTCATCAAAATGGCAAAAGGTAATAATGTGGTGAATTTATAAGGGTTAATAGCATCGACATTTCAAGGTTGGATAGCTTTTACCATTCATCACAATGCTCGGTCTTTATATAGTTTATCTCATGCTATGGACAAAGTTTGATAGCTCATCGTGATTAAAGTTTTATTTGGTTATGTGGTATATCATTTGGGTTGTTTTCATCAAAATGGCAAAAGGTAATAATGTGGTGAATTTATAAGGGTCAATAGCATCGCCATTTCAAGGTTGGATAGCTTTTACCATTCATCACAATGCTGGGTCTTTATATAGTTTAGCATCGCCATTTCAAGGTTGGATAGCTTTTACCATTCATCACAATGCTGGGTCTTTATATAGTTTATCTCATGCTATGGACAAAGTTTGATAGCACAAGTTTTATTTGATTAAAAATGAAGGTATATTTATATATCTCATATTAATCTTTCATGTGGATCGAGTTACATTTGACCTAATTAATATGGATTATCCTATTGTTGACCAACCTAACAATATACATATTAATCCGATCAACATGATGGTTTTAACAATGATCATTAGATTGGGCATACATTATACAAGATTATATGTATTGATTGACAGTTTTGAGTAGTATAAAGTTGGCAGAATGAATGTATTTGCTCATTAGGTTGGGCATACATTATACAAGATTGACAGTTTTGAGTAGTATAAAGTTGGCAGAATGAATGTATTCGCATTTATAAATGTGACCTGGCATCACGATTCAAAAAAAAATATGGAATTTAATGAGGCTGTCAGTTGTGGCTTACATGGCAAAGGTTGTTTTTGGGTCTTGTGACTTGGCTTGATATGCAGTATATATGTGGATTTTTCATTGGTAAGGCATATCGTGTTGGAAAGCATGTTGGAAGTGATCCCAAAGCATTATTCCTAGCATTGAATATCCTGCACATCAACTTTTAATGCGATTTTTCTCGAACTTTTCACTTGTTTTGGAGGTCAAATTTACCATTTTTCCTGGAGATAGTTCTGTGGTTTGCATATTGGAAAACAATAACAGCTTGCTACAACTCAGAAGAGGTTCTTGGAAGCTAGAAAAGCATAGAAACTCATAGTAAACTCAATATCAAATGCTGAATTTGCATACTAGATATTATGGCTCTATTTGATTGTTAGTTTGCAAGCATTTTCTCCCTTCCCTACCATCAAAATTGTTGCTTGAAAATCAATTGATTGATTAAAAGATTGAAGCTTTTTATTGCAAGTGTAAATGGTGGAAAATTTATGTGAAATGAGGAAAAGGCACGATTACAATTTTTGTTTGGTTTTTGGTCTGTTTTTGGTCTGTTGTTGTTGGGATAATTATTTTTTAAATGAGTCTGTGGTCTCTCAACTCTCCTCATTCCTCTTGCTGTTTTCAATCGAAGAAATGAAGTTTGAAGGGATTGATTCATTTGTCTTTTTGATGAAGTTATATATATCAATCTTAAAAAGTTGTGAAATTCAGAATACTTATAGCCCGGATACAAGCCACAAACATATAATGCAACTCACTTGCTAGGGTCTTCATCTATATTCATCAACTGTCAATACAAAGTAGACAGTTATGGGAAACCCTAATTTGATGACCTGGAATTTTATTGTCAATTGTCTTCGTTTGAGCCAGGCTAAATAAATGAGGAATTGTTTGTTTCAGCTCAATGCATATAGCCTCTAGGTCATTTCGACCTTCTCCAAACTTGTATTTCGCATTCAAGTTGAAATCAAATTTGGTTTTGAATCTTATTGATGAATTCTTTAAAAAATGTCGTGTTGAATGGAGATATTATTTTTTATGGTTAAATGAAGGCACATATATGATAAATTTGTAGTAAATGAAGCTTTAGAATTGATATACATAATACACTTTGTAATCTTAGGTTTTGAGCCATTCACATAAGCAAAGATGCAAATGTTGAAGACTTAAGTTCCTCATGTAAGGTTGAATTGAGTCTTATTCTAAAAAATTTCAATGGATATAAATTCCAGTAAGCCTGTAATGTAAGATTCAAATCATCTATGCAAAAGATTTCCCCAATTATGTTTCTTGAGGGTTCAATGTACAGTGTGGAAGGACGTGTATGTTGAATTGGTGTCTTGAAGTCATGTCAGTTATGAAGCATGAACTCATTGTTAAGATTTGGTTGCAAAATGGAAATGTCAAAATAAGTTTGTATTCAATTTGTCAAAGCTTGTTTCCTATCCTGTAGATTTAAGATAAGATCATGATTTGCAGTATGTGATGGCAAAGTAAAACAGTTAACTGTGTTATCTCTAATGGAATCTCAACGCAATGCTGAATTTGCAATACAAAGTCTAGGTTAGGAATACTATATACCTACCTTGATTATGATGCTTTGAGCTTAATATACAGTTTTGAGAATAATTTTTATAAGGTTATGAGGTTGTCACGCATGACAATTATTTTATATTGCAACCGAAAATATTAAAATAAAATCAGTCAAATCATTTTGAATGGAAATCTTTTACAGTTATGGTGATAAGTTTCCTGTGGCTGCGAATGTTAGAGACAAGAACTTCATATCATTGAGTGATAGTGAATCAAATCTTTAATAAAGGGGAATGATTTTAAGATAAGTGGATGTGATTACATGTAATCGCATTATGCTTGTGAAGCATTTCACTGATTGTAAAAAAGAAGCATGTTTTTTCTTGTTTTGCCAACTTGAAATGAAGACTCTGTTATTTTTGTTAAAAGTAATAAGAGGATGCACGTTACTCATACTTAACAGTCTTATATAAACAATAAAGGCTCTTTGTACAGAATTGAGGGTTTTTGTTTCAAATTTTGAAGAGTTGATGAATGGTGATAACTACACAGTGCATTGTATGAGTATATATATGGATGACAAGTATGTGTTGTGAATATATATGTATGTGTTTGAGTATATGAGAATATATGGATGACAAGTATGTGTTGTGAGTATATATGTATGTGTTTGAGTGTATGAGTATATATGGATGACAAGTATGTGTTTGAATATAAGCAAGATATCAAATGCATGGACATTGTTTGATGACTGATACTAATATTGAAAAATTATGGATTAACGAACATGTGTTATCCATTATTCCCTTCATCTGCTTTTCATCTTTGGTCCATCCACTTCCCTTGTCTTCTCTGAAAATTTCCCTTCCCCCGTGTTCAAAAGAAATGAGTGGAGATGAGTGTTTGCAGTTGATATAAGTGAATGATTTCAATCATGTTTGGTTCATTCCCTGCTCCCCTGTATCTAGATCGTGTGTATGATTAACTTTCACATATGGAGCCATTAATAAACTATTTAGCATGAAAATTTATTTGATATGCTTTCTATTGTTTGCGCTCGTACTGATCTATTCCTTCATCACTTTAGATGAGTTTTTTTAGCAGGGGTGGCCATAGAGGAAACATAGACAATAGAGAAAATAGAGGCAATTGATAGAGAGGCCAACAACCTCGTTGGCAAAGAGGAAGTAATAATACCTCTTTTTTTAATCAAATACTACATACTGGTTTTCTTAATCTAGTTGGCCAAGGCCAAATACCTCTTGTACAGCCTTATGTAAGGCCCCATGTTCAATCCTAGCCAAGGATAATTGGGGTACCTGTTCCATCACATGTTTCAATGCAACCAGAGCCCCATAATAACAATGGATGGAACCATATTGTTCCAAATTACCAGCCTTCAGGTATTAGAGGGTGGCCTGCTTTGTCTTTACCATTGCTACAACCTCCTCCCATTGATCAGCATCCAGATCATAAGGTGGCCTTTGTTGCTTCCTAGGTTCCACCATTACCATGTGTCAAGTTGTCCAAAGTAGTCCCTAGTCAATGACTCCAGATGAAATGGAAAAAAAACAACAAAACATGTTAGTCTAGGTTGCTCCAAAGGGTCATCTCACTCCATCACTTCACACCCCTTTTAGCCATCAAAGGGAAACATCCCAGCATATGTTCAATCAAAAACCAAGCAGCACAATCAGTTCAGTAGAGAGAGCAATCAAGCAAGAAAGATACTCCAAAAGGGAGTGGAAAGGGACCTATTGCTTCTCACAAAAGATACTCCTTTTAGCTTGGTTGATGAACGATACTTTTATTTATTTTTACTGGCAGACGTGCATTTGAACTATGTTTCATGTGCATATTTATAGTCACGATCTACAGTTTTGATACTTACGGAACAATTTGAGATATATTTTGGCTCACACTTTAGAAATCTAAGTTATTCTTGATAATGACATGTTTTGGGCTTATTCATAAACATGGATGCGTATTGAAATATTTTCACTATTGTCATTTATGATTATAAGCATGGGAGTTGCATTTATTTAGTCGTGCCTTATATTCTCAAAAGGATAAAGTGAAAGTGGGGATTATACGAAAAGGTAAAAGGGGTCTTACCTATTATTACTATTATTATATCATACTATTAACTTGCCTTATGTTACCCTAACTATTTCTTAACTAAAAGGTAATTTCAAACTACCCAAACTTCTTTCTTCAAAGATAAAGAGGGAGTCACAAGGAGATTCAAGGCAAGAGTTGAGAGAGGAAAGATTTTTGATAAAAGGTTAGCTCTTGATCTTCAAAAATAAAGACGGAGTCAAGGCAAGTTACCCTAACTATTTCTTAACTAAAAGGTAGTTTCAAACTACCCAAACTTCTTTCTTCAAAGATAAAGAGGGAGTCACAAGGAGATTCAAGGCAAGAGTTGAGAGAGGACAGATTTTTGATAAAAGGTTAGCTCTTGATCTTCAAAGATAAAGAGGGAGTCACAAGGAGATTCAAGGCAAGAGTTGAGAGAGGACAGATTTTTTATAAAAGGTTAGCTCCTGATATTCCTTAATCCATTCATTTATGAGTTATTTGAAGGGTGAAGATTTGCTTGTTGACAACATAAGAATATTAAAGGTGGCACAAGAGGATCCAATTGTAGCATTGTTGTTTATCAGAGAATTAAGGTTGTTTACATGTTTTGATAGTTTGTTCATTTATGTTACAATTTGGATTAAGTTTTCAATACTAATAGGAATTGTTTTTGCATAATCCAATTGTGGCATCTTAAAATTTTAATTGATCCAGCAAGACTCTGTTTTTATTCTTTCTTTTGTAATTACCATAAGTTTATGTATGATGACCAATACCATCTTAAACTTCTAAGTACTTTTCTAGTCCATTCCTTAGCAGAGGTCTGAAAAGAAGATCCTTAGATTGTAACTCAAAGTTATTATTAATAAAGTATGTTGATTCTTTATCTCATTTGGAGAGTCTTTCTTATCTATTATTGAATTTTTGCTTTCTTTTTCTATATTGTTATATTTGTGATTTAAGCAAAATCTTTATCAACATTTTTTGTTATGTTTATTTTTTATTTCACCACTTAAAAAGAAAAGCATCATATTCAAGCAATAAATGCTTGTAGACTGGTTGATGTTAATGTAATTCGTTTTTAAATCGGGGTAACATTCCTGACTATCTTACATTAGCCCAGTAAGATTCGAAATTGTAGGTCTAAGATTTTCATTCATTTGCATCAATAGTGTTTTCATTACCTTTTTTGAACCATGCAATTCGGTAAGGATGGGGTTGTGTTTCACAGCATAATTTCAACTTATCTACCATCTCCTTGGAAACTATATTCTCACAAATGCCACTATCAACAATAACTTAACATACCTTTCCCTCAAAAGTGCACTTGGTTCAAAAAATATTTGTCTAAAGACATGAATCTTCATTGTTGCTACTCTGTCTTTGCTCTTTTTTGGGAATCACCATTGACCTCCATATCATGAGATTCTCCCTTATATCGGGCAGGACTTCATATTCAGCTCCTTCTTCTTCATTCTTAGATTGGACCAAGTTTAAACTAGGTTGTTGTCCTTGCTTCGGCACTTGCATGTTATAATTTGAGCATTCAAATGTTCGATGACCCTCTACACCATACCTAAAACACACACAAAGGTATTCCTCTACCACCACTGTAACCTATACCCCTCTGAAATCCTCTTCCCGTATTTGATTCAGGTTATCTTGTCGAGTATTTTATGCTTTCTCATCTCCTTAGGATGATTCGCCTCTGCCATAGTTAAAACCACCTTATAAGGCAAATGATGTACCCCTCCTTGCTCCTATATTCCCTTGAGAAAATTGTTAGTTTTGTATTTCCTTTGCCTTTAAGGCTAATTGGTATGCCTCTTCCACACTACGAACCCTATGCATGCTCAATTCATCTTAAATAGAAAATTTCAAACAATTCACATACCTTGCATCCAATTGCTCATCATTTTCCTGGTGATCCACACAAATGGACAACTAATAAAACTCGTGTGTGATTTCCTCCACGGTGGACAGATTTTGCTTCAAGTTCTGAAATCTACAAAAAAGGGTCTGTGCATAGTCCAAAGGCAAACAAAATTCTTGCAAAATTTTCTACATCTTAATCCAGGTCCTAATTTTGACTTCTTTTTTTTCTTTTTTCTTTTTGCACATGATCCCACCAAATCATGGCGTGACACTTCAACTTGGTGCATGCAAATTTCACCTTCTTTTACTCTAACATAGGCTTCCATTCAAAAAACAATCCATGGCATTCAACTAATCTATTAACTCCTTTAGTTTAAGACTCCCTGCATATTCTGAAACTTCCATCTTGATCCCATCATTTCTCCCTTCTAGAGCCCTGAGCATCCTTTCTTCAAAAGTCATGCACCCTAATTGTTCTTCTTCATGTTCTATACGTTGATCTACATATCTATTGTATATCTCCTCGTCATATGCTTCTCTTTGTATTATTCTCTGACTAGCCAGCATGTTTGTAAGATCTGCTACTTGCCTTTGGAGGTTTTGCATATCTCTATGCATATGAGGAAGACCTGCTCTTCCTCTTCCTCTCCCAGCCATCTTCTTGCTCTAATACCAGATAATGTAGCGAATAAAATTTGATTCATACACGAGATCTAAAAACCATGCAAACACACAAGAATAGAAAAATAAGTAACTTTTATTCCTTCTCCATCACTAACTATTACAATGAAAGTTCAACTCCTTATAACTACTATCTGAGATTTTTGAAAATTGCTAATTTTAGAAAATTCTTGCATGACTCTAAAATTGACCAATAACTAAAAGCTAACTAGAGCGACACTATTTGTCAATTCGCTTTTCTAGTTAGGTGCATAAACTAAGAGATATTTGATTATTACAAATTTAAAAAATCCCGAAAAAAAAACACTAAAACCCCAATTTAAGGCATTATGTGAAGGAATTTGGCCCCAGAAAAGTGTCGAAACAAGGCTCGAGCAGAAGCATCTAATCAATCACTGTAGTGTACTCTTTGAGATGCAACTTCCTGTTAAATTTCAACCCAAACGAATAACCAAGTCAAGAGTTATGACCCTCGAAAATCCCTGCATCATTCCCATCTTGTTGAAAAGAACGTAGTTCCTGCAAGTTATTGTCTTCAAACTGCTGCCACTTAACAGGATCTAGGTTCAGCAAGTCCCCCTATGTAATTCATGTACTCTCTGTTTGTGCTAAGCCTTCCCACTATACCAAATATCAATTGTTATATTGGCCTTGTCGAGTATGAAGGGTCTTCTTATCTAAAATATGCGCAATCTTTTCCTTTTTCTTGCTCGGAATGGCCTATTTCCAACCCACCTCCACCTCACTGTCATCACCAAGAGCATCCCCATGGAAGATATATAAATCAGAAACGTTAAATCCAGGGTAAATTTTGAGATCATCTAGTAAATCGACCTTATAAGCATTGTCATTAATTTTATTGAGAATCTTGCAATGACCAATTTTATTATACTTCAATTTGTGGTAGGTTCCTCTAGGAAACCACTCTTTCTGTAAATAAACCATCACTAAATCACCTTTATTGACTACCTGATGTCATTGGTGAGCATATTTTATAATTTTGTTATGGTCCTTACTAGCCTGCAACTTTTGTCTCACTTGTTGCTGCAATTGTTGAATGTGTTTTGTAAATGCTTCCCCATCATGATTGATTCTATCCCCAAGCGATAGCTGCACCAAATCTAGGACACACATAGAATTTCTACCATAAGCAATCTAAAATGGATATTTACCTGTATATCTATTCACTAAACTATCATAGGCAAATTTTGATTGAGGTAAATCCAAATCCCACTACTTGGGCTTCTCTCCAACAATGCTCCATAACAGGTTTAACAAACTCTGATTTACTACTTCGGTTTTCCCATTTGCTTAGGGGTGATAAGCACTACTGAATTGAAATTTAGTCCCCATTTTCTTCCATAAATTCCTCCAAAAATGACCCAAGAACCAAGTATTTCTATCTGAGGTAATAGTTTTTGAAACACCATGCAATCTAACAATTTATGAAAAAAACAATCATGCCACCCTTGATGCATCACTAGTTTTCTTCCAAGCAATGGATGAGCCATTTAGAGAACCTCTCAACCACAAAAACTTAATCGTTACCTCACTGTGTGTTTGGGAGCCCCAACAGAGAGTCTGTGCTTAGATGTGTCCATGTGTTTGTGGGCACTAGCAATGGCATGTACAACCTTGCATTAGGTGAGTGTCCTTTAGCCATTTGACAAATCCTACATCGTGCCCGATACCTGGTTATATCCTTTTTCATCTTTGGCGAATAATAGTTATCTTCGATTAAGGCTAGTGTCTTATCCTTTCCAAAATGTCCTACCAAGCCACTACTGTTAAGTTCTCTGATAATATTTTATCTCATACAACCAATTGTAATGAATAGTTGTTTTCCTTTGCAGAGGTAGCCATCTTGCATAAAATATTCACCCTAAATAGGATCCATGTTCCCAGTGACAGGATTCTTCAATTGTTCCACAATCTCCCAAAAATTGTTATCAGATGCATAGAGATCCTTCAATGCAGTTAACCCAATTACTTGATTTTCCATGGTTATCAAAAGAATAGTGCGCCCACTCAAAGCATCTACAACCTGATTCTGCCTTCCTAGTTTGTGGTTCAGAAGAAAGGTGTGGCCTTGTAAGAAAGAGACCCATTTTGCATGTGTAATGTTCAATTTATTTTGGATGTTTACATATTTTAATGCAATGTGATCGGTAAATAACACACTCTTTCGGCACTAAATAATTCCTCCAATGTCGCAATGTTTGCACAATTGCATAAAATTCTACATCATATATGGAGTAGTTCTTTCTTACCTCATTCAAATTTTTGCTAAAAAATGCAATTGGATTACCTGCTTGGCTAAGTAAAACTCCAATTCCTACATGTGAAGCATCACGCTCTACCTCGAAAACTTTATCAAAATTTGGTAAGGCTAATATAGGTTCCTCAATTACCTTTTTCTTTAGAAACTTAAAATTTCCTCAACTTCATTGGCCCACTTGAATGTCATTCCTTTGGTGCAATCTGTTATGGGTGCTACAATACTGCTAAAATTTTGAATAATATTTTAGTAAAAGGTGGCCAACCCATAAAAACTTCTTACCTATGTTATGCTCCTAGGACTAGGCCACTCCAAAATTGCTCTGAGCTTCTCTGAATCCATCTTAACTTCTTTTGTTGAGATGAAAAAACCCATAAATACCAAAATTTATTGTAGGAACCTACATTTCTTCACGTTTGCATAAAACTGATATTTTCTCAATGCATCTAATATAATCTTTAAATGTTGCAAGTGATCTTCTTTGTTGTTACTCGAAACTAGAATGTCAACAAAATAAACAACAACAAAATTACCAATATAAGGTTGAAGCATAGTATTCATCAACCGCATGAAGGTACTAGGTGCATTGGACATCCCGAATGGTATCACCATCCATTCATATAGTCCATCCATGGTATTGAAGGTAGTTTTCCATTCATCCCCTTTCCGAATCCGGATTTGGTGGCATCCACTTCGCAAATCAATTTCACTAAAATATTTAGCTTTGTCTAGCATATCCAACATGTATTCTAAGCGCGATATAGGAAACCGACATTTGATGGTAATTTTATTGATTGCTCTGTTATTTGTGCACATCCTCCATGTATTATCATTTTTTTGAGTCAACAATGTTGGTACAACACAAATACTTGTACTTTCTATTACCACACCTTACTTTATAAGCTCTGTTACTTGTTAGTTGAATTATGTGTGTTGTGTAGGGCTCATCCTATAGGCTTCCTGATTAGGTAAAGATGATATCGGGATTAGATCAATGTGAAGTTGGATATCCCTCTTTGGTGGAATACCATTAGGTAGTTGATTAGGGATAACATCAACATATTCTTCTAGTACATTGGTCATCAGTAGGTATTGGTATGTCTTCCTCGAATCCTTTTTGCACTATTAATGCATAGTAGAACGTTGTTGCCTTCATTTCCTTAACAGGATCTCTTTTCGACCACATATTCTCAGCTCTCCCTCCATCCTTAAGGGGCAATGAGATTACTTTTGGTCCATCCTTCCAAAAGGTGTAGGTATCATTTTCTCCATCATGCATGAATTTTCTGTCATATTGCCAAGGCCTCCACAATAACAGATGACATGCATCCATCAAAATGACATCACACCATACTTCATCTTTGCAAGTTTTATCAATAGAAAACTTGATCAAACATCTTTTATTAATGATGACTTCATTCCCTTTTTTGAACCATGCAATTCGATAAGGATGGGGATGTGTTTCACAACGTAATTTCAACCTATCTACCATCTCTTTTGAAACCATATTCTCACAACTATGACTATCAACAATAACTTGACATACCTTTCCCCCGGAAGTGCACCTAGTTTGAAAAAATATTTGTCCGAAGCCACGAATCTTCATTGTCGCTACTATGCCTTTGCTCTTTTTCGGGAATGTCATTGACCTCAATGTCATGAGATTCTCCCCCATATCGGGCAGGACTTCAGTTTCCACTCCTTCTTCTTCATTCTCAGCTTTGACCAATTTTAAAGTACGTTGTTGTCCTTGCTTCGGCTCTTACATGTTATAATTTGAGCATTCAAATGCTCGATGACCCTCTACACCACACCTAAAACACACATAAGGTCTTCCTCTGCCACCACTGTAACCTCTACCCCTTTGAAATCCTCTTCCTTGTAGTTGATTCAAGTTATCTTGTCGAGTATATTTTTCTTTCTCAACTCCTTGGGATGATTCGCCCCTGCCATGGTTAAAACCACCCCGTGAAGGCGATGTACCCCTCCTTGCTCCTCTATTCCTTTGAGCAAATTGTTGGTTTTGGTTTTCCTCAACATTTAAGGCTAATTGGTATGCCTCTTCCACGCTGCGAACAATATGCATGCTCAATTCATTTTGAATATAATATTTCACACAATTCACATACCTTACAGCTAGTTGCTCATCAATTTCCTAGTGATCTACACGAATGGAAAATTGATAAAACTTGTCTATGAGTTCATCCACGTTGGACATGTTTTGCTTCAAGTCCTAAAATCTACGAAGAAGGGTCTGTGCATAGTCCAAAGGAAAAAATATTTCTTGCAATTTTTTCTCCATCTTATTCCATGTCCTAATTTTGTCTTTTCATTTTTTTGTTTTGTCTTTCTGCACGTGATCCCACCAGATCATGGCATGACCCTTCAACTTGGTTCATGCAAATTTCACCTTCTTTTCCTTTGTCACATGCTTCCATTAAAAAATTGTTTCCATGTTAAGACTCCCTGCATATTCTGAAACTTCCATTTGATCCCATCATTTTGTTAATTTTTTATCTTGAATTCAGGAATGTAATAGTACTTGAAATCAAATAATGATCATACGCATAAGCAATCACATTTGACACATGAATTCACCTCGGGGAAACCCCCTATGACTTGAGGGAGAAAACCTAGCAAAACCTTCCCTAGTATATTGATAGAATATATCAGAGAATGTCTTTTACATCAAGCACTCCTGATGCAATTACAGAGCAAGAGAAAGATAAAGAAGAGAGACTCATAATAATATCCCACACAAATAGAAGCGCCTTTCCTTCAAGGAAGAAGAGAATTCGCTTCACACATTGAATTCATCAATCCAGTATAACATATTTATATATTATTCACATGCTCAACTTCTATTTTTATCTTTTGACTTCATGATGAACTCGCCCTCCATATGTATGTATCAATCTTGCATGAAGAAGAGCACCCCACTTCTCATGCAGTGCATTAGCTCACTGAATTGAGTCTTAGGATGAACTCCCCCTTAACTAAAAACTTTCCCACTTAGTTAGGTGTCTAACTTAAGTGTCGCAACTCAAGTGTCGACTTCTAGTTTAACATAAGTGTCGTCATGCAATAACACTTAGTTAACTATATCTTCTTTGTTATCACCTAGTTAACTCTCTTTAACCGATTCTTTCTTGTTAACATCATTGTAGTGATCAATTTGAGTTCTCATTTGATTTACTGAAGTTTAACAATTCAAATTCTCTCTTAATTAATTATTTTATGTGCAATTCGAATTCTCTCATATCTTATCACGTCTTATCTGCATGGTCCACATATGCCAACTTAATTATCATATCAAATATACTAAGGAGATTTTCCCAATGTTGTGGTCATATTGTCCTACTATCATTCCAAGCGGTTATATGCTAAAGGAATTCACTCTAGAGGTGGCCAGTCTCTAGAGGATACTTAATGGCTCAACCATGGTTAGTAGTACATCACACACCATACATGCTTCGATATGCAAATCATCACCTCAACACATGAGGATTTATCTTGACACACAAGAACTTAGCCTTGACTAGCAAGACTATACAACATCATCACTTTGACATACAAAGCACTTGCCTCAACACATGAAGCTTAACCATTCTTGATTCCAACACAAGATTCTTCTCCAAGTTTCCTGAGTCCAACTTAGGCTCCTATAAGGAACTATCTCGACATACGAGGCTCAATCATGACACACAAGATTGACCTAGAGAATGACTCATGATGTTGATGTTGTGACTTTAACCCCCCTCTTAGCAAGGGAGGCATTCTCTTCCATGCCAAGCTTATCTCGAAAGTACCTATACTTCATTATTGACAGAGGCTTAGTCAACATATCTGCAATCTTCTCACCAATAGCAATGTATTGAAGTCTTATGGCACCTCTCTGGACCATGTCTCTGATGTAGTGATACTTCAACTCAATGTGTTTCGATCTATCATGAAACATAGGTTTTTCTGAGATATTTATGCAACTTTGATTGTCAGAGTGAATGACATAGTCTCAAGATTCTCACCGAACAACCCAGCAAGTAGCTTCCTAAGCCACACAACTTCTCGGCAAGTGGTACTAGATGCAATATACTCTACTTTTGTAGTACTCCAGGATACGAATCCCTGCTTCTTGTTGGACCAAGAGATCATAGTTGATCCAAGCTAAAACAAAACTTGGATGTACTCTTTCGGTCCACAATAATTGCACCCCAATCGGAGCCGGCATATCCAAGTAGCATCACTCCACCATTGGAAGCATATGTGATAATATAAGCAATAGTACCTCGAATGTATCTAAGCACATGCTTGGCAAAAACCCAATGTATATGTCTTGGCTTAGACATGAACTGACTCAAGATACTCACTATATAACATATGTCGAGTCTACTGTGTATCAAACACATCAAGGAACCAATGAGCTATCTATACATGGTAGGATCCACTAGATCTGGTCTCTAATTTGACTCATGTAGTTTCTTTAGATTAGCTACCATTGGAGTAGACATGGAATTACATTCCATCATACCAAATCTCTGGAATACATCAACTGTGTACTTTCCTTGAGAGAGAAAAATTTCATCTTTCCTTTGCCAAAATTCTAGACCAAGAAAATAGTGCATAAGACCTAAGTATTTCATTTCGAACTCAGAAGTGAGCTCCCTCTTGCACCGAGCTATTTGTTGCTCCTCTCTAGTAAGGAAGAAATCATCAATATAGAGAACCAATATCAATGGATGGTTCCTCACAACCTTGAAGTACAACTTCAGGTCAAATTCACATTTGGATAATCCCAAGCTCATAAGATAACTGTTAATCCTTGAATACCAAGTCCTTTGGGCCTACGTAAGCCCATACAAGGATTTCTTAAGTTTGCATACATGGGACTCCTTCCCGTGAATTACAAACCCCTTAGGTTTTTGTATGTAAACCTCTTCCTCAAGCTCACCATTGAGGAAGGCAATATTCACAACCATCTAGTGAAGTTTCCAACCCAAAACTGAAGCAAGGGAAATTATGGTTCGGATAGTAGTGTACCTAGCCACAGGAGTGAATGCCTCATCATAGTATGTCCCTTCTTTTTGTGAGAAACCACGGGACACAAATATTGCTTTATACTTTTCAATACTTCCATCAACTGCATGCTTGATTTTATAAAGCCACTTGGAAGTTACTATGGACTTCTCTTTAGGTTTAGGAACCACTTCCCGCACATCATTCTTCATGATATATTTATATTCTTTTACCATGGCATCTTTCCATACTTACTGCTTTGAGGCTTCCTCATAGGTAGAGGGTTCTAAATCACTGATGTGACTCATCTATGCTACATATCCTGCTAATCTTTCAGGTCTCTTTTGTTCTATGGATGAGCTTGGAGGTGCTCCATGATTTTCTGCCTCTTGTAGAATGTCTCGACACCATGCAAATATCCTCTTAGTATGAGTTTCATCAAGTGATCTTTCTATCAGATCTTCTAGTTCTTCAGGATCAAGCGGATCTATGGACTCTTCTGGCTTCTCCCTCTCAACATCTGAAAGGGGAGAATAAAAACTAGATTCTCCATCGTAGGAGTATCATGATCCTCCATGTCTGAATCACACTAAAATTCTTTGGAGCGCTTGAAGGTAGCCTCTTCATGAAATGTTACATCTTTGTTGACTTCAATGTTTCTTTGTCCTGGGACATAGATTATGTAGGCTTTGGAGGATTCACTATATCCAACAAATGTTCCTTTATTTTTGGATGGCTCCATCTTTGTCCTCTTCTCTTTTGGTATGTGAATGTAGACATAACAACCGAAAATATTCAAGTGTCCAACATCTATTTTTTCACCAGTGAAAACCTCTTCAGGAGTCTTTTCTCCCAAGATAGCATGAGGGCTTCTATTTTGAATATAAACAGTAGTGCTGGAGGCTTCTGCCCATAAGGATGTGGATGGATCCTGATCACACATCATGGCTTTTGCAGCCTTACATATTGTTCTGTTCTTTCTTTCAGCAACCCGATTCTGCTGGGGGTTGTAGGGTACAGTCAACTGTCTTTTTATTCCTGCATCTCGACAAAATTCATTGAAGTCATGGGACTCAAACTCTCCTCCATTATTAGATCTCAAAGCGTGAATGTGCTTCCCAGTCTGATTCTCAACCAATGCTTTAAACTCTTGAAACTTGTTGAAAGTTTCATTCTTTGCTTTTAGAAAACAAACCCATGACTTGCGAGAGAATTCATCTATGAAAAACACATAATACAAATAACCAGTCAAGGAGGGTGTAGATATAGGACCACATAGATCGAAATGAATCAATTCAAGGATCCCCTTAGATCTTTTGGTACTACTTGGAAAACACTTCTTAATGTTCTTTCCAATAACGCAACTTCTTCTTTTTTTGTAAATAAAAGAGACTATATATTACGTGCTAAGAAAGATTACATAGCTATACATCACTGACAAAGGATTTCCTGACCAACAGAGGTCAAACAGGAATCCAGAATCCGTCCAAATGTAACTCAGTAGACTCATAACATTCCCGGCTTTGTATGCCAAACAGGAAAAAGACATAAACAAGATAAAACTAGCTGTCCATAAGTTTAATGCAGACCCCATAATTCCGAAGATACAGCAATGTCTTAAACCCAAACAGTGACCATACAACCATCAGACACTTAGATAAGGACCAAAACATAAAATCAAAACAGAGCACCTCAATCAATGGTAACAGTTTGCGGGAGCCGGCCAGCAGAGTCCGGGGTAGGAGTTTTAGCATTCGCCAGGATCTGGATCGTGTCCACGTCCCCTGCAGTTCCAGGCCGAGAGAGAGCTCCACCATGGCTGCAACCACTCCCATCTCCATTAGGCACACCTTGAATGACGAAAGTGATGCCCGATTTCTTATCAATGGCGTCAAATTTGGAGTGCATCACCCTACTGTCTAAATTGTGCGATTTCCATGATCTAACCGGTTCCTCGTCACCCATGCGTTTGTTGGTCGAGCCCATCAAAACACTGGCCAACAAATTCTTAGTTACCCAATGGGTCATGAGGGTACGTTCATAAAGAGAGGCCCGACCCGCTGTGGTTCCTGGGTCTACCACCCAATCCTCCAAGTCCTGGTAAATTTCTCCCACAGACAAGGTCTGGACGTTTTCCGAGAGACCCTTCTCAGTTCCTTCAATTTCTTCACGTATGGTAGGGGGGATGCGCTCACGAAAAAATTCAGCCACTTCCCGTAGACAATACCTAGAAGAAGCACGGGTTACCCGACCGACTTTGGCCCCTTCATGGCCGGAAGACTCACCGCCCGACGGAGAGGGGAGCCTGCGTTTCGGCTCCATGAGGATAATAGCGGAAGGTTTAGTTGGCCTTGTCCAAATAAACCGCCCTTCTGGACCCTCAAAAGTTCTCAACTCACGTTTTCTGCAAAGACTTACCCGACAACTGAGAAAACAGATGAAATTAGAGTCGGGCAAAACGGCCATATTTGAAGTAGGATGGCTCGTCATAATATTTACTACATGATGATGAAAATTCATCGTCAAGTACAAGTCCTCCATCACCACAATAACTACCCCGATCATGGATCTGAAAAAAGGACAGATAAGGAATGAACGGAGGATGCTCCGAGTCTTTTCACAGCATATATCACACTTGAGAGTGTACCATGCATCGCCTCTCAAAACTGAATTCATAAAAGCAGGTGTCATTCCAAACGGTGAAGGGCCGTGACACGGGGCTCCCTCCAGACGTCAGCCACTCCCACGTTTGCATTTCTCATGTGAAACGTATTCGAAGCTATCAGATGATTGAAACTCGCGATATCTTCCTGTGCCAGGTGGCGACATGATCTCATCCACTCGTCATGAGGATTCTCGGTCAGATTGCAAACCATGAGGGGGGTCCCATCCTCGATACCATGGTTTTCCAGATGGTCCGCCACTTTGTTGGCGTCCCGCTTGACGTGGCCAAACGAGATAGCCGGATGATTGAGAAGAAGCTCGCGTAGATATTCCAAGCTGGCAAGAAGGTGCCATTTGGAAGAAATTTTTTTCGAAGATTGCCCAAAGGACATTTTCCTAGCCATGTGGACAATAATCAATGAATCACCTTGGAGAATTACCGGGAACCAAGCTTCAGTGATAGCCAATCCCAGCCCCTAAATTAGACCTTCTAATTCTGCCGAATTGTTGGAATCATGGCCAATTGCGCCAAAAAAGACCTTCACTATGGATCCCGACCAGTCCCTGCAAACACCTCCAAATCCAGCCATCCCCGAATTACCCCGGGAGGCACCATCAAAATTAACTTTGTAACCCTGAGCTGGGGGGGGAAACCACCAGGATGGTATTTCAGGCCTGCATATCAAGACCTTCTTACGCAATCCCTCCAGATCAGAACGTCGAAGACCCCATCCCTCCGCAATACGAAAGTCCCCAGGGGTTAACTCTTTATCTTTTTCAAACCATTACTGACATCGAATGGTCTCCGTCATGTTTTTAACCAGTTTTAGCCAAACTATCTCCTCAGAGTTGGAATGTTCTCTAAAGATGCGCTCATTCCTTTCTCTCCATAAGGACCAAAACACCATTCCAGGAAAGAGTTGCCATAGCATCCCGATGATAGGATTAGAGAAAGCTTTAGGGTCCCATGAATTCAAAGTTTGAACCGGACGGCCCCTTACACGATGACACCTCCTAAAAATGGCAGCACCCCTATCCCAAATCGACGATGCAAACGAACAAGAATCGAGTAAGTGATCACTGGTTTCCTCCGCATTGTAGCAAAGAGGGCATCGGGAAGGACCACAAATCCCCCGTTTCCTCAGGTTTTCGCTAGTTAGAATCATTTCCAGACTACTAGCCAGCAAAAAACCATGATTTTTGGCCATTTATTCATACCCCACACCTTTCCCCATATTTTCCTAGCCTCTTCTTCTTCCTGAATTCGAATTTCGTAAGCTTCCTTGATACCAAAGGTGCCTTTCTGAGAAAAACCCCAGCGAAGTCTGTCCAGGGAAGCACTGAATCGGACAAATCATTCCTTCTTTATGGAGTCAAAGGAGGATAGAGAGGCATCCTCATAGTATCCATCCCAATTTCCTTCCAAAAGCCATTCCCTATGCCAGTCTTGAACATTATGGTTCTAGTAGTGATAGACCTTTGATTTACCAGTGGCTATGCCTCTTTCTTTTATGGTTTTCCATCTGGGGTCGATGCCAAGAATGGGGAATTGGTTCCACGAATCCTCCCAGAAGTTGGCCACCTCCCCATTGTGAATTTCCCAGAAGCAATGATCCTGCACCAAACGCCTTGCCGCGAAGGCTTTTAGCCAATTGTGAGAACCCTGCTTAACCTCGTTGTATCTAACCAGTTGCCCTATTTCTCTATCCTGAGCATACTTGATGTGCCAAAGTTTTTCCCAAGGTTCCCCTTGGTGATTGCACCACCGCCACCAAATTTTTGCCCCATAGACCTCACTCAAAATTTCAGGGTCTCTTAAGCCAAGTCCTCCCTTACTCTTGGGCTTGCAAATTTTCTCCCACCCAACCAGAGTGAACTTCACCTTGTTTTCCCTACTGCCCCAGAGGAAAGATCTTTGGATGCTTCGAATTTCCCTTAGGATAGTCTTGGGAGCAGAGAGCATAGAGAACAGATAGACAGGCATGGCCTGCAGAATGGACTTGACCAATATAAGCCTGTTGGGAAAGTTTAGGGGGCGCAACGTCCAGTTTGAGAGTTTTTTCTTCATCCTGTCCACTAGATCAAGCCAGGACACCTTGCGAATCATACCTTCCGAGAAAGGAGCACCGAGATATTTAGAAGGAAATGAGCCACGTGAGAAACCCATAATCATGATGATGTTGCATTGGGTCATGCTTGGGGTACTGAGGAAGAACACCTGGGACTTTCCTGGATTTACTTCCAACCCCGAAGCTTTGGCAAAAATATCCAAACAATTTTTGAAAGCTCTAGATTCTTTGACTGAAGGGTGCCCCATTAACATGGTGTCATCAACAAACTGTTGATGAGTCTGTCTCTCCATACCCTCGTGAAATTTAAGCCCCCTAATTCCTCTGGATGTAGCGAGGGAGTACAGCAGTCTACTGAGACCTTCTGCCATGATGATAAAAAGGAAGGGAGACAGTGGATCTCCTTTCCTGATACCCCTAGAAGCTTGTAACAACTTCATTGGAGCGCCATTAAGGAGGATGGAAAAGAAGGGAGTAGTAACCAAATTCGTGACCCAGTTAATCCAAACCTAATTAAAACCAAGGGCCTCCAAGATACCACGCATGTACTGCCAATTCAACTTATCATAGGCCTTCGCTATGTCTAGTTTCACAAGCATCCCAGGTTTCTTCAAAACCTTGAGTGAGTGTAATGTTTCATGGACCAATATAATTCCATCCACAATTTGTCTGCCTTCTACAAACCCTGATTGCTCAGGGCTAATCAGAGTGGGGAGGAGAGGCTTAAGACAATTAGCAATGACTTTGGAGATGATCTTGTAAATCACATTGCAAAGAGAAATAGGTCTGAACTTTCCAGGGGAGTCAACCCCTTCCTCCTTAGGAATTAGGGACAGGAATGTAGCATTGAATGCTTTCAAAACACCCCCGCTGCTTCTAGACTCCTCCACCAGCTGGTGGACTTCGGCGTTAATGAGATCCCATAAATGGTGAAAGAAGTTGGAGGTGAAGCCATCAGGACCAGGTGCCTTGCCTAACGCCATTTGGTGCATTGCCTCCTCCACTTCCTGCATAGTCACAACCTTGTTAAGTGCCTCATTGTGTTCCTGAGTGATAAGACATGGGATGAGAGATGTGATCCGGGCAATGTCAAGACTTCGATCAGGCCTGTCTTCTTTTAGAACAGTCTTGAAGTGGTGAACAAGTTCCTCTTCTATTTCTTCTCTGGACTCAGCAATGTTCCCATTGGATTTACGGATTTTCAAGATTTTGGATCTATGCCTGTTTTGGATAACAAAATTGTGGAAAAACTTAGTATTTCTTTCACCTTCCTGAAGCCACTACATTCGAGATTTTTGCTTCCAGAAGGTTTCCTCCTGCCTTTCACGAGCTTCAAGGCACTCGAGAAGGTTATGCTCCCGTTCTTTCAACTCCTCACTCCATCCCTCTTCCATCCCAAGCTTTTGGGCTAGCTCAAGATCTGTGATCAAATGTTTTTTGTCTTCGAAAATATTACCAAAATCCTCCTTATTCCAAGTGTGGATCTTGGATTTCAGAGCCTTCAATTTTTGTTGGAACTGATACATCCTTGATCCCTCCCGGGGGACTAATTATTTCCACCACTGTCCCACCAGATCCTTAAAGTCCTTGCGATCCAACAAAAATTGCTCAAAACGAAAAGGTCTGAACAGGTTGTTAGACGAAAGGTCCCACGTGAGACACACAGGCCAGTGATCAGATCCAGTAGTGGGAAGGACGCTGGCGTTGACTTCCCCCATTTCATGAGCTATATCCTCCTTAGTCAGGAATCTGTCCAGTCTAGAGGCAACGAGACGGGGCCCATCCCTCTTATTGTTCCACATGAACCACCCATTTCTAGTCTCTATGTCAATCAGCTGACTGTGGCTTAGAATATCCCTAAACCTTTCTTGGAATCTATCCAATAGTTTGTGCCCACCTTTTTTCTCATCCAGAGAGGTGATCAGGTTAAAGTCCCCGCCAACAATCCACGATCCATCCAAAGCTTGAGCAAATAACCAAGAAAGGAAGTGAAGGAAGGCTTCTTTTGGCTGAGCAGCACTTGGTCCATAGATGTTGACCAGTGATCCTTTCATTGCAAAATCGACTATACTAAAATTGCACATTAAGGAAAACCTATCGGCTCTCCAGTTGGATAATACAACAGACCAAGGGTTCCACATAATAGCCATACCTCCATCCATGCCAATGGCATCTGTTGCCATAATCCCCACTCCCCTGCAGATTCTTTGTCCACTCTTCTCCAGAGTTGCAAAGGAGCATTTAGTTTCCTGCAGGAAGAGAACATCTGGTCGTTCCTGCTTAACTTTCCTTGTCAATGCTTTGATTTTCCTGGGATGATTACACCCCCTAACATTCCAGGTCACTACCTTCATTGAGAAACTCTTGCAGGATCAGAGAAGGCTGCCCTAATCATTGGATACAGCTTCAATTCAATTAGCTTCACACCTACTTCTGCTATACGTTGTTTATTTGATTTGCTGCCCTTCTTCGAATCATCAGTTGAGGATTTTCGTTTAAAACCTGATTGGGCATCAACCCTGATTCCCAATTTCTGTGATGCTTTGGACTTGATGATAGCTTCTCGAAGGAGTTCAAGCTATCTTCGGGAAACATAGCCCTTCCCCTTTTTGTCGCATTCCTTCTAAATTTCATCAAGATCCAATTCCCCCAGTTCATCCTCCTCTTCCCCATCATCCTCCATGGCATCCAAAGGAACCTCCAGGGGTGGAGCCTGAGATGGGTGGATTGGTTCTGCAGGTTGTTCCACGATCTGAGCTTCCTTTTCTTTCTACAGTTTCTCTCCTTTGTCATCCACCTCCTCCAAGATCTGGAATGGGTTCAGGCCAGTCGCTCCATTCTCAATCTTACCTTCCCCTTTCCTCTGAACATCCCCGGTTTTGCTCTTTCTTATGTTCTTCACCTGGGTAAATCCATCCTTATCCTTATTACCCGCAGATTCCTGGGACAGAGCGGGAGCTAGATGAGAGATCCGTGGACAGTTCCTGCCAAAATGGCCATATTCATGGCAGGATCTACATCTGAAGGGTAACTGTTCGTAGTCGATTGGTTGGACCCACTCTTCACCTTCATAGTTCAGCTTGATGTCCTCAGGGAGTTCCCTGGAAAGATCCATGTAAACATAGATTCGGGCACAAGCTGTGTATCTTTGTTGCCTGGTCTGTTTTGCGGCTTTGACAAATTCACCAATGGTATTGCCTATGTCTTGCAGTATTTCGAGGTCCCAGAACTTGCATGGCAAGGAGTAGAGTCTGATCCATACTGGCACAATCTTTACATCCTCTACATCAGGGTTAAAACGTTCTTACCAAGGTCTGAGATACAAGCCTGCCGAGAAGAAAAAATAGGGACCTCCTTCTAACACTCTATCTCGATCTTCCACATTGAAGAATATTATGGTGAAGAAACCCTTGGCTCCCAGATGTAGATCATATTGACCTTTTGGGTTCCAGGTCAGTTTGATCCATCTAACCAGATTTTTTCCCTGGGCCAGGTCCCAATAAATTTACCAATCAAATCCTTTTCCTTCCATTGTTCTACCTTTTCTCTTACCTTTTCTGCACGAACTTTAATAGCCGAGATCGCTGAGGTTTTGGGGAGACATCCTCCTGGCCCCAGCCGCCGCTTTACTCCATTCTCTCTGCCTTCTACGCTCGACGAATTTGCTTCCTTCCCGTCCCCCACATGAATCGAACCTTCGGGAGTCCCATCTAGAGGCTTGCCGCCAACCAGCTGCTAGGGGGCAGGCATGTCTGCAGCCCCGACTGACACCGAGCACAGAGCCGCACAAATCACACCGAAAAAACCCTAGCCCTAGCTTCGCAATCTTCGGAGCATAAAAAAAGCTCTACTCACCCTCATCTCGCAATCAAGAGCGCAAATTCTACAAGCACTATAAAAATCGGATTTAAACATGGGCATACCTTTCACCATCTTTTGCAATCTAGGTAGCGCTTTGAAATGGAGATGACCAAGCCTTCTATGCCGTAGCTCACAAGGACTGATTGTGTCATGAATCATGGCTTGAATGAGTTTTTCAGGAACTTTGTAGAGACCTCCCTCTCTAACTCCAATCATTGATGCAGAGTTCGAGCCTTCATGCTTAGGCCATAGAAGCGCTTTGTTGTCCAAAAGATAACTCTGGATCCTTTATCTTATAGAACTGAAACAGATGGGAGGTTCTTCTTCAATCAGGGGACAAACATAATTTCATCCACATGCAGTATATCTCCTAAATCCAACTAAAAAGAAGTGGATCCAATGCCTTGGATCGAATAGGTGGTATTATCTCCAAGCTCCACCTTACAGGAGAACTTCTTCTCCTCAAGATCTGTGATAACACTCCTATATCCAGTCATGTGCTTGGATGCATCACTATCCACCAGTCACGTATCAACACTAGTGGTAATGGATCTAGAAAGGGATGAAACAAGATAGTACTCCTTATTTGTCTCTTGAGCATCAGATGAATTCCTTCTTGTAGGTTCATATTCTGTAGCAGTAGAAGCATGAAACCTACCCTTGAATTTTCCTCATTGCTTTGCATTCCATTCTCTTGCATAGTGACCCTTCTTATTGCAATTGAAACATTTAACTTTAGACTTATCAAAGTTTTTGAAATCATTCTCCTTTTGATGAGAGAATTTCTTGTGAGATTTCTTACTTCTTTTCATTCATGCCGCAAGAGCGAGGTTCTCTTCTTTGGAGGAAATATACTTGCTCTGGATTCACCCTTCTTCTTGTAGGAAATCATGCCAAAGTCTCTCAATGAGGATGGAAGACCATCGACAACAGTCTGAATGAGATCATCATCATCGATCGTCACACCAATGCTCATAAGTGGATCTCTTACTTGAGATATCTTTCTGAAGAAGGAAGCCACAGCTTCGTCCTTTTCCATCTTAAGATTTCGAAGATTGTTCTTCAATGCTCTCTTTTGACTGGGCGCCTTCTTCTCATAAATATTTGTCAAAGTGTTGAAGCATTCCTTTGCAGTCTTCAATGGAGTGATCACGGGCATGAAGTTGTCTTTCATGGAATCATAAATGATTCTTTTTGCTTTGGCTTGATTCTTCATGAAGGTAATGCGCCCTGCATTACAAGTAGGTTGTTCAATAACACTAGATACATATCCATCCAAATCATGCTTTTCCAGGATATTCAGGATCCTGGCCTTCCAAGTATTGAAGTTTGAAGTTCCTTCAAGACGGTCTTCTGGTCTTACTGAGATTGAAGCCATAATTCTGTTATATAAAAAATATATATAAATATAAATAACATTAAGAAAGCAATACAATAAATCAATTAAAATAATAAAAGTGATCAAATAAATAAATTATCTAAAACCAAAAATTCGTGCCTTTTTGTATCCAAGACAACCCAATGAAATGTATATATACATGCCTTTTTATAATTGTAAATTATTCACATTTCACCCATTTTACATTTATTCCATTATGGATTTTACTTATTTGACCTATTCTTTGGATATTTGGCATGTGAACTAATTTAGCTCACAACATTGGTAGTGTGAACTAATTTAGCTCACAACATTGGTATCAAAGCAATCCGGCCTTTGGCCATTATTTAGACTTTGTCTAATTTGGCTTTTAGCCATCAATTCGAAGTAATTAATTATTCCGTGCAAATAAGAAGTGGGGAAAGAAAAAAAATTAAAAAGAAAAATAAAGAAAACATTTGAAAAGAAAGGACAAAAAAAAAGTAAAACCAATACATGGTTTTATAAAACCACACTTGGTTTTTCCAAAGTGTAATATATATATATATATATATATATATATATATATTACTAATTGTGAGCTAAAGGGGATATAAAGTAACCCTTTAATAATAATAAAATAAAAAGAGAAAAATTCAAAAGTTTATTTTATATATATATATATATATTATTGGGTTTATTGGAATTTATTCTTTATCAGATTTTATTATTATTTGGTTTACAAAGTTCAGTGTATTTCATATTGGTATAATGTTATTATTGCTTTTAATAATAGTAATAATAATTATTGGACAAAAAAAAGAGATATTGATGAAAATTTCAAAAAAAATCAAGAATATGGATTTTAATGTTGAGAAAAGGGAAAAGTTCCCTAGCACCTCGAATAAAAATGTTTCAATTCTATTTAGAATTAAAGGGACACTTGCAAGGAAGGATATCACCATTTCTATTGCCCCTACTGAAAGAAATAATTATATTAGTGCTGAATTTGCTAACCAATTAGTGATTCCCAACTCAAATATAGGTGAAGGGCTATACTTTTGGGGCAGGAAACAATTTGAAATAAGTGGCTTACAATTGAATGTTGGAGATTATATGGTCATATCGCAATTCATCGTTAGTTCCTTATGGAGCTTTGATGGTGAAATAATTTTGGGGTTACCTTCGATAAAAACATTGGGGACTTTCATCTTAAATGTCAAAAAGAAGTTTATGACATTTCCTATAAGAAGAAGAAAATCGCATTGCAGGATGTTACAATGAAGTCAGTTCCAACATATAAAGACTTCAAGGATATATCAAAGGTGATTTCATATGACAATCAGAAGTCAAAACAAAAGAAGCAGAAAGAAGTTGAAAAGGTTGTCGTCGGTAAGGATGAAGAAATTACATGTTTGAAGAATCATAGTCAAGACCTGATCGCACAGATCAATAAATTAAAAAAAAGAAAAATTTTTGCAAGAATAATTTAAAGATAAATTCCACAAAAAGGAAGTAGATCTCCAAAAGAATTCAATAAGAATTTATCAGAAAAAGAGGAAGAAAATACTCGCTTAAAAAATATGAATCAAGGGTTGATTGAACAAATAAAAACTTGAAATATGAGCAGCTAGAAAAATCCTCAAAGTTATCATCAACCAATAGATCTCACAAAGCACAAACAATTGAAGTTTTTTAAAGTGTTCCGCAAACAACTTGAATGCCTTATCGTCACCCAAATCACAAAATTCATTACAACCAACGTCAAAGTCAAGAGGAAAATAAACATCATTCTTCTTACAAACAAACCAACTACAACATTGAAAAAGAACGAATACAATATTGACAACCTTTATGGAATCCTAAAATGAGAAGTTCTATACGAGCAGTCGATCATCGAACAGTTCCATTGAAGGTAGATTTGGGGTGGATCACTTGCCAGAAAATGCAACACATTAGTTCAGGAATCCGAAGATTATACCGCCTGGTTTCATCAAGTATCGTGGTTCCAAGCTCACAACATCATGAAAAGTCGTAACGAGCAAGAGGACAAAGTCTTACATTAAACTATGCTTTGAGGACAAAGCATGTTTAAGGGGAAGGCAATGTTATATAAAAAATATATATAAATATAAACAACATAGAGAAAACAATACTATAAATAAATTAAAATAATAAAAGTGATCAAATAAATATATTATCTAAAACCGAAAAGTCGTGTCTTTTTGTAAAGGTTCCAAGACAACCCAATGAAATGTATATATACATGCATTTATAATTGTAAATCATTCGCATTTTACTCATTTTAGATTTACTCCATTGTGGATTTTACTTATTTGACCTATTCTTTGGATAGTTGGCATGTGAACTAATTTAGCTCACAAAATTGGTAGTGTGAACTAATTTAGCTCACAATAGATTCTTCAGGTACTATGCACACACAGGATCTACGTAGGCTCGAGCTTGATTGCTGAACTTAACTCTTTCATGCCCCGAGCTCTGATACCATGTTAGTTTTTTATCTTGAATTCGGAAATGCAATAGTACTTGAAATCAAATAATAATCATACACATAAGCAATCGCATTTGACACGTGAATTTACCTCGGGAAAACCCTCTATGAATTGAGGGAGAAAACCCCAACAGAACCTTTCTTGGTATATTGATAGATAGCAAGGAATGTCTTTTACATCAAGCACCCTCGGTGCAATTACAGAGCAAGAGAAAGACAAAGAAGAGAGACTCAAAATAATCTCCTGCACAAATAGAAACGCCTTGCCTTCAAGGAAGAAGAGAATTCACTTCACACACTGAATTCATCAATCCTATATAACATATTTATATATTCTTCACATGCATCAACTTCTATTTTATCTTTTGACTTCATGATGAACTTGCCCTCCATTTGGATGCATCAATCTTGCATGAAGAAGAGCGCCTCACTTCTCATGCAATGCATTAGCTCACTGAACTGAGTCTTGGGAGGAACTTGCCCCTTAATTGAAAGCTTGCGCACTTAGTTAGGTGGCTAAATTAAGTGTCGTCATGCAAGTGTCGCAACTCAAGTGTCATCTTTTAGTTTAACATATGTGTCGTCTTTTAGTTTAACATAAGTGTCATCATGCAATAACACTTAGTTAACTAAATCTTCTTTATTGTCACTTAGTTAACTCTCTTTAACTGATTCTTTCTTGTTAACATCACTGTAGTGATCAAATCGCGTTCCCCTTTGATTTACTGAATTCTTCACTGAAGTTTAACAATTCAGATTCTCTCTTAATTAATTCTTTTATGTGCAATTCAAATTCTCTCATATCTTATCACATCTTATCTTTATCTCTTGTCTTATCTGCATGGTCCACATATGACAGCTTAATTATCATATCAAACATACTAAGGAGATTTTCCCAATTATGTGGTCATATTGTCCTACTATCGTTCCAAGTGGTTATATGCTAAAGTAATTCACTCTAGAGGTGGCTAGTCTCTATAGGAGACTTAATAGCTCAACCATGGTTAGTAGTACATCACACACCATACATGCTTCAACATGCAAAGTATCACCTCAACACATGAGGCACCACCTTAACACACGAGGATCTGTCTTGACACACAAGACCTTAGCCTTGACTAGCAAGACTGTACAGCATCATCACTTTGACATACAAAGCACTTGCCTCAACACATGAAGCTTAACCGTTCTTGATTCCAACTCAAGATTCTTCTCCAACTTTCCTGAGTCCAATTCAGGCTCCTATAAGGCACTACCTTGACATACGAGGCTCAATATTGACACACAAGATTGACTTGGAAATTACTCATGATGTTGTAACTTTAACACATTTCTCCCTTCTAGAGCCCTGACAATCCTTTCTTCAAAAGTCATGCACCCTCATTGCTCTTCTTCATGTTATATATGTTGATCTACATCTCCTCGATATGTCTCCTCATTAGACACTTTTCTTCGTATTATTCTCTAACTAGACATCACGTTTGTAAGATCTACTACTTGCCTTTGGAGTTTTTGCATATCTCTATGCATCTGAGCAAGACCTGCTCTTCCTCTTTATCTCCCAACCATCTTCCTACTATGATATCAAATGATGTAGCTGTTAGGAACCCATGTTAACCCTTCTATTTACTTTGTTAGTATATTGTTGTTGGACGCATATGCTTTGTAAGTCGTCCCGTAGTATTTGTTGATCCATAGTTTGTATTATTGTTGTTGGACGCATATGCTTTGTAAGTCGTCCCGTAGTAATTGTTGATCCATAGTTTGTATTGGCCAATGGTTTGTATTAACACATTGTCACCTACCCAATTTTTGAGAATAATTATTTCTACTATTATTCTTTTTGCAAAAAAAAATACTTTGTGTTAAATTATAATTACAAGTTTGTAATTATGACCAAGTAGGTCAAAATTGAATGTAATGACTCATTATTATTATTTAATAAATGAAAATGGGAGACAAACACTCAAGAAAGCTGTTACAAGAGTATCCACTAGCCTACTAGGAGGAATGGAAGCTGCTGGAAGGATTGGGACAGATGGCAACATTTGCACTCTACCATTAGCTGTTGGTATGGGACAAATCCCCCTAATTTTGTGGCATTTCCCTCTCCAGGTGGAGAGAGGTGAGCAAGCAGCTCACTAATGACTAGTTAATTACCAAAGACCTAGGCAGCCTATAAAAGGCAATTCGAATTGAGTAGAAAGCTCTTACAATGTTTTCTGCAGAAACATTCCTCATGCTCATCAGGTGATGACTGAGAGATTCGAATAGGGGAGGCTGTGGAGAGTGCAAGTGTAAGTCTGCAAATGTTATGAGAAGGACAGACCAGAGGTGCTGGTGCTGATCCCATGGAATTACTAAGCCTGTAAGGCTGGATATATAAATTTTCTTGCTGCTGCAAGTTGAAGTCCTAAGTTGCAGAACCTTCTTCCTCCTGGTGGATCAGTGGATAGGCTTGGGGGTCCTAAGGCAGACATCTTGGCTGTTTGGGAGCAGGTTGGGTGGAACAGGTTTCTTGAGTGATTTGTTCCTCCCATTACACTCAGGTTCTATTCTGTTGTGTTTTCTTTTTCAAATCTCATGGATGCTCTCGGAAAATGGATTAGTATTGTTGTTTAATGATCAATAGTAGAAAATATCAGATCCTAATTAATTTAGATTTGTTGAACTGATAAAATGACTCCTCTGCATTTTTCCCCATGCGTGGAGCTGCATCGTACTCTAGTACAGAGAGGTAGCATTAAATATGCCCAGCTAAAAGTGAAACCTAGCATGCATCTAAATATCTAAACCAAAGACCACCCATGCACAGACTATGTTATCATGCATCTTATATTTTAGCAGCTGTAGATTAGATCTATGCATGTATTGTTTTACTATCCAATTTTGTATGCTGAAACAACTTAACAGAAACTAATTATAGCAGTAGGTTCTTTTCTTATTTCTGAAGGTGATCATTATGTTAACAACTAGAGTTACCGACCTTTATTAATTATTTCAAAGAAAACAATAGCATGTATTCTTTCTAACCATATTCCCATTTTCTATCTTCTTATTTTTTAGAATCTGATTGATTTTACACGAATATTGTCTTCACTGTATTATATTGTACAAACAGAAAGAAAGCTACTGTGTTATTTTATCCTTTCATCAGAGGCCCAAAATGGACGAATACAGGAATAAATAGCTAGAATAGAAAAACTGCATATTCATAAGCAATCAAATTATCTGGCGATTGCACTGTTATTATCTTCGTTTTCCTAAACTATCAATTGCATGTGATAAAACTTACATCACAGAATACCAAGTTATTAACAGCTAGGGCAAACATAGCTTTATTAAATCGACAGAGTAAATTGTAATATCTCTACACCCTAGCTGGGGTCAACAGGTTTTCAATACATTATTATTTATAAACATTTAAACAGTTGCCAAATCGAAGGTTTCATTACCATAGACACTTTAATTGCAGAATCAAGAGTTGTTATTCTTATTCCTTTAAAACATCAATATAGACATGTAGAAATCATTCACATCGACAGCTAGGGTTTAACGTTATCACTTATGCTTTCCAAACAAAACCACATCCTTTCTATTTCTCGACGTATAGCCACATTTTAATTAAACAACTGAAAACATGCCTTTCGATCCTTGGATTTGAGTTCAAGAATGGGAGGATCGAAAAACATTATACGCAGACATAAAACCCAAAATATCTTAAACGGCTTTTAGATACAGATACAAAAACGAGAAGACCAATTCACCAAACATAGCCATTAAACCCTGAAATATTATCGTTTCCATTTAAAATAACTGTAGTTACACCCTACGGTCGCCACTATATTTTGCTGGAGGTTCCTTTCGAAACCCCACGCCATTTATACACACAACAAATATTGAAACAAAGTTACTGTCAACGTATCTCCTCATGCATCAACCCAGAAGTACTCAAAACGATAAGACGTAAACGGAAAGATGCAAGATGATTTGCAAACACAAGGGTTCAACCCTGCTAAACTCGTAGAGCCCAGTAATGGCCGGCCACATATTTTAAACATTTACATCACCTATTCTATCAACAAAACTCAAAACTGAAGGTTGCCCAAATGCTGCAGGCGAGACAAAGCCACTGTCGCGAAGGCATGCTACCAGCACTTGCTCATCAAGTCCGATTCCAGGAGAACCACTAAGGAGGGATACCACCGAAGCTTACTGGTGGGTTCGCTTAAGTTCTCTTCCCCTGCAACTATTCCAGCACCCTGTGGATTCGCCGAGGGTAACCTACCAACAACCATACAACAAGTTAAGCATCGGATCATGAGGTAGAAACGCATGCAACCAAGAATAGTAGGAAAACCTTTGCAACATTACATTACCTGAGTTGTGATAGAGTTTTCGACGCAGCCAGCATCCATCCACTGTGAAGGAGATGCACCCAGTTCGAAGACCACGATGAGGGATACCTCCCAAAAACTTCCAACTCAATTGAAAAACCCAAACTTGCAAGCTACGGCAACACAGATGCACTCATCCCCCTGTAGATTACCACACCATCGTTCCAGACTTGGCTTCCACGGATAACTTTTACTCGCAGACCCATGATTGCTACCGGTCTCCGGATCGAGCCCGAGGGAGGCTAGAAAAACCAGCAAACCCTAAGTGCCTCTCAGCCGGTCGGCCTCACCTCCCAAACCCTACCACCGAACAAATGACAAAGAAACGTTACAAAGAATCCATAAGTTATGCAAGGGTTCAGCTCATCCCAATACACAACGATCAACGGTGGAGATCCATCCTCATCAAGCCACGATGGAAGGTGGCAGGAGTAGCATTAATAGCTCATCTACCACCCAAGCCATGGAGTCGCCATATCGGTTGATAGCAGGGCAGGAGGCCGTTACAACTCAGCTTTTGCCAAACCTTATCACGTCGAAACATCCACATAGACGTGCACGTAACACTATCCCTAACACGGTGGCCAGGCACAATAATTGCAAACCAAGTCATTTATTACCCCTCGATTCGTATGCAGGCTTTTGCAGGGCCATCATTCCACCTGCCAACCCATACGAATCAACGTTAAAAGCTGTAACATGTAAATATTATCAAGGTATAATGATATCCGATAGCATATAACCAAGGTCTCATACGATCCATATAATCAATTCGAAACATATTCATAGCATATGAATATCCATTAAGGTTGCGAGCAATCATAGGCCATGGTTTGACTCCGCCCTTCACATAAAGTCTTTTATATAGTTCACTATAGGGATCGTTGTAGGGTTCATAAAACTCGTCCACACCTTAAGTTATATAAACACACCGCTAGGGTATGGTTGCCACCCAAGGACCCATCACACACATTGCATGGTAAGGTATTAATACTTAAAGCGTCACCATTTTAATTGCCCAGGCAATAGAGTTTAGAACCATTTTGTCAATCTCTCCATAGTATGACTTAAGACCATGCGTCCTTGTCATCAACCCGTCACCGTCATTATTATAAAAAGAATTACTTAACAGTCGCAAGGCATTCATGGAATGACCTTACGTAAATTCACCAACACTTAATGGAAACACTCACAACAAACACACCCTGAAATAGATGCTATCTGTAGTCTTGAGAGAGATAGGTTCATCTTACAGAATTGGAAGGAGATCATACCTGTAGCATTGAAATTCATAAGCAGTTTCAACTTCTATCACGGTTATTAAACTCCTTGAATTTTATCGCTATTTCTTACCTGCGAATCTGCGCATGAAGGACGAGTGCAATGCTTTAGCGGAGTAGCTAAGTAAGCCTCGGGGCACCTCGTGGGACCCCTTTCATCATTATCCAGAAAAGATAAACTGTCAGCACTTGTCAAAAGAATTCTGTTTTCCAATGCATCATAAATTTTCAATCATTCCAACATACGAATAAAGTACATAATCATCAATTGATTTTCATGACGTTATTAAAAGACAAAAGACACAACCATTAAATTGTTCCTACCAAGCGACACTTTTATTAATTGTTGAATATTGATTATTATTATTTCTGCATTGTACAATATTAGCCCTTTTTTTGGCGATTCAAATTTTTTTAAATTTTATGAAAATATCGGGATGTTACACACATGGTATTGAACCATGGTATTGACGCCTAGACTTAGTATATAAGTTTGTGTTGAGACCAATGAAGGTACCGTGAATTTATTTTGTATTGAGCTTGCTCAAAGGAGGTTGCCCCCTCGAAGTGGCCTGCGATCAATACAAATATTCTGTGATCTGATATATCGTGTATTCATCAATTAATTGTTGCAGGTTCTTCTCATCTGGTATCAGAGCACTTTCTTGGGCTCATTGGGTGAAATTTTTGCCATTTTTTTTTTCGCATCTGTTGCAGGTTCGGATCTAGGAATAATCCATATCCGCTTAACTGTGGGAAGTACTTGGGCATAAGCCCTAAAACTCATTGTGAGGAGTACCACAAGAACCCCAAAGTAGTTGGCCCATTGAGAGGACCTGCCAGCGAAAAGGGCAATGACCCCTACCTGATTGACTAGTTCCCACCCGTGAGGTAAACCAAGAGCTGTCGTTTGTGGCAAAGTGGTTATCAGTTTTACCTAAGCCGTGGAGTGAGGGGTACTACCCCAATACGCAAGCCGTCAGACAGCATTGGTGGCCGAGTGAATCCCCTGAACTGTTAGGAAGTCGAGCATATCTGGGTTCCATATCTATTTTCAGCTGCAAAATCGTAGATTTTCTCTGTCCATAACTATTGTCGATCACTTCTGCGCTGTTGCAGATCTATCTGTTTCCGATCACTTCCGCACCGTTGCAGATCTATCTGTTTTCGATCACTTCCATGCCGTTGCAGATCTATCTGTTTCCGATCACTTCCGCGTCATTGCAAATCTATTTGTTTCCGATCCCTTCCATGCCGTTGCATATCCCTTCTTGGAAGAAAAAAGTATAAATTCTGTTTTTTCGGCCATATCTCCCTTGTTTTCACTCCGTTTCCCTTGAAACTTCCCTGACACCTCTGTAATTCCATTCTGCATCTTTCATTCCTAAGGTCCCTATCCCAAATTCTACTTCCCAAAGCCAGAAATCCCACATTTGTCTATTTTTAAGGTTTGCCATAACTTTCTTAATTTTCACCCAATCGCCTTTAAATTTTGCCACCGTGTTCATTCCCTATTTTTGCTTCTTTGTCCCTCTCTGACAAATTTTCCCATTCTTTCACCCTGCTTCTGAAATCCTCATTTTCTGCTTCCCTATCCATTCGAAAGTGTCCAAAACCTAGTCAAACCCAATTACCCATCAGAGTTTTTGCCAAATCCAAATTTCCCTTTACTAAATAAGGTTATGTTTGTGTTTTTCTACCCATTCCCCCCCCCCCCAAAAAAAAAAACTCTTGGTTATGGTTGTCACCCGCGCAGGAGCAAAAACCATGGAGGAAGCACTTGCAGCCATCCAAATCAAACTCCAGGATCTAGATGAAAAATTTCTCGGGCTCCATCTTGAGCATTCAACTATGAACAACAAACGACAATCCGAGTCTTCATCAGACAATGGGTTCTCTTCTTCCAACAATTTCCGTGGTCCGAAGCTTGACTTTTCTCGCTTCAATGGTACTGATCCGACTGGATGGATCTATCGTGCATAACAGTATTTCAGTCTGCATAATACTTTTGATGTCACCAAAGTTCCACTTGCATCATTTCATTTGGAACAGGAAGCTCTTCAATGGTACCGTTGGTACATCAAGGCTCATGAAGAGCCAAAATGGCCAGATTTTTTCCAGCTCCTTTTGCAACGATTTGGTCCTAGTGCTTTTGATAACTTCACAGGAGCCCTCACTAAACTTCACCAATTGGCACTGTGAGAGAGTATCAGACAGAATTTGAGAAACTAGCCAATCACACAGAAGGATTGTCTGATGAATTCTACAGGATTTGTTTTATTAGTGGTCTTAAGGATGAAATCCACTCAGAGGTTAAGATGTTCTGTCCCAACACAATGATGGAAGCCCCGGGGTTGGCTGAGTTGGCAGAAGACAAGATTGCAGCCCAACAACGCTCCAAACCCACTTCTGTCCCCTTCCGAAATATGGGTTCTCAACGACCTCCCATCCCGCCAGCTCCTCGACCAACTCCTATCAAGCATTTGTCTGAAACAGAGATGCAGGCACGCAGAGAAAAAGGGCTTTGTTATAATTGTGATGAGAAATTCATTCGGGGACATAGATGTGTTCAACAAAAGCTCTATCTCTTGGATATGGATTCTCTGCCTGCCTCTAAAATTGGTGAAGAAGCTCCAGATACAATGGATGATCAGGTTGACATTCAGGAGCTGCTTATTGACCCCCCATATCAGGACGACCAACCAGAGATATCTCTCCATGCTTTATCCGGCGTCACCACCCCCCAAACAATGTGGGTCAGGGGTTACTTCAAGAAGCTTCCTCTTACAATACTCATTGATTCTGGTAGCACTCATAACTTCATTGATCCCCGGATCGCCAAACAAGCTGATTGTTTTGTCCATCCTTGCTCCAACTTTGAAGTCATGGTTGCCAATGGGGGCAGCTTACCTTACAAGGGAAAGTGTCACAATGTGCGTATATCTCCAAAAGTTTATAACCTGTGCTTTGACATGTTTGCCTTGTCCTTAGGCGCATGTGATGTGGTTTTGGACGTTCAATGGTTATGCACACTTGGCCCCATCTTATGGGATTTTGCTGAACTTTGGATGCAGTTTTCAGTCAATGGGACACAACACAAATTTACGGGCTTACAACCAGGGTCTCTCCGCATCATCAGTTCACATCACCTGGAAAATATCCTTAAGAAGAATTCACATGGTGTCATTGCTCAGCTCCATTCCATCCAGATGCACCCATCAACGGTCTCCACTACTTCCTTGGATAGATATGCAGGTGTCTTTGTTGCACCAGTGGGATTGCCGCCTTCAAGAGACCTTTCCGGTAAGCATTTAGCCGCATCTACATCTCAGCAGGAAATGATGGCTATTTTGCATGCAGTACCGAAGTGGCAGCCATCCCTATTAGGGAATTATTTCTACATCAAGCCTGATCTCCAAAGTTTGGAAAATTTCTTGAAACAACAGGTCTCCTCCCCAGCACACCTGAAATGGGTTATCCAACTCATGGGCTATGACTATGTGATCACTTACAAGAAGGGTAAGAACAATATGGTGGCAGATGCTCCTTCTCGCACATTTGATGACCCAGTTTCTCTTACAGCTATTTCTCTGCTTGTTCCAAATTGGTTGCAATCTGTTCAACAGGGCTATCTCTTCTATGAACTCCATGCTTCTTCATCGGCAGGGCACTCTGGGTTCCTCAAAACGTATGATCGGGAACAATGTAACTTCTTTTGGCAGGGACTGAAAATGACAATTCAACAGATGGTGGTTGACTGTGATACTTTCCAGGTCAACAAGGGTGAAATGACACTCCTTTCGGGACTGCTCGAACCCTTTCCCATCCCTACATAGATTTGGACAACTATTTCTATGTATTTCCTAGAAGCGTTCCAGTGGTACAATACCACGTCTAAAAGGACACCATATGAAGCAGTTTATGGACAGGCACCGCCGGTTCTTCTTCCATACACCCTCAGTAGCTCCCCAGTTCAGGAAATTGACTCGGTTCTTCGAAACCGCGATCAGATTCTTCTCATTCTGTAGGACAATCTTCACATGGCAAGAATTCGATTGAAACAACAAGCCGATCAGCACCGTTCAGAGCTCACTTTTCACGCAGCTGATATGGTTCTTCTTTGTCTACAGACTTCCAATCAATCCTCCTGAAACTCAAAAGGTGTCAGTGGCCCGGAATGCAACCCGAGGATGCTACAGGGGAACCACTCCTTCAAATTCTGCATCAATTTCCACATCTAAAGCTTTGAGGACAAAGCTTTTTCTAAGGGAGAGAGGATGTTAGGATCCCATGTTAACCCTTCTATTTACTTTGTTAGTATATTGTTGTTGGACGCATATGCTTTGTAAGTCGTCCCGTAGTATTTGTTGATCCATAGTTTGTATTATTGTTGTTGGACGCATATGCTTTGTAAGTCGTCCCGTAGTAATTGTTGATCCATAGTTTGTATTGACCCATGGTTTGTATTGACACATGGTATTGACCCATGGTATTGGCGCCTAGACTTAGTATATAAGTTTGTGTTGAGACCAATGAAGGTACCGTGAAGTTATTTTGTATTGATCTTGCTCAAAGGAGGTTGCACCCTCGAAGTGGCATGCGATCAATAAAAATATTCTGTGATCTGATATATCGTATATTCATCAATTAATTGTTGCAGGTTCTTCTCAGTAGCCAATAAAATTTGATTAATTCATGAGATATAAAAACCATGCAAACACATGGGAATGGAAAAATAAGTATCTTTTATTCCATCTCCATCACCAACTATTACAATGAAAGTTCAACTCTTTATAACTATTATTTGCGATTTTTGAAAATTGCTAATTTTAGAAAATTCTTGCATGACTCTAAAACTGACCAATAACTAAAAGCTAGCCAGAGTGCACTAGTTGTCAACTCTCTTTTTTGTTTAAATGCATAGACTAGGAGATAGCTGATTATTACAAATTTAAAAAATCTTGAAAAACACTAAAACCCCAATTTGAGGCATTATATGGAGGAATTTGGCCCCGAAAAAGTGTTGAAACGATGTTTGATAAAAAACATCCATTCAATCACTACAGTGAACTCTTCAAGATGCAAATTCCTATTAAATTTTAGCCCAAATGGATAACCGAGTCAAAAGTTATGACCCTCAGAAATCCCTGCATCAAGGTGCAATTGAGTGCCCTATGCTTCTAGATTCACCATGAGAAAATGAGATCTGAAGACTTGCAAAAGTATAGGGAAGAAGGAACTAGCTGACAACTTTGGATCGAAGCATAAGCAATTGAGCCTGCAAAATTCATTAAGAGCCATGAAACACTCATTTCATATGAGGAACTCATTATGATCCTAGAGGAGAAGCAAATATAATCCATCTCTCACTATGAATATTAGGTCAGGTTATACAGAGAAAAAATGCTTCTAGCCTGTAGGAGTAGATGGTATGAACTCTCTCCCAAGCTTCAATCCATGGAGCCTCATTCTCCTCAAATCTTATGAGTTGCCCTATTTAGGTCACAATTATGCAAGGAAACATTAAGAAAGATGAAGCTTAAATGGATTGGGATCAAGTTCAATCCACCCCAACTTCTTCATATAACTACACAGGTACTTGATGGGGAAAGATAAAATAAATAGTTAAAGGAAGAGGAGATGAATGCATGATATTATGACAACGGGGCCATCACTTGTTTTATATCATACGACTACAAGAAAAAATGTAGGCAATAGCAAGGGGACCCACCAGAACAGACAAAATAAAACCATGCCATCTCCTTTTTTGATCTTTTTAATGCTTTTTTTTGTTGCACAAGGATGTGCAAGAACTCTGAACGGGGGGGTGATGATGGGTTAGTATTTTGAGTATTTGTAAGGCCCATCTCTTCAAACTACATGGCTTATCTTGTAATTGGAGGTCTAAAACCAAGCTAAACATTAATATTTTGATAATCTTGAAATATTTTGAGCCAATTGCGTGTTTTACCATTAATAACTATTCAAGGTTATCATTGGAAAAAATATAAAAAACATAAGCAAACAACAATAACAATAGAACATGAGATTTACGTGGAAACCCTATTGTACAAAGGTAAAACCATGAGGCAATGGCAACTTCGATCTTTTATTATTACTCGGGAAAAAAATTACAATGCTTTCTTCTATTTCTCTTATTATTATAATGCTAGGGGGTGACTCTCCTATTATATAATGCATAAGAGGGTTCCAACATGAACCAAAATACACAATAAGGGTCTATAAATTTTTGCCTTGGGGGCTCCACCCCTAAACCCTAGGAGAGTGGGGTCCCCACCCCTGCACCCCTGGAGCACCCCCCCCCTTCTAACCTCCCTACGCACCTGCCACATACGAATCACGTGTGGGCCTAGTCGATAATTCTGTAGCAAGGATATTGGAGATCTGGATATTGGCTTCATCTCCTAACAATTATGAAGTGTGTGATATGTTTGGTTTTTATTACATCTTTTAATGTTACAAATTAACTTATATCAAGCTAGCTCGAGTATTATGGAATGTAGGTTATGCATAGCTCGCCAAGGACCATGAGAATTAGGGATTGTGTTCCTCTAAACTCCAATCGAGCTTAGCAAATGAAGATCAATTCGTACATACTCAAGTTGTTAAGTGGAGTTGGTCCATGTGATTGTAGGGACTGGGTAGATGGCACTACCATGATTTTAGCATTCAACTTAAGCTACTAGTTCATGCACTTTTTGTATAGAATGGGGGAGTAGGCTAGAAGTATAACCCCTCGACTTCGCTTATATGTTTTTGGAATTAAGGATTTGAACACTAAACTTATCATTATGTACTTTTTTATTATGAAATAAAGAGCTTGTTGAACTAGTCGCATTGATCTGATTATGTGAGGCTCCTTGAGAATCCTTGAGCAAGGGCCTGCTTAAGGTCTCTAAGGGAACCGATATGTTTTAGTATTCCTTTCTTTATTTATGCATGTGCTGATTACATTTCCAATTCCTGTAGTAATTTCATGTATTACCTTAATTCATGTTACAATGTACGTAGTAGTTTGTTAGGAACCTGTGCCAACCCTTCTCTTTACTATGTTAGTATATTGTTGTTGGACGCATATGCTTTGTAAGTCGTCCCGTAGTATTTGTTGATCCATAGTTTATATTAGCCCATAGCATTGACCCATAGTATTGGACGCACATGCTTTGTAAGTCATCCCATAGTATTTGTTGATCCATAGTTTATATTAGCCCATAGTATTGGATGCATATGCTTTGTAAGTCGTCCCGTAGTATTATATGTCCCATGGTTTTGACTCATAGTATTGGGCATAGACATAGTATATAAGTGTGTGTTGAGGTCATTGAAGGCAGTGTGATGTTAATTGTATTGAGCTTGCTCAAAGGAGGTTGCCCCCTCGAAGTGGCCCGTGATCAATATAAAAGTGATTCCGAGTTCTATTATTTCTGATATCTTGTGTATTTGCATTAATTATTTATTGCAGGTTCTTCACATAGTTTCACAATTATGTAGTAGCAATTATAGTATACTCTGTTTTTCGTTCTTTTATGATTTTATTGCATCATGATCAATAGTAAGCTCATACTTATATGCCTGGGTGTATATCCATCATTAGATAGTTTGTCTTCTTACTAATGTGGATATGCAAAACAGAGGATAGTCTACTTGATTCCCTCTCGATGATTGGATAAGAGTAGCATGGAATTTCTAGCTTGTTAGATGCAGAGATAAGAGATTGAGGCTGAAGTGATCATCTTTTATTGTTTATTGCTTTCTATAGTTAGTTCAATTCATTGGTTATAAATGCATATACTTTGCATTGCACCTCATCAAATTAGCACATTCTATGGATTGATAAATTAAAGCAAGAACCTATGGGATTACAACAATATTGCTATAATAACAAAGGCCATCACACGTGTCGATTCTTTATTGGAGGGAGAGATGACAATTCTGAAATAATGCCATAGAACCAAATTTAAGAGATAAATGCTTATCGATTTAATTAGATTATCCAAAACAAGGTAAAACTCGCAAAAATTATTTTAAAAAGCAAGCATGGGTGCACAGGTGGACAAACACATGCACACACACATTTGTTTTTGTTGCAACAACACACCTTATTGCTGGTTGGAATCGGGGATTTATCCCCCCCAAGTCCACTATTGGAATCTATTTGTCTCTACCAACATTGGGTTTCGAGACTAGAGTTAATGAAATTTCACTCTTGGGACATTTTGCTTTGAGAACTCTTAGGGAGTGGCAATAACACCATTCACTAGGAACTGAGCTTGAGCCAATAGTTGAAAACTCCCATCGATTTATCACAAATTACTATTTTTTTTTCCACAAAAAAACCCCTCAAATTTTGGTTAGAGTCAAGGCCTTATTTCCCCCAAATCCATTACTATAATCTATTTGTATCTATTGAGATCAGGTCAAAGTAATGAAATTGCACTCCTAGGCATGCCATCCTAGGGATTCCCCATTTGCTTGAAATTGAACTCGAGCTAATAAAGGAAAACTTCTACATGTTTATGTTAACAACCAAATTTCCTCACCTGTCATGTCATCAACACTGTCACCCGCATATGTCATCACTCCACCTCATTTCCATCCATTTGACCTTGGAAAAGCAATAAAAAAAATGAAAATCAAACATTAAAAGGGCCACTTTAAATCTAGGTCACACCTTTTGTCTTGAAAGAAGTGGCCCAAGTTGCTTAGTTTCCTTCGATATAAGCGACCCAAGTTGCACATTTCCTCCAATTAAGAGCGACCTCGCGCTAAGCATGATTTTTTGCTGTTTCTGTTTTTGTTCCTCACAAAAAAGAGGAAAGGTCCGACACAACTCTTGGCATGGCCCAAATTAGCTCACGGATTTGGGGACTAGAAATATAACCTAGATCCTTATCCTAAATCCATTGTCGTGCCAATAAAAGAAACCTCAATGTCCCTCATTCAACACAATTCTCCACATTTTTGCTCAAGCCGTCATTCTATCAAGATTCCCTTCAAGATCGAAGCCAGCTTTTCCTGTTTATGTCTCACCCATTGGAGATCCCTACTGTGACGTGTGGGCGGAAGATTGCGAGATCATCAGGAGACCAAATGGACCCTCCCTCAAACAGTTGCAGGGGCCTCTTCCACTACGCTTTTGAGGTGATTCTTCCCCTCGTACTCTCTCATTCAATACAAAAGAATTATATATATTCTTTGATTCTTTACATTATGTTGTTGCATGTGTACTGTTATTGAAGAATATGCTCAAATTGTTAGTTTAGATCTATCTCTTTTCAATTAGTTTTAGTTTTGTTTTCATTTGTTTTCCTGTTTATTTCAAAACTCCGTTGAGGTTGCACAACCCCTCAGCAAGTGCCTTTTTGGCACGAGTGTGTGCTGAACCACACACTACAGTTTACCATTGGATCATACCTCAATCAATAACTCACTCTACATTATTGAATCAAAAGAAACAAGATGCATTATACACTGCAATATAATAAGAATAACTATAATCTTTTTTGTTGTGACAAAAACAACCTTATTTTTTGGAAGGAGTCTACGACTTAGTGCCCCACAAATCTCCCTATCCCATTACTAAAATCTATTTGTATCTACCGAGATCGAGCTTTGATATTTGGAGTTAATGGATCAGTTGTGGGACTTTCCCTTCTAAGAATTTATAATTTTAGATACTAAAGGCACCCTCCCTTTGAGAATAAGACCTTGATTAGTGATGGAAGACTCCCACCAATTTACTGTTGGAGCATAGCTCAATCGATAATAATGATTTAATTTTAAGGTCACAACCTAGCCAAATACCAAATTGATGTAAGAGGTTCCCTTGTTTGTGGGATAAGAGACCACATTTCAACTATGATTTCACTACAATCGATAATAATTATTTAATTTTAAAATCACAACCTAGCCAAATACCAAATTGATGTAAGAGGTTCCCTTATTTGTGGACAACATACTCCATTTGAACTATGATTTCACTACTTCATTTATAGATGTATACATACCTTACCCTATGGAAGAAAATCTTAATAGGAAAAAATTAAATTTAACCTGGTATATTAATAATAAAATAAACAAAATAATATCCCGTTAACATGTATATATATGCTCGTTATTAACATTAAGTAGATATTAAATTGGGTAGTAAACCAAAATTTACGTATTCCATATAAACAAATTATCTTAAGAAAGTATTATCGCCGATCTCTGTTTCCCGCCATGGAGGGAGCGGGAAAATAAAAATGAATTCAAAGAAAAATCAAAGAAAATTAAAAACAAATACCCAGCAAAACAGAGAGAGCTCGATCCCGAACCCTTAAACCCATTTCACTGCAATTTGCTCTCGCCTCTTCGCAGGGTTTTGCAGCATTATCTTGCCTTAAACATCAGCGCAAAAAACAATCTACGCAAAAATCACCTACATGGCTTACATCAACGATTCAGTGTTCGAGTCCCTCAAGGCCAGAGAAATCCGACCCGTCAGAGGTAATGCCAATCCTTTTTCTGGATCTAGATACGCAGGTTTAAGTCCATTTTGGATATTTACAGTAACGATTTAATTGACTATGGCTGATGGCAATGCAGTACGCAAGAGGCCTTATATGGGTAGTATGATATCCGAGGGAGGCGATGGCCATGGAGTTCTAATGATGGAGCCCAATAACATATCTACGCCTGCTCTTGCAGCATCATTTGCCAAGGTAAGGGTTTAGGGTTTATCAGGAGTCTGTTATACCACGTGGGGTGCGACCTTGCTGTTGTTTTTATTTGAGATATTAAAAATATTGACGTTTTGTCTGTAGACAAATGGTGGCAGCCATGTGCTTGCAGTTTCAGATGAAGAAGGGTTTGTTAGCCTGTTTAATACGCGTCGCCGATTGCCTTCTTATAATTCCTGTCAACTGGACACAGGTTGGTTGCACACTCTACTAAAATAGGGCTGTTTCTTGGGTTTTGGAATTGGTTCTTAATGGTTTGTTTGCTTCCTTTGATTGCAGAGGACGTTAGAACAGAGCTTTGGAGAGCTCATAACAATGCCATCTTTGATATTTGCTGGATAAGGGTAATTTGCGTATTTTAATTGGATTTTAAATGGTTCCTGTTAGTTCAGTGTCTGCAGTATGTAGTTCGTGTGTGTTGAATGATCTTGTAGTGTTTTATGGAAGGAAGTTGGGCTTTAGATTACTGTTTTGCAGCAACAGAACTGATCCATTTCTGGCAATGCCATCAAATGCATTTGATGGGCGGTTATGGATTTCAACTTCATTGAAAAATGTACTTGATGGGCAGTCATGACTCTCAATCTCGTTGAAAGTGCATTTGATTAGCAGTCATCGCCTTAAAACTTTATTGAAAAATACATATGGGCAGTCATGACCGTCAACTTCATTGAAAAATGCATTTGATGGGCAGTTATGGCCTTCAACCTCATTAAAAAATACATTTGATCGGCAGCCACCCTTCGACTTAATTGAAAAAATGCTAATCTGGACATAACCTCCATTATAGAGTTAGTTGCATTTAAATTTTTGCTAATAATTCTGTCTGAGGTTCTGCTGTTGTTTTGCAGGATGATACCCGCATCTTGACTGCTTCTGGAGACCAGACGGTTAGTTCACTGTTTCCCTTTAGTTCATGTTAACTCGGTTGCATCTTACATTCATAATTTAGAAACATGCTGGTTGAGGTGGTGTGCATATCGATTTATATATTGCAAATGGAAAAAACGCACTGGTTCAATCGTCCTAGAAAAGAGATCCGTTCAGAGTTAAATGTGCTGTATGTTGCCCAATTATGGCATAAAGAATTCAGTAGAAATCCAACTGATGAACAATCAATCTATCAACAACAAACATATAAACAAATGGATGGATTTCATGGTTTGAACTATTAAAGCTCTGGTATAAGCAGTCTATCAATTTGCTACTGCTGTGAAAATGGATAGATGACTGGTTGCATCGAGAGAAACGAGTTACTTTACAGTCCAGTATGGGGGAGATGTTGTAACCGTTTGTTACTAACAAAATAATTAAAAAAATTCATGTGGCTCATAAAATAAAAAATTATGGAAAGTATTTAAAAAAAATCCATGTTAGTTTATAAAATAAAATATTATGAAAAACAATTAAAAAATAGATGTTCTTTTATAAAATAAAAACTTAAAACTTAAACCCTAATGTATCAATCAAAGAGAGATCAAATTTCTTAAGTTTAAATTTAAAAAAAGAAATACACCTCAAGAAATTGGATCCCTCTCAATGCTTGATAGACACTGGTTTAAGATGAATCTATACTAATTATTTCAAAGCCCTAAAGTATACAAACATTAAAAAAAATGTTTGTGTATGTCAACAAGGTGTTGGCTCTGGCTCACGAACAAAGTGCTTAGCCGCCCATGAAAGTGCGCCAATCTTGCTGTGGCTTGTCCCACCTGGATGACATGAGTTTCAAAGGAGTCAGGCTGGGTGCATGTCTCAAATAGAATTGGTGCAGCCACTTCAAGGCATGTTTTTCGACGCATTACCAAATTAAGATAAAGAAAGTTGTTTGGGGATATGCTTGGCGTGATTTATTCTCTCAAGGCGTTTATGATTTTCTGACACGGAAATAAGAAGTGCCATCCTTGAATGCCCGAATTCACCTGTTCCAGACAAGCATGCAGACACAACCTTTTGCATTGTATATATGAATTTTACCCTGGGATTTCCTTTAGATGCAGTTTAAGTGGAGGGCTATTATTTGAGATTGAAGTTTTATGCTAATAGACTTTTAGTGACTGTTGCAGATAAGACTATGGGATGTGGAGGCAAGGGCAGGTCTTGGTGTCATGACAGGCCATACGGGCAGTGTCAAGTCACTGTGCTCACATCCTCTACAATCTGGTAAGTTTGTGTATTTTGAGAACTTGTGCTTAGTGATGTTCAAGTTTGGATTTTGCATGGTCTAGTTTTATTTATTGGCCAGGTTCATGTTAGAGGTAGCAATCCACACCTTTAGATTGAATTGTTAAGAGTGGCCATCATGGAAACGACATGTAGCTTAGTCGTAGAGCAGCCCATTGGCTCAGCAGGCTCTAGGTTTGATAACTAGCTTGTCAAATTTTCAATGCCACAATGTGTTGGAGGTAGCAATCGACACCTTTAGATCAACCTGTTAACGGTGCTTATCATCAAAATGAAATGTAGATCACTGGTAGAGCATCCCATTGCTTGGGGCAAGGTCTGGGTTTGATTCCCATCCTGTCTTGTTTTCAACACCATGATGTCTGATGGATCCCCAGAAGGTCTTTCAATGTTGCGGTCTTTGAGAATGAAATGTTTGTTTTTTCCTTATTGGCTTTTTGTATAAGGTTCGAGTCCGAAAGAGCATTTTGTTTCTGGGTGGACATAAACTTGACTAGCTTCGAATGAGTTCAAGTCTCACATTCATTTTCAAACGTTCAGAGTTATCCAAGTTGTTTAAATAAATACAGTTTCTCTGCAGATCTTTTTGTGTCAGGCTCAAGGGATGGCTCCATAGCATTTTGGGATGTGCGCTCTGACTCGGCTTCATGTAATCCAACTAATGAAGAACGCTTCAAGTAAGCATTTTAGATCTCAAATTGCATCGCTTGAGGCATCCTTTTATTTTTTTGGATGAAATTAGGATGTCTCTTTTAGAAATCATGCTATGGTTATAATTATTAATGGCCAATGGTGTGCTACAATTTCTCTGCGTGGCTAATTCAATGTATGTGCCTATGTGTCTGTCAGAGCTGTCGCCACAATCAAAGATGCACATGTTGCAAATTATGGAAGAAGAATGCGACGGAACAAGGTATGATACTTCGGAAATATTGTGGTTAATTGGATTAGCTATGTGGAGTTACTGTTGTCTGCGGATTATATGCAATAGAAGCTGAATCTAGTTTTTGAACTTTCAGGTGGCTTCAAAGAGCATAACAGCGGTTCTTTATCATAAAGATGAACGAGTAGTTGTCAGTGCAGGAGCTGCAGACAGGTGATTCTGTTATTCTCATTGAACTCTGGAGCCACTTTGTCATTTTATAATCTTAATCAATCCCAATTGTCCAGTCCAGAAAATAAAATGGGTAAGGAGGTGGGCGGGTGGTGACCTCTTTAAACCTTGCAAGCCTTTTGAAACCGTGGAAGTTTAATCTATGGTTTAAAGTGTCTTGCAGGTGATAAGTGATTATTGTGCCGAGAAGGCGTATTTCTACAGCCCGGGTGGGGGAGAACTGTCTGTCCATCCCATAGAAAAATAAAAAAATAAAAAATAAGAATGCATGCATCATGTGCTGTAGAATAGTGGAGCCCGGGTGGGGGGAAAGTGTCCAGTTGTTTAAAGGGTCTTGCAGGTGATAAGTGATTATTGCGCTGAGAAGGCGTACTTCTACAGCCTGGGTGGGGGAGAAATGTCCGTCTGTCCCATAAAAAATAAAAATAAAAATGCATGCATCATGTGCTGTAGAATAGTGGAGCCTGGGTGGGGGAAGTGTCCATTTGTCCCATAAAAAAAATGCATGCATCAGCGTGTTGTAGCATAGTGGTGAGAGGGATGTGTGTTGTAGTTTAGTGGTGAAAGGTTTGCAGATTTGATTCCTGTAGGCGCTTTATAGAACCAGAGTTAGATGGGTCTATACTGGTTATGCTAATGTGCAAGATAATCATATATAAGGATACACTGCGAGAAGTAATTGTAGAAAAGGCTTATACATCAAGGCTTCAAGCATAATATACCATATCTCTTATATGAATATCATAGAGTGAAACCTTTCAGTATTTTCCAAGATATGAATTCCTTGATCACTATCAGCATTCAAATAATTCAAAGTCAAACATAAAATTACAACACTTTAGAATATCTCTCATATGAAGTCCTAAAGTAAGGAAAAGTAAACATAGAGGAAAACCTAGATGTTAGAATAAAAGTTGCTTTGTATTTCAGAAGGATCTTTTCTGTCGATCCCTAAAAAGTCTATTGTTTGCTATAGGTAGTGTGTTATGGGATTTTGATTTCGTTTTCATAAAAGGGTTTTCAATGAAAACCATGTTCAACCTAATGCTTCTGAATTAACTCATTCTTCTGTGTTTATTAGTGTTGTGAAATTCTGGGACACCAGAAAGTTGAAAGCACCAATTACTCAAACACCTCCACAGTGCCAGACATCTGTTGAAGGGAAGGTGTGTTCTTATTAGTTGATCCCTTTTACTGCTATGGTTCTATGGTTCTTAAAGTTACTTCTTAATAGCATTGCAGTAGAAAAGTTGTTTGGATTTCCAAGTTTTCTGTATAATCTGTTCATTAGGGCAGGCCTTTTGTCAATATGCATGTTCTACTTCTTTTGCCAATACACATGTTCAACTATGAATATTTGTACTTTTCATTCCATGTATAGATCAACCTGCTTTATTCTTTGTTAAAGTAATTATATATTTTGCTAATGCAGAATTACCGTTTTACATAATTTGTGTTTCTTAGCTTGTTTGTCAGCTAAGAATATTTTTACACACGTTTATCTATGAATATTTGTACTTGTCATTACATGTGCAGATCAGCCTGCTTTATTCTGTGTTAGACTAATTACATATTCTGCCTAAGGCAGAATTACTGTTTTACATAATTTGGGTTTCTTTGCTTGTTTGTCTCTCACGATATTTTCTACAAGGATGCATCAACTCCAAAAATTAAAACTTTCTTGTCCTTCAACGTTATATGATATAGCATTATAACATAACTGATCTAAATATGCTATTGTGCTTGTATTTGTCTATTGTTCTTTCATACTGTATCTTCCAACAGACTGTCAGAGTGATCAATCACCTTTCTCTAGATTGGTTATCTTAACATTGCCTACTTTCTTTTTATTGGGCCTTAGATTTAAGACATTTAGGTGTCAGGTATCTGGTGGTTCAGAAAGATAGAATCCATGGAAATTCTAGAACATGATTAACTAATGTAAATTGCTAATTATAGTCATAGCACGGTTCGTACTGCAGAACACTTACCCATAAAACTATCCAAAGATCGATGTGTATTGGAAATTTAGTTTTCTCTTTTATGAAGTTCTTAAGTGGATGACTTCAAATTTAGCTTGAATGGGCCTACAAAGTCTTTATGATGCTCTGGTTCATGTTGAAATCATGACTGATCTGATTAATGTTCTTTTGGTGTTGGTTGTGACAGGAAGGAAGAGTTCATGGAATTGCTAGCTTATCTCTGGATTCGAGTGGCACATTTCTCATAACTTCCTGCATGGACAACAAGTAATTTGGAATCATGATTTTGTTTTACTGTCCCGATCTTTTCTTGACAAGATGAAAATTTTCTGTACCTTTATATTGTGGCTAAACTGAAACTATGTTCGACTTGAAGTCTTGAAACTAAGCAGTGGTTTTAGCTAAAAATTTGCACTTGCTGAGTGATTTATTGTACCTTTCTGCAGGATTTATTTATATAATGCACTACAACCAGATAAGGGTCATCTGAAAAGTTTTGCAGGTCATGTGCTCGGTTCTTTCTACATAAAGGTAAATGAATTTACTTAACATATAATGTGCTTTTTTGAACAGAAATGGGTACTTTTTTTATATATAAAAAAAGAGGTCTCTGCTGGACCGGAAGACCTTTGGTTACAAAACTTGCTCTATAGAAACTGAGCGAAATTAGTTCTGAAAGCTCTCTCATGCTTAAACCAGTATTTTCTAGGAGATACAAACATTCCTTCAAATTCCAACAAAAACTGTAGATCTTACTGGTGTAGATTCTAAAGAAAGTACCTAAAACCAAAATGCATTTGTATTGCATTACAAAAGACAAAAAAGAGCTAGACCCACAATCCTGTTACAAAAGTTCCAACAGGGCTAATCAGTCTTCATAGGAGAAGAGGTGAAATAAGGATCCTCTTCATAACTTTTCTCATCTTCATCAGATGTTTCAACATTCAGATAATCAAAAGTGAATTCCTTGGACATGTTTTGAGACTGAGATATCACAATCCTGAATTTTACCCTGTAAATTAATGATGGCTTGCTCCAGCTTCCTATATTTCCTCTTCCAGAATTCAATTTCAATCTCAACATCTAACATACACTTTCTCATTTGCTTGAATTGAGTTTCATGAAAGTCATGAGTGATATGATGCAGTAACTGGTCATTATCATATCGTTTTTCCCAGGTCTTTTGCCTCTTCACTAGGTTCTTAACAATCACATCCCTGCTATCACAGGTGCCCTGAATTTCATTGTTGCCAAGCCTGGGGTATTGAGTTTCCATGATTTCATCACCTATCTTCAAAATATTGACAACAGAAAGAGGAACTTGAGTAATATCAACCCGTTCAAGCAAAACAAAATCAAAATTTCCCTTAGAAAAGATCAGCGGAGACAAGTGTGAAATATATTCAACATGTTGCACCCATTGGATACCAGGACCTCCAAACTGATACTCTTTACCACTGCCAAAGTGCTTATAACTACAAGTATCCTGACTCTGGTTCTTACCAGGGTTACAATTTGTGCCACAGGTAGAGTTACCAGTTATAGCTGGGTCAATACTTTCAATACCGTTCTTCAAGTCAAAACAGTCATAGCAGAGAGCATACAAAATAGTACCCGAGTAGGAAGAATTGCACAAAGTGAGTCTTGTTGCAAATACAATACAGTAAACAATGTCTTTGTTCAACCTGTTACTATCTCTACCCAGCAATTTTATAGCAAAAACACTGAAACATCTTATAAAAGCCAGGAATTGACCCCCTTTAAAGACACTATCAATTTGACAAGCAATTAAGCTATCAATCGGGTTGAAAACAAGGGCTAAAATAACACAGACAATAACACTGTCAAACACACCCAAGCTTCCCTTGTCCACTACTGCTGTGTAAAGAAAACATACATCAATTTTTTTAGCAGTATGACAAAAGCCTACCTCAATCAATATCTCCCAGAAGAAGATGACGATCCCCTTAAGCTACTGAACTCCGGAGCATTCCACTGAATTGCAGACCACAAGCACTCCAAAGGGTTCCAATTCGGGATGAGAGATTCCACAACTGATGAAATACTCCATTTAAGATAAATTCCATTTCTAAATCTATCCATATCCTGATGCAAACCGCCCTGTACTGAAATGAAGGACTGGTGCGAACCCATGATATGCCTTCTCTCACGAACGATCCCAAATGCATTAACATCAGAATTAATGAATCTAGACTTGATTTTACACATGATCTTGATCGGATGTGAATGCATGGAAGTATTGTTCCACCTGTACAACCTTATGATGCCCAGATTTAAATCGAGTTTAAATGCTAGACTGACCTTGTGATGATGTAATTTGATCATTAATCAAGCAGAAGATTATGGAATATTGCAAAGTCCTGAATCCACTCCGTTGATAAACAATCTTCATTGATCAAGATTACATGCTATATTAGCATAAGCATCAGCTTGAGTATTTAAATTTCTAAGGACATGGTAAGCCTTTATCACTTTGAATTCTGATAATAATTGTGAAATTCTCCGAATAGATCTAGAGATAGGCCCATAAGATGGAGGTTTTTCTGATATGAGATAACGAATTACTATCATAGAATCTCAAGGATCAATAAATGTCTTATATTACTCTGAAGCGCTAACTTTAGCCCTTGCCAGAGAGCCAAAGATTCTGCTTGATTATTAGATGTATCCCCAAGACCCCAAGAATAGTACTGCTTCCTTTTTCCTCTGGGGTCGAAGACTACCCCCCCTCTGCACCTGCCAACCCTGAACATATTATGTGTTTTGAATATACTGATACTACTGCATTTGTAGCCGTTCTTTCTTTGCTTTTGATATCTCTCAGAATTTATTTGGATTCTGGATCACTACTTGAGGCTGTTTTGCTCCAAAAGATGCAACGTGAAGATGATAGCTTGTGGGGTTTCACCTTTTCACTGGGTTTATGTGACTATTGCTATTTTTGGTGTGGATGTTTATGTTGCTGTTTTTGATACCCAGTGTGGACCTGCTGAGCTGTGTTGAAAATGTGGCTGTCTAATAAGCTTGTAGTTATTCTTGAACCCTGAGCTTTGCCACCTCAATAAACCTAGTTGGATTGAAAAACCTTTCAAAAGATTAAGAGGCATGGTTCACTTATATTCATATACTCTCCTTTGCACCAAGTAACAAGATCACATGGTTACCTGATTATGCCACAAGAAGGGTCAGCCTTGAAATCTTAACTGTATTTGGCCTTACAACGTGTGATTTTTGCTGCTAACATTCTCTTGCGAATTTACCAATGATAATTAAAAATAAAATAAAGATACAAGCACACTTTTCCAGTGTTTCCAGCGTTCCACTTCATTTTCAAAGATCTTAGTGTTGATGATTTGCAACTGCTGTCAAATGCTGATGATTGTAACAATATATTATTGTCGCAGGCTTCTTTTAGTCCTGGTGGGACTCATATACTGAGTGGTTCAAGTAATGAAAATGTCTTCATATGGCAGGTTTGTTTTCAAATTGTCAATCGAACTGCTTGAGTTTTCATTATATTGTTCTGGTTCTGTACAGTAAGAGATTTCATCACCGATAACATCATGATTTTCAGGTTGACAGGCCAGAAGCAGATCCTGTAATGCTCGAGGGGCATCGAGGGGAGGTGACTGCTGTGGACTGGTAATACAAGATCTGCAGAATCTTGTTAGCATAAAATCTAAAATGCTTCATTTTTGAGAAATTTCAAGATAGTTTTACTGCATGTAAGGATTAGGATTGTTGTAGATTTAATCAGCAACAATTTTCTATCCTCTTTTGTAGTTTCTTATAGTGGTAACTGGTGCTTGCAGGTGTCCAACTGATTTTTGCAAGATTGCAACTTGTTCAGATGATTACACGGTACCGAACACATTTTTTTGGATAATGATGAATTCATAGTCATTGCTAGATGCTTACATATCTTTAATTTTAAGCCTTAAATCATTTATTTTTTTGTTGTTTTAACTTGGATTCAATCATTTACTCTGTAACTGAACAGGTCCGAGTTTGGAGTATTAAGGATTGCACTTTTGAGAGTGAGCATTGTACCCCATCTGCAGTCCGTCGAAGAATATCAGCTTATCCTGCTTCTATCTCTCAGAGATTGTTTGATTCAACAGATACAGAACATCTCGAAACATCTCCTTCAGACATCCTAGCTTGTGATACAGAAGTTGCTTTTGCAGATGATAAAGTGTTCACACCACAGTACTCAAGTGCTAAAGCTTTAACCCCTAAGGCCTCGAAGAAATTGGTTTTGGGAACATTGTCCTTGGAAAGCAGCCCTCATGCCAGCAGTCTCTCAAAGGCAATTTCACAAAGTAGTAGAGAGAATGAAACCCTCATTCAAAAAACTCCGGAATCTATGAAAAGTCCCTCTTCAGTCTTAAATCCACCTTCATCTTCAAAGAGGAAAACCATTCTGGATTACTTTGGGACAAATTGACATTCATATTCTTTAATACTTCTGGCCAGTTAATGCAGTGTATCCTATGTAAAACACAGTCCATCTGGAATTGGTATCTGACCTCCCATCAGGTAGAAACCATTGCCAATTTTGTATGATGGAAGCTGGTGGTATTTGTAAAATCCACCGTATGTTAAAGTTGTGTACTCAGCCTAAAACACCCTACATCTGAAATTGTGTACTCAGCCTAAAACACCATTGTCAAATTTGCTTCAGAGCGAGCTGCTGGTATTTGTAAAGTCTGCTCTGTGCTTGGAAATGTATGATCTCTGAGCGAGCTTTTACCATTGTTTTTAAAGAGGATATTGGCATTCTGAGTGTACAGATAAAGATCACACCTTTTTGTCGAATTCTATTTGAGTTGATTGTGTTGATCAAAAGGTGCAACTGCAGCCATGTCCTGTATAATGAATGTGATTTTGTTATGCCTGCAGGTTTGTAGTAAGAACACCAATCTGAAAATAATATAATTCTGTTATACAATACCCATATGGAACCATTGATCCGTTTTTGCTTTCAGCTCATGACATGTGACTTGACACCAGAATTTGATGCGATGCATGTGGGGATAATAGCTTGAATGAAGTATACCAGCATAACTAATACAGGGAGTCTAACGTTTAATGGTCCTAAACCTGTAATGTTATAATTGGGCATCTATTATATGCTTAGGCAGGCTCCATTTATCTCTTTGGGTAACACATGCCTATGAAAATGCTAAAAATGTTGGCAAGCTGTTACTAAGACATAGCTTCATATCATTGAATAGTAACTACCAGACATTAGTGCAAGACTAGGGAGTAAAAGCTAAGCTTCGTTATTCTTCAAGAAATGGTACGCTCAATCCTGGTAAAAATTTCATATCGATTTTTAAATATAATTTGTATTCTATCACTACAACTAAAAATGATCTAATGCCAACGTAGACAGCTTGTTCTCTCAATTTCCATCCTCTTTTTAATGATGGGTGCTGGTGATATTCAAGTCACTGTTTGAACTCGTTTAGGTTCCTATTATCAGCTATGTACTTTTTGCACAACTGTTGTGAATTTATATTGTTGCAATTGCATCTGTCAATGATTCAGTTAGTAATGAAAAACAGCTTCACAAAAATGTGATAAATTTGGTAAATTATAAAACATCTTTGTTATTTTCGATGGCATTGTCTCTAGAGACAAGTTCCAAACAATCTCTTGGTTTGTACTATTGCAAGTGGTTTGACATGAATGGATCTCAAGATATGCATTTGGTGATTTGATGACATTGTCATTAGACCATAAGTTGATGCCCATGTTTTTGAAGTATATTTCTGCATGTGTGATGTTGAAATGATATATGGACTTGAAAGTGAACTATTTCTTTTAGTAATTAGAAATCTAGTACTTTTCATTGTACAAAATTGAGGTGCCTCTTACTACAAGATATTTACAGGTATTGGTCTTTGCTTTTTGGCCATTTTACAGTGAACAAAATATTTACTTATCTAAAACTTTTATAAACACGGACTGTCCATATGATCAAAATAAGAATGTTGTTATAGAAATTGTCAATTGGGAGTACACTGATATATGTGTTTGTATGTTTGATTCTAGTCCGAGAATGCCGAAAGAATACTATAGCAGCAGTACAGATCATATGGTCTTATAGATGTAAAGCAAAATCTTTGTTAGCTGCTTTGATGTAGATTGCTATTGAAAAATTCTTGATGGCATTGACATGGCTTGTCCTTAACCCTCATTTCTTGTCTTGTATTTTTATCAGTGTCCTCTGGTATATTGTTTTGAAAACATAGGCTGGAGTGAGTCATCCAAATTTATTATCTTATTGCTTTTGTTGTCATTCAATCATTTGTGTGCTATCCTTGCTGTCTTTTCTTGTCTCCATTACTGTGTTTTTACCCCCCCATCCTAGGCTTCTCGTAAGATCTTCAAGTATCTCAGCTTGCTATTGCACTTGCAGCACTAGATTCTATAATCGTTCCATCATACTTGTGGGACATGGTGTAACCTACGTGTGGGACTTGAAAAGTTGCAAAGTTAAAAGATACTGCACCCACACTGTGTTTAAGCATTTGGTTTTCCCTCTGTTACAAATTAATCTAGACCATAGTTAAAAGAAATCATAGTTACATACCTAACTAAAAATTAATTTATTTTATGCTTGAATTTTAAGTACTCACAGATTTTATACTTGAATTTTAAGTACTTACAAAAACTTAGTGTTTTCCCAACCACTTTCTCAACACCTCTAAGTTTTCTTGAGGCAAGAATTCACTCATCTAGTGTTTTTCAATAGCTTATGAACTTGTTCGGCAATTGAACTGTTAAGAAGCAACGAATTATCAAGAAACAAAGATTAGAATTTATTGAGAAGATTCTTTTATGGGATTTGAATTTGGTTGGGTATATATATATTCCAAGAAAAAAAAGTTGTTTGCTAGTTCGTTGAGAAATCAAAATGTACATTTATGAGCCTTTGATGCTCTGTCCCAATCCACTAAAGTCTACAGTTTCTATCAGACTCTACAGTCTTCCAACTCTGTATTGAAACACTGCAAAACCCCGAAGGCAACAGGTCTTTACAAAACTGTTGATTATCTAACCATAGACTAATGACACATAGTTCAGTCAATGATCTGAAGTACTGCTGAGGAGGTGGAATTTTCAGTAATTTCCAGAGAGACTAAGGTTCTTTCCTCGAACAAAATAGCTTCTTTGGATAACAAATCTGATTGTGAATTAAATTCTCGGTAAACATGCATAAAGGAGAGATGGTGCTTCCACACTTATGTCAAGTAAGGGAGCAAGAGCAATATTTGAGATAGTGCATTTGTTATTGCTCCAATCAATAAGTACTTTGGAATCGCCAAGGATTTGAAGCTTTGGTATACCTTTAGAAGTTGCAAACTTGAGCAACATCCATAAAGCACAAGCTTTAGCACGGTTGTTCGTCCCTTTGCCTGCACCATATTTGATATATATACCAGAACGGGTAATATGATTTATATTAAAAATGTTGAGGAGTATCAGACAAAAATTTACATACCAGAGATTGTTCAAAAAACTCTATTTGCTTTAGCATTACATCAAAACTTCTCAAAATACACTCATAAAACTGTTCATGCCATCTTCACAAAAAATTTAAAGCTATATATCCAAATGTATTGTCTTAACAAAAAAGTGCAAGTAAAATACATGAAAACATTAAAAACTAGTTAGAAAACATGACCACTATGGCCTTCCATCTGCTGCTCTTCTTTACCAGGTCCCTTGGAGCTAGAAGTTTCCATAATAGCTATGGCAGGTTGCTGAATTGTCTTCCTCCATCAACTTTGAACCCATAGAGTGTTAAAATTCAATATGCTAAGACAAAGAATATCAGTATTACATTCCATTTCACAACAATAGCATATACAGGATCACTGAAAGAACAACAAGCACAACATAAACACAAGAGACACAGATTTATCCTGGGAAACCCTCATGGGGTAGAAAACCCAGCAAAACTTCCTCAATATAGATGACCAGCAAATACAAAGATGTAAACCCTAAACATGAGCTCCTTCTCCTCCATAGCAGATCTCTCTCTCACCTATGCGCTAATCATAAGTGAGTGTAATGTGTGTTAAATGAGGATCACACCTCCTCTATTTATACACAACTCCGACTTGACTTTTACACTAACTAGGTCAGCCCCAACTTTAACCACTAGGTTAAACACCCCATTACAACTGACTCTGGGCTGACCCCACTAGGGAAGTCTAATAACCCAAGTTACCACATTTCGACGGAGGAATAAACATCTCCGGATATACAATAAGGTCTTCACGGAGGAATGAAACATCTCCGGAATAATAAAGTACAAATATAATATTCTTAGAAGCTACAATATATCAACATAGAGTGAACTATTTGAGACTGTATGCCCTAGAATAAACCCAAAATGATGTTGAAGTGCATATTTGTGTCATTGATTAGCTTGTTGATTTTCTCCACTTGCTCCTTCACTTTACTCTCAAGATCCTTCTGTCTAGTATCTTGCTGGGTAATATGTGAGCTTATGCCATCAATTTACCCCCTCATACCATCCATTTGAGAATTCAAATGATGCATCACCCTCTTTATTTCACAAATGTTGCTCAGACCATCTCCTCTAGTTGCTCCTACTTACAGTAAATTCCTTGAAATATGGTTGCTCCCCACCCAGGAAATAGTTTTCCCACCACAAACAGGAAACAAGCCACAACAAACAAGATTGAAATGAGATCCCATTGTTCCCACTCCACAAAATGCCCTTAACGTTAAAACTTTACTCCTATCTTGACAAAATGAAACATAGTGAAGGCAACTGTCCTAACCTCTTTGTACTGCCCAAGAAATTGGTTAAGCCCTGTCTATTTCAAAACTTTAAGCATCTATGTGACCTTGCATCCCAAGCCTTGTCATGCCCCTGGTATCACTCACCAAAGTTTCCCCTCTAGCGTTGGAGAAACACCACGAAAGGGCCATAAAGAAATCGACAAACAAGAGGGGGAGTAAGCGTAGGAGGGAGGCAAGAACACGAGGGAGTGTTATGGCTCCCTCACTTGCCATAAATTTCAAGTGAGCCCTCACACGAAGAAGGTACCACCATATGTAAGCCATGCCACTGGTTTCAAAGTTCATTGATTTGGAAATTAAAAAATGAAATTTAAAACCCACTGTATAATGAAATCTAGGGGAGCCACCTACGTTCAGGAAGGGAGACTGTATGCCCTGGGATGAACCCATAATGATGTTGAAGTGCATTTTTGTGTCATTGATTGTTTGTTTATTTTCTCCACTTGCTCCTTCACTTTACTCTCAAGATCCTCATGTCTAGCATCTTACTATGTAATATGTGAGTTTATGCCATCAATTGACCCCTTCATACCATCCATCTAAGAGTTCAAATGATGCATCATCCTCTTTATTCCATGAATGTTGCTCAGAACATCTCCCCTAGCTGCTCCCCAGCTATAGTATACTCCTTGAAATATGGTGGTTCCCCACCTAGGAAATAGTTTTCCCACCATGAACAAAAAACAAGCCGCAACAAACAAGATTGAAATGAGATTGCACTGTTCCCACTCCACACAACACCTTGAGCACTAAAACTTTACTCCTATCTTGACCAAATGAAATGTAGAGAAGGAAACTGTCCTAACCTTTTTGTACTGCCCAAGAAATTGGGTAAGTACTGTCAATTTCAAAATTTGAAGCATCTAGGTGACCTTGCATCCCAAGCCTTGTTGTGCCCATGGTATCGCTCACCAAAGTTATCCCTCTAGCACTGGAGAAACACCACGGAAGGACCATAAAGGACACAACAAACAAGAGGGGGAGTAAGTGTACGAGGGAGTGTTATGGATCCCTCACTTGCCATAAATTTCAAGTGTGCCCTCACACGAAGAAGGTACCACCTTATGTAAGCCATGCCATCGGTTTCAAAGTTCATTGAATTGGAAATTAAAAATTGAAATTTAAAACCGATCATATAATAAAATCTAGGGGAGCCACCTATGGTCAGGAAGGCTCCCATTTTGAACGAAGACCCCTCTATCCAATTTGGTTGCTTCTTTGGTTAGCTTATCTGCAACATGTTGGAACCAAAGCTTATGTAGGCTCATCACACCTCTAGATTTTGGATTCAAATGTTGTGAATTTGATCACAATATTTATGTACTAAATGTTCATGATGATACTTTGATTCTTGCGTTGTATGTTGATGACTTAGTCATAATTGGGAACAATGTTGACTTAATTCTGAATTTGAAGAAACAACTTGCAGATACCTTTGAAATGATTGACCTTGGTCTTTTGCATTTCTTTCTGGGCATTCAAATAATACAAATGAATGATGATATCTTTGTTTCTCAACCCAAATATGCTTTGGATCTTTTGAAACAATTCAAAATGGATGACTGTAAGTCTTGTGCTACACTGTTTCAGTTGGGTGTCAAATTGTCTAAAGGATGTGACTCTCCTTGAGTTGATGCCACCCTTTATCAATAGTTGGTCGGTAGCCTGATATACTTAACTCATAGTCGACCTAAATTATATCTCTTTTTCCATTAGTCTGGTTTCTTGGTTCATGCGGGATCCCAAAGAAAGCCATTGGAAAGTTGCAAAGTGAATTGTTTGATACATTAAGGGTACTTATCAATTTTGTATCAAATATTGTCAAAATACAGATCCATTGGTCGAGTTTATTGATTCAATTTGGGTTGGTGACATTGACGATAGGAAATCCTCTTCTAGCTACGTGTTTCGACTTAGATTTGGACTGTTGGTCTGGTCGTGTAAGAAACATAAGGTAGTCTCTCCTTTGACTACAGAAGTAAAATAACTCAGACTCTATCAATGTAGGTACATAAGCAGTTTCGATCCATTAGCTTTTGGAAGAGCTTAGTTTTCTTATTCAGGCCTCGATTGTTATCCATTATGACAGTCAGAGTGCAATTTAAGTTGTTGATAATTCTGTTGCGCACAACAAAATGAAGCATATTGAACTTCACATCCACTACTTGAGACAATTGATACATGACAATGTTGTTACTCTTGTTTATTGCAAGAAAGATGATCATATTGCTGATATCTTTACGAAGCCTATACCATAATCTAGGTTGGTTAAACTTTGGGCTATCCTTGGGCTTCAGGCAACTGCAATTATGGGGGGTGTTTAGAGAACATAATTTCACCTCAGGAGTCTCCAAAGTGTTGTGCTGATTGGGGGGGGTCTTGGAACCAAAGGTTATGCAGGTTCATCACACCCCTAGATCTTTTGGAGACAACCAGTCAAAAGACAACAATCGACTGAAGGCTCGACTGAGTGGTCAATTGATTGGTTGAATATATGGTCGATGGGGCAGTCGATTGGATGGTCGAAACAACCGACTAATCAATGAAACTCCGTGGTATTTTAGAAAACAATTAGAATCAACAAACCTTCTTTGTAGACTAGATCGCCCTCAATTCAAGGAAGTTTGTTAGATCTAGAGACTATAAATGAACGAACCTATAGGTTGTATTGACATGTCATATCTAATGTTGAATTATGCTTGTGATGTTTTGATCATAATGCACTGTGCTTAAGTGCTGTAAAGGGTGTCTGTTGACACCACCTATCTTCTTAATATCTTTATTCTTTTTACTATTTTCTGTTATATGTCTTGTTGTTCACTGGTACCTTTGAACTTGGATAAGAACTGTAAGATATCATAAGGGTGGCTTACAAGATAGAACTTGTTATTATGAATGGCCATAACATGGAAACATTGTTGAAGAGCAAGGGAATCTAGCAATATACCAATACTGCTATTTGTCATCGACATATAGAAGGATGAACATGCTAAATTTGTCATCGACATATAGAAGGATGCGTATTTTGGGGTCATCATGACCTACTTTTCAAGGGATATTGTAATACTCCAATGTTTTAAGTCCCAGACACATAATTATTATTTTTGTTTTGTTATTGTGGCACAAGGTGCCGAGACTATGTACTTGGACATTACTGTTATTATTGTTGCTCAATAAAATTAAGTGGCTCAACATGGACTACAACAAGAATGGGGGGACATGGTTTCCACATGTGAGGGGGTTGGGGACTAGGAATTGTTACTCTCCCTAACATTTGTTGTTGGACCCCATTCTTGATTATTTTGGCCTATGGAGTTACTATTGCAACTTATTCATGGTTTAGTGGACCCCTCTTGCTCTAATGCGCCCTCATGAAGGTTTGGTGGGCCCCACTTGGTGAATGATCCCTCCTTGGATATAGATACTCTTTTTTTGGGCCCCACTTGCACTAAGGCATCCTCTCCCTAGATTCTAGGAGCTGTAAGCTATATTTTAGCTTCCACAAGCTAGAATTTAGCCTCCACCACCACAAGTGCGTCCCACTTCTCTATTCATAGAGACACTCCCTATTTTTGTGCTTACAGGTTATTTATGATCTTATTGGACCCACTCTCTCACCTCACATGACTAGTGCGCCCTCCTTGAGATATTCATGGCCTCCACTCCTTCGTTTTTGGTAACTCCTCATAGTGCTAATTTTGGGAAGGGAATCTCCTAAGCTAAGCCACCACTCAATCAATTCGAGTTAAGTATCCATGATGAAACCTAACCACACCTTAACCAATTCGAGTTGGTTTCCTTGAGTTCGAATTTCCCTCCTTGAGCCTTATTTATACATGAGTTATCTCCTTGTTGTGCTAGTTAGATAGTGGGTTGGTTGGTGCTCATTGTGACTTTGTTACGTGTGAGAGAGTGATGTCACTAGAGAGTTTTTGGTTGTTTACCCTTGTCCCCTCAAGGACCATTACTTGTCCCTAGTCTAACAAGTAAATCCATATATTAGGTGAGGGTGGTGATATCCAAAGGGATGTGGTGAACGCGGATAGTCACAACTCACCGGGTAGTATAGACGGAAGGGAAAGTAAGTGGTGAGGGAGTGAACTACAACTACTATGGTTGAGAGTACCTCTACTTGTGGAACCATATCCTCAGCTCAGGGGTGACTGTCATGCTGAGAGATACATGAGCATGGAATGTCTATGGCTGGGAGGAGCATGGTTTTGTTGAAGCCAATTGCATTCTTGAGATAAGTATTTCCTTATGTGTTATTTATTCTATTTTATTATGCATATGTACGGTCGATGCTAACTTAATTTATGTTTATGTTTATGAATTTTATGTTAGTGGTTGAATGCAGGATGGACAGTCTATCTATGTTATAAAGATTGTTATGTTAATAGTTGAATGGAGGTGGATGGCCTTCGTGCGATATTGAACCAAATTGTGAAGAACCTTCCCTCTCTTCTCTAGCCTCTCTGAATTTCCCTTCTCTCTTTCTCATGGTTATGTGATTGCAGGTGGCAGCCATTTCTTCTCTTTCTCTCATGGTATTCTATGGATTTAGGTGGCAGCCATTTCTTCTACTTTTCTCATATTTTCTATGGCTGTAGATGGCAGCCTTCTTTACTGTTTCTTTTATGGTTTCAATGGTTGTAAATGATAGCTTGAGATCCGATGTATTATGAACCTAGATGGCTATATATGATAACCATGCAAATATGATTGTATTGGTGTTAGATGGCTGCGGATGACTGCCATCAAAATCTGTTTTGTAATAATGATTTATGACTGGAGGGGGGCAGCCATGAAATTTGATTTTTATTAGTGAATGATAGCTGTAGGGGACAACCATGGGATCTGATTTATGTGGCAACAGATGGCAGCATGTGTCTTTGATTTTCTTATGGTCTATGTGGTTGTAGATGTGTCCTTAATGTTGCTATTATTCACTATCTAACCACACAAATCAACACTCACATAATCAAACTAATAAGACAATCTCATATCGAAACATAATCGGATGATAACAAGAACAATTGAGCACTTACGATCATTGCGCCGAGAGGCGCTCTACAGTCCAGTATGGGGGAGATCTTGTGAGTCGAGTGTTTGTCGAGTTTGTCGAGTAACAAAATAATACAAAGTAAACAAAAAAAGAATAATACAAAGTAGAGACGTTAGATCTTAGGATTAGGTGGTAAATATTATGTCGGCCATAAACAAAAAAGAATAATACAAAGTAAAAAGTAAATATGAGACTTAAACTAGAGACTTTACTTTTTACTTTTAATATAAAGTAAAAAGTAAATATGAGACTTTAGAGTGTTTGTCGAGTAACAAAATAATACAAAGTAAACAAAAAATAATAATACAAAGTAAAAAGTAATAAATATTATGTCGGCCATAAACAAAAAAAAAATACAAAGTAAAAAGTAAATATGAGACTTAAACTAGAGACTTTAGAGCTTAGGATTAGGTGGCTCGGGTATTGCACTCAATGACCTAGAGATTTGCACCTCGCGAGATTTGATCCCTCTCGGCGCTTGATAGAGCCTGATTTGGATCTAGGCTGGTATAAAATTGTCTATAATCATGTTTTTCACTAGCACTACAATCCGGAAATTACAATCACATACATGAGCTAAATATTTGCACTTAGCCATCATAAGATCATTTGTCATACGTTTACTCTTAAAAAATCAATGTTTGCAAGTGCAATACATTTACCTTACGTAGCATGTGTTTTAGGAAGGGATATGTTTTTTACTTAAAAAAAACGCTGAATGTTAATTTATTGGCTTTGGCTTGCTGGCCTAGTCTTAGTAACCTTATTCCGTGGTGTCTCTAGCCTTGGTTTCGGGGCTGGGCACACCATGGAGATTCACTTCATACAAGTGGGATCGACTGTCCTCATGCTGCTTGGAATAAGATGAACTCGATGTTATATAAGGTTGATGAAAGTTAAGTAATGTAGATAGAGAAAGAGTTGATCTCTCTGGAACCCCATTCCTTTGAAAGGATTGAGGACTATTTGGCTCGTATCAAAGAGTTGCAGGGAAATTGGGTGAACATGGGAAAATGTTTCCTAAGAAGGATGGACAACTCATTGAATCGATCCAGATGAATTTGAAGACACCGTATGATGTGTTATTCTCCTCTTTTTCTCTAGTTGAATGTCACACAAGGAAGACGGTAAGGACTTTTCATTTGATACTTTCTATGATTTATTGACCAAGGATCGACAAAAGATGTTTGATGAAGGGAAGCTTGGTAGCAAACACCATGCTCACTTGCTCAAAGGCAATGCCAAGCAAACTTGTAAAGATCGGGGTCGACTGGATACCCAAAATAAATGACAGAAGTGTATCGACCAAGTTATGAAAGGAAAGATTGACGAGTCAATATCGACCAAGAAGAATCAAAAGAAGAAAACCTGTAACTATTGTGGAAAGGTGGGACACGTGGAGAAAACTTGCTCGAAGAAGACACAAGACTTGGAAGAAAAGGTCAAGCATATTGAAGAATATGTGTCAACTGTCTGCTTGATCAATCGCCCTACAGACAATTTTTCCTTTTATGTTAGCACTTCGTAGGTATTACATGCTCACACCACTCAGATGGAGTGGATAGTCAATTCTGGTTTTACTCATCTTATGACTAAGGATGCTTCTTTGTTCTCTTCCTTAAGTGAATCTCCATAATAAATTTTTTATGTAGTTGATGATTATGCCCTCATGGCCGCTGGAAGTAGATATGTTGAATGCCGACATGGTAGAATCTTCAATTTTTATCATGTACCTTGCTTGAACGCAAATTTGCTGTCGGTTGCTAAACTTACACAGACTAGAAATATTGTTGAGTTTTGGTTAGATCGTTTTATCATATAGGATCTAAGGCATGGGGGGCCGTCTGTTGCTACACGATATTTAGATCCCAAATATGGACTATACAAGTTTTTTGACTCTCCCAAGCATGATTCTGGACCAATTGCTCTCGTTGCCTAGACCGATGACAGAAGTCAAATTTGGCATGACCGACTTGAACATCTGAACTTTCGAAGTTTGAAGATGATTGTAACAAAGAATATGGTTTGGGAGACCATTCCACCTATTCGAGTTTGTACAAGATGTGCCTTGGAAAGCATCAACATGCACCCTTTGATTTCAGGAAAACATGGTGAGCACAAGATCAATTGGAATTTGTTCACAATGATCTTTGTTGAATGAAAAAACCCTCATTAGCAAGTTCGAAGTATATTTGAACCTTTATTGATGATTTCTCCATATTTACATGGGTTTATTTCTTGAAAAATAAGAGTAGTGTCTTTGAAAGATTCAAGGAATTAATGACATTGGTTGAAAAACAATGCGATCGACTTATTAAATGTTTAAGATCATACAATGGTGGAGAATATGTGAGTCAACAGTTTGAAGATTACTTATTGTAGAATGGTATCTCTTTCCAGAGACCCATTCCTCACACCCCTCAGTAGAATGGAGTGGCAAAGAGGAAGAATAGGACTTTGGTAGAAATGGATCGGTGTCTACTGCAGGCCAAAGACCTTTTGAATAAATTCTGGGCATAAGCTGTTTATTGCTCAAACTATCTCCTGAACCTTGTTTTGACTAGATCTGTTAGCGACATGACTCCGGTCAAGAAGTGGCAAGGAAGGAAACCATTTTTCGGACACCCCAGAACCTTTGGATGTGTTGCTTGGGCACATATCTGCGATAATTGCAGGAAGAAATCGGATGCAAAGAGTAATTCTTGCATCATGATGGGCTATTATGATGAATCAAAATCCTATTGACTATTTGACCCTATCAAACAACAGATGATTTTGAGTAGGAATGTGATATTTGATGAGAGGAATTCAGGTATTAAGTTATTGAACTCTTCCTATGTCTTGTTGCACAATTATCCTTTGGATATTCTTGAAGAATCTAGAACGATTGTACCTTCCTTTGAAGTTTTGACTAGACAGTCAATCTTTGTTCCTGAGTCAACTTGAAGTCGGTCTACATTGACTGAAGATGCCAACACTTCTACATAATCTCCTGAAACCAACCGACCTGTTTCTTCGACAATCTATTTAACTCATTGGGTTGCTAAGACCATTGAAACTGCTGGATATGATGTTGGTGACGCCAGTATTGGTCGGTAGACCCATAGTCAGAAACAACATGACTGTGTTGCGTTGATGAATCGTGTTCTCAAAATATATGATCATGACACTTATGCTGGTGCTTAGGGACACCTTGAATGAGAGAATGCTAGTCTGCGGAAATTGATTCCTTACTAAAAAATCATTCTTGGGATTTAGTTCCCCGATCACATGCAGGAAGAATGTTGTGAAGTTTTGATGGGTCTACAAAACCAAATCTACCTTTTAAGGTGCCATTGAATGTCACGAGGCTTGTCTCGTATCCAAGTGCTTATTTTACCAATAAGGCATCGAATACACTAAAACCTTTGCTCTTGTTGCAAAGATGAACTCGATTCGATTGATTCTTTCATTTGCTGCTTGGTTTGAATGGGAACTTCATCAAGTGGACATGAAAAGTGCATTTCTTCATGGATATTTGTGTGAAGAAATATACATGGATCAACCTCATGGTTTTGTGATGGATTGCAGTCTTGTTTGTCAACCAAAGAAGTATTTCGGTATGGTTTGAAACAAGCCCCACGTGTTTGGATGAGAAGATTGATTGTTTTTCGTCAGTCGTGGATTCAAACATTGTGAATTGATCATAGTATTTATGTATTACATGTTCATGATGATACTTTGATTGTTGCATTGTATGTTGATGACTTAGTCATAATTGGAAACAATGTCGACTTAATTTTGAATTTGAAGAAACAACTTGCAAATACCTTTGAAATGACTAACCTTGGCGTTTTTCATTTCTTTCTAGGCATTCAAGTACTACAAATGAATGATGGTATCTTTGTTTCTCAACCTAGTTATTCTTTGGATATTTTGAAATGATTCAAAATGGATGACAGTAAGTCTTGTGCTACAATGTTTCAGTTGGGCATCAAATTGTCTAAAGACTGTGAATCTCCCCAAGTCAACGCCACCATTTATCGATAGTTGGTCGGTAGCATGATATACTTAAATCACAATCGATTTGATATCTCCTTTGCCATTAGTTTGGTTTCTTGGTTCATGTGGGATACTAGAGAAAGCCATTAGAAAGCTGCAAAGTGAATTGTTCAATACATTAAGGGTACTTATCAATTTTGTATCAAATATTGTTGCAGTACAGATCCACTAGTCGGGTTTATTGATTCCAATTGGGATGGTGACATCGACGATAGGAAATCCACTTTTGGCTATGTATTTCGACTTAGCTCTGGACCCTTGGTCTGGTTATGTAAGAAACAAAAGGTAGTCTCTCCTTCAACTACATAAACAAAATATCATGGAATTATCAATGCAGGTATAGAGGCAGTTTGGATTTGTCATGTTTTGGAAGAGCTTGGTTTTCCTATTCAGGCCTCGACTATCATCCATTGTGACAATCAGAGTGCAATTTAGGTTGCTGATAATCCCGTTGCACACAACAAATGAAGCATGCTGAAATTCATGTCCACTACTTGAGATAGTTGATATAGGACAATGTTGGTACTCTTGTTTATTGTAGGACAAATGATTAGATTGTTGATATATTTATGAAGCCTTTACCAGAAACTAAGTTTATTAAACTTCGGGCTATGATTGGGCTTCATGTAGCTGCAATTATGGGGGGGGGGGGGTTTCAGAGAACATAATTTCACCTCCCGATTTTCTAGAGTGTTTTACTGATGGGGAGGTGTTGGAGCAGGTTCATCACACTATTAGATATTCTGGAGATAGTCAGACGAAAGACACAAGTCGATTGAAGAATCGACTGAGTGGTAGATTTATCGGTCAATTAGATGGTCGATGGGGTCGTCTATTGGATGGTCAAAACAACCGATTAATTAATGGAATGTTGCGGTATTTCAAGAAATGGTTAGAACCGACGAACCTTCTTTGTGGACCCAATCACCCTCAATTCAAGGAAGTTTGTTAGATCTAGAGACTATAAATGAATGACCCTATGTGTTGTATTGATATGTCATACCGAGTGCTGAATTATACATTGTGGTTTTCTGATCATAATGTGCTATGCTTAAGTGTTGTAAATTGTGTCTGTCAACACCACCTATCTTTTTGGAATATCTTTATCCCTTATGCTATTTTCTGTTATCTGTCTTGCTGTTTAAAGGTGCTTTCCCAACACAACAATGATGTTATACCTTCGAACATGCAAGATATTTGCTTCTTTCTCCTAATTAAGGCTCCATCTGATCCTTTCAAAGGTTCTTGATAGATCAATACCCTATTTGTCAATTTTTTACCTTATCTGCTTGATAACCAAAAGAGAGTCTCTGAGGATAATTTTTTCCATATATGAAGCCTTTGAATTGTTTCCAATCCCATGTACAATGCATATAACTCAACTTGATAGTTAGTTTCCCTACTGATACCCCAAGAAGTTAATACTATCTTTCCATCAGAGTCCAAGATGACCCCCTGCACCTGCTACCTCGTTGGTTGGGTAGAACCTTATCAAAAACAAATTATTTAATTATTTAATGACCTACACTTAGTTACTTAAGATTTGTATCTAAGTTTTTTTAAGTGGAATTTTGTCAAATATATATCTACTAGTTTAGAGATAAAATGAAAATAAAAATTACAAATTTAATTGTTTTAATGGCTTAAAATTAATTATTTAAAATTTGTGTATGAATTTTATTAAAGTGATTAACATCAAATATATATTAACTAACTATATATATATATAGCTAAATTTGTGTGATTAATTTTATTCACCTCTTTCCTCTTCAAATATATATTCATTAACTAAATATATAAATGAAAATAAAAAGAAGTAACTTTGGTTTATTCACCTCTTTCCTCTTGTGTGAGATAATTAACTCACCAAAAGAATAATAAGATAAAAATCAATGAGTATATAACCTAAGTAGCACTATTTTGAATCGAGTGAAAATAGAAAACAACAGTTATTAAGTTTGTCGTTCAATTTCCATGGTGAGCAAGGAACATAAAAGGGATATGGTTTCTCCCTACATGCAAACTAATACTTAGTTGATTAAATTTGTAATTGATCACTCTACTCTTTTAATCACTATATCAGTATGTATTCAATAATTTTTCCATTACTACTTCACCAGTGGAACAACCCAAGCATTCCACTAGTGGAATGACACATTGATTTCTATAGAAGCTAATTATTATTCTTAAAAATACGGGAATGACACTTAGTCATCATTTAATAATATGATGCTTGCGATGATTGCTTGGTAAACTTTTTTAATAAAAAGAATGGATATTTATATTAAAATAAAGCTATGCTAATACAAAATGTGCATAGAACAAATCTATATTTATCCTTAGTTTTTAAATAGATGTTTGCATTACTGTCTACCTATGCTATCTTAAGGTTACTTGTTACATTTCTAATTGGCAAGTGAAATGCTTGACATATTATTTTATTAAAAGTAAATATTTTTATTCTATTAAATAAGTACATAATTTTAAAAAAGGACATGTCCATGATGAGTTAATTAATTACCATTAATTTTGGATATCTAGGTATCTTTTGACTAGTTCTTTCTTTAATGAGTTGGTTGTTGTACTGCGTTTTTTTGTACATTTTCTTTGCTTCATTCCATAGAATTTATCAAAATGCTTAGCTGGAAAATATAATGAGCTGCTTGCCTTGCTTCTTTCCTTTCTTTTTCAACTTGCTCCAATCTCTAGCAATTTCAGACCTCTATTGCTTTAGCTTCAAACTTTCTAGTTGCGCTTCTATGTCATACATTTGTTGGTTCCAAGAATGTCGCTCTTCTTCATGCCCTCCCAATTCTTCCTCCACTTATCAAAATTCCTTACTAGCAGTTAGTGGAACTCTCACATCTCCTTAATATGCCTTTCACATTACCGAACCACATTGTGCAGTTTAGAGATTTCACACATGGTGCATTGGTTCAGATGAAGATGATTGGTCATGGATTTGACATGATCCCCTTTATGGAGCACAAAATGTATGAAAACAATGAATTCTCGGTAACCATCGATAGGGGAGCTCTTGCAGATCGACACAGACAAACACCTGATTTCAATAAGCATTGAATCCATCCCCGACAAAAAATATTCCAACCATTTTTCCATGCCAATGCACAATGACACAAATGGGATGCTCCCGAATACAAAAAACCATCCCATCCTTGTAATGAATAAAACACATACACGTGAGGTATTAGAGAGGGATCGTGAATTAAATGCTGGGTTGAGGTGCTGAAATTATGGATGCCCTCACTTTGCCGCTGCCACTTGTTCATTTTTTTTTTGCTAGTATTTGTGTTCTTTGAACCAATTTGAGCAAACGAGTATCCTTTGGACTTGAGAAAAATAACATATGATTAATAACTATTGTAGAGTCACCTATCACCGTGTTATACTTGATCCCCAATTATTTACTAAGCAATAGTCTTTGATAAAGAGCTAAGATCTCTACCTAATTACTGATTGCCTTACCTATGCCCTGAGCAAATGCAATTTTTTGATTTCTTCTTAGACCAATTATGACCCCCCTTGCACTTGCCACCCTTGGTAAAAAATGATACTTAATAATTTCTAAAGAAATTGTTTGTTATCCTCATAAAACACTTCACTAGGGGAATGACACATTAGTTTCTAGCTGAACTAATTATTATGATTAACAATAGTGAAATGATACTCAATCATATTTTAATAATATGATTTTCCCATCACTACTTCTATCATTTCTAATTTTTTTAATAATTATCTTCAAATATTTATAAATAAAATATAAACTTATTCCACAATTTCCCTCTCCCATAAAAAGACAACAACCAGCCATAATATACTACAAACACTTCAACGAGTTTTTTAAAGTTTTTTATAAACTCTATCCATAGAGTACCTGATTCTTGAACCAAACTCTAATACCAATATGTCACACAATAAGGCATTCCAATTCCAACCAAACTCTAATACCAATATGTCAGACAATAAGGCATTCCAATTCCAGTAAAATATAATGGAATTGTCAAGTGAAATTTTTTATGGCATTCCAATTCCAATAAAATATAATGGAATTGTCAAGTGAAATTTCTTATGGAAACTAATGATTCCATTTTCACCATATATTATCGACTACTTGATTTCTTAAATTGGATAAGTGTATATAGTGATTTTCTAACTCATTATTTTTTACCACAAGACAAGATGGTGCCTATAGTTGAATGATTATTTCATTAAAGTTTTTTTAGTTTTTTAATTATAAAAAAATTGATTTGTTTCAACACTTTACTACTTTTTTTAAATATATTTTAATCATCTTTGGACATTTTTTGTTTTTTGTTTTTTAGTTCTTATAGTAGGTAGAGACTATATGTTTCGGTTTCTGTTATTAATTTTTTCTATATCAAAATATTTTAAAACCTTAATTATAGTTTGCCTAATATTAAACAATTTTATTTATTCATTTATATTTATTTAATAAAATATATTAATAAGTGGACAATTCCTATATTTAATGAAAAGTGACTGAAAAAACTAATTTTATCATTGACACGAATTAAGAAAAATAAAAATAAAATAAAAATAGAACATCAGTTCAAACTTTTTTTTTCACAGTAGGTGAAATGGCCCGAGAAAGGGTGTCCCGAATAACACAGGTTCCGGGTTCAATACACACCAAGGTTACATTATCCAAAGTTGAACCTGAGTGAGGATGGCAACAATCAACCGCCCCAACCACCCAGGATATACATATCCCCTCAATTTAAAATTATAAATATAACATCTAAATATTTTCTTTCTAATAGAATCTAACAAACATAGAATATAATTGACATCATTGACAAATTTGCAAACTTGCACTTCACACTACAAATTAACTGTGAATTCACAATTCACGTTACCTAACTCGCACTTCATAACTTTGAATTCAGATTACACGTTACCTATCATTGAATGCATATGGTATCCTCCTCCTCGGCTTTCTCGGCTCGTAACTCCGTTGAGGACTAAAATAATCTCGTGGTTTCGGATTTCTCGACTCGTAACTTCCAGATTTGATTGAGGCTACATGTTTTAGTTCTTGGTTTTCAACGGATGCTCTGATGATCAAAGAGGTTTTTCCTTCTTTCTGTCGTAGTTTATATTCTCAACATAGGCTTTCTTCAGGTCTTATTACAATTTTTCTATATCTTCCATGTTTCAACATTGCATTAACTTAGGTGCTGAAAGTCATTGCTTTTGACTCCGTTACTTTTTGTTACTTGGTGGCAGGGACTATTAAAATGTAGCGTTGTAGGCCTGGAACTATGTAAAAGGATTTTGGATGGTATGTTATCAGCCCAGGCCTCTAAATTTTCTAACTGTGTTTGGTATTGTAATTACAAGAATAATATATATGGGTTTTTTTATGTTGAAAAAATGACGAATAGTAAAGTCTTAGAGTTATTGAATTTATTTAAAAGATTAGGAATCTATATTGAACAAGGGTGTAAGATCCTTATGTTAAGGACTTTCTAACTTCTAGTTGACATATATCAGTATCCTTCATTTTTCATTTTTCATGCAATGGTTTTTATGATCTCTAAAATTTGTTTTAATTTCATTACAGTCAATAATTTTTTTGAATTGAAATAACCTTTTTAAATTTAATACCAATTTTTATATTTATACATATGACTCATGATCTCTCACTCAAATGTTCTATTGTCACCAATCTCATGGATTTTTTTTTTTTTTAACAAGAATGGTTAAATTTTATTGATGAGAACACGGTTGGGTTTGCGCCTAATCAACCCATCATACATTGCCAATGATCATGAATTCAGAGGAATCTAGATCCTTCAATTACATTATTCAAGGAGCAACCATCTTACGGGATGGGAGACCATGTAGGAATGCCATCATTCTGTATCAAATCTGCTGGAGCTAAAAGACAGCCTACATTGGCCCTAGAGTCCACATCCTGATTTAGACTCCGAAGGATGTGGAAAAAGAAGATAGAATTGAATTTTTGCAGCCAATTTCGTACACGTTGCAAAGTCTTATTTAAGACTGCATTATTAAAATGGTCTTCCATGGCTAAATGTTTAATTAGAATTTCCGAGTCTCCAAAAATCTGTATATCATGATCACCATTTCCATAAGCTATTTGACAAGCTTTGAGCAGCCCTAAAATTTCAGCTTGGTTATTTGTACCCTGCCTTAACCCCCAATTGAAGTTGCCTTTAATATGACCATTAGGAGAAAAGAATACCCCTCCGGCTCCAGCTCTCCCCGGATTTCCTTTCGCTGCCCCATCGAAAAAAATAGTGACTTTACCTTGAGTCTTCCACCACTACTGAAATTCTGTGTCGTTAAGACGAATCCGCCACTCAGGGTTGCTGACAGCTCTAGCAGAATTCTTAGTCCTAGTCCGCAACGAAGGTTCTCCCAACCGGCTGTTCTCTTCAGGAAGTAGCAGATTATTCTGTTTAAAGGTGTGATTTTCCAATGTTTCCAAAAGTAACGCCTTGGCTTTTGCAACCACCACTGCAGGGGTACTCACTTTGTCTTGGAAAATGCTCTCATTCCTGGCTATCCACACTCCCCAGCAAAGGTATTTTGGGATCGCATGCCAGATCTTGGACCATAAAGTTTTGCCCTTGATCGCACGACGATATCCCTCTGTCCAATTGGAGAATAGGGAAACAATATTGCACTAAGAAGGGGTATGAACATCGAGACCTTGCAATGCCAGCTGCCACACCTCCTGCATGAAAGGGCATTCAATGAACAAGTGTTCGATTGTTTCCTGGGCTGCATGACAGAGATGACATCTATGAGGCCCGACAATTCCACGTTTAGCAAGATTCTCACCAGTCAAAATTCTTCTGTGCGGGAGAACCCAGCTAGAAAAATTAATTTTTGGAATACTGAAAGTGTCCCAGACCTGCTTCCACTTAACTGTAGGCTGAACCTGTGGCTGCTGAGGTTGAAGGGCATCAAAACCCAAAGCTACAGTATATTCGCCTGTCTCTCCCCATCCCCATTTATCCCTTAAACGCACATGAACTGGAGCTAAGCCTGATAGGGCTGTGTTTAGCAATTTCATCTGGGTTAGCATCGTGTCAGGCAGCCTGGGGAGGTTCCATTCACTCCAATTTCCTGCTTGATCCCATTTTGAAATATCAACTAATTTAGTGATGCCACGCTGTTTTAGCCAGCTTCTTAATTCCTGGATTTCCTCATTCTGTCTAAGTGGAATCTGCCCCATTATATTATCTTCCCATAATAGAACGCGTCTTCCATTTCCAGGTATGCGGTAAAGGTATTTTTTAAAAAATTCCCAACTTTGCAGGCATAATTTCCACAGCGTCGTGGAGCTTTTTTTTTGAACATTCGCTTCATCCATATTGGAAATGGAGACTCCCTTCAGATATTTGTTAATAAGAACCCTGCTGACAGGATGTCTGAGCGTGGAGAAAATCTTCCATAGTAGCTTTCCACCATAAGCCAGATTCGCGAGTTTGGGGTCTCTGACTTGCAATCCGCCATCAGCAAACGCTTTTTTCACCACTTCCCAGCCCACCAAATGGAACTTATGCTGAATGTCCTTACCTCCTTCCCACAAGAAGGATCGAATTAGCTTAGCTATCTGCTCTGTAATCGACTTAGGTGCTAATAAGAAAGCAGCCTGATAAAGAGGCAGAGATGAGACAATAGATTTTATGAGTATTAACTTTCCAGTTTTGTTTATCCATCGACCTCCCCAAGCTGCCAATTTCGATTTTATTTTGCTTATAATCTCTATCCAGTGAGGAGCTTTTGTGCTGCCCAGAGTTATTGGCAAGCCGAGGTACTTAAAAGTTTCCCAATTAGCAAATCCTGTGTATCCTAAACAATTAGCACTACGTTGAATTGTAGCCAGATTCACATTCCAGCCATAGACAACAAATTTTCTCTTGTTAACAAGGGCTCCCGAGACCTTGCAGAAGCTTTGAATTACAACATTAAAACCTCTTGCAATTTTGACCGAAGCTCCTCCCAGAAGGAGTGAGTCATCTGCAAATAATGCATGGTTGATGGGGATAAGGTCTTTCGTCACTCTAATGCCAGGAATTGTTCCTACTGCCTTCTCTGCATTCAACTTTCTGTTGAGGGAGTCCACCATCAGTATATATAGAAAAGGGGATAGCGGGCATCCCTGTCTTATACCCCGAGTGCTTTGGAAGTAATTTGCTAGCCTTCCATTCACTAACGGAGCAATCCATGGCCTTCCTATACATGCTTTGATTAGTCTTACAAATTCATTGCTAAAGCCGAAAGAAATAAGAACTTGAAACAAAAAAGCATGTTTTACTCGATCGAAGGCATTTGCCATATCAAGTTTTATGATCATCCCCTGTTCCTTGCGTTGATGACTGGAGTGAATGGTTTCCTGCACTATAGTCACATTATCCATGATATTCCTACCTTTCACGAACCCACCTTGACTGGAGGAGATAAGGTTTCCCAGCAATGGCTTGATTCTGTTGGCCATGAGCTTAGACAGAATTTTATATGAAGAATTGCAGAGCGAGATAGGCCTAAACCTATCGAAGGTCCCGGGGTTTGAATCCTTTGGGATTAAAGCTAAAAAAGTCGAGTTGATGCTGCCACCTACCTTGGCCTTTTGCTGGAATCCCCTGATCATACGGACTAAATCCATTTTGATAATCTCCTAGCATATTTTGTAAAAGTGAATGGAAAAGCCATCTGGCCCCGGGGCTTTATTCGGTTCCATTGCCCAAATAACATTGCTGATTTCTATTTCAGTGAAGGACTTCATGAGACTTGCATTATCATTCTCTCCAACCAGTCTTGGAACGTTTGTGAGAAATTCTGTAAATTCCTCCTCCTTCTCCATTCCTTTTTCAGTGAAAAGATCCTGAAAATGCTGAGTTGCCGCATGTTTTAATTGAGCTATATCTTTTTGGATACTCCCATCATTGATTGTGATTTCATCCAGATGATTCCGGGAAAGGCGAGCTTTGAATTGTTTGTGAAAGAATGGAGTATTCGTGTCACCCGCTTTCAGCTAGAGACTTCTCGATTTGAGCCTCCAATGTTCTTCCTCTTGCCTGTAGGCTCTAATAGTACTTAGCTAGGCAGCTTGTTCTTGTTGAATAGCAGAATGGTTGATATCTTTGGTTTCCAATTCGAGCTGCAAGTCAATTAGCTGACTGGTTGACTGCTTTCTATTGCTCGTTGGAGATGTAGAGGGATTTTTTATCCAATTTTTTAAAGCCACCTTTGTTGCCTTCACTTTCTGCTCCCAAACATAGCTGGGCGACCCATTAACTTGAACTCTCCAAGCATTGTTAACAATTTCCATAAATCCATCTCTTTCAACCCAGAGAGGATTAAACCAAAATGGAATGGGACCCAATTTTTTTTCTTCCTCAAACTGTAATAAAATCGGTTTATGATCTGATGTCAATTTTTGCAAAACTTTGGTTGAGATTATCTTATTTTCAAGCAGAAAGGTGCTCTGAATTAAAAATCTGTCCAGGCGGGCAGAGATGTGGTGTACTCCAACTCTATTATTGGTCCAGGTATATAATCCTTTCTTAGGATTTATATCTATTAGGTCCCAATTCTGAAGAAGTTCTTCAACCATGGGAAGAAACTGATCACGATTGTTGTTTCCTCCACGCTTCTCTTTTGGTTCAAAAACGAGATTAAAATCTCCAGCAAGAATAATATTATGAAGGGATCTTGACTCAAGGAAGGCAGCCAGAGTGTGCCAACAGTCTCTCTTTTCTACATAATGAACAGGTACATATAAATTGACAATAGCAAAGGACTTCTTACTCACTTTATGCCTGAGATCTGTGTAAATCCAGTGCTGAGACTCAAAGGAACTTTCGAGCAGGAATTTATCCTCCTCCCACAGAGTAGCCAGCCCTCCGGAGGTGCCCCTTGCACTTACAACTTTCCCAGCATTCTTATTCCAATTCAGTTTACTTAGCAGAAGGAGGGCTTCCCTTTCAATTTTAGTCTCTTGGAGCATGAGAATCTCAAGAAACTCCGATTCACTAAATTTTTGACTGCTTCAGCTTTTGAGGGGTTCCCTAATCCTCGGCAATTCCAAGAGACTAGTCTCATCACTTGCTGGCTGATGGGGGGACCGCTCCTCCCTTGGGAGGCCTGTTTCTGGTATTTTTGCCAATAGACATCTCGATCGTTGTTTGACTACCTTTCATTTTTTGCCTCTCTGCTTCTTCTGCCCTTGTTTCTTTGTGGGATTTTCTCCCAACTCGTTTTGATGGCCTCTCAAATGTCTCATCTTCCGAAGAGCCTGAGATTTTCGGGGATTTCTTTCTTATCATTTCAGCATAGGAGAGAGGGCTCGTTGCTCCGGTAGGGATTCCCTCCTGGATAGTTGCAGTTTCTTCTTGGTTTTTGTCTTCAGCTGTTGTAATGGGCTGCTGGTCAACTTCTTCAACAGCTGATATTGAGGGATCCTCTGGAACTCTAAGCGTTTCAAATTTATTTATCTCCCTCAATGATGTCCCTGAGCTCCTTTCACCTTGTGGCTGCCCAGAGGATGGACCTTCATTTCCTATAGACTTTCCTTTGCCTTTTGATCTTATGGCTTGTTTTGCTCCAATTGGCTTCTTTGCTAGGATCCATTGAATGCCTTTGTCTTCCTCACTCTCCTCCTCTCCCTTCTTTTTGTAATGTCTGGCAAAATGTCCATACTCATGGCAAAATCTACACTTAAATGGCAGCTGCTCGTAGTCTAGCTCTTGTATATAATTCCAATCCGCCACTTTGAGCTTAATTGCTTCAGGCAACCCTACTTCCAAATCCACCTCCATGCAAATTCTAGCGCAGGTATACTGATCCTTTCTCTTTGCCCGGTCTATGTATTTCCCCAATTTATTACCTATGGCTTCCAAAGATTTAGAATTCCAGCAGTGCAAGGGTAGATGCGGAAAACGAACCCAAACTGGGACCGCCGAGGGCACGTCTTGCGTCGGATCAAAATCCGGTGTCCATTTGTTTAGATATAGACCTTGAGGGCCCATAAAATAATGTCCATTCCAAAAGATTAAGTTCCTATCCTCCACATTGGCAAAAACGAAAACAAAGAATCCCTTACCCACCAGATGACTGCTGATGCTGTCTTGGGTCAATGATCGCCAGTTTCGTTGCACCCAAGTATCCACTGCTTTAGGCGAGGGCCAGAGGACGGTGAACTGCCCTATGAGCCCTCTTTCTGCTAGATTCAATGCTGATCTGCACGGATCTTTCATCGGGAGGTCAACAGTGGGGATGTTGTCCATGCGTTTGACGAATTTCTGTTGTTGTTCACTAGGAGGTCAGATCCCACATACTGCCACCAATTTCTTGAACGCAACAATCTCAGGCAAGGGAGGAAAAGCCTCGGGGCGCCCTCCAGCAGCCATTACAGCGCTAAACCCTGTCACCTGGAGATGGTCCAGACTTCGTTCTGCTTGAGAAGCTTGATGGATCTTTATTAATTTATGTCCCACAGAAACATTCTGGGGATCCTCGGGGTCAAGATTCACTCTGCTCCCACTCAAGAAAGAACTCCAAGAATCAGTCCTCACAAGACAAGGTAACTCGGCTCAATGGAGTAGCTCAGGGAGAAGCAAATCCTCCAAGAACTCTAGAACTCGGCTCCAGGGGATGTCACTCTCCTCCGAATCTATAAACTGAACTGAAATTCTTCTCGCCAATCTTCAGCTATCCCAAAAGAAGTTCCAAATATCTATTCCTGCACCAATAATACTACGGATCTCAGAAAGCCTACTCTTCAACTGTTGAATCAATGATACCTCCCGCGCACCCACTCCTCCAAGAGCTCCAAAAAAAACCTAGAGATCAGTTTCAGAGGATCACGTCTCTCCAGCTCAAAATTCCTGCACTGTAACCCTTCTCGGCCACGCTCAGCTCAGAATCAGTACTTGGAGCGAATTTTTTTTCAAAAAACAACCATATCATTCTTTCTTCAACTATGCAATACAATCTCATGGAATTTTAAAGACATGTCATTCTTACGATTTTTATTTTTTATTTTTGTGTCGGTGCGTTAAGAAAAAAAGAAATATTGCATTATCTTATACGATGTCTCAGGTGTTGTTTGTGGAGGTGAAATGTATTGAAATAAGCTCTGCCAAACTTTCACCATTTCAATGCCGATAGAAATTCAATGCTTTTGAGCAGGCAATATAACACATCTAAATCTTTCCATATCCCATATATCAAATTAGCGGATGAAATGACTATCTCCTGCCAAATTTAGTGGAAGAAAGGACTGTGTGGGGTTGTATTTAGAAATTAGGATGCAATGTTTGTAAATCCACATTCCAATTAAGTTTCTTGGAATTCCCAGTGGTGTTTGCCTTTGCCAATGGCCATGGACAGTTTGTTTGTTTTTTTGTTTTCAGAGAAAAAAAACCGCACTTTTGTTATTTCCTTGAAATCAAAAAATACATAACAAAAAAAAGTTAAAACCATGACAGTATTTCCAAAATGCTGTCATGAAATCAATTCTTTATTGACTACACCGATCCCTACCGTCTCTATCGGTTGGCCTTCCTGGCAGGCCTGGAATTTCAAATATATTTTGCCTATCAACAGAAAATTTTATGACGGTCTTGTATTTTTCATACCAGTCACTTTATGTTTTACATAAATTCATGAATGTCAAAATTATTAACATTTTAATAGAAAATTTCAACTTAAGATAATTTTTTTTACATTTTGATATAAAATTTGAATTTGAATAATATAATTTTTTGCAAAAAGAAATACACCAAAACAACCATTTATAATAATACATATACCAATAAAACTCAAATTATATTATATATAATAAACTTCTATATTTTAGCCAAACTATATTTCAACAACATATATAATATATAGCAGTAAGATCATAATTCTTGAACATCTTAAAATCTAGTAAATGCACATGGAACATCAAACAACTCTTTCTTTTTCACGAAATGCAAATTCAAGAAGCCATTTTTCCAAGGAGAATTAGGATGTACAAAAAAAAATGTAAATTCGTTTGAATTTGGCAAACAAAAAGTTAAGTAATTATAGAATTGGAATTTTGAATCAATCTTAATAATTTCACTTGGAATTAGATAAAGCTTATAATAAAAAAATTGTTTTACTATACATTAATGTTAAATCAAATTTATGATAATAATTCCATTTATTATACAACTAAATTATACTATCAAAATCTATATTTTATTTTAAATGATTATCAATTCCATACCAATTATATTTCAATAACCAATCCTTTATTCACATTTCCTTTTCGATTTTTGTGGAAACATACTTTAATCATTGACCAAGATAAACACTTAGGATATAAGCAATAATTCATGTAGATTTCTCACTTAATTCATGACATTTCACATTAAAAAAGTTTATTGAGAAGACTAAAAACAGTAATGGAGGCCTGCAGTTTTAACAATAAATTAAACAGATCATGCCAAAGTCAAGAAGGCCCAGTGGCTACCAGAAGTTACGTTTGTTTTAACATATATGTTGTTAGAATATATAATCCTATCCATATATATGAGAACATAGATAACATATACCTTAAACAAACGTAACATATATATATATAATGGATGTCCAATAAGCTGGGGCCGTGTTCTCAGCGGCAAACACAACAAACGGTGGCGCTGATACTACTTGAAGGGGAGCGGATACCCGGTGGGCCGATCCCACCATTCGGAGTCGAGCTTCAAACTGAAGCCTGCAACAACCAAATAGAGCCACCAAGGTCGAAAGCATTAATTTCATTAAACAACCATCGCAGTGCCAAGTGCTATGCTTGCAAGTACGAGCACTTATGACGGGTGATGTACAGGACTGGACGTCAAATTGACGGTTTTTATTTCTTGATACACGTAGACATTGACGTGTGGCATTTAATATTACCTGTCAAATACGTTCAAATTTGCTAAATACATCTCAGAGGACGTCAAATTCCAGGCCTGCTTCCTAGTTTTCTATACAAATGTTTTCTATACAAATGTATCTCTCAAAAGATCAATAATTGAAGTAATAAATAATTTAAATACAAATTATTAATTCTTCATTTTCATTACAATGATTACACTAAGGCTGAGAGCAAGAGGTTCAACTCCCTCCAACCAATTTACTGGTTGAAAAATTAAATCCATTTTATAAAGGGATGTAGATTATACAAACACATGAAGAAGAGAAAATGAAATGATTCTTTAATATATTTTTTATATTTCATAATTAAAATACTTTATTTTCTTAAGAAGTGGTTTATTTTCCTTCATTATATTTCATAATTAAAATACTTATAATTTTATTTGGTAAAAATGTATTTGTGAAAAATTTGATTCCATTTTATAATGAGTTGTAGATTACATAAGAATACAAGTAAAAATAGCAGCAAAGCTGCTTATATCAATTATTTGAAAATAATTTAATCAATAATTATATATAGTTCAAAAATAAAAATTAAGATTAAAATAGTTTAGAAATAATTTCCTCCCTTATAATAAAATCTCTTAAAGTATGCCTAATATTTAAACTAAGCTTATAAGAAAAACTATGCCTAATATTTAAACTATGCCTTATAAGAGAGATATGTTCTGAGCAATTAGCTTAGTCAACATCATGTTGTCTACTATTGATTGACTTTAAGAAGCTTTCTACTTAAAGACTTACAATTAAAAATGAGATTTCACTTTAAATTGATTAATCTAAGTTTACGTTTTTGTTTCATGATAAAAGGTTGCAAGAGTTAAATATCAATGCGAAAATTAACACGTGAAAACACGTTAAAAAAATTAAAATTAATAAATATTTTTTGCATAACATCATAAAACTACTATTAAATTGATAAAATTATAAAAAATTGAAAATTAAACTTTTTTAAGTAATTAATTGTCTTTGAAATTTTCTATTATAATTTTTTTCAAATAAATAATAAAAATTCTTTATTAAAAATATGATTATTTTTAATATAAAATTATTTAAAAAAATAAAATTAAAATATTAAAACTGGATTAAAAATAATTTAATATTATAATGTTTTTAAAATGTAGTAATGCAATGTATTGAGCTGGAACATCCCATCACAACACATTGTAATTGTTAGAATGCATTGGTATTATCAAAGAATCTAATATATCATAGAGCCCAAATAGAACACTCAACATAATTTATTTAAGGAAATTGTGGAACGTAGAAAATTGGTTGTTTACATGTGCATTAAATCTACATGGTGCTAAGATTTAGTGGTATTGCAACATTGTAAGAGTTTGTGGAATTAAATGTGGAATAACTATTGTTAATCAAAAACATATTGCATATTGTTAATAAAAACTTAAATCAAATATTAGAAAATAATAACATTTTGTAATTTAATCAAAATTAATGTTAAATTACTTTAATGTATGTAACTACTTAATTTATTATTAAATGTTTTAAAGTTAATATCTCGTATTTTTTTTAAATATATAAAGCTATTAATGTTTTTTCAGAAGATAACAACATTTTGTAATTTAATCAAAATTAATATTAAATTACTTTAATATATATAACTACTTAATATATTAGTAAATGTTTTGTTTTTTAAATATATAAAGTTATGAATGTTTTTAATATCAATAAATATATTATTTCTTTTATTTATTTTTATATAAAATATTTATTAATATTTGATTTTACAATAAGATTTAAAATTGTTTATAATTAGATAAGAATTTGTTTATTTAGAATTTATTTAAAATTGTTTATAATTAATTAAGAATGTGTTTATTTAGAATTTAAAATAAATAAATTAATAATGACTTTTTTTAAATAACATTAACAAATTAACATTTGATCATCAAGCTAGGTGCAATTCATGGTTAGATCTGCTTCTCGTACAATACCCTTTGACAAGCTTTGTTAGGTGGAGCTAAAGAAGCCAATCACAAGTTTTCGAAATATTTTTTTTAGTTTTTATAAAGAAAAGTCACATCCCAAGAAAGGATAATTAGTCAAATCAAGTTTGTTAGCCAACCAAAAAAAGAATAAATAAAAATAACCAATAAACAATAAGGTTTATATGATTTATAAAATTTAAAATATAATTATTTATTTATTTTAAAATCAATTTAATAATTAAAATTCATAAAACTATAGAAAATTATATAAAAATTTAGAATAGAAATTTGTAAATTAATATAAAGTAAAATCTAAATTGATTATTATATAACCTGCCATGGTAGGTATAATAAAAAAGATTAAAAAAATGATTGAAATTTACCATCTACTTTATATTTCGTATTATTTATAAAAGATTCTTAATTTATGTTTTATTCATTTATTTTATTTTATCATTAATTTTCATTTTTTAATTTTATGAAATATTTTTTTCCAAATTATTAACTTTTATTTAGTTTTTAAAATATCATGTTTTTAATTTCAATTTATTAAAAGCAAAAACTAAGCTACTTGCAACTTTTATTAAAGCTATAATCTAATAAAAAAGTTACTTTAAATACACCGCATAAACCTTTTACCTTATTGAAATTATTGCCACTTGATTACCCCTCCTATACAATATATTTTAACATTTTTTTTTTTATAAATTTAATCTAATCAAGAAGTTCCTTCCTTTGATACATCAAAGGGTAAACATTTTACCTCATTGGAATTATTGCTAGTAGATGATGGGTATTTCACCTTGCTGTCCCCACTTATGGAAAGTATCTCATTGCAACATATCTATGTAGGAGTTTGATAATAAATCAATGTCTTCGCTTTATTTATTTATTTATTATTATTTCTCATTGGATTTGTATGATTCAACTTTGGTTGAAATTACTCGTAGAATAGTCAAACTTGTTAATTTCAAAGTGCATAAATCTATTTACAATGTTGAAAAACCTATAACAGTTATATAATGTAATTTCAATCATTTAAATGGACATTTCTTTCAAAAGAAAATGATCTATTCTCTATTTTCTTGAAAAGTTTTTGTTTTTTTAACAAAAACATGGTATATAGGTTTGTATTCAAAAAGGCTATGCACAACTATTTATTACAAAAAATAAAAGCCTTGTAACAAAAGAGGAATTCAAAATGGGAATTGTAGGATTGCCCAAATTGACTCTGATGTAATTTCTAAGCTGCTGTCTATTGTTTGTTATTACAGAGGAGGGATAAACCCTTACATATTGAAGATTTAACAAAAATGCAGAAAAACATTCAAACTTTAAAACTGAGGTATCAACCCAACTGAAAATGAGTTATTCTAACCATAATTCTGCTGTTGCACCAAGGTTTCTTTAGCAATTCTCATGTCCATAGAAGGAGATTCCTGGCAATGGCTACATGTGACATTCTAGCCATTTTTAAAGCTTCTTTCTTTGATAACATCTACGCTGCCCATAAGTTCAAACAAATTTCGTCTATCTGCGAGTCTTGACAGGTTAGTTGCTCGGAAATGTACCTGACATCTGTAGCCGACTCACTGTGTGCTTTTATCCCCGTGCATACTGCTTCATAAACCTTCTGCAAGTGATCCTTGAAGTCCACAATGCTTGCTTTCAGGAACGCAATTCCTTCTGCAAGACCAGCCATTGTGTTGCTGTCTGCGTCGACCAAAGGAAGAGACATAGGAGGACGAGCGGTGAGAATAATGTTTTCCAATCCGTTGAAGAGCCAAAGGGGAAAGTTCACAGAGGAATCAAAGCGGAAGGGACTCTTCATAATGTCGGAGCTGAGTTCATCGAGAAGAAGAAGAGACGTCTTTAATGTTGAAGGATGGTTACTGCCATCAAGAAGACATACGGGGAGGAGGCCATGTGAAGGCCCACCTGCCCTCTCCGAGATGATAGGTGGAACGATCACCTTTCTTTCCTTAACCAAGTTAAACCACCCTCGTGACCAATGCTTAAGGGATGCTCTTGTAATTTTCCTTACCATTACAATATTTGATTGTTCCCATGGGGAGGTTAGCCCCTTGGTTTGCAGCTTCGTCTGCTTGCTTGTTATTTTCCCGGAGTATGTGTAGATAATGGACTTCGGCCGGGGGGGGAAGTGAGCTGATTAATCCTCTTATTACTTCTAGAATCTCTTTTCGAAATCCTTGTCCTCATTTTTTGAATTACATGTCTGGAGTCTCCAAAGGCCTTGAGCTTATTGATATTGAGAGTTGAGATAATTTCCATGGAGTGAAACAAAGCTAACCATTCTACTTCGTTATTCGTTTTCTTTCCTAATCCACAAGCACAGGAAATAATTTTATTTCCTCCTGGATAAAAAATAATCCCTCCCACACCTGCCTCCCCTGGATATTCTCTTGAAAAAATTCGGTTTTATCTCTAATAAAGAATCACTAAATGGAAATGATCCAAATCATTTGTTTTAAATCCTACTCATATCACATTGAAGTACATGTTTAGTTGCCTCAACAAACTATCAAACTATCAATTCTGTTGATGATGCTAATGATGATAGATTTTTAGATGTCTTAGTTATGCCATCCCTCATTGATGAGTTGACCTTGTTGACTTTATAGAGAGTCAACTACTATGTTTTATTGATCAGCTATGTCTTTTTGAACATATTAGTTTTTGAATTTAAGGTTATATTGAATATTGTCATAATTGAAATCCATAATACATGCCATAGGAATGATGCATGTGTAATCAAGTCTCTTGATGTTTAATTTTTACTTTTTATTTTTTTTTATAAAAAAATCTTAAATAGATATCTAATCTATCTCAATTTTTTAATAAGAATAATTTAAAAGAATAAATACTAAACCTGAACAACTTTTATAAATGGTAAATTCATAAATTCATTGACTTCCACTTAAATAATATTCATTGTTTTCCACTTGGATTTTTAGAAACCTTATAGGGGTAAGATAAGAAAACAAAATAACAACATCCTAACTTAGTGTCCATTTGGTGAGGTTGTAAACTTGACCAAGGTTGTGGCCCTTGGAGTCTAAAAATAAATGCTTTCTGTAAATGGATTTCAAAGGAAGAAACTATTGATGATACCTTAAAATAAAATAGGTTTTGTTGATCTCCTCAATAAAAACCATTTTAAAAGATTAAAAAGATAAAGGGAGAAAATGATGAACATAAGAAAAAGCAAAATTAGTTTTTTTAAAAAGTTTGAAGGCCAATTAAAAGAAGAAAATAAAGAGAAAAATAAAATAAAACAAGATTATTTCAACTTATGTAACACTTGAATTCAATAAAGGGAAGGGTTATCACTGTGTTGTTTATTTATAAATGAAAGGTTTGGCATAAATGGAAGGGTTAATCTAGTAATCTTGTTTTCATTTATTAAGAAAAAAAAATCTAATCATGCATAGGATGCTTTTCCAGTCTTGTTTATGGTAATGATGTTAGATAAGATACAATATAAAAAAATTAAATTAAGTTGTTCATATCAGTAGAGTTATTTTACCTTTTCTCATTTGTTAAAACAAGATAGAGTAAAAAATAATGTCTATCATGTTTATGACAATCTTTCTTAGATATGAGAGACACCATATTTCTTAGATATGAAATCATATATATATATATATAATCTTTGGAAAAAAAGTAATTTTATTTGAGATAAATAAAATTACATTTTGCATATAAATGTGTGATGTATTCCAAGATTACAAACCCATAGGTTCATACTATAAATAAAAATATGCAGATATAATTTGTCCCATGAATCTATCCTTTGCATAATTTTGCCATATATTTTATATGCATAGTTTTCCAAAATATATTTTCTATTCATGGCTTCTTAATTCCGACAAATCTGAACTTGGTTCAGATGGAAAAAACCTTGAAAGTTTAAATGTTGGATTACAGGCTGAGGCAAAATATGGTTATTTTGGATCCCCGGCCAGGGGTCTACCCCAATTCGGACTTTTGAGCCATTGCCTATTTTCCAAGCAAGGAATTCTTCAATGAGATGGAAAGAATTTAATAGAGCTTTCCAAATGATCGATATTGAAGTCCTTCTTTTATTCAGATAGCGAATCCAATCTAAAATCGATTTGGGTGCAATATCCTTTGAGTAACAACTTCTGCCCATAGGTTGTGAGTAGAGATGAGTCTCCATCCTACTTTAGCAACAAGGACTTGTGAGAACTTGAAGATATTATTTAGGCCCCATCCACTGAGGGTTTTTGGTTGAGCAATATGGTCCCATCTTATCCATGGGAGTACATACTTTTCACTCGTGCCAACCCATAAAAATTTAAAACAAATCTTTCTATCTTTTTCCAGAATTCCTTTTGGGATCCAGGACAGTGACATCCAATATACCGCAATTGCTTCCAGTACTAATTTTACTAGGACAAGCCGACTTGCTTTGGAAATCCATCTATGACTCCAACTCATTAATCTTTTCCCAGTTTTGCAATGATCCCTAACCGATCTTCCTTTTTGTAGTTGTTTGGGTTAAGAATAAACCCCATATATTTGAAGCCATCATCGAAAGTCTTCAGTTCAAAAGAAAAAAGGTTGTGGTATCTGTGAACCTCATCATTGCTCAAATTTATGGTGGAGAGGGAAGATTTTATGGCATTGAGTTGCATACCAGTGGCTTTCCCAAAAAGTTCCAGAATTTCCTTTAGTTTTTAGCATCTCGTAATGTACCATCGCAGAAGATAAGGACATCATCAACAAAAAGCAGATGGGATATCGTTAGGTTTGCAGAGATGGAGATACCATAAAATGATCCCGACCTTTTTGCATTGATTAGAGCCCTGCTCAGGCCTTTTCCACTAGAATAAATGGAAGAGGACAACCTTGACGAAGTCCTCTTTTTACATGAAAGAAGGGGGATGCAGATCCATTTATAAGGACTGCAAATGACACAATTGTTAAGCAACTCATCACCCAGTTAATGAAATCTATTTCAAAACCAAGATGGGTCAGGAGAAGTCTAATGTGGAGACAACTAACTCTATTGTATGCTTCATGCATCAGCTTGCCTTCCAAAAACAAAAACTATTAAGGAGCGATGGTGTTTTATAGAATCTTATTGATCCTTCAGGAAATATCTTTGAACACCACTTTATGTGTGATATTGCAGAGATAAATAGGTCTGAAATAATCCATAGATTGAAGGTTTTTAGATTTTGGAATAACGGCGATGAAAGTTGAATTTAAGGGTGGATGCATAAAACCTCGAGACATGGATTCTTCCACTAGCTTAAGCAGGTTTGGTTCGATAGTATCATATAGGTCAAGAAAGAATTCTACCGACCAACCATCTGGCCCAGGACTTTTTTCTTTTTGGAAACTATGCAATACATCTTTCAGTTCGTCCTTTGAGACTTTCTCCATTAGTTCTCTGTTGTCCTCCGGAGAAAAAAAACAAGAAAGAGTTGAGCCATTTGAATTAATTTTGTAATCGTGACCCATCAGCCTTAAATAAATTTTGAAAATGGGACTTTCCCAACCTAGCTAAAATGTCGAAAGATGAGACCTGTTCATTATTATGATCTTTTAGGCCCCAGATTGTATCTTTAATATTCCTCCCTTTTGCATAATCCTGAAATTTTGTTGTGTTCTCATCCCCTCTTTCTAGCCAAATGGATTTACTCTTTAGCCTCCAAATTTCCTCTTGCCCCTCAAGAATCCTTTTCTTTTTATTTTCTAGCCTTCTCAGCTACTCTTTGGAATCCTGGGATGTATAGCGACCTCCACCCGAATCATAGATAACATGTATCTCTTCTTCTATCTGCATCAAATCCCTTTCATCATTGGTCCTCTTTTCTTTTTCCCATCCTTGAACTACTTGCTTAATTTTATTTAGATTTTGAGCGAAGTGTAGCACCACTAGCCCATATTCATCTGAGGAATATGGGACCCAAGTGGGTTTTACAAGGTTCTTAAAATCATCATCTTTTAACCAGACTAAGTAGAATTTGAATGGACTTGCTGGTTTTTTGGGTTCCCCCAATTAATTCCAATAATATAGGGAAATGATCTGACTCCCCACCAGCATCAATCCACTGCTTAATATTCAATCTTTGATCCAACAACTTCTCCTATATTAAAAATCGGTCTAATCTCTTTGCAGTGTAGCTTTCACTCATTCTCTTATTGTCCTAAAAGAGTTTTAGCTTTATAGAGTTAATATCCAAAAGGCTGCCAGAATGAAGCTTTTGAAGGAAATAATCTGCAAGAGGGTCGACTTTCACTTTGGATCCCCATATTTCATGGGCACCCAAGGTAAAGTTCAGGTGTTCTCCAATAATCAGCTTGTCATTCTTAAGGAAATATTTTCTGAAGATCTGATCCGAATACTCCTTTTGCTCAGCATAAGGCCCATATATGTTTATTATTGTGAAAGTCGACCCTGTTCTAGATAATAGTCTTTTATTCCTAGACCAGAGTCAAAACCCCATGAACTTTATGTTTTTATCGCTCTCGGATTCCATCCTATTGCTAATCCTCCCGAATGTCCTTTTGCATCCTAGCCTAAAAAGACCTAATCTCTGATTAATTCCCCAACAAATTTGAAATGACTTCTCCATTACCAAGAGTTTCTTGTAGAAAGAACAAATTAGGTTGGTTTTTCATGACCAATAGCTTGAGGGAAGGTTTTTTGGTTGGGCTTCCCAAATCCTTGTAGTTGAAAGAGAGTAGTTTCATGGGGGAACCTCTCCCGGGGTTTTTGACGCTCTAAGTACCCCGACAATGGTTTTTTGCCTTCCAACAACTTGTTCAATACATGCACTCTCTTGTGCCACAACACTGTGCGACTTCCTACCTCTCCCAAATGGGCTCGTTTTTCCCCAAACCCAAATGGTTTTGGGCCAAAGAATAAAGTTTTGGAACCTCCATGGATTGAAGATGGAAGCAGATAGGGATATCACCTGAGATGACATAAGAGGATACAACTAGATCCTTTGGGGTGGTAATAGAAGGGGCGTGAAGATGAGAGGGGGAGGTAGGCCTAGCTGCTTCAACATAGGTTAAAAGTGGGTGGGGAGGGGATGTGGTTAAATCTATTTTTTTCACATTTGATTTTGTCCCGTTATTGAGCCAGTCTTTGCCCATCAAATTTAAAGAATTTGAAAGTGAATTTACACAAGGCCTGTGTGGAGATTTCTTACCCAGAGAATTTTGAATTCTTGTAGCTATGTTATTAGTAGGAATTTGACCTGGTGTCGAGCTCCCATCCGAGTCACCTGGATTGGAAGTCGCCTTTCCCCTTCCATTTGCAGGCCCGAAATTCCTCCAAAATATTCATTGTTTGGGGAATTGGGCCGACATTTTCCATCACCCTTCGATGCTTCCCTTCTTCCTACCTTCTCAGGTTGTCCATCCCACATCTATTCACCCCAAGGAGCAAGTATTTTTCAGGGCGTCAAAGAACGCTGGGTCAAAGGAAGGGAAATATTTCTTTCTATATGCCATATTCATGGCATATTCGACACCGAAAAGGTATGCCTTCATAGTCCAACAGTTGATACCGGACCTCGTGATCCCAAATCAACTCAATTTATTTGCGAAGTCCCTTCCCGAGATTCAAGGAGACTAAAATGCGGGCTATAGTCATTATATTAGTCTCCAAAAAGGACATATATGCATCAATGAATTCCCCTAAGGAATTGCTGAAGTCCCTGAAAGATTCATAGTTCCATAATTCCATTGAAAGCCCTGACATTTTTACCTAAACATGAATTATATCCATTATTTCTCTATCCGAATCAAACATAGGCATCCATTTTTTAAAGAGGATCGACATCCTCCTGTTTTTCAAACTTGAATGATAACCATCCTTTTGATAAAACCCTAGATTCCAAGGTATACTTTAGAAGCCTGGACCAATTAGTTTTTCCCCATATGTCCAATGTAGCGAGGCTAAAATATCGAGTTCTCACTTTTCCTACCACTGTCGATTCTACCATGTTGGCTGTCTGGGACACTGAAACATCCACTCCACAAACCATCTAAATTGGAGACCCTACAAAACTTATACATTCCCCTTTTCGGTTTTTTTGTCCACTTCTACTACTCGAGCCCTGCCTATTTTTTGAAGCAATTCCCATTCTTCTACCTTCTCCCTAGTTCCCCACTCTGAACCATCGGTCGAAGCAAAGAAGCTATAAAAAACTCCGATCTTGGAGAAGTCACTTCAAGGTTTGGTGGGTACCCCAACCCTAGAGGTTGTGGTTCTATGTGACCAAAGGACGACCATCCGACCTCCAACAGATTGAAATCAAAAGATGGTAGAAAACCCCTATCTGAAGAAACCAGAGGAGGGTAGCCCAACACTGCTACCGGGATGTCTATACACGGATCCACAATAGGGAGGGAGGTGAAGACAGAGTCTGCGGGGTCATTGATTAAATAAAGTATTGTACCTCCCAGTTACTTTGGTGATCCTCAGACATTTGGGGATACTGTAGAAGAAAAAATGACATCTTCCAAACCGTCACCATTTACAAATCTTACCTAGAGCAGGTTATTGTTTAGATCCAGAGAAAACTGAAACCCTCTAGGTGGAAGCAGTGGTTCCTCTTCTGCCACATTGACGGCATGTTTCCCAATAGTGTTATCCATTTTCCCCCCGGAAACAGATACAAACACCTGTTGGTATTCGTAAGGGTTTGGTGAGTAGTCAACCAGATCAATGTGACAAAAAAACAGAAAAGCAGTAAAATATTAAAAAAGGGTATAAGGGGTTGCGGGACTCCCGCAGCCCCCTACCTTCGCAACATCTTCATAAAAATGTCTTCATCCCCGAACTGTAGCAACCATATATATATATTTTATAAAAATTGTTTATTTTTAATTATTATTTATATTTGTATATTTTGTAATTTACTTATTAAAAATAAATTATATATATATATATATAGGTATATGTATATGTAGATGTATATGTATATGTATGTATATATATACATATATGTATATATATGTATGTATATACATATATATACATATATATATATATATATATATATATATATATATATATATATATATATATGTATGTATGTATGTATGTATGTATATACACATATATGTATATACACATATATGTATATATACATATATGTATATACATGTATATGTATATGTATGTATGTATGTATATACACATATGTGTATATACATATATATATGTATATGTATATGTATATCTGTATGTATGTATATATATATACATACATATATACATACATACAGATATACATACACATATACATATACATATACATATAATTTATTTTTAATAAGTAAATTACAAAATATACAAATATAAATAATAATTAAAAATAAACAATTTTTATAAAAAATATATAATTATACTAAATAGAAAGAATTAAAAATAAAAATTTAGTTATTTATAATGTTAAAACAATTATATCTCGATTATTATAAAATTTAGAAATTTCTAAACAATTAATTCTTCTTTTATGAAAATATATTAAATGATTAATAAAAAATCTCATTAAAATACAAAATAAATTGTTTTTATATGTTGGAAATCTAATCCTAGTGGTTATGGTAAACTTGACAGTAATATTATTACTATTCACATGAAGTCATAGGTGAATAGGAAGTGAAGTGTTGGAAGATGAAACCAAGGATGATATCTCAATGTATTTACTATGTCTATTATATTAATGTAATATGCATTAATGTTAATTTTTTTTTATCTATTTTTGACGTGTTCCAAGTGTATTATCAAAGCCCCATAGTTCTTAGGGCATATAGAAAACTATGCTCATTAGATGTGTTTTTCTTATTAGAGCCCCGGTATGTCTACTTGCTACAAATTAGCCAAAGATCTTCTATTGCATACTGTCTCTTCTACAACATATTCTCTTCCTTAACCTGGATGTTTGTAACATACCTCTCCAACCAACAATATATTTAGATTGATTTAAGCAAGCACAATGAAAGCTAGAAATTAGTTTTTATTTGACATTTTTTTAAAGATAAAAGATCTTTTGACCTTTTCGTATTGTCACACCTTTTATTATCCATGATAGAATCACTCAACATTTCCAACACATGCTTGTTTACAAGAATAAAAATTCCAACAATACCCAAAGAAATTTGTGTTTTCTTCTGTTAGGTCAAAATATTCTATTTCAAACAATCATTGATAGAAAGAAGCCTAAGCTTGAATAGAGCTGCAACAGACCAAGTAGTGGCTTGTTCATACAACATGTTAACTTGTATGACTATAAGCACTAATTGTCTCAACAAACAATTGATTTCTCATTATCAGTGGATAATAAATTGCATTAAATGATATACACATAAAGACATTAATCCAATAGTGTAGATGACACATTTGATAGGAAAGGGAACATCATGTAATGGGTTGCAGTTAATTTTTGACTAACACGGTAGAGGTATTTTTTCAAATGATTTGTGGGAAGACTCAAACAAAGGAAAATTGTAGAGACATTTTGTCAAACACTTTGTGCCTTTCTTTTGGTTACCCACCCTATTTCATCCATCAAACACTCATTGATGGCTTAGAGGAAAAGGTCCCTATTGCAAAGTTGATATCTCACAAATGGAAACATGAGTATCTGATATTTTCGGGGATAATTTTAACATGGATGTCTAGATCTATATACAAAAAATAACTACTACCCATTTCGTAAATTTGGAGATATAGATCAATGTTTATAGGGTGGTTCTATGCATTCCTACACTATTCAAAATAAAAGGTCTTCATTATAGAGTTAATATCTCTCAAATGAAAACGTGGGTATCTGAGAGTTTTAGGGAGAATTTTAATATGGATGTCTAGATCCTATATACAAAAAATCACAACTACCCACTTTGTAAATTTGGATATATAGAACAATATTTACAAGGTGTTCCGCGCATTCATATAGTACTCAAAATAAAAGGGTCCCTGTTACATAGTTAATATCTCTCAAATGACAACATGGGTATCTGAGATATTTGGGGAGAATTTTAACATGAATGTATAGTTCTTATATACAAAAAATCCACAATTATACACTTCATAAATTGGGATATATAGATCAATCTTTAAAGGTTTTTTTTGTACATTACTACAAATTATGCTTAAAACTCAAGGATTTCACCATTTTTAAATTTACAAGAGTTATTCCACATTGAACCACTAATTAGGGATAAGTATTGCAAGGTTTATACATCTATGAATAAATTCCAAAAACATTTAGTAAATTTTAATAATTTTTAGTTCATTTGCAGTACCCATTTATCAATCATAATGGGACAAAGAAACCTTTTCCTCCCTTAGTCATTTTGTCAAACTTTTTCATGGAAAGAAAGTCCAAAACATTTCTTCACATCTTTGGCTACATGTATACATAACAATCACTTTCTCATTATCATCTACAACGTATTCATAGTGAATATTCATTGAACTCATTAGTATACAATATTTAATTCATAAACAAGAAGTACTAGATAGAGTACACTTATCTTTTCAAATGAAGCTCCAAGGTAATTGCCGTGGGGGGATTGATTTCCTTCCAACCATAGACTATTCCATTGTAGAATGCACCCCCATATTGGAATATGAGACCATCAGGGTAGAGAAGATTGTCCATGTTCCGAAAACCCCTCTCGTTTTCACTAAAGGCTTTCAATATACCAAACAAGTAAGTCACTATTGGTTCTTTGTTCAACCTCTCACCTAGAACAACCCTTGATACTCATCCATTGTTCCATGCAACACAATAAGTCATCATTTATCTGCTTTTTAGCTCCTCATCCATGCCCTTCCTCTCCATTCTCTTCAGCATGGCCAATGTGAGCCTAAGACACTGCATGCTTCTAGATGCCATTTCCAACATTGTGAAGCTTATTAGACAAGAATTTTATGGTTCTTTATACATTCTAACATGCCATCAATCTTCAAGGATTTAAAATGGTATCCCACAACACTTCACTGGTGTCTAAACTCACCTAGTATCCTTCCTTTCATCTCTCCATAGTTCATATGACAATTGGGTTGAGTTTTCTATTTTCAAACCCTTTTTCACGTCCCCATCCACCAATTTGACCAGTAGAGGGGGATATTTACAAATTCTAGGCTTCTTAATTTTGCCCCATGGCAATATTATGAATTCATAAACAATGAAATGCGTGTGTAGATGCATAAATAAAAACACAATGAAAATAAACACTATCCACACACACACACATCATGCATATACAAGCATATTCACCACATGCATAAGATAAAATCATTGCACAATCAAATACAAAGAGAATACTTATCTTTAAAAAAATATCCAAACAAGTGATTGTGTAAGAGTGATTTTCCACCCAATCATAGGCACTTTGTCCAACATATACTCTTTTTACTGAGAGGCTACCCCCAAGTTGGGCTATGAGGCCATCGGGGCGAAGGAAACACCTACAAGATTCTCTCTCTCATCCCACAGCCTATTCTGCTCTCAATGCTTATCCAAATTCTCATCCATAGCTCTATAGGAATCTCACTCAGCCATCACAACCATGGAAATCCTTCCAAATGCCTCACACAACATAAGGAAGGCACCCCCCTTCACTGATCCATAATTCCCTTAGGAAATCCTACCCTTGCAGTTCTTACCAGTGTGTGCAGTAAGAGTCCAATATGTTGTATGCTGTTGGAGAACCTCCTACAACATTAATTCATGGCTTCTCAAGCATTCCAGAGTAGCAAAACTCAATGGGTAAGGGTTCCTAGCTTTCCCAACCTCTATGCTCACCTACAACCATATATTTTTCTTTCAAATCTGCATCTCTATTTCCAAATTTGAATTTCTGGTTATACACAGTTTAGTAATTGGTAATGCCAATGGAATGAACAACAAAAGGAATAATTTTGGGTGGTGTAAAATTTGTTGTCCTAAAATCTTCCTAATGAATAATGGATGGTAGACTCCAAAAGATGAGAGAATGGTGGAAAAGACAACTAACATAATTTATGATGATAAAAAAGAGGGCTCTTACAACAATCATAGAAGTATATCCATCCCATTCTTCCATAACTACATGAGAAGACTTTTCCCACCAACCTCAAACATGCATTCAATGATTGGATAAAACAATCAAAATGAAGTAATTGGCTCATTTAAGGCACATGGCAACGATTGGGTGGGAGGTTGACACTTGGAAATAGAGGATTTAATGTCCCATATGCCCCTTTCCTTCTTTCCTTCTAGTGGAACCACATTCCCTCTAGTGCTCTTGACACAACCATCTTGGACCATAAATATTATTTTCAACATAATAGTTATCTAGATTTTACGTCATCATGACAAGTCAATCACATGGTCCATATAGAGATATTGATATCATATATGCCTAGCCATTCATTAGTCAGGACTTGGCCTTGAACCCCACACTTGGAGTCCATACTAACACATCTACATCATTTTACATAATCTAATTCAGCACATTACATGGGTCAAATTGGGGGTATTACAACCCCCCCCCCCACTTGGAATAACATCGTCCCCGATGTTCTCTTTATTTTCATCAAGGTTCCATGTCTTTCTTTTCTACTACATTTGCAATGCCTTTCTTTTCAAGGCCACCTTGTCTTGTTGTTAGCTATCTTGGACAATAATGCTCAATCATTCCTTTGGGATACATTGAAATACGTACAAGGTCATTATCATTTCAACACATACCAATTACAATCTTCAAAGGAAAAGCATGCTTGTCATAGCCACTTTAAGCAACACTTGATCCATTAACAAAGATTCAAGTTTCATAATTGAAGCATATATATCCATAACACAAGATAAAGTAGGCAATAAGTCCAATACTTATCTATATGAATGTATATTTGCTCCATATGGCTGCCATGGGTGAGATTCAACTTACTATCTTCTTTGACACATTGTGGACACACCCAAGGTATCTACATATACCTCAAATGCCTTATTAATCCCAACTAACACATAACATGAATCTATCACTTAGATTCATTCAAGTTGCACCTTCCTTGCAATCACTCACCATTCAGGCTTAAGCACCCCCTTCACCCATCTATGGTTCCCTCAGGTTATCCATAATTTTCCAAGAGATATTTTGCACAAGAAGAGCGTCAACTCACAATCCATACTGTTAGGGTGTCCCGCTAGTAATCCTTAATACAACATAGCTTATGGCAATCAAAATATATCATAGGGTTCCTGTGTCATTATAGTAGCATTCTCCCCTTTGCTTGTAAGCTTTTAGCAATGATCATTTTTCCTCACTAGACAAATCCATCATCTCCCCTATATTACACACATATAGTTACCACGAGATGTCATCATAATAATTTCAATTAGGAATTCTCAAATCTGTTTCATATAGAAACCATATTTCACAAACATGAGGTCCTCATAAATTTCAATCAAAATTTTTCTCAAATCTGTTTCATACAGAAACCAGATTTCACAAATATGAGGTCCTCCTCATAAATTTCAATTAGAAATTTCTCAAATTTGTTTCATATAGAAACCAAATTTCACAAACATTAGATCCTTCTCATAATGTTTGACTTTTGCACACGGTAGATTTGAGTCTTTATTATGGACTTACACATGTTTTCATATCCAAGATAATTCTACCTGCAATATGAATTTTTTCAATCAACAAAACATGTTGTGAGTACTCATGCATATAATACTTTCATTGTAGCATTTAAAACAACCCTTGAAGTGATCTTAGAGTTATAACACACAAATAATTCAAACACTATTACTTGTCAATATCTCAAATGCAATGAAATATGTTCACTTTAGATGTATCGTTAACACAATAAAAATTGCATAACGCAACCACATGATCAATGTAATCAAACATATGTTCTAATACTCATGGTTATATCGTCATATCCTTTCATGCAGTTCTATCCTCCCAACACAACATTCTTGTAGTCCATCGAACATGACTACCTTTTTCATGCAATCCTTCCCCTGGATCCATAGCATCTCATGAAATGATCTCAAAATTGCCAATAATTTTGTCATTTCATCTAATAGCGAATTGCAATGAAATATATATCACATCCATGCATTCACACAATGCATATTAACATATGTACCCACACATATGCATGCATAATCAACAAGAGTACATATTATTTTAATGCACATTCACTCAATGCACCCAAAATAGCCTACGGAATTATTTTAGAATTATAAATTTACCAATAATTCATCATTTCATCTATATTAATTTCAATGAAATAGGGCACAAACATGCATTCACACAATGCAATCTAATATATGTACCCTCATATATGTGCACGATCACACATTGAAACAATCTATTCATGCACAATTAACTCAATGCATCCTTGCATTGATTCATGAATGCCATATTTCCATGTCATGTATTCCATCACAATGATTTGGAAGGTCTAGCCAATGCCTCAACACATCATTTGACCACCTCACCAATACTTGCACGACTATCTTAACACCCTCTTATTTTTCCCAACACAATACCCTTTCTTGCTAAACAGTCCGTCAAGTTTACTAGAATGTATTTCTCTTCACCAATCCTCGATTCCCCTAGGGAATCCTCCCCCTTTAATGGTCTCTATGTGTTGACGAGAAGGTTACAGTCCAGGACACTCAAACAAGTGGGAAGACCACTGGAAACTTGTGTAGCACTATAGTCTTTCCAAATCCAACAACACTATGGCCTTACCCATGACTATCTCACATGGAATTTACTACTACAAGAAAAAAGGTCATTGGTGAGGGTCATGTATGTGACATAATTTTAAGGGTCATCACCAATGTCACATATGACGATGGCCCTTAAAACATCGTCGTTATAAGTTCCTTTTGAGATGGTCCTTTAAGCTTCAACACCAAATCCCTTTTCAGTGACGCTTTTGGTGAGGGTTGTTAAAGGCCCATTATTGATTCTCTCTTTGGTGACACTTCTAGTGACAATCTTTTATTAGCCCCCAGGAATACTCTTTTGTGTTACTTTTGGTGAGTGTAGAAAAATGTTTGTCACCAATAATCATTCTAATGGGTTTTTGATGATACTATGTGACATTTGCTATATTTTTCGACAAAATATAGTGGTTTAAGACAAATATTGTTACAAAGTCTTTGTAATTAATATGTTTCCAAGGTCATACTAGTCATAATTCCCACCCATAAGATCTATAAGCAATCTCTAGTGGTTTTCCATAAGAAACCACTAGCAATTTATAACCATTCCAAAATGGATCCATAAGCAATCTATATTGGTTTCTCATAAGAAAAATATATAAACCATAACCTAGTGACCTTGGCCATTGGTTCATCTCTAGATTCCTTGCTAGAACCATGGGAATTATGTAGTTCTTTAGTTCAGTTAATCTCTATGGTTTATTTGCTTAATATTTGACCCTCAATAGCCTATAAATGATAACTAGTCCTTCAGTATTTGAGTGTGGCTCGACTAAAGTTCCCTCTTTCTATGAAAAAATAAATTGTAAAGTGCATTTTATGAATCCATGAATTGACTAAAACATATTTGTATTGGATATGCAAGTTATGTAGCCATCTTATCTCCTCCTCCATTTCCTAGGAAGCCAGTACTCTATATGCTAGGGGTAAACTTCCTTTGGCCATTGAGTTCCATGAAATATGCAAGTGCCCACTTTTTGAGTAAAAGTAAATGTATGAATCTTTAACTTGGATAAACCATCCTTCCATTGTATTTACAAGTTATGTATACTACCACAACATGACCATAATTCCTCATGTGGTTACTAACTCATAACCAACATACACACATTTATATTCTTTCATATGAATGCATTCAATATTATAAGCAATCAGATAGTGTAAGTCTCCTTCCCCTTATTACCCCATACCTCACCATACCTGGTGGGATACCAGTCACTTAAATGCATTCAATATCATATACATATCAATTTATGATTATTAAAATATGGTTGAAAGGATTCTTCTCCAATCCCCTTTCAATAGTTATGCAATCGACGTAAATAACTCGTTACTTGTATGAATGCCACCAACATATTTGACGTTACCTGATCAGTTTGTCTGTTACAAAGGATTACACAATCCTTCCACCAACCTCTTGATTGTAGATTTATTGCCCCAAATTTTCCTCACAAGGCTATAGGTCATGTGCGATAACATCATCCACATCTCATTCCATGCTTCAACCATATCTGGTTAAACAATTATCATCAACCACAATAATTATTATCATTGGTTCATTGCATGTGAAAAATCATACTGCTTTTACCAATTTGCAACATCACATGAATGCACAAACATATTCACATGCACAATGCATCACCTCTTAGTATGCCTATTGGTACATATAAATTCCAACTATCTAACTCTTGCATTTCCAACATTCCTATGCCATTATCTCCTATTTGTAAAACTCAGAAAACATAAATATAATAGTAAGAGAAGAGTTATAGAATTTTCTCTTTCCAACTCCTCATGATAGCATGGAATCCCTCTTCCACATCATAGTTGATCCAATTCATGGCCTCTCTCCCAAGCACACCAGGGATCATTAGATATGATTTTCTCACAAAGTAACAATTCAATACATATACACATATATAACATTTACTATTACTACTTTCCTAGAATGCAATTCTTATGCTATAAAAAAAATAGTTTAAGGTGATGAATTTTCCTTTTTATCAATGTTTCCTAATGGAGATTATTCTCCAATTTCAACTGCAACCATCATATCAACCTTTATATAGTTTTCCTTGTCATTACAACAACTTTCATCGCACTCTATTCACATTGTCTTTTTGCTCCAATCATTGTGCACAACTCTAGCCAAGTTTAACTTTCCCTTTCTTGGACTTCCTAGCACTTAATAGTGCCACAATTGATGCCATTCCAAATCCATATGGAGTATTTTTAAGGTCCTATATATGTAATTATGCCTCATTCAACTATGAGACTTGCTTTACTTTCCCATGGAAATATTTTTCACAATTATGAACCACACAACAGATTCACACACGGGAATACTTCATTCCCTGATTGTCAACCTTTGCATGGCCACTCTATTACTATCATGAACCACATGACAGGTCCACACACTAGAATGTCATATTCCCTTGGTGACAACTTCTAGGTGAATGGAATTTCCTTATCCTTTCTCATTGCTTACACATAAGTTGTTGGTTCATATCCTGCAAATCCTCTTAACATGCAGGCACTTGCCCACAATGATGATTCACCCATCACCCTTACAAGTTGCATGCCCTTTACTTGCTAGCCTATTCCATACCTTGTTGAGCATTCTCTTATGGAATACAATATATCCATCTCCAATAATCAAGATCTCCCATGGGTCTTCCTTGCAGTTCAAATTTCACAAGTCAATCGCAATAATACATTGGATGGATTTTTATCTAAAGCACCAATGTCCATTATTGGTCTCTTTTATTCTTTCATGAGTGTTTATCAAATACAATATGCAATGGTGCATTCTTATCCCTTGAACATGTTTCCTCACCTATTGACATGAATTGCCAAAATACTATTGCTTGAATATCCCGACTCATCAAGATAATTATAATGTTACCAAGCATCCAACTTTACTTGGTTTAATTCTTCACATGCTAACTGGCAATCAATTTTATCATGCTTGTTTTATCAACTATGCCTCCACTTTATTGTGAGAGCACCATTACCATGGTATGGGTATCATCATATTTAATTATTTTGAGTCACTTTCACCTCTGGTACACTCCTGCACCATCATACAAAACTTTTCCAAAATTTTGGTTGATATGGAGGTCACCCACATTGGAAATTTCTTTCCCAATCAATCCCAAAGGCTCTGTTTTGCTTGCTATTTGAAACAACTGGAAACCCGTTTCAAGAATAACAACATTCTATTTGATTATACTATAGATAATATTTCCACTGGCTATAACCAAAATCATTTATGATTTCAAAGCTAAAAGTTACAACCTTTCAAAATTGCTAATTTTGCCTAATTATGTACTTTTCTTGCAGGTGCAATTAGCTTCAAAAACCAATATCAACCACTTGTAGAAGAAAATATAGGGAGAACTAGACAGGGAAAATTTTAATACCTCCCCCTAAATTTCTATATATAATAATTAGGCGAATCCCCATGATATACAGGAAAATATGAAGGCTATTTTATCAATGTTATATTATTTATATACAATTTTTTAGCGAATCTCTTATTGAATTATATAATCTTGTAAAATCTTGGCGAATCTTTCACTAAGTTATAAATCCTTGTAAAGTCTTGGCGAATCTTTCACAAAATCATAAAACCTTATAAAGACTTGGCGAATATTTTACTAAATTATAAAATATTGCGAAGTCTTGGCGAATTTTTCAATAAAGTTTAAAACCATATATAGTAATAGGAAAACATATTTAAAAAATACTAATAGGAGATAAATATTAAAAAATTATCACATAACAAGCCCTCTTTTGTTGGTAGTTTGGTACCTCACTCTAACTATCACAGTGCATATAACACATACCATCTTGGAAATGATGGAATCAATATGCATCCCTGACAACAATTTCCCGCCCAACAATACTGGAAATGAACTTGGTGGCAGTGTGACAATTGCCACAAAGACGTAGGTTTTTGACAATTACCATAGGCATCCCTGAGGGTATACTAATAAGTCCAAAAGCAATGGCTAGTATTTCACTATGATAGCAAACAAAATGTTCTTATGCTGCTCCTCCACATCATAAAGCACAAAGTTAGTATCAGGCACATACCCTGCCATCTTGATGAGCATGGTCAACTCATCGAGTTTTGCATAGATCTTTTCTGTTTGTGGGTGAGATGTGTCTCTTGTAATGAATTTTTGCACCTTGTTTTGGACCTGAATCCAGCTGTATCCTATCTCCTTCTTCAATCCCTTCTCATTCATCAATTTCCTAATATTTTCTGCATCATCCCATCTTCTAGCCAGAGCATAGGTATTTGATAGAAGCACATATGTTACAGCATCTCGAGGTTCCAATTCAAGAATGCATTTTACTGCATATTTCCCTAGCTCCATGTTCCTGTGGATTCTGCATGCTCCAAGCAATGTGTGCCAAATGATAGTGCTAGTTTCAAAAGGCATTTTGTTGTTTATGTCCATTGCATCTTCCAAGCGCCCAACCCTGCCAAGAAGGTCAACCATGCAAGCATAATGGTCCATTGTTGGTGTAATGTTATGGTCCTTTATCATGCAATTAAAGTAGTGGTGTCCTTCATCAACTAGGCCTATGTGGCTGCATGCAGACATAACATAAATGAATGTGACGTTGTTGGGCATGAAACGGGCATGTTGCATCTCTTCAAATAGTTAGAGTGCCTCTTTGCCACTTCCATGCTGAGCATATCCTGCAATCATAGCATTCCAAGAAACCTCATTTTGCTTAGGCATACTGTAGAAAACATGATGTGCATTTTGTATGCTTCCAAACTTGGAATACATATCAATCAGGGAACTCCCTACATATACATCTACCTCAAACCCAGTTTTGATGGTGTGGTTATGAATCTCACTATGATTCTCTAGAGCTACAAAGCCAACAAAAGCCTTGAGAAGATTGGTAAATGTGACCTCATTTGGTTTAATCCCTGCCAGTTTTATTTGAAGAAAGAAGTTAAGGGCTTCCATGCCATTCCCATTCTGAACAAAACCTGTAATCATTGCATTCCATGAAATCACATTTTTAGCCATTTTGTTAAACACTTTCTGTGCATATTATCAACAGGAAATTCATTTGGTTCACGTTTTAAAAATTGTGATTCTTAGCTCATTTTCGTACACTGCAAGGGGATGTCTCACACTTTACAATATTCTTCCTAATAACTATTGATGGGAATCAGTGAAAAAAGATAAGTTATTAATACAATTGATATATTTTTTACTATGATTTCAAGAGCCTTCGTAATTAGGTTTATCGTTACCATGCTTGGCTGAGAAAAACTCAAGCTAAAGTTCATGAAATATATAGTAAATAACACAAATAAAATCAGAAATGTATAAATCAATCCTTATTTTGGCATCTAATACTCCCAAGTCATCATTACATAACCATGTAACATCTCAGATGTTGATGTATTTGTAACTTCAGAAGATATTCACTTGTATATCATATTTGTACTTTATTGCATCCCCAACGGAGATGTATTATTCCTTCGATTGGAAGTGTCGTCATGTGTACTTGCAAGTGTCACAAGTTATATTGTAAGTGTCGTAACTTATACTTGATGGGTTATTAGACCACCTTGATGGGGTCGGACCTGTATGAGTCATGTGGGTTAAAGGGTTATTAGAACACCCTAGTGGGGTCGGCCCAGTTAGTATTATGTTAAGTGGTTAAGTTGAGTCCGACCTAGTTGAGTAAAGGTCAAGTGAAAGTTAGTATATAAATAGAGAGTGTGTCTCTCTCATTTGATCATTCACTGTCTCACTCACACACTCATTGGAGAGTGGTGCACTAGTGGAGGAGGAGAAGCTATTGCTAGGAGGACTATCTCTTGTACTTGGGTTGTATCATTGCTCTATCTATCTCTGAGGAAGTTGTGGGGTTTTTCACCTTCTTGGTTTTCCCCGGTGAAACTCTATGTCTCTTGTGTGCTTGCATTATTGTGTCCATGATTGATATGCTCTAGATATGCTGTACATGTTATTCTCTCAGTTAATATCAGATTGAAATTTCTAAAAAACTAACATGGTATCAGAACTAGCCTGAAAGACGGCATGGTATGGCATTTATGACACTTGTTGCACTTGCGAAGCTAGGGCTTGATATAGCAAAAACCAGTCATCGTAGCACTTTCTCCATAAATACATTTCGGCGAGGTTTCAGGATCTGAAAATCTTACAGGTCGAAGATACGATCCCCATGTACCTTGTGTCCAAAGTGCAGCCTCTAATTTCTTTGTACTTTGTCATTTATGATCACTACAAGTTAGGGTTTCTACCTCTTCCAGATCTCAGTCATAAACAGGTGACCTAGGAAAAAAGGTCACAACTTGGGATAGGAAGCTCCAAATGCAATTTCATGAAAAATGACAGGTTGGGAACGAAATGTACTTTCACAAGTAAGTTTTTCAGAGGCCGAAACTGAACCAGTGACACGTGGCATGCCGTACAAGTTCGCTATCATGTTTTATCTCATAAACAGGTCATGTTGCGACACTTGGCATAAATATCTCTCAGAGAATCCAATTGAGGTCAGACCTGTGGGGTTGGAAATATGACAGGTCAGGCTACCACAGGACGAAGTTGCAGACCCTATGGATTCATAATTTCGAAGTTACACCAGAAACAATAAGGTGCATATTTCTGTCAAAACAGATTTGAATTTTGAGCATCTTCATTCTTGGATCGTCACTCCTGTGGGAAATTAGGGTTTTGGAGAAAGTTGAAATTCTTGGAATCGGATACCACGATTGGATGATCCTCATCAAAATCGAAATTTAGAGACCAAGATCAAATTTTTTGGTCGGGCAGAAGGCCGGGATTGATCAAACCCTAGTTCGGGATTTTGATCGGAAAGGTGGAAAATTAGGGCTTTTGCAAAAGTTGGAATTTTTGAAATTTGTGACCACGGATGGAAGCTCCTCAGAAAAATGGAAGTTTAGAACACAAGATCGAACCTTTTGGATGGGCAGAAGACCAGGATTTATCAAACACTAGTTCGAGATCCTGTCCAGTGAATCCGGAAGTTTCAAAGGAAATTTTGAGGGGTCAAATTTTGCAGTTTTCAAAATTGAAGTATACCAGCTTGATCAGCTCATCAAGCCACATCTTTCCATCCATTCAGAAGTTTGTAACTCAAAGTTTGAATTTTTAGGGTTTCTCTGACAAACCCTAATCCAGCTCCAGATCGAGTCTCAACAAATCAAAGTGGATTGGGTTAATCCTAGAAGAAGATGATTTGGTCGCCTGCATAAGTGAAGGAGTTCCAGTTCCAGAGGAAGATGAGTCTGAGGCTTTACATGAGAAGGATACAAGCAATCCCGACATGTATGACTTGAAGAGATATAGGTATGTTTTGAAATATGTTCATGATTACGTTATGATATGTTTGTCTTCATATTATTGAGGTTAGTACAATCTTGATTAATCTTAAACTTGTCTCATCACCCTAGTAAAAGAATGAATGCATGTGAATGATAGAATACATTCATTGATTATGATTATGACACTTATGATTGTACTAATGCACTGTGGTGTTGTATGAGGTTGATGTTGTCCGGTAACATGAAAGGTACAAATCAAGTTCTAGATCAAGAACATATGACCATGGTGACATGAAGACAAAGACTCATGGATCACATAGAAGCTCCACTTACGAGGTATGTATAATTTGGTTCTACAATGATTAACTTATGAGTTATGCAGGTTACTAAGCACAAGTCATTAAAGAGAACAAGAAGACATTGTTTGGGTATGCTAGACATAACTAGCAAACATGATAACCAAGTATGTTTTTCCTATGTCAAGATTAGAATCCTACCTTGTGTTAGGATATTATACTTTTGTATAAATGATAATGTTTATTCTTGAAGTTAGAAGTTTTAGTAATCAAGGGTTTATGCATATTATATTTCTTACTTTGATTGATGATATGACTAACCAGAAGAGTCCTATGGTCAAATAAGAATATGCATGAGTAAAATAATTCTTGCTTGAAACCTTGATTACTAACGCTTATTACCTATGATCATGACCATACATATTTTAGGAACATAATGTTTTGATAGTATTGAGATTATACTAATAGATGTATGATTGTGTACGAGATCTTGAGGATGATACTAGTGCACACTTAAGCATGCATAGTGGTCCAGGATGGATATAAGTTCAAGGACAAGTAATCCAGGTAGCAAAGATCAAGAGGGAGCACACTCCAAAAGTTCCTGCAAAGAAGCAAAGATCAAGAGGGAGCACTTCAGGAAGCAAAGATCAAGAAGGAGTCCACCCTACAACCAAACAAAGATAAGTATTTGAATTTTCAATTCCTATATACATGATTACTTAAATGATGTTGTCCAGTCATATACATAGTTATCTTCCTAGATTTAGGATATGTATCATGCATATTAGAAAAGTTGCATTAATGAACAAGATACTACTAAATATGCAAATAATGGGTAAGTGGCCTATGGTACTGTACAACATTCCATTTCTACTTATCTAGAATGAAACCTCTTTGCTGGAGTTGTGCACACTCTTAAAAATGTTCTGGTAGAGATGGAAGGCATCTAGAAAGTTACAGAATATGGATAAATGTTGTATTGAAACATTGGCCAAGATAATTGCATGACTGTATGACATATGTCTTTATGCATAAGAATGTGTTTTTGAAAAACTATGAGAAGTTTCTAATCATGCAATTGGACTTGTCTTGTAGGAAAGACCATGTACCATCACCTACAAAAAGGACTACAACATTTGTTCCAACAATGAAGATCAAATAAAAACTATCTATTGAAGATATTGAAGAATCTAAAGTTCCCAAGATCCGGGATGCAGTAATGGAAGAATGCCATGATTGAGGAGTACCGGTTGATCATGAAGAATGATGTCTGGGATGTGGTCCCGAGACAAGAAGGGAAGTCTGTTGTGACTTTCAAGTGGATCTACAAGATCAAGCTTGCTGCCGAGTTCGAGATGAAGGACTTGGGATGATGCACTACTTTCTAGGCATGGAGGTGTGGCAGAGTGCAGATGGAATCTTCCTTGGATAAGGAAAGTATGCAGTAGAGATCCTGAAGAGGTTCGGGATGATGGACTGCAAGGCCATGGCCACACCTATGGAATCGAACCTGAAGCTTCTGTGTGATGCTTCATCTGATCCGGTTGATGTCACTGTGTATCGTCAGATGATTGGGTCCTTGATGTACCTGATGAAAACGAGACCAGATATTTGCTTTGCGGTGAACACATTGAGCCAGTTCTTAACGGATCCTAGAGGTGTTCACCTGGTTGCTGTAAAGCACATTCTGAGGTACCTGAAGGGTATAATTGATTATGGGCTCAAGTATGATGCGAATCAGAAGTTTAAACTAGAGGGTTATGTTGATTCGGATTAGGTAGGTAGTGCCATTGATTGGAAGAGCACTTCAGGGTGCTGCTTCGGTATGGGATCCGATATGATCTCTTGGTTTAGCAGGAAGCAGTCCTGTGTGGCACTGAGTACAGCCAAAGCATAGTATGTTGCAGCTTGTTCTGCTAGTTGTGAGGCAGTATGGCTTAGGAAGCTACTATTTGATTTGTTTGATCTCCAGTTGAGTGCTACTTGTATATATTGCGACAACCAGAGTTGTGTGAAGTTGTCGGAGAACCTGGTGTTCCATGACAAGTCGAAGCACATTGAGATCAAGTTCCACTATATCAGGGATATGGTGCAGAGAGGAGCAGTGAAGCTCTTGTATGTTGCGACAGATGAGCAGATTGTAGATGTGTTGACCAAACCACTAGCCAGAGTGAAGTTTGAGTACTTCAGAGAGAGGCTTGGTGTTCTTCAGATTGAAGATACTTCGAGGAAGAAGTGATGGGACACATTTGCAGGAGCCATTCCAAGCATGGTGATAGGAGGATCCTTACCATGGCTGTGGATGTAAGCGCTGTGTGATGAGCATCATGACGATGCTCCAATTATTGCTTTGGATATGCATCAGTTGGATGCTTTGTATGATCAATTGGATCATGTATGATGACATGCATCAGGACGATGCAGTGACAATGATCAGGATGATCATGTGATGAGTATCAGGATGATGCTCTGGATGATATGCATCAGGACGATGCAGTGACGGTGATCGGGATGATCATGTGTGATGAGTATCAGGATGATGCTCTGGATGATATGCATCAGGACGATGCTATGATGATGATCAGGACGATCATATGTGATGATATGTATCAGGTTGATGCATTGCATGATCAATTAGATCATGTGTGATGAGTTCCGAAGACACAGATGCACATGAGCAATTCTCACATGGTGGTAGGTGTGTCCTCCCATGGCACAGATATAAGGGCTGGGGCCATTCCAACATGGTTGAAGTGTGTCTTCCCATGGTCGTTGATGTAAGAGCTGTGCCATTTGAGCATGGTTGAAGTGTGTCTTCCCATGGATGCGATATAAGTGCTGTGCCATTTGAGCATGGTTGAAGTGTGTCTTCCCATGGCTGGGATATAAGTGTTGTGCCATTCGAGCATGGTTGAAGTGTGTCTTCCCATGACTGCGATATAAGTGCTGTGCCATTCCTATCATGGTTGAAGTGTTTCTTCCCATGGCTATGGATATAAGTGCGATGCCATTCTCGCATGGTTGAAGTGTGTCTTCCCATGGTGTAGATATAAGTGCCGAGCCTTTCACTGATGGTTGGAGTGTGTCTTCCCATGCCGGTGAATGTAAGTGCTGTGTGATGTGCATCTGGGTTGTGCTTCGTGGACGATGAGATGACATGATCAGTATGATCATGAGTATCAGGATGATACTCTGTGGCTGTGGACAGGTTGTGCAGTTTCATGTAAAAGATCCTGGGAGATACGATAGGTTGAGCTGTGTGCTCGTAATCAGTCCTAGGATACTCTTTCGAGGTTTTGTGGTGGTCACATATAATATTTCCCTGGGAGATCCGATAGGTTGAGCAGTAAGCTCGTAATCAGTCCTGGGATGCTCTTTCGAGGTTTTGTGACGCACGTAATAAGTCTCGAGGATTCCACATCATGGCCAGTGTTGACGAATACCTACAGGTGGTGGGCCTACATCCAGCATGCAAAAGGGCTGGATCTGTAGAACTTTCTATGACAAGAAGAATTCAGAGATAGCCCAGTGATCGAGATGTCGAGTACAACAGAAGTAATGACGATGATGCTCCGTGATCCAGTGATGATGATCCAACTCCAGAATTGAAGACTTGTGCCTATATGTATTGATGACTTGTGTTAAGAGAATACCTTCCTAGTTAAGAGGGAGTGTTGATGTATTTGTAACTTCAGAAGATATTCACTTGTATATTGTATTTGTACTTTATTGCATCCCCAATGGAGATGTATTATTCCTCCAATTGGAAGTGTCGTCATGTGTACTTGCAAGTGTCGCAAGTTATATTGTAAGTGTCGTAACTTATACTTGATGGGTTATTAGACCACCTTGATGGGGTCGGCCCTGTATGAGTCATGTGGGTTAAAGGGTTATTAGACCACCCTAGTGGGGTCAGCCCAGTTAGTATTATGTTAAGTGGTTAAGTTGAGGCCGACCTAGTTGAGTAAAGGTCAAGTGAAAGTTAGTGTATAAATAGAGAGTATGTCTCTCATTTGATCATTCACTTTCTCACTCACACACTCATTGGAGAGTGGCGCACTAGTGGAGGAGGAGAAGTTGCTGCTAGGAGGACTATCTCTTGTACTTGGGTTGTATCATTGCTCTATCTATCTCTGAGGAAGTTGCGGGGTTTTTCACCTTCTTGGTTTTCCCCGGTGAAACTCTGTGTCTCTTGTGTGCTTGCATTATTGTGTCCATGATTGATATGCTGTAGATATGTTGTACATGTTATTCTCTCAGTTAAGATCCTACATCAGATTGAAATTTCTGAAACTAACATCAGAAAAAGAAACAAAACAAATTAAATGAGAACATAGAGATACAGATTTTTCCTAAAATTGTCTTAATGGTTTTCCTACCATTTCACAAAAACACAGAAAATACAAACCACTTTCGTATTCTCAAATACAAGGAAAACCTGAAGGAACCATCTATATTATTGCTGTAGGACACCAATAGGTTTTGTTCTATGAGATGCATGGTTGTTGTGGTTTTCCACATTTTGTTATTCAAAACTCCATGTGTGCCGAGTGGCTTGATTTTTGTTCACTCATGTTCAAACTTTAGATGTTTAGTTTATATGAAATTATGTTCTCTTTCAAATGACACTATAGATAGATCCATTTCGACATAAGTTAATATCAAAATAGGTATTAATTCATTTAATTGTAAGATTTATAAACAAAGTTGCAAAGCCTATATGCTAATTTTCCAGAGCAAAATTTCATCTTATCTGTGTTTTAAGCATTTTTATATATAGTGGCATGCCATATATAATGTATAAGAAATGTTGAAGAATATTTCATTTACTTTTTTGGTATCTATAATTTGCATACCTCCTCTACTTAGTAACTGTGCACTCATATAATAACAGACAAATGTCACAATAAAAGAAAAAATTTAAATTAGCGTGCCTTGTCCTGTGTGCTTGAGTTTGAAGTTCTCATCAGCAAATTTAGTTACATAGATTGAATTGCCCCCTCTGCCATCTCTGAGAGTGAAATCCCCACCTTGAATTGTGAATCTAGGAATGATCCTATGGAACTTGCTTCCCTTGTAATGAAGTGGCTTTTCACTTTTTCCAACACCTTTCTCACCTACACAATTTAGATGTAAATCAATCAGTGTGTTTCCTTCCCAATACATGGCACATTAAATACATGAAAGAAACTAAAAATCAAATATAAGGTGCAATTTGAAAACGTAATGTGAGAGAACTGTTGTTCAATTGAAAAAAAGGATATTTGGACACAATACAGAACTGCCACAGAATTATAACACTAAACTGAAAAACAAGCCAACAAACGTAACAAATTTTCAGAAATTAAAATTTATTAGAAATAGACAATCTGAATGTTTAAAGGGTGTCGAGTTTCATTTTTGTCCAAGTATCTATTGCAGAAGTTTGTCCAATGTTTGCAGAGAACTAAAATAGTTGTGGATTGATTATAGCACCCATGAAGGTTGTGGTTATGCAGATCTGTGGACAAGTCATTTACAACACACTCAAAGGTTTTGCAAATGAGTGAGGACCCACATTCAGGACTTGTGGGTTTCTACAACGTAAGTTTCGCAAAGCAGGTCTGTAGTGATCCACAAAACATGGCACCAACAATACAAACTGTTATCCACAAAGGATGACTACAGTTCAGGACAACGTCTACAATTGCAATTTGTGGTTTGGTTATAACCACAAATTACAATTGCGGGCATTGTCCTGAACTGTAGTCATCCGTTATAACCACAAATTGCAATTGCAGACATTGTCCTGAAATGTAGTCATCCTTTGTGGACAACAACCTGCATGGTTCTCTTGGATTTCACTCAACAAATATTTTTTTCTGGTTTGGCACCTGAGGTTAAGGTGAGGGTAATCGAATAGATGTGCCCGCCTTCTGTTGAGAATACCACCTGATCGTTCCTGTAGCTTAGTCATGCCCACTATAGATCAGGATCCACTTGTGTCTGGTTGAGTGGTGTATTCTTCAGAGTTGCCAAGTATGGGAACATTGGTATATCTTAATACAAAGTTGACAACAAACGAAGATCCCAACTCTCTTTTTTTTTGTTAGTGATCTGGAGAAACAGAATCCCATATAACTGAAAGACATTTTGGAGATTCTTATATGCATCAAATCAAATTGTCTACTCCTCCATTGAATCGCTAGACGAACTCATGATATTTTTATTTCGATAGTCACAATAGATTTCAGAAGAGTCATGCAAAGAGAGTTAACTAGTTTCTTCAGCTTTGAATTATTTACAATTTTCCTTATTTACAAGACAGAATTGGAATTTTTCAAAGGTAGTTTAGGATAACACCCAAAAATGCATCCTTACACGATGCTATAATCACCATTATTACTCCTCAAAACTATTTCTCTTTTTCACTCACGTGATCTGGAGGACATAATGGTGAACCAAAACAACGGTATGTCTCACACTCATTCAAAGTATGTGTGTAACCAGCTATAAGAGGTCTCGACAACACGATGTAAATGACAACACGATGTAAACGATAACATAAGATAACATTGAATTTTACCACCCCATATTTTGGTAAGAACGCCAAGTTTGTAAGCCTAACCCGTCAACACTACGCTACTTGTTGAATTGACAACTAATTGTTTTGCAGAAAGGTGAAGTCCAGTTGTAAAGTGCATTAACTATTATATTCTAATAGACTGCATACATCTGTGAGTTTAATTTATTCAAGAATATACTAAAATATTGCTTATTTAGGACTTCTTCAAGTTAAGCTTCATGGATTAGGGTTTCCACAAAAAAGTTTCATCTCCAGCTCAGGAAGGTTGCAACTCCATTTCAAAGATATGTCTGGTCGTAGGAAGCTCCATTCAGTTTCATGCACTGGAAAATATTTAGGCAGAGGAGAGGAATCCCACGATAGTATCCAAAATTATGAGGCACGCAACAACAACCATCCTCCAAAATAAAGATGTCTGCGATGGATCTAAACCAATTCTTCTAGGGGTACCTTCACCTCAATTGGAGAAATCAAACCAACACAACATTCTTGTCTTCTATTTGCATATGAATACTGACCAATACACAAAGGAAACAATAAATTCACTCAGAGGCACCTGGAGGTACACAAATCCAAGATTTAATGAAGCTTCTCCAAAAGATTTATTTTGTGGCCAACGCAATAGCCATTGTATGTCTCAATGCTCTACACATTTCAACGCAATCAATATACAACTCTATGCTTCTAAAAAAAACTCTCGAAGGATTGAGGATTTTCTGAGACAAACGTGATATACCTGTAGGTTGATTCTTATCACTAGTAGATTGAGGAGAGACCAGAGACACACCACGCACACCACCACTAGCAGTCCTCACATGCGTAGATGTCTTCAAGAGAGAACGCATCAACAATATCCCACAGACTCTTCGTAACGGAATATGTAGAGCGTTTAACCAACATACTTCACTAAGAATTACTAATATTTAAGCATGAAGATTAAAAATTAGGGTTTTTCCAAGTACAATGCACTGGTCGGATAGTTTGTATCCACCACACTCTTCACCAATGACATTCCAAGTGAATTAATTTATGTGAAAAGTTTCATAATCTGTTACACTTCAAGGTGGCACCCACACTGTCGAGCTACAGGTTTGCAGAATCAATATTTAGACAACTTCATTTAGAAGTGCTCGTACTCATAGGTTGTATCTGTTGTGCAGAGACGAGGCAATCAAATTCATACTACCATTCCAGACAAAATCATGATAATGGCATTCAAGTTAGTAAGAGAGGAATTGAGAGCGTTCACGCAGAAGAAGGGCCGTTACACACCAGGCAGAGAGACATTAGTTTGTAGTTCTCAGAACAATGATGAAAGGACGCAGAGGGCAGAAGGAAAAAGGTAGAACGCAGGACACAGTAACTCGGCAAAGCAAGAGGATTCACAACAGCTCTGATAAGATTGAGATTGGCTGTGTGTTAGCCAATCTCAATCTAACAATATATATGGGGTGAATTAAAATTGAAAATGAATTTCATTCCATAATACTTGGACTAATTTACCAAAAAACCCTATTTGGGGCAAATTAAAATTGAAAATCGATTTTACTCCATAATATATGGGTGAATTTACCAAAAACCCTAATTTCCATGATCGCTCAAGGGTAAATTTACCAAGTTGAAGGTCGAATTTACCCTAAGCAACTACCATTTTTACAGATTTGGGTGAATTAGAGGGAGCAGGCTTATTTTACGGGCTATGGGACCTCCAAATCTAATCAAACAAGGGCTAGATGGTTAGATTTACGGTCTCTTTATATATTTTATGGGGCTAATGTGCCATTTATTAAAAATAAATATATAAAAATTGGGCTAATCATAGTAAATGATGGTTTAATTAAAAAATAGCCCACTAAAAAATTAAAACCCTTAAATTTAGCCCATGGGCTAAGATTAGCCCCTAAAATTTTCCTTGGAACTAGATTTTTTTTTTTTTCTATTGGGCATTAATAATACACACAACAAGGATCACTTAGAAACTTTCATATCCCTAATGTGATGCTCCCATCAATCTTTGCAAATTTTTGTAATTGACTACTTTTCACTTTTGCACTTTTTCCCAAACTTCAGAATTTTTAATAAAACTGATTATCTCCCAAACTAAGCATCTATGGAAAAACTTCATGTAACCAAAGTTGTCTACTTTTATGAGTAGGTAAAATTTCAAGTTCATAATTTTTCTGGTTTGAGTCACTTTACCTCCTCCAATTTTTCTAAAATTCCCAAAAGGTGCTCTGAAATAGTGGATTTTGGCCTTCTTTCACACCTTAGCTTCACACCTTTTCGAATTTGAACACAAACCTCCATAGTCATCTGTGTTCCTAATCCATGACTACCCCATATCAATTTCGACCCAAACAGGGATCCATGGGGTCTTTGGACACTAATATTTAAAAGTCACTATTTCAAAATTTCTGTCAAATTGGAGCAAAATGAGCCGTAGTCCCTCACTGACATTTCTATAGCCTTCGTCAATGGCGCCCAAATGCCTTAGGTCTCATAGAATTCTGAGCTAAACTGATCCTTTTATGGCCAAAACAATTTTTGACCTCCACATTTTTTTTAGCTTTTAAATCTTTCTGACATGGACTTCATCGAATCTTTTTTATTAGACTTGTCATATTGGACCTATTCCCAATACCTCCAATGACCTACCTGCAATGTCTGATATCCGATATCACATTAGGAATCCCCATTGAACTTTTCATATCAAAATTTCCCATGAACTCCATTGTGTTAAAACCCAAAATGGTGTCCCCGATACAACTCTTCCGATATGCTATGAGACCTTATCCATCGGACTTTCCTCTGATTCACTTTCAGACTTTCCTCGAATCACTCTTATACTTTTCTCCGATCACTTTCGAGCCTCCCTCCGATGCTTTTAGACTTTTCTCCGATGCATTTTTTCCTCTGATCACTTTCAGACCTTCCTTCAATTCACTTTCGGATTGGCTTCTCGACAATGGATCATTGATGGGTCTCTTCCCATGGAACAACTGTGATCGTGTCTAAGATCTCATCATACGGCTGTGATCGCTTCCCGCATTAAACCGGTGGATGAACTCTTACATCCCCGATACATGCTATCCAATAGACTTATTGGGAATTGGAAATCATGCTACCTGCATGTTCATCTGACTTGGCTGGTGCATGTCATACCCCATGTCCACATGGCGTGAGTGAGGTCCTTCTCAAATTTCCCAATTTTAAAAATTTTCATTAGTAAACAAAATTTCGATTTCTTTCATTCAAAAAATATCTTTGTTGCATAATAGAACTTAAATTTATATCACTGATAACCATTTGAAATTTTCCAAATTTCCTTAACCCAATCTACCATTCCTGCTGGTATATCATAGATTTAGATTCTTAAGCTCCATTAAAACACCATCGGTTAATTAAACCCACAATTTGCATAGAAGCGTTTATCAACACTTCTTGTACATATCTGGTTTTCTATTTGTAATTGTGGATTCCATCCCATACAATCCTGGTACTGCAACCAATATCTATGATACCACTATATTGCATCCCCATCCATCATTCCGACCAATGGAGGGGATATTTATAAATTTCAGCCTTTTAAATTTCTCTCCATGGCCATATTATGAATTCATAAACAATGAAATTTGTGTGCAAATGCATAAATAAAAGAACAAAAATAAACTCTATCCACACACAGACATCATGCATATACAAGCATATTCACCATAGGTATAAAATAAAATCATTGCACAGTCAAATACAAAGAGAATACTTAACTTTAAACAAAGATCCAAGCAACTGGATGTGTAAGAGCGATTTTCCACCCAATCGTAGGTGCTCTGTCCAACATATATTTTTTCTGCTGAGAGGCCACCCCCAAGTTGGGCTATGAGGTAACTAGGGTGAAGCAAACACCTACAAGCCTCTCTCTCTCAGCTCACAACCCATTCTCCTCTCAATGCATATCCAAATCCTCATCCAGACCTCTACATGAATCTCACTCAACCATCACATCCATGGCACTCCTTCCAACAACCCCTGCATAACACAAGAAAGGCATTCCCCTTCACTGATCCATTGTTCTCTTAAAAAATCCAACCCTTACAGTGCTTACCAATGTGTACAGTAAGAGTCCAATATGTTGCATGTTGTTAGAGAACCTCCTGCATCATTAATCCATGGCTTCTTAAGCATTCCAGAGTAGCAAAACTCAATGGGTAAGGGTTCCTAGCTTGCCCAACCTCTATGCTCACCTACATTCATATATTTTTTCTCAAATTTATAGCTCTATTTCCAAATTCGAATTTCTGGTTATGCACTGTATGGTAATTGGTAATTTGAATTTCTGGTTATGCACTATATGGTAATTGGTAATGGCAATGGAATGAACAACAAAATGAAGAATTTTGGGTGGTGTAAAAACTATTGTCCCAAAATATGCCTAATGAATAATGAATAATAGACTCCAAAATATGAGAGAATGGTGGAAAAGACAACTGACATAACTTCTGAACATAGAAGAGAGGGCTCTTACAACAGTCACAGAGATATATCCATCCCATGCTTCCATAACTACATGAGAAGACTTTTCCCACCAACCTTGCACATGCATTCAATGATTAGATAAAACAATCAAAATGAAGTAATTGGCTCATTTAAGGCACATGGAAACAATTGAGTGAGTTTTAAGGTTGACATTTGGCAATAGAGGATTTAATCTCCCATAGACCCCCTTTCCTCTTCCCCTCTAGTGGAATGATAACTTCTTTAGTGTTCTTTACGCAACCATTTTGGACCATAAATATTATTTTCCAACACAATATTTACCTAGATTTTACATTATCATGACAAGCCAACCACATGGTCCATATAGAGATATCGATATCATATATGCCTAGCCATTCATTAGTCGCGCCTTGGCCTTAGCTCCGCACTAGGAATCCATTCTAGCACATTTACATCATTTTACATGATCTAATTCAATACAACAAGGATCAAACTGGGGGTATTACACCCTTCTTTTCTCTCCAAGAACCATCTTCTTCCCAAGCTCCTCTCTTCCCATTCAATCCATGAATGAGACACTGAGTGTAAGGGAGGAGTATATCCTCCACCCCATTCTTGGTTCCTCAAATGTAGGAGGTAATTTCTATAAAAAAAGGAGGAGGTAGTTTCTATAAGAATTACTAAGTTCTCATATTTAGATTTCCCTTTTCATTTAACAAAGGTCTCAATTCAAGTTTAACATAAATTTGAGGATAAATGGAAAATAAGATAATCACATGCAAGAGGCTTAGGGTAAATCTTTATCATAAGTCATTCTCACTATTGGACTCCCTTACTTTTCCCTTTGGTGAACTCGTAGCTCCATGGCTATCTTCCTCATCAATCATCCTTGAATCCTTTCATTGATATTACAATAATCATGTTTGTTAATGTTCATAATCACCATAACATCTACCTCATCCTTTCATTGATATTACAATAATCATGTTTGTTAATGTTCATAATCACCATAACATCTACCTCATAGTGTGTAAGCAAAACATAATAAATAAAAACATAATTACAAGCTAAACAATATTAAGTTTAAAGAATCGAAACCGAGGTATTACAACATTTTTCTTCCTTGCTGGGTGAATTCTTGCGTAGGCATTTTTCTTCCCTATCCAAAGCTTGATGCTCACCTCCTGTCTATCATGGGTCCATCTCTATTCTCAAATGCTTGTACACTTGAATAGTGGTTAATTTCTCTGGATGGTCTTTCTCTCTGCCCAAGTTGTTGTGACTGCCATAGATTTCTCACCCATGAGCAAGTGGAATTGAAGGTTGGAGAGTTCCTTATCTCACGCACTGTCATTTTAGAAAATGAATAATGGAGGCGACGGTGGCCAACACAAATATTCATTATACAACAATACATGAACGTTGTCGTCTCTATTCAACTTGGTGGAAAGCACATTTATATCTGGATACTTGGCTGCCAGAAAAGCAAGAGCTCACCTGTTCAGTGCCCACCTTCTCACCCAGTGAAAGAAGGATCCCTAATACCATCCTACGCAGCTGATAGTATTGGTAACCTACGTGTTTCATGGTTAGACGAACCATTAGATGAGATGAGTAATGCCAATTTCTTTTTAATGTAACTTTTCTTTATCAAAAAAGAAGAAGGATTTCATGCAAGCCTGTGCATAGTTGCTTGTTACCGCCTCAAGCATGGCACTGTTTCTTTGAATCATGGACTAGTGGCTCGTGGTTGAGAAAATCGTGGGTGTGTAGATCTTTTGATGCATTGGCCTTCATTGCTTTCATAATTTCATTGGATCATTATTGCACATTGCTCTTCCATACTGCATTCCATGCTACAGATTGTGAATTGTTGGGCTCTTAGTTTGAGAGAGGTTCGAGCAGACTATTTTGTATCAAATTTGATTGTTTTAATACTTGCAGGTTGTTTTAACTACAATTGCGTTTGGAAGATCATTCAACCAGATTCAAGAAAATGCTTTAGATTTCAATACAATAATTAACATAAACACATATTACATGTCATATAAATGTTATATAGTGAACGTTAACTATCATCATCATATAATAATATTTTTTGATTTATGTTAATACAAAAAATGTACAAGTTGCGAAAGCTTTTCATCTATTCCACATTTTGAATACTTGATGTAAAGCTCTTGGTATTTTAAATACTCAATGTGAAACCCTTCATATATTCTTGATCTAGCCATATTAATAATAATGACTAATTGACTCAAATTTTGCTTAATTTGTTGGTGTGATTAGCCTAATGCATGCATTACTAAAAAAGGTTTTAATGAAATACCAAATACCATAACAACTTGAAGATAGAGAGCCACTGATGAATGTTTCTTGAAAGGAAGTCAAAATATAGGAGTAGCATTCAACGTGCCACTCCTCAAAAGAAATTCTTTGGTTGTAGAAGTTGCAAAGCAATGCATTGTTGTCTAAAAAACAATTAAGTTTCCATTCTATTTGTAATGAATTATGGGATTATGATTGACTGTTAATGTTTCTTGTTTGTTAATGTTTCTTAGAGGTTGTTTTTTTTCAAGCAATTGCACTTGGGTACACTTGTATTTGTTGATAAGTAGTGGCTTGGGCACCATAGCTAAGGGATCCATAATTTTCTTAAAGGGTAGAAACTTCAGTGAATCTTATTGATTCTTAAATTTCCAACCATAAAATGTTTGGTGATATTTTTGTAAAAATGTTTAAATTTCTAAGGATTTTGTATAGTTTCTAGAGATTTTTGACGATGTTTAGAGTAAAAAAAATTAGCTTACGGAATTTGGTTGAATCATTTTAGAAAAAAATGGAAATTGGCGAATTTTGAAGACCAACTCAACTTCAAATTCAATATCAAATTGTAACTTGCAAACAATCATTTTTGTAAGTTTTCTTGTATTTTGGTACTTGCAATAGTTTTTTTATGAGTGTCGAATCAAAATTAAATTCAATTGTATTAGATGCATTCTTGGTAGAAACCAACACCCTTCATTTTCAGAGTTGGATTTTGAATTATTGAGTCTTATTCTTAAAGGGCGAAGTTGCAAGAATCCCTTTGAGCTCTCCAACAATATTTCAAATGGCTCGAATTGAAGAATTATTAGATGACACTCTAATACTCACCATTGTTGATGACACAATCACAATCAATAAAGCAACTCTGTAATTTGTGCTAACTTGTTTACATGATTCACCATTGAAAGTAGAACTTCTTCAGACTCAATCACAACTCCAACATGATGGAATACAATGAAGAAATCAACATTTTGAACTAATTCTTGTTCAAAATAACTCTCTAATTCTGGTTCAAAATAACCCTCTTTTTTAATATGTTAATGATTCCTATCAATTGTCAGCATATGATCAACTTGGTGAAACAACATTAGATGTAGAAGACGAAGATTATCACGAACATGTTCAACTTAATGTTTCCAAGCCCATTATCAAACCTTGGAAGAAATCATAACACGCACAAAACATGTATCAAATATGATAAGGAAGTGACCTTTCATATTCTAGATTATTCTAGACCAATTCAGTTTCAAAGTTCTGGATTCCTTCAAGAATATTCATCTTCACACGTTCCAATTTAACATCAATGCCAACATTGCCATTGAATTTGCCACATGGAGGATCTTTGTTTTGATCTCCATCCTTGTGACCATTGTGAGAAGCATAATCGTTCTTCAATTAAATGTTCACCACTGAAGAAACCTTTACGATTAAATTTTCACTATGGATGGATCAATTCTAGGTGAGTGGTCATCAACAACTAATACGATATATCAATCATACAAAATAATTTAGTCTCAAATAATGATGTCTTTTACAGTAGAAAGACTTCCCACTTCTCACCTTGTTCTTGAAAGGGGGGATATCATGGATTGATAGTCCTATCAATTAGATAGATTACTCAATAAGCAAACTTTTGCACCACGGGGACAAGTGGGCCTAAGCCATAGCTAGAACCGAAGCCAATAGCCAGAGCCTTGAGCCAGAGCCAAAGCTATAGGATATGGACATAGAGCCATGTTCTAGAACATCCACTTGGTTTGTGGTCATCTTAGAAACACCACTTGGTTTGTGGCCATCCTAAAACCTCCATTTATTAGAAGTCATCAGTTTCTGCTAACCATTGATTTGTCGCCATCCTAAACCACCATTTACTAGGTTTGTGGTCATCCAAAACCACCATTTACTAGAAGACATAAGCTTCTTCTAGCCATTGGTTTTTGGTCATCCCAAAACCACCAATTTAGAGAGCACTTCAATGATACGTTCAACCATTGGTAGCCGTCCACTTCTAGATTTCAACACTCTTTCAGAAAGATTCTTGGACTCACAAACACACCTTAAGATTAAGGAAGAATGTTGGAAACTTAATCCTTGTGGTTATGGTAAACTATATTATATTAATATTACTATTCACATAAAAAGTCATAGGTGAATAGGAAGAGTAATTAGGAAGACCAATAAACCTATTGGAAAATGAGTATTCCAACATCATATAATATTAAAGTTTTTTTAAATAAATATTATAAAATATTTAACTTAAAAAACATTTTATAATAATTTCACAACCATATATTTGGTTTTTATATATTTTTTGTAAATTTAAATTTAAACTACATTTTAATAAAATATATTTCATTCATATATCTTTTTGTAAATTTAAATTTGAAATACATTTTAATAAAATATATTTTACATATCATTACAATATATATATATCAAAATCATGTTTTCTTTTTTCAACAAATCACCACCATTTACCATATAAAAGGGCTACAATTTACAATTATGTCAAAAACAAATATGGGACTCATCCTTACAACGAGCACGTGGAGAAAAATGCAACGCACCATACAATCCACATATTGTAGAGTTACTTCTCACTAACCAAACCGGCACAAAGCTGAGCCCTTTCATTTTTAAGCATTGCAATCTCAGATCGAATACTTTCAACTCCCTCTCCATTACCTTCTGCAATGGTTTGCTCCAAAGTCATTATAATTCTCTCTATGCTTTTGATCTGTAAACAACAAAAATGGAAGGAATTAAGTTTGCTATTATTGATTGTTGTTTTTATTTAAATTTTTGTTAGAACAACATAATATGTATTAAATAATTGATATTAAATTATGTTATAATATATATGGTATTAGCAATATATAAATATATTTATATATATTTATAGTGTTGATGAAGGTTTTATTTTTATGATTTGGTTGTGGGAGTATATAGAAGTAAGAATTAAACTTATAAAATTCAAAGAAGGTGATGACTAACATAAATATATAGACACAAGCTTATCGTCACATATTTTATTTTTCTTATTGGAAATATCATTGACTAGGTTATAATTTCATAGGCTAAACCCAACACTTCAAGGTATCCATAGAGGTATTTGGAGGTAGGAGTTAAATTTATGACATTAGGAAGAAGGCGATTACCCACATGCACATATTGTAGACCCAAACCCCTCTCCATGTTATCTTTGAAGGCTTGTCAAACTTTCACATTCTCCTATCGAATACACCATTGATCAAGTTGTAATCCCATACACTTCACCCAACAACTTGAGGTAGCCATAATGACATTTGACAATAGGGGTTAAACTTATGGCACCACAAGGTGATTATCCACATACACATACGATAGACCCAAAGCCCACCTCCATGTTTTGTTGCCAAACTTTACATTTGATCAAGCATAGGCTTGATACAATACCTTGAGCTAGTCATATCGACACTTGGAGGTGGGTTTCTCAACTTATGGCACCGAGAGGTAATTGCACCTATTTTCTCTTTAAGGCTTGCCAAATCTTTATTTGATAAGCATAGGCTTGATGGTGGAATTTAAACTTATGACACCGAGAGGTAATTACCCCTATTTTCTCTTTAAGGCTTGCCAAACTTTCATTTTGATCAAGCATGGACTTTACCCAACACCTTGAGGTAGCCATATGTGTTGAGGGGTTAAACTTTGGCATTGGGAAGTGATTACCCACATGTATTTGGATGTAGGGGTTAAACTTATGGAAGTTGGTGGTGATTACCCACATGCACATATTATCTTTAATGCTTGCCAAACTTTCATCTTGATCAAGCATGGACTTTACTCAACACCTTGAGGTAGAAATAGGTGTTGAGGGGTTAAACTTTGGAATTGGGAAGTGATTACCCACATGTAGTTGGAGGCAGGGGGTAAACTTATGATAGTTGGTGGTGATTACCCACATGCAAATATTATCTTTAATGCTTGTCATAATTTGCTTTTATACTTTACCCAACACCTTGAGGTAGCCATATGATACTTGGAGGTAGGTTGGTAATCAAACACATGCACATATTATAGACCCAAGCCCAACCCCATCTTATATTTAAGGCTTGACCAAGCACACACCTTACCCAAAACCTTGAGGTAGCCATTGCGACATTTCGAAGTAGGGATTAAATGTATGGCACCCTTCTGATCATACATATGCTTTAGCCAATATCTTTGGATAGTTTACCATACACCTTGAGATAGTTGTAGTGACACTTAGAGGTATGAGTAGTGATTACCCACATAAACATATTAAAGATCCAAGCCCATAAATGTGTTGTTTTTACATGTTCATACTATGAACCCCAAACTTTCCTTTTAATAAGATTCTAATTCTAAAGGCTTTACGTAATATCTTTGAGATAGTTGTAAAGGCATATTGAAGTAGGAGTTAAACTTATGGCATCAAGAGGAGATTACCTATGTGTACTCTGTTTTCTTTAAAGCTTACCAAGTTTTTTCATTGTTTATGAACATAAAATGAAACAAAGAAATAATGGTAAGTGTAATCCAAATCAAGGATGTGGACATGAAGTAGAGTCTTAAAAGGTTAAAAGTTACAAAAATAAAATCAATCTTTAAGTTTGACTTTTTATCTTAGTCTTATGTATAATTTTAGTGGGCTTAATGGTTAAGAACATGTGCTTCCTCCTAGAAAATCACAAATTCAAATCTAAAGGGACAGAGTATGTACATCTTCGTAGACCTTAACAAGAGGATCTCATACACCAATTTAATATGTATTTATTTTAGCTCTCATGAATTTCATTTAGGAAAAGAGAAGGCAAACCTTTCTATGAGGCCATCGACGCATGCCATTACGCCTACAAATCTTTTTCAAGACTGTGGGACAGATTGCCAATTCCTTGGCTGCCACATTGATAGGAAGATGGAAATATGCTGCTAAATCTGATATTTTCAGCTTTCCTGTTCTCTCCCTCTGCAAGTAAATAAAACACACAACATAAACATAAACAACTTATGAGATCAACTTCGAATTGAAAAGCTTTTTCAACAATACTGTACACATAGAAAATGGGGATGGGGGGCATTGTGATCTGTAGATATTGCTATGTTACCTGTGCAGCGACATTGCTCTTAGGAGGCTTTGCAGGGGGTGTATTAGGAATCATGCCTCTCTGATCAATGCCATAAGGGGCATAAAAATTCCTGTCCCTATAAAATTGACCAGATAAAGGTTGTCCTGGCATAAAGCCATTGTTAGGAGCATGCAGTCCTGAAAAAAGGTTCACTGCATATCAGCTTGAAGGAAAAATTACATATATCTTTATTAATATTATTGTATTGAATGTTACGAAAAAATTCCATGAAGTTGCTATATTAGTTATGATCAATTAACATGAACCCATTAAAAAATTTATAGGCAATTTTCTGTCTCTCATCGACATATGGATTAAAAACAAAACCCTATTTAAATGTGAAAATGAATCATTACTAATTAGTTATTTTTTATAAAGAAAAGTGTGGTGGACTTTGTAATTTAGGTGAAAGAAATTTTGAGATTTGGTGAAAGAAATGTTTTCACATTTATATATAATTTAAAAAAAAAAAAATTAACATAAAATCATCTTAACTCAAGATTTTGTATATTTATTGAATAACTTCTAAATTCTGGCGTTGGATCTTAAAGTTATACCTATTTATTTATCTTTTTCTTCTAAATTCAAGCCTTCCATGCAGTCAGATATTTACACCAGCTCTTTTATGTAAGAATTTTACAACTCTTTTGAGTGTTTAATACAACTGAGAAGAAAATAAATCTATTCAAAACTTTTATGCAACTCAGTTACATTTTTTTAAGCTCTCTGTTTGTTATTAAAATAAATCTGTGTCAATTACCCACAAGCACAACTCCCTCACCTGAGTACAAAAGCATTCAAACCATGATTTTAAACCTCATTCAAAAGCATCCAAACCCTGATTTCAAACATCATTGCAAGTTGAATTGAAAATAATGGTATTAATTCAAGGAAAGCAAGCTTACCAGAAGCCAGTTCAAAAGGATTCAAATATGGTTGTTGTTGAAATGACTGATTGTAGAAGCCTGGAGCAGAGTTTGGATTGAAGTACATGTCCATGCCTATTGGATCAGGGTATGGAGACAGAGAATCATAGCGTATAACAAATCCTTCTCTCCTTCTAAGCAGACTATATTGAAATAGAAACTGTTTTACATATTCTGTGTTTGCCATTGCAAACCTGTATTACAAAAATAATCAGCAAATTAATTGCATCTAAAGAAGCAAGAAACTACTCTACAACTAGCAGAATTATAAAGTAGCAAAGATTCATCTGATATTAAAGAAGCCCAAGTTCCCACTTCAATACTGAACATTAAATATTGTTTCAAAGTGTGCAAAAATATGTAAGTCTAGTTTGGTTGTCTCTGTTTTTCAATGCTTTTAGATATTTAAAATAAATACAAAGTAAAAATGAATCTATGCTAATTAGATAAAGCATTATAAAGTCTCTGTTTTTTAATGCTTAACCGATACAATGTGAAAATAGATCTATACTAATTCCATAAAGCATTATGAAAAAACATAAACAAATAACTTACTCCACAATTTGTGGTTCTAGATTAGAAGGGATTCCACTCATGGAGCAACGAGTATGCATAACGGCATGATAGAACTGCCCGTTCCTTCCATGGATCTCAAGCTTTGTGTCTTGAATTCCTGAAACGTTTAAACAGATATTGTGTCATGTGCACAGTTTTGACGTTAATGGGGGATGTAAGGCAATTTTTCCATTCATTATTGTATCCAAAGTAACAGAGCAAAGAAGTGCATTTCTTACCTACCTACTTAATCTTTTAACATGTAAAACTTAAAACTTAGGTTAATTTAGGAACTTTTTTTTCTAAGCTTTTTGAATATAGAAAGAAAATTTGAATTTTTTTTGAAGGAAAACCAAATAATTCTTTTTTTTTTTTTCCAGGTAGTCAGTGATCAACCAAAATTAATAATTCATTTCTTTTCCCTCAAAGTCCTGGTAATTCCCTTCTTTTCTCTCAAAATCCTCAGTGATAAACCAAAGTTAATAATTCATTTCTTTTCTCTCAAAGTTCTCATCAGAATTCTAAATGAAAAACCAAAATTATTCTGAATAAAATGGCTTATATAAAATCTGGAAAGGTTAGGTGAAATATGTATACTTCTTTAAACTAAGTTGTCCCATCTCCCACGAAGTCTCATTTCAAGTTTGATTAAGCTGTAATTATCAATAAAAAGCAAAATAGCAGAATCTATTTCAGTGGGAGAGCACAGAATCCATTCCCATTGGTCTTTTGGAGTCTAGTACACACACACATATAAAATTTCAAGGTGGGGATCAGAACCAACCATTGGAGTGAACAATCTGACGGTAAATCTGGCAGGACCCGCACTGCATCTCGTTCAGAGGAGGCCAGTTGATCTGAATATCACTGTAGAAGGGATTCTGTTCTATTGGCACAGTAGAACAAGAATTCTCCATAGGAGGTTGCTGGACATAAAACTGATCCTCCAGGTCTGTGAATCCATCAGAATCAATATTATTTCGTGCAAAAGGCATGGGAGGAAGCTGCATTTCCGGGCAATCCGTATTATTTTGTGCCAAAGGCACAGGAGGAGGCTGCATTTCCAGGCAATCTGTGTTGACAGGAACAATTGCTGAAGCAGTAGAAGCCAGGCAGCCATTATCTTCATTTGAGGGCATGCTATTATCGTTCATACACAGCTTAGAGGGAGAAAGAAGTACGCTATTTTGATCTCCATCGTTGTCGAACACGGTGAAGGAGTCTGTCTCGTCAAGCCCAAAATCAAACATGTCCACGTTGAATATGTCATCCGCGTTGCCATTGTTCGACTCAAAGAATTCATTGCTGACATTGTCAGTCTCAGGCTTACCATGAGCCTCCAGTGGTGGCAATTGCAATGGCGGCTGCTCTTGTTTTTCTTCTAACATAGAAGAGAAATCAATGTCATGGGGATCGATGTCGTTCTGGTCGAGAGAACCCTCAAACCCTAGACTGTTGAAGTTGTTCTGAAATTGCATATCTCCATTTGAGACTACTTCTGCAGACATTTTTAAATGAAGTTGGAGGCCTGTAATTTGATATAAATTTGCATGTATGTAAGGAGAGAGCCTCCCAGTCTGCGTAGACCTTCGTGAAGGAAAATCACAGAGTGGGAGGCTGCTGTCAATGTTTTCGCTAACTTCTGATTTAGCCTTTGTTGCAAAGAGAAAGCAGCATTTGGGCTTCTGGCCACCGTCATGGCTATGTGAATGGATTTTTCAGTTACGACAGTTTGTTTTCCTTATTTATTTGTATTTTTAATTTTTTTTTAGCAATCTAATAAAAATGTGCCAGTTATAAGTTGGTAGAGTTGATTATAAACCTTCACTATAAACATCTCCTACTTAAATAAAAGTTACCAATGGTATTTATGTTTCCTGATAGGATGTGTATACTTTCAACTTAAACCTTAAGTGAATAACCACTTAATAACATGGCTAGTTGCTAGTTGTATTTAGATGCAGAAGCAAATTCAATAGGTTAATTTAAAAGAGAGATGTAACATTTATTACAAAATATTATGATTAAAAAGATTACATAATAATATAAATGATGATATTAAATGGTTTGATTTCAAACTTAGTATTAGTAGATGTATAATATTTGTCACAATCGTGTACTGTAATGTATATAAAAGATCAAAATAAAATATGAATGAAATATTAATATTATAGAACTTTTAAAGGATTTTATTAATATTATAGAACTTTTAAAGGATTTTATTTATTTCGATGTTTGATAAATCAAGGATTAAGATGGATCTAGTTGTAAGGAAAACAAAGTAAAGTGCAAAGCTTGTTTCAATAATTATAATGTGCACTGAATGTGCATGCATGCTTTAAAAATTATGTTAGAAAAGTGTGTGTGGTTTGTACAACATCTCTAGTGAAGGCCAAATGAAGTCAAAGGGATTCATGTGGTCATGCACCCTCTTGATTGGGACTACCATTCCTACCCTCTCCACCTCTATTTATATCGTAATTATTTCTACACCTTCACTCCACTAGGACCATAATTCCCCGCCCCCCCCAAAAAAACTATGACCTCAATTAACCTCAATGCAATTCGACCTCCAAACCTCTCATTTGCTAGTCGCCTAATATGAACACCTCACTCATGTGCACGTTTCAAAAACATTATTCCTACTATAGTTAATGCCATTTCTTAAAATTTATTTTTCAAAAATATGGTTAAATATGCACTTTGCATATGCAAAATAGCTACGCAATATGTGCATTTTACAAAATATGTATACACATATTTTGTGAAATAGTTATTGAAAAATAAGCATGTAAGTTGTACGTATTTATCCAAAACCCTCTTGTTTGAATCGAGGGTGTGATTGAGTGTGGTTGGAATCCTTCATCCCACCTCTGTATACCCCCACATAGCCTTGATCAAACCCTCAATTCCTCCTAGGATCCTCAATTCCATAATTGAATTATAGTTCACTTGTACATGCAAAATAAGGATGCCCAAATAGTTTAAAGGCATTGTTAGTTCTAACACTATAACATTTTGGAGGAGATACCACCAAAGAAATGCTCAATGAGAAATTATTCCATGTTTTCTCATCGAATTAGTCTCTGTTGTGACCAATGATTGGAGTTGGGGACGTTTTTGCAACATTGACTACAACCAAAGATACATCTAAAGTAGTGTGCAAAAGGACATTTTGCATACATAATAATGCGCACATTCACAACGACAAAAAATATAAAATAATGTTGGAGGTAACGCCTATGTTAGCATCTTCAATTGCTATTAGGAATTGGCGATGCTACTATAAATGATATCGTGTCTTAATTAGTGACCAAAGAATTCCCACCAAGCATAACACTCCAAATTTCTCTTTGTTTGGTTGCCTTAGCTTCCATATTTATTTATGTTATGCACCAAATTCCCCAAAATAACATAAGACAAGAAGAGATAGTATTCCACCATCCTTAATAATGAAATAAAAGATGAATAACCAGCCTCTTTGAGAGGGAAACCTCCTTTACAATGTCTCTCATATACAAAACAAGATGAGATGAGATGAGATGATTCCAAACTAGATCTCCTTGACACACACACACACACAGAGGAGATAAATGGTATAATTACAATTCTAGAGCCTAGATAATTAGGGTCCCAGCTGACTAATAAAGTTAATACTAATATAATAATAGAAATGTAATGTCACAATATATAGGGCTTAACATGCCCCTCTCCTTCAAACAAGTATTGTCCTCAACACTTGATGAAATATGGATGTTTCTGCATGAAGAAATCAACTTCCCATGTTGCCCCTTATTCTACTCGGTGAGGCACTCAGTAATTGCTCGATTTCATATTTTGTCGATTCTTCTCTCAATGATTGTTCAGGTTCTAGTATTAATTTCCCTTCTTCATCAATCTCTAGTAAAATATTCTGGACTGGGATCTTGTCACCAATTACCTTTTTTAGGCAAGAAACATGGAAGACTAGATGTACACGTGAAGTTGGTGGTAATTCTAATTTAGAATCCATACTTCCAATCCTTTGCAACACCTTATAGTGACCATAGTACTTCTGTGCTAATTTGTTGTCCTTATTTGTTGCTTGAGGGACATTTGTTTGTATGGTTGTAGCCTAAAAAATACCCAATCTCCCACATCAAATTCCCTTTCACTATGATGTTGATCTGCTCGTTTCATCCTATTTTTTGCTATAACCAAGTTATCCTTCAATAATTGGAGAACTTCTTGTTGGTGTTTTATGTGATCCTCCACTGCTCCAACCTTAACTTTTTCTTTCAAGGATGATGTGATGGAAGGAGGATGATAGCCATAAAGTGCCATAAATTGTGACATTTTTGATGAAGTATATGTGTTGTACCACCATTCTGTTAAGGGAAACCACTTGATCCATTGTTTTGTTTATCATATGCAAAGCAGAGAATATACCCTTCTAAGAATTTATAGACAATCTCAGTTTTCCCTTCAGATTGAGGATGGTAAGACTCTGACACGGAAAATTTTAGGGGCTAATCTTAGCCCATGGGCTAAATTTAGGGGTTTTAAATTTTTAATGGGCTAATTTTTTATTAAACATCCATTTGTATGATTAGCACACATTATATATATTTATTTTTAATGAAAGGGAGGTTAGCCCCATCGAATTTGAAAAGGGGAGCCAAGATAAAACAATTTCGCTCCTCTAAAAATGGATTTAAACCTCTATTCACCCATGAAAATCACTAGGCAGCTCCCATTCACCCCCAATTTCCAAAAATGGTAGTTTCTAGGGGCTCTTTCGCCCTGTATCGATCATGGAAATCAAATTCGGAGTTACGTTCGTCCATATTTTATGGGTTGAATCTCATTTTGCAAGTTGCTTATTGTCCACATGAAAAGGGAAATTGATATTTACTATTATGTCTTATAGTGACCCATTTTCATCTAAGAGAGTTCTAAATCCGATCACCTTAGATCCAAAGTTTCCCCAAGGAACATGGGGATTGTGAAGCTTGCGATCGACGATGTGGCAATAAGGTTTTTGTGGGTGTTTGGGGAATCATGCCTAGGGGATGAGAATTCATTCATAGCTGTGTATTTGGGCATGAATTTTCAAGGAGAAACTTGCTAAAATATTTCTCCAAGGCTTCACAATGTTTTATAATTTAGTGAAAGATTCGCCAATATTTTACAAGGTTTTATAATTTAGTGAAATATTTGCTAAGATTTTACAAGATTATATAATTCAATGAGAGATTCACCAAAAAATTATATATACATAATATAACATTGATAAAATGGCCTCCATATTTTCTTGTATATCATGGGGATTCGCTAAATTATTAAACATAGAAATTTAGGGGGGGTTCTTAAAATTTTCATCGGGTAAGAGAATTTGTGAGCCAATTGAGTGCCCAAACAAGAAAATAATACCTTCCAAAAATTACCAATGAAAATTAGATCTCTATCACTTACAATAATCTTGGGGGTTCCATGTAGATTTTGAATAATTTCCATAAATGTTATAGGTAGTGTACTTGCTTTAAAAGGATGATAAATAGAGTAGAGATGGGCATACTTTGTGAGTCGATCCACCACTACCATGATGATAGCCTTTCCTCCTGACTTTGGTAGACTTGTGATAAATTCCATTAAGACCTTTTCCCAATGCTGACTTGGTATGGCTAATGGTTGTAAAAGACCTGGTGTCTTGATTGTCTCTCCTTTGTTTTGTTGACAAACCAAACATTTTGCCACAAAATTTTGGTCATGATGGTGAATAGGTGGAAGACCTTTAGGCATCTCTCCCAATACCTTCGAATGATTGTCAATAGCTTGTTGGAGATCCACTAGAATAAAGGGTATATGTGCTTGAACATCTAGTGAGCACAATTGTACAATTACTCCATGTAGGTATCCCCTTTTCAAGAATTTCATCATGTTGTTAGAGATTATAACTTAGATGGTCTCCCTGGAATACCTCTGAGTTCAATTTCCTTTCCTTCTGAAGAGAATCTCATGAACATTTACTGCAAATTAAGATCCATTGTTCCTGATGATTGTAGCCATTGGACCCCTAGTACAACATCAAAACCACCCATTTGGATTGAAATCATTGGGCTATTCAATGAATACTCAACCATATTAAGCTTAATAATATGGCACTTCCCTAAACAATTTATGGTACCTCCTTATGCAATCATTACTTGATATTATGGCGTGGGATATATAAATCAATTGAGAAGTTTGGCTAATATGTAATCAATGAAGTTATGGGTACCACATGAATCAATCAACACCATTATGTTATCCTTCTATCTTGAGAGATTGAGGAGTGCTAATGCTGGCCAATGAATGAAAAGATACGGTTGGAGTAGTATCTTCTATATCTACCCATGGAGGTTGTCCCATATTTGGATAATCTTCCTTTTCACAATCTATATAGAATAATTTTTTCTCACTACACTTATGCCCCTTACTGTACTTGTTGTCACAATTGAAACATATTCCCTTTGCTCTTGTTTCCTCCACTTGTTGAGGTGTCAACCTTGTAGGCTTAGGCTAAGTGGAGTTGGGAGGGGAAACATTTCCCTCTCTATAGGTGTTAGTGGCATCTCTACTGGTAGCCATATTTTTACTTTCATGGCCTCCTTCTAATGCCATATTGTTACTTTCAATTTTCCTTGCAAACTAAAAGCATTCTCCAATGATTTGGGTTCAAATATATGCACCTCATGTTGAATATTCTCCTTTAAAGTTCCCATAAAGAGATCCAACAATTTATCTTCTGGAATGTTCTTCACTCTAAGATGTAACTTATGAAATTGCTTGATTTGCTTTGTAACTGGACCTTTTTGCTTGATATTTATAAATTGGTTGAAGAATGTGTTGCTCTTAATATCCCCATAATGTGTAATCAATTAATCCGTAAATATAGACCAAGAGACAATAGAGTCCCTTTTTATGATCATAAAGCCATTGTACCATACAAATTGATCAGGCTCTAAATATAAGGATGCAATATTTACCTTTTGTAAAGTTGGCACTTGGTGTAGATCAAAGAATTGCTTCATCTGAGATATCCATGTTATTGGATTATTTCCAAATTTTTTTCTCATATCAATCTTTGGAATCCATTGCTTCCTTTGCCCCAAGTTGAACCCATGATGATGTGGATTATGGAGTGATGAATGATCAAGCCATCAGAGAATCGAACCTCTTATTTTCTAAGTGTTTTTTAACTTTCTCAATCTGTGACTGGAACAAGTCCTTCTTTTCCTCCTTATCCTTTTATTGAGGAGATGAATTAGGGATAAATCTATGTCTTATCTCATTTAGCATTTCCTACACCTCTTGAAGATCCATCTTCACAAGATCCTCTTTACTAGCCATATCACTAGTCACCTTTTCCAGATCCTCTTTACTAGCCATATATTCCATCTTCTTTTGTATATCCTCTTTGAATTTTAGGAATTCAGAATTATTTACCATAATTTTATTGTCAAGGTTTCCTAATTGGTTGGAAAACTCAGACAACTCATAGCTCACTTCTTCATGTTCCTCTTGTGTCACAGTTGAGCCTTCATCAGGTTTAAGGGGAGTATAAATTTTTACTCCACCTCTTACCATTTTATCTTACTAATATTTAATAGAGTTCCTCTCTATTTTCTCTTTATCTCAACTTTTTAATCACCCAAATCAGACCTTCCAATCAAAATTTATGCAAAAATTAAAATAACATACTGTTTAAAACCTTAATTTGGAGGCTGTCTAGTTGGCAGACCTTCCAACTAAGGCAAATCTGCAATTTCGGCCCCTCTGAGTCTGTAATTTTTTCCTATAGTATTATGATATGTCTTCTCTACAACGCCACATGTCTAACCTAATTCTAATGTGCCAAGAACAATTTATGGTAATATTACCAAAACTTGTAATTTTTGTTCTTTTCATGAGAGAGAAAGTGCATAGCTTGCCACTTTACCACGAATACTAGGATACGTATAATTTCAGATGCAACAAGTCTCACTCAATTTGGTTCTTTCAAGCTTTAGATATAATAGTTTTTCCCGAAACACCTGTTTGAGATTAGTAAAAAACCCTAACTTCCACAAAGTATAACTCCATAGTTGTAATGAATAAAGCCCTGAAAATCTTACCACAACTATTTTGTTATCTCCTCTATTTCCCCTCCAATTTTCACTATCTAAAACACCCTAGAAATTTTTTTACTATGAAAATGGATCTGATAGCAAATGATATGCACTAAAATTTTTATAGTGAAAATGGATATGATACCAAAAGATATGCACTAAATTCCCAAAAATAGCATAAGACAGAAAGAGATAGTATTCCAACTCCTTAAGAATGCAATACAATGATTAATAACTAGCCTCTTCGAGGGGAAACCGCCTTTACAATGTATTTCATATACAAAACAAGATGATATGAGATGATTCCAAACTAGATCTCCTTGGTGTGTGTGTGTGTGTGTGTGTGTAGGAGATAAAGGGTACAATTACAATTCTAAAGCCTACATAATTAGGGTCCTATCCAATCAATAAAGATAATGTTAGAAAATCAGGCTGTAACAACCATCTCAACCACTCAACAACCTCTAGATTTCAGACTTAGGCTACCATTAATTAAATGACAAAACATACATTTAAATAATAGATAACAAGCTGAAACACATTAGCTGAGATAATGAAGCAATAAAAAAGATAAAAATAACAACAATCTGAAATTGTACTTCACAGTGAGATTTGGCCAAAACAGACCCTGGAAACCCCCCTTAGGGAAAACCAGTCCAAGAGAAAATTCCATTAAGCATTTTCATGCATAAAAATAGAGTTACAACAGCATTTAATGCAGATTTTAATGACTGAACAACACCTCAAAAATTGTTCCCAACAGTACCTCAAAAATTGTGCCTAACAGTACCTCGAAATCTGCCCCACGTAGCACCTCAAAATTTGTGCCACCGTACGACCATGCAGGATTTTTTTTTCTTGAACTGTGTGCAACCCCTTGAAATCTGTATCCAACAACTTTTCAAAAAACGTGCCAGCTGAGAAAAATGGCCCAGCTGGTTTGCCCAGCAGAAACTTGCAGCAGAGCTGCCTTAGGATTCGAGCCACCTCCAGAAAAATTCCTCTCGTAGGAATTCGAACCACTAGAGAAATGCTCTCTCTCTCAAGCAACTCATAATGCCAAATGCTTAATCTCTTGAAAAGCTCTCTTGAAAATTGTGTCTTTGCACATTGACCTAGGCTTGCTCTTATAACATGAAAGTGACTTTTCACCTTCCCAATCCCTAATTCCAACGGTCAAGATCTAATATTGATTTGACAAGATCAAGGGATGAAAATCATTCCCTCCAAAATAATTCACTTATAATTTTTTAATAAAGTGTTTTCACTTTATGAAATATGTGCACTTTTACTTCTTAAAGTCACTTTATAAAAATCACTTTATAATGGACTTGGAACATTACATAAAAGTCACTTCATAAAAAGGGCCACTTTATTACAACTTAGAAAAAGTCAAGTGCCTAGGTAATGTAAATGCAAGGTCACTTCCGCATACAAGACAAAATTATGCGAAGTGCCTTTCGAGCTAAAAAGCTAACACTCCCTCTTAGCGAGGAAGGTACTCACTACCATCACTATCTGTTGGCTTAGTCCTTAGGTCCATCACACTGTTCATAGTAGGAGCTCCCTCTGAACCTGGAGCTAACGCTACCACCTACATTGAACTAGAATCCGAAGACATCAAGTTTTGGAAACAACCTTGAACCCTAAGCTACTAGGAGAATCCATCCTCCAATCCTGAGCATTGGTCCTTTCATACCAGCTGAGTCTCCTTTCGGTACTCTGAAGAGAATCCCTTTCCTCCATAAAAAAACGAGACTGAAATCTTGGTGCCATTGCAGCCTCAGGAGCCTCCTGCTCCTCTTCCGATTCTGAATCATACATCATGGGCTGTCCAACAAACTTGTACAACTCATCAAACCGATCACCAATCAACTGTGGCTGGATCAGTTATGATCCCTATGAGTATATAAGAACATTTCCCCGAACTTCCCTTTCAGGAAAAATGTACACATGTCCCCTTCGGAACAATGTCGAATACCCAACATCCTCCAAGGCTGACACAGAGAGCAAGTGCACACTCAAACATGGAACAAACAAAAATCCATCCTGCTCAAGGATTTCATCCTGTCGGATCTGGAATATGACTCTCCCAAATCCCTGCACGGAACGTGTCGTTCCCCCTTCACTCTCAACCATCTGGTCAGAGTTTGTCTCAGTAATGTTGTGGAATATGTGATACATTCCGTTCATGTGACGAGAGGCTCCACTGTCAATGAACCAACTCCTGTTCATTGCAAATCCATTACTGTCGGCACCAGATACAAGAGAGAACATTGCGAATCCTTTCTTAAACCTTTCCCCAAAATCATCTACCTCGGCAGTTGCAGCAACAACCTCATCCTTCTTCTTTTTCTTCTTTTCCAGGACACTGAGATGCAAAATGACCATATTGGTTGCAAGCAAAGCATCTTACTTTGCTCAAGTTCTTATTGGACTTTTTCCCACCCTTGCTGAAAGAGCAACATTTTCTTCAATAGCACCTTCCATCTTTCCACTACCTCGAGACCCTTCTCGGATCTCCTCTTGAGTGAAATCATCCCACAACCTACTCCAATCTGGAAGGTGTTCATGACCAACAACACACTTCACGAAGACTTCCCAGTATTTGGTGAAGCCTCTCAAGGCTGTCCTCACCAACTCAGAGTCAGAGATGACCTCCCCAACTGCAGCCAACTCATCTTTTACTTATGCCACCCAGGTAAGATAGGATACAACACTTTCACCCTTGGCCATTTTGGTCCCATGCAGTTTATCTTTGAGTGCCATCTTCCGGTTCTCATTCTTCGCCTCATATAGGTTTTCCAGTGTATCCCACATCTGATGAGCCGACTTCTTTTCAACCAAGTGTGGAATGAGATGGTCCTTGACACCATCCAGTATAATCCTTTTTGTTTTAGCATCTCTTACTTCAAGTATATCAAGAGCAGTAGGATCAGTGGGAGGAGTTATTACAGTGCTAGTGTTTACCCACAATTTGTTCTCTTTAAGTACAACAGTCGTCTTGACTTTCCATTGTAAGTAGTTGGAAATTCCATCCAACCAGTCCTCAAATCTGATGCACTCAACCATCTTCTCTGCTGTAAAAAGAGAATAAACACAATCTACCCCAACACTTGCAACACCCTTGCAAATAGATTTTTCCAACACACAAGTTGTCAAAGAAAATGTCCAACAACTCAATATCACTGTTGCACCAACAATTTACTGTTATCTCAGAGCACTAGCTCTAATACCATGTTAAAAAATCAGGCTGTAACAACCATCTCAACCACTCAACAACCTCTAGATTTCAGATTTGGGCTACCATTAATTATATGACAAAATAAACATTTAAATAATAGATAACAAGCTGAAACACATTAGCTGAGATAATGAAGCAACGAAAAAGATAAAAATAACAGCAATATGAAATTGTATTGCATAGTGAGATTTCGTCAAAATAGACCCTGGAAAACCCCCCCTTGGGGAAAACCAGTCCAAGAGCAAATTTCATTAAGCATTTTCAGGCATAAAAACAGAGTTACAACAACATCTAATGCAGATTTTAATGACTGAACAACACCTCAAAAATTGTGCCCAACAGTACCTCGAAAATTGTGCCCAGCAGTACCTCGAAATCTGCCCCATGCAGCACCTCAAAATTTGTGCCACTGTACGGACTGCGTAGAATTTGTTTTCCTCGAATTGTGTGCAACCCCTTGAAATCTGTGCCCAACAACTTTTCGAAAAACGTGCCAGCTGAGAAAAACGACCCAGATGTTTTTCCCAGTAGAAACTTGCAGCAGAGCTGCCTTGGGATTTGAGCCACCTCCAGAAAAATTCATCTCCTAGGAATTCGAACCACTAGAGAAATGCTCTCTCTCTTAAACAACTCAAAATGACAAATGCTTAATCTCTTGAAAATCTCTCTTGAAAACTGTGTCTTTGCACATTTCCCTAGGCTTGCTCTTATAACATGAAAGTGACTTTTCACCTTCCCAATCCCTAATTCCAATGGTCAAGATCTAATCTTGATTTGACAAGATCAAGGGATGAAAATCATTCCCTCCAAAACAATTCACTTATAATTTTTTAATAAAGTATTTTCACTTTATGAAATATGTGCACTTTTACTTCATAAAGTCACTTTATAAAAATCACTTTATAATGGACTTGGAACATTACATAAAAGACGCTTCATAAAAGAGCTACTTTATTACAACTTAGAAAAAGTCAAGTGCCTAGGTAATGTAAATGCAAGGTCACTTCCGAATACAAGACAAAATTATGCGGAGTGCCTTCTGAGCTAAAAAGATAACATATAATACTAATATGATAATAGAAATGTAATGTCACAATATATATGTCTTAACAATTTATTTATTTATTTTTCCTCGTAATTCATTTTATGGGGAAACTCATCGAGAACCTCCCCTATTTCCAAGGATGGTACCTAGGGCAAACCAGATTCTTTAGGGCTCAAGGTCGTGAAGAGAAAACATGTCACAAAGTGTGATTTTAATCCAAGCAGGGAAGAAAACAACTTGTCCTCTCAACCACTCTAGTTACACCCAATTGACATTCTTTAGCTTCCACAATTATATCCATAAGATATAAAAATATCAATAAATCCCTAATACACACCCCTAATGACCACTAACCCACAAAACTAATGGTAGTTTAAGCAACTAGCCTCTTCCACATATATGTGGAGAGAATATTTATATATTATTACTTTGTCTTTCAATGTAAACACATAAATTTAGAGGTCCTTTCAAGGTCATAAACTTGTATCATGTTTTGTTTTTGTTGTTGTTGTAGAAATGAGTTGTTTTTTATTGCAAGTTTTTAGGAAGAGATCCTCTACCCAATACTTCATTATGCCATAAAATTACGAGTAGTTTGTTTTATTTTAAATTGACATATAGTTGTATGCTTTGGGCGTTGGTCCATAATTATGTGCACATGCAATGAATTAATTATGCACAACAAATAGCTATGTAATTATCCATTGCATGGATAGATCGAAAGTTCAAGTAAGTTTAACTTGGAAAAACTTTTAGTTGTTGAATTAGTGGACTAGAAATAAATAATCAGATTGCATGCAAGCATTTTCTCTATAAATAAAGGACCCGGGTCTTCACTGTACAAGAAGAGAGTTAGTGGAGAAATAATTGAGCATTACCCATTTGCTCTGTGGATGTTTCCTTTGTGAGGGTTTTACCATGTATATTTTATGTCATTTGTGATTTTGTTGTTTTGCTGTGCTCCCATGGCTTGTGCATTTTCTCACTTGGTTATATCATAGTGGTTTAGGGTAAACTTTGATTCTTGAACATGCTATATAATTGGTCACCTTGCAAGACAAACACATGGGCATTTCTAACATATGCATGTTTTTGGTAGATTTTTGGAGCAATCTAGCTGCACAATTGAGTCCAAAGACACCAAATAAGCCAATACTGCTTCTTGTTTAACGGAAATCAACCTTTGGATGCTCCAAATCTACTCTTTTTCTTAATCATGGGGGGGGGGGTGTTTTGTAACATTCATGTTGATTTATTTCTTTACTTATAATTTAATTCTTAAAATTTATTAAAAAAATTCAACCATTTTATGAACCTAGCTTTTCTAATGTGTTATTTTATGTGTTTATAACACCTAATTTAGTTTCCCAACCATTTGAATCCCCCATCACTCTTTATATTTAAGTGGTGCCAACCAATTTTTTGATTGCCTTATTTTCCTCATTTTCCACACCCATCAAAGTATTCCCTAATATTGGCCACCTTCATGTAGACCTTTTCCACTCTTCCGCCTTAACCTCTTCCCTTTGGCCACCATTACCTTCATGATGACTATTCTTTGGCTTGTTCTCCCAACTCCTTGTTTTGTGTGTTGTGGTCAAACCTTGTTGCATGACCCTTTGTACACCACATTGTGCCCCAACACCATTAGTTGTACCTTATTCCACCACTGTTCCCTTCCTATAATGTGAACTATTGCTCCCTCCCAAGCATCGTGCCCATGGTCACCCTTTGACCATACATGCCCTTAAAACTTGGGTTGCATCTCCTCCAAGCAGTTGATGCTCATTCAATTGCACCCTCCCACCTTTCCACATACTTGCCATGTCCACCTTTGTATGCCTCCACCTTGGTTATGGCTCCTCCACCTCAATGTTTCCACCTTTGGCCAAGGCCACCCCCTCCACATAGCCTTCAATTGGCACACAAAAACTACCTCACCATGCATACTACCATTGGGTGCTATCTAGCCTCAACCTGCCACTGATGGGACACTAGACTGTAGGATTATAAGGCCCATCTTACAACTAATATCACATGTTTTTGTGCCCTGAGAACTAAAACCTACATAGGAATCTATGATTTATAATCAATATGATTTTTTGATTAATGATTGTTTAACTTATATGAATTGCTTAGGTTTGAGAGATTAGTGTTGCATGCTTTAGTTTAGATGCAAAGTTGAATAATTTACGCAATATTAGTTCTCTGAACTAATGATGAATGTGAGTAGGGACAAATCCTAGAAACTTAATTGATTGATCTCAATCACTAAACAACCTACTCCACATGAGGGAATGCAGGGATCTTGTCCCTTATCAATATCAAACACTTCCAAGCATTTAAGCAAGCAAGCAATCTCAATCCCTCCTACTCAAATTTCTAATTGAAGCATTCAAATTATGGAAGAAGAGAGGTAGTCATTTGAAACAAGATTGCATGAAGATAGGATCAAGGGAATAGTGCTCCTTCAATCAAGGAACTAAAAATAAGATTAGAATAGATATAAAAATATATATTTTTGGTGAAGCAAATGTAGGATTGATTCGAATTGTAGGAAATAACAATATTCTTTTTATGTTATAAATTTATAAATAAAGATCACTGATTCAGTCAAATTTTGAGTACTAGTTGATTTGTTGAGGGTTCCTGTAGCTACCTTGATTAAGGGCCCACTCAATGGAAGGTTGAGAATCCATGTAGTTGTAGTATTTCACTTTTTGCACTTTATTATTACTATAATTTTAGTGTCATGTAGTTCTGTTTGATGAGTTTATTTCAACAATCGTTATGAATTATTGTATTTCCTTCCATTGTCATTATATCAAAGAACTTGTAACTCTTTAAGGTTATGGTGTCCAATACTTTCGTTTGAATCCTATAGATCTGAGTATGATCAATGTTAATATAATATTCCATTGATTGAATTATCTTGTCATACTAGTTGTTAATCTACTTAACAATGACCCCAACCTTCTTCATTCCATGTTTTTTTATTGGGAAATCAGAAGTGTAAGTCACCATCCAAATAGCTGATTGGCTAGTAGATGAGAAATCAAGGTTAGCAATCATCCTTACATTTTCACATTTAGTTTCAAGATTAGCATATCTATTCATTCTTTTGTTTTAAGCACATTTTCATTATTAAGTTTTTCCTTCAATTGGTGTGATATGCATCACTTGAATATGTTTTCACAATCATCCCATGATTCATGGTGTTGGATAGGTTGAAGGACCTAAAACACATCATTTCATTAACTATAACGATCTCCTTGTTAATTCACCTCTTTAATAGCAATACAACAACCCTATAACCTCCTTTTTCCTCTTCATGAAATAAGGGTGAAGGTTATGGACTAGTTTCTTAGGGAAAAAAAGTTAACAACTTGTTCAAGTATGGTAGTAGATTGAAACTATTTCATTAGTCCATAATTTAGATTCGATTTCTGTTGTTGCATAAAAATTGAATAGTACCTCATAAGTTAGCAAGTTCCTAGATTGATAAATTAAAGTAGAGTTGAGAAGTTTAACAATCTTGTTGTAATTTCTTGTCCCATCAGCCACTAGTGCAATGCCACATGGACCCTTCACCTTGCTGCCCAGTAGGTACAACAATCACATTATACATGTAATACCCCCATTTTGACCCCTAGAATGTATTGGCTTGATATGTAAATATTGTAAATATGCGATGTATGATTCCTAGTGTGGAGCTCAAGGCCAAGGACCCGCTAGTGAATGCTCGGATTATAAAGGCAAGTACTTTATCTTTTGTGGTCATGTGTTAGTAAGAAGGCATGCAAAAATGTAAAAACAATGTAAATATTTATAATGAAAATGAAAGTCTAAGAGCTGGCTATGGAAGCAACTTAAATGAGGGGCTATGTTATCCACTAGGGAGAGGAGAGGGGTGAGTGGGATTGAAATCCTCTATTTCCAAGTGTCATCTTGGGAACCCATGTGCCACTAATGGTAAGAAACTACCCATATTAACTACCTTTGTGATATTTAATTATGTTGTAAGAATACTATTGAGAAATCAACTTATGAATTTAATGGAGCATGGTTTGAACACAAAAATCCGTATGGTTGAGTACGGGTTCAGTTTTTATACCCAAAAGTCAATTTCATTGAGGGGAATTTGTTTTCCTTTGTTCCCAATTCCCATCATTCCCAACAGACAATTGGTTCTAGAAGTCGAGAGAAAACAAAAATCGCAACTAGAGAAAACCTAGATTTATGAATGCTAGAAATGCCCAGAAAATCGTGTGTGCTGGGAAATTTGAAGAGGGAATCCATATGGGTTACCTTTGGGGAAAAATTAGAGTGTATCTAGACTCCAAGATCCATAGAGAATCTTAGTTTGTGAGCCCAGGAAACTGAATTTCGTGGGAAAATTTATAATCAGTAACAGGAAGTCAAGGGAGCTGAGGTACTTGGAAATGCTTGATAAACCTAGTCTAGGTGGATATCTCTAGTGGTATAATAGCTTGGGATTTTCTATGCCCACCTTGAATAACATTAGAGGGAAGGGATGCCTAAGGGACTGTGTAGAAGAGAACGGGATATTCCCTGTGTTGGGTGTGGCAGGTATTGTGGGTTCCAAGGTTGAATGAGACCAATTGAGATGCCTGAAGCTTAGTGGGAAGCTCACTGGATTAGCATTTCATTCCTATGTATATCCTCATGCTTGAAATACCCAACTAGTATTTTGGATTAGCCTGAGAATTGACTGTGTGTCGTTGTGAGTGAGCATGTGTAGTTCCTCCTTAGTGGATACATATCCCAGCTCGGGGTGGCCTCTCAATAGAGAGATAAAGTGTTGGAAAAAGTGCCTATGGTTGGGTGGAATGTTGTTCATCCATGGCCAATTTCAAAGACAACTGATTTGTTTTAAAGATAAGTATTCTCTTGTAATTTATATGTAAACATTTTATTATTATGCCTATGATGAAAATGCTGGTATATGGATGTTGTGTGCATGGATAGAGTTTCATTCCACTGTGTATTCTTAATTATGCATCTCCACACACATTCTTTATTGTTTACAAGTTTGTAATATGGCGGGGGGTGAAATTTAGAACCCCATACATCGTTAATGTCCCCTCCGTTGGTCGGATTGATGGGAGGGGACATCACAGAGTGGTATTAGAGCTTCTGGTTGCAGTAGTGGACCTATATAGGCCAAAAAAATCCACACTTACATAAAGGAATAAGATATACATCTACAAAGATCGAGTTTAGTTAAGTGACGGATAAGGGGCCATAAGTAATTTCAAATTAATTTCTAAATAATTCCCCTTATTTTTGGATTAAAATTTTGTGCAAATTACGAAATTCTAAAAATTTAGGAAATTTGATGTGGACCACACCCATGCCATGTGGGAAAGAGGGGCATGGCATAAACCAACCACACTAGAAGGACGTGCATGTAGCCAACATCTAGAATCCATAAGCTCCACAGAGAGAGGTTTGCGGGGGTACCATGAAGAGAAGTTCATAATGAAGCCGTGGAGGAAGGACTGTGGGTGCAGTGGAGAAGATATACGTAGGTATCACACAAAGAGGTCTGCAGGGATACCACAAAGAGAAGTCTGTAGGAAGGTCGTAGAGAAAGGTCTACATGGTAGAGGAGAATAATTCCATGAGAGATCGTGGAGATGAGTCTGTGGGGTGTCACAGAGAAGGGGTTGCGGGTGCTACGAATGAAGGTACACATGCATAGTGGAGAATATATCTACAAGAACCGTGGAGAGAGGTTTGTAGGTGTACCATGAAGAGAAGTTCGTGGGGAAGTCGTGAAGGAATTTCTACGAACATAACAGAGACTAAGTCCGTGGGAGTTCGCAGATAGAACTCCGCGGGGCATAGGGAAGAAGAGGTCCACGAGTGTTGTGGAGAAAGGTTTGCGAGCGTGGTGGAGAGAAGTTTGTGGGAGTTGTGGAGGAGAGACTGTGGGTGTAGCAAAGCTTAGGTTTGTGGGGGGGATGCAGAGATAATCTCACATGAGAAGTAGAGTAAATTCTACAGGTGTATCAATGATTCCACCTTTTAGTTCCATTGCAAGGTTTTCCATCGTGTAGTCACGTGAAAGACCGATAGGTAAGGTCCGATCCCGCGACGACAATTCAATTTTTTTTTCTACAACACGAAAATTGTTTTGTCCATAAAATGAAGAATTTAGCGATACCTAAGGCATTTAGATCCCATTGGAGAATCCCACATAAATATTCGTGAGGGGTCCAAGCCCATCCTACTCCGATTTGGCATAAAACTTGAAATAATGACTTTTAAATATTTGTCTAGACCTGATGAGATCCCTGGTTGGGATGAAATTGATATGGTACAGTTATGAAACAAGCACGCAAATAAATTTGGAAGCTCAGAGCGAAATTCTAAAAGCCATGAATCTAGGAGGTGAAAGAAGGCCAAAATTCACTATTTTGGAGCACTTTTTGAGGATTTTGGAAAGCTTGCAGGATGTAAAAGTGACCCTAGACGTCAAAACCAATTTTTTTTTTGAACTCGACATTTTACCTAATAATCAAAACAAACAACTTTGGTTAGACTATTTTTTTCTAGAAATGCTTAGTTTGGGAGATAGTCAGTTTTGCTAAAAATTCAATGTTCAGGGAAATTAGTGCAAAACTGAAAAGTAGTCAATTCTAGAATTTTATAGAAGTTGAATAGAGCATCAGATCAGAGATATGAGAGTTTTTGAGCGATCCTTGTTATATGTACTAGCAACTTCCGATAGAAATTTTTTCCTAGTTCTCTCTATATTTTCTTCTATAGGTGGATGAAGTTGGTCTCTAAATATAATTGCACCAGTATAAAAAGTGCAAAATTGGGCAAAATCAACAGTTTTGGAAGGATGTAACTTTCAAATATGAGATCAGAATGAAGCATGGAGATAGGCATCTGAAATATTATCCATATAGGAACACTTTTGTACAATCAAATCTAACTTTAGAGTTCAAATGTTTCTAAAAAATGAATAGAAAAATTCCTATAACCTTGATTTGACAAAAAATGTCAATAGGGGCAGTTCCAGAATGCATAAAGGGAACAAAAAAGGACCTAAGAACCTCGTTAATTATTCCACAAGACTAATTCTATTAAAGAATAACATTTTTATGTGTCATTTCATGTATTACTAAGATGTCTAATAAATATCTCTATGATGCATAGTGCTTATAGTTGAAAATCTTTAAATAATTGTAGCAGAGGGCAGTAGGTAAAGGGGAAAAAGTTTCCAAAAAAAAATGGTAACCATGAATTATTCCTAGGACCCCTATGAACATTATGAGGATTTCCTAGGATAAAATATGCAAGATGGCAATTCCAAAATAGAATCAAATGGGAGGAGAGAGGAGATCACTCATCAAAATTTGGTTGAAACAATGAAAAATTTCAATGAGTGGTTGATCAAGGTTCAATAAGAACATAACTAGATTAATGTTGCTATCCTTCAGAGCCTCACCAATATTTAGCAAAAGGATCATCTTGGATGTAATCCCAAAAATGTTGGTTAAGGAATAAAAAGTGCAGAAAGCCACTCCAGAAGCTGCACTAGAAAGATGACTCCAAGTCCAAGAAAGGGTTCTATGAGCATGACACATGAGGTATATTTTTCGAGGTCTTCTATTAGAATGTCATCTGATTCTCTAGGTTCTTGAAGTAGCCCAAAGAATACTAGCAACATATTTGAAGGAATAAATAATTTTAAAAGGATCCCACAAGAAGAATTCATATTCATGATTACTCAAGAAATGAAAAGGCCATAATCATTATTTACAATCTCAATGGCCGGGATTCAATTTGATGGGAGAACCTCGTACAAGTAAAGGGAATCAAAGAAAGAGGGATTGGTTGGGAGCGATTTAAAAATAATTTCAAGAAAAAAATTCCTATCTTCCAGGGATTAAGATAACTTCAATGAACTAAAATTGGGACAACACTCCATGGAGGAACATGTCCGTAAGTTTGTGGAACTGTTGAGGAATGTATATTACATCAAAGATGAAAGGGTAAAAATTCAAAGCTTCCTTGTAAGTCTGCCCCATAATTATAGAGATAGGGTTAAGTTTGTTAAACCACCAACCCTTGATGAAGCCATACGAATGGTAATGCATTGCTATGATCAAAGCAAAGCAAAATCAGAAGTTCATCCAGCATGGAAAGGGAAGCCAAAGGGAATATTTGACCAAAGGAAAAATGGATTCAAGCCTCCACCATTTAGAAATTAGCTAAGGAATATCCAACAAGGTCAGCAAGCACGAATTTGAAACAAGCCAATAGTAACCAGATTGAGTTTGTTAATCCACCAACCCTTGATGGAGCCATCAGAATGGAGGAACATCTCAATAAGTTTTTGCAACTGTTGAGGTATGTAGATTAAATCAAAGAAGAAAGGGAAAAAATTCAAAGCTTCCTTGGAAGTCTGCCCCAAAATTACAGAGACAAGATTGAGCTTGTTAATCCACCAACCCTTGATGAAGCCATTAGAATGGCAATGTGTTGCTATGAGCAAAGAAAAGAAAAATCAGAAGCTCATCCAGCATGGAAAGGGAAGCCAAAGGGAATATTTGACCAACGGAAAAGTGGATTCAAGCCTCTACCATTTAGAAATCATCCAAGGAATTTCCAACAAGGTCAGCAAGCACGAAGTGGAAACAATCCAACAATAATAATAGAAAGCAGACCAAAGGGACCACTTTAGTGTTGGGGATGTGGAGAAACCCCATGCTTAAATACTGTCCACATTGAATAAAGAACCCACTAGGTTTGCATAAATTAGAAGAAGCAATTGTGGTGGAATATATGGAAAGGGAAACTCCTTGAATTTATGCAATATTGGATGGCCATCAGGCAAACCATCAATCAATAATAGTGAAAGTTGAAGGTATGATTGCTAAGCAATCTATTTCTGTTTTAATTGACCCAGGATCTACTCATACTTATGTTACTCCAAAGGAGTTTGAAAGTTGGTCTCTTGGAAAAATGAAGCATAATAAATCTTGGCTACTTCAGTTAGCTACAGGAACAAAAAGAAAAGTGAGTGAAGTAGTGATGGAGTGCCCCATAGAGTTGAACAAACTCCTCATGAAACTAGATTTGAATGTCCCACAATTAGGATCTTATGATGCTCTTATTGGTATGGATTGGTTGGAAAATCATAGATTCAAGGTAGATTGCTATGAAAAGGTGCTTGAATGCATCGATGAAGAGGGAAGGCCAAGAGTGGTGAAAGGGATTCCCAAGCAAGTTTTAGTAAGGTAGATTTCAGCATTACAACTATGGAAGTTTTGCAAGAAAGGATGCCAACTATATGTAGTCCATATATCAGATTCATTAGAGGACAAAGGCCCAAAGCTAGAATATTATCGATTGTTGCAAGAATTCAAATATGTGTTCCCAGATGAAGTGCCAAGACTACCACCAAAAAGGGACATTGATTTTACAATCAATCTTGTCCCAAGGGCAACCCCAATCTCCAAAGCTCCTTAAGAATTAGCATGCCAGAATTGGTGGAGTCAAAGATGTAGCTACAAGAATTAATGGACAAGAAGTATATCATACCAAGTGTGTCTCCTTCGGGATCATTGGTGCTATTTGTCAAGAATAAATATTGGACTTTAAGGCTATGTATTAATTGCAGGAAGCTAAATAAAGTGACAGTAAAGAATAAGTACTTATTGCACAAAATTGATGATTTGTTTGATCAAATGAATGGATACAAAACGTTTTTGAAGATTGACTTGAGATTTGGTTATCATCAAGTGAAAATAAAAGAAGAAGACTTTCACAAGGCAAATTTTCGGACAAGATATGGCCATTATGAATACATAGTGGTGCCATTTGGTCTCACCAATGCACCCACCACATTCATGTGTCTCATGAATAGTGTTTTCAACAAGTATTTGGGTAAGGTCGTGTTAGTGTTCTTGGATGACATGCTTGTTTACTTAAAGAATGAAAAACAACATGAGGAACACTTAAGAATGGTATTGCAGGTTCTTAGAGAGAACAAATTGTATGCAAAGCAAAGCAAGTGTGACTTCTATCAAAGAAGGGTACAATATTTGGGTCAAGTTTTTTCAGAAGATAGAATTGTAGTGGATCTGGGAAATATTGAAGCCATAATGGATTGGACTACTCCAAAGAATGTCACAGATGTTAGATCTTTTATGGGACTTGAAAGATACTATATAAGATTCATTGAGGCATTCTCCAAGATCATTCATCTAATTACATCGCTGCAAAGAAAGAATGTAAAGTTTGTATGGTTTGAAAAATGTGAAGAAATCTTCAATGATTGAAGAGGTTACTTAATAGTGCCCATGTTTTGAAGTTTTTATATCCAAAGAAGGATTTTGTAGTATGAACAGATGCTTGCATTGAAGGACTAGGTGGAGCGCTTATGCAAGAAGGTTTTCATGTGATTTTATATGAGTCCAAAAAATTAAAAGAGCATGAAAATAATTATGCAACTCGCGGTTTAGAACTAGCAGCCATAGTGCTTTTCCTCAAGATGTGGAGGCATTATTTTCTAGGAAGAAGATTTGAGTTTAGAACATATCACATGAGCTTAAAGTATTTTCCTAATCATCTAAGCTTAAATGCTAGGAAAGCTAGATGGATGGAATTTTTGTGTGAGTTTGATTTTGAAATCAAACATGTAAAAGGAAAAGAGAAAAAGCTTGGAGATCCCCTTAGCAGAAAATTCCATGTAGCAACCTTAAGTATGTGCAAATTAGATTTAAGAACAAGAGTTATCGAAGCCCGAAATAAAGATGAGACTTACCTTCAAGTAAAAGAGAAATTGCAGCAGGGTAAATTAGATGAAAAGTGTGAAGGATAACAGCTTGAAGAAGATGAACTTCTTGTAGATAAGGGCATATTTTATATTCCAAATTATGCAAATGTAAATAAGGTGTTAATGGATGAAATTTGTCAAATGACATAGTCCGTAGATCTAGGATATCAAAATACAATAACAAATACAAGGAAACAATGCTTTTGGCATGGAATGAAAAATGATGTAGCATAATACATTTCCCGGTGTCAAAAGTGCTAACAAGTCAAGGCAGAGAATCAACATCCAGCAGGGTTGTTGCAGTCTTTTCCCATTCTGGAATAAAAGTGGGAAGTAATTGTTAAAGTTTCAGCATCATGAGTCATTCTCTAGGTCAATATTGTGTTTCAATATTGAGCCTCATGTGTTGAAGTAGTTCCTTATAGGAGCTTGAGCTGGACTCGAGAAACTTGGAGAAGAATATTGAGTTGGACTCAAGAATGGTTAAGCTTCATGTGTTGAGGCAAGTGCTTTGTATGTCAAAGTGATGATGTTGTACATTATTGCTAGTCAAGGCTAAGGTATTGTGTGTCAAGACGTGTCCTCATGTGTTGAAATGGTGCCTCATGTGTTGAGGTGATGCTTTGCATGCTGAAGCATGTATAGTGTGTGATGTACTACTAACCATGGTTGAGCTATTAAGTCTCCTCTAGATACTGGCCACCTCTAGAGTGAATTACTTTAGCATATAACCACTTGCAACGATAGTAGAACAATATGATCGCATCGTTGGGAAAATATCCTTAATATATTTGATATGATAATTAAGCTGGCACATATGGACCATGCATATAAGACAAGATATAAATATAAGATGTGATAAGATATGGGAGAATTCGAATTGCACAGAAAGAATTAATTAAGAGATAAATTCGAATTGTTAAACTTTAGTGAAGACTTCAGTAAATCAAAGGAGAACTCGAATTGATCACTATAGTGATGTTAACAAGAAAGAACTATATAAGAGAGTTAACTAGGTGATAACAAAGAAAATCTAGTTAACTAAGTGTTATTGCATGAAGACACTTATGTTAAACTATAAGACAACACTTGAGTTGCGACACTTGCATGATGACACTTAAGTTAGCCACCTGGGTAAGTGGGAAAGCTTTTAGTTAAGGGGCGAGTTCATCCTAACAGTCAGTTCAATGAGTTAATGCATTACATGAGAAGTGGGGCACACTTCTTCATGCAATATTGATGCATCTAGATGGAGGAAGATTTCATCCTAAAGTTCGAAGCTAAAAATAAAAGCCGATGCATGAGAAGAATATTTAAATATGTTATACAGGATTGATGAATCCAATGTGAAGTGAATTGTCTTCTCCCTTGAAGGAAATGCACTTCTTCTTTGTACAAGATATTATTATGAGTCTCTCTTATTTATCTTTCTCTTGCTCTGTAATTGCATCGGGGGTACTTGATATAAAATACATTCTCTGCTATCTATCAATATACTAAGGGAGAATTTGCTAGGGTTTTCTCCCTCACGTCATAGAGGGTTTCCCCAGGGTAAATTCATGTGTCGAATGTGATTTCTTATGTGTATGATTTTTATTTGATTTCAAGTATTATTGCATATCTCTGAATTAAAGATAAAAAATTATTAGTAATCTCTATGGATTTCATAACAGGTTTTCCAATGGCAATAAGGTAGCATGATCCAATCATGGAGATGGTGGACAAGCTACCAAAGGAATCTCATTTTATTCCATCCAATTCCACTCATAAAACAAGTGACATTGAGAATATATTCTTGAAGGAGATATTCAAATTGCATGGGTTACCCAAAGAAATAGTCTAAGATTGAGATGAAAAGTTTACATCCAATTTTTGGAAAGGGTTATTTCATGAATTGGGTACTTCGTTGAATTTTAGTACAATGTATCATCCTCAAACATATGGCCAAACATAGAGGGTGAATCAAGTTCTTGAAGATATGTTAAGGTTGTATGTGATGAATAAGCTATCCAAGTGGGAGGATTACTTACACTTGGTAGAATTTGCATACAATAATGGACATCAAGCATCATTGGGGATGAGTCCATTTGAGGCATTGTATGGAAAGGGATGCAAAACTCCAGTGAGTTGGGATAATCTGGTAAACATGATAGTGCTTCGGCCATAAATGCTCAAGGACATGGAATAATAAATTGTTAAGATCATGAAGAATTTAAAGGAAACCCCATATAGGAAGAAGAGTTATGTAGATTTGAAAAGAATGCACAAGGAATTTAAAGTTGGGGATCATGTTTATTTGAGAGTAAAGCCAAAGAGAAGTTCCCTAAATTTGGGAAGTTGTGCCAAGTTGGAACTGAGATATTGTGGGCCATTTGAAGTCCATGATAGGATAGGGATAGTTGCATATAAGATTGCATTACCTGCTAACATGAGAGCAAATGATGTTTTTCATGTTTTTTTGCTTAAGAAGTATGTACATGATCCTAATCATGTAATTGATTGGAATGTGATTCAGGTGGAAATCGAGGGAGATTTCCAAGTGGAAGCTATGTGCATCTTCAACAAGAAAACATTTCTTAGGAACCGATCCTCCGAATAGGAAAAGGTGCAATGGAAGAAACTCGATCCCAATGAGGCTACATTGGAGCTAGAGGATGCCATGAAAGATGCATACCCATTTTTGTTCAATTTCAAGAACACCAAGGATGGTGTTTTTCTGGGGGGGAGGGGAATGTAATAAAACCATTTTGAGCCTTTGAATGTATTGGCTTGATATGTAAATATTGTAAATATGTGATGTATGATTCATAGTGTGGAGCTCAAGGCCAAGGCCCTGCTAGTGAATTCTCGTCTTATAAAGGAAAGTATTTTATATTTTGTGGACATGTGCTAGTAAGCCATGGAAAAATGTAAAAGAAATGTAAATATTTATAATGAAAATGGAATTCTAAGAACTGGCTATGGAAGAAACTTAAATGAGGGGCTATGTTATCCACTAGGGAGAGGAGAGGGGTGTGTGGGATTAAAATCCTCTATTTCCAAGTGTAATCTTGAGAACCCATGTGCCATTAATGGTAAGTGACTACCCATATTAACTTCCTTTCTAATATTTAATTTTGCCGTAAGAAGACTGCTGAGAAATAAACTCATGAATTTAATGGAGCATGGGATGAAACCATAAATTTGTATGGCTAAGTATGGGTTTAGTTTTTTGTACCCAGAAGTCAATTTCAATGAGGGGAATTTGTTTTCCTTCATTCCCAAATCCCATAATTCCCAATAGGCTATTGGTTCTATAAGTCAAGAGAAAAAATAAATCACACGCATAGAAAAACCCAAATTGCTTGGTGCCAGAAATGCCCAAAAAATTGTGTGTTTGGGAAATCTGAAGAGGGAATCCATATGGGTTTCCTTTGGGGAAAAATTAGAGTGCATCAAGAATCCAAAATCTATAGAGAATCCTAGTTTCTGAGCCTAGGAAATTGAATTTCATGGGGAAATTTATAATCAACGAACCTGAGAATTAACAAGAAGTCAAGGGAGCTCAGGAACTTGGAAATGCTAGATAAACCTCGTGTAGGCAGAGATCTCTAGTGGTATAGTAGCTTAGGAATTTCTATGCCCACCCTGAATAGCACTGGAGGGAAGGGACGCCTGATGTACTGTGTAGCAAAGAAGGGTACCTTTCTTGTGTTGGTTGTGGCAAGTATTGTTGGTTCCAAGGATATATGAGATCAATTGAGATTTCTGAAGCTCAGTGGGGATCTCACTGGCTTAGCATTTCATTCTTGTGTATTTCCTCATGCTTGATAGACCTAGCTAGTATGATGGCTTAGCCTGAGAATTGATTGCGTGTGGTTGTGAGTGAGCCTGTGTAGTTCCTCCTTAGTGGATACATAGCTCATATAAGGGGTGGTCTCTTGGTAGAGAGAAGAAGTGAGGGATAAAGTCCCTACAGTTGGGTGGAACATTGCTCATCCATAGCAAGTTTTAGAGACAACTTCTTTGTTTTAAAGATGACTATTCTCTTGTAATTTATGTGTAATGATTTTATTATTATGCCTGTGATGAAAATGTTGGTATATGCATGTTGTGTGTGTGGATAGAGTTTAATTCCTCAGTGTATTCTTAACTATGCATATGCACACACATTATTTATTGTTTATAAGTTTGTAATATGGCCATGGGGATAAATTTAGAACTCCATAAATCATAAGATATTACCACCCTAAAAATGTATCCTAAATAAGAAATGGATTAAAAATTAATTAAAAGTTAATTAACATCACTAATCAAGTATTTAGTCAAACCCCTATTTCCCCTTGAAATTTTTTCCGGTTGCACAAGAAACAATGTGGAGTTTGGAACACGATTCGATGCAGGGTTAATTCAAATTTTTTGAAAGTGGGTATCAATGGAAAAATCCCTCCAATTACATATTTTTCGATTTGCCCCAAAATATTCAATTTACCCAGACCCAAAATATGTTTCCAAACCAAACCTGTGTCTGTATTTGTGGAATCTATATCAAAGTAGGATCTAGTAGCTAAAGATTACCTCAAAATCAATAATTTATGCTTAGTATGCAAGAAATAGTGTAAAAAATAATTCTGGAAAACAAATGATAAAAAACCAATCACAAATGATAAAAAACCAGTAATATAAATGATATAAAACCAGAGATACAAATGATCAAATAGCAGGTTTATTAACTGTCCAACCCAGAAATGAGTTGTGATAATCCTTATATAACATTTGGAAGAATTCAATTTCCTTTGGAGGCATCTACAAGTGGCTAGCTTACATTGGACCTCAATCCCCTATAGGTTGACCAATAGGCTCCCAAATCACCCCAAACTGGTACAATTTGTCTATGTGAATGTTGGGTGAGCATGGGAAGACATAAATGAGGCTCACAGATGTGGTGGATAGGATTGGGTGGAAGTTAGGTATAAGGAAAGGGTAGGTCAAAACAACCAATAACAGGCCAAAATGTCCACCTACAATGCATGGGCGCATTAGGTAAAATATAGTTTCCTTAAAACATGGAAACAAGGCGCATTTGCTCAAGAGGTGGTAATAAATGCTGGAGGTGGCCATAATTAGGGCACCCAGTAGCTATATTTGACCATATTTTGGCTTAGAAGTGGTGGAATGGTCATAATTATCCCCAACTAACTTCTAAAAACTTGGGATTGTAATTATTAACCTATTTTGGACCAATTAATCAACAAAATGATGTATGACTAAGGTCCTAAGGTGTAATAATGTTCTAAAACCCCCCCATAAGCTATACTTTGGTAGTCAAACAAAACTAAGGCCTTGTCAACTAAGGCTCAAGTCACCTTTTACAACAACAATTTTTATTCGTCCATGTAACCAAGGTAAGGAGGAAAACCACATGGGAAATAAAACCTCCCCTCTAAAATGGACATGAAACATATCTGGAAAATGTAACCAGCCTTCACCATGCATCACTCACCCCAAGGAGTGATCTAAGGTATGTGAAGGTCTTCTCAGTGAAACTCTTGGTGAAGATATCAACAGTTTGCTTAGCAGAAGGGAAATACTGCAATCCAATAATTTGGTCATGCACCAAGACTCGAATGTAGTGCATGTGGATCTTTATGTGCTTGGTCCTCTGCCTATGTATTGGATCAGTGGAGATCTTGATTGTACTTTGATTATCACACCAAATGACTGTGGGTGAATCAAATACAAATCCAAACTCTCCAAGAATTCCTTGCAACCACACACATTGTGTAGCTGCATTCACTGCTCCCCTGTATTTGGCCTCAACTGAAGATAAGGAGATGTTGTGATGATTATTACTAGACCATCAAATGGGACCATGTGCAAGCATAAAAACATAACCAGAAGTAGACTTCCGATCAGAACTATCTCCAGCCCAATAAGAATCAGTAAATCCAACTAGTTCAAGTGATGAACCAACTGCATAGTGTATGCCAAACTGCTTGGTACCTTGCACATAATGAAAGATCTTTTTGGTAGCCTTCCAATGGACCTCATGACGATCTTGCATGTGCATTTCAACAACCCCAACAGCATAATACAAATCTGGTCGAGAGTGTGTAAGATACAACAAGCTCCCAACTAGTTGTCTATACAATGAACTATCAACCAATGGTGAATAACCCCAATCAATAAGCTTAAATCCAGAAAGGAATGGGAATTTTGTAGACTTACATTCAGCCATTTTAAACTTCTGCAACATATCTGAAGCATATCTTGATTGAGAAATGGTGACCCCATCAACAATTTTCTCAATCTCCAAACCCAAAAATTGTTTCAACAATCCTAGATCTGTCATGGAAAAAGCATTATGAAATGCACCAATGATCAATAGATCATAGACATACAATACAATAATCAATATTAGGTCACTAACATGCTGCATGTAAACATTTTGATCAGACTTACATCTCTCAAACCTTTGTGATAGCAGAAAATTGTCCATCTTGGCATACCAAGCTCTAGGAGCTTGATTGATGCCATAGGGTGACTTCTTCAACCTGCAAACAAGTGTATGATCTGCAATGAATCCTTCGGGATGATGCATATATATATCCTCATCAATATACCCATGAATAAATGCACTCTTCACATCCATGTGATGAGCCTCCCATCGCTTGGAAGCTGCAATGGATAAAACTAGCCCGATTGAGTCCATCTTTTCCATCGGTGAAATGTCTCTGTATAGTCCACTCCATGGACTTGAGAGAATCCTTTAGCCACCAAACTGGCCTTATAATTCATATCAGAACCATCAGAGGCCATTTTGGTCCTATAAACCCATTTACATTGCACTAGTTTCCTCTTGGGAGGAAGAGGGACCAAATCCCAAGTTTTATTGTCATGGAGGGAGTTCATCTCTTCTTGCATGGATGTTTTCCATATTGGATCTTTTGATGCTTCTACATATGAATCTGGATCAGATCCAACCATTAAGAAACATCTCCCATGAATATCTGGATCACAAGAATCCAAGGCATTGTGAAACTGTGATCTAGTCTTCCTAGGATCTTGAGGATCACCTGCAAGCTCACCAGGATCTTGTATGGTTTTCTCAGCCCACATGAGCCTTGTAGGAGGGTCATGATCTGCATACATATCATCATATTCATCATCCATATCAGAATAATAAAAATAAGAAAGAGAATCATCACTTACATCCTCTTCATGCAGGGGGTTTGAGCATTCCCCATCACCATTTTCTGCCGCATGCATGGGCTCTTCTTCAAACTGGACACTCCTCTCAATGAATTTTTTATGAGATGAGGGGTCAAAGAGATTGTATCCCTTTTCATATTCTGCATATCCAACCATGATGGAATCCTTGATTTGGGGCTGCAAGGCCTTTCTCTTTTCTGGAGGAACTCTAGCCCATGCCCTTGAGCCAAACATCCTAAAATGAGACACATTTGGCTTGTGTCCATTCCAAGCCTCAATTGGAGTCATCCCTCCCAAGGATTTGTGTGGTGCTCTGTTATGAACATATGCAACACAATTCATGGATTCAACCCATAGTTTAGGAGACAAAGACTTAGCCTCCATCATGCATGTGGCCATCCCCTTCAATGCTCTATTCTTGCGCTCTGCAACACCATTTTGCTGAGGTGTGTAGTGGGTGTGTAGGGCACGTAATGTTGCACTTGGATGCCATTTTATTCACAGAACTGCTGCAGGTGCTTATTCACATACTCCTTTCCATTATCAGTCCTCAATACCTTCATTTTCTCCCATTGAATTTTTCCACAGAAGCTTTGCCAAACTTTGAAAGATTGGAAGACTTCAGATTTTTGCTTGAGAAATAACAACCAACAATATCTTGAGAAGTCATCAATGAAAGTTAGCACATACTTTGAGTTTCCATAGGAGGGTGTAGGGAGAGGACCCATTAAATATGAATGGACCAAACCAATAGGTTTATAAGCTCTTCTTGCCTTCCCCTTCTCATACTTGTGCTCAACATGTTTCGCAACAATTCACCCTTTGCAAGATTGCCTTTGGAAAATATGATTGTTGGAAGCCCTTCAACCATGTCTTCTTTGCTCAATGATTGAAGATATCTATAGTTGAGGTTTCCAAACCTCTCATGCCAAATCTTGCTGACTTCATTAGCATGTGACAGAAAGGCATTTGGAGAAGAGTACTCAAGAAAATGAGAGAACTTGTACATTCTAGAATCATGGTATGCAACACCAACTGCTACAACTTCACCAACAGAAATTTCTGAAATTTCCACATCATCTTGAGTGAAGATCACTCTCTTGGCTGAACCAGTGTGGGTCATTTGGTATACAGAGAGTAAGTTTGTTGCAAGATCTGGTACATACAATACATTACTGAAATATCCATTTTCTAGAGTTATTCTCTCAATGCCTCTAGCTGGGATTTCTGAGTCATCTCCCATGAGAATGGATGGACCATTGTAAGGAGAAAGAGTAGAGAAAGAATCTTTTGTAGAAGCCATGTTACTTGAGGCACCTGAATCTATGATGAAGGAATAAGATTCTGAGGTACTAGCCATCGATCCATGGCACCTCTCCTTGTCTTTAGAAACACCCCCTTTCTTCTTTGAACTTTTTGGAAGAGGAATGTTATTCTTTTGCAGGAGATGGGTCATCGTATCAATATTTTTATTCATGCATGCACTCTCAGGGTGCCAACCCTTTTGATAGTAAGTGCATTTGGTCTTTTATTTCTTCTTTCCTTTGTCTTTGACAGGATTCGAACCCCCATCAGAATATTTGGGCCTCTCCTTGTCTTTTCTTCTCTTGTGGTTTCAAACCCTTGGGATTTTTCTTTCCTCTAGCTTTTCTCGAATATCCAACAGCAAGAACTTGGTCCTTTTGCTTAATGGAACCCATTAGAACCAACTTATCTTTCTCTTGAGTTAGCATTTACATGAAATCAGCCAAAGATGGCATCTTCCAATTGTGAACTGTAAGTTTGGTGGAGTTAAATGTAGAGACAAAGACTGAGTACTCAGGACCCAACTTCGAAATGATGGACATAACCAACTGTTCTTCTTTCTTATTAATGCCACACTGTTTGATTTGCAAAACAAATCTTTTGAACTTGGTGAAGAAATCCTGGATGGATCGAAGGTTCTTGGAATCAGTGAGATCAACTCATTTTCAAGTTGATGACCTCTCATCTCATCAGTATTCCCAAACAAAGACTCAAGCTTGAGCCATACTTCATTTGGTGTAGTAAGACTATCAATATGAAACAAGAGGTATCTTTAAATACTGAGACAAAGCATTCCAAATGCTTCATCCATTATGTTGAAGAACTTGGATTTTTATACTGCAGAGTTTGGATCAACCTCAGTCCCCATGGTGATTCTGAAGAGACCCTTGGATCTCAGTTGGATAACCATTTCATCCTTCCATTCAAAATAGTTGAATGGAGTGAGAAAATTTACATGAGATTGCTCCATCTTTTGTAGCTTGCGCACTTGGTGACAATGTAAACTTTGTACCTGTAATGCAAACATCTCAACACTCAGGAGGGGATCTAAACTAACTGATTCAAACCCTGCTTGATAGAAGGCACATTCAGGAGAGCGTCACACCCTGGGTATGGAGAGTGTCACACCCTGGGTAGACTCCAAAGGATTTCTCCAATGACTTCAAGGCAATGGCCCTGAGGACTTTTGTGGTTTCTCCACTGTTTTTGGTTCACTTCTAAAACAGTCTTGGTTCGAATAGAAGCTCCACGAGCTCTGATACCATGTGAAATATATGTCATAGTAGGATATAGTAGCTAAATATTACCTCAGAATCAATAATTTATGCTCAGTATCGAAGAAATAATGTAAAAAATAATTCTGTAAAACAAATGATAAAAAACCAGTAATATAAATGATAAAAAACCAGAGATACAAATGATCAAATAGCAGGTTTATTAAATTTCCAACATAGAAATGAGTTGTGATCATCCTTATATAACATTTGGAAGAATTCAATTGCCTTTGGAGGCATCTACAAGTGACTAGCTTAGATTGGACCTCAATCCCCCCTAGTTTGACCAATAGGCTCCCAAATCACCCCAAATTGGTACGAATTGTCCATGTGAATGTTGGGTGAGCATGTGAAGACATAAATGAGGCTCACACATGTGGTGGATAGGATTGGGTGGAAGTTAGGTAGGAAAGGGTAGGACAAAACAACCAAGAAAGGGACAAAATGTCCACATACAATGCATGGGCGCCTTAAGTCAAAGATTGTTTCCTTAAAATAGGGAAACATGGCGTCTTTTCTCAAGAGGTGGTAATAAATGATGGAGGTGGCCATAATTAGGGCGCCCAACAACTATATTTGACCATATTTTGGCCCAGAAGTGGTGGAATGGTCATAATTAGCCCCAACTAACTTCTAACAACCTGGGATTGTAATTATTAACCTATTTTGGACCAATTAATCAACAAAATGATGTATGACTAAGGTCCTAAGGTGTAATAATGTTCTAACAGTATTGAATCTACCTTGCTTGAACGAAATCTGTGAGCTTGTCAACAGATTAGGTCTATGATCAAACCAAATTAGATTGTGTTGAAATTCTCTGAAGAAAATTGATGCTATCGTGATCAATTGGTAATAATATGTATTTTCCAGTTTTCTATACCCTAGGTTGTATATTTTCAAAGATGTTTTTTGTTTCAGAGTTGATTGTAAGTACAGAGGAACATTCTATTGCTTAGAAAATATGTATTGCAGAGGAACCCTATATTGCTTAAAAAAATGCATATTTTGTTTTATATCTTACCCTGAACAAAATATTCGAACTCGTGTCTTGTTTTAGATCTTACCCTACTTGAACCGTCAATGCACCAGATCTCTGATAAAACCAAATAGTACCGCGTTGATATCCTCTGAGCAAAATCGATGGTGGAGTGATACCACTGGTAAGTATTTTTTTTTCTTCAGTTTTTTGTGCTTAAATTTTTTTACATTCTTACCCTGCTTGAACAAAATCTACGAACCCATCAACATGTCTGTGATCAAACCAAAATTGATTGCATTGAAATCTGATGAAAAAAAATGATGGTATAGTGACCGACTGGCAATATTTTTTTTTTAACTTTTTCTGTTAATCGACTGGTGTAGTGATGGACTGCTTATCGACCAATTGATTCAATGCATCAACTATTTGATCAAACCAAATCAGAGCGTGTTGAAATCCTCTAAGAAAAATCGATGGTGTAGTGATACTACTGGTAATATTTTTTTTTAATTAATTAATTTATTTTTATTTTTATTTTTTCAGTTTTTTGTGCTTAAAAAAATTGACATTCTTACCCCGCAATTTTTGTATTTAAGCAGTCTATAAAATGGTTTATCAGATATTGTATATGTAGAGCAATTAATTTCACCCTTTATTATTTGATGCAGATATCGGTTTGGACCATCTGGATGCGAATCTAAAGGTTTGGTTGGAAGGAGAAAATAAATCAAAGGTTTTTACCAAAGGTTAGAATTTATGTAGTATTTATATTATGTTTTTATAAATACTTTGTTTTTTCACTCTTGCTTTCCAATTAAGAGACCATGTGTAACCCGTGTAGGCCATTTTGGCTTCCTGTCGTGATTGCAAAATTTTACTTCTTATAAATTTGATCATGTTCAATACAGACCCTAATCCGTTGCCACATAAAGAACGTAAGTAATTGCCTCCATAGGTTGTGGAAGAAGCTTTTTGAATACTTGTTGAAGAGGATCCTGAATGAGAAAAGAGACAAAAAATGAAGTAACAATTGTCTATACAATGACAAAAGTCACACAAATTATATAGACTTGTAAAAACTGATTGTTGGAGTGATGATGATGTATCCAATGGTAATGATGTTGATAACCAACCTAATGATAGGGATATACCTTATCAAATCCGATGTCGTTCAACTCTGCAGTATGTTAAGGAAAAGGATCCAAACTTTGATACAGTTGTTGTTCTTAAAGGAGAAAATGGTTCAGAAGAAATCATTATCTGCAAAGTTATAGATGAGTCACATACAAGAAATGTAAAGTTGACAATGTTGGATCCTTGTGGTGATGATCCAATTCTTTACAATGTTAGTACCAATGACACATGGACACATACTATGGATGATGTTCTATCTGTTCAAATGGTGTATCCAGATGAAATTAACAAGCTTATGTTGCAACATCCTTCACTTTCTGAAATAAAATCACAATTATCTTCAGTTCGGCCAGATGAAAATCATAAAAAACATTCCACTGCAGTCATCAAGCGAGGGTTTTATATGGGATCTTGTTGAGATGTGACTCCCCTACTTACTCAAAATGGTCGTTTTGTGAAGATTGGTAGAAAGAAATTCATTCAAATGTATGGGATATTGGTGCGCAACACAAATCCATTTTATTTTACCATAAAGACAGGCATGTATGTCCATATTTATTATGAAAAATTTCCTGGAATGTTTGAAGATTAGTCATTGAAAATTCCATATCCTGTAGACGTGTTGGATTGTTTAGTAGATGTTCCAATTGGTGGAACATTTTGTTGGGTAAGAATATTTGAAAATCATGTAGATGTTTTTGGTAGAGGCCACTATATTCCCAAAGGTGTGAATTTGCATCCACATGAGGTGTTTTACACAAAACAAGCTATGTTGATACCAAGTGAAATAATTGATGGTGAGTATACATGTGTATCTTTTAATATATTCTTCAACTCATATATGAAAAAATTATTTATAGTATCTAATGTTATATTTTGTTGTGTTGTAGGCATTGTTGATGTTTTCTTTACTGTGAGATCTATTAAAAGGTGGGGCACTAGCAGTCGAAAATGAGAATATTTTTTTTGTCATTTTTTTCTATGAATGATGATAAGCACACCACTTTTCAACTTCTTGCAACAAAATGTGACAATGAAGTTGTGACTACTAGATTAGCTGCCTCCACAGAATATGGATCACACAATGCATTGCCATCATATATCAGAGTATTGCAGCCCAACCGAGTACATCGTCACAATATTCATCTTCTTTCCTACAAAGTTTTCAATCACATAAGGTCTCAAAACATTATACGCAGTGAATCTTGTGTGGAAATTCCTTGTTCAGATGAAAGTTTCATGATTACTTTTGAACTAATTGCAATGCATTATGTACCTCCCGGGATTGTAAAGAAGAATAATTCACTAGAGTTCAACATACAAGGCTATGAGAATCATAAGGAGGAAGTTTTCTATACATGGCCAACCTTTCCTGATAGATATCAGTCAACTTCAAGCTCAAGTGATCAGACTCAACCTCTTGGTAAATGGAGAGTGGGACCAAAATTTAGATTTCACTATTTGTATAATAGCCTACAACCTCGTGTACAAGTACACTTTTCATAGGATTCACACCAATGGGATCATGTCCATCAATGTTATGGATTAGGGATGAGGACTGGTGCACCCCATTTGGATTTGTAAACATTTTTCCTTTCATTAATAATTTTTTATACTATTTGGTGTAATATGTATGGTGAATTATATTATTTAGTATATATGAATTATTTATTTCTTGCATTCAATTGTTTCTGGTATTTTACTGTTATGTTATAAATGGTTTTTCTTTTCCATGAAATTTTTCTTTATATATGAAATTTGAAAGTTTGAAATGATAATATACATTTTGTAGCCTGTGGGCTATTGATAAGATGGTTATGTAATGTCTTTTTATGTCCTAAAAGATACTTATTTCAGTCTTCTATAATCATCAAAACATGCCCTATGAGGATCTGCACTTACAGAAAACATTGAGTAGAACTTTCCAAAAACAAAAACCTTACAAAAGTGGTATTTTCTTCATTTTTGTTGGGAAAACCATATAGAATTAACTATGGACTGGTTTAAATAGTTTTTCTCCCTTCTTATCATTTAGTTCCGTAGATAATATTTATGTATGACAATTACATGAAGTGCAATTTATATGTATATGCACTCTGGTTCTATAATAGCTGCTCCAGGATTAAATGTGTTGATCATTTTGGACTTTCAGTCTGCTGAAGAAGCTTGGGGTCTTTTGATAGACCAATTTATAGATTGTTGAAGAATGTATTACATTTCTGCTTGAAACATAATATAATTTTTTATGAGGAAAAAATGAGTGTTTTTTTTACCTTTTTTATCCAAGGACTAAATTCAAATTATTTAATCTAACACATAAATAAATACATTCTTCATGTGCTAGTAAGAATGTTACATAGTCAAATTGAATGATACAAGTTGAAAATTATGTGTCTTAACAGTCACCACTACTACACTATTCAATATTTTCAATTTTATCCTTAAAATTTCTATTATGTAAAAATACTAAAAATTTTCCCTAGTTCACCAAAATTCACACATAGGGTTCAATTTTTGGCATGTTTGTGTGATTCAAATTGGAAAATGTGAGTTTTATTATTGTCTGTTTTTTTACATTTTCATATTTGCAAATACCAGGAAATTTGGTTGAGTTATTGTCATTGACAAAAATGGCTAAGTACTAAAAACCTGGCTCAAGTGGCTCTGGGAAAATGACCACCATTTCCTCAATGAAAGAGAGAAAATTATTCTAAGGGCACCATCCTGTAGGTGGATGACTAATGCACCTGAATATAGTATCAGTTTTGGAATTTTTTTTATGGTCAAGAATATATTGGCTTGCCAAAAAAACCACTCAGCCTTTTTTGCACCTAAAACTGGCATAAATGGCCTTAGGAAAATGCTCACCATTTATCACCAGTGAGGGATTAAATTATTCTGACGACATAATCTTTCAGGTGGAGGATTTACGCACTTTACCATTGAATCATTCTTGATAAAAAGTCTATGTCCAAGAATATAATGGCCTACCAAAACAACCAATCAACCTGTTTTGCACCATAATTTCCAGAAAATGCTCGCCATTGGGAAACATTTCTAAGTACTGAAAAACTTGCTCAAGTGGCTATGGGAAAATAACCCCCATTTTCTCAAACATAGAGATACAATTATTTTGAAGAAACCATCTTGTAGGTGGATGACCAATAAACCTGAATATAGTCTCATTCTTGGAAAAAAGTATCTAGTCAAGAATATATTGGCCTGCCAAAACAACCACTCAGCCTTTTTTGCACCTAAAATTGGCCTAAATGGCCTTAGGAAAATGTCCACCATATCTCACCAGTGAGGGATGAAAATATTCCAACAACATAAGCTTTTAGGTGGAGGATTTACGCACTTGACCATTGACTCATTCTTGATAAAAATTCTATGGCCAAGAAGATAATGGCCTTCCAAAACAACCAATCTACCTCTTTTGCACCATTCCAGAAAATGCTCGCCATTGGCAAAAATGACCAAGTACTGAAAAACTTGCTCAAGTCGCTATGGGAACATGACCGCCATTTTCTCACAGACAGAAAAAATTATTTTGAAGGCACCATCCTGTAGGTGGATGACTAATGCACTTGAATTTAGTCTCAGTCTTGGAAAAATGTCTCTAGTCAAGAATATATTGGTCTCCCAAAACAACCACTCAACCTTTTTTGCACTTAAAACTGGCCTAAATGGCCTTAGGATAATTATTCTGACAACATAAGCTTTCAGGTGGATGATTTATGCACTTGACAATTGACTCATTCTTGATAAAATTTTTATGGCAAAGAAGATAATGGCCCACCAAAACAACCAATCAATCTGTTTTGCACCATTCCAGAAAATGCTTGCCATTGGCAAAAATGGCTAAGTACTGAAAAACTGGCTCAAGTGGCTATGGGAAAATGACCGCCATTTTCTTACAGAGAGAGAGAAAATTATTTCGAAGGCACCATATTGTAGGTGGATGAGCAATTCACCTGAATATAGTCTCAGTCTTTGAAAAAATGCTCTGGTCAAGAATATATTGGCTTGCCAAAACAACCACTCAACCAATTTTGCACCTAAAACTAGCCTAAATAGCTTTTGGAAAATGCCCACCATTTCTCACCAGTGAGGGATTAAATTATTCTGAAAACATAAGCTTTCAGGTGGATGATTTATGCATTTGACTATTGACTCATTATTGATAAAACATCTATGGAAAAGAATATAATGGCCAACCAAAACAACCAATCAACCTCTTTTGCGCCCTACCAAAAAATGATCGCCATTGGCAAAAATGGCTAAGTACTGAAAAACTGGTTCAAGTGGCTTTGGGAAAATGACCTCCATTTCCTCAATGAGAGAGAGAAAATTATTTTGAAGGCACCGTTGTGTAGGTGGATGACCAATGCACCTGAATACAGTCTCAGTATTGGAAAAAAGTATCCGATCAAGAATATATTGGCCTTCCAAAACAACCACTCAACCATTTTTGCACTTAAAACTTGCCTAAATGGCTTTAGGAAAATGCCCACCATTTCTCACAAGTGAGGGATTAAATTATTATGACAACATAAGCTTTCAGGTGGATGATTTATGCACTTGATCATTGACTCATTCTTGATAAAAAGTCTATGGCAAAGAGGATAATGGATTTCCAAAACAACCAATCAACCTCTTTTGCACCTTGCCAGAAAATGCTCGCCACTGGCAAAAATGGTCAAGTACTGGAAAACCTGCTCAAGTGGCTTTGGGAAAATGACCGCCATTGTCTCACAGAGAGACATAAAATTATTCTGAAGGAACCATCCTGTAGGTGGATGACCAATGAAACTGAATATAGTCTCAGTCTTGAAAAAAAGTCTATAGTAAAGAATATATTGGCCTTCCAAAACAGCCACTCAGCCAGTTTTGCACCTACGATTGGCCTAAACGGCTTTAGGAAAATGCCCACCATTTATCACCAGTGTGGGATTAAATTATTCAGATAACATAAGCTTTCAGTGGATGATTTATGCACTTGACCATTGACTCATTCTTGATAAGAAGTCTATGGAAAAGAAGATAATGGCTTGCCAAAACAACCAATCAACCTATTTTGCACCATTCCAGAAAATGCTCACCATTGGAAAAAATGGCTAAGTACTGAAAAACTGGCTCATGTGGCTTTGGTAAAATGACTGCCATTTTCTCACAGAGAGATAGAAAATTATTCGGAAGGCACCATATTGTAGGTGGATGACCAATGCACCTGAATGTAGTCTCAGTATTGGAAAAAAGGCTATGGTCAAGAATATATTGGCCTACCAAGACAACCACTCAGCTAGTTTTTCACCTAAAGTTGGTCTAAATGGATTTAGGAAAATGCCCACCATTTCTCACTAGTGAGGGATTAAATTATTTTAACAACAAAATCTTTGAGGTGGATGATTTATGCACTTGACCATTGAATCATTATTGATAAAAATTCTATTGCAAAGAAGATAATGGCCTTCCAAAACAGCCAATCAAACCTCTTTTGCACCCTGTTAGAAAATGCTCGCCATTAACAAAAATGGCGAAGTACTGAAAAACTGGCTCAAGTGGCTTTGGGAAAATGACCGCGATTTCCTCAATGTGAGAGAGAAAATTATTCTGAAGGAACCATCCTATAGGTGGATGTGTAAAATTAGTCACAGCAGATCTAATGAACAAGTAAATCAATCACAACAGATGAACATAGAAAATATGGTGCAAAACTGTGCAAAACATGCAGCAGTGCTCTCTATCCCAGAAAGGGTGAATGAATTACAATACAAACTGTCACAATGACTGAGCAATTCGAATTGCCTAAGGAGGTCATTCGTAACACTGAAATGGAGTAGCTTGACTCTATCTAGGAGTCCTCATCAATCATCGGTGGTGCTCATCAATCACAACAACCAGTCATCCAGGTGTCAAACTGAGTCTAACTGAGTGTAATAAATGTAACTGAAGTGTGTAGCACTGATATAGGATCTGGAGGCTCAGTGGGGGCGCATGGGAGGCTAACTGAAGTCAGAACAAGTCACCTAATCAAACTGGAGGTCAAACGGAAGTGATACAGTCAGTCGGGAGTGAAACTAGCCTCAAATCAGGGAGAATCGGAGCTAACTGAATGTAACTGGAGTGAATCTGCAGTGGTAGGTGAACAAGTGCGCCCTTCTCTGGCAGTAGGTGAGAAGAGGGCGCCTTTCAGCTTAGGAGGGCTAAAACTCTGTGGTAAGTGGCTCCCGGGTGCTAGAAGAAGGTGGATAAGGTGCTGGAGGCATCAAACTGGTGACTGGGATGCATGCCTGTGCATGCAAGATCCTGAAATAGATCATATCCTGAAATAGATCATGCAAGATCCTGAAATAGACGATGTATCCCGAAATAGATGATGTGGATATCCGAACACCCCCCCTCAAGCTAGACTATGATGTGCCAACTAAAATAATGTGGGGCCCTGGTAACTAAGACCAAAGGTCACCCCAATACAATAATCCAAAAAATGCTGAAAATAAACTAAGTGAGGAAAGAGGGAAAACCCAGTGGGAAGAAAGCCCCCCCTCAAGCTAAAGCATAATAATGAATTAATCTGTCTCCACCATGATGGAACTCACCCCCAACAGTGAACGGAGGTAAGAGAACTTCTTTTCAGTGAAGCTCTTGGTGAAGATGTCTGCAATTTGCTCATCAGTAGGGCAATATTGCAGAATGATGGTGCGGTCATGCACCAACTGTCGAATGTAATGCATATGAATCTCAATGTGTTTGGTCCTCTGCCGCTGAACTGGATCTGTGGAGATCTTGATAGCACTTTGATTGTCACAAAATAGGACAGTCGAAGTAGTGCCACCAAAACCAAACTCGGAAAGAATACCCTGCAACCAAACTGCCTGAATGCAGGCATTGACTGCCCCTCGATACTCTGCCTCTGCTAAAGAAAGTGCAATGGCTGCTTGCTTTTTGCTGGACCAGCAAATAGCACCATGACCAATCATGAAAACATAACCGGAAGTGGACTTCCGATCAATGCTATCACCTGCCCAATCTGAATCAGTAAAACCAATGAAATCTAGCTCAGAATCTGCAGCATAATGTATGCCAAACTGTCTCGTACCTTGCACATACTGCAAGATCCGCTTGGCTGCTCGCCAATGAAGCTCATGTGGCTGCTGCATATATCTTGACACGGCACTCACGGCATATGAGATATCAGGCCGTGAATGTGTCAAATAAAGTAGTGAACCAATCAACTGTCGATACATACTGCAATCTGCAAGCGGTGTGGAATCTCCCTCCTCAAGACTGATTCCTGAGAGGAATGGGAACGGGGCTGCCTTACATTCAGCCATATTAAACTTCAATAACAGGTCGGAAGCATATTTTTGCTGAGATATAGTGATCCCATCGAAATTTTGAGCTATCTCCAAGCCCAAAAAGTGACTCAGCAAGCCCAAATCGCTCATGTCAAAAGCTAGATTTAAGGCAGATTTTAGCTTGTTTATTGAAGTAAGTGTGCTACCAGTAATAAGCAGATCATCAACATAAAGTACAATAACCAACAAATTACCTTTAACTCGCTGAAGATAGACATTCGGATCAGATTTGCATCTTTGGAAATTCTGAGAAAGAAGGAAGGAGTCCATCTTTGCGTACCAAGCTCTTGGGGCCTGTTTTAACCCGTACAAAGATTTCTTCAATCTACAAACCAATGATGGATCTGATGTATAACCCTCTGGCTGTTGCATATAGACCTCTTCAGCAAGGTCTCCATGTAAAAATGCACTCTTCACATCCATGTGATGCACTTCCCAGTGCTTGGATGCGGCAATAGCTAAAACAAGGCAGATGGAATCCATCTTTGCAACCGGTGCAAAGGTCTCTGTGTAGTCCACTCCTTGGACTTGGGAAAAACCTTTTGCCACCAACCTTGCTTTATGTTTGCTGATAGTGCCATCAGCAGCAACTTTAGTACGGTAGACCCATTTACACTTCACTAATTTTCTTCCAGGTGGAAGAGAAACTAGCTCCCATGTATTGTTCTTTTGAAGAGAACTGTACTCTTCATCCATGGCACTTTTCCATCTCGGATCTCGATGGGATGAATAGTATGATTGGGGATATGAACCAGCCATCAAATAACAAATCTCAGGAAGAAAAGGATCAGCAATAGAAAGAGCCATACCTGCCCTTTGAAAGTCTCCTCTTGTTCGTCTCGGATCAGCAGGATTTCCAAGACTAGAACCAGCAGATTGTAGAGTGTTTTGGGCCCACTTTGGTAACTGAGGGGGATCTGAATGGTCGGATTCCGAACCTGATATGTCATGATCATCATATGCTTCTACAATATCAGAAATATCAGAACTCATACCTTCATTATCGCTGCTCGAATCTTCTTCTGGTGAAGGCGGTGAATCGGCAGTTTTCTCCTCAACTAGTTGCAATTCTTGAAGCGGTTCTTCAAACTGCACACTGCGCTCTATGAATATCTTTTTAGATCTGATATCCATGAGTTTATATGCTTTTGATTCTTCCCCATATCCTATCAATATGCACTCGATACTTTGTGGATCCAAAGCTCGTCTCTTCTCAGAAGGAATTCTAGCCCATGCAGTAGAGCCAAAAACTCTCAAATTTGACACATCCGGTTTGTGACCAAAGAATGCTTCGAAAGGAGTCATACCTTTCACGGATGAATGTGGAACACGGTTCTGTATATATGCAGCAACATTGATTGCTTCAGCCCAAAGATTTGCAGCCAAACCTTTCGATTCAATCATGCATGTAGCCATCTCTTTCAGTGACCGGTTTTTCCTTTCCGCTACACCGTTCTGCTGGGGTGTGTAGGGAACTGTATGTTGGATCTTGATTCCGCTTTGGGCACAAAGTTGCAGCAACTTGGACTTGATATATTCCCCACCATTATCAGATCTAAGAGCTTTGATCTTTCTCTCAGTGGTGGTCTCAACAGAAGCCTTAAAATCCTTGAATTTTCCAAGCACTTCTGACTTGTTTTTGAGAAAGAATACCCATGTAAAGCGGGAAAAATCGTCAATAAATGTCAAAACATACCTTGAACCATTTAATGACATATGGGGAAGCGGACCACTGATATCAGAATGGATCAATCCCAAAATAGTAGAGGCTCTGCTAGCCTTGCCGTGGTCGAATCTGTGCTCGGGGTGCTTCCCAATAATGCAACCGGTGCATATTCCCTTCGAGGAACGGAGTTGTGGAAGCCCATCTACCATGGATTTATTTGATAGCAGCAGCAAATACTTATAATTTAGATGTCCAAATCTTTCATGCCAAAGCCTACTAACCTCATTACCATGTGTGCGAAGAGCGGTGGGCTTTGCAAGCGGTATAAAGTGCGAAAACTCATAACATTTTGCAGTGTGGTTTGCCTTCCCAACCGCAACTAGTCTTCCACTTTTGATATCAGAAATTTCAACTGTATTAGGGCTGAATGTGACTTTCTTTGGATCACCAGTATGTGTCATTTGATACACAGAAAGGAGATTCGAAGCTAAGGAAGGCACATAGAGAACATTCTGAAAGCATCCATGTTCTACATGAATCGTACCTTTGCCCTTTGAAGAAATTTTTGAGTCATCTCCCAAATGGATGGGGATGGAGCTGTTTGGATCGAATGAGGAAAAAGAATCAATATTTGCAGCCATATGATTTGATGCACCCGAATCTATCAAGAGAGTGGGCTTCGAAACCGTTGCCATGAGTGCTTGTCCTCTTTCATGATCGTCATTCCGATCCTTCTTCCTTGCACCGTCAGGAAGGGTTATGTTGTTCTTTTCCAAAAGGAGGGCCATTTGATCTATAGTCTTCTTCATACATGAACTTTCGGGATGAAAGCCACGGTTACAATAAGTACATTTAGATTTTTGGTTACCTTCTTTGCCCTTTTGCTTGGATTTTGAACTGGATGGTGCATCCGTTTGCTTGCCTTTGTCTTTTTGCTTGTGAGGCTCGAATTTGGGATTCTCCTTCTTTAGCTTTCCTTTACCATTCGAGATCTTGGGTCCTTGAACAAATAGGGCTGAATCTTTGGAGCTTATGGACCCCATTTGAATCAACTTGTCATGCTCTTTCGTAACGGACTCAATGAAGGCATTCAAGGTAGGCATCTTCCAATTCGGGGTAGTTAGCCAACCGGAATTGAAAGTAGAGACAAATACCGAATAATCTTTCCCAAGCTTGCTTAGAATGGAGAGGATCAACTGTTTATCCTCTTTGATAACACCACTGTTCTTCAATTGCAAGTTCAAGTTCTTGAATTTTGTGAAGAATTCATTGATGGTCTCGAAATTCTCAGGATTAAGGCCAATCAATTCATTCTCTAATTGAAAATCCCTAAGCTCATCCTGCTTGCCGAATAGTGTTTCAAGTTGCTCCCATATGGCTTTTGGAGTCTTCAATCTGCTGAGATGGAAGTGAAGATCCTTGGAGATGGAGAGACAAAGAAGACCATAAGCTTCATCAAGCTTGTTGTAGTGTTTGGTTCTTTCTGCTACATTGTTTGGCTCCAATTCAAGACCAAGAGTGACTCGGTAGTAACCTTTTGAACGTAATATGATCTCCATATCATCTTTCCAATCAAAATAATTGAATGGGGTGAGGATAGGCTTTGAAGAAGAGTATTCCATTGCAAGGATTGAGTCAACTGATGAAGAGGAAGCTTGCATGCAGACTATAGCGAATGCAAATGCTGTAGAAAGGCTTGCATGCAGAAAGTAGCGAGTGCAATTGGAGGAGACAATAAACCTGCAAATCACATCAAAACAACCACAATAAGGTCGAACAATCCACCCTTTGAGAGTTGCATCACACCTGGGATTGGATTTCAAGCAATGTTGAATAGGTCCAATGTATCAGATCCAGGAATTATGTGGTAACTCAAGCTTCTGGAGTGGTATTGGAATATTTTTCAAGCTTTGCATGCACAGGAGCGAATGCCCTTGAGATATCTCATGCCAAACTTTTTGCAATTTTTAGCAATTCAGTCAAATCTTCTTGTATAAACACCTGTAGAAAAGAGATCTTGTCCCTGCAATGGCTCTGATACCATGTAAAATTAGTCACAGCAGATCTAATGAACAAGTAAATCAATCACAACAGATGAACATAGAAAATATGGTGCAAAACTGTGCAAAACATGCAGCAGTGCTCTCTATCCCAGAAAGGGTGAATGAATTACAATACAAACTGTCACAATGACTGATCAATTCGAATTGCCTAAGGAGGTCATTCGTAACACTGAAATGGAGTAGCTTGACTCTATCTAGGAGTCCTCATCAATCATCGGTGGTGCTCATCAATCACAACAACCAGTCATCCAGGTGTCAAACTGAGTCTAACTGAGTGTAATAAATGTAACTGAAGTGTGTAGCACTGATATAGGATCTGGAGGCTCAGTGGGGGCGCATGGGAGGCTAACTGAAGTCAGAACAAGTCACCTAATCAAACTGGAGGTCAAACGGAAGTGATACAGTCAGTCGGGAGTGAAACTAGCCTCAAATCAGGGAGAATCGGAGCTAACTGAATGTAACTGGAGTGAATCTGCAGTGGTAGGTGAACAAGTGCGCCCTTCTCTGGCAGTAGGTGAGAAGAGGGCGCCTTTCAGCTTAGGAGGGCTAAAACTCTGTGGTAAGTGGCTCCCGGGTGCTAGAAGAAGGTGGATAAGGTGCTGGAGGCATCAAACTGGTGACTGGGATGCATGCCTGTGCATGCAAGATCCTGAAATAGATCATATCCTGAAATAGATCATGCAAGATCCTGAAATAGATGATGTATCCCGAAATAGATGATGTGGATATCCGAACAGGATGACCAATGCACCTGAATATAGTCTCAGTCTTGGAAAAACGTCTCTGGTGAAGAATATATTGGCCTTCCAAAACAACCACTCAGTCAGTTTTGCACCTAAAACTGGCCTAAATGGCTTTAGGAAAATGCCCACCATTTCTCACTAGTGAGGGATTAAATTATTATGACAACATAAGATTTTAGGTGGATGATTTATGCACTTTACCATTGAATCATTCTTGATAAAATTTCTATGGCAAAGAAGATAATGGCCTGCCAAAACAACCAATCAACCTGTTTTGCACCATTCCAGAAAATGCTCGCCATTGGAAAAAATGGCTAAGTACTGAAAAAATGGCTCAAGTGGCTTTGAGAAAATGACCGCCATTTTCTCACAGAGAGAGATAAAATTATTTTGAAGGCACCATCATGTAGGTGGATGATCAATGCACCTGAATATAGTATCTGTATTGGAAAAAAGGATATGGTCAAGAATATATTGGCCTTCCAAAACAACCACTCAGCTAGTTTTGCACTTAAAACTCCCTAAATGGACTAAGGAAAATGCCCTCCATTTCTCACCTTTGAGGGATTAAATTATTATGACACCATAAGATTTCAAGTGGATGATTTATGAACTTGACCATTGACTCATTATTGAAAAAAATTCTATGGCAAAGAAGATAATGGCTTGCCAAAACAACCAATCAACCTGTTTTGCACACTGCCAGAAAATGCTCGCCATTGGAAAAAATGGCTAAGTACTGAAACACTATCTCAAGTGGCTTTGGGAAAATGACTGCCATTTACTCAATGAGAGAGAAAAAAATATTCTAAAGGCACCGTCCTGTAGGTGGATGACTAATGCACCTGAATATAGTCCCAGTCTTGGAAAAGAGGCTCTGTTCAAGAATATATTGGCCTTCCAAAACAACCACTCATCCTGTTTTGCACCTAAAACTGGCCTAAATGGCCTTAGGAAAATGCTTGCCATTTCTCACCTTTGAGGCATACAAAATTTCTGAGACCGTAATATTTTAGGTGGATGATTTATGCACTTGACCATTGACTCATTCTTGATAAAAAGTATATGGCCAAGAAGATAATGGCCTTACAAAACAACCAATCAACCTCTTTTGCACCATGCCAGAAAATGCTCCCCTTTGGAAAAAATGGCTAAGTACTGAAAAGATGGCTTAAGTGGCTATGGGAAAATGAATGCCATTTCCTCACCGAGAGAGAGAAGATTATTATGAAGGCACCATCCTGTAGGTGGATGACTAATGCACCTGAATATAGTCTTAGTCTTGGAAAAAATGCTCTTGTCATAAAATAAAAATGATAAAAATGATTAAAAGGATCAACCTTGGCCAATAAACTAAAAAAATAAAACTTGAGGTTTGGTAGATCTGGGTTTAAGATCGATCTATGCATTTTAAAAAAAGTGATAGCTTATGTCTATGTACTTTTTAATGTCAAAGTACAACCCATTTATAAAAAGTGATAGCTTATGTTTATGCACTTTTTTTAATGTAAAAGTACACCCATTTATAAAATTCCCTTCGAGGCCAAGGCCTGAAAAATATTAAAAGTCAAATGTCAGCATAGGGAAATGTGCATGCCCAAGTCATGATATATGACCTGGAAATGCACTCAAGTCCTACGTTTTGTTTCTGAAATATTATGTGCGTGCATAATTTATTTGAGTATGAAATACAGTCTGCGTGCATCACTTCTGCTTCGAAACCTAGACAACTAGGGTCGAAATTGAAACAGGGGCATCCTCTACCATAGGCACAGTTGAAACGGGGGCATCCTCCTCCGCGACCGAAGTTGAAACACGGGCTTCCACAAATGATATGTTCATAGTAAAAAAATTCTAGCAGTATTCTGATGCATGGAGAGATTAAAAGAATTGGCCATTAGGTATGGAAACTATCATGAGGAAAGCATAAGTTTTCAAATTTTTGTTTGGAATGTTCAGTTTTGTTGATGAGTAGATAGATGAGGCAATTTTGAATTATGATGCTGGGAATATGGAATTGAGAATTTTTGGGAAGCGGGTATATCTCAACCCTGATTTGGTTTCCCAAGATACATATATTCCATGCAAAGGGGGAGCGATTTTAAGCTCTTGGAAAATCCCCATAGAGAATAAGAACCAGATGGCCAATAAAATTTGTGGGAAAAAAGTATCTGTTCCAAGGAATTATTTCGTTTAAGAATGCAGGATGTCCCTCCTGGAATATACAAAGCATTGATTCAGATTGTCCTTAGGACGATTTTGAATCATCACAGGAAGGACATTTCAGGTGAATGTATGAGGGTAATGATACATTGGGTTGAAGATAGACCTGTAGATATTCCTTATCTTTTGGCTAAGAAAATCCACTCTACCCTGCAATGAAGGAAATTGAAGAAGGTTAAATTTAGTTTCCTGGGCACACTTCAAAAAATAATTGATTTATGTCAACTCCATGCTACTGAAACAAAGATTGGTGATATCAATCAACATGAAAATATATCTTTGCCAAAACCACCTGTTCATAAAACATACTTTAGGCACTAGCAATTTTGAACCCAAAATCCGATGGCATAGATGTCCGATTTATGACATCATGCTGTCGACCATCCGACCAACATCATCTTTTTTAAATGTCGGTGGCACTTTGGTGAATATCCGACATTAAAATGAACTCGTCGGATATCCGACATATTCTGGTCGGATATCTGACAAGTACTCTTTTACCATATCCGTCGCATATCCGATAGGCATAACCTTATAGCAGGTCGGATATCCGACATTGTGGTATGGCAAAGGCATTGTATATCCGATGTACTTTGCATTGTTACAAGTCATATATCCAACGCCTTTAGCCGTCGATGGTATGGAAAAGGCGTTGGATTCTTTGTAAGGGTAAGTCAGATATCCGACGTACGTTGCATTGTTAGAAGTCAGATATCCGACTCCATTAGCCATTGGTGGTATGGATAAGGCGTTAGATATTTGTAAGGGTAATAGTTTACTACACTGAATCATTAAACCATTAAACCATTCATTCATTCAATAGGCTAAAAATCAGGCACGACATTATATTATCAAAATTAATTACACAATATTTCTTCAGTCACTTCTTCCTAATTTTTCTCCTCTTTACATAATCAACAAGAAGCCCATCTTCTGGAATGTCGTTCAGTTCTTTGTGCTTCATCAACTTGCCATGATGTCTTCCTAGTAGAGTGCTCATGACGTGGATTTTGCGGCAAGGGTTCGGATTAGCTGCAATAATGTGAAAATGTTGCATTGATATATTTTCTTATTATAATGACAAGTATTTCATTTAAAAAAAACATTACAAAGGTGTTTTTTTACCTATTGTGGACACATCATGTTCTTCATATTCTTGTCCAGGCTCAACCTGTACAGTGTGACCCTCTACATGCTCTGCAGTTGAAATATGGAGAAGTACAATTAATGTTCACCATCTACAATGCTATATATAAAATTGTAGTATATGAATAAATTCATTACCAGGATTCGAAGCATGATCTTCGATAGGTTGTTGTCCATCCTCGACATTAAGGGGATCATTGCTTTCCTACCATAAACAGAGTCAATATTTTATGTCAATTATTTATAATGATTAGATTGCACAAGTAATAAATCTTCATTAAACTATATAGATTTTATATACCTGTGCACCAGATGGATCACCAGAAGACAGTGTTTGCCCATAAATTTTTTTTTGGCATTCAACAACAGCTTCAAAGTCATGCTGGAAGCCGAACTTCAAGTATTCCTCAATGGGCACTTCTTTGAATTGGTCGGCCTGCATGTTTGCATAATGTCATTAATTTACATTTTGCGGCGTAATAAAACGAAAATAATTTGCAATTTATTATTTGGATGCATTATTGGTTTTTCGATACGTACAATTTGTGCTGCCAAATTCGAATAACCACCAGGCCCAAGCTTGTGCTGACCAACTTTTTTCTAATATTTCCTTTGTGGCCTTTGATGTGTCTGAAAACCTATGCAAGTGTTGAAATACGTTAGATGTTCCAAATTCGATGCAGATGATGATGATGAAGATGATGATGATGATGATGAAGATGACGATGATGATGACGACAAGGATGATGATGATGATGATGATAATGATGATGATGATAGTCTAACCATGCCAAATTTGAGTCCAAGATAGCACATATTTAAAAAAATTCAACGTTGGCCCCATGTAGCACATTAATTAATCTATAGGTATGGTTTTTGATGCTCGAATTGTTAATGTCAGTCATGTTTTATTTTGGAAACCCTCCCACACCATCAATGCATGCGTCTAGTCTAACCATGCCAAATTTCAGTCCAAGCCAACACATATTTAAAAAATTTCAACGTTGGCCCTATGTAGCACATTAATTAATATATAGGTATAGTTTTTGATGCTCCAAAGGTTAGTGTCAGTCATGTTTGAGTCTGGAAACCCTCCCACACAGTCAATGCATGTGTCTAGTCTAACCATGCCAAATTTCAGTCCAAGCCAACAAAAATTTAAAAAATCTCAACGTTGGACCCATGCAGTACATGATCAAGCACGCCATTTGGGTTAGCATGATAATTGTGCATTTCCTTACTTAGCTTCTCTTTGTTTCGAGAATAATTTAATAGTCTCTTCTAAACAGGGCCAACCATGTGAAGGTGGAAGCTCCTATGCCCCCCCCTCACATCATTCTCAATTCCCCATAACCCGACAAAACCTATGTAAAAAAAATTAAATATGTTTTTTGTCATACTTTATAAGAAGCAATGTTTCTAATTATAACATATGCCAACATAGAGGAAAATGGAAAAAACACTAAGAAACAATTAATTTATACGTACCAATAAAATTCAATATTTCTATCGCAATATTAAATCAAAATATATAGAGTAGATATATTAATAAGGCATACTTCGTACACTTCAATGGACTTAATCATCATATTCTTCATCCAAGTCATCATCTGTATCATCCGATCCAAATTCAACGTTTTAAGGATTGGCCATATCATCATCATCATCGATGTTAGTCACGATCATCATGTCATCGTCGATATCATATTCATGGACATTGTATGCTACATCATCTAATTCAACTAATTATTCGACATCTTCTTCTGGAACATGATCATCTAACTCATGTTGATCATCTTCAACATCGTCTTATTCTTCGAGACCCTCTTCATTACCTTTCTCTACGTTATACTTTACCGGCCTTCCCCTTGGATTGTGTCTCACAACAAATGACCAAACCGCTCTACTTGGAACCTCAGAGTAAAAATAACTGTTCACATTATGTTGGAAGAACATAGGGCTCCGTTCCTGGCTCAAACAACCTTGTAATAACCATGGTAAATCCATTATCATGTTCAATAATAGTTTTATCGGGATCACATTGATTCAATCGTAACCTGTACCATTTGACAACGAACAGAACTACATTGAAGGAGTTAAAGTCACACTGAAGAATATCTTCCAAATACCCATAGTATCAATTTTCTGAGAGTTATGGATGTCTGTCACTTCTAGAGGAAACATTGGTCACCTCAAAGATTGCAGATATCCCACAATCTGATGTTTTCTTCGTTTCATCCAACTTTTTGATGCAACATCTACAACCATTGCACCACATAGCCTTATGGTGTTTTACCTACAACAATCCATACATGAAAAGATTACATAATGATCCAATATTTATGATTATCTGCATGTATTCATGCCATAAAGGGAAAAAAATCAACGTGTACATCAATATGTTTGCAAAAAGAATAAATAGTGTGGTTGATTAATATGCTTATCTGCTTATCTTTTAAACCACATGCTAAATCTATTTCGCTTTGTGTAAGATTGGTATCTCCATTGCGATGTGTTGCTTTAACCAATGAAGCCACACCTTCCCATGATATTCCATGACCATATTGTTCACATCGTTCAATCCATACCTTCATCCAGTCAAGATTGTTTGGAAAAATCTACACTTGAAGTGAGTGAACTTAAAGAAGAGTTGAAAAAAATACCACCTGTTTTGAATATACCATAAATAAGGACAGAAATGGGACCTTTACAGGTATTGGAGAAGAAATTGAAAGAAAATGAACACTTAATACAAGAATATCAGTTGAAGATGAAAGAGTGGGAGGGAATACATGGACAAAAAGTTGGAGAATTAGAATCATTAATTTCTAGTTTGAGAAAAACCATTTCTAAGCAAGTTGATAAGCTAAGAGCCAAAAGGTTTGAAAGGATCTCTAAATCATCGGAACTTAAAAACCAAAGGAGAGGAAACACAATTGACAGTAAAGAAGGTGGTGAGGGTGAAGGTAAGGGTACCAAAGGAGACGAGGGTAAGGGTAAAAAGAAAAAAAACACATACAGGTACAATGTCCTTAGAAGAGTGAGATAAGTCCTTATCAAATCGAGAGAAGATGCTATAGGAATGCTTCTCAATGATAATTTCTCTAGGTGATGTGTTTGGTTCATCACCATTATATAAAGAAATGAAAGAGAAGATGGATGAAAAAGATGCAAAAATAAGAGAGCTAGAATAAAAAATCTTGGATGACCGAAAAGTTCAACATTTGGGATGTGATATGGAAATTGAAACACTTAAATCCACAATTTCTAATTTGCAGAAGGAATTACAGGATCCAATTGCTGCAATGATGGCAATTCCTGTCGTTCCCAATGAGACAGAGTCAAGGGAAAAAGAGCAGGAGAAAGAAAAAAAGAAACTGACAGTTGAATTGGATGAAGTTACCAATCAATTGAAAAATATGAGACATCAATTGGAAGGTAAGGAAAAATAAGAATCAACGAAGTATATGAAAAATGTGGAAATGTTGAATAGGCTGATGGAAGAAAAAAGTGTCTTGCTTGGAAATTAAAAAAAAGTTACACGGAAAGTTAAAGAACTTGAAAACAAATTACAAAATGTGCCTCCTACAGATTCAAAAGAATCATAGTCTTCTACGAAAGGAAAGAGAGACCATACAGATTTGTCTTCTTCTCAAGAGGATGGATTGCAGCCATCTCAGAAACATGCTAGACATGTATAAATCATTGTATATATGTCTCTATCAACAGATAATGAAAAATGCATTTTTGTATGATGGGGTTTTCTAAATTCTAGCTCATTTTTAGTTGTCTTACTTTTTATGTTGTTGTACATTAGTGAGTGATAGAAAATATATTCCATTGCTTATACACCCAGGGAAGTTTTTAGAGCATTCACAACTGTCCAAATATTTTTAATATCCTTTTTCATATATTGTCTATGATGACTTGGTGAATTTCGGCAGTAACAATGGACGGTTGTGCTCGATTTCATTTCTATGAAATAACAATTATACTGTTCTTTTCTTGGGTAAACAAAACTATAACTACACATGTACTAGAATGCAACCACAATAGAATGAATTTATGGTGAAATCTCAGCAAATGGTTATTTTTCTCCTCAGAAAACTCCAAGTTTTTATTTCCAGAGAGAAATGGCAATACAATGCTTATAGGTGCATACAATATTAGAAATTTTTAGAAATATATCCAACAATCTTCAAAATATCTCTAAACTCCAATATATCATCAAAATAGGTCTCTTAATACATTAAGACCATAAGAATGCCATATCATTACGAATGTTCTATTCTTCACCACTTTGCATACAATGTTGCTTTATGATCATTTTGGACTTTTCTCTTTTTTGGTTGTCTCTTGCTTTATGATCAACACCCATTTTAATATGATTGTTAGCTTCCATCACTTGGATGGCAAGAGCTGTCCCTTGAATTTCTTGTTCTTCAATAGTTTGCTCTGCCCCATTTATAGAGGATGAAAGACACCTTCTATTATGAATCATAGATTCCATCAATGGCATATCAACAGTGGTTTCTCCATTCAATTCTTGTATTTGAATGGTATCCAATGCCTCTTTTCTCGAGGCTGAAACACCCAAATTTTTATTGTTATTGTCATCAATCATCATCAGGGTATCATAATCAAATTCCCCTTGCATTTGTTTTGTTTGATCACACTAGCCTGGCTCATTTCCTACGATCAGTGAGGTGGACAAAGTCAGAGTTCAAGAAAAAGTTGTACCTTCAACCACAAATCGACTAGATTGATTAATACATGCTGATATTTTATGATTTGAATGAATATAATACTCACTATTGGAGGGAAAGACAAGTTGTTTTTGTTTGTTTGTTTTAACACCATTTTTTTCTTTGTGCTTTCCAAAGTGATGTGATTCATGATAAGCCTCTTCGTTATATTTGCTGATTGGTTTTGATCTCGAAAGATAGTTATTGCACTGGGAGGAAATATTAATAATTAAACACACACATTATGACTCCTCACACTATAAAATGAAAATCGAACCAGATAACATTTAAAATTAGGACAAACTTACTGTTGGTGGTGCAATTAATGATTTCTTAGACTGTTTTTCCCATGAGTTAAATAGTTGTTCCACTTGTTGAAAAGTGACATCAAGTAAACATGATGCCAATTGTGTTGTAGTTTCCTTATTCGATTGATTTCTTGACTTATCATATTCAACACGAAGTTGAATTCTAATATTTGAAGGCAAGAATTTTCTTTGTCTAAAATTTTGGAAGGTACCTTCTGATCTTATAAAAACCTTGAAAAATTGTGCTCTCATCTCATTTAAAAGACACATTCTATCATGTTCAAATGTGCTTCTATTCTCCCTATGGATTCCTCTTCCTTCTCCTTGGTTGCTATTTAAAATTTTCATTTCTCTATGCTTATGCTCCATTACTTCATTCCTTAACCATCCCAACATATAAGGACGAATAGATTGTGTCATCTCAAGAGAATGGGCCCCTTGGACATGCATATAAGGAACCATGTCATCTCCTAAACAACAAGAACACAACCAAAGCAACTCACTTGCAAGGAATCCAATCCTGCAATGACAATGGATCAAAATGTTTATCATGAATGAAATGATACCACCATTCAAAATAGATAATATGATAAAACCGACGTACCTTTTCTCATATGCATATACATCATCCCGCCTACACCCTTGTAGTTGCAACATGTGGAATTCTTTATAACACTTCCACATCCTCACCAACTTTTTATTCTTCTCTTCATCTAGTAGGCCTTCAATAACCTAGAAACAATACATAAGTTTCAATGCATATGAATAAATACTAAGTTTTATGTTAAAAGTAAATAACACTGAGAGCCATTCAACAATAGTCAAAACATAATAACAACATCATTTATTATTAGTCAAGGCCCACATAAAAAATAATTGATAATTGATATGTTAACATAATTATTAAAACTTTAAAATTCCCTCATGTCGAATGAGGATATTTTCTGATGCTAGTCCATCTGATTTCCCATAGTTAAGATCATTGTACTGCTAGATTTTATGATGGTATGGTTCTCCTGGATTACATGGAACACCAATTTTATCCATCTCCTCCCAAATTTGAACAAATTTTGTTTTCTCCATGCCTCTAGTTGGATGAACCTTGTCATAATCTTGTGCAATTATTTGAATTTCACAAAACATCTTCAAAAATTTTCTAACCCCAGCATGGCGAGAACAATATACAAGCTTGGACATTGAGCCAGGAGTCAACTTTAATTGGCACCAAATTTTTTAGAGGGTAGGAATTAGTGAAATACTAAGACGCTTAATTTATAGTTAAGAACTAATCATGAAAGTGTGTACCTTATCATCATTTCTTCTATCAATGGGATAATTCTTCACAATAGTAATCTTTATACTAGATAAGGTTGGTTGAATGTTTATAATATGCGCATCTAATGTTTCTTCTCATACTTTGCTTGGTTCCAAAGAGGGATTCAACTCCTACAGTAAATTTCAAGAACATAGTTAGATTAGGAAAGTAATGGCAAGTGATATAAACATAAATTTCAAAACTTGTAATAAATTTGCATAGCTTACAAGGAGCAATTATGTTGACATTGCATAACATTCAGAAACACTATGGATAGTATCTCCTTCTTCAATGTTGATTTCATCTGTAACCATGTGTATCACTTTTTTATGGCATGTGCAGCAAGGACAAAAAATATTTCCCATTGGAGAAACGCTATTATTGCACACTAAACTACATATGGCCACTAGATCATGACACTCAAACTAATTAATTTTCACAACCCTTCCATCTACCATATTGATGCCATCTTCTGAAAGCTTATTATCTGTTTCATTAAGTTCTCCTCATTTTCAGGATCAACAACATGTGCTAAAACTTGTCTATATTCTTCTTTTCCATCCCATTTTCCAAGGTTTACACAAGACATCCAACCATTGTATTCTAGTAACTCAAATAATATCTCACATACCTTCCCACCTCGATCATAATGCACGCGAGAATCAATACCAAGTTTGAAAGAAACTTCATTGACTATAGTTCCCGACCTCTTTTCAAATGATTCAACCATAAAGAAAGCATATGACTTTACTTGCTTGACCCTAACTCCATATGTGAAACCATCAGTTCTCTCCCAACCCATATCAATATCCTCGGCTTCTTTGCTCCACTTTTTCATTTTGCTACAAATTGATGTTGGATTAACCCCCTTTAGTACACCATGAGCATCAATTATCTTCAGACATTGCAAAGCCTTATGAGTCATGCTTGATTCGATAAATATTGAAGCCATGTTCTTCGACATAAAATCCTTACGAATATCTACCACAACAATTGATTGAAGTTTATCAAGCAATCCATCTAGATGTTCAAGAACATCCTCAATTTTAGATTCTTCATTATAGTTTTTTCTCATGAAGTACCCAATTCCAACAATAATGTCATTTTCATCTACATCTTCAAGTGATTTTCCAGAAAACCATCTCCCAATTTCTTTAAATTTTATCTTCCCCTCATTTAGTTTGTGGTTATACCATCCCGACCGCTTCTTAAGATGCAATAAGGATGTCCTTAAGCGGTTTCCTAGTGACCTTCCCTTAACATTCGTAGTTTCATTTGCTGAAAACCCTTCTGGCATTTCTACTACAACTTGACCAATTGTAGAATTTTTATTTTCTGTAGTTTCATTTCTATCCATTTGTTCATGAAATGCAATTATTCCAGTTGTTTAATGTCTTCTAGTTGCATCCAAGTTCCAAAGCGGTTCATGTTCCAATTGCTTCCCATTGGGTTCTACACTTTGATTCCCTTCATCAATAAATGCAGTCAAAGGCTCCCTAGGTTGTTGAGCAACACAACCTACACTTTGATCAGAGTGATTTGTAACAACAGTAGCATCAATAACTGATCTTTGAGGGAAAACTAGGGCTTCATTATGCAAAACTGGGTTCATTCTTTGGTACATTTTTTATTTTGCAAATCAACGTTCATTGTAATGGAAGCATGATTAAAACTTGTTATTTGAGGGAAATTTGAGACATGCACATTCTTTGAAACATAGCTCATTGTAGTGGCAGCAGGAATAAAATCTGTTCTTTGAGAGAAATTTGGGACTGACACATTCTCTGAAACAAAGTTCATTGTAGTGGCAGCAGGAATAAAAATTGTTCTATGAGGGAAATTTGTTACCCTCACATTCTCTGAAACATATTTCATTCTTTCATAAAGATTTCCACTTTGTGCATTAACATTCCCTTCAACTGCAATTGGAGACACATGTTTCCTCACTAGTACATTTGGACCAAATTCAGACTATAGGGTTCCAATGGATGTTGGAAAATTCAAGAGAAAACATAATTTATTTTATTTTATTTTTTGACCTCCTCGATATAATCGGTATTGCGACGTATTATCCTTTGTCATCGGTATTGCGACGATTAATATCATAATTTCACAATAGCGATGACATTCGATTTTGTCATTGTTGTGATGTCATAGCCTGTTCCGTCGTAATAACGGCGAAAACAAAAGTAACCGTTCACTTTTTAAACGTTTTTCCATAGTTTAAGGAAGTCAACATTGACTTGGTCAACTTTCGTCGGAATACTGTCGATTTAAAATTTATAAATACACTTCCATTTATAGTGGTTGTGACAATTCTTCTATATGAACGACGGTTTAGAAAGGATATAAGCTCTTATTGTCAAGCAAAAGGTGGATTTTTTTTATAATTATCACTATACTTTTTGTGGGAAGAATGTCAGAAAATATTATAGGTAGGGAAAGAGATGAAGAGGGTGAAAAGGGTGATGGTAGATGTTTTTTCCATTTCAGCAGTTGTTTTATGAGACGTCCCGTGAGAATTTTAATAACGACAACTAGAAAACATTGTAGGAAATATGGTCACATGGATGGGGGATTGGAGGAATATCGTGCCATGGTAATAGCTCTAAATATATATTAATTATATTTCTTAATATTCATTGTATTTGTACAATTTTATATTGTTTTAGTATCTGTTATACATGCACTAATTTTGCATGATTTCTTGTAATTATAAAGTTAGAGTTTCCCTTTAAAGTTTTGCAGAATGCCCCAAGTAGTAGTAGAAATGATGTTGTACAAGCTAAGGAACATGAAGCGAATAATGAAGATCAAGTTAATGATCCCATGGAAGTAGATGGAGACCATAACATAGTTGAAGATGATGGGACAAATCAAATGATCCAAGACTTGTTCGGTTAGCTAGATGAGGATGGGGACAATGATGGTATTTATGATGAACCTTTGATGGAAAATGCAAATAAAAGACTTTATAAACGGTCAAGAGCAAATCTTCTCTCCGCTACATTGCTTCTGATGAACTTGAAGGTTATGAATAATTTGTCAAACACTTGTATGACACATAACCTAAGGTATGTAATATGTTTCATCAGATATACATAAAGGTTGAACTTTTCACCTTTTTTTAACGTTAATTAATGTCTTAAATAAGAATGTAATATTTATGATTAATATTCTTTTCATTAACTAGTTAATTTTCATGATGTAGATTGTTAGGTGAATTTTTGTTACCATCGTCAAATATTTTACCTTGCACATATCAAGATTTACTTACCGTTATGAAAGACATTGGAATGGAGTATCAAAGTATAGATGCATGTCCTAAAGACCATATTATATATTATGGACAACATGCGTCAAAAAGTGAATGCACGGAATGCCATATTAGTAGATATTGAACTGATCAAGTAACAAAAATAGTTCCTCGAAAGGTTCTTCGTCATATTCCCATAATTCCACATTTGTAGTGACTGTTCAAGTGCAAAATCATAGCACAATTTATGGATTACCATGCATGGAATAGAAGTGGAGATGGTGTTCTTCGAATTCATGTAGATGGATATGCATTTAGGGAAATTGAGGAAAAATGGCCATATTTTAAAGATGAACCTCATAATATTAGGATTTCATTGACAACCGACGGTGTTAATCCATTCATAGAGCTTAGATATATTTATTCGGTGTGACCTATTTTTGTTATTAACAATAACATTCCTCCTTGGATGTCAATAAAGAGGGAGCACATAATGTTGACAATGATTGTTCCAGGTATTTGTCTATATTAATTTTTCGAATGTGACATTTTCATTTGTCTGATTTTTTGCATACTATTGTTTATTTATTTATTTACTTATATATACATATCATGGTAGTAATTATGTGTAATTTCAAACAATTAGGAAAATACCAAGTTAAAGATATGAATGTATATATCGAGCCTGTTATTGATGAGCTAATACAGTTATGGAACAATATAACTATGTATGACATCTGTAAACTAATTGGGAAAAATAGATTTCAATTTGGTGGAATGCTTGTATGGACAATTCATGATGCCCCCAGACTAACACATATTTGTGGTATGTATTAACGTTTCCTTGCACTTTATTACTTCTTAATTATTTTGAAGATATCATGCATGTTTTTTTAATAATCTATCGTATAATTGAAATTAATCCATATGTTGCAGGTCTTCAGACAAAGGGTAAATTTGAATGTCCAATTTGTGTTCCTAAGATGAAGTATCGTTATTCAAAATATTTAGGAAAGATGGTGTTTGATGAGTATAGGCACTTCCTGTCGAATTCCCATAGTTTTCATACTACGGAAAAACATATTTTCAATGGGAAAGAAGAGACTGGTTTAAAACCACGAAGAATGACACCTTGCCCATGGAGGTTGGAGTATAACATAAATTGTCAAGGTACGGAATTTGTTTATGTATTGTATATGTAATATTGTTTTGATTTTGAAATTATATTTTAATTATTAAATTTATTTATTGTGTTTGATAATTATTGTTTTCATTTGTTTTATTCTTCATCAATGTCGTCATTGTGAGGGTAGAAATAATGGGCTTCCACGATTAATGAAATGTTATCCCACTCAATTCATGAGGTTGCCCTACTATGAGCAGCTAAAAATTGCTCATTTGTTTGATACGATGCATATTGCGAAGAATGTGACATAAACATTATGGAGAATCATAAATGGCAGGAGGGATAAAGAAAAAATTGTCAAAATTTGTACTGACATTGAGGAATCCAATCATACAATGCGAAGTGTGATTCGATCAAATAACGATGGAGACCAAAGTAACCTTCCATGGTTATTAACAGAGCAGCAAATAAATGATGTAAAAGAGGTCATTCAAAGTATTAAATTTCCCACAATTTTTCCTTCAAACATAAATAATATCTTAACAAAGAAAGGTGAATTTGGTGGGGTTAAAACCCATGACTAGCATGCATTCATTAAGGTAATAATTTTTTTATTCATATTTATATATATTTGGCATATTTACCTTTTTGGATTTTTGTTTTATTTTTTTCTATTTTGAAACAAATAACGTTTCTTTTTTATTGTTACAGTATGTTCTACCGCTATCTCTCCCAGATGACTTTGACAACAACGTCAAACAAGTTATATATGATCTTGGCAAATACATGAGGTAAGTTATAGAGGTGACTAATATATATGAAAAATGTTTTTTCAATTTTTTCTTGTACTTAATGACATGTGTTTTAACGTTTATGTTTTGTTGAAACATGTTATTTTCTTGCATCATAATTTGTAGATGGTCGTCATTCAAAGAAATCCATCAAGATGATATAAACTATTGGAAGAGAGAAATCCCTCGACTAATGTGTGAAATGAAAAAGTTTCTACCTCCAACATTTTTCAATGCACAAGAACACTACCTCATACACCTAGTTGAGGAGGTTGAAATGTGTGGACCTGCACACACAAGGTCAATGTGGATGGTGGAGAGGCACTTGAAATCATTGAAGGCTTTAGTTAGACATAGAGCATGTCCCAAGGGTTCTATGATGAGGGGATATATGGTATATCAATCCATGGTGTATATTAGTCACTATATTCCTAAGTTAGCAGAGCGATCTATGCATGCAGTGGATTGTATTTGGGATGTGAACTCCATCACAAAATTTGAAGGGAGCAGTTGTTGGGGAAAGGAAGAATGAAGAGACTCAGAGGTAATTAAATTGTGTATATTTATGATACATACAACTTCTTTGTTTTTTTAATACATGTTCACACTCATTTAATATGTATTAATTCATCATTATTAATATTTACCATGGTTATAAGTAATTTCTAATATTGTTGATTTATGTTTTTTTGAGTCAGGTCATCAAGATTGGGAGGCACTGCATTTATACATTGCAAACAATCTTGACTAGATGAAGGTATGGGTTGACATATGTAAAGAACATCATGGTGGTAGGCTATCATGGCAACAATTGTATGAACTGGTTAGAGAAGCTGGTCATCATGGAGATGCTGATGTTACACAAAGGGAAAAAGATTTAGCATATGGTCTGAAAGATGGCAAGGCAAGCAAAATCACCCATTTTATACAATTATTTTATATTATATTAATGTGTCTGTAGGTGTGTTTTTTTCAGATACTTTCCAAGTTATATCAATATGTTTATTAATTGTCAATCCATGTTTTACATGTATCGGATATTGCAGTTGAAACACCACAAGGCTATGTGGTGCAATGGCCGTAAATTTCATATCAAAAAGTAGGATGACACCAGGAAAAATTCTAATAGTGGGATAACTGCAGTATTCCAGGTCACAAATGTTTCCTCTAGTAGAGACAGACATCCCTGAGAAACTGAAAATCAATACTATGGGTATTTGGATGATATAATTGAGTGTGACTTTAATTCCTTCAAATTAGTTCTGTTCGATGTCAAATGGTATATATTACTACTACATGGAGGTGGTGAGGAGAGAACTATTATTCAACATGCGAATGGATTTCCGATGATTAAAACAACATCGTTTGAAAATAAAAACGATCACTACATTTTTCCAAGCGAGTGTGAACAAGTCTTATACTCAAAGGTTCCAGGTAAGAGGGATTGGTCGTTTGTTGTTAGATATGATCGAAGAGGAAGGCCGATAAAGTAAACTATAGAGGAAGAAGATGATATTGAAGAAGATCAAGATGATGCAGATCAACCGAAGAGGGATGATGTGTCGATAGATGAAGAAGATGGAGAAGATGAACTAGGCGTAGGAGACGATGTAGTACCGGATCTTGATGAAGATATGCTCGAAACTGACATTGATGTAGATCATGATGATATCGACAATCCTCTGAACATTGTTTCTGAATCGGGTGTTGTAGATACAGATGTTGAGTTGGATGATGAAGAAGAATGATACATATATTAATTTGGACGAGGTACGTATCTATATATATGGTTAAGTTGTATGAATTATTCTCTTTATATAATTTACATATGTGGGTTTATTACATTTTTATAAGTTTTATGCAATTTTTTATATCCTATGTTATATGTTTTTTTTTGTAGTTTCTATGCTCGAATCTAATTAGTATGTTGCTTTCGATTATTTTATATTTTGTAGATCGGGTATTAGTGAATTGAGAGAGTTGTGAGGGGGACGAGAGAGGCCATATGAGCTTCCACCTTCACATGGTTGGCCTTGTTCAGTAGAGAATAAATTATTCTTGAAACCAAGAAAAGCTCATTCATTTTTATACCATTGAACCTTGGTTTTAGACGACATTTCATTTTGAAATAGTTGATGAAGCTTGCACAATTTATCATGAAGTACCTATTTATCGACATTATTTCCCTTGCATTAGATGCGGGAATGTGAATCTCAAACCAAATTTAAAAGGAACAACTAAAATACATTGTACTGTCAGTAGACGTGACCAATGTCAATGACCTTTGAACAGGGCCAATGTTGAAATTTCCACAAATTGTTTCAGTATGCACTGAAATTTGACCTGGGAAGACTGTTCGCATGCCTTCACGATATGGGAGGATTTTCGGACTCAAAGACGACTCACCCAACCAATAGTACTATATATCACTGATGACATGAGAATGGGGTTAATATCAGAAAAAAAAAACATTTGTGGGATATCATTTTGGGCCCTTTATTTGGTTCTAATCAAATAATATTAGGGGCCCCAACTCTCTCTTTTCCATTGTGTTTGACATGGGATTACCTCCATTCATTCACAATGACTTTGTTTGCACAAAGAATGACCCATAGGCACAAAAATCAGTGCTTGATTCATTGTTATTTTTCTATTTGTTTTGGGTTTGAATATCTAAGGGCTTGATATTATTTTGGATAACTATTGTTTCTCATGAGCATAGCTTAACCCAATCCAAGCATTGAATTTCCAATCACTTACAAGCTTTGATGAAAACACCTCTTTTCCTCATATTTGGTTATATATATATATATATATATATATATATATAGATAGATAGATAGATAGATAGATAGATAGATAGATAGATAGATAGTAGGGGAAGAGTATGATCAAGATTGAGTATCCTTATTTGGTCCGTTTAAATCCCACTACTCATTTAAATTTGGACCCATTCATAGGCATTACGCCTCTGTCATGTTTTTGATTGCTATGCTATACAATGCTTAATATAGTAGGGGAAGATCATGATCAAGATTGAGTATCCTTATTTGGTTCGTTTAAAGGCCACTGCTCATTTAAATTTGGACCCATTCATAAGCATTACACCTCTGTCATGTTTGTGATTGTTGTGTTATACAATGATTAATTAGAATATGTCCTATATATGAATCCTTGTCCTTTCATGTAATATAATAATATAGTTATCATGCATACAATTGGAATCCTTGGATTACAACGCAAATGACTTGAGCTCCATAACTAATTCCACTTGCTTACCATTCACTATTTACACACACAATTGATTCCCTTTCCTACTTTATTGCATACATGACTGATCTCCTTGATTTACATCATGTATCCCCTCACTCATTTGCTATTTCCCCAATGATCTATGAATGGATCTTGAATCAATGCATTAGATACACACATTATTTTTCTTCAAATGCAATTCATTTAATATATGATTGCTTGAATATGTTGGACTAAAAGGATAACTGTAAATTGCATCTACATTTGTATTTGAATTATTAGACGAGCTTCTGGATACGTGGATCATATGACCCAAGAAGAGGATAGGCCAATAAGGATAGATATGTATGGAGTGAAAGCATGAGAAAAATAATAAGATTTTCTATACATTTTGGTGCAAATTCAGATGAATTTTCTCAATTATCCAAAAAGTGCCATTTTTACATAGGTGATCCAAATTCCCAATCACTAAATCTCCCTTTTCCACCTAGTTATTAGATTCACCCAAATATATATGAAATTAACCCATATATATCACTTGCTAATGATGGATGTTGTAATCTAGATCTCACTCCACCTTTCATTGGTAATAGTGGATGGGGTAACTCAAACTTAGGTAAAGTGCCATTTGTGTAAGTTCCATCTATACATCATCTAGGTTCTTCATAGGATCATCTTGTATCCCCTATTGTTATGAAATTTGTGGTTATTCCTCCCATTATTGATCAAATTGCTACTTCACTCCACCACAACCGTGTTTCCTTTGAAACTCCACAGTTTAGATCAAGCATGAGTATGGTGATTTTATTTGAGGATATGCACCCAAAATCATATGGCCCTGTAACATCCTAATAATTTCATAAAAATTTAAAATTTTTATATCAACATTAAATGTTAGAATTGCAATGCGGAAGTAATAAATGCTTATTCAGGTAGTATTTAATAATAGGTCATTAATGCAGAAAACAAATTAACTACTGTGTCCTTTTTAACTAATGATGTTTTGTGACAGTGACACGTCATAATTTAAAATAATTGATTACGACACTAGTTTTTAATTTTATTTGTAATAACTGAAATATCAACACAATTATAAGACAAAGTTCTCCTTGACAAGGTACTGACAGTTTTAATTTCAGGATGAAGATGAAAGGGGTCCCTCGAGGTGCCCCGAGGCTTACTTAGCTATTTAAGCTAAAGCATTTGTACCCGTCCTTCGTGCGCAGATTCGCAGGTAAGAGAAAACGTCAATTTAAGAGTATTTGATAACCGTCACTAAAAGTAGTACTGCTAGTACTCCAAAGCTTTAGGTATGGTTTTCTTTTCATTTTCTGAGTGAATTATCTTGACTAGATTAAATGCTGCAGAAATCGTAGATTCTAAGTATTAATGTTATTAGATTTCTACATCTAAGGGCTTATTAGTTCTTCCGTGTTATTAATTCGTGAGTGATTGCAACTTTGTATGATCCTTTGTAATGTCGACTTGTGAAATATCTAACGCATTGAAACATGGTCCCAAGCAAACAATAGTAAGTGCGACAATAGCATTTCTAGGTCTTTTATTACCTAAACAATTACATTAGTAATGTAATATTCACTACTATCCTATCATTGTAATTATAGTGGTTCTACCAGGCCAAAAGTAAACTATAGGGAGTAATCCCTTTTAATCTATGAATTTTTATAATAGGAAACATACTTTTTATAACATGTAATATGTTTGAAGAACTTTATAGTATTCAAGGCCGAACCTAACCATACCCTAAGTATCATATGCGACCTACGTTAATTTAACCAATAGAACTACGTTAAGCATAAAATTAACTTAACAAGGAACCTACGTTATGCATACAACCATATATATATGATTTATGACTTTGGTATGGTAGAAATGTGAACATAATACACGTTGTTTCCCAGGTTTTTGCATATTGATATGAAGGTGTAATAAATGCTTGGCATACAAGTTGATGGCATTGTAAAAGATTGGGCTTGTTGTTAGGTCTTTAGGCTATAGTATTAATGGTAACAATTTGAAATTGTGAACGTGTATGAGCTAGCACGTGGAAGTAATTTGTTAACGCTGAGTTGTAACAGCCTCAAGCCTGGAAGTCGACTGAGTTGGCAACAATGATAGCTGGGAAATTTAATGCATAATTAATGCTATGACAGTCCACTCTCCAACGTGTCTTCCCCGGTGGTAAACCTCCATCGTCGATCTATGGTGTATTGAGATTGCAAAGAACCCTAATGTAACCTACAAGGCATTGAAACACTTTCTTGACAATCGTTTCGATGGTAGTGGTTTAGAGGGAGGACGACCGACCAAGTGGTCCTAGGGTTTGATGTTTTTGGCATTCCTCAGGCTCGAACCTGAGACCTGTGTGATAGAACTGCAATGAAGGTGATAATTTAAGCTTTGGTATTTCGGCGGAGTTTTACAGTAGCTTGGAAGTTTGGAGTATTGCATTTGTGTGTGAATTCTTGAGTGAGTAGAAGTTTAGGGTTCTAGAAATGTGCTTGGATGATTTGCAAGAAATGATACATTAGCTCTCCGAACTGGGTCCTTCTCCTTCAACTGGGCGGATTGATAATGTCGTCAATAAACCGGGAAACAGGGTCGTCGGACAGCGTCGGTAAGTAATGTTTAGTTAACCCTAGTTTTTCTTTTATATGTCAATCAACTTTCTCATGAATAATGTTTAACCCTGAATACGTTGCTCATCAGGTTGGCTCTCGACGAACGGCTTTGCACCTAGAAACGTTGATGGGGGAGCTACATCTTAACCACTGGTAAGCGTCGGTGGCACCCTACCTCGTGGTTCTCCTGGATTCGATTTTGGCCGACAGTTGCAAGTGTTGACAGAGGTTTTGGAAAATGTTTCTTGGAAATGGCTTTCGTCCAGCCTGTACTTTTGGAAACATTAATGAATCCTACTGCTAGGGTTTTATCTAGCGTAGTTGATGTAAAATATTCCTGAAAATTAAGGTGGGAAGTACCTTGTTGCGGTGAACTCGATAGGGATAACCCTCATCGTTTTTCAATGAAATTGACAGTGTTAAATGTTAAATGTTTAATGTTTTAAACTTCTAAATCGATGATGATTGAATGTACATCTATCTTATACCGAGAGTATGGTTGATAATTCAATGCCTCAGTGGATAGTTTTAAAGGTACTATGCGAATTAGGTTTTTAATTGGAAACTACCAAAACTTCAATGTATCACGGTATTGTGTCTGCGTCTTTTAATTAATAACTTTCTATTTAGGTTGATTGATTTTAATAGTTGTTCATCTTATGATTTAAAAAAGAACACGGGTTTGAGACGCAAATGGAAAATCATCTGAATTTTTATACTGGAACAAAACGAAGATGATGATGGTTTCTAAATAGTTTAAACTTGGATTTGTAAGAATTAGTTTGAATAAATAAAAAAAGGGTTGTTTAGCCGTGAACCTGTGGTGATTGCAATCGTAAATTTGAGTTTCTACTATTTGTGCGAAAACAATATTATCTTAATGAATTAGTATACTAGGGTTTGCGATAGCTATCTAGAAATTACATCTAGGTTTTAAACTATTGTTTAGTAAATGAGGCCAAGAGTAGAGGTTCCAAGTTTCTAAGTTTAAACTGGAAATAAAATGATAAAGAAAAACAGTACATCTTTTTTTCAGAAAATGATGACAATTTATACTTGTTAAAGTTCTGTACAGGATCAATTTGATTTTAATGACTAAATACTTCAATAAACAGAAGTATGGAAAAATGTGGATGAATAGTGGACATGGTAGCCATTTTCAAGGAATTACCTGTGAATAAATGAGAACCTTAGTTAAAGGAAAAAAATGTTTACTGTCAAGGTTCAGTAAAGATGTTTATTGTTACACTATTTCTGAAATGATACTACTGCAAATCTAAGTTTAAGCACTTGTATTTAACATTGCAATCCTTGAAGTGCCTTTATGCAGTATTACTCTAATCATTCGAATACCATTTTGATCATTATCAATCCATCTAATTAATACCTATCTGTACTAGAGTATGATGCAAGACCAACATGTGGAAAAATACAGAGCAGGTCATTTAATCATTAATTGCATCTATCAATTCATTCTCATTCAGAAATCATTTTAGGTCAGAAAGTAAAGCAAATCATTCTGTGTGCCTGTAACTTATTTTTCCTACTGAACAATGTAAAACTTACTTGACTGAAATAATAACAGAAACATAGAGCCTGATAATTGGTAGGGCAACAAATCACCCAAGGAGCCTGTTCCACCCAACCTGCTCCTGAAAACAATCAATATGCTTGTCTTAGGACCCCCGAGCCTATTCACTGAACCACCAGGAGGAAGAAACTTTAGAAGCTTAGGGAATCCACTTGCAGCAGCAATCCAGTCTTAAAGACTTATCAGCCACAGGGACCTGCACTAGCACCTCTGGTTTCCTTCTCAGAAATAATTTGTAGACTCACAATTGCACTCTCACATAGCCTCCCTATTTGAATCTCTTAGTGATCATCTGATGCACTTGAGGAATATTTCTGCAAAAAATGTTGTAAGAGCTGCCTGCTCAATTCGAATTGCCTTATGTAGGCTTCCTAGGCCTTTTAGTGATTAACTGGTCATTAATGAGCTGACTGCTCACTTCCCCCACCAAGGGAATAATGCCAAAATTTTACGGTGTAGTTGTCCCATAACCAACAACTAGTGATGGAGTGCAAATGCTGCCATCTGTCCCATGTATTCTATCAGCTTCCATTCCTCCTAGTGGGTCAGTGAACACTCTTGTAACAACTTTCTTGAGTGTTTGTCTCCTTTTTTAATTTATTAAATAATAATAATAAGTCATTATAGTTATTTTTGACCAGATTTGGTCATAATTACAAAACTTTGTAATTATAATTTAACATAAAGTATTTTGCAAATAAAATAAATATCCTCAAAATTTGGGTAGGTGACAGGCCCTATACAATATGCTTTCGGTACTCAACATCCATCCTCCTCATATTCAGGTTTCTTATCATGCTTTCTCCACTTGTACCAAGGTTGGGTTTATTCCTAGTGACTTATCCATTAAAACAACTATGATTTAATCACTCGAATACTCTAAGCTACCATTAAATAACTTAGATATTGACATTAATTCCCTTAATAGAATTTTTCCATACCCAAGATACTCTAACTCATACATGCTATCATGCCAGTTCAAGAGGGTTCTAATGATTATAACTTCTAATAAAATCACTCTCCCGAGCTTATAACATTTAACATATATTCATTGAGGTTAAGCAGGATAATGTTCTTTATATTAAAACAACCATACATGACTATTCAATATTTCATTAATAATATAAGTCCCAACATGCCATGAAGAGGACCCTACACCATTAATGTAAGAAAATTGCACATTGTCAACCCACTTGGAAATTCAAATGTATTATTGGTCAACAATCTTGAAAATTGTATTCATGTTATCTTGCACACTACCATCATCTCACCATAGAGACATACCCCAACCATAATTCCATGATCATGAGGCCAATCTCCTTTCTTTATGACACAATATTTATCCTTTCTTTTTGACCTACCCTTAAGGCCCATTGTCCCAAATTTTCCTTTCTCAATGTTGGGATTGGACTTCATTGGTCCAATTATACCTCCATATTTAGTTGACCATGTCTTTATTCTTACAATTATAAACCACTTCACTTAGTGGTATGAATTTGTACCATTAAAGAATGCTAGAGATGAACATATAATTACTTTTGTGGACTAACATTTTATCCTAATTTGGTTTACTATAGGAAATCATTTTTGATAATGAGCCTACCTTTGTTTATGGTAAAGCTATTTAATTTTTCATCAAGTTGGTGTGAAACATTCAACCTCATACACATATTATCCCCAAGGAATTTGTGAATAAGAATCAACTAATAAGAATTTGGTCAAAATGTTAAAGAAATTCATAGGATAAAAGCCTCGTGAATGGCACAGTAAGCTTCCATATACCTTATGGGTTGGTTAGATTACTCTGAAAATGATCACTAGAGAGAATCCTTTCTAGTTTTTGTATGGACAATAATCCATTATTCCTATTGAACTTGATCTAGCCTCTTTATGCACCACTTTCTAGAATGAAGAACTAAATTCCCTCGAATTATCACAAAGGTTCCAAACTATGACGTCCTTAGAAGAACAATTTAAACATGTCTTAGTTAACCCAAAACATTGTAGTGAGTGTTTAAAGGCAATTTTGATAAAAAGTACAAAGCAAAAGATTTTGATGTAGGGTAGTGTGTTTTACTATGGGATTCTTCTCATTCCAAAAAGGGGAAACACACAAAGTTTTAGAAACTTTCTCTTGCACCATACATAATTGTTTATGCCACTGGAGACGATGCTTATTTACTCAAGGGTGAGCATGACATGATTTTCTCTTTCACTACCAATGGGTCTAATTTAAAGAATTATTTTGAACCCAACTTGGGGGTACAAAATTATTAAGATAAATTAAAAATATATATATAGAAAATGAATAAGTTATTTATTTATTTTTCAAATACCTTTTCCACATCGCTTTTAGTTATCTCCTTGCTTTTTCTCGCTTCCCAATTCTTCTATCTTATTTCAAATCATTAGTTTCCTTTCAGTTGATTTTATTTTGATTTCTCCCTTACTGGGATCCCATGCTTTATACATCCTTGACCTTAGGGGAAGAGATAATTACATCTCATTATTTGATAACAATGTTGGCATACCTTGAAAGTACCACAATAGGATTTAGGTTGGAACATGCCAAAGTAAAAATTATGTCAAGTATCATCCAAATAAACATTTATGTTGTTACAAGGGTTCAAAATTTGATCCCTAATATTATTGATCTATCCCATTCTTTGCACCCTGTGAAAATAAAATTTGGCATACTTTTCATGGATGATTACATTCCCTTCTTATGAAATTACATTGTTCACTATAAAAGAATGTTGTAAATTTTGTGCTTTCTTTGACCATCTCATATGTCTCAATCCTTCCCTAAGGTCATCATATTCCACTATTGATGAAAGTTATTGACACTAACACTATAGGATGTAGGTTGGAACATGCCAAAGTACAAATTTTGTCAAGTATCATATAAATGAACATTTATGTTGTTACAAGGGTTCAAAATTTGATTCCTAGTTTTCTTGATCTATCCTATTCTTTGCACCTTGTGAGAATAAAATTTATCACACTTTTCATGGATGGTTACATTCCTTTCTTATGGAATTTTTCATTGTTCACTATAAAATCATGTTGTAAATTTTGTGCTTTCTTTGACCAATCTCATATGTCTCAATCCTTCCCTAAATTCATCATGTTCCACTATTGCTAAGAGTTATGGTATGTGAAACTGAAATTTTGGATTTTGGCATGAATGTAACCAATCCTCCATGTGGAGTCATAATGTGTTGACCTTATTTATGGCCAGCTGGATTAGAATCACAAAGCGTTGCAATTTTGCATTGCTTACTTTGTTCTAAAATGAACACAATACATTTTTCCCTACTCAGGTTTTATAGCCCCAAATTAAAAATCCTTAGTGTCTTTAAACAACAAAGGGGAACCCATGTATGAGATTTCACCTAGGAGTCATTAGGATTTTGGTTGAGATGGAGGACTTACACAATATTTGATGTTAATGATTGGGTGGTGGGTAGTTGATATGATGCTCATCTTGATTTGATATGTTGGATGGTTTACGGTTATGGTTGAATAATTGTATGGGAATTACTCCTTCATTTTAATTATTTGATTTATCAGCTCATGGCTTTGTTATACTGGTTTTGTTGAGTAACATGTGGCACATAACCTGTTTGTAGTGATTGGTTTTATGGTTTCCATCAGGGTATTTGATTGTGATATCCATGGGTATACTTGGTAACTCCTTTGGGTGTTGAAACAAAATAAGAAGTGTCTCTAAAGGCCTTGTTGTGCAATAATTGTAATGGAAAGAGTTTATGGTTTAACAATGATAAATACCAAACATTGCAAGCAGCCACACTATGGTGACAATGCATAGTGCATATGGTAACAATACTTAGCAACTTTGATCATTGATGTGCCTTGGTGTTGGATGTTGTGGTAGAACATATTATATGGCTTGCATGTAGTATATATGACCCACCACCCACATCTTGGACTTGGTTTTAGTTTTGTAGTTAACAAGGATATTTGGAATTATGATCATGTACAAGGACTTAGGATGTGTAAACCATCGTAGTAAATTATCAATATGACACTTGGACACTTCTTATCCCTTCTTCACTTTTCATTCAACATGATCGTGTTGGTATTTTCTCCTCTTTCCATACAACATGATGATCGTGGTATTTTCTCCTCTTTTCATTCAACATGACGATGGTGGTATTTTATCCTCTTTTCTAGCTATGGATTCACATCTGATGGCTATCACTCAACCTTTCTCTTCAATGACCTATTTTTCCATGCAACCTGGCCTTCACTCACTCACTTATCCCTATAACCTCTATAAATGCTAACTTATTTCCTCTTATAACCCCATTAACCCCTAAACATTATAACCTTAAATATTTAATCCCTATAACATTTAACTTAAAACTATGATTACATCTAACTCCTAAGATATATAATTCATAATTTATCATGAAATATCTATAACCCTTAAAGTTATTTAACTCTTAAACCTTACAAAAATGAACCTATAACACCTCTATCCCATATGGATCCAAATAACTAAGCCCTAATTAAACCCCTAATTGATAACACATATTCCCCAACTCTTACAATTTTTAAAACGTAACCTTCATTAACACCGCTACATATAAACCTTGATTTGCAAATCTTCCAATTTTTATGATTCCATTCATTCATACGAATAGCACAGTGCCGCTAGGAGTATACGAGCACGGTTCCGCGAGAAGTAGACGTCGCGATAAGTAGATGAGGACAGTGTTGTGAGGAGTAGACGTCGTGAGGAGTAGATAAGCAGAGTGTCGTGAGGAGTAGAGTTGGTTGCGGAGAGCACAGTGTGATCAACAAAGACACTAACGATTTTCGAGAGAATATTGCGAGGAACAAAGGAGACCGACATAGACAAAAAAGGGGCAAAATGTATTCGATAAGCATCCTAGAGAAATCACAAGTCTTTTGGAGAGACGATCAACAGTAACATTTTTTCCCAAAAATCACAATTTTTCATTTAGGGATTGGAATCAAATTTTCATGATTTTTTCGATTTCTCAGCAATATTTTCATCTTTGAATACTAAAAACAAAAAGGGCCATGGAATGTGAATGTACGATGAAAATAACAAAATCGTATGTGATAACATCCGGTATGAATGTTGTATGTGATAACATCCAGATTGTACCCTTTATCCAACATCTCATGAAGCAAATTGTTGGCTTCCTGCCATTGCCCTTCCTTACAAAGACCATTAATAAATACATTGTATGTGACAACGCTAGGGAATATGTTTATGTTGGGAAATTAATAAAAGATCTTCCTATCCTTGTCCACCTTTCCTTCTTTGCAGAGACCATCAACAAGGGCATTGTATGTGATCACATCTGGAGTGTAGCCTTTAACCAACATTTCCTGAAGCACCTCAGTGGCCTCCTGGCATTTTCCTTCTTTACAAAGACTATCAATGAACACATTATATGTGATAAAATCAGGGTATATGTTTTGTGTGGAAATTTTATGTAAGAGCTTCCTAGCCTCATCCAACTTACCTTCCTTACAAACACCATAAATATATGCATTGTATATGATGACATTAGGACGTATGTTTTTATTAGGAATTTCATTGAATAGCTTCGCAGCCTCGTCCATCTTACCTTCTTTATAGAGACCATCAATAAATGCACTCTAAGTAACAACATTGGGACATACATGAATTTCATTGAAGAGCTTCCTAGCCTCATCCAAATTTCCTTCCTTGCAAAGGTCATCAATCAGAGCATTGTATGTAAAGACATCAGGGTTATACTCATATTTTAACATTTTATACAGTAGTTCCTTGGCCTCGTGGAGCTTACCTTCTTTGCATAGTCCATTCGTGATTGTACTAAATACGATTGTGTTAGGCTCATGGCCCTTTTGCAGCATAACAACCAACAAACTGAACGCCAGGAATGGAATGCGAATGTACGATGAAAGACCAAAGGAATGGAATGTGAATGTAGAATCTATTTTAGAAGTACCACTAAAGACAAAAGGAGTGTGGAGGACACTTTGTAATGTCAGGGGAAAAAGTTAAAATTTCCTTGCATATGTTCTACAAGACTCTGGTTTTTAAAACTATGTATGAAGTACAAAATTAAAAGTTTGAAGGATCTTTGTTCCATCATTTTATTTAAATTTGTATAATTTTTGGAGATGTGGTTGCTATCATAGAGGATTCTAGCATTTTTTTATAGGAATATGAAGGTATTCTTATTGTACATGTTCATACATTTTCAAAGCTTATTTTGTCTTTAGCATTAGGACCTAAGTTTCGAAAGGAAAAATTTAACATTAGAACCTATTTTCCATTTTTAGGCATAGTCTTATTAGGAGCATCCTCTTAGTGCAAAACCACCTAATTGCCCATAGAATATCACTTGGGGTCAAAGACCCTAGAGAGAGAGCATGTGTCATGGTTAGATACCTTATTCATAGTGCTTGAGGGTCCTAGAAGGTTCATTTTCCTATGCGAGGCCCTTATTTTCCTTCCCAACCATGGCCTAGGTCCCTAGACCCATCATAGATGTCAAAAACCAATTAATGAAAGGCATATATCATATCCCACTTAGAGGACTCTTGTGTTGCTACATGTGCTCATTCAAGACTCTTGAGGCTCAGAATATTCAACAATACCATGAGGAAATTATTTTCCTTCACCAACCATCTTCAATGACCTAAGACCCATCCTTAATGGGTAAACTTCCCACTGGAATCCATATCCAACCTCGATGCCAAAGAGCCCCTAGACATGGTTTGTATTGTGGTTTGCAAGTGTTCTTCACGACGATTTAGCCAAAGAAATGGTGTCTAGTACCTAAGGCCCAATTGTTTTCCTTTGCTAACTATAGAGTTAGATATATAGAAGACCTTGATTTAAGGATTAAGCCCTTTGTTTCCCTCTAACCAAGTTTAGACCTCAAATACCATTTTCAATGCACAAAAATTAATCATGGCACTTGTCTACCACTCAGATGCTAAACGACCCTCATCATGGCCTAGAGAATGACTCATGGCGTGGTCTCGAGACAGATTCTCATTCACGACATGCATTGTGGTTTAGTGATGGTGCTTGTATCTCTCTAGTACGACGTAGATATTGTATAAAGGTATTTTGTGTTGATTTGAGAATGTGTTCAACACTAGTCAAAGAAGCTTTGTGGACTACAAGTACTAGTCCAACATTGATTGCATTTGTCATTCTTAAAAATGAAGAAGTCTTCTAGTTATATATGATGTAGTGGTAAGTCTCTCTTATGCTCGGAAAAAAGCAATGAAATAAGCATTCCTTAGCATACAACTTGGATTGGTTGAAGTTGTCTCTAATAAACAAGGAAGATCAAGGTAGATAAAGAGAAATGAGGCACTATAAGAACCTTTTGGAAACCTATTGTAGTGCAACTGGAATGGAAGTGAACTTGAATAAATCTTGTTTATTTTTCAAAATAATGGAAGAAAATATTGAAAGACTGACTTATAAAATATTTTCTTTAAACTATGGTCCTCTAGACCAAGGTCTAAATACCTAGGTTTTAATTTAAAAAATAAATTATTACAAATTTGTAGAATGGCTAGGGATATTCAAGAGGATCAAAGCTTAAGTGACATGTTGGTTCCACAGGTGGTTGTCTTGAGGAGGTAGGTTGGTGTCGGTTAATTCAGAATTGGACATTATGCTTTTTTATTGACTAACCATAGCACATGCTCCAAACAAATAATTGACAAGATAAGGATAAAGTGTTTTAACTTTCTCTTCCAAATGTCCATCTTCATAAAAAACTTTTCCCTTGTAAAATATGTCAGATCTCCATGTGTCAACTACCACATCAAGAAGAGTACCTCCCTTAACATTGATCCCAATATAAACGTACATTGTAATGTGCTTATATATCATAAGTACCAAATGAATAACAATATATGAAAAAATTCAAATGTCGTCATCAGGTCAAATTTGTGTGCTGTCTATTTTTGACCCTGGTATTCAAACTTGGGTTATTTACATTGAACCAAATGGACTTGTATTGGACATATCAGTTCTCTCAGGATCTTTTGTGTTGATTACTTGAAGTCATATTGTTGTCATCACCTAGGTTTTGAACTTTTGTGTTTACATCTATTGGACATCCTTTATGTTGGGATTTGATTGAATTTCACTGTGTTTTCTGGCTGTCAATGAGCATCCTTGTTTGAATGTACCTCAACTCCATCATCTCTCTCTCTTTGGTTTGTACTTACCCTCTAGCAGGGTCAACTAGTTCCTAGTGTTGACTGGCCTCTGAGAGGATTAGATCATTCTAAAAGTAAGATTTCTGAGTATAAAACAGGAAGGGTCCCACACTCCAGGTAAGTACCCTAACATCCTCTTAATTAGACTTGTTATTGATAGTCTTATACTGTTGGTTACATGTTATTGAAGATTACTTTAACACCCCTTGTAGAATCCTTCAAAGAACTAAATTTCCTAGTTGCATTTTCCTAGACTCTTTCCCTTTCGAAAGACCAAATTCTTCTAAGAATCTCATTTGAAATAATCTTGTCAAACATGGTTCTATTTTCCTCTCCTGACACTATATTGGGAACAAATGAGTCCACCTTGATAATGTCTATTATCTTTGGTTAGGGACGTTCCTCATACATTTTCTAAAATTTCTGAATGAAGAGCTCCGACAATTCCCTGGAAATAGTAGTTCATTGATCTCACCTTCCACTTCAATGATATGCGTACCTTTATTTTTCTTCCATTGTGAGATCATCCAGTTTGGACCTTCCTTATATGGTGATGATAAAAACTCACAGTTATTGTACGAAACACATCTGGACAATACTCCTTGAGTGGGCATGGATCCAATTATTCATGAATTTCAAAGACTAATTAAATCAACATCAAAGATGAATTGCATTTTTTAAAGGTGCATGGGTTTAATAAGACCTAGAGTACTGAAGTTGAAAAGCCAAAGGATAGACACAATATTACATTTCTTGGTGTTGAATTATATGTCATTGATATGCCCTTATTTGAATTTTAGCTAACTATATATCTGATTTGATCGACTGAAGGTAGAACCAAATAGGTACCTTTTAGATATTTATTCGTCGAGTGAGGGAAGTTCGGGACAAACAGAAGGAAATTCATTTGCATCTAGTAGATCTGATAGGCGAAGAACGATGAGAGGTGAAATGGTCAAAATAAAATTTCGTAGTCGTATGGAATTTTTTCTTGTCGAAGGAGGATCATGCTCCTACGATGATGAGAACATAGGAGACATCAAGGTGCCACTTAGGTACCAGCATTTGGTGAAACAATGGGTACCTAAGGAATTGCCTCCGTTGAACACTGACTTCAGTGTTGACAATTGGATGTATCACATTGTACAATCCTCACTACATGGCCTGGGGCTATTTTCCATGGATGGAATAACTGTAAAATACAATACAGTGACTGAATTGATGGACTATGTCGGACCATGTTATGAATACAATGATTGGATTGTGTTGGTCTTGTACATGCGAAGTATGCAAAGATATGCACTCACCACAAATTATATACATGTAAAAGACAACCATAAAAATAAGGGGGAGACTATCTATATTGATGGAAGTCCTAAAGCTTCCGACAATATCGCAGGGTTTATAAATAGCACATGACCCAGAACAACAAACAAGCAACCAAATTGCCAATTTGATGTAGGCGAAGGAAATCGGGTAGTTTTGTGCACAATAAAACAGATAGATCCCAGGGAAGAGTTACTAGTGGATTGCCATTTGAATCGAGTAGATACATCGAATAATACTGAGCGGGTAATTATGCAAAACCTATTTATTTAAGCAACATATACTTATTGCATTATATTTTTTTTTTCTTAAATAATGTATTAAATATTTTGTGGTTCTAATTTCATTGTATTGTGGCAGGCTGATCGTGGGAAAGGAATTTCCTCGGAACAAGTAAACAATTAACAATTTTGTTTTTCATTTAACATGGATTTATTATTTGTCTAAATAATTTTATATTTGTGGCGATCTGGTTTTTTGTTATCTTTACTATTTTTTTTATATATATTTCGCGGTTGTAATTATGCAGTTCTAATTATGTTATAACATGGCAGGATGATCGAGGAAAAGAAAAAGCCTCAGAATCGGTAAACAATCAACAATTTTAATTTACATTTACTATGAAATTTATTATTAGTATGTATAATTTTACTTGTTTGGCAATATTTTATTTATTTTTTATTTTTATTTTTTTATCTTCAACAAATTTTTAAATATTTCGCGGTTGTAATTATATTATAATGTGGCAGGATGATCATGGAAAAGGGCTAGCCGTAGAACATGTAAACCAGTGACAATTTCGACTTACATTTACCGTGAATTATATTATTTGGTTATATAATCTTATTTCTATGCCAATCAGTTATTTTAATTTTTTAGAAAACTGAAATTACACTTCTTTTGTTGAAATATGTAGTCTGCGGGACATGATGCCCATGATTCGCTTGGCGAAGTGGATTTGTACTCATCCCCCGAACCAAAGGTACTAATATATAAAAATATAAATAAAGCCAACTTGGAACTTGATCGCTTGTTAGACATTATAGATCAAACTCTTGAAATCAAGGAAAGGATCTTTCAACTTATGACACCACTTAACACACATAAGGTAATAACCATAATTTAAAGTGATATTTTTATTTTGAATAACAATTATGATAGTTCTTTTTTTTTTAAATTTACTGTTATCTAAACGAAGAAACATTTTCCTTTCTTATACAGAGATTTTTGCAACCTGTGGAGATCGACATGCATGGTATCGATAGCAGTGGGGCTACACAAATGCCACATATTCCGGACACAGGAAATTGTATACCTTCCAGGCTATTGAGTTCTCCACCTTCCACACCTGTAGTGGGTGGCCATGACACAGACCCCCAGAGAGCCACACAGCCAAGCACTGGAGGTGCTAACAGAGATGAGGCTGATGATTTTGACGATTATATGGTTTCATTTCTTGGCGCGAGACGTGTTACCTCCACGGGGACCCTTTTGGGGACATTTATGGTTAATGATGAAGGAATTCCATTAAAGCAAGTAAAACTGTCAGGTAATTTTTAATATTTTACATGTTTCATGTTGTCCATCTCAAACATAAATCATCTAGATTATTATTTTTAAATTATTGATGATATATTTCTTGTGTGTAGGAAACAATGATTTTTATAGGAACTTGGAGACCAAGGCGTTGTTTATTTTTGGGCCCACCATACACACGAGGTAGAACTCATAGAATTCCAAACTCAAAAAAGATCTTTTGGATTATCTGGAAGGTCTCTTTTGGGTGGACACATTTAATAGAGACGTGGTCAGCTCCGCAGTTGGCCAACATTTAAAATATACGTGCGACACTTATAGGGTTCACTTGGAGAAGAACCCTAGGTACAAGCGGCCTCTCATGATTCCAGAGAGGGAGTGGAAGGCACTGATTGAGGATGCAAATGAGAAGAAATTAAGAAAAGAAGGAAAGACACCACCTAGCCCCACAAGTTAAATTACATCTTGAATTCATTACCTTCAATTTTATTTAGATCTAAAAAAAAGTGTGGTGCATAACATACTCGAAACTTTTGATGATAGTTTTCTTGACACTTCGAAGGCAACACAAGCAAGGATTTCCAAACATGGACAACACAAGCTAGGCCAGGGAGGCTACTTGAAGTTACAATCATGAATTGTAAATACCCAAATACCTTAACAATATCATTTGTATCGCCTTGCAACTTTTGGGTAATTGCAGCCAATAATATAAAAAATACATACTCTTATGCAATGCAGGGCGACGACTTCGGAACTGAAACCACAAATGAAGACCTCAAGGTTGGTTACAGTTCCGGCTATAAAGCTGTTGTTGAACGGCATAAAATCTTGGGGAATATCCCAAGATCCAGAGTGCAAGATAAGGTAAATAAAAATCAATCCACATTAACCTTTCATCACTTATAAAAAACATTCATGTTTGACATTGTCCATATAAATTTTAAAGTGTTACATCTTGGTTTTAATCATGGGAAAAACAATATGAACGAGCCCGTAAGTAGTGCAAAGCAGTGCACTGATAGTGGAGTGATGATAAAAGATACTTCTCCCGTGCAACCCCACAATGGTTCTACGTTGACTGAGATCCATGACGGTAATATGGATGGAACTTAATCATATACTTGATAATTTCGTAGTTATTGATTTTGTACTTATTTTTTTTAACTTTTACATGTAGCATTGTGTCCTTAAAATTTTTTGTGGTTTCAATGGCAGAGAATGTTGTAATCGAGGGTCCTACAGCTGAAGAGGAACATAGGGAAGCGATTGCAATGATCCCGACCAGTGCACCATGTAAATAATTACATCATAGAGGTTTTTTTAACATTACTAAACTACTTCATTGATATTTAAAAACTGGCCTTATAAATTTAACATTTTTTGGTTTTCTAGGCGATGCACCGTCACAACAGCTTCCACACCACGAGTATCATACTAGGCGTACATTGCGTCAGAGGATGCAAGAAGAAACAACTTTTGAAGAGCACCTAGAAAGTCAAGGCGACATTGAAGATGATGAATTAATTAAGAAGTATAAGAAGAAGAATAAGAATGTTTGATGAAGTATGATATTATTATAATTAGATAAACATATGTACTGTACTTGAACATATTTTGGATGATATACCTCATTTATAAAAGCTAGGTTTTTTTTTTACATTTTCCTTTGAATGAATTCCTGCATACTTTTTGTTGCATTCCCTTTGAATGCGTTATTGCATACTTTTTTGTATTGATTAAGGTAAAATATAAAATGTAGATGGTTAGTACTTAATTATGTTAAAAGTAAAAGGTAATCAAACAACTTTGTACCTTATTTTATCTCAACGTTCTTGCTTAGATTTACAATTACATTTGACCAATTTTGTATCTATTTAATGCATATTTTCTAGTAGAATATAGATTGGGTATTGGGGAATTGAGAGAGATGTGAGGGGGGGGAGGGGCCATATGAGCTTTTTCCTTCACGTGGTTGGCCCGATTCAGTACATAATAATTTATTGGATCCTTTTAATCTTGGAGCAAACCTCCCTCGATCAAACAGAGCAACATCAAAGTCAATGTTGAATTCGTTGTTGTTCCAGATTGAGGGAGGTTTGCTCCAATATTAGACGTCTCCAATAAATCATTCTCGAAACCAAGATGACGTTATTCACGAGTCTTAGTGAATTATTTATCTATTAGTTTTTTAGTTTGTTATCATCGAGTAAATCCACGTTTGAATCCAAGATGATAAGGGGCTAGTCCAAAAAGAAGGCTCAGAAGGTGATGTGAAGCATTGTAAAGGTATGTTGACATTCTCATAAATATGCATCTTATACTAGTAAATAATGGTACAATATGACTTGTATTGATTTTATATATATTTATGGAGGTTGAATGATTTGGCAATGTAGGTACTAGAGAAACATAACGATGGATGAGCTGTGATGAGGGGAGGTATGCTGTTTCCAATTTCATTCCAGATTATGTTCACGTTATGTATTTCATGAGATATTATTTCATGTTATGTATTTTATTCCATATTATGTTCATGTTATGTATTTCATTCCAGGATAGTCAGCCAAAATGAACCAATTCTTACCGCTTGAAAACCTCCAAGATGTTGATTGCACTTATGTAAGTAGTCTAGAAGTGAAATAAATGACTCATCAAGGCCTAATGGTATCTAATGTTAAAATTATGGTTAGGTTAGGGTTTGAAGGAAAAAATAGTACAATAGGAGTAGTAAATTTAACAAGATGAATTTAAACATAATTTTCATATTTTTCAACTTTAACACTCCCTAATGATCATTGTGTTAAAGTTAAGGTTTCATATTTCAAACTTGATACCATCTCCTTAGGTCATCTCTAAGAGGAGTCCCCTAAACTACATGATCAAATCAAGTTCACATATGCTCCTACATTACAAATGACCTAAAAAATAATTGTATTATATCCATTTGTGACCTTTACTAAATCACCATGGTTAGAATTGAGCTCACAACCTATCTCCTCCCTCTTGTGCATGATCCATCCCTCATCATATCTGATAATTTGAGGTACACGTGTTTACAGGTGCTTCTTTTATGCCCAAGATTACATTTATTCCTAGAAGGATACGTTGGACTAATCGAGAAAGGGCGGGAATGACTGGAAGGATTTTACACTAAACAACACTTGAGATGATAGCCGAGTCTCCTACCACCACTATCGTCCAAATCCATTTGTCCTTGAGAATTAGTAGGCCCATAGTACAATGCTAAGGATTTTGCTTCAATATTTATTGAAATATCGAGTCCCCACTCCTATGGGGTGGCTTACTATTCACCAAGGAAACAATCTAAGTCTTGACCCTTGTATTTGAAGAAGGCTCAAACCATATCTCCTACATTGAATATTGAAATCAGGGTAATGTTCAACTTTCTGATGGAATTAGACCTAGAAATTGGAGAAAACATTCTCATCATAAACAACTCCCTGTCTCTGGAAGATTCCTCTCACTATGAACTTGGACTTGTACTTCTCAATGCTGCCATCATCTGCATGCTTTAACCTTGTACAACCACCTAGAATCAATCATTGATCTCCTCACTGGTCTCAACACAATATTCCACACATCATGCTTTTAAATGGAATTATACTTCTCTATCATGGCATCCCACCATACTTTCTCAATTGTTTCCTTCTCATAACTGTAAGGCTTTGCATCAATGATGGAAGCAATTGGAACAACATAATTTTGAAACTTTTACAGGGATATCTCACTTGAATATATGTATTTGAAGCTCTAAATTGCTCTTTTGCCTCTTGCAATGTTGAGTACCCCATCTTAGCTTTCTAGTTGTACTAGGTAGTATTGAGGTATCTACTCTCGCATTAAAACTTGAATGATTTGCTTATAGTTTTGTTGCAGTTTGCAAATTGAAGCTTGGGATAACACTTTGTTCTCCCTTCTTTACATTTCTAGGGGTATCCTGAGATTTAGTTGACCAGTCATCCTCATCAAACTTCACATCTCAACTTATCGTTATCTTTCAATGTGTTGGGAGGTAAATCTAGTAAGGCTAGGAGGTCTCCATGAGGGGAAATATGAGATCTAAAATGGACCTCTTATGAAAATTTACTAAAAAAAAGAAGAAAAAAGAGAATGCTTCTTTTCAACCAATACAATCTAATAAAATGATGATGTCAACCCCATGGGTGAATAGTGTTGAAAGGAAAGAAATAAAATTAGTTTTTTGCACATATTTTCAATTTATCTCATTATTGGTTTACTAAAATTATTGTGTACGTACTTGTTGGATTCCCATATTTCATAACTCTTATTTTATTAGATTCCTCAGGAGTCCATTTTAGACTCCAAATGCTAATGATCGTGACCCACAAAAATACCTTTAATGCTATAAGGTTCAAGCTTGACTCTCTTCTCATTAGGGATATTGATATACAAAGGACAAATGCTTCTTTTGGTTTCTTGTCCTTGTGAGGGTACCTGCTAAGAATGTACATTACTATATAGAATTCCTTTTCCCAAAGACACATGAGTAGATCCATGTCATGGATCATTTCTTTGGTTGTCTCATTGATGGACCCATTCTTCCTATATGTAAACCCATTATGTTGAGGGTTGTAAGGCAATGTCATGTACATCTTGATCTTTGCATCCTTGAAAATGGAATCAAACTCCTTGGAGGTAATTATATTTTCCATTATTTGTCTCAATACCTTAATATTCTTACTTTTCCAACTCTCCACAAGAGCTTTGAACACTTGAAACCTATTGAACACTTCATCCTTTGTATTCTTATAATATATCTTGGGTTTTATAGAGGAACCATCAGCAAAGGAAACATAATAAATGTTAAATGTCATTGAGATTGATGACAGTAGTCCACACACATCTAAATTAATCAAATAAATAACCCTTCTTGATCTGTGCTTATTGCTAGGGAAAATAAAATCTTGGCATGCTTGCTAAGTGCAACTATTCTTCTCTATCTTGTCATCTGACAATCTTTGCACCATTCCCTTCAAGAGAGGTAATGCTCCGAAGTGTAGGTGACCAAACCTATTGTGCCAAAGCTTGCACATGTCATCGTTTTTATGCACCAAAGCACACTGCTTCATTGGATCAACAATTATTTTGCATAGGACATCCTCTCTGATACATTTGGCCAAAAAAAAGATTTATGTTAAAGAAAAAAAATATTTTTTCAAAATTATTTGCATTTATGTTGCATGCAATTTTATTAAAATAAATTTTAACATACCTTCAATCGTATTGCACATTCCCCATATCTCACTTTTAGAGGTCGGTATGCCTTATCTTGACTGATTCAGGCTCTTTATACCCCGTTTCCAATTCCAAAGTACATGGACATCACATGGAAACTTTGATGTCTCTCTTCTCGAGGTTGGCATAGTTTACCTTGTTTGGATTAGAATCTCATTGTAGCTTGATGGTGTGGCCCATGCATATTGATGTAGTCCAAACATATTCCAATGCACATTGATACAATCCATCTTCTGAAAGCAATTGGTACAAATTTAGGTTAACATTGATACATTGTAAGTATCATATTTGAAGGAATTTTTACAAATTCATTTTTAAGAGGCCTAGAGATGTAGGGTTATTATAAAGCTTTTAGGCATTTCAAATTTTTTCCTAAATAGAATTAGAATATACACATTAGTGAGTGCTTGCTTGGAATGTAAGTAGCATGTTTACATGCTTCTTGGTAACCTTGAAAATATTCGAGCATGGATTTTTTATTTTTATTTTTGTTTTAATAAAATGCCTCCTTTAGCTACCAATAGTATGAAAAATGTTCATGACATTCTACAAGAAAAGCTTGGCCACTTAAGATGCCACTACAAGAATGCCAAAAAATGGGTGGGTTAAGAACAAAAATGCCTATGAAAAAGACTCATTTAGCACCTTCGGAAAAATATAGACCATGCAAGTGTCCAAGTCATGAAAAATAGTATGCATACCCACTACCAGCATGCCCAATGACATGGAATTACATTTTAGTTTACATGGTAAAATTGAAATGTATCTGAATCTAGAGCATTGTTTATGTCCGTTGTTATTCAATTTGGATTTGTGGATAGTCTATTCCAACATTCCATGTAAAAACATTTCTAATTTTTAATTGCATCTGAATCTATATTCATGTTTATTCTCTTTTCTTTTCCAGTTGGATTTGTGGCCTATTTTGCTGCAAATTTTCATATAAAAATATTTTTAATTGTTTTCTTGCAACATTTCATATAGAACATTTTAAACTATTGGATTACATATGAATGTAAAGAAATGTATATGCTATTTGTTTTTTCAGTTGGACTTCTAGAGATAAGCGACCAACCTAATCATCAGATCTGGGCACATTTTGGGTAGAAGCAACCCTACAAATCAATTTTTATGTGGTAAATAGTGTCCATTATTTAGAAAGGTGATCTTAAAAAGGGGTGACTATGTCAAGAAAATTTTTAAACAAAAATCCCCAAACAAATGGTCTTGAAACATAGCTACATACATAGGTGCAGCAGTTCATTGGTTTGCAAGTTTTGGACAGTTTTTACATGGTTATGATTCATTGGTAGATACTTGTATGATTCTACTTATGAAATAAGATGCTTCCCACACCATAAATTCAATCTCTTTGAGGTTCTAGTTAGAGTGAGAATCCAAAAGAGATTAGAATTTATAGGTAATATTGATTACTCTTGCATAATATTGTTGTTATTTAATGTGGTATCATTTCACTTCTGTGCTCGATGCTTATTCTAGGTTCAATATGTACGATTATATTTCTTATACTCTTCTATCCTTATAAGTATTGATTTCCCATTCATTATAGTAGGCCAAGTGAGATGATATCTTAATATGAGAGTTATTCCACAACATTTCTTATACTTGATCTGTATCTAGATATTTCGGATCTAGACCAATTTATTCCACAACATTAGTGATGATTCTAAGTGAAACATTATATATATATATATATATAATTTTTTTTAATTTCACGTCGCAATTGCGACGAACTTAACCGTTGGTGGTATAGCAACACCGTCGGAATTGTTTCTTAATGCCATCGCAATTGCGACGCCAAATGTTATAGTAGTGACTTTTTGCCATTACGAATGCGACGACATACCGTCGCAACTTCGAATTCTTTCCGTCGTAACTTTGAATTCTGTCCTGTTTCAAGTGCGACTTACATTCATTGCGACTGTGATGATCATAAGCATATTTTGTTGTTGAGAGGTGACTTCCTATAATTGCACCTGCGACGTCAATCCGTCGCAAAAGTGACTTCCTTCCGTCACAACCACAACTTCCTTTCGTCGCAACTTCGACTTCCTTCTTGTCGCAATTATGAATTATGTTTTCCGCAACAGTGACGATAACAAGTATATTTTTGGTTGAAAATAGTGTTTAGGTTTAGTCGCAATTGCGACGTAAAAACATCAGTCATGCGGAAATTTCTGAGATGTCAGAATTGTGACGGCATGTGAAATGACGTTGGGCCAACCACTGTTTGTCGAAATACCGACAGTGTGAGGTCGGAAGTGAGACAAAACGACAGTCATAATTTGGTCCAAATGTACTAGTGCCTATGTTGTCTAGCAACATTGTTGTTTGTCATAGGTTGCTTACATTGAGGACAATGAGTTTGAAGAATGGATGGATGATTGCTTGTTGTTTGAGGGAAAATTCTAGACTCCTTCTGTGGTATGGAGTTCTGATCTCCAAATCCTCAACATTGTCCATGAGCAACACATTACGTCGTCTTTTTACCTCTAGCATGAGTGAATTGAAGTACAATGTCACATGGTTCCAAAGTTGGAATATTTGAGTAATGTACACCCTTACATCAAACTCTTTTTTGAGGAATATTTTGTTGAGATGGCTCATTTTAATGACCCATTGATGAGATACTCTGCAAAATAAACAAAAACAATCAATATTGGCATGAGATTACATAAAAAATTTCTCTAATTAAAAAAATATGAAATATATCATAAATTTAATTTTACACTCAAATTTTACTTGTAATTTTACACTCAAATTTTACTTGTAATTTTACACTCTAAGTAAAATAATGTTGTGCCTTAAAAATTCAAATTTATGTGTTTTTGCACTCTGCCAGAAATTTCCAGCAAAATGAAAAATTTGCATAAGTATTGAAAAACTAGCTTAAATGACCTTATGAAAATGCCCACCATTTCTCATATGTGAGGGGTAATTTTTTTAGGAAAGCATCAGCTTGTAGGTAGATGGCTTAGGCACTTCACCATTTGCTCAATTTTGAAAAAAGGTCTATGGTCAAGAAAATATTGGCCTTCCAAAACAACCACTCACCCTATTTTGCACCTAAAATTGGCCTAAATGGCCTTAGGCAAATGCCCGCCATTTCTCACCTTCGAGGGATAAAAAATTTAGGAGAGCATAAGTTTGTGGGTGGATGATTTATTCACTTGACTATTGACTAATTTTTGAAACAAAGTATCTGGTCAAGGAGATATTTTCGTGCCAAAACAACCATTCAACCTGTTTTGCACCCTCCCAAAAAAATGATCGCCATTGGAAAAATTGGTGAAGTATTGAAAAAAAGGGCTTAAGTAGCCTTGTTAAAATGCCCACCATTTCTCACTTGTGAGGGATAAAAAATTTAGGAAAGCATCAAGTTGCAGGTGGATAACTTATGAACATGACCATTGGCTCAATTTTGATAAAACGTCTCTGGTCAAGAAAATATTGGCTTGCCAAAACAGCCACTTAGCTTGTTTTGCACCTAAAACTGGCCTAAATGGCCTTAGGAAAATGCCCGCCATTTCTCACCTTTGAGGGATACAAAATTTCTGAGAGCATAAGTTTGTAGGTGGATGATTTATTCACTTGACCACTAACTAATTTTTGAAACAAAGTCTCTGGTCAATGAGATATTTTCATTCCAAAACAACCACTCATCTTGTTTTGCACCCTCCTAGAAAAATGCTCGGCATTGGCAAAATTGGTTAAGTATTGAAAAAAGGGATTAAGTAGCCTTGGGAAAATGCCACCATTTCTCACCTGTGAAGGATAAATTTTTTAGGAAAGCATCAGTTTGCACATGGATGACTTATGAACATGACCATTAGCTCAGTTTTGAAAAAACGTCTCTGCTAAAGAAACTATTGGCCTGCAAAAACAACAACTCATCCTGTTTTGCACCTAAAACTGGCCTAAATGGCCTTAGGAAAATGCTCGCCATTTCTCACCTTTGAGGGATAAAAAATTTCCGAGAGCATAAGTTTGTAGGTGGATTATTTATTCACTTGACCATTGAATACTTTTTGAAACACAGTCTCTAGTCAAGGAGATATTTTCCTGCCAAAACAACCATTGAGCTCGTTTTTCACCCTCCCAGAAAAATGTTCCTCGTTTGCAAAATTGGTTTAGTATTGAAAAAAAGGCTTAAGTAGCCTTGGGAAAATTCCCACCATTTCTCACATGTGAGGGATAAATTTTTTAGGAAAGCATCAGATTGTAGGTGGATGACTTATGAACATGAAAATTGGCCAAGTTTTGAAAAAACGTCTCCGGTCAAGAAAATATTGGCTTGCAAAAACAACCACTCAACCTGTTTTGCACCTAAAACTGGCCTAAATGGACTTAAGAAAATGGCCGCCATTTCTCACGTTTGAGGGATGAAAAAATTCTGAGAGCATAAGTTTGTAGGTGGATGATTTATTCACTTGACCATTGACTACTTTTTGAAAAAAGTCTCTGGTCAATGAGATATTTTCCTTCCAAAACAACCATTCATCTTGTTTTGTACCCTCCTAGAAAAATGCTCGCCATTGGAAAAATTGGTAGTATTGAAAAAAGGGCTTAAGTAGCCTTGGGAAAATTCCCACCATTTCTCACCTGTGAGGGATAAATTTTTTAGGAAAGCATCAACTTGCAGGTGGATAACTTATGAACATCAGCATCGGCTCAGTTTTTGAAAAAATGTCTCTGGTAAAGAAAATTTAGGCCTGCCAAAAAAACCACTCAACCTGTTTTGCACCTAAAACTGGCATAAATGGCCTTAGGCAAATGCCCGCGATTTCTCACCTTTGAGGGATAAAAAAATCATGAGAAAATAAGTTTGTAGGTGTATGATTTATTCACTTGACTATTGACTACTTTTTGAAACAAATTCTTTGGTCAAGGAGATATTTTCCTGCCAAAATAACCATTGAGCTTGTTTTTCACCCTCCCAGAAAAATGCTCCCCATTGGCAAAATTGGTTAAGTATTGAAAAAGAGGGCTTAAGTAGCCTTGGGAAAATTCCCACCATTTCTCAACTGCGAGGGATAAAAATGTTAAGAAAGCATCGGCTTGTAGGTAGATGACTTATGAACATGAGCATTAGCTCAGTTTTGAAAAAAAGTCTATGGTCAAGAAAATATTGGCCTGCCAAAACAACCACTCAGCCTGTTTTGCACCTAAAACTGGTCTAAATGGCCTTAAAAAAATGCCCATGATTTCTCACGTTTGAGGGATAAAAAATTTCCGAGAGCATAAGTTTGTAGGTGGATGATTTATTCACTTGACCATTAACTAATTTTTGAAACAAAGTCTTTGGTCAAGGAGATATTTTCCTGCCAAAACAACCATTCATCTTGTTTTGCACCCTCCCAGAAAAATGCTCGCCATTGGAAAAATTGGTTAAGTATTGAAAAAAATGGCTTAAGTAGCCTTGGGAAAATGCCCACCATTTCTCACCTGTGAGGGATACAGGTTTTAGGAAAGCATCAGCTTACAGGTGGATGACTTATGCACTTGACCATTGGCCCAGTTTTGATAACAAGAATATAGCTAGAAAATATTGGCCTGGAAAAACAACCACTCAGCCTGGTTTGCACCTAAAACCGGCCTAAATGGCCTTAGGAAAATTCCCACCATTTCTCATATTTGAGGGATCAAAATTTTTCGAGAGCATAAGTTTGTAGATGGATGATTTATTCACTTGATAATTGAGTCATTTTTTAACAAATTCTCTGGTCAAGGAGATATGCTCCTGCCAAAACAACCATTAAGCTTGTTTTGCACCCTCCCAGAAAAATGCTCGCCATTGGAAAAATTGGTTAAGTATTGAAAAAAAGGGCTTAAGTAGCCTTGGGAAAATGCCCACCATTTCTCACATGTGAGGGATACAAATTTTAGGAAACTATCAGCTTGTAGGTGGATGACTTATGAACATGACTATTGGATATGTTTTGAGAAAAAGTCTCTGGTCAAGAAAATATTGGCTTGATAAAACAACCACTCAACCTGTTTTGCACCTAAAACTGGCCTAAATGGCCTTAGGCAAATTCCCACCATTTCTCACCTTTGAGGGATAAAAAATTTCTGAGAGCTTAAGTTGGTAGTTGGATGATTTATTCACTTGACCATTGAATACTTTTTGAAACAAAGTCTATGGTCAAGGAGATATTTTCCTTCCAAAACAACCATTCAACTTGTTTTGCACCCTCCCAGAAAAATACTCACCATTGCCAAAATTGGTGAAGTATTGGAAGAAAAGGCTTAAGTAACATTGGGAAAATGCCCACCATTTCTCACCTTTGAGGGATAAAATTTTAGGAAAGCATAAGCTTGTAGGTGGATGATTTATGCACTTGAAAACTGGATCAATATTGAAAACAAGTCTCTGGTCAAGAAAATTTTGGCCTGCCAAAAAAACCACTCAGCCTGTTTTGCACCTAAAACTGGCCTAAATGGAATTAGGAAAATGCCCCCCATTTCTCACCTTTGAGTAATAAAAAATTTCTGAGAGCATAAGTTGGTAGGTGGATTATTTATTCACTTAACCATTGACTCATTTTTGAAAAAAATCCTCTGGTCAAGGAGATATTTTCCTGCCAAAACAACCATTCAACTTGTTTTGCACCCTTCCAGAAAAATGCTCACCATTGGAAAAATTGGTGAAGTATTGAAAAAAAGGCCTTAAGTAGCCTTGGGAAAATGCCCACCATTTTTCATCTGTGAGGGATAAATTTTTAGGAAAGAATAAGCTTGCAGGTGGATGATTTATGCACTTGAAAACTGGCTCACTTTTGAAAACAAGTCTACAGTCAAGAAAATATTGGCCTGCGAAAACAACTACTCAGCATGTTTTGCACCTAAAACTGGCCTAAATGGCCTTAGGAAAATGAACGCCATTTCTCACCTTTGAGGGATACAAAATTTCTGAGAGCATAAGTTTGTAGGTGGATGATTTATTCACTTTACCATTGAATCATTTTTGAAAAAAAACTTTGGTCAAGGAGATATGTTCTTGCCAAAACAGCCTTTCAACTTGTTTTGCACCCTCCCCAAAAAATGCTCTCCATTGGAAAAATTGGTTAAGTATTGAAAAAAATGAGCTTAAGTAGCGTTGGGAAAATGTCCACCATTTCTCACCTATGAGGGATAATTTTTTTAGGAAAGTATAAACTTGTAGTTGGATGGCTTATGCACTTGACCATTTGATCTGTTTTGAAAACAAGTCTATGGTCAAGAAAATATTGTCTTGCCAAAGCAACCACTCAGCCTGTTTTGCACCTGAAACTGGCCTAAATGGCCTTATGAAAATGACAACCATTTCTCACATGTGTTGGATAAAAAAATTCTTAGAGCATAAGTTTGTAGGTGGATGAATGATTGGCTTGACCATGGACTCATTTTTGCAAAAATGCCTCTGGTCAAGGAGATATTTTCCTGCAAAAACAACCATTTAGCTTGTTTTGCACCCTGCCAGAAAAATGCTTTCCATTGGAAAAATTGGTTAACTATTGAAAAAAAAGGGCTTAAGTAGCCTTGGGAAAATGCCCACCATTTCTCACCTCTGAGGGATAACTTTTTTAGGAAAGCATCAGCTTGTAGGTGGATAACTTATGAACATGAACATTGGCTCAGTTTTGAAAAAGTCTCTGGTCAAGAAAATATTGGCCTGCCAAAACAACCACTTAGCCTGTTCTGCACTTAAAACTAGCCTAAATGGACTTAAGAAAATGCCCGCCATTTCTCACGTTTGAGGGATAAAAAAATTCTGAGAGCATAAGTTTGTAAGTGGATGATTTATTCACTTGAACATTGACTACTTTTTGAAACAAAGTCTCCGGTCAATGAGATATTTTCCTTCCAAAACAACCATTCATCTTGTTTTGTACCCTCCTAGAAAAATGCTCGCCATTGGAAAAATTGGTAGTATTGAAAAAAGGGCTTAAGTAGCCTTGGGAAAATTCCCACCATTTCTCACCTGTGAGGGATAAATTTTTTAGGAAAGCATCAACTTGTAGGTGGACAACTTGTGAACATAAGCATTGGCTCAATTTTTGAAAAAATGTCTCTGGTAAAGAAAATATTGGCCTGCCAAAACAACCACTCAGCCTGTTTTGCACCTAAAATAGGCATACATGGCCTTAGGAAAATGCTCGCCATTTCTCACTTTTGAGGGATAAAAAAATTCTGAGAAAATCAGTTTGTAGGTGTATGATTTATTCACTTGACTATTGACTACTTTTTGAAACAAAGTCTCTGGTCAAGCATATATTTTCCTGCCAAAACAACAATTGAGCTTGTTTTTCACCCTCCCAAAAAAATGCTCCCCATTGGAAAAATTGGTTAAGTATTGAAAAAGAGGGCTTAAGTAGCGTTGGGAAAATTCCCACCATTTCTCACCTGCGAGGGATAAAAATGTTAAGAAAGCATCAGCTTGCAGGTAGATGACTTATGAACATGACCATTAGCTCAGTTTTGAAAAAACGTCTCTGGTCAAGAAAATATTGGCCTGCCAAAACAATCACTCAACCTGTTTTGCACCTAAAACTGGTCTAAATGGCCTTAAACAAATGCCCGCGATTTCTCACATTTGAGGGATAAAAAATTTCTGAGAGCATAAGTTTGTAGGTGGATGATTTATTAACCTGACCATTGACTACTTTTTGAAACAAAGTCTCTGGTCAAGGAGATATTTTCCTGCCAAAACAACCATTCATCTTGTTTTGCACCCTCCCATAAAAATGCTCGCCATTGGCAAACTTGGTTAAGTATTGAAAAAAAGGGCTTAAGTAGCCTTGCAAAAATGCTCACTATTTCTCACCTATGAGGGATAAAAGTTTTAGGAAAGCATCATCTTACAGGTGGATGACTTATGCACTTGACCACTCACTCAGTTTTGTTAACAAGTCTATAGCTAGAAAATATTGGCCTGGCAAAACAACCACTCAGCCTGTTTTGCACCTAAAACTGACCTAAATGGCCTTAGGAAAATGACCACCATTTCTCATATTTGAGGGATAAAAAATTTCTGAGAGCATAAGTTTGTAGGTGGATGATTTATTCACTTGATAATTGAATCCTTTTTGAAACAAAGTCTCTGGTCAAGGATATATGCTCCTACCAAAACAACCATTAAGCTTGTTTTGCACCCTCTCAGAAAAATGCTCGCCATTGGAAAAATTGGTTAAGTATTGAAAAAAAGGGCTTAAGTAGCCTTGGGAAAATTCCCACCATTTCTCACATGTGAGGGATACAAATTTTAGGAAACCATCAGCTTGTAGGTGGATGAATTATGAACATGACCATTGGCTCTGTTTTGAGAAAAAGTCTCTGGTTAAGAAAATATTGGCCTGATAAAACAACCATTCAACCTGTTTTGCACCTAAAATTGGCCTAAATGGCCTTAGGCAAATTCCCACCATTTCTCACCTTTGAGGGATAACAAATTTCTGAGAGCATAAGTTGGTAGGTGGATGACTTATTCACTTGACCATTGAATACTTTTTGAAACAAAGTCTATGGTCAAGGAGATATTTTCCTTCCAAAAAAACCATTCAACTTGTTTTGCACCCTCCCAGAAAAATACTCGCCATTGCCAAAATTGGTGAAGTAATGGAAGAAAAGGCTTAAGTAGCATTGGAAAAATGCCCACCATTTCTCACCTTTGAGGGATAAAATTTTAGGAAAGCATAAGCTTGTAGGTGGATGATTTATGCACTTGAAAACTGGATCAGTATTGAAAACAAGTCTCTGGTCAAGAAAATTTTGGCTTGCCAAAACAACCACTCAGCCTATTTTGCACCTAAAAATGGCCTAAATGGTCTTAGGCAAATTCACCCCATTTCTTACCTTTGAGGAATAAAGAATTTCTAAGAGCATAAGTTGTGTTGGCGTCCATTTGTGTCACCATTTTTTATCAGTAAACATTCTCTGATTGGCATTATTTTCACTATTTTGATATGATAAGTCATTCTCTTTGCCAATCAAACTATCAATCAGACCCAGGTATAAACGTATTTACATATCACGTAAATCTTGATTGAATATCATCGTTTTTATGGTTTATTGACAATCATCTCACATTTCTAGACGTGTTTGGCTTTTAGTTTTTGTTCTATAGGTTGTGGTCGTCATTCAGACCTTCATTCAGCCATGCGTTCACGTTGAAGACGCCCAGCCGCATTCGAACCATCGTTCAACCCTCCATTCACACCCGCATAATCGTTGGTTGAGATATTTTGGGGCATTTAAGACAAAAACGATGATGTGGGTTCTGTTAAGGACGTGGCCCTCATGGTTTGTGAGCCTCCATTCTAGAAGATCCACTCTCCTTTCTGCTTGGCTCGACACCGCATCACCTGCCCACGTTAAGGATAACTAACGCACAACTGCCCGCATCAAGGAAGATCAACGTTCGTGGACTCAGGCAGACGACCTGTGCGCTGTCGTAAACCACCCTGTAGCTGTTCTACATCCATTAAGACCTCTATTTTTAGAGAGGTCGACTACGTCGACCTTCTCCCTTGTTGTAAAAACTTATAGAAAGACTTTTCCTGTGAAGAATCGCAGCAATTGTAACACATAGACGATAGCAGTAATTTTTATATAGATGCTGTGTAATTTTTATCAGTCAATGGAAGTTCCAGATTCTAGCTGTTGACGTTTTGTTGGTGGTGAATAATTTGAGTTAAGCTTCAATCCCTGATTGCTGAGAAGGGCCTCTCAACAACCAGAGGTTTTACTGTATATAGTCTGCATTTCTTTTCTGCAAGTAAATAGTTTCTGTTTCCAGTATTCAATTTGGTTTCCTGTACATGACATTTCTTTATTTCCTGTAATTTATATCTTGTTGTTAGTTTAATTTTCCAGTTTAATTTACATTCTTAGAAGTTAAAATGACCGGTCATGCCTAAGCCTTCTTAGTTTGCTTTCAGTCTTTCATTTGCAATTAGATAGAGTTAATTAGTTACTGTTTCAGAGTTTAATTCATAGTTAGAATTAGTTCTGCTAGTTTTTCCTGTAGCTGTAAGTTAGTTTTATTTACATCTCAGCCTTGTTTATTATGTCATAGAAATAGTTTGTTTCCTTAGATAATGATTAGTATAGGTTGCTTCTTGCCATTCCAACTTTAAATAGTCTATTTACTGCTTTTCTTGCACTATAGGTTCATATGCATCAACCAGCTGGCGTTAAGATCATTTAATTTGCTTCTTTCCTTAGTTTCTATCGTTTTCTTCCATCCAGACTATCATTTGGGCCATCTTTCAGATTGCCATCCGGATCGTCATATGGACTTTAATATTTTCTGCATTGTTTTTATGCTTATTTAGAATCTAGTTTCTTAGGTTTTTGAACTGTAATATTTCTTGTAATTGATCAGCATTTATAAATTTAATTAGGACCTTGTTCTGCACTACATAGAGTTTTAATTTAGTTCCATATCCATTCTTAGTTCTCGCTCCATTTTCTTAACTATTGCTTTAGTTGTTTTTCAGATTATATTTCCCTTGTGTCTAATTCATTAATATTTTACTGTCCTGCTATGAATATTAAATATTGTATCAAATTAATCATTAAATTATTAAGTAGTTTAATTGAAGGGATGTAACCCTTCTTAAAGAAATGCTCCAACCTTATAAAAGGCGAGCTCTTGTAAAGCGTTAAGCATCTTATCAATTCAATAATATATATATCTTATTGAATATGGATCTCGCGTCCTAGTTTTTGTGCCGCATTTGGTATCAGAGCCAGGTTCAGCTCAGTTTCGGCAATCCACGCTCCAGCTCTACGCACCATCCTTATCACTCCATCTTCTGTTGCTGCTCCTATTCCCCTCGCGCTCCTTGCTCACTGCTACTCCAGCGTGCACGCTGCTGCGTTCTTCTCCCTCCACTGCGTACAGTCTCCTCTCTGTTCCTCCCACCTCTCTATCCCTTGCTCCTCACGTCCAACCCTCCCTCCATCATAAATCCGTATCCTTTCCACTCTACTTCTGCACGCCCCTCCACCATTCCGTGCCCCTACTTCTGCACGCCCCTACTTCTGCACGCCCCTCCCCCTTCCGCGCCCTCGCAACACTCCCTCTGCACCCTCCTTGCTCTTCTTTCCCCGCGCCCACCACCCGCGTAGCTTAGCCCGCCCGTCTACCACTTCTGCAGCGCCGTCGGTTCTCACCCTAGCCGCCACCCCCACTACCATTCTGTGTCCAGCTCCCCACCTCCTGCGTCCAGCTCCCCACACCACCATACGCCTCCTTTCCACTCTCCATCTCCACTCGACCTCTGCAATACCTCCTTTCCATTTCGGCCTCCCTCCAATTATCCACGTCCGCCCTACAAAACCAAAACCAAATTAATAAAATAAATATTATTATAATAATATAATATTATTAAATAATATTTTTATTTTATTAAAATTTTCCACTTTATAATAAATATTTAAATATAATATTTATTATTTTTACTATAGTAATTATTATTGCTATAATAATTATTATTGATCACCATTTCTGAAGACTTTTTAATTTGTTCTCAATATCCCATAAGCCAAAATTGCGTCCAATTATTCACCACCACACCTAAGAAGCATGACGACAGAGTTAAAATCCCAAATGGAGAAAATAGAGAAGGATTTCCGAACTTTCAAGGAAATGATCACTAAGAGCCAGGAAGCACTTAAGAAAGAAATTAAGGATGAAGTCATTCAGGTAATGGAGCAGAAAATAGACGACAAGTTCGACATTATAAGCAAGGAACAAAAAATGTTAGATCAAAAAGTGACTGAGAGCCAGAAAGGTATCGAGGAGATATTACAAAAAATGAAGGATGAGGACAAAAATCATAAACAACATGGCTCGGATATGTCGGTTACCCCATCTCCCAATTCTGAGTCACCAGAACGCAACAGGATGAAAGGTACTCAATTTCAACCATTCGTAATGTACCCGCCGAGAGCAAAAATAGAAATGACGAAATATAATGGAGGAGAAGACCAATGCGTCGCTTGGTTGAATAAAGCAGAAGAGTATTTCGACATATATAACATTACAATGGACGAGGAAAAGGTCAAGTATGCTTCAATGCACCTTGAAGGATATGCCTACAACTGGTATATGTGGTGGAAGGGAGACAACTTCGCATACACTTGGAACTTATTCAAGAATGATTTCTTAAAAAGGTTTCAAGGAATCACAGAAGATGAATTCTTCTCAAAACTTACCAGATTACAACAAAAGGGAAGCGTCGAAGAATTCACGCATCAATGGGAATCCCTCGCTACCAGAGTATTTGGGCTATCCGACAAACAACGGTTGGAAACCTACTTAGGAGGACTAAAACCATACATACAAAAAGAGTTAAAAATGCATGACATAACAAATGTCGAGGCAGCAAGACGAAAAGCAAAGGCAGCCGAGGCCAAATTTGACAGTTTTAAATCAAATAAAGGGAAGTCATACTCACAAAGAAACATCCAGTCGAATCCAGAGGATGATACAAACAAATACATCCCTCCACCTAGAAGGGACGATAGGAAGAGCCTCGAGAATCAACGTATGAGGGAAGGAAAATGTCGACGATGTGGAGACAAATGGAACCCTAAACATAGGTGTCGCCCCGAGGACAACTCAAAGAAATTATATACTTGTGAAGCATAGGAGAATAGTGAATCAGAAGAAGAAGAAGAAGAAGAGCCAGAAGATGAAGAGGAGGAAACCGCAAATATGGCAGCCAGGAACGATGAGAACCCCAAAATCTCCCTAGCAGCCATGACATGCATTAGTCAACCACAGACTCTCAAGTTAAAAGGGCATATAAAAAATGAGAATGTTATAGTGCTAGTAGACACTGGAAGCACTCACAACTTTCTTGATATAAGAGTGGCACGAAAACTCAAGTTGTTTGTACATCCAGTTCCAGACATGAAGGTGATGGTTGCAGATGGTAAAAAGATCGAAAAAGTTGGAAAGTGCCACAAGGTGAGACTTCAAATACAAGACTTCGAACTGGAATCAGAACTCTACACCTTACCGTTGGGAGGAGTAGACATCGTTTTGGGAGTCCAATGGTTACAAACATTGGGAGCATATTCTGCCAATCATCAAAAGCATTTCATCAAGTTTAAGTGGCAAGGGCAAAATTTTAAGCTATATGGTTTTCATCCACCAAACACACAAGTAGTTTCATCTCAGCAAATGGAAAAACTCATTCGAAAAGGGGCATCAGCATACGTAATACAATGTCATCAATTGGAAGGAAAAGAGGAGGAACCAAATGAGTTCAAAAAGGAAATCCAAAAATTACTCCAGAAACATGAACACATATTTCAAGACTTACCCATGCAGCTACCACTAGAAAGGAGTATAGAACACATAATCGAGATTAAACCGGGGTCAAATCCTATCAAGGTTAAACCATATAGGTATCCCCACCACCACAAAACAGAAATAGAAAGGTTGGTTCAAGATCTACTGAATTGTGGTGTCATCACCAAGAGTAGAAGCCCTTATGCAGCTCCAGTTGTACTAGTACGGAAGAAGGATGGATCGTTTAGATTATGTATAGATTATAGAGGATTAAACAAAATAACAATTAAGAACAAGTTTCCAATCCCCTTCATCGATGACATGCTGGATGAACTTCATGACGCAAAATATTTTTCGAAACTCGATTTAAGGTCAGGGTACTATCAAATCAGGGTCCGATTAGAGGATATCGCAAAGACTGCTTTCCAAACTCATGAAGGACATTATGAATTCAAAGTAATGCCTTTTGGGTTACCTAATGCCCCTGCCACATTCCAGGCAACTATGAATGAACTATTTCAGCCGTACCTAAGGAAATTTGTGTTAGTATTCTTCGATGACATCCTTATATATTGCAAGACATGGAAAGAACATTTGACGCATCTAGAAGAGGTTCTATCTCTTCTGAAGGAAAACCAGTTCTATGCAAAAAAGTCAAAATGCACCTTTGGGAAGCAAGAAGTGGAGTATCTCGGTCATATAATCTCAAAGGAAGGAGTTAAGGTGGACCCAAAGAAGATCCAGGCAATGAAGGAGTGGCCCGAACCAAAGAATGTTTCAAAATTGCGAGGATTTTTGGGATTAACAGGTTACTATCGAAGGTTCATCAGGAACTATGCACATGTCACTGCCCCACTAACAAATCTCCTAAAAAGAAATTCTTTTCAATGGGATGATGAAGCAAGAAGATGCTTTGAAACGTTGAAACAAATTATGTCTTCAACTCCCGTTTTGGCAACACCTGATTTTGCAAAACCATTCGTAATCGAATGTGATGCTTTAGGGTTTGGGATAGGAGCTGTGCTAATGCAAGAAGGTCATCCAATCGCTTTTGAAAGTAGGAAGTTGAACAAAAGAGAATACCTACAGTCTACATACAACAAGGAAATGCTTGCCATCATGCATGCATTAACTAAATGGCGACAATACCTTTTGGGAAGTAAATTCCTAATCCGAACAGATCATAATAGTCTACAACACTTGTTACAGCAAAAGACATTAACAACCGAGCAACAAAAGTGGATAGAGAAAATCTCTACCTTCGATATGGAGATCCTACATAAAAGAGGGAAGGACAATGTAGTAGCTGATGCTTTATCAAGGAAGGACGAAGAGATACAAGTCTACGCCGTATCCATGGTGATCCCAGAATTTTTGGACGAAATTCGTAAGGAATACGCCAAGAATTCAGAGGTTTGCTCCATAATTAACAACATAAATCAGTATCCGAAGTTTGAATGGAAGAATGAACTGTTATGGTACAAAGGACGTATTTACTTAAGTTCCAATTCCAGTTTTAAGACCAAGGTGCTTAAAGAATCACATGATTGCCCAGCTGCTGGTCATGTAGGAATTTTTAAAACCTACTATAATGCAAGGCAATCATTCCAAAACAACCACTCAGCTTGTTTTGCACCTAAAACTGGCCTAAATGGCCTTAGTAAAATGACAACCATTTCTCACATGTGTTGGATACAAAAATGATGAGAGCATAAGTTTGTAGGTGGATGAATTATTGGCTTGACCATTGACTCATTTTTGTAAAAACACCTCTGGTCAAGGAGATATTTTCCTGCAAAAGCAACCATTCATCCTGTTTTGCACCCTGCCAGAAAAATGCTCCCCACTGGAAAAATTGGTTAAGTATTGAAAAAAAGGGCTTAAGTAGCCTTGGGAAAATGCCCACCATTTCTCACCTCTGAGGGATAAAATTTTTAGGAAAGCATCGGCTTGTAGGTGGATAACTTATGAACATGAACATTGGCTCAGTTTTGAAAAAAGTCTCTGGTCAAGAAAATATTGGCCTGCCAAAACAGCCACTCAGCCTGTTCTGCACCTAAAACTAGCCTAAATGGCCTTAGACAAATGCCCGCCATTTCTCACCTTTGAGGGATAAAATTTTTATGAGAGCATAAGTTTGTAGGTTGATGATTTATTCACTTGACCATTGACTAATTTTTGAAACAAAGTCTCTGGTCAAGGATATATTTTCCTGCCAAAAAAACCATTCAGCTTGTTTTGCACCCTCCCAGAAAAGTGCTCCCCATTGGAAAAATTGGTTAAGTATGGAAAAAAAGGGCTTAAGTAGCCTTGGGAAAATGCCTACCATTTCTCACTTGTGATGGATAATTTTTTTAGGAAACATCAGCTTGCAGGTGGATGACTTATGCACTTGACCACTGGCTCAGTTTTGATAACAAGTCTATAGTCAAGAAAATATTGGTCTGGCAAAACAACCACTTAGCCTGTTTTGCACCTAAAACCGGCCTAAATGGCCTCAGGCAAATGATCGCCATTTATCATATTTGAGGGATAAAAAATTTCTGATAGCATAAGTTTGTAGGTGGATGATTTATTCACTTGATAATTGACTCATTTTTGAAACAAAGTCTCTGGTGAAGGAGATATGCTCCTTCCAAAACAACTATTCAGCTTGTTTTGCACCCTCCCAGAAAAATGCTCGCCATTGGCAAAATTGGTTAAGTATTGAAAAAAAGGGATTAAGTAGCCTTGGGAAAATGCCCACCATTTCTCACCTGTGACGGATACATTTTTTAGGAAAGAATAAGCTTGCAGGTGGATGACTTATGAACATGAACATTGGCTCTTTTTTGAGAAAATGTCTCTGGTCAAGAAAATATTGGCCTGCCAAAACAACCACTCAGCTTGTTTTGCACCTATAAATGGCCTTAATGGCCTTAGGAAAATGCCCGCCATTTCTCACCTTTGAGGGATAAAACATTTATGAGAGCATAAGTTGGTAGGTGGATGATTTATTCACTTGACCATTGACTCTTTTTTGAAACAAAGCCTCTGGACAAGGAGATATTTTCCTGCCAAAATAGTCATTCAGCTTGTTTTGCACCCTCCCAGAAAAATGCTCGCCATTGGAAAAATTCGTTAAGTATTGAAACAAAGGGCTTAAGTGGCCTTGTTAAAATGCCCACCATTTCTCACCCATGAGGGATAAAATTTTAGGAAAGCATCAGCTTGCAAGTGGATGATTTATGCACTTGAAAAATGGCTCAGTATTTAAAACAAGTCTCTAGTCAAGAAAATATTGGCTTGCCAAAACAACCACTCAGCCTGTTTTGCACCTAAAATTGGCCTAAATGGCGTTAGGTAAATGCCCCTCATTTCTCACCTTTGAGGGATAAAAAATTTCCGAGAGCATAAGTTGGTAGGTGGATGATTTATTCACTTGACCATTGACTCATTTTTGAAAAAACGCCTCTGGTCAAGGAGATATTTTCTTGCCAAAACAACCATTCAGCTTGTTTTGCACCCTCCGAGAAAAATGCTTGCCATTGGAAAAATTGGTTAAGTATTGAAAAAAAGGGCTTAAGTAGACTTGGGAAAATTCCCACCATTTCTCACTTGTGAGGGAAATTATTTTAGGAAAGCATCATGTTGCAGGTGGATAATTTATGCACTTGAAAACTAGCTCATTTTTTAAAACAAGTCTATGGTCGAGAAAATATTGGTCTGCCAAAACAGCTACTTAGCCTGTTTTGCACCTAAAACAGGCCTAAATGGCCTTTGGAAAATGACTGCGATTTCTCACCTTTGAGGGATAAAACATTTATGAGAACATAGGTTTGTAGGTGGATGATTTATTCACTTGACCATTGAATTATTTTTGAAAAAAAACATCTGGTCAAGGAAATATGTTCCTGCCCAAACAACCATTCAGCTTGTTTTGCACCCTCCCATAAAACTGCTCGCCATTGGCAAAATTGGTTAAGTATTAAAAAAAAGGCTTAAGTAGCCTTGGGGAAATTCCCACCATTTCTCACCTGTGAGGGATAAAAGTTTTAGGAAAGCATCAGCTTACAAGTGGATGACTTATGAACTTGACCACTGGCTCAGTTTTGATAACAAGTCTATAGCTAGAAAATATCGTCTTACCAAAACAGCCACTCAGCCTGTTTTGCACCTAAAACCGGCCTAAATGGCCTTATGCAAATGCCTTCCATTTATCATATTTGAGATATAAAAAATTTATGAGAGCATAAGTTTGTAGGTGGATGATTTATTCACTTGTTAATTGAATCCCTTTCTAAACAAAGTCTCTGGTCAAGGAGATATTTGCCTTCCAAAACCACCATTCAGCCGTGGTTTGCACCCTGCCCAAAAAATGCTCGCCGTTGGCAAAATTGGTTAAGTATTGAAAAAGGGGCTTATGTAGCCTTGGGAAAATGCCCACCATTTCTCACTTGTGAGGGATAAATTTTTTAGGAAAGCATTAGGTTGCATGTGTATGATTTATGCACTTGACCATTGGCTCAGTTTAAAAAAAAAAGTATATGGTCAAGAAAATATTGGCCTACCAAAACAACCACTCGGCTTGTTTTGCATCTAAAACTGGCCTAAATTCCCTTAGGCAAATGCCCGCCATTTCTCATATTTGAGGGATAAAAAATTTCTGAGAGCATAAGTTTGTAGGTGGATGATTTATTCACTTGACCATTGAATCCTTTTGGAAAAAAAGACTCTGGTCATGGGGATATTTTCCTGCCAAAAAAACCATTCAGCCTATTTTGCACCCTCCCAGAAAAATGCTCACCATTGGAAAAATTGGTTAAGTGTTGAAAAAAAGGCTTAAGTAGCCTTGGGATAAAAAAATTCTCTCCTGTGAGGGATAAAGAATTTCTAAAAGCATCAGCTTGCAGGTGGATGATTTATTCTCTTAACCATTGTCATTGAATTTCATAAAAACATCATTTCTAGAAATTTAGAGACTCAACCAATTATTTTATATAATCATTGTTAAATTCAGAATTCAGATATAAAATAATATTTAATGAAAATTATTTATCATTCCTCAAATTTTTATTGCAAGGAAATAAAAACAATGAACAGTTGATAGGGTTTCCCAATTTTTCTTGTCCAACAAAAAAGTGCACACAAGCCCAATCCAAGTACACCCCATGTATGAAATCTGGTCTGAGGCATAATTACACATATATGAGCATACTTATCCATGAATCACCTCTGCCAAATTGGCTACATACACATATCTGAGCCTACTTATCCATGATTTGGAAGGAAAGCCAATTTTTCATGATTAGCACAAAAATGCACACTTCCTCAACCAATCAACCAATGATTTTTCTTACTATCATCACTATCATCTCAGAATATCCTGTGAATGGAATACACATAGAAGCAACGATTTAAAAATTTCTATAAACATCAGTAAGTACATGCTCTTATTGCTCATTTTTCTTGTTTTTTATTGATCAATAGTAACAGGCAAGTGCATTTTTATTCCCTATTGAGATTAGAATGGCTTGATAGAATGGTTTATTTCTATCCTGCACGAAGTACCTTCAACATAATTAAATTATCAAAAGAAATTTTTGCTTGGATGAATTTTCAGGAATTTTCTTTGCTGTGAGTCGTCTTGATGGCCAAAGGTAAGGACGAATACACTTGCATGTTTTCGTTCTTTCATCACCATGACAAATATCACTACCAAAAAAAGGATTTTTGAAAAACATTTTCAATTTTATTTCTTCCATGATTTTTTTTTTAAGTTTCCCGCTAGATCGGTGATTGAACCACTTTGATTTTCGAAAATCATTTTCAGTTTAATTTCTTCACTAATTTTTTTTACATTGCACACCAAAAGAGTTATTAGGTTTGGATGCTCAACCAATTTCAATTTAGGAAATTTTTTGCAGTTTATTACCCATCAGATCGTGATTAGGAATGGATGCTCCACCACTCCTATCACATAATTGTGCCACCCTTTTCTTAGATACGTAGAAATTAAAAACTAATTTACTTGTAGATTTCACTCTTGGAATGCGTTGGTTATTGAATGCGATTTAGAACTTCAAGACTCTTAAACCTACCTTCGTTGTTGCCTAACTCATTTTGAACCTGTGCTAACTCTTTTTTTTGTCGGAAAATGTCTCGATTTGCTGGGAAATTGTCCCCATTAGAATTTTCTGGCCACATAATTTTGCAATTAGTTGACTCACTCACCGTCTTCACAATAAAAAATATTATTTCCTCAACCATGTGGATAATTTTAACCAATCAAAAAAAGAATGTTTTGACAAAAAAAGCATCTTAAAAGCATCTTTTGGCATTATTCCTAATGAAATAGGATACATGCTAGACTTGGATAGAATGTTATGTGATTAATGTCCCCTCCGTTGGTCGGATTGATGGGTGAGGACATGACAATACATATACAATCAACATTTCCACATCATCACACATCGTATAGTCAGTGTCCTAGTCAACATCCAATCACACAATGGTACATGTTAATTTAGACCCTACTATGGGGTTTTGCATTTACTTTTTGAAAAAAATATTCAAATTGAGATAACTTTGCCATATATACTCAAATTATGGTGCCATTTTTAGAGTGTGTATTTTTCTATCCATTATGCAATTGAATAGGTGATTTCATTTTATTTTTCTCTATGATGCAACAAAAATTGTTTTTTGATAGACATGCAGATCTCGTCTTTGTTTTTGTAGCTTTCTAGGGGTATAACTTCGTCACACGACTTTATTTTTTAGTCTCTTTTTTATTTTATTTTATTTTAATTATTTTTTGAGATCTATGCAATTATGTATGTTATTTTAGATAATTTATCATTTTATTTTATAATTTTACAAAATGGCTACTTTTAACTTTCAGAATTTTTTATTAACAAGAACGCAATATTATTCCTAGATATCCTATATGGAGGATCTACTTAGGAGTAACACATCACTCTTGGTCTAGATATTGCATCATTAGTGAACAAGAAATGTGCAAAATGGATAAATCATAATGTTGAAGCGAGGGTTCTTCTTGGCATGTCAATCTCTGTAGATCTAAAATTACATATCTAGTCCCTTAACACACCATAGGAAGCATGTTTAACAACCATTAAGGAAATAAAATTTCATTATTTCTCATCACCTTGAGAATCAACTCATTGCTCTCAGATCTAGTATAATTTCCTAAAATTGAAGGCTACATCACAAAATTCAGGCTCATTTGGATTCAAATTAGTGATTGTGGAATCACTAAACCAAATGGTTTGGAAATTATGGCTATCCTTTCAAATCTTAAAACTCCTTTTGACATTTTGGTGTCTACATTTTATTCCAATAGAGATGCATTTTGAAAAAATTATAAAATGTCTTTTCTTAAGATTTGTTTTTGTGAATTTTAACATGTGAGCAAGACAAGACCTTGCATATGGGTGCACTTGATGCAAGTTCTAAACATAAATCCTTGTTTGTTGACAACAAGATGGGATCCAAACACTCAAAGAAGCAATTAAAAGGATCCAAACGACCGAGGATCACCATGTCTCCTACATTGGATCCTCCTTATCCAAAGTCACAAAATGTAGCTAAGTCAAAGGAGAAGAAGCCATCTAGGACCTATTCCTTTTGTAGAAAAGAAGGCCATCTTGATACACATTGTTGGAATCATATTTAAGCACTGGAATAAACCATGAATACACATGATATTTAGAATGATTATTCCTCCTCTTCTACTTACTCTAAACGCCATTCTCTTTCTGCAATGGCATGTCAAACTAATCTTGAGTGGATTTTAGATACAATGTCATCTCATCATATGGACTATAAGAGGGATTTTTTCTCTAGTCTTTAGGATTGTACAACATGACAGGTTTTTGTTGTTGATATTTCTCCTTTAAATGTTGTAGGAGCAAGAACAATAGATCTTCCCCACGAGCAAATTAACAATGTATTCAATGTTCTTGCTATCTCATCTAATTTTCTTTCAATGTTTAAAATTAGCAATTCAAGGGAAGGAAAAACCTTTGAGTTTTTGCCTCATGATGTTGTAATAAGAGATCTAAAGGATCTATTAAAATTTACAAGCATTGGGAGAGAAATAACAAAACAAAAAGAATCTATAGGATAATAAGAGCCAATATTTACCTTGGAAACCCTTTACCTCAAAACCAACTCCCAAAATATATCTATTATTACCTTGGCCAATCCACCCACATGGGCCACATGAGGCATTTTACAATGGTTTTCTTTAATCGTTTAAATAGGATTCATCACATGCTAATACCATGGGCCCATAAACTACCAATGATAAATCCATTAATGAATAAATAACACATTAATCTAATTACTATTTTTCCAAGTCAATATTAACCTAACATTTCCCCCCAAAAAATTGACTTGGGGTAAACAACTAACCCATTCAAATTTTTTAACCTAGGTCTACAATAGACTTTACACCAGTGATCCAATAAACTAGGGGTACACATGCCTACATAGGTATTCCCATTTACATATGTGATTGAATCCAACTCCATAAAAATGCTAACAATTGTCTTTTGAGCATGTGATACTATGAAACATTAACCTGTTTCATTGCTGGCATCCATTGTGCTTGAAATACAACAAGTTGAGTCAAGCACTCCTTAACTGAGTACTTCTTCATCCACTATATTATGTGTGTTTCCTCCACCAATGCTTCACATCAATGAATATTCATCAAATTCAGTGATCTAGGGCTTCTCCCATGAAATATATTTACCCACCCAAACATGGCTCTGATACCATATTAAAATTTATGATCATTGGGAGAGAAATAACAAAACACAAAGAAGATGCAAGATAATAAGAGCCAATATTTACCCTAGAAAAGCTTTACTAGAAACCAACACCCAATATATATCTACTATTACCTTGGCCGATCCAGCCAACATCGACTATAAGAGGGATTTTACAATGAAGTTCTTCAAGCCTTTAAATAGGTTTCATCACAATCTAATACCATGAGAAAATAACATGGGCCTGTAAACCACCAATGGTAAACCCATTAATGACCAAATACATGTTAATCTAATTACTATTTTACCAAGTTAATATTAACCCAAAAAGGATCCAACTATTGTAATAGCTTCAAGATGAGTGATGATTCTTTAAGGCTATATGAATTCCATATATTTGAACCGTCATCACCTACCATCATCTTCATTTCTCATGCTAGTGACCTAAGCAAACTTTGGCATGAGAGGTTTGGTCATCTGAACTAACACTACTTGCATGAAATATCAAATCAAAAAATGGTACATGGATTTCCCCTTATATTTTTAAATGATGGTGTTTTTCATGGTTGTGACTTGGGTTAGCAGCCCAAAGATCCATTTCCATCCAGTCAATCATGACGATCACAAACTCCAATCGAAATAATTCATAGTGACCTAAGTAGGCCACTCCCCACTCCATGCCTTTCAAGTGCATGGTACATTCTCACTTTCATTGCTGATCACACTTGGATCTTGATCTGTAAATGAGGGAATTATAGCCTGCTCGCTTCACTAACATGGATACGATGCATAAATAACTTTCTGGTCTTTGTTCTCAATCTTGTATATATATCTATGTCCTTAGTATACATTGCAAGGCCTCTATTCTTTGTTCCATTCCGAGTGAAGCTACACTACAAATATGATTAGGATTGGCGAGATGAACTATGATTTGGTGTACATTTCACACAACAACAAGATAAAAATTACCAATAATAATAAATACCCTAATTCCAAGTTCCTTTGTCTTAATTACCAGATCAACATTCAATAAATGACTTTGTTTTTCTTCTTCAAATCTTGCTGCTATTCCTGAGGCATGAAAAGTGGGATAGGGTAGAGACTCCTTTAGAACTCTAAGTGTGTGTGTTTATTTCTCTTTGCAATGCTCTCACTACAAGGAAAACACCTTCTAGCGGAGGTTATAGTGGGTTTTTAGTGTTACAAAATTGGCAAAAAATTTCCAAAAAACCTCCACTACAACATCTGTTTTTGGTAGCGGAGGTTATTGCATAGTTTATAACGAATATTCACTATAACTAAAAAATATTGGGTGGCCATAGGTTTTAGCAGATGTTTTTATTTGGTGCTTTATATTTCTACAACACGCATCGGTGCGTATTTTATAAATAAAACTCACAGGTGCGTAAATTCATTTTCAACAAACCAGACGGTATGTTCTAATGCACACACACCAATGCATATAATACATTTATATACCACCAGTGCGATGTCCTTACCACACTGGTGCTACATATATTTTATAAAAGCATCGACACGTTTGTATATATAAATGCACTGGTGCAGATGTACATTGTCCACTGTTTTAATCGATATGTTTACTTTATCAATACACACCAATGCATTTATTATATAAATAAGCATCGCTTTGTATATTTTAACAATGAACACCAATGCATATATAATAACAATGCGTATTATATGTAAAACACATCGATACATTTATTATGTGAAAGAGCACTGGTGGCTAAAATTTGAATAGGTTCATGGAAATGAATAAAAGACATCGGTTAGTTGAAATAAATAGTTCTTATATACTGTCGTCGTGAATTTAAATAGATTATGTATGTTGTCATGGTAAATTTTTCCATTATGGAGATATGTATATATAGTTATTTATTTATTTGATAGATTGTGTATGGTGCTGTGATGAATTTTTCCATGCTATTGATATGTAAATACAATTTTTTCTTTTTTCTCTTTACATATTTTCAATTAATTATTCAAGAAACAAATATTTTTATAGTAACATTTATTTTCATATTTTAAATATTGTGTTTCAAAAATCATGTTGGGTACACCTTTGTTGATATTACAATGTAAAAATCATTCATATATTTAATCAATAATGTAACATTTTGCGACCTGAGGAAATCTAGTAGAAGAAGAAACCAATTTTAATACCGAAATATGGGACAACATAAAGGTTTTTGATAATCAAAATTTCATTTTGACATTGTTACAATTATTGTCTACATATCCTCATCCAATTGGGGTGATATGTCCAGATTAGAAAGAATGTTTGTTTTTCACAGATAAAATTTCCAAAATATACAACTTGCAATAACAACATTCAAATGTATTGACCATCAATCATCGCCTGAAGTGTTGTAGTCGCTCGGGATGCTTCCACTCCCCATCTCTGCATCATATTCAAGGGATATTCTTCCCGAGTTATTTGAAATTCTTTGTTCATTGACTTCATTTCGTTCCATATTTTCATGTTCCATCTACAAGCATAAAAATAAAATGTGATGAGTATAGATGCATTTATACATAATATAATATACAAATCTACTTAAATGGAAAAATGTACCAATTCAACAATAGAGTCATAGATTTCACACATATATATTTTCAAAACCATTCCTCATGTCACCCCTCAATAAATCATCTGTTGGATCCTCTCCATACTTTGTTTCCTATTAGTTTCATATGCCATGACAAAGCATAGATATAATTAAAGTTTTATTATTGTTCCATTAAATATAAAATAAGGGATATTATAAAACAAATAGCTAATTACAAATTTTTCAATTAACCCTTGATACACCAACATATACTAACAACCATTAATTAATCCTGTCATGTCCCCTTCCATCCATCCGGCTCAAGGAAGGGAACATGACTACAATTCTGAGCTTTTACAAAAAATCAGACCCATTCATTAGCAAAATGCATATGTGTGCAGATGCATGACCAAATAAACACAGCAGAATGAAACATTATCCACACACATATCTATCATGCATTCAGCATATAATCATAACAATCTTCAAATAATTAAAACATTGCAGAAGTAAAACACATAGAGAATACTTATCTTTATGGTGAAGTTGTCCCAAGCAACTAGATACGCAACTGCAACGTTCCAACTAGCCATAGGCCAACTATTGTTGATGTATATGTAACTTCGGAATGTATTTCACATATATGTATATTGTATTCCTATAGAGATGGTATTATTCCTCTATACGGAAGTGTCGTCATTTATATTGTAAGTGTCGTAACTTATACTTGATGGGTTATTAGACCACCTTGTTGGGGTCGGCCCTGTATAAGTCATGTGGGTCGAAGGGTTATTAGACCACCCTATTGGGGGTCGGCCATGTGGGTCAAAGGGTTATTAGACCACCCTATTGGGGGTCGGCCCAGTCAGCATTATATTATGTGGTTAAGTTCGAGCCTACATGAGTTAGGTAAAAAGGAAAGTCAAGTCAAGTATAAATAGAGTGCGGGAGGCACTCTATTTGCTCACTCACTTCTCACATGCACTCAAGGAGGAGTGGCGCACTTATGGAGGAGGAGGATCTGCTGCTAGGTTATGTCTATATCTCATGGTTGGTTGTATCATTGCTCTATCTATCTCTGAGGAAGTTATTGGGGTTTTTCACCTTTATGGTTTTCCCCAAGTAAATCTTTGTGTCTCTTGTGTGCTTGCATTATTGTCTCCATGATTGATATGCTGTAGATATGCTGTACATGTTGTTCTCTCAGTTAAGATCCTAGATCATATTGAAGTAAATTCATAAAATTTAACAACTATTCTCATCAACCTCTCAGCACAGTTACCACCCCCGAGCTCAGTATGATTTCTACAAGGAATGGGAACAGTCAAGCTCAATCCCAAACTCAAACCCCAACATTATCTTCCACACACAACAAGCACATCTGTTGGGAATAGAAAAACGTTTTCAACTATGGAATGCACAAAACAAAATGTACATGGATTTTCCCCAGATCGTGGCACCCAGATCGAGTTGTGAGAGGGAAAAATCAGCCACATGGAGCAAAAACGATTTCTCCCAAAGGTATATGCACATTTAAATGGAAAAAATGACCTCCTAGGACGCCCAGATCAGATTCCTCTTGTTCCCCACTGTTATATATCACAAAAACGCCCTTCTCCCAACTGAGAATGGAGGAAACACAGGGAAAAACGTGGAGAAAAACGCCTAGCAAGATCAAAACTCGCGAGAGAGAAAAACTCATGCATGAAGAATGGATTGGGGAGCAATTTCATGGCTCTTTTCTTTCCCAAGAAGCCAAACATGTTTTTCCAAAAATGGTGGCTTGCCCATACATGAAAATGGGACATCCATACCTCTCCATTTCCCCAATAATAATTACTTCAACCAACTCTTAGGAGAAATAAATGATTGGGTACAAAAGCCAACAAGGGTAGTTGATGGTTCATGGGTTCTCTCGTTGACACTTGGATTTACTTTATTGGCTCCAAGGGATTAAATATTTCCCTCCCAATTCCTTGTAAAAATCATGCCCCCATACTCTTGTTGCATTGCATAGCTATTTGTGGGCATTTTGATTTAAAATACATGTTTACCATATTTACAATTTCCATCGTGCCAAGCTAGCACATGATCCACATGAATCAATTTTCAATTGCCTATACACGAACAATAACTCGATGGTGGGGCCTTGGCCTTGAGCTCCTCACCATGATTTTTATAATGATGTTACATTATTTACATGTTTAATGCAACAAGTTCAAAATGAGGATATTACAAATCCAATGTCAATCAAATTATCAAATGGCTCTTCACCATATGTTAGCACTTGTTAAAAAACATCCATGTACGATTTAAATTAATTATGGTATTAACATCACATAAAATATGAAATTTGAAGCAAACCACAAGCACTCACAAAATTTGTGATCAACCCTTTTTTTCCTTGTCGTCCTGTATGATATTTTGAATGGGTTCCATTTTATTTTTGTTTTTGCTACAACAAAACAATTGAAAATTAATATTTCATGCAATAATTAAACTCTATGCACATTAAAAATAAACAATGATTCCATGCGTTTGATGCACGTTGATGTTGGGACGAATCCCCTTGCGATGTGGTTATGTTCATTTATTTGACCATCTCATGGTACACCTTTTTTGACATCCCTACTGGCATATTTCGGATATTGCTTCGTTCTTCCTCTAGAATTTTAAGAATCTTCCTAAGAAACAAAAAGAACAATGAAAAAAATGATAAATATTTATATGAAACTAATCATAGCCAAAATATTAACAAAATATGTTTTGGACTAGCATGTATATATTAAAGGAAAACATTTTTACTAGTAATACCTTTTAAAAGATTATTTGTTTTTGTTGTATGTTTTTTCCATTGAAATTCTTACTGGTCTCAATGCCCACTGTTCTGGAAATGCTTCCTGTAGTTTAATTATAACCTTATTCCTAGAGTCATTAGATTGATTTTTGTACTATAAATGAAAACTACGTCTATAAATTCTTTCCACTATATCCCTTAAAGTTTTATAAAAAAATTCCCTTTCTCATTAACTTCCAGCACCACTCTAGTTGAACTGGTGACCAAATCATCATCATTTACATTCTTCTTAATTTTTATCTTTTTAGCGCGTCTTATTCACTCACTCTTCGTTCCTGCACAACATTGAAAAATTTTCAAATCCAAACTTTGAAACATGATAGCAGTTATTCTTGAGAAGCATTTTCAGTAAGAAGTAAAAAAAACCTTATGTTAATCACCTATTAATCCACATAACTCCTCGGTTTGCAATAATTGCTTTATTTTTTTTCTCTTTTTCACTCAAATTACAAAAAATCTTATAGAGTTTCCTTAATTTTTTTTTTCTACATGACATGTATAAACCAATACATATAATTTAAACATACATGTAATTCCAATATATTTCTTTCATATTAAAATTTAAAAAAAAAATACCATGTTATTTATGCGGATGTGTTTCTCTCTCTCTCCCTTTGCTGTGATTTTTATCTTTTATGGGCCACCTTTTATCAATGAACACCCTGCATAATGAAACACACAAATCATAAAATATATTTTTTACACAATAAGTAAATAATTTCAGGTAAAAATGTGTTCAGGGCAAATGATGCGCACATTACATAAATTATGCACTAATGCACACTATATGCCGAAATGCATTGTAAAAGTGTTATATGTAAATACCGTAAACACATTTTCTTTTTTAATAAACAAATGTAAATAGTGCATCCTAGAAATATAAATGCACCGGTGCATCATTTCTATAAAATGCGCACCGAAAACAACGTAAGCGTTTAAAAAAATAATCTTAGGGGACAATCCAGACAAGTCGGATTCGAATTGAAACACATTATGATATTGGTCCAAGAGTGACTGAAATGCCCATATACTAATATATATAACCAAGAAGTTTACATTGTTGATAGTCAAATCTTATTGTGAAATAGAAAAGAAAAATAAATTAAGAAGAACCCTAGGGTTTGCAGTGATGAAGATAAATATTAAGGAAGAATAACACACGAGTTTGCATCATTGAAGGTAACTCTTATATTCTCTATTTTCTTCAAATAGCTTATAAAATTTATGCCATTTGTTGATTCTTTTGAAGGAAAACTTACTTCAAATACTCATCTTCAGAGCTGTATGTGTCCATGGTGATCCCTTACAATATTTCTTTTCAAATAAATATTTCTCCAAACTCTTCCCTGGTGAACCTATCTTGCATAAGTCACTCCTCAAAGTTTTGGCCAAAAAAGGTTTAGGGATTATGATTTTATTTTATTTACAACCTCATTGCCTTAACATTAAATTCCTGGTCTTTTTTTTGTTTATTCGATATTTCAGCCAGTCGATGATAAACATGCATATCATTTTATTTTTTACATCTAGTTATATACACGCACGCCATGTAATCTATCATAAATTTCAACATTAATATCTATTCATTTTTTCAAAAAAGTAGTCCACTAAGTAGTCAATTTGGCACCTGTCCAATTTCTTCACATAAGCGCACCGATGACACGGCAGGACAAAAAATGCAATTGTAAACTTCCATAATGAATAGTTTGTGGAGGTTTTTCTTTTACAGAGGTGCTTATGAATGTTCTTATCGTTGTGCTTATTTACATAGCGCATTGGTGCATATAGACTATTATGATGCATCGGTGCACTTACGAATTTTTTGGTGCACCAGTTACGATATATGAAACTAGAACATGGCTTGTTTCCTGGTTTATTTTTTAAATAGTGAACACATGTATTGATTGTATGCTTCATTCAACTGTAGGGAAAAAAAGAGCAATAAATCAAATGGTTCATTCTTCAAATTCCACCACATTCCATATCGTTTAAAGTTCAAGTTCTCCGTTGTCGTCATTGGTAAGTGCATATTTATCTATATTTGATTATATGTTTGAATTTATGTTTTCTTTTCACGTGCATTTGAATAATTGTGCATTGCCTTTTGCGGGATCCCGATTCCTAATCAAGTTCATGAAATGCACATGATATTCCACCACTCCCAAAAATATGCAATGTATTATCGGTACCAACATACCGTAGGAAGATGGTAGATGAAAATGAAAGGCCACTTTACCCCTCCAACTCTGACATGCTATCATACAGTAACCATCATGGACCAATGGTACTTCAACGTGAATTTGATCTCTTTTATGACACCCTAGTAGTATGTAGTTGTTAAAAATGTAAAGGGTTAAAGATGAACGCTAGGTGAGTCACATTGTACCATTATATGAATGAATGACTACCCAAACTTGAAGGTTTAATACCCCCCACTACGGTCAATGATCCAATAGGTGAAATAGAAAAGACATGTAGGAACACTTCCATATGCTCATTCTTTGAAAAGTTGGAATCCAAATCAACCTTGTTCTATCCTAAATTGACCAACCTGTTTCCTTCTATTGAGTCAATTGAAAATTCTAGTGAGCCAATGTATGATATCAATACTACCCAAAACACATCCACAAGGAGATCTGAAAAGTTGTATGAGCTAAGAGAAAAAAATTCCAAGTATAGACAAAGGTCGGTTCAATTTTTGCAGGGTAATGATGACTTCTCTCTTTCCATCCATCTCCAAAGTAAATACTAAATCAGCTACAATCATGATTTGTATGGTGCTTGGTTGTATTCTTTGCATGTGCCTGATATTGGGACCGAATTCTCCTATTTTGGTTATAGCTACATGATCGCAAAGTCTAAAATACATGTTGCAAATATTGGGTTCTTTATCTTTTCACATGTGTTTGTTCCTCCCAAACAGTTAGTATCACTTATGCGATATTATGGTCCTCTTTATAATCGATCTGATTACTTGAATATTGTGAAATACAAACGTAGTATTTCCATGTATAGTATGTGCATGAATTTTTGTGCTTTGGGAAACTTTAACAGGAATAACTTGTTATATATCGATGGCCTTCCACGCACTCATGGAAATGTTACAGGGCTCATAAATAGCTCCAGGTTCTCATTGTTTAGTGCAAATTGTTCATTTGATGAACACTCCAGTGTCAAAGAGTTCTTTATGAAAAAGAAGGAATCGAGATTTGTTGTTGTGCATGCAATATGTAGTTTGTCTCCTAGTGACGAGTTGTTAATAAACTATAACTTTCGTAGACCACCAAATTCTCATAAAAAATGACTTGCATTGGGGATGCCTTTAGACGTCCCCTTGGGGTGTAATGTAAGAACTGTAAAACTCATAAAACCCACTAAATAACAAAATAATATTAAATATGCATGCAGATCTCTGAACCAACACAAGAATTTGATAACATGTAAAATCATAAAAAATCCAGAAACAAACAAGAACAACATGCATAGAAGATCTGACAAAAGAAAGTGGATCTAATCAATAATAACAGAAAATATGCTATGAAAATTAAGGAGCCATACCTGGTTAGATGACCTAGCAGCTACCATTACCTTGACATCTCCAATAGTGCAACTGAAGGTGGGGGGATGACTCTACACCCAACCAACCCCCAGCCAATGGCTGAGGCCCCCGAGCCCCCAACAATTAACCCTATGCCAGTGCTATCTTGCTTTCCTCTCCTCCAGAGCTCCTCTTCCAAATGCCAAAGACAAAAAAAGACCCTTCTCTTCACTTCTTCTCCTCCTTTTATCTCCTCCTTCTCCCAATTTCTTAATTTCTTATTTAATTTCTTTCTTTATGCAAAATTTGCTTTCCGTTACCTCTTTTTCATGTTTCTTTTTATTATCTTACATTAGATTATATTTCTTATATTAAATATTCCCTATATTCATATATGAGGGTTGTTACATACTTCCCCCCTTCAAGAAACTTCGTCCCAAAGTTATAATATTCAAGCAATAAATACAATACTTATTCAATCAATCAATCAAGTAAATACTAGAATATATAGGTAGCTAGTACTATTGTGAAGTTAAGAGATTTATATGTGTGGCCACCACATAGAAGTCTCCAAACCACACTAATACAATCAAACGCCCTAAGTTACAACATGCCCTTAAGTAATTCCCTATGAGTCTAGTATGAAACCATAACAACAATTATGCATCGTACATACAAAAGCATTAGATAATTAATTAATAATTAATAACTGTGTATTTGTTTACTTCCTCTTTCCTGACTCACCCTCTCCCTAAGAATCATACCATCCGATCAACCTCCATAAACCTCCCCTCCAACTCCGGATGGTCCCGCTCGCCATGGCACGGGCCCTCTACTATAACTTGTCCGCGGATCATACAGTAGGAATCAGAAGTTCCCCGGGAAGTTACCGCGACATTGCCACCTTCCGAACTTCTGGTAATAATACAGTCTCATCGGGTTCTAACCGGAATCTGGGCCTCATCGGTACTAGTTGGCATCTGGTTCCCGGTACCCCGATCCTAATATTCCCGGTACCCCGATCCTGATATCAAGATCATTATACCCCAAGAATCTCAGAAGTCTAGCCTAAACATCCTCCACAGCACCCTCAAGGAACTAGCCCCAGGCATCAGAAGCCCTTCTACATAAACCTCCCTCCCAGTGAGCATGTCTCCAACCGTGGAATCTGGTCACATCAGAAGTTCTCCGGGAAGTATCCGTGGCATTACCACCTTCCCAAGTTATGGTACTAAAGTCAAGCACTGCTGGCATAGAGCTAATTTTTGGGCTTGTCCCCCAACCCATAATATATTTATAGTATCCATTCTCATTCGTGGTTATGGGCTCCCACGAAATCATAGAATACTTAGCCTCATCAGGCTATTTGAGTGGATCACCTGGAACAACTTTCCCTTACCAAAATGAATAATCATTAGTAATCATTTCTCAATAATATATCATAGGTCAACCTTGAATCATGTGCTAACAAGAATGCCTAGCCACCAGTTCATATTGCATTACTTTTCATCATAATCCATTGTCACAATAAGTCTTGCCAAGTTTAACATCTAATGAATTTAGGTGCTCTGTGCTACCTTTGTAACATAAACGGTCATGATACATTCATAGTTTTACTAAGCATCTCATTAATATGTCATGATAAGCTACCATATTTCAACATTAGCACTATCAACATGGAGTAACAACTCACACAATCCATCATCATATCAAATATGCATTGTATGGGGAACAATAAGGATTAGCATGAAATGGTAGCATGTCATACCAAATATCTGATATATTCTCTTATTCCCCACTAATACATGATAGAGCTGTAAAATACCATGTTAAACCACAACATGATTTTATACCATTTATGTGCCAAGTGCCATTTATCTCTAGATGCCATGATAAAGCTATTAAAATGCTAAATTAATATCATCATGAATAATATCATTTTATGTTCCACGCGACATCTATCTTATAAAGCACCATAACGTCTTGAAATAACATCAAGAAGTATCACGTGCACAACTCATGTCTATAAAACTCATGGATAGAAATAACAAAATCAAATTTCACATGAATAATGCATGACCATGAAGGCACAATTCCAAAAACAACATTTTGAAACACCATATCATGTACCACATAACTTACATCTCAAGATGCCATAAATAAGATTAGACCACATAACTTACATCTCAAACAAAAGGTTCTTTTGGAATTGCACACTTATCCAATAGGAGGAAATTTAGGGTTCTTAAAACTTACCATATGATCAAGAAAGATTTTTCTAGGAAGGTCTTAAAACTAATTTCCATAAATTTCTCATAGAATGTTTGGTTTTCTAATAGAACAAGGGAGAGACAATCAGGACACCAAGTCTACTACAAGCATTATTTATACCAAGTCAACATTGGGAACGAGTCTCAATAGATTTTGACATAGGTCTACCAAATTCAGAAGGAAAGAGTGTCATCATGGTAGTAGTGGATTTACTCCCAAAATACGCCCATTTATTCTCTCATCAAGAATAGTAGTTTGCAACATTAAATTGTTGTGTATTTTGAAATGATAAAGAGCCAGGGTGAATTTGTTTTTTTTGTTTGTTTGTAATGGAACCCTTCTCTTACTTTATCTAAATCTTTTCCTTTGCTTGGCTAGTCATGGATATACTCACAATATTCTATATTCCATGAATCCCAATTCTTATATCGATGTTCTAATGTTTTGACTTTTTGAAAGTATTCTTCTCATTTCTAGAGTTCCAAATCTGTATACATGAAGAATTGGAATTGATTATTGATCTAACATTTTAAGACTCAATTTAGACTATACATGTTAGTGTGATTCTTGTAGACTACGTATTAATCCTCACCAAACATAACCCAACCACACCGACGGGAATACCTTACACTCTTTTAATTTCATAATTACAATTGGTACTTACAATTACTTTTTCAACTATAACAAAAAATTAGTATCGTGGCAATGACTATCCTTCATATAACTTCTTTATCTAGCTTCATTTTTTTTTGTCTCTCCTTGTTATGATTGTGAATGTAGTATACATGAACTTGTTTATGAAATAAAACACGGAGGAGACTAGTTTACCCTTTATTACCAATGGAAACCGATCAATGCACCTAGTGGGCTTACCATCCGTGAATTGTTGCAATCTTAGTTTTAACAAAGAGGAGTTTTGATAAAATGTTAACAAGTATATCAAGTAGGTAGGATAATGAAATAGCCTACCCACCTTCAAATTAGCCAATTCATCAATGAAAGAGGGAAACTCTAGAGAAGACATGTGACTCATAACCTACGAATGACTAGTGGAGTAGGAGGAGGATTATCTAGGATTATGAAATTCGGCATGGTGGATAGACATATCAAAGAAAAAGAAGACATAAAATTTGGGGTTGTAGATAAAAATCACATAGTGAAAACCAATGCTTGATTTTAGAAAAATGTTGGTGGCTTTAAAAGGTGGTGGGATGCAATTTTGATTAGGAGCAACAAGAGGTGATTCAATCTTCTTTATCTTCACCAATATTATTTCACTTAAGTTTTCATGTAAAATGAGAGGGAAGAGGAACTCCTCCACTATTTAATGGATATAACATGACATCATGCAAGCCTTTACTGTACATCATGTTCCATAGATGGTAATCATGTCCATGCATTGTTTCCTTTTGATTTCATGGTAGGGAACATGGAAAGCTCTTATTACTAGGGGATATCTAATCCTTGGTGTATAAATTTCTATGGATTGATGTTTCTCATGCACTTAGGAAATTCCATCTCTATCTTAGAGGTTTTCCATATATTTATCTTGTGAATCAACGAATTCATAGAAGTCCAAACAAAAATTGTCAAATCCATATCTCATGGAAACACAAGCATGAAAGGTAGAAGTTTCTCTTCAATAAGAGTCCTGTAGATCCTTGTTAACACAAGAGATTAGTAGCGATGGGATTTTCCCTTATATCTAAACACAGAACTTATAAAATAATTCAGTAGGAAGCTAGGGTTTCCACCCATCATTGAATACGGTTTACTCCCTGCTTCCTATCCTAGCAGTAATACGATTTCCTCATAAAGGAATTACCAACAAGTGGTAACTAATAAGCAGCCATAACAATGTTAATGATTACTTAAATGAAGGATATCGGGTCTATTAACACCGCCTTTCTTTCATCTACAGATAATATTACAATTGCAATAAGGGTGGAAAAATCGATTGGTTGGTAAAGGCCAAATATAATAAACTAGAGGATGAAGCTATCACTTGAATATCACAACTTTTAATATAAAACAGAACTACACCCTCTTGCCATTATTGGAAAACAAATAAGGGGCAATGCCTTAACCGAAGAGGACTATGCCTAACTTGAATTACGTTTATATAAAAAAAGAATATTCACAGGTATACTACATGGATCACAGGGTTGTGCCTGTTCAGATGGCTGCACCCTCTCCATCAAACTTTGCAACTATAGACCATTCATTAGTAAAATTTAATTGAAAGTCTAATACTATGAGCCTGGCTACGCCATCTCTGGCTGCTCCATTGGTTCATTTAATAATTATCAATCAAGTGTAAGATGTGTTAGCCCTGATCACATACCTGTCAATGATGGCGTACCAACATAAGGGCTGTGTCTAAAATTTGTTTTGGAAGTCCTTCTCCTTCAATCATAGTGTTTAGCTTTGATGGATGTGGAACCCTGTTAAGATCGAAAACCTCCAAGATAACAGGCTAGTGAGTGATTTAATAATCTGGAAAAGGAGGCTATCATGCTCTTTAAAGTATTCTAAGCAATAATATGCTTATAACACCGACATAACCATGATCATCACAGTTTGAGACTGGTAATATGGATCAATCACTTGCAGTGAAAACAAGTACAGGGAATCGCAAACGAACGCAGAATGGAAGGCCCAACTTTTATGGGAGACAAAAATGATGCGGTGAAAATTATCTGCCCAAGTGAGGAAACGTTATAATTAGCCTGGACGCTGCATTTTTTTATTTTTATAAAACAACAGAAAATTCTTTGTTGAATACCGTCTCAAATGAATTGCATTTGATTGCATTTTATAAGACTTGGCGTTCTCTACTTGTAATTCAATATCAGAAGAGTGCATAATCTAGAGAGAGAGCAGCATTTTGAAACCCTTCTTTGTATCTACTGATATTCAATATAAAATACTAAATTTAAATCACTGTCAAAATAAATAATTGAATCGAAGTTGTGTGCTACATCGTTCAAAAGGCAGGGTCATGCGTCGCTCATCTACAAAAATTGAACCTGATGACAAGAAATTGCATTAACAAATTTGGACATCGACTACCATACAATATAACTCAACCCAGAAATGTAACTCAGTCCGGAGCTCAAGTGCATCAAGAGGTGGATGGGCAATGTTTTAGGTCATTATTTAGCAGCTCTTGACTGAGTATTGATGCAATACCAAAATAAATGGCACCGATCCTCTAGAATTAAAAATAATTAAACAAACAATAGCAAAAGAGGGGGCTCAGTTCTGCTCATAAAGACCGCCCTTCTTATCCTCAACACAAAGCATTGATCTAATGCTTTGATCTAAATTGTAAAAAAGATTCTTCTCAGACAATTTGAGAATTTTTCCTCCTTTCTACACAAAGGTGGAAGGTATTCTATAAACATGGGGCTGAGTTCTCCCATTGAGAAAATCATAACTATAACCGTGGATTCAGTTCTCTATCTGGAGAGGTCATCCTTTCTCACACAAACACAGTGAACACATTTACTCAATCCATGCGCAAAGGCATAGGGGTCCTCAATCGTTACCACAATACCTAAAAGTTACTTTCAATGACAAGTAAGCATAAATAATACAGAAGGGTTTACTTGGAAGATCCAAAACATAAACATTGAAGCCATTGAAACGTATAGTTTGAAAGAAAATAGCTTTCTTGGCATATCCTTTTCGATTCCAGTAGGTCGGAATCTTTTGCTCCAGACATGCCACGATATCACTCCTTCCAGCGTATATCTTTAGCTTTGCTCAGACATTTGGGGTTTAATGGATTCATTTCCTTCAACCAGGGACGTGTGACAATTTGCACTCCCAATATCCATTATTTTAACCATGTAGCCATCAAGAAGACCAAGAGACCTAGGAAGATTCCTCCTTCAGAACTTACGATCTTCTCGGTCCACACAACGGGTGAAACTCTAATTAAGCGGACGGAGAAACATGTCTACGGGAGAAATATAATGCACATCCACGCAGTCATGGGCTGTTACATGGCAGATACTGGGGAGAATGATAATAAAAATCCAACACACACATCCATACAATGTATGTAACGCTGGAAAGTAAAGCTGGGAATTGTAACATTGGGAATTGTAATGCTTAAAAGTAATGCTGGGGATTGTAATGCTTAAAAGTAACTGGGGATATGTAACGATGGCATCCTCAATTGATCCTAAGCTGAAGGTAGTGCCGACTTCTCATAATTTAATTCAAATTAAAACAATTTCACGCCATTCATGGTATATTTTGTTGGGTAAGAAGGTAGTGCCTACCCTATGCTCCACATTTTTTTTTATCAAAGAGAAAACAATCTGTGTAATATTGAAAACCGTGAGTCAGTTGGCACCTAAATTCTAAGGCAATGGATGGTGTGGTTGTGAATAGTGATCCTTTGAGGATTTGAGGATATAGGTGAATTGCCTGAAGGAATTATCATGTGATCGCCTCCTTCAGTGTTCTTAGCCGTGCGTTAGAACGAAAAAAATGGACAACGTTAGCCGAAGAACTGGTCTTTCTTGTAGTTCTTGAAGACTTCTACTGTGCCATATTTTGGAGTGCACAGAAAAATTTTGGATTCAAATTTATATCTGGATTGTATAGTTAGAAAATTGCATTGGTTGAAATTGTTGAAGTAGAAGTTCTTGAGAACTGCAAGGTCGTCTGTGTATTGTAACTACAATATGTTCGCATTAAAAATTAGGATGCTTATGTCGACCATTTAAATGGGATCACAGTGGATCGATTCTCAATCCAAATCCAAATCCAGATCCATTTTTTAGGTTCAGTGTATCTCTTGAAATTTGTTGCTTATATCAATTCCCCAAGTAGGCGGCTTGGAAAAGACCAAGGTTCCAATACATCAATGCATAATTTTGGTTGAACGCAAACATTGACATAATATATATGTAAATTACTAAGTTTGATGACTTCACTAGGGAACTTAAGATTAAAATCACTGCAAGCGATTCTTTTAAGTTCAATCTATTCATCTATCTTGCTAATTTGCCTAGATTATATTGATTGTTTTGAAAACGTCTTTCTATTACTTGGGTTTAAATCTGGCCTGGCCTATGATGCACAGCTCGACAGATTACTCCTAGGTAGTCTTAGCCTTCCAAAAAGGTCATAGGATTGATTTATATATATTTTTTGGATCTATCTTTCAGATTTCACAAAAAAATTCATATTCAGGAATCAATTTTCCCTTTTTAAGATCTGCATTCAATTCCAAAAAATACGCATATATCCAACATGTATTGGAGATCCAATCGCAGGCTATCTTCTCTTGCAGATCTAACTTAAATCATGTAACATAATCTAAATAACTGACATAACTTTGAGAAGTATAGGTCTATAAATATTTCCACCAATATTATGAAAACATCCATTATTTTGATCAATTGGAGTCAAGCACTCACCTAAACAAGTTTATAGAATTTCCCCTTAGACCCAAGTGTCTGAACCTGGATGTTCTGATACCAAATGTAAGAACCGTAAAACTCATAAAACCCACTAAATAACAAAATAATATTAAATATGCATGCAGATCTCTAAACCAACACAAGAATCTGATAACATGTAAAATCATAAAAAAATCCAGAATCAAACAAGAACAACATGCATAGAAGATATGGCAAAATAAAGTGGATCTAATCAATAATAACATAAAATATGCTATGAAAATTAAGGAGCCATACCTGGTTATATGACCTAACAGCTACCATTACCTTGAGAGCTCCAATAGTGCAACTGAAGGTGGGGGGATGACTCTCCACCCAACCAACCCCCAGCCAATGGCTGAGGCCCCCAAGCCCCCAACCATTAACCCTATTCCAATGCTATCTTGCTTTCCTCTCCTTCGGAGCTCCTCTTCCAAATGCCAAAGACAAAAAAGACCCTTCTCTTCACTTCTTCTCCTCCTTTTATCTCCTCCTTCTCCCAATTTCATAATTTCTTATTTAATTTCTTTCTTTATGCAAAATTTGCTTTCCGTTACCTCTTTTTCATGTTTCTTTTTATTATCTTACATTAGATTAGATTACATTATATTTATTATATTAAATATTCCCTATATTCATATATGAGGGTTGTTACATGTAAGAAAAATATTATTGAGTAATTGTATTTTTGGATTTTCATTGGAATTAATGTTAGTGTATTGCTTAATCCCGCATTTGTTTTATAAAGTGGTTGATTGCATTTGTACTATTAGAAAATAATTCCATGATTGTAATAAATGTTTCATATAATGCTTCAACATGCTAAATCCATTATTTTTACTATTTGATCGATTTAATGTTCAATATTTTTGCAACTAGGATTTCGACGATGATCAACCTATCTACCATCTCACGTTGCACCCCAGTACCATGAAAAATCGAGGGAAGGCCTCTAAATAGGTATAGCTCAGAGAGGAAGCATACAAATCATAGTTGAATGAGCCACCTATTCAATTCCCAATATGTCTTGAGTTACCAATTCAAAACATATATAGTAACACTAGTTCTCCATGAGCTGGGGCTGAAAACAATGATATAGAGCTTGGTATGATTGATTTCTTATGGGATACCCATGTTGTGGAGGGAATGTTGTTAAATGCATTCCAACAAGATGAGATGGGGAATGATGCTAATATTGACAATGCCGTCTTTGAAATCCTGAAAACTACTTCCACCACCCCTCTCTTTGACATGGATCAAGGTCTACCCAAATAGGAACAACAATGTTGTTGTACAACCTAAAATCAATGTATGGTATGTTGGACATTTGCCTCTTCTCACTAGTGAGGTAACTAATAGTAAGTCCCCATTAAATTAGAAATGAAAAGAGATTTTTTGTATGCTTAGTGATAATGTAGATTTATATTTCCCACTAATTGCAGTTTACTCAAAGAAAAAGTACGTCTAGTTGATAATGTCCTCCCGGATAGCTGCAAAGAGGCAAAGCACTAAAAACATTGGGTGTTGAGTACATACCATATCACGCTTGTCTGAATTATTTTCCTTTATATAGAGGCGAATACAAGGACAAATATATATTTCCTAAATGTGGGCATGATGGGTTCTAGATATAAAAAAAGGGTAAGGAAACATGGCCCTCATAATTTATTGATGCACATGCCTATAATCCCAAGGATTCGAAGGATTTTTTGTGGCAAAGAATTAGCCATGTTACATGGGTGGCATGCCTCACACAGAAGTGAGGCAAGAGTCATGTGGATTCCTAGAGATTCAATATCCATGAAGCATGTAGAGGATACATGGCCAGATAAATTAGAGGATGAAGTGTGAATCTTTCAATTGAGCATAGCCATGGATGGAGTTAATATGTATTCCCTTCAAAACACCAATTATTCTATTTGGCCAATAGTAGTGATCAATAAAAAAATCCATCCATGGTTGTTCGTGAAGAGCGGACATCTTATGTTGGCTCTTATAGTTCTTGGTAGAAGACATGTGAAGAATATGGATGTCTACCTCCAACCATTGATTGACGAATTCAAGCAATTATCGGAAGGGATATAGGCATACGATTTATCAAGACCCATCTCAATGGAGAGGTCTTTTACATTGTATGGCATATTTGCATACACCACACATGATTATCCAGGACTAGGAGTTTGCTCTTGTAAGCATGTTGATTGATGTGGTTATATCTATAATTTTATTTGAAAAGCTTAAATTGGTGCAACCACCTTATTTGGTGCTAATATGTTCCATATATAATAACATTGCATGTCTTGTAAAAAAAGGGTATCATGGATGTAAATGTTGTGGACCTTCAATAAAGGCTAGGTGGTTTGAACACCTATGAAAGTTGGTGTATGATTGCTCGAGGACGTTCCTCCCGGATTACCACCCTTATAGAAGAGAATCATGTTCTTTCAATGGTAAACTAGAGAGAACCCAAAGACCTAAAATAATGACAATGAAAACTGGCTTGGGTAATATGACACAGAGAAGGAGAAGGAAATTGCATATTTTTTCAATTCAAATGTGGAACCTATGTTTGATGATTCTGAATTTTTTGACACTTATGTTGAGAAAATTCTTGCTGGTATGAAAAGGAAATATGTGTTTTATAAGCTTCCATATTGGGAGCATCTTAAGGTTTCCCAGTTACTATATCCCATGCATATATTAAAAAATGTTTTATCTTCTTTATGGAGGCACATATCATACAAAGAAACTAACACATTGGCTTTTAGGAGATATCTTATTTCTTTGAAGACTAAAAGGAAACATTGGTCAAGAAATCAAAGCAAAGGAGAGGTCGGAACCTCTTGGTATTTTAAACATGGTGATGTCCCATGGATTTTTAAGAAAGATGATATTTATTTGGAAAAGGATGTTATATAGAGTGTGAAGACACCTTCAGTGTATGGGTTGACTCTATGAAGATGATTCACAGTAGAAGAAGAATTGTCGGGATTGAAATCACATGACCATCTGAACCTTCTAAGGGTATGTATGTTAATTACATGCTTCTTTTCTATAGTTTAAGTTATTATAATATGCTATGCATTTACAATTTTATGCCAATTGATTTCGTATGTGTTTATGTTGTAGTGTCATTATCCTTTTCTCGTGTGTGGTTATGCGAAACATGACTTCCAGTGGGATATATGACAAGCCATGTCTAAATTATCTTCATTTGTACATTGGATTGCATGAAACGAGATACACATGGTTAGCATTCCACGATGGCATCGAGAGATCGGTGATATTTTTTGTATGTTTGAGAAGGAACTTCCCACAAGTTTCATGGAATTACAGGTCCATCTTCTAATTCACCTATTTGATGAGGTTAAATTAGTTGGGGTAGTCTCATGTCATTGGATTTTTTTCTTGGAGAGATTCATGAAAATGTTGAAGGGGTTTGTTAGATAGAGGGAAAAACTTGAGAGGTCTATGGTGGAGGGGTACATAGTATATGATTCATTCTAGTACACTAGTGAATACATCAAGCAAATTGACAAGACACTAGAAAGAGTGGTTTGGGACTTCCAAAGAGATGGGGACAAAATGGAAGGAGAGCTACACCGCATGAACGAAAAGGAGCATGATAAAAACTAAGTCACTTATATTTTGTCAATTTTCTGTAGAGTAATTACTTACAGTGAAATTTATAATATATATTTGATTTCATACTAATCGTTTTCCTTTCATAATTACATTAGTGAATGCAGAAATTGATGCCATCAATAAATTTGTTCTTTACAATGCAGAGGCAACAAAACCACGTGTTGCATTGTATGAAGAGAAGAGAAGGAAATGGGATAGTGACAAGAAAGAATTCAAATGGTTGAATGGTATAAGCATGCCTTATCCTAATTATTTAAAGGAAAATATGCCAATGATATGTCCCAACAGTTGGGTGGCTAACTAGATCAGAGATAAATATGGTGCATTCGGTTGTTATCCGCGTGGTGAAGAGGATGCACTTAACATAGGGTTTGGGTGCAAAAACTCTGTAATAATTTCTCTCTCCAAATTGTTCATTTTATAATGCATTTTTGAATTATGACATGTATTATGTTTTTATTAACGTTAGTCTTTGTATTTTTTAGGTGCATTTGTTCCCATCCATGTGGGCATATGGACATTATTTCCACACTGAGGATACCGATGATGGATGTGTCATATTTTAGTATGGAGTGGAGGTCAAGTTTGACCAATCTAGTCGTGCTAGCTATCATGATCAAAACATTAAAGAGGGGAAGCTAGGTTATGTCAGAAAGATACAGCAGATCATGCAAGTGGAATTCTCATATTTCCAATGTGTTATTTTTAGGTGCAAGTGATGGGATACTTTCAATTGGAATAATGTAAAGGAAGATCATGGCAGTGGGATAATATGTATCAACTGTAAAAATATGTGGGATGAAGGGAAGGAGCCTTATGTTTACCCAAAACAATGAAACCAAGTGTTCTTTCACCCGGATGTGTTGGATAGGGATTGGTGGCTCGTACTAAGACACGATCTGAGATCAAAACACATTCCAATCGAGGAAGATAATCTAGGTGATGGTAACGAACAATGATATGTACATGTTTCATTTCGACATTTATGTTATGGTTGTGTTTTCTACTGATGAAAGTGTGTTTCAATTATATCTTCATTGTACACTATCAAGTTGGTTAGTATAGTGTTGAATTTTTCCTAGTTGATGATGGTTTGGGTGTAAATGTTGTCATTTTCCTTACAATATATAAGTGTTAAATCCATTGTATTTTCTATTCAAATATGGCCCAACACAAAGTAAATTGCACTTGTTAGGTCGAGGGATTCTAAATTTTTTTCTTTTTGAGGGATTTGACATAAATATTGCATATCAAAATTTAAAAAATAGATTATGAAATCCTTATCAAAATTTTGGATAGTAATCCCATGTGCATCACTAAGGGCCTTTGAGATATTATTCAAAATTTGTATATCCTCCTTGGTATATACTTGAATTCAATAGAAAAAGGAGTATATTGGGAATTTGAATAAAAATAATTCACAATCTATATTGGAAATGTGTATATCGGCATTGGGCTACTATATATCTATAAATTAAAAGAATTCAGTACTATATTTTAACAAAATAGGGTGAATATTTGTATATTAAAGTTTATTTTTGAGGTGTTCATTGCCAATATATATAACATAAAATTAGATTAATATTTTACCAGAGTATATGTTTTCTTCTCTAGTGGAGTGAGAACATAATTTGTAAGACTTTTCTCTTGTAAAATCAATTGGTAGCTTATTTCCCTCATTTTTTATCATCAATATAGATGCCAAGTATAATGGTAAATAATTCTAGTAGGACATTAAAATTTTATGGGATAACTTTACAAAGGTGTTGGTATTTATATACTTGAATTAAAATTTGTGGAATTAAGATGCCAAGTATAATGGTAAATAATTCTAGTAGGACATTAAAATTTTATGGGATAACTTTACAAAGGTGTTGGTATTTATATACTTGAATTAAAATTTGTGGAATTAAGTATAACAATATGTAATTTAAATATTTTATAATTTTGATATACAATTTGAAAATTTAAAGTGCTTTGTTTAAGTGTATATTTTGATGCAAAAAATTATAAATAATTTTTATTGAAAATTTGTATATTTAGAATTCTTAAACCATTGTGTTTTTACTTGAAGAGGTGTAAATTTTTATAAAAAAATTATTTTATTTTGAATAAGAGGTGTAATGTTTTTTTGAAAAAATTAAATCCCAAAACATTACAAAAAATACAAATTAAAATTAAAAGCAATAAATTCCATTACATTCTTATAAAAGTTGATTTTTTTGCAATTAAAAGTATGACTATGACTAGAGACTTAATATACAAGCATAAAACAATACACATAATTTTTACTATTTTTTGTATGTTTCAGTGACATTGTAATCAAACAATCAACAACATCTCTTATTAACAATTAAAAGATGCATGCCCATCAAAAGAGCAGGGAGTACATGCCCCCATGTGACTTTTGTTAATATAAGAGTGGAATTATAATAATAGATTTCAAAAATAATAGAAGAGGAACATATCAATAAGTCAAAGGCATGGTGTTTTTTTGACAGTGTTGTACAAGATAGACCGGGAAATGGGGGAGTAGGGGCACGGGGGCTTCACTCAATAAACCGCTATCATAGCACGTTCGTTCGTGGCATATGAAACAATACCCCTAATTTCACTAGATATTGGAAAATACCTTCCAAAATCGTTTTTTTTTACCCCCTCCCAATATGCCTTCCCAATTTAAAAAAACCCATATTTTCACTAGATATTGTATGTATCAATTTTTTCATTAACATTTTTTATACCCCTTTATATTTCTACCTAGTATTTTGATATGATACCCCTCTTATGATCCCACATGCATTCTGCAATGCACCTTGATTCTTTCGATGTATATTGTGGATGCACATTACTTCACTCACAATGCAATTACTCAACCACATATCATTATGATTTGCAACATCTAAGGTCTAATGAAGAGATAGGAGATCACTTCTTGTCTATCACTAGAGCCAATGCACATAGTACAACATTTAGATTGCATGTTACAGTTCCCCAATCACTGACTAAGCCTATTATGGGCTAGGTATCCAAGCCCCCAGGGCCTGTAACAAGCCCTAGGAGGCTGACTAAACCTCCCAAGGCCTGTAATAGGCACGAGTGGTTGGGTATTCAAGCCCCCAAGGCCTATCGAGGGCCTATAACAGGCCCTAGAGGCTTAGAGCCTCCCAAAGCTATTGGTAACAACTGGCTGAGTGCTATTGGTAACAATTGGCTATCAATGACCACTGTCTCTCGACTATGATCGACTAGAAACCCACTTCACCACGAAACCCTCTGGCCTCAAGCATGCCTCAAGACGTGATTTCCCTGCGTAATGGTAAGCCCGAGGTTTGCCTCAACCCGATTTCTCACCCGACCGTGATCCTACCATCTCCATTTGGTGGATATTTGTCATCCCGCCCATATAAAAAAGACCCCAAAGTATTTTTTTTATTGGTACATTAAATAAAAAAACCCTTTTCCCCTTAATATATAAGCAATATATTTTTTAGGTTTTCATGAATATTTAAGACCGCAATATGAATGAACGTGGTATTATATTGCCTTCTAGTGAAGCCCCCGTGAGTAGGGGGCTTATTCTTTATCTCATATTTCCATTGATATAAATTTTCAGCGGGTATAGGCATTGCTACAAACAACAAGGCTGAATTGATTGTTGTTAAGATGGTATTGAAGCTGGCAATGTCAAAAGGGGTGAAAAATATTTATATAATTGGGGATTCACTATTAGTGATTGAGTGGCTTAGTATGAAAAGACCTCTAAATAATATTTTCTTGAAGCCTTTGTATGAATATATTTGTAGGGTGCTTGCATATTTTGAAGATGTCTCCTTCCAACATATATATAGGGAAAAAAATGTACAAGCAAATCAACTTTCAATGATGGGACTTCAGTATGCAAAAGGGACTTGGAAAGTTTGGGAGGTAAAAAAAGACATCATTAAGGAACTTGACCCGGGACCTTTCCTTGGTTAATTTATTGCCCATGGAGCTAGTCTCTATGGTGATACTATGAGGGTGCAGATTAATCTCAAATATTCATTCGCATTAGTTCTATAATAGTGAAGGACTATATTTTTTGAGCTGATGTAAAAGTTATATCTCTTGATAAGTTTTTTTTTTGATAGGTTTGTAGTATCTTCGGGTGGGATGGATGAAGTTATTTGTAGTAAATCTATGTAAGTTGAAATAATATATTTGATGATGCTTATGTGTAAGGCATTTATGCCAATTGAACAATATGGTTCGGAGTTTTTGAATAAAAAAATTGAGCTGTGATCTATTTTTCGTGGAAAAAAAAGCATCCAATGTCGATAAATCATACTATTTGTAACTTTACCAATACAAGACTATGACCAAATTATTCATTCTCCATCCCATCTATTTTTTATATTAAGAGAACATTTTTTAGCGAAAGACAAAGTAATAAATGAAACAAAAACATTGAAATCATTTAAAATAAATTTGTAAATAATGATCCAAATAATATTTTGAATGAACATTAAATTCACGCTTAATCAACCTTAATTAATACATACATTTAAGCCATGTTGAACCCAGAATAAATTATAATTAAAAATGTATTTAAATTTTAGTACTATAAATTTTAGACTATTTTAAATAAAAAAATTAATTTTGTTGAAATAAACTATTAACATAGTAAAATCATACCTTCACCAATTAGCCATCTAGATAACTCAAATAAAAACCAGTTAGTTATCATATAATGATATTAAATCATTACTGCAAAAAAATTACAATAAATGATCATACATTATAGTCAAACATAATATTGCATCTCCAATTTAGATCACTAACACACAATACATTTTGTAAATCAAACAACATCAACATCAACATAAACTGATATGAAACAAGCATAATATATATAAACAATAATTTGAAAATCATAATTTATGACAAATATACATTTGAAGAAAATATAAATGTTAGATATCTACACGTTTTCAATCACTGTTATGAGCTAGTAGGTCCACCACCAGATCCAAAGGCATCAGTACCTCCTCCAACAGATCAAGATGCATCAATACCTCCTCCAATAGATCTAGAGGCATCAGTACCTCCAGCATGTACAAATGTATAAAAAAGCAGATGAAATATATCTCCTTGACGATATTTTTAGCCCAATCTACACATCATATACAAAAGAGCAATGTGCTAAGATGTACTAGCAGGTGGTGGCAGGTTTACTGGGTGAGGATGAGAGGGTGGTGGCTCGATTGTGTGAGGATGAGAGGATGGTGGGACAACTGGGTGAGGAGAAGAGGGTGGTGGTTTGACCTGTGGGGTGGGTCAACTAGGTAAGTAGGAGAGGGTGGGCGTACAACCTATGTCGGGTTGACTAGGTGAGGAGAAGAGGGTGGTTAGTTGATGTATGGTGGGTCAACTAGGTGATCAGGAGCGAATGACATGTGGTGGAGGAGAGGGTGGTCAGTTGTCCTGTGGTGGAGGAGAGGGTGATCAATCGACCTGTGGAGAATAAGGACAAGACGGAAGAGGAGGAGGAGGTGGTGGTGGAAGAGGAGGAGGTGGTGGAGGATCACCACCCTCATCATATGAATAAGAAATAATGATCCATGTTGTTCACCACCTCTCTAGTAGTCTAGTCGTAGTCACAATATGACACATCAATTATCCCACATCACAAGGGAGACTCCTACAAATATTAGAAAGATCTGGGTCTCTCATGATCTCATTGACCCAAACAAGGCACACTCCCTATCAATCCAACAACCTAGACAACTGATTCGCCATCTCCTAGCGGTATCTAACATTGGGCCTACATTGAAGGTCGGGTCTCTGTATCTATTCTTGCTCCTCTACCTCTGCCTATTCCATGTGCTTGTCGGGTTGGGAAGGTATGTGTAGAGAACAATAATTAGACAATTAAATTAAATTACATTACATTACATATGCATTAACGTAGACAATTAAATGCTACTAAATTATCCAAAACATAAAGCTAATATTACTTCTATTATCTGGTGGCTCATCGGGGGTAAATAGGATGTTGTAACATCCTCACCAATCCAACCCTACATATGGGTACGGTACCTTATCCAGGGTGTTATCATCCTAGTTGGAAAGTAAATCAAGTATATCATGAGTAACGATGACGATGCATGATTTTTTTCAAAGTGTATCGGTGCACCCATAAAACAATCATGCATCGTTACCGGTGCTTATACTATCTAATAGCACGACCATCAATGTTAGAAAACCAAACATGCATCAACCTCGCTGCTTGACAATATTTAAAGTGTATTGTTTAAATAATAACATTTTTAAAATATAGAACTTCAGGCCTACAAAAAAACACACACCGAAAATAGTGTGGGATAATATTTAAAGTGTACTATTTAATTATTATTTTTTCAATATAATTTTTCAGTGCTACAAACACAACACACACCATTTCTAGAGCATGTAAATATCTGAAGCACACTAATTAAATAAAAACATTTTTTTAAATATAGATCATTCGATGCTTTGTATATTAGTACACACTAGTCATGTGTTCGTATAAAAACAAAGCACCGATGGGTCCTTATATACCGTCAGCATCGATATGATGTAAAAATTATTTTTATGGTTTAAGTGTTAAAATTTATTCACATGTGTTCAAAATACTTGTATGGTGCACATTAATCATATTAACGCACCATTAATGGTGCGTTTGAATTTTTAAATAGCACCATGTATGTGTTAATTTTTTGGTTGAAAGGTAGTCTATGTATAGGTTCAGAAAATGTGAACGGTGTGTCATGTTTATGGTAAGGCACTGAAAACAGTGCGTGAAGTTATTTAGATCACATCGTGAATTTTTAATAATTTTGTTGTTCATGAATTCTAGTGGTGCATTATGTTTTTATTCTCACGCACTGCAACTCAGTGCCTAAGGGTTATTAAAATACACCATCCACAGTGCACTAATTTTTTATAAGGGTACTCATTTCTAGTGCCCTGTGTTAAAACATACTACATTGATGTATCGATGTTGGTACGATCCAAACAAACAACGTGCACCATGCAAATATAAAAAAATTGAAAAAAAGCACAATTGAAAGAAATTTTCAATTTTTAATCCACTAGAAAATTAAATGATAAGGTAATAAACAAAATACCTAGACTCTTGCTTTCCTAGGAGGCATGGTTTCCACGTATAGAAGAGACCAAATTTTCTAATCACATGGAAATTTTCTAACTCCAATGACCTATGAAATTGCAGTAGAAATCTAATGTGGCACCTGAGTACTGGGGGTGTGGTTGTCAGAAAGCAGCACAGGTGCTTGGGTGGACCAAGATGGTCTCCAACATTGAGAAAATGATAAAATGACATTTTAGTATAGTTTTTTAATTTTATTTAACCTTGTTCCGGTGCACCCGATTCCATGGCACATCAGTGCATGTTTTTTAGAAATGCATCAGTGTGCTTAGGGTCATTGCAAGCACCATTCAGGAATTAAAAAAACAAATTGTTTCACATACCATATGGTGCATGGTATATTTTTACACACTGATGCATAGTTATAGATCTAACACACTGAGAAGTCAGAATATATATATGACAAAATGATTTTTTTTTCAATATGGTGCGTTGCAACATTGCACACAACGGTATGTCTGTTTCATTTAGACACACCATAAACAGCTTGACAAGAAAATAACATAAAGATATTTATTAAAAATTTAATAGAAATATTTCCATATCGGTGTTTTTTTAATGATGTGCATCGGTGCGTTTTGGTAGATGTGGAGCACAGTACATTCATTCTATTCATTTTTTGGTATCTAGTCGGTGCTATATAGGTTATCCCACACGGGTCTATCTCTTGCATCATCATACACCGCCCATTTTTACTGAAAATGCATCGAGCTATGTTGTCTACTGCGCGCATTCCTTTTCTTCACATATGCACACCAATGCGTGTTTTGTGTTGGTGTTCTGGTGCGTATGAATAGAAGAAGAGAAACGTTTATTTTTTAATAAAATAATTTTTTTTGTCTTTTGTTCTGTGATTCGTTATGCCACATGCACTGGTGTGTCTATTTCCACAACACACGTTATTAAGTATTGATGAGAATATATATATATATATAGATAGATAGATAGATAGATAGATAGATATTGATTTTAATCGATATATATTTTCATCGATGTGTGTAATAGATGGGCGCACTGTTATGTCGGTGCTATTACATTTGTGATGCCTCGGTGAGTCTTTGCATAAAATGCACCAATGCATGTTTGGTGTTTTAGCACACCAATTTAAAACCTCCGCTTTCCCGCCTCTTATAGCCTCCTCCACTATAAATATATGAATGGGTTTTTTGGTGCAAGGTCTGCAAAAATCTCCACTATAAGGTGTTTTCCTTGCAGTGTATGTTTCCAGGTAAAAGCAAACACAAAGAATAAATTACTAGTAGTGCTTGAACCAAATCCTCAATATTCTCATCAATTAACTAGAAGAATACTTATGGTTATCCTCCTCTTGTTAGAATGATGCTACTCCTTCAAGGGAAATTCTATCCAACATATAGTTGGGTGCTTGTCAGTTTAATGATCATATTGGGTATACTATAATCTATGTACTTTGAAGGCTGCACATTCACGAATATATCAACATCGTTCATTAACTTTTATGTATTGTCCATTAGTTAAACCATACATTAGAAATGCTGATTATCCAAGGCATGTATGAAGGGAAATTGATGATAAAAAAAAAGCATTTATGAATGTTCACTAGCAATAATGAGTTCATCTACAAAACCTTCATACTTTCTTGTGTGATTAGCTCCAACTTATCATTCCAAGTGAATACATATATATGTTGAAATTATCGTTGACCATACATGAGTTGGAAATTCCTAAACACACACACACATGGTTTATTATGTAAACTATTTGAGTAATGGCTAGTCATCTCTCTCTCTCTCTCTCTCTATCTCACACACACACACACACACACATGGTTTATCATGTAAACCATTTGAGTAATGGCTAGTCATCAAACATATGGCATTGTTGCACTATTTAAACATTAAATTCCATGAAAAATCCATATTAAAGGTACCCCAAAAGAAAAAAAGGAAAAACTTTAACCATGATACTCCTTTGGGTAGAATCCACTAGAAGCCAAAAATGATACAAGGTATAACAACTAAATAATTCAAGTTTAAATTAACTTCTTTACCAATCTATGGAAGGATTGGTTGCCTTAGCTTGTTTTGAAACAATGCAACACTGCCCAACCCTTTTAATATTCTCAAGTAAGAGAGAACACATGCCCAACAAGCTAGAATACATATCTATGGCATGTACGACCCATGAAAATGCAAGAACAATCCAACACACCACCATACAACCTACATACATACCAAGGCAAAGGGATAGGTCTCAACAAATGAGGAATCAATGAGCCAACAAATGAAACACCCAACTAAGAGGAAAATAATACCTAGTTAAAAAGAAAATTCACCCAACAAATTGTTCAACACTTAAAAATAACAATTTAGAAACTCCCTACAAGATTGCAACTGCTTTGACAATAGAGCCATCAATTTACAATCTCAATGATCAATGAATGGTGGATAATAAATGTTTTTGGGGTTTCTTACTATATAAGGAAGAGTGGAATACTAATTAAATCTAACAAGATAAAACATAGGTTAATTCTTGTCATGTCCCAAATTTTGCATTGGGTCACAATGTCCTAAGCCCATTGGTCATATTCATGAGAATTTGTCAAATTGATGCTAAGGGTCAAATAATTGCCAAAGAGGAAAATTACTGGTTTCCTAGGTTGGGGTGGAAGCTTTGGGATTTGGAATAAGGGGGATAATAAATGATGTGTGGACATTAGATAAGAATAAATATTTAATAAAGGAGCTAAGTAAATATATACAAGTGAAAATCAAAGTGGCATTTGATCATGAAGGCACATGGAGGAAGTGGGACCCACAAAAGCTAGATTTTCTATGCCACATGGCATCCTCCTCTTGCCAATTCGAATCCATAATAATCCCAAGGGTCTTGGGATGAGTTGGAAAGTAAATATACTTGGCATGAATCAATTAAGGTCGAATTGGAGTGGAAGAGTAACTCCCATGGAAGAGGAAGAGACATTTTGGAGCTAGTGAGACACTTGGACTAGATTCCCTAGCTCTATGACAACAATGATGAAGATACTATGACACAAATAAGACCTGAAGGCTGATATATGACATGTCAGGGCTCAAAATAGCATCCAAGAGGGCGCTCAAGAGAGTTAGGGCAGCTAAGATGCTTCCACGTGTGATTTGGTGGAAGTGGGAGACTAGGAATTGTTGTACAAGTGGCATTCTTTGGAATCTCTTCCCAACTTGAGTTGGAATGCATATCTTGGAATGAATTCGACCCATAGAGAGCTTGGATACTTTATAAATGTCAACAACAAATAATGAAACCATCTTTTGATCATTTTTAGAATTTGCAATTGCATTTGTGAGAGAAGAGCTAGTGGATGATTAGTTTCTTGCCTTAGCCAATTTTGAGGGTGAAAGATTCCCATCCAAGTTGGTGTTTGGAGAGGCCATTCAGGTCTTTCATGGAGATTTAATGGATTCTTTATTTTCAGGTGTAAGCTATAGGGAAGCTCGTGGTTTCTTCTAGTGCAGCTCATTCACTCAACCATTTCCAGTTTTCATTGCATATTCTTGATCCTTGAGGGAGGGCGTTTTTGGTGAGTTGTTGTACTCTTTGGGGGAGATTCGAATGCCCCATTTATTTTGTAATATGAATTAAATACTCTGATATTCATATTCATAAATTTTCAGGTTTAAATTCAAAGTGGAAATGTATAAATCTGATTGTTAATGAAAGAATGGTGCCATTTCCCGACTACCTTGATGTGTAGCAATGATGTATTGATGTATTCGAATGAAAGATCATTCATCTGATGTATTTATGATTCATGGATTGTAATTTATGATCTTCACAAGTTTCATTTTCAGTAATCAAGCATTTGGAGTCATTTTGATCAGTTTAATACCATTTGAAGAAGATTGAATGCCATTTCCCCCAAGGTTGAGACTAGTCTTTTTGCATCTGATTTAAGGGAGTTATAGTAGACATTAAAAGTTGAATGGTGATTAATATTAGTTCATGTTAATTTAATGTATATTTCCCCTGATTCCATTCATAAATTCGAATTGTATTGAGTGCATTTCGAAAGTCATTTTCATCATTTACCCCTAGGGGATTTGAACCACAATTTACTAGTAAAAATCCCTATCTTGACCAGATTTGAAAGAGGAGTTGTAGAAGTCATATGAACACTCCAGAGCATCCCTAAAAATTATAAATATGTCTTAATATCATCCAATTACCTTATGTATTAATTTGGGAGAATTTGGAGTCATTTGGAGTCTAAGGGACCAATACTAGTCAAAGAGAAATTGCTAGTAAAATACCATACATTGACCAGAATCTTAAAGGAGTTTGCAGAAGTGTTTTAATGGTCTTAAATCATCCTTTAACATCATAATAAATTATTAATATCATTCATACACCTCCTCAGAATATTTGGGATCATTTGGAGCAATTTGGAGACCTAGACATCAAAACTAGTCAAAGGCCGAATTAGGGAAAAAAGTGAAAAAATTATCATTTTAATAAAATTCTTAAAAAGGGTCATTACAATTCTCCCATAAATTAAAATTCCTTGGCAACCATTAACACATAGTATCTTCCATTAAAAACATAGGGAGAAATTAAAGATGAATATGGGAAGAGTATCTCATACATATTAGAGATTCATATTGTATACAAAACCAATCACATAAAAAAACACAATGATTTTACCCTAGATACCCACATGGGAAAACCAACATTTAATCGGTGCTCAATTCTTTATTTTAACAATATCTAGTTACAATGGAATTCCTGGCACTTTGTCTATTCTCCTCTCTTAACCAATAAAACCATAAAAACACCTCTGGGAGTGAATTACAAAAGGTTATAGGAGAGTTTGGGTGTAATGGAAAGGTCTAAAGGTGGGCCTTTCAATTCCCATTCCCCTCTCCTATTTTCATTTTATTTAATTCTTGTTTTCCTCTCTTTTGTTTCATTCAATTTATTTTACAGTTTCCTTGTCTTAAAGTTTTATCTAACCTTCCTTAATTGCGTAATACACTTTCCTTAATGTTTTATCTAACCTTCCTTAATTGTGTAGTACACTTTCCTTAATGTTTTATCTAACCTTCCGTAATTGCATAATTGAAAAATAATGTTTGTGTTCAAATCCATTTCAAATCACACCTTCCCATTGAAAGGATTTTTGGTCTCCAAAACCTTAGATGACCAATCTTGATCAATGTGCATTATATCTACTTCTTTGGAACATGGTTCTACCTCTGGTTCCTAGCTATAACTTTGACTCTAGTTGTGGCTCATGGATTTGTCCATTGGCATCGGTTCTAGCTATGGCTCTAGCTATTGGCATTGGTTCTAGACATGGATATGGATTTGGTTTTCTTGTTTCTACATTGAGAAATTTTCACTACAAGGAAAAGTCCCTTTAGCGAAGGTTATAGTGGATGGTCCTCTAAAAAGATCCCAAACATTTGTTTATAGCAGAGGCAAGCGAGAGGAGGTTTTAGTGGATTTTTTTATTAGTGCGTTTATACAATAACAACACACTGATGAGTATCAACACCAAATGCACTGGTACTAACAATAAAATCATGTAGCACCATGACTAAAAACACCTTCTAACGAAAAAAAATTAAAATTTTACAACCAGTGCATTTATATTACAAAGGCGTACCGGGGCGCCACAAACTTGAAAGCACCGAAATAGGGTAAATTGATAGTGGAAAACACGAGATTACTATAATTTTTTTTATTTTTCCATCACTGGTGCGGTATGTCTAACCTACTACACTGGGTTGGTAAAGACAACACCGCACCACGTTAGGGTTAAAACTTTCCAAATTAAAAAAAAATGACTATTTTGCTCAAATTTTTGTGTGTGGTGCATTTTATATAATCAATCGCATCATTGCGTTATGGAATGGGCGCACAACATTAGGTTTAAAACATTGCAAATTAAAAAAATGCAACTACATTTTTTATTTCAAATTTCTATTTGCAGTACGTTTGGTATTATCAATAGCCCCGGTGCGTCATGGAATTCAGTGCACTAAATTAGGGTTAAAACTTTTCAAATTAAAAAACATGATTATTTTTTATTTGAAATTTCTATAGGTGGTGCGTTTTCTATTATGAATTGCATCGGTGTGTGATTAAGTAAGACACACCACATTAGGGTTAAAAATTAAAAAACACGACTATATTTTCTTATTTCAAATTTCTATTAATGGTGTGTTTATCGAATAAATCGTACCAGTGCATTGTGTTGTTTGGCGCACCAGTATAGTGTTTAATAAAAATAATTACCGCACTGGAAAAATCATTTTTTCCATTCTACAGTGCTTCTAAGCCGAACAACACTGTTGTCGTACATCACATACTTAGATTCCCTTACATCCATGCTCCACATGGCGGCATTTCTCACTCCCATTGGTTGCTAATTGGAGTTTGAATTTTTCCAAATGATGGCCATAATTTCAAATTTTACATGCATTTCCACGATGCCTCCTTGACGTGCAAGTGACTAGCTTAGGTAAATTGATTGTTATTTCACTATTTAATTTTTTAGAGGATTAAATTTGAGAATTCATCTTTATTTTGAGAAAATTAAAAAAAAAATTATGCCTGGTGCATTCGAGTTGTTCAACTCATATCGCAAGATAGTGCACACTATGAATTTACAGGGTGCGTTGTGATCAATGCATTCCATATATGGGCGCACATCAAATACGGTGAGCTATCATTTTTAGCATCGATTAACATAATTTAAAAAAAAAACATGAAGATAGTTGTGGTGTGTCATATACATATATCCACATCGCATGCCAGTGCACAGACATGTTCAAAGTGCACCGAGAAAATCAACATAATTTATTAAAAATTATAATGTTATGCGGTGCGGTTAATTGAACCCGACGTACTGCTTCACAGTGGACAGATTGTCTAATTATATGTGTTATGCACTATATATTATACAGACATTGGCACATTTGATAGGGGGTCCCTCCTGATCCAGTTCAGAATAATGAGGATATGTAGGAGGTTGAGGTGCCTACATTACCCAGACCCAACCTATGGCTTAGGCCAGATCAGAGGTTTCGATAGGATGTGGACAACAAGTTGTTGACATTGTTGGCTTGACGAGGATTCAATCTTATACGAGTCACAGATATCAAGCGAGACCTTGATCTCACAGAGTTATGGAGGATGATGCCTCATGATATGCGATTGTTGATGCAGTATGTAGTTGGTGATTCCATGTTTTTAGATGCGTGTAGGTCGTAGGATCGACAATCTACATCATATGACGAGGATGGAGATCGTCCATATCCTCCACCTCACCATGACGTGGGAGCATCATCATCTAATGCTCCACCTCACCATTACGCGGGAGCATCATCATCTCATGCTCCACCTCACCATTACGCGGGAGCATCATCATCTCATGCTTCACCTTATCCTCCTTACCATGACACGAAAGCATCACCATCTCATGCTCCAAATAATCCTCCTTCTCCTATCCATGACCACAATTGACCATATTCACTCCTCTGTACCCAATTGACCCACGACCATCTCCTACCCATCCACTCATCCTACCAGCCACTCCACCATCTCCTTCTCCATTTACCTCGATTTTAGATAGGTTGGTTGCAACGAGTGATATTTGGCTTGATGTAGATATCTATACTGCTCTCCAGTCTACTTTTTCTCTTGACAAAGGTACTGATTCCTCTGCTGGTGGACGATATATATGATAGCAATTGTTGGATTGGAGATGTATATTTGGAATGTATCATGAGTTTGAAATTATTGTTCATATATATATATATATATATATATATGAACAATAATTTCAAATTCATGATATATATATATATATATATACTGCATTTTTCATGGTGTGCCAATGTTCATGTTGATGTTTATTTATATATGTTGATGGTGATGTGTATGTTAGATGGTGTTAGTTATATGTGTGCGTGATGGTTATGTTAGATCATGCAGCTTGTGTTTTGTTAGATGTTATTATTATATTTGTGTGTTAGATGATGTTTAAATATGTTAAATGTATATGTTAGATGGTGGTGGATAACATTTACATGTGTATGCTTTTTTTTGTTTTCTAGAATCTCCCTGACTTGAGGGAGTAGAATTTGGTCTAAGAAACCATGACCTGGGGGAATCTATGTCGTCAAAATCACTTGGGTATCACACCCCTCATGGACCACACCAACCCTCAACTAGTTGTATTTTGGGTGTCTCCTCCCAACAATATAACCTCTAAGGGGAATTGAACCTAGGTCACCCTGTTGATGAGGCCCACACCTTAATCAAATGAGCTAGTGGGAATTGACCTTTTTTTTGTAAGTAAGTACCCACATGCATTTGAACCATGTGACCTTCCATTCACACCTTATCATCTCAATTACTCATTACCAATTGCTCTACCCCCCGTGGGCATACGTTTACATGTGTATGTTAGGTAATGTTTGATATGTATGTTAGATTATGGTAGCTATTTTTTTATATGTTTGTAAGATGGTGCTTATGTTTGATAGGTGATGATAGATGTGTATGATGTTAGATGATGTTTGTCATACTTGTGTGATGGTTATATTAGATGATGTTTATGTTCAGTAGGTGGTCATGATGATGATGATGATGGTACGTTACATGGTGTTAGGTGATGGTGATGGCCGTTGATTTGATGATCACATTGTAATATTTTTTATTGCTATATATATATATATATATATATATATATATATATATATATATATATATATATATATATATATAGACTTACTTTTTTATGAACTTAATGGGTTGTCAAATTATTTTATGATATTTATATTCATCATATGTATGTTGTATATTGTTTATGTTGATGAGTATGATTCATGTGTATGATGCAATTTTATTTATTTGTTCATGTATTTATGTCAAACTCATTTATATTTGCTATAATTATAATTGCAAATTGTGCACATCACAGTTATAATTGAAAGTTACAATCTCGACTATAATTACAATTTACAATCATTATTACAATTTCACAACTACAAATTACAATAACAATAACAATTACAATAAGAAATTACTAATTAAATTTACAAGGTATAAATTACAAGTTGGACAATTATTTACAAAATTGCAAGATTACAAAATAATTTATGAAATTGCAAAATTGCAATCATTTTAATCATCTTATCAATTAATTATGGGATGGTCAACTATAAAAAATTTAAGTCATCAACCAATGATTAAAAGTCTTTTACGACATGTCATGCATTATATGTGCAAGTCTTAGATTTTCTTGATACTAATATCTATAATGTGCTATACAAATAAGTTGCAATTAATTTTAGAATTGAAGTTGTAGTTACTCTATAAATCATACTTGCATCTATACATCATAATTGTAAACTCAATGATATGAACATGGTAAATCATGAAAAAAAACTATTACATATTGAGTGAAAAGAACACATACAACAAGTTGAATATAAACACACAATGGTATGATGATGTCTATTGATAAAGATAAAACGATCTTGTAAAGGTTAATATAACCACACAAAACTAAAGTGTAGATATTGAATTCAAAATTGAATGTGAATTTTTAACAATTAAATAGAAAAATGGCATGATCACACAAGACAAATGAAATGCATAGAAATTAAAGATAAATAATTAAACTAACAAAAAAAATAAAAATAGCAAACTATTAACTAAGTATCACCCTTACTATATGGATTATGCCATATTTCCTTAGAATAGGCTACAACTAAGCCTGTCTCCCAAAACCAATAACTTAACCACTCGCTATTTTTACAACATCACGCAAAATAAGTAAAAGTAAAACCCATTTGTATTAGTAAAATAACTTGCACAATCTTAGACTAAGTCTTTTCTTTCCAGAGAGTATCTACCAACCCCCCTGCTTATTGATGATAGTGATTTTTTATACACAAATTAGTTATATAATATAAATAACAAGCATCATAAATGTAGATCATCTTGAGAATCAAAAGAGTGTCAAGTCGCTACAACAATATTAACAAGTAGATGTTCAAAACCAAAATAGAAAAATAATTCCCAAGGTCTTAACACATACAACCGTATAAATACAATGGACCCAAGCAAATTCAAAATATCTTGATCTAAAATCAAGATTTCTCCCCATGATCCCCAAACAGGATAGGATTGGTTCAAGTGTTTTTTTTTATTTCATATAGAATTTTTTCTTTATCCTCACGAGCAGGGTAGATATTTAAAAACTAATTGTATAGAAACACATATAACCTTACATTGAAAACACGATTTTTATTACCTTGATGTCAATCCTTCCTCTTCATAGGTTTGGTCATGTACTTATCATTGACCTTGTAATTCTTTTTAAATTTCTTATTTGTTTAGTAAATTAAATCCTTGGGATTTTTTTAGAACAAAGTGCATGGCACATAGATAGGAGTACATATTTTTCCCCTAATGAATCGTCCTCACTAGTTCCAATATATTTTTATTTTATTTTTTCCTTTGACATCCAGTTGGTATCCTTCATTTCTAAAGGGTCTATCATGTCCCTAGTTTTCTCCACCTCTAAAATTTGGGTTCCCTCCAAAGGAGAGGGGATCAATTTTTCAATGTATAGTGATATCATCCTTTTTTTGTAAGTAAGAGAACTTGATATTATATAACAGTTAAAGAGTTACATCCATATTCTATCATAGCAATGTTTTAGTCCTACATTCTAATCCCTTAACACCCACAACCCATCCTTTATAGTCATCAAAAACCAAAATTACCCCACCCCTGTGGGGAAAACAGGGCATTGACCAGTTTTATTAGAAAAATTGGACCCTAAAACAGAGACTTCTACTTGACAATCTAAGCCTATAACTAACACTATATAAACTACTAACAAGCTTAACAAAATAGAAGAGAGCCATTCATCTCCAGTCGCTAAACCTAAAAACTAGTTGATGAAGTGTCCTCACCAACATTCAGATAACCAACATTATACATTCCTATAGAAACATCACCCTCCGCAGCTGTCCTAGGGAGAAATGGAATGCCCAAATGTATTGAAATAACATTAATCTTCATGTGCATGAGTCTGGAATCCACACAATGCTCTTTCCATAAGTGCATTGGGATTTACTCACCTTGTTTTTTTGCCTCGCGTTCAACTAGAATCTGCCCCATAACTCCTTTCATCACCCAAAACATCGAAACAACTCACTCATAAAATGAAATCCAAGCATGGGTTGAACTGGTTCTATTATCCATTCTTCTAACACTGATAAATCCTCCATTGGTTTCGCCACCTCCAGGCCATCCCAAAGTTCCTTCTCCACAACTTCAATCTCGTCTCGAAATTACTGCAAAATTGATGCCTTATACATCCATGCAGCTTGGGCTGCATGTAGTTTCTCTCAGTTGGCCCACTTCATACCAGTGCCACTCTTTCCTTTCCATTCATCTTGACTCTTCATTGCCTCAGACCACTCTGACGTCAGTATAACCAGTGAATTTTTCATGGCCACCTTCCACAGAGGATTACCTTCATGAAGCGACCACCTACTTCCTCCGCCTTCAACCTTATACCATGTTGAGGACCAACTGACATCATAGTCAATAAAATTGGTTTTTACTGTATATTATCCCTACCTAGAAATCATTGCTCGTACCCAACAACAGACCACCACCAACGATGATGCAAATATCCTGCCTAGACCATCTACTCTTCCTCTTGGATTTCTCTTTTCCATTAAGCTTCATAATTTCACTCGTACTTCCTTCCTTGTTTCCTTCTTGATCCTAAATACACATACCTCTTTGGTTATAACCACCTTCATGCATCATAATAACCCTGCCTCTATGCACACGTACACCAATATACTCCATGTGTTGCGGATGCATGCGTTACTTATGATCAAGTTACACCCACATCTGGGGGATATCATCCTTTTCTTGTTTTCATTGGGGCATCTTATTTAAAATTCAGGTGAACAATCTCCACTACAACCTCAACTTCCACCAAGTATGCTAATGGATGTTCCACCTTTTAGTGAGAGACTTAACAAAATTATGATGTTCCTTCTTAATTTCATATTATCATTTAGGGAAAATCATTATTATGTCTTAAAATCAAGATATACACTAGAAATAAATATTCTCATAACCATGGTTAATGTAACGAAACTTGAACAATGCCTACATTTCTAAACAGTACACCAATTTCAAGGGGGTCTTGACCTATTCTCTTTATTAAACTATCAACAAAAATGCAAAGTCTTTTGTTTAAACAATTTAGTTCTCTAAAAAACTTATTCTCGAGAACTTCAGGGACCAAACCCGACTTAACCCCTACTCCTTAATCTTCTTAAAAGTTAACTATTTATTTGCATCCTCCTATAACTTACATATACTTTCCTTATATTTATCTTCCTATATATATAATTGTTTGTGTTCCTTAACTATTAACTGAATTGTCCCCATTCTTTGAAATTTCCAAGCCTCTTGAATAGTCCTTTAGATAAACTTATAGCTCATTAGGGAAACTTGACTTATTTAATATGTTTCTTCCTTATAAACATACCAAATATCATAATGGCATTTATGTAGAAAAACTTCAACAACTTGCCAAAACTTTTGACATTTTCCAGAAGTTCCCTTAACATCTTTCTCCAATTTAATAGAGGTAAGTTTCCAATTTCCTTAGGTGATGTCATTTAGTTTGATGCCTTAATTTGTTTCTTATACTACGGATGTACATGGCATCATTTCTATTCTCCTACTGCCACTTCTTGATCTATTGAAAACATTTATGTGGCCTTCTTTTTTGGTATTTTGATCACTCACCTAGTTGGTGATTGCAAACAAGTCTATACTCTGCATTTGCAAGTCTTGGAGTCTCCCATATAATGCCTTTTGTGCTACATTTATCTAATCCTACACTTCATTGGCACATGCTTTAAGTTCAGCAACACTTCCCATTTCTTCTTTGTAATATGCCACTCAATTTTCCAGAGTTACTAACCTGTTTTTGCAATCCTCCAACATTTTCACCATGTCTTGAACATTGGATGCAATAGCTTGGGAAAAATCAATGCATATAGAAGATTGGGAAAAATGAATGCCTCCCATTTTACCAAACCCATGTCTTGGGAATAATTCCCAACCCATTGTCATTGCCATTATAGACTAACTCGTATTCTATATCAATCAAGTTTCTGATCTAAGGGGGGTTTTTCTCTTCCCATTTGGATTCAAATGAAACATCACATAGGGCCAACTTGCCTTAAAAACTTACCATCTCATGGTTGTATCCCATCATGCGCTTACTTGGCTTGAAATTCCCACTTACTTTAGTTTGTTAAAGCCATTTGAAAACATTCAGACTTGATGGCATTATACTCATCCAACTACTTTGGATCCCCTATGGTTGTGGTCTGGAAGGAAAAGTTACAAATATAGAGTATAGTTAAATTATCATGGGTGATTAAACTTTCCATACACCTATTAAAATAAATAAATAAACTCCTAATTCATGGTTTTTTTTATAGTCAAATATATGATCTGCTTGCAATATACTCATAAAAAACATAAGAAAAAATGATAACTAAGATGTACTTCAAGTGTGTATCAGTATTCTTTGTACATATTGTGGTAACCAGTTCTACTTTGGTATCGAAGCTAAATACCAAAATTCTTGATTTTTGTTTTGCATTTTTCTCAAAGATCACAATAATGGAAAGTATTTGACCATTACTCTTCTTCACCTTCTTCAACTTGCTCAAAAAATACCAAAACTTGGACTTGGTTCATACTTCATTTGCAGCTCATAGTTTCATTTGAAAAATATTAGGATGTTCATCGGTTGGTGTTGGAAGAGATCATCCAACAACTTGGTATTGATGGAACCTGTACTAGTTGAGGTGCTAGCAGTAGGATTTTACTAGTTGGGGTTGTTCCATGATTTTATGGTTCACTTTGCATTCCTCTCTAGTCATGGAACTTGGCTTAGCTCATTTCCCTTGTATTTGTATTCTTCAATATTAGCTTGTTTCCTTGTATTTTCATGCATACTTGGGATTGATGGCCCAATATAAACCAAAATTTGGTTTAAATTACATCGACGTAGGAACATATACTTTCAAAAATCCTACATTGTGTATACAATTATAGGCTTTTAAGTTGTGAGGTTGGTCAAGTGCTACTCAAGTGCTAACTATTGTTTTTTTTGTGTTTCTTTCTTCAAGTACTCTTTTCCTCTAATGTTGATGACAACCTATGTGGAAACTATGAAATCAAATTAAATTAAAGTAATTCTTATTCCTATTGAGTTCCTTTAGCTGAATGCATTGCTATGGTTCTTGGAATTGCATAATTAACTCAACAGGTTACACATTAAATGCCAGCAGGCCTCTTCAACACTAGGACCTTGCAAAGACAAGTAACTTTTCTTTTTTGTATAGAAACCCCCTAAAATGTTTAAATCCCGAGCTAATTCTTGTGGATCTTCTTTTAACCTGATACCGGATTTATTTAGTGTCAAAAAAAGGGTCTCAATAATGTTCCAGATTACATATATATTATAGGTCCTCTCATTCTACATCAACATTAAGTTCGTTATTTCAACAACTACATTATGTTGAGGCATGTATGGAGTTGTGTTTTGTTGAGATATATTGTGTTGTCTACAAAATTGGTCAAACGCTTTTCCACCTCCATTATCAATTCTCGGCACCTTGATATTTTTACCAATCTGATTCTCCACAAGAGCTTTGAACTCTTGAAAATTCTCAAAAACCTCTTATTTATTCCTCAAAAAATACAACCATGTCATTTTGGAGAAAGAATCTATGAAAGAAACATAATATTGGGACCCTCCTAGTGAAGGGAATGATACATGTCTAAACACGTCTCTATGTATTAAATCTGGTATTTCCTTAGCCCTAGTAGCAGCAAATGATAATATTACATGACTTTGTTTACTATAAATACAATGTTTACAGAAGTTGACTTCTTTAGAACAATAACGGAGATCTTCGACCACACCTTTGTTGTGCATAGCACGAATACCTTTCTCATCTATATGCCCCATTCGTTGATGCCACAGCATGGTCGAGTTGAGTAGATAAGCAAATGTTCCATCGGACTCAAGAAAAACCACATTAGCACTTTCGTTATTGTTTGTTCTTCCCAATAGTTTGTATAGGGTTCCAGTATGAACACATCTCATTAGTAGCATTGCTCCTCATACCATCTTGCATGTATCTTTCTCAAATACAGACTGTACTTTTGCATTCTCCATCTTACTTACTGAGATTAGGTTTCAAGCCAAACCAAGGATGTGTGGTATTCCTGGAAGTGTTCCTATTATTTCATATTTTAGATTCATTTGAACTTTACCTCATCCAAATATCCTGGTCAATGAGTCATATCCCAATAGAACATCACCACCATCGATCTTCTTATACTCACAAAACCATCCTCTACAGGGTGTCATGTGATATGACACGTCAGAGTCAATCTGCCAAGAGTCTTGATCCGACTGTGTACTTGTGGAGGCCAAATACACATCACCTTTATCCTCTTGTGAATACTTACCATCAGCTGACTAACCTTCATCATTCTCTTTTCCCTTCTCGACTTTCATCGACTAAGAGTTTCGTTGATAATGGCTTAATTTTCTACATCACCAATAGGTTTTTTTCACTGGACTAGGGGATCTGGTATAAGATCTACCCCTCAACTTCGATCTTCTACCGAAGGTTTTTCCTTTTCCTTTGTCTATCGATCGACCTCTTACTGTAAAGGCCTCATGGGTCGAACCTTCCATGTTCTTTCATCTCATCCCTTCATACATTAGAGATGTGACCACATCGTCGATCTTCAATGCGGGATTGTTTCTTCGAATAGCAACAACCAGGCTATCCAAGGAATCTGGAAAAGAACACAATAAACTGATACACTTTTCATCCTCGGTGAGTTTAATATCCATGGACAACAACTAACTAATATCAATTTTGAATTCAATTAGGTGCTCTATAACTTAGTCACCCTCTCCCATCCTCAGAAGATACAACTTCTTTTGAATAAACAACTTGCTAACCATAGATTTCGACTAGTGCAAGTTCCCCAACTTTTCCCATAGCTTCTTTATATTGTCGTCTCCTGATACATTCAACAATACAAAGTCTGCTAAACAAATTCAGATTGTACTCCTTGCCTTTATGTCAATATTTTTCCAGTATTCCTTCAACACACCCACCGAATTCATTCTTGGGTCGATTGCAATCCATTTTTCTCAATCTACAAGGAGATCCTCCATTTTAAGCTTCCAAAGCTCAAAATTTTTCCCATTAAACATTTAAATTTCTATCCTTGATGTGTTATCCATTCTAACAATGAATCAATATCTCTGAATACTCCCACTGTAATAGGTATTCCCCATATCTAGGATTAATCCAAACCCATAGCAACAAAGGTGTCCCCCTGTATCCAAATATAGCTCTAATACCAACTATTGGGTCTTAATATCAATTACAACAAGTTTGCAAATTGATTCATATAGTTAAACATATTAACATTTAAAAAATGGCACACAGTAAAATCAACACATTACACAAACATTACCCTGGAAACTCGATCTCGGGAAAACCAACAAACTAGTGAGATTTTGCTTATCTATTAATCAAACACTCAAAAAACAAGTGTTTACAATTATGACTTGGTAGGCCACAAATCACACTTCATTACATCATGCCATGACATTACAATACATCATGCATGGTCATTATATCTTATTTATAGATGCAATACAACCAACTATTCATTAATGACAATCCATAACTTCCTAACCACATCTGGTTATTATGTTATAGTCAACTTGACTAGGTCAACTTCGGTCGATTACCCGTTGAGCCTTTTGGTTACTCCATCGACTTCTTGTCAACCAAGTTGTTTTCCTTCGACCATACAACTTATTCCAATTGATTGACTGACCAGAATTCCACCATCTGTCACCTCCGACTCCAATTGACTTATACCAATCGACTATCGAGTTTTCCAATCAATTCTCATGCAAAGAATATAACATTCCCAACATTTTGGTTTGGAAGAGTTTATGATGAAAATGATGGAGTAGCTTCATTATTGTGTTTTCCACCTTGATGTAATAATTAATGGACCTTATAGGATTGTAAGTAGTCTTGATATTTGGTAGTATAGAGAATTTCCTTCTATTGAACTTTTTTCTAGATAAAAGGTTCTAATATCCTTTATACACCTTATTTTTTAATATGACAGTATAATGTAATATCTCTTCTTATTTGAATAAGAAATAAAAAAAACACTTATATGGGTTAAGCAGTACTCAACCAAACTAAAATGGGAGCCTTCACCATGTTTGGCATTTTTAAAAGTCATCCCAATTTGTCAAATGTATGTATTAAAGTTATTGTTGTTGTAATCAGTTATTGAAATCCATAATGCATCAATACATAATAGAGATGCTAATTATTTTGAATGCTTGGAGGAAATGCAAATGTCTATCAAAGATACATATGACTACTTTGATGTCGTTGATTATGTTTGGTAGGTGGCTTTTTTCAATGATCAATGTGACATAATTTCGTGCTCAACAAATGGAGATATACTTTTGAAGACTCCATTTACTTGGCCACAAACTACACCGAATGAACAATTGAGGAAACAAATTTTGTTGACCAACAAGAATCTCAAGGTGTTATTGAATATTCACAACCAGAGGACAGAGAAATGTATATTGGGTCTAGAAGATCATGTGCACATTGAGAATCCATGGAAGACTTTTACGGGGGCTTGATACAAGATATTAATTGGAGGTTGCATGATTTTTGTTTTAGCAACTAAAGATTCATGAACTATATATTTTGGATTGCAAAAGTTATGAAGGTAAATAAATAAAATGAGTAAGTTATAATAATTGAAGTACATTGGTTTGTAATAGATACACAAACATTTAATGGTATGTACAAGCCAAAGATGGTTGTCGAGAAACACACCAAAAAAAAGACAAAGGGAAAGGGTCAAAATATAAATTGTCAATGGATTGACAACTTAAAATTAGAAAATGTTAATATCCATTTTTATGACTTTTGTTTGACAAAGAGAGTCACTCTTTTCTCCATAACTACAAATATTATCAAGAGGTTGATGGCACAAGAATAGTTGAAATATAGGATTCTAGTGAACCTTGTCATAGATATAAAAGACTTCTAACATCTTAAATGGTGGGATATTACATGAAGACTCAGATAGTGCACTCAATGGACTCAATGATAACAGGGAGAAATATGGGTCATCTACATATTCATCTAAAGGGATTGCATATATTGATGGTGCCTCATAATCCTCACATGAGTTTTAATAATTGTCCCAAATATTTTATATATATTTTTGTTAATATGATGTTTGTATGGTAACTCCAAATGAATTTCTTAAACTTGCATATAGTCTTCCAAAAAGTTATGAATCATTTATATGTTTCTTAGCTTATATGATTTGAATGTGAATATTGTAATAATATTTCTTAACTTATATGATTAAAAATAATGCAACAATATTTCTTACGATATACTTTGTTGACTTTAATGCAATTTGTATTGATTTTTTCAAGTAAATAAAATATCTCAAAGTAATGATGAATTTGAGATCATGGGGTGATATTGTCATGGGATTATTTATACTTGCTTGAAAAATGTTGTTTAAAAGATATTTGAAATATATATACATATATAGTGATATTGATTGTACTACTATACCACAAGAAAAAATAAAATGTTAAAATTTTAGCCATAAAAAATGCGCTTAGAGTTATAAACTAACCTAGAGGAGTGTTAGGTTTAAGGTTAATTTTAAGGATTTTTTAAGCAACATTATGAGTTTACAAGGCCATGGTTGCAAAAGAGTTTACAAGGTCGTGGTTGCAAAAGATTGTAATTTTAACCCCCTAAAAAGGGAAATTTTTGTGTTATTGGTAACATCATCTTTTTATTCGAGGGTTGATTTTAATACTTTGTTAAGAAAAAATATGGGTTTTAAAGGCCAAGGTTGCAATAACCCCTCAAAAATGGGTGCTATTGGTAACACCACTTTTTTATTCAAGGATTGATTTTGAAATTTTTAATGCAAAATATGGGTGCTTAGGGCTAGAGTTTCATTTTGAGGTCATAGTTCTCATAAAATTGGTAACTATGTTTAGTTTTAGGAATACATAAAACCCCTAACTTGTACAACCTATAAAATTTTAAAATATGGTGAACTAGATCCTAATATTCTTACCTAATGTACTTAGCGCTTTCTTTTGTGAATGCCGAAATTTCTACACAATTCCAATGAAAAAATTGAGAGAAAATGATAAGAAAACTCATTTGAAGGAGCCATACCAAGGATCATCTACTTTGATACCAAATTCTATAGATGAAATAAATAAATAAGCATAAAACATGCTTAGTTTAGAAAAGCCACACTTAAATTAAGCAAAATATTGAATGAATAAGAACCATATTTGAGGGGACAACCTCCTATTACAAGATACCACATGCATTATCCTTTAAATGAGTCTCCTTGATAGAAAGCAATAGTCAAGATATCTATAATTAATGTAATGATATGAATGATGGTTATGGTTTGGGGCTTAACATAAATCTACTTATGGTGATGTGCATTTAAGGATTGTTGCTAAAGTTACTTATGGAGATGAGCATTTAAGGATTGTTGCCATAAGTGTCTTTAACAGTGATAATTATTTAGGCTCATTCTAGGTATGCCCATTGTCAGTGTCACTTTTTGGTGTGGTTAACATGTCCCTAGAAACATCTAAAAGAGTGTTAGAAGGAAACAATGAAAGGGATATGGACAGTCAAGGCACTTTGAGAGACAACTCGGCAACAAAGTGCAACACAAGTATTTAGACAAAAACAATTAAATAAAAAAAATTGTTGATGCAAAAGAAATAAAAATTGAACATGGACTAGGCAACAAATAAAGATATTAAGAAGATATGCATGAAACACATAACACTAGGCAACGAAATAGAAATGATTGATCCAAAAATATGCAAGAATCAAGTGTCATATTTTTTTAAATCAATATACTTAATTTTGTTTTCATATTATAATTTTCAATCAACCACACTCATGTTTCATAGATGCTTGAATTCAGAGAAGAGACACCAAATGTTCTTATTAACATTGATCTAGAGAAACTTTGTGAAGGTACATTTTGATTTGTATAACATTTAACTTCTAATTATATCTAAGCCCTATTATGTTTAAACACATATATTAAAATATAAAATGAATTTATATGATGATTTGAATGACCTTGGCATGACAATTAACCCGAAAGTAATGTGTGACTATCATAAAACATTAGAAATTTTAAAAGTATGTATAATAAAAGCATATAATCTTTTATAATCAATAAATAAACAAGAGCCACAAAGTGGTAATGTCCTGCACCATTGCAAATTAGATTTTTTGAAATTTGCAAACTCGGCATGTGAACCTTGGATTATGGTTAATTGGTAATGTGACTTTGAACTATGGAAAAAATTGAATTGCTAACTTTATGAGCCGCAATTTGTCACAAAAAATAGTCATTTGAGAAATCTTGGTCTTTCATTTCCCCCTCCCCATTAAAGAACGAGGAGCATGAAAGCTTTCAATTGAAAACTTGATGCAATAATTCAATTGAAATTTTATTCAAATACAAAATTACAATTTTAACAAATATTGCCTAATCAAATTTAAATAACCAAAAAATAATATAAATAAAAAACAAAACATCTTTTTTAATTACATGATCAATCTAACTATGCCATCTATGTAAACTATTAAGGACCTTGTAGGTTAAATTAAGTCTTATGTCTAACAACAACGTTTATCCTCACTCCAACTTTCCTTAAATAATTACCGTGTAACATTAAATTAAATGATAAAAAGAATATAAATTATAATGCATTAACCATATCGTCTGTGTGGGAAACTTTCCTCAAATAGTTACCATGTAACATTAAATCAAATAGTTACCATGTAACATTAAATTAAATGAATATCATCTATGTGAGATACAAAAGACCTCTTAAGTTAAAATATGTCTTTGTTCCACTATAATTGTTTATCCTCACTCCAACTTTCCTCAAATAATTACTACGTAATAAATGATAAAGAGTAAATAAAACTATATATAATGTAAATGATAAAGGGCAAATAAAACTATATATAATAAAACATTATATACGGTAAGTCACCTAATAATTTAATAATAATTTAAGTGATTTCATTTTTTTAAATAACCCAAATAAAACTATTATCTAAACATTGTTACTTTAAGTTGAATGATGCCAAATTGTCAATATTATTTTTAAATGCAAGTTAACACGGGTTATCATCTTTGCACATTGAGTAGTTATGGTATAATATTTCTCCTCTCGCATTTGATATGACAATGTTCTTCGTAAAAAATTATTATCGTATAACATTGAGTAAACATGATATTCATGTCCAATTGTATCAATAGATTGGGTAGGAATTTTAGCATACACATGTGATACAATTGAGTGATACAATTGTATCGCATGTGTGTATGCTAAAATAAATGGAAGTTAATGAAGCTGTAAGGGGAAATTGAAGCACATGTAATATGTGGAATTAATATGCAAACGGCATCCCTAATAGGTGAAGAAAGAAACAACATTGAAAGCAACTCAAGTTATAAGTTATATCAATGAGATGGGTTTTTTTTTAAACTTTAAGTGTTTAGTTTTAATTCCTTGCCTTATATTGAAATGTTTGGATTGGAAATTAACATATATATCTTTTTACAAATCAAATTATTGTATCTTTGGGTCATTGAGTTGCCAAACTCTGGTAATGGTTACATATGAAATGAAATGTTATCATGAAAGAATTTGTCTTGACATTTTACATGTTAAATTATACCAAAAATTGTTATTAATTAATAATTTTGTAATAGTAAATTAATAATATATATTTAAACATATCAAGGAAAACCATGTGGATCCTCCCTTTTCTCTAGAATATCTAAATCGGGGGAGTCTCAATCACCAATTATAATGATCACTTGTGACCCTAGGGGACTCAACTAAATATGAACTTGTGGTTTAAGGCCCCCTCCTTGGCAACATGTCTTCTGCAAATGGTTCGACTAATTGAAATAAGCCTTAAGGATATATAATTAAAAATGATTGTGAAGAATTAATGATTACAAAATAAAACTATATAATTGTTAAACAAAGATAATATGCTTGATTGAGTTAAAAAGTCACTCTACCTAATAAAAGAATGTTTTATTATCAAATAATCACATTAACACTTTTACATAGTTTATGCATTTGTGACCATATTTTCAACTCCAATGTTTTATAATATCAATCACATCAATGGTCTCGCATATCTTTTGCATTGGTGCTTTACCATATCTTGTGTGCACTTGTGATATAATGGGAAGAAAGCACATCAATAATCTAAAAGATTTTCCTTATCATTGCTTGTCAATGACATGGGGTCCCATATACATGAAATATTTACTTAAAGGTGCCTGTGCATAAAAAGTCAAAATCTCTCTCTCTCTCTCTCTCTCTCTCTCTCTCTATGTGTGTGTGTGTGTGTGCATTAGTGCTTCATGTATACCACAAATCATTTTCCCTTTAGAAAGGGGTACCACAACACCCAAATCCATTAGTCGAACAATGCACTTGCTTAACAAAGTGCATTGATGCTCCATTTATCCTTGAGCATTAGAGTCTAAGTCGTATTGACAGCGGTTGATTGCCAACAATGTGTGTGTACTAACCAATCACTAGTGTGGCTTATCTATATTATCACATTGAAAAATATACCTTTGCATAATCATTTTCCCACTGGGTCGAACACCTTTGCTTAATATTTTTTCCACTGGGCCAAACACCTTTTCAAAATCTCTTGCAAAAACTTAAATGTAGAATTATCCATGACCTTTTCTCCCAATTACAGAGGTTTTAGCAGGGTGTTGTTTTGGAAATTTTAGCTTATACATTAACATTGAAAACTTTCAAAACCCCCTATTTTCTTGGTAATTGAACCCTGTCTATTGAAAGTTTGGGTAATCATGTAGGTCAAGGCACACCTCTGGACAATCAAAATGAGCAGGGCGCACCTCCTTCTCTGGCTTCTCAATCCACGTTCTCAACTCAGGAAGGCGCACCATCAAAATCATCTAGTAGTGGATAATAAAAGTATGGTGCAATCTCAAAGAAAATACTTAGGATGCTAGATAACTAATTGTTGGAATTAATTAGCTATAGTTTGACTCTTTCTGACCATTGTAATCGCACATTTCTATATAATATTTCCTACTCTCCTAAATAAGAGATTGTCATTTTTGCTTAGTTATCTTTCTCTCTTTTGTTCTATTGATTTTTGTCTAATATTCAATATGATATTTTGTGGATCTGTCTTGGGTGACAAATTAATCAGATGGTATAAGAGTAGAGACCTGAGATGCTTCTGCTACACTCAGTTCCAGACGTTCGGAGTTGGTGATTTAACTAGAGAGGCACTAGGGGGAAACTTTCCCTCCTTCTCCTCCTCTGAACTTCGCCAGGGTTTTCCAAGGCCTCCACTGCTAGAGACTATAATTTTCTTTTGTATAAGAGAGGTGCTAGGGGCCATATCACCCTCCCTCCTTTTCCCAATTTTCTCTTCCAAAGAGGCACTTAGAGCACCTATGCTCTCCCTCTCCTCATCTGTAGTGCGTTAGGGTTTTCACGACCTCCATTGTCGCTCTTCATTTCTCTTTCTAGGAGGTGCTAGGGGCCATATTTTTGTTTGTCGTGTGTTGGATTTGGTTTGTATAGAGGCGCTTGGTATTTTCTCCCCCCTCTCATCTGCACAGTGCACTCTTCAAGGAATCTCTTGGTTCAAGCTTCCATTCTCACCGAGTGCACTCTTGCAGTGCTCTCCTTACTTGCTTCCATTGTACAATATATGAATATCATGTCTCCACGCAGCGACACCTCCACAAAGGATTTCGTTTACAGTCACTCCTACCCCATTCATGATTTAACTCTTTCCCTTCATGAGCTTATCCGCTTGCATCATAGATCTCATGTGCCTCTTCAATTAGATACCATATATCAATTTCCTAAGTTTTCAGGGTAGATGAATGGGGAAGCCATTGATTCTTGGATATGTAGTATATATACGTATTTCGAGACCATTCATGATCTGACTGAGGTCGAGAAGCTTCAAATTGCTAGTTTGCAACTTGAGGGCATCGCTCATGCTTAGTATGATACTCAAATGGAATCCTCCTCTCTGATGGTGGTGTTGGGGGATTAGACCATGAATTCTCTTTTGGATTCATGGGATCCCTTGTGTGAGGCTCTCCTCCAATGCTTCTACACTCCTGGATATTAGTAGCACCTCCTTTCTCATTGGTTACAATTGCATCAACTCACTAGGAAGTGATCTCATAATTACATTGTTCTCTTCACCAATATTTGCCTTCAACTACATATTCAGGAGCCGAAAAAGGTTCTCATTGTTAAATTCAATTTTGGTATTTTATTAATGTTGTGTAGGGAAGTCTATTTATTTGAAAGTTCTACCTTGGATAAGGCTTTTCTCTGAGTCTTAGCGGTGGAACATAAGATTACTCCCCACCTCTGCTCTCCTTTTTCACGACCGGGTCCTTACTCAGCCCCTTCCTCTCCTACTTCTCCATCTCCCAATATTAAATCTAGGAATGGTGTTCCTTTCATAAATCCCAATTCCAGTCATCTACCAAATTTCATGTTCTTCGCAATTCTAAAGATGCTAAAACTCTTTTTGCAGATCTCGTCGAGACCTCTACTCATCCCACACCCATGCCTAATTTAATTCCTTTGGATAATACTTCTGAACCCGATCCCTTTTTAGTCCTCATGACTAGAGAGTCTCTGCCTTTTTCTCCAAACTTGATGTTTACGCACATTTTCCAAATTAAGCAGGCTATTTTGACCCTCATTATGTACAATGGTATCTAAAAGAATATGGTGGCTCATGATCTGGTCCAGCTCCTTGAGCTACCCACCACTCCCAATTTGGCGCCATATCAGTTGGGTTGGGTTCAAAAAAATGGCCCCCATGTCATGGTGATGCACCGTTGTGCTCTTATGTTTTCTATCTACCCCTTTCATGACATCGTCCTTTATGATGTGGTTCCTCTCAATTGTGTAGACCTTCTGTTTGGAATTCCCTATCTAGATCAACACCACACGGTCTATCATGCTCATCAACACCAATATCCTCTTCAGAAGGATGGTCGCACTTGTGTCCTCACATCCTCTTCCCCGGCGTCCCCTCCTTTACTCACAAGTAATGCTATTGTTCGCAACATTAATCTGCATCAACACTTGTCTCTCTGTCTAGTGCGCCCCCTCAAGCCTGACACCCCCCCTCAATACCTTCCCTCTAATATGGTGGAGCTTCTCCAATCTTTTGAGAATGTGTTTTATGCTCCTACTAGAATTCCCCTACCACGCCCTATTCAACACTCTATTGATCTAATTCCTAGTGCTACCTTGCCAAATTATATCTCCTATCAATTTACACCTTGTGAAGCGCAAGAAATTGAACACCAACTCCAACAATTGTTGAATTACGGCCATATCCAACCTAGGTCATCCCCTTGTTCCTCTCCTTCCCTTACCATCCCTAAAAAGGAAGTTGAGGATGGCGCCTTGTTATGGATTATCGTTCTCTCAATAAAGCCACTCTAAAAAATCGCTAAAAGCTACCATGCATCAATGATATCCTGGACCATTTGAAGGGTGCTTGTTTCTTTACTAAAATGGATCCAACAGTGGTCTATCATCAAGTCCATACGAATATTGTTGAAACCTAGAAGAAAAACTTTAAGACCAAGTTTGGTCTATTTGAATGGATGGTCATTCCCTTCAATCTTACTAATGACCCTGCCACTTTTATCTACTGATTAATGATATTTTTAGGGCTCATATTCACAAGATTATAGTCATTTATCTTGATGATATCTTGATATTCATAAAGACATGGGAAGATCATTTTCTTCATGTCTGCACTGTCCTTCAGTTTCTACATGACTCCATCACCTTCAAGTAAAGCATCGTAATCTTCTTTTGGGCATACTTCAATTTCATATTTGGGTTTTATCATCTCAGATAAAGGGGTGAGTCCAGATTGTACCAAAGTTTAGGCTCTAGCATAATGACCTGCTCCTTATTCAGCGTTGGCCCTTAAATTTTTTTTGGGTGGAATCAAATTTTACCGCAAATTCATCTCCAATTTCTCTCAGTTGGCCCAACCCTTACATCAGCTCTCTAATAAGTCGCACTTCAACTGGACCTCTTTGGCACAACACCAATTCAAGTCTTTAAAGGATGTTATATGCTCTGCTTTGGTCCTTCAACTTCCATATATTCAGTTTCCTTTTGAAATTGAGACAAATGCTTCTCAAAATTCCATTGGTGCGGTGCTTATGAAAAAGAAATTTACAGCCTAGTCCAAGCCTTGAAGTAATGGCGCCATTAAATTCTGGGTAAAGAGACAGTGCTACATACCGATCACCATCCTCTCATCTTTCTCAATTCCCAGAACAATATTCAAGAGCAGAGGCACCTCAAATGGGCATCCTATATCCATCAATTTCATTTGGTAATTAAATACAAGAAGGGCACTTCCAATCGTATGGCTAATCTATTGAGTAGACCTCTGGTGCAGGCACTTCAGTTGTTGGTTGTACGTTGTGTTTCATATGAGACTTGGAAGCCTCTCTATGCAATATATAATCCCTTCTTTGATGATATATGGTTTGTTGTGCACAACCCTACTTCAGTTAATCAAATTCCATTTTTGGACTATACTATCAAGGACGATTGGTTGTACAAGCTCAATCAATTGTGTGTTTCGGCTACAAATGATTGACTAACCTTAATTAAAGAATCTCATGTGTCCTCTTATGGTGGTCACATTGGTGTGAAGAAGACAGTACACAACATCCAGCGCCACTTTTTCTATCCTTCCATGAATCGACAAGTGGAGAATTTCATTGGTGCTTGTTCTTTGTGTAGACAACATAAGACTACCAATCGGAAGTATGGATTGTACCAGCCCCTACATGTTCCTTCTCTCCCTTGGGAATCCATATCCATGGATTTTATTAGTGGCTTTCCCATGACTCTACACAAGCATGATGCAATATGGGTGGTAGTCTATCATTTCTCTAAAATGGCCATTTTTCTTCTTTGCAGCAAAACCACTACCGTTGCTCAAACAACATATATCTTCTTTAATCATGTTTGGGTTCACTTTGGCTTCCCCACTAGCATCATTTTTTATCGCGATGCCAATTTTCTTAGCACACTCTAGATAACCTTGTGGGATATTCTTGTCCCAACTTCAATATTCCACTACCTTTCATCCTCAAACCGATGGCCAAACAGAATTTTTCAATCATAGCCTTGTGTACGCCCTCCATAATACATGCCTCCATATCATTTAGCATAGTTATAATCGCATTGTGCATTCCTCCACTAGTTTGTTTCCCTTTGAAGCATGTTTTGGTTATCATCCTTTAACCATTTATGACTTGCCTCTCACCTTGCATCCTTCAGGAACTCCCTATCAACAACAAGGATAGAAATTTGCCTTATCCTTCCTCCATTCCTTATCCCAACACCATGCCCAAATCTCTGCAGCTCTCAAATCATCCCAGCAACGTTATAAAGAGTGCCATGATTCCCATCACTCTTTGCATAATTTTTCTCTTGGAGATAAAGTATGGTTTTATATGGAATGCCAGTATTTCAAGTCCCAACGCCATCATAAGCTAAAACCTCTCTGTTATGGTCCCTATACTATTGTGTAGCAGATTGGCCCTAATGCAAATCGTCTTGACTTTCCTCCTCAGTTGGGTATGCATGATGTGGTCTATGTCAATAGCCTTAAATGCTATGATCCTCCCTTACTTGAATATTCTATTACCATCTCACATCCCATTGAGTATGTACCTAACTTCCATCCCCCTCTACCCCAAGACATATTGTTGGACATTCGCACTATTTCCACTCTAAACCACCAGCATACTTCTTATCTTATAGGTCGTTAAGGCCACACTCTAGCACAAGCTCGTTGGTTTTCTAAGGATTCAATGTGTAGGTCCTTTTCACATTTATTGATGGAATTAGGAATACTTCCGGGACTAAACAAGGAGGAATTGGGAATTCATGTAGGTCAAGGAACACCTCCCAGTGAGAGTGCACCTCCGGATAGTCAAAGGGAGGAGGGCGCAACTCCTTCTCTAGCTCCTCAATCCATGTTCTCAAGTTAGGAAGTCGCACCATCAGACTCAACTAGTGGTGGATAATAAAAGCAAGGTGCAATCTCCAAGAAGATAGTTAGGATGCTAGATAACTATTTGTTGGAATTAGTTAGCTATAGTTTGACTCTTTCACACCATTATAATTGTAGTTATGTATATGAGACTACCTACTATTCTAAATAAGAGATGGTCATTTTTGCTCATTTCTCTTTCTCTATTGTGTTATTGATTTTTGTCTAATATTTAATATGATCTTTTGCATATATGTCTTGTGTGACAGATCAAATTTCCCACTCACGCGATAACGAGAATGACTACAATCAAGGGTAGATGAAGTATGCAATATAATGAGCGACGAGAATAAATTCCCTATATGGAAGAATTTAATTTTTCAATGTTGTTCCTTTTCAATGGTATTCATGAGAACTTTGATCTTTAATTTTGTTAAAAATTGTAATGTCCCTAATATGAAAATGTGTTCAATTTTGGCCAATTTTCGAACCTTGGACTAGTGAAACCCAAATGCTCCCAAATGCTTTAAAATTATGTATGGAATGGTTTGAGGTGTCTTACGACATCCAAATGCATCTATTAGACACTCATACACTAATTTAAGACATTCATGGCTTTCGTTTATCAAGAAGGGATGAAAGGGGAAAATACTAGGGAATTCAATGATAAAACCCACACTAGTCTTTGACCTTTTTGGATTCCCAAACATTGTATGAAATTCCCTATTTTATGAAATGAGACTTGTATTTGATAAAGTACCTCAAGGTTCAAGGGAAACCAAAATGAATAATTTATCAGGTTCTATAATCTGCTATCACTCCCATAAAACAAAATATTGTGAGACATAGGAATTGCTTGGAAAAGGTTAACAATGGACATGAAATTTGTTTCACAAAATTTAATCAAAGTCCCAAGGGACCTACATATATTATTTTGGTCATCAAAATTACATCATAGTATGCTAGAAACAGTTGCAAAAACTTCAATAAATTCTGATATAAAACAGATGCAAACTACTCCAAAACGTCCATATGAAAGTAGAGGGGAAACTAGCTCGAATTAATGGTTTGCTTGGAATGTTTATATGAAAGATATAGGATTTCAAGCTATGGATCATATATGCAGATTAATATAGTGCGATACATATTATATTACATCCAAGGAGTCGCAAAGACACTCTCATCAAATTATATGCATCTATGAGTGTGACATTAACACTAGAATATAGACATTGAGAAGAGAATGTAAGAAGAGATTGTAGAAGAAGACATATGAGATGAGCTCGAACTGAACAGGGACTCGAACCTGGAAAAAAAAAACACTTGATTTAGGCTCTGATGAGAGGACTAAATGGCCTCTCCTCCAATCAACTTGGACGGGAATCTTTCACCTTCGAAATTGTTTCAATAATAGGAAGGTAAACACCCACCGTGCAATGGGCAAGCTAAGCTCTCCAAGAGTGCAAAAATAAATGATCCAAAATATGATCTCCTTTGTCATCCTCCCTTTTTATTAACTTCATGTGGACTCATGAGTTCGAATTTACCTCCAAGACACTCACCCAACTTAAGTTAGTACTTGATTCCTTCATGAGACACTTGTCCGCCTCATTCTTGCACTCCTTTTTCCCCAATTTGAATTGGGACTCTTGGATGGCCATAACTACCTATATGCACCCTATTGGTGGCTATTTTTAGCCCTGATATGTCATATTTTTCATAAGTCTTCCATCAGGTCTGAATTTGTAATATTTGTCATAGATTCCTTCATCGTTGTTGTAATAGATTTCATGGAATTTTGTCACAAGTGTCACAATTTGTATATTATGCTTCTTTCTCTTCATAGGGAGTTACTCTTCCACTCCAATTCAAGCCTCCATGATTCTTTCCATGAATATTTCCTCTTCACATATCCCAAGCATGTTACCCTCCACCTTGAACTCGAATTTGAGTGAGAATGATGCCAAGTGTAGTGGGGGATCTTGCCACATGTGGGTCTCACAACCTCTAATGTGACCTCATGATCCAATGCCACTTCATTTTCCTCTTTATTATTGTTTATTTGTCCCATTTAATGTGAATTTGTAAGTCTAAGGTCATTTTGGGTCTTGTAGCTCCCTTATTCCAATTTTTTATGCTTCCACCCCAACCTAGGGAACTAGTAGGTTAGTGGAATTTTTTCCTCCATGCTAATTTATTTGGATGGGGACATTACAAAATTTGAATTGGGGATTTTCTCTTAATGTGACCCACCTTGTACATTTGGCTCTAATTTTGCATTGTTACTAACTTGGACATCATGCTTGGCAATTATTTGACCCTTAGCACCAATTTGAAAAACTATCATGAACATGGCCAAGTGCTTAGGCCATTGTGATCCAATGCAAAATTTGGGGACATGACAAATCCTCCCCTCCCAATATTGCTTTTCCTCACGCAATATGTACCAAATCCACAAAATTTTGAACCCAACCAATGGATTCTCACCTCATGCAAGTGAAGATATGTATGGCAAAACATTTGTGTACTTTTCCACCAACTTCTGCAAGCGTCTTCATGAACTCCAAAACAAAAAAGGTTGAATCCAAAAATGATCCCTGGATCCCAATTGATCCTCAAGAATACAAGGTGCAATATATATTCTCTTATGCAATGCATAAGAGTCAAATGGAAGTCATCATAACACCCTGCAAGAAAAACATAAGTCCATACAAAAATATGTTTCCCATGGAGAAAATAATAGGCTTTCTTCCTCAATCCAACCAACCAAAATGTGCTCCCAATGAGCTGCCAATGATCAACAATGCTTGGGTCCCACTCCTTGCGCACTCTCCTAGTGCACAATGTCATCAAAAACCAATATAGCAAGTATGGGATGCCAAGGTCCCAATGCTTATGCATTCCTGTCATGCACAAGGTCTCCCAAAACAATACATCAAAGTAGGAGGTGTACAATATCCTTCAAATTATTTCAACCAAGTGTGGAATGCCAGGACACCATAACTGGTGCATTCCATCAATGAAAAAATAACACAAAATTTTACATCGAGGTGGGAGATTCCAGGATCCCACTCTCTAATGAGCATCCTCCAAAACATCATAAGTACAGAATATAGATCATCAAAGTACATAACAACATCATACAAATGTACATCAAGAAGTTGCCTCATCAAATAATCATGAAAGTGCTTGTCCATCCAAGCAAGTAGATTACCATGTGCCCCATACACACAAGCATCAAGTATTATATAAAATATGCTCCAATGACATAGGTGAGGATCCCATGTCCTATAATGCTGCTCCAAAATAATGTAATATTCATCAAAATAATCAGCCATGTGTTCTTTCATCCAAGAAGTGAATGAAGAACCTCCAACAAAATCTGAACCAAGTAAGGAGCAAAGAAAACAATGAGCCTTCAAGGGGCTCAAAGGAGTACCATATGTGCATCCATGAGTATGTGTATAATCAAGAAATAACAAAGGATGTTGCTTCAAATAATAATGTACTCCAATCATATATATCTTGAGCCAAGCATTTGGATGAAGTTCCTCCAACGTCAAATGAACTAAGCAAGGAGCAAGGAAAATCATGAGTCTTCAAGTGACTCAAGTGAACATCATAGGTGCATCCATGTAGATGTGTATCATCGTAAGGTAAAAAATGATGTTTCTGAAAATGTAAAGAAGAAGGTGCTCTAGTCATGTCATCATCAAAAGGAGAGATAGGAGTTTCTTACTTCTCATGTGGCACCATCAGAAAGAAACCTTTCACCCATACGTCATTAGGATTAATTCTGCAAAATATGGAAGTGTGGGAATTAGGAGAATGAACCAACTCACCCAAATGATCAAAAAGTGAAGAAGTTTCATCATGTGAAGGCTCCATAGGGGTAGGATCATGCACCTCCCTCAAAAGTGTGAAACTTTCCTCATAGGTTGGTTCCAAGTTAGTGGAATCGTGCACTTCTTCAAAAAGTGTGTAACCATTATCAAGAGGCAACTCAAGTTCCTCTTCCACCACCACAAGTGCTTGGATCTCATCAAGCTCATATTCAAACACATCAAGCACATGCAATTTTCCATGTTTCTCATGATCCATCATGTCATGAGAATCCTCCAAGAAATCTACCATATGACAATCTGAAACATAGGAGGAAGAACAAGTATCTTGCAACCTCTCAAGAAGTTGCTCATTTTGAATTTTGAGCTTATGAATATCCTCAATATTCTTCAAGTATGCCTCATGTAACCATTCATTAAGCTCAACCAAATTGTTTCTATCAAAAATCAAAGACATGAAATTACCTTCGATGTTGCACATTGCTCTTTGAATCTTCTCCATGTCTTCAAGGAAGGATGGCTCCTCCAATGAAGAAACTCTCCAACAAAATTTTGACACCAATGCTTAAGTGTCATGGAGTATTCCAAGGGCCTCATATATATTCGTTTCACTCATATTCAAATACCCTTCAATGAAGTATGTTTCATGAGAGAGAACCTCCTCTTCTTCTTCTTCCTTGGGATCAACTTCACATGGAAGCTCAAGTGGTGATTGGGAAGTTGATCTTGGTTCATAGTTTGCTGCTACAAGGTCTTATTCTTCGTGCTCAATGGAGTTGGGACTTGAAACAACCTCATTAAGTTTGATCTCTATGCCATCAATATATATGGATGGACATCCATTAGTAGGTGTCTCTAGATGATCCTCTTCAATGATTGAGGGTGGATTTGAGATGCTCATATGTGTCCTCCTTTCTTCTCCTTTGCTCTGATTGGTACTTTGTTTGTGCTCCATCAATAAATTTGATGCATCTTTCCCCTTATTTTCCTTAGGATGAATATCTTTCGAAATTCTTTTTAAAGAAGATCCAAAATTTCTCTTCAAGTATGAAACACATGCATCCAATGAAGCTTTGGATATTTTGCTACTCTTTTCACTCAAACATATATGATTTGTTCTCCAAGGTTTTTTACAAGAAGGGCATAGAAATTTCTTCACTAACTCCACATATTCATCCTTGGGCCTATATCCAAACAAATCATCCAACAAAAATTCGAAAGAAAGTTTTGAGGATGACTTCATAATAACATTATAGGCTTGATATTGTTGGGGCAGGGTTTTGCAAGTTTCCGTCCACCGTGTTATTTCCTTCAAAGGATCTTTCCTTGGTTGTGTGATATCCCACTCTTCATATTCATTGTACAAGTGATCACAATAGTAACCATCGTTATCTATGAATGTGAATTGGGTAGAGTTACTACAAGAGGGTTCCTCATACTATCTGTTGTACTCTTCATATTGTTCATCATAGTCATCATCATACTGATCATCATCCTCATATAGCTCATACTCTAAATTTGAATAAGAAATGGATGCAATTTTCTTCTTCAATGGATGATCCAATGCACAGGTGCAAGGACCATGCTCTGATACCACTGTAATGTCCCTAATATGAAAATTTGTTCAATTTTGGCCAATTTTCGAACCTTGGACTAGTGAAACCCAAATGCTTTCAAAATTTGTATGGAATGGTTTGAGGTGGACATCCAAATGCATCTATTAGACACTCAGACACTAATTGAATACATTCATGTCTTGCATTTATCAAGAAGGGATGAAAGGGGAAAATACTAGGGAAATCGATGTTAAAACCCACACTAGTCTTTGACCTTTTTGGATTCCCAAACATTGTATGAACTTCCCTATTTTCTGAACATAGACTTGGATTTGATAAAGGACCTCAAGGGAAACCAAAATGCAACATTTATCAAGTTGGATAATCTGCTATCACTCCCATAAAACATAATGTTGTGAGACATAGGAATTGCTTGGAAAAGGTGTTGATGCCTGGAAAATCCTAGCATCGACGGTAGGGATTCTCCCCAATGAATTGTCCCAATTATATCACTCACTGTTTGGTATGGGGAATCCGTCCAGTTAACGGTCCGGCTACCGTAGATGAATTTGTTTGGTTTGTTTACCGGTTGCGATCTGGCCCACTGTTTATGTATTTTTTAGGTTTTAAAGTATGAATATGCAAGTGCCTATGTATAACTAATGCATTTAACCTAGAACTGACAGGAAGAAGCCTCAAAAAGTGATGTGTAGGTTCTTCCCTTCATCTTATCACTTATACATAATCAATCTGCTAATTCTATTATAAACTAACTAACCTATCCTTTCAAGGAGGGAGTATTAAGTAAGTAATAATCTAAAAGTGCTCAACAAACCCAACATATAGTTGTTCAGATAAAGTGTTCACATTCTCAGAAGAAAAATACCAAAGACAGATTTGATGTAATTAAACAATTTATTACTCTATCAACACATAAAAAATTTCATAGATAAAGAAACCATTCATCACCATTTGAAGTAGTTCAATAAGGTTAGAACGATCTCACAGCATGAGTTACGAATGAAAAAGGAAATAGTTCCAAATTTGTCATTCCACACAAAAAAATTATGTGCAAGCTTTTCCCAACAAATAGGTCCTTCTCATTAGCAGAAAAATAGTTCTCTTAGAAAATGTGTCCAGCTTCTATTATGCTAGCAAAATTCCTTCTTTAGTATCACCCCCCTTATCTTTATATTACAATGGAGTTTGTCCCTACATGACTCTTCATTTCGACTACCCCAACCTTTGGACTTCCCAAAATTCATCCTTTTGTGTTTGCACAACAAATACAATTAATTACAAATTTAAAATTAATTTTCTGGTGGGCCCTCCAAACTAGAAATGTAATTATCCCATAAGTCTTCCTCCTCAAATATAATATTACATTTGAGCAATTCTAACAATTTTAAAGACACCTCATGAATGGATAATTCATTTTCTATATTGATTACTCCTTCTGCAGCATCTTTGTAGTTATATTCTAAGAAATAAGCATTGATGGACGCCTTCCCAATGTACTGATGGAGGTCCTCTTCATTCAACACATCCAATTTTCTGATATACTCCATTACTTTCTTCGGCCCATTCTTCAAATCCATTAAGTGTTGATCTTTGGTGGGTAGCTCATGCATATCTGGAGTCATGGCAAGATGGCATTTCTCATGAATCTGATAAATTTTCTTGTAGAATTCTTCACACTTTTCAATGGACTTAGGTACTTCTACATATATCCTCCTGGAATCTTTCTTGCAAAATTCAAAGAGCACTATATCCAATTTAAGTTCTGCAGCCGTCTTGTTAGGCAAGTGATCATGGAAGTCTGAATTTTCTTCGTTCCAGGCCATCTGCTTCTTAATCTTCTTAAAAACATTAACCAAATTTTGTCTTATCGTCAAAGATTCTGCAGAAATATATTTCATTCTTACTATCATTTTTTTCATCTTATAAATTTATTTAGTTAACAATTCCTGTGAGTGGCAGATCTACTCCTGTATATTACACACCTGCTCATGAAAATGAGTTATGTCTTGCTTTTTATTTTGTGCCAACTCGACCTGTTCCACTAGAGACTCTTTCTCTTGAACCAGCACATCCATCTCAGATTGCAAGGTTATCAATTATTGATTTGTTGTTATTTCCTTGCCCTCCAATTCATTAATGCGGGCATAGAAATCACTTCTCTCACCCTCCATGATCACAAGCTGTACATTCAAGGCATATTTCTCATCTTCAAGATTCTAGTAGTCAATTAGTACTCTGTCCTTTTTAGCTATTGTAGCATCATGATTTCTTTTCAACTCTATTCCTTCACTTCTGGATTTTACCAGGTTATCTTTCAGCTTTAGCATCTTCTCCTTGTTGCGCTCCAAGTCATTCATCAACTTATCAACATTATCTGCACTTGCTTGTGTAGTTGGTATATTCACTGAGGCTTTGAACTTGGGGTCTTTATGGGTGCCTTCCATGATAGTGCTTTCTTGAACGGTCACCACATCAAGCTACTCGCCCATATTCAATATTTTCTCTGACCTCCTGGTTATGGTCTTTCTTTTTGAGTTGAAGATTATCGTATCCAACTTTGCCACCGAGTGTTGCTTTGATGGGGTGAAAGGAGTGAGTCCGAGCTCTACAAATGGGAGGTGTCCCCATGTAAGTGTGATTCCTGACACTCTTGGTGGGTCTATATTCATGTCTTGGAGATTTGGACCTCCACCTTGGGATTCTTACTCTTCCACAGCTTTCTTGAGCATGTCTTCTTCTTCTCTTTGTCTTTCCAATTCTGCGGTTCTCTCTATTGCTTCTTTCTCTTCTTTCTCTTTTCTTTCCTCTTCTTCTTTTCTTTTGTTTTCTTCTTTTGTCCTTTGTTTTTCCGTTTTCTCCGCATATAGCCTCTTTGCTTCTTCCCTTTGCTTCCTTTCTACTTCCACTTCCTATAGTCTTTTGGATTCTTCTCTTTGCTTCTGTAATTCAACCTCCTTAGCAATCTTTACAACATGACTAGGGCCCGTGCCACTTTTCCAAACAAAACGTTTATTTAACTCATTCATATTGCTTGCTCTCCGATACACCTCCTCATCCTTAAGGAAATGGTCTGAGTATTCAAAATGAATCTTGCATGAGACACAATGTTGGGCGACCTTTTGCGAACTGTCATTCCTCACGAAAACCTTTTTCCCCAAAATGGAAAGCCTCTAAGTATTTTATGAAATCTTCTACACCTTTCACCTTAGGGAATTTGTAGGCCCCAATGACAAATGGAAATGGTGGGTAAGAATCCTTCTTATGTTCATTCAAAAAATTACCTATATCTTTGATGAAAACCTGTCTGACTGCCTCTTTGTGTACTACAAAATCAGTCACATACTTAGGCATTAGAGATGGGGATTTTTTGCCCCCATACATCCTGATATAAGTGCCTTCTGGAGAAAAATAGTAGTCCCCATATTCATTTATAACCGCCATAGAGTTATCTGACAAGCAGTTTGGTTCTTCGTTAAAAATTAACCAATACAAGGGGATGATTAGTTCTTCACAGATGAGCTTGTAGTAGCTCGCATACTTGTGGGCCCATGTGATTTGATAAGCCACATAAAGGGGGGACTCAGTCTGATTCCATACACATCCCAATTTAGGGAATGGATGTTTGACTAGTATTCAATCCATAATATATGAGGACTTGAAAAATTATGCTTTCTTTGGGGTCATTCCTCCTTGGGCTGCAACTATCGTTGATGCTAATATTTCTAAGATAATATATGACCAATTGAAAATGGTGCCATGGAAGTCTATATTATACATTAGTGGTACCCAGTTGAGCTTGTATATATTCCCATTTGCTCTACAGAAAACTTTGCTCAACATCAAAGCTATGATAATAGTGTCCTTAGATTATGGTTGTCGTGTTCTCCACTTGCTCTCTGCCTTAGTTGCTTCCCTGGGATCATCATCTTATTGGTGTATTCAAAGTGATCTATATTTACTCCTCGAATCCATTCTTTCGTCATCATGACTTTGGGCGATGGTAATTTATATTCCGCAGCGATGTGACCCAATTGGAATGAAGAAAATCCTTCCCCGCTTGTATTGGAGATAATACTTATGCCAACATCTATAAGAGGTAGAATCCATCCAATGACTTCGGATCACGGGAAAAGCTTTGGTCGGGTAGCTGCTTTATAGAGAGCATATTTATTGATATTTTGATACACCGTCATCTCCTCAATGGATGCATCGGGTACATTTTGATCTCTGATGAGATGATATAGTTCACCCCACTTGTATTACGGGATGGTTCCTGTCGCTGCTTTGGTGTCTTCAAATATAGTCTCCATCGGGGTGTCTGCAACAACTTCTATGTTGGAATCAGATTCAGCTATCCTGAGCTTTCGCTTGGCAGCCCTCTTTTTCATTTCTGAGTCTTGAAGTAACATCAAGTTAATGTATAAGCAAATTTAATGTTAAAGCAATGGGATTAAACAACATGTGGATACATCCCTTATCAATATTAATTGCAAGAAATCAAATTTTAGAACATTCATTACTTCCATGGTGTCAGGTGTGTTTGATGTTGTCTATGTTTTATCACATCATTATCGTTTGGTAGAGGAAAATATGCACTTGTGTGCAAGAACCAATGTATGACCGGATTGTTTATGTAGAATTATTTAGATCTTCTAATGCGACCTCAGAAAAAGTCACCGAAATGTCTTCAAAACTTTCAACAAAAGCATACACAGTCTCATCATTTCAATCAAATTTTTGTTTCGGAAAAAATCCCCAATGTTTTATTGCAGACCGGTTGTTTTATAGAAAACAAAAATAGTCAAATAAGCACAGAAACTGGATTTTTCTTTAAAAGAATCGGATGACTTGGGAAGTTCAAAGCACAAAATCTCATTTAGTTTCCTTTAGGCTTGCCCAAATAAAATAGAGCAATGGGTTGTTATGTGCTTTTTGAAATTCTATTTCTGGGTGCTAATATTGAATTTAGACTACTCTTGATACTTTTCTCGCTGTCAATCGGACCTACAACAATTATAAGTTTTGGATCCTCGGAATTGTCATTTTTTATTAATTCCCACTTAAAAGGCCGTGGAAATGAACTAAAATGAGTTTGTCTTATCGGTGGTGAGGTATCAAGAGAAAGGGGGAAGCGAAAAGAATCGGCACTGCATTTGTTAAACATCGGGAAAACAATTACAAATGGAAAGCCCTAGAGAGAAATTCTCCTAGTGGTTAAATCCATTTCAAATTATCCCATCTCAAAATAAAAAAAAAATCCAAGAACAATTTCTTAATTCCTAGCAACATGGTTTGTAAGAATAACTGGATCAAATTTTGGGTAGCGCTCGGTAAAAATGAAAGTAATAGTGCCATAGCTACTAAGAATCCTGCCTGAATCAACCAATAGTTGGGACATAAGTAACTAGGGATTTGTGAGGGAAGTCCCCATATTGGGAGTGAATATCATTCATAGTAGGCCGTGGAAAACAGACACTTATTAAACGTGGGATGCCACGACACACAGTTCAATCAACCGGATGGCGTGATATAAGCAATCGGGGATTGATATATGGCCTGAGGCGGTCATTGAACGAGAAACCATAGCATGTTTTGGCCGATACTTCCACTTATAATGACACTTGAATGCTATCGAATAACTCTTAACCTATTCCCAACCGGAAAGAAAACAATGGTTCACTAAGAGGTTTCAATCCAGTAAAACTAATGTACAATCATAACCTAACAGCAATCTCATGCTTAGGTTGTGGTTCCCTTTTACCAATGGTGGAAAAACACATTTCCAAACCTCAAATGAATGGATAAAAATCCTACCTGGCGATTGAAGAATGGTCCAAAAGTGATTTTTCTCAATGGAGCCGGGTACTTCTTAGCATCCAGTGGAGGATCCAAATGAAAATGGCATTTACAAATGTCGCAAGTTTTCACCCCTTTATATATCGCATTGTAACCCTAGTAATAAATGAACATGGCTAACGATTCAAATCACCCTTTTCAAAGAAATTTTTTGTTTTATGCCGCAAGCATGTCGGGGCAATTCTCTTTTGGCACCGATGCATTTCGGCGTAACATGACAATCGACATCGATGTGTTTCAGTGTGGTTAACCTTTGTCATCAATATGTTTCAGCGTAACTTAACATTTGTCGATGATACCTACATTATCAAGCTGCATCAATTCCACTTCGGAGCCTTCTTACATCTTGATCTAGTTCCATATTCGGAGAACTTTTCGTTTTAAAAGCGACACACTTCGGCGTGAATTCTGCTTGTCACCGATCCCTTTCGGAGTAGAACCTACAACTCCCGATTTGGCCTCTTTCCTTTAGTATCAGTGTGACTTAAGATTCTACTCTGAAACGCCAATCGCGACCAAAAACCTTAAGTGTTTTGGCGTAAAACTTCTAGCAATCCGACCGTTTCGGTGGAGAACCTCAAGTTGCTCTGAAACACAAACCTTATCACAATTGCTCCGACCGTTTCGGCGTGACTTGAGGAGTTGTTCCGACCGTTTTGGCGAAAAATCTCAAGTTGCTCCGATTCAGAAACTTTCCCTTTTCACTAGTTTTTTCAAGAAAACTCTAAGTGACAAAAAGTGAGCTCATCAAAGGTGAACAAAAACTCTAAGTAAATAAAAAATAAAAGGAGGGGCCCTACAACTTAAAAAAAAAAAAAATTTTGGGGATCAAGTTGCAGCAACAACAAAAGGTTAACAATGGACATGAAATTTGTTTCACAAATTTTAATCAAAGGCCCAAGGGACCTGCATATAGTATTTTGGTCATCAACATCACATCATAGGCTTATCAAAACAACTGCAAAAACTTCGATAAAGTCTGATATAAAATAGGTGCAAACTACTCCAAAAGTCCATATGAAAGTAGAGGGGAAATTAAATCAAACTAACGGTTTGCTTGGAATGTTTACATGAAAGATATAGGAGTTCAAGATATGGATCATATATGCACCTTAATACAGTGCCATACATCTTATATTACATCCAAGGAGTCACAAAGACACTCTCATCAAATTATATGCAGTCATGAGTCCGCCATTAACACTAGAACATAGACATTGAGAAGAGATTGTAGAAGAAGACATATGAGATGAGCTCGAACTGAAGAGGGACTCAAACCTGCAAAAAAAAACTTTATTTAAGCTTTGATGAGAGGTCTGAATGGACTCTCCTCTAGGCAACTTGGATAGGAATCTTTCACCTTCAAAATTGGTTCAATAACAGGGAAGGTAAACACCCACTTTGCAATGGACAAGCTAATCTCTCCAAGAGTGAAAAACAAAAATGATCTAAAATTTGTTCTCCTTTGTCATCCTCCCTTTTTATTAACTTCATGTGGACTCATTTCCCTCCAAGACACTCACCCAACTCGAGTTAGTGCTTGATTCCTTCATGAGACACTTGTCCTCCTCATTCTTGCACTCATTTTCCCCCAATTTGAATTGGGAATCTTGGCTAACCATAACTCCCTCTATGCGCCCTCTTGGTGGCTATTTTTAGCCCTGATATGTCATATTTGTCATAGGTCTACCATCAGGTCTGAATTTGTCATATTTTTCATAGATTCCTTCATCATGGTTGTCATAGATGCCATGGAATCTTGTCACAAGTGTCACAATTTGTATATTATGCTTCTTCCTCTTCATAGGGATTTACTCTTCCACTCCAATTCGAGCCTCCATGATTCTTGCAATGAATATTGCCTCTTTATCTAGCCCAAGTACATTACCCTTCACCTTGAACTCGAATTTGTGTGAGAATGATGCCAAGTGTAGTAGGGAATCTTGCCACATGTGGATCCCACAACCTCTTATGTGCCCTCATGATCCAATGCCACTTCATTTTCCTCTTTATTATTGTTTATTTGGCCCATTTAATGTGAATTTGTAAGTCTAAGTTCATTTTGGGTCTTGTAGCTCCCTTATTCCAATTATTTAATGCTTCCACTCCAACCTAGGGAACTAGTAGGTTAGTGGAATTTTTCCTCCATGTTAATTTATTTGGATGGGGACATTACAAACTTTGAATTGGGAATTTTCTCTTCATGTGACCCACCTTGTCCATTTGACTCTAATTTTGCATTACTACTAACTTGGACATCATGCTTGGCAATTATTTGACCCTTAGCACCAATTTGACAAACTATCATGAACATGGCCAAGTGGCTTAGGCTATTGTGATCCAATGCAAAATTTGAGAACATAACAAAAATACTCAATTATTTTGCATGATAAATAGTTTTGAGAGTTTCTTACGATCTATGTGTAACTTAGTGATTAAGTAATTAAGATATGGCATTGTCATATAACCAATATATATTCAAACTTTGGTGTATATAAAACCTTTAGATATCTATCTAAATAAAAGTAAAATTAATTTCTTATCAATTAAAAAATTATACATCACATGTTAATTTTATTTGAATAATTTTGAAACATATCAAATTGATTTAAATAATCATTAATTAATAAAGGATTCCTTTATAACTAAGTAGTCACTTCCAACGACCATAGGATTCCTTCATGATTAAGTAGTCACTTCCAACTACTATAGGATTCCTTCATTTGTACATGAAATTATTACAATGCACTATCAATTCATAGTAAAATCAATTTAGCTTAATTTTCGTAAACAATATACAATTGTAACATAAATATCCCAACAACTTCACCAAAAATATTCACTATTGCTTCCACACAAGCAAATAAAAAGTATATTATGTCTCGTTTTGCACTCTTACATTAAGTAAATACCATACAACAAACCAAGTCACTTCACTCGCAACAAACCAAATCACTTTCAAAAGAAAGACCTTTTATAAAATTAATTATTTTTATAATTGAATATATTTTTAATTAATTTTAAATAAATAATTTTTATATTTAATTTTTAATTTATAATATAAAGTTAGAGTGCATTTTGTTTTATTTATTTGTAAATTAAATGTAATGAATTTTCTTCTATATTTTCACTTTAATATATTTTTTTTAATTTGTACTCCTCATTTTTGTCTTTATTCATTCGAACAAACAATTCAAAAATAATTATTTTGTTTTATTTGTACTCTTGATTTTTGCCTTTATTCATTTCAACAAACTATTCAAAAGCAATATCCTTAAATTCTTTTACGATATCAAAGTTATATATCATTTTTTTCTTTCAATTACCACATAAAAAGGGGAGTGGTTGAAAGTCCAACAAACTACATAAAAAGGGAGGTTGTTGAAAGTTCAACAAACTAGATTACAAAAAGTTTTAAAAAAATGCAAAATTTGTATAACAAATCTGTATCCATCAACTACAGTTCAATTCAAAATTTACCCTATTACATGTAAGAACTAATTATAATATCTATAGTAATATTGCTTGGAAAACTAATCAGACATCAAAATACAAGTAAATAACGATTACTTTTACTAAGTTAATCATGGACAAAGATATGCCAATTGTGAGCCTCCTTCATGATATATTGTTCAGCTCAGGTCCATGTTTTTAGGGGTCTTTTGTTGTCCTTCTAAAGTTTCTTTTAATTGTTGTACAATATCTTCATTAACACCTTGTTATGTAATTGAACCAATAGACACAAGGGAGGTAGAGGGGGAACAAGGGATTGGGAGCTCCTTGCAAATCCTAAGATAATGGTGTAATGCATCTCAAGGTTACTAAGATGAAGTTACAATTCTTAATGCTTGGTCACCTACTTCTTCGCATGTACATTTAGATATTCAATGGCTTGGCACATACCTTCCAACTGATTGAAAAAGTGTCTCAAGATTTTCATGATTTCACTTAATTCATCCCCAAAATTTCTCTCATGACAAGGAAGACTAGTCATTTCTAATAGCTAGGTTAAGGATTCCTATGTCCCCAACCACCCCATAGAACCAAAAAGGACGCAAACAACAAACACCAAATGTGAATTTTAAACAAAGGCACTACCTAGAAACCTTTCACAGAGGTGGAGCAAGAGAGATTGAGTAATGGCAAAGACAAAGAAAGGGGCTTCTAACATCTTACCTATATCAAAATAACTGAAAAGGTTGATTCCTTCCACAATAACAGTTCCTCATGTTCCCTTACAATACAAAAATTCTCTTGCAAAGTAATGACCATCGTCGTCTTCACACCAGCTAAAACCCATGCCAATGAACAAGAAAGGGGATTGACATCAAAGTGACACATCATTAGAAATATTGCATAGTCCAAATAAAAGGAAAGCATCAAAACTGTAACATTTCCCTAAATATAGTTTTAATAAAGGATGACAATATCAATAACAAATTTTAAAAAAAAATTAAAAGTTCCTGGCAAGAAACTGCCAAAAAGTTGAAAGTCAAGTAACAATTTGAAATTTTGTGTGGCTTTGAGACCTTCTAGAAATATCCCAATGGAATATTTTGCAAACTAGGGGGTTCTTGAACCTAAATCCATCTAAGGCCGATAAGAAACTACTTCCATGATTCATAGGGACATAAGGTTGCACTTTCTTTGAAAGAGAAATGCAAAAGGTTTGAGAATAATTCTCTAAACTATTTGCTAAAGTTAGTCTTTCCCAAGGACAACAGGGATTGAATTTGCAAGGACGTGAATCATTAACATATAAGAGCATATATTCAAGAGATGTGAACAAATATTCTCATGCATCACAAGAAATAAGTATGAATAGTTCAATTTATTTGAGTTGTCACAGTTGGCAAATATGCATAGTGAAAAGTTAAAGTTTGTTGTTGGACAAGTGTTGTACTTGTTGTAGGTTCCCATAGCAAAGGGGGTCTGAGAAGGGGGTAGTATGCCCCTGAAATAAATTTTTGGGTCCATTTTTTGTCCATTTAAATATTTTTTCAGCCAATGGTTTATCAACCCATTATAAACTAATTCAATTAAGGAATTATGGTTATAGTCTAATAAGGGTTAATGGGTTAAGGTTTTGGATGCTATATATTTTATTGAAAATAGAAATTATAATACAATGAGATAGAGAGTGGAGAAACTCTGAGGTGGGTTGATTTTCCCACTTTTGGGTTTCCAAGGTAAATTATATTTGTGTATTGTGTGTGTCAGCCATTGTTAATGATTGTGTTTTATATTCTATTTGGTATTTATTTTATTACACAAGTTTATCAAACTTTTCATATGGTATCAAAGCAATGTTAATGGCTTCAAGGGGACACCACTGTTAATAGGGTTTAGTTAATCTTGTGAAGAGCAAGGATATCTTAGGTCTGCGATAAACCTGTGTTGGACTAGGATCTTTGCGTAGTGAATCTTGTGTAAAGAAAATGACAAGCAATTCAAGAATATAAATAGAGAGGTTCAACAATCATAGCATCGAGTAATGGAAGTTGAAGATGGAGGATCTTCCTGTATATAGAGAATATTGTGGACTGCTATGGATCTATATACAAAATTGGTTGATATTTCAAAAGAAGATTGGGAAAAATGGGAAAAAAGCGATAAGCGCAATTTGACGTTGCCTCTCAAATTCAATGTTGTTGATCGTCCCTAGAGACAACAATGTAAAGAAGTTATGGGATAAGTTGAGGAATTTGTATCAGTCAAAGTCACTAGTAAACAACTTATTTCTTCGAAAGAGGTTGTATCATCTTAGGATGGAGGATGGTAACTCTATGAAAAATCATCTAAATGCCTTAAAATTTCCTTTGTTGATATTAAGATAGAGGAAAAAATAAGTGTATTACCTTGTAATGTTTTTTTCTAGAACCTTGGGATAATCTGGTTGTAGTAATTGGTAGTACCACTCAATCCACACTAAAGGTTGAGGATGTAGTTGCATCCTTGTTATCCGAGGGAATGAGGAGAAAATCCATGGAGGGTGTGACCAAGGATGTTTTATCTGTGAGAGGTCATCCCCCAAGACAACAAAAATAAGTATTTTGGGGGGGAATCTAAGTCTAGAGGTATATCTAAATCTCTAGGACATTGCAAAGAAATGTTGGAAATGTAGTAAAGTTAGGCATTGTAAGAAGGATTTTATATCTAAAAATGTTGATAAAGGTAATAGATTTGATGACGCCCCTTCCACAAAAATGAAAATCCATGTAGAAGTAGGTGATGTTTACTTGGCATATACAAGTATACATGCAAATCATGATGTATGGTTGATCAACTTGGGTGCTTCATTTCATATGACTCCTCATGGGGATTGGCTTTGTGAATATCAAAAGTATAATGGAGGTGATGTTTTCCTAGGAGTCAAATTGACAGATAAAATCATAGAATGTGGAAGGTTCGAGTTGTTTCCCAAATATTGAAGGATTATAACTCTTAATAAGGTTTTGCACATTCTAGATTTGGCTAGAAACTTGATATTTGTAAGTAAGATGGGTGATGAATGTGTGCATACTATATTTTTTATGGGCAAATGCAATATGGTTCAAGGAGCAATGGTGTTGATGCGTGGACTTCAAATTGGAACTTTGTACACGTGGTTGGGAATCACTTTTAATGGTGTAAGAGTTTTGGTGTTCCCAATGATAGCAATGTAGAAGATAGGACCCCTATTGTCCTTGTGTAGAATAAAATTGTATGGCATCAAATACTAGGATATGTTGGAGAGAAGGGCCTTCAAGCATTACATGGTAAAGGTATGATCGAATGTATGTTTTATCGCTCATTATATTTTGAATTTTGTGAACATTGAAAATATGGTAATCAGAATTGGGTGAGATTCCCATCTAGTGCTACAAGAGCAAAAGGAATATTGAAGTTAATACATAGTGATGGGTTTTCCTCGAGGAACACATGGTTCTATTTCCTCCATAAGAAATCTGAGGTTTTTGATCAATTTAAAGAGTTTAAATATCTTGTAGAAAACCAAACAAAGAAGAAAATAAAGGTGTTGAGGATAAATAATGGTGGAGTTCTACGGAAATGAGTTTGAGTAATTTTCTAAAAAGTGTGGAATAACAAGGCAAAATCCTACTCCATACACACCTCAAGAGAATGGAGTTGTAGAATGAATGAACAAGACATCGATGGAGAAGGCAAGGAGTATACTCAGTGGTGCAAGGTTATCATAGGAATTTTGGGTAGAGGCAATGGATATTGTATGTTACTTAGTAAATCAATCACCTACATTAGCATTGGTTGAAAAAATTCCTCATGAGACATGGATAGGTAAAAAACCCTTTTCTTAAAGATCTAAGAGTTTTTTGTTGTGATGCTTGTGTGCATGTTCCAAAGGAAAATAGGAGTAAGATGGATAATAAATTCGAAAAATGTATCTTTATTCGTTATAAAGATGGTATAAAAGGTTATAAACTTTGGAACCTAGTAACTAAGAAAATTTAATAGTCGGGATGTTGTATTTGGAGAGGTTAAAGTTCTCCTAAAGAAGACATTTAACCAAAGTAAGAAGAGCTAGAGATAATAGAGTTTCAGTTGAAGGGTGAAGAACATGATTCAATAAAAGAAGATAAACTAGAATATGAAGAACATCGAGTTAATACTTGAGGGGATCAGTTCATGGAAGAAGGCAACCAGAAAGGTATATCCCACCTAATTTCTACTTTATTTTTGCTCTATATATTTCTAATGATGACACTAGAACTATTAGGGAGGTAGTGGATTCAAAAGATAATAAAATTTGGAAGAAAGAAATGGTTGAAGAAATGGATGCTTTGGATAAAAATGAGACTTGGGATCTAGTTGAGTTGTTGGTTGGAAGAAAATCTTTTTGTAGAAAATGTGTGTTTAAGAAGAAGTTAATGCTACAACAAAAATGGAGATTAGCGTTCCATTTAGTGTCCCTTTTTAGTGTATTTTTTTCCCCATTGAGTGGCCCAAGTAGACGCTAAACCTGGCACATCATGGGAAATTTTTAAAGCACCTAAAATTTCGTCCCATTTAGTGTCCCAAATAGCATCCCATTTATCATCTAGATTAACGTCCCCTTTTTCGTCCAAAATAGCATCCCGAATATTGTCCCATTTAGATTCTAGTATAGTGACAAGTTTAGCATCCCACTTAGCTTCATTTTTAGTGTCCACTTTGCCCAATCACACCAAGAATTGCATCCAAGTATCATCTAGAATAGCACCAAGTTATCATCTATGTTTGCTTCCACGTCAGCACCATGTTTGCATCCATATTAGCATCCAATATTGCATCCATGTGTGCTACCACATTAGTGGCTTGATTAGCTTCCCATTTTACACAATGTTTTTCTTCCAAATCGGTGCCAAGTTTTGCTTCCCATTTTGCGCCATGTTTTCCTTCCAAATTGGAACCAAGTTCTACTTCCCATATCATGCCATGTTTTGCTTCCTATTTAGCGCCATGTTTTGTATCCACATCAACGTCTAGTTGTCCAACCATGTTTGATACCACATTAACACCATGTTTGAGTTCCTTGTTAGCACCAAGTGTTGCAACTTTTTTAACACCTAGTTATGCATCCTTGTTTACATCCACATTACCACCATGTTTTGATTCCACAGTAGTGTCGTGTTTGGAAACCTCATTAGCTCCCATTTTAGCGTCCATTTTTTTTTCCACAGTAGTGCCACATTTTTCTTCTTGATTAGCTCATTGGGTTTCTTCTTATTTTGCTTCCTCATGAACGCCACATTTAGCTTACCATTTAGAATCTAGTTTTTCTCCTTTGTTGGCCTCTAGTTTTGCTTCTAGTTTGGCTTCTACTTTTGCTTCCACAATAGCACCAAAATTGACTTCCAAATTAGAGCCAATTTTTACGTCCAATGTTGCTTCTAGATTTGTGACCAATTAGGCTTCCATTTTAGCTCCTAGTTTTGCTTCCTTGTTAGCATCACATTAGGATTACTATTTAGCACCTACATTTCCATCCAATTTTGCAACAATATAATTATTATATTCATATTATTATAATTATTTCATTAATTTCAATAGTTCCCATATTTCATTTATTTCATAGTTCTCAAATAACATAATGAAACATACAAATCAAGCAGATATCACTATTGAAATTAATTACATAACATTTATGAAGAAATTTAAGTCAAATGGACAACATTCATTTGAAGTAGTATTTCATCATATTTATTAATTCTCCATCAAAATATGATCGACAACTTCCAATATAAATAAATTAACAATATAATACTGATAACATCACCATTATCTTTTATCAAAAGAAGTGAAAGTAGAATACATCATCACATCAATAACCTCTCATACAAATCATTTTAGTAAATTTAAAAAAACAAGTGAAACAAATATATAATGAAGATGCCAATATCACAATAAATAAATTCTTTGATATCCATATATAGAAAATTCAAAATGATCAAGGGTAATCAAAGTTTATATGTCGAAATCAATACATCATACAAATCAATATGACCCAGAATGTAATATGAACTTGGATCAACATAAAAGAAACAATACATGTCCAATAGCATGGAGAAAGTAATAAACATCCACAATCTCATCAGTAGCATCAGTGGTTACCACCACAAACATAAACATCATCATCATGATCATCATCCTCATAATATTCATCAAACCTAGCATCGTCTTCATCATCATCTTGATTTAATCCATCATCATTATCATCAATGCTTTCTCTAGTCCATTGTCAGCATAGTATGGATCATCACCCAAGCAATCATCTTCATCAGTTTTCTAGAAACAAAAAGAAATATTCAATGTTAAATGTTACTATTAATTTCATGTCATAATGCATATTTTTGTTATATTGCAAATAGTGTTATAATCCATGCATTCTCATGAGTTTTCCAACCATGAATATAGATATCATCTCATCAACATATAGTAATCACACATATCAAGTGTATCCACAAGCATGCCCACACACTCACACATACACACACGTACACCATCAATTTTCAAGTCATAATAGAACAAGACAACAAGTTAACCAAAAATAGACATCACTATGATATATAAAGTGAAGAAAAATAAGACATCACGTATACTCTTCTCTTCGAACAGTCATTCAATCTATATATATAACATGTCATTCAACCTATATCTTGAAGAGCATATTAACCATGGTTTTCATCTCTCAATCAAGTTCACGAAGTGTTATCTCAATTAAACATTGTAATCACAAATTAAATGTTATATAACATGCTTAACAATACCTCCTCATAAAACATGACTACATGAATATTATCATAGATATAGTTTTTAACATATTAATCATCTCATTTGTCTAGCAATCACAAAGCTTACAAAGTTTACAAGATGATAACTAAATTATATATACAACATTAATCATCCATATGATCATACCAATAATGACCTTGCATTGAAAATGAATAGTTCAACCAATAATGAATTGTTCAATTCAAATAATAACCACTATTATTAAATTATTCATTATCATAGTCAAGAAGTCAAAAAAAATTACATAGTCAAATTCAAGTCATGGGTTGCTTACTATCATTACATTAAAAATTTCATGCAAATGAAGTATAACATATGGTCCTTAAGTGAGTTTTGAGAGTCGTTTTTTTGCTGTAGCCTGGGCGGCCAGGGCTTGGCCCAGCCGCCCCACCTCCCCTGTACATTGTTGTTTGTTTTTTTGCAGGCTTTCTGAAGGACGGTGATCGGAAGAGGCATCACTGGGATCAGGGACTCTCGGATGGTGCTATCGGCGGTCTGTCGGTATCGGTGGAGGCGTTCGGGGCTTGGGCGGTGCTCGATAGGAGAAATTCTGTGGCGTTTGGTCCGGCTGCCCCGGAGTCTTGCTGCAAGGCCCATCGTGGGTATTCGGACGGCCTTAGTATCCTTGCAAATGGTCGAGGATGGCATTGGGACGGGGTTCAAGACTGGTCCCTGCAGCTGCTCGCTTTGCAACTGCGGTGGCGTCCAAGGCCTTAAGAACCACGTACCAAACAGCAACCTCGAACAGCAGGGTTTACTTTGTGCGGGACTGTATCTTTTTCGGGGGTTTTTGTCTGGTCGTTTTCGTGATGGCTGGTGGGTGCTCTCGGTGGAGGTGTCTGTGTATTTTTTTGGTTCCTGGGATTCTCGGCTTTGGTCTGCTCCAGGTTTTCTTTGGATCTTGTCTGGCTGTGTTTTCATCCAGGGCTTGCTGGGCGCTGCTGCTTCCCCTGATGAGGGTTTCAGCTTTGATGGATACATTCTTTCGATGGAGACATTTTCTTTGTTGAGGATCTTGTTGCCTAGGAATCTTGACAGCTGACATGTGTGGGGCTCCCATTCTCTGGAGCTTGTGGATTGCCGTATTGATGGAAGTCTTTTTTTCTGTAATTTTCTGCTATCTTTCTTTTACTGGACATTGAGGGTTTGATCCCGAGTTCTTGCTCATATGGGACACAAATATGTGAAAATGTAGGGATCCTTGTTGATTCCACTACATCCGCAATATGTAATTTTAATCATCTTTTTGAAATAAAATTACGGACATTTTCTCAGGAAAAAAAAAAACATATGGTCCTTAAGTAATATGCAATGCATTAGTGTCCTTCACGGGATGATTTTTTTAAAGTTGTTTCCAATGGAGCTTAATTTCGCTACTCTGAATGGGTTGGATGCCCCCGATTTAAATTCATCAAGTATCCATGAATGACAATATGAAGTGAGATGAAACTCACAATAACTTGAAAATATAAACTTGGATGGACAAATTGTCGATTCCATTGGACTCATGACATTGAAGTATCACTAGGGACACCCCTATACCACGAGTCCATCGACTAAACATTGGTTATTTCGATGATTTTCAAAACTAGGGTTTTCTCAGTAACATGCAATGCAATTTCTAAATGAGACTGTAAATTTTTTAAACTTTTCCAAATTAGTGTGTGGGAATCATGGTCATCTCAGCCTTTCCCAAACACACCTACACAAGGTTACGACACTCAATTCCATTGCTTGGATCGGATTTTATACCCCCAGTTCAATTTCCCCAAGTGTCCCTGAATGACTTTAGGAAGTGAATTGAAGGTCACCATAACTGTAAAATTAGTCATAGCATATCTAATGAACAAGTAAATCAATCACAATAGATGAAACTCAGAAAATATGGTGTAAACTGTGCAAAAGCATGCATCAGTGCTCAATATCCCAATAAGGGTGAATAATTACAATACAATTATCTGACAATGAGTGAGAAATTCGAATTGACTAAGTAGGCCATTCGAATTATTGAATGGTGTAGCTTGGCTCCAACGAGGAGTCCTCATCATCAATTAGTGGTGGTCATCAATCCACAAGAACCAGTCATCCAGGTGTCAATCTGAGTCTAACTGAGTGTAACAAGTGTAACTGAAGTGTGTAGCACTAATATAGGGAAGGAGACTCAGTGGAGGGCACATGGGAGGCTTAACTGAAGTTAGAACAAGTCATCTAGTCAATCTGGAGGTCCAACGGAGTGAAACAGTCAGTCGGGAGTGAAACTAGCCTCAAATCAGGGAGAATCGGTGCTAAGTGAGTGTAAACTGAGTGGGTAGGTGAAGAAGTGCACCCTTCTATGGAAGTAGGTGAGAAGTGGGCGCCTTCATGACGAGGATGGCTAAAAGTCTGATGTAAGAATCTCTCGGGTGCTAGAATGAAGTGGATAAGGTGTTGGAGGCATCAACCTGGTGACTGGGATGCATGCAAACCCTAGAATTTGCATGCAAACCCTAATTGCATGCAAGGTCCTGAAAATGATGATGTGGATATCCGAACACCCCCCCTCAAGCTAGACTATGATGTGCAAAAAATAATGTGGGGCCCTGGTTACTAAGACCAAAGGTCACCCCAATATAATAATCCAAAAAATGCTGAACATAAACTAAGTGAGGAAAGAGGGAAAACCCAGTGGGAATAAATCCCCCCCTCAAGCGAAAACATAATAATGGATCAATCTGTCTCCACCATGATGCAACTCACCCCCAACAGTGAACGAAGGTAAGAGAAATTCTTCTCAGTGAATCTCTTGGTGAAGATGTCTGTAATTTGCTCATCAGTAGGGCAATATTGCAGAATGATGGTGCGATCATGCACCAACTCTCGAATGTAGTGCATATGAATCCCAATGTGTTTGGTCCTCTGCCACTAAACTAGATCTATGGAGATCTTGATAGCACTTTGATTGTCACAAAAGAGGACAGTCGAAGTAGTGCCACCAAAACCAAACTCGGAAAGAATACCCTGCAACCAAACTGCTTGAATGCAGGCATTGACTGCCCCTCAATACTCTGCCTCTGCTGAAGAAAGTGCAATGGTTGTCTGCTTTTTGCTGGACCAGCAAATAGGGCCATGACCAATCATGAAAACATAACCGGAATTGGATTTCCGATCAATGCTATCACCTTCCCAATATGAATCAGTAAAACCAATGAAATCAAGCTCAGAATCTGCAGCATAATGTATGCCAAAATGTTTCGTACCTTGCACATACTACAAGATTCGCTTGGTTTCCCGCCAATGAAGCTCATGGGGCTGCTGCATATACCTTGACACAACACTCACGGCATATGAAATGTCAGGCCTTGAGTGTTTCAAGTAAAGTAGTGAACCAATCAACTGTCGATACATAGTGCAATCTGCAAGCGGTGTAGAATTTTCCTCCTCAAGACTGATTCCTGAGAGGAATGGGAATGGAGCTGCCTTACATTCAGCCATATTAAACTTCAATAACAGGTCGAAAGCATACTTTTTCTGAGATATAGTGATCCCATCAAAATTTTGAGCTATCTCCAAGCCCAAAAAGTGATTCAGCAAGCCCAAATCGCTCATGTCAAAAGCTAGATTTAAGGCAGTTTTTAGCTTGTTTATTGAAGTAAGAGTGCTACCAGTAATGAGAAGATCATCAACATAAAGTACAATAACCAAAAAATTACCTTTAACTTGCTGTAGGTACACATTCGGATCAGATTTGCATCTCTTGAAATTCTAAGAAAGAAGGAAGGATTCCATCTTTGCATACCAAGCTCTTGGGGCTTGTTTTAATCCATACAAAGATTTCTTCAATCTGCAAACTAATGATGGATCTGATGTGTATCCTTCTGGCTGCTTCATATATACCTCTTCATCAAGATCTCCATGTAGAAAAGCACTCTTCACATCCATGTGGTGCACTTCCCAGTGCTTGGATGCGAAAATTGCCAAAACTAGGCGGATGGAATCCATCTTTGCAACCGGTGCAAAGGTCTCAGTGTAGTCCACTCCTTGGACTTGGGAGAAACCTTTTTCCACCAACCTTGCTTTGTATTTGCTGATAGAGTCATCAGCAACAACTTTTGTGCCGTAGACCCATTTACATTGGACTAATTTTCTTCCAAGTGGAAGAGAAACTAGCTCCCATGTATTGTTCTTTTGAAGAGAACTGTACTCTTCATCCATGGCACTTTGCCATCTCAGATCTCGGTGGGCATGATAGTATGTTGTGGGATCTGAACTAGTCATCAAATAACAAATCTCAGGAAGTAATGGATCAGAAATAGAAAGAGCCATACCTGCTCTTTGAAAGTCTACTCTTGTTCGTCTTGGATCAGTAGGATTTCCAAGGTTCGAACCAACAGATTGAAGAGTGTTTTGGGCCCACTTTGGTAACTGAGGAGGATCATAATGGTCGGATTCCGAACCTGATATTTCATGATCATCATGTGCTGCTAAAATATCAAAAATATCAGAACTAATACCTTCATTATCGCTGCTCGGATCTTCTTCTGCTGAAAGCGGTGAAACGACAGTTTCTTCCTCAACTAGTTGCAATTCTTGAAGCGGTTCTTCAAATTGCACACTGCGCTCTGTGAATATATTTTTGGATCTAATATCCATAAGTTTATATGCCTTTGATTCTTCCCCATATCCTATCAGTATGCACTCAATACTTTGTGGATCCAAAGCTTGTCTCTTCTTGGAAGGAATTCTAGCCCATGCAGTAGAGCCAAAAACTCTCAAATTTGACACATTCGGTTTGTGACCAAAGAATGCTTCGAAAGGAGTCATACCTTTCACGGATGAATGTGGAACTCAGTTCTGAATGTATGCAGCAACATTGATTGCTTCATCCCAAATATTTTCAGCCAAACCTTTTGATTCAATCATGAAAGTAGCCATCTCTTTCAGTGACCAATTTTTCCTTTCCGTTACACCGTTCTGCTGGGGTGTGTAGGGAACTGTATGTTGGATCTGAATTCCGCTTTTGGCACAAAGTTGCAGCAACTTAGCCTTGATATATTCTCCACCATTGTCATATCTAAGAGCTTTGATATTGCTCTCAGTGGCGGTCTCAACAGAAGCCTTAAAATCCTTGAATTTTCCAAGCACTTATGACTTGTTTTTGAGAAAAAATACCCATGTAAAGCGGGAAAGATCATCAATAAATGTCAAAACATACCTTGAACTATTTAATGACATGTGGGGTAGTTGACCACTGATATCGGAATGTATCAGCCCCAAAACTGTAGAAGCTCTGCTAGCTTTTCCGTGGTCGAACCTGTGCTCGGGGTGCTTCCCAATAATGCAACCAGTGCATATTCCCTTCGAGGAACGGAGTTGTGGAAGACCATCTACCATGGATTTGTTTGATAATAGAAAAAAATACTTATAATTAAGATGTCCAAATATTTCATGCCAAATCCTACTAACCTCATTACCATGTGTGCGAAGAGCAGTGGGCTTTGCAAGCGGAATAAAGTGTGAAAACCTATAGCATTTTGCAGTGTGGTTCGCCTTTCCGACCGCAATAAGTATTCCACTTTTGATATCAGAAATTTCAACTATATTTTGGCTGAATGTAACTTGCTTTGGTTCACCAGTGTGTGTCATTTGATACACAGAAAGAAGATTTGAATCCAAGGAAGGAACATAGAGAACATTCTGAAAGCTTCCATGATCAACATGGATTGTAACTTTGCCCTTTGAAGAAATTTTTGAGTCATCTCCAAAATGGATGGGGATGGAGCTGTTTGGATCGAATGAAGAAAAAGAATCAATATTTTCATCCATATGATTCGATGCACCCGAATCTATCAAAAGAGTAGTGGGCTTCGAAACAGTTGCCATGAGTGCTTGTCCTCTTTCATGATCATCATTCCTATCCTTCTTCCTTGCACCATCAGGAAGAGTTATGTTATTCTTTTCCAAAAGGAGGGCCATTTGATCTATAGTCTTCTTCATGCATGAAATTTCGGGATGAAAGCCACGGTTGCAATAAGTACATTTATATTTTTCCTTACCCTCTTTACCCTTTTGCTTGAACTTCAAGCTGGATGGTGCATCCGTCTGCTTGCCTTTCTCTCTTTGCTTGTGAGGTTCGAATTTGGGCTTCTCTTTCTTTCGCTTTCCTTTACCATTCGAATTCTTGGGTCCTTGAACAAATAGGGTTGAATATTTGGAGCTTATGGACCCCATTAGAATCAACTTATCATGCTCTTTTGTGACGGACTCAATGAAGGCATTCAAGGTAGGCATCTTCCAATTCGGGGTAGTTAGCCAACCGAAATTGAAAGTAGAGACAAATACCAAATAGTCTTTACCAAGCTTGGTGAGAATAGAGAGGATCAATTGCTTATCCTCTTTGATAACTCCATTGTTCTTCAACTGCAATGTCAAGTGCTTGAATTTTTTGAAAAACTCATTGATGGTCTCAAAATTCTCAGGACTAAGAGCAATCAATTCATTCTCTAATTGAGAAGCCCTAAGCTCGTCCTGCTTGCCAAATAGTGTTTCAAGTTGCTCCCATATTGCTTTTGGAGTCTTCAATCCACTAAGATGGAAATGAAGATATTTGGAGATGGAGAGACAAAGAAGACCATAAGCTTCATCAAGCTTGTTGTAGTGTTTGGTTCTTTCCGACAACGTGCTTGGCTCCAATTCGAGGCCAATGGTGACTCTATAGTATCCTTTTGAATGCAATATGATCTCCATATCATCTTTCCAATCAAAATAATTGAAAGGGGTGAGGATAGGCTTTGAAGAAGATTATTCTATTGCTAGGAGCGAGTGCAATTTGATGTAGAAAGGCTTGCAAAGGCAAGGTAGCGAATGCAATTGAAGGAGACAATAACTTGAAAATCACAATGAAAACAATCACTGTAAGGTCGAACAATCCACCCTTTTAGAGTTGCATCACACTTGGGATTGGAGATCAAGAAATGTTGAATGGGTCCAATGTATCAAATCCAGGATTTATGTGGAAACTCAAGCTTCTGGAGTGGTATTGGAAGTATTTTTAAGCTTTGCATGCACAGGAGCGAATGCTCTTGAGATCTTTCATGCCAAACTTTTTGTAATTTTGAGTAAATTCACTCAAATCTCCTTGTAGAACACCTGTAGAAAAGAGATCTTGTCCCTGCAATGGCTCTGATACCATGTAAAATTAGTCACAGCAGATCTAATGAACAAGTAAATCAATCACAATAGATGAAACTCAGAAAATATGGTGTAAACTGTGCAAAAGCATGTATTAGTGCTCAATATCCCAATAAGGATGAATAATTACAATACAATTATCTGACAATGAGTGAGCAATTCAAATTGACTAAGTAGGCCATTCGAATTACTGAATGGTGTAGCTTGGCTCCAACTAGGAGTCCTCATCATCAATTAGTGGTGGTCATCAATGCACAAGAACCAGTCATCCAGGTGTCAATCTGAGTCTAACTGAGTGTAACAAGTGTAACTAAAGTGTGTAGCACTGATATAGGGAAGGAGACTCAGTGGAGGGCACATGGGAGGCTTAAATGAAGTCATAACAAGTCATCTAGTCAATCTGGAGGTCCAACGGAGTGAAACTAGCCTCAAATCAGGGAGAATCGGTGCTAACTGAGTGTAAACTGAGTGGGTAGGTGAAGAAGTGCACCCTTCTCTGGCAGTAGGTGAGAAGTGGGGTGCCTTCATGACTAGGAGGGCTAAAATTCTGATGTAAGAAGCTCCCGGGTGCTAGAATGAAGTGGATAAGGTGTTGGAGGCATCAACCTGGTGACTAGGATGCATGCAAAATGCATGCAAACCCTAGAATTTGCATGCAAACCCTAATTGCATGCAAGGTCCTGAAAATGATGATGTCGATATCCGAACAATAACCTGAAAACCAAGAATCGGATGGACAAACTATCAGTTTCTTTTAACTTGTGACATGATATTACAGCTAGGGACAACCCTCTCTGGTGACTCCATGGAACTAACGTTCTTTATTTCAATCATTTTTGCAACTCAGGTTTTGCACAGTAACATGCAAAGCAATTTATGCATTAGAGAGTAAATTTTTGAAAACTTTTCCAAATGAGGGTGTGGGCATCGTGGTCATATCATCCTTACCCAAACACACTTGCAGGAAGTTACAACATTCAATTCCATTGCTCGGTTTGGTTTTTATGCCCTCGGTTGAAATTTGTCAAGTGTCCCTGAATGGCTTTGGGAAGCGAGTTGAAATTCACCATAAATAGATAAACGAGGTTAGAATGGACAAATCGTGAGTTTTGTTTGAACCGTAACATCATATTACCACTAGGGACACCACTCTTGTGTGATTCCATGGACTGATCGTTGTCTATTTTGACAATTTTCGCAATTAGGGTTTTGCTTAGTAACATGCAATGCAATTTTTGCATTAAAGGATAAATTTTTTTAAATTGTGTCAAGTGAGGGTGTGGGAATTGTGGTAATTTTGACCTTTACAAAACACGCTTGCATGAGTTTATGGCACTCGATTCCATTGCTCAGTTTGGTTTTTATACCCTCGGTTGAAATTTGCCAAGTTTCCCTGAATGGCTTTGGGAAGTGAGTTAAACTTCGCCATAACTTGATAATCGAGGCTCGAAAGGAAAAAACATCAATTCCACTGGAATTGTGACATCAGATTAATGCTAGGGACACCACTCTATCATGAGTCCATGGGTCGACCGTTGTCCATTTTAACAATTTTCACAACTAGGATTTTGCTCAATAACATGCAATGCAATTTCTTCACTAGAGGGTAAATTTTTGAAAACTTTGTTGAATGAGTGTGTGGACATCATGGTCATCTCTATCTTACCCAAACACACCTACAGGAGGTTACGTCACTCAATTTTGTTGCTCGGTTTGGTTTTTATGCCCCTGGTTGAAATTCACCAAATGTCCCTAAATGGATTTAGGAAGTGAGTTGAAACTCAGCGTAAGTCAATAATCGATGCTCAAATGTAAAAATCATGGCATTTGAGTACCACTAGGGACACCACTCTAGAGTGATTCCATGGACCGATCCTTGTTTATTTTGACAATTTTTGTAACTAGGGTTTGCTTAGCAACATGCAATGCAATTTCTACATTAGAGGGTAAATTTTTTAAAACTTTTCCAAATGAGGGTTTGGGAATTGTGTTCATATCATTCTTTCCCCAACACACTTGCAAGAGGTTATGGCACTCAATTACACTGCTTGGATTGGTTTTTATGCCCCATGTTGAAATTCGTCAAGTCTCCCTTAATGGCTTTGGGAAGCGATTTGAAACTCGCCATAACTCAATAAAAAAGGCTTGGATGAAAAAACCATCAGTTTTGTTGCAATTGCGTCATCAGAGTACCACTCTATCGTGATTCCATGGAAGGGCCGTTGTTTATTTTGACAATTTGTGCAACTAGTGTCTTCTCAACAACATGCAATGCAATTTCTGTATTAGCGGGTTAATTTTTTAAAAATTTATGAACGAGGGTGTGGGCATCATGTTCATGTTGGTATTTCCCAAACACACCTGAATGAGGTTATGACACTCAATTCCGTTGCTCCGTTTGGTTTTTTTTCCCCTAGTTGAAATTCGCCAAGTGTCCCTAAATGGATTTGGGAAGCGAGTTGAAAGTTTCCATAACTCGATCATCGAGGCTCAAATGGAAAAATCATTAGTTTCATTGGAATCCTGACATTAGAGTGCCACTAGGAATACCACTCTAGCGTGAGGCCTGTTAGGATATTCCTATACTCCATCCTAGTCCTACCAGCATTTCAGTTATTTTCATTATCAGTATTGCATGCATCCTAGTCATCAGTCCCAGCACCTAGCCCTTAGTTAGCTAGCCCTGGGAGCTTCTCTCAGGTCATTTTTATCCCTCCTAGACAGGGAGGCACCCACTTCTCACCCACCACTTGAGAAGGGAACCTTTTCTCACCTACCACTCCAGTTGCACTTCAGTTAGTTGAGTTATCCTTAGTTCGCTCCTTGATTTAAGGACAGACTCACTCTCAACTGACTGTATCACTCTGATGGACCTCCGATGAGACTAGACTGCCCATTCTGACTCCAGATAGCTCCTCATGTGCCCTCCACCGATCTCCATTCATTCAATTAGTGCCTCCATATGCCAGTTACACCCACCACACTCAGTTAGACTCAATTTGACTGATGGTTGACAGTTACTTGTGCATTGATGACTCCACCGATGATGAGATAGACTTCTAGTCGTGCTTTGATGACACTCCACTTATTTTGGATCTATCCATGCATGCTAATTCGAATCACACCTAGTGTATTCGAATCCTGAGCATTGTATAATTATTGTTTTACTATTCAGATTAATGTAACATGTGTAATTATTCTGCCTCTATCTGAGTTCCTTTGGATCTATGTTCAACTGCTGTATTCTTCTTCTATTATTCCTAAATTCTTTCATTGTGAGGTTTACATCATCTCTTGGATCTACTGTGAGCATTTTCACAAGGCCATGGTCTGACATTGTCTATTTTGATGATTTCCGCAACTAGGGTTCTACTCAGTAACATGCAATGCAATTTTTGCATTAGAGGGTAAATTTTTTAAAACTATTTCAAGCGAAGGTGTAGGCATAATGATCATATTGGAATTTACCAAACACACCTGCAGGAGGTTACAACACTCAATTTCGTTGCTTGGTTTTGTTTTTATGGCCCCAGTTGAAATTCACCAAGTGTCCTTGAATGGCTTTGGGAAGCTATTTGAAACTCTCCATAACTTGATAACAGAGACTCAGATGGAAAAACCGCCAATTCCATTGGAATTGTGACATAGCATGGGTACATAGACGAACCATTATCTATTTTGACTATTTTCATAACTAGGGTTTTCTCAATGACATGCAATTCAATTTTTGTAGTAGAGGGTAAATTTTTGAAAACTTTGTCAATGAGGGTGTGGGAATCATGGTCATATAATCCTTTCCCATACACACCTGCAAGAGGTTACGCCACTCAAATACACTACTTAGTTTGGTTTTTATGCCCCCGATTTAAATTTTCCAAGTGTCCTTGAATGGATTTGCAAAGCGAGTTGAAACTCACCATAACTCAATAACCAAGGCTTAGATGGAAAAACCATCAGTTCTGATGAATCATGACTTCAGGGTACCACTAGGGGCACCGCTCTAGCATGATTCCACGGATGGACCATTTTTTATTTTGACGATTTTCACAATTAGGGTTTTCTCAACAACATCTAATGCAATTTATGTTGGCTTAGATAACTGTTCTAGAGGTTTCCAATGTAGACCCAGGTTCTTCACGGTTTCAAGGAACCAACAAAACCCCTTCTCACCGGCCCTTTCGGCAACAACTTATGAAAATATTAAGGTCTCACCTGAGGTGTAGCTATGGGGGTGTTGCGGAATCAGGTTTCCACAGCTATGTGATGAGTTGTTCGGACAGGACTACTGCGCAGCGCGCTGTGGGGCTCGCGTTGCGGACTGAAGACTGTGTGACGATAGCCTGCGTCGCGGTTAACACTTCTACAAGCTAATATGCTTGCACAACAAGTGCATCCAAGGACTGCGCGGTGTGGGTAGGATTCAATCAATAGGACAACGCAACTGACTTATACACTTCCTCTTCGGACTTAACCGCTCGTGAAGACTTTACTTAGTACTTATTCATTCATCTACTGCCTTAGGTTATTTAATATCATGACTTATGCAATGGAACGAAATACACAACTCTGCGCACACCCAGTGTTGCGCTTCAAGGGAGTCGCATGGCGCGAACTCTCCAACTTAACTGCTTATCTAAATGACTTGAGCATTCATTAACTCAGAAACACTGTGCATTCAACATTCATCCATTCATGTAATACTTAACATATTATTCCCATTTCATTCCCATGGTGAATACATATAAAAGCATAAACATATCAAATGATAAATGAGAACTCAAGCATTCTTTTGTAAGTAAATAGACAAGTGTAAAAACACAAACAATCACACTGCACAAGATTTAACGTGGTTCACCCCTAGGATGGGAGCTACGGAACTGTTGTTGTATTAATATTTGGGAAGGGTACAATAGTTCCAAACTGCGCACTCAGCTGCAGACTCTCTTCTCTCTCAATAGGCCTTTGTGCACACAACTTGCAGAGCCTTTACAAAAAATGTCTCTCAACAAAGATCTATTCAGTCAATAATGAAAACTATAACCATGAAGAGTAACCCTTTCCCATACAAAATATGCCTTATTTATAGATCATGCCCGTACGTCATGTCATTACAATTCGAAGGCAAAAAACCTTAGGTTTACAAAACTATCACGATTTTCCCTTAACCGGACTGCTGGTTTCTGGTAGCGGATATTCCGTCGTGGCCGCCTTCAACGCATGCTCATGTCGTTATCATCCTCCCTGTCGCGCGCATGCCAACATGTCGCTTTCACCGAGCCGTTCTTCTTCTAACGGTCTTATGCAACTGGCGTGTGTAGTGGTTCTTTCACATGTGCGACCAGTCGCTTTCCTTCCACATTGCTCCTTACCCGTCTCCTGGAAATCATGGAGCATCTTTACCAAACATAGACCACCGATGGTCTAACTGGAATATGTGCCACCTTTCGTCCAACACTCTGCTTTGTCGTACCTCCGTAGACTGGCCACATCGCAGTGCGGCTCTCCTCGCAGCACTGTACCTTGTAGCTCTTCCGACGCTGCGCTGCACTCCACTTTGCAGCATCCCAAAAATTTCTTGTCCAAAAAGACTTCAGCTAAACTGCGCTTAGCCTCGCAGTTCCAAAATATGACTTACTCAAAAATGCCCCACTTGGGCCAGGCCCAACAATTTCTGCATTAGAGGGTAAATTTTTGAAAACTTTTCAAAATGAGGGTGTGGGCATTGTATGTTGGAATATTCTCACCATCTCATTTTGGTCTTGCATGCATTTTTCATGCATCCATGCATTCCATGCATTGGCAGTTGAGTCTCCTACAACCTATTCCTTACTTTGGGCCCCCCGGAGCTTGTTTTTGGCCATCATTATCCCTCCTATCCACTTAGAGCGCCTTGCTTACATCACTAAAGTCCAAATTATCCCTCATGCATGATTTTAGGATTTATCACAGTTAGTTCCATGATTTAGGGCACCTTGTCCCCTTGATTTCCTAGTTAAGTGAGTGTTACACCTAGTTCCACTGCTACTGAGTGTAGGAGCACCTATTTTGACCACTACAAGTCAGTATTTCACCCCCTTAGAGTCTCCTCCCCTCTTTTGGTGCCCACATGATTCAGTTATGCTCAGTTCTACCTCAATTAACAAATTATTCATCATCAATGGCCACTGAACCTTATCGGGAGATGGTTCCAATGCAAACTAAGCCTATACTTGAGGTGAATTCAAATCCTCCTGGGAGTATCAAATTCATTCTATTGTAAAAAAAAATTATTTTCAGCTTACAACTGATTAATGTATCAACAGCATTTTTCCATATGTGTTTCATTTTTCCATATGTGTTTCAGTTTTATGAGTGAATTGATCCATGTTTTTGTCTATTTCTTGTTAGTAATAACAGTGTGAAATTGTGAGGTTTGTTCTAGCTCAATGATCTATCCCTGTGTAATTTCACATGGTATCAAAGCTCGTGAGAGATTTTGAGTTGAGCAGTTCCAGCAGTAGATTGAGTAGTTTCTTTCATTAGAGCACCAAAAGCCTCTGGATTTCCACAACAAATCCTGGCGCCATTGCATTGAATTCATTGCATAAATCCTTTGAGTTCTAGCCAAGTGTGAAGGATCCGGATAAAAGTGCCTATTGTCCTAAAGCAATATTCAATAGATTCAGTAACGATCCTCCAAATATGTTTCCATTGTTTTTGCAGGTATCTACAACAACTTCCATGAATCTGAATCCAATTCCTCCTCTCTCTCCATTCAACTATGATGAGTGGAAACCAAATATGATAGCATATTTGAAGAGACAAGGTCTTTTTGATATGTGTATTGGTGTTATGAGAGATTTTACTTCCTATGAAGAAGAGAATGATTGGCTAAATGAATGTGACAGATCCTTTGGAAACTACTAAATATCCAAGTGATCTATGGGCCCAACTGGACAAAGCATTTGGAAAGAAGAATGAAAAGATTGGTGCAAATTATTTGGAGAACAATCCCAGTGATACCTCCTTAAGTGTTCTCTCTAATTATGTCTCGTCCTCAATCATCTCTCATGATGAACTTGTTCAAGATGAAGAAGAAGCTGCAGATTCAACACAGAAAGTTCATGTTGAAGACATTCCTTCCTCTATTTTTCTAGAAGTTGGAAGACAATTTCGAATTTTCCCTTCCCATGTAGATTATGCAGATGAAAGTGATACAACTAATGAAGATGATCCTTTTGTAGAGATTATCCATTCCTCAATCATGTTCTCAATGTATTCTATTTCGAATTCTGAGCAAGATAAACCAGTTCATGCTCTAGAATCTGAAGAGGTTCTTAAATCCTCTCTTTCACATGAGTCTGCTAGTGTGCATAATGATGATATATTGAATGTTTTGTAGGTTAAATCAGAGTTTGGAGGTGATGCATTCACCCTCCTTGATCACATGATTCCTATGTACTTCTATTTGATCATTGGCACATGTTCTCAGAGTTTCACTGAAGATGGAGGACACTACCATTCACTTGGGTTCAAGTCTCAGGTACATTTTGGTGATTTTGGTTTTGATCTCACCCCTGTTGGTTCAAAGGAGATCACAAGAAACCATCTATCAATTCTTGGAGCTGATTTAACTTACACTGATCAGAAGTTCAAGTTTCAAGAGCAATCATATATGATTGGCGTTGATCCTACCCCAGTTGGTTCGAATTACAGGTTCCAAGATGATCTTCATATTTTTGGATTTGTTCTCACCATGTTTGAAGAGCAAGTTCAGAAAGCCTCCAGATTCACTTGCATCCACTGAAGGAGAATTCAAGCACATGTTTTTGGAGCATGATCCACTTCTTCCCAAGAGGAAGATACTACTTGAATCAAGAATCACACCTACTTGTGTCTTGAGCAGCAATTTTTTGTGTGTTTTAGTCTATCTTGAAGGGGGGGGGGGGTTTCCCACTGGGTTTTCCTTCTTTCCTCACTTTTCCTAGATTGATTGTACGAGGTGACCTTTGGTCTCAATAACCAGGGCGCTAATTTTCATTTATTTTTCCTCATAGTTTGGCTTAAGGGGGGATGTCGGAATATTCTCACCATCTCATTTTGGTCTTGCATGTGTCCATGCATTCCATGCATTATCAATTGAGTCTCCTAGCACCTATTCCTTACTTTGCCCCCCCCCCCCCCCCCCCGGAGCTTGTTTTTGGCCATCATCAGCCCTCCTATCCACTCAAAGCGCCTTGGTTACATCATTGAAGTCCAAATTCTCCCTCATGCATGATTTTAGGAGTTAGCACAGTCAGTTCCATGATTTAGGGCACCTTGTCCCCTTCATTTCCTAGTTAAGTGACTGTTACACCTAGTTTCACTGCTACTGAGTGTAGGAGCACCTATTTTGACCACTACAAGTCAGTATTTCCCCCCATTGGAGTCTCCTCCCCTATTTTGGTGCCCACATGATTCAGTTATGCTCAGTTCTACCTCAGTTAACTGATTATTCATCATCGGTGGCCACTGAACCTTATCGGAAGATGGTTCCAATGCAAACTAAGCCTATACTTGAGGTGAATTCGAATCCTCTCGAGAGTATCGAATTCATTCTATTGTAACAATTTTTTATTTCCAACTTACAGCTGATTAATGTATCAACAACAGTTTTTCATATGTGTTTCAGTTTTATGAGTGAATTGATCCATGTTTTTGTCTAATTGTTCTCAGTAATAACAGTGTGAAATTGTGAGGTTTGTTCTAGCTCAGTGATCTATCCCTGTGTAATTTCAAATTGTGGTCATCTCATCCTTGCAAAAACATTCTTACAGGAGGTTATGACACTCAATTTCATTGCTCTGTTTGGTTTTTATGCCCCTGGTTGAAATCCTCTAAGTGTCCTTAATGGATTTGGGAAGTGAGTTGTTACTTGCCATAACTCGATAGCTGAGGATTAGATGGAGAAATTGTTAGTTACGTTGGAATCATTACATCGGAGTACCACTAGGGGAACCACTCTGGCATGAGTCCATGGGCTGACCATTATCTATTTTGAATATTTTAAGACTAGGGTTTTGCTTAGTAACATGAAATGTAATTTCTACATTAGAGGGTAAATTTTAAAAACTGAGTTGAATGAGTCTGTGGGATACATGGTCATCTCGGCCTTTACCATACACACTTGTAGGAGGTTACGACACTCAATTTTGTTACTCAGTTTTGTTTTATGCCCCTAGTTGCAATTCGCCAAGTGTCCTTGAATGGATTTGGGAAGTGAGTCGAAACTATCAATAAATTTATAATCGAGGCTTGGATGGAAAAACCATCAGTTTCATTGGAATCATGACATAGCATGAGTACATGGATCGAACGTTGTCTATTCTGACAATTTTCATAACTAAGGTTTGCTTAACAACATACAATTCAATTTTTGCATTAAAGGGTAAATTTTTGAAAAGTTTATTGAATGAGGGTGTTCTAATTATGGTCACATCGGCCTTTCCCAAACACACTTGCAAGAGGTTAAGTCACTCAAACCCACTTCTCAGTTTGGTTTTTATGCCCCTAGTTGAAATTCGCCAAGTGTCCTTAAATGGATTTGCAAAGTGAGTTGAAATTGGCCATAAATAGATAACCAAGGCCCATATGGAAAAACCATCAGTTCCATTGGAATCATGACATCAAATTACCACTAGGGTCACCACTCTAGTGTGAGTCTATGGATGGACCATTGTTTATTTCGGTGATTTTCGCAACAAGGGTTTGCTCAGCAACATGCAATGCAATTTATGCATTAGAGGGTAAATTTTTGAAAACTTTGTTGAATGGGGGTGTGGGAAATGTGGTCATATTAGCCTTGTCAAAATACTATTGTAGGATTTTATGCAACTCAATTACATTGCTCAGTTTTGTTTTTATTCCCTTGGTTGAAATTCGCCAAGTGTCCCTGAATGGCTTTGGGAAGTGAGTTGAAACTCACCATAAGTCGATAGTCGAGGCTCAGATGGAAAAACCGTTAGTTCCGTTGGAATCATGACATTGGAGTACCACTAGGGACAACACTCTAGCATGATTCCATGGGCCGGCCATTTTCTATTTTGACGATTTTCAAAATTAGGGTTTTGCTCAGTAACATGCAATGCAATTTCTACATTAGAGGGTAAATTTTGAAAACTATGTCGAACGAGTTTATGAGATACATGGTCATCTTGGCATTGCCTAGACACACTTGTAGGAGGTTATGACAATCAATTCCATTACTCAAATTTTTTTTTATGCCCGTAGTTGAAATTCACCAAGTGACCCTGAATGGCTTTGGGAAGCAAGTTGAAACTCACCATAACTTGATAATCGAGGCTCGGATGGACAAACCATCAGTTTCGTTGCAATCGTGAAATCATAGTATTGCTAGGAGATCACTCTAGAATAATTCCATGGACCAACCATTGTCTATTTTGATGATCTTCGCAACTAGGGTTTGTTAAGCAACATGCAATGCAACTTTTGCATTAGAGGGTAAATTTTTGAAAATTGTGTCGAGCGAGGTTGTGGGAATTGTGGTCATCTCAACCTTGCCCAAACACAATTGCAGAAGGTTATGGCACTCAATTCCATTCCTCGGTTGATTTTTTATGCCCGGAGTTGAAATTCATCAAGTGCCCCTTAATGGCTTTGGAAGTGAGTTGAAACTCTCCATAACTCAATAATCGAGGCTTGGATGGACAAGTCATCAAATGTACAAATGGATACTAAGATTCCATTAGGGTCACTCAAATGTTGTTGGGGAAACTCGAATGAGTCATTTAGGTGACATTAAGATCGCTCAGACACCATTAGGTTCATTTAGGTGCCGCTGGGATCAATCAAGATCCAATAGTGCTATCACATACATCATCATCATTCATATTGACATAGTCATGATCCTCATTGTCATCATCATCACCGTCATTATTATCATTTTCGTCGTCATAGAGATCGACATTATCACCATAGTCATTGTCATTTCCATTATCGATGTAGTTCTCATAATTGTCATCGTTATCATCTTGTAATCAAATCATCATCATTGTCATCATGCATCATCAGCACCATTCTCATGTTGTTAGGATCACTCAAATGTTATTAGGGACAATCATATGCCATTAGGGTCATTTAGGTAGATATTAGGGTCACTTGGATGTCATTAGGGTCATTTAGGTTCTATTAGGATCAATCAAAGATCAAATAGTGTTATAATCACTTGCATCATCATTATTGAAATTGACATTGTTATCGTCAACATCATCCTAGTCAACATCGTAGAAATCATCAATGCCACATTTATCATTGTCAGAATCCATCATCATCATTATCGCCATGCCGTGAGGGTCACTCATATGTCATTAAGGACACTAGGATTCCATTAGGGTCATTTAGGATTAATTAGGATCTCTTAGCTTCCAAACGGGTCATTTATGTGCCATTAGAGTCACACATGGTAAAATACTGCAATAATATGCATCATAATCGTCATCATCATTGTCATCGGCATCGTCGTCATCATCATAGACATCAACATCAAAGTCTAACATAACCCTCCCAAATCTAACCCTCAAATCCTATAATCAATAGCCTCTATCCCATCTATTAATTAACTCATATGTTGAACTAGACTCAATTTTAGGAGCAAAAGTCAATGCTATTTTGGAAAAAGATACGCCAATTTCCATTTTTTTCTAACATGATTCCCCAAGTTCCATGGGATAAATTTTTTTAACTCTAAAAATCGCCAAAATTGCCCAAAAACTATATAAAGTCCTTAGAAATTAGAATATTTTTACAAAACATTCGCAAACATTTTATGGTTGCAAGTTTAAGAATTACTAAGATTCGACAAGGTTTCTACACTTCAAGAAATTTATGAATCCTTAAAATTTTCCATGAAAACAAAGTGCAATATTAGGAGCAAAAACACGGTGCTACTTTGGGAGCAAAACTAGAAGTTATACTAGACATTATTGTAGACGCAAAACTTGGTGCTAAACCTACCAACAATTAGGAAGATAAATTAGGCACTAAACATGGTGCTAATCCTGACTTAAATCTTGGCGCAACCTAGGGAGACAAACCAGGTGCAATTATTGGCTTAAATATTGGCACAAATCCTGGCGTACAAAAGGAAGCTAACCTTGGTGCTATGGATAACGCTATTTCAAGTGCTATAGGAAGCAAAAATAGGCGTTATTGCTAGCACTGTGCTTGGCGCTAAAGTGGATGCAATTAGCATCTAATTTAGTGTCTAATTGCAAAAAAAGACACAAAAAATGCTAGGAGAAGCACCATCCCATGAAATAGCACCGTCGACTTTGCTTTGAAAATGAAGAAAAATACACTAGAAGAATTAGTAGATGCCAAAAAGGGAGCTAAAAGAGACGTTAATCAAAGGGTTTTGTTGTAGTGACATTGAACGCATAAGGTAAGGTGGATAAGTAAAAATATTGCCTAATAGCTAAGGGATATTCCCAGGTGGAGGAAATTGGTTTTGGTGAGATTTTTTCTCATGTTGTTAAATTAAATTCTATTAGGTTTTTTTTGTCTATTGTTATTGATCTTGATCTTTAAGCAGAGAACATGGATGTGAAGACAACATTTCTACATGGTGATCTTGAATAAGAAATCTACATGAAACAACCTGAAGGTTCTGTAGTGAAGGGAAACAAGGAGTTGGTTTGCAAGCTAAAGAAGTCCATGTATGGATTAAAAAAATCACCAAGAATGTGGTATCAAAACTTTGATACTTATATATTAGGACTTGATTTCTCAAGAAGAAAATTGGATCATTATGTGTATTCCAAGCAAGTTGGCGGTCATTTTATTTATGTGGTCTTGTACATTGATGATATGTCATTGGTTAGAAACAACAATGAAATCATAAAAGATGTTAAATCTCAATTGTCTTTTGCATTTGATTTGAAAGAGCTTGCTGTTGCAAATTTTATTTTGGGCATGAAAATTAAAAGTAGATCAAGCCAACATAAGACTTTGATTGGATAAGAGGAAATATGTTGAACAATATTGCAAAGGTTTAATATACGGGAATGTAAACCAGTAAAGGTCCCTATTCCTATAGGTGCAAATTTATTTGTGGATTAGTGTCTCAAGACTCAAGAAGTGGCAAATGACATGTCATGTGTTCTCTATGCTAGTGTTATTGGAAGTTTGATGTATGCTTTGGTATGTACTAGACTAGACATTGTCCATGCAATGGGATTTTTTAACAAGTATATGTCAAAACCCAGAACGGAACATTGGACACCATTAAAGAAGGTCTTCATATATTTTCCTGGCACTTTAGATTATTCAATCTACTACCAAGGAAGATATGGACCTCACAAGGAGATAGATACACAAGGTTTTTTTATGCAAATTGGGTTGGAGATATTGATCACATAATATCTACAAGTGGTTATGTTTTTAACTTATTTGGTGGAGCAATCAATTGGATGAGTAAGAGGCAGGGTGTAGTTGCATTGTCAACTACAAAAGATGAATACATGGCAGCCACTCATGGAAGTAAGGAAAGCATATGGCTGCAAAGATTGTGTTCAGTTATTGCTTTCATTCAAAAAGTAGTGAGAATAGGTTATGATAGCGCAAGTGCAATTTTTCTAGCAAAGAACCTTGCTTATAATTCCAAGACAAGGCATATTGATGTGCAACACCATTTTGTTAGAAACATGGTTCAACAAAACAAATTATTGTTGGAGAATGTTGATACTTTGAATAATGTTGCAGACATTGGCAAAGTCTATTTGTATTGTAAATTTCTCTTGGTGTAGAGAATCAAAGGGCAGTGTTTCCCTTAGAAACTTATTGTGTATGCTTCCCTTTTGCCCCAACTTGTTTCAAAGAGTACAAAAAGTGGGAGAATGTTGGACTTATGTTGTATTCTTTTTGGGTTCCCAGATAAAATGGGTTTTGAGGCGATGATCACCCCCTTAGTTGGTGGGGTGTGGGGGGCCAATGTGCCCCCCACAATCCCCAATTGAAACTTTTGGGTTCTTTTTGGTCCATTTGAGCTTTTTTATCCAATGGTTTATCAACCCAGTGTAAACTAATTTTGATTAAGGAATTAGGGTTGTAATTTAATTTGGGTTAATGGATTAGGGTTTTGGATGATATAATATTATATTGTAAACATAAAAGATAATATAGTGAATAGAGGGTAGAGAAACTCTCAAGTAAACTAGTTTTCTCGATTTTTGGTTTCCATGGTAAATCTCTATGTACTGTGTGTGCGAGCCATTGTTAATTCTTATGTTTTAAATTCTATTTTGAATTTCTTTTCTTACACGGGTTTATCAAACTCTTCTTTTGTAGTATAAAGCTAAAGAAAAAAGGGAAAAGAGCAATAATATTTTAGAAGCTATGATGAAGCATATAATATCTCAATGTGTTCCAATGTACTTCCATTTGGTAAAGCCTTAAAATACTCAAGACAATGTAAAGAAACATATGTATATGCAAATTATGCTCTAAATTTGAAATCACTCCTGAGAAAAACTTAAAATATTATGCTTATAGTATTGGTTTCATGTGCCAAAGGATAAAAGGGAAACAAACCATGCAAAATGGGCCTCTACTTTTCAAATTATCTTGCCAAACAATGGTGACTATCTTAATTGTAGTTGAATTACAACCAACCCACATTAATTTAGTAGGTTTAAATTCCATGAGTAGACATCGCATGCCTCAGACCCTTATCTCGATCATCTTAAGATATCAACCTCCCTATATATGTTTTGTTTCTACAATTAACTTTGAATGTCATGAAATGACCTTGTTAACCATTTGAAAAGGTTGATTGTTGACATCATCAATGGGTAATTCTAAGAGCATGTTTTAATTGATTCCAAATAAGCGGAGGAATTGTCTCGCACAAGAAGCAAAATTATATCTCTTGAATGGGAAGATAAAATTTGTAGTCTTTAAACTACCAATATATGCAAAAGTGTGCTCATTATGTGTTTTTACAAGGTTAGTTGTATGCCTACCCATATTGCAATTTTATTTTTCAATTTAAAATATTTGCAAGTTGTAGAACTTTACTTAGGGATATTGTAATGATTCTTATGGAAAGTGCATAAGGCTATTCTAAAAGGCTAAGCTATGAGCACAATCTAACCATACCAAAACATTTTCTCAATTATTGAATGAACTTAATAGATGCCTCGAGGGTTACTTTAGGAGCTATACATAGTAAATTCCCTCTCTGCATTGAAATGTGTTGCAAAATAAAATTTCAAACACCTACTATATAATGCAATATAATTGTTAACATATAGTGAAATCAAATAAACACCAATTAAAATCTCAGGTAAGATCTACTCACATGGTTTATTGAGTGTAATATATTTAGAGTATAAAAATCAAGAACAAAATCACATTTCATTATTGAATAAACTTTAGTGAACTCACAAACAACAAATATTATATTGTAGTACCCTACCTCAAGTTAGCATAATCTGAGATACTACTGTAATTCAAATGACTAAGTCTAATTTTTGCAAGGTAGTAGTGGCCCCAAAAAGTAGGAAATTCTAAAAAGTACAAGTTATGATCCCATTGAAGGCCACCAAGCCTAGTTGCGATACAAAGAAACACTGCAATCATCCATGGTAAATTGTTATGCAGGTAAATACCATAAGGCAAAGTTCTAGAGTAGATTGAGGTTGCAACACTAAGGATGTGGGATTGTGAGCATATTGTTTAAAAGTTGCATTTACAATATTTCTTGTGTAAAAATTATGAGTATATGCATTGTTTTATTTTAATTCTATGTATGTGATCTAATTATAGATTTATAGACTATAATGAAAAATAAATAATAATAATAATTTCAAAAGTTGAGAAGAGACTCTCAATTTGGTTTAATCAATGGTTGTTTCGAGGAGCAAGGTTGATATCGATAAAATTGGTGTACTAGATGACCCTTGCATTTATTCCGAAAGGAATTTTGGATAAGCTGAAAAGGTTATGTTAACAATTTCTATGGTCTAGTAGTATGGATAAAATAGATATTCCACTTGTCAAATGGTAGAGGTTAGTAGTCCCAAAGGAATTTGGGGGTTGGGGGCTAAAAAATATTTTTCATTTTGCCATTGTTTTATATGGTAAAAGTGTTTGGAGTCTTATATTAGGGAAGGGACTCTGGTGTCAAGTGATAATTTAGAAGTATATTGCTCCCAACTCAGTGGAAGAATTGATCAGAGCTCCCTCAAAATATTTTCAAAATGGATAAATCATTTGGAAGGTTTATGTAAAGTCCTTTCCCCTCATTGCTAATTAGCTTGTATGGAATGTGGGAGATGGCCAGTGCCACAAGGTCAAATTAGATGGACCCCCATGATTTGGATGTGGTGAATCATTTTAGGTTATCAACAAACTTAATTGGTACTCTTAGAGAAGAAGGCATCTTCACTTTGTCTCAGGTAGCCAATACGGACTCATACACAATTTGGCGTCAAGAATGTAAGAATGCAAAGAGTATTGGGTTGATAAATCATGAATCTTTGTAGTGGGAGGAATACATAGAAATATTAATTCTAGCCACATTAATATTATAGAGGCAGGGGATGAGATGATTTGGTCAAAGAATCAAAATAGAGGCATATATACCCCTAAGCTAGGATACAACGTTTTATTCAAAGAAGGCATTAGGGAAGATCCTATCTTAAGGTGGAGGAATATATGGAAGTACAAATTCCCATTAAAATCTAGCATTTTTAAGGTGGATGTCACTCAAGAACAAGGTGCTTACATCGGATAACTTGCAAAACATAAACAAAAATTGGTCTGAATGGTGTTCACTTCGCAAAGAAAATGATGAAAATATTGATCACTTGCTCATTTGTTGTTCTCACACTAAATAGGTTTGGAAGGAATTAGATGATTTAACAGGTTCAAATAATTTTTTGAATGGATTCATAGTAGAAGAATGTCTTAAAATATGGGATGGGAACTCTGCTGTGAAAATGTATTGTGCACTTCCTCTCATTGCAGCCTAGGGAGTATGATTATCTAGAAATCTTAGTTTTATGAGGATAGACAGGAATTGCTTTATAGTCAATGAACATTCCCAATATATTTCTTCAATACAATCCAATAAATATTCCAAGAAACCATGTGGAAGAGGTGATAGACAAGTCTATGGATTGGTTATATTTCAATGGAGCTGTCCAAGGTACCCAATTATTAAGTGGAGATGGAGGAACAAATCACTTATCGGATCGTCGTTGCCTAAAATTTAAAGTGGGGATAGTCAATAGTATCGAATAATTTAGTTGAGTGGATGAGTCTAAAGCTTCCTCTCAAACTTGCATGAGATCATGGTGCTTGGAGGGTTCAAGTATTTGGTGACTCACAAGTTATTATGAAATAGGTGCAGGGTGGATACACAAGTGATAATATTATCTTGCGACTTGTCTTTGATGATATTATGACTCAAAAAATGTTTTTCAATTCATTTATTTCTAGCATATTTGCATAGAAATGAATACACAAGATGATGCATGGGCTATCTAAAGAATGTTTAGCATTGTCAGTGGGTCAATGGAAAATGTGGGAGGAATGATCTAATAATTCATTTTACCCATCCTACAACTTATTAATGGGACTCGTCTAGATGTCTTTTGTTTGTTGCTTGATTTGTTTCATAGGGATTTTATTTTCAATTAGTATGTATCAAGACATATATTATCAAACTATGTAAGAAGTAGGGAAGGTCCATCTGAACTCTCTTTTAAAGGAATTGCATGATCTAATAGATCATGATATGATGAACTCAAGGAGAGAAATTTGTCTATCCCATATTGTAACTATTTTGTAGAAGCTCTTGTAACAATTTGTGACTGAGTTATCTAAAACCTCTCAAGTATTTTTTTTTGTGGGGGGGTGCTTAACAAGCATATGTTGAATGTAATTTGTTTATATTAATAAAATGACAATTTTCTCCATGGGAAAAAATTAAAATAATAATAATAATTGGGCACAAAGAAACTGAGTTTTCTAATGCCTTGCTAAACCAAATCAAGACACAAGTTGAAGGTATCTGAATATTGAAGTAGAAAATTCATATATTTAGAGACCGGGGGCACATTAAAGTACAAACAATGTGGTATCACAAAGTTGAAGTTCCTTGGCATAGTAGTTTCCCTTGCTTCTAATTCCAATTCATTTTGGAAACCTAGTCAATTGTGGGCAAGTAAATCCATCAATACAGTGAGTGAGGATCAGTTTAATAGAGCTTTATTACCTATTGGATGGAATCTCTATTGCCTCTACATTGAGAAATTTCAAATTTCTAATCTACTTGCTCATCCTATTGAAAATGAATATGCATTCAACCATAAACCACAAATATTTTACTCAAAACATAACAAGAATTTTTAGAATAAATGAAGAGGTACTTATATATATTTTTAAGTTGAATACCAAGAAACTAACTAAGACAAATCAATTTTCCACACAACCTTAGGTAGTCCGTTGTAGATACCACCCCTAGACATGTTATGATACCATCAAGGTGAAGAAGAGCATGTAGAATTCTCAGGGAAGACTCTCCATCTCAAAAGCAAAGAAAATATTAACTGAGTATCCCATTATTGATTTCTCTAATAAAACCAACTTTTTGGCTCTCGCGGTAGTCTCTCCATCTCAAAAGCAAACAAAATATTAATCAAGTAACCCACTATTGATTTCTCTAATAAAACCAACTTTTTGGCACTCACGATACCTTTCCCACACAATGCAAGGAAGATACTTCATTCTATACTCAATATTCCCTCATAAGTCCCTCCCTCTAGTGCTCTTTGGGGTAGGAATAAAAGGTTCGAGTTTTTGACTATTAACTACAATATAATTTATCTTCATTCAAAGTATATTCACAAGGTTTTAATGGCCTCCTCCCATGGTTGTTTAGTCCCCTAGTATGGTGTCATGTTTTTCTAAGGTAAAATTTTGTTTTTGTGTCCTCTACACCTCTAAAAAAAAATATCTCCCTTGCCATTCTAATTTTCCTCATTTTGTATGAGTGGAGGACAACAAGAAGAGTCATAAACCAACTCTCTCTAGATCCCATAATGTAATGGGATCAAGTTTCTATTATGTAGGAGGTGGTTTCCTAGATCTAGGAATTGCTTACATCTGCTTCTCTTGTCTCCCATTAAACTATAAGCTAGGTTTAATATCAACATCATACATGAGTGAGGATTAATGTAATGGAAAGGTGTGTAGGGAATGAAACATAGGTGGCTAGGAATATAAGCATTCCCTTAGACCCCCTTACCTTTCCCCTCTCATGGTATCATAGCCCCTTTAGGTGCTCATGCTCAATCAATCTTGGTTATTTTATTAACTACAAAATATCAAAGTTTACAGGTATTAAAAATCACCAGGGTATGTCTACCTCATGGTGTAATAAGGCACATGTGTGTGTGTGTGTGAAAATCATCTAAACATATACAAGATCAAGTTCATATCATTCCAAAGGGTTGAAGTTGGGACATTGCACCCTCTTTCCCTTGGAATAACACCATCCTTGATGTTCTTTTATTATATCAAAGTTTACAACTAAAATAGGAATGTATATGTCTCTCTCATGGCATTCTCCATCTCCCAAGTAGCCTTATCTAGTCTTAAGTGATTCCATTGCACCTTTACCTGAGCGATGGCTTGGTTCTAGAGAAATGTTACTTTTTTTTATCTAAGATTCACAAGGGTTCAATGTTGTGAACCAGCCCGGTTCATAAGAGATATCTGAAAGAATAGTAAAAATAATCCATAATGGATCAAATAAATATATAATGAGTAATAATGTATAAGATGAGATTTTACAATGAGAGTGTGCCAAATATATAGAGAACCTAGAGGCACATATGGTGACCATCCATGAAAGGATGTGTCCCTTAAAAAATTAATAACTATTTATTATTATTATTATCAGTTATGATTATTAATATTATATATATTTTGTATGTTACATTACCTTCCTCTTTAGAAATGATTTGCTCTCAAAGCATATTGATGACAAGGCTTACATCTTATTTTTGTTTGTAATGGCATCGCATCATTCTTTGTTCCGTCGTAGTTGACGATACGAGACAATATGAACCCATGAGTGTTGAACAAAATTTTCGAAACGTAAATGGATTGGTCCATCCTAATTCAATTCTTTGCAAAACGTTGCACTTCCATGATGAACTATTAGCATGAGATTTATTTATGCTGGTATTGATACTATGATTGTCTAATATATCTACTTTTATGATTTGGATGTCAATAATGAGTTCTTGTAACGTTATTTTCCCTTATCATGATTATAGTGTCTTCTTGGTTTAATTTCAATATATGATTTTCTTCACACCTTGATGTCGTTTGGTGACTTGATGAACTTCTGTTAGTGTGTATGCTTGGAGTTCCCATCAATTGTACTCCAAAATCCTATATGTTTGTTGTTTAACTGGATTGGCATCTTTTTGAGCTATGATGTGGATTGGATCTATATTTGTTCCTTTTTCCACAACTTGGATTTTATTTCTTAAGGGCTTTGATGCCTCTTTTTGGATTTGCTTTAACTTGTTTTCCAACAACTTTTTATCATTCTTGAGATTCTTGAATGTTTCTTCTTGCGACTTCTAGTCATCATTTAACTTCTTAATCTATTCCATCATATCTTGATTATGATTTTTAAGGTGGCAAATCTCTTCTTCCTTTTCTAATAATTTCTCATTGATATCTTCATTAGCTTGTTCTGACTTCCGGATATTCTTTAACTTCTTGATTTTTGTGACTAGAATCTTATTATGATTTCTCAATAGGAAGATCTCATCATTATTGTTCGATATCGTTTTATTGATCTTTGCAATCTCTAATTTGTGAGCATTTCTAATGTCGCCATTATGTTGATGTAGCTCTTTAATTTGTTGTTGATGCTGGTAGAAATATAACTCTTGGCATTCTAATTTCATTTGGATTTGCACAAATTCCTTATCTTTGTCCATGAAGAGTTTGTTTAAATGCTTTACTTCCTCTTCTAAATCTTCCAACTTCCATATGGTGATTCTTCGTCTGTATTTTGCGATGAGGGGAGTCTCACTGATGAGTTATGTATTGTTATTTTCCCTTCTCATGGAAGAAGGTCATGCCTTTGTTTTTTGCATTGAAGGTGAATGTACCCAATGTTTCTAACTAGTTAGAACCAAGTGTTATTTCAATAATATTGTCGTTTAAAGTTGCAACTGTGAATTCAAATTTAAGATTATAACTACCAATCTATAAGTCTAATTCATTTATTTTCTCCTTCCACTCATTCTTCTCTATAATTGATTCTGGAACTTGTAGTTGATTAGAAACATCAACATTAATAAAAATTTCTTTATTAGTTGGACAAATAATGATGACAATAGGACTTTCATAAAATATTCCATTTACTTTTAGCATCACAAGAGGTAATATTGATGGAACATTGGAACAATTTTTTTTTCATTTGTAGAATCTGTCTCTTCCATTTTGACATCTCTTTTTTTTCTTTTTGAGAAAACTAATTTAATTTGTATTCCCTTTCTTGTAAATAAAAATTATTATTTAAATAATAATAATAATAATAATAGTTTTAATGGTTTTAGAAATTTAAAATATTATAATTAATAATAATAATAAGTTTTTTTTCTCTGGAAAAAAAAAATAATAATAATAATATATGTATATATATTGGAGTTGGATGGATTTAGGGTTTTAACCATAGGGAAGGGCGTAGGGTGATAGAGAGGTAAGGTGGATGGAAATCGCAGGTGGGAGATCAAAACATAGGTGATTGGGAGGTGAGGCGAAGCGTGGGTAAGAAAGGGCATAGGAGGGCGAGCTGGAGGGTGGAGGGAGCACGTGGGAGCCGATGGGAGAACTTGGGAGATGAGGTTAGAGAGGGGAGATGTCATGGAAGGAGGGACGGGCTGGCAAGAGGCGGTGGAGGTTGGGGTGGTGAGCAGCTGGGTGTGGAGAGCTTCGAGTGCGTGATGACTGCAGTGTGTGTGTGTCGAGATGTAGTTGAGTATTGCGTGAGGGCTAGAGCGTTGCATAGAGGAGGCGCGAGGGATATGGGGATCCCTACAAGTGATAACGAGAAAGTGTGGAAGGGAGTGTGTGCGTGAGGATAGACGTAGTGGTGAGGAGGATGCAAGGTTAAGTAGCAGTGGGAGAGACTAATGTGAGCGTTGGAGTGGAGGAGGGTGCATTGTGTAGTCGTGGGAACATGAGTGGCAGAGTGAATTGCTGCGTTAGGGCAGATTGCAGTGAGGGAGACAAGTATGAGTGGATGGTGAGTGAGAGGAGGGAACGCAGGGTTGGTGGAGAGTGTAAGCATGGGGGTTTGGTAGAGAATAGATTTGAGGAGGAGGAGGGGGGCACATGGAGAATGGTTTGGAGTGTGTAGGAGTGAAGGAGTAAGGAGTGAATGCATGAAGGAGGAGCAAGCCGATCAAGGATATGGAAAGAGGAAGCCGCGTGAGGGAGAGTCATAGGGAAAGGAAAGGCACCTAGGTGATGAAGGGAATGCATGCATAGAATGGAGGATAAGGGTGTAGTGTAGAAGGGCATGCAGGTTTGTGCAGTGCATGGGTTGAGTGGGGACTGGTGAGGATTGATGCGAGGAAGGATTGATGCATGGTGTGTAGGAGAAAGGGAGCAAGGGTGGAGAGGGGTACAACGAAGTTTAGGGAGGATGATAGGGTAAGGGGTTTGCATGGAAGGAATTATGTGTAGGTCGTATGGATATGGCAGTGAATGGAGGATTTGAGAATCGTTGGTGAAAAGGGAGATGGAAGGAATTGGTAGCATGAAGGAATGGAGTGGAGATGGCCATAATTCTAGTGGTCAAAGACCTTGATTTCAGAGAAACTCTGGAATTGATGACCAAAATCCAAGGTTAGGAGAAGCTCTAATAAAATGATGGCCAAAGGCTGGAACCAATGGAAGTGCTCGAGAAAAGGGCCTTAATATCAATGTTGTGAACCATCTCAGCTCACAAGAGCTATCCGAAAGAATAGTAAAAATAATCCATGGATCAAATAAAAATATAATGAGTAATAATGAATAAGCTAAGATTTTGCAATGAGAGTGTGCCAAATATATAGAGAACCTAGAGACACATATGGTGACCATCCATGAAAGGATGCATCCTTTAAATAATTAATACCTATTATTATTATTATTATTATTATATATATATATTGGATGTTACATTCTAGCCGAAACTATCCCTTTGATTCCAGTAGAATCGCAACCCAATCAATAGCATGGTTAGGATCATGTACATATTTATTGAGCAATGAAACATAGAAAACACTATGTTCTTTAATGTTTGTAGGTAATACAATATTATATGCTAATGGCCCCATCCTTTTGAGGATCTCAAAAGGCCTACAATATCTAGGTGCAAGCTTGGAATAAATTCCAAATTTTATGGGATTCTTTTGTGGCTTACTTTAAAATAAACATGTTCTTCAACTTTAAATTCTTTATGCATTATTTTATTGTCTGCATAACTCTTTTTCCTATCATGAGTCACTTTTAGATTTCATTTGATCTTAATAACCACTTGTTCCATTCCTTTAAACATTTCTAGTCCAAGCATGAATCTGTTCACTAGATTATCCCAACTCACTGTAGTATTGTGTCTTCTACCATAAAAGGCCTCAAATGGACTCATTTTTAATGATGTTTGATATCCATTGTTATAATCAAATTTTACTAGGTGCAAGTAGTCTTCCCACTTAGTTGGTTAGTTCATAACATACATATGAAGCATGCCTTCCAGTATCTATTTTTTTCTCTTTGTAGTCTTGTCTGTTTGTGGATGATCGGCAGTGTTATGAAGTTTAAATGTGTACCCAATCCCTCAAACAATCTTTTCCAAAAATTTGATGTAAATTTTAAATCGCAGATATAATTGTTGTAGGCTTCTCGTGCAACCTGGATTTTTTTATCATAAATATTTTTACATTGTTGACTACTTTGTGTGTAGATTTTATGGGGATAAAGTGAGTATCCTTCCTCAATTTTTCAACCACAACCATGATAGCATCATGTTGTTTAGTTGTTATGGGCAATGATGTGATAAAATCCATTGCTATTACGTCCCATTTCCACTTGTAAAATGGTAATGGTTGTAATATGCCTAATGGATGTTAGTGTTCAATTTTAACTTATTGGTAGTCAATGCATCTTGCAATGTATTATGCAATATATTTTTTCATTCCAATCCCATGATATTGTTTCCTTACCATAGCAATCATATTTTGGTAGCTTGAGAGCCTTGTGTATGGTTTATTGTACATTCAATCCATAATAAGAATTTTTAGCTCCACTAAATTAGGAATATATAGCATATCTTTGTAGATTAATAATCATTCTTCAATCATCTGGTAACTATCATATTTTTGCTTATATTGTTCTTGCTACAAACTGTTTCTTACTTAAATGAAGTTTTCATCCTCATGCATGGTTTTTTTTACTCTTGTTTTTAGATCAAATTAACAAGTACTTATGGCTCCCATATGTATGAATTGCATGCTTCTACTAAGTGCATGAACTACTTTGTTTCATTTGACTTTAATGTGCCTTATCTCAATTTCATTATATTCATTGAGATAGGCTAACCATCTAGCCTTTCTGGTGCAAGTACTTCGGGCCATTGTGATCTATCATCAATACAAATTTCCTACCCATGATGTAAGGTGCGACATCTTCAATGCATGAATTATAGATGCAAGTTCTATATTGTGAGTGACATCGTTTCTTTCATGTTCTTTTAGTTTCCTAGACTCATAACTCACCACATGGTTATCATGCGTAAGAAATCCACCAATTCCTTCATTACATGTATATGTACACACCACTATATCTTTGTTTGGGTTTCCATTTTTAGAATTGTGCACTTGTATGAAGGTGTTTCAATTGCTAAGAAATTTCTTCACATTCCTTGGACCCAACAATTTTTTTTCCCTTTCTTATGCAATGTATTTATTGGGTAAGCTATCTTGGATAATCTCTCAATGAATCTTTTATAGTAACCTACAAGTCCCATTAATAATCTTGCATCTGTAACATTTTCCAGAGTGGGCCAACTCATTATGGCGTTAATATTTTATGGGTCCATTGTTATGCCTTCTTTCGAGATGATGTGTCCCAAGTAATGGGTCTACTTTTGATAAAAAGACACACTTAATGAACTTTGCATACAATTGATGCTCTCTTAATATTTGCAAAACCACTTTGAGATGGTCCTTGCATTCTTCTTCAGATTTTGAATAAATAAGGATGTCATTAATAAAAACCAATACAAACCTATACAAATACTTACTAAAGACACTATTCACAAGGCACATGAATGTGGTTGGTACATTGGTAAGTCCAAATGGTACTACCACAAACTCATAATAACCATACCTTATCCTGAAGGTTTTCTTAAGAATATATCCAACTTGATTATGAATTGTTGGTATCATGATCTCAAGTCACTCTTTGAGAACACTTTTTCCCTTATTACTTAATCAATTCGAGCCAATGTGTATTTGTTTTTAATTGTAACTTTGTTCAACTCCCTATAGTCTATGCATAATTTGAGGGTCCCGTCCTTCTTCACAAGCAAAACTAGTGCTCCCCAAGGAGACACACTTGGTCCAATGTATCTTTTATCTAACAATCCTTGCAACTACATTTTCAATTCCATTAGTTCAGGAGTTCTCATTCTGTAAGGAGTTTTATATATAGGTGCAACTCTAGGCATAATATCAATTAAAATTTCTTTCTCCCTCTTGGGAGGTAGATTGATTATCTCATATAGAAATACATCATTGAATTTTTCAAGTGTTGGATGGTATTCAATATTTGTTCATTTACTTTATGTTAATTCCAACACATGAATTGCTACAATTGACATCCCTTCTAAAACTCTTCTTCAATGTAAGGTTGAATTTGTCTTATATAAATATTTTTTGGAGTACCTTTCATTGTTCTTGGATTTGTATACTCATCTATCCAATCAAAGGTTTTGAGGTAGAAATCAAGTTTCACCTTGTGTTACTACTTAGTGCATGCCAATGAAGACATCATGTGTACCAAGTGACGAGATATTTAAAATTGGCCATGTGGAAAGTCCATTCATCTCCAATGGACATGCCTCCACCAACTCACTTACTTTTCTCTTAGTTTATGTGATCAATTGTACTAACCATGATTTAGTATGCTTGAATTTTTTAAGAGCACATAAGTCAACAAATTTAAGTGTAATATAGTTGTGACTAGACCCTAGATCAATAAAAATAGATTACTTAGCAATATTTCCTTTAACTTCCACCATTGATGCTAGGTGTCTATTGTTGGTCATCCAAAGGAGCATAAATTATAGGAATGGTTCTTGCTATATCATTGACTATTGTAGCTTATTAAATGTTGTGGGCGATTCTGGTTTTATCCTATCTATGGGGACAATATTTTAGTAGATGATCTCCTCCACGTCTCCAAAATTTTGGAGGCCTTTTCAAAGGCTCACTAGGCCTCCTTCCCATTGATCATGCTAGCTTGTTTCTATTCTATGCTTTAAGTAGATTTGTTAAAAACTAGTCTATGTTGGATAACTTGGATGGAAACTCCTTGACTGATTTTTAAATTGTTGAGGCTTGAATCCCTTCTTCCTTTTTTCATATTTTTCTTTTCTATTTTCCTTCCATGCCTTGCTGAATTATAGTTTACGATTGTTTTGTTTGTTCCAATATTTAGCCTTTTTTACTGTCCCATCAAGTGTTTTAGACTCATCAAATCCAATCCTATCTTTGTAGTATTAAGGTAGTCCACTCAATAATTGTTGAATTTTGATCTTCTCATCCTTGATATATGGGACATACCTTAGTAGTTCCAAAAAATTGCTTGCATAATCCTCCATAGTCAGTTTTCCCGATTTCATCTCACGAAATTATGATCTTACCATCATAGTATCTTTCTAAAAGGTATTCATGTTGGAAGTATTTCTTAAATTTCCTCCAAGTGATTTTTATCTCACTAATCTTCTCCACTTTCTTGAGATCTTCCCACCAAATGGATGCTCTACCATTTAGATTAAAAATTGATGCTCTAGCCTTGATGTTCCCGGAACACTCATGTACTTGAAAATACTTATGTATTCCTTGAATACATGCCTAAGCTTCTTCACATAATTTTACGTCGCCATCAAAAGTAGGTGGTTTTACTTTTATGAATTCTCTTTGTAAATAGTATTCGGAGTGCCTCTTCTTCCTTTTCCAAAGAGAAAAAAGCCTGAAATCATTGTTGATTGAATCTTCATAAGTAGTTATTCACCATATATCTGATTTTTAATACCATGGGATTTTTTCCCTAGAAGGACTCTTTCAATAGCATTGCTTGAAATTTGTCCTTTATGCATTTGTTTATGAATTTTGGTCAAATTTTATACCAGGAAAACATTTAATTCATTATATTCCTATTAAGCTATTATTATATTCTTATTAACTGCCCGACAACTCCAAATTTCTACTTTTAGGATTCTCATGGTTTGTGTCATGTTTGGAGAAGTATCAAGATTTTTTCTTTCATTAGACTTAGTCTCCTAAAGATTTGGTATGTCTTCCATGGCATCAATTACCAAAAAATCTATTTGAACACTAGTAATTATGTAACAAAATGAAAAAAAGAAGAAAATGTTAGTTTTAACATATTACTATAACCACTGCCATCCTTTTTTTGAGCCCATGTGGCCCCTAGTGTTGTAAACCTCACTTTGATACCAATTTGTAATGTTTCCCTAAATGTATTTTTAATTGAGGATAACAATATCAATAAAAGATTGAAAAAGTTTCAAGTATTAATTTGAAACTTCAATGTGGCTTCGGGGCCTTCTGGAATATCCCAGTGGTATAATTTGCAAATGGGGGGTTCTATAACCCAAATCCATTTGAGGCCAATAAGAAATTACTTTCAGGCTTCATAAGACAGAAGGTTGCATTTTTTTATAAGATGAATGAAAATACACTTTTGGGAATTATTCTCCAAATTCTATGTTGAAGTTAGTCTTGATTAAGGCCAATAGGGATTGGATTGAATGTGCAAGGACATGAACAATTAACGTATATGAGAAGATATGAGCAACTATTCTAATGCATAACAAGAAATAAGTATGAAAAAATCAATTTATTTGAACTATCATAGGTGGCAAATATGCAGAGCGAAAAGATAAAGTATGTGTATTGAGCTAAATGAAAAAAGGAAAAAGAGCAGAAGGATTTTAGAATCTATGATGAATCATATAATAACTCAAATATATGTCAAGGATTTTAGAATCTATGATGAATCATATAATAACTCAAATATATGTTATTGCACTTCCATCTAGTCAAGCCTTAAAATACTCAAAATAATGAAAAGGAACATATGTATATGCAAATGATGCTATAAAAAGTCATTACTAAGAAAAACTTGAAAGAGCGTGCTTATAAAACTTGAAAGAGTATGCTTATAATATTGATTGTTTACACTGTGTCATGTGATGGAACTATTACCTATCCTGGAAGAGGTGAACCGGATAAAATTGTCTTTTAACCACATCACATTTACACATATTTACAGGGAGCGGAATGGGATGGCAGACCAGCTATCCAAGGAGGCAACGCAGCAGGCTTTAGCTCATGGAACATGGAGGATAACTATTCATTCTCCGGCAGGCACATTCAGCTATTATCACAGACCATTTTATGAGGATAATGAGGCACTGCATTGATCTACCACGCATTTGTTGCTTGGGGAGATATGGGATGGCTGCTCGCTGAATTCGCTCAACGGGAGGCACTCCACAGGTTTATTTTTATGACATTGAGGACCGGCTGGAACAATAGCTCGAAGCTAACACCATACGCGGGTTATAGCATATTCTGTATATGGCGGGCTGTATGGATAGAATCATTTTAGTTGAACTGAGATGGTCACGATCTTCATCATTTGAGACATTTGTAGTCGAGATGCAGGATAGAGGATAGCCACATCATCAATTTTGAATTTGTATGGATTTTTATGAGGGATGTATGGACAGCAGTTGATCAGCGATGGTCAAGACTTCCATTTCTGAGACAGTAGTCGGAGATGAAGGCTGGAAGACAGCCAAATCATCAATTTTTGATTGGATTTTTGATGTAATTAATATGGGATGTAATATGTGACAATGTAGGGATCTTAGTGATTCTATTACATGTGCAGAATGTAATTTTGTTCCTCTTTGAAATAAAATTACGAATTTTTCCAAGGAAAAAAAAAAAAATATTGATTGTTTGTTGCTATAGGATAAAAGGACAACAATCCACACAGAATAAGCCTCTACTTTTCAAATTATCTTGTCAAACAATGGCAACTATCCTAATTACTGTTGAGTCAAAACCAACCCACATTAAATGAGGTTGAAATTCAATGAGCATACATCACATGCCTACGGCCCTATATTGTAATCATCTTAATATATCAACCCACCATGTATATGTTTTGTTTTTTCAATTAACATTGAATGTCATGAAATGATCATAACATGTTTTAACTAGTCAAATAAGTAGAGGAATTGTCTTGCACACGAAGCAAAATTTTATCTCTTGAATGGGAAGACAAAGTTTGTAGTGTTTAAAACACCAATAGATGCAAAAGTGTGCTTTTATAAGGTTAGTTGTATGCCTACTCATGCTGCAATTTGTTTCTTTTCAATCTAAAATACTTGTAGGTTGTAGAATTTTACTGAGGAAATTGTAACAGATCTCATGTGCTTGGAGATTGTAATAGATCTCATGTGCTTGGAGATTGTAACAGATCTCATGTGCTTGGAGATTGTAATAGATCTCATGTGCTTGGAGATTGTAATAGATCTCATGGCAAGCACATGGGAAGAATCCAAAAGGTCAAGATATGAGCACAAGCTACCACGCCCAACCATATTCTCAACATAATGAATTTAACATATGGTTATAGGCTTACTTCAAGAGATATACATAGTAAATTTCCTCTCTCCATTGAAATGTGTCATAGAATAAAATTTCAAACACCTACTATATAGTGCAACATAACAATTAACTTATAGTGAAATGAAAAAGTACTAATGGATTGCAGTGTAAGATCCACTCACATGGTCTCTAATGACTGTTACATAATTAGAGTAGAAAAATCAAGAACTAAATCATAGTTCAGTGTTGAAATAAACTCTAGTGAACTCACAAATAACATATATTATGTTGTAATTCCCTACCTCAAGCTAGCATATTTGAGGTTATTGATGTAAGTCAGATGACTAAGTATGATTTTACAAGGTGGTAGAGCCCCCCATAAGTGGGAAATTATACAAGGTAGAAGTTGTGATCTAATTGAAGACCACAAATCCAATTACAATGCAAAGAAACACTACAATCATCATTGGTAAGTTGTGATGCAAGTAAAGACCACAAGTAAAGTCCCAAAGTAGATTCAGGACACAACACTAAGGTTGTGAGGTTGTGGGCATATTGCAATACAAGCTTCATTTACATTTTTCCTTGTGTAAAATTCTATGTACATGGACCATTTTATTTTAAATTCATTGTATTTCATCTAATCTAGCTATATAGACTATAATGAAAAAAGAAATTATTGGGCACAAAGAAACTTAGTTTTGCAACACCTTGCTAAACCAATTCAAGCCACGAGTTGACGGTACTTGAAAAATGAAATAGCAAAGTCATATGTTTAGACACCACATGCACTTTAAATTCCAAACCATTTGTTATCACAACAACTCAGGTTGCTTGGCATAGTAATTGCCTTCTCTTATAATTTCAATTTGTTTTGGAAACCTAGCCGATTGTGGGCAAGGAAATCTATCAAACACAACGAGTGAGGATTAAATTGGCAAAGCTTTATTAAGTCTTGAATTGAATCTACATTACATATACATTAAGCAATTTCAAACTATCAATCTACTTGTTAATCCTACAACAAATTAATATGCATCCAACCATAAACCAAAAATATTTTTACTCAAAACACTACAACAATTTTAAGAGTAAACGAGGAGGTAATTTATTTTTCAAAAGTTGAATAACAAGCAACTAACTAAGATAGAGAAATTTTCCATCCAATTTTAGGTAGTCCACTGTAGATGCTACCCCCTAGCTAGGCTATGATATCTCCAGGGAAAAAAAGATTGTGTAGAATTCTTAGAGCAGTCTTTCCATCTCAAAAGCAAATAAAATATTAACCAAGTAACCCACTATTGAGTTCTCTAATGAAACTAGCTTTTTGGCTCTCCAATACCTGCCCCACACAACACAAGGTGGTTACTTTCTTCTCTGCTTAATAGTCCCTCCCTCTAGTGCTCTTTAGTGTGGGCATAAAATGTCCAAAATGCTAACTATTAAACTTTCAAACATAATTTCTCTTGGTGCATAGGCTCTTTACAAGGTTCTAATGACCTCCTTCCATGGTTGATTAGTCCCCTAGTATGACAACTTTTTTTTCCCCAAAGTAAAACCTTCTTTTTCTCTCCTCTACACCTCTTTAAAAAATAGCTCTCCCTTACCATTCAAATTGTCCTTCTTTTGCATGAGTGAAGGATGACAAAAATAGTCACAATCCAACTCTTCCTAGATCCTAGAATGTAGAGGAAACAAGATTCTACTATGTAGGAGGTAGTTTCCTAGATCTAAGAATTGGTTACATCCACTTCTCTTGTATCCCATTAAACTATAAGTTGGGTTCAATATCAACTTTATAAAAGAGGGAGGATTAATATAATTGTATGGTGGGAAGGAAAAGAAACATAGGTGGCTAGGCATATAAGCATTCCCTTAGACCCCTCTACCTTTCCCCTCTTGTGGTATCATAGCCTCTTTAGGTGCTCATGCTTAGTCGGTCTTGGTTCTTTTATTAACTGCAAAATATCAATGTTAACAAATATTAAAAATCAGTCGGATATGTCTACCTCGTGATGTAATAAGGCATAGTAAAAAAATTAATGCAAAGCACCTAAACATGTAGAAGACCAAGTTTAAATCAGTCCAAAAAGATGAAACTAGAACACTAAAAAATAAAATAACTAGCATTTGCCCCTTGAGGGGAAAAAATGAACGCCGGTAGGAAAAAAGGAAAGTTAGAAGGAAAAAAAACATAGGCTCAGGCAGTGAGGGATACTGGTAGGAAAAGAGCAAAGTTTGTAACAATCTCAGATTACAAAGACATAGGCACTCAACCGACAACAAAAAATAATGTTAAGTTCATCAACACAGTGAGCCAACTACAATTTCTTATCTCACAATCTCTGTAGTAGTAATATCAACACTATAGATTACTACTATATCTGGAATATATAAGTAATTTTAAAAAATAATTCTGCAATAATATCAATGAAAACAATTATTATAATAGCTCCTGAACTGCACAAACTACTTGTGAACAAAAGTTTGCTTTCATGCCATGTGTTGTAGCAATAAATTTAGGGATCTCCATATACAAGTGTAGGTATAGAACTGTTTCATGGACTAGCTCTTGATAGTGCCACAATCTAAGTTGTAAATTAATCTTCATTATGCTTGCTTCAAGAATGGAAGATATAGTGGGAAATCCAAATATGTTTCTTTCTTCTCACTGAGGATTTCAAGTCCACAAGAAAAACTTTACATCGATCTCAACCAAGTAAAGGCGAACAAACATGTCACTACATGAGCTAATCTTCTAAAAAATACTAATAAACAAAGGAAAGTAACTGGTTATCAATGACTCTAACCGCATCAAGGATTCACACATCTTTTGACAATATAGATAATTCACAACAAAGCACAATAAAAATGCAGACTTACAACACAATAGGAGTGGTGAATCTTCGTTATGCTTGTTTCAAGAATGGAAGATACAGTGGGAAACCCAGATATGTTTCTTTCTTCTCATTGAGGATTTCAATTCCACAATAAAAACTTTACATGCTTCTCAACCATGTAAAGGCGAACTGACCTGTCACTATATGAATTAATCTTTTGAAAAGAACTAATAAACCAAAGGAAAGCAACTGGTTATCAATGACTCTCACTATATCAAGGATTCACACGTCTTCTGACAGTATAAATAGTTCACAACAAAGCACAATAAAATGCAGACTTACAACACAACATGAGTGGTCGTAGCTCTCAATATAAAGGTTGTATTTATTCAACATGGAGGTAGATGAGGAGAGGTCGCTTTGCTTGGCTGCTTTGTTTTTATGAATGTAAAAGAGAGTACACAGTTTACAAATTAGCTGAGATTAATATTTATATCACTATTGCTTGGGATAATCCATTATGAGCTTAGCTTGAAAAGCCATTGCCAACAAGGAAACTGAAGAGCATTGAACTAAAAACATAGTAAAATATAGCACTGTTACAAAAATTTGAACAAGCATTTAGGTTTTTTAGAGAAAAAGAATCCCAATAATATCCATTGAAAAGTACACATTACATATAAACATTTCTGCAATAGTTTCTCAAGAAGGGAAATTTGTTTTCATTGACAAAGAAGAATAGATTAACAACAAAAAGGATTGGCTGACCACTATACAGCCTTGGAAGAGTTTGTTATCTGGTGAAATTGAAAAAATGTGAATAGTAGGCAAAGTTTTTATTTGAGTGTTGTACATATGAGAAGATACAAATGATATTTACAATTAAAATTAGTTGGACGCTTCTAAATTGGAAATATAGTCTACCCATGCAGTAGCTTCTTCAGTTATGATATTATATTTGTCAGGCTTTAATAGTTTTAGAGACACTTCATGATAAGATAGTTATGTTTCCATATTTGCAACTTCTGTTGGTGCAGCCTTGCAGGTATCCTCAAGGAAAATGATATGTTTAGATGTTTGCCTAACATAGAAGTCGATGTCTTATTCTGTTAGAGCGTCAATTTTTTTGATGTGGTCCAGGTTTGAATGCAAACTTGTTGGAGTTCTACCATATGTTGATCCTTGGGGGGGAGCTTATCGATATTTGCTAACATTTACGGTGAACCTGATGGATTTCCTCATAGAAGTTTGTGCACTTTTACAGAGTTTTATCAATCTTGACATTTAGTCGATTACTGGTTTTCGTGCAAAATTCAAGGAGTGCAATATCCAGCTTTAAAGTCGCTAGTGTTTTTTGACGGAGGTGAGGAGGAAATGCTGGGTTATTTTCTCTCCAAGTTAACTGTTTGTTAAGCTTGTTTCTAGTAGTGATCAAATGTTGATGCATTTCTATTGAGCTTGTAGCAATTTCTTTCATCCTTGCCATGAATTGTTTGATATTGTAGATTTGTTGAAAGAGTGTTTTTTCACAGTTTGAGACTTGCTCTTGAAGCTTGCATGCTTGTGCCCAGAACGGTTCCATGAGTGATTCCTTCTCTCTCAACAACTTATCTACTTGAGTCTTCAATTCATTGGCCTTGTTGTTCACCATTGATGCACGTGTTTCAAAGTCTGTAAGGTTTGCTTGAAAATCATTTGTCTCTGCTTCCATTATCATTAACTAAACAGTCAATGCTTCCTTTTATGTGTTAAGGTTGTTGTACGTAGCTAGTAAATTGTATTTCTCAAATAATGTGGCCAATAGTTTTGTGTTTAACTTGAGCTCCTTTGCAGCGTGAATCATCCTCTCATTCTTTGCTCTCTGAAGAAGTGGAGATCGGTGTGGAACATCAAAGAGTGTGATTGCATGGAGTTGTTGCTGCGTGGAGATCGAGTGTACAGGAGCTACGAATCACTTGAAGCTACTGTGTATTATATTTTCTATCATGTGCTAAGAAGTCTTCCTACATTGAAGAGCTTCCTAGGCATCGAATGAACAAGCACAAAGACCACTCTATGGTTGAGATGATGGTGGATGTCTCTTTGCATTGGCGTGAATGTTATCAACGGTGAATGTTGTATCTTGTTGAAGCAACCAGTGAAGAATAGCATGGAGCTTTGACTGTTGAATGAGCTACTTCTTGTTGTTCACATTATTCCCACATGCTCTTGTTTTAGTGACATCGGAATAAAAATGTTGCCTTGAATGTGTAAGTTGTCAATGGTTTTTGTATTGGTGAGTTGTTGTGTGCACATTTCCTTCTATTTCGTAATAGAAACAATCAAATTCGGTAGTTGAGGAAGGTAAATGTTCACACTCTAGACTTCCAGGTGAAAATATGGAACATTTGGCATATCGATAGGATTGACGCAAGGCCACCAAGCATAAGTCATGATTGGACAAAAAAGAAGGGACGACAAATATAATCTCAAAGACCATGTTAAGAAATCTTCAAAGAAAGAGAGGAACTTGTCCCATGTATGGTAACCATTTTACGTTGATGCTCAAAACGACATGGTTTGGGTAAAAATACAAAAAACACCCTTGGAGAGTTGGTCAAGTGGAAGATGGGGATGGAAGCCTAGGTTGTGTTTAGAGCCCTCAGATAAATATGATTCACAAACTCAACAAATGACACTAAACGTAGAAGTGAATAGTTGTGTTATTAAACGATCATGAACAAAAGCGCAATTGATCACAATTGGAGTGTGTTAGTGCATTAAAAAATATGTGCAAACTATCTAGCCATGGTGCATTACTTCCTAAGGATGAGAATAATTAACTAATTAAATCAGCTAAAGAAATTAATGTAAATATTTACAAAATATTGAAAATGCGTTAGGAAATAAATTTGTTGAAAAAGTAAGCTTTAGTCAAACTATCTAGCCATGTATGCATTATGTGCAAACTATCTATCCACGAATGCATTAATTCCTAAAGATGAGTATAATTAACTAATAAAATCAAATAAATAAATTAATATAAATATTTACAACATAATATGGCAAATGTAAATGCACTGGTCAAATGTATGATCCTCTTCATGTGAAAGGGAGGAGGTTTTCCTTGACATGAGGAGGGTCCAATCTTCAAGAATTGGTGTTGCATTTTGAAGATTGAGCAGGAGTTAATGAAAGGAAACTTGAGAAGGGGTGTTGCCTTGTTGTCAAAATATGGTTGAAAGAGTGACAAAAGTGTCAAAAGTACGCCAGAGAGCATTCCCTCATGACGTACCAACATACATGGGGATGTCCTTATAATATTAGATAGCTTGCATATAGAGACATAATAAATATAACAACCATACACTTTAAATGGTTTATAAAACATGATAAAAAAAGTACTAATAATGTCAACGTTGGAGTAAGTGAAGATGCTATTACATTAATTTATGTACTTGCATCTCAAAACCAACATTGACAAAGATCTTGACTTAGGTGCTGATTTATAAACCATCTTTATCTCCCAATGGTTAAGTGTTTTGAGTTTTATTTTCCTTTTGTGCTCTTATGTTCTCTGTCTAGTGGTTAGAGGTTTTGAGTTTTATTCTCCTTTTGCATTCCTACAGCTGTATTATGAAAATCTTGAAAAGGTTTATAAAACATGATAATAAATACCCCAATGTATAATAAATGTTTAGAGAATCAAGAAAGCTCCTTCAAATACCCCAATATATTTATATATCCAAATTCCATGTTAATAACAATAATGACTAAGTAACTTCTATATATACATTTATACCTTTCATTAATACAAACACCTTTTATATATAGTTAGATACACATTTATTTAATAAATAACCCATCTAAATTTAACCACATATCTATTTTTTGGATCATAATAATAAACAATAAAAAACAAAACAATGGTTGAGAACACAAAAATGTATAAAACTGCTCTTCAAATATTAATTTGTTGACTTCCATATATATATATATATATATATATATATATATATATATTATATATAATTTTCCAATTATTAGTTACGTTTTTTTACAAAACTGAAGTTAAAATGTTTTGAATTCGTTTCCAAATTTTAGTCCATTGGATCATTTTCTTAATCATTGTGATTTTGAATATGATGTGTGTTGTAGGTATGAAGAAACATTGGACAACCAGAACTCTATACTGATAATAGAAAAAAATGACGAATATGAGTGTGTCTTCGTTATAACTATTGATAACCATAGCTTCGCTGGTGCTGCCACTAAGTTTTGACGGCATAATGTTCTTGCTGTAGGAATCTACAACAAAATATAAAATATTATACAAAATAATTAAATTGAAAATGTAGTTAATCAAATAAATATATATATATATAATAATTACTTTAAAAAATAATAGTAAAATATATACAATATACAATATCCATATACATCATATACAATATCCACATTTGACCCTCAAATCATCTCCATTATGCCAATATGTTGTATGTCAAACAAAAAAACAAAAATTGTGTGTAAAAGGGCTAGTAGCATATCACACATGGTACTGGATTTTGGGATCTAACTCTATAGGCCACGATCATTTAATGCACAATAAGTAAGGAATTCATAAAAACAAAAAATTCATCGACGCCATACTTCATAAAAACAAAAAATTCACCGACATCATACTTAATAGTTTCCTCTAGACCTTTAATAAGGGAAATATAGTGGGCCTCATTGTTTGTATTGTCTAACAAGGGAAATATAGTGTGCCTCATTGTTTGTATTGTCTTCGTATATAGTCCTTTTTTTTCAATAATTAAGTACTACACTTTGTCATACAAAACATAGGCTAGACCATTAGTGATGGATTATAATGCATGATATTTTGATACACAATTTATTTTTCGTCGATATTGTATCTTTCCACAACATCCATAGTATTACACTTTGTCATACAAAACATAGGCTAGACCATTAGTGATGGATTAAAATGCATGATATTTTGATACACAATTTATTTTTCGCCGATATTGTATCTTTCCACAACATCCATTCATGTAACGATCATGAACAAAAGTGCAATTGATCACAATTGGAGTGTGTTAGTGCATTAAAAGAACTATGTGCAAACTATCTAGCCATGGTGCATGCTTCCTAAGGATGAGAATAATTAACTAATTAAATCAGCTAAAGAAATTAATGTAAATATTTACAAAATATTGGCAATGCGTTATGAAATAAATTTGTTGAAAAAGTAAGCTTTAGTCAAACTATCTAGCCATGTATGCATTATGTGCAAACTATCTATCCATGAATGCATTAATTCCTAAAGATGAGTATAATTAACTAATAAAATCAAATAAATTAATTAATATAAATATTTACAACATAATATGGAAAATGTAAATGCACTGGTCAAATGTACGATTCTCTTCATGTGAAAGGGACGAGGTTGTCCTTGACATGAGGAGGGTCCAATCTTCAAGAGTCGGTGTTGCATTTCAAAGATTGAGTAGGAGTTAACGAAAGGAAACTTGAGAAGGGGTGTTTCCTTGTTGTCGAAAGATGGTTGAAAGAGTGACAAAAGTGTCAAAAGTATGCTAGAGAGAATTCCCTCTTGACGTACCAACATACATGGGGATGTCCTTATAATATTAGATAGCTTGCATATAGAGACATAATAAAGATAACAACCATACACTTTAAATGGTTTATAAAACATGATAAAAAAGTACTAATAATGTCAACGTTGGAGTAAGTGAAGATGCTATTACATTAATTTATGTACTTGCATCTCAAAACCAACATTGACAAAGATATTGACTTAGGTGCTGATTTATAAACCATCTCTATCTCCCAATGGTTAAGTGTTTTGAGTTGTATTCTCCTTTTGTGTTCTTATGTTCTCTATCTAGTGGTTAGAGGTTTTGAGTTTTATTCTCCTTTTGCATTCCTACAGTTGTATTATGAAAATCTTGAAAGGGTTTATAAAACATGATAATAAATACCCCAATGTATAATAAATGTTTAGAGAATCAGGAAAGCTCCTTCAAATACCCCAATATATTTATATATCCAAATTCCATGTTAATAACAATAATGACTAAGTAACTTCTATATATACATTTATACCTTTCATTAATACAAACACCTTTTATATGTAGTTAGATACACATTTATTTAATAAATAACCCATCTAAATTTAACCACATATATCTTTTTTGGATCGTAATAATAACAATAAAAAACAAAACAATGGTTGAGAACACAAAAATGTATAAAACTGCTCTTCAAATATTAATTTGTTGACTTCCACATATATATATATATATATATATATATATATATATATATAATTTTCCAATTATTAGTTACTTTTTTTTACAAAACTGAAGTTAAAATGTTTTGAATTCGTTTCCAAATTTTAGTCCATTGGATCATTTTCTTAATCATTGTGATTTTGAATATGATGTGCGTTGTCGGTATGAAGAAACATTGGACAACCAGAACTCTATACAGATAATAGAAAAAAATGACGAATATAAGCGTGTCTTCGTTATAACCATTGATAACCATGGCGCCGCCACTAAGTTTTGACGGCATAACGTTCTTGCGGTAGGAATCTACAACAAAATATAAAATATTATACAAAATAATTAAATTGAAAATTTAGTTAATCAAATAAATATATATATATATAATAATTACTTTAAAAAATAATAGTAAAATATATACAATATCCATATACATCATATACAATATCCATTTGACCCTCAAATCATCTCCATGGATGCCAATATGTTGTATGTTAAACAAAAAACAAAAATTGTGTGCAAAAGGGCTAGTAGCATATCTCACATGGTACTGGATTTTGGGCTCTAACTCTATGGGCCACTATCATTTAATGCACAATAAGTAAGGAATTCATAAAAACAAAAAATTCATCAACGCCATACTTCATAAAAACAAAACATTCATTGACGTCATACTTAATAGTTTCCTCTAGACCTTTAATAAGGGAAATATAGTGGGCCTCATTGTTTGTATTGTCTAACAAGGGAAATATAGTGGGCCTCATTGTTTGTATTGTCTTTGTATATAGTCATTTGTTGTTCAATAATTAAGTACTATACTTTGTCATACAAAACATAGGCTAGACCATTAGTGATGGATTATGATGCATGATATTTTGATACACAATTTATTTTTCGTCGATATTGTATCTTTCCACAATATCCATAGTATTACACTTTGTCATACAAAACATAGGCTAGACCATTAGTGATGGATTATAATGCATGATATTTTGATACACAATTTATTTTTCATCGATATTGTATCTTTCCACAACATCCATACATGTGATTTCAAATATACAAGGAAATAATACATTGAACTTCACTACAATATGGTACAATTTCAAATATTTGTATCTTTCCACAACATCCATAGTATTACACTTTGTCATACAGAACATAGGCTAAACCATTAGTGATGGATTATAATGCATGATATTTTCATACACAATTTATTTTTCGTCGATATTGTATCTTTCCACAACATCCATACATGCGATTTCAAATATTCAAGGAAATAATACATTGAATTGCACTACAATATGGTACAATTTCAAATATACAAGGAAATAATACATTTAACTACACTACAATATGATACAATTTCAAATATACAAGGAAATAATACATTAAACTACACTACAATTCGGTACCACATGCACATTAGCTTCCATCAATAATTCAAAAATAATTAATAATACGATTGCATTCCAAAAAAAAGTCATAATTAATGGAGTCCCAATTTCTTTAAGAGCAAATGCGAGTCTTCCAAAATTAATGGAGTCCAATTTCTTTAAGAGCAAATGTGAGTCTTACAAATAGATGGTTTGAGTCCAATCGCTTTAAGACGAAATGCTCAAGAGCCTTTAAGACACATCTATAGAGTCTACTTCGACAGATATGCCATGCATGGCCTATGTTTCAAAGTGTCACACATCTCTACAGAATCTGCTTCAACACCTATGCCATGCATTGTCGAAAGTTAGTTTCGAATCCTGTTGTCGCATCAAGCAATACCTGTGGAACATCTATTGGCTTCTTCAACGCTCATGGCACCTGCCACAGTCTCTCATGCAATGGAACGAATTCATATATGAATTCTAAAGCACCCACAAATACAATCACACAATGGAACAAATTCATATATGAATTCTAAAGCACCCACAAATACAATCCTCAGTTCTCAGCCTGAGGCGCAGCCCTGCTTTGTTGCAACCTAAAATTCACCACAACACATCATCAAGCCTCATGGAGCTTTTCAGCGCCAAGAAACTCGAATCCTTGGAGTATATCATAATAGAAGAGGTGGTTCGGAATATAGGTTCTGTGTTCGATACATGTCGGTGGAGCCTCCCTGTAGAAATCCCGGAAGAGACGACTAATGTTAGCAATAACATAATTTCTTGGATGGTTTTGGGACGAAGGTACTTAGATAAAAAGGCGCGGAACAAGATAAAGCTAACTGTAACATCCCGAAAATATTAAAAAATATATATAATAGTAATATTTATCAGAATGATCTAATGTGGAATGAGATAACTAAATTGAACACTTAATTAAGGTAAGATAATCCTAATGACATGTCATCAACCTTAATTAATTAAAAGTTCTACTTCATATTTTAACGGTTGTTAACTTCTTAAATGAGAGATCTTTGTAGGTTTATGAAGACCCGTACAGATCATGGATTTGTTTAGTTTCTTGGTTAAAATGCATGCTGCTACAATTTGTACTGCTTTCAAATCATTGATGTATTGCTGACAGTTTGTTTTGTTGATAAAAGGGGTCCTATGAGGCACCCTAGAGATTACTTAGATATGTTTAGCTAAGGCAATTGAACTTGTTTCCATGTGCAGACCGCAGGTAAGAAATCTTCATGACAGCATAAAAAATTAGAGTACTTGTGTTTTTCATAACGTCGTCAATATAAAATCTTAAGTGCTACCTTGCGACATTAAAAACTAAAGGTATGGAAACCTGGTTCTTAAACTAGTTTGTAAGCTGGTTTTCAAAACTCTTCAGTGTTGTGATTTCACGTCATCCAAGTACTTGTTATCATGCTACATTTATTCTCATATGATTAACGTCAATGTTAACAAAACAGTACTTCCAATAACTATTGATGATGCTATTAGGAAACATATAGAAATAGTATTGTATTTTGAATAAACTCAGACTACTCTAAGTCATGTAATTTATAAATGAATACACAGTTAACATAAAAAAAAACTTATTGATTAGTGTTTGTACTAAGATCGTAGCTTTAAAGTGTATCTCATCAATACTTAAACAATATCTATGATGATACAGCGATCCTTGCATTGCATGGCTAAACAAAAGGAAGTGATCGTAAATATAGTATTCATACTATGAATTAGCATTATCAAACTTCATTTTAAAGACTATATAAAAGGTAGAAATGAAATAGATACATTTCTTATTGTTACTATGCCTTTTACATACTACTATGTAATTTAATTATTACAATGTCTAAACCTTAGGCTTGAAACTATATAACACTTACACTACAAATAAAATTTATAAGCTTAAACAAATTGCAATCCTAACTATATATGATCATATGCTATATTGAATAATATAAATCTATCTACATGTTGGCACTGTCGGGCTTTGACATATGCCAAACCATTGGGTACGATGCAATATGATAATACAAACATTATATTAAAACATAAGTATTAATAGGTAATACAAATGAAATCATATATATCGTTGACACCATAGGGTATCATCCTATAACATCCACTAAAGGATTATAATGACTTAACGAGGTCGTGGCTTGAGTGATAGTTTGAAACTATGTCATAAGTATGAACTCATACCTAAGTAATAATGTTTAAAAAGTAATTATCCACATCGCGATGATAGAGTGATGACATGACGGTTAATAATGTGTGTTTGCAGGTTGACAGAGTTACAGTTGTATGAAAATAAATGCATTCAACGTGGAAAGGGTGACAACAATTCCATGTAGTCTAACCTTATGAACCTTGGGTGTTAAAGAGGTAGAGAGTTATAGCTAGCAAGGAACTCCATTGTCTCTTCTTCCACCCTGTACACTGTATCGTTCTTTGAACTGCAAGGTTGGCAACTTGGTAGATGTTGGAATTAATGAGATATTAATGTGAGTCTTGCTCGACTTCCCACTATGTACTGTTGGATCTTCCCTACCGTTGATCACTCCAGATCTCGATCGTCGGTTTGAGTAACCCTAAACCGGGTTGTTTGTGTTGATGGCAAGTGTTTTGGTCTTTCAATGTTTCATTGTAATGAGGCCGACAGGCTGCCAAATTTTAGGGTGATAGGAAGTGTTCTTCCAGGGTTTTGAACCTGTAACTTATGAGAGTAAACGTTTTAAGGGTTTGCAGGCTTCGCCTTCATACCATAAGGCCATGATACCAGGTGTAGGTGAGCATCAACTGTTGAGAATACACAGTGATTGGTTCTTTGGCTTTTTCAAAAGGTGGTAGCACTAGTTGGTTTTTCCTGCGAGTAAGATGGATTACAGTCAACCTCTGCTTTTTGCCAACGATAGTTGAAAAAGCCATCTTTTAGGTAATGTAGTAAGAATTTAATGTAAGTTAAATTTCATAGATTTTTGTATTCAGTAATGTGTTCTCGTTTATAACCACTTGCTTGGGGTTTGGTAGGTTTTCTCTTCAATGAAGGTGGTTTCTACGCTACCAAAAAGAAAGGAAAGCTTCTTCGGCTACCGGGTAAGATCCGGTGGTTCTTACCTGCCTCGTAGGTACCTTGATGTGTTTGTTTCTATACCGAGAAGTGGAAGACATAGCCTTAACAGTAATGGCTAAGAGCGGGGTTTTAAGCTTGTCTTGATTTAATGACTTGTACTGAGGGTAACTTCTCGGTCATGTGGGTTACTAAAGTCTATAGGATGCCTTGTTATGTTTAACAAGGAGACGTCAAACTTTTGTTTGTTTGTTATAAGTTTAAGTAAATACCATGTACAGTCTTCGTTATTCAAATATTTTGAATTATATTTTAAAGTTGATGTTGGCAGTTCTGAACATTTTCAAAACGTAACCGAGACCTGGTGACAAATCTTGTTTCTAGTTTTTAAATATGAGTCGAGATCTGAGGATTCACTTCTATAACCATGAACTATAGTTCGTTTTTCTTTTAATAAAGGATTGTTGAGTTTGCCTAGCCATAATGGTTGCCTTCTACCCGAGGGTTTACAGAAGCCAGACTGTAAGCTTGTGTTTTGATTTTGTTAATGGTACAAAAGTTTTAAAAATTTACTGTAGTAGTTTGATCGTTTTAACAAAACGTTGAGAGGGTTTGACCTCCGCGTTCTAGTTTTGAAGATGAACACTGTAACTTAAAAATCCAAATATGAATGAGTTTTGAAACTAGGGTTTATAACCCAAACTTATTCGTTATGAAGAGAGAAATCTCGATAGTGTAATTGCTGAAATGTTAAGGTGTGAGCTACAGTTTATACAAGTGTATGTAAAATATGTATTTGGCTACTGTTAGAATGAATCTTTATGAAGCAGAAATAGAACATGAATGCTTGTAATAGACTGATATGAAACTAATTATTAAAACAATTCTAGTTACAATGGAAATTCTCTATGACAAAATGAAAAGTATTTACTTATAACCAATTTTGTATGGAATGAATTTGCAGCTATTATATTTTTGCAAAATACCTATACTATGAAAATTTGAAATGTTTAATACTTAATGCATTTGTTTGCTATTTGAATAGGATAGAGATATGAGGAGAATACATGACTATCAGAAATTAAACTAGATTTATATTTTTGAGATAACAAAGAATCCTATAACATTATCTATAGTTATACAGTAAATTCTTACTCTGTTTAGATACAGGTCAGAAAGGCAAACAAATCACTTACTACAATTATTTATCCAATCAAATGGCAATATGCCTATCTCTAATCTATTATTTAATTTTCTTCTCTATACTGGAGTACAATGCATATAACAGCATGTGAAAAAATATAGAGTTGATTTTCTAATCATATTTTAAACAAGTATATCATTCAGACTTAAACAAAGATCAGAAACAAATTCATTTACAAAACAGAGTTTGATGATTTCACTAAACATAATTATTAAATTGTAAACAAAATAGGAAACTGTAAACCCTAGTTAATCTGTAGGGAAACAAACAGCCCAAGGAGCCTGTTCCATCCAACTAATTCCTGAAGACAGCCAAGTTACTTGCCTTAGGACCCCCGAGCCTGTTCATTGAACCACTAGGAGGAAGAAACTTAGAATTTTAGGATCTCCACTTGCAATAGCAATTGTTTTCAAATATTTGAAACTAGCAGTCCAAAGGACCTGCACCAGCACCTCGGGTTCTCTTATCAAAATAGTATGCAGACTTATGATTGCACTCACAACTAGCCTCCCTATTCGAATCTCTCAGTGATCACCTAATGCACATGAGGAATATTTCTGCAAAAAATATTGTCTAAGAGTTGCCTGCTCAATTTGAATTTGCCTTATGTAGGCTACCTAGGCCTTTTCAGTTGTTACTGGGTCATTAAATGAGCTGCCTGCCCACTCCCACCACCTGGGGGATAATGCCACATTTTTAGGGGTAGTTGTCCCATAACCAATAGCTAGTGGTGAAGTGCAATTGTTGCCATCTGTCCCATACCTTCCAACAGCTTCCATTCCTCCTAGTGGGTCAGTGAACACTCATTTAACAGTCCCCTTGGGTGTTTGTCTCCTACTTAATTTATTTAAATAATAATAATCAGTAACTACATTCATCCTTGATCAAAATTGATCATAATTACAAAACTTTGTAATTAAATTTAACATAAAGTATTTTGCTAATAAAATAATAATTTCAGAAATTTGGGTAGGTGACATACACCCCCCCTTAAGTCTCAACATCGTCCTCGATGTTGGTTAATCACTCCTTGAGTGTTCCTTAAACAGAGTTGGGTATGTTGCTTGCATACTACTTTCCAACTCCCAGGTTGGCTCTTCCGGGCTAAGGTGCTTCCATTGCACCTTCACTTGCCCAATGGTGCAATTCCGAAGCAGATTTTCCCTCCTTTCGAGGATACAGTCTGGTTCCACCTGAAAATCTCTGTCTTGTCCACCAACATCATTCCAGTTTACAACATGAGTAGCATCGTGTACATACTTCTTTAAAAATGATATATGAAAAACATTATGTATTTTTAAATTTGGTGGCAAGACCAGTTGGTATGCCACTGGTCCAACCTTGGACAATATTTCAAAAGGACCGCAATACCTGGGTGCCAACTTGGCACAGCTTCCCAATTTCAATGAACTCTTTTTCGGTCATACCTTGAGAAATACATGTTCACCAACCTGGAACGCTTTATGAGTCCTTTTTAAATCTGCTTGACTTTTCTGCCTATCTTGGGCAACTTTCAAGTTTTCTTGTACCTGTTTCACAATTAATTCTAACTCCTACAATAATTCAGGTCCTAAAACAACTCTATTTACTGGGTCATTCCAAGAAACAGGTGTATCACATTTCCTACTATAAATAATTTCAAAAGGACTAAGTCTGGTCGATGCATGATAATGATTATTATAAGCAAATTCTGTTAAGTGCAAGTAGTCTTCCCACTTACCAGGCTGATCCTTAACATACATTCTTAACAAATCTTCTAAAACTTGATTTACCCTTTCTGTCTGTCCATCCGTTTGTGGATGAAATGATGTGCTGAAATTTAAGGTTGTATTCAACCCCTTAAACAGTGATCTCCAAAAAATTTCGGTAAACTTAGAGTCGCGATCTAAGATTATCACCTTTGGTATCCCATGTAGCCGAAAAATATGTTTCATAAAGATTTCTGCAATGTCTGGAGCTTTATGAGTAGTCTTCATAGGTATAAAATGTGTTGCTTTGCTAAGTTTGTCCACTACCACCATGATAGAGTCATTTTGTTTCTGATTTTTAGGTATTCCAGTAATAAAGTCTATGCTTATCACTTCCCATTTCCAACTAGGTATAGGTAATATGTAACACCCCGTTTTGACATTACTACCTGAACTACTATTATATGTTGTATTTGTTTGATTGTGAGACCTCGTCGGTTTGACGACACTGTGGACATATGGTTCTATTATTTTGCCGATATATATATGTGTGTGTGTGATGATAGTATTATGATCGGTAGTCATGTTTAGATATGTATCATGTGTTAATTATGTCAAATATATGGAAATTACTGAATGATGGGTACGTGGATATTGTTATAGTTATATGTTGAAATAATGAATGTTATGCCAGGTGCATGGCGAATGAATGAGTTTATTGTTGTTATGTTATGATGAAATATATGTGTACATATCGAGGATTTATGCACAATATTCTATATTGTATGTCGAGGACTGACTTACAGGTTGAAAAGGCTAAGTGATAGCTGGATCCTACGAGGTGGGAGGGCCTCGGGGACATGGACTTTGAAAGATAAAATGGTATGCGAGTGATGCATTATTTACTTTCGTGTGGTTATTATGCTGTTAATATGATGTATATTATGACATGGGTGGGGTAGGGTTTCAGGAAACTCAACCGACCAGATTGGTTATACGATGACAAACCGAGTACAAGTGCAACGTTGTTGTTATGTTGAGTAGACATAGTCCCTTGTTCCATTAGGGGGGTGGAGGATTTACCCACAGTTTATCCCCGAAACCCAGAGTCATGGGAGGGTTGTGCTACGGCGCGCTCCCCAAGGTGTGTGATGATGACTGGTGGTTGCCTGCTGGGGAAGCTTGGTCGATGTAGTCGACACTTCCACTTACGGGTTCTAGTTGGAACCGGTCATGACTTGACATTTTAGGGTAGTCCAGCAGAGGACAGGATAGGATGTGGAAGTTAGTGATGATATAGGTAGATAGGTATGGCTTGAAGTAGGGGTGAAAACAAGATCTAACTACATATGTGTAAAAATCTTGATTGAGTATGTGTCGTAACTCAGTGATGTATGAACTGTCGTAACTTGGATTTCAGTTAGTTAATGGATTGTACCTTGCAAACTATGTTAAAACATGTGTCAGTAAATAATAAGTTCCTTGATTATGATTGATGTATGTGAATTATTACTTTTAGTGTAGTTACGTGAGGAATGTAAGCAGTAGCTACGCTTACATAACTCGCCTACATCTTATGAATTACATGAAATATTGTTGAGTAATAATGTTAATTAGTGTCGCTTAATGTTAATTACTGTCGTTTAGTAATTAATTATTGTTGATCAATGTTAATAATGTCGATTAAAGTTAATAATGATGATTAATGCTAACAATGTAGATTAATGTTAATTATTGTCAATTAAGTTATTAATGTTGATTAATGTTAATTATTGTGCACTAATGATTAATTATTACTGATTAATAAACAAGTTATGGTTAAAACTAGGTGTAAATAGTGCAATTTGGTTAGTAATGCTTAAATTAATATTAATGAACTTGATCAGTTAAGACCTTGGTTAAGATATTAAATGTGATTGTAATGTTAATTAAGGTAGTAATAACTTATAGGTTAATATTAATTGCGTCCTAAACAATGTTAATTAATTAGTTAAAATTATAAGCATAAGATAGAAATTATAATTACTTAATTGTAAAGGTTGTGTCGAAGTTATATAGGACATGGCATAAACTGTAAATGTTGTCATACACCATTATTAAACAAAGTGTAAAAAATGTATTTTAAATTAATCAATAAACAAATTAATTAATAATAAATGAAGCATTGAATTATGAAACACTAAGGGATGACTAGTAATTAATGTGTTAAAACGCGTAAGTGTAAAACCACTTATGGTTGGTGGGTGAACCAACCCCAAATTTAAACTATATAATATATATATAACATTTATTATTTATTAATTAAAATTTTATTAACAAGAAATAATATAAAAGTTATGCCGAGAAGGCTGTCGGTTGAGTGTGAAATGACTAGTAATTATTTAAATAAATAAATATTAAACAAATGTTATTATTATGGTGTATCAAATATGGATTTATATCAAGTGAAGTTTACATTAAACAAAGGGCAAAAACCCTGACATGGTAGATGGAAGGGGGTGGAAACATTTATGTTAGTGATAGGGGTAGTAATGAGGGAAAGAGTCAACAAGTGAAGGGGGGGGGATAAGGTCGAGAAGAGAAGGGAGATGGGGGATCTTTCACCTGGGAGTTTTTGGAGAGCAGAGCTGAAAAGGAGGTTTCTTGTTGGAGATTGTTTTTTGGAAGGGATACAACAACTTGGGATTGTACTCGGTTTGGGCTCGGGGGTCCAAAGGGGTACCTTTGGAGCTGGGTGGTCGGCGAGACCTCGCCAGTTGGCAGGGTGGCAAGACTGTTTTGGGCTGGTTGAGTTTCAGAACTTTGGGGAAGGCTTTTGGCTGCAGGGAAAAGCAAGGAGAAACAACAAACGGGGACAGCAACAAGGGTGGATCTACTAGCTATCCATAGGTATTTTCCAGCAGGTATGTTGATCATTTCTACCTTGTCAAATTCGGTTTTAAGTTAATTAAAAATGATTATATGTTGTTATTATATCTGCTACTCCTGCACAAACAATAAATGGTTAGAAGTAGATAAAACGAAATTTTAATTACTCAAATCTGTAAATGTAAATGCTATATTTTCACATCTGTAAATGTAAATGCTATATTTTATAGCCAAAACTAGAAACAGAACCAGAAATAGAAATTTTGACAAGAAGTGAAATATCTGACTTTATTAAGAGTTAAAGGAGACCCAGGTTGGGGACCTACATAATGGTTGCAACAATCCAGCAGGATGTTGGTGTTCAACCTTCAATTTTTTACAATCCAAACATTTAGCTATGTACTCTACTACTTCATCCTTCATTCTGGGCCAACAATATTCTTTCCTTAGCATAATAATGGTCTTTTGATAACTTGGATGACCAGAATAATGACTTTTATGCATCTCATTTAAAATCAGAATTTTTATTTCTGGTATATCTGGTACATACAATCTATTTTTATATAGTAATAACCCATTTTCTTTCATACTGAAATCTGCCATAAAATTTTCAAAACTGTTGTCTGCTGTCTTTTCTTTTATTTTTCTGTATTCTTCATCTGTTTCACTCTTTTCAAGAATCTGATTTTCCAAATCTGTGGAGTAAGTGCCGATGGCTGAAATAAAATTCAGTTTTGCCTTACGATTCAAGGCATCTGCAACCTTGTTCTCTTTCCCTTTAATATGTTGAATTTTGAAATCATACTCACTTAAGAAGGTCAACTATCTAGCTTATCTAGCATTTAGATCTGTATGATCTGATAAATATTTTAGACCCATATTATCTGTTAACAATATGAATTTTCTGCCAATAAGGTGGTGATGCCACATTTTTAAAGCATGAATTACAGCTAATAACTCTAAATCGTAAGTGGAGTAATTATTTTCATGTACTTTCATCTTTCTTGATTCATATGCTACCGCATGCCCTTCCTATGTTAGGACTCCACCGAGTCCGTCATTACAAGCATATGTGCAAACTATGAAATCTTTATTAGGATCTGCTATCCTCAGAATAGGTGTTGTAGTCAACAATTCCTTTAATCTCTTAAAACTATCTGAACATTTCTGATCCCATAAAAATTTCTTCCCTTTCTTCTGTAAGGAAGTTATGGGGTTGGCAATCCTCGAAAAACCCTCTATAAATTTTCTGTAATATCCAGTAATGCCCATAAATGATCTTACATCCAACACATCCTTTGGAACTGGCCAGTCATTAATGGCTCTTATCTTGTCGGGGTCAACCGAGATTCCTTCTTTAGAAATTATGTGCCCTAAATACTGAATTTTATCCTTGTGGAAGTCACACTTACTAAACTTAGTGTAGAGTTGATGATCTCTTAAAACTTGTAAAATAATCCACAGATGTTCATCATGCTCTTCTTTGCTTTTAGAATACACTAATATGTCATCTATAAACACAACAGAAAACTTGTCTAAGTATTTATGCAGAATATTATTCATCAAACACATAAATACAGCCGGGGCACTAGTCAAGCCAAATGGCATGACTACGAACTCGTAATGTCCATACCAAGTTCTGAAAGTTGTCTTGAAAATATATTCATCCTTAACCCGTACTTGATGATATCCTGATCTTAGATCAATCTTTGAAAATACCGTTGCTCCACGCAGCTGATCAAATAGATCATCTATGCAGGGTAACGGATACCGATTCTTAATTGTCATCTTATTAAGCTGGCGATAATCTATGCACAATCTTAAGGTTCCATCTTTCTTCTTAACAAAGATGATAGGTGCTCCCCAAGGAGACACGCTGGGTCTTATATAATTCTTATCAATCAGTTCCTTCAACTGTGATTTCAATTCGTTTAATTCCAATATATTTATTCTGTATGGAGCTTTAGAATTTGGTACTGCTCCTGGTATTAACTCGATGGTAAAATCTAAATCTCTTTTAGGAGGTAATCCTAGAATCTCCTCAGGAAATACATCCTTAAAATCCTTTAGGACAGGTATGTCTTCTAATTTCAGTTTGTCCTCTTTATCGATAAACTCATTGTTTACTACATTTACTGCAAACGACTGACATCATTTTTTAACTGCCCTCTTAACTTGCATGGCTGAAATCTATCTAAGGGTCACCTTTCTTGGGATACCTTTTATTTCTACAGTTTTTCCTTCGTCATTTAAACATGTAAAAAAATTTCCGTAACAGTCCAGAATGACATGATGGACTTCTAACCAGTCCATTCTGATTATAATATCATAGGATCCTAAAGATAAAATATTCAGCTTGATTTGTGTTTGTAACTGATTCATGGATAAGGTACAACTTTCTATAAAATCTGATACTTTCCTCTTTGTGCCAGTTGCTAGTCTAACTAACCAAGATTGATTGACTTTTCTGTTTTTAATTTAAGACTTTCTACTATATCTGGTGACATATAACTTAAGCTAGCACCTGGGTCAATTAAAACAGTAACAGGATGATTTTGTAGCATACCTTCAATCTCTACCACGGAGATTTGATGATCTGCTTGCATGTTGTCGAGTGCTGCATTGATTCTGGGCATTTCCCTCTCCACGTCTCCAACAGTAGGTTCAGTCTGAATAGAGTTGATGTTGTTAGTTTTTCGCTTCCTCAAGGGACATTCTGATGCATAATGGGGACCTTGACATTCAAAACATTTGATAGGTGCCTTTTGCTCATTGGTTATGGTATTATTAGGTTCATTTATGGGTGCTGTAGAATTCTGCTGCTGATTGTTTCTGAAGTTATTCCCTTGAAAATTTCGATTCTGGAAATTTTTCTTTTGGAAACCGGAATTTCCACTGAACCTGAAATTTTTCTTTTTCAGCTCAAAATTGTTGGGCTTATGATTCTTCCAGTTCGACATTCCTTCTCTTTTCCAATTTGTTTCATAACAGAAAACTGCCTTTCTCATAGCCTCTTCCAAGGTTTTAGGACTGTCATATTCGATTCTGTCCTTAATATTGAAAGGTAGGCAGCTCAAGTATCTTTGAATTTTCGATTTTTCTTCTATGAGGTATGGCACATATCTTAGTAAGTTCAGAAATTTATTGTTCATTTCCTTCATGTTCATACCTCCCAGCTTCAAATCGTAGAACTCTTTGGATTTTTCTTCATAGTACTGATTAGATAAATACTTCTTTTTAAAGTATCGTTTAAAAGTACTCTAGCTTACATCTTTATCTTTGATGCCTTTTACTCTTTTGATGTCCTGCCACCAAATATCCACTTTTTCGGTCAAGTTATATATAGCCATTTTTTCCTTCAAGGACTCTGAATAGTTGTAAATCTTGAAGTATTTCTTCATACCGGACAGCCAAGCTTCAACTGTGTTTCCCTTCTCCATTTCTCCATTGAATTTGGAGGTCTAATCTTTTTGAACTCCCCAGAAATCTACTCATACTCCTTATGATTTTTCCTTCTGGGTTGGAAATCTCCTTCGCTGCTATCACTAGTGTAGTTATGTTTCTTTTACCCACTTCAATAGCATCTTCTGATGAGGTTGAACTGTTGTTCACCTCACTGGTTTTCATTTTCTTATTTTTATTAGCATGAGGCAGATCCTCAACTTTGGAGATATCTTCATTATCTCTCTCTTGCTCCTTAGTTGGGCACTATTCAAACAACACTTGGTTTAATTGTTCTTGTGCTTGCAAAAAATTTTCATTGTCTTGTTTCACAGATCTGATTTCTCCCTTTAATTCATGAAAAGCGCGTAACAATTCTAACGAACTATTATTTACTTTGTCGTGACCTTCTTCTGCATAGTGTTGTCCCGAGCTGTGGCTGTTTGGTTGAAATCTATCTTCTATATGATCAACTGAATTCTCCATACCCGTAGCTTAAAATAATTTATGAACAATATCATAATTAGAATTCAAATTAGTAAAATTTTCTGTTGTATAAAATTTGTAACTGTATAAAATTTTCTGCTACATGTTCTTGGACCTTTTTCAGGCTTAGAGTTCGAACATGAGCTCTGATACCACATGTAACATCCCGAAAATATATAAAAAAAAATATATATATAATAGTAATATTTATCAGAATTATCTAATGCGGAATGAGATAACTAAATTGAACACTTAATTAAGGTAAGATAATCATAATGACATGTCATCAACCTTAATTAATTAAAATTTCTATTTCAGATATTAACGGTTGTTAACTTCTTAAATGAGAGATCTTTGTAGGTTTATGAAGACCAGTACAGTTCATGGGTTTGTTTAGTTTCTTGGTTAAAATGCATGCTGCTACAGTTTGTACTACTTTCAAATCATTGATGTATTGCTGACAGTTTGTTTTGTTGATAAAAGGTGTCCTATGAGGCACCCTGGAGCTTACTTAGCTATGTTTAGCTAAGGTAATTGAACTTGTTTCCATGTGCAGACCGCAGGTAAGAAATCTTCATGACAGCATAAAAAATTAGAGTACTTGTGTTTTTCATAACGTCGTCAATATAAAATGTTAAGTGCTACCTTGCGACATTAAAAACTAAAGGTATGGATACCTGGTTCTTAAACTAGTTTGTAAGTTGGTTTTCAAAACTCTTCAGTGTTGTGATTTCACGTCGTCCAAGTACTTGTTATCATGTTGCATTTATTCTCATATGATTAACGTCAATTTTAACAAAACAGTACTTCCAATAACTATTGATGATGCTATTAGGAAACATATAGAAATAGTATTGTATTTTGAATAAACTCAGACTACTCTAAGTCCTGTAATTTATAAATGAATACACAGTTAACATAAAAAAAAGCTTATCGATTAGTGTTTGTACTAATATCGTAGCTTTAAAGTGTATCTCATCAATACTTAAACAATATCTATGATGATACAATGATCCTTGCATTGCATGGCTAAACAAAAGGAAGTGATCGTAAATATAGTATTCATACTATGAATTAACATTATCAAACTTCATTGTAAAGCCTATATAAAAGGTAGAAATGAAATAGATACATTTCTTATTGTTACTATGCCTTTTACATACTACTATGTAATTTAATTATTACAATGTCTAAACCTTAGGCTTGAAACTATATAAGACTTACACTACAAATTACATTTATAAGCTTAAACAAATTGCAATCCTAACTATATATGATCATATGCTAGATTGAATAATATGAATCTATCTACATGTTGGCACTGTCGAGCTTTGACATATGCCAAACCATTGGGTACGATGCAATATGATAATACAAACATTATATTAAAACATAAGTATTAATAGGTAATACAAATGAAATCATATATATCGTTGACACCATAGGGTATCATCCTATAACATCCACTAAAGGATTATAACGACTTAACGAGGTCGTGGCTTGAGTGATAGTTTGAAACTATGTCATAAGTATGAACTCATACCTAAGTAATTATCTACATCTCGATGATAGAGTGATGATATGACGGTTAATAATGTGTGTTTGCAGGTTGACAGAGTTACGGTTGTATGAAAATAAATGCATTCAACGTGGAAAGGGTGACAACAATTCCATGTAGTCTAACCTTATGAACCTTGGGTGTTAAAGAAGTAGAGAGTTATAGCTGGCAAGGAACTCCGTTGTCTCTTCTTCCACAATGTACACTGTATCGTTCTTTGAACTGCAAGGTTGGCAACTTGGTAGATGTTGGAATTAATGAGATATTAATGTGAGTCTTGCTCGGCTTCCCACTATGTACTATTGGCTCTTCCCTACCATTGATCACTCTAGATCTCGATCGTCGGTTTGAGTAACCCTAAACCGGGTTGTTTGTATTGATGGAAAGTGTTTTGGTCTTTCAATGTTTCATTGTAATGAGGCCGACAAGCTGCCAAATTTTAGGGTGATAGGAAGTGTTCTTCCAGGGTTTTGAACCTGTAACTTAGGAGAGTAAACGTTTTAAGGGTTTGCAGGCTTCGCCTTCATACCATAAGGCCGTGATACCAGGTGTAGGTGAGCATCAACTGTTGAGAATACACAATCGTTGGTTCTTTGGCTTTTTCGAAAGGTGGTAGCACTAGTTGGTTTTTCCTGCGAGTAAGATGGATTACAGCCGACCTCTGCTTTTTGCCAACGACAGTTGAAAAAGCCATCTTTCAGGTAATGTAGTAAGAATTTAATGTAAGTTAAAATTCATAGATTTTTGTATTCAGTAATGTGTTCTCGTTTATAACCACTTGCTTGGGGTTTGGCAGGTTTTCTCTTCAATGAAGGGGTTTTCTGCGCTACCAAAAAGAAAGGAAATCTTCTTCAGCCACCGGGTAAGCTCCGATGGTTCTTACCTGCCTCGTAGGTACCTTGATGTGTTTGTTTCTATACCGAGAAGTGGAAGACTTCGCCTTAACAGTAATGGCTACGAGTGGGGTTTTAAGATTGTCTTGATTTAATGACTTGTACTGAGGGTAACTTCTCGGTCATGTGGGTTACTAAAGGCTATTGGATGCCTTGTTATGTTTAACAAGGAGACGTCAAACTTTTGTTTGTTTGTTATAAGTTTAAGTAAATACCCTATACAGTTTTCGTTATTCAAAGATTTTGAATTATATTTTAAAGTTGATGTTGGCAGTTCTGAACATTGTCAAAACGTAACCGAGACCTGGTGACAAATCTTGTTTCTAGTTTTTAAATATGAGACAAAATCTGAGGATTCACTTATGTAACCACGAACCACGAACTATAGTTCGTTTTTCTTTTAATAAAGGATTGTTGAGTTTGCCAAGCCATAATGGTTGCCTTCTACTTTGGGGTTTACAGAAGCCAGACTGTAAGCTTGTGTTTTGATTTCGTTAATGGTACAAACGTTTTAAAAATTTGTTGTAGTAGTTTGATCGTTTTAACAAAACGTTGAGAGGGTTTGACCTCCGCGTTCTAGTTTTGAAGATGAACACTGTAACTTAAAAATCCAGATATGAATGAGTTTTGAAGCTAGGTTTTATAACCCAGACTTATTCATTATGAAGAGAGAAATCTTGATAGTGTAATTGCTGAAATGTTAAGGTGTGAGCTACAGTTTATACAAGAGTATGTAAAATGTGTATTTGGCTATTGTTAGAATGAATCTTTATGAAGCAGAAATAGAACATGAATGCTTGTAATAGACTGATATGAAACTAATTATTAAAACAATTCTAGTTACAATGGAAATTCTCTATGACAAAATGAAAAGTATTTACTTATAACCAATTTTGTATGGAATGAATTTGCAGCTGTTATATTTTTGCAAAATACCTGTACTATGAAAATTTGAAATGTTTAATACTGAATGCATTTGTTTGCTATTTGAATAGGATAGAGATATGAGGAGAATACATGACTGTCAGAAATTAAACTAGATTTATATTTTTGAGATAACAAAGAATCCTATAACATTATCTATAGTTATACAGTAAATTCTTACTCTGTTTAGATATAGGTCAGAAAGGAAAACAAATCACTTACTACAATTATTTATCCAATCAAATGGCAATATGCCTATCTCTAATCTATTATTTAATTTGCTTCTCTATACTGGAGTACGATGCATATAACAGCATGTGGAAAAATATAGAATTGATTTTCTAATCAGATTTTAAACAAGTATATCATTCAGACTTAAACAAAGATCAGAAACAAATTCATTTACAAAACAGAGTTTGATGATTTCACTAAACAGAATTATTAAACTGTAAACAAAATAGGAAACTATAAAACCTGGTTAATCTGTAGGGAAACAAACAGCCCAAGGAACCTGTTCCAGCCAACCAATTCCTGAAGACATCCAAGTTACTTGCCTTAGGACCCTCGAGCCTGTTTACTGAACCACCAGGAGGAAGAAACTTAAAAGTTTAGGATCTCCACTTGCAGTAACAATTGTTGTCAAATCTTTGAAACTAGCAGTCCAAAGGATCTGCACCAGCACCTCTGGTTCTCTTATCAAAATAGTTTATAGACTTACGATTGCACTCACAACTAGCCTCCCTATTCGAATCTCTTAGTAATCACCTGATGCACATGAGGAATATTTCTGCAAAAAATATTGTCTAAGAGCTGTCTGCTAAATTCGAATTTGCCTTATGTAGGTTGCCTAGGCCTTTTCAGTTGTTATTGGGTCATTAAATGAGTTGCCTTCCCACTCCCACCACCTGGGGGATAATGCCACATTTTTAGGGGTAGTTGTCCCATAACCAACAACTATTGGTGAAGTGCAATTGCTGCCATCTGTCCCATACCTTCCAACAGCTTCCATTCCTCCTAGTGGGTCAGTGAACACTCATTTAACAGTCCCCTTAGGTGTTTGTCTCCTACTTAATTTATTTAAATAATAATAATCAGTAATTACATTCATCCTTGATCAAAATTGATCATAATTACAAAACTTTGTAATTAAATTTAACATAAAGTATTTTGCTAATAAAATAATAATTTCATAAATTTGGGTAGGTGACACTAGAGGAGTTCAGGGAAATGTGGGAGGAGTTGTTTGTGTTGAACGGGGTTTTAAATATCAGTGACTTCATACCATGGCTCGAATGGCTGGATCTCCAGGGTTACATCAGGGGTATGAAGAAGCTGAGCAAGCGGTTGGATGTTTTCATGGAGGAAGTTTTGGAAGAGCACGAAAGCTGAAGGAAGGGCGTAAAGAATTATGTCCCAAGGATCCCCAGCTAAATCTGAATCGAACCAAAGTGAAAGCATTCACACAAGCATGCACTTACACCTTTTCTCGTCACCATAATCTTTTATGGCGTTACTAATCTTTTTTAATTCTCTGAACAGTTTGAATTGTCTGTATGGATGACATAATAGCGGACGGCACCGAGAGCTCAACGACGCTCGTAGAGTGGGCGTTTGTCGAGCTCCTCAAAAAACCAGAAACCTTTGAAAAGGCGATGGAAGAGCTGGACAGAGTTGTGGGCAAAGAGCGGTGTGTGGAGGAGAAAGACATTCCTGGGCTGGAGTATCTTCAGGCGATTGTGAAGGAGATGATGAGGCTCCACCCGATGGCCCCCTTGCTCGTCCCGCGTCTCTCCACGAAGCCCTGCAACATCGCCAATTATGACAATCCTGCAAACACGAGGTTGTACGTTAACATGTGGACTATCGCCCAAGATGCCGACGTAGGGGAGGAGGCAGCAGGCAGCGGGAGAGAGCAGGGGAGGAGGGAGGAGGAAGCAGGCGGCGGCGGCAGGAGGGAGCTCGCGGGAGAGAGCAGGGGAGGAGGCAGCAGGCGACGGGAGAGAGCAAGGGAGGAGGGAGGAGGAAGCAGGTGGCGGCGGTAGGAGGGAGCTCGTGGGAGAAAGCAGGGGAGGAGGGAGCTCGCGGGATAGAGCAGGGGAGGAGCTCGCGGCGAGAGGAGGGAGGAGGCTGCAAGCGGAGGATGGTGCATGCGGCCGAGGGGAGGTGGAGGGAGGCGATGATGTCGCGGGAGAGAGCAGGGCAGGAGCTCGCGCGGAGAGGAGGAAGAGGAGGTCGGTGGCGGGAGGAGGCAGCAGGCGGCGACGGCAGGAGGATGGAGCTCGCGGCGGCAGGAGGATGGAGCTCGCGGCGACAGGAGAAGCATAACCATCCACGTGGCAGGATTCCATTTGCTCTATGAGCAAGGAATCTAGCCGACGTGGAGGTTATGCATCTCCGTGGTGAAATGCCTACGACATAATTAGACCCTCATAGCCCATATAGGAATGCAATGAAGATGAGTTCAAAAAACAAATTTTGAGTTTATTAATAAACCATGATTCAAGTGCCATATCATAAACTCTATAATGACTAGTACATATCATTTTATTGAGAGGTACTTTACAAATTGTGAACTCCATAATGACTTATACATATCATTACTCTTGCATTTGCAAATAGTGTACTTTTTATGAATTCATTTTGGGGGTTTGTTTTTTGGTTGGAGAATAGTAAACCTTCATTGATAACTTCATAATCTTACTTATTATCCTTCATTTTTGGGGGTTGTATTTTGGTGGAGAATAGTAAACCTTCAATTATAGCATAATACAAATATTCAATTTAAATATTTATATATTTAATTTATTTTTTTTCAAATTATATTATATAATTTATATATTATTAATTATTTATATGTAAATTTTTAAAATTCAAATATTTATATATTTCATTTAATTAATTACATATAAAAATATGATGATAAAGAAGTTTGGAGAGGAGCATTCCTAAATTATTATAATTTTGATGAGATAGAAGGTTGCATTGTAACAATTTTTTTGAAATTGAGATCTTATGTGGGTGTACTTAAGGCAATTTAAGAGGAAGTGATTTCCATTCTCAACATTCATAGTCTCATAAATGTGACGAAACATTTCAACCCACGGAGTTTTAGGAAAGGTCCAATGCGATGATGAATCATTTCAACCCACGGAGTTTTAGGAAAGGTCTCTTTCACTATGTAGCTCATGAGAGTTTGTTCTTATTTTAGCTGCGTGGATCTTCTTCTTTAATCTAACCTTAGGTGGGTTTGACTATAATTTAAAGCAATTTTTGTAAGTCTCTGGTCTCCCAAATTGTTTAATTTTATAAATTAAATGCAAAATATTTTAAAATAAATTAGATCATCATAACATCAAAATATAAAATATAAAAGTTATTTTTTTAACCCTTTTCTTAACAACAACTTAACTAATGTATTTGAGCATAACAAAATACGACGACCATGAAATGAATCCCTAGGATACACTTGTTACAATCGAGTTAATCTTGTTGATCCACTCAAGGAAGTCCAAAATCTCAGATACCTCCCAAGGGTATATCCAACAGCTCGCAAGCCACATATACTAGAAACTTGTGACTCAACAGGGGCCGAGACATCCCAAGACCCTTTATCTGCCTACCCTTCAAGCCTTGTCATAAGGGGCCAATGAGCAACCCTACCCCCGACAAATTTTGTGACCTCCACGCAAATAACACATGTTCTTAACCATTAGGCCCACTCAAATGCTCTATTTTTAATGTAAATCTTTTTAAACCTATAACTGTCAATGTTTAAAGGTGTCACCGCATATTATTCCACAGGGCTGGAAGGGCAGGCGGCCTCTAGCAACGCTTGGAGTTTACCACACGCAATGAATATAAACAGATTTCGAAGAATATAACGGATGCCTGGCCAAGCATGAAGACTTAAAAATACACGCGACATTTTACACGTCATTTCCTTTTGATTTTTTTAAGTTTCTGACTTTCTAAGTGGCCGAGTTTATGTTTTCGGTTAAGCAGAGCAATCATGTGGGCACGAGATTTTTCAGTGCATCTCGACGAGGGATGGGTCTTGCGATCGAATCCCGGTGGGGCTCACGTTCGACTCCCGCCGTCAGAAAATTCGACTGTTTATGAGCTGCCATATCGCGACTATTTGAGCTTCTCCGCATTCAATATTTGAACGAATCGGCCTTCAATTTGACGAAAAACTTGCGCAATCTATGCGCCACGGCGTATACGGTACGTTTTGACGGTATTTTCTTTGAAGTGACGGGGTAAGCATCGCCGACGCCAATGGCCATCGATTACTTTACACTCTGCGCCAACCGCGGGGTTTGCTTTTTGACGGTTTTCAAGCTAATACAGAAAGTAAACCAGAAGCTTCGGCCAAAGGTTTGATTTTTTATGATTAATTTTCCCGCAATTTTGGCTCCACGGTCGTTCCCATGATTGCGGGAGTATTTTGGCGGTCAATTAAAGTAGGTGAGCGCTTGAATTGAGCGTTTTTGTGGTTAAATAAATCTTGTGAGTGCTGGAATTGTTAGTATCGCTTTTGCCCGTTGCTCGTCCATGTTCTTGCAGTAGGCCACGCGGCCACTGAGCTTCCAAACACTCATTTCATGTGACTGCTTTTTAATATTAACCATTGCCTTCAAAATTTTCCTCCATTTGTCATAAATGCATGTCCGGCGCACGATCTTTCTCTGTTGACAGGCGTTACGGTAAAATCTTTGAGCAGTTATTGTGGTATTAAGCAACTTTGGTGTAATCATTATCATTAGCAGCCGTTTTCTTGCTGTTCTACTCTAGTTAACTGAAGCGGTTATACTTGAAGCATGGGCTTGGGCTGGTTGCAGAAGGTGCCATGAATATCCACCTGCAGTCATCCTGTGAGTAATCTCTAAATCCTTTAGCAATCACAGAAAACCGTTACAAATTTCTTTATGTTATGACAGCTATAATTAGTTAAATTCATCACAAAAAGCCGTTACGAATTTGTTTCTGCTAGCACAGGTATAATGAGTTAAACTCATCACAAAAACCTATGAATGCAGCCGCGCTTAATAAAATTGTACAGCTAAGTTACAGTTTCAAGATTATTTAAAAGCGTCGCTGACTCGCTAGTATCAATGAATATTTAGGAACCTCCTCCCATGGGAAGCGAATCTTTTGAGTAGAGTGATCTGTTTTAGTTTCAATGAATATTTAGGAACCTCCTCCCATGGGAAGCGAATCTTTTGAGTAGAGTGACCTGTTTAAGTGAAATGTTTGTTTTATGCAAGCCTCACCAGTGAATATTTAAATAGAGATATGTAAAATCAATGGCAAATCATGCTCAGAAACTTGTGCGCTTTGCTGCAGTTCATATCCCTGTAATCCTCAATACTGTTAATTATGTATAAGTCTTTCAAGAAACCATTACTAATGGCCAAAATTAGCTAATAAAAATGGCAGAAAGCCAGAATTTAAGCTGATTACAGGTCAATTCTCTCACTTCTAAACCCTTTTCTCTCTCACTTTTAAACTCTCTTATGAGATTTTTTTTTAATCATGAGAAGAGGAACCTTTTTTTTAATCATGAGAAGAGAAACCTCTCAAGAGTATATCCAACAACTCGCAAACCAAATACAAAAACTTGTAACTCAGCAAGAACCGAGACTCTTTATTCCAGAGTAGAGCCTCTATCCTAGAGGAGAACCTACCCTTCAAGCCTACCAGATATACCTACCTCTTCTGAGCTCCCTTAACATAGTGTTATACTTATCCGTGACATAGTGTTATACTTATCCGTAAGGGGTGTGCAGCTCACGTTTCCAGGTCTCCCCTGTTTCTTGACACTGTCTCTGAGTGCTTTACACATGGTTAAATTATCTTAGAAGCAGTATAACTACCTTTGTCTCACCAGTAGTCCTCGTTGAATTTGTCTCCCTGCGTGCAAAAACAAAGAGGAAACATATGAAACTTGATAATGATTTCAATTCCTAATATATATCTCGAGGGTGTGTTCGTTGTTTTTTAACAGAAGTGACGTATGCCGTATTATGCCTCTTGTAATTCCGTGAGAAATTTGACATTTTTTAGGTTTTCAGGAGTTATTTAAGTGAAAGCGCTTTGCTTAGAAAGAGCGTGATACCTCATAAGTAATCGTCTAAACAGATTTTATTAATGTTGAAGTGAAAGCGCTTAGGCTGAGAAAGACCGTGACACCTGATAAGTAAAAGACAAGATCACAACTATATGCAAATAGAACCACTTTAGTGGGCGTGGATAGTAAATTCCCTATTTACCAAGTTTGAGTTAAAATTTGAATTTGATTTCATATGATACAAAACTTCTAGGTGATGGAATCTCACCCATGCACCAAACACATGTGATGGAATCTCACCCATGCACCAAACAAGATTGGAGATAGAGGAATGGATTTTAAGTTTTTATTCAGAAATTAGGAAGCCAAACTCGCCATCATCCAAAAGAAAGGCGTGAATGAGAGAGTTCCTTCAAATTAGGAATTATTATAGGTTTGGTGAGTTTATTCTTCATATTGAAATTATGCCGAGACATAAAGAGGATTGCAGAGGACATGATCGGGTGGAGAGTAGAGTAAGTCGCCCCATATCAATTTTGTTTCCAGTAATTATGCAGTGGTGTGCCCACAATACTATGATGTTGATCAGAAGTTTGATCGAAATCATTCTCAACAAATCTATCGAGAGGATTCCAATTTTCTCCATTTCGTTTCGATATAGACCAAGAATTTCGAGTTAGTTGAGCTCCATGTGCTATTACTACAATTTTTGGTGAATTTCTATGAATCCCTTTCAAACAATATGGTCATACACTATAGGGAATCCGAACTAGGCAAATTAATCACTGAACGAATTTTCCAATTCTTTCACCCAAAAAAAAGCATTGTACCATATATTTTAATGAAAGAATTTGTGAACTTGTTATGCCAAAATTGTATACTATCTTTAAAATCTGATTTCACAATAATGTAACTTGAGAAATTTATTCGGTTTCACTATCTTTGGGAGTTGGTAACATTTATGGAAGGGAGGTTGATCTCCAAAAGTCCTAGATTTGCGGAGAATCTTCGTCCTTGTTTTTATTGTGGGTTTTTACTATTGGTTTTTATTCATAGGTTTTTACTGCAGGTTTTATTCAGAAGCCCATATCTCACTTATGATCTACTACATCAAGGATTTGTATCAGTGAAGGGATAGAAGCCCATGTATATGATTACCATGGAAGAGCAGTGTAGGAACATGTGTAGAGTTAATCGGGTATACTTGACACAATTTATCCTGGTTCTATGGAAGATCCCGAAGAGATGCTCTAGCATAACATAGTGCCATCGAGCCATTCAATTTGAAGTTGACATACGCTTGGCTTACAGAAGAAGGGTTTAGCTTGGAGTCGAGCTCTAAACCTTCGCCTCATTCACAAGAACAAGATGATGGCAACGATGAAGATGAAGGAAGCCTCTGTCCGCAAGATTCTTGTTGGTGAATATTGTTGTGAATAACACTAATATGACCCATTCTAGGACTCGAATGGCACCATCAACTAGTTCCTAGTCCTAGTTGACTCCTTGGTCGGATCTTAGTTGATCCATCAACTCAGTCGAACCTAAAGATGAGTCGATCCATCGACTTTGTCGAACCTCTGAATTAGTCGATCCATCAACTCAATCGAACCTAAAGATGAGTCGATCCATCGACTTAGTCGAACCTGTGAATCAGTCGATCCATCAACTCAGTTGACTCATGCAATGTTCTGCAAGATTCGTTCATCATACATGCCGGTGACATTTGATGACTTAAAACACATGTCAGTCAACATTTTGAATAGTCAGAAGGCACCGAGACAACACCATCAACATGGCAACAGTGTCTCTTGATCTAGCCGACAGATGGAAAGAAAACAGTTGGTCTCCTCAATCAAGTGTAACTGCTTCTTTGTAACTGAAATGCGGTGGGTAGGCCCACAAGTGTCCCTCGAAATTGTATGTATGCATGTAGCTCGAATATCAAATGGTTCCTTGTTCCTGATTGTATTAAGATGGGTTCTGAAAGAGAAGGATCGATTGGTTCCTTATAGTTCCTTCATTCAACCTTTGTTCATGTAAACGAGTCTTTCGTCTTAGTACACCTTGATACAGGGTTGGCTTACAGATTTAAGAGACTAACATCCCACATATGACTACTCAATACAACCGGAGTTTTCACTCTTGGGGTTTATCCATTATCAATTCTTGACTTGCATTTTCATGTGATTAGTATTGTCTATTGCTTTCAGCCATTTCTGCTTGGTTATTACCTACATTGGTTTCCTTAATCGGTCTAGTGTAATTCACTTCCGCCATAATTGAGCTTGACTCATTCAGTTGACTCTATTGTCCTCCTGTCGACTCCTTGTGTGACATTGATCATTGGTATCAGAGAACTCTAGTATGCTCTAGCCTTGCTTAAACACTACTTGCATAGTGAACAAACTTATGCATGTTTAAACACACTCTAAGACCTGACTATTTGACTTGTCTTTACCTTCGACCTCCGAGTATTTAGTTGCTTGAAACCCTAGACTGAATATGGCAAGTGAAACAAAGGGCAAAACTCCTCGTAGTGAAGTTAAACAACTTATAGAGTAAGCACCGACTCGACATGGAATTGAAATGTATGAGCATTTCAATGAGATCCCTGCTCAACTTACCAGTTCATTGGGATCGACTTCGGTTAGAAACCCAATGAGATCTGCCTTCAATGGGGTTATCCCCTTCAAGGTACAAATGAACTTGGACATACCAAATTTAGAAAGAAATATTGATGCAGAATCTATAAACAATTGGATACAACAATTAGAGTCCTATTTCTGAATGAATAAACTTTTTAAGGATGAGAACGTTACCATTACATCTCTGAAGATGTTGACTTATGTACATTGTTGGTGGGAAAATCTTTCAACTAAACGAGAAGAAGAAGGTCATCCCATCGACACATGGGAAAAATTTGTTGAACATGCGAGGATGAAATTTTATCCACCCAAGTACATAGAGCAACAATATAATAAATGGCAACAATTGATACAATGGAAACATTAGATTGTACAGAGTTATACTGATGAATTCCATCGACTAATGGATTGACTTGGTGTTAGGGAGAAAGAAAAGTTACTTGTCTTGAAGTATATTAGTGGATTATCTCCTTATATGTAAATAGAAATGGAATTCCTCACTATTGGCACTCTCACAGAAGCATTCCATTACGCCATCAAACTTGAGGGGAAAGTGAAGGAAAAAAGACGGTTCTCGACCAAACTGACAAGTTGACCTTTTGACAAGAAACTTCAGTCGACTATTGACTCTGACAAGTCAAAATGGTCTACTCGGACTACTTCACAAAAGCAAGATCATGGTAAGAAACCTTCTAAGAAAGACAAGGGAAAACACAATAAACAACCTCCTGCAGGGAAATGGTGTGATTACCACAGTTAAGCTCAGCATGATGCATCTGAATACAAAGCTCGAAAGAAATTCTTGACATAGATGTCTACCAACAAATCAGGCTCAACCGATAAAGCTATCGTGGAATCAAATCCAAACTCCTCGAGTCTATTGGCATCAACTTCGACAACCCTCGCAACCTCGACGTTTGTCGATGAAGAGGAAAGAGAACGACTATTCCATACACATATATGAGTACAAAATAATATGTTGCATCTTATTATGGACAATGGTAGTCAAAAGAACTTTGTCTCTAAACTTACATTGTGAGGAAATTGGGTCTTGTTACTACTCCAAATCTGCAACCTTACAACATCAGTTGGTTGAAGGATAGACAAGAACTCAGGATAAATGGTAGTGCAAAATTGCCTACTTCATCAAGCCTTCTTAGGATTAGGTGCTCTATGATATAGTTCCACTCTTAGTATTTTATGTATTGTTTGGGAAACCCTACTTATGGGACATACATGGAAAGTATTAGTCCAGACCACATAAAGTGATTGCCAAAATCTAGAATTAGTGGTACAACATTCCTGAACGTTGACCCACGTCGACAATTGAAATGGTTTCAACAAAACAAGCGAAAAAGTTGATCAACCATGCTCATAAATTCATGTCGTTGATGATCAAACCTCAACATTTCAAGAGGATCATAACAACCAATTGACTCCCCATCGATCACAACTCTTGAGAACAACAACAAGTGGACATAGTACTTGAAGAATACGCAGATGTGTTCAAAGATCCAGTCGAGGTACCATTACATTGCCAGGTAAAACACTCCATTTCATATCTTGTTCTTGGTTCTTCATTACCCAATTCATCTATTTACAAAAGGTCTATTTTAGATAATGAAGAAATTTGTAGACAAATTCAAGAATTGATTGACAAAGGGCATATTCGACCCATCTCCTTTCCTTGTGGAAGTCCAGTCCTCCTAGTCCCTAAGAAAGATGGGACATGGCGCATGTGCATTGACTACATGGCTCCCAATAAGATTTTAATAAAGAATCAATATCCTCTTCGTAGAATAGATTATTTGCTTGATTAATCAAAAGATGCTAAATTCTTTATCAAACTTGACCTCAAGTCAAGATATCATCAAATTCCCATAGATTCCTCAAATGTATGGGAGATTGATTTCAAAACTAGGGAAAGTCTATTTGAATGGAAAATGTGTCATTGTTTATTTAGATGATATCTTAATTTTCAGTAGATCATGGGATGGGCATTTTCAACAGCTTCAACAAGTGCTTAACACTCTCAGACAACACAAACTCTGTTTGAAATGGGATAAGTGCTCTTTTCAATGAAGAGTATCAAATACTTGGGCTATGTGATTCACTAAGAAGACGTTTGAGTCGACCCAGAAAATATACAAGTCACCAGGGAATGGCCTGCTCCAAGAAACATTCATGAACTAAGGAGTTTCCTTGGTTTAGAAAATTTCTATCGCATATTCCTATTGGGATTCAACCACGTAGTTTGGCCAATAAATTATTTGACCAGGGGAGGTGGAAATACAATTTTCAAATGGACAACAACACAAGAACAAGCTTTTCACAACTCCAGTGCTCATGCTACTTGATTTGCATTAGCCATTTGAAATCAAGATCGACGCATTGGACTATGCCATGGGTGCTATGATCACTCAAGTAGGTCATTCGGTGGCATTCCATTCATAAACTTTCAATGAAACTGTTTGCAAGTATTCGAATTATGAAAGGGAATTGTATGCCATTGTACAAGCACTTAAGCAACATACATACTACATTCTAGGTAAAGAAACGATCATTCATATGGACCATACACCTCTATAGTTCGCTCCTTCACAGTCTAAGTTACATACAATGAGACAAATCAAGTGGATTAGTTACCTACAACAATTTTAGTTGGTAATTAACCATTGAAAAGGCAAAGCCAATGCAGCAACTGATTGCCTTAGTTGACCACCAGTGTAATGTCCCCAATTTTGGGTTCCCCTATTTTGCGGTTGGAGATGACTTCTGAGGCTTGTGTTATCCAGGTCAGAGGAGTGTGATTATGTTACTAGAGAGCTCAGAGGGTTTGGAGGGGTTTTAGGGGGTCCAACCTAGTCCATTTACCATTATTCATCATCAGGATCATTTCCGCACAGTTCTTTTTGGGTTTAGTTGCATTCCGACGATTCCTATAAATTGGGAGGATTATTGAGCATAATTTAATTAATTGCACTAAAGATGTTATTAGGAGCATATTATTTGAGGGGACACCTTAGTGTAATAACACGTTGGAACCGCGACGAAAAACTCTAAAGGTTGGGATGATGAGAAAGTGACTTCTAACGTTTAAAAATGTCTTAAAATCAAATTAATCACTTTTCGAGGTTAAAAAGTGATTTAATGAGTAGTATGAAGAAGAACCTTAGAAAGTCACTCAAATAATTTAAGTGAATAAGAGAAAATAAAAGAGGGCCTATAAAAGAGAGATGAGAGCTCATTCTCTCGCATATTCATGATTATTTGTCTATTGACTTGGAGAGCTCTTGGAGCCTTTGAGGGTTTGGAGTAAACCTTGGTTTGGATTGGTTTTGGTGGTGAAAGATTCCACCCTAGCTAATCAGTTTTTGGTGGTGAGAGACTTACCCTGGCCATTAAGACAAGAAGGTCATAAAGATCTTCCATTGGATTGTATAGTTGAAGAGGAAGATTATAGCATCTGGCCAAGTGTCGAGAAGAATTGAGAAGGTTGGGAAGGCGTAGAGACAAGAGGTATGAGTTTTCCTTGTGGAGGTTCGAGCCACTAGTTCTAGGTTGAGTGATCTATTTGTGGGACCGTGGCTTTAGTTCTGAAGTTGATTTCTTCTTGGCGGGATCCAATATACTAGAGAGAGGGCATATTGCTCAGTAAGAGGTTGAGTTCATTGTGTGGGACCGTATTCTCATTGTGGGCACCGACTAGTGTTTGTGGACAGAATAGAAGACCATGGTTGGTGTTCTTTGCAAGAAAAGTAAGGTACAACTTCATAAAATCACTCCCATCAAGTGTAATTTTGATGTAGGATGAGCATCATCTTCAGCACAGAGAATATATGAAATCTATGCGCTAGTTTCATTGTCCAAATACTGGTTGGGCTCATTTAGAAGTGAGTGTCATCGTCAACAAGTAGAGAGTAGAGGGTAGAACTGTTGCAGGGTCGCTGGAAAGAGGTGAAGACCATTGGATTGGTTGTTGGGTACTCCCTTGAAGACCATCTCCTATCTATAGTCGTGTACACCAATTATGGGCAACAAACAAGTTATTACAACTCTCAAATATGTCATTTCTAGTTCATTAAAGGAAGATGCCACCTTGAATTCCTTCTTCAGGTTTGCCATCTATTATCAATCTGAGCTATTATAATTGATTTTATGTTGTTATTAATACAATAGTACCTACAACAAGCCTATGGGGGTTTAGATGCAATGTCCTTTGATTTTTTTAAGTGAAATAAAATTTTCTTGGAGCACTTATATCTGGTGTCATATTATCTATATTGATTGGCATACTTTATCCTTCAATGCCTTGCACGTGAAACACACAAACTCAAAATCAACAAACCCATAAATAAACTAGTGTTTGAAAAAATTCATCAACCAAGGAGTGTTAAACATACATCAATAGTAAGAGGAAAAAATTATATCCATATTTGGGTGGGAACATTGCAGTGGTATCAGAGCACCATCATCAAACTGTTTGATGAAAATCCAACCCAAAACACAACAACAATTAAGTAAAAAATCAACCCAAATCTAGTGGGGGTTATTACAACCAGTCACTTCACTTCTTATAGAATTAAGTATGCATGGTTATGACACCATTACTTGGCCTTGACTGTATGAAGAAGACAATGACTTCTACTAAGTGTATCGACAACTCCATATAGGTCGTTGATTTCTCTCGACTACCACTTGAAGGACAATTTTCTTTACAAGCTTAGACAACTTTGTGTACCTCTAGGTGAGCATAGACAAAATCTCAATTGGGACACACACACTACAACAAAACAACATGACATTTTGGAGTGGAAAAGACTCTCACAATAATCCAAAAGTATTTCTATTGGCCTTCACTTAAGAGGGATGTCAACAAGTATATCAAGTCATATGTGGTTTGTGTTATCGCCAAGACACCGATTCAATGATAGGGTTTGTGTACACCCTTTCCCATTCCCATGAGAATCCATTTCCTTAGACTACTTGACTAAATATTCTCTCACCAAAAAACAACATGATGCAATCCTGCCAGTGGTTGACATATTCTCTAAAATTGATATTCTCATTCCTTGCAAGAAGACTACGACAACACAACAATTTGCTTAGCTCTTCTTTGAACACATTTGGAAACACTATGGCTTACCGATTACAATCATGTCCGATAGAGATTCCAAATTTCTCAGCACTTTTTGGAAAACAAATTGGCAGCAACTTGTTGAAATTTGGTTGAGCTTTGATCTTCAATTCTTTTAGATGCAGAGACTTGAAGCAATGAGACAATTCAATCCATGAAATTCATACAACCATAACACAAGATATGCCTTGGGGGAAAATCCTCAAAATTATGAGAACAAAAAACCCAACAATTCTTCTCAGTATATTATAATGGATAACAGAGAATGGCTTTCTTTTACAACATAGCAAATTGCTTTCGAAAAGCGCGTAACAATTCTAACGAACTATTATTTACTTTGTCGTGACCTTCTTCTGCATAGTGTTGTCCCGAGCTGTGGCTGTTTGGTTGAAATCTATCTTCTATATGATCAACTGAATTCTCCATACCCGTAGCTTAAAATAATTTATGAACAATATCATAATTAGAATTCAAATTAGTAAAATTTTCTGTTGTATAAAATTTGTAACTGTATAAAATTTTCTGCTACATGTTCTTGGACCTTTTTCAGGCTTAGAGTTCGAACATGAGCTCTGATACCACATGTAACATCCCGAAAATATATAAAAAAAAAAAAATTATAATAGTAATATTTATCAGAATTATCTAATGCGGAATGAGATAACTAAATTGAACACTTAATTAAGGTAAGATAATCATAATGACATGTCATCAACCTTAATTAATTAAAATTTCTATTTCAGATATTAACGGTTGTTAACTTATTAAATGAGAGATCTTTGTAGGTTTATGAAGACCAGTACAGTTCATGGGTTTGTTTAGTTTCTTGGTTAAAATGCATGCTGCTACAGTTTGTACTACTTTCAAATCATTGATGTATTGCTGACAGTTTGTTTTGTTGATAAAAGGTGTCCTATGAGGCACCCTGGAGCTTACTTAGCTATGTTTAGCTAAGGTAATTGAACTTGTTTCCATGTGCAGACCGCAGGTAAGAAATCTTCATGACAGCATAAAAAATTAGAGTACTTGTGTTTTTCATAACGTCGTCAATATAAAATGTTAAGTGCTACCTTGCGACATTAAAAACTAAAGGTATGGATACCTGGTTCTTAAACTAGTTTGTAAGTTGGTTTTCAAAACTCTTCAGTGTTGTGATTTCACGTCGTCCAAGTACTTGTTATCATGTTGCATTTATTCTCATATGATTAACGTCAATTTTAACAAAACAGTACTTCCAATAACTATTGATGATGCTATTAGGAAACATATAGAAATAGTATTGTATTTTGAATAAACTCAGACTACTCTAAGTCCTGTAATTTATAAATGAATACACAGTTAACATAAAAAAAAGCTTATCGATTAGTGTTTGTACTAATATCGTAGCTTTAAAGTGTATCTCATCAATACTTAAACAATATCTATGATGATACAATGATCCTTGCATTGCATGGCTAAACAAAAGGAAGTGATCGTAAATATAGTATTCATACTATGAATTAACATTATCAAACTTCATTGTAAAGCCTATATAAAAGGTAGAAATGAAATAGATACATTTCTTATTGTTACTATGCCTTTTACATACTACTATGTAATTTAATTATTACAATGTCTAAACCTTAGGCTTGAAACTATATAAGACTTACACTACAAATTACATTTATAAGCTTAAACAAATTGCAATCCTAACTATATATGATCATATGCTAGATTGAATAATATGAATCTATCTACATGTTGGCACTGTCGAGCTTTGACATATGCCAAACCATTGGGTACGATGCAATATGATAATACAAACATTATATTAAAACATAAGTATTAATAGGTAATACAAATGAAATCATATATATCGTTGACACCATAGGGTATCATCCTATAACATCCACTAAAGGATTATAACGACTTAACGAGGTCGTGGCTTGAGTGATAGTTTGAAACTATGTCATAAGTATGAACTCATACCTAAGTAATTATCTACATCTCGATGATAGAGTGATGATATGACGGTTAATAATGTGTGTTTGCAGGTTGACAGAGTTACGGTTGTATGAAAATAAATGCATTCAACGTGGAAAGGGTGACAACAATTCCATGTAGTCTAACCTTATGAACCTTGGGTGTTAAAGAAGTAGAGAGTTATAGCTGGCAAGGAACTCCGTTGTCTCTTCTTCCACAATGTACACTGTATCGTTCTTTGAACTGCAAGGTTGGCAACTTGGTAGATGTTGGAATTAATGAGATATTAATGTGAGTCTTGCTCGGCTTCCCACTATGTACTATTGGCTCTTCCCTACCATTGATCACTCTAGATCTCGATCGTCGGTTTGAGTAACCCTAAACCGGGTTGTTTGTATTGATGGAAAGTGTTTTGGTCTTTCAATGTTTCATTGTAATGAGGCCGACAAGCTGCCAAATTTTAGGGTGATAGGAAGTGTTCTTCCAGGGTTTTGAACCTGTAACTTAGGAGAGTAAACGTTTTAAGGGTTTGCAGGCTTCGCCTTCATACCATAAGGCCGTGATACCAGGTGTAGGTGAGCATCAACTGTTGAGAATACACAATCGTTGGTTCTTTGGCTTTTTCGAAAGGTGGTAGCACTAGTTGGTTTTTCCTGCGAGTAAGATGGATTACAGCCGACCTCTGCTTTTTGCCAACGACAGTTGAAAAAGCCATCTTTCAGGTAATGTAGTAAGAATTTAATGTAAGTTAAAATTCATAGATTTTTGTATTCAGTAATGTGTTCTCGTTTATAACCACTTGCTTGGGGTTTGGCAGGTTTTCTCTTCAATGAAGGGGTTTTCTGCGCTACCAAAAAGAAAGGAAATCTTCTTCAGCCACCGGGTAAGCTCCGATGGTTCTTACCTGCCTCGTAGGTACCTTGATGTGTTTGTTTCTATACCGAGAAGTGGAAGACTTCGCCTTAACAGTAATGGCTACGAGTGGGGTTTTAAGATTGTCTTGATTTAATGACTTGTACTGAGGGTAACTTCTCGGTCATGTGGGTTACTAAAGGCTATTGGATGCCTTGTTATGTTTAACAAGGAGACGTCAAACTTTTGTTTGTTTGTTATAAGTTTAAGTAAATACCCTATACAGTTTTCGTTATTCAAAGATTTTGAATTATATTTTAAAGTTGATGTTGGCAGTTCTGAACATTGTCAAAACGTAACCGAGACCTGGTGACAAATCTTGTTTCTAGTTTTTAAATATGAGACAAAATCTGAGGATTCACTTATGTAACCACGAACCACGAACTATAGTTCGTTTTTCTTTTAATAAAGGATTGTTGAGTTTGCCAAGCCATAATGGTTGCCTTCTACTTTGGGGTTTACAGAAGCCAGACTGTAAGCTTGTGTTTTGATTTCGTTAATGGTACAAACGTTTTAAAAATTTGTTGTAGTAGTTTGATCGTTTTAACAAAACGTTGAGAGGGTTTGACCTCCGCGTTCTAGTTTTGAAGATGAACACTGTAACTTAAAAATCCAGATATGAATGAGTTTTGAAGCTAGGTTTTATAACCCAGACTTATTCATTATGAAGAGAGAAATCTTGATAGTGTAATTGCTGAAATGTTAAGGTGTGAGCTACAGTTTATACAAGAGTATGTAAAATGTGTATTTGGCTATTGTTAGAATGAATCTTTATGAAGCAGAAATAGAACATGAATGCTTGTAATAGACTGATATGAAACTAATTATTAAAACAATTCTAGTTACAATGGAAATTCTCTATGACAAAATGAAAAGTATTTACTTATAACCAATTTTGTATGGAATGAATTTGCAGCTGTTATATTTTTGCAAAATACCTGTACTATGAAAATTTGAAATGTTTAATACTGAATGCATTTGTTTGCTATTTGAATAGGATAGAGATATGAGGAGAATACATGACTGTCAGAAATTAAACTAGATTTATATTTTTGAGATAACAAAGAATCCTATAACATTATCTATAGTTATACAGTAAATTCTTACTCTGTTTAGATATAGGTCAGAAAGGAAAACAAATCACTTACTACAATTATTTATCCAATCAAATGGCAATATGCCTATCTCTAATCTATTATTTAATTTGCTTCTCTATACTGGAGTACGATGCATATAACAGCATGTGGAAAAATATAGAATTGATTTTCTAATCAGATTTTAAACAAGTATATCATTCAGACTTAAACAAAGATCAGAAACAAATTCATTTACAAAACAGAGTTTGATGATTTCACTAAACAGAATTATTAAACTGTAAACAAAATAGGAAACTATAAAACCTGGTTAATCTGTAGGGAAACAAACAGCCCAAGGAACCTGTTCCAGCCAACCAATTCCTGAAGACATCCAAGTTACTTGCCTTAGGACCCTCGAGCCTGTTTACTGAACCACCAGGAGGAAGAAACTTAAAAGTTTAGGATCTCCACTTGCAGTAACAATTGTTGTCAAATCTTTGAAACTAGCAGTCCAAAGGATCTGCACCAGCACCTCTGGTTCTCTTATCAAAATAGTTTATAGACTTACGATTGCACTCACAACTAGCCTCCCTATTCGAATCTCTTAGTAATCACCTGATGCACATGAGGAATATTTCTGCAAAAAATATTGTCTAAGAGCTGTCTGCTAAATTCGAATTTGCCTTATGTAGGTTGCCTAGGCCTTTTCAGTTGTTATTGGGTCATTAAATGAGTTGCCTTCCCACTCCCACCACCTGGGGGATAATGCCACATTTTTAGGGGTAGTTGTCCCATAACCAACAACTATTGGTGAAGTGCAATTGCTGCCATCTGTCCCATACCTTCCAACAGCTTCCATTCCTCCTAGTGGGTCAGTGAACACTCATTTAACAGTCCCCTTAGGTGTTTGTCTCCTACTTAATTTATTTAAATAATAATAATCAGTAATTACATTCATCCTTGATCAAAATTGATCATAATTACAAAACATTGTAATTAAATTTAACATAAAGTATTTTGCTAATAAAATAATAATTTCATAAATTTGGGTAGGTGACACTAGAGGAGTTCAGGGAAATGTGGGAGGAGTTGTTTGTGTTGAACGGGGTTTTAAATATCAGTGACTTCATACCATGGCTCGAATGGCTGGATCTCCAGGGTTACATCAGGGGTATGAAGAAGCTGAGCAAGCGGTTGGATGTTTTCATGGAGGAAGTTTTGGAAGAGCACGGAAAGCTGAAGGAAGGGCGTAAAGAATTATGTCCCAAGGATCCCCAGCTAAATCTGAATCGAACCAAAGTGAAAGCATTCACACAAGCATGCACTTACACCTTTTCTCGTCACCATAATCTTTTATGGCGTTACTAATCTTTTTTAATTCTCTGAACAGTTTGAATTGTCTGTATGGATGACATAATAGCGGACGGCACCGAGAGCTCAACGACGCTCGTAGAGTGGGCGTTTGTCGAGCTCCTCAAAAAAACCAGAAACCTTTGAAAAGGCGATGGAAGAGCTGGACAGAGTTGTGGGCAAAGAGCGGTGTGTGGAGGAGAAAGACATTCCTGGGCTGGAGTATCTTCAGGCGATTGTGAAGGAGATGATGAGGCTCCACCCGATGGCCCCCCTTGCTCGTCCCGCGTCTCTCCACGAAGCCCTGCAACATCGCCAATTATGACAATCCTGCAAACACGAGGTTGTACGTTAACATGTGGACTATCGCCCAAGATGCCGACGTAGGGGAGGAGGCAGCAGGCGGCGGGAGAGAGCAGGAGGAGGAGGAGGAGGAAGCAGGCGGCGGCGGCATGGAGGGAGCTCGCGGGAGAGAGCAGGGGAGGAGGCAGCAGGCGACGGGAGAGAGCAAGGGAGGAGGGAGGAGGAAGCAGGTGGCGGCGGTAGGGAGGGAGCTCGTGGGGAGAAAGCAGGGGAGGAGGGAGCTCGCGGGATAGAGCAGGGGAGGAGCTCGCGGCGAGAGGAGGGAGGAGGCTGCAAGCGGAGGATGGTGCATGCGGCCGAGGGGAGGTGGAGGGAGGCGATGATGTCGCGGGAGAGAGCAGGGCAGGAGCTCGCGCGGAGAGGAGGAAGAGGAGGTCGGTAGGAGGCAGCAGGCGGCGACGGCAGGAGGATGGAGCTCGCGGCGGCAGGAGGATGGAGCTCGCGGCGACAGGAGAAGCATAACCATCCACGTGGCAGGATTCCATTTGCTCTATGAGCAAGGAATCTAGCCGACGTGGAGGTTATGCATCTCCGTGGTGAAATGCCTACGACATAATTAGACCCTCATAGCCCATATAGGAATGCAATGAAGATGAGTTCAAAAAACAAATTTTGAGTTTATTAATAAACCATGATTCAAGTGCCATATCATAAACTCTATAATGACTAGTACATATCATTTTATTGAGAGGTACTTTACAAATTGTGAACTCCATAATGACTTATACATATCATTACTCTTGCATTTGCAAATAGTGTACTTTTTATGAATTCATTTTGGGGGTTTGTTTTTTGGTTGGAGAATAGTAAACCTTCATTGATAACTTCATAATCTTACTTATTATCCTTCATTTTTGGGGGTTGTATTTTGGTGGAGAATAGTAAACCTTCAATTATAGCATAATACAAATATTCAATTTAAATATTTATATATTTAATTTATTTTTTTTCAAATTATATTATATAATTTATATATTATTAATTATTTATATGTAAATTTTTAAAATTCAAATATTTATATATTTCATTTAATTAATTACATATAAAAATATGATGATAAAGAAGTTTGGAGAGGAGCATTCCTAAATTATTATAATTTTGATGAGATAGAAGGTTGCATTGTAACAATTTTTTTGAAATTGAGATCTTATGTGGGTGTACTTAAGGCAATTTAAGAGGAAGTGATTTCCATTCTCAACATTCATAGTCTCATAAATGTGACGAAACATTTCAACCCACGGAGTTTTAGGAAAGGTCCAATGCGATGATGAATCATTTCAACCCACGGAGTTTTAGGAAAGGTCTCTTTCACTATGTAGCTCATGAGAGTTTGTTCTTATTTTAGCTGCGTGGATCTTCTTCTTTAATCTAACCTTAGGTGGGTTTGACTATAATTTAAAGCAATTTTTGTAAGTCTCTGGTCTCCCAAATTGTTTAATTTTATAAATTAAATGCAAAATATTTTAAAATAAATTAGATCATCATAACATCAAAATATAAAATATAAAAGTTATTTTTTTAACCCTTTTCTTAACAACAACTTAACTAATGTATTTGAGCATAACAAAATACGACGACCATGAAATGAATCCCTAGGATACACTTGTTACAATCGAGTTAATCTTGTTGATCCACTCAAGGAAGTCCAAAATCTCAGATACCTCCCAAGGGTATATCCAACAGCTCGCAAGCCACATATACTAGAAACTTGTGACTCAACAGGGGCCGAGACATCCCAAGACCCTTTATCTGCCTACCCTTCAAGCCTTGTCATAAGGGGCCAATGAGCAACCCTACCCCCGACAAATTTTGTGACCTCCACGCAAATAACACATGTTCTTAACCATTAGGCCCACTCAAATGCTCTATTTTTAATGTAAATCTTTTTAAACCTATAACTGTCAATGTTTAAAGGTGTCACCGCATATTATTCCACAGGGCTGGAAGGGCAGGCGGCCTCTAGCAACGCTTGGAGTTTACCACACGCAATGAATATAAACAGATTTCGAAGAATATAACGGATGCCTGGCCAAGCATGAAGACTTAAAAATACACGCGACATTTTACACGTCATTTCCTTTTGATTTTTTTAAGTTTCTGACTTTCTAAGTGGCCGAGTTTATGTTTTCGGTTAAGCAGAGCAATCATGTGGGCACGAGATTTTTCAGTGCATCTCGACGAGGGATGGGTCTTGCGATCGAATCCCGGTGGGGCTCACGTTCGACTCCCGCCGTCAGAAAATTCGACTGTTTATGAGCTGCCATATCGCGACTATTTGAGCTTCTCCGCATTCAATATTTGAACGAATCGGCCTTCAATTTGACGAAAAACTTGCGCAATCTATGCGCCACGGCGTATACGGTACGTTTTGACGGTATTTTCTTTGAAGTGACGGGGTAAGCATCGCCGACGCCAATGGCCATCGATTACTTTACACTCTGCGCCAACCGCGGGGTTTGCTTTTTGACGGTTTTCAAGCTAATACAGAAAGTAAACCAGAAGCTTCGGCCAAAGGTTTGATTTTTTATGATTAATTTTCCCGCAATTTTGGCTCCACGGTCGTTCCCATGATTGCGGGAGTATTTTGGCGGTCAATTAAAGTAGGTGAGCGCTTGAATTGAGCGTTTTTGTGGTTAAATAAATCTTGTGAGTGCTGGAATTGTTAGTATCGCTTTTGCCCGTTGCTCGTCCATGTTCTTGCAGTAGGCCACGCGGCCACTGAGCTTCCAAACACTCATTTCATGTGACTGCTTTTTAATATTAACCATTGCCTTCAAAATTTTCCTCCATTTGTCATAAATGCATGTCCGGCGCACGATCTTTCTCTGTTGACAGGCGTTACGGTAAAATCTTTGAGCAGTTATTGTGGTATTAAGCAACTTTGGTGTAATCATTATCATTAGCAGCCGTTTTCTTGCTGTTCTACTCTAGTTAACTGAAGCGGTTATACTTGAAGCATGGGCTTGGGCTGGTTGCAGAAGGTGCCATGAATATCCACCTGCAGTCATCCTGTGAGTAATCTCTAAATCCTTTAGCAATCACAGAAAACCGTTACAAATTTCTTTATGTTATGACAGCTATAATTAGTTAAATTCATCACAAAAAGCCGTTACGAATTTGTTTCTGCTAGCACAGGTATAATGAGTTAAACTCATCACAAAAACCTATGAATGCAGCCGCGCTTAATAAAATTGTACAGCTAAGTTACAGTTTCAAGATTATTTAAAAGCGTCGCTGACTCGCTAGTATCAATGAATATTTAGGAACCTCCTCCCATGGGAAGCGAATCTTTTGAGTAGAGTGATCTGTTTTAGTTTCAATGAATATTTAGGAACCTCCTCCCATGGGAAGCGAATCTTTTGAGTAGAGTGACCTGTTTAAGTGAAATGTTTGTTTTATGCAAGCCTCACCAGTGAATATTTAAATAGAGATATGTAAAATCAATGGCAAATCATGCTCAGAAACTTGTGCGCTTTGCTGCAGTTCATATCCCTGTAATCCTCAATACTGTTAATTATGTATAAGTCTTTCAAGAAACCATTACTAATGGCCAAAATTAGCTAATAAAAATGGCAGAAAGCCAGAATTTAAGCTGATTACAGGTCAATTCTCTCACTTCTAAACCCTTTTCTCTCTCACTTTTAAACTCTCTTATGAGATTTTTTTTTAATCATGAGAAGAGGAACCTTTTTTTTAATCATGAGAAGAGAAACCTCTCAAGAGTATATCCAACAACTCGCAAACCAAATACAAAAACTTGTAACTCAGCAAGAACCGAGACTCTTTATTCCAGAGTAGAGCCTCTATCCTAGAGGAGAACCTACCCTTCAAGCCTACCAGATATACCTACCTCTTCTGAGCTCCCTTAACATAGTGTTATACTTATCCGTGACATAGTGTTATACTTATCCGTAAGGGGTGTGCAGCTCACGTTTCCAGGTCTCCCCTGTTTCTTGACACTGTCTCTGAGTGCTTTACACATGGTTAAATTATCTTAGAAGCAGTATAACTACCTTTGTCTCACCAGTAGTCCTCGTTGAATTTGTCTCCCTGCGTGCAAAAACAAAGAGGAAACATATGAAACTTGATAATGATTTCAATTCCTAATATATATCTCGAGGGTGTGTTCGTTGTTTTTTAACAGAAGTGACGTATGCCGTATTATGCCTCTTGTAATTCCGTGAGAAATTTGACATTTTTTAGGTTTTCAGGAGTTATTTAAGTGAAAGCGCTTTGCTTAGAAAGAGCGTGATACCTCATAAGTAATCGTCTAAACAGATTTTATTAATGTTGAAGTGAAAGCGCTTAGGCTGAGAAAGACCGTGACACCTGATAAGTAAAAGACAAGATCACAACTATATGCAAATAGAACCACTTTAGTGGGCGTGGATAGTAAATTCCCTATTTACCAAGTTTGAGTTAAAATTTGAATTTGATTTCATATGATACAAAACTTCTAGGTGATGGAATCTCACCCATGCACCAAACACATGTGATGGAATCTCACCCATGCACCAAACAAGATTGGAGATAGAGGAATGGATTTTAAGTTTTTATTCAGAAATTAGGAAGCCAAACTCGCCATCATCCAAAAGAAAGGCGTGAATGAGAGAGTTCCTTCAAATTAGGAATTATTATAGGTTTGGTGAGTTTATTCTTCATATTGAAATTATGCCGAGACATAAAGAGGATTGCAGAGGACATGATCGGGTGGAGAGTAGAGTAAGTCGCCCCATATCAATTTTGTTTCCAGTAATTATGCAGTGGTGTGCCCACAATACTATGATGTTGATCAGAAGTTTGATCGAAATCATTCTCAACAAATCTATCGAGAGGATTCCAATTTTCTCCATTTCGTTTCGATATAGACCAAGAATTTCGAGTTAGTTGAGCTCCATGTGCTATTACTACAATTTTGGTGAATTTCTATGAATCCCTTTCAAACAATATGGTCATACACTATAGGGAATCCGAACTAGGCAAATTAATCACTGAACGAATTTTCCAATTCTTTCACCCCAAAAAAAGCATTGTACCATATATTTTAATGAAAGAATTTGTGAACTTGTTATGCCAAAATTGTATACTATCTTTAAAATCTGATTTCACAATAATGTAACTTGAGAAATTTATTCGGTTTCACTATCTTTGGGAGTTGGTAACATTTATGGAAGGGAGGTTGATCTCCAAAAGTCCTAGATTTGCGGAGAATCTTCGTCCTTGTTTTTATTGTGGGTTTTTTACTATTGGTTTTTATTCATAGGTTTTTACTGCAGGTTTTATTCAGAAGCCCATATCTCACTTATGATCTACTACATCAAGGATTTGTATCAGTGAAGGGATAGAAGCCCATGTATATGATTACCATGGAAGAGCAGTGTAGGAACATGTGTAGAGTTAATCGGGTATACTTGACACAATTTATCCTGGTTCTATGGAAGATCCCGAAGAGATGCTCTAGCATAACATAGTGCCATCGAGCCATTCAATTTGAAGTTGACATACGCTTGGCTTACAGAAGAAGGGTTTAGCTTGGAGTCGAGCTCTAAACCTTCGCCTCATTCACAAGAACAAGATGATGGCAACGATGAAGATGAAGGAAGCCTCTGTCCGCAAGATTCTTGTTGGTGAATATTGTTGTGAATAACACTAATATGACCCATTCTAGGACTCGAATGGCACCATCAACTAGTTCCTAGTCCTAGTTGACTCCTTGGTCGGATCTTAGTTGATCCATCAACTCAGTCGAACCTAAAGATGAGTCGATCCATCGACTTTGTCGAACCTCTGAATCAGTCGATCCATCAACTCAATCGAACCTAAAGATGAGTCGATCCATCGACTTAGTCGAACCTGTGAATCAGTCGATCCATCAACTCAGTTGACTCATGCAATGTTCTGCAAGATTCGTTCATCATACATGCCGGTGACATTTGATGACTTAAAACACATGTCAGTCAACATTTTGAATAGTCAGAAGGCACCGAGACAACACCATCAACATGGCAACAGTGTCTCTTGATCTAGCCGACAGATGGAAAGAAAACAGTTGGTCTCCTCAATCAAGTGTAACTGCTTCTTTGTAACTGAAATGCGGTGGGTAGGCCCACAAGTGTCCCTCGAAATTGTATGTATGCATGTAGCTCGAATATCAAATGGTTCCTTGTTCCTGATTGTATTAAGATGGGTTCTGAAAGAGAAGGATCGATTGGTTCCTTATAGTTCCTTCATTCAACCTTTGTTCATGTAAACGAGTCTTTCGTCTTAGTACACCTTGATACAGGGTTGGCTTACAGATTTAAGAGACTAACATCCCACATATGACTACTCAATACAACCGGAGTTTTCACTCTTGGGGTTTATCCATTATCAATTCTTGACTTGCATTTTCATGTGATTAGTATTGTCTATTGCTTTCAGCCATTTCTGCTTGGTTATTACCTACATTGGTTTCCTTAATCGGTCTAGTGTAATTCACTTCCGCCATAATTGAGCTTGACTCATTCAGTTGACTCTATTGTCCTCCTGTCGACTCCTTGTGTGACATTGATCATTGGTATCAGAGAACTCTAGTATGCTCTAGCCTTGCTTAAACACTACTTGCATAGTGAACAAACTTATGCATGTTTAAACACACTCTAAGACCTGACTATTTGACTTGTCTTTACCTTCGACCTCCGAGTATTTAGTTGCTTGAAACCCTAGACTGAATATGGCAAGTGAAACAAAGGGCAAAACTCCTCGTAGTGAAGTTAAACAACTTATAGAGTAAGCACCGACTCGACATGGAATTGAAATGTATGAGCATTTCAATGAGATCCCTGCTCAACTTACCAGTTCATTGGGATCGACTTCGGTTAGAAACCCAATGAGATCTGCCTTCAATGGGGTTATCCCCTTCAAGGTACAAATGAACTTGGACATACCAAATTTAGAAAGAAATATTGATGCAGAATCTATAAACAATTGGATACAACAATTAGAGTCCTATTTCTGAATGAATAAACTTTTTAAGGATGAGAACGTTACCATTACATCTCTGAAGATGTTGACTTATGTACATTGTTGGTGGGAAAATCTTTCAACTAAACGAGAAGAAGAAGGTCATCCCATCGACACATGGGAAAAATTTGTTGAACATGCGAGGATGAAATTTTATCCACCCAAGTACATAGAGCAACAATATAATAAATGGCAACAATTGATACAATGGAAACATTAGATTGTACAGAGTTATACTGATGAATTCCATCGACTAATGGATTGACTTGGTGTTAGGGAGAAAGAAAAGTTACTTGTCTTGAAGTATATTAGTGGATTATCTCCTTATATGTAAATAGAAATGGAATTCCTCACTATTGGCACTCTCACAGAAGCATTCCATTACGCCATCAAACTTGAGGGGAAAGTGAAGGAAAAAAGACGGTTCTCGACCAAACTGACAAGTTGACCTTTTGACAAGAAACTTCAGTCGACTATTGACTCTGACAAGTCAAAATGGTCTACTCGGACTACTTCACAAAAGCAAGATCATGGTAAGAAACCTTCTAAGAAAGACAAGGGAAAACACAATAAACAACCTCCTGCAGGGAAATGGTGTGATTACCACAGTTAAGCTCAGCATGATGCATCTGAATACAAAGCTCGAAAGAAATTCTTGACATAGATGTCTACCAACAAATCAGGCTCAACCGATAAAGCTATCGTGGAATCAAATCCAAACTCCTCGAGTCTATTGGCATCAACTTCGACAACCCTCGCAACCTCGACGTTTGTCGATGAAGAGGAAAGAGAACGACTATTCCATACACATATATGAGTACAAAATAATATGTTGCATCTTATTATGGACAATGGTAGTCAAAAGAACTTTGTCTCTAAACTTACATTGTGAGGAAATTGGGTCTTGTTACTACTCCAAATCTGCAACCTTACAACATCAGTTGGTTGAAGGATAGACAAGAACTCAGGATAAATGGTAGTGCAAAATTGCCTACTTCATCAAGCCTTCTTAGGATTAGGTGCTCTATGATATAGTTCCACTCTTAGTATTTTATGTATTGTTTGGGAAACCCTACTTATGGGACATACATGGAAAGTATTAGTCCAGACCACATAAAGTGATTGCCAAAATCTAGAATTAGTGGTACAACATTCCTGAACGTTGACCCACGTCGACAATTGAAATGGTTTCAACAAAACAAGCGAAAAAGTTGATCAACCATGCTCATAAATTCATGTCGTTGATGATCAAACCTCAACATTTCAAGAGGATCATAACAACCAATTGACTCCCCATCGATCACAACTCTTGAGAACAACAACAAGTGGACATAGTACTTGAAGAATACGCAGATGTGTTCAAAGATCCAGTCGAGGTACCATTACATTGCCAGGTAAAACACTCCATTTCATATCTTGTTCTTGGTTCTTCATTACCCAATTCATCTATTTACAAAAGGTCTATTTTAGATAATGAAGAAATTTGTAGACAAATTCAAGAATTGATTGACAAAGGGCATATTCGACCCATCTCCTTTCCTTGTGGAAGTCCAGTCCTCCTAGTCCCTAAGAAAGATGGGACATGGCGCATGTGCATTGACTACATGGCTCCCAATAAGATTTTAATAAAGAATCAATATCCTCTTCGTAGAATAGATTATTTGCTTGATTAATCAAAAGATGCTAAATTCTTTATCAAACTTGACCTCAAGTCAAGATATCATCAAATTCCCATAGATTCCTCAAATGTATGGGAGATTGATTTCAAAACTAGGGAAAGTCTATTTGAATGGAAAATGTGTCATTGTTTATTTAGATGATATCTTAATTTTCAGTAGATCATGGGATGGGCATTTTCAACAGCTTCAACAAGTGCTTAACACTCTCAGACAACACAAACTCTGTTTGAAATGGGATAAGTGCTCTTTTCAATGAAGAGTATCAAATACTTGGGCTATGTGATTCACTAAGAAGACGTTTGAGTCGACCCAGAAAATATACAAGTCACCAGGGAATGGCCTGCTCCAAGAAACATTCATGAACTAAGGAGTTTCCTTGGTTTAGAAAATTTCTATCGCATATTCCTATTGGGATTCAACCACGTAGTTTGGCCAATAAATTATTTGACCAGGGGAGGTGGAAATACAATTTTCAAATGGACAACAACACAAGAACAAGCTTTTCACAACTCCAGTGCTCATGCTACTTGATTTGCATTAGCCATTTGAAATCAAGATCGACGCATTGGACTATGCCATGGGTGCTATGATCACTCAAGTAGGTCATTCGGTGGCATTCCATTCATAAACTTTCAATGAAACTGTTTGCAAGTATTCGAATTATGAAAGGGAATTGTATGCCATTGTACAAGCACTTAAGCAACATACATACTACATTATAGGTAAAGAAACGATCATTCATATGGACCATACACCTCTATAGTTCGCTCCTTCACAGTCTAAGTTACATACAATGATACAAATCAAGTGGATTAGTTACCTACAACAATTTTAGTTGGTAATTAACCATTGAAAAGGCAAAGCCAATGCAGCAACTGATTGCCTTAGTTGACCACCAGTGTAATGTCCCCAATTTTGGGTTCCCCTATTTTGCGGTTGGAGATGACTTCTGAGGCTTGTGTTATCCAGGTCAGAGGAGTGTGATTATGTTACTAGAGAGCTCAGAGGGTTTGGAGGGGTTTTAGGGGGTCCAACCTAGTCCATTTACCATTATTCATCATCAGGATCATTTCCGCACAGTTCTTTTTGGGTTTAGTTGCATTCCGATGATTCCTATAAATTGGGAGGATTATTGAGCATAATTTAATTAATTGCACTAAAGATGTTATTAGGAGCATATTATTTGAGGGGACACCTTAGTGTAATAACACGTTGGAACCGCGACGAAAAACTCTAAAGGTTGGGATGATGAGAAAGTGACTTCTAACGTTTAAAAATGTCTTAAAATCAAATTAATCACTTTTCGAGGTTAAAAAGTGATTTAATGAGTAGTATGAAGAAGAACCTTAGAAATTCACTCAAATAATTTAAGTGAATAAGAGAAAATAAAAGAGGGCCTATAAAAGAGAGATGAGAGCTCATTCTCTCGCATATTCATGATTATTTGTCTATTGACTTGGAGAGCTCTTGGAGCCTTTGAGGGTTTGGAGTAAACCTTGGTTTGGATTGGTTTTGGTGGTGAAAGATTCCACCCTAGCTAATCAGTTTTTGGTGGTGAGAGACTTACCCTGGCCATTAAGACAAGAAGGTCATAAAGATCTTCCATTGGATTGTATAGTTGAAGAGGAAGATTATAGCATCTGGCCAAGTGTCGAGAAGAATTGAGAAGGTTGGGAAGGCGTAGAGACAAGAGGTATGAGTTTTCCTTGTGGAGGTTCGAGCCACTAGTTCTAGGTTGAGTGATCTATTTGTGGGACCGTGGCTTTAGTTCTGAAGTTGATTTCTTCTTGGCGGGATCCAATATACTAGAGAGAGGGCATATTGCTCAGTAAGAGGTTGAGTTCATTGTGTGGGACCGTATTCTCATTGTGGGCACCGACTAGTGTTTGTGGACAGAATAGAAGACCATGGTTGGTGTTCTTTGCAAGAAAAGTAAGGTACAACTTCATAAAATCACTCCCATCAAGTGTAATTTTGATGTAGGATGAGCATCATCTTCAGCACAGAGAATATATGAAATCTATGCGCTAGTTTCATTGTCCAAATACTGGTTGGGCTCATTTAGAAGTGAGTGTCATCGTCAACAAGTAGAGAGTAGAGGGTAGAACTGTTGCAGGGTCGCTGGAAAGAGGTGAAGACCATTGGATTGGTTGTTGGGTACTCCCTTGAAGACCATCTCCTATCTATAGTCGTGTACACCAATTATGGGCAACAAACAAGTTATTACAACTCTCAAATATGTCATTTCTAGTTCATTAAAGGAAGATGCCACCTTGAATTCCTTCTTCAGGTTTGCCATCTATTATCAATCTGAGCTATTATAATTGATTTTATGTTGTTATTAATACAATAGTACCTACAACAAGCCTATGGGGGTTTAGATGCAATGTCCTTTGATTTTTTTAAGTGAAATAAAATTTTCTTGGAGCACTTATATCTGGTGTCATATTATCTATATTGATTGGCATACTTTATCCTTCAATGCCTTGCACGTGAAACACACAAACTCAAAATCAACAAACCCATAAATAAACTAGTGTTTGAAAAAATTCATCAACCAAGGAGTGTTAAACATACATCAATAGTAAGAGGAAAAAATTATATCCATATTTGGGTGGGAACATTGCAGTGGTATCAGAGCACCATCATCAAACTGTTTGATGAAAATCCAACCCAAAACACAACAACAATTAAGTAAAAAATCAACCCAAATCTAGTGGGGGTTATTACAACCAGTCACTTCACTTCTTATAGAATTAAGTATGCATGGTTATGACACCATTACTTGGCCTTGACTGTATGAAGAAGACAATGACTTCTACTAAGTGTATCGACAACTCCATATAGGTCGTTGATTTCTCTCGACTACCACTTGAAGGACAATTTTCTTTACAAGCTTAGACAACTTTGTGTACCTCTAGGTGAGCATAGACAAAATCTCAATTGGGACACACACACTACAACAAAACAACATGACATTTTGGAGTGGAAAAGACTCTCACAATAATCCAAAAGTATTTCTATTGGCCTTCACTTAAGAGGGATGTCAACAAGTATATCAAGTCATATGTGGTTTGTGTTATCGCCAAGACACCGATTCAATGATAGGGTTTGTGTACACCCTTTCCCACTCCCATGAGAATCCATTTCCTTAGACTACTTGACTAAATATTCTCTCACCAAAAAACAACATGATGCAATCCTGCCAGTGGTTGACATATTCTCTAAAATTGATATTCTCATTCCTTGCAAGAAGACTACGACAACACAACAATTTGCTTAGCTCTTCTTTGAACACATTTGGAAACACTATGGCTTACCGATTACAATCATGTCCGATAGAGATTCCAAATTTCTCAGCACTTTTTGGAAAACAAATTGGCAGCAACTTGTTGAAATTTGGTTGAGCTTTGATCTTCAATTCTTTTAGATGCAGAGACTTGAAGCAATGAGACAATTCAATCCATGAAATTCATACAACCATAACACAAGATATGCCTTGGGGGAAAATCCTCAAAATTATGAGAACAAAAAACCCAACAATTCTTCTCAGTATATTATAATGGATAACAGAGAATGGCTTTCTTTTACAACATAGCAAATTGCTTTCGAAAGATAAGAGATCACCAAAATTCTTGGTGAAGATACAGAAGCAATAGAGAAGAGAGATTAATCGGATGTGTTCCCAGTACAACAATAATAAGCACAAACAATACCCTGCACAAAGAGAAGCGCCTTGCCTTCAATGGAGAATTGAATTCGCTTCATACTGGATTCAACAATCCTGTATAACATATTTATACATTCTTCTCTTCTATTTTTAACTTCTAACTCCAGGATAAACTTGCCCTCATACTGGATGTATTAATCTTGCATGGAGTGGTGCGCCCCACTTCTCATCAAGTGCTTCATCTCACTGAGATGTCACTTAGGACGAACTCGCCTCTTAACTAAAATCTTTCCCACTTAGTTAGGTGGCTAACTTAAGTGTCGACATGCAAGTGTCACAACTCACGTGTCATCTTTTAGTTTAACATAAGTGTCATCATGCAATAACACTTAGTTAACTAGATCTTCTTTGTTGTCACTTAGTTAACTCTCTTTAACTGAAGTGTCCTCTTTTACTTTAACTAAAGTGTAAATACTTTAGTTAACTAGTCCCTTTTATTTAACGATTAGTTAACTGAAATCTTGTTGATTGATTTACTTGAAGTGACCACTGTGAGTTCTTTAGTTAACTGAGACATATCTTTAACTTATGCTTTTACTGAAGCATTGATACTTAACTAAAGCTTTAATAATTCGAGTTCTCTTTAATTAGTTGAATTGTATGCATGGGCAATTTTGAATTCTCTTGATCTCTATGCTTTATCTTTTATTACTTTATCTCTCATTGCATGGTCAATATGTGCTAACTTTAATTATCCATCACATTACATTATACTAAGAAGAATTATCGGATGCCATGATCATATTATATTATTCCATACCAAATGATCATATGCTAAAGTAATTTACTTTAGAGGTGATCAATCTCTAAAGGAGACTTAATAGCAATATGGTGATCATGGTTAATAATATATCACACAACATTAAATGCTTAAGTAAATCATGACCTTTATATGGAATGTCCACCTCTATATGGGAGGTCCATCTCATGGATACCTTTATACATAAGGTTCACCTCTATATGGGAGGTCCATCTCATGGATACCTTTATATGGAAGGTTCACATGATAATCTTGACTTGATACACACAAGTTCAGAGCCTTGTCCAACGAGACTTTACAACATCATTACTTTGATCAATTACCTCTATACGGGAGGAATAACCTTTACACGAAAGGTAATCAAAGTGCTCACCTCTATACAGGAGGATCAATCTTGGCTACACAAGATTGGTTTGGAGAATGTCTCCTGATGCTGTATATTTAACACAACTTAGCACACAACTATCTATGTATATCGCGTTCCATCCTCAAACCAATGGATAAACAAAAGTTGTGATCACATGGTGGTACAACAGCTCCCATGTACAACCATAAGAATTAAAGAACATGGGATGCTACTCTCCCGTACATCTAGCATAGCTATAATCAAGCACAACACAGTTCAACATGCAAGAGTCCATTTGAACTGTGTTATGAATTTCATCCCTCAGTTCCTATCGACTTAGTCAGTCGACCAACTAGTATGATTGGCACACACCATGAAAAACGAGAAGTCGACAAAGAGCTCAAGTTCAAGGATAGGGTTTGCGAGATTTAAAAACAAGCACATGAGATGTTGCAGCATGTAATGTCCCGATTTTGACCCCATTGCATTAAAATGTAAATGATGTAATATTGTTATTTAATCGTGGTGAGGAGCTCAAGGCCAAGGCCCTACCATCGATTTATTGATGCATATGGTTTACGTGCTAGCTAGGCACATTGGAATTTCAAATATCATGTAAATATGCATTTTAATAAAATACCCACAACTAGCTATGCAATGCAACAAGAGATGGGGGCATGATTTTGCAAGGAATTGGGAGGGAAACATTCAAACCCTTGAACCAATCAAGTCAAGCCAAGTGTCAATGAGAGAACCCATAAAACCCTCAACTACCCATGTTGACTTTTGTACCCAATCATTCATTTCTCCCAAGAGTTGGGTGAAGTAGTTAATCCCTTGGGGAATGGGAGGTATGGTTGTCCAAAATTCGAGTATGGGCAAGCCACCCTTCATGGAAAAACGTGTTTTTCTCCTTGGGCAAGAAAAGAGCCATGAATTGCTCCTCAAGCCATTACCCATCAACTAGTTTTGCCTCTCTCATGTTTTTGGAGCTGCCTGGGTGTTTTCCCTCCATGTTTTTCCTGTGTTTCCTTGTTTTTAGTTGGGAAGAGGGCGTTTTTGGTGTTGTTGAACTTATGGGAAGAAGGGAGCTCGAATTGGGGTTTCATGGGGGCTGTTTGGGCCATTTGAAATGCTCATAACCTGTGGGAGAAATCGGTTTTTCTCCCTGTGGTTGAATTCCCCTTTCCATAGTCCGTTTTGGTGTGCCCACGATTTGGGGAAAACCCATGGCCATTCCGTTTGTAAATCCCATTGTTGGAAATGTGTATCCATGCCCAGTTTTTTAGTTTGTTGTATGTAAGAGTATGTTGGGGTATGGGTTATGGGTATCTATTGATTTGGCTTGAGCTTGAGTGCAAGCATCCAGAAATGAAGAGGGTTCAGATCTAGCCTGATAAATCCAGCTGTGGACTGGCTTGGCTTAGATGAAATTATTATTTGGCTATGTATGAGCTTGAATGTCCCCTTTTCCTTGTAGAAATCGTGCCCAGCTCGGGGGTGGTCTCTGAGTGCAGAAAGAATACAGGCTGGGCAGAGACCTATGGTTGGGTGGAACGTTGCAGCGACATAGCTAGTTGCTTGGGACAATTGCACAATGAAGATGAGTATATTCTTATGCGTATTTAATTATGCAATGTTTTAATTTGATGATTATTTTGATATGCTAGATGAGCATGAAATGTGTGTGGATGATGTTTTATTTCCGTTGTGCATGTTTGTTGAATTGCTTCTGCACACATTTGTTCTAATTCGTATAAATCTAATGAATGGGGCTAATTTTATGTAAAAGCCCAGGAATTGGTATCATGTTCCCTTCCTCGAATTGGGTCCGCGGGAGGGGACGTGACACAGCAAGCTAGTGAGAAAGCAAAGGCCTGACACGATAATCATCATATTCCTCATTCATTTAAAATTGGGGATGAGGTCTAGTTGCATCTCAAGAAATAAAGATTTAGTGGCCTGCACATGAAGTTGAAGCATTTACGATATGGTTCTTAGAACATTCTTGAGAAAATTGGGGAAATTACTTGTAAGCTAAGCATTCCACCATACTCGGGGTTGCATCCAATATTCAATGTGGACTTGCTTTGACCATATTTTCCACCACTATTGGAACATATCAACTTACCTCCAAAAAATCCAAAAGACATCCATCCAAATGTTCAAGATCCCCTTGCCGTCGATGCCATTGTCGGACAACAAGCGCACCACATAAGTACGCAAACAATTCCCTTGTTTCAGGTGGTCGTCGATTCCATTGTCGGACAACTCCTAGCTTAAGGAAAGTGTTATCCTCTCATCAAATTGGAGCACAAGTTTCCTCATCTGCTCAAGCAACCAATGAGGACCATTGCCACTTAAGGGGGAAGGTCTGACCCATTCCAAGACTCGACTGGCGCCAACAACTAGTGCTTAGTCCTATTCAACTCCTTGGTTAGATCTCAGTTGATCCATTGACTTAGTCAAACCTACAGATCAATTAATCTATCGACTTAGTCGAACTTGTGTATTTGTTGATCCATTGACTCAATCGAACCTACAAATCAGTTGATCCATCGACTCAACCAACTCACGCAATATTCTGCAAGATTCGTTCATCATACATGTCCACGCCATTCAATGACTCAAACACATGTCAATTGACATTCTCAACATTCAGAATGCACCAAGATGATGCCATTGATGTGGCAACACTGTCTCTTTATTTAGTCGACAGATGGAAAGATAACAGTTGGTCTCCTCAATCAAGTGTAACTGCTTCTTTGTAACTAAAACGCGGTGAGTAGGCACTCAAGCATCCCTCAAAATTGTATATATGCATGTGAGCCTAAATATGAAAGGGTTCCTTATTCTTAATTGCACTAAGATGGGTCCCGAGAGAGAAGGCTTGATTGGTTTCGTTCGGTTCCTTAATTCAAACTCTACTCACATAAATGAGTCTTTCGACTCAGTACACCTTGACACGGGTTGGATTACAAACTCAAGAGACCAACATCCCACAGATGACTGCTAAATACAACCAGAGTTTTCAGCCTTGGGCTCCGTTATCAATTCCTGATTTGCATTTTCATGTGATTGGTATTGTCTATTGCTTTCAGTAATTTATGCTTGGTTATTACTTACATTGGTTTCCTTAATTAATCTAGTATTATTCACTTCCATCATAACATAGCTTGACTCATTTGATCGACTCTGTTGTCCTCCTATCGACTCCCTGGGCGACACAGATCTTAATCCTTATCAATGTTTACCGACCACGAGTTATATATGATGTGCTAATATAAAACATTTCCTGAAAAACTTAAAGAAATGTTTTGAGAGCTTTTTGGGAGCTTTTGAGTCCCGAAGTTTCAATATGGCTCCCCATGCATCTCATGAGTTTTAATTGGACTCACAAATTGTGAACGACATACCTTTGAATTTTGCATATAAATTTCAATTGGACTCACAAATTGTGAATGACAAACCTTTAAAGTTTGCATATATGGTGAACCACAAGAGATGGACCTTTATGAATTTGTATATATATAGAATATCTTCACAAACTTTGTTATCATTTTTCATTTTGAAATTTGTTTAAGTAATAGGTTAATTAAACATTTGTTGTTTAGTAAAAATTAAATTTATTTACAACTAAAAATATTGACAACCATAATATAAAGTATAAAGAACATGATAAGTTAGTTTAAATAGTTTTGAGTTTCACGTAAGAGTATGCTAATTTTATAGTAAATTGTTTTTTTATATAGAATTATTCATGAATTTGTATATATGGAATATCTTCATAAACTTTGTTATCATTTTTCATTTTGTTTAAGTAATGGTTAATTAAACATTTGTTGTTTAGTAAAAGTTAAATTGATTTACAATAAAAACTATTGACAACTATAAAATAATATATAAAGAATAAAATAAGTTTTGAGTTTCATATAAGAGTATGCTAATTTTATAGTAAATGTTTTTTTATTATTATAAATTTATAAATTGTTGGAATGCGTTTATATATTACATTGGTTTGTGTTTTTGGTTACAACTTTGATAGACTTTGTGGAGATTTTTGGTGGGGACATTCATGAGTGGAGATATTTGGTTGAGACATCTAAGTCCAAGAGCTTCTAGCAAACCAAGAATTGGTATAAAATAATATATAAAGAATAAAATAAGTTTTGAGTTTCATATAAGAGTATGCTAATTTTATAGTAAATGTTTTTTTATTACAAATTTATAAATCGTTGGAATACGTTTATATATTACATTGGTTTGTGTTTTCTTCTCTGGTTACAACTTTGATAGACTTTGTGGAGATTTTTGGTGGGGACATTCATGAGTGGAGATATTTGGTTGAGACATCTAAATCCAAGAGCTTCTAGCCAAACCAAGAATTGGTATAATATATTTAAATATGTTTTCAATTTCTTTTTTTTGGTTTTGTTTCATTCTTGGCATGTAAGGAATTAATATGAGAATCAATGAAAGGCACAATTAGGTGGGATTTTTTATTTTCGATTTGCTTAATGTTAACCATTGATCAAATTTGAAGGGTGGGTCTTAATTTTAATTGGAAGGGCATTTATTCTTGGAGCTTTTCAAAGATGAAGGGAAATATAAATAATTCTACTTCAATTGACAAGTATAAATTAACTAAACTCTTTCCCTAAAAATATATAAAAAAAATATTTACTATCCAATTTTTTACAATCATGAACATATAAGCACTTTGTACTATTTACATGAAAATGACATCTTTTCAATAAAACCTAATTTGAACACATCAATTTGTCATATATATAACATTAATTTTACAATTCATTAAAATAACAACTATTATGCTGTATTTTTCCGGGTTGGAGCATATTTCATTAAATACATAAAAACTACTTAGACCTTGCAATAACCATATTGGGGCATCCACATGATCTTATGGATAGTCTAGGACATTGTAACTAGATATAGTCTTAAAATAAAACTAGAACCATTAGAAAATTACGTATTGTTAATAATGTGCAAAAGGAAGCCACTAAGCAAAGAGAGGCTATAATAAACCTACAACCAAAAAATACATATAAAACCAATCAAAAACTTAATTCATACCAGAGAGAGGGAATCCACTCAATCCCGAGAGATTTAAGAATCATGGGCATTAGGAACCTAAGAAAAAGTAATGCATAGCTCATAAAACATTAAAAAAATCCTCCATACCAAGCAAGTTAGCAATGCTAGCATCAGAGGGGTTGGGGCATCAAATTTTGTTGTTCAACACTTGCCACGATAGCATATAGGTATGGGATGGAGGGGAAATGGAATCAAGCCTAAGTCAACTAGAGCCTTGCAACTCGTTGCATGTTTGAGTCTCGACAATATGCCTTTTAAATTGAACCAAAACACCAAAAGAAGTTTGTTAATGGTTGGATTTGAGAAAATTCTATATGTGAGTAATTAAGAGCTCGAAGCTCTAAAATTTGTTTTTTTTTTTGTACTAGTCCACGATTCAATGAATTCACAGTCACTGACATGAAATTTAAGTTATTTAATGAAAATAATTAATGTATCTACCTCTTTGTCGAAACCATTTTCAATGTTGATGCCACTAACCTCCTTATTGTCTTACCAAAAGGCATGAGAATGAGGAAGAAGACTTAAAATTGTGGACTTCACCTTCAAAGAGTGCCTTACAATCACATTAATAAGGAGTGATAAGAAGATCATGACAATCCAACCTGTCAAATCTTAGTTGATAGTGTCATGATTAAATACTTATATGGTAAATTTAATATAAGACTTACTTATAGTTGTCTCTTACTCTTGCATCTTGACACATTTGATATTTTATGGTTGTCTCTACGTCTTGACCCAATTGATATTATAAGGCGAGGATGTGCATGCATGATAAAGGCTTAGTTATGACTATGAGACGAGGATGTAAGGAGAAGAGGATGTAAAGACATGTAATTTTTATATGTATTTTGGCGGTAAGCACCAAAGGCAAATGTGGTGAGAATAATCCTTAGTTATGACTATGATATGAGGATTTAAAATGAATAGGATGTAAAGACCTGTAATTTTTATACGTAATTTGGTGGCGAGCATCGAAGACAAATGTGGTGAGAAACCACATATGTTTGGAAGGACAGAGGGAGATTACATCATGATCATTCCGCGCATCAAATTGAGACTATTCCTGAGACAATTGTGTTTTAATTTTTTATTAATAACCATTGTGGTGCTTTGGTCCAAATGTTTTTTTGAACTCGTTGTTTCTCCATATCATGTGCCTAGTGCCACTTCTCTATATTAATGCATAAATCGACCTCTACAAGGTTTGTGGTGCTAGCTGCATGCCATTATTTGTAGTGGCATGCCATTGAGTATTGTTTAGAGTTTCCATGAGTATGTGGCATTCATGCAAGAAATGATGTATTGTAGAGGAGGACTCATCAAACCATCCATTTGAATTTCATTTTGATGAAAAACGAGTGGACATTGGTAGCTAGCTTCACATAGGTAGTAGGCACAAAGTTTCAGTTTCGTTTTGGGCCTAGTAGTAGACTAGTAGTGGTTCTCTGTTGTTACAGCTATAGTCGTTGACACATTGTCACACCTTAGATCTCAGCCTGAAGTGACTCGAGAATCAGATTCAAATCCCACTGGCCAGTGCCTCGTAGTCGTCAATCATCACTCTCCATCTCGCATAGCTGAGCACCGAGTGCATGACGTGAGTGAGTGGTTATAATTTATGATATTTACAATAATTTGAATGACGAATCAAATTTTATAGCATAGGAATTTCAACATAGAAATTGAAATTTATATGGATGGGTAGTTTCAAGTGTTGCCCTTCTTTTGAAATGTTGATATCAATTACGTCCTTCTTAATTGGAAGGGTAAAATTAGATTTTAAATTTCTTTTGAAGGGCAATTTTAACTTTACACTTCTAGGAAGGGCTAGAACCCTTTGGAAGGGCTGACAAGGGTTCAAATTTGAACACTGATTACAACCACTAGAGTGATGGTGCCCGTTCATAATATATCGATGCTTAAGATATTTCAAATAGTCCTAAAAAGGACATAATGCCAGCATGTAGAACTTGCCACCATACACCATTGACAATGAACCAAAAAAAACCAATCATCTGAGTGCATCAAATTGAAACTAAAAGGAAAGATAGGAAAAAAGACATACAAAATTTGCCTAAAATGCTTGAGTTTGTCGAAGTCCTTCCAAACATTGATCCCACTTGTGCAACTAGACTCTATATCATTGAAAATAATGACCAAACTGCCATTAAGAATTATGGAATGTGGGATTTGTATTAAAAGGTATGTGAAATTTATATTAGACAATAAGTTAAGTTAATTGCACATCATTTCAATCTTAATGCAACACATCATTTATCCATTTTATGTTAATGCATACTATTTATTACACCAATAGGTGTTTATATCTTAGAATTTGGGGTGGACTATCATCTATGCTTTTCCTAAATTGAAGGAGTTTGGGACAAGTGTACTGTCCATATTGATTTTATGGGCGTCGTTCAAAATTGGAAATGAACCATCATAAAAAAGAAATATAAAAAATAACTGGTAGCTAATGCATGGATAACTTGTTGCTCATGCATGGATAATAGGTAGTTACAAACAACCCATTCAACTAAAGAAGGTAATATGTAGTCGAGACATATACAATAATAGGTGATTACAGCTAAGCATGGAGAACAAGTACCATATAATTTGTTCATGGCAGTTAACTTGTGACCTATCCGTGTTCACAGTCACAAATTAAATGGCTATGCTAGTTATCTATTCATGGGATTAATAATCTCAAAAACTAAATTCCATTTATAATTAACATTCCAATATTCAATTTCACTCTTTCATTTGCTTTCGTGTCCAGAAGGAGGTTGTGAGCTTTTAACAACTAAACGCATTTTATATGCTTGAATCTTTTTGGAACACCAAATTTTTTTCCATTGGTTTATATGCTTAGAATTGATTAAAAAAAATAAAATAAAATATTTAACCTTTTTCTTTCAGCTCTTCTCCCATCCATAGTTCACGGCTTAAAGTGCACTTCACCAGTTTCGAATTGAAACTCTAACAACAATCTATTAATTAATAGAATTGGATACTTCACCAGTTTCGAATTGAAACTCTAACAACAATCTATTAATTAATAGAATTGGATACTATATCGGTTTATTGGTAACAATCAACATAATTATGAAGGATAGATGTACCCATGAGTAGAATTGGGTATATATCATTTTTTAAGTAATAGTCAACGTAGACATAATTACGAAGGATAGATGTACCCACGAGTAGAATTAGGTATATATCATTATTTAATTAATAGTCAGTGTAATTATGAAGGAAATAGATCTAATTAGTTATTTATCTACTCATTGGTAACATATCATTCTTTAGTTATAATCGGCAGATTAGGAAAGGATTAGATCCAATTAGTTCTTTCATTACGCATTAGTAAAATTAGTATATAATTTTCACGGCGAATTTTTTGAAAACCTACAACTGTATATGTTTAAATGTGTAGCCACCACAGGTTTGGAACCCGGGCACGCTGCCTGCAACAATGCTTTTAGTTTACCCCACGCAATAAATATCAATAAATTAGATGAATATAACGGACGCAATAAATATCAATAAATTAGAAGAATATAACGGACGCCTGGCCAGACATGTACACTTCAAATACAAGTGACATTTTAACCGTCATTTCATTTTGATTTTTCTGAAGTTTTTCTCTTTTTGAGTGGCCGAATTATGTTTTCTGTTAAGCAGAGCAGTTATGCTGTCACAAGATTTTCCATTGCTTCCTGAAGAGGGTTTGTACTTTGCGATAGAATCCCAGTGGGGCTCACATTCGAATCTCGGCGCAAGGAAATCCAACTGTTCATGAGCTGCTATATTGCGACTTGCGAGTATTTGAGCTTCTCCGCATTCAATATTTGAACGAATCGGCCTTCAATCTGAAGGAAAGATTTTCCAGGTTCTCTTCGGCGCAAAGTATGCCGCCCGTTTGGACGGCATTTTCTGTAAGCATCGCCATCCATTACTTTTCCCTCTGCGCCTACCGCGGGTTTTGCCTTTGCCGGTTTTCATTCTAATAAAGAAAGTAGACTAGAAGCTTCGGCTTAAGGTTTGAATTTATTTATTAATTTTCGCCCAATTTCGGCTCCACGGTCGTTCACATGATTGCGGGCGCATTTTGGCGGTCAGTTAAAGCTGGTGAGTGCTGGAATTGCGCGTTTGGCGGTCAATTAAAGCTGGTGGTGCTGGAATTGCTCAGTATCGCTTTGCCCGTTGCCCTGTCCATGTCCTGTAGGTCCCGCGGTTGCTGAGCTTCCAACAACTCATTCCATATGACTGCCTTTTAATATTAAACAATACCTAGCGGAAACCGTGTTTACCTCCCAACTTTTTGTCCATTGTCATAAACGCATGTTATGCTAACGATCTTTCTCTGTCTACAGGCGTTGCCGTAAATCTTTGAGCAGTTATTTTGCTCTTCAGTAACGTGTGATAATACTCCTTAGCAGACGTTTTCTTGCTCTTCGGCACTAACTGAGCGGAGCTTGCGCAGGATTTTTTGATGGGCCGAGAAAAGGATGGATAGCTCCGAGAAATCTCTGAAAGAAACTGATAACTGAAGTCTAACTCCGGACGCGGGAAAGCAGATTCAAGATCACAAGTTTTGCTGCTTCAAGAACCAGAAATTGAACAAGCTCAGATGAGTTTCTTGAGTACCTTGGACTTCAGGAGCTGGGTACAGAAGGAGCCATGAATACCCACCTGCAGTCATTCTGTGAGTAAGCTCTATAGCTTTGGCAGTAGTTAGTCACAGAAAGCCATAACGAAATTCTTTATGTTATCACAGCTATAATAAAAAAAGCATATTAATGCAGTCATGTTGAATGCAATCGTACAGCTAAGTTACAGTTACAAGATTCTTTAAAAGATTCGCTAGTTTCAATGAACATTTAGGAACCTCCTCCCATGGGAAGCGAATCGGACAACTCCTTTTGAGTCGAGTAACCTGTTTAAGTGAAATGTTTGTTTTATGTAAGCCTCAGCAGTGAAGATTTAAATAGAGAAATGTAAAATCACTCGCAAATCATGCTCAGAAATTTTTGTGCTTTGCTACAGTTCGTATCCCTGTAATTCTCAATACTGTTAATTTAGGTGTAACTCTTTCAAGAGATCATTAGTAATGGTCAAAATAGCAAATAAAAATGGCAGGAAGCCAGAATTTATGCTGATCACAGGCAAACTCTCTTTCTCTTAAACCCTCTTCTGAGCTCCTTGAGCTTACTGCTATACTTATCCCTAAGGTGTGTGCCGCCCACGTTTCCAGGCCCCCCTGTTGCTTGACACCCTCTATATCTAGAAGTGCTTTACCTGTGGTTAAATTACTTAAAATGCCTTAGTAGCAGTATAGTACCGTTGGCTTACCAGTAGTCCTCATTGAACTTGGTCTCTCTGTGTGCAAAAACAAATTGGAAAAGATGAAATTTAGGCTGATCACAGGTCAACTCTCTTTCTCTATTTCTCTTAAACCCTCTTCTGAGCTCCCTGAACTTACTGTTATACTTATCCCTAAGGGGTGTGCCGCTCACGTTTCCAGGTCCCCCCTGTTTCTTGACACCCTCTATATCTAGAAGTGCTTTACCTGTGGTTAAATTTTTTAAAATGCCTTAGTAGCAGTATAGTACCGTTGGCTTACCAGTAGTCCTCATTGAATTTGGTCTCTCTGTGTGCAAAAACAAATTCGAAAAGATGAAATGCGATCATGATCTTAGTTCCTTATATATCTTCGAGGGTGTGTTTTGTTGTTTCCTGTGCAGAAGTGACGTCTGTTGTATTCTGCCTGTAATTCTAAGAGAAGGAAATTGGCATTTATTAGGTTTTCAGGAGTCATTTAAGTGGAAGGATAGGTGTTGCCTGCCATATCTTCTTGCAAATAGATGTTATTAATCTTTAAGTGTAAGCTCTTTGCTTCGAAAGACGGTGATGCCTCCTCATCAAGTGGAATCGATTATATACAAGTAGAACCAGTTCAGTGGGCATGGATAGTAAATTCAAAAGAGAATTGTATCATATATTTTAATGAACAAACTTAGAACTTGTTATGTCAAAATAGAAGACTATGTTTAAAATCCGGTTTCACGATAATGGAGTTTGGGAAACTTATTCAGTTGTGAACTTGTTATCTCCATCGATCCTAGATTGTGTACGGTTCAGTTTGATTTTATTGCTCCAAAACAAGTGTACAGGTAGTTTGTGGTATTTAACTTTTGGGTTATCGATATTCACCAACCATAAGTTAAGTGGTTATGCTAGTACGAAACATTAAGTTTTATAATCCTTGGGAGTTAGAGAACTGGTTTCAGTCCTTCCCTCAATTAGGGGAGGGGAGTTTTGAAACTTTGTATGAAACATTTTTCAAAAACTTATATGGAACCGTTTACTGAGCTTGGAATGAATGAAACGTTTTCCAAAAAGCATATGGCAAAAAATTATATGGAGCGGGAGGGGAGTTTTGGAACTTTGTATGAAACATTTTTCAAAAACTTATATTGAACCGTTTACTGAGCTTGGAATGAATGAAACGTTTTCCAAAAAGCATAGGGCAAAAAATTATATGGAGCGGTTTACTGAGCACGAATGAAACGTTTTCCAAAAAGCATAGGGAACGGTTTAGTGAGCTTGGCGGAGAGCTTTTGACTCTCATTCCAATTTTGTTCCCATGCGTTTCATGAGTTTCAGCTCAACTGGACTCACAAAATGTGAACAATCAAGGATGAACCCTTTGAATTTGCATATATGGTCACCTATAAAGGATGGACCTGGACCTTTATCGCTACCTTCGATATTCATTTTTTATTTTGAAAATTTTATAAGTAATGGGTTAATTAAATCTTTTCTATGTAGTCTGTTTTCAAAAATTTTATAACAAAAAATGTTAGTAACTATAAAGTATTTAAGAGTATGGCGGTTAGATTAAGTAAGATTAAAGTGTATGGTGGTTAGTTTAAGTGGTTTTGAGTTTTATTTAAAAGTATTGTTGAGGGAAGTTTGCTATAAGATTAAATAGCTTTGAAGTTGCTTGCTTTTATTAATAATAATAATTTCATGCATATTACAATAAAATGGTTTAATCTTAGTTGAAATTTGTTTTATATAACTTTTGAGGATTTAGGTAGATTCATAATTGAGAAAACCCTCTAAAAATATTATGTAGATTCATAATTGAGAAAACCCTCTAAAAGTATTATGTCGATTCATAATTGAGAAAACCCTGGAAGCATTGTTCAAGCATGCATGGATCTTAGATTATGCTAATGCTTGAAAATTTTGAACTATGTAACTGTAAATGTAACTGTAAAGAGAGTTAATTTGGAGAGGGTAAATGTCTTTATATTACAATAACAACCAATATAGTTTTCTTTAATAACTTGACAAACCTTGGAAAAATCAAAATCTTCTAAACTTTAATAACTTAAAAACAACCAATATAAGTAGATTCATAATTGAGAAAACCCTGTAAGCATTGTTCAGGCATGCATGGATCTTAGATTATGGTAATGCTTGAAAATTTTGAACTATGTAACTGTAAAGAGAGTTAATTTGGAGAGGTCAAATGTCTTTATATTACAATAACAATCAATATAGTTTTCTTTAATAACTTGACAAACCTTGGAAAAATTTTCCTTTCTTAACTTAAAAACAACCAATATAATTTTCTTTAATAACTTACAAAAACCTTGGAAAAATCAAAATGTCTTTTAGTTTTATATCCATCCAAAGTCAAGAAAACCAACTTGGAAAGGTCAAATGTCTTTTCTCGTAAGGTTAACCTTATACCCATCAAGAGAAACCAATTTTCTCATTAAACACTTTCCTCACAAAGTTCTACATTCGTTGTGTTGGGTTTGAATCACCAAACAAACTCGATAAATTAATTTTAATATTAGTAAGTATTTTTGGATAATATTAGAGAATTTTAATATTAGTAAGTATATTAATTTTAATACTAGTAAGTATTTTTAGATAATATTAATTTTTTTTAATATTAATAAGTATTTTTAAGGAACATGGGACATCAATAAAGATTTCATTAAGGAAGTAGACCTTAGACTTATTTTAGGATACATCTGTCCATAGGATAGTGTTTTGGGATTTTTTTTTGTGTTGATAGAGATATACTAGTTATTTATAGTCTCAAGTCTCATTATTAGATAATGGTAAGAAATTTATAGTAGTACATTTTGATCTAATTACCATAAAAGTAATATTTATGAAAATGGTATGATGTAAGGTTTTTGTAGGTCAATAAACAATATGGTTTATGTTTTTTTAATAAAACCAAAAAACTATGATTTTTAATAAATTCATATTCATATTAATGTTGTTCGGGTATAATTTTCAATAAATTTAAATGAAACTTTTTTAATATTTAAGATATCAATATCATATTTTGAATATTCTCACTTTCCAAGTTTACATTCCAAACACTTATGCATGCTTATATGTGAGCATAAAGATGAAGATAATCTAAGTTTCGAAATTCACATGAATACATAATAATTAAAACTACTACCACGTGTGTTAAGTGTTATTAAGTGTAATTGCATTTAGGTATTTTTACCACTATAATGAGGGAGTTACATTAGTGTAAAACAAAATCTTTTATACATAATTAACGAATTCACAACTCTATTTACTGGGTTGGCAGGTGCGGGGGGAGTTCTTCTGGACTCCGATGGAAACAGAGTGAAGGATTATGCGTGGGGGATCTGCCAGAAGACTAATAATGCAGCCGAGTGGTTTGCATTGATAAAAGGTCTCGAAATAGCAAAAAACAAACAAGTCAGTGATCTCGTGGTATTTGGGGACTCCTTGTTGGTTATAAGGGAGGCTAGAGGACTTGTCAACAACCACTATAAAGCCACTCTCCCTCTTCACCAGCACTTCAAGTTTGCAGCTACTGGCTTTCACTCTATCTCCTTCCTGCATATCCTAAGGCATAACAATCAAACATCCGATGGAATGGCAAACACCGGAGCAAGATTGGATTGTGGTCATACCATCTCTAATGGCATCCTCAAACTCAACGAATGGGTCCCCTACCCTCCTCCTCCCTTTTCACCACCCTCCTTGGTCCTGTCCTACCCCCCTCATCTCCACATTCTCCAACGGGGGTCGCATTAATTCCCTGTATCTTCTTTGGATTCCAGCTATGCTTCCCCTTGTCCCTTCAGCGCATACAACGACTGCGTCTGACCTCCACCACCTGTCTCGCATGCTCCAGTCTTAAATTCGAGCATTTCCCCAGGCCACCTCTTCCCTATTTCATGCAGGGTGGCGGTCTCATTCTCCATTGTCCCTCTGCGAAATCTCCCCATTCTCTGGGCGCTCTCATCTGTTGGTTTTCGCTTTGTGTCATGGCGGGTATTTGCCATTCTTAGCACTGTAAGGTCTGTGCCTTGGGACCAAGTTCCAGTAGAGGCAAGCAACGCTACGTCAATGAACTTATGCAGAGCAATGAAAGCAATAGAAGGTGAGGGGGCCTAGCCTGCAACGATCCTCGTCAGTTTGAGGATTAGGGTAGTAGAAAGAATTGGAACCCCCTGGAAAATGGAATCAGTACTGGCAATCGGGATGTTATGTACTGCCTCGGCAGTGGGTTTGATGATGACAATAGAAGCAGGAAGCTGCAAAAAACTCCAGAACCTGGACATGATGGCCCTCACCTCCTGGCGTGTAATAGTCCGGATGGCTATGGTAGCAAGAATTGGAAGCAACATTTGGGTTACCAGGGAAACCTGGTTGTTATGGACTCTCCCCATGGGCATGCTAGCCCCTCCCCTGAAGCTCAAACTCAGATTCAAGACCTGGAAGCCCAGGTTCATTGGCTCCGTGGCGATTTAATGGACACCAAGAAGGCGATTTCAAACCTTGCCACCTTCGTGCAGATCTCCAACTCGGAAGTAAGGAACAGCTCTGGAAAGGCGAAAGACTACTTCGAAAAATTAATGGGTAAGCACGATACTTTTTTCAGCTGTCTTCGAATTCTGGAAGCTAAAGTGGACTGCATAAGGGTCAACAATGGTAACAATTTGGTCAACAAGGGAAGCAGCCCCTTTATTATTTTGAATGTGGAGGACGGAAATGCAATCACGGCTCCTACCAGTCACCATCAAGCCAATTGATTTGGCTCTTGCACCTTCAGGCACTTCTCCTTTTTTGGTTTTCTTATGCACCATCGAAGCTCTGTAATAGGTTCATGTTTTGTTTTAGTTTAAGTCCAGACCTTCCTGCTTCTTTTTGTAAATGGTATAGCGCCATTCTTTTTGAAAATCAAAGGCTGAACAATGAGATGTTTGCTACGTCAACTCTGGGTTTACGGGAACAGCCTCCCGGCTATATGTAATATCCTACTTTTTTTTTTTTAATATACAAAACTAGTTATCCGTTTCTGTAAATAAAATAAAAAAAAATTCACAACTCTATTTCTATTCAAATATACACTAATTATACATACTAAAATTTATATTCACTTGAATTAATTAATATATATCGACAAATATATCAACAAATTAAAATTTATATACACTTTACCAAGATTATATTAATATATATTGAAAAATACATTGAGTATTTGTTTTTAATATATTGAAAAACATTGAATATTTTGTACTCTAATTCACAGCTTTGCTTGAGTCCGCTTGTGAATTTTCAGTCCTCATCTTCGTGCCCATATATTTGGTTACATCACTTTCAAATGTCTAAAAGTAATTTTTGGTTACATCATTGGGGTATTTTTATCTCAAATGTTTAAAAGGCTTCTTTTAATGTATTATCATGTAGGGTTGGCTTTTGATTTATCCTTGATGTTTATTTGATTATTGGAATTTTTATCATAAAATTGTTCTTATAGATTTTGGGTCTTTTTGTAAGCTCCAATTGTATTATTTCAAACAAGTAAGTACAATTGTTTCAAAAAGGGATTGCCCCAAGTGAGCCAAGCCAAAAATAAAAAGATTGTTGATCCTTAGAAGTTCTAAATGTCTTAGAGTGTCTGAAATCAAAAAGAAAAAGCATTGCAGTCACTGTAACAAAGCTATCCTTGTAATTATGGTTGTCTACTAAGCTTGGATTATACATAAAATGACTAATAAACAAAAAAACTAAAACCCAAACAAAGAAAGCTAATATGTGTTTTCATCATCAGAATTCGAGACATATGGCACCTCTTGACCATTTGAGGACTTTGGAGTTGATGTAGGACTTGAAGTAAGGGTCGAGGAGAAATCAAGGGTAGTTAGATACATCCCTGTCAATGCCTTGTGTCTATCCATGACCTGCTTGAGCTAGGCTTGGATGTTATCCATTTGAAGCAAGATTTTGTTTCTTTCCTCCTAACTTTCCAACAAAACTCTTCCTAACAGAGATTTAATGAGCTAATAAAGGGTTAGGGTCTTGTAGTATTTGGCCTCCCTCGACTTGGTATGGATCAAGTCTTTGGCCCAATGTTTCATCTCTTTGACAATCTGGTTTGCACTAATTCCCTCCTCCTTAATCTTCACTTGAATTAAAGCTTAGGAGAGCCTGTCTCAGACTTGACCAAGGATCTACTCCAGATAAATGTTGTGAACCTTCCCCACTTCATGTTGAACACAAGTTTGGGGGATTGCCCTTCGGCCACTTCCAGTTCGACGACCTCTGTCTTGATTAACCATAGTCACACAATAATTCTCTTGTTGCTTATGCCTCTGTTGAGTTGTGTCTTTTACCCAGGAACCAATGCAATGGAAAACCTTACGAACCACCTCTACAACAATTTGAGTAGGGAGAAAGACAACCCCCACGACCACACCATGATTAGTTACTGCTAAACAAGGGATGCATTGACAAAAACATTCCCAATCTGGAGATTGAGATGCTTCCATGGAAGGCTATTCTAATCTTCAACCCTAGCTCAGCAAACAGAATGAGGGGATATCAAACTTACCTAGAAAATTGAGGAGTGCTTGAGTCAACTTTTTCCCAAAAGAATGAATTCTTTGCTTTCAAATCACTTGCTGAATCGAGTTCTAGAGCCGCTCTTTCCCATCATTATCCACAATTGTTTCCATTGTGAGATTAAAAGGCCTACATTTTACCACATCCCATAGTCTCGATCGATGCTTGACCATCTCATCGTCCTCCCATTTTTGCCGCCTCCCACGCTCGTTCATTATTTCCCAAGGGGGGGAGGTGTACACCCCCTTTTGTATCCTGTGGCTTTGGGTGTGCCAATTGGATGGCATGCCCGTCGCCATGTTGTGTCCCTGCCACCCCATGTGGGATTGATTTTGGGTCATTTTAACAAAACCCATATTATCTAAATTTAAACAAAGAAGAGTGAATTTGACTATTAAGTTTTTTTACTAGTTTAAAATAATGAAAAAGAAAATTAATAGTTTTTTTTGTTTAAAATGTAGTAAAAATCATTTTGGATTTTTGGAATTGCAAATTGTAAAAATTAATATTGTACAATAGAATATTTAAGGAAGTTGAATCCACTTCCACATTTCAATGATACACATGAAAACATCAAATAATAGGAAAGAAAATTAATAGTTTTTATTTAAAATCTAGTAATAATCATTTTGGATTTTTGGAATTGCAAATTGTAAAAATTAATATTGTACATTAAAATATTTAAAGAAGTTGAATCCACTTTCACATTTCAATGATGACATATGAAAAAATCAAATAATGAAAAAACAAATTAATAATTTTTATTTAAAATCGAGTGAGAACTATTTTAGATTTTTAAAATTGCAAATTATAAAAATTAATATTATACCTTAAAAGATTTAAACTTAAATATTTAAAGAAGTTGAATCCAATTCCACATTTCAATGATGACACATATGAAAAAATCAAATTTGTAAAACGCTTAAGTTAATCTTATTTCACTTATTAATTCGCTAGGATTTCTACACTCCCTATTATTACGTTGTAAGGAGGTTCTCTTAGCATAGCTTATGTTTTGATCCTACTTGTGGAATATTCTCACCCGCTCTTAGCGAAGTTTGTGTTTTGATGCGACATGTGGAATCATTTCGCCTGTCCATATAGTTTGGACAGCCATTGATGATTTCTATGTTGTTGGTCGTGTAGTTTGAATCATCTTATTGTTGATGCTGGAATGTCATGATCTTGCCACGTGGTTTTCATAATGCTTTCCCCTGCAATGTTTTGATAATTTTGGCGGCAAAGCCATGGGTTTCTGTATCGTACGGATAATAACATTATATAACATTATAGTGAGATCTACAAAAGATGGGAGGAGATTATAATTGTAAAAATGATCAGTTTTTAAGGTTATTTATTCAGTCTGTTGTAGGTCATTTAATACGATGGCAACAAACCTGTAAGCTGTACTTGAGATCTAACGACAATAAGCTGAATAATATTCAAATGGCTATGAAGATCAAGTTCTTCGATGCTTTGAAATTAAAATTTGGGAGTTGAAGGATGGAATTCAAGTGAAAATATGAGCCACATTTATGAGCGTGACCCTTCGCCATGACTTCATTGGAATCGAGCTCGGGTTCCCAACTAAAAGGGGCATCGGATGTTAAAGTTGATCTTCAATGAAATGTCTCAAATGACATCTTCATCAAGTTTCCTGAAATAATGAATACAAGTTTAATGGGCATGATGGCTGGGGCGGTCGGCTGTGGCCGTCTCCACCCAGGATCGACCCTGAGACCCCGTCCGATTCGGTGTCCTCACCCACCATTGGGCGCCAGTTTAACTGCATGTGAAAAAAAAAAGTTTAATGGGCATGATCTCCGATTTTTTCAAGGACTAATATATCATTATCTTTATTTAAACGTTTTTATTTTTATTTTTATTTTTACTATTATATACAAATAATTAATTTTAAGTTAATTATGCAAAGTACTTCATTAAAATCGTTGATTTCAGGAAATCGAGATTCTTTTGTTACATTAAATAAATTTCACATCAATTAGTTGGGAAAGATCACACAACCAACCACCAACCAACCGAGAGCCCCACATAAATAATAATTATAGCTTAAGCTCAGCAGTTCACGGTAGTTCAGCAGTCATGAGGTGATTTGTCCATTAAATATTGTAAAAAAAAACCAAATAATCGTTATCATTCTTCCTTGAAAATGTCAAAACGAGAAGTTTCAAATTCCTATCCTGATTTAGACATTGTAAAGAATCGTTGAAAAGGTTTTGCATTAGAGTTTTAGAGGTTACTCCTTCTTAATTATAATGTTGATTTGTGATGTTTACTTGAAGATTTTGAGATTTGTTTATGTTAGTTTTTTTAGTTTCTGAGGTCTTCCACATAGTTTTGTGTTTTATGGAGAAGTAACTTTGTATTTATACTATCTAAATTACTTGACTTTGTAATGTTGATTTTATAAAGTTGTATTAAGTGACTTTTATAAAGTGTTTTTATTTTATTTTATAAAGTGACTTTATTTCATAAAATGCATTTAAGATATTAAGTGAAATAACTTTATTAAAATGTAAGTGATTTATTTTGGAGGGAATGAATCACATTCCTTGATCTTGTTAAGGCAAGATTAGATCTTGATCATTGGATTTAGGGGTTGGGAAGGTGAAAATTCATTTTCTAATTATAAGAGAGAGCCTAGGGTAGTGTGCAAGAAAAAATTTACAAGAGAAATTTCTGAGAGCGTTGAGAGAAGAAAAGTGTTTTTTCCAACAGATTTGGCATATTTCCCAAGAGAGTTGGGGCACGAATCCCAAGACAATTTTTTGTGAGAAAAGGGCTGACTATTTTTCATTAGTAGGGAGACTGCACTGTACTGTTAATCCAAGAGGCCGTACTCTACGGATCTATATAGTATGTACAACATAAGTACACACACGATTTTCGAGGCTGTCCTAGGGCACAAATTTTGAGGTGAAGGTTTTCTGTAGCAGGCAGTTCCGTACATAAGAGGTTTGGCACACTTTTCGAGTTTGTTGTACCTGCTGGGCCATACAGGATGTACAATCACTTTTGGGTACGTTTTTCAAGGCATAAATCTGGGATTGTTTTGGGTGTTTGCAAGTGAGTTTTTAGACTGTCAATTTTGATGCAAAATGGATTATCTTGTTGGGTTTTCCCCTTTGGGGTTTTTCCTGGGCTGGACAACCATAAATCTTGGTGTCTATCTAAGTTATTTACTATTGTTACTAGTGTTTTTTCGTTGCAAATTACACCTAGTATTAGTTGTTCAACTTTCAAGTTACTTGGTAATGCCTGCAAATTATTTACATTTAATGTGAGTGCTTGTATAAGTCTGAAATCTGTTATATGTCGTGTTTGACGAAACTACAGTCCTTTAGTTTCCAATTTTTCAACATTTTAATGAGCGAACCCTAGAATATACCTCATTTTCTTCATCAACCATGATGAAGAAAAGTGGCTAAACCAACAAACAATCAAAATGTTAAAAGCTATTTTGAAACAAATGAAGTCATATCATTTATGTTCACAATTTGTGAAATAGTTAAAAAGGGAGTACCTATGTTTTTTACTTTTGGATATATTTTCGAGTTTGTTTTAATTGGAATTTGGTTGGAAATCTTCAAAAAAATCTTATTCATATATATTAGTGTGGAAATTGCATAATTTGAGTGTTGTATGGGTATTTGAAGGTGCTGAATCCAAATTTAGATTTTACCAATTTTATTTTTTCCGGCATAAACTACTCCCTTATTGTACCTAGGGTAAGCTAGTAGCTCCATAGTTAGTTTAATTATAATATGGGGGACTAATATGGAGGAGGTGTTGTTACTAACATGATTAAAACTAAAAAAAGTTTTGGAAATCATAATACTTAGGTTTTAAAAAGATTTCAATTATGGGTAATTTTTTTTATTCCAGGATTTTTCAAGATTGTCTTTTACCTAGTTTTATTTTAATGTTCATGAGAGTTCTTTCTTATTTTAGCAATATTGTTTCTTTTCTTTAAGAGATAGCTCGAGTGTCTCAAAGAGGAATTTGCCATCTTTTTTTTCCAAAACTGGAAATTTGGAGATGTACAATGGTTTTCAAGGCCAAAATGCTTTCCATCCTTCATTCATCCTGTTTTTAATGCTATAGTATTGGTTAAAGTCAACTCCAAGATACTTGCATTAACTTTCTTTAATTATTATTATCATACACAAAATTAGCATAAATAATCTTCTTGAATTTGAGTATCATAACCTTATCAATGTTTATTAAAATACTAATCATAGAACATAATTTTTTATTAAATTTTAATTGCTTCTCAAAATTAAAAGTTGTGTCTCCAAAACAACATATCATTTTTTACAACCCTCAATATAAAATTTGCAATTTTGAATTTTCAACCAACTCAAATCTTAATACATATAACTAATGCAAATAATATTCAAATCATAAATTTTATTTTGCAAGGTACAATGTCCAAGTATAGAAGAATAAATATATACATTTTAAAAATAATAATTAATACACATAACTAATGTAACTATATTCAAATCATAAATTTTAATTTGCAAAGTACAATGTCCAAATATAGAGGAATAAATATATACATTTTTAAAAACTAATTAATATTTTTTTCCCTGAAAAACAACTCATAACTTTTATTTATGATAAACATAAGTTACATTTTGTATGATCCAAAAGAACTTAAAATGATAACCTCAATATAAACTAACCAACAGTTGTCCTGGAAAACCAACAAAGAATTCTTGAACCCACAACCGTGGAGGACTGTCTAGAACTGCCAATTATGTGTTTGGGCTGATCTTTTTCAATCCAAAAAAGAAATGCTAAAAGCATCGTGGTATAGTTCGTGAAAACCGGTGCCCTCTGTGATCCCAAAGACCTCTGTAGATTAGTGAGAATCCCACAGTCAAATATGGAAGTCCTCAACAACTGAGCCATCTTGCAATTTTTGGATATTCCATTGTCCAGAGTTGAGGGTCAATCCAAGCTTGGATTGTGCGTTAGCTTCTCTATTCCTCTCCCTATATATATGGGAAAATGAAACCTCTTCCATATCCTGCTTCAAGACTCGTATCTCTTCAAGGATAGGGATTAAATCAAGATTAAAGCATGCCTTGTTGCCATTTGTCCAATCAAATACCAACTGAGAGTCACCAAAGACTTGTAATACCTTTAACTCTGCCCTTTTTGCTAGCTTTAGGAGTAAATTTAAAGCTACAAGTTCTGCATAATTGTTAGATCCTACTCCAAGACCAGTTTGAAATATGAGCGAAGACTGTACGCCCACAAATATTAAGCCACATGCACCAGCTTTGCAAGAAATAATGCTGGAGGCGCCATCGAAATGAGCCCAAGGCCTAATTTTGTTTATGTCTTCTGCAATCGGATTCCTGAGCCCTTTAATCTTTTCCTCCTGTGGAAAGTTGGCAAGGATGGCTATTTCCTTCTTGGCAAGTTTCAGATGACCCAGGTTGTTGTCTTAAAAAATAGAGTAATTCCGCGCAATCCAAACTTGCCAGATGATAATAAGTGGCAAACATTTGAAAGCTCTGTATGAGGGCTTTGATAACCACTGCTTTAAGCTATCCTGCATCGAGGTTCCTGACCAAGCCAATCTTGTTTTTAACAGTACCTCCGCTTCTTTCCATACTTGAGTTGTGAAATGGCAAGAGACTGCAAGATGATTATTTGACTCTTCAACGTTTCTGCATATGGTGCATCTACCTGACCCTTCCCATCCACATCTCTGGAGATGATCCCATGTCAATGCTTTATCCCTAAGGAAAAACCACAAAATCTGTTTAGTTTAAGGAAGACACTTAAAACCCCATAAGGGTCTCCACCACCATAAAGAATCTACCACCTCTGCATCCAGCAGGCTCTTATAACCGTGTTTGGACTATAAAGATCATGTGGGTCGTAATTCCATACCAACAAGTCTTCCTGTTCATTTAAGTGGATATGATTGAAAATAAGTTGATTGATATATCCATTCCAGAGCATAGCCTCTTCTCCTTTAAATCCAACTCTATCGACTGGGTTCCATCGTTGTGCGAAAGGAGTTGTTGTCGTGGGATTTGCAACTTGATGCAGTGTGGACAGACCTGTAAGCCTTAGCTGATTGGACGTGGGGAGACTGCAGTGATCCCCTCCAGAGAACCAAGGGTCTTCGCCAATCCTGATACTCTTTCCGTTCCCTATTTTCCAGGATAGGTGATTACTAATTACAGGGAAGGAAAGTATCGTAACCTTCCATGAATTAGCGACATTCGTTGTAGATTTATGATCGTACCTGAACCAGTCGATAAGAGACAGAGGAAAAATATATTTTTGAAGTATGACCTCCCTCCAAAGCCCCGTTCCGGTTATGAGCCTCCAAATTGTCTTTACAGCTAGAGCTTTAGAGAAAAACAACGGGCACTTCAACCTCCCAACTCCTTTGGCTTAGCTAACTCCTGCCATTTAACCCAACCAAACTTCTTATGAACTTTAAATCCCGACCATATGAAATTAAATATAAGCTTTCTCACTGCGTTAAGGACAACTTCTAAAACCAACTTGGCTAGAACTAACGTGCCCACTTTAGAGAGCCACTTAAAAGTCCAGTTTAGAATTTTGTTTTCACATTTTACTAACAACCAATTCTAATTGTTACTAAACAGATTTTAAAAGAATTCCTTTTAAAAACTAATAATATACTAACTAATGTAAATATGTTCAAATCATAAATTTTATTTTGCAAAGTACCATGTCCAAATATAAAAGAATAAATATATAAATTTTTAAAACTAATTAATAAATGATTGCATGAACCATATATTTTTGTCTCATTATTCCAATGAAAATAATGCCATCACAACTAACTTTTCAAACATGTTCTAATTTGTAAATATAATCTTAAAAAATAGAAAACACATTATAACAAATAAGTTTTTATTGTCCAAATATAAAAGAATAAATATATAAATTTTTAAAACTAATTAATAAATGATTGCATGAACCATATATTTTTGTCTTATTATTCCAATGAAAATAATGCCATCACAACTAACTTTTCAAACATGTTCTAATTTGTAAATATAATCTTAAAAAATAGAAAACACATTATAACAAATAAGTTTTTTTCACCGTTTATAAAAAAATAAAAAACACCTTATAATAAAATTGGTAAGTTTGAATTTTCAATTTGCTAAAATCTCAATACGCAAAATTACCAATTAAAAATTGTGGTATAATTTATTTAGTTTTAAAAAATATATAAAAAATATTAATATAATATTTAAAACTTTTATATATATATATATATATCATAAATAATATAATTTAAATATATATATTTTTCTTCCACCAATACACATGTTTCAAATCATGAATTTTTATCTTGTAAAATACAATGTTCAAAACTATATATTTTTAATCTAAACACAATGTTGTAATTTAAAAGAATAAGTATATTTATTTTTTTAAACCATGAATTTTTATCTTGCAAAATACAATGTTCAAAACTATATATATATTTTTAATCTAGATGTAATGTTGTAATCTAAACGAATAAGTATATATATTTTTTAAATCTTGCATGATACAATGTTCAAAACTATATATTTTTAAGCTAGAAGAATAAGTATATATATTTTTTAAAACTATTTTCATATCTAACAATAGGTATATATATCTTTAAAAACAAATCTGAATTGGTTACACAATGTTCAAAACTAAAGTACAAGATATATACATTTTTTATCAAGAAGAATAAATATATATATTTTTTAAAACTATTTTCATATCTAGCAATAGGTATATATATTTTTAAAAACAACTTTTGGTTGCACAATGTTCAAAACTAGAGTACAAGATATATACATTTTTTATCGAGGTATATACATTTAACTATTTTCAAATCTAAGAATAGGTATATATATATTTTGAAATGGTTGCACAATGCTCAAAACTAGAGTACAAGGTCTATACATTTTTAAAACAAATTGGTGAAGTGGTTACATTAACATGATGATTTTTTTTAGGTTAATAAACAAATCGGTGAAGTGGTTACATTAACATGGTTTTTTTTCTTATTATTAATCCTAAATTTATAATTTTAAATTAAATTATTATTATTAATAATAATATTAGTTTTTATTTTTTCCTAAACATTTATGTAATATTTATATTTATAATTTTAAATTAAGTTATTATTTTTATTATTATTATAGTTAACTAGATTTCTTATCATCTCTTTAAACACGGTAATATAATATTAAAAAAGTTTAACACAATGATTAATCACTGTGGCAACCGCCACACTACAATTAAAAAGGTTTTTGCTTTTATTAAATTTATTTTTCTTTATTCTTAAAAAACTAACATAAATTTAAGAATAAAATTGATTTAGAAAATTTTAAAATTATTATTAATAAAAAACTAACATAAATTTAAGAATAAAATTGATTTAAATAAATTAAAAAATTATTTTTACTATAATATTTTACGAATGTACTCATTTCGTTGTGGAAGAAAACACTGGTATTGTGGAGCCTTGGACCTGAACATTTTATGCCATATTGATTCAGCTCGAAACCGTCTCTGAAAAGATATTCCTTTCATAGATATAAACTAATAAAAACGGACAACAACTGTCGATCTTTAAAACTGGGGCCGGCAGCGTAGTCAACCACTACTGGTTTTAGGTACTACCTGGGCCTCGCAGTGATTAGTCTCCGAAATGGGGCTTAACCCCATTCAATGCTTGCCCAGGACTGGAACCCGGTCACGCCGCCATGGAATAAAAGCTTCACGACTAAATAAAACCATATTCAAACGAATACAACTGACGCGTGGCAAGACAGAAAAGCTTAATAGACGCACGCCATTCTGCCTCTTGATTATCTTTGGGTGTCCCAATGGCTGCCTTCGCTTAACTTAACTAACTTTACGCTAACCAGACGAGTTCTTGCTTTACTGGTAAAAGTAAAGTGATTCTGTAGTCACCAGATTTTCCATTGCTTAGCGACGAGGGTTTGGTCGTGCGATCGAATCCAGGCGGGACTCACGTTCAACTCTTGGCAAAAGGGAGAATCCAACTTGTTTCAGAGCAACTATTGCGAGCTGTTTAATCCTGTCGCCCTTCAGCGACTCGGATTCCTTTTTGATAAAAAAGTTGCTCAGGTTCTCTGAGGCGTGAAGTACTCTGCACGTTTGGACGGGCCTTTTGCTTAGGAGTGACGCGGGGTAAGTATCGTTATGTCTTTCCTTGCGCCAACCGCGGACCATGCCTCTTTCAGTATTCAAGATGATTAAACTAGAAGACTCGAAGTTCTGGCTTCTATTTTGATTTTCGAAAAACTTTCGCGCGATGTCGGCCCTGCGGGTGTTTGCAAGAGATTGCGGGACCTTTTTGGTGGTTAGTTAGAGCTGGCAAGTGTCTAAATTGCTTTCTGGCCTTTTGCCTGTTGCGCTGTCCAATTTCATGTGCCAATAATTCAGTCAATTTGACTGATTTTGCTGTATATAATAGTTTAGCTTTCTTAGCGACTAATATTCGCCATTGCCTGATTAACTGATTTTGCTATATATAATAGTTTAGCTTCCTTAGCGAGTAATATTCACCATTGCCTGATTAAAGTGTTTTGTCCTCTTGAATTTGACTCCATAATGGTCCACGCACAATCTTTCTCTCTCTAAAGGCTATTCAGTAAATTTTCTTCTTCTTCTTCTTTCTTTTTTTAATTAGGCGGTTATTTTGCTATTAAGTAATACTCGGCATATTGATTTTTATCAGGAGCAATTGTCTGGCAGCTGTGCGGTAACCGAGGGGGTATTGCTTTGGGGCGGCTTTGAGCAGGATTTTAGAGGGGCCGAGAAATGGATGGTTAGTTCTGAGAAATATGCGAGGGAAGCAGGAATTTTATTGCAAGAAATAGATGGACGGTTAAATGATTGCTCAGATTTTTGCGCCGAGGCAGTAAGATAAATCCAAGATCGCCAGGTTTTCTGCTTCGAGAATGAGCAAGTTTAGAGGAGAACTGTACTAGTTTTTGTAGCTTTTTATGGAAGATGGACTTCAGGAGCTGGTTGCACAAGGTGCCAGGAATATCCAGTTGCAGTCATTATGTGAGTTATCTTTATATTCTTTCACAATAGCTAATCCCAGGAAGCCATTACCAATTTCTTTATGCTAGCACTCGTATAATTAGTTAAATTTGGATGCTTAACTGACTATCTGTTTAGTATATTCTTCTCCATTTTTTTGGCCACGATCTTACCAACGACACTGAAAACTTATCTGACGCTATTGCAATTACAATTTTTGGAAAGCTAATACCATTATCCTCTTTGTCCATCACAAAAAGCTATCAGTGGAATGATTGTAAATGTTATTGCAAAGCTGAGCTACAATTACAAGGTTCTGTGAAAGCCTCGCTAGTGTTATTTTTGCCACAATGTGAAACAATTTGGCAACTTCTTTACCATCTCATCTGCAACCATTTTCTAGTACGCCCAGAATTAATAACAAGTTTACAACGCTTACCTTTAGATTTGCATTTGGTTTTGAATATATTCTTTCCGAACCACTTATCTTCCTTTGGTCTCTGTCACTGTGCTGGTGCGATTATTCGTCTGTTCATCATCAAATTCTCCCCATGTGTTGTTGTTGCTGCAACTACCGAATTATTTCCTGATGCTTCTTTTCCGATTGTTTTTTGGCCTCATTGCCTCACGTGCTAGCTGTTTGTGGGCATTCAGATGATCTATGGCCTTCATTTCCAGTTCCACGTGTAGCAATATATCTTCTTCCTCTAACCAGTAGAGTTTATGCCCTCTACCTTAGAATCTTCCTCGAGTTATACCTCTACCTCTTCCTAGTGCAAGTGCAACACCATCTTCACCACGACCTCCATGCCTCCATTCTTGCCTTATGCTCCACGCACTCACTTTCTCACCTGCCTTCTGTATGTCATCATTTTGACATGCCTCGAGATTCTCCTGCCGATGGAAGCTTTTAGGTTTTTTATTAAGGATATCTATTATCAGCTTCAAGTCCCCTTAGAAAATAAATATTCTTAATCTGACCTGAAGGCCTTCTATGATGCCTAGAACATGGGCCTCAAAGTCAGCCTTATTATTCATCCCTTTCCCAGGAAACTGATAAGAGGTTTTTAGCAATGCCCTTGGTGATCTTAAATACCTTCCTTAACCTGCTAGGCTAGTCTTCCCTTTAGAGGTGTCATCAAAATTGAGTTTCACCCATCCTTCTTAGAGGAGTCCACAACTGTTGACCAGCTATGGCCCTTAACTGCTGTCCTTTATCGGATTGTTTGTTTATGTTTTAGCTCCTTTCTTCTGGCTGTATTCTTTGCGGAGTTTAGTGTGCTAGCCTCATCCTTAGTTTTAGTTTTCTGAAATATTGCACTTTTTTCTGTTCCTTTACAGTTCAACGGATCACCTCCAGGTGATTGGGCAAGGAGGAAGCTATATCGAAACAAAGTTGCATCAGTGGCAGTGATATTGGTGTCGGCTTTGTTCCTTGGTGGGGCATTTGTTAGCGAAAACTATGCAGAAGTATGGTTTTTTTCCTGTTTTTTTCTTGTACATTCCAATTCTTGGTTTAATTGGCGACCACACAAACCATAATTTGAACTGGAATTTCTTCTTGGAAGAATTGCAATGTTGTGTTGTATTTCTAGTTATAGCCTTATGCTCTGGAGCCCTTTGGTATATGTGATTGACTTAACATAATGAGCATTCAATTCAGATTCTAACAAATGATAACAATGATAATGGAAATATGTGCAGACAGTATCTAGGTGGGGTGCCCCATATGCTTTACAGGCCTCCACCTCGAAGGAATGCGAGGTTTGATATGTTATGACTCACTCTACTTGTAGTTTCGAAGATTTACATTTTCTTCGATGATACTTTTCAATTTTGCTTTTCTTGCTCGAAAGGGTCGTTGATTGAAATCAATATCCACTTTGTTTTTACAGTTTTGTATAGATGTTTTACACTGCATTTCCATTTTTCATTGATAAGTGTCTACTACATTAGCAACAGAAAAAATATATTTTGTGCCCTTTCTTTTATGCAATTGGAATCACTTCAAAACCTGCACCAGCATTCTTATTTTATTGAGTCTTGTCAAGAAGGAGAGTAGCTTAGGACAGGAAGAGATAATTGATTAAGCAGGTGATGGGTTGCTTGATGCAAGTTTTCTCTGATTTTAATGGGTTTTTGCTTTACAGTGATTTTTTAAAGTCCTGTTGTTTTTTATTCTATAGAAGGAACCTGAAAAGCAGGAGCATGAAAGGCATCATCCTCATGGTAGTGAGCCATTGCCAAGAGGGATAGTGCAGGAAACATCAGACTTGGAGATGCGACCGCTATGGGGTGTTTCAAAAAAGGTCAATTAAACTTTCCTGAACATATGCAATTTACTAAATATTAGACACATGTATTTCTTGACAGGGTAAAATTTAAACACATCAGTTGGAATTGTGGTATCTCTCCTTGATCTAGTGGTATCTTGTGCAGCCATGGAGATTTTATAGCTTTGTGAATGTGAATCTGCAAAGCATACACGTTGACCTATGCTCATAGAGATGTACATAGATATGATAGAGAAATGAAATGATATGGAAATATATTAATATCCACTCGTGACAAGAGGAAGGTCAATGGGACTCAAGAGTATGGTCTGTACAAATAGGAAAATAAAGACTGCTCAGTGCATTTACTAGAAAAATAGCAAATCTAAGCTTCCAGATATGCAGGGACATAAAATAGGAAAAAAATAGAAGGGTTTAAGTTACCAATGTAAGAAACACTGTACAATGTATAAAAGAATAGCCAGGATGAATAGGAACACAATGAAGAAAGGGGACTAATCTTAGTTTGAGTCACATGAAGAGTCAGTAATTTTGTTAATCACAGTAAAACCCTCAATGCTGAGCCTGATGATGTTGTTGGGAGTGTGCCAGGATGAGGAGGTGGCTGGACTAACTGGAGGGTTTGTAAGGAACCCATTGCAACAGCTTTCCTACCATCCAAGGTCAACATATTTGTGGAGGGAAGAACCTCACATGAAGTTATTGCCTCTGGCCTAGACTGGATGTGGAGGCGAGTTGTTGGAGCTCCATGACGAACTGTGGAACTCTAGTAGCTTAATTGTACAAAAGAACTTTATTGTATTTATTGAAGTATTAGCATGTTTAGAACAGCTTGAAGCCTTATTTTCCACCGCTAGCTCTCTCGGGGTAGGAGAGCTTCTGTCCATAGTAATGAACTAGGATGACTATCACTAGGAGAAATATCAATAAAGTTATAAACCTGGCAATTATTTTACACAAGTATCTTTCAACCAAATTATATTGCAGCACATGAGAATTTTTTAATAGACATTTAGTTTGTGTGTTAACCTTGTAGCTCATTTCTTCATATGTAAGTACTGCCAATCTAGTTTATGTGGTTCCCTCATCTTAGAGGCTTATCTTTTCAATATATAATTGACATCATTTTCTGGCTGTCTCACCGACATAGTTTTCGATGCTCTAACCTATCAACAATTAAAAATTCAAATAGATCATGGCTAACTTCAATAATTATTAATTTCACCTTGATATGCAAATCCCTGATGCAACTGATTAATACCCTGTTTTCAAAATAGGCATTCATGGCATTGAGTCTGAGAAACATGAGCGTTCTGTAGCCCTGTTTCCATAACAGTCACACTATCTTAACTTTGTGGCATTCATCCCTTTATGTCATCATGCTTTCTGAATCTAGTTTCTGGCCATAAGTCACAAATATAATTGTGAACGCATAAATTTGTAAATAAAAAACTACAAATATGAATGCTGAAACACAACTAGGCAATTTCATGTGCTGAGTCTGGGTATTCTTGGTAAAACTCAAGGATAAATACCTTGAAATCTGTGAACTGCTAAATTAACTGCAGCAATGAATGACATGTAGATACATGATATAATAAAAGATGTTGAGAATTGCCTCTAAAGTATTTCAGCCGACTTGCAAGCCATGGCTTTCAGGCTATTCAACAATAGTACATGTTGCCAAATTCTTTGAGCTGATCTCGTTCAAAGCATCTTGTAGAGGCCTGAGTATAATACTATGGAGCTCAATCTTGTTATTCCGAATCTTCTTCACCTGACGCCCCAAAGCACATTTCATCAAAAGTTTCATTGCCATGCACTCGGCATAGTTGTTTGAACCTTGAAGTTTGAACCAGCACCTAATCCTGCTTTAAACTTTATAAAATGTACGTCAGACAGAAATAAAACACCATTAGTGCTGCTAAAATCTCTCTAAGCACCATCAAAATATGGCCAAGCCATGGATTTGTCAACAGTAACATCAGAAATCTGCCTGGGAATTGAGACAGAATCCTGAGTTGAAAACTTCTGTGCTAATACATGTATATGTGCTTAAGTCTAAAAAAAACGGAGATATTTATCTACAAAGAGAGAGTTCCTGGCCAGCCATATTCCCCGCAGAACCAGATATGGAATGCCCCTGAATTTATTAAGTTCACGCTTCTTACAGAAATGACGAAAACACTATGCAATCGATGAACCATGCCATATATGCACACTGCCAACAATCTTCTAACTTCTTTCCACGAATCCTTAGCATATGAATTCTATGAATAAATGATTATTTGTTTTGTCACTTTTTCTGCATAAAAAACAATATTGTATGGATATTTCTAAATGGGATTTTGGGGATTCTCTAAGATTCTTCTACAATCCAGACAAAAATCAAAGGAAGAAGCCCCATAAATTGTCAGAAGTGACATGTCCTTCGATTAATGGTCATGCAGAGAGAGAGAGAGAGAGAGTGCCTGAAATTAAACCCCAATTACTCTCTTTCCATAAATTCTGGATAGTTTCTTCATTAGTAATTGAATTTTTTGTCATAAATATAATTCATGATTATCATTTTTGTTTGTCCCTTTGCTGTGTGTACAGTCACGAGTAAAGAGTCCACAGAACTTGCTTGCCATTGCAGTTGGAATAAAACAGAAGGAGAATGTAAATCAGATTGTTCAGAAGGTGTGTTGCTGCATGTGTTAGTTAGTTAGTTATCAACGTGTTACATTTTCTTTCTAGACTAACTGATGGTGGTATTACATGGGAATTTATTTTCCAGTTTCCTTCAAAGAACTTCACAGTGATGCTGTTCCATTATGACGGGGTCACAGATAAATGGAGTGATTTGGAATGGAGCAATAGAGCTATTCACGTAGTGGCAATCAATCAAACCAAGTGGTAATGATACTGTTAAATCTATTTCTCTCCTTGATGGATATTTGCAGCAAAATCTTTCATGTTAAGTCAACAGATTACTACTCGTGTAGGTGGTTTGCAAAGCGTTTCCTGCATCCAGATATAGTTGCTGACTACAAGTACATTTTCCTTTGGGATGAGGATCTTGGAGTTGACAATTTCCATGCAAACCGGTATGTAGTACCCCTTTTTTTTGGTGTAATTAAGTACCCATGGGGATTTGAACTTGTGACCTTCCATTTACAACTTCTCAACTCAATTGCTCATTACCAATTGCTCTATCCCCCATGGGCTGTATGTAGTACCCCTTTATCTAAATCCCTGATTTTGTATTTTTATAGTCCTGAGCAAAACAAAGTTTGGCTTTATTATATGAATATTATTGAGCGTGTTAATTGATCCAGATGAAAGAAAATAAAAGGAATCTATAGTGAGTCATATCTACTCTCTGTCTAGCTTGTGCCTCTGTTCCTGCCATAACTGGTATACTTGTGAACAGTGCTACCCCACCAGTACATTCCATGCAGAAAAAACATCTGTAACTTTCTGAATTCACAATGGGATTTCTTATGTTTCCATCAAAGTTACCAGTCTTGGAATTAGGAAAAACTTGGCAAGGAAGAAGAGCCAAGAGTTGGACTTGGTTCGGGAAAAAATCGGAAAAAACTCGGCTAGTACAAAAATATGAAGATATACACATTTTTTGGTGAAAAAAAAACATCTAGTGAATATTTTGATCTTTTTTATGGGGTCTGTTCACACAAGAAATTTTCCCAGGAGAGGTAAAATTAACCATAAAAAACGGACCAAAATTGGGCTAAAGGAGGGTTTTTATAGGCTGTTAGATGAGTTTAACTCAGTCAATCAAGTCATACTCTTACTCATGAGTCTTGAGTCAAACTTGTGGTGGCTGTGTCAAACTTGGTCAATGGGCAAGTTTGACTCAAATGAGTAGGAAAAACTTGTTTACCTGGCAATTTGTTTCAAGCTTGGATGATCGTGGATTTGAGTAATGATTCTGGTAACACTAGTACCCATTGAGTAGCATGTAGGCATTTCCACACTATCCCATTCCTTTATTTTCTGTACTTCCTTTGCTTTATATATTTGATCAAGTTAAATAAAGTGTACTAATCCTTACCTGAAGCTGAAGGGTGGTATTTTTTCATAAAAAGTTTGGAGAGAGGAGGAATGACTATGTCTTAAATCTTTTCCTCTCGTTTTGTCTTGAAAACATAGTTATTGAAACTAGACCGGTGATTGAACCGGCCGATTCCAGGAACCAGAGAAAAACTGGAAAAAAACTGGATCACAAAACTGGTCAACCAAATTATACATAAAATATTCAAATTCTGAATATATATATATATATATATATATATATATATTCATGTGCATCCATGAGAATTCAAACCTACGCTGCTGGGAATCGCTCTGCACCCCCTTGAATCGATCCCAATTCGCGATCCGGAAAGAATCGATTCCGGAATCGTGATTCCTCATTGACTCCACCTGGAATCGATTTTGTAATTCGTGCTCCCTTCATGAAAAAACGATCCCTGGTTTTTTAGGGATCGATGAGGAATCGATCTGGAATCTACAATTCTGGATCGATTTCTCATTGATCCTTGATCGATTCCGAGCTTAAAAATCGAACCCGAAATCGATCCCACGAGTTACGATTCCTCATCAATCCCTGATCGATTCCGAGCTTAAAAATCGAATCCGAAATCGATCCCGCGAGTTTGGCGGACTCAACCAAAAAAATTTCGATTTTTGCTTTTCTTTTGGATGGGCTAGGGTTAGTTTGGGCCAATAAAGGGTGTTGGAGTCTATTTGGACTCATTCCATTACTCATTTCATTGATTGGGAAGAGCTTTGAGCTTTGAGTGAGTTTGCTAGTTGTTTGAGAGCTTTGAACTTTGAGTGGGAGATTGAAGGGGAGAGCTTGCAAGGGAGATTGAAGCTTCCATAGAGACATTCAACCACCATTGAAGAGCTAAAAGGTAGGCTCTAAAACCTCAATCTTTGTTTGTTTTTGAATTTTTTTTTCACAATGTTAAAAAATGTAAACCTTGCAATGTTCTCTTCTCCTACTCTTTCCAATATCTTCTTCTCCATCATTCTTTTGCAGGCTACAAGTGACTCTCATCTTGAATCAAGAAACATGATGGGTATGTGGTTTTGGTTTTTCATTCCACTTCTTCTCATTATGATGGTGTTGGGAAGTAGATATGGTGGTGGTAGTGATGAGGGGGAAGAGGTAGAGAGTGATGCATACCAAGGAGAAGAGGAGGAAGGGGAAGAGGGTGATGATGATGAGAATGAGGGTGACGTGGGGCAAAAACAAAAAGACACAACACCTTTGTGGAAGTATGTGACAAGGCTTGGGTGAGGGAGAGGGCGTGGAACCACAAAGTTTATATGCCCCCATTGTACTAAAACTTACACAGGTTCATATACCCGGGTGAGAAAGCATTTGTGTGGGGTTATGCCATGCGATGAAGGTAAGTCTCATGGAGTCAAAACTTGTGACAAAGTGGGAGCTAAAGAGAGAAGCAAATACAAGATGGAAGAAGAGGCCGCTCAAAACAACTCCAAGAGATCAAGGGTTGAATTTGAATCCTCACAAAGAATGTTTGGTAGTGGAGCTGGATCATCATCGACTCGATCGGGACCCTCATCTCCCCATGGAATCTCGACTATGCGAAGAACATTATCCGATTTCCTTGACACAAGTTGTAGAGATGATGTGGATTCAAAAGTTTATAGGTTTCTCTATGCATGTGGTGTGCCATTCAATGTTCTTCGCTCACCCTATTGGCATGAAATGGTACAAGCCATCAATGGTGCCCCTCAAGGATACAGAAGCCCTGGGTATGACAAAGCTAGAACCGTGGGACTTGAGAGGGAAAGAGCCAAAATCAATGGTGCTCTTGGAAAGTTCACAAATGATTGGTCCAACTATGGGGTATCCATTGTATCTGATGGGTGGACAAATGTTAAAGGAAAGCCATTGATAAATATTCTTGGCATTTCTGCTAGCGGTGCGGTCTTCCTTTCGGCCATGACTACTTAGATCGCTACAAGACCGGTATTAATATTGCACAACCTTTACTTAAACCCATTCAGGAGATTGGGCCATATAATGTCATTCAAGTCATCACTGATAATGCTGCTAATTGTAAGGCAGCAGGAGCAATCATTGAGGATAAGTATCCCAATATATTTTGGTCAGGGTGTTTGGTTCACACATTGAACCTTTTGATGTATGATATTGTTAAGATGAAGGACCCTAATTGCCGATGGATTGGTGCCTTGTACAAGAGAGGTAAGAAAATGATCAAATTTATTACCAATCATAGCATGGCCCACCACATTTTTCGCAATCACTCTAAGTTGGAGCTATTGAAGATTGCAAAGACTAGATTTGCTAGCTACTACCTCACCTTCAGGAGGCTTTTGAAGGTAAGAGAGGCATTGGCTAGTATGGTCTCAAGTGATCCATGGCAGGAATTGAAAGACAGAGCTGCAAGCGCATCAGATAGAAATGACTTTCAGGAGGTGGAGGACACCGTTCTTGAAGGTCATTTATGGTCACAAGTCAGGTATGTTCTGCGGTTCACCAAGCCAGTTTATAACATGATTCGTTTTGCAGATACAGATCAGCTGGTGATTGAGGAGGTATATGAGCAGATGGATAACATGCTTGGTCAAATCAAAGACATTGTCGAGCAAAGAGATGCAATCTTGTATGAGCATATTCATAAACATGTGGTCAAAAGGTGGGATAATCTAAATGTTCCACTCCATGCCCTTGCATATGTCCTCACCCCAAAATACTATTCTCCAATTTGGTTGGCCCAACCTGCACCTAGGGGTGGAGTTAGGAAAAAACCCCACACAGATCCAGAGGTGCAAGCTGGGTATATGCATGCATTAGACAAGTTGGTCCCTGATGAGGATGAGTGTGCTCAAGTACAGAGTGAATTGAGCGAATACATTAGTGAGCATGGAGCCTTTGGTTCCCTGTATGCAACCAAAGATCGAGACAGATTGGATCCTATCCGTTGGTGGAACATGCATGGCTCTGGAGCCACATATTTTCCTAAATTGGCGATGAGGGTGCTATCATAGGTTGTTAATAGCTCTTCTGCAGAGAGGTGTTGGAGCACCTACATTTTCATCCATAGTGTAAAGAGAAATAGTCTGAATGTAGATCGTGCAGAAAGCTTGGTTTATGTGCACTACAACTTGAGGTTGTTGTCCCATTATTGTGAGGCGGCCAAGAATGATAGAACATTTGTGACTTGGGACAACAATCCAGAGGAGGCTAATGTGGAGGATGGAGCCATAGCATTAGAGCGCTTGGAGGCTGAACTATTGGGTGATCATGATGATCCAATTCAGACTACAGGTACCCATACAGAGATGCCACCCCCAAGCAGAAGCAACTTTCCGGATGCAGGAGTTTTTCCTTTAGCTTCACAACGTCCAAGTTCAGCCCGTGGGGGCCATTCATCTTCTTCTCATGTTCCACGATCACTTCCACTAGCACCTATTCCACCTAGACCACAAGAAAAGAAATTGGAAGTTTCTCGTGGCAAGCGGAAAGCTTAGTAGATAGTATCATAGATTCATAGTACTTTGTATTTTGGCCTATTTTGTGAACATTATGGCCTAGTTTGATGGCAAATATTATATGTTGAAATTTGAAGGTTCATGTTGTTGATGATTGATGATTGATGATTTGATGATGATCAATTAATGACAATGTTATAAGTTATAGCTCCTAGATGATTAATGTTATATCAATGTGTACTAAATGGTTATATGAATATCTAGATTCTATGTTTTCATGTTTTCTATAGCTAATTTGGCATAATACATGTTTTTTTTAATTTATATGCATCAAAATATATTAAAATATATATTATATAAAAAACGCTTCCGAAATGGAAGCTTTTGAAAATTTCGCTTTTCACTCCCGCTCTCGGCTTCGCTCCCTGCTCCCAATAGCGTAGATTCAAACCATTATACAGAAATATGCAACATCTCTCATGTATATAGCAAGTAAGACTGCATACAACCAAAATAGCACCGAGTGCAATCCATATATGTACCAAAGTACATCAATAAATAGGCTATAAACTAGGGAATCTTCAAAAACTAGTTTTGCGGCCACCATCAATATGAAATCAGAACCCACCAACATCAAGGTTCGTACATGTTCTGCAATATCACTAGTAAATACCCCCCAGCATGAAAAGTCCTTAGTGTTAGTTGAGTTCCTGGTTCCCCAATGGATTGGTCTGCAATAATACCTACTGCTTCTCCCAATTTGATCAAGTGACTGTGAGTAGTACTTTGACCATAACATAATTGACAAATCCGAGATATACTCATGCAAGTAAAGGGGGTTCGTATACATATTGGTTGTGTTCGAGGGTTTATTAATTGATTGAGAGTGGTTGATGTGCTTGATTAAATGCCAATCCCATACCCTCATGCATGATAGAATCCAGTGGCAACATTGCAATCCTGAAATCTTGAAAACTGTTAAGCATGTTGAATTTTGAATGGGATAAAAAAATCTACTTTTTGCATTGGAAATCTGATGAGGTTGGAACCACTCCCAAACATCCTGAAACAATTAATGGTCACATTAAAAATTTAATTAAAAGGATAGAAAATGAATTTAATGTTACCATTTAATATTGCCGATGATTACTAGGTCTAGGGTTTACCTTATTTTCTTCTTTTTAAATTTTGTGCTCTGAACCTTTGCATATGGCTCCCTAACAAACCGGCTGGTTTGAGGCACTGGTTCGGACCGGAAAACCTTCTGAACTGGTCGGACCAGACAGTTTTGCCCAAACCAGTTCGATTTTGATAACACAAATAGTGAATTGAAGAAGAAATCAGAATCTACTAGGTTTTACTTGTAAAATAGCAAAATCCCCTGCAATGATTCTTGCTGCTATCTGAAAACTCTTATCAGGAGGCCCTGTGGCAGTTGCTTGAGGTAAATTTTATCTTCATAATTGCCATCCAAGACCTTACATTGATTTTAGGTTCTTGGGAAAGAAAAGTTGCAAGCAACTTATTTTGCATATGTGTTGGATATTACAACTCTGACATAATTAACTTGCATGCGAGTAAGTAAGGTCTTTCTTCCGTGCTTCATAACCCATCGATAGTCTGCTCTCTGTTCCCTTCAAGATGCTTATTTACTTGACAGTTAGCTTGTTTTTTTCTCCTAAATTTCCAAAATATTTCTCACTTCCAAGTACCTTTTAGCATAAAGGACAATGTTTTAATGTGAGTTTGGTCTTTATGGGAACCGTTCTAGAGGTATTGATTTCAATTCTCAAATGATCCAGGTGTTGTATCAAGGAAAGAAATTTAACTTATTGGTTTGCAAATTGGTTTTAGACCACTGGCACTGGAGCCTTTTTGTTAACCTTCATGAACCTCTTCATATCCTAGGGTCTTTCCCAATTCTTTGAAGCTCATCTAGAAGCATCTTTGTGATTTGTCCAAATCATCAACTTACTTAGTTGACAATTGAATACTTGTGTTTGATTGTTGTTTTCTATTTTGTTGTGTTTAATGTCCATCCAAATATCAAATCATTGGTTTAAATTTTATTGGACTAAGAAGTTAGAAGAAAATGGCAAGTTGGTTTATTTTTGGACAATACCTCAATGGTGTGTTATCAGCCAGAAATACCTCCACTGACTGGAGCCAAAGTTATCTGGATAAGTTCAAGGAAAGTGCCATTGTCACCTCACACAATCCTTCTCACTTCAAGTTAGTGCTTGATAACCTCAGGGGGTATCCCTAGATGGTTTGAGACGTTGATCACAAACTACTGGGATATGATATCGCAAATTTGCAACAGAACCTCAAGGATCTGTACTATAATACCTAAAAATCTGCATTCTAGTTTTCAAATCAGCAAGTGTTAGCTTTGAATTTATGATTATGTAAGTGAAAAAAGGTCAAAATCTTCATAAATTCTTGTTAATATCCTCATGTCTCTGCAATTAAAGTTGCAGAATACCAAATTAAATTGGTAGAAATGCAAATAAATTACCCTAAATCAATGTTTTACTGCTAAAATAAAGCATTTCCTTAACAAATATGCAGTTAAGTTCGAAAAAAGCAATAATATTTGTCGTTTGACGTATTTTTGCCTTAAAATGCTTATACAAACTAGTACTTTTAAGATGATTTATGCCTTGTCCTTGGAAAAGGGAGTGGATGTTAAAAAAAACATAGGCAAATGATGCTATTTAAATCTCACAAGTTCATGTGCATGAGAAGGAAATATTCAAGCATGCAAGAGCTATGTTAGATATATAGAATTCTTACACACAAGTCTGTTCATATTGGTTGCCAAAGTATGCTAATCTATGAAATAGGATATGCTCCTTAGGGATTGTGTCTGTGTATCTTGTGCGTTGAGCATCTGACACGGTAGGACACATGTTGGACACGAATTTGACTTGTGTCCTAAAAGAGGACATTTGTCAAACATGTGTCTGACACATGCCCTAGCATCGTCACGATGTGTCGGACACATGCTCCTTAGGGCTTGTGTCTGTTTTCTTAACTATCCAACATTGTGTAGGTGAAAGGGAAAAATACATTTGAAGGGATTATGGGTTATTTGAAGGCATTTTAACTTCCTAGATTTATACCATGGTGGTCAACTGGGTAGGTCAACTTGCGGGAGGCATAACTTCCTCATATGGACTCTGATTGAAGCAATTCTTGGATCGTTGGAAAGGTTTCGGAGTGTAGAATAGCCTCTAGGGGCATGGCGCAAACGATAATCTTTTGACCCCAAAAAACATCGTTTAAGCCCTCAAACAAGCCTTGAAAGGTTTTGGACCCCAAATTTGCAAAGTAAGACTTGCCCCTAAAATGGGCCCTGCAAGCCAATTCATCCATTCTTTCCACCCATAAAGCACCAAAATAGATGACAAGTTATATATTGATCCATTTTGGATCAAAAATATGTTTTATGAGCTATGGAGGATAGATAAATGTACAAATGATAGAAGACTAGCACATTGAAGTCGATTCGTTGGACTTGATGACCTTAAAATAACCAGTCTTTAATTGTGGTAGTTGTTGTGTCAACATAATGTAAAAATAAAAAGATGTTAGAGGACTTTGGAGAGTGAAATTGCTAGGTATAAACATCAACATGATCACATTTCAAATTGGGTTTTGCAACTTTTTCATTTACACACAAAGCATCTATTATTAACATTTCACTTGGTATTTTGCCTTTATCTATCATATCCCGTGACAACTTTTGGAGACTTGGGAATGGTGTTGACTCCTATGATATCTTACATTTTATGATTTGCTCCTAAAAAAATGATACTAGTTGAATGCCCATTTAATTTTAGATACAAAATTACAATCCATTCTTATCCATCTATGGAATGTATGAAATAGTATAAATGCATCTTTGGAAAAGCTAAGTAATATGTTCCTAACTACAATGAGAAAAACTTCTCCAAATCAGTATCTAAGAATTAGAAATGAGTTCTCAAGCATTAAGGTATTCCTATATTGATGTCTATATTTCGGTATAATTCATTCTCTCTTCCCCTCTCTCCTACATAAAAGAACTATTACAATCCATTCTTATCCATCAATGAAATGTATGGGGAAAGCTAAGTAATATGTTCCTAACTACAATGAGAAAAACTTGTCCAAATCAGTATCTAAGAATTAGAAATGAGTTCTCAAGCATTAAGGTATTCCTATATCGATGTCTATATTTTGGTATAATTCATTATCTCTTCCCCTCTCTTCTACATAAAAGAACTGTTGGAAGACCTAACCAAATCTAAAATCATGTAATCATAAAATTTTGATCCAAGCATGTGGTAGCTTCAAGCTCTGATGGTTTGGATGATATTTGTTCATATGATTATTGATGTCCACAATGCCTTGTTGTCCTCTCCTTCCTTGGTTGATGCATGGAGATTGTTACCCCCCATATTGCATTTTGCGATTTTCATCACAAATTTCATGTGGGTGACATGTTGATGATGCCTTGGATGCTAGCTTATGGATGTTCATGGAGATTGTTACCCCCCATATTGCATTTTGCGATTTTCATCACAAATTTCATGTGGGTGACATGTGGATGATGCCTTGGATGCTAGCTTATGGATGTTCATGGAGATTTGATGCCTTCTATTCTTGATGGTTGATGAGGGTTTGGATGGTATATTAATGGTCTTTATGATGGTGTTGAGTTCTTGGCGTTTGCTCACATTTTGCAGCTGGTTTTCATGCTTATTCTAGAGTAAATTGAGCAAAATAGGGCCCTGCCTTCAAACTCTTGGTTCTCCATAACCCCAACTTAGATGGAGGCTTATGATATATCGATGGAAAGCTCTTTCCGAGCTCTATCTCATGGTGGTGAATGCTTAGCATAGTTCTCCAAGGCATTAGAGCAATGAAACAATCTTTCGAGGTGTATTTTTAAGTCTAAGGTTGGAAAGCTCTTTCCAAGCCCTTTCTAATGGTGTAGAACACCTAGTCAAATTCTTCGGGGCGTTGGAGAAATGTGAACATTTTTTTGGGTGTCAGATTCTGGTTTTTGAGCAGTTTGGCAGCTTGTCTTCAAGAAGGTAGTTCTCTTTCACCCTAGCTTAAGCCTTAGATGAGGGCTTATGATATATGGATGGAAATCCCTTTTCGAGACCTTTGGAATGGTGCAGAATGCTCAACCAAATTCCTAAGGGCGTTGGAGCGATGGAGTCATCTTTTAGGTCATTTTTTCACCTTTTTGGAGTTGTTTTTCTCCATGCTATCTCACGTGATGACTTAGACCTACCTTTTCTATTTGAGCATTCAAGCTTTTCATCGCTTAGATGGCATATTGGTCCAAAAGGGTATCCAAAACAACTGAACGATCTCCTCTTTTCTCTTGGCAAGTGTGGATATTTGTGGATCGGGCCATCCCCTTCTACATAGGTTTGATTGTCTATTGTGACACTGAGTCTTGAGATTGATGTTTTTCTCATGGATGGATAATCTCCTTAGATCTAGCACATGGATTGATGAGTTGGCATAAACGTTAGTAGTTGGTTGGTTGCATTTGTTATGGATTTGACCATTGATAGGGTCAAAATGGAGGATAGTGACTTGCTTGTTCAACCAACATGCACATTTATTCATGCATTTTATGAGGAGCGTTTAGTTTGGAGGGAGTCTATGACTCTATCCTTCCTTTATGATGCCATCCTCCACTTTGGGGAGGTTAGAAGTTAATTTATTGGAGATTGTTGGATATTTGAGTGGATGTAGGAGGTTCCAAACCTTAGATCCAAGGTTGTTCATTGCTTTTTTGACCATATCTATAGGAGCTCTATGCTTGGAGCCTTCCGAGGCCCATAGGAGGTACAATAAAATACAATAAGAATGACTTCCGAAGTTGCACTAGTTCCAACACTCCCTCTCAACAAGGAAGGTATTTTTGGACACGGTCATCATCAACATCACGATCATCTGCATCTCATCTGTACATCACATATGTCTCGATCATCTCTATACATACTGAAGGTTGTCAACACAGTCTCAGTCAGTCGAGAGGTGTCATCATGCATCTTCTCCACTCAGTCCATCGGTGGATCCATACATCAACCCAACAACTCTACGCAATCCATCAGAGAGTGCAACAAGCATCATCTCATCCCAGTCCATCAGGAATCAACACAGTGTGCATTAGCTCAACCCACCCCTTCGGGGAACATGCACCAACTCAACCAGTCCTTCGGTGAGTTCAAGAGTAGTGTGAGCCAGTGTGCATCATCCTCTCCATCCCATCTCAGGATGCCTGAGAGATCTCCTCACTCTATCCCAGAGTGATCCAGAGAATGCAATGGCCTCTCCATTCGATTTGGATGTCTGAGAGCTTCACACGACCATCTGCAACCTGTCTGTCTCTACTGCCGATGGGATCCTCCCATACCTGGCTAAGAACTTGGACGAGCAAAGGTATAATCTTCACATGGCCATCTACTACTTGTTCGTCTCTACTGCCGATGGGATCCTCCCATACTTGGCTGAGAACGTGGATGAGTAGAGGTACCTGTGTGGAAACAAGCTTCACACGACCATTTACTACCTGTCCGTCTCTACTGTCGATGGGATCCTCCCATACCTGGCTGAGAACCTGGACGAGTAGGGATACCTTTGTGGAATCAAGGTAAACATCTGTCATCTTTCCCTCTCAAGAAGGGACACGTTCTCTTCCACTCCAAGTCTTCCATGAAAGTATTCAAACTTTATCCTAGGAAGAGGCTTGGTAAGAACATTTGCAGTCTGGTCATCTCTCGAAACATACTGTAACTCGACCGCACCTTTCTGCACTATATCACGAATGTAGTGATATCGAATCTCTATATGCTTCAACTTGTCATGGAATACATGATTCACTAACATTTGTATACAGCTCTGGTTGTCGCAGTGAATCACAGTTGGCCCTGGAATTTGGCCAAACAATCCCGCAAGGAATTTCTGAAGCCATAAAACTTCCCGAGTTGTTGTACTAGCAGCCATATACTTGGCCTTTGTAGTACTGAGTGCTACTGAGTCTGCTTCCTGTTGCACCAGGAAATCACTGCATAACCCAAGCTGAAACAACACCCGAAGGTGCTCTTCCTATCTATAGCACATCTAACCCAATCTGAGTTTGAAAAACCCTGCAATCTCAAGTCACATTTTGAAGCATATCTTAGGCCATATCCCACAATGCCACGCAAGTACCTAAGCACATGTTTTGCAACAACCTAGTGAATCTGTCTCGGTTCGCACATGAACTGGCTGAGAGTATTCACAACAAAACATATATATGGTTTGGTGTTCGTCAGGTACATCAAAGATCCAATTAGCTGGTGATAAATAGTGGGATCAATCAAATCTGAATCTGAAGCAGTGTCCCTCAGCTTCTTCAGATTTGCATCCATCGGTGTGGCCATGGACTTGCAGTCCAACATTCTGAATCTCTTCAGAATAGCAATGGTGTATTTTCCTTGACTTAGGAAAATCTCCTTCTGCCTCTGCCATACTTCTAATCCCAAGAAGTAATGCATCCATCCAAGATCCTTCATTTCAAACTCAAAGGCAAGCTTCTTCTTACACCATACAATTAGTTTCTCATTCCAAGTGAGAAACAGATCATCAACATAAAGTACCAAAATCAGTGCCTCATCATCCACAACCTTGTAGTAAAGGTTGGGGTCTACATCACTCTTGGTGATTCCCAAGCTCACCAAGTATCCATCTATCCGTCCATACCAAGCACGAGGTGCTTGCTTGGGTCCATATAGGGCCTTTTTTAGCCTGCATATGTGAGACTCCTTTCCATGGACAACAAACCCTTCTAGTTGTTTAATATATACTTCTTCCTCGATAACACCATTAAGGAAGGTGGTCTTGACATCCATCTGATGCAACTTCCATCCCATAGCTAAAGCTATAGCAATGATTGTCTTGATGGAAGTATATCGAGCCACAGGAGCAAATGTCTCATCATAATCAACTCCCTCTTTCTTAGAGAATCCTCTAGCAACAAATCTAGCCTTGTGTTTTTCAACATTGCCATCTACTCCATGCTTGATTTTGTAAAGCCACTTGGACGTCACTACTGACTTCCCCTCAGGTCTCGGTACAACCTCCCACACATCATTCTTCATGATGGATTGGTATTCTTCCATCATGGCATCCTTCCAAACTTGGTGTCTAGATGCTTCTTCATAGGTGGTAGGTTCCGAGTCAATGATGTGACTCATCAATGCTACATAACTCAAGAACCTTTGAGGTCTCTTACTTTCTCGAAAAGTACCATGTGGAGCTTCATGCCCCTCTGCATCCTGCAATGTTTGTTTTTCCCATCTAGGTCTCTTTCGGCTTATCGCAATATTTGTGGGAGCATCAACTTGCTCAATTGGATCAATGGGATCGATCGGTTCATCCTTCTCTCCTAGCTCCCTTTGAACTATTGGAGGGGGAGATGATCTCATCTCCTTTGGTTCTAGCATCTCCTCATCATCGATCTCCATACCAGATCCTCTGCCTTTCCTGATAGCCATCTCTTCTTCAAAGGACACATCCTTGTTGACTTCAATCTGCCTCGATCCTGGAATGTAATTCTGTAGGCCTTTGAAGATCTGAACTATTGGAGGGGGAGATGATCTCATCTCCTTTGGTTCTAGCATCTCCTCATCATCGATCTCCATACCAGATCCTCTGCCTTTCCTGATAGCCATCTCTTCTTCAAAGGACACATCCCTGTTGACTTCAATCTGCCTTGATCCTGGAATGTAAATTCTGTAGGCCTTTGAAGACTCATTGTATCCCACGACAGTTCCCTTCTTGCCCGAAGGTTCCAACTTAGTCCTCTTCTCCTTGGGCACATGATTTTAGACTGGACAACCAAAGATACGAAGGTGGCCCACTTCTGGTTTCACTCCTGTGAAAGCTTCTTCCAGAGTCATGTTCTTCAAGATTTTATGAGGGCATCTGTTTTGTACACATATAGCTGTTCTAGATGCTTTTGCCCACAAGAACATTGGTAGACTCTGGTCATGTATCATGGCTTTGGCTGCCTCCACAATTGTTCTATTCTTTCTTTCTGCAACCCCATTTTGTTGAGGGTTGTAGGGAACTGTGAGCTCCCTCTTAATTCCTGTTTCCTTCCAGAAATCATTGAAATATGTAGAGGTATATTCTCCACCATTATCTGATCCAATGTTGCACGATTCGGACTCGGCAAATACTCGACTGGCATATGACTAGTGGACTCGGGACAGACTCGGCGAAAATTAAAATAACTTAAAATATTGTACATTTTGGGCACAAAAAAGAGTTTAAAAGCATTTCCAATCCATATAAGCTATAAAACTACAATTTATGCAATAAGTCATAACATTGTCTCATAAACTATGATTATACAACATAACACAATCAACTTTTGTATGCAAAAATTTAAATAGTGATCATAAACCATAAAGTGATCATAAACCATAGTGTTCATAAACCATAAATATAACCATAAACATAAAACATAAAGTGATCATAAACCATTTTGTTCATAAACCATAAAGTGATCATAAACCATAAATCATAAACATAAACATAAACCATACTGATTTAAAAATCATATTGGTGCAAGTTCAAAATACAGTCTCATAACATAAATAGATATCCAAAAAAGACAATGTCTCCATGTCCTCGAGTCTCATGCCTAACCGCGAGCACGCCTACAATAAGTCATCGAGGAACTAGTGCCAACATCGACAGACTGAAGCAACTGTGAAGCAGGTGTATTTGGAGTTTCCATTTGAGATGGCATACTAGAGGGATCCTGAGTCTCCTCATCAAGCCAAGCCAAATCATCAGGGAACTCCTCCACAACCCACTCAGACTCTAAATCACTATCATCCAATAAAATTGGATCTAGGTCCTTCGTTTGCATTTGCTTTGTGAGCATCCGAAGGTTGTAGTAGATGAAAACCAACTTTTCCAACCTCTCAAGCTCCAACCTGTTCCTCTTTTTGCTGTGGATGTGCTCAAATACTGACGAATTTCGCTCACATCCTGAAGCGCTGCAAGGTTGACTCAGAACTCTAATGGCAAACTCTTGTAATTGTGGTGCTTCAGAGCCACAATCTATCCACCAATGGGCTGTAAAAGTTAAAAACAACAACGATTACAAGTTTTGCAATGCCAAAATTGAAAAAGAGAACTAACAAATTTACAAGCTAAGTTCTAAGTATAACAATTTAGATTTTACAAATTGAATCTTACATGGCATTTTCTTGTCCTTGAGTCGTTGGGTTGAGCTGAATCCAAACATGCCAGCTGCTTCTTTGTACATATCACGCTGCATGTTGATTTTGTCCTGAATTTCTGGATTCGGGAACATCTTCTCAATGCATATCATGACACCTCTCATCACCTCTTGATCTCTTTGAATGCTAGAATCTGGATGATAGAATAAGCTTGGATTGAGATATGCTCCGGCTGCATGCAATGGTGAATGTAGCTGCCTGTCCCACCTGGAATCAATAATTTGCCATATAGAGAGATATTTTGATGAATTCCCCTTGTAGAAAGTCTTGATGGCCTCTTTGGCCCTATCCATGCCCTCATAGATGTATCCCATTGCAGGTTTCTCTCCATCCATGATCCTCAAGACTTTTACAAGTGGCTTAGTGAAGCTGACAATCTCAGTGACTTTCTCCCACAGACCATCTCCTAAAAGAGACAACTTCACAGCAACTGCATCTGCCTTTGTGCTATCTTTCCAAAATATCCATTCCTGGCTACAAACCATCCGTCTCAAAGCTTGGTACTCATTCAGAAGGCTTTGGAGGGAAAGAAAGGTTGTGGCAAACCGTGTGATAGCAGGGCGACTCAGCTCACCCTGTGCATATCCCCTCATAAGGCTCAACACCCAAGCATGGTTATAAATGAATTTGGTTATTTGTTTGCACTCTTGCACAACTGCTTGCACCCATTCCATCTTCCCAATGTCCTCCAGCATCAAGTCTATGCAATGGGCAGCACATGGAGTCCAAAAAATGGTGGGGTATTTTGCAGAAAGCAACCTTCCAGCTGCCACATAATTTGCAGCGTTGTCCGTGACTACTTGGACAACATTTGTTACCCCGACTTCCTCCACAACATCAGAGAACAATGATAAAATTAGATTTGCATCCTTTACTTGGGAGGATGCATCAATGGATCTTAGGAACATGGTTCCTTTAGGGCAAGCTATAACAAAATTGATGATTATCCTGCCCCTTTGATCTGTCCACCCATCAGACAAAATTGTGCAACTTGTAAACTTTCATGAGCTTTTAATGCTCTCCAATTGTTCCTTAACACACTCGAGCTCCTCATCTAGCTCTTTCCCCCTAAGTGCATTATAGGAGGGGGCTTTGTATCCAGGGCCAGCAGGTGCAATGGCATCTACCATGGGCTGATAAAAATAAGACTTTGCATAGTTGAATGAAAGGCAATTATGGTACCAAAACCTCCTCACTGCCATATCTGCCTCTTTCCTCTTCTTTTCATTGAAGCTCTCCAAGGATGGCTGAGATCCTGGAGTTGTGCGAGGAAGTAAGAAAGAAGTTACACTTCTATTTACTGCAGCAGCTGAAGTGGACCCTCCTGTACTTGGACTTGCATTCGATGGCGCCATTGTAGATCTACCTATCATGGAAGTTTCAAACTTGTATCTTTCCCTCTTTTCACTTTGTTCTCTAATGGCATCCAAAGTAGCTACCATTTCTGCTGTGACCTCATTGGGGCATTTCTCACAAACTACCACATCTTTGCAAACAATTCTTGCTAGATGATATTTTATCCGGTTTATGCCACCAAACATTTGAGAGGTGCATAAATTGCAAATGACCCTGTGGTCTTCATTGGGATTCACCCTGACACAATACTTCCATGCCGGATCAAGAGGCCTTCTAGCCTTAGGTGCCATGGAATCTAGATTGCAAAAAAATATATAAATTGTAATTTGGATTTAATTGTTTTCATATTTGCTAAATCATTAAATTTAAAAAAAAACAAGTAGCTTGAGCTGAAAAAAAAAACATGTGGCATTGATTTTTTTTTTAAACAGAATTAAAAAAATATTTAGTAAACATAATTAAAAAATATATATATATATATATAATTATATAACAGAAATAAAAATTAAATAAATAAATAAATAAATATATATATAGATAGATAGATAGATAGATAGATAAATTATAAACATAAAAAAATAACAAAATAGAATTAAAATCTATATATATATATATATATATATGAAATAAAAAATATATAAAAAGTTATAAACATAAAAATATATAACAAAACAGAATTAAAAAAATTAAAAAATATAGAAATTTCAAATTGAAGTGAGAAATATTTAGTAAACAGAATTAAAAAAAGTATATATAATTATATAACAGAAATAAAAAATATATATAATATTATAAACATTTAGAAAAAAATAACAAAACAGAATTAAAATATATATATGAAATAAAATATATATATAAAGTTATAACTTATAAACATAAAAATATATAACAACAGCGTTAAAAAAAATAAAAATATAAAAATTTCAAATTAATTAACAACAAAATAAAATATATATAAAAAAAATGAATATCAAATATATCTAATAAAGTTATAAATGTCAAATATATTATATAAAAAATAAAAATAAATTTTAAAACAATTATAACAAAACTAAATAGTAAATAATAAATATTACACAATAAAAAATACATAAATTAGTTAAAATAAAAAATACATAAAAAATTATAAATAAAAAATCTATATAAGAATGTCAAAAACTATGTAATATGAAAATTAAAAATATAAATAAACATAAAATTTTAAATAAATAAAAAATACAAAAATTAATTAAAATTAAAATTAAAATATATAAAAAATTAAAATATTATAGGATAAAAAGTAAAACATAAAAAAAATTTAAATAACTATTAAAAAGATAAAAAAAATTAAAAATTAAACAACTATAGTTTTTAACTTTTTTATATATAAAATATAAAAAAAACTTTAAAAAAAACTATTAGATAACTATATATATTATAGTTTTTAACTTTTTAACATTTTTATATATAACATATAAAAGAACTTTAAAAAAAAATATAAATATATAAATAAAACAGAGATTTTCATTTGAATTTTCGCAAGTATTAACATTTAATACTAATACTGTATGTAATACAGCGATGTTGTATTACATACAGTAAACAATACAACAATACAACGATACTGTATGTAATACAACGATGCTATATTATAACCATGATGTATTACATACTGTATTAATACAGTATTTCAATAATACTGTATTAATACAGTATGTAATGCAGCATCGCTGTAATACAGCATCGCTGTATTACAGTGTTAAAAATTAAAATTTAAAACTATATTAATTATAATATTTGATAAAATAAAATAAAAATAAAAAATATACTAACCTGTTGGTCGATGGGATGCTCGATGCTCCACTGATGTGCTCAAGCTGCTCCACGAACCCGACCTCTTCACGAGTCACGACCTCCTCAGCGCCGGAATTCCTCCACGGCCAAACTCTTCCACTTCTCAAATCTCACACCACAGACCACTACACGACAAGAATGCCCCACAGACCACTCCACGACAACAATCCACAACAAGAATGCTCCACAGACCACTCCACGACAAGAATAAAACAAGAATGCCAGACCACTCCATGACAAGAATGATGGTGAACTGAGACTGTTCGGGTCTGTTTATAGCCTCCCGCACAGTCCGATTTCCCTCCAAAGAAGCAGATCGCGGGCCCCAGCGAAAATCCGGCGCCAAAAACACCTACCGTCCGCCCTAGTTTCCGTGGGAAAGCCTATAGCCGAGTCTCCCGATTTTCCCCGAGTCTGGCCGAGTGCCCGGTTTTCAACGAGTACTCGTGCCTGGCGAGTTTGCCGGCGAGTCTCTTGCGATTATGCGGTTTGGGGGGCCACTCGTCCAGACTCACGAGTACCCGCGAGTATGGGACGAGTGGTGCTTCACTGATCTAATCTCAAGATCTTAATCCTCTTTCTCGACAAATTCTCGACTTGTGCTTTGAATTTGCTGAGCACTTCCTCGGATTCCTTGGTCTTGAGAAAATATATCCAAGTCTTCTGTGAGTAGTCATCAGTAAATGTTACATAATAATTATAGCCACCCAATGAAGCAAAAGTCATGGGTCCACACAAGTCAGAGTGTACAAGATCCAAAATTCCTTTAGATCTGCTCTCACTATTTGGGAAGGATCCCTTGGCATTTTTGCCAAGTGCACATCCTCTACATATTACATCATGGTCTACATGAAGCACTAGTAAACCTGTCACTATATTTCTTAATGCTGGAAGAGCTTTATAGTTAGATGAGCTAATCTTCTGTGCTATAGCTCACCCATGTTGGTAGAATCATGAACTAGGGCTTGAGCTGGTGGAGTGCTCAATCGGTACAATCTCTCCTCTCTTACACCAATTATCTTTGTTGTATTCATGCTTGAGTCCTTGCGCCAAAAAAAGACTTTCCCATCTGAAAAAGCAACTTTATATCCCGTGTCCTCCAAAGCAGATATGGAGACAAGATTTCTTTTCATACCAGGTACATAAAGTACATCACTCAAGTGTAATGTGTCACTAGACTCTAATTGAAGGGAGGTGGCCCTAGATCCCTTCACAGTGTAATTAGCATCATCCCCAAGTACAACACAGAGATGGGATTCTTTCTCAACTATTTCTGATAAATTTTCTTTATAACCAGTCATATGCCTAGAAGCAACACTATCTATTAGCCATGTATCACTAGTGGTGGGAACAGTACCTGATAAAGTTGATATGAAGAAGAATTCCATTTGATCTCCATTCTATTGCTTCTTATGATGATGGTCTTCTTCTACATTAGTAGTTGAGGCTTCATGCTTCCTTTTGTTTGAGCTTGGACAATTGCTGGCATAATGTCCATAGGTTTTGCACCTGAAGCATTGTATATGTGAGAGATCCTTTTTCTTTCTCTTTTGATCTGGAGGAGGGCTTGGTCTCCTACCTTGGTTCTTGTGATTATGAAACTTTCATCCTTTTCCCTTGCCTTTCTTGGCATGGGCCATGAATGCTTGATTCTCCTCATGTTGAGTGCCATGAAGTTTCTGTCTTGCTGCAATCCTCGTCTCTTCCTAAGTGCAATCTACCCATAACCTGTCAAATTTGGGCAACTTTGTTCAACCACTTATGCTTTGAACGAATGACTCCCAAGATGGTGGAAGACCATTTAGAGTAGTAATGACAAGCTCCTTATCATCAAGGTGTTCTCCACTTGAACTTAGCTTGTCCCTTAGTTTTGTCATCCTCATGAAGTATGAAGCAGTCGATTCTGACATGGACATCTTCATATTCGATAGTTGGTTCCTCAATGTGAGAGTGACATTGATGCTACTATGCTCAAATAGCTTCTTTAGGGTTTTGAACATTTTCCTAGCTGTCTTCTTCTGAGATATTTGAGGAACCAAATGGTCTTTGATGAGTCCACCAAGATTCTTCTTGCTCTGGCATCATTCTTCCTCCAATGAGACTTCTGTTTCTAGAACCTTCTCATTTACAAACTTCAAGAGGTCATTCTCTTCTAATATGAGAAGAACCCTAGACTTCCAAGAGATAAAATTGGAAGCTCCATCCAAACGATCTTCAACCTTCATTCCAATCACCTTTATTGCAGATCTGGACCAAAAACCCTAGCAGGAGCTAGGTCAGAAATGAAGTTTGGATTCTTGAGAAACTGACTCCACAGATGGATGCGCCCTATCAAGGCGAGTCGAATGGAGGTAAGATCAAACCAATTATGTGGAATAAGCACCACAAAACTTGAAACCCTAATTTCTGCTACAGCTGTAGAATTAGGTAAAAAAATGAAAGTTTTCAAAATTGAAAAATTCCTTCACCAACAGATGCGCCTTCCCTAGGTCGAAGCTTTCAATGCTCTTTTCTAGCCAAAATGATAAGGGAAGACCTCGAAATGTGAAACCCTAGCTTCCGGCAATGGCTTCTTCTAGACCACTCTGAAACCATGTTAGATTTTCATACAATTATAGCAATATAATTTAATTGCATATAAACGATAGGATCACTAGAAGAAAGACAAAGCACAAAAACAATGAACACGAGAATTTATCTTGGGAAACCCAATAGGGAGAAAAACCCATCCACCTTTGTATAGAGATGATCAATTCCGAGAACAAAGTACAAGAATAAGAGAGAGAAAAATGGAAAATCTCTCCAAGTGAAAACCCCAAAAATACTTCTCCTTGCTGTAGATGTGAACTTCTCCTCTACTAGTGCGACCTAGCTTGTGATGAGTGAGTGACCAAATGAGGCACTTGTCCTCTCTATTTATACACTTGCAAAACTGGCTTTTTCCCTAACTTGGCCGACTTGACTTGAGGACAAATAAAATAATGTTTATTAATTATTTTCTTTGTGTAATTTATCCCCAAGGTTTACATTGATTCTTTCAAAGGTTTTACATGATTAATTACATCAATATATTCTCTCGTAGGAAGTACAATAAAATACAATAAGAATGACTTCTAAAGTTGCACTAATTCCAACAATATTATGGTGTTTGCTAGAGTTGGTTAGATTGTAGTAGATAAATATTAATTGTTTACTCCACCCTAGATTAGATCTAGAATTATATTCATATTTTATTGTAGAGGAAAATGAGTTGAAAGCTTAATAAGGCTTTGTGTAATTTATCTCCAAGGTTTACATTGATTCTTTCAAGGGTTTTACATGATTAATTACATCAATATATTCTCCCGTAGGAAGTACAATAAAATACAATAAGAATGACTTCCGAAGTTGCACTAATTCCAACAATATTATGGTGTTTGCTAGAGTTGGTTAGATTGTAGTAGATAAATATTAATTGTTTACTCCACCCTAGATTAGATCTAGAATTATATTCATATTTTATTGTAGAGGAAAATGAGTTGAAAGCTTAATAAGGCTTTGCTCTCTTCCTCATTTTTCATGGTTGAATTGTGAATTCTTCCTTCGTGGATCTAAATGGACACATCTTCCTTGGTGTAAATTGAAGTATAAGGTATCCTTCTCTTATAATCTATTATGTGTGGCTATATTGTTCATTATCCTTAATTGTTGTTAATGAATTGTAGAATTACTAGACTTGTTAATTAGGGCCATAGATGGACAAAATTGTCTCATTGGAAGGGTTGTGAGAGAAAATCTCCTCCAATCCTTTTCTGATTTATGCATCATTTGTATTATTAGTTCTTCTAGTTCTATCATCTTTAAAAGTGTTGCTATATAATATTTCATTGCATAAATCACACCCTAGTTACAATGTTTTGAGTTATAACCAGATGGGATCTCCTAGTAATTTCTGCAATTAATTTTCAGCAATGTTTTAGGGGTCATTGTGTACACTTGGCGATCCATTTTCCCTTAAACCGTCAGATTTTCAAGTTTTATTTATGCCATACTTATGTGGAATTCTTAGCCTTGAAATTATTAGTAGAACTCACCCTCTTTGGACTAGCTCCTTGACTCCTTTTTGCCCTTGTTGGATTGACTTCATTCACCCTTCTTGGATTGGCACTAATCTCGTGGTCTTTCCATCATCCCTTTTATTTTTCATACTACACCAAAGACCCATTTTGCTAAGCATCCTGTTCACCTTGCTCTTCACTAAAATCCTTAGCAATCCTATCATTAGGGAGCCCCCCCTTGGTTGGAGAAGAGGCAACCTAAAGTGTAGGGAGGTAGTTACTGAGGCGACAGGGGATAACACCTGTAGGTTATAGTTGAGCTAGACTTGTTCTTTGGGGTTTTAATCACACATGGTATTTCAAGCTGTAACATAGTTGAAACTAACATACTATGCAAATGTTGACTCTTGCCCCTCATTATAAGAATAAGGATAACTATCCTTGTTTATTCCTTTCTTTGCTTAAGTTAATGTAAACATGCCTCCCCTGCCTTTTTCATCAGGTATCTTAGAGATGATGGATGGAAAGAAGCTATTAGGTTAAAAGTTAAAACCAGTCTATAAGTGGATGTCTTATAATTATGCCATTGTTGTTGCTTTATTATAAGTGAACCCCTGTTTGAGATGGGACTTGTTGTGATTGTCTGCTGGTTTTGCATTTATGAAGATTTCTCGTGGTGGTTTGTTATATTGTCAGATACTTGGCTATCATGGAGGATGAAGGATTAGAAATTTCTCAGCCAGGTTTGGACTCCAATAAATCAGAAGTGCATCATCGTATTACTGTACGCAGTCCACGGCAAAGAGTTCACAGGCAAGTGGATCTGATTTTTAATTTGCATAATTAATTATGTTTCGTTCCTTGCCATTTGGTATGGCTATAAATGGATACTATTGCTGACCTATTTCAATCTACAGAAGGATCTACAAACTGCGAGGTAGTGGACGGTGCTATGAAAATAGTACAGGACCTCCATGCACAGGGTAAGGAAATAGAAACCTCTACCTCTTCTTTGGGTCCCTGTTTTCTGACCATCTAATAGCTTATTTCCAGGATGTTTAATCTTTACAGTAATGCTGTTTTGGTTGGTTGCCTGTCTAAAATATGCAATAATATGATTTTGCGTAGATTTTCATTAACTTAATTGAATTTTATTGGTAATATAAATTCTTTTTAGGGATATTGCAACTATACCACATTGTAATGGGCTTTCTATTTTGTAGATGGGTGGAAATGATGGCTCCTGTGTTCTCAAGAGTTGCATGGCGCTGTGCATGGTACATGATCCAGGTAGTGGTCATTTTATCGACTTTACTATTAACATTAGAGAGCTTGTATTGAAATCTTCTGTTAATAGATAGAGTAAAGTGTAGAAGTCAGACTGGAGAAAAGTTGTTGCAATCACTGCCATAAACTAGAGCCGTAATCGCAGTATGGTAAATGTCATGCAATGTTGAAGCTGTTGAACTTGAAGCTGCTAATTATCTGTTGATTCTTTTCCACGAAATAACAATCTTGGTGATAGATTTGTATATTTAGATTTTCTTTTATGTAAAGACTGAATTGTTTCATGAAAGCATCATTCTGTATTTGATATATTCCCAGACCAATAGGGTTATGGAAGAAACTGGTGTAAGGAGTCGAGACTCAAAACATTTGACCCCTCATAGTATAGATATGTTATGGAAATTCTTTATGGCTTAAAAGCAACTGCAAAACATTGAAAGAGTGCCTGTTTGCCCAGGGGAAGAGGGAAACATTGCTATTACTTTTTGTTAGTAGGAATTACAGATTGTTTCTTCTGGATTCAAAAAATATGAAATAGTTTCTATGATAAAAATATGAAATAGTTTCTATGACATGCATTCTCTATCTACAAATTAGCAAAAAACAGAAACACTTCAATCTGGATCTCTCAGTTGTGTGCAGATCCATTTGTTGTGAAAGTCAAAGTGTGGATGTGGAACATATGACCCAAATCCATTTGTTCCCTTCATGCTTGGTAAAAATATGTCAAGCTGCATGCTTTCTCCGGATCTTAGGAGAAGTGGAAACTAGATATGGTAGGATGTGAACATACATCTAAAACAATCTTTTTGGATTTAGCTACCTGCCAACGAGACATTCCACTAGTAATATTAGTGATGAGATTTGCTAAACTTTTGGATAAAAAATATGAATTTAGACGAATTTTAAGTGTAATCAAATTAATGCTAAAAACAGGGAACTTGTTTGAAATTTGAATCTGATGCAAGAATTTGGACCAACTATAGAACCCAGCAACTAGTTTAACAAAGTTCCAATGTCTAATATTTACCTGGGGTAATGTCTAAGACTCTAATCTTTTGCCTGTAAACCGACATTGATGAGTGACCACAAACCATTCTCCAGTCCAACTTACAAAATAAGAAAATATTGTTTACAAAAGCAGGATAACAATGGAGGGATCATTCAACCCCTTTGAGGCATCCTTTGTTTGGAGGAGCATAATCGATGCTAAGAAACTAGATTCTGAGCATTGAATCTTTTGAAAATGTTGTACAGACTACAGACATAGTTTTATAATCATTAAGTTTTAACTTGTGGATTTTGCTATTGTAGTTGCACATTTATTGGACTTTCTGGAAGGTCGAAGGCATGCATGCAGGCAATGTTTGTCAAGATAAGAGGCAAATGGGGTTCTAGAGCTTCATTCGTTCTTGCTTGTATTATGATGTTAATGGGAATTTAAGTTGCTGCCATTACAAATAAGTGAAGACCACCTGTTTCACATATCCATTACAAAAGATCTTGTTTTAGTTAAACTTGAAAATTATAAAAACCAAACCACACATACACACGTTTGAAGTTCTGTTTTTCATCAAATTTGAAGTTTTAAATTATTTGTATTTGGTTTTTGTTTGAATATGTTAAGTTATGATGAAGCTCACCTAATTCTCTTTGCCAAACTTAATGGCAAATGTTATAATATTTTTTTCACTGGCAAGCTTTTTTTCAACTATCATATTCCCTGAACACGAACACAGACCAGGTGACTTATGTTGGAAGTTATATGAGGCTAAGATATGCATAGGTTTCTGTTTTTTGTTTATAAACTGTTTTCAAGATTATTGTTTATTGTGGAGTGCTTCGGTTACATTCAGAGCACTTTTTAAAAAAAATCTGATTTTCCTTTACCTTGTATCAGGAATACTTTTGGTGGAGATGCCTAGTCACTCCCCATTGATTTACTGCCACATGATTTTTAGCTTTCCTTTCAAAGGACTCTAGTTATTTCCTCTCTCAAATGTGTTGGCATGAAAAAAGTTCTGGCCTAGATAAATTTTGTCTAAATTCAAACTATTTTCCTATTGAGCTTAATTTTGGTATTTTGGACTTGTTTTATGTTACTGTATGCACAACCCCTAGATAAATAGTATATCCTCCTTGACGTTGTTTCTTCAAGCATGACTATATACATTCCTATGTAAAACTGCCGCCACTTCTATCTTGTGTGTTAATTTTGATGTTCTACTAATGAACTACAAATGAGAATGATGATACAAGATAATCTTAACGTGTTCAATTCTCAATTCAAAATGTCAAACATTGCAGTCTCAGGGTATACATGTTAGTTCTAAGGTTTCTGGTTTTATATTCTTTTATTTTCAGCATAAAGTGTGCCTCAGAATTTACATGGTGTATTAATGCAAGACATTTAGATTATATTTTAGAGCATGTCATCTTGTATTTAGCATAGAATCATATAACTAGTCATTGATATTTGTTCTAGAGGTAACTTTTATCCTTTATTGTTTGTGATTTTGCAGAATGATTTGGTTCATGCATGGGGTGTAGACATGAAGCTGGGTTACTGTGCACAGGTAGCTTTAATAAACTTCACATAACTTCAAAGTGATCTTTTGTTTTATATCTAGGTGTCTCTGGTGCTAAATACTTGAGATTTAACACAAGTGAACTCTGTATTGAAGGACTATTGAAATAGACTGAGCTTGTACTAAACTTTGTTATCTACACTAGACTTTATCCTTATCCCCATTCTATCTTTTTAAACCTCTTAAGTTATCCCATCTTCAATGTGAATCACATGAGGTTTGTTTACTCTAAACCTACGAGAGTAGACATCCTTTTGAAGCCACCTTGTTAAATATTTATAAACCATGAATCATATTTGTTATACTCGCACGAGTCTTGTGGATTGACCCACCTTAGTTACCAATCATAGTTACCAAGTTCGAATTCCATACGGATTCAAATTCGGTTGGATTCAGAAATAATTCGTGTTAAAAATTTTCAGTTCGATAAAAATTCGTGAATATAATCAAATAAATTAAAAAATATAATTATTAAATAATTAATAATGAGTTATTTTCATTTATTTTTATTGTTAATAAAAAATGTTTCAACTAGAAATAAAGAAAAAAGGCTTCTGAGCATGGAGATCTGAATGCATAGACTTCTTGAAAGTTACTTACGGATCGAGATCGAGAACACGAGGCCACAATGTTAAACATAATTTTTGGGAAGTGGAATTGTATATGGGATACACTGAGATGTGGGAATGAATTGACTGAGAATTTGGGAGGATATATTGAAACTGACAGGGATCCTTTTTGCAAATCAAGGCTGAATATTGATTGACTGGATTTATTTGAAATTGGTGGTTTGGATGGATGAAATGACTTTGGCAGGACTGAATCAAGTTTTTCTGGGACTGATAGGACCCGACCTTGCCTTGGATCTTTTAGCACAGTGTACTGAAGGCCTGCAAACCGGCCGGACCCTGCATTAGATCCTTTAGATTAATGCACTGAAGGCCTGCAAACCGGACCTTACACTGCTTATCTCTCTATTTTAAAAGGGCGAGAGGTGGAATCTTTATGGTCCATACCTCGCGCAACTTCTAGGGCTGTAAACTAAGAGCCATAGAACTAAGCAATCATCCTTACCTGTCTGAAGATCCACAACTAAAAAAATCAAACGATCTGCCTCTTAGTGTTTTCGAAATTGTATGATGGCAAAGCAAATCAGAGCCAATAATTCGCTAAACGAATCGAATTTCTGTACCAAATAGCTTGATACAGCCGAATTTGGTAACTATGGTTCTAATGTACATAATGACATTGACACAAGTTGATGAGAATTACCACTCATTCTCCATTATTAGTATTACTATTATTATTATTGATTTTTGGTTCAAGAGCATAGAGGCTAACAAAAGTAAAGAGTAAATACTAACCAGAATTGCCCATATATGCCAAAGAAAAGAGACCTTTGTGTGTATAATTGTGCATATGCATCTTTATGATACTTAACACTTATGTTATAGGCCAAGCAACACACATAAAAATGGTTAATTAAGGGTACAAAATATGGAAAAGGGAAGTAGAACCAAATGAATTTAAACTTAAATATAATTTTATCTATTGATAGGTTGACATTATTGCTATGTTTCATAGTGGTTTAGGGATGGGTGGATGCAATGACAAGGGGATCTGTTTTGGGGTCTATTTGAGAGACGTCCCAAATTTCAAGGGATAATATAGGGATTGTACCTGCAAAAATATAAAACAAATACAAATTTTAACATTTGAAACTCAAATAACTGCATAAGTAAATCCCCAGAACCCATTGACATTTATAACAGTCAACAATAGAATCAATGGAACCAACTCACCCAAATTCTGAAATAGCCTCCTCACAAGTGCATTACGGAGAGAGGGAAACTACCAATCATATAAGTGTGCTGAAAGTTGAAACAGGAATGCACAAGTGTGCCCAAGAGAAAATGCCAAATATAAGTACCGTTAGGCTTATCACACTTTATATATTAGATCGAGAAGATGAAAAGATGAGATGATACAGATGAGAGCTTGATTCGTGTATTTACACACAACTTGTTGGATTTTTAGTACCTCAGAAAGTGTTTGACAGAGTGCCATTAATGGCAGCAGCAAGTAGAGCTAAGGTATGCAGGTCTATACAGCAGCGAGGCAACCCTCTTCCAGCAGAGTTGTGTACAGCAGCGAGGCAACCTTCTCCAGCAGAGTTCTGTACAGCAGTGCAACAGTTCCCTACAGCAGTAATGAGGGTACAGGAGCATTTGTGGAGACAGAGATAGAGGGTGCATACATGCAAAAACCATGCATGTGCCATCCTTAGTTTAGGTCCAGTTTATATGCCCTTTATAGTTAGCAGTTCAGTGTTATTTCTGGTTTTGCTTCAGTTAGAATTTGCATGCATCAATTAGGTAAGGCACATGTAGCCTAGCTCGGATCAATGAAGTGCATCAAACCTAGTAGTTAAGGCACAGATCTCAAGGATGATCCATGCTTTCATGCCTCACTGCTCAGATCATCTCTAGTTGATGCACTGTTGTACATGTGTCCAGATTCATTGTACCTACTTTTCTTCTCAATCTATAAAATAGGTTTCTCAATTCAGTTTTCAAAGTAGGAAGCAATAGGTGAACAGTAGAGTTTGAAGCATTCAATGTAATTCTTGTTTTCAAGATTAATAAATAGTGAGGTGATTTGAGTTTCAGCTCTGTGTGCTTGCTGCTACTTTCTTCAGATTGATGTGTTTCAGTTCCTAGTAAAAATCAAATTGCAGTTTTGATAGAGATTTCAGTTTTCTGTTTTACTAAGTAGGTAGGTTAGTAATTAGACTAGGACTGTTACCATGTGCCGAGAAATTTTAACATAGTATCAGAGCTTAGCACTTGAACTCTTCTGGATTTTGTGCATGGAGAGACAGGCTGTCTGGAGTAGAGAGCTATCAAAAGATTTCAGTGGGCAGCATATGCAAGCTTTAGTGATTGGAGCAGAACAGTGCCAGTAATCGGCATGTGGTCCTGTTGAGGGTTGTGAAGTGAGAAGAACTTGTGATTTCAGCAATTGTAGAGTGTACCCCGTTCTAGACAGTGGCAGCAATGGCAATTCCCAGCATGTGAGAGTCCCTTGTTGGAGGGGACCTCCAACTTTATCTTGTGGAAGTTAAGATTGTAGAACCTCCCAGAAATGACAGATCTGTGGTACATTACTACATTGTGGAGAAGGTGGTTGTGCCACCTACAGATTCGAAATATCTGGCATAATTCACAACAAGAAGTCAGTTGCAACGAATTGAATCTTGTTGGATTCGATGAAGGATCACATGATCCGTTATATTGTCGAGAAGAAGACTTCCAAACAGATGTGTGATGCTATGTAAACCTTGTACCAAACTGTGAATGTATTCAGGGAGATGCTCTTAAAGAACAAGCTCAACACTACCCATATGATCAAGAAAGAGATGGTGACAAGCTATCTCATGAAGATAACAAAGCTGAGAAATCAGATTGCTGCAGTTGGAGACAAAGTGGAGGATAATGAGTTAGTTTAGATTTCTCTAAGTGGATTTAGTCCACCATGGAAATTTTTTGCCCAATTTATCTGTGGTCAAGAGAAGTTACTTGACTTCGAGTAGTTGTGGGATGCTTTTATTGGAGAGGAGATGAGAATACAACAAGTCTCATCTAATTACAAGGATGAGGATGATGAACCAAAACTATCCCTTATCAGGAAGGTGGTAGGAAAGAAGGACCTGGGAGAGTCTAGACAAGCAAGGAGGAAAAGTCAGATTTTTCATGTCAGGGGAAGAAAGACTTGAGCCATATCTGATGCTTCAAGTGTGACAAAGTGGCTTTGACCAGAGGAATGCAAGAAAGTGGCCTTTATAGGCTACTCGCAAATTCAGTTGAGCAAGTAGGGTAGGAAGCCATGATGGGGGGAGTGTGCCTCCAACCTTAAGGAGGCAGTTACAGAACCAATTGTGGAATCAGTGATTGATTCCTTGATTACATTTGATGGGAGTATGTAAGAGTGCCAGGATAAGGCTTTTATAGAAGGTTTCTCTCAACAAGAGGGAGTTGACCTTGATGAGACTCTCACTCTAGTTGTCAGAGGATTATCCCAGGAAGAGGGAGTTTCCCTGGATGAGTTGATGCATGCACCACTCGTTTTGGATTTCAGTATCAATGAGTTTGTACTCATGTTGGGCCTTTCTAAGTTTAGTGTATATTTCAATTCGTTTTTTTGATACATTAGATACACTTGTCTCGACCCTATATACATATGAGTTCATTATTGCAAGAAATTTGGAACAGTCATGATGTGGTGTCAAAAGATTTTGACCAATGAAGATGGCATGAAGGACAAAGAAGGTTGGTAGATCGTTGATGTAGTGTTCCTTGTACAAAAGGTTTTCACCTTGAAGATTCTGAAGAGAGAGCAGAGCACATAAGGAAGCAGTGATCCTGACTTGTTGGTGGTCAATAGTTTAATCAAGCCCTTATTAAAAGGGAATTTCTAGATGTTGAGGGAGTATCTTGTGTTTGGTAGAGAACACTATCCTCGGAAGAGGGAGTGTTGGATTTTGAGTACCTTAGAAAGTGTATGGCAGAGTGCCATTTATGGCAGCAACAGATAGAGGTGACGTGTGCAGGTCTGTACAACAGCAAGGTGACCCTCCTCCAACAGAGTTCTGTGAATCTGTCCTGTAGTATAGCAATTCCCTATAACCCTTCTTCTGCAATCCTGCATAGCAGTAATGGGGGGTGTAGGAGCATTTATGGAGAGAGAGATAGAGGGGTGAATGCATGCCAAAAATATGCATATGCCATACTTTGTTTAGATCCAATTTAGATGCCCTTTATATTTAGCAGTTCAGTTCTATTTCTAGTCGTTCTTTAGTTAGAATTTGCATGCATTAAGTTTATAATTTAAATTTGCATGCATCAATTAGGTAAGGTGCATGCCTTGTAGCTTATATTAGTGAAGTGCATGCAGCCTAGTAGTTAAGGCATAGATCTCAAGGAGGATGTATGCTTGCATGCCTCATATCATCTCCTTTTTAAACCTAATGGCAAAAATTTTCATTATTTTTGGCAATCAATTTTTTTCCGAATTTCATTTCTTGAATTCAATCATGAAAACACAAACCAAAGTATTAATTTTTGGGGTAACTCTAAAAGTGTTTACACCATGTTTGTCATGCTTCATGAGATTTGGGGTACATGGTGTATGTTTAGCCCCTTGATGGTCCGAGATGGATTGGCACATGAGAGATGGTCGATGATGGATTTGCATAGTTAAGATAGCTTGTGCACTGGATGCTTGACCTGAGTTGATTGCTGGCCCGGAATTCTCCCCTTAATATTCTGTTCTGAGTATTTTCATCTAGCAGCAATGTCACAACCAGAAGCAAGGTACTCTATTAAATAATTAAGGGAAAATGCTTGAGGTATTCACTGCCCGGCAACAACCCACAATATCCAACAGCAAGGTATTCAGTGTTCACTGTCCACTGATCCAGTGGCCCACAATATCCAACAGTCTCGCTGTTTAACAACAAGGTCTCCAATGCTCTCATGGCTTGAATCTCCAAAAGCCAACAATATTACTGTTAGCTTTCTAGGTTACTCCGAAAGTGTTTGCACCATGCTTGGGGGTGCTTCATGTGATGTGGAGTGCATGGTGTATGGATCACCGCTGGTTGTTCCATGATGGACATGCTCATGTGGAGTGGCTTGCTCTTGGATTGCAAGATCTTGTCTGGATGCTTATGTGACTTTCTTCCTTAGAGTGTTGGACACCTTTAGATGGCTTGGTGACATTCTTCACACTCGCCACATCGAGGTTGGTTGGTTGCTTGTGAGGACACACTTGGTTTATCCATGATTAAACTAGGGTTTATTGTTTGGGGTGATTTCAAAGATTGTAATGAATGAAGCTCAATGGGCACTTTAGTTTAGTAAGTTAAAATTTTAGGATTATCTTTTGTTGTAAATGTGTAAATTTTGTATTTAGTGTGTCCACTGCCTAAGTCACAAGGATCTGCAAATTTTATTGATGAGGTTCGAAATCCATTGAAACTTTTAAAAAAGGAAGTGCATTAGAGTTTGCCTTATTTCAAAGGGAAATGCAAATTTTAAGGTAATTTTAATGCGAATCTCAAGATGAATACAAATCTTAAGACGAATTTCAAGGTGTATTTTAAAAAAAATCGACATTTCTATTCATTAACTACGTGTTTTTTAATGGAAAAAAAAAAATTCAAACTTATATATATATTGAAAATCTTGAAATATGGACCAACCTAATGGCAAATCTTATCTGAATCTTATCAATAAATTAAAATTCCAACCCGAACCATGTGACTTAGTCTACTTCTTATGTGACGAAGAGGAAATACAGCAGCCATAATATTACATTTTAGCTGACACATCCTCTTTTAAGGTTTCCATGTTTTGGAAATATATAAGCTGGGTTTTTATTTGTAATGTTAAATGGAGGTTACATAGTTCACTTTCAAGAGTAGGTTATTTTTTCCTTTGATTGCAGTTAGGGAATTAATAACTTGTACTTTATTTTGAACATGTATTATACTGTAGAAAAAGCTTCACTATGCGGAAGAGGAATTTATGATATTATCTTCTCATCTTGTCCTTGTATCAGTTTTTGTATTGGAGCGTAGCTACTAGTTAACCAAAATCAACTTCTTTGCAAAACTTAAATTAAACTAGAATAATCTAATTTGCTTGTTATAATCATTATTAACTTGAGGATAGCCGTTACTAGTAGGAGGCTGTCATTAACAGAAAGGCTAAGCTGAAATTATGACCAGATGTGCCCTTGGGATCCAAAGTACCAACAATGTCCAGATGCTTTACCCTATAACAGTCTCACCACAGTAGTCATATATCATCAACTATCTCTGTCAGGGTCCCTTTGCTATCCTCGATGACATGAAAAATCACAATTTCCAAATTTGGTTCACTGTGAGAAAAACAAATCTCTTCCGCCTTTTTCGAGGATTCAAATCGGGCAGCTGCTGTTATGGAACTAACCAAATGCCTAACAACATTGGCGATGACCGGTTGAACTAACCCATGGGGCTATTCTGTCTATTATACCAAACTGTCACAATTATAACTGTGATTCTTTCTCTACCTGTTATGGAGTTAATTGCTCCCAATCAGTACCCATTGAGAACCAATAGTCAAAGTCAGTCCTGTTGAGGTAATAAAGCAGTTGAATAAATCATTGAGCCAAAAATCCAGTCAGATGATTTCTGTGTTTTAAGTAACATGAAGCCTGTAAATGCATAAATTCCAGAAGATTTTGACTGGATTTAAATGAATTCAAAAGTATCTTGCCTGGATTTTGGGTTAATTCTGGTCAAATAAATGAACTTTTCACACTCAGCACTAGAGAGAAATCTGTCATCGTATGATAAGATTTTTTTTAATTAATTTCATGCCTGACAATAATAAAATGTTGATTTTGGTCCATCTGGCCATATTTTTAAATATATTACAGTTTAATTTTAATCCAGAAATTCCTAAACCATAATCAATTGTTAGTCACACTTGTATTCTTTAATTTTGAAGTCTCCACCCTATTTTTGGAGAATATGAAGGGGAAAAGTTATTTTTACCACTAACAAGCGTCCAGATAAGTTATAATAACGTTCATTGTCAAATGAAAAAAAAAAATTGGCTAATCAATCGTGCCTACATTGATCTGAAAATTTGATTATATCTCTTACAAAGATTTATCTGTTTTGTAGGGAGATCGAAGCAAGAAAGTTGGAGTTATAGACAGTGAATATATAGTGCATAAAGGAATACCGTCGTTGGGAGGATTAGATGATACTAAGGTACAAGGCATTTCCTCTTTAGCATCAAATCGTAATTATTAAATTTGTATTTTTATTTATGCATTCATATATAAAAAGAAAAAAAAAATTACACTTTCGATTTGGTTTGGTGAGTCTGTAAATTTGACGTGCAGGGAACACCTGATGCCCATTTACCATCAAAGAGTTCATCTGGTTCCTCCATTTCGGTAAGAAATCCTCACCTCAAAAATATTAAAATATGACTTCTAGGATATGAATGAGCTAACAAGCCATGCAGCCATTTTGTCCGCAGTTGGTAAATATGTTATTTTTATTGTATGCAGGTTCCAGCTGAATCTGCATTTAGTGAGAGAGCAGAGGTTAGTACCACATGATTTTCCAATGGCTGGAAACGACCATCATTTCTCTCTGAGATGTTTACCAGATAAAGGGAAAGGATGTTATCATCATTCATGTTACTTGCATTGTCTAAAATTTTCCATTGCATTTCATATGTTCCACAGGTGCGCAGGCAATCTTACAGTGAGCTGGATATTTTCAACCGGAGGTGGGCCAAATCTATCCGTGAAGACAAGTGCTGGATTGATCCGTACTCGCAGATTGTACATAACCCTGCGAGTGAATTCAAATCAAAGGGAGAGAACGTTAAAAAAAATACTTCAAATAGTTGACTCAAATTTCTCAATTCATTGTGAACTGTTTACTTATATATCAGAGGGAGAACGCCAAGATGTAAAAGAAATCCAGTTTTAAATTGACTTCTCATTAGTTAGTTTTCAGCTTGTAAAAAGCTATTTGTATCAATGTGAAATATGTACATCATCCCAATTCTTTTATGATAATAGAAATACAAAATCTTGGCATCATTTTCTTGAAATGGTTCCATAGTTTATATTCCAGTCCATCCTGCTTTGTTTTTCATGATCTATTACATACTCTTATAGTTCAAATTAACAAAATCATATTGTTTCTATAAAAGGTACTGTTCCACAAAAGACCTCTTGTTTTGGCATACATAGTGATTAAGTGACATTTTTATTCTCACGATCCAACCAAACCTCAAACTTGTGGAAAGCTCACGTCTTTGAAGATTTTTCATTTTTATCGTTGAAGCCTCTTTTGCTCTCACGATCCAACCAAAACTTGAAAGTATGGAAAACTCACCTGTAATATACCTAAAAGTATATTACTAATATTAGTTTACTTAGTATCATTAATTAGTTAAATGGTATATGACATATCTCTTACTTAAAATACATGTTCATTAGTTCATGGGCATATATATACTAGCCCTTATTATTGTATTGATCATCAATTCAATTATAAAAATATATTTATTATCAAACACAATTATGTAAGGATGAATCCTTACAAGCGGTATCAGAGCTTCAGGCTCTCGGCTCTCACACTCACTCCTTCGGTTCGGCTCCTTCATCCCTGCATCATCCATCACGTCACTTCCACTCATCCTCGACTCACGCTCCTCCATTCCATCTCTGCTCTCTCTCATCTCTCTATCGCTCACATCTTTCGCCTTACTCTTCCTCACAGTCCCCTTTCACTCATAGCAACCAGTCCCCTTCACTCCTCATAGCATCCAACACTCACGCACTCATCCAGCTTTATCCCCGTCCACGCTCCATATCTCTGCTCCACGTCCGTTCTCCATCCCCGTCACTCCCCGCTTGCTCCCCATCTTCCTTCCTCCTGCGCGTTTCCCCCACTACCACCATTCCTCCCTCCTCACGCCTGCTCGCCGCTGCAATTCCCCACACCCTCCACCCCTCCACCCCTCCACCCCTCCACGCTCTACTCCTTCGATCTATACCACGCCCCCTCCAGCTCCTGCACCCACCAACCCAGCGTTGCTCCCACGCCCTTGCTCCCCAGCCCGCCACTGCTACTCCCTCATCCACTGCGCCTCTTCCCATACTCTCTGCAACTCCCCACGCCCTTCACGCTCCCCCCCTTGCGCCCTCTCCTCCATCCACTCCCTCGTTGGCTCCCCTCCTCGCCCACCTGCGAACTGCTCGCTCCTCCCTTGCGCCCCTCCTCCCAACCTCCACTCCCATCCATCTGCTGGCTTCCCAGTGCATTCCCCCCAACCTGCTGCATCCACCCTCACGCCAGCCACCCCGTGCAGCCCACCCAGCGTTGCTCCACCCCGCGCCCTCCCTTCTCTCACTCTCGCCTTCTCTTCCCTTCGCGCCACCTCTCTAGCACACAGACCCATTAATCGACACACCATCGCACTACTCCTCCTACCCCAAATCCACGTCCATACGTCCACGGCCTTCACTTGTCCAAAAACCCTAATTTTTCCTTCTCAACAAAATATACTATTATAATTATTATAATATTTTATTTTGTCTTCCTCCAAAAACTATATAAAAATTGTTTTCATGAATAATAATACTATTATTAATTTTTAATAATAATTATTATTATTTCTTCAATAAATTCCCATCATTTAATAAAATAATTATTAGTCCATTCCATAAACCTCAAAGAGATGAAAGAATTCGAGTGGAAGATATAAAAAGGATTGAGGCTAAAAAAATAAAAAGAAACCAACATGAAGAAATAAAAAGCGGATATGAAGACATTATTAAATTAGTTAAGGAATTGAAGTTGACGATAACACAACGTCAAGAAGAAGCTGCAGTGACTCCCAAATTCCCAGATCAAGAAGAGCTGGAAACTGCATCTACACCCATGTCAGAAGAAGGGACTCCTATCATAAAGGAACAAGCTATGTCAATTCCCGAGTTCTCAGGTCCAGTAGAGCTGGAGTCTGCATCGGCACTCACGACAAAAGAAGGGACTAAAACCAGAAAGGGAAGCTATTACGAACTCCAAGTTCTCAGGTCAAGAAGTGTTGGGATTTACACCCACAACAGAAGAAGTAATTGTGACTCGCGAGTTACCAAGTCAAGAAGAACAAGGGACTACTGCGACTCCTACGTATTCAAGTAGGGATGAATATAAAATCACTACCACCCCCAAGAAGGAAAGGAAACCATGCCGACTGACTCCTTATATCCCTCCTCACAAAAGATCTAGGATGCCAGACACCAAGAGGGATAAGAAAAGGCATCCCAACGTCAAACCTCAAAATGCGATACTCAGTAAAAAATATGCAAGTCTACCAGAATTTCGTTGCGGCTTCTTACAAGGTAGGGAAGTAAGGCACATTAATACACCAACTGAAAAATCTATAAAATTGTCTAGTGAAACTCAAGAACAAGGACTTGTTAAAGAAGACGATAACAAGGACGATGAAACAGAAGATGTAGAAGACAAGGATATGAAAGATCAAGATGATATTGACAATCATAGTGTCAATATCAATTGTAAAGAAAATGATGATGTCATAGAAGTCAATGAAGTAAATAAAGTCAATGTTAACAAGAATTATGAGAGAATTGAAGTTGTAGAAGAATGCAAAGACGAAAATAAAAGAGTCAAAGATTACCGTAATCATGATATCGTAGAAGAACGAAACGCAGAAAATGTTGCGACAAATGAAGAGATGAACATTCTATCAATAGTCGCAACTCAAGATGTTCTAGAATTTCAATATCAAAAGTTTCCCAGGGAACAACTAAAGACAAGTTCGTCAGACAAGGAAGTAAGTACATTATTAGTAGTTGCCGCTACAGATAAGAAAACCATATCAAAGCATGTAGAAATATCAGAAATCTACATCAAATTAGAAGATCAAAAGAACACCATCAAATTAGAAGTTCAGAAGAATTCTCCATATAGTTGTTATGCATTTATCTACATAATCATATGCATGAAAAGATTTGAATGGAAATGCAACCAGATATTTCAAGAACTACTAAACCGTGGCACCATTATTCGTGGAAGAAATCCAGTTGCAGCACGCTCATAAGAAAGATTCGTGGACGAATATTAGTTTACTTAGTATTTATTTCATTAAGTTATTAATTAGTTAAATGGTATATGACATGTCTCTTACTTAAAAGACATTTCCATTCGTTCTTGAGCATATATATACTAGCTCTTATTATTGTATTAATCATCAATTCAATTATAAAAATATATTTATTATCAAACATGATAATTATGTAAGGATGAATCCTTACACACCTCATTGAATATTTTTCATTTTTATCGTTGAAGTCTCTAACCAAGGATAGTCTTGAGGTGCCATTGCGTTTTTTAAAATAATTTGGTGGAATTATTGTACATGAAAGTATGTATGATATGCAAGTTATAGAACCTTTTGAACAAATGTAACTTGCAATTCTTTTACGTAAGAGTATGGATGGATACGCTTAAGTGTGGAACTTTTCACCTTTTTGTGAATGGAAAGAAATCAGCCCACCATCACACCCTGGTATCACAAATTGGGCTGAACGTTGATCGATTTGTTTTGAAATTTAAAATCAAAGATACAAAAGTCTGTCTCATTTATTAGTCCAAGCTCTCATCTATTAGCCAAAGGAGACATGGGTCATCTTGCAATATGACAGGGAACTTAGCAAACGAAAGGACCAAGAAGTGCCAATCGACTCTTGACCAAACAACTTGTAATTTGCTTTCTCAAGGAATGTTTTTGAAAAATAATGGTAGACATGAGGCAAGGGTGATAAAAGAAGTACACGGTGGTAAAATCCGAAGGAAATAACGGTGATAAAAGAAGTACATTGTGGTAAAATATTCGAAGGATTATTTTTGAAATATAATGGTGGACATGAGGCCAGGGTTATAAAATAAGTACATAGTGATAAATATATTAGGTGATTTGACTTGATATTGAAATATTCTTTTAAGAAATGTTCACTTTAAACTAACCTTTAATTTGTCTTACTACTCTAAGCCATAACTTGAAAGAACAACAAAATAAGTCCTCAAATTGATGGGATGATTATTCAATAAAAAATGTCATATTTCAGTCTTTGTATCTTTAAGAAATTTCATGTTAAGTTTATGATATTAATTGGAGGAACGTGGGAGAAGAAAACCTTTATAGTTGCAGCCCAACGAGAATTTATATGCAACTAAATTAAATAAAGAAACGTGGGATAAGAAAAGCTTTATGGTTGCAGCTCAATGAGATTTTATATGCAACTCAATTAAATAAAAAAAAATTAGTGTTCTCTAGTTTTCAAAACATAGTAGCTTTATCTTAAAATTACATATGTTTGACATATTTTTTATTAAGTTTTTGAAGTGGAATATTGTAGTAGTTACACATTCAAATTTAATAAAATATAACTTTAATATTTAAAATAAGTTTATTAGCCTTGGATGCGGGTGATATTGAGACAACTGGAGCGCATGCAGAGGAGGAGCCTCGACATGGGAGCCCTCAATGTGGCACCCCCCTTTGCATGCATTAACACCCCTAGCCCCCTTCTTGCCTCGAGCTTCATGTGCATGCAGAGGAGGAGCCTCAACATGGGAGCCCTCAACGTGGCACCCCCCTTTGCATACATTAACACCCCTGACCCCTTTCTTGCCTCGAGCTTGATGGCCCATTCAACTAGCCTCACCTGGACGTCCCCTCACCTGTTGGTTGGACGCGCTTCTGGTACCGTGACCGTTTACTTCGGCTCTCTGCTCGCAGATATGGCGCGTGCGAGCTTGGATTATTGCCCCTTAAACGCGCCAGGGGAAAATGTTGAATCTATTATCCTCACCTCTCCTCGGCTTTGTCTTCATTTGTGTTGGTTCAACTAGGCTTATAGCAGTCCTACTCTGCAAAACTCCTGCCACCATCCACGTTTGCTTATTGTAGTTCTGCTCCACGCTACGCCTTCAACTATGTCTCGGTCGCGTAGTTCTCCGCGTCGGGGAAGTGGAAGCAGAGGCAAAAGCCAGAGGTCCACTATGCCTGTCATGGAGTTATGGTTATGACCTGGGTATCTCCATCACGGTCGGCACCCTAATTGACGCCTGGGAAGCTCAATTGGTCTCGGATTACCTGGCCTCGGGTAAAGGAGGTGGTAAGATTAATCACTACTGGCTCATGAAGAACATGATGGGAAAACTCATGGAGGACATGATTTTCAGCTGGAGTTCTGCAAAAGATTCGGTGCTTGCTGCCAGAGCCAAGCTCATCGACAATGGACGACCGTTTAGAATTCCTGGACGCCTCCTTCTCAAGGAGCCACCTCATTTCTGGACGTCGTGATCTGGACAAAGCAAACGTCGGCGGTGGAAGTGCTTTGGGTGCTCTAGAAGACGACAAAGGTGATGCTTCTGATGGACCCTTGCCTCCTCCTGCTCCTGTTCTGTTCCCTGCACCTCCAACACCGTTCCCAGTTCCATCCACCATTGGGTCTTCTCCCAGCAAGAAACTCTGCAACCCCACGGAGCGTGACCTCCTGGATGTCCGTAAAATTGTGCCGCTGCCTGTCAAGCTGCCCGATGATGCTTTCCAGGGCGGCTTCCCCATTCTAGAGGAAACCCCTCATGGCGGTCCGGACGTCTCACTCGAAGCCCTTTGGTTCCCTCTATTATTTCAAGTTTTTTTGTTACAGATTGTTATGTTGTTTTTTGTACAAGTTAGATGTCTTCAACTCTAACTATGCTCAGACTACTCTCGCCCAGCCTCTCCCTAAGGGGAATTTTTTTTGTACGGCTCATAAAAATCATTGTAATATCTTTGATAGATTAGGATGGTGGTTACATCGTCTCAAACCACCTCAAATGCCTACGTGCTATGTAATTTTTCTCTGGTTCTAATTTAATATACTGTGCAGTTTTACAAAAAAAAAGAAAAGTTTATTAGAAAAAGTTTCTCATGTCTTAGGAGTTCATCATTTTCTCAAAGACATGTCCACAAAATTTAATGTAATTTGGTTTTTTTGTTTCTTGTTGTTTAATTTAGGTAAACTATGAAATATTGCCCACGTTAACATGGGTCAGTGCATAATCAAACTCATATTAACTAGTATGACATTTTGGCTTCACTGTCATTCAAAAATCATTTAATAGGGCTTGTACATGACCTCATATGCTTGCCATGAATCATCATAAGCCAATTTCATCATCACAATGCATGCTTGATAGAGTTTGAACACGTGACATCATCATGGCATGCATCGACTTGTATTGCTATAACATGGTATATCATACCCATGTCATCATCACGATATGCGCACAACCTTTATTGTTAGGCAATGGTCTGTTGTAGAAATTTGAAATTCCACTTTTCGTATTATGCAAGTTGCATTTCACCCTATCCATGTGTGTTGTGGCGGTAAATTTGATGGCAAGAAGAGCATTTTTCTCAAAGCTTGTGTTGAAAATTTGGCATAGGTACTTTGTGAGTGTAGAATATGTTCCTCATCCTTTAAAAGTGGGTGTTTATGGCACTTGTTGATGCCCGCTTCATTGTGAATGCCCAATAGGTCCAATAGCACATAGAATCATGCATGCTTCATATTAAATTGGTTTTATTGTTGCCATTTGATGTTAAATCATATAATTTTGATAATGTTAAAAATGTTCAAACATTATCATTATTTTTTGTTTTGATGTGCATATCTTTATATTTGTTGTGCAACAATGCTTGGTAAATAAAAGGTAGTGGCCTTTGCTTGTTTGGGAAACTTTTCTTATTATTGATTGGGAACTTCATATGGGGTAGATTTTACTTATTGAGAAGAGTATTATTGTGGAATAAAATCCCAACATAGGAATATGTCATTTCAACAAGAAAATATTGTAGACTTATACTATCATGATCCATTTATGATTAAGTGCATGTTTATGCTCTATAGGGAAAAAAATCAGCATGTACATCAATATGTTTGCAAAAAAAAAAAATAGTGTGGTTGATTAATATGCTTGCCTGCTTATCTTTTAAACCATATGCTAAATCGATTTCCCTTTGTGTAAGACTGGTTTTCTCCATTGTAATGTGCTTCTTTAACCAATGAAGCCACACCTTCCCATGATATTCCATGACCAGATTGTTCACATCGTTCAATCCATACCTTCATTTAATCAAGATTGTTTGGGATGTATAAATGAAGTGCATCCCACTCTCGACCAACTGTTTGATGAAAATAAAATTAAAAGTCAATACAAATGTATATTCACTTAATAAAGGATACACTCTTAATTGTTGCATATTGAATATTAAAAATAGAATATGTATTATATATACATAAAAATCAGCAGTCAAATGTATTATATTAATTAATCTCCACTAGCTAATTACCTTTCACCTTCTTCGATCTACCTTTCCCTTTCGGGTACTCCCCTTCGAAATTATTATTGGAGTCTGGATCACAAATGCCACCTAAATTGAGCTTTTACACTAATTTAGGAAGATATTCACTAATATACAACATGTTTTGGTATACTATATATCCTTCCATCATAGAACCCTCAGGACATGCTTGTTGTCTAACCAAACCCTTCAAAAATTTCAAGTGCCTCTCAACCATCCACATGGACCTTGAGTGTACAAGTCCACACAATTCAATCTCTTCAACTTGGTGTATGAGGTAGTGTTCTTGTGCATTGAAAAATGCCGAAGGTAGATGCTTCTACATTTCACACATGAGACGAAGAATTTCTCTCCTCCAATACTTTATATCTTCTTTATGGATTTCTTTAGATGACAACCATCTACAAGTGATGCAAACCAATCATGAGATTTAACAAAAAAAATATTATATTACATAACATAAATTAGTGCACAAAAATCAAATATAAGTTCTACGATGAATTAAACAAACACTAGGCGCATGCAAAAAATTGCTACTTACCTCATGTATTTCCCAAGATTATATATAACTTGTTTGACATTGTTGTCAAAGTTGTCCGGGAGAGAGAGAGGTCGAACATACTGTAACAATATACAAATCGTTTCATTTTTTTTGCAAAAAGTAGACAAACAAAATACCAACAATATGCACCGGAATAAAAAAAATATAGCAATAATTATATGCATACCATAATAACTACCTTCATGAAGATATTCCAATTATGTGTTTTCACCCCCGCAAAATCACATTTCTTTGTTATGATATTTTTCATGTTAGAACAAAATCCAGTGGGAAATTTAATTTTTCGCGTGACTTCTTTTACAACATTACTTTGCTGCTCCGTTAACATCCATGGAAATGAGTTTATATTAATTTGGTCTCCGTTGCTATGAAATTGAATGATGTCTTTCATTGCATGGTTGCCTTCTTGAATGTCTTTGCAAATTTTGACATTTTTTTCTCACTCCTATCCAATATTTGCCATAATGTTTCAGTCACATTCTTTCCGATATGCATTGTATCAAATAAATGAGCAATTTGTAGGTGCTCATAGTAGGGCAACCTACTGAATTGTTTAGGATAACTTTTCATTTCTCGTGGAATCCTATTAATGTATTCATGATCACGACGACCATCATGAATCATAGTTTATAAAGAAATTACAGAAATCAATGTCAATTACAGTAAACAACACACACTAAAAAAAATACATAACATTTCATATACGATGATTCATACGTACCTTGACGATTTCTATTATATTGCAACTTCCATAGGTGAGGTGTCATTCTCTGCGGTTTTAATGCAGTCAGGCTTGCTTCCCATTGAACAGATGTTTTTCGGTAGTTCGAAACCTGTGATTCTTAGAGAGGAAGTGCCTATACTCATCAAACACCTCATTTCCTAAACTTTTTGAATGACGAGATTTGATCTTAGGACCACAAACTGGACATGCAAATTTTCCCTTTGTCTGAAAACCTACATAAAGAGATTGATTATCTATGTCAATTATAATTATATATAAAATAAATGGATTATTTAAAAAAACATACGTGCATAGTATATTAACTAGTTCATAAAATTAAATGCAATTAAAGTGGAACTTATCATTACAAATCGCAAAAATGGGTTAACCCTGGGGCATCATGTATTGTCCATACAAGCATTGCATGGAATTGAAATTGCATTTGTCGTTTTGGTCAAGATATGTCATACATAGTGATGCCATTCCATAACTTTAGTAGCTCGTCAATAAGATGTTCGATATATACATTCATATCTTTAACTTGCTACTTACCTGATTGATTTGAACATATAAAATATGTAATTATGAGAACCATTTAGATATATAAACCATGCACAAGAAAAAAATAAAAAATATATATATGACATTATGCAACAAAATACGACAAATGAGATGCCACTACATTAAAAAAAAACTGTAGACACAATTACCTGGAATAATCATCGACAACATTATGTGCTCCCTCTTTATTGACAACCATGGAGGAATGTTATTGTTGATAGCAAAAATAGGCCACACCAAGTAAACAGATCTCATCTCTACAAATGGATTGACACCATCTGTTACCAAAGAAATCCTAAGATTACAAGCTTCTTCTTTAAAGTGAGGCCATTTTTCCTCCATTTCTCTAAATGCAGATCCATCTGCAGGCATTTGAATAATGTCATCTTGACTTTTATTCCGTGCATGGTAATCCATAAATTGTGTTATGTTTTTGCACCTGAATAGTCGTTGCAAACGTGGAATAATGGGAATATAACGAAGAACCTTGCGATGCACCTTTTTTGTTGCTTGATCTGTTCGATATCTACTGATATGACATTCTGAACATTCTGTTTCAAATTCATGTTGATTATAATATATAACATGGTCATCGAGGCATGCATGAATTGCTTCATACTACATTCCAATTTCTTTCGTAATGGCAGATAAATCTCGATATGTGCGAAGTAAAATATTTGACAGTGGTAACAAAAATTCAGCTATAAAGCTACGCCAAATTAAAATAAAAAATCTAGTTAATATAATATATAAATAATACTAATGAAACACATTTCATCCGTATTAATTTGACTTATGAATTAACAATAAAATTATTAGACGAACAGTGATAACCTAAGTGCAATCATATATATGTGATGGAATATATTACATACCTTAACATCCGTGTGACTAATGTGTTTGAAAGATCATTAACCTTCAAGTTCATTATCAACAATATAGCAGAGAGAAGATTTGTGTTGGAGCCCTCATAAAGGGGTTCGTATGCCTTCTCAAGAAGAGGTAAATCATGAATATCATCAAAGTCATCATTTTCATGGACATCATCATCATCACGCATTCTAACATTAAATGTATCATGGATCAATGTATTTGTACCATCATCTTCAACTATGTTATCAGTATTGTCATCTTCTTCAATATGATCATTAACTTGTTCTCCATTATTCATAGCTCCATGTTCCTCTGGTACTTGTTCTGAAAGCACTTTCTCCAGATGATATGCCGTAGGATGTATTTCCTTTATAATTACATGAAACCATCAATAGATATAAGTTAATATAAGAAATATTAAAATAATACATACATTTACAAAAGCAATCAATATAAAAACATATATAATGCAAAACTTACAAATGGACGATATTCATGTCCCCCCTCAGCGTGTCCATGTTCCCTACAATGTTTTCCTACAATGTTTTCTAGTTGTTGTGATCTTCATTCTTCTCATTTTAAAGCCCCTGCATTGACTACATGGACAATAACATTTCCCATCACCCTTTCTTTTCAGTCCATCCCACAATCTAGTAAGCAATTGTCGATTTTGTTCGTTTGGATCAGGAATATTGCTATTTGACAGTTTCTCATAAAGAGCTTGAATGAAGATTATCGATCTTAGAAAGTCAAGCTCTACACTTCACTATTTTACTCAAAAACAATAGAAATAATTGTGTATTATTTTACGGAAAACAGACCGTGTGAAGAATATAATTTCCGCAAATCATCGCATGTATAGCAAACATGTCAGAATGTTTCCATGATTTATATTTTTTAAAATTTAAGTTTGTCGGATATCCAACGATATGATCATAGTTATCGTTATAAAATTGAGGTCGGATATCCAACGACCACTGTCGGATAACTGACGGGCGTTGTCGTATATCCGAAAATGCCATGTATCAATTAAAAAAAATTGCTCAAAATTTGTAATTTAAAAGGTGAAATCCGACGAGACAGTCAATTTCGTCGGATTGTCTCATCAGATTTTGGGTTCAAATTTCGTTGTGATTTGTCTAAGCATTGAGAGCAAAAAGGGTTTTGAGTTGGGAGATAAAATCATGTGAGTGTTCTTCACCCTAGTGGCCTCATATCCCAGCTTGGGGGTGGCCTCTAAGCATAAATTCTATAGCCTGGATAGAGTGCCTATGGTTGGGTGGAAAGTTGCTCCTACACAACTAGTCGCTTGGACCAGTTTCCATTAAAGATAAGTATTTCGTATATATTGTGTTTATGAAGCAATTTATCTTTCTCTACTTGTGAATGAATATGTTTTGTTTATGCTTGTGAATGAATATGCTTGATTATGATGATGTGCGTGTATGGAAAGAGTTTATTTCCATTGCATTTTCCCTTTATGCATTTGTGCATTCACTATTTTTAGTCAAAAATAATAGAAATAATTGTGTATTATTTTACAGAAAACAGACCGTGTGAAGAATATAATTTCTGCAAATCATCGCATGTATAGCAAACATGTCAGAATGTTTCCATGATTTATATTTTTTAAAATTTAAGTTCGTCGGATATCCAACGATATGATCATAGTTATCGTTATAAAATTGAGGTCGGATATCCGACGACCACCGTCGGATAACCGACGAGCGTTGTCGGATATCTGAAAATGTCATGTATCAATTAAAAAAAATTGCTCAAAATTTGTAATTTAAAAGGTGAAATCCGACGAGACAGTCAATTTCGTCGGACTGTCTCATCAGATTTTGGGTTCAAATTTTGTTGTGATGTGTCTAAGCATTAAGAGCAAAAAGGGTTTTGAGTTGGGAGATAAAATCATGTGAGTGTTCTTCACCCTAGTGGCCTCATATCCCAGCTTGGGGGTGGCCTCTAAGCATAAATTCTATAGCCTGGATAGAATGCCTATGGTTGGGTGGAAAGTTGCTCCCACACAACTAGTCGCTTGGACCAGTTTCCATTAAAGATAAGTATTTCCTATATATTGTGTTTATGAAGCAATTCATCTTTCTCTACTTGTGAATGAATATGTTTTGTTTATGCTTGTGAATGAATATGCTTGATTATGATGATGTGCGTGTATGGAAAGAGTTTATTTCCACTGCATTTTCCCTTTATGCATTTGTGCATGCATTTCTTGTTTATGCATCTGCATGCACATTCTTGTTTATGAATCCGTATGGAGGAAATCATGGACCCATAAATTCATAAGCACGTATTCATTTGTTTTGTTCGATGGATAAGGGCAAGGAAAAGTGGATTCAGGTCCCTTGGATGCAATATTGAGGTGGTATGAGCTAAAATCCACAGTTACTAGCAGAACTAGTGTTGGGGCCAAGGTCGCAGCTATAGTAAAAGCTGCGAATTTTGGGAAAAAGCACGAGTATGGAAGGAAAGTGCTAATTTTGGGACAAGCACTAAGTTTGGGTAAGAAGGAGACGGTGCGCAGTACGGTGCCAGATGGATGATCTCAGCGCAGATCACGGACCGGAAATTGCGGAGCTCGCGCGCACGTCATCGAAGAATGAAGGTGGCTCAGCTACCATAATAAATAAGGCGATGGAGTAGAGGGCTCAGCTACCCTCATTTAAAGGCTTAGTACAGAAGTTATGGTTGCTCGGATCAAGGAGGAGCAACGGACCAGAGCATTGAAGGCGAAGGACGATCGCCCATACCCACAATCTGCGCCGGAATTCATGGAGCCTGCAGGAAGCGGCGACGTGACTGCAAGCGGCGCCTACAGTACACCTAGCCATGTGCGTGGTTAGGGTTTTTGGGAATCACTGTTGGGAAAGGCCCACAGTTTTGTAAAGGTGTGACCGTCATGGCCACCTATATATATGAATCATTGTAATGGGTAGAGGTTCCTTCAGTTCCTTCCCTTTGAAGAATTAGAGAGTTAGATACTAGACTGTTAGAGAGCCAGTCTAAAGGATAGATCATGTGTTGATTATCCTTCACTGTATTTTCTACCCAGTGCGTAGAACTAGAGAGGAAATCGGATAGCCGAGGAGCTAACCCCTGAGTTGCCAGACAGTCTGAGCCGACGTCTGTGCCTTTGTAATCTCCATAGAGAGGAGACTTGACTGAGAGAAGGGCTCCCAGCTGTGTGCGTGGAGTTTCCTGTAAGATCTAAGGCTGCAGCTGTGTGCGCAGCATATTGTATAACTCTATCATTTTCTGGTTAATATAACGCTCCCGTGGACGTGGTTTTCCTCGAGGAGATGAGCTTCACTTATATCTTCTTGTATTATGTTTGCGTGAATGATCACTATTTAGAGTTCATTATTTGTGTATGCAAGACTTCTGTCTTATCTTTGTGACTGTTTGAGCGAGTTGGAAAGATCCCTTGATAACTATAAGTGTCTTAAGTACTAAAGAAGTAGTAACGCACGGTCGCTGCGGCGAGGGCAGACTGCGTTACTTTGCTGGATGTGAAGGGCGAGGAAGTGTCTAGCGCGTCGACCCAAGGGATAGTTGCCTGCTGCGTTAGAGAGGAGAAACTGCGCAGTAGACCTGCCAAGGAAGGAATCCACGCAGCTGCGCCGAGCGGCCTGCGGGAAGGTCCGACCGCCGATATTAAAGGAAGAAGAAGAGATACAGAACAATCTCTGCGTCACCACGGTTAAGGAAACCTGATTCCTTAACCCCCCCATAGCCACTTCGGGTGAGACCTCGAGCTGCTGCGCAGCTCGTTGCCGAAAGGGCCAGTGCGCCAAGGGGTTTTGTTGCTGCGCTTCATTAAAACCCGGGTCTGCCCAGAAAAGCAGCCAACAACTAGAATTACACAAGGTTATAGGAGTTCGCTCGCTAGTTTAGTAAGGGGAAGGAATCACAACCATCCGATGGGATGTTGAATGAGATCATGGTCATTCAATGGGAGCGCCACATCGATGATCAGTTATTGTGAAATTTATCCAAATGGGTTCAGAGAGATGCCCATGATAGTATGTGACCACTGGGAAGGGCTTAACTTGGGTTCAGTCATCAAGAAGGTTCTATGACGGAGTTTGGAGAAAGGTCCTATATAGCATGCAGGGAAGGTTGATGGGATAAATATGATGCTGTGTCAGGAGTGTTGCATTGGGGAGTGTAACGATAGAGTACATGGAGAGGCTTGATGGACCAAAGTCAATACCATATCGGAGTGTGGTATCGGGAGTGTGGTGTCGAAGAGCTGCAATGTAGTGTTGGCGGAAGGAGATGATAGGTGATATCTGATGGGATATCAAATACTATGTATTGGGGATGGCTCATCGAAAGTGGGTCATCAGTGTATATTTCCGATAGGAGGAAGTCGATGTGTTGGAGCCGATGGTTCGGGGAATATGTGGAATAGAGTCCTAATAAGAGTGAAGACCCTCAAAGAAAAGGAGCTTGATGATCAGAGAAAAGAAGTGGAAGAAGACATAGATGTTTGTTAACGTCACCTGAGACCTCGAAGGTTTATGAGGGTGGTCGAGGACATTGACAAGATGATTTTGAAGGCCAAATTTTTTGCTAAAATGGCACTAAATGAGTTCCATGTTATCCCAAAAGTACTATTGGGATGGTTGGAGATGTGACAAAGTGGTTAACTATGAGAAATCCTAAGAGTGAAACTACTAAGTTGTAGGGAAAATAATGGGAGGCTACTCAAAGAGCTCATAGTTTTTGCAATGTTTGGGCCAAAGGAAGTCGAATGAGATCTCAAGGTTGTAGCACCAGGCCTGCATGGGCCAAAGGGAGTCGCTCGATGCGATTAGGCCGATTCTATCGATTGGATAGAGGCTATCGAAGTGCATCGCATTTGGAAATGCAATGCGATTTTGATGATAGAAAGTCAATCCAATGGTATACCATTGATAGGGAAAGCCTGAGGCAGAGAAGGACGCTACAGGAAAAAGTACTACAGAATTGGGCAAGAATTAGAAATTTTCAAGGGGCTGTAACTTTCATCTCCGATGTTAGAATGGAACATGAGGACCATCATTGGAAAGATTATCCAAAAGGGAAAAATTTTGCATAGTCATATTCTGAAAGGGGTGTTTTAAATGTTTCTTAAAATCGAACAGAAAAGCGCTTGTAGCCTTGATTGACAAAAAAAATGCCAATTTACGATAATGCTCGGAATGCATGAAAATTAATTCTATGAATTTTTAAGAATGTAATGAGGCTAATAAATGTGTTTATATGAACACTTTTGCAGATACAACATCTTAGCAGAGGAATTTAAGGATCAACCTTCAATGTATGATACTTTGGGAATCCTTGGTCTTGGTTGGGCCAAGAAAGTCATCATCATGAATGTTGCATAGGATCCTTATGCAGCTAAAACAGATGTCATGGGATAAAATGTACATGTTGAGAATGTAGAGAGAATCTAATGGTAGGAGAAATCAAGTAAAGCCCCCAAACATTACAAAAACTATGAGAATCCTAAGAGTGAAACTACAAAGTTGCAGGGAAAATAATGGGAGGATACTCAGAGCTCGGGAATAGAAGAACCAACTAAATGCATCCATTCTTCAAATATTAACAGAAATTCAGAGGACGACTCTCCCTTAACAACACTTAGGAAATGAGACAAAGAGTGGGAGTAGCTCAAGGATACATTCTCACAAGAGGTCCCATGGTTCAAGAAGGGTTTCTAGGGAGAGGGCATCCAGTCCATATTTTTCTTCTAGTGAGTCGTCTCCCTCTAAATATTCCACTAAAGACTCAAGATCTCCATCTCAAGGGAATAAGAGGAAGAGGCCCATCAAGAACAACTCTCATGGGGAATTCGGAAGGTCAAACCTCCTACTTTTGATAGTGAATCCAAATTGGGTCAAGGAGATGAGGCTTGGATTCTTGGGATGAGGAATTATTTCCATGTCCAAGACTACTCTAGAAACATGAAGGAAAGGGTGGCCATATTTAACTTAAATGGAAAGGAATCTATATGGTGGGATCACTTTAGACAAGTCAATAAGATCAATCAAAGGAAAATTGTGTGGAGATGTTTACTAACATCACCTAAGACCTCAAAGGGTTATGAGGGTGGTTGGGGACATTTACAAAATGGTTTTGGACGCCGAAAATATTTCCAAATGGTTCCCCGTCATCCCAAAATTACTACCATGCCAGTTGGGGATGCGACATAATAAAGGAAAATAAGGGTTACAAGGGACAAGATCTAAATAATTTGGAAGAACCCCATTTTCTAGGTGCAAACTAAGAAATAATTGCATAGCACTGAAGATCAAAGGAGAAATTGACCGACATATCACCTTTATTACACTAGCGGTTAGACAAAAACCAAGAAGAACCCCATCTTTAAGAATGCAAATATATAAACTAAAGGATTTAACATGTTCAAGTTTGGGATGTGTTCGGTGTTAGATATCAAATAATAGATGTTGCATTTTGCAGCCTTCACGCCTTTGTAATAAGTTGTGACCCCTAGAATAATATCAAGTTGTGTAGTAATGTTTCTTCTCATAGTGCATACGAATGAACTGGTGGACCCTTTAAAAATGTGTGCATTGTGTTGATGATGTCTATTTCTTTGTAATTTACTCATATATCATTATTTCACTTGTTCTACTGTAATGAACAGTTTTGTAGATGATTTATTGGGAGTCAAGACTTACATACAAGAGAATGGTCAAACTATCTAATGTTGTTTAGAGATAGGAATGGTTTTTTTTACCCTCTGTAGTTTTCTCCCAACCATCTAAAGTCTTGGAAATGCACCTTGGGTGAGACCTTCCATGTCCTATTGGATTGATATGTCGGTAATAGACTACATCCCCTTTGTTGAAAAACCCTATGGACCATGGTTTTTTATTTCAAGCCAACAAACTTCAAGACCTAACAATGAAAATTGGGACATCACAGTAGGATGATGGAGAAGCATGTGAAAGAAGATATACAAGACTAGTATAAAGAATAAATAGATAGTTTGCTAGACAACGAGATCCACAAATTGGATGGATGTCAAAAATATCCAAAGAGAAAATGTTGTTTTCTATTGTTTATGAGATATTCTCGATGATTTTCCCACTATCCTATTTGAATGGTTGTAGAGAATTGAAGAAAATCCTAGATATTGATAGTTGAGAAAAGGAAAGAATCAACCTAGAACACCCAAAATTTGATCTCATTGCAAAGGTGTGACAACCCTAGAGAAAGAGTTGTATAATGTTGGGTAAAGGGAACATTGGAAACTTATGTTGTGGATTTTGTAGTAGAGTAGTGTCAGCCACAACAACAATCTAAATAGTAGCTTCTAAGAAGACCTAGGGAAATTTAGTGAAGGAACAAAATATATACTCAGGTTAAAATGTTTTCGGTGGAAGAGGAGTTGTTGCAGTTTACACCAAAAGACATGGAAGAATAAACTCCACACCAAGGACAATGATGGGATAGTGTTAGTGAAAATGGGAACTTAGACTAGAGTGTGGGAAGCCATAGAAAGCTCAAGCAAGAGAAATGGTGGATAGGTATCGAGACATATTGCAATAACTGACTATTGGTGGTTGAGATGGATGAGGTCCGTTCATGAACTAAGAGAAGCATTGTAAAGGGAAATGATTAATGGAGGCAACAATTAGTTGTGACTGCAAGAACTAGAAAATCTAAGAAGAGGAGGATAAAGAGATGGTTGGTGGTCAAGAGAAAGATGGTTTTTGATAAAGGAACACCCTACTGAACAAAGGGTAATTGGGGAAACATACATAAGATTTGAGAGGCAAGAGAAGGATCCATAAACATTGATGTGATAGTATAAATGGATGGGTCACAGACACTATAGCATGATACCACATGTGAATATACATACATATAACCAACTAATAGGAATTTTAACATAAAGGAACACCCTAATGATGTGATTATGGACATATTCTAGTTATTTGGTGAGGAAGGAGGATCAATAGTAAACATGGTGACCCCGAAAAAGGAAAGAATCCCATAACAACACCTACACTGCCCTTTTGAAATGTGAAAAGATTGAGGTGATCCTAAATCCCATCAATCCAAAAGTTGGCATATAGAGTTGTAATCAATGTAAAGGAGAAAATATTGCAAGTAGCTGTCACGTTGTGGTGAGAATTTAGCTAACAGTAGTCAAGCTAGTTTATTTTTAGAAAATATTCAAAACCTTATTGTTCAACTAGGACAAAGAGGGTTTATATTTGTCAAAAATTCAATTACAAAATGCTCATCATGCAACTAGGTTGTGGCTACCAAAATTCTTAATTAAAGGATATGGATATGTCGAACAACACTAATTTTTGTGTGAAGTGATATGGAGTGCTAAAAATGTTATGAATACCAGGAAAAGTTTGTACATTATTTAATGATATATGGAATATGTACATAGAACCCCCCACAAGGTATCATAAGAATGATAAAGGATGTCAATCAAGTATTCATCACAGAGTTACAAAATCCAAAGACAGGCCAATAGAGTAGTGAAAATCTCAAGGATATCAAAAATATTATGGTAGAGATTGTGTAGGAATATTGGCATAGGTTCTAAGACTTGTTGATCCAATTGGTCTACTAAATCCAAATTAGCAAAAATAATAGTTCAATAGAGGACTCCTCCTACTAGACGATATCCCATAATGCAACAAATGTTAACTTCACAAAGAGAGGTTTTGGAATAGGAAATGAGAAATAAATCAATGGTATGATACCCCGGTACTTTCCTCAATTGAGTTGCAATCATACCATCTTCTATTACAATGCTAGAGATGTCATATGTCCAAGAATTTTTTTTTATAATTTTATACCATGTTGAAAAAGTGCATTATTCAATGATATATGGAATATGTACATAGAACCCCACAAGGTATCACAAGAATGATAAAGGAATTAAAGTATTCACATAGAGTTCCAAAAGACAAATACAAACCAATAGAGTAGTGAAAACATCAAGGATATCAAAAAAATTATGGGAGAGATTATGTAGGAGTATTGTCATAGGTTCCAAGACTTACTGAGCCAACTAGCCTACTATCCAATTTTATAACAAAGAATGGTTCATTAGAGGACTCCTCCTATTGACCAAAACACCCTAATGCAACAAAGAGAAGCTCTAGAATAGGAAATGAGAATTGAATCAATGGTATGATACCCCGATATTTTCCTTGATCAAGTTCCAATCATACCATATTCTATTGCAAAGTGGAGATGCCACAATTCCAAAACCAATTGTCATCCCTAACAAAACAAACACATGATTTGACTAGAGCCAAAATGGGTCACAAGCAAGTGTTGGTGTCGTAGTGACATAAGTTTTTGTAATAGCATTATGCTACATCATAAAGAAGTGTGTTGTGTTGTTTAGTTAATTATGTGTTTTGTAATTAAATAGAATAGTTAAAAGACAATTGGAAAGAGACATAATTGTCTTAGTTTTGTATAAAAATGGAAGAAATGGGACTACCTTGGGTTGATGTTAATCCCCATTTTGAGTATATGACTGTAATACGATCTCTGATATGATGAATGAAAGATGAACCAACTGTTATCTTATTTCTTGTGTTGGAATGTTTACTGCACATGAATTATTTATGGATTTATTGTGTGAATGAGATGTTGAATGTGAATGGTGAACTTATTCAATTCCCTTTCCTAAATTCAGTCTCTGTAATTCCTATAAGTGTCTCAGGTGAGACTGTATCCTTTTGGGATACTGAAAATGTCAATACTCATAGGATTATTGTTGGTAACTTATTTTAGAACCCTATGTCTGAATCTGAGCCAAGAATTGGTTCTTTTTCCCTAACCTAAATAGGTTAGGGTTGTGTAGAATGAGTTGGAAACTGACGAGATAAGAATTGCAAGATTGGTTGACGCATAAAGAAGAAGAATTTGCATAGAAGGAGACATGGAATTTGGGCATCGATCCATAGCATTGGTTATAGAGGTACATTTATGCAGATGAATATGAAATGTTTTTCTCTTGATTTCCTTGTTTGTTGTTTCAATGGTTGAAAATACAAGTAGAGTTGAATGTGGTTTGGAGGAGGCCAAAATTGGTTATTTGGGATCAAGAAAAAGAAGAACTAGAGAATCTTGATAATAGGTGGACTAGAGTGATATATTTTTGGTTTTACAGTGTCAAAGAAGGTATATTATTGAATTTTCTATATATAGAATACCACAAGGCCTTTGACCGCGCAAGGCATAAATTTGAGACGAACCCTAAAAAGAGTCTGCTGGCATAAATCCCCATTTGGATAAAAATGTTGTTTGTAGAAAAAGGGATTATGCGCATGCAACCAAACAAGATGGAGGAGAAGACTCCCTTAATGCTGGGAGGGAAGGAAGAAAGAAGAGGGGAATAAGGATGAGGTGAAGAATTAAAAAAGAGGTAAAAATGGACCCGGATGAGCAAAGATGAAGAAGATATGAACGACAAGAGAGAAGAAGTGCGCTGAGGGAAGTTGTGTGGAAAGTTAGTTTTGATATAGTCAGAAAAGATAGCGAAGGCATTGTAGAAGGTAGTGAAGAGTTGAAAAGAAAAAGTGATTCGCTAGAAGAGCAAAATATAGAGGGCATAGTGCTAGGGGATATCAACACAAAAGGTGAGAAAGAGGATTAAGATCAGCCAACAAAGAGGCATGGCACAAAAGAGGTCACATCAGAGGACGATCTAGAAGAACAAGGGATGGATGATGAACTAGTACAATCGAGGAGCTATGATTTTGGAATAGTTGGAAAAAAGTGATGAGGATTCTCAGCGCAGTGAGGTAGTGGATAGTTCATCTGAAAATGAAATAATAGAGGATGAGGATGTTGTAGGATTGAGAGAGTTATTTTGTCGATTAGAGATTGAAGATTCATCCGGATCCATGAATGAGGATCAAAATGAAGTTGTGTTTTATAATTCCCCCCTTGAACCACCCTCTCAACACTTGTTTTTAACAAGAAATGAGAATTCAATACCAAGTGACGTTAGATTTATTTTACAACAGACATTAGAAGACGGCACAAGAGTAGAAGATAAATGGAGAAGTGGAAAAGTGGTCACAAGATTGAATATAGCAGGAACAACGACAAATTCATTGTTAAGACTTCTAGTTTTTCATGGAATTGGAAAGGATGATGCAGAGCAAGACTAATTCACTTGTGAAGCGGTGTGGGAACTGAAGCAAGTTTCAGATGAGACAAAGAAAGTATCATAGATGGAAACTAATTTGAGAGATCATGCACTTATATGTTACATGAAATATAAGTCGTTTGTTGTGTAAGGAGCTATAAGGACGTTGGCTAAGATCAAAGAGGCAATGTTGAAGGAGTTTCAAAAATAGAAGTCAGAATCACAATGTATCGCTGAAATTAAGGAAATAAAGCAGCATCCGGGAGAGAGAGATTGGGATTACGACCAGAGATTTAAGATTTTGTTGGATAGATTGTCTTTTCAAATATAGGATGTGCAACATAGGGAGTGGTTTATTGCAGGACTACTACCACACATATGGATCCCTATAACTCAACAAAAGGTTCTCACGCATCCTGATGCATTAGAAATTGCAATGCGGTTGGAGTCTACACTAGGGGGTGAATCTTCTTCAGGAATGGCGCAAGTTCAATCACAACTAGCAACGATGACTGCATAGTTGCAGGAAATAGCCAAGGGGAAGGTAGTACGGGAAAATATATGGTGTACACTTTGTCGCATGGAAGGACACCACGGCAATGAGTACCCTATGCTAGGATCGTATACAATGACAGATTCCTTGAATCCTTTCCTGACAGGACATCAAATGGGCAGGTGCAAAATATGTAAGAAATGTAATCACTCCCCTTCGCAGTGTCCTATGTTACAAAAGTATCAAACTAGTACTAATATTCCTTTCTATGGATTTTGTAAATCATTGGGACATGATGTTAATGGATGTCATGCATTACAATTGATAAAAGAGCATTTTTTTTATTCCTATAGAATACAGGGTGCAGAGGATAGTGCAATTGGAAGGGGAGGTGGTTTTAGAGGAGGTTTCTATGGATGTGGTAGACGATTTGGTGGAGAAGGAATACAACTTGTTTGCTTCAAATACGGAGAACCAAGCCATGTAGTGCGCTTGTGTACAAAACCCAAAGAGTTGTGTGGATATTGTCGTAGTACTGAACATAATACAAAAGATTGTCTAGACTTAATAGCCAAATGGGAAGAGAAAAAAGGTCGGTGTAATATGGCGGTTGTTGAGGTGCGCGATGACCAGAAGTTGAGGGATCCAGTGAATGTCCAAATAGTAACCAAAGGGGGCACCAGAACAAGGGTATGTAGAACCGATGCAAGAAGATAAAATTAAGAAGGCTACAAAATCCCCATCAAAGTTTGATGTTGCACAGCAAAGGAAGTTACTGCGCGAAGGACAAGAATAAATTGAAGAAGAACAACGACATATGGGAGAATTTTGATGGGATTGTTATAAGAAAAGTGACTCTGATAATTGTGTAAGTGGATTTTTGCACTATTGTGTGAAAGTACTTAATGATTTTTCAGTAACTAGAAAATTGACAAAGCTATTAACAAAATTGATGGTTGTGAGAGAAGCAAAGATTCCTATTACCATGTTGTTGCCAGAAAGGAACGTGTAGCATATAAAGAGGAAAAAGAGAACATGAAAAGAATTTAAGATGGAAGCAAATATTGGAGGTTATGAAATGCAAGATGTGATCTTGGATTTGGGATCTAATGTAAATATTTTACCAAGGAAATCATGGGAGTTGATGGGAAGACCTAAATCAGTTTGATCACCAATACAGTTGAGGTTAGAAAATCAATATAGAGTTTTTCCAGTAGGAAGACTAGAGGAGGTGGAGGTAGATATTGATGGGATTAAGACTAAGGCCGATTTTGAAGTGATTGAGATTTTGGATGAATCAAATCCATATCCATCCTTGTTGGGTATTGACTAGGAATTTGAAAATAATGTTTTCTTGAATCTGAAAAAGAGAAATATGTATTTTGAATTAGAAGAAGTGAGAGTAGTAGCTCCTTTAGACCCTAGTGAAGGGGAGAGATATTATGAACCTATCAAGGATGAAATGGAGGATGATGAGATAAAAAATATCTATAATATTACGGGAGAAGGGAAGATTATATAAATCCAAAAACTGATGGTGTAAATCAGTTCACGCAACATATGTTCATTTGATACAAGTTCCGAAGATGCAATAACAAGATGACAAAATAGAATGTATGAAGTATCCAACTGAAGGTGCGCAAGAATTGAAAAATCATTGCGATGGGTAGTGACAGAGCTGTGGGATACTCCACATTTTGATGGGACTAGTGTAGTAGGATAGTTCATACAAGAAATAGAGGAAAAGGTGCCTGAAATGGTACAGGTTCAAGAGTTGGATATTGAGTTGAAGGGAACACCCCCGCTATGGTGGGATACCCATAAAGAAGACTTGGACGGTTGGGAGAAAGTAGTACAAACTATTTCTATAAGATTTCATCCATAATCTAAAAAGGAGACGCAAAAAAGGTATAAAGGAATGCAAGATCCTATGGAACATATGTGGTTCTGCGAAAAAAGGTGGAAAGAGAGAAACTTTCTGATGGAACAATGAGTTCATATATTTATTCATACATTGGATACTATATCGAAAAATTTGGTATATACATCAGGAAGTTATAAGATATACCAGAAATTGGGATGAGATGCAAAAACAATTTTATGACAAATTTAAGTTTTCTTCAAAAAGTAGAATATTGAACAATGTTCTGGGAAAAATAAAGAGATTGATTTTTTCAAGAAAAACACCAATAGCAAAGGATAAAGTGGTATGCGCAGCACCTAATAAATTGGTGGAGGCAAATAAACTTGTGCTCTACTGGCATATTTCAAAAAGGGGACATGAGGAAGAAAATGATCCAAAGAAGTTACATATTAATGAAATAGAAGGGGAATGTGCAATGAAACATACTGGTGTTGATCACACTGCGCAAGAATATTTACATCCTTTAAAGACAAATAAATACAATATTGGGACGAAATAACAACCAAAGATGGTAGTTTTGGGAGATTATTGGGACAAAGAAATAGTAACACAAATAGTAGATCTCTTGAAAGAATAAGAGGATGTGTTCCCTAGAAGTTTCTCGAAAATGAAAGGTATTGCAGGACTATTGGGAGAAATGAAAATCTAGTTAAAACCATATGCTAAACCATTCAAGAAAGGACCATACAGGTTAAATCCCAAATACAAATAAAAATTGTACCAAGAATTAGATAGTATGCTTGAAGCAGGAATAATAGTTCCAGTGGAGGAATCCAAATGGGTAAGTCCAATGCTGGTGCAGGATAAAAAAGACTAGAGGGATAAGAATCTATGTGGATTTGAGAGATTTAAATGTTGCATGTATAAATGATCCATTTCCCACTCCATTTATGGATGATGTTTTGGAAAATGTGGGTGGAAGAGAGGTGTATTCCTTAACATATGGGTTCTCTAGATACCATCACGTGAATATTGCAGAGGAGGACTGCACAAAAACAACATTTTCAATAGAATGGGGTCCTTTTGCATATACAGTGATGTCATTCGGTTTGAATAATGCACCAGTAGTTTCCTTGCGCATTATGGTGATAGTTTTTATAGAATTCATGCACAAATTTTTGGAAGTGTATCCAGATGACTAGTCGGTGTTCATCCCATTAAAGGATCATGTACAGGTATTAAAACTAATGTTAAATAGATGTAGACAGTTACATATTTCTTTAAATTTGAAAAAATGTGTTTTTTGTACACCAGTAGGAGTGTTATTGGGGCATGTAGTTTGTAAAGAAGGGTTGTTGGTAGATCCAGCTAAGATTCCAATGATAGTGAATTTACCAGCACCACCTTCTGTAAAAATGTTTCACACTAGTCTTGGGCATATGGGATATTATAGGAGTTTTATAAGAAACTATGCCAAGATTACTGCGCCATTGGAAATATTGTTGAAAAAGAGAACAAATATGAATAGTCTTCAAAGTGCCAAGAGGCATTTGACTTGTTAAAGGAAAAATTGGTGACAACACCGATACTCTTTTTTCTAGACTGGATGAAGATATTCCATGTCCATGTGGATGCTTCATCTATAGCTTTGGGGATTGTGTTGGTGCAGCCTAGAGAAGGAAATATTGATCATCCTATTTCTTTTGTAAGTAGAAAATTGTTAGATGCATAAAAGAATTATACCACTACGGAGAGAGAAGGAATAGCAATGGTATATTCCTTAAAAAAAATTCAACACTGTTTTTTGGGAAATTTCTTTAAATTTTTTACTGATCACTCTACTTTGAAGTATTTAGTTAACAATCTAATGTTGGGGGGAAGGAATTTTCATTGGTTGTTTCTATCTCAGGAGTTTGATTTTGAAGTTGTGGTTAAGCCTAAAAACATAATGTCATTCGAGATCAATTATCCAGGATAGAGAATGGAGAAATAGAATGAAGCATTGATGATCAATTTCTGGATGCATAGTTGTTTCTTGTGGATGTTGTACTTGATCAATTTACAGAAATGGCAACATTTTTAATGATGGGAAAATCACCTGATGGTTACACAGTGGCGCAAGGACAACAATTGGTTATAAGGAGTGAATATTATCAGTTGATAGATGCACAATTGTACAAGTTGGGAGATGATGTCATACTCCCGCAAATGTGTAACGGAGCATGAATGTGATGCAATACTATATGAAGTGCATGAAGGTATCGCAGGAGGTCATAATGCAAGAAAGGTGACAACATGAAAGGTATTGCGCACAGGTGTATGGTGGCCTTCACTTTTTGTAGAAGAAAAAGAATATTGTAAAATCTTGTTGGGTATGTTATATCTCTTCACATGGTCGTTGCGTGTACAACACGATCCCTACGGCACCTTCGATTCGCCTGCGCCGGGCGCGTCCGGAGGGGGGGGTTTAGAGGGGGGGGTAGCCCGACAGGGCCCACCCCCTTCGTTTCGGACCGTTAGGTTCCGAAACGACACGGAGGGGGCCGTTAGGCCCCCGGAGTCCGCGCGGAGCGCAAAATTTTTTTTGGGTTGCTTTTTGCTTTTTCGCGATTTTCGACCCATTGTACTCTATCTAATTCCGGTAAAGGGAATTAGGGTTGTAACCTAATTCGGGTAAACGAATTAGGGTTTTAGATGCTGCAGAATACCATTTATTGTATTGTACATGTAAAATAAACATATAATGAAAAAGGAGCTATGCGGCTCTAAGTTTTGCTGGTTTTTTCCCGGTTAAGGGTTTCCAGGTGAAAATCTCTGTGTAATGTGTGTGCCATTCTGTGTTTTTTCTGTTAATGCTTAAGAATCATATAAGTTTGTACTTCACTGTTAAGGTTTAAAACTTACATTTGGTATCAGAGCATTTTTGGGTTCAGAGGGACGCCTTTGTTTCCAAGGGTTTGGCTCGATCTTGGATTTGTGATAAACCTGGTTTCAGTGGGAGCTTTGCAGCGGTGATTTATTTTTCTTTAAAGAATGGCGAGCAGTTCTAGATTCGAGATTGAGAAATTTAATGGTCAGAGCTTTGAGCTATGGAAGCTCAAGATGGAAGATCTTCTGGTAGATAGAGAACAGTGGATCGCAGTAGATCCAGGTACCATGCCCTCTGGTATGGTAAAAGAAGAATGGGAAAAGCTGGAAAGAAAAGCAAGGAGCACCATTCGTCTTTGCCTCGCAGATTCGGTATTGGTGAACGTATCTGGAGAAGACAGTGCAAAGAAGCTATGGGACAAACTGGGAAATCTGTATCAGTCAAAGTCCCTGGTAAATAAGTTATTTCTGCGAAAGAAATTGTACCTTCTGAGGATGACTGATGGAGACTCTGTATCAGAGCATCTAAACGCCTTCAATACTCTGGTAAGTCAGTTGACATCTGTTGGTATTGCACTTGATGATGATGAAAAGTGTATTAGTCTGTTGTGCTCTTTGCCAGATTCATGGGATAATCTGGTCATAGCTATTGGGAGTAATGCAACCACGCTAAACTTCGAGAATGTGGTTGCATCCCTACTATCGGAGGAAATGAGGCGGAGATCCATAGACAGTTCAACCAAGGATGCCTTATTTGTAAGAGGTCGCCCTGGAGACAGATCTAAAAATAAGTCTTCAGGTGGTAGATCTAAATCTAGAGGGAGATCTAAATCTCCAGGACCTTCTGTAAGAAAATGCTGGAAGTGCGGAAAAGCTGGGCATTACAAGAAGGATTGTAAATCGAAAATTACTGATAAAAGTAGAGGACCTAATGACGCTCCATCCGCAGATGGGAAAGAATCTACAGAGGAAGGAGGAGATGTGTATCTGGCATCTTCAAGTACACATGCAGAGCATGATTCGTGGTTGATTGACTCAGGTGCGTCTTATCATATGACTCCTCACAGGGAGTGGTTTTCTGAATACGAAAAGTATGATGGAGGAGATGTATTTCTGGGAGACAACTCGGTAGCGAAAATCATAGGTCGAGGAAAGGTCAAGCTACTGCTCAAAGATGGAAGGGTTAAAACTCTTCCCGGGGTTCTGCACATTCCAAAGTTGGCTAGAAACCTTATATCTGTAAGTAAAATGGATGATGCAGGTGTGAAAACTTTATTTGAAAAGAACACATGCAAGATGGTTCGAGAGTCATTGGTGCTGATGAGGGGAGTTCGGATTGGAACTCTATACAAGTTGTTGGGAAGCACCTTCAAAAATGGATGTAACAGCACTATTGTTTCTGAGGGTAAAAATGAAGGAGACAGAGTCCTTACTGTCTCTAGTGAGAAGACATCGCTATGGCATCGAAGGCTGGGACATATTGGAGAAAAGGGTCTTCGACTATTACAAGGTAAAAGTATGGCTGAAGGCATGTCTGACTTCACATTAGATTTCGATTTCTGTGAACATTGCTTATATGGTAAACAGAATCGGGTACGATTCTCATCTGGTGTTGTAAGAGCTAAAGGAATCTTAGAATTAATACACAGTGATGTTTTTGGACCTGTGCCTGTTCCATCACTAGGTAAATCTGTGTATTATGTTTCATTCATAGATGATTTCTCAAGGAAAACTTGGATTTATTTCCTGCGTAAGAAATCTGAGGTTTTTAATAGATTCAAAGAATTTAAGGCTCTTGTAGAGAATCAAACTGAGAAGAAAATAAAAGTACTCAGAACAGATAACGGTGGAGAATTCTGTGAAAGTGAATTTGAGGAGTTCTGTAAAACGTGTGGAATAGCAAGGCAAAAGACTACTCCATACACACCTCAACAGAATGGGGTTGCAGAAAGGATGAACAGGACATTGATGGAAAAGGCAAGGAGTATGCTCAGTGGTGCAGGGCTAGCACAACAATTCTGGGCAGAAGCTGTTGACACTGCGTGTTACCTAGTGAATAGGACACCCACATCAGCGTTGGTTGACAAGACACCTCATGAGGTTTGGACTGGTAAGAAACCCTCTCTCTCTCATCTCAGAGTGTTTGGGTGTGATGCTTTTGTACATGTTCCAAAGGAGAAAAGGAGCAAGTTGGATAATAAGGCGGAAAAATGTATCTTCATTGGTTACAAGGATGGAGTGAAAGGTTACAAGCTGTGGAACCCAGTAAAAAGGCAAACAGTTTACAGTCGAGATGTGATCTTCAGAGAAGTTGAAAGCACTTCCAGGATTGAGGATGTACCAAAGGAAAAGGATTCAGAGAAGCTACACTTTGATATCAAGGATGAAAGAGGTGACTCTTTTGAGGAACCAGATTCGTCTGAATCAGATGAGGAGGCAGAATCGTCTGAATCAGATGAAGAGGCGGATCCACAGACTCCGGTATTGAGGAGATCTGACCGAGAAAGAAGGCAAGTTGAAAGGTACAGTCCCCCTGATTTTCGTTCTAATTTTGTGTTATCTATTACTGATGATGATCCTAGAACTGCTAAAGAGGCAATGGATTCAGAAGATAGTAAACTATGGAAGAAGGCCATGATAGAAGAAATGGATGCCTTGGACAAAAATGAGGCATGGGATCTGGTTGAGTTGCCAGAAGGAAGAAAGCCTATTGGAAGCAAATGGGTATTCAAGAAGAAGTTAAATGCAGCAGGTAAAGTGGAGAAGTACAAGGCTCGACTAGTTGCGAAAGGTTACTCCCAAATTGAGGGCATCGATTTTGGTGAGATTTTTTCACCTGTTGCAAAATTGACTTCTATTAGATTTCTTTTATCTATTTCTGCTGCTTTTGATCTTGAAGTAGAACAGATGGATGTAAAGACGGCTTTCCTACATGGAAATCTTAATGAAGAGATCTATATGAAGCAACCAGAACGGTTTGTGGTGAAAGGAAGAAAGGAGCTTGTCTGTAAGCTGAAAAAGTCTCTCTACGGTTTGAAACAATCTCCCAGAATGTGGTATCAAAAATTTGATACTTATATACTGGGACTTGGTTTCTCAAGAAGCAAAGCTGATCACTGTGTTTATTTTAAGCTAATTGGTGATCATTTTATTTATGTAATATTGTATGTTGATGATATGTTGCTAATTGGAAACAACAAAGAAATCATCAAGGATGTCAAGAATCAGCTGTCATCTGAATTTGACATGAAAGATCTTGGTGCTGCAAATTTCATTTTGGGCATGGAAATAAAAAGAGATCGTGAAAACAGGAAACTCTGGTTAAATCAGAGGAAATATGTTGAAACGATATTGAAGAGATTTAATATGCAGGAAAGCAAACCAGTGAAGGTGCCCATTCCTGTAGGTGTAAGGTTATCTGCAGAACAGTGTCCCACTACACAAGAAGAGGTAGAGGACATGTCTCATGTTCCATATGCTAGTGCAGTTGGCAGTCTGATGTATGCCATGGTCTGTACTAGACCAGATATAGCCCATGCAGTGGGAGTTTTGAGTAGATACATGTCAAAACCAGGAAAGGAACATTGGACTGCAGTAAAAAGGGTCTTCAGGTATTTGCGTGGCACTACAGATTCTGCAATCTGCTACCAAGGAAGACCCGGTCTAAACAGAGAGATAGATATACAAGGATTTGCTGATGCTGACTGGGCTGGAGATCTTGATCACAGAAGATCTACAAGTGGCTACGTTTTTAATCTATTTGGAGGAGCAATCAGTTGGATGAGTAGAAGACAAGCTGTAGTTGCACTCTCAACTACAGAAGCTGAATACATGGCAGCTACCCATGCAAGTAAGGAAGCTGTATGGTTGCAAAGATTGTGTTCAGGTATTGGTTTTGTTCAGAATGCAGTAAAAATTGGTTGTGATAGCTCAAGTGCAATATTTCTGGCAAAGAACCCTGCTTATCACTCGAGGACAAAGCACATTGATGTGCAGTACCATTTCGTCAGAGACATGGTTGAACAGAACAAAGTGTTGCTGGAAAAGGTTGACACTTTGGTAAATGTTGCAGACTCTTTGACAAAGTCTGTGAGTACTCAGAAGTTCTCTTGGTGCAAAGAGAACATGGGCATTGTTGCCCTGAATTGTTGAAGTCATAATTTTCTCCTGTATGTGAAGAGAACAACAAGTGGGAGAATGTTGGGTATGTTATATCTCTTCACATGGTCGTTGCGTGTACAACACGATCCCTACGGCACCTTCGATTCGCCTGCGCCGGGCGCGTCCGGAGGGGGGGGTTTAGAGGGGGGGGTAGCCCGACAGGGCCCACCCCCTTCGTTTCGGACCGTTAGGTTCCGAAACGACACGGAGGGGGCCGTTAGGCCCCCGGAGTCCGCGCGGAGCGCAAAATTTTTTTTGGGTTGCTTTTTGCTTTTTCGCGATTTTCGACCCATTGTACTCTATCTAATTCCGGTAAAGGGAATTAGGGTTGTAACCTAATTCGGGTAAACGAATTAGGGTTTTAGATGCTGCAGAATACCATTTATTGTATTGTACATGTAAAATAAACATATAATGAAAAAGGAGCTATGCGGCTCTAAGTTTTGCTGGTTTTTTCCCGGTTAAGGGTTTCCAGGTGAAAATCTCTGTGTAATGTGTGTGCCATTCTGTGTTTTTTCTGTTAATGCTTAAGAATCATATAAGTTTGTACTTCACTGTTAAGGTTTAAAACTTACAAATCTGTGATGTATGTCAGTGCATAGGAAAGCCATCAATGTGTGATGAATTACCATTGGTTGTATTTACTGCATTGGAACCTTTTGAGAAATGGGCTATTGATTTTGTGGGTTTCGTCAACCCACTAGAAAAAATATCTAGCAAAAAATACATTATTATAACAATAGATTATTTGGCGCACTGGGCAAAGGTAGCGTTGGTGAAAGAATGTGCAGCTGAAGTTGTTGCGTAGTTTATTTTCGAAAATATTGTCACCAATTTCAGTTGTCCTAAAATTTTGATGAGTGATCAAAGTACACATTTTATAAATGCTACTATTCGTGAGTTGATGTAGGTATTTATGATTCATCATCAAAAGAGTAAAACTTATCATCCACATGAAAATGGGACAGTTGAAGCGTTCAATAAAGTATTGGAGCGCGCATTGATAAAGGTTTGTAATGTTGAAAGGGATGAGTAGGACCAGATAATTCCAGTAGTTTTATAGGCTTATCAGACTACTTGTAAGTGACTAACAAAATTCACGCCATTTTTTTATTTGATGGAAAATAATTTGTGATGCCGGTAGAGTTTGTAGTTCCAAGTTTATGCATTACACTTGCCACAAACATGACTGCTGATGAAGCTAGAGGAAGACAAGTTACTTGTTGGCTATAGTCAAAAGGTGGAAAAGCATAGACAAAAAGCATGGCATGACATAAATATTTGAAAACATGAGCTTGAACTTGGTTCGATGGTACTTTATGATAGCATATATATTAAACACCCAAGAAAGTTGCGCATGCGATCAATGGGACCATTTCGTATTACTTACATCACTAAAGCTAGAGCCTTAAAGTTGAAAACTTTATGGGGTGATCCATTGAAGGGATTGATTAAGGAGAGTCAATAGAAGGCATATTATGACCCACAGGGATCAGAGGTATGAAATCTAAGAAAATGATTGATAGTCATATATATAATATAGAAATTAGGAGGTAGTTAGTTGGAAAAAGTATGTTATTTACGTTCATTTATGGAAAGTTTTGACAATTGATAGTCATAAAGTAAGGAAATTTTGAAATTTGAAAAAGTAATTAGTAGGGGAGGGTTGTCTATTCTTGAACAGGGACCAGTAGTTGTCATAGTACTGGTCCCACACAGCCACCACATATTGACATAAAAACACCCATAAATTAAACATAAATATTCCATATTAAGTGCAGTAAATATTTAAATTATATCCAAAAATTTCCCATTAACTGACTGGGCCAATAGGTGTCCATAAATAGTCCTGGAGTGCAAAAGAGTACAAAACATCTTGTCCCAAGTACATACAGATATGCTCAGGGATCCAAAAGTACATTAACAACTATTTAACCCAACTTGTATTTCACACCAACTGCAAGGTACCTATCAAATGAGGACCCACGAATATCTTTTGGAGCCTAAATATCCCAGCATTCATTAAAACCTGTTCAACCATTCATTAAAACCTGTCCAAGCAACTACCAGAAGAGTGTCAGCCATAACTACATGCTTGTTCAACATCCCAACCCACTATAATCAATAAATGACACCTACCCATTAAATGCATCCATTAAACAAATGAAAGCACAAGGATCATGAAACAAATGAAGGCACAAGGATCAACCATGACAAGCTCCCAGCCATTGGATCACATCTAAATCAATCCACAACACACATTAATTTTTTAGAGATTGCAATCCACGTGCACCCTTCTTACCAATCCAATTCAACATAAAAAAACTATAAAAGAACCACAACCCTTACTGCAGTGGCATTTCAAAAATTCGAACTGCAGAGTGTGTGCACAGTGAAGACATACCATCAAAGAGTGTGTGCACAATATAATCACAGTATAATCAGGTAACTGCATAATCAACTTCAGTGTTTCTGTTATTTCCATTGATGTTATTTATATTTATGTTATAAAAAGATTCTAGTTTCCTTCCATATAATCAGAACCTGTAATGTTATTTCCATTTATGTTATAGGCAACTTCCAGTTTTCTTCTACATAATCAACTTCCCCTGTAAATGTGCAAGTTGTTGCAGGCATGGCAAGAGTCAACAATGCAAGGAGAACAAGTCGTCGACTGAGCAGGGGTGCCCAACTACGCTGCACCTCATCGGACGAGGAGAGGGTCGATCATTCAAATGCCAACAATGCACCCAGCAATGTTGTTGAGAATGACCATGTGGTGGTAGAGGACACTGCTGTCCCACCATCAACCACAGAGCCACCATCAACAAGAGTTCCAGGAACAAGTTCAACCACCAAAATCAGTGCAATAAGAGGCTGGACAAAAGAAGACATGTTAGCTACCATTGATGATATAGAGTTCAATGGATATTCCATTCGTGTTGCTACTAAAAAACATGGAGTTGCTACCTCATCAGTGCATTACTGGATAAATGGGCTCACACATACAAAGTGCAGAGGGCCTGTTATAGTTATGAGTGAAGAGGAAGAGGCCGAGGTGGTTCAGTGGTGTAAGGAGATGACTGAAATGGAACATGGGATAGATTTGATACAGCTAAAATCCACAGTAGCTCAAATATGTCAAGGGAGGCCAAACCCCTTCAAAGATGGGTTTCCTGGAAAGTCATGGTGGTTTGGGTTTAAAAAAAGGCATCCAAACCTTGTGTTGCATACAGCTCAGGGCCTGGATAGAGACAGGGCTCTAAATCTACGCCCTGCAATTCTGACTAAGTTTTATGCCACCCTTTCTAGTGCGTACGAGAAACATGGTTATGCTCCAAACCATATATGGAACTGTGATGAAACAGGTTTATAGGCAGGAAGTAACTGTGGCATGCGTGTAATTTCCAAGAGAGGGAGTCGTAATGTGCCTAAGATTTTGCCTAGGAGCAGGGAGTGGATCACTATTCTATGCTGTGTCAATGCAATTGGTGCTTCAATCCCTGGATTTTATCTATTTAAAGGTAAAACTCAACTCAAAAACTATATACAGAATTGTGAACCAGGTGCATGCATGGTTGCACATCCCCATGCTTGGATTACTAAAGAACTCTTTCTGAATTGGCTTACTCACTTTGCTGCATCTATACCAGGCGGTGTCTCACCTGTAAACAGACACCTGCCGGTTTTAGATGGACATGCAAGCCACATTGTTGTGCAAACAATTGAGGAGGCTAACAATTTGGGCATCGACCTATTGACACTGCCTGCTCATACCACTCACAGATTTCAACCCCTAGATGTCAGTGTGTTCAGGCCTTTCAAGAACTATTTCAGGGGTGAGCGAGCTTCGTGGATGGCAAAGAATCCAGGGGTGGAGGTAAAAAGGTTTGAGCTAGCCGAGCTTGCAAGTAAAGCCTTTAAAAAGGGCTCTCACACCATCAAATATCAAGGCTGGGTTTAAGAGGACTGGGATATGGCCACTGAATTCTGAGGCTCTCATGCATGATACTAGTTGCAGCCAGGCATTTCAACTGGATGGTCAGGAAGAAGGGGGTGTCCAAGCACATGGTGATGGCCAAGAAGATGTGGAAGTAGAGGAAGATGTTGTTGTTGCTGATAATATCATATCCCTGTCTCAAGGAGGACCCTACTGTGGTGATGATGATGAACAGGTGTGTGAAACACAATATAACAATGAAGAATTTGACAGTAACATGGAGGTTGATATACCAGCTGAAACAACTGCAGCTTCCACATGTGGTCTTGCAACTATCAATGAAAACGTTGATCATGCTCCAGGAAGCAACAATGTAGAATTGTCTTTGCCAAGCCAGGTTACCCCACCATCATGGATGGCAGAAGCCATGGTGAATTTGAACAAAAATAATGTCTCAAGGACCAATGAAGAAAGCATGAACATGCCTTCACAGCCAAGAGAATTGGACAATGAAATTGTTCATTATTTTGTGGACAATGGAAATCTGGAAGAATATACTATCCACAATGAGGTTCCAGCTGAAGAGGACAATATGGTTTAGACAGAGCAGGAGAACATTGACCCAAATATTGAAAGGCAAGTGTCAAGCAAGGATCAGCAAGGCTAGTTGCTTGGTCGGTTCCTAAAGCTACCAGTAGAGAGAGTGTCAGGAAAAAGAAGGCAAGCAACAACAGATAATCTTCGTCTATACCGAAGTTCACAGTTACTCACCTTAGAAGACTATATAAAACTATTGGTTGAGTCTGAGCATAAGAAACTTGAAATCCAGGATTTAAAACAGAAAAAGAAGGACTTAGCTAAAGAAAAGAAGGCTGCAAGGATTGCTACAATAGAACATCGATCACGGGAAAGGGCTAAAAGAGAGAAATAAAGACAAGAAAAGGATCATCAAAAGCAGATGGCAAGGCAGGAAAAGGAGTTGAGAAAGGCTCAGCAATTGCTTCAAAAAGAACAAGGGCTGGCAGAAAGGGTTGTTATTGATGCAAACATGGTGGAGGGGAGTAGGATGATGCCAAACACATTGGAACATATTGCAAATAATACTCCATGTTTCCAAGACCTCCTAAACATCCAAGTCCCCCGCTATCAACAAGTGCGCATGCCCACTTTATTCCTTCCTACCATTGCAGGTGTCAATCATGTGTATGATTATTGGGGGGATTAATCTACTGCAGGGGTTAGTAGCACAAGTGTGCACTGTGGCTACTCAATTCCTCCATGGATTCAAGAAGCAAATTGGATGTCATATGGAGGAAATCAGCCACAACCTAACCAGCCATTGTTAGGTAGGCCAACCAACTTGGCTCAAGCAGGAAACTCAACAACATTGGGCAGTGTAGATCTTGGAGGACATCCTGCATAGGGGTGTCATATGGGGTGCTAATATTTTTGTTGTGACCACATTGCAATGTGGATTTTTTGTAATCACTGCCTCTAATGTCTGTAACATGGCCATTTTGGATACAATCCTAGACCATTTTGGATACAATCCTAGGTCATAGCGTTCCCTAATGTTTGCGGCATTGTAATCAGGGGTTTAATATACAATTTCATCATTTCCAGAGCACGTTGTAATGTTCCCTGATTAAACATTTCATTTTTTTTCAAGGTTTATGAATTTTGTTTTTTGTTGGTTTACGTTGCAATCCCTGCAGCAGGGTTAGGTCTAGATCCTTAATGAATCTTTAAGTGTGTTTTTTTTAATGTACAACTCTTGAGACCCCTATGTTTCCTTCCTTCTATGATGTATGTGGCATGGTCTAGATCCTTGAACATGGACTGTAAGCCTTAAGAGCAATGAGTATCATACTAATCAACATAAAAGGACTAAATCAGGTATAGTGTGTGCTTTTCAGGGTTTATGAATTTAGTTTTTTGTTGGTTTATGTTGCAATCCCTGCAGTAGGGTTAGGGCTAGATCCTTAATGAATCTTTAAGTGTGTTTTTTTTAATGTACAACTCTTGAGACCCCTATGTTTCCTTCCTTCTATGATGTATGTGGAATGGTCTAGATCCTTAAACATGGACTGTAAGCCTTAAGAGCAATGAGTATCATATTAATCAACATAAAAGGCCTAAATATAGGTGCAGTTCAGTTTTCCTATGAATTATAGTCTACAGCCCTTCAACCAAAATAAATATCAAATATCAAATTATAGTCTGCAGCCCTTCTCTGTAATGTACAAAGAATACATGATACTTTTTAAGGAACCAAGAACAAAATCGATATCCTTTTGAAGACTAGAGCAACAGACAACAGTAATCGAGCCAAAGTCATTGTTTAATAAAACCACGTGTATATAAATGCATGCTATGGTCTACCCAACAACAAATTGAACAAAATACCTACAACCAAATCAGTAGGAAAAAATGACAGCACCCATCACAGTAGATTTTGCATATGAAATAAGTGCAGAAGAAAGTAAATGGCCTTCAAAATAATTTCACACCATAAATTGGCCCATAATGCAAGTAAAGTGCACTTGATGTTAATAGCTAGAAGTAAAAACTACATCATATACTTGTAAATTCAAGCCCATATACTTGTAAAACTGCATCATATGCCAATTGTGTTGCCAATTGTAAATTAAAGTAAAAGCCAATCTCAGTCCTCGACTGATATCTCCATTGCTTTGGCACAGTTGCTGATATAAAAAACTAAATTATGAGTATTCTCCCAATAAGATGAGACAATGGCACAAGTCACTGATGTGTGATGCAGTTTTAACTATTAACTATTAACATCATGCCCATGCAGTTCCAAGAATAGACATCCCTCCCATGCAACAAAAACCAAATTCATAAACCAACCCTACTGCAGGCCATGCAACAAAAACCAACAACAAACTAAATTCATTCACCCAAACCCTACTGCAGGGATTGCAACAAAAACCAACAACAAACTAAATTCATAAACCCAAACCCTACTGCAATCCATGCAACAAAAACCAACAACAAACTAAATTCATAAACCCGAACCCTACTGCAGGCCATGCAACAAAAACCAACACCAAACTAAATTCATTCACCCAAACCCTACTGCAAGAATTGCAACATAAACCAACAACAAACTAGATTCATATACCCTAACCCTGCTGCAGTGATTGCAACGTAAACCAACAACAAACTAAATTCATAAACCCTAACCCTGCTGCAAGGATTGCAAAGTAAAACAACAACAAACAAAATTCATAAACCCTAACCCTGCTGCAGGGATTGCAAAGTAAAACAACAACAACAAAAAATTCATATACCCTAACCCTGCGGTAGGGATTGCAATGTAAACCAACATCAAACAAAATTGATAAACCCTAACCCTGCGGTAGGGATTGCAACGTAAACCGACAACAAACAAAATTCATAAACCCTAACCCTGCGGCAGGGATTGCAATGTAAACCAACAACAAACAAAATTCATAAACCCTAACCCTGCGGTAGGGATTGCAACGTAAACCAACAACAAACAAAATTCATAAACCCTAACCCTGCGGCAGGGATTGCAACGTAAACCAATAGCAAACAAAATTCATAAACCCTAACCCTACGGCATTGATTGCAACATAAACCAACAACAAACATAATTCATAAACCCTAACCCTGCGGCAGAGATTGCAACGTAAACCAACGACAAACAAAATTCACAAACCCTAACCCTGTGGCAGGGATTGCAACGTAAACCAATAGCAAACCAAATTCATAAACCATAACCCTGCGGCAGGGATTGCAACGTAAACCAACAACAAACATAATTAATAAACAATAACCATACTACAGGGTTGTAACATAAATCGACGACGAACTAAATCCATAAACCCGAACCTGAATGCAGGGATTGCAACAAAAACCAACAACAAACTAAATTTTCCATATCAATTCTGCATAGAAATTTTCCATATCATTTTTCATATCAATAAACCCTACTGCAAATAAATAAACACTAATTCTTCCTCATTCACAGGAGCACAATTCCATTAATTATTCAAACGAAAACCCACCGAACTGTTCAAATTCAAATGCAGCGTTTAAACAAAAAACCAAAACACAATGTTAAACCTTGAAATGCAGCACAGAAGGTCCACAGAATCCCCAGCAGATTGGGAGTGTTGAAAAACACGTTTGCAGGGATGGCTGGTAAGAAACCTACCAGCGAGCCACCGAACGAAGCCAGCGCCGTGCAACCATCGCAGTGACAGAACGAAGAAATCGAATGCAAGAAACTGAGCGCAGCAACGTAACGAAGTCACCACAGCTACCAGACCAAGAGTGAAGCCGCCGAACGGATTCACCGCAGCTACCGGACCAGGAGCAAAGCCACCAAACAAAGCCACCGCAGCCACTGGACCAAGAACGAAACCACTTAACAAAGCCACCGCAGCTACTAGACCAGGGATAGAAAGCCACCATCACCACCACCGAAACCACGGGAGGCGGAACCTGGGATCTCCACCACTGAAACGGGGATAATCCATGTCGCCACCACAACTGAACATAACGAAGCGCACCATTGAGCGAACAACCACCATGTCCGAAGCAACAACCAGGACGGACCACCAACAAATGTTTGCAGGATATCACCAGAGCCGAGCGCCAAGTGAACAGATCCGAGCGCAAGGTGAACAAAGACGAGCGAAGGGAAAAACAGCAGCGAAGGTCGGGCTAGTCAACAACCGGGGCAACACAACACCCACAGTCCGGGCCCGAACAGAAATACACGGAGGGTAAAACCTTTCCCGGGAAAAGGTCCATGGGACCGTGAAAAGGCCCGCTGCACGTGCGGCGTAAAGCCGCCCACCTACTAGACAGGTGGCGTTGCCTCATCAATCGGCAAACGGCACAATTGGAGTTGGCCACGTGGCATGGGGGGGGATCCAGGTGGGGTGTCCAACAACTAGCATCCCTCCCCTATAGCACATCGCATCTTTATGATAAAGTGGTCAAGAATGAGATTTCTTGGAAAAGTGGATCAAAAGATGAAATAATGAGGAGACCCAAGTGACAGTTGGATGAAATGGCAAGAATATTTTGTAGATCGCATCGGATTAAAGAAACATTTAATGTTTGGAGTGGGGGTAAGAACAAGGACAAGACAATTTAAACAGATTGCAAAAATATTTTTAAAAGGGAAGCTTATTGGTCGCATTGTTTATTATGTTGTGTTGAGTGTTTGAACAGTGATTGTGGATCTTGCAGAAGATATCATTGAGTTGTAGTGTGAAATTGTTGTAGTTTCTGAAACAAATTTAATCATGGCCACTTATGTAAAACTAAAGAGAGGACGAAGGCTAAAGCAGTGAAGGAGGTAGAAATGTCTGTTGTTGATATCGATCATCGAGTGGATATTCAGGGTAAAATACTTGGGAAGGTGCCATCAATAAAAAATTTGGATTTTAATCTTCAAGATACAGAGAGTTTCCCTATATTGGAAGAAAGTAATTATGTTGAGGTTGTAGTTGAAGATGATGATACATAGAATGTGGTTCCAAAACCATGGGCACGCAATATTTTCAAATCAATGATTATGTCTCTCCTAGACATTATGCACTTTGGAAGAACTCCAAGTATTACACAGTGTATAAGGTTCATGTTGAGTCAAGTCCATGGCAGAGCACTTTGGTTGGATAAACCCTATACAATCGATTTGGATGTAATTCAAAAAGTCTCGATATTTTTGCGTGTGGGAGAGGATCCAGCTAAAGTGATTGCAGCCAAGGATATTAAAGCAAAGGAATTCTATGCAAAATATGGCACCCACCAGGGTACACGAGGCGCAGTTATATCAGCGATCACAAACCAGCAAGTTAGGTTTTCTACACGGATTTTAGCAGGCAAAGTAATAAGAAAATTTCATAAGGATGAATTCCCTGTAGGAGTCTTATTTGCGGCTGAGCGTTGCACTCAATAAATCAAAATGAATTGGGAACAATTCTTGTTGGATGAATTCATGCAAGGTTCTTTGGACACATAGGATGTAGGTAAATATTTTCATTTCATTTGGGTATTACTATTGATAGGAATGATTGAATGGAAACCACTCGGGATGCTCAAAGGTAAAGCTTATTATACATAGGTAATAGAGGAGTTTTTGGCCACAAAATTTAATATTTGGCAACTGAGTAACGATGATGAGAAGCAACAAGAGAAAAATTTGGCGTTTCATGTTGGTATATCGATATGATTCAAGCTTCAACTAATACGTATCAAATTCCTTCAAGCTTAATTGGTAAGTATGAGTATGTTTTGTCTTTTTCAATTAATAACCATAATGCTTTTATCTCATCGCGTGCACAACCCTCTAGCAGAACAGAGGTGTTTCCTTTTTATGTCACTGAAAAAGACATTAAGAAAGCTATGATGGATTGGTCTGAGGAATATCAATGGAAGCCAATTCAAATGTGGAAATATTGAATACTCCAAAAGGTACTATGTTCGAAGTAGGTGCGTGGTTCCCCAAGGATAAGCATAAAGAAGAAGAAAAATCGTGAACCTCTAGAGGATGTACCTAAGAAAAGGAGAAGAAAAGGACCACATTATTTTCATCAGTTGTAATAGAGGAAGAACAACTAGAAATGCAGATAGAAGATATAGTGTCGATAGCATCTAAGGAGAAACAAGTAAAAACTAAATTATTTCAAGAAGAAGGTACTTCATCAATAGAGGTAATAGAGTTATAGAAGATCATTGGTTCTATTGATACTAATCTGAAAATGCAACAATCATTGCAAGTGATGTCTACCAAGCAATTGGGTAGATTGAAAGGTAAATTGAAGATTACTGATCCTAAACCTACCAATACAACAATGGAGATGGATGAGGCTGCAAGGGAGACTACGAGAACAAAGCTTGTCACAAGAAAATATATAAGTGTAGACCCTCACGTAGTGATATGGAATCCAGTAGAATAAATTTCATCGATGATTATGAAGCAACCTGCAGTTGAGATAGATATGTCGTGACAGTGTATATTTTTAGCAGTTCGAATAGTATACTGTAAAGCTGACAAAATAAATTACTATGCGTCATGCAAACATGAGAAAATTTCACAATGACTTGTATCAGGTTCATTAAAAAATTGTTGCGGAGAATTCTTCTATGAATGCAGTAGTGGAAGATTTACATTTGTAGTTGTGCCTGGAGGAAACGCTTTCTACTACCATTGAAGAAAAGTGTCAAGATAGTAAAGACTTCATTGAAGTTTTGTGCACACAGAATAAGACACTTAAAGAACAAATGTTGTAGACAGAGACACCACAGCAAGTAGAATTGAAATAGAAGATTATCCAAGAAGAGGAGGCATTTGATAAATCTAAGAGTGCAATGTAGAATTTTTCAAAGTTGATGATATGATTTTTTCAATTTGGGGTCATTTGCAGGATGTACCTGAAGCAACATAGAAAGAAGCACAAGTTAAAGAGCTGGAATAAGAGATAAGAACCAAGAAGAAGTATTTACAAGCATTTCCAGTGTCTACAAGAATGGAGGCTATGAATGAAATCTCTAGCCTTACCAAGAAGACTAATACAATGAGGATAGAGCAACAACAAGTCGTTGCTCGGGTTATGGACTTGAAGGAAAAACCAAATATGCATTATGTTAATATTGCACAAGTTAGTGAGAAGTATCAGAAAGATGTTGACATAGGTGAAGCTATGTGACCTGGTCAACAACATGTCACCAAGGAAGAAGCAGTAAAATTTCAGAATGATTTTGACACTTTGTTGTAGTCTGTGGAACAAATGAACAATCAATTTGATGGATTTGTAGCGCAGTTGACACGACTATTCCCATCAGTTCAGCGGGTGATTTTTGAGTAAATATGGGCTCGAGGGAGAGCCCAACGTAGTGTTGGGGACCTATTGGCGTTGTAGTGACATAAGTTTTTGTAATATCATTATGGGACATTGTAAAAAAACGCACTTCGTTGTTTAGTTAATTATGTGTTGTGTAACCAAATAGAATAGTTAAAAGACAGTTGGAAAGAGACATCAATGTCTCATTTTTTTATAAGAAGGGAAGAAATGGGACTGTTTTGAGTTTATTTTAATCCCCATTTTAAGTATATGACTATAATATGATCTCTGATATGATGAATGAAAGAAGAATCAACTGTTATCTTATTTCATAAGTTTGAATGTTTACTGCACATGAATTATTTATGGGTTTATTGTGTGAATGAGATGTTGAATGTGAATGATGAACTTATGCAATTCCCTTTCCTAAATTTATTCTTTGTAATTCCTATGAGTGGCTTAGGTGAGATTGTATCCTTCTGGGATGCTGAAAATGTTGATACTCATAGGATTATTGTTGGTAACTTGACCCTGGGTCTGAATCTGAGCTAGTAATAAGTATGGTGCACTATTTGCAAGAGAAAGGGAGACTTATCAAATGAGCTTCATGTGTTGAGAGGAGGATTTGGATTTAACACTCTACTAAACTCATTATTTAGAAACTACTGAATGAATATTGTGAAGTCTATAGATCATATGGTCATTCACCTCAATTGTATCCCATTCTACAAAAGTATTCACTATCCTCATTGGCATTGCTATTAGGATTTTCGGGGAGAATATTCATGATAAATACAAATGTAGGGCCCTACAATCCTTGGTATATATATTTGAAAATATCTCATTTGGATTTGAAGAGAGATCCAGTGATAACCAAAATATTGGTCATGGGAAAGGAGGAGGAGGATTTAGAAGAGGTCATAGGATTTGACACATTAAAGCAAAAAAAAACTACAAGGAAGTCATTGACATTATAGGGGAATCTTTAATGCCATTAATAAGTAGATAGGAAACACAACAGTCAATATTAACCCAACATATTTCATTTCATTGAAGAAGATTGTAATAGGAGCACATTTGCAACCTAATAGGAAAAGGATGCATGGAACGACTTTCTTGGGATGTTCCTGAAAGTGCTAAAAAAATGAATGCATATGGACTAACATGTGATAGAATCTTACACAATCCAAGTAAGGAGAGGAACGAGAGCTAGAAATAAATGCCCCACTTCCAAAAAGATACTTAAATTGGGTGGGTTAAAAAAGGAGAATTCAAATAGGCAAAGAATTCAAACTCATGATTGATATTGTCAAATATAAGGTCAAAGATACAATGCTTGATATGGGTTTTGATGTGAACATATTCCCATAGAAGTATTAGGAAATGATGGGAATCCCAAGGATTATTTTCTCTCCTAGTATGTTGCAACTCGTAAATCAGTACACAATATACCCCATTGGTATATTGCAAAATGTTAAAGACAACAACTAACTTTGAATTCATATAGATAGAAGATGAGAAAGATCCATATCTTGCACTGTTGGGAATTAAATGAGATTATGACAGCGATGCTAGTATTAATCTAAATAGAGGAAAAATGTATTTTGATACCGAAGGAACAAGGGTCACACAACCCATTGATCCATATTATGGGATTCATTACAATGAGCCCACAAAATATAATATAGAAGAGCACATGGTCTATCATATCTATAACATAACTATAGTTACGAGGGATGGGTATGTTAACCCTATAATAGATTAATTTCTTAGCTAGCAAATAAAATTATCTTTTGACATGGACCCGGGAGAGGCATTTAATTCATAAGAAGACAACCATGTAGTCTTAAAAATGAAGTAATTCCCTCATACATGTCAAATGGATAGGAACAAAACTTGTTGAACCACCCATATATGTTGGGAATGACAACATTGAAGACATTATATGCAAAATGGAGCTCTAGATAGAGACAGAAAAAGGGTACTAGTGTTGGATCTTGTTTTTAGAGACACTCTATCAAGATGGTGGGAAACACATAAGGACTCATTGGAAAGATAGGAAGCAATATAATCCTGTTGTTGCAACAACATTCTCCCCAAAATTTTGTACATATTGGGGCCCCTCCTTTAAAAGAAATTTTAGAAAGGCTGCCTTAAGGGCCATTCCTAGCTTTTAACTTTGTTTTTCAATAGAAAATCCTGCCATGAACCACCCCAAGTCTGCCAGGAAATCTTGTTTCTCAACAGAATTTTTTTTCATGAAGTCTTCCTGGAAATCGCGGAACGATTTGATAAAGCCTCGCAGTGGTGGAAGCCTTTGTTTAAACATCTCGGGAAGGACTTAGAAGCTTTCTGAAAAAGTCGCGAAACTTAAGAAGGAAGCTCTACGGAATCATTCAGCTTTTGCTCCCGAAACAGCGGGAGTTAATCGCATAAACCTTCCGAAAAGGGACTTAGAAACTTTCGTCTGAAATCCGCGGAAGCCATTGGACAATTCTTGCCGAAACGGCGGAGCTATTCGTCAAAACCTTCCGCAGCTACGGAGGGATTCGGGTTTTCCTCCCGAAACAGCGGAAACCACTCGTCTAAGCTTTCCGAAAAAGACTTAGAAAACTTCTCGATTTTTTGCGGAGGGATTCGAGTTTTCCTCCCGAAACGGCGGGAACCATTCGTCTAAACTTCTCGAAAAGTTTTGGAAGTTCTTGTTAAAAAATTGCGGAAGCTTCTGATGAATTCCTCCCGAAACGGCGGAAGAATTAAACGAAGCTGCCTGAAACTTGCGGAAGCCACTCACATAAGCTTCCCGAAAAGGGACTTAAAATTTTTTCCCATAAGCTGCGGGAATCATTGGCAAATTCTTTCCGAAATAGCGGAGGAATTCGACGAAGCCGCCCGAAACTTGTGGGAGCCATCCGCCAACCTTCCCCGGGGCCGCTAAGTGACTCAGTTTCTTGAAAATTTTTGAAGTCTCAAAGTTGCAGAAGCCGTTCACCAAAGCCTTTCGCAATTGCGGAAACCTTCGCGGAATCGTTCCGAAACCCCGCGAAAAAGGACTTAGAAAATTTGTCGAAAGTTGCCGAGAGAATGTTGCGGGAGCCTTCAACTTTTCATTCCAAAACGCCGAGGCACTCTCGCGGAGCCGTTCGAATTTTCCTTCTGCAACTGCGGGAACCTTCGCAGTTTTCATCCCGAAATCTCTCCGAGAAAATTCACGAGAATCTTCTGCGGAAGCATCAACAGAAGCCTTCCGAAACTGCGGAATCCATTTGCGAATGCTTTCCGCAATTTCGAAGGCTTTCACGCGTTCATCCCAAAAAGGCCGCACAAAACTTAATCGTTCGCGTTCCACTTTGCGGAAGCCGTTCGCCAACTCCTCCCGAAACAGCGGGACATTTCGCGGAATGATCTCCGTTGAAATTTGCGGAAAAATTCATGTTTCACTCCCGAAACGCCGAAGGGCTTCAACGTAACCTCCCGCAATGGCGGGTGAAGTTCGCGAGTCGGTCTCGCGAATGGCGGTCGCGCGCGGATCGAAATTCCTTGACGTGACCACGGCGCACGATATTTAAGCCACGTTTAATTACGCCAACTACCACATTAAACTCGCACGTGCTCGATCTGTTTAAATAAACGGTGGGGGCTCGAGCCCAACAGTGTTATTTTTTTCGATTGGCAAAACTGTTGGACGCCGTGCGACCGTTCCAGCTCAGCTTGCTCGACCACGATTCACGGCCACCTCATCCAGCCATCTTCACGGTGCCAGGTAGGGTGTTCTAACCGTTAAACTTGTTTCTTCCACGCGTCAAGTTACTATTGGGTTGTCCTTTTTCTTGAAGACAATTGGTCTAGGTTGGATTTTGACGGGCAAAACGCTCGTCATGGGCTACTTTGCCCGTCAAATTACAGTCGAAATTCCATTGTTTTTTGTCATACAAAACATAGAAATATGAAAATGTTTGAGCGTCAACTCTGACGGGTGAAACTTCCCAAACTCCTACCCTGGCCGCAGGCTTCGTTAGTTTGTGGCTTTTAAAAGTCACCAAGCCCCGTTAAGGTCTCGTCTCTATCAGCCGAAAGCCAAACCTATAGCCACCCGGGTTTTTTCATAAACCTTAGTCCCGGCCAGCCGCTACCCCGTTTAAATCCTAAGACAGACGCCATCACCCCTGATCAAACCAGCCATAGGACGCCCCGTCAAATATTATAAATAACAATAGCGACTGGGCTAAAACCCCTCGCCTGTGTGTCAACACGGAGGGTCCTCCCTGGTCTCGTATTAAATTTGTTTCGACCTCAGACTCGCCCGCCACTAATCATTAAAAACACCGTGACGAAGGTCACCCTTTTCCCTAGAGCTAAACCGAGAGCAGGTTGGTTCCGCAACATGCTTATCCTCACGGGAGCATTTCCAAACCTGCCCCTTTAAAAGAATTAGGATGACTAAAATCTAGAACTCGTGTTTGAAATGGTGTATTTTGGCTTCCTAACATGCAGCTTCCCATTGCATTTATCTCATTGACATGTTAAAATGGTGATGCTCTCTGTAAAATCTCACAGTATGTTGATCATGTTGATAATGATGTATATTTGGTTGCTATCAGGGATAAGTCAAAATACCAAAAGGTGGGAAGAAGAAGGCTAAGATGACGGAGAAAAAGCCTGCACCACTCAAAACTGGGACCTCACTCCAGGATACTAGGTGCACCACCGGTATTCCTACAGAAATCCGTTGGGGTGACATTTACAGAATGATCCGAGACCAGGATATCCCGGACATGTTGCTAGAATAGGGGCAGATTTATCTCAATATCAAAGCATCAGGCATAACTAGAGCTGCTACCCGCCCTGAACTATTCCCCTGTGCTGAAGTAATCGGATGGATACTCCAACACGCTGATGTGGAAGGAAGAGTAATAAATGACAGCGGGAAAGTAGCCATTGCCTCATTCCACCCAGCATACATTGCCGCGACCTACAAATTCCCCCGCTCCCAGCAATCTCTGACTGATGAGTGGCTGGGCAAAATGAACAACGTTGAGATGGCCAAAAAGCTATTGGTGGCAGGCAAACATTTGAGAAAGAAAGGAAATGACGAATATGACGTACAAAATCTGAGACCTCCTTTTAGATTGATCACCTTGATGCTGTGCAGAATCTTCGGCATGCCCGATGGCACCGTGTATAAGATTCAGTGGGTCCCTATTATCCACTTCGTGGCGTTTAAAGGAAATATGTTTGACTGGGCCACTCTCCTGTCAGATAGTTTGGCCTCAATGATAGTTGTTGCAAGATAAGGACTACCCTTGAAGAAGGTAGAATTTTTCATGTCCTCATATCTGATTGATTGTGTTTTGGCCAAGGTGGATTTCCCCAAATTGGGCTGCACATGGGATAAGGCCACCACCCCGGTTTATACCGCTTTCAGGATGATGTCGGCCCAGAATTACAAGCCTAGTTACAAACTCATCTGTGAGGGGTTCATCATGCCCCTATATGAGAAGATATTCAAGGAGGAGCCCAACTGCCTGTCAGAGAACGCTACGGAAGTCCTTGAGGATTACGGGGATTTTTACTTTTCAGAGCAAGGCACCTACCTCAAAATGTTTGGAGGGACTAAGGCCCCATAAATTTTGCCGCAGTATGCCACAGATTATGTGGTAATCAAGGAAGCAGTAAGACAAATCTTCCTGGATGGAATTGGAGCAATGCTCTACAAACAGCATAAGGCTTCCTTTCCCCCTCTACCTTTCTGCATAGGCGCTTACAAGTTCTCGGGGGTTGCCTCAGCCAAAGAGTTTGTTCAGGAGCTGAAAGCCTTCCACTTCGGTGAAGTGATCTTCCACAGGAATGACAGGAAGGGAAAAGTGGCCGAGCACTGTAAGGAAATCTATGCTCATTTTGAGTACTCACACTATCCCGATGCCGAGGAAGAGGTATTCAGGGGCATCAGCAACATGGCTGAGCTGCGAACCTTTCGCCAAGGAAGTGGAGCAAGTTCTAGCTCCACCAAGATCCAGAAGACCAGCCAGCAGAAGGAGAAAGAAGCTGATGATGCCGGAGCCCAGGAAGAGCTCAGATTAAGGGAGGAAGCGAGGTTACTGCAGGAGGCCGAGGAAGCTAGGTTGCATCAGGAAGCTGAAGCGGCAAGAATGCAACAAGAAGCCGAAAATGAAAGGCTGCAGAAAGAGGCTGAGGAGGCCCAGCAGCAGAAAGAGGCTGAAGATGAAAGGCTACGGAGAGAGAATGAAGATCAGCTGCAAGCTGAACAAGCTGAGGCAGAAAGGAAAGCGGAAGAAGAGCTGAAAGCAGGGGAAGATGCCCAAGCAAGTGGGTCCGGTGTCCAAGACATGGAAATAGACGCACCTCAAGTAGGTGGCTCTGGTACCCAAAATGTGGGAGTGGACCCAGCTCAGGAAGTCCGGACCCCACCTGCGAAAGAAGAAATAGACATTATGGACCGCCCAATTGTCCTGTACACTCCATCGGGAAAACATACGGTGTCCAGGTGGAATGAGTTTGTCTATGACAAGAAAAGGAAAGCAATGGTCCTCAAATCGGAAGAGAGGATCAAAAGTCCCTTCTAGGAGGACATCATTACCCACCGAGAGGTCACCATAATGCAGAATACAGATAAAGATCCCTTTGCTATGGCATCCGCAGCTGTAGAAACAGCAAAAGCATCACTAGACAATGTAGGGGTTATAGTTAGAGAAAATGTATTAACAAAGAAGAGAGCTCGTACGCTACAACAGATTGTGGCTAATGAGCAAGCCCACAGGGATCTTGTGGTGAACAAGTATAATTGCCTGTACGCCGAGCATAAAGAGCTGTCAGACAAATATAACCGGTTAGAGGAAGAGAAGGAGCAGCTATCAGTCCTAATGATGATTGAAGAAGCAGAAAAGAATGATGCAGTAGCCAGAGTGTCCCAGCTTGAAACAGACAAGCGGGAATTAGCTGAGCAATTGGAGCAGGCTGAGAGCAGAACAATGGACATGTCTCCCTTCCATGAGCTATCCTGCAGCATCCTGAAGCAAATGCATGACACTCAAGAGCTAATCACTAATGAGGTTTGCAAGCTCAAGGCCATGGTGGTCAGGTTAAAAGAAATTAATGCGGAGGCCCATAGGCTCAAAGCCAAGCATACCCGTGTTAAGGAAAATATCTTGAGCCAGATAAAATGGTGAGAAGGAAAGGGGGATTTCCCCACACATCTACCATTTAAGTCTGTGGAAGGTTTTAATGAAGACATAGCCCTTCTGGAATTCTGCAGGAGCTGTGGCAGTAAGCTGATGGCCAGTGTGCAAGGGACAAGGGATAGAATCAACAGTCTGTATCAAAGAATCAAGGGAGTGCATGACAGGTACAAACTGAATTTTCCACAATCCCTCGATGACTTCCCAGATTCAGAACAACGCTTGGCTGAGCTAAAGGAAGAGCTAGTCATCCAAATCGAATACGTGAAGAAAATTGATGTCCTAGCAATTGATGACTTACAACATTATATTGGAATGTCATCAGTCCACAATCATTTGCTCAAAGAAGTGCATCAAGCTGCAGTAGCAGAAGTTCAAAGCATTGGAGCAGAGCTCGGGAAGAATGTGACTTCTCAGAAAATCTTGTTCCCTGCTGCAGCAAACATAGTCATAAGGGACATTGGTATGTGGTATAGCTACATAGCAGAAGAAGAGAAGAAGGCGGAAGTAGCAGCTCTTGCAGCAAATCCAGACTCTTCTCTCCCAGCAGTGGCAGATATTCCAGCCAGTTCGACTCCTTCCTCCCAAGCCATTCCAGCAGCAGCAGTGAGCTCTATTCCCTCTTCTCCAGCAGTGGCAGGAACTCCAGCCAGCTCAATTCCTTCTTCCCAAGTAGAAGCAGCAGCTCCAGTGGTTTCGAGTGCCTCTCCTAAGGCAACAGCAACAGCAAATGTTGATTTGGGCAACCTCTCTTCAAGCTGAAGCACGCGTGCAGGAATGAAAGCGCTGAGTTAAAGCGTGAACTCTGATTTTTTGTATTTTTGGGACTTTTCAGATGTGTAAAAGCGTGGAACTATGGGACAGCTGTCCCTATTTTCTGTTAAAACAATTTTGTAATGAAAAGAGAGTCACATCATGTCTGTTATAGAAGAAATTCCTGTAGGTGACAAGTGGAAGAGGCCAGGTGGAAACCCAAAGGGCAAATTTGTAATTATAAATAGAAGTTAGGAAGGATTAGAGAGGACTTTTGGCAGGGAATGAATTTTTGAGACCTGTATGAGCTATCTTGTATTGGTTCTATGAAAATCGAATTTTCTAATAAAAGCCAGGGAGATGGACGTTTTGCATGGGAACGAAAGATGGATGTGTATTGGACTATTCTGATGACTTCCATACTGTAATGTGAGATCTTTCTTGTTATTTGAACTATTTCTTTGCAACAAATGATTTTGCTTCTTTCTGTGTAAACGATTTCTCCATTTCATGAGCAGTGAATGTGTTTATATTAAATCAGAAGCTATCTTCTGATATCTTTATCATGGCTGTAGCTTTCTCTTTCTGATTTAATGGCTATCCATTATTTCTTTAAGATAACTCCTATAGCTCATTGTTCATGCCTTTAAATTTGCTCCTTGCAGGGATCATTAGATTTCTTTCAGTTTATTTTACACTTAGATCTGTTTCTTTCATTCTTTCCATCTAGATTAAATAATTTTACTTCTTTGTTTCATGAGCATGAAATGTGTTTTATATTAAATTAGAAGCTATCTTCTAAAGATCTTTTATCTTGCTATAACTTTACTTGTAAGAATCGACGGCTATCTATTCTTTCTTTATGATATCTGTTACAGCTCATTGCTCATCCTTTAAATGTGTTCCTTGCAAGGATAGGTAGATTTACTTCAGTTTTAGACTTAGATCTGTTTTGGTTTTGCATTTAGATCAGATATAAATTAGGCACTTGCATCTCATTAAAAAACATAAAATCCAAAATAAAGGTGGATCGGGCCATAACCGGTATAATCGGAATTAAACTCCAAACCCACGGTTGCCGGAACCGCTAACCGGACGGATTCCCTATACCAAACGGTAGATAATCTAATTGGGATCATCTATCGGGGAGAATCCCTTTCTGATTGATGCTACGATATCCGAGGCATCAACAAATCTATCATCTAAAACTTATTCCAAAAACAAAGTGATCAAAAATTCCAAGGATCAAACTCTATAGATGAATTCCATTATATCATATCCAAGCAGTGTTGGGAAAAAATAGTCATGGACATACATTTGAAAAGTTGTGTAAATCAGTCATCATGAAATGGACACAAAATCATATGTGGGTTCATATGTTCATTCACATTCTAGTTTCAATCCCCAAAGCATGGTATATCCATGAAGAAATAAGGAAAGCTAAGACATGATATTCAATGCATATTTATTTTCTAATGAATTATCATTTACTAGTAAAACTCTATAATTCACTTATGCACTTAAGAACATCAAATCATTTACATTTGATCATAGGAGAATGAAAAAAATATGTTAATATGATAGAAACACCATCATAATGAGTTACAACAAAAGAAGAGAATACCCTTCAAGTGTTTCAATGCTACCATAAAGTGTGACACAGTGATGATAGTGAAGATGGTGTATATGAGTTGTGTCATCTCACATTCAAAGAAATCAAATGGAAAAGAATCGTACAAGATAGATACAATCCTTTATAGAATCATATCTACCAAGAACCATTCAAATTGAAAAAGATTAATATGATCTTGCAAGTAAATCCATGATTTGAAATAGTTAGAGACTATTGGGATGAGAAAACAAACCAAGAATTGGAAGCATTGCTAAAGGAATACAAGAATCACATCCCTCAAAATTCCATAGAATTGAAAGGAATTAAAGTTGGGTTAAAATAAATATAAATATAGATTTTAAACTCGATGTTAATCCCATCAAAAAGAGACCATACAAGATTAAACTATGTGTCAGGAAAAAACTGAGTCGAAATAAATTTTTAAGATGCTCATAGCTAGCAAAGAGATATAGAGATTTCATTATCGGAACCGATGAGATGGGATGCAAAACTGCTAGGGTTTACTCTGGATCCTCACAGGCTCTTGTACTAAACTCATCCTTGTACCATCCTCGACCTGTCCCATCTCCCTGCTTTGTGTCGCCCTGATGTCCTCTGACCGAGGAGGGGAAAAGGACCCCTCCCATTCAACTCCACTGCAAACTCCTGATATGAAACGCTTTGACCTAAATCATGCTAAGTACACCACATTGCAAATTAGCTTGGAATAAATCCCCATTACTGACAACAACCTGCTACAAACTGTACCTGGAAATCTTAGGAAGCCCCCAACTAACCGCGACGCCCCAGAAACCCACACATGAATAACACGGACAGTCGAACAACCTAGTATCAATCTCCCTGCAGAAAGAATAAATGCAAGAGCTCAATATCTAAAATTCCATGCACTCATCGGTAAATTCATAGGCATCTGGCCCATGGAGCAAACCCTCAGAGGGTGGATCTAAGAGAAATGGAAGCTGGAATCCCTCTATGACCTTCAGTTAGGCTCTAAGGTATTTTTACAATCATATTCCACTGTCTGGATGATAAAACCAGAGTGGAAGACGAAGGACCCTACTTCTTCAACTCGGAAGGCATGTACCTAAAAAACAGGGTTGAATGTTTCTTCGCTGAAAAAGAAGATTTCACATGAGCCCCCGTATGGATCAGAATGTACTCTCTCCCTCAGGAGTACTAGGATGAGGAAACCATCAAAGACATTGGCAAACACCCTGGGAAGCTATGTTCGCTCAACTGATCAAGCAAAGCTCAACAAATATAATTCCTATGCTCGAATATGTGTCTATATGCACATCGCAAAGGCCCTCTTGGATGCTATAAGCCTCATCCATGAAGATTCGGACTGGATCCAACCATTGGATTATGAACATGTTCCCTTCAGATGCCGCAAATGTCATGACCATGGCCACTTATATCGGGACTGCCCTCTGAACAAACCTGTCAAGGAATATCTGAAAGAAGAAGGAAAAGATGCAAATGGATTCCAAAAACTGGAAAAAAAAGCGACGTCATAGCCGCAAGCCTGCTATGGAGAAAAATGAAGAATATATCCCCACTACCAGTAATAACTTCGAGGTCTTGGATGGACAACCTGAAGACCTAGAATCAGGAACCAGCACTCCTATCCCAGCTGAGGAACAACTACACTCAGAGCCACAGACTCAACAACGGCAAAGCGAAATGATGATCTCAAGCCCACAGAAACAACAAGCAGGCTCCACTGACATGCAAGGTACTTCTCTCCCCCCCAAGGAAAACCCTCAAAATCAATCTAGAGATCCAGGGCCTAACATAATGATGAATGAAGAAATGTCCAAGTTAGAAATTGGAGACCTGGATATACTGGGAATGGAGGATGCATGCACCAGAAAAGCGTATGGCTCCATTCCAACGCCAAATCCAGCTCCTCAAGGAATCCCTAACCAAATCCAAAGCACAAAACAAACTTGGAGTTCTCAACCTTTCCCATAAGAACAAGCAAAAACTCCAACGCGACAATAAAAAGCGAGGAAGAAAATCCAATCTGCAAAGAATAAACCTACTGGGAACCAGACTTGTAGAATCAGGGCAATACGCCCAGCTAACGGAATTTCTCCCCACTCTTACCCCTAGTTCTCAATGAAGATAATCTATTGGAATGTGAGAGGTCTCAATGGACCTTCCAAACGTAGAATGGTGAAAAGGAAAATACATCAAGACATGCCAGCTGTTATTTTCATCCAAAAAACCAAATGCTCATTAGAAACTCTCCATCAGCTCATGACCAAGATCTAGAAACGAAGCCAGAGTATAGCTATTGATTCCAATGGGGCGGTCGGATGCATTTCCATATCCTGGAACCCATCGACAATCACACTCAGCAACTTCGCCGCTACCATACACTCCATCTCAGCCTCCTTCCACATCCTAGGTTCGCGTATTAACGATCACCTTCTGAATGTCTATGGCCCCCAGCCTCCAGGCCTTAAGATTTAGCTCCCTGATTTCCTAGAATGGTTCACCATGCACCACCTCTACTCCCCCCTCATCATTGGGGGAGACTTCAATATGATCACAACTCTAGATGAAAAGAAAGGACGCTTGAGAACTTTATCCAATGAATACCATCACTTCAAGACTACCATTGCCAACTGTAGGCTAGTGGATATGCAATCTTCTTCAGGGTTCTACACATGGAATAATAGAAGAGGCGGAGATCTTCAAATAGCTAAACGTATGGATCACTTTCTGGTCATGGAGATATCATGAATGTTGGAGGAATACTAGCCACCTCTGTTCTCCCCGTTGCCAGTTCGGATCACTGGCCTATTGAGTTATCTTGCCACAGCATAGGAACACATATGCACCGACCCTTCCACTTTGATAAATTATGGCTCCCACCCCTCCTTTCTAGATACAGTCAACAGCTGGTGGAAGGAGATGCAGATAGAGGGTAGATCCATAATGGCCATCATGCACCAAAAGCTCAAAATACTCCAAGCCAATCTCAAGCAATGGAATCACACTACCTTTGGCAACATCTTCAAGGAAAAAGAGAGGCTAGAGGAAGAGCTTGAATGCTTACAGCACACCACCATGACCGATGGGCACCCAGAAGAACGAAAGCTCAAAGATAAGGACCTCCTTGCTCAGCTCGGCAGGCGCTATCATCAGGAGGAAACCCTTTGGAGGCAGAAATCAACAGTTACTTGGCTGAAAGAAGGAGAACGAAACACTGATTTTTTCACCGCTCCACGATACAACACAGAATACATAATCGCATCACCAAACTCGAGTCCCCGACTGGAGAGGTTTTAGAGGAACATGTCGATATTGAACAAGATCTAACCAGTTTCTTTCAGGATATTCTCACGGAACCTACCCCCTCTAGAGCGAATTCCATTGAGGACATCACCCAACACATTCCCACTATCATTACTGATGAGCATAACACCTCCTTAATGCATCCCATCACTTTACAAGAAGTGGAAATTGATGTTAATCAAATGGAAGAAGGTAAAGCGCCTGGTCCTGATGGCTTCACCATCAACTTCTTCCATCACTGTTGGGACCTGCTAAAACTTGAAGTGCTAGAGATTGTGGAAGATTCCAGACAAAAACAATGGGTGTTTCCAGCTCTTAATGCCACTCTCCTCACCTTGGTGCCTAAGGTGAATGGTGCCTCTCATCCTATTAAGTTCATACCAATCTCTCTCTGCAATGTCATCTATAAAATTATCTCCAAAGTGGTGGCCAACCGTCTAAAACCTCTGCTGACAATGCCCATCTCCTTTGAGCAGTATGGTTATGTTGAGGGAAGACAGATCCTGGATGGGATCATCTTAGCACATGAAATCACTCATTCTCTAAAACTCACGTGCTCCCTGGGCATGCTCTTAAAACTCGATCTCTCAAAATATTTTGACAAACTGAGCTGGGAATTCATGAAGAAAATGCTTCAAGCTTTCGGCTTCGGTCAGGAGTGGACTCGTTGTATATCTTCCCTCACCTCCTCTACCTTCTTCTCTATCTTGGTTAACGGCTCTCCCTCCTCCACCTTCTCCCCTTCTCTTCATCGTCATGGTGGAAGTACTGGGTAGAATGCTTCAAACCGTGATCACCTAAGGAACCCTTCGATGCCTCTCCCTTCATGGAGGGGCTCCCCTTGCCTTTCAACATTTTGTGGACAACAATCTCCTTGACACCTCTCGTTCTAGGAAGCTCGCTCTCTCCAAACAATTCTTCAGACCTTCTCGGAGGCCTTTGGGACTACCATCAACCTAGAAAAATAGCAGATTTTCTTTTTTAACACCGACATCATCACTCAACGCAATATTGCACGTATCCTGGGTTTTTCTGTCTCCACCTTGCCCTCTAAGTACCTTGGAGCCCCCCTCTTTGATTCGTCTATCAAGCATTCCTCTTGGAGGGAGCTCTTAGAAAAACTTGAAAATCGAATCTCCTCCTGGACCTTCCGCTCTCTCAACCTCGCCAGTCATTTGACTCTCCTAAAAGAAGTCCTCCAATCAATGCCCCTCTACCTTTTTTCAGTACTAGATGCTCCTAAATGGGTCCTGAAATCCCTTCGAAATCTTCAACGGTCCTTCCTCTGGGGAAAATATATTAAGAATAATCGATGGGCCCTTGTTAAATGGAAAACATCTTCCTCCCCTGGCAGGAAGGGGGCCTTGGATTGAGGGACCCAAAAATCAACAATGAGGCTCTCTCAGCCAAAATCTGGTAGAAGTACGTCTCACAGAATAATACTCCTTTGGATCAGCTCTGGAACATAAAGTATGCTCACAACTGGGTCCCCTCACATTTAATTCATTATAATCAATACCCTCATGGATCCTTGATATGGAAAGATTCCAACATCCAAAAAGCCTTAATCCAACATCACAGCTTTTGGGAAAGCAAAGAGGGAGCTCATGCCTACTTTTGGCAAGACTCCTGGCAGCAGATTCCTAGCTACAACAGCCAATATGATAACCAGGATATTCAGGATCTAATGCAAGCTATAGCCCTCTCGGTCGTTCAAGACTAGTGGGAACCTAAAGGCTCTTCCCCTTTCCACCTGTGGAAGGAGACTACCCATTGGAGTAGCAAAATCGACCCAGGCCTCCTGGACCCCATCTGGCAGGACCTTAAAACTAGGAAGATAAGAATTATGTAGGGCCCTGACATCATCTAATGGGGACACCTCCCCAAAGGATCATTTACGGTCAAGGAAGCATACTCCATACTTGCATGAAAGGAGGAAGATCATTACTCCCCCCTCTGGAATAAAAATTTGGAAATCCAATCTGTGGCCAAAATTCTCATCCTTCCTCTGGTTGCTCTCTCATCGGCGCATACTTACGTTTGAAAATCTTTTAAAAAAGGGCTTCCATGGTCCTTCCCTCTGTTTCTTGTGCAAATATCACTCTAAAACCATCGATCATTTGCTTGATTCTTGCAGTCTTGCCTCTGATCTCTAGTACCGTGTGGCTGAGCAGCACAGAAGAACTAATAGAGTTAAAGGAGACATCATCGAAACCATGCAAAGATGGGACGAAAATCCCTTCCAAAGAGATATTCTTAACAAGCTCTGGGACCTCACTCCTGGCTTCATTGTCTAGGAGATTTGGAAGGAAATAAACCTCTGCGTCTTTGAAGATAAGAGTAGATCCATCGAAGACATTTGGAACACCATCAAAAGAAACCTCCAGGAAACTCTCTACTCTAAATATTGGAACAATTCAGACCACCCTACAACTTCAGCAGAAAAAGGAATTCTATCCAACTGGAATCTCACTCCACCGTCTCTCCCACCTATGCCTAGAAGTGCTCATATGCGCATCAACGTCCCTGATAGCTAGACCCCTCCCCCCGAGGGAATTTTCAAACTCAACTTTGATGGAGCCTCGAAGGGAAACCCTGGAATCCCTGGTTATGGTGGTGCTCTTTGAAACTCTAAAGGCGACATCCTCTTGATATATTATGGAAACATTAGGAATGATAGCAACAACGTAGCGGAACTGGAAGGTCTACTAGAAGGTATAACCATAGCAAGTAAACTAAAACTCCTCCCTCTAATAGCCGAAGGTGACTCATAAGTGATCCTCACTCTGACTACCAAAATACAACATGGTTCCCAAGTATCCAAGCTCTCCACCAGTTGGATATTGGAGCATAGCCTACAAAGACTTGCCAATATCCTAAAAGAAATAGGATCCATCACTTTACACCACATCAGGAGGAAGGAGAATGCTCTGGCAGACTACTTAGCCAATGAGGGTGTCACTTATGATCAACCCCTTCGTGAAGGAAAGTTAGATTCGATAGTCTCTGAACAACTCTCGAGCAAATGCAAGGCACTTGATAACAAGGATCTCTCTACCCCGGATGCGGGTGTCACCCATGCTCAATTCACAGGTGGCTGCATTGAGTGCACACTTTGCATCAACATGCAGCACACGTCCCTATCTCAGCAGGCTGGCACAAGCAATCATGGCATATTTACTGCGGAGGAATTTGGTGTGGTAGGAGTTGATGCAGTAGTTATTACGCCAGGGTGGGAGCGCCTGAAGCCGGACAGGAATGTCCCTTCTCATTAATCGCACAGATCAGACTATGTAGCTCCCTCATGTGGCACCTCATGGCTCCTTCTCCAAGCAAATGGTTATGTCGAACGGGATCTTCACCATCCTCATTTGAAATTGCATCCAGGATAGCGAAGCTGGTCGCTCGGCTCAACAGTTTATAGTATGGGTGGTTGATAGTTACAGAATGCTGAGACCGCGGGGATCCTCCAAAAGAGGTGCTGGACATGGCGTCGAGTGTGGAGATGATAAACCTGGAAAGGAAAAAGATGTCATCAGTGGGTATGCAAATAATGTATCTGGTCCATTCTGTTTCATGATCGATGACTGGGAATCCAGCAGAGTTGCGAAAATCCTTGCCTCTGGAAGCCACGAAAACTAGATTAATTACTACTGGCTTGTCAAAAACATGATGGGTACGCTGGTTGAGGAGATGATTTCCAACTGGAACACCGCTAAAGCCTCTATCTTGGACATCAAATCCAACCTAGTGCATCTGGACGAAAAATTGGTGAGCTTGGACTCCAACTTCACTGGAGGAAAATATTCCATGGGTCATTGCACTGTCTTACATGCAGGCCCAGTGCACGTGAGTCCTGCAAAAAACAAAGAAGCCTCTATTGTTGAATGGGTCAGTACAAGGTCTGGTGTTGTATCGAATGCCACTATAGTTGCACCTTCTACTAAAGATACTGGGGTCAATAAAGGGAACCATTCGGAAGCCTCGACCATTCCGGAGGACCCTTCCCTCTTGGCCACCTTCCCTGTGTCGTCTACCATTGAACCACATCTCTTCAATCACATATGGAAGTCTGATGATGGAGCCTCCCCCCATCGCAAAGCGGAAACTCTATCTCCTGAGCTCCCTCCCTAGGGTTGGGACGATGACTTCTTTGGCAGCTTCCCAATCCTGGAAGAGAAATCGATTCCTCTGCATGCAGAAGCAAGCTCATAGGTTGGCTTTAGTGGTAATAGGATGTAATTTCACTATCCAAGCTATTTGAAGGAAGAACATAAATTGAAAGATGACTCCGAGGCCTTTTTCATCCTGTCCAGATCTCCCAGGAGCAAATTACATGCCATAGGACAAAACCTCGCAAGAGCATCTCAGGATGTTACGGATACACAACTCCGACCTAAAGATCTCCCAGGGCACAAATTACATGTCCTCCCAGAGCAATGTCTCGAAAGAGCATCCCAGGCTGTTATGGGTACACAACTCTGACCTATAGGATCTCCCAGACATGCTCATCTACACAACCTGATCCACGGCCACAAAGTATCATCCTAATACTCACCATACATCATCCTGATGTACACATCATCACTGCATCGTCCTGATGCATGTTATCTGGAGAAGCTCGTCATCCACGATCATCCTGATCATACAATGCATCCACCTGATGCATACTAAGTATCTACCTGATACATACATAGATACATGATCCACCCAATGTATCCATCAACATACATGATCTACCTGATCATACTTGATACATATACAGATACATGGTCCAAGCATCCAACATGATGCATACATACATAAATGATCCAACTGATCATATCCAGCATCCAACATGATGCGTACATACATAAATGATCCAACTGATCATATCCAGCATCCAACATGATGCATACATACATAAAAATGTAAATGATCCAACTGATCATACAGAGCAGAAACTAGAACATCATCCTGATGCTCATCATCCAGCGCTTACATCCCCAGCCATGTGAAGGATCCCCCTTCCACCATGCTAGGAATGGCTATAGCAAATGTATCCATCACTTCTTCCTCGAAGTGTTTTCGATCCAAAGAACACCAAGCCTCTCTCTAAAGTACTCGAACTTCACTCTGGCTAGTGGCTTCGTCAACACATATGAAATATGCTCATCTGTCGCAACATACAGGAGCTTCACTGCTCCTCTCTGCACCATATCCCTGATATAGTGATATTTGATCTCTATGTGTTTCGACCTGTCGTGAAACACTGGGTTCTCAGACAGCTTCACACAACTCTGGTTATCACAGAAAATACCAGTAGTATCCAACGAGAGATCAAATAACTCATACAGTAGCTTTCGAAGCCATATTGCCTCACAACTAGCCGAACAGGCTGCAACATACTCTGCCTCAGCTGTACTCAGTGCTACCCAGGACTGCTTCCTGCTAAACCAAGAGATCACACTTGATCCCATACTGAAGCAGCACCCAGATGTGCTCTTCCTATCTGCAGCACTGCCTACCCAATCTGAATCAACATAACCCTGCAGGTTAAACTTTTGATTCGCTTCATACTTGAGCCCATAATCAACTGTACCCTTCAGGTACCTCAGAATATGCTTTACAGCAACCAGGTGAACACCCCTTGGATCCGTCAGGAACTGGCTCAATGTGTTCACCGCAAAGCAAATATCTGGTCTCGTGTTTGTTAGGTACATCAAGGACCCAATCATCTGACGATACATAGAGACATCAACCGGCTCAGATGAAGCATCACAAAGAAGCTTCAGATTTGATGCCATAGGTGTGGCCATGGCCTTGTAATCCATCATCCTGAATCTCTTCGGGATATCTACAGTATACTTCCCTTGTCCAAGGAATATCCCATATGTACTCTGCCACACCTCCATGCCTAGAAAATAGTGCATCATCCCCAAGTCCTTCATATCGAACTTGGCAGCAAGCTTCCTCTTTGTATCGACAATCAATCTGTCATCTCCTGTTACAAATAGGTCATCCACATACAGGAGTAGAATCATAGGATTCCCTTACTCAAATTTGTAGTAAAGGTTGGAATCCGCTTTACACTTGGTAAAGCCCAAACTAGATAGGAAACTGTCCATCCTACCATACCAAGTTCTGGGAGATTGCTTCAAGCCATACAAGGCTTTCCTCAATCTGCACACATATGACTCCCTGTCATGTGTTTCAAAACCGAGTGGCTACTCCACATACACTTCCTCTTCAACTACACCATTCAAGAAGGCAGTCTTGACATCCATCTAGTGTATCTTCCATTTCATTGCTGCAGCCAGGGCAAGTACTGTTCTGATGGAAGTGTACCTGGCTACAGGAGCAAAAGTTTCTTCATAATCTATTCCCTCTTTCTGAGAGAAGCCACGACCTATGAATCTTGCCTTGCACTTTTCTATGCTTCCATCTGCAGCATGCTTGATTTTGTAGATCCATTTGGAAGTCACAACAGACTTCCCTTCATGTCTTGGGACAACATCCCAAACATCATTTTTCATTATTGATTGGTATTCCTCGACCATGGCATCCTTCCATTCTTTCTTTTCCGTTGCTTCTTCATAACTGGAAGGTTCTTTGTTCATGATATCACATAGTAAAGCAACATAGCTGGTATGTGATCTGGTTCTCTTCTTTGCTCTATGTTCTTCTTCTGGAATGCCAAATCTCTCTACATCTTGAATGATCTCTCTAGCCCATGCAGGTTTCCTCTTGTGAGAGTTGTCCTCACATGGTGGGTCTACAGGTTGTTGTGGATCTTCAATTTCATGATCAACATCTGGAATTATTTCAGACATGGTAGTGTCTTGAAATCTAGTTTCCTTAGGTTCTTCATAATCTTCAACAGGTGTCTTTCTTGATTTGGCGAATGCTGAGTTTTCATCAAATGTCACATCCCTGCTGACATCAATCTTCTTGAACCCTGGAAAGTATATTCTGTAAGCCTTCGAGCTTTCACTGTAACCCACAAAGATACCCTTCTTTCCTGAAGGATCTAGCTTGGTCCTCTTTTCCTTTGGGACATGTGAGTATACTGGACAACCAAATATTCTGAAATGGATGACTTCAGGTTTCTTACCAGAAAAGACCTCTTCTGGTGTCTTGTTGTCCAATATCTTGTGGGGTGTTCTGTTCTGCACATATACAGCTGTCCTAGTTGCTTCTTCCCATAGATGCATAGGTAGATCCTGGTCATGCAGCATTGCCCTTGCTTCTTCCATGATTGTTCTATTCTTTCTTTCTGCAACTCCATTTTGTTGTGGATTGTAAGGAGCAGTCAACTCCCTCTTAATCCCTGAATCACTGCATAGTTTCTTGAAGTCACCTAAGGTGAATTCTCCACCATTGTCGGATCTGAATGTTTTGATCTTCTTACCAGTTTGGTTCTCCATCAAGGTTTTGAATTCCTTGAACTTATCAAATACTTCATCTTTGTTCTTCAAGAAGTAAACCCAAGTCTTCCTGGAGAATTCATCAATGAAAGAGACATAGTAAACATACCCACTCAGAGAACTGGATGACATCAGACTGCATACATCGGAGTGGATAATTTCCAAGATACCTTTTTCCTTGCTTTCACTGCTTGGGAAAGCCTTCTTAATGTTCTTACCTTTTGCACATCCTTTGCAAACACCTTCATGTTTGGTCTTGATTTCAGGAAGACCCTCTACAGCCTTGCTTGCAATTGGAAGTGCCCTATAGTGCATGTGAGCAAGTCTTCTATGCCAAAGTTCACTTGGCTCCATGGATTCATGCACCATGGCATGTTTAGGTTGTCCCTTTAGTTTATACAATCCTCCCTCTTGCTCTCCAATCACTACTGCATCATCAATAGTTTTACCTTTTGGCCACATTAGGACTTGGCCATCCACAAATGCAACCCTCATACCTTTTGCATCTAATGCGGATATGGAGAGTAGATTCTTCTTGAGCCCAGGTACATACAAAACATCTTTCATCTTCAAATACTTCCCAGAGTCTATATTGTAGGAGGCCTCACCACTTCCTTTGATAGGGTATTGGTAGTCATCCCCAAGTTTCACCTTATGGGGTGACTCATGTTCAGATAGATTAGCAAAGGATTCTTTAAACCCAGTCATGTGTTTTGAAGCCCCACTGTCAATAAGCCAATCATTACAACCATGGGAGATAGTACCTATGAGAGTAGAGATTAGAACATACTCTTCTTCACTTGATGAGCTATCATCACTTTCTGTTCTAGCCTTCTTCTTGGGAGGTTCATCATCCTCGACAGCATGAGCATGATACCTTCTTTTGCTACCCTTCTTCTTCTTGTTGAAGTTGTTGTTGTCCTTCTTGTTCTTGGGACAATTTATGGCAATATGTCCTTTTTCATTAGAGGTGAAGCGTATTCTTCTTTCTTTAAAGTGATGTGAAGATTTCTTGGAGTGAGATGGCCCTCTCTTGGACTTCCCTTTCTTGGTGTGAGATATGAGAGCTTGATCTTCATTCCCCATCTTTTCTTCTCGCGCCACAAGCCTTGCTTCTTCTTGTGAGCATTCTTCCCATAGTCTGCTGAAGGATACCAACTTCTTTCTTGCACAGATTCCTTGAATAAAGGAGTCCCATGACCTAGGTAGGCCATTTAGAGTGGTCATGACAACTTCACCATTCTCCACCATTTCATCCACTGCTTCTAGTTGTTCCTTGATCTGGGAGACCCTAGAAAAATAAGATTGAATGGATTCCCCATTTTGAAATTTTACCCCTTTCAATTGGTTCCGCAGAGTCATCTTTCGATTTATGTTCTTCCCTTCAAATAGCTTGGATAGTGAATCAAACATCTCTTTGGGTGTCTTCAGAGATGACACATAGGGGATGAGATGGTCCTTGATAGAATCAGCAATGATTCTCTTTGCCTTGACCAAGTTCTTCTTATGCAATATCTTAGCTTCTTCATACTCTGGGATAGGGATGTCTTCTTTTACATATGAGTCCAACTCATTCTCTTCCAGGATTAACCCAATCCTATACTTCCAGGCTCGGAAGTTATCATCCCCTTCAATCTTATCCTCAAGCTTGGTGTGGCGAGACATCTTAAAGAGTACTTCAAATGGAAATAGAAAAGATTTAGGTCTTACCACTTGACTTGCTGAAAACTGGATCTGGTCCTGGATTAGGGTTTGTCGAAAAAACCCTAAAAATTAAAAATATGAATTTCAACTTTATGAAAGGGTAGAAAGATGTGCCTTGATGAGCTGATCAGCCTAGTATATTCAGAATTTGAGATCTGCAAAGCTTCACCCTTCATAAATACCTTTTTGTCTTCCCGGGTTCACTAAGGAGGACCCTAAATTAGGGTTTGAGTTTCCCGAAGATCTACCCAGCCAAAAATCTCGATCCAAAGCTCTAAACTTCGTTTTTTGCAAGGAGCTTCCAGCTATGTCTTCAGATTCCAGAAATTCCTATTTTTGTGGAAACCCTAATTTTTATGGCCAAATCTGAAAATGCTTAGAATTGAATTCTGGCTGGACAGATAGATTCTCCTTGATGAGTAGAGTCAATCTACTATACTGCTTTTCCAAAATCTATGGAGAGAAACCCAATAAACAAGAAACCCTAGTTTCTGTCACTGCACAGTGTCTTCTTCTCAGGTTAGCTCTGATACCATGTTAAATTTTGAGCATTAATTCACAATACTCTAGGATCTTTACTGAGAGAATAACATGTACAGTATATCAATGCATATCAATCATAACAAGCATGTCAATCATCACAAGAAGCAAAAGCATGAGAGACAAGAGACACAGAGTTTCCGTGGGGAAAACCCTAAGGTGAAAAACCCCACAACTTCCTCAGAGATATAGAGAGCAATGGCTCAACCAAAGTACAACCAAAATACACAGAGATAGTCTCCTAGTAGCAGATGATCCTCCTCCTCACTAGTGCGCCACTTTCTGAGTGAAGGAAGAATGAGTTTCCGAGTGATCCAAATAGAGATCTCCCGATCTCTATTTATACTTGTTCTGTTTACCCAATGACCTTATGGGGCCGACTTATCTAGCTAGGTACATCAACCATATATTACATAAAATAAGGGCCGACCCCACACATGGTGGTCTAATAACCCATCGGCAAGTTCACACACTTGCAACACTTGTCAATACACATGACAACACTTCCGTATAGTGGAATGACACATCTCTATAGGAGTACAATAATATATAAATTAAATACATGGATGAAATACATTCCAGAGTTACATATACATCAACAGTGTTAGCATAGTGTCCCTTTCTCCTCCACTAGGGTTTAGTTTATAGCTTTTATGAAATAGTTGAGGTATTTGGAGACAGTTCCATAGAGGTATAGGTGTAAAACTACTGTAGAAACTGCTTATGGGAATAAAATTCACCTTTTAACTATTTGTTTTGCATAATTTCCTAGGCCCGTGTACCTTTCCCATAGGGAAGGTGCACATATGCTCCTTTACTTCAAACAAGGTGATTGGAGGTGGCAAAAGGTGGTTTTTTAAGTGTTTTTTTTAGTTGGACAAGGATTGAAGGTGATCCATATGAATGCCATGTAGGCATCAAAGACATTGAGGTGTAAAATAACACTACAACAAATGCCCCCTAATGTATGAGGTTAGAAGGGAAGTCAATGGCCAAAATACATTATAAACAATGAAGGAAGTTGTCAAGTGGGACCAGGTAGTGTTTACCAGAATTTGGATCGGAAGAGTACCTGTAACAGAGACCAAAATATTAGATAAATATCTTCCCTAAGGTGAGCATGCCCATTCTTATGATTAAACAAACATGGCAACCAAATCAAGTACACTACAAGTCCATGAAGTGTATAAGATGCAAAACCATGGCCATGAAAAAGATATACATTGGATCCATGTTAAAATAGATCATAGCCATGAGCAAATATAAAGTGAATATATGTCTCAATGTATGTCATGAGAATAATTAGAACTAAAAATAGTACAAAATCAGTTCTCCACGAAGTACCAATGTCATAATTTGTGTGTTACAGTTTGGTGCAACTCATGTAGTAGTATAATCATGGAATGCTACTATGGCCCAGTATCTTCAATCCAAACCCGTTAATTTGTATGAGTCTACACCATGTGAATAAATTATCTGAATTCCAACATGAGAGACATCGTTTGATTATCAGTTATTGATGTATATCGTTAATGAACGTGAGATAACCCACTAATAATGATAATGGGTGTCAAGGTACTTAGTACATTCTAGCAAGTGTATATAGATGTGTTTATGTCGAACACTTGTAAAATATATAGATTAAGGAATATTGATGTATTCCTCCTATTGATAGCAAGGGAAATTGCCATCGATGGATGCAATCCCCAAGGTACTATAAATGTCTCTAAATATCATTCTCGGACTAAATTAGTTGGATTTGACAAGAAGATATTTACTGGAAGGAAGGCAACCCTCATCGACCAACACAAATAGATATCAGGAACTGATTTGATTTGAATGGCCTTGGACAAAAATTCTACACAAACACACCATTGAATACATATCTTGCATACACCAAATGAAAATAATGTATGAGAAATACCCTCTGAGCAACAACCGATAATCAAAGTTGTTGACAAAGGTGACGAATTCCACCAATTATGAAAATGGAATCCAACATATAGCACGAATCCCAAAATGTGAATAAAGGTCTTGTCATCGAACATATGGGAAACCACTTAGTTAGTGACCAATGATGATTTGTCATCTAATAAGTGAAAGGTAAACTACCAATGATGGAAATATGCACAGGGTTCTACTACCTCTAGGTCAATTTCTCATAACAATGTGTCGTAGTCGATGAGAATGACCCACTATTGAGAAGTCAATGGGGACCTTCTACACTATCATGAGTAAAGAACATTGATCATGATAATTACACTAAGAGCAACTTGAAAATAGGGAAGGTTGACATGAATAGTCAGGGAATCTAAGGAATGGACAACATAAGCTTAAATACAACCCTTGAACATAAGCATGACACAATGGTGACTCGAGCAGCGTTTGACATAAAAAAGTGAACAATGATATAAATCTACAATGCATGAGGCATTAACAAATTATCCATAACGATTGGAAGGGTAACTAATCATAGGAGTTAAACTCAAAAATCATGGCTCGTCTCCTAAGGTAATACCAAGACCCAACTTGTCAAGAAGACTCAAAACAATGCTTTGTTCAAGGGTGAGACAATTGAAATTGTTGCTACAAACAAAAATGAAGATCTAAAATCTTTCCCCCTCTTTCTTTTTATAAATATTTGATTTTGTGTGTCTTTTTCATATAAGAAAGCCTAAAAAAGATCAAAATAATGTCATGTTACAGTGGATAAAATGAGTGTCTTTAGGTGTTCAACTACGTTCCAAGTTCATGAAACATACCTATGTAAAACAAAAATAAAAAGAATGTGCAGGATGGGGACACACATTATCATGTTTCCTCCAAGGATAATGTTCTGAAATGTAGCAAAAATAGATGTAAGGGAAAGCAGCTAGAAAGAATGCATAAGTCATAAATAGAAAATGGAAAAGTGCAATGGGCATTAGGATTAGAAGCATAAGTGACCATATGCAATGCACCAATGTGAATCAAAACAAAAAATTTGGAGCCTCATACAGGATGGCTAGAAAAATATTGAGAGGAAGGCATGCGGCTTCAATGCAAATTCATAGTGGGGTTAAACAAGGGCTCTCAAGACTATAAAGAACTTTATCATGGCTACCAACAAGACAATGAAGGTATTCACAAGGGCACCCATGATCAGTTAGCTATACCACTCAAGTTATGACTTATGAAAAGAAGGTTAACATCGCAACCTAATGGAGTGGATACTAAGGGAAAATGAAAAGGATATAGATAATGCAAGATGAAAGGCGAAAAAATCCTACTTTATATGCCAATTCTTATTGATTCATGTGTTAAGACAAATCCAATGAGACCCAAAATAGACATAAAAACCCCATGAAAGTCTTTGAAAACTCTCTTGTACTTTCAATCATTATGAAACAATCTTGAAGTGCATTTTTGGTCATAAAAATGATGAAAAACATTAATAATAATAGCTAATGAGCATGTTAAACTATATAAAAGTGGGTTAAAACTAAAACAAATACATGTAAAACAACAATTTACCATTTCATTTGTACTTTTTAACCATGGATTGCTTTGGAGCTCAAAATACCCACAAACTTCAACCCGGTATTGTAGAGCAACCAGCCGATCATTTTCAATTATGTCACCACCAAGTTTCTCCTCGCTCCTTCCTCTTTCATTTTATGGGTTTAAATCGCAAGTTTCTCACATCGTGCATGTAGGCATCACTCCACATGCCTTCCTATCATAGAAAGCGCATTTGCATGCACCTATCCACTTCAGAAAGTGCATGGGCCTCTCAAAATTGTTGGAAAATGCTCCTAATTCTCAAAAAAATTGCATGAATGTATAGGTGATTGCTCATGGATATAATTTGGAGAGAGAGGAATCATGAGGCTATTTATAGAATTGATCTTTATGATGAAGAAACCTTATATTCACTTCATAATTGTGTCCTTCTAAAATTCTTATAGATTATAAACATGTGTGCCCAAAAGAGATTGCTACAAACACTAGTAGGATATTGGGAACCTGAACAAAATGTATTTTTTTCGACGGAGAGGTCCTCAAACTTGAGGCTGATAATATTCACTTCCTAACACACTTGTATCAATGGGAAGTGCCAATAAACCTAAAAGGAGGAGGATGTGGTGGAGGTATGTTGAGCATACAGGAGTATGTCAATACATATTTTTCTGGGGATACCTAAAAAATAGGTGCCCAAGTCCCCATCACCAACATTTAAATCTTGAATTTGAAATTCATCCTTTTCGCCATTACATGAGTGGCAAGCATAACATAATTAAATCAGGCATCTCATGCATATATTTTCTATGCAATGGAGTGCTTGAGGCCTATAGTATTTGACTGGTGCACCGAACTCCTTGTGAATATGAAGACTCAATTAACTGCTTGCAAGATAGGGAAACAAAATAAATTTGGATATGGGAGTGTACTTGTGTCGTTTTTTATTAACAGGCTCCATTTGATGTGACCTCACATCGCACCTACCCCTCATTGGCCTTGTCAACCGAGGATGGTTTTTTGGGCATACATGATGTATAGACTTGGAGGTGGGTGTGTCTCCAATGCCTTCGATGATGTATTCTTTGATTGGCAGTTGTATAAGCTATTGGCGATTGAGGAGTTCCCTTATGTCGATATGAATTATAGTAGAGATCCCAATCTTGCATTGCCTCCAAATTCTCATTAGGGTGACAACAATATAAAAAAATCAAATTAAATTTTTTGAGTTGTAATTTTTTAAAAGAAAGAGGTAAAAAAAAATTGTACATAGAGTTACTAACAAAGTTTTGAAGGTGCGGATGTAGGACATGTTTATCCAGCATGATACTGCATACTTATGCATGGATATAGGGTCAACTGACCTATAGAAGAGACTAAGTGGGTTTTCTATTCAATGCAACATAACATTGAGGGATTAACCCTCAAGGCACCCATGTCATGGATAAAGGATCTCCAAGAGGGATTACAGAGGCAAGTGGTTGGAATTCCACAAGCATGGGTCCGACTCTTTCATCGAGTATCCACTTCTATAGTTTTATGTCATGGAGACCATGATGGGTAGGAGGCCTAAGACTGTCTTGTCCACAAATTTTGCATTGGATCACAATGGCCTAAGATACTTGGCCATGTTCATGATAGTTTGTCAAATTGGTGCTAAGGGTCAAATAATTTCCAAGCATGATGTCCAAGTTAGTAATAATGCAAAATTAGAGCCTAATGGACAAGGTGGGTCACATGAAGAGTCAATTCCCAATTCAAATTTTTTAATGTTCCCATCCAAATAAATTATCATAGAGGAAAAATTCCACTAACCTACTAGTTCCCTAGGTTAGGGTGGAAGCATTAAAATTTGGGATAAGGGAGCTACAAGACCCAAAATGACCTTATACTTACAAATTCACATTAAATGGTCCAATTAAACAATAATAAGAAAGGAAAATAAGGTGGCATTGGATCATGAGGGCACATAAGAGGTTGTGCGACCCACATGTGGCAAGATTCCCCACTACACTTGGAATCATTCTCACACAAATTCGAGTTCAAGGTGGAGGGTAACATACTTGGGGTAGATGAAGAAGCAATATTCATGGCAATAATCATGGAGACTCGAATTGGATTGGAAGAGTAACTCCCAATGAAGAGGAAGAGGCATAATAGACAAATTGTGACACTTGTAACAATATTCCATGGCATCTATGACAACAATAATGAAGGAATCTATGACAAATATGACAAATTCAGAGCTGATGGCAGACCTATGACAAATTTGACATATCAGGGCTAAACATAACAATCAAGAGGGTGCATAGAGGGAGTTATGGTCATCCAAGATTCCCAATTCGAATTGGGGAAAGAGGAGTGCAAGAATGAGGAGGACAAATGTCTCGTGAAGTAAGCAGCCACTAACTCAAGTTGGATGAGTGTCTTGGAGGAAAATTTGAGCTCATGAGTCCACATGAAGTTAATAGAATGGGAGGATGAGGAAGGAGAGAATATTTTGGATCATTTTTGTTTTGCACTCTTGGAGAGCTTAGCTTGTCCATACACAGTGGGTGTTTACCTTCCCTGCTAATGAACCAATTTCGAAGGTGAAAGATCCCTGTCCAAGTTGGTTGAAGGAGAGGCAATTCAGACCTATTATCAGATATTAAAGGAAGTTTTTAATGCAGGTTCAAGTCCCTATACAGTTCGAGTTACTCTCATAGATATTCTTCTACTTTCTCTTCTCACATTATCTTCTCAATGTTCATGTTCTAGTGTTGATGGCGCACTAATGGTTGCATAAAACTTGTGGAGGATGAATTTGTGACTCCATTGATGTAGGATATTATGTATGGCACGGTTTTGAGCTGCATATCTTAGCCATAGCTCGAAATCTCTTGTATATCATGTAAAAATTCCAAGCAACCCTCTCCTTCAAGCTAGTTTTCCTCTATACTTCCTTGTGGACTTTTGGAGTAGTTATAGATATGTTTTGTATCAGAATTTATATGAGTTTTTGCAGCTGTTTGAGCAACCTATTATGTATTTTAGATGCCCAAATTACTCTATGCAGGCCCCTTGGTCATTTGATTAGTTTTTATGCAACATTTTCCATGTCCATTGTTTACATTTTCCAAGCAATATCTATGTGTTACAACTTTATGTTTGATGGGTGCAATAACCAATTGTAGATCATTATAAATGTTTCATTTTGGTTTTCAATGAAGTCCTTTATCCAATAAATTCCTCTATTCATAAATTAGGTAGGGTCGTACAACATTTGGAAATCCCAAGAGTCAGTGACTAGTGGGGAGTTTCAACATCGAATTTACTAGTATTTTTCCCTTTCATTCCTCCTTGACTAATGCAAGTCATAAATGTCTTTATCAAGTATATGAGTGTCCATTAGATGCATTAGGATGTCCTAATACCCCTCAAGATCTTCCAGACATAATTTGAAATCATTTGGGAGCATTTGGGACGCTTGGGTTTCACTGGTCCAAGGTTTGAAATTGGCCAAAATTGAACAAATTTTCATGGTAGGGATATTACAGTGGTATCAGAGCATGGTCCTTACACCCATGAATTGGATCATCCATTGAAGAAGGAAATTACAACCATGTCTTATTCAGATTCAGAGTATGAAAAATATGAGGAGGAGTATTCTTTATATGCCTCAGAGGAAACTGATTTTGAGTTGTATGATGGAAACTATGTGGATGAGGAACCCTCTTGCAGTACCTCTACCCAATTCACATTCAGAGATGATGATGGTTACTATTGTGATCACTTGTACAATGAATATGTAGACATGGGGATCACACCACCAAGGAAAGATCCTTTGAAGGAAATAGCATGGTGGAGGAAAACTTGCAAAACCCTGCCCCAATAATATCAAGCCTATATTAATATAGTGGAGTCATCTCCAGTAGTTCCTTTCAAATTTTTTGTGGATGATTTGTTTGGATATAGGCCCAAGAATGAAGATGTGGAGTTAGTAAATAAAGGTTTATTCCCTTCTTGCAAAAGACCTTGGATAGCAAATCATATATGTTTGAGTGAAAATGAGGAGACCACCACCAGTGATGGGAAAGATAAGACCACAATCCTTACTGATGAGGGTTGTCAGCATAATGAATCCATCACCTATTCTACTAAGGATCATATAGAGGCATCTCATAGAGAACATGGATCATAGAGTAATTATTGATGGTTTCTCAAGTTATGTAGAAGCATATACTAATGGATGTCCATCCCTCTATATCGATGACATAGAGATCAGCCTTGATGAGGTTTTTGCAAGTCCCAACTCCATTGAGCACAAAGAATAAGACCCTGTAGCAGCAAAATATGAACCAAGATCAGCTTCCCAGTCACCACTTGAGCTTCCAAGTGAATTTTATCCCAAGAAGAAGAAAAAAAGAGGAGGTTCTCTCTCATGAACCATCCTTCATTGAAGGGTCTTTGAAGATGAGTGAAAGGAAGATCTATGAGTCCCTTATCATACTCCATGACACTCAAGCATTGGTGTCAAAGTCTTGTTGGAGAGTTTCTTCATTGGAGGAGCCATCCTTCCTTGAAGACATGGAGAAGATTCAAAAAGCAATGTGCAACATCGAAGGTAATTTCATGTCTTTACTTTTTTATAGAAACAATTTGGTTGAGCTTAATGAATGGGTACATGAGGCATACTTGAAGAATAATGAGGATATTCATAAGCTCAAAATTCAAAATTAGCGACTTCTTGAGAGGTTTCAAGATACTTGTTCTTCCTCATATGTTTCAGATTGCCATATGGTAGAGTGCTTGGAGGATTCTCATGACATGATGGATCATGAGAAACGTGGAGATTTGCATGTGCTTGATGTGTTTGAAGATGAGATTGGTGATATCCAAGCACTTGTTGTGGTGGAAGAGGAACCTGAGTTTCCTTTTGATGATGGTTATGCATTTTTTGAAGAAGTACATGATTCCACTACCTTGGAACCAACCTATGAGGAACGTTTCACACTTTTGAGGGACGTGCATGATCCTACCCCTATGGAGTCTGCACATGATGAAACTTTCACACTTTTTGATCATTTGGGTGAGTTGGTTCATGTTCCTTCATCCTACCCTTCCATATATTGCAACATACATCCAAAAGAAATTTGGGTGAAGGGTTTCTTTTTATTGGCTCCATATGAGGAGTGTGAGACTCCTACACTACTTGATGATTCTATGTTGAGTACACCACATTCTCTTTTGAAGCATAAGCATCCATTACTCTCATTTGATGACTCTCACATACATGGATGCACCTATGATGTTCACTTGAGTCACTTGAAGACTCATGATTGTCCTTGATCCTTGCTTAGTTCATTTGATGTTGGAGGAACTTTATCTAATACTTACATGAAGAGAGATATGATTGGAGCACATTCTTATTGGCAGCAACATCCTTTTTTATTTCTTGATGATACACATATTCATGGGTGCATAGATGATACTCATTCTTCTTCTTGCTCACTATGTAATTCACTTTATGGGAGAGTTTCTTCATCCAACGTTTGGGTGAAAGCACACATGGAAACACTCTATGACACCTCCCACACTTTCTTGGAGCAGCATTCTTGGACATCGGACCCTCACCCATGTCACTGGAGCAGATTTGATTGGTCACTTGATGCTTGTGTGCACTTGGAAAATGGTGGTCTACTTACTTGGATGTACAAGCACTTTCATGATTTTTTGATGAGGCACCTCCTTGATGTACATTTGTATGATGTTTTTATGTACTTTGATGATCTATATTTTGTACTTATGATGTTTGGGAGGATGCTCATTAGAGAGTGGGATCCTGGAATTCCACACTTGGTTGAAATAATTTGGAGGATATTGTACACCTCCTACTTTGATGTATTGTTTTGGGAGACCTTGTGCATGATATAAATGCACAAGCATTGGGACATGGGCATCCCACATTAAGATTTGTATGTATTGATGGGGTGCACAAGTGTTGGGACCCTAGCATCCCATACTTTATAGATTGGTCCTTGATGACATTGTGCACTAGGAGAGTGCACAAGCAGTGGGACCTGGGATTTTTTATCATTGGAATCTCATTGGTTGGTTGGATTGAGGAATCAAGCCTCTTCTCTTCCCCATGGGTTCATATTTGCACTAGATGGTGATGGTTTCCTCCATGGGAAACATATTTTTGGATGGACCTATGTTTTTCTTGCAGGGAGTTAAGATGGCTTCCATGTGACTCTTATGCATTGCATAGGAGAATATATAGTGCACCTTGTATTCTTGAGGATCATTTGGGATCCAAGGATCATCTTTGGATTCAACTATTTATGTTTTGGAGTTCATGGAGCAGCTTGCAGAAGTTGGTGGAAAAGTACACAAATGTTTCATCATACATATCTTCACTTGCATGAGGTGAGAAGCCATTGGTTGGGTTCAAACTTTTTGTGGATTTGGTCCATATTGCTTGAGGACAAGCAATATTGGTAGGGGAGGACTTTTCATGTCCCCAAATTTTGCATTGGATCGCAATGGCCTAAACCACTTGGCCATGTTCATGATAGTTTTTCAAAATGGCGCTAAGGGTCAAATAATTGCCAGGCATGATGTCCAAGTTAGTAATAATGAAAAATTAGAGCCAAATGGACAAGGTGGGTCACATGAAGAGTAAATTCCCAATTCAAAGTTTGTAATGCCCCCATCCAAATAAATTATCATGGAGGAAAATTTCCACTAACCTACTAGTTCCCTAGGTTGGGGTGGAAGCATTAAAATTTGGGATAAGGGAGCTACAAGACCCAAAATGACCTTAGACTTACAAATTCACATTAAATGGGCCAAATAAACAATAATAAAAAGGAAAATAAGGTGGAATTGGATCATGAGGGCACATAAGAGGTTGTGGGACCCACATGTGGCAAGATTCCACTACACTTGGCATAATTCTCACACAAATTCGAGTTCAAGGTGGAGGGTAATGTACTTGGGGTAGATGAAGAGGAAATATTCATGGCAATAATCATGAGTACTCAAATTGGATTGGAAGAGTAACTCCCAATGAAGAGGAAGAGGCATAATAGACAAATTGTGACACTTGTAACAATATTCCATGGAATGTATGACAACAATAATAAAGGAATCTATGACAAATATGAAAAATTCAGACCTGATGGAAGACCTATGACAAATATGACATATCAAGGCTAAAAATATCCATCAAGAGGGCTCATAGAGGGAAATATGGTCATCCAAGATTCCCAATTCGAATTGGGGAAAGAGGAGTGCAAGAATGAGGAGGACAGGTGTCTCATGAAGGAAGCAACCACTAACTCTAGTTGGGTGAGTGTATTGGAAGGAAAATCGAGCTCATGAGTCCACATGAAGTTAATAAAAGGGGAGGATGAGGAAGGATAGCAGATTTTGGATCATTTTTTTTTTGCACTCTTGGAGAGCTTAGTTTGTCCATGCACGGTGGGTGTTTACCTTCTCGGCTAATGAACCAATTTCGAAGGTGAAAGGTCCCTGTCCAAGTTGGTTGAAGGAGAGGCCTATCCAAGTTGGTTGGAGGAGAGTCCATTCAAAACTCTTACCGAATATTATAGGAATTGTTTAATGCAGGTTCAATTCCCTCTGCAGTTCGAGTTCCTCTCATAGATCTTCTTCTACTTTCTTTTCTCGCATTCTCTTCTCAATGTTCATGTTTTAGTTTTGATGGCGCACTAATGGTTGCATAAAACTTGTGGAGGATGAATTTGTGACTCCATTGATGTATGATATGATGTATGGAACTATGTTGAGCCGCATATCTGAGCCATAGCTCGAAATATCATGTATATCATGTAAAATTTCCAAGCAAACCTCTCATTTGAGCTAGTTTTCCTCTATACTTCCTTGTGGACTTTTGGAGTAGTTATACATCTGTTTTGTATCAGAATTTCTCTAAGTTTTTGTAGTTGTTTGATCAGCCTCTTGTGTACTTTATATGACCAAATTACTCTATGCAAGCCCATTGGGAATTTGATTAAATTTTATGCAACATTTTCCATGTCCATTGTTTACATTTTCCAAGCAATATCTATGTGTTACAACTTTTTGTTTGATGGGTGCAATAACCAGTTGTAGATCATGATAAATGATACATTTTGGTTTTCAATGAATTCCTTTATTAAATCAAAGCCTCCATTCAGAAATTAGGGAGGGTCGTACTGCATTTGAAAAGCCCAAGATTCAGTGACTAGTGGGGGGTTTCAATATCAAATTTACTAGTATTTTTTCTTTTCATTCCTCCTTGACTAATGAAAGTCATAAATGTCTTTAGAAAGTGTCTAAGTGTCCAGTATATGCATTAGGATTTACTAAGACCCCTCAATCCCTTCCAGACATAATTCGAAAGCATTTGGCAGCATTTGGGACAGCTTGGGTTTCATTAGTCCAAGGTTCTAAATTGGCCAAAATTGAACAAATTTTCATGGTAGGGATATTACAAATACATATTAGATGTATAGAAATTTTGTATTATGTGGTCTTATATATGCATCATCACGGGATAGGATGCCCCATTTTGTTTAATACTCTAGATGGTTTTTATACTTGATGAAAACATTTTATAATCTATTTACAAATCTAAGGTTTCATATTTATAAATTTGATTACCTACCATGATATTTACATGTATACATTGTTTACTTAATGTGATCAATGCCAACCTAATACATAATTAACCAATGCATTAGATAATTAATTGAAACTTATTAGAACATGAATATAAGTAATAAATTCAAAAGAATCATTTGAGAACTTGCACTTGTAAAAACTTAAGGAGAAGAATAGGATCGCAAACACGGTATACGTCATTAAGCTACAACAACAACTGGGTTGTATACCCATTTAGTCAATGGAACTGGGTAGATAAAATCATCTTTCATCAATTTTTCCACCTCTTCCTTAATGGAGGTCACCTTCCAGGGATTAATCGGTTGCAACTTTTGTTCAATAGGTTTCACATTTTCATATGTTCTGATTTCATGTTCAACGATATTAGGATATATTCCTTGCATCTCTTCATATGTACAAAGAAAAATGTCACGGTACTCTTTGAATAAAGCAGGATAAATTTTGATTTCTTCAAGAGAACAATAGGCTCCAATCAAGACATTCTCAATGACATTAAACTTCCTAGAAATGTTAACCGGTATGGTCTTTGAAATGTTATCCATGCTTAACATGGAATATACATCATGTGTCATGAAGGGACTATCATACCAATCAAAATTTCTAGGTCCGGTGATTACGTTATCATTAATATCCAATATATTTATCTCAGGAAGAAACTATAATATTTGGTGCAGATCTCTTAAAAGGATTCTCAATATTGTTCATGGCTTCTAAAATGGTTTAATTTGAAGATAAAACCATAAGCAAAGTTGATGGACCATATAGGCAATGTAAAATGATCATATTGCTCCATTGACGAAGAAATGTGATTGGGGTTTGTAGTGGCAGATTGAACAACTTGATGAGCAATTTTTTCCACGAACAAAGTTATGGGCATTCCTATATATCCATTTTCTTCTATCGACACAAAAGGATTTAACACTACCCATCGATCTTAAAAATATGATGTTTTGGAATAACACGCTATATCCCTATAGTTCATGGCAATTGACAAAATTGCGTATACGGGAGAGGAGTAAATATATGAAATGGGTGGAGGGATAGTAAAATTTCCCATCAAGTGACACTCAGATTCTTGCAAGCTTTCTTGGAATTATCCACTAACGAAATATTAGTCTTGTCGAGGTAGCCAATTCAACTCTACAAAAATACACTTGATCTATCATCACAATATTTCCCTTATTATGGAAGCAAATAATATGAAAGACTAAGGACACAACTGTCATCATGGCATATGTCTAGCTATGTCCTAAAAGGAGGTTATAGTCTAAAATTGTATCTATAATTTCAACCTCTACAGACACATTCTTGCCTCCAATTTCAATAGGGAGCACGAGGATGATCCCATGAGTTCTAAACAAATGCCCATTGAAATATTTTAACATGGTCAACAATGGAATAGTCTTAGGGGAGCCAATGGATCTCCAACATGAAAACAACATTACATAAGTAGAATCTCCTCCATCCATTGGAGTCTGGAATATATTCGTCCCTCAAGACGAGATTTGAATCTGGAAAGCAATAGAGTAAGGAAGTTGTGGCTTCCAATTATTCGGTTCAAATGTTATAATCATAACATAAAGGGTCAAATGTGCCAATAGTTGATAACAATGTTTTTTGTTGCATAAGGTAACTCTGGAGAACTTCCAAGGTGGGCATCATGCATGAATATTGGGTCATATCTTCAATAATGTTGTATTTTTAGGCAGCTTGAGTATTAGGATTATGCATCGATCTCCTCTTCACACCTTTTGGAAGGTGTGGCATTACATCAACTATTGTTTTCTCTACATCAAGAGGGTTTGGAAATTCAAACATTGATGCTTCTTTGCCTTTAGTTCTAGACTCAAGAGTTTCATAAGTATGAGCTTTCACTTGTACGCATTTGCATTTGATGGGTTGTCCCCTTGCAGATGGACACCATATTTTCCCCCTTACATAGGTATAGGGTTATTAGGAATTCTAACAACCATTTTGTTGACCTTGTGGAGGAAAAGGGTTTGTTAGAACGGCATGTTGTTGATGAGATTCTTGTTACCCGCCAACAATTGTTGGGATTCCTCTATCTTATGGTAAAGGTGAGTAAGATGATCTTACAAAGTTTGCATGGAAATTTAACTTTCTTCTTCTCTTTTTTACCCCCGTCGGCATTATTATTATTGTCAGTATTCCCTTCGGTCCCCTGCTTTCTGTTCTTACCTTTATTCTTTCCTCTGGGTTATCGGATACCCGTTAGGTTAGTTCTTTGTATAGTAAGTACATCAGAAGTTTGAGTGGGACCAAGGGTATTAGCAATACCTTGCATAACCATAGGCATATTGGAACCTAAATACATTTTTCATATTTGACTGCATGATTAGCCACAACATTTACCACTAGACCAATCATGCCAACGACATGTGGTCCAGGATTGGGTTTTGTTGGATCTATTTATGTTCTTAGTTTCATGGTAAAAATATCGCAGAGCAATCTAGACTAAGAATATACCAGGTCCAACTATTGAGCCTTGATTATAGCATGTTCTTCGGATATAAACACTTGACAAGGCAACCTCTTTAGCAATGTAAGGCGACATCGACTTGTTGGCCCTCCAACAACTTGCCCTTGATTTTCTGAAATCAAGGGAACCCCATGTAAATTTTATACATACTTAGCTTTTGGTTTTCTTTTATTTTATCTTGCTTGATTTAGTTAGTTGTTTGACGATCTCCTTTTGGATCCTTGACTTTCCGGGTTGCTTGTTCTTTGGCTTGGTTTTCATTTCATGAGGATTAGTGATTTTGATTATCTCATCATTTGACTCTCTTGGTTTCCTGATTGCTTAATGATGATTGTGTACCCTTATCCAAGTTTATCTAAGCTAATCACATGTTTCAATTTGGCTTAGTTGGATTGGTATTATATTTCGACACTCTTGTCAAATTTTGGCCTTCTCATTATCAATGATGTGACGAGCATTTTGGCGGCTCTTGACAAATTGATTGATTGCTTATCTTTATTGATCCCGATCCACATCTTGAATCAATTTTTTTTTTCAGCGAAAAAATCACCTTCCTGCTATTCCGAAAGAATCAAGGATTCGGAATGAAGGAAAGCTAGTCAATACATAAGGGCTCAACAAGAGCATCATGTCACTTACAAGAATTGAACCTAGGTGGGGAGGGTAACAATCATTCCTCCCAACCACCCAAACTACATCCAATGGACACATCTTGAATCAATTTATATTGAAGAATAGAAGCAACTCTTTGATTCTAATTTTGGATGATTTATCAAAATTCGCGAGCTTTAAACTTTTAATAAAATTCTCTCTTTCTCGCAATTTTAGTCATGTCCTAAAAATATATATATATTAAAAACGGGTAGCTTCTCGTCCAATTTAACAAATCATTAATTTTGAAGAAGTTATGGTTTTGATCTTTTCTCTTTAAATATTCTTTGGAAAACAAAATAAAATTATACTTTAATGAAGCCTTAAAATATTTTTGGTTTTATTATATTTATTTATTATTAAAAAAAGTGTATTAATATAATTTTGAAACAAAAGAAATTGTATATTTTAATCAAATATTTTTTGTTGAAATATTAAATTAAAATCACTTTTTCATTTGTTCTTAAAAACAAGAGCCACGTGGTGGCAATGTCCCCGATATTGCCATTGCCACGTGTTATTACATTTTAGATTAAATTAGAAAGCATGATAATGAGTTGACCCATGAGGAATTTGAAAAGGTATTGGGGTTACAATGAAGTAGATCAAGTTTTCCACACCTCTTCATTTTTCTACTTGATTGGAGGGTAAAAGCCAAACATGGTGATATAATATCATAATATATATTAATTAATTTAATGATATATACATAATAACAATTAGTAATAAATATAATGGTAAAAGTAAATTCCATTGAATGATAAATATATATATTTTATTTTAACATAATATATAAAGGGAATTGGACCACCACAATAAAATAAATATTAAATATTATTTATGGTGTGGACATATTCTATCCGTGCAAAATATAAAAAGCGATGAAAGGCTCCTCTCTCAATCATAAAGTATATCATATATAAATTATCAAATTCAAAAAATTGATAAAATCTAAAAAGAAACAAAATGTCTTATACATGTAATAAGAATATGAACAAGAGCATAGGAGTTAGTAAATGAATATATAAACTCTAAGTCTATGGTATTAGTAGCTAAAAGCAAGCCATAATATCCAATAAAGAATATAAGAATATATTTTCATAATGAGAAGAATTCTCTAAATATAAATATTTAGAATTATTTAATTGTGTGGAAAAAAAAAGACAGGGTCTAAAGCACTAAACTCACTAATGAAAAATGCAAATGAAATGCAGTCTTTTGTTTTTTCCATCCCTTAGATTTATCAATTTGTGAAAAAACTACATATTTTATAATGCTAAAATAATTCCAGAGTATTTTACATTTATATATAGAGAATGATTTCCTAGGACTGGAAATGTCCAAGCCTTCGCAGTCCTTTCATGGGAGAATGGGATTTAATTTGCATAGATTGCATGAAACAAAAAGTAAAAATTAGATTCATGCTAAATCTGGGCGTATTGTCAAATTGAAAGACTAAATTTGAGCGCTTGAGGTTATTAAAAGAAACCGTGGAAGAGTTGAACAATTGCAGTCCAGATTTTAGTTAAAAATCGTCATTAAATCTCTGTCATCCATGGGAAGCTCTCACAAATCCTTTCCAACTGTAATTTTTGAGTAATTTGTTGAAATAAATTTTGCAATTTTTGAGTAATTTGTTGAAATAAATTTTGCAATTTTTGAGTAATTTGTTGAAATAAATTTGAATATCCAGCTCACGGAATCTTCCATTAAATGTCATACATTTTATTTTAACTGATTTGATCTTTTTGTTTTAATTGCCCGAAAATATTGACCCGCCATTTAATTATTGCCAACCTGGTGGAAGTTTTCTTTCAACAAATATTTTATATTTATGAGCATTTAATGTCTTGCCTTCTACACTGGATTCTGATATAATAAAATACAATCCCAAAAAATATTTACAAGTAATTAGGATTCCTCTTTATATATATATATACACACTAGGATTCCTCTTTATATATATATATATATATACACATTGCGATTTAATTTTTAAATAAAATGAATTGCAAACATAACTAAAATAGTTGCATGGCGCTAAAAATTTTCTCGCGCTAAAAATTTTCTCATATAAACAACAACAACAAGCTTTTATCGTTAATCTAAATTTTGTTTACATACAGAGATTGTAAAGAATTAAATAAAATAATCTATGCATATTATCGGACACATAAGACCTCAAAGGTCATTTTCGTTAGGATTTCCAAATACTGTGAATGAGTGTTCCAAAAAAAGTTTAGAATTGAAATATGGTAATTCAACTAGGGAAAGTTAAAATCAAGATACATAGATTGTAAATCTAATATAGTATGGCAATTTAATCAATAATACAAACCCATGTGAGGATTATACAAAAATATTATAAAATTAAATAGATATATAAAAGTGAGCAAACTACTTCCAGAACAAGGATGATTTTGCGTCTACACAGAGGTTGTACTTGACCCTCAGCAATTATCCAAATGTATTCACAGTACAATTGTTTCCGGCCCTATAAGGTTAAATTGAAATCATTACAAATCAGTATTGAAGCTCAACTATATACTTGATCATAAAAGACTCATGGATTTGCAATTAGCCTAAGACAAACTCAGAACTACATTACGAGAACCAGGCGGTCATTCCAAGAAGTCATCAGAAATGATTTCAAAATGTAACGATGATTAAGAAAATTCCATTTAAGATTAATCTTAAGTTGTCCACACTGTCACAGGATATTGGCTTGTTAGCATACCTGGTAGGCATCCCCAAGCAAAAGCGAAGACACCGAAATTCGCCAAGTGAGGGACATGCATTCACACAACATCTGAATGTTACTGATGGCAGAAGGAAGAATCATAAATGAAATTAAAAGTTGGAAGCACAAATGAACTCATATACCTGGAAGGATTTCGCTGTAATAAAATGTGACCTAGATGTATGTAAGTGGACTCATATCTCACCTGTACCAAATCCATAACAACATTTAGTAAAGAACCAAACGAGTCAATTAAATGATTTTTTTTTAAAGAAATATTATTAGCTATATTACAATACCTAGGGAAAATGGAAAATGAACAACTCATTATTATTAGCTATATTACAATAATCATAAGATGAGGGTGAAACTTGACCGAGGCATAGCTAGGATATAAAGTTATATTTCGATTTGAGTTTTTCTTTTCCAGATAATTTAGTTCTCAAGTCAATTTTCTATCAACACAACAGAGGCGAGGAAACCTTCATCAGGAGCAATCACCCCACTGTAGAGATTGTTTTGTCTTCAAGTTCCCTATCACACATAATGTAAGACGTGCTTTTTTAAAACATGAGATTTATCCTCTGTGGCAGCTTCCATCTTCCTTACAAATTCCTGTAATGATTGCAAGCTTATTGAGGTGCTATAATCCTTCTCTCTTCACTCTCAACATTTTTAACAACCTCTGTCTCTAAGTCTGCATCCAAAACACAAACCAATGTTAAAAATCAAATCTATTGGTCTCACCAATAACCATACCTACCAGTGGGAAATATGCAAATTCAAGTTTGACAATTGATATAATCTCTATTAACTGCCCAGATCACATTTTTTTTCCAAATAGGAAGAATTACAAACTTTTCAAGAAAATAAAAGAAAATTTCACTTGATCAACTCCTCAAGGAAATGCATTTGTTAAGTTGCATGAAGCAAGATATCAAGATGACGCATAGACACATTTGTTAGGGATTCAAATCATATCAACCAACATTAGAGGTTTTTCATCTTGCTTCACTCCAACCCAGTACTAGAAAATCATAAATGAAGTGGTCGGCTTCAAAGCATATCAACCAACATTACAAGGTTCATCTTTGATTTACTCCAACCCAGTATTGGAAAATTATAAATATGATAGGATTAATGAAGCCAACAAGGATGCTATAACATTATGAGACTTCAAACCACCATTAACAAGTATATAAGGAACTTGTCACATGAGTATGATCCCCAATATTGTGCTAATGGAAGTAATTTATTATGCAAAAAGGATACTCACGGAGAAAACTCAAATAGCATGGCTTCCAGGAAATAATCACTTTATCGAAAGAATATATAATCTACCTTATAGTTTCCCTCAAGTACAGAGCATGTGTTCAACAAAAACATCCATTTCACTTATAGGTATAGAAAATGACAATAGGTGCAGTGGGTGCCACATCGATGTTGACCAACCCCTAACCTACTGATAATAATCTACAAAATAATCCAAGAAGAAATATGTTTGAACTAAAAACGTCATAAATTAAAATGTTGATGAATAAAAGTTATGTTTAAGAGGATTTGACCCGAGGACATAGGATAAATGCTCGGCTGTGATCAACACCTATAGCTAAGCAAATTTTGTAGTTAAAACAAATGAAAAAATCAGAGATAGTGTATGTGGCTCTGCAAAGAGAGAGGTATGTGGCTCTGCAAAGAGAGAGACTTAAGACTGTTACCTATGCCATAAGTATGGCAAGGAAGGAAACTTGTTTTTAGTACATCTTAACGTCTAAAAACACAGAGAAATAGGTTGCTTAGAGTCACTTTGTTGACATTTAAATAATTAACAACAAAAAAAATGAAATCTACAGCTAGCATGGAAATTACCTTATCCAATCGGCATTCAAGGTTGAAGAAGAAAACTCAACTGCGAAGGATAGGAATATAACTTCGAAGTGAATACTTTTTTAAATCTTAAATTATTGAATTAGTAAGGTATACTTTTTATTGGAGTTACTCACCTTCACCTTCTTCAGAATCTCGATGCCGACCAATGATAAACAAACTGAACAGTGACAGAACCATAATTCAGGTCACACAGTGCAACTAACAGTAAAGATTCAGAACGTTCAAAAAATAAAATAATGGCATATTTGATGCATTTCAAGACGGATCTTCTAAACACTAAAATAACTGCAAAATTTGGAAAGCAGAAGGAAAAAACAAGGGAGAACCATCTAAGAAACAATCATGGTGTTGGTTTGTCAACAACAATAGGTAGAGTCTGCAGGTCCCAATCATTCTCCATAAAAGGATGATATACTTTACAACACAAATATGTTTCACACGTCGCAATCCCAAACCGCCATGGTCGACCAGTTCCGCCATATCGAACTAATATTTGGCTCAATTTCATAACAACTTGTTCCACAGAAGATGAGATTGACGACCCTACCGATGCTCCTCCTGCCTCGGGCTGCTCTACAAGTCAGTTTAAACCACCCACGTTAAGAAATATAGCCTTATTCAAACGCCCTTCCACCGTTTGGTCCAATTCCATGAACTTCATAGCAATGTGGTTTTTATCTTGTTTCCAGAACAGAAAGCAGATATCTCTGTTTCAATAGGAAGAATCTGCACGCTCTGAAGCTGCGGTGGGTTTTCACCTTTTTCTATTCTCTGCACAAGGCGCATATGGCTAACAGGGGATTCCAAAAGCATCGCAGCGACATGTAGAGGATTCGTTTAGCCGTTCCCGCGGCGACAAGCTTCTGCTATGGCATGATTTAAGATGCTCGCCGCCTCCGGGGTTAGAGTATGCTGCACTCTGCTTAGCCCTGCTCGAAAACTTTATTGATAAGGAAATCAATTTTCGGAAACTGTCTCTAGATCTTTCTTAGCTTAGCAAAATAAATTCTCAACGAAGAACTTCCCAGGGTAGTTGAAATTTAACAGGAGGAAGATGGTTTTTGAAATTTAACGAAGAACTTCCGAGGGTAGCTGAAATTTAAGAGGGGAAAGCTGGTTTCTGAAATTTAACAAGCCCCTACAAATTGATCTACTCATAACAAATTGATCTACTTTAGAAATTGTAAGAATTTGATCTAATTGTTTTCCTAATTTCAGGCTTAATGTGATTTCAAATTCTAAAACCAAACTTTTCTCTGCCTAATTTAATTCTAAAAATTCAAAATATAACAAAGTAACCAATTAACAAAGAATCATATATAAAATTACCCCAATTTCCCAATAATATAAACAAACATATATAAAATTTGAGGGAATAGATTGTGCCTAAAGTATCCATTTGATACCTCAGCACTGTTGCGATCTAAATTAATATCAACAATGGAAGCTAAATTAAATTAAGAGATCAAATACTACAGTTGTTATTATAAGCAACCTGCATATATTGTCCATGAATCAGAATACAAGTAAAGGTTATTTCTTTCTGATAACCAAGCATTTTTGCTACATGATCTTAGAATAACGCTAAACCACAATTTTTTTAAGGATTCTATCAAAACTTACAACTTTACAGCATTTTTAAATGTTGTTATTTCCATTAACCGGACAGAATAAAAAGAAAATGTGAAAATTGTTGTTGACTCTCAGGTCTTGCTAATCTGTGAGCTGAACTACCAGGCATATCCAATCATTTAAATACCTGCCATACAGAGAAAATATGTGATTAATATTATTGGAATATAAAACCGTGGCATGCAGATACAACAGGCACACGGATTAACATACAGAAGGTTGCCACTCCCCCATGATATACCGAAAGATGGGAAAAATACTACCATCTACTACCTAACACCTAATTATTTGTAAGTGCTTTATAGAGTTCAAACAAAAAGTCATGAAATCGAGGATATTCGGCACACTGAAATTGATTCCCTACAAAAAAATATCATATCAAAAGAATGGATGGAAAACTATTAAAAAAAGGGATATATTATGAAAATTTTCAAAGCAGCGAACTCCTTGTGGACAAGATCTCCATCGGTGGTACCAAATCGATTGGGTTTGTGCTGAGTTGCTGCAGGTGATGAAGGAGTGGTAGACCTAGAACCGTTGAGCGTGCACCATGGGAGCATTGTAGTGGCAGAAGAGAGATACAAATTGGTCGACTATGAATATCTCTGAGCTCTCTCTACGGGCCAAGCACATTTCTGCGGTGAACTGAGTGACAAGGACAGCAAATTTGAAACGAAGATCACTCACCCTGCATTTCCCCAAATATGAAACAGAAATTAAAAAAATCAAACCCGAACACTAATTGTACATTGAAAACCTGAAACCAATCCGATCTGCAGGAACCTGTGATCAATATATACAGTACGGCAAGAGATGGCAGAGAATAAGAGGTCGCACCACCAGCTTGAGGACTCGGGGATGGACTGTCGCCAGCGGCCGCTCCGCTCAGAAGATCAAGCTTCAATACAATCGGCTCTCTTCTCCAGCGCGGCATACTTTTTGGATCCCAAACTTTAGCCAGCCGACAATCGAGTTCCAGCGCGGCAAGTTATCACACTAATCACTAATCAAAGTAACGTTTGATTAAGAAATTCATATCCAAACGCCAATTCAAGGCAACTTCAAGATATGCTGCAATTGACAAAATCATGACTGCAGCTCCCTAGAATGCCATGGACTGCAGTGCAGTCAGTAACTGCAGGCACAAGTGCAGATCCATGCAACACCTGGCGAACACTTACCTCGATCCAATACCAGCATTAAGAACCTGCACTGTGTATGCAGAGCATTAAGAACCTAGTGCAGAGCTGGAGAACACTCACCCCGATCCAATATCAACATTAAGAACTCGCACTGTGGCAGAGCATTAATAACCTGCACTGTGTATGCAAAGCTGATGCAGAAACATTTAAACCAGGATGAGGTCAGCCCGCCGCCCCCTCCTGGGGTGGAAAAACCTAGAGTTACGTCATCCTCCTGCAACCAATAACAATTAAAAAAATCTATTTAAAAAAATGCCATTTAATATCTTATATATTATACTATAGTTTAAACTATAATATGAAACATTTATAGGATATAGACCCAAATTAATAGGACATACACGATATATATGATCCCCTTCGAAGACATAATAAACCTTAAATATATTAAAGAATCTCATACATATTTATTGGAAAAGATCATCTCGTCACTATACATAAGAATTTGTGACCAAACTATTTATTATTACCTATAAAATGGAAAAGTTTAACACATGGCCTTTTTTATGCTTGCATAAAAATTATATAAATCATGTACATAATTCCATTTTATAAGGTTTATCCATACTCACTCGTGAGCATTCAAAAATTCAACGACATAATGCCTCAAAAATAAGTAGATAGAATTTTTACATATTCATTTCATGTGATTATAATACAATTTATTGGAATTTGTGTATTATGTTTCCTATTAAATAATTCATAAAAGTATGCATAATATCCTTTTTTCCCAGTTTACATGGCATGTTATTTTTGGGTGAGAACATTATACACTAAACTTATTGGACAACGCATTAGCCATGCATTGTGTTTGTTGTCATATTACAGATTGATTGCAGGTGTTATGTAAGGACAAACATGATACGAATAAAGGAGGTTAATTAAGGATACAAATGCATGTCTTGTAAAATTAAGAGAGTAAAGTGGACTCATACTCTCCATGAACCTCGACATTAAAAAATTGCCACGATGCAAGGTGAATTGATGAATGCATAAGGGGGAAAACGTTCTCCAGAGATTCATGGGAATTATTTTCTCTATATTGCTTCTCCTGTAATAGTCGATGAGTAGCTTGAAAGATGTCTGAGGGAGTTGTAGTGTGTCTCTTCTCAAATTCAAACTTTCTAAAATTTGTTTCAAGGATATGTTGGATTTGTCACAGCCTTGCTACATTGATATTTTTAAAGTTGGTTTCAATATTATAAAACTCGTTTTCGCGTATTTTATGTTTATGCTTGATGTTATCATAGTTGTTTAAGACTTATGGTTATATATTCTTACTAATTCATTGATGGACTGTTGTGGAAATTTGTTTTAAATAATTGTCTTCTCAGATAACGATAATTGTGTTACCTTTATTTCGATGGATATGATTACTTCTATAATGTGATGTGATTGTAGTTCGGCTTTAGTTCTCAGATTCAATCATATCATGATTAATCTTTTCATTCAGATTTATTTAACAGTTTTTTTTAACTACAATTTATGCTCATGTGGGATAGGAGATAGGTTAGATTGGTTCAATTAGTTTACAGTTTCTCTGTAGCTGAGAATTACAGGTTTTAGCAACTACTACTTTGTTTAATAGCTACTAAAACTTTTATTTCGCAGTTATTGAAAACTACATTTTAGGTTGCCTCATAGGTTAAATTACATTGCATCTTAGTTAGATTATATTTTCAGGATCCTAACTGCATTAAGGAATTCATATAAATCCAATTTCAAAGTCTCCTTTTAAGGAACAAATCTGCATTAGTGGCAGCGGGGCGCTTGTTCCCGCGAGAAGTAACTATCCCAAACGGATCGAGAATTTCCTTAAGGACCCTTTTCGAGTTGCTCCTCCTTTGTTGGCGAGCAGGTCAAATCTTCCCATTAACACGACTTTATGAACCAATATACTAAGATTTTGTCGGGGATTAATCAATCGGCATCTTATCCACCACTCATGAATGTGGTCAGAAATATGTGCGTACTTGTCCTTTCTGAATCAAGTCAAAAGGTTAGTCCACGTCTCATAATAGACAGGTAGCTAGAAATGATTCAATAATTTCATTGTCAATGCGTCAAAGCTGTGAAATGAGCATCTCATGGGAGCTCAATAAACCACTTCTCCACTACACCAATCAAGGTTTGCTAGAAACGTTTGAGTCCAATACTACCGTCCATTAGTGATTTCAAAGAACACCAAAGATGGAACATCATTATATGATTAGTTAGGTCTTCCCCGTCTTTCGCTTCAAACTTGGGGATGGCTGAAGGCAATTTAGTAGGAACAGGGGAGTATTAGGATTATGTGTTGATATCCTCTTCTCCATCTTTCACTTCAAACTCGGGGATGTCTTAAGGCAATTTAGTAGGAACAGGGTGCGGCTAGGGTTATGCATCATTGGATCATTCGTGAGTTTCATTAGATCTAGAAAATTCAATTTTGCAATTTTTATGAGCAAATGAATCCCAACTCTCGAGAGAATGTCCTGACACGTGGTTATTGTTCACAAAAGAGTTACCTAGAGTATAGCCACTACTAGACATGAAAGGAAAATTCATTTGTGCACCAGGGTTTTGAGGGTAATCAATTGGGATCTGAACATATGGAGGTAATACCCCACTCATCATGCTTCCCACCAAGCGAGGGCATTCTTCCTAGAGGCATGTTGAAGCTTGGAGTGGCTCTTCTTCCCATGATGTAATAGATGTGGGTATATGTCCTCCTCTAAATGAAAAAGCATTGAAAGGGGTATAATAATTTCACACCAAGGTGTTAAAATTGGGGAAAGTATGTGGAGTATTGGAAGCTACATACGGCACTCTAGTAGATGGAATCCAAAAAGTGAAAGAATTACTACCTCAAGGGTCATAGGCATAGGTTCCAACACTACTACTAGGAAGTATGTTGGAAGGGAAGACCCATCCATGTGACACTCTGCAAGTAGATGGGAACATTTGTGTAGTCGTGACACTTGGAATTGTAGGATTGACTCCTTAGCTAACATCCCAAGAAGCAAGGGTATGTGTGCCCCATGTTCCTAAAATTCCATTGGCATTGTTCATATTAAACCACTAGTGAAAAGGATTTGCATGAACAAAGTGATTTCGGTTATCAAAGTTATGATTTTGAAGGAAAGAGGGGCTCTAAGATTTAGTGAGGGGTGGGTTAAAATTTACAATACTTGTTGGATTTGTTAGGTATTTGATCTCAATAGTACCAAGATCATCTTGAGGAGGGGACATGACCCTTCCATGTATAGATATATGACCATCAAAATCCATTAAGTGCCCTTCTTCTGATAATTCATCAGAACCCATATTTTCATCCACTCCTTCCCTTGTGGGATTGTTCAAAGGGTCTTGGTTTTCTTCGTATGGCCCCTAAGCGAGAGAGTTAGGCTATCTAGTCTTCGCCACCTAGGAAGAAACTCTATGTTCTCATGAGAGAGACCTCTAGTCCTTTTGGACTAGTGGAGAGGTTGGTTGGCCACATTGAATCACAAACTCGAAAATGGAAAGACAAAGAAATCTGAATACAAACTATCACAAAATCCAAGAAGTACTCGCCTAAAAAATTACTAAGATATGGATAAGATGTAACAAAACTCTCCCAAATATCAACCCAAGGTGGTTAAGACATAAGACATAGTACTAAATCAATGAAGAGTCGATCAGAGAGCCTTCGACAAATCAACTTGGGATGATTAGGGAAGAAGGCTATCCAAAAAAGATGAGAGAAATAGTTACAATAATAATATCCACATAACAATCACCCAAGGTGAAAGTACCCTCATGAAGACAGTCACCCTTTAAGGGATTTGAGATAGTGATTATGTGCCTGTCTCAATTACTATAATTAGCACTTCCCACTTGTAGCCACCTAGGCAAAAGATTCCTAGGAAAGGTAACTAGACCTACCACTTCATAATCAACGACCAAGGGGAATAGTCGCGAGTCAAGATTATGTGTATGGATAGGGAATACAAGACCAAGTCCTCAACCTGAAACTCTTAAGAAAAGTGGTGTCACCCTGAGGACTTGCCACTTCGATCAAAATTCCCCATACACGTCGCAATCCCACTAAACAAGTGAAGAGGGTATCTCCACTCCATTTTCTTAGCTTGACCATAGTGCTTGACACATGTGTTATATGTGCTTTCCCAGCAGTTGCTCTTTGTTACTAATGGATTTTACCTCCCTTTAATCATATCCTAGTTGTGTTTTTTGTGGCCTTAGAGAATTTTCTCTCCAAACCTACAACCAAGGCCTTAGAACCTAGACTACTATTGGTTTTCTATCAAAGAAAAACAAGTCTAGTTCATTTCAATTATTTTTCTTTTTAAAGGTTGTTGTTACTTAGGTAACTAGATGTGCAACAAATAATGTTCAAGGACATATAATGGTAGGGACCAATAAGAAAATTGGCTAGATTTTAAATATGCACTAATTCTTCTATGAAGATAGATTTCTATCCAAATTTTAAGATCATAAAAACTCAAAAGATCACAAGTTATTTCTCCAGCGTAAGGGTAGTATCAACATAATGCCCTTTTCTACTCTATTAGGCTTCATTTTATAGATTTTATGAAATGGTTGAGGTAGTTGGAGATAGTTCCAAGGAGGTATAGGTGTAAAACTGGCCTACAAACCACTCAATGGTACAAATTTGTGTTTTAATTTTTTTTTGCACATTCTTTTAGGCCCACACACCTTTCCCATGGGGAAGGTGCATATACGCTCCTTTCCTTCTAGCAAGGTGTGTGGAGGTGGCAAAAGGTGGGTTTTTAAGTTTTTTTGAGCTACACAAGGACTGAAGGTGATCCATATGAAGGTCATTTGTGCATCAAAAACACTGAGGTGTCAAATATTGATATAAAACAAAGTTAATTTAAAAACAGATAAATCATTAATTATGTTAGTCATTAACATACACATCATACATTTGATTAGTTAAACAATATCAACATCATCGTGATCCGAAAAGGTGTAATATAGATAAACGATAACATCAAAATCAATAGATATGTCAAATATACATCTCAAATGAATGATACATTGCAACAATTAATATACATGTCAACTACTTCTAGGTCTAGCACTAGATCCAGAGACATAAGTACCTATGCCATTAAAAATGTGATTAAACACTATTACAAATCTCCAGTATTCAAATGAGTCAACAAGATCTTGTTTTACAATCGATAGGTGGAGCAACTTTGCGTGTGGTAGTAGGTGGATCAATAGGCCTGGTTGTGTTAAGAGGCGCTTTTTTATAGCCCAAGTGGGTGAGATGTGTCATGTTTTTAATGCTTGTTGGCTTGAAAAAATAATTAATATAAAAACATAAACTTGATGAAAATTCAATATAATATATATATATATATACTAAATTCAGCAAACATAAACTAAAAATAAAGTAATAATAATGCTTGAATCTCACTAATGTGTTTCTATTTAATTATCTTTGTTCATGGCATTTGTAGTTGATGAATTTGTATGCCATGGAAATTGCATAGAGAGTAGTTAGTTGCATCTAGGGCCATATGTTATAGATAGTAATTAAGTTCGTCAATAGCAATATGTCATGGAGAGTAATTAGGTGCATGTATAACCATGGTTGTGATGTTAATAAATTAAATCCAAAAAATGACCTTGATAAAATGAAAAACTTTATAAAAAATGATCACTATGATCAAATAAACTAGGATATATCCATCTTAACTCTGGATCTTTCAAGTGCCAAGAGGGATCAAATCACTTAAGGTGCAAACATTTTTTATAGTACAAAATTATAGGAAAGGTTTTCACTTCAAGGTATTTGATCCCTTTTAGTGCTTGCTAGATCTAGAGCTAATATGGATCTATGTTGTTAGTTGTTGTTGTAGGTGGATTGATGGGTGCATTAATGGGTGGATTGATGGATGCATCAGTGTGGTGCATTGATGGGTGAACTGGTGGATGAATCAATGGGTGCATCAATGGGTGCATCAGTGGGTGCATCACCAAGAGCACATAGGAGCGTGGGTGGAGACAAAGGTGGAGGAGGTAGAGTAAGATCATCCTTAGACATCTCATCATCTGAAGAAATAGAAGATGAAGAAGATGAATGAGTACCTCCCGTGTGTCATCATTTATCATCTATCACCCTCTAGAGTAGGATGGGGATACTGACAATATGATGCATCAATAATGGCATACCACATGGAAGGCTCACATATATCCTTGCAAGCTCAATAGCTTGCACAACCACTTTAGCTCAAACTAGACCCACTCCAAATCCAACCATCCATGTACACAATTGATCTGTGACTTGACAACTAAATTAGAGATCTGATCTTTGACTCATGCCAAGACTACACTTTTGAGGTGGATCAGTGGCTTCAACTATCTCTACATCGAGGTCAACATCTGGCAAAAGGATATGAGTCTAATCAGTGATAGGATGAGGAAACATATCCATCTCCCTCTCCCAAGTCATATGTGTTGACTTGTTGCTATTGTTGCTATCCCTTATTCACATACGAATCTAATAAAGAAAATATAGATATAAATAAACAAGCTATACTAAACTTACATTTGTAATATTCATTCAATGTTCATCCATTTTACTAATGTGCACCATAGTTGGTGTGCCCATATATATGAAGTGCATCGAGATCTCTTATGCACTAAAAATGTAAGAACACATTGTACTAGGTGCACTTATTATTTAATAATGACATCGTCAATAAAATATATATATATATATATAAAATCAATCCATCCTGAATTTTAAGTATTGATGTGAGTATATTAACACATAGCATGAGTGCATGGTGTCATTATTCCTCTTCATAGCATTGTTGAGCATCCAACATATGCTATGCCATTGGATGCACCTATTAGAGATAGAAGCATCATTCACGGTGCACTTAGTCATCCAATGTAGCATCTATAAGAGAGCTATAATTACACGATAATGCATTGCATGTAATAGAAAAACAAAATTGTGGTATGATGTTGCACCATCATGTTAAGATAAAATTATTACCTCTAGATATGTATTAACATGTAGCATCAAAAAAATGGTGCCTTTATTCCTACAGAAAGCATCAAAGAGTGTTACATATATTTCACGATATTTAGTGCATCAATAATAAAGAGAAGCTTTGTCCATAGTGCTCTTAGTCATCCAAACTAGCACCAATACAGGGGCTACTATTACATGATAGTGCATTGCATGTCTTACGAAAAGAAAAAATTAGAAAGGTAGTACACCACCTAAATAGAATAGTACCATCACAATGTGCTATTCTAATAGGATAACACGATGGTGATGCGCTAAATCATCCACATGTGCATTTCCATCCCTTGTTGTATATACCATGGTTGTGTGGTGTGTATTAGTGGATATGGTGCAACACTCTCAATGCTCCATTACATTTGTTGCCAAATTGGATAACAAAATAAATCCCTGCACGATTCAAATTCAAATTCATAGTGCATGTATAATGAAATGGAGCACTACTACATGATATGGTTTCTAAATGCACCAAGGTTCTATGCATGAAAAAAATAGGGTTACACGTGTGGCATTTTTTTAAGGATAAAGAAAATTGAAAGGATGAATAAAAAATTATACTGGTGAAATTGTAAATTCAAATATAACGATTGATTACCTAATCTCATCTCCATTGTGGAGGTGTGGTTGCCACATAAATTTAAAAAAAAATTGTGAGGTTTTGAAAAAATCTTAAATGAAGAAAGATTCATCATGGAAGAGAAGAGGAGTATTTGTAAAATATGATAATTATGTAGTACTAGACAATGAGGTGCACCTAGGGGATCAAGACCATTCCATTGGTGCTTGAGTGTGTGAAGCACTAGAGGATAGTAAAAATGAAATTTTGTTTTAGTAATTGTTTTACTTTATCATGGTGTACCTTGTATCCTAGCACACCGTTACATTTACAAGTTTTGGGTAGATCAATAAGGATTTTTTTATAAATATTTTAACCCACCTCATTATGCATCAATGCATTGCTATGTCTAATACACATTGTTGATTATTTTTTTATAATAATTTTTTTAGAATGGCCTTTTAATTAACCCTCGAGCGGTGCTCCTTGTATCAAGATGCACCAATGCAATCGTATGTTTATTGCACACTAGGGTGGTTGTATGTTTAGTACACATCGCATAGCAATTTGTTTAAACTAGAGATGATGCATTGTGTATCACTTTGCATCTTGTGGTTAAATCTATATGGTGCACCAACAAGCAAGTTTTTCTTTAATATGTTAGCGCTAATGCAGTGCACATGGTATTATATGTACCCATTTGTCTAGATGTTATGTACGCAACTCCATCTAAATTTTTAAAATTTCTCATTTTTACAAAATTAAGGTTTTTTCATTTAACTCTTAAAACTATGTGCCTTGTAACACAATGCACCAATGTGTTTTAGTTAATAATAAGCACCAAGGAAGTTATATGTCTTGTACACACCATGTGACGATTTGTTTCAATGTTTGTAGTTTACAAAATTTGAGATAGGGAAGCAATTTCTTGAATTATTGTTTGGAGTGCATATAGATATATAAATGCAATGATGTATGTGTTATGATAGCACACCAATGTGTCCATTTTTTTTGGATGCACCAAAAAGAAAACCTCCCCTCGCCCAGTGCTACTAGAAACCTCCGCTAAAAACATAACAAAGAGAAGTTATTTTGATAAAAGCTCTGATAATTAGTGTTTTCCTTATAGTAGTTAACCCCTATGACTCAAGATGCAATCAACCCCTACCACATTGTGAGCTTGAACACTCTAACCCCCAAATACACTATATCCCTTAAGAAATTTAGACCATATTTAGCCATATTTTCCATCATTGGAATTATTAAACACACTAACCTAGTTGTTGGGCCAATTTTATTGTGGGTACCATTTTTGGCGGAGACAATTTTGGTGTGGACAAAGGCAAAGTGGAAATGGTTCGACGAAACGGTCAACTTCGAGGAAGCGGTCGAGAAACCAGGAAAAATGGATAGGTTGATCAAGTCAAATGGGTGGAGTCGAGTCAGTTAGTTAGATTTTGTCCACTTACATTAATGAGTCGATTAGTGGGTAAGTGGGAGTGGGGAAATCTAAGTGCACCCTATAAATATGTAATCAGGGGGGAATTTTGAGGTTGTTGTTGTTATTATGGTCAGTCCATTAGAGAGAGTATGATGTCGAAGCTCTTTTGGTTTGTAATGAAGCATTATGCACTGTAAGTCCAAGCTATTTTGAAAAAGTTGAGTCGCTGATCTGCAGGATGTGTGCGCAAGTCTTTTGTAAGTCAAGAAGAAATCTGTAAGACATAAACATGAAGTGCTTATTTTGTTGCGACTCATAATAAAGACAAAGCGCTTCCATGGTTTTTCCCAAGATGGGTTTCCACGTTAAAATATGGTGTTCTTGTGTGGTTTTATATGTGTTTCTTTCCTCTGATGATAATTTAGATAGATACATGCATGTGTTAATTGATAATCTTATGAACATTAAGTATAATATGTGTTATATGAATATGGCGACGTTATGGGTTAGGTCGAAGTGAATGGTGCGTCGAAGAGCTGAATCTGTCGATGCTATAAATCTGTTAATGTAATGAGTTGTCTAATGAATGACTAGTATGTCGAGCTTTTCCCCTTTTGCGCTGCAGAAATCTGGTTCCTGTAGTTTTCATAGGTATTTTCGGGTGAGACCTCATCTGGTTAGCAGGCGTTTCCGAAAGGGATTAAAACCCCTTTCGGGACTGTATCTGTGGTGGTGTTTGTTGGTGTTATGTTGATTTTTGAACCCTGGTCGAAGTAGAAGTCCGCCAACAAATGGTTCCATTGTCAGGACTGGGATTTGTGTCGAAGGGGAATGTTGTGGCATCCGACTAAGCTAGAGATCCAGGATTGGGTAGATCGACAGCTGAAGGAATTTGCTAAGGAGTAGAACAGGCATCCCTGATTGGATGACGAAGGTTGGTTAGGCAAGTATATTTTTACTGATATTCATGAGGATTTCTTTGGTGATTTTCTGGTGATATTGCATGAATGGTTAGCAAGATTGACTGAACAAAAGGCAAATTTCCAAGGAGGTGAGCCTGAAGTTGTACACCTGGGTTGATACACCGACTGAAAGGTGTGAACAACAAGATCTCACGCACAGTGGACTACTAGTTGGACAACATATTAGAGGGGTACATTAGCGAATTCGTTGTTAACACTATTAATTCATATAGTGCAACAGAACGGGAGTTCTTTGAAGGACCGCGAGGTAAATACTTGAGATCCTTAAACATGTCGATCAAGAAGCTACTTTGTGAAAAAGGTGTAATGCAAATGGAACCTGACGAGTAGAGCGATTGTGCGCGGTGGGCATGGGTATTGTATGGAGGACGGTCTGGATGAATATGTGGAATGAGCTGAAATGATAAGGGGAGAAGAAAGTGAACCAGACGAAAAGTGTTGGATTCTGCGAAGTGGGAGAATATTTTGGTCGAACAAGAGGAGGAGAACTGCGACAAGAAGAGAGAGTTGCAGGCGTGACTGAAAGAAGAGACTACAAACCAGTACCACATCTCGACGAGGATTCTAGCGACGAGGAGGAAGAGTACCATCTCATTTCTGAGGAAGAAGAGAAACCTGCAGAACCATTCCAGACCCGAGGTTGGGACATACCCACGACCCAGCGTACAACTCCAGAGGCCTAGAATGGATGGGGATGACATGAAGCTACCTATTTTCAATGGTAATGGGTCAAAATATCCAAAACAACACTGGTTTTTATGCAATGCAGTATGGGTTGTAAAACAAGTACAAGACGACAACGTCAAATTGACGCAATTAATTACAACCTTCGGGGGTTGTGCCTTAGACTGGTTTATGAAGTTTTCTGAAGTTACGGGTACTCAACCAGCAAATAACTTAGCAGAAGTCAAGGAGGGATTGAAAGCTGAATTCAAGAAGGCAAAGTCTGAATCACATTGTATTACTGAATTGAAGGATATTAAGCAAGTGTTGAATGAGTCAGTTTGGGACTTCAACCAAAGGTTTAAAACCTTGATGGCTCGTGCAAGCTTTCCGATGAATGACCTACAACATAAGGAGTGGTTTATAGCCGCTTTACTTCCTCACGTTAGAGTTCCACTCATGCAACAGGAGATTCTGACCCAGACAGAAGCTTTGGAGTTGGATATGAAGTTGGAAGCATCACCTGTCGGAGAGACCGGGGCTGGTATGGCTCAAATCCAGTCACAGCTGGAAAAATTTTCTATTCAGATTCAAGATATTAAGAAAGGTAAAGGAAGCAAGAATATTTTTAGTGCACTAGATGCAAGGAAGAAGGCCATTCTAAAGTACATTGTACAAAATTTCATGATTATCTTAATGCTGGCAATCTGAGTTCGTTGAATCCCGGTACGGGTGTATGGTGCAGAAATTTTCAAACTAAAGGACATCGACCGAAATAGTGCTACTTGTTATAGAAGATGGTAAGTACTCCTCAGAACTTATGGTGTAAGTTTTGTCAGTCTATCGGACATGATGAGAATAATTGTCGAGCATATCAGTTGCTCACTGAGCGAACTGCAGACACATTCCTTATGAAGGGAGAAGATCATGTTGAAAGAAGCAACGCACAATTCAATCAACCGTGAGGTGGATTCAGAGGCCATGGAAGAGGAGGATTTGGCTGAGGAAGAGGACATGTTATATGCTATAATTGTGGCACTCTCGGACATTATGCTAGAGAATGTCTGAATCCTACTTTGACCTACACGTATTGTAGGGAATTAGACCATACCATAGAAGATTGTTTGCAACTTATAGCGAAGTGGCAAGCAAAGCAAAATCAGAACCAAAACCAGAACCGGAATGTGCAAAATATTTCAGCAGAGCCATGACCGAAGCAGCCTACTGTCGATGTGGTAACAAGAGGTGGAGCTATGACAATTGCTAATAAGGGGAATCATAGTAATCAGTGGGACCCGATGGTGAGACCAGTTTTTCAAAAACCATCACCATTAGATGTGCAAAAATAAAAGGGGGTTTTCTTCGAAGATCGGGATGAATTTATGAAGGGCATACCAATATCCTCCCTGCCACCAGTATTTGAGGAACGACCTGTATATGATATGCCACCTCTCTTCGACCAATCTGTATCAAAGAAGACTCTAGGAAAGTTAAGTTCTCTCCACTACTTTTTGAAGAGTTGTTTGAACTTGGTTAAGGATGAAAATGCACTAAGGAAACTACATAATCTTATTGGAGAAATTGAGGGAGAGCATAGACAAGAGAAAGTTGTAAATCATGTTCAAAAGAGAACAAAGACTGGTCGGGAACTGTGATTTAATGCACAAATTGGTGACTACGACATGGATTTTGTTATTTTAGATTTGGGTTCAGATGTAAATATTCTAACCAAACAGACATGGGAGAATATGGGGAAGCCAAAGTTAGTATGGTCACCTATTCAGTTGAGGTTGGATAATCAACAAAAAGTTATACCATTTGGTAGAATGGTTGGTGTTCCCATCGAAGTGGAAGGACTGCGTACTTTTGCAGACTTCGAGGTCATAGAAATTGTCGACAACACTAATACATACCCTCCATTGCTGGGAATTGATCGGGTTATTCAAAATCAAACCATTATCAACTTTAAAAAGAGAATGATGTTGTTTGAGAATGATGAAATTAGAGTTGTTGCACCTCTGGATCCATTGGAAGGACAGAGGTATGTCGAACCGGCAAAAGAAGATTATGATGCACATTACTTAGATAACATTTACAATGTATCCTCCAGGATAAACAACTATATCAATCCTACGGCAGATGGTACATTGTTGGCGAAGCGTTAGCTCTTGTTCATCTGACTCTAGCGAAGTTTTGAAAAACTGGAAGAACATGTTACATGAAGTTTCAATGCGAAGATGTGCTCATGTTACAAAGTCACCGCGATGGGTCGGTAAGGAGGTAAGTGATATTCCTACTTATGAAGGTTTACCTAATGTGGATAAGTTTATTGTTACATTTGAAGATAAGGTACCTGAACAACAACGTTATTATCCCTGGATGTCGCCTTGAAAGCAACACCGGTGAGATGGTGGGATGTTCATAAGCAATCTATAACCGATTGGTTGTAGTGCAGAAGATATTTAGAAATTCGGTTTGGTGAAGGAATTCCCTATATTGGCGAGAAGTATACAGGGATAACTAGCCCTGCAGATCATCTAGATACCTGTAGTGCAATATGGCATAATATACCCAAGTAAGAATGGTTACACATGCTCATTCATACACTTGATACTATAACAAGGAATTGGTATATGTCGTTGGAGTTGCGACAAGAAACTGCAGGATGAGACAATTTGGATATGAGCTTCAAGCACACATTTAATTATGAGGATGAAAGTCCTACAATAGATGCAGCTCTATAGATTATCAAGGAAAATATTTTTGAGGAAAACCCGGGACCAGTGTCTGGTCTGCCACAGTGGAAAAAATGTTGGAGTGCTACAACATCGGCGGAGGACCAGAGGATGATGATACGAGAGATATTCATATTCTAGAAACTGAAGGGATTCGTGATCTGAAGGGATCAGAAATTTCATCTGACAAATTTCTGAAGCCGTTGAAAATTAAGAAGGTGAATATTGGTTCTCTTGAAAATCCTAATTTCGTAAATATTAGAGATTATTGGGATGATGAGATGATGGGTGATATTACTGACCCGTTACATGAATTTCAAGATTTGTTTCCTACTAAGTTTTCATAAATAAAGGGAATTGATGGTGACCTGGGAGAAATGAAAATTCCGTCGAATCCAAGCACCTAGCCAATTAAGCAAAGGTCATACAGATTGAATCTGTGGTATAAGGAAAAAGTTAGAGCTGAGATCGACAAAATGCTTGATGCAAGGATCGTTGAGCGTGTCGAAGACTCAGAATGGATCAGCCCTGTGGTAGTCCAAGATAAGAATATTGGGGAGATCCATATTTGTGTCAACTTACAGAAGTTGAATGATGCTTGCCTACATGATCCTTTTCCAACTCCATTACAGATAAAGTACTAGAAAGTGTCGAAGGTCAATAAGCGTACACCTTTACGGATGGATTCTCTGGATATCACCAAATCAAGATTGGCAAGGAGGATTGACACAAAACCATATTTGTGACATAATGGGGTTGCTTCTAGTATACGATAATTCCCTTTGGCTTAAAGAATGCTCCTGCAATTTTTTCAAGGGTAGTTGTTGCAGCATTTAAAGAATCTATTCATAAGTTCCTGGAAGTTTAATTTTATGACTGGACAATATATGGGTTGCTCAAGAATCATATTGAAAATTTGAGGTTGATGTTAGAACATCGTAGACAGTATCAAATTTCTCTGAATCTGAAGGATTGCATATTTTGTGCCCCATTTGGCATATTATTGGGACATGTAGTCTGCAAGCATGGATTATTGGTGGATCCTGCCAAGATTGCCATTATAGTTGATCTACCTCCTCCTACTTCAGTTCGACAGTTGAGAATAACTCTGGGTCACATAGGATATTATAGGTATTTTATCAAGGGTTATGCCCATATCATAGTCCTTATGGAGAAGTTGTTAAAGAAAGATGCGAAGTTCCACTTCAATGAGGAATGTCAGCAAAACTTTGATACATTGAAGGAGAAAATGGTCACAGCACCTATTCTAGTATTTCCTGACTGGAGAAAAGAATTTCATGTGCATGTCGATGCCTCATCTGTCGCTCTCGGCATAGTGCTTACTCAGATAGATGAGGGTTCTATTTACCATCCTATTGCATTTACTAGCAGAAAGATGTCCACTATAGAAAGAAATTATACTACGACAGAGAGGGAAGGGCTCGCCGTGGTTTATGCCTTGCAAAAGTTCAGGCATTATCTGTTGGGAGGTCACTTTAAGATGTTTACAGACCATTCTGATTTCAAGTACCTTGTCAATAAGCCAGCGTTGGGGGGGGTATTTGTCGGTGGTTACTGCTATTTCGGGAATATGATTTTGAGATCGTTGTCAAACTAGGGAGTTTGAATGTGGGCCCTGACCATCTTTCAAGGTTGGAGACAAGAGAAGAACCTACTAGTTTAGAAGATAAGCTTGTAGATGCACAACTCTTTTCGGTAAGAATGGTTGATGAGTATTTTCAAGATATTATCACTTTTTTGTCTACAGGTGTGGACCAGAAGGATATACAACTGCACAAAAGAAGTAGTTGGTTGTTAAATCAACATACTACCAGTTGATATCCGGTCAGTTGTACAAGTTAGGACCAGATGAGATATTGCGTCGATGTGTCTTGGAACACGAGCGACCAATCATCCTAGCTGAGGCTCACGACAGAGTGACGGGAGGCCACTATGCCGGAAAAGCCACCGCACAGAAAATCTTAAGAGTTGGGTTATGGTGGCCTACCCTTCATAAAGACGCTAAAGAATATTGTCAGAACTGTGACGTATGTCAAAGAATTGGAAAGCCGTCGAGGAGAGATTAAATGTCGTTAGTACCGCAAGTTACGTTGCAAGCCTTCGACAAGTGGGACATTGAATTTGTGGGACCAATAAATGCACTACAAAAAAGGAAGGGTGCAATGTATATTATCATTGCGACTAATTATCTTACACGATGGGATGAAGCTACACCAGTACGGGATTGCACTGCTACGATTGCTGCAAGGTTTCTATTTGAGAATGTCATCACCAGGTTTGGTTGTCCCCGAGTTTTGTTAAGTGATCAGGTTGCACATTTTGTTAATAAAACTATTGAGACACTTGCAGAAGAGTTTCATATCTACCATAGAAAAAGTACCCCATATCATCCACAGGCGAATGGGACCGTCGAAGCGTTCAATAAGATTCTGGAACATGCGTTAACAAAAGTCTGCAATGTGAACCGCGACGACTGGGACCCGAGAAACCCTGCAATATTATGGGATTAGAGAACGACATGTAAGAAATTGACGAGTCAGACACTTTTTAAATTGGTATATGGACAAGAGGTTGTAATGCCCATGGACTACATTGTGCCTAGTTTAAGAATTGTCGCTTTCATCGGTATGTCTGATATCAGTGATGTCGAAGAAAGGTTGTCACAATTACTCCAATTAGAAGAAGATTGATTTGTCGCAGGATTTCATCAATAGGTGCAGAAAGATCGAGAAAAAGCATGGCATGATCACCACATCATCAAGAAGCACTTTTAGCAAGGAGACTTAGTTCTTCTCTATGACAGTAAGTTTTTCAAATACCCTGGAAAGTTATGCATGCATTGGTTAGACCCATATATTATTAATTTTGTGACGGAGGGAGGCGCAATACAATTGCATAAGTTAGATGGTGAACTCCTCAATGGTCTGCTAAATGGGAGCTGGTTGAATCCCTACAGGGACATCCGTGGCTTGCCGCAGTAAAAAAAAATCTTAATTCCATGCTCATACATAAAAAAATGTAGGTAGATGTCTTTTAGAAATCCCAAGTTCATCTTCTGTCGTAGTTAGTTGTGTCGTAGTTTCCATGTCGATGTATAGTTGTGTCAGAGTTTTGTGGAAACCCCAAGTTATTTTATTGTCGAAGTTGTTCCATCGAGGGTCTATCCGTCGAAGTTCTATTTTGCTATTTGGAAACACCAACTTCTAATTGTGTCGAAGTGATATACCAATGGCATGATTTGGTGGTCTGTCGCAATCCTCTCTGTCGAAGTTTTTAAAAAGTGTCAACCTGTCGAGGTTGAAGTTAACGAGCATTTATTGTTTCTTTTATGATGGGTTTAGTGGCAATGTTAGTGGACTTTTTGTATTAATTGTTGAAAATACTGAAGTGTGTGAATAGATATGTCACTGCCACAATCATGATTGCAATATAAAGTACATTTAATTGCCCTCGGATATGACAGGAGGATCACATGCGGGGCTTGAAGTTAAAAACTACAGTCCTCTCTCGGCTGAAACTCATTGTTACTTGAGCGTTGAAGCGTGTTGAGCACACCAAAGCCCGAGCTTAGTACGTCGAGAGCAATTTCAGTGTTGTAGAATGATATAATGTAGGTTAATATATCAAGAAATAGTGAGGTTCAGGGATCCGTCGAAGAAGTCTCTATGCGGGGCTCTGTCCTAGTCAGTGTTGAGCAGCTGTAAGTCATCTCCCTGCAAATTCCTGTGAATGTGTCGAGGAAGACACAAAAAGAAAATCGACCCAACCTAGAGACGCGAATGAAGGGGATCCATGATGATAAAGCATCTGCATCTGGATATACAACCATTTCACCAGAGTATGTTCCATCGCAGCATAGGAATGCGCAACCTATCAAACTGTCGAAGAATGCTTGGTGTCAATTGGTGACGATTCGACTTCTGAAGGGTGTCATGGTTCAAGGTGACATTTTGAGAAACATTTACAACTTATCTTATGTGGACCATGACACCACAAAATTCTTTGAATTCAACTACAAGAGTTACATGCGAACTATTACTACGGTTGAAGGTGCACCATTGCACCTAGAACCAATTCAGTGGGCTCTGGGGCTAAAGAAAGCAGGATTTTTATCATTGTTGCATCTCCCACATTTTGGTCGCACTGCGGAAGCAAATGTGTGTGTAAAACAATTGTTGGTATGCTTCCATGGTGGATGTTTGTGGCTGGAGACTAAGGTATCAGTGGATACTAGCTTAATAGCGAAAATCACAGGGTTTCCTAAGGATGGGTTGGACACCTCTCAATACTTTGTGGGAAAGGAACGAGACCGTGAGTTGGCGTCCAGGATGAAGGAAAAGTACCATTTGTCGAAGAACAATCGGGGGTTCAACATGGCCTCCATCAATGACCAAGCAGTGCGCTTCGCTGCAAAGCTGTTGGCGACCAAGGTCCTAAGGAAGGTTCAACCAAACCAAGTTACTGCCTCTATCATTGCTGCAACAGAGCAGTGCACCCAAGGAGTGCAAATGAACTAGGAGACATTCTTACTCAATGAATTCCTTGTTGATTATGCAAATGCACAAGACAACAGTACCCGTTTTACCTATTCTTGGTTATTATTATTGATTTCATTTTTCAGGTGGGAAGAACCAGAAAACTATTAAGGTATGCAGCCAATTAGGCCATGCCAGGGCTCTCGGTACATGAACTTGTGGCACTCTAACATCCGGATCAAGCAACATGAAACTAATGTTACATTGTATATGTAATTGGAGGCCTTGTGGTATTATGCGGTGCATATACTGTGTATTGACGAGGCTATTGTGTCAAAGTATAGGTGTGTGGTGAGGTTTAAAGCAGGTCCCCACCACATCTACATTCAGGCGAGGGGTGACACACATCAATAATGGTTGAATACCGGGTTCAAATTGGCTACGGATGACGTTGATGCAATGATCCAGGAGTGGCTAGAAGAATGGGAATTTTTCATAGAGGCTGAGAATATATCACCGAACCCGTCACAGCAGGATCAGTGACAAGAGGGCACTTTCGGTCAGCAGTAGAATACAAGCCAAAAAATGTAGAATAACGGAGCAGGGGGTCATGAAGGAAACCCACCACAATTTGAGCAAGAGGACTAAGAATCAATTCAGACACCCACTTATCCAGGTCTATGGGATAAGCGCAAGGATGGTACATCAGTGCAAGTAGGAAAGAAAAAGAGGAAAGCGCAAAAGTCTGACAATGTCCAAGCCTTAATACATGATGATATCAACATCCTGTTCGACAGGATGACAGAGGTTGATGAGGAAAATCGAAAGATTGCGGAAGAGAAAATGATCCAATTATTTATCAGCGTCATAGATGTCCTTGATACCTTATGTCAGGAAGTAAAGAAGATTTGCATCACGGCTCAACGGCAAGCTACTCTGTCGTTGGTCGAGGATGTGCAAGAAGAAGAAGGTCATGACCAGACAATTCCACTTCCTTCGACGGAAGGAGTGGTTAATATTTTACCTAGAGCAGTGAGTTTTCATGAGCCGGGTGCAAGCGTACAAATTCCAAAGTCTAGTTGTGCGGACCTGAAGTTGTCTGCATTACCACTTTACATGTTACATAAATTGCAAGAAAGTATTGCACATGAGGTGAAGTCGAGGGTATGCTCCCTCTTGGATATTATGAAAGTCTATAAGAATCAACTGGAGTCCTTAAAGGACCTGATTGCCAAGCTACAACAAGAGAAGGATCTACTACATCAAGAAAAGGAGAAATTTTAGGAGGTTGTCGAAGTCACATGTCGCGCAGTACCTGAAGTGGAGATCATTGAAGAAATGACATCGGAAGAAAATTTGTAGCGTATTGAATCTGTTATTACGGGGTATCAATAGAAAGTTCAAGACTTGGAAGCTAAGATGGTGCCTAATACTCCACCAGAAGTGACAGAACAATGACAAGCAGAGCTCCAAGAGGCAGTTCAGCACATTCAGGAAGCGGAGGCCCAATGCATGAATATGTACGAGGAAGTATCGCAAACTTGGGTTGCGTTGTTCAAAGATGTTGAGTTAGAAGAGGTCAATACCAAGATCAGGGCAGCTGAAGAAAAGATGAACGGTCCGCGAGATCAATTAAATATTGTGCTGTCGGTCCAGAGGATGAGGAGAGCTGCCGAAAATAAAGAACTGTAGCATGAAATCAACCAACTCAGGATGCAACATAGGAAACCGACGAAAAGGGTGCAAGTGCTCCAATCATAGGTTGAGCGTGTATCGGAAGTTATTGGGAGTTAGCATACTTCCATCCAGTTGGTTGTTACTCAAGCTGCCAAGTCTAGTAGTGCACACATTACTACTGAGTTGGTCGAAGTTGTCAATCAGAAAAAGGTTGAAGTCCAGCAGTTAGTCGAAGAATCCAGGAACACTTACCAATAGTTCTTGTCGAAGCTACAGGAACCGATACCACAATCCTAAAGTGGCTAGGGAAGAGCCACATGTAAGTGTTGGGGGCCTATTGGGCCAAGTTTATTGTGGGTACCATTTTTGGTGGAGACAGTTTTGGTGTGGACAAAGGCAAAGTGGAAATGGTTCGATGAAGCGGTCAACTCCGACGAAGGTCGAGAAACCAGGAAAAATGGTTATGTTGATCAAGTCAAATGGGCGGATTCGAGTTAGTTAGTTAGATTTTGTCCACTTACATCAATGATTCGGTTAGTGGGTTAGTGGGAGTGGGGCAAGCTAAGTGTGCCCTATAAATATGTAATAAGGGGGAAATTTTGAGGTCGTTGTTGTTATTATTGTGCGTCCATTAGAGAGAGTATGATGTCAGAGCTCTTTTGGTCTGTAATGAAGCATTATGCTATGTAAGTCAAAGCTATTTTGATGAAGTTGAGTCGTTGATATGCAGGTTGTGTGCACGGGTCTTTTGTAAGTCAAGAAGAAATTTGTAAGATATAAACATGAAGTGCTTATTTTGCTGCGACTCATAATAAAGACAAATCGCTCCTGTAGTTTTTTCGATGATGGGTTTCCACGTTAAAATATGGTGTTCTTGTGTGGCTTGATATGTGTTTCTTTCCTCTGATGATAATTTAGATGGATACATGCATGTGTTAGTTAAGAATATTATGAACATTAAGTATAATATGTGTTATATCTGGGCTGGCAGGTGCGGGTGGAGTTCTCTATGACTCTGACAGAAATAAGAAGAAAGACTACGCATGGGGATTAGGTAGAAGAACAAACAACAGTGTAGAATGGTTAGCTCTCACAAAAGGACTGGAGATCGCAAGGGAGGAAGGCACCACCGAATTAGCAGTTTGTGGCGATTCAATGTTGGTCATCATGGATGCTAGGAAATTGATCATGAACAGAAAGAGTCCTACACCCAAAGTTCATAGTCTTCTCAAGTGCCTTGTAAGTGAATTCAAAACTATAAGTTTCCTTCACATCATGAGAACAAATAATCAAGCGGCAGATGCGATGGAAAATGACAGTGCAAGACTAGATCGTGGCGTTCTAGTTAGTAATCAAAAAATGAAAAACAAGGCCTGGATCCCTTGTCTTTATTAAGTCCTTACTCCGGGAATAATCAGCATGTTCTCAACATTGGATAAGCGTCCTCGTCCGGGTTGGAGTCCTGGATATTACATTTTGCAGCAAAAGCTCTCCTTTGAATTTTATGCTATAGTCCTAAACCCACTTTGGGGCCTCGAAGCGAGGGACGATCACACATTTGAATCACATGGCTTCCACATGGGAAGCATGCAAACTTTCAATCCTGGAGACTTTCGAGGTTTGAGGCTATATTACGAAGATGGTCGTGAAGGCTTGCAACCCTTATGCTCCCTTGTTCCTGCAAAGATGGCAAACTCTGGCCTTAATTGTCTTCTCTGTAAGAAGACTATCCCTCGTCATGGCGGTGTTATCCCGGATTTCAGAAAGTGTTTCCCCACAATGCCAGGGGGTCAGGAAGGCATGACTTCTATGCAGAGTAGCGAGAAGGCTCAGGGTTTTGCGTTCTTTGGTGGTGGCTCTGATGAAATACAGGGCTTAGCGACCTCCCTCAATGTGCTCGATGATCATCTGACAATCCTGGATGCTCAAGTTCAAGTATTAAGAAGCGAGAATTATGAGATTAAAAAATCCCTGCAGCACATGACAGCCTTGGAGCATGCAACTCGTCTGGAGGCCCGTGAAAACAATAGCAAGCTGAGCAAGAAAGTGGAAATTTTGGATGTTGTTCTGGAAAATGGTTGCCCTTGTAATCTGGATTCCCAAATCAGGGCAGTTCGTGGTATTGCCAAAAGGATCGAAGGAAAGGTCGATTGCATGCGCATTGAGATTATGGAATTGAAGCACGAAATGCATAACTACTGCGGCAAGGAAGCAGAGTTTCATAATTAGTCGCATGATCGATACCAGTTTTTTGGTTTCCTTTCTCTCTGTCTTTAGGAAGCAATATATTTTGCATAAGTTGATATGGATGTCTCTGTATGGAATTTCCAGCTTAGTCGTCAACTTTATGTTTAAAATTTTATGTCTGTAATCTCCTGGGAAGACTTGGCACACTTTTATTTCTCCTAGGGTTATTGTCTATCAAAAATTTTTGTAGAATTGTCAAAGATGAAGGTAGATCCAAGGTCATTCTCCACTGTCGGGGAGCAGGCCTGCCCTTACACTGTGTAACTCTTTTTCTACTCTCTTTTATATATAAAAAAATCTTACCCATTTGTGTTAAAAAAATATAATATGTGTTATATGAATCTAGCGATGTTATGGATTAGGTCGAAGTGAATGATGCATTGAAGAATTAAATCTATCAATGTTATAAATCTGTTAATGTAATGAGTTGCTTAATGAATGACTAGTATGTCAATCTTTTCCCCTTCTGCACTGCAGAAATCTGGTTCCTGCATTTTCCATAGGTACTTTGGGTGAGACCTCATCTGCTTAGTAGGTGTTGCCGAAAAGGATTAAAACCCCTTTCGGTCCAATATTTGTGGTGGTGTTTGTTGGTGTTATGTTGATGTTTGAACCCTAGTCGAAGTAGAAGTGTGCAAACACTAGTAATCCTCAATCCTTAATCTATTGAACTCCTAACACACTAATCCATAATGGCATATATTGAATAATGTTGATTATCAATCAAAACACAAGTCATCAGAATTCCACTTGTGTCACTAGAAATTGACCTATGATAATGGTTAAATATTGTTGACAATATCAATGATTATTGTCCAACTTGACTATCTTGACCAATAGACCTCCTATCTAACTAACCCCATTAACCCCTTCCCCCTATCCCACTAACACCAACACTTAATAACACCCTAATAGATTGTGTACCTTAACTTCTACAACCCACTTGTCACTTCTTAACACATTGTGTCCCTAAACATGTTAACCCCCTAATACATAATGACAATTAACCCTTCTAATGCTTGGGGTAATCGACCTTAAAACTAAATGAAACTAAATACAGTAACCCCTAATATTGTGATTGTTAGCACACTAACTCCCATATTACACTATTATCCTTAATTCTCGTGGCCCTTGATTTTCACCCATACCGTGCTATGACCCTAAACACACTGACCTCCTAACACGAGTCAACTATGCCCTAATAATAGTTATCCGTCCCTAACAACTATGACCCAATACATATTATGCCCTCTAACTCATATAACACCTGACACAATTAACCCTGAAATAATATGACCCATAACATGATCACCCCCAACTACAATGACATTGCACCCCTTGACCCTTATAAGCCTTGAGAATTGTGACATGGACATAGTGTTATACCCTCTAACCCTTATGACCCCTCACATAATAAACTTCAAACATACTATGACCCTTGATACAATCACACCCTAACAATTATCACATTATACCCCCTTGCTCTTATTACCCCTAACCACTATGAATTATGACATACAACACCCCATAACCTTTGGGGACCCTAAAAAAATGATCCTATGATACATTATGGCCTCAAAAATACTAAACCCACCATACAATATAACCCCTAAAATATCTTAGCCATATTAACCATTATTTACTATTATTCACCATATTGACCATGGTTTATGGTGGTTCACAACATTTACCCATTAACCCTCAATCGCATACTATACTAACCTATTAACCCAGTAAATCTAGTGATTTCCCACTAACCTATAAGGCCCTAACCCAAATTGACCTACAATAACTAATGTTCATTGCCATACAACATCAACCATTATAATTCAAATGAAATAGTTAGTCATTAACCCTTCACTGTGGTCCATTGGCATTACCCATTGAATACAATTTTATTGGCCATATTTAGACATAATGACAATGTTTAGCCATGGTTGACTATATTGACCATGGTTGACATCTTGATTATACTTACCATCTTGACCACCTTGACCCAATAACCCCCAACCTATAATTCTAATGCAATCATCCTTATACATTATTAAATTTTACCAAGCATTGTGATAGAAAAAAAAAAACACAATAAACATGCACACACACACTCACACACACACACACATAAAATCCTTGGACAATACGGCCAACACTAGCCACTTGAGGCATTTTACAATGGGGTTCTTCAAGCCTTTAAATATGCTTCATCACATGCTAATACCATGGGCCTGTAAACCACCAAATTAAACCCATTAATGACCAAATACAAGTTGATCTATTTACTATTTTACGAAGTCAAGATTAACCTAACATTCCCCCCTTTAAACTTAACATGGGGTAAACACCTACTTCCCTAAAATATTATAACCAGGTATTTGGGAATACAATGTGTCCCCCTTAATTATCACCTAGGTTTGTGACTAGACATTACACCAGTAATACAATAAACCAAGGTATGTGTGCCTAAATAGGTCTTACAATCGTATGCCCATTTACATTGTGATTAAATCCAACTCCATAAAAAATGCTTATAATTATACAACATGCTTGAAGCATCTACTTGCTTCATTACCCACATCTTTTCTGCTCCAAATAAAGTAAGTCGAATCAAGAACTCCTTGACTAAGTACTTATTCATACACCATCCTTTGTGTGCTTCTTCTACCAATGCTTCACATCAATGCATATTCATTCAAATCAATGATCTACAGATACTTTCATGAAAGAGATTTATCCAGCCAAACATGGATCTGATACCATATTAAAAAAAAAAAATGAGCACCACAAGAGAAATCAAAATTAACAATAAGAATGCACATAATAATGGTCAATATTTACCCTGGAAACGCTTTACTGGGAAAACCAACACCCAATAGATATCTATTATTACCCTTAGAAAATCTGGCCAAGCCATGGCCAATCCAAACAACACCAGTCATGTGAGGCAGGTTATAATGGATTTATTCAAACCTACAATGGGATCTTATACCACCAATGGTAAACCCATTAATGACCAAATAAATGTTAATCTAATTACTATTTTACCAAGGTAAGATTAATCCAACTTTACTCCCTTTAAACTTGACTTGGGGTAAACACACACCCCCTCAAAGTTTATAACTGGGTATATGGCAATACAACATATGTACCATTGGTTTATTTGATCATTGGTGAAAAGTCTAGATGTAGACCTAGGTGATTATTAATTGAAATCCAACCTACTAAAGAGTTTCTCCAGTCTCTATCTCATTGTTGAACTACTCACCATTTTCTTTACACTTAAAGATTCACGATGCAAAGCTCCTACTCCAACATAGTTTTGTCGTAGACCTAAGATACCTTTTCTCTTCACAGGATGAGTTGAACCCTAGCAACAAAGGTGTCCCCTTAAAATCAATAACCTTTCTCTGATACCATATTAAAATTTTCCATGCATTGTGATAGAAAACAAAACACACAATAAAAATGCACATAAATAGATATCTATTAGCCTTGGTTGATCTGGCCAACACTAGCTACTTGAGGCATTATACAATGAATATATTCAAGCCTTTAAATAGGCTTCATCACATGCTAATACCATGGGATCGCAAAACACCAACAGTAAACCCATTAATGATAAAATACAAGTTAATATATTTACTATTTTATAAAGCCAAGATTAACCTAACAAGAACAACCCTAATATACTATAGTTGCTAACCGCTATGACCCCTAATACATTATATCCACTAGTCATTATAACCCCACACACTACTTCTCGAGACATATATGCCCTCTTTGACCCTAATCCTTTTATTTCTCTAATGTTGACATTATCAATGACACAATTATGTCATAAAAATAACATCGAGAACTTTCAATTTTTAGAACAAAAACATGAAATATAAAAAGGGGCTTTATGCCTGCCATTTATGTCATTTGACTACATACTAGAGAGTTAAGAAAAGGAAAGAGGAGGAAGAAATCAAAGGATGTTGTAGTCAAGGGAGAGGATTGTTAGAGATTTTGAAGAGTAGAGATACATTCTTTCAACATCAAAACCATTACCAACCTCTATTATATTCCTATGAGGTATGATCTATCTTTAATATACATCTTATTTTAAACGATGAAAAGATAATCCAAAATTTACAAGGTAAATATGGATCTATGTTACCTTAAGATTGGAGTTGCACAAAATAAGATGCACAAAACCCCATTATACATTTTCATTTATGGCCAACTTGATGTTATTGATGCTACTCTTCATATAAAAGATCAACATTATCTTTACACTTATGCTTGAGATAATTCTTCTTCTTTGCTAGATGGAGTGTTGAGGGATGAGAAATTGAATCTGCAAAGCAAAAGTAATTATGGAAAATTATTTCTTGTCTTTTAAACATTTAATCATTAATGTGATTTTTTAAATTTTTGTTGTACTCTTCCATCAAAGCATATGTTATACATTTTCAACGGTGCGAAACCCATCTTAAATCGAGGAGAGAGAAGAGATAAAAATCATTACCCATGACTATATGCAAGGCACAAAAGCTCCCTTACATATTGATTTTATCTTGTAATTTCATGTTCTTCATTTTAACTAGCCCTTTGTATTCAATTTTTTTATGTTGTTGGGGTGCTTTTTTTTCTTATATGATTCCTTCCTTGCTTGCGTAGGGACTCTTTGTAATTGATTTGTTTGTATTGATTTGTGGGTTCTCAGCCATTAATGGCCTTATTTTTATTCAAACCACTCAAATTTCTTCAATTTTCAAAAGTTCAACTTGGGAGCAACTTAGATTTTTTCAACGTGTATGCACCTCTTCTTTTGAGATGATGTTATCGGGGATTGTCTATTTGTTTAGAGGATTTTTGTTTCCATTTCGATTTCTCATAAGTTTCGACGTGGTGGAGGCTGAGAAATGTAATGGATCATTTCCTTGTAATGAGAATGCACCACTTGTTCTAACAGTGTCTCATAATTTTTGAGGTGGTAGGGGTTGGTGCATTTAATGGACTGCTTCCTTGTAATGAATGCACTGCTTGCTCTAACAATGCCACCATAACCACATTTGTTACCACCTCTTTCCCTCTTCATGTCGACTATTGATATAATAATTAGAATCTTGAATAGTCAAAGCTTTGAATGAATAATACCTTTAGATGAATGACACTCGATGCTTCGCCTTCCATGGAGACTTGGTATGTTTGTTCTTAACCTTAAATTTAATTTTGAAATGGATAGATATTATATGGTTTTAATATTTAGATAATATTCTTGAATGATATGGTTTTATGTTTGCTAACACACAAGCAAAATTTAGTGAAACACAAATAGAACAAAGTGAAACACCATTTAATTAGATCGAATTTTTCCTAGCAACTCAATAGTCATTCTCAACAACAATAACTCAACGAATAAATGCTTAGAAGACGAGTTCAAGTTTTTTTTCCCATGGATAAAAGATAATTATAAAAATAATAATAAACACAATTTGTATTCATAAATAAGAATGGAAATCACATTCATCAAGTGCATACAACACATTACATAGATATGCTTTTAAAGCATTCAAAGATAACCAATCAAATGGACCCTTCAGAGAAACAAAAAAATTGTTTTACAATGAGTCAAGATTTAAAGAAATCCTCTACTTGCCTTTTTTTCCTTTTTTTTACCTCGGTCCATTCTCATGTTGTTGGATCTACAACTATCATATGTAAGTTAGCTTCCAAAGACCCATTATCAAAGAACATGATCCTTATCCTAATCAAAACTCTTACATTCATGCGCTCTCTTCATTCCTCCCAATGAAGTATGCATAGTTACCACAACGCCCGGAGAAGAGGAATCTAAAGGTTGTACACTATTTGTTGTCTATTTTATATCATCATTCTTTATTATGGATTCTTCTTTATTGATTTTTTCAACTTTATTAAGGGGGAATCTTCCTTATTCTCCTCTTCTTCATCCTTCAACAGAGGAGAATCATATGGCTGCCAACTTTTTACATTTGAAAAATTGTCCCTTTTTATTTTTAGGTAGGCTTCTTGGTCGTGGAAAATTTACATGACAGTGACTTGTTTGATGACAGTGTTGATACCTAAAGGTTTTATTTTCAAAATCTAGACTTTGAATGAAATTAAAGTTTCCATGTTTCAACAACATTTTGCCTGGAATACCTTTACTAAGGTTAATCTCCACACAAATACGAGCATATGTAAACAAAATATAACATACCCTCTCTATTTTTCTCAGGTTTGTTCTCCTATTTTTCTTGAGTCTTTAAAGTAGCTTTTTTTCCATGCTTCATAAATTATGCACAATTTATAGTGTTCCTTCCTCAAGTGATATGGCTATGTAGTACTAGTATTTCTTTCATTGTATTCTATTATGGAAGCCTGGATTATTATAAAGATGAACATTGCTTGATTAAAACTTATTGGTACTCAATCATGTTAGAAGACCAGTTTAAAAAAAGTATAATGTAGTTGCCTCCTCAGTTCATGTTAGTTAATTGAAACCATTAGCTTCACCAATAATCCACATAAGAATAATGTTCATCCAAGAAATGATGGAAAAGATTGGAATCCCTCACAAGGATTTCTTATCAAACACCCTTCAAAATGAACTTGGTGGCCTTATGGAAATCACCACACACACAAAGGTTCTTGGTGATTATGAAGGTCGAGATGGGACAAGTGACATTCCTAGATAGGCAATTCAACTTTTAAACAAATATAATGCTAGATTTGGAGGTGGTTGCTCCCATGTAGTTCCTCTTTGAAAGGGAATACCCATGGCAAAAATGTAATGGGTTCTAGGGGAACAAGGTGATGCCAATTCTACAATTTTGCAAATGGAAATAATCCTCACCTAGCCAAATCATCGTGCTCACATCCTCTAACAAAAGGATTTCCTACAAAGTGGATATATAATATGCCATTGCAGAAGGCCTTATTGCAGCTACTTCACCTTCACATTTAGCTCTGAGGACAACAAATTCCACTAAAATTTGAGAGAAAGGGGCTCATGCAAACCATACTACCGATATGTATGTGCATAGAGATCACTAAATAGATATATCCATTGTGGATTTTATCTCTTTGCCTCCCAAAACCTTCTTCCAATGTCCAACGCTTCAAGACACTGAAATTACATGAATCACTTCATATAGAGAAGTATTGTTGATATAGCGATTATCGACAGGGGTTCACTTCTCACTGTTGTCAACAAACACCAACCAAACTCCCTTGAGAACTGGCCCGGAAAGGTATTATCCCTTCCAGCAACACCGACGAAGCGAGTGAGGTATCACCCGAGATGATCAAGGGGGATGCAGGAACCAAGTTTTCGCAGTATGGAGAGAACATGCATTAACCCTTACTCCGTCGCACTAGAAACCAGAGATCTAACTTGACATGATACTAACACTTCACACATTAACTTAACATCTGCATCAACATCACATAAGCAACATTTGCATATTACATGTTAAGCAACAAAACAACAAAATCTGAAACATATCACATCATTTAGATAGTATCCATCATTCACAACACATCAATAGAAATAGAAACATAACCGAACATCTTCATGCATTAACTCATCTCAAAAGCTGCGACTTAACGCGAATTCACATATAGGGAAAAACTTGTCGAAAGCGGGAAATACAAAATTGCTTTGTTCTTCAATACTATCAATCGATGCTAAAAGGTCGATTATGCCCTTAGGCTTACAATTCTGACTCTATTTATAGGAAACTAATGCGGTTACAAAACGGTCCACATGACCAAATCTAACTAACTTTGACCAAAACTTGCGCTTTCGTCAGCTTTTACTTCTTAGCAATTGGTCCTTTCTTCCACTGATGACCCTTCTGTCGCTGTCGGCTTCCGCACTTCATGCACTCTAACCCCGTGCCAACAGGCCCCCAACAAAAACTTGTGGCTCTCCCTCGAGCCACCTCAGCTAGACACCTCTGGTGCGTTTACTTGGGACTTGAAATCATCGTATGCAACGCTAATCTGGTCAACAGCTTCTTTCGCCGAAACTTTAAGTTTCGCACAATCCTTGACATGTTGTTCCGTTGAATGCCCACCATTCATCTATTGCACCTTCTCTAGGTCCTGCTTGACCTGTGCCATTCCTTCCATTGCCTGCATGGCCAACTATTCTGCCTTTCTTTGTAATTCATCTAGGTGCATTGTTCTTCTATGTTGTCTTGCCCTTGCCTTATTCACTAGAAGTTGGAGTTCCTTCAACTCCATGGCCTTTGTCATTTGTGTGAGTAGGGGCATCACCTTCAGTGATCCCCTCAACGATTCCAACTATGTCTCTGCCTCAGCAAGTTGTGTGTTCAGCCGATTCAACTGCTCATCTTGCACCAAGCTTCCCCAAAACTCAGTAACCTCCTCGGCGATTTTCTGGGTCGCCTTTTCCAATTTTGCGATCTCGGTCGCAACTTCTTCTATCGCATCTTGGCGAGTCTAAATCTGTTCTGGTGGTGTGCCTGGTACTGCCCTTTCCTGTAACGCTTCATTTTCCTTCCACAGGTCGACGATAACTACACCTAACAGGATGACTTTTGCTTCCAGTGGTATATCCTGATCAATCTGCGAGCATCCTCGCATGCCCTGGATATCGCCTTCTCCAATAGCTCTCTGTCCTCGATAGCCTTCGCTTTGTCAGTCGGGGTTTGGTATTTTTATTCCTGGAGATACCTTACCTCCATCGCACTGTTCTGCACCTATTGTTTATGTCTCACAATCTGGTCATCATTGCGGCCTCGCGGTCGTTGATTTCTGCATTTGTTGCAGTTTGAATTCCCTGTAGTGTCAATATTGGAAGGATATTGAAATCTACCAGGATTGCATCATGCTTCCTTAATCCCACGTCCAACTCCTCATCTCATGTTGTCATTGCGTTTGGCTCAATTTTTACAAGCCTTGGGTGTGTGTCGATTTCTACTTCGACCCTCCTTGTCGACAAACTTGGTGGGATTTCCCCCTGTGGTACTCTTGTCTCTATGACTATATTAGTTAACGATACCAGTAGGTGATTTACCCGGTGAAAGTATTATGTTGCATGCTGGGTGACTTTTGCGCGGTTTTCTTCTACGACCGCAGTTACTTTCTCCAGGAGCCTGTTTATTTGTTCCTCAGGAATATCATCACTTGTGCTTCCTTCGCCACAGTCCATCCTATGCTTCGTTCTCGTTTCTTCACGTTGTGCCTCTATTTTTGAATCTGTCAGGGTGGCTGAAGAGGCTCCATCATGACTGAGTGTCTGCGACTGCCCTTCCGAAGGATTGCCTTCTCCTACGCCCTCTTGTTGACTAATTGAGTCCTTATCTTCTTCTGGTGGCTTTGGTCTTGTTACCGACTGTCTATTCTCCACATTCGATAGTTCCTCTTCTGGGGCCGGAACTTTCTACTCAGTTGGCCATCCTGCAATGATGGCATCAAATTCCTCCACAGTGAGCTTATACTATGTTGGTATCCACTGTCGTTGCTTATCCGCCCGTGCTTGAATGTAAATCGTTTGGGATTCGACCAATAGCCTTGCGATCGACTGATATTTCCTCGTTGCTTGCTCGGTGATCCGCAGTATTTCTTGTGCATCTATCTGCATCCTTTCCAGGAACAGGTAGAATTTCACAATGTTGAATTCTTGCCATTCTTTGCCCATCATTTCCCACAGGTTTTGGTACCTCACACCTTCTCGTATCCTGGCTTGTACTATGTCCATACCTTGATAGTGCTCTGGCTCCCTCCATCCAACTAGCACGACCAACATCAATAGCCATGAGTATGTGAATGGCTTCCCCTTCTCATGTGCTTCAATGGCGTCCTCCATCAACTGATTTAGCAGGAATTGCGACCAGTTCATTTGTACTCCTGCGGCACATTGTTCTGCAGAGGCGATGATGCTTGAGTTGCATTCTTTTGGCATGTTCTTCCACACCAACTTGACCGCTAGGATTTTTGCTGCAACCTTGACCACTTGGTTCTTAATTGTGTCGATTAGGTATCCTATGGAGTTTTTCTCCACTCCATACTTCGTCTTAAGCCTTACGGTGAGCTTCTTGTCGTTGTCCTTCCCATGGAAAAAATGGGAAGGGTCTTCTCCAGCCTTGGGTAGTCCGGTGATTCTTAAAATCAGGTCGTCTGTGATTGGAATCTTTTCATGCAGCCATAGGTACCCTCCATGGAAACAGGCGAGTAATTTCTTTACGTATGCATTTACCTGCACCGTTCTCCCAAAGTGCGGTATTTGGGTAAGGCCCAGCAGTCCTAATTGCTCTAATCCTACTGCCCACTCCGGTGGTTCCTTCGTGATCGGGCCTCCTTCTCCATGCGAAACATCAATGTATGCTTCTTTGCATTCGAGGTAGTTCATAAGGTCATGATCATTTTATTGTAACTTTTGCAAGTTCTCCGCAATGTTTCCAGCGTGGGGAACTCCTTTTGGTATCAGCGGCATGTGGATTGCGTATCTTGCGTTCTTACTCACCCGAAGCGTTGGTGTCCCTTTCTTGCATGGCGGTACATACCCTGGTATTACTGGGCCAGGGTGCCCTTCCTACGATGTTGTTTCCATTTGAGCAATGCCCGAAATTCCTGCTTCCCCTTCTACTAGTCGCGTTGAGGTTCAGGTCCCCCTCTTCGCCCCCCTGTCAATGTCCACAGGTCGATTGGCACTCCGCTTCTTTCTGAATGATATTCTGGACACAATCTCTAATTGCTCCTGCATTATTAGTGTTAGCTATGGGAGTTCTCCGGTGCTTGTGCTCGAAATGTAAATTGTCATGCGTTATCTTGCAGGTTCTTGCTTAGCACACAGTGCGTCAAGCTTCTCCCTTCTCATGCATTTATAAGGTTGGTTTGCCGCGTCCCATCCATCTTACCGATTTTGGACAATTATTACTAAATCCATCGTTGATTTGCCAAATCCTCTGTATGCATCGAATATTAATTGTACCATTATTCATTTCCGTCACCATCTGTCGTGGCTTAACTGCTGCATTTATGGCTGGATTTGACCTTTTCGCATCGCAAAAACCATCGTCGTACCTTGTTGCTTTTCTTGGAGTTTGCGACTATGTCAACAGATGTTGAACCTCATCATGTCTTTTGTACTCTACGGTAATTTTTTTTTTTTTTTTGCATTTGTCGTGATATCCCGGTAGGGTCTTAGCTAACTCTGCTTCATCAATCCTTCGCTTTATGTTGGCTTTCTATCGCTTCTTGTATGTAGGATTCAACTGATAGGATTGTTGTTTCATTGGCTTCGCATCAGGCTTTAGTGGGATCTTCATCTCGCCTAGTTCCCTGGAAATGCCCTTCATTTCCAAAAAATTTGTTGGGAATAGATCCTGGAATTCGTGTAAGAGATCTGTAACTTTTGCGATGGTCGCATCATCCCAATAGTCTCCTATGCTTGTGAACTTGGGGTTGTTCTCCGACCCAATATTCACTTTCTTGAGACGCAACGGCTGCTGAAACTTGTCGAAAGGTATCTCTGGTGACTTAATATTTCGACTCCCTTCTAATTCTGGGATATAATTGGAAGCGGGATCATCCTCATCGTCTGGGCCTCTCATCACATTGTAGCATTCGAGCAGCATCTCCGGCGTCACGGTCCACTGCAATCCTATTGGCTTCTCCATCGGAATTGCCTCAAGCATCTTTTCCCTTATCATTTGCAGCGTGTTATGGATAAATGGGTTTTCGTCCATGAAGCTTAATGGCTGGCTGAAATTGATGGTGAGTTCCTCCCACGTCGTTGTTCCGTGTCACAATTCTGCTGCGACATACCAGTTCTGCGGTATCTCATCCAATGTGTGGATGAACACGTGGACCCATTCTTTCTGCGATCTCATTCCCCATACTCCGTGACATTCCTCCAGGTGCTCTCTTGGATTACTCATGCCGTTGTATTTTCTTCTGCGGTATCCTTCAGCTTTGCCAAACCTGATTTCCATGAGTTGTCGACAGAACGGACAACTCGTTATTGTCGACTTATGCATCGCCCACCATCGCGCTGGCGTGGCCTTTAATGCCTCCTCTAATGCTAGCAGCCTCTATGGTTCGGCAACTCTTTCTTTAAATTTTGTGAGGAATTCATTCAGGTTGGGAAGTCCCTCATATGTCGGCACTTCGCAGGCCTCTGTCGCCACCCATCTCAACGACTGTGTGATGCGTGCGCATCTTCAGAATGAGACTTCATGCAGTCGATTCTGCCAGTTCTCCAGTGCTTCATCAGAATCCGACGATGCCGAGCTATCACTCCGCCACCACAGTTCTCCACCGACGGTGGGATTGATGTAGTCTTCTAAGATATTATGCAAGTTATCCCATCCTTCCATGAACTCATCCCGCATTGGATCTACGTACCTTTGTCCTTCTACTGGATCCAGAGGTACGACTACCCTCATGTCGCGATTCTCGAATGACATTTTCCGTTTGTGGAAGTTGATTATGTCTTGGTTCTCCATTGCCCAATCGATGCCTAGCAACACCGGATAGGGGCTCATGTTGTCAACTATTTCTATCACATCAAAGTCGGCATATGTCTTAAGTACCTCTATTTCAGCTGGTATGTGGCATAGTCGACCGATAGGCATGACCTTACTTTGGTTCTCCAGTCGAAGTTGTATTGGGGACCATACTATCTGCAGCTTCCCCATCGTCTCCCATGTCTATTTTGTTAGAATGTTGACATCCGACCCCAAATCCAAAATAATGGAGTTAACATCGAATGCACCAATCTGCACACTCAGTCTCATCTCCCTTCATGTCTTCTTTTTTTGTAGCTGATTTACTATTTGGATTTGTCGACCATCCTCCTGTCGATGTAAGAGGCTAGCGCATCCTGGTCTTTTGCCAACTCCAAGCAACTTTCTAAGAATTCCTTCAAGGTGTTGATCTTCTTTTGCGAATTCGTCATGTCGAATGTCGGCGGCATGTTGTAAGTATGTTCTCTCTGGCCCACCGATGGCTGCCTCATTTGTCTCATCGCGTCTTGTGCTTCCAAAAATATCTCCTTTTTTGTTTCTACATCAAACCGGACCTGCTTTCTTGTTGTTGGTCGTACACTCGACTGTGGTCTGTCTTCTCTTGTCGCAGCCCCTCCTTTCGTCACTACCGCAGCATTCACTAGTCGACCCCTTGCTTTTGCTGATATCTTTTGTACATTTGGTGGGGGATTCTGTCCCTAGTTCGGATTCAGTTGAGGCTGAGGTGGATTCGTATTCTGTCACTTCGCAATCAGCTGGGGACAATCCTCAACGTTGTGATCCGGTGCGCTACAATATGTACACTGCGGAACCAGGCTTGGACAATCTCTTTGGTAGTGTCCCACTTGGCCACAATTGTAGCACGCTACTGGCCCTCGACCTCGACCAGCACCTCCACCCCTGCCTCTGCAGAATACTCCTCGCGATTGGCCATAAGGCTATTGGTTGTACTGCGATTGGTCGTGCTGCGGCTGGGGTTGACTGTACATCGGTTGCGGCTGATTATAATTAAGCTGCAGTTGATTGTATCACTAATTGTAGGGTGGCTGCTGCTGACCATACTGCGGTTGTTGCTAACTGTACTGTGGTTGCTACTGCACCAGGGGATGCTCCTCCCCCTTCATGAAATAGGTATCTGCAGTTCTCTCCTGGAGAAATTCATATGCCCTACAATCCTTTTCATCATGTCCAACCGATTGACAGAACTTGCAGAACAGGTTGACTGGTTTCGACAACATTTTCTACAAATACACACACTCTTCTTGTCGATGTCCCCTCGTCTGACAAACCCGGCACCATGGCATTCCTCCCCGGATCAATGGGTTTGGTGCATCGGATTGTAAATACTCACCGAACTCTGGGCACTGGTCCTTATGGTGCCTTTCCGCCTTGCAGTAGATGCACCATATCTCCTCTCACACTTATTTTCCCTTCTTCATGTATTGGAGTTGTAGCGTCAAATTTGCCAATTGGGATTGAATGTGAGTCATGATGCCTACTCCTGCTTCGCCAACTGGTGAAGCCTCTAATTTCATTGCAATCTTCAGCACTTCCAACTGGGATGTAATATTTTGTTGCATCAGTGGCCCATGAATGTGTGGCACGAGTCCTGCGATAAACCATTCTTTTGGTTGCACATCCCTCATCCTAAAGCTAACTTTAGCCATTAGAGTCTTATACCTTTGATCGAATTCCCACACTAATTCATTCGGGAACTGCTTTATTTCCTTCAGTTCTGTGATGTACTGTGACTCAGACTTGGGTTTTCTGAATTCAGCAATTAGTCCTGCCCTTATCTGTGGCAGTGTCTTGTCCGGATCTCCTGCAGGCACCTGTATAAATTTCATAAACCAGACTAGCACACGACCCCTAAAGGTCGTCACCAACTGTCCCTTCTTAATGTCGTCATCCTGGACCTGTTTCACTGTCCATACTACTACACACAAAAACCAGTATTGTTCAGGATCCTCAGTCCTGTTCCCATGGAAAATTGGCATTTTTACGTCGTCTCCTTCCATCCTTGTTCTCCTACTATTATTTATTGATCTACTACTTTTACCATTGTTCTGACACTTTGGGAAACACTGCGATGAACTTACATCCCTTCCTCCAAATTTTGGTGTGGTGGGCGAGGTTGTGGGTATGTTGTAACTTTGGGTCTGTCTCTCGGCTTCAAGGGTAGCCTAGTCACTTCCTTCGTCGCAGTAGGGTCGCTTTGTCCCGTGTGGTCATGTTTCACAGTTCTCCGTTCCGGTCACCTCAGGAGACTCTCTCTCAATATCAGTCCTCCTCTTCTTCTCGGGCTGCCGGAACCTCACCCCACTTCGCAGGGTACCACAACCTTCCTTGGTTTCCCTCAATAACTTGTCATCACTCATGTCCATCTACCCTACATTGTTATATCAGACCCGCATTCACGCGATACCCTCAACCTCCGTACACCAGGCTTTTACTCATCAGCGTTCATCCTCAATATTCCTTTTTCACAGATGAGCATCTTAATCCACACTTTTAGTGACAATAGAAATCTTCTGCAGGGTCCCTTGAAAAATTTCCTCTCTGCGTCACTGTACGATTTGATCGTGTCGACAACAAATTTTGTAATATATCCCTCTAGAATGATATCCACCCAGACGTCGACAACCCTTTATGCCTTGTTGTCTACTTGCTTCAGTTGTTGAATCAATTCAGGCGTCCAACGTTCAGGTTCACCACCCTGGCAATTTTTCTTCTGAAACATCAATTGCGCCAACCACTCGTGCAACAATACTGGGAATTCACAGAAAAATATCTCATGGACGTCAGAGTATATGTATTTTTGCAACCACTCAGTCGTCGACCGTTTGGGTTGACGATTCTCTTCTTCTTTGAACTCTTGTGCCTTCTTATCAAACCAATCCTGAATCTTCGGTTTCGTCGGATGCCACAACATGTCCTCTCTTTTCCTCTTCGCACTATGATCCTGGCAACGGAACCATTTGTTGACACAACGACTATCGACAGGGGTTCACTTCGCACTGCTGTCAACAAACACCAACCAAACTCCCTTGAGCACCGGCCCGGAAAGGTATTATCCCTTCCAACAACACCCACGAAGCGAGTGAGGTCTCACCCGAGATGATCAAGGGTGATACAAGAACCAAGTTTCCGTAGTATGGAGAGAACATGCATTAACCCTTACTCCGTCGCACTAGAAACCAAAGATCTAAATTGACATGATACTAACACTTAGCACATTAACTTAACATCCGCATCAACATCACATAAGCAACATTCGCATATTACATGTTAAGCAATAAAACAGCAAAATATGAAACATATCGCATCATTTAGATAGTATCCATCATTCACAACACAGCCATAGAAATAGAAACATCACTGAACATCTTCATGCGTTAACTCATCTTAAAAGCTGCGACTTAACGCGAATCCACATATAGGGCAAAACTTATCGAAAGCGGGAAATACAAAATTGCTTTGTTCTTCAATACTATCAATCGATGCTGAAATATCGATTATACCCTTAGGATTACAATTGTGACTCTATTTATAGGAAACTAATGCGGTTACAAAATGGTCCACATGACCAAATCTAACTAATTTACCAAAACTTATGCTTTCGTCGGCTTTTACTCATTCGCAATTGGTCCTTTCTTCCATTGATGACCCTTTTGTCGCTATCGGCTTCCGCACTTAATGCGCTCTAACCCCGTGCCAACAAGTATTAATGTCAAAAAAAATCCCCACATAGAAGATGGACCTACAAGTCCATGAAACTCGTAGGTAGTTCCTTCTCAAACATACAAATAATCTCAACAATCTCTCAATGCCACTGTGGAATGCTAGCCATGTGAATCTCCTTTGATGTGATCAAATGTACAATTGAAAATAATTTAAATATAGTATGTCATAGGTCTTGGGGAATTCATGGTTCACACACCCATGCACGACCAAAGGACAACGACACTACAAAATAAACACATACAAAATTAATGTCATTACAACTTAAGTGGGCCTAATGGTTAAGAACATGTTTTTCATCCTAGGAGGTCATACGTTCAAATCCATAGGGGGTCTCTTGCCCCACAAACAAGGGGGTATCATGCACCAATTTGGTGTCTGGCTTGGTCGTGAACTTAAATTTAGATTACCATTATTAGTATTATTTCCATAAAAATAGTGAATGCATAATATATTATAACCTACACTACATAAAAGGAACCATGTATTTGGCTTGTGTCATACCCTTAGAAGGTTCAAATGGTCATGTGATTTCAACCTTGACAAATGTTCTTCGATAGTGAAGTAGCATTGTAGAGTCAACCCATATAAAGAAGACATATTCACACCCAATATAACATCCTTCACCAAAGAAAAATCATCTTTCTTTAAAATACATGGTACAATATGACCTTCTTTAAAAGACCAAGAGGCATCAGCCTCTCCTCTACTTTCATTTCTTGACCAATGTTTCTTTTTAGTATTTTAAGAAATAAGGTCTCTCCTAACACCCAATGTGTCACTTTTTTTCAATAATATGTGCCTCCATAAAGAAGATGAAACATTTTTAAATATATGCATGGGATCTAGTAAATGGGAATCTTAAGATGCTCCCAATACAGAAGCTCATAAAATACATATTTCTTTTTTATCCTAATTGGAATTTTCTCAACATATGTGTCGAAAAAAATAGGATCATCAAACATATGTTCCCCATTTGGATTAAAAAATTATGCAAACTCCGTCTTCTTCTCTATGTCATATGCCCTAATCTAGTTAGCTAGTGTCATTATTTTAGGTCTCCATGTTCTCTATGGTTTACCATTGAAAGTAGATGTTGCTCTTCTATGAGGGTAGTCTTCTGGTAGGAATACCCTTGAGTAGTTGTACACCAACTTTTGTAATTGTTTGGACCACCTAGCCTTTATAGAAGGTCCACAACATTTGCGTCCATGATGTCCTCTTGTAATAAGACCCGTGATGTTATTGTATATAGAGTGACTTAGCATCAAATAAGATAGTTGCACCAATATAACTATGCCAAAATAATGTTACAAATATAAACAAATCAATCAACATTCTTTCCAAAGAAAAATCATAATCTTGGATAATCACGTGTGGTGTATATGCACATATTCCATACATTGTAAAAGACCTCTCCATTGGGATGGGTCTCGATACATAGTATACAAGTATCCATTCCCATATTTGTTTGAATTTATCAATTAATGGTTGTATATAGACATCCATGTTCTTCACTTGTCTTCTACCAAGGATTATAAGAGCCAACATAAGATGTCCATTCTTCACAGACCACTATGGGGGGGTATCACTATTAACTAGTAGTATCCAAATGCAATAGTTGGTATTTTAGAGGGAGAATGGTTTAACTACATCCATGGCTATGTTGAATCAAAGGATCTATCATAGCTACTAAATCTAGTAGGATTTGCATAACTTCTTGCTCACTTCTATGCAAGCATGCCACCCCTACAAGATGGTTAATTCTTTGCAACAAAAGAGCATTTGAATCCTTGGGATTATAGGCTTGACATATTATAAGGAGGACCATGTGCCTTACCCTTTTTTATTTATGGTACTTGTCATGCCCACATACTAGACATATCTCTTTGTCTGCATATTCGCTTCTATATAGAATATAATCCTTCAGACATGCATGATATGATATATATTAAACACCTAAACTTTTCAACATTTGCTTTGCCTCTTCATAGTTGTTAGGCAATACATTATCAGTTGTAGGTACCTTATCTTTGAGTAACCTACAATTAGTGGGAAATATAAATGTATATTGTCATTAAGAATGCATAAAATCGACCATTTTCAATGTTGATTTTGTGGTAAGAGTCCTCAAAATACAGGGGACTTAATGGTTAGTTACCTCAAAAGTGCTAGGAAACATGTGTCTAACATACCATACATTGCCTTCAAGTTGCATAGTGACATCATTGCCGCTAGTTGGGTAGACTTTGACTTGTGTTCAAAGGGAAGGGTGGTGGAAGAAAATTTTAGGATTTCAAAGAAGGTATTGAGTTCATGAGCATCAACCCCTAACTCATATTATTGGAATGCATGTGACAACATTCCCGCCATGGAAATGGCATCCTATAAGAAAGCATTCATACCAACCTCTATTCCATTGCCTTCGTGTCCAACATGTGAAGAACCAGTATTACTATAGACATTTTAAATTGGTGTCTCGGGATGTAGTGGGAATTGAATAGGTGGTTGATTCAACCATACTTGGTATGTTTTCTCTCTGAGTTGTGCTCGTTTAGTAATATTCTCTCAATTTGACATTGTAGCAAGGTACAATGGTAGATGGTGGATAGGTTGTCACTTGTTAGAAATTTGATTGCAAAAATATTGAATATTACATAGAAGATATTGGTAAACATAGTGCATTTAGTATGTTCAAACATTATACCAAACAATTATTAGAAGCATGGATTTTTTTTCCTAGCAGTATACATGCAACCAACCACTTTATAAAACAAATGTTGAATTAAGCAATACATTTAGATTAACTCTATTGAAAACAATAAAAATAATATTACTCAGTGATATTTTTCTTACACCATGAGGGGATGTCTAAATATAGCCCTAATGCAAGGTGTCTTTGACGAATAGTTGGTGGTCTATGAAAGTTATAGTTTATTAACAACTCATCATAAGGAGACAAACTACATATTGTATGCACAACAACAAATCTAGATGCTTTCCATTTCATAAAGAACGCCTTGTCATTGGATTGTACCTCAAATGAACAATTTGCACTAAATAATTAACACCTAGAACTATTTATGAACCCTGCAATGTTCCCATGGGTGCATGGATGACTATCCATATATAATGGGTTTTTTTCGTTAAAGTTTCCATAAGCATAATTGTTCATGCACATACTATATATTGAAATGCTATGTTTGTATCTAACAATATTCAAGTAATCATATTGACTATTAAGAGGACCACAAAATGGCTTAAGTTCTATTGACTATATGGGAGGAAGGAATATATGTGAAATGATTGAACAACTTAATATTTGCAAAATATATTTTAGACTTGGCAATTATGTAATTATTACCACAAAAAGGAGAATTTGGTCCAAACATCTAACACGGGGAAGGAATAGGACCAAGTGCCATACAAAGCATGGTTATAATAGATTTGGTATTTTTTTTATAGATGGGTAAGAAGAGAGAAATCATCTCTACCCTCCAACAATTGAATTTAATTTAATATGTACTTGGACATTTTTGCTCTCGGCTCAAAACATTTTGGATATTCTAGTAGAGATGTTTTGGGTGGTATTGATGCCATACTTTGGCTCACTAGAACTATCTGTTGACTAAATAAAAAGAGATGATTTGGTCAATTTAGGAGGAAACGTAGTTGATTTAGCTTCCAACTTTTCAAAAAGGAGTATATGGAAGTGTTCCTACATGTCACATATTGGATTTTTTACTATAGTGGGAGGTATTGGATCATCAACTTTAGGTAGTCAATCATTAATATAATGGAATCATGTGACATGCCAAGGGTTCTCCTTCACATTTTAAACAACCACATACTACTTGGGTGTCATAGAAAAGGTATGATTCATTGTCAAGTACCATCAGCACATGGTAGTGGAATATGGCATGTTAAAATTGGTGAGGTGAAGTGGCTATCCATTTTTGTTTACCAACTACTTGCAATATCTTGTTCTTGATAAGAGCTTGCAACATTTTTCAATGGGTGAAATAATTCTTGCATTCAAACTCAATCCCAAATCAAGATCCTGTAAAATTTAAAGGATAAATATCCACATGCACAATCATAAATAAAATAAATTTAATGACATAATCAAAATATTAAAAAAAATGTGCTTATTGCAAAATGGAAGGGGAGAACTTAATGAAATTTTTGCAAAGTAAAGTTTTTTTTTTTTCATGCGATAGAGTGCAGGGGAATTAAACCCCACCCTGCACTTTCTGAAAAGCCCAGGCCTCATCACTCACCAAGTGAACTACATTGCTGACCTGCGCAAAGATCTGTTTATGGTTCATTTTTTTTAAATACTGTATTTATTTGAGTAACGTTATGCTTGGGGTCTTGTGCCCAAGACTAGGCGGTGAGTTTGCGTCAGCCGGGTCCAGGCAAGCGTAAACAGTCACGTCTTTGCTCGCAGGCTCACAGTTGCTCCATGCCCTAGGGGAGAGGCTCCTATTGTTGTGCAGGAACCAGTAGTGGTCATGGTTCCTGTCACATCAACCACCCAAATCTTTCACATGACAAAGCAGATTAAAAAACATTAAACAACTTATTTTTGCACATATATATATTATATTAAGTCCAAAATAGGAGTAAACACTGATTGGGACCCAGCTCATAGTATTCAGTCCATTTAATGCCAACATTAAAAACCATCCAGTCCAATTGAGAATCCACTCTGTCTTGTCATTAATTACAAATTAAACATCAAAAAACCCTCTCAGCCTCAATCTACTAAGTACATCCTGGGCATCACATCAGCCCTCATGAACCACAACTGGAGAAGCAACAATCAAGCAGCAGGATCCAGTGTTCCATCACCCAGTACCACCTGCACACTGCAAGGAGAAAGGAGGGTCAGCATCTGGTACAGAGTTATTCAACAACTCACACATGCAACCTCAATAAATGCCCCAACCCACTGAAAAAATCAAATCACCCATTAAAATTCATGAAATCCAAAGGAGCTGCCAACCTCTACGAATGCCCAAAAGAAAAAATGCATTAAACTCTACAAATAAAATAATCTTAAAAACCCATTAAACCATTAGATCAGCAAACAGAATTCCAACTGCTGTCCTCTACGAATGCCCTCATAGAAATCGAACTGCCATCCTCTACGAATGCCATAAACTCTGCAAATAAAAAAATTCATTTCATCCATTAATCTGAACATCAAATCAAGCATTGCACTGAACCCAAGCAGCTGTCCAGCAGCAAAGAGCACATGGATCATGCAAACCCAAATCTCTAGCCATTGGATCGGTGCCAAATCAATCCCAGCCTCCCATTCCCAGAATTAACCCTTCAATCCATGCCATTTCCCCTATGCAATCTTTTTCAACATAAAAAACTATAAACCAACCTGTTTGCACACAATTGAACCCATTTGCATCCATTCAATTCATCAACAGCCCAGCAGTGCGTGCATGTATCAGCCAGGACTCAGCCAAGCAGTGCGTTTATCAGCCAAGCAGTGCATTTAACAGGCAGGACTCAACAATAGCGCAAAGGTTGTGTGCACAGTGTCAGCCATACATCAACAACCCAACAACCCAGCAGTGTGTGCACTGTGTGACAGGTATGTACAGTAACCTACTTGTTGAAAGGAACATGAAAACTATTTCAATTACTTTTAATATCCATAAAAGTATGAAAATTATTTACATAATCTCTATGCTTTTGTACAGTTCCATTGATATCACAGTAGTAACAATAAAATCACCAATTGAAAACCAGTTTGTAACCCCAGCCAACAACATACAGACATGATAGCAGTGTGATAGTAGTGTTACTCGCTTCTCTTTAACAAGTCCACATTTTCTCAATTTTCAAACCTCATATTTCACTTAAGAAGCAGAAATATAATACTAATCAGATCTATACAGGGGTATAACAACTCAACTACAGGGAAATATTCAGTAGCAGCAATGGCAACCCTACTAACAGTAGTAATAGTAACAATAAAATCACCAAATGAAAACCAGTTTGTAACCCCAGCCAACAACATACAGACATGATAGCAGTGTGATAGTTGTGTTACTCGCATCATCATACATTTTTTCTGCTCCTTTGTTTTGTCATTACTCTATGACGTTTTGCTTTAAGTTTGTAAGCTTAATTGCCAATGCATGTTTCTCCTCCCAGTTAAATTGATGGTTTTGACTTAGTTTTTATGCTGGCTTTGCTCTTTCCACCTTGCTGTTCTGCACTCTAGTATTTGAAATGCAGTTCTAGGTCCTTGATTCTACTCAAAGATATTTTTTGTTCTTACTTCTACTTGGCATGGTGTCTTGGCCCTTTGCTTAGCTCTCTATTATCTAGCTTTATTGTGTCAAGGAAGGGTTTGATCTAAATTGGGTAACATTTTTGGTTGTTTTGGCTGTGCAATGGAGATGGAAGAAGATATAACGATCCTTTTTTGTATTTACATTCCTTTCTTTTCTAAATTTTATATTGAAGATTTGAAGGATTAGACTCTTGTATAGCTGTTAAACACATTTGGTACTTTATCTTGTTGGAGGAATTTGGCTGGTGACATTTATGATTTTTAGCTTGGTATTATTGAACGGTTTGTTTTATATAAATTTATACTTTGATGTGTGGAGTGCCGAGAAGTGAATGGAATGTAGTGACTATTGGATGTGTTGAAGATGAAGCAAGTACTAAGGATCTTTCAATTGCAGTTATATTTAGTATTTACATCTAATTAATTTTATTTCTCAGTTTTCAATGGCCTTTGAGATACTTCTCTGGTTGCATGAGATTACCTATTTCATGGAAACACTCTGCTCCCTTGCTTGAACTCTGAAGACTTTAGTGAACCTGTGTTTTTGACATAAGTTCCAGTCAGGTTCAATAAATGAACCATTTGAATTTGAGACCAAAATGAAATCAATATTTGCTAGTTAATATTTGTATTTTAAGGTTTCTTTGTGGGCTTTCTGCTATGATGCTGATTGGAGACTTTATGATATGATGATTCATGATAGCAATCACATTTCTCCAATCTTTCAAAGCATGCTTCCCTAAAAAAATGGAATCCCCAGATAAGTGCAAGAATTTCATTCAGCATTGAAATCTTAAACATGAGCAATTTTGTGGATTTGTTTGTAATTCCATTGCATAGGGATCTATAATACTCACATGTTATTTATCTGCATGTTGCAGATTCTCATAGCCATGCCAAGAGTCAATATTGCACGTCGCACAAGGAACACAAGGAAGCGGGGTACCCAGATACAATGCACATCATCGGATGACGAAAGGGCCCGTGTTCCAAATGACAACATTGTTACATCAAATTCTGAGAATGGTCCTGTGGAAGATGTAGATGCTGTGGTTCCACCATCAATGACAGAGCCATCGCCACCACCAGTTCCAGAGGAGCCCATTCTCCCACCATCTTCCACAGTGCAAGGTACCATTTCAACGAAGAAAATCAGTGCAATTAGAGGATGGACCAAAGAAGACATGCTGGCTGCAATTGACGATGTCGAATTCAAGGGGTTTTCTGTTAGAGCAGCGGCCAAAAAACATGGGATTGCACCCACGTCAATCCATTACTGGATAAATGGCCTGACCCATACCAAGAGGAGAGGCCCTCTTACAGTCATGACTGAACAAGAGGAGGAGGAGGTAGTGGTGTGGTGCAAGGAGATGGCCGAATTGGGACATGGGCTAGAGTTGATACAACTGAAATCAACTGTTGCTCAAATTTGTCAGGGGAGGCCAAACCCATTCAAAGATGGGTTCCCAGGTAAGTCTTGGTGGGCTGGTTTCAAAAAAAGGCATCCAGAGCTAGTGCTACGAACTGCAGAGGGTTTGGACAGAGATAGGGCATTGAATCTACGCCCCACGGTTGTTTCCAAGTTCTATGACACTCTTTCTTCTGCATATGAGAAACACTCTTACAGTCCGGACCATATTTGGAACTGCGACGAGACAGGGTTACAGGCAGGAAGGAATTGTGGCATGCGGGTCATTGCAAAGAGAGGGAGCAGGAATGTGCCGAAGATTCTGCCCAAGAGCAGGGAGTGGATAACCATTCTATCATGTGTGAATGCAATTGGCTCAGCAATCCCGGGGTTTTATTTGTTCAAGGGCAAAACTCGGCTGCAAAACTATATCCAAAACTGTGAACCTGGGGCGTGCATGGCTGCACATCCCCATGCATGGATGACTAAAGAACTTTTCCTGAATTGGCTTTTCCACTTTGCAACATCCGTACCAGGCGGTGTCTCGCCTGAAAACAGACACCTGTTGGTTTTAGATGGCCATGGCAGCCACATTGCTGTGCAAACCATCGAGGAGGCAAACAGGTTGGGAATTGACTTGTTAACACTTCCTGCTCACACCACTCACAGGTTGCAGCCCCTGGATGTGAGTGTGTTTGGGCCTTTCAAGGCTTATTTCAGGTCGGAACGTGCTGCATGGATGGCTCAGAACCCAGGGGTAGAGGTAAAGAGGTTTGAGTTAGCTGAGCTTGCAAGCAAGGCTTTCAAAAGGGCTCTCACACCCTCCAATATCAAGGCTGGCTTTAGGCGAACAGGTATCTGGCCATTGAATTATGATGCTCTTATGCATGACACTCAGTGTAGCCAAGCATTTGATGTGGATGGCCAAGAAGCTGGCGAAGATCTTGAGGATGTCGAAGACCAATTGGATGGCCAACAAGAGGCAGATGCTGTGGACAACATCATGTCCCTTTCTCAAGGAAATTGCGAAGGAGTTGGTGCTTCTGACCATGATGAACAGGTCTATGAAACACAATTCAATGATGATGCAGCAGAAGATAACATGGGTTTAGGTGGTCCAGCCAGCACACAAGTGGATGCTGGGGCAAATATAAATGTGGTCGATGGTTGTCGTAGTCCAGGCAGCCCCAATCACACATTGTCAATGCCAACCCAAGTATCTCAACCATCATGGATGGCAGAGGCCATGATGAACTTGAACAGACACATTGGTGATTCCACCAACGATGAAAGCATGAATATGCCTTCGCAGCCAAATGAGATTGTCCATTTTTATGTTGATGGTGGGTTGGTAGCAGATCCTAGCACAGACAACGAGGATGCAACTGAAGAATATACCGCAGCAGAAGAACCTCTCATAGCTGAAGAACCACTGCTAGGGAACACACCAAGGCTTGGCAGATTCCTAAAGTTGCCAATGGAGAGAGTGTCAACGAAAGAAAGGGAAGGACAGACAGACATTCTCCGATTGGGCCGGAGTTCACAACTGCTCACTTCAGAAGAGTACATGAGCATCTTGGTTGATTCTGAACGAAAGAAGAAAGATTTGCAGGAATTAAAACAAAGGAAGAAAGATCTTGCAAAGGAAAAGAAGGAAGCAAGGATGATTGCAGCTGGACAGCGGGCACAGGAAAGGATTGCAAGAGAGGTTAATCGACAAGAAAAAGCTCACCAGAAGCAGTTGGCAAGGCAAGCAAAGGAAGCGAGGAAGGTGCAACAGATGAACCAAAATAGTGCATCAGAAATGGAGGAAAGGAATGTGATGGCTGATACTCTAAGAACAACCAGTGAAAGGGACATGATGCAAGGATCATTAGAAGCGTTTGCAAGCAGTGCACAATTCTACCAGGATCTTATTAACATTCAAATACCCCGCTATAATCCTGCAGGTTTACACCCCAGCTCTATTCCTACTACTGCAGGGTCCCATCCTATGTTAGCTTATCGAACACCAGCAAATATTCCAGGGGTCCCATGCACAAGTCAGGCCTATGGCTATTCAATTCCTCCTTGGTTGCAAGGAGTAAATTGGCCTCAATCTGTTTCCACCAACCCCACCCTTCCTAATCAAACATGCTCGGTAAGATCACCCCACTTGTCTCAAGCTGGAAACCCTACAGAAAATGATGTGGGAGGTGACGAACCTCTTCAAGAATAGGGTAGAAGGTGTATGGACCAACCAAGTGGTATTCTGTGATAAATTTATTTTCTTTTTGTTCAGCCCCAATCAAGCATGGTGAGGGCTTGATATAACCTAAATCCCAGTCATTGACATCCACTGCAAGCAAAGGCATTGTTTTGACTTCTACTTCAGACAGAGGCGGTGTAAAGACCAACCGAATGGTAGTTTGTGATCAAGGCATTTTCTTTTTGTGCAGCCCCAATCAAGCATGGTGAGGGCTTGATATAACCTAAATCCCAGTCATTGACATCTACTGCAAGCAGAGGCATTGTTTTGACCTGTACTTTAGACAGAGGCGGTGTATAGACCAACCAAATGGTAGTTTGTGATCAAGGCATTTTCTTTTTGACTTCTACTTTCAGACATAGGCATTGTTTCGACATCTACTTCGGATAGAGTTATTGTATTTGTATTTCAGTACTATTGCTATAAAGTGCAGTTGTTTAATTATAAATGAGCAGTTCTTATTTATTTATGTTTTTTTCCATAAACAAGGAAGTTAACCATAAGCATTGAGGTTGGTGTTACACACAACTTGACATTGTGGAGAGCACAAAGTAAGGTCTAATGGAGAAGTTGGGTCAAATTCTCTATACTCATATACCATTTAAGTAGATATACAACATGAGCATACATCATTCTACTTTGTCTAAAAAAAATTCATTGTAGATTCAAGTCTAATAATGCCAAAATAGTAGGTCATATATGCTCTAATAATGCCATTCTACTTACTATGTGAAACAGCACCGAGATGGATAACATTGCACAGGGTGGTAGAGCAGCCCGGGCGAAACGTTCAAATGCCAACCCTTCCTGTCACGTAAACCCTAACAAAACCCCAACACATGTGCTGGACACGCGGCAGATCCGAATGGGCACCTGTCGTACAACTAACGTGGACTGCCGGGTGTCCGTTCGCGTGCTCGCGTGGACCCCGCACCACAATTGGTGTCCCTCCCATAACAGTCACTCAAAAATAAAAAATATTCACTAAAATATCTACTTATTTTGCAGCCTCAAACAGTAATATAAAGATGAATGTCAAGTTCAAAAACATACTACTGCCAAATTCCCAGAAACATAACCAAAATCTGTCATACATAATTGAACCAACATTCAACCAACAAACATTCACACTATATATTACAGCTAGCATCACCTTAATTGAACCAGCTTTAAACCAACATTCACACAATATTTCAAATCCACAACATTTTCATATCCACGAGGGGCCATGCCAGACCGAATATCCACATACTCTGCTTATCTTGCAGCCTCTAACAGTAATATAAAGATGGATGTCAAGTTCAAAAACATACTGCTGCCTAATTCCCAGAAACATAACCAAAATCATAATTGAGCCATAATTGAACCAGCATTCAACCAACAAACATTCACACTATATATTATAGCGAGCATAACCATAATTGAACCAGCTTTAAACCAACATTCACACTATATTTCAAATCCACAACATTTTCATATCCACGAGGGGCCATGCCAAACCGAATATCCACATACTCTGCTTATCTTGCAGCCTCAAACAGTAATATAAAGATGGATGTCAAGTTCAAAAACATACTGCTGCCTAATTCCCAGAAACATAACCAAACTCATAAATGAGCCATAATTCCCAGAAACATAACCAAAATCGTAATTGAGCCATAATTGAACCAGCATTCAACCAACAAACATTCACACATTATATTACAGCGAGCATACCCATAATTGAACCTGCATTCAACCAACCAACCATTGCAATTTCCTCTCAAGCATTCAAGCCTTTACCTCTTATGCAGCCTCAAACAGTAAAGGGAAATAAAGATGAATATCAAAACCTAAAACCTACACTGCAAATTTTTCATATCGGCAAGCAAACTTACACAATAATTCAACCAGCAAACTTACACAATAATTCAACCTGCAAACTTACACAATAAGCATATCCATAATTCAACCTACAGTAAGCATATCCATAAAAACGCATACGAAAGCCTGCAAGGCCAGATATACCCAGAAACGAAACCCTACAGTAAGCATATCCATAATAACGCATACGAAACCCTGCAAGGCGAGATATACCCAGAAACGAAACCCTGCAAGGCGAGATATACCCAGAAACGAAACCCTGCAAGGCCAGATATACCAAGAAACTGAAAAACGCCATATATGTGCCCAAAAACGCCCAATATAAGCTGCAGAAAAACAAATAATCCCATACGAAACCCTGCAGACAAGCAAACACACAATACGCAGAGCCGAGGCAAACACACAATACGCAGAGCCGAGGCAAACACCCAATACGCAGAGCCGAGGCAACACACAATGCGCAGAGCCGAGGCAAACACACAATACGCAGAGCCGAGGCAAACACCCAATACGCAGAGCCGAGGCAAACACACAATACGCAGAGCCGAGGCAAACACAAAACAGACAAGCAAACACATCCAACCACCGAGAAAACGAGCCGCAGGGTTAACGACATCCTTGAAGCGAGGTGGAGTGTTTATAAACACTGTTCAGACGCTGGTAGGGAAACCCTACCTGTATAATTGCCGAAGGTAGAAACCGTCGTCGCCAACCTTCACGACCCCGCAGCTGGCACAGGAGGACGCGCATAATGCCGTGATCAGGAACGCCAACACGGAGACCGGTGCACCAAGGAGAACGCCCACCGAACGAAACCACCAGCCAAACAACTCTAGAAACCATCCCATCTGAACTGGAGTAGGAGGAATGCCGACCAAAACGGGGACAAGGGCGCGCGTCGAAGGGTTCACACCAGCTCCACTGACAGCAACGAGGTTCTCAACCATGGACGCAGGCCTGCGCGGGCAATGGAGCCCCGGCGGACCACTACCGGGGTGCCGAAACGGCCACACATCGGTCCCGAACAACATTGCACAGGGTGGTAGAGCAGCCCGGGCGAAACGTTGAAATGAAACCCTTCCTGTCACGTAAACCCTAACAAAACCCCAACACATGTGCTGGACACGCGGCGGATCCGAATGGGCACCTGTCGTACAACTAACGTGGACTGCCGGGTGTCCGTTCGCGTGCTCGCGTGGACCCCGCACCACATTTGGCGCCTCTCCCCTATATGCCTCTGACCTGTTAGTAAATGTTTCAGGTACGAGAGCTACAAACGAGAGCAAGCTGCATCGATGGCCATATTTCAAAAAACAAATTAATATTCCTACCAAGCACCGCTCGATCTGCTTAACCCGCTAAAACTTGTGAACTTACCGGTGGAGCACACTGGTTGTCATTAGTTTCTACCCACGGGAGCAACAATTTCTGTGAATTTCGTTTCTAACAAAACAAAATGACAGCAATGGAGAGCAGCAGGTAGACAGCGTTCAGTGACAGAGAATTGTTGTCCTACCTCTTAAAGTGGTTTTTGGGGCTCCAAGACATGTTATCGGCATCCATGGTCTGCAAATTCTGGCACGTCGTGATGCACAAAAAAATATAGGACCCTAGAAGGTGGTACCACATCTTAACGCGGATTTTGGAGCCCCAGGAAAAGTTCTCGGCGTCCCTGGTCTCCAGAGACGTGTTGACTTTGTTAACCCAGAAGCTTACGATCAGGTCGCGTGAACTCCTCCATTCTCTCCTTTCCCGCTTCAACCACGTTAAGCAGTTGAATCTCTATCGTGCATTGATCAATTGCAGGACCAAGATCTCAAGACAGCCTCTGGATCCCTTAAAAACCTAGTTACGTTTTCCTTAGGTAATCTTGACCAACCACAGGAATTAATTTCAAATCTAGGGTTCGTAGCGTTTGTGAATAAGTGTACTACGTTCAAGAATGTTGCCTTGACTTCCATACCCAATTTGCAGGATTCAGGTATCGAGGCCTTGACTAGAGTTTGTAAGAGGCTTAGCGCGATCAATCTCATGTTGCAGGAATTTGTCTGATGATTCTTTGGAAAGCCTTAAAAATTATGAAAATATCTGCAAGAATTGGGTTTAAAGGGTCGTTTTGGATTCACTCCGTGTGGATGGACAAAAATAGGTGAAAATTGTTCGACGCTTATGAAGTTCTCACTTCAGCTTGAGCCTTCCGTCGACATTACCCAAGCCATCCAGTCTCTGGCCACCCACTGTCGCAATCTGCACGAATTGTATTTACATGGATAACCCAGGGACTTGTGGAAGTTATGAGGGTTATAATCTCTCGTTTGGTGAAAATTGCTCTATCATGCAACTGGATCGATTCAATACCTGGTCATAAGGCATAGCTTCAAGGACGAACCATATTAGAGTATCCAAGAAAACAATATTAAAGGACGAACCATATTAGAGTATCCAAGAAAACAATATTGCATGGTACAATTGTAAATGGACGATGACATGGTTTTGCTCCCATTTTGGTAATTAGATGCAACAGATATAGCAACCGGTAAGTAGTTGCAAAGGTGGAAAAGAATATGTCTTGGTTATAGGCCTTTACTTAGGGACATAATACTTTTGAATAAGCTTGAAAACTGAATGGACAACGTGAATTTGGTTCTATGTCAAATTCCTGCATTTAGAATCGAAAAATAGAATGGACAACATGGATTTGATTCCAGATTAATTTCTTGCATTTAGTTTAGAGGCAGAGATATAATATGTGTAGGGCAGAATTAGTGTTTCAGTTATTCAAAGTTCAAACATTCTCATACTTTATGTATTTCCTATTTCTTGGTTTTTTAGCTGGAATAGTCCCTGTTTTATATTCACATGTGATCTATATTTTGAAGTGCAATATTAGATTGTACATAATGTATTGAGCTACGATCTTTTGCAAGATTGATGTGCTAATTTTATTTTCTAATTGGTTGTTTATTAGAGGCTGCTTTTCCTACATTGTCATGTTAGCGCTCACCTTATTGGAACATATAGCATCACACAAAGAATGATGACTGTAATATGCCCCTAGGGAAACCATTTTTGTTGATTTATACCTTTGAATAATCCTTGTTCGAGGCATGGATTCAATCATTGTTGTTAGGGAAAGTTTCCTATGGCTGGGGTGAGGCCACCAACATACTGGGGTTGGAAAGAACAGACCTCTAAGGTTCTACAAATACAACAAATAAGCAAAAGATTTAGGGTTTAAGAGGGTGTGTGCCTTACTGCAGAAGGTTGATCCAAGCCTCTCCTTGAGTCCTCCTCTTTCTCTCCAATGCAACAACCAACAAAACCATTACAAAAAACCTTCCTCAAACCAATTTGACTACAAATAAAGGATTGACATTTAAAAAAGCATAAAACATCAAATTGCAATCAAATCTGAGATAAACATGAACAAAGCTATTTGGAAAGGGAAGAATGTCTAGTATTTCATTAATGAATGAAGCAAGTACATAAAATCACCTTCCTTCAAGCATGGCACTTCATGAAACCAAGATTCAAAGTCTCTTGCTTCTCTCCTCCAAGGATCCCAGCCTCTGATCAAATGTACAAGGGTTTATGAGCAGGTAGGGCACAAGTGAGGGGGATGGGAGTCAAAATTTCTCCATCATAAAATTATGTGGGCTAAGATTCCTCTCCATGGCCCCTCTCCCTCTCTTATATAGTGAAAGGAGAAGGTTTGGTCAAGGAAGGAGAAGTTATGACCGGGAGAGGAGGTTCCAAAACCACCCAAACCACCCATTTTTCGAGATTTTTTATATTTTTTGGTATTTTCTTACGTACACACAGGTGGTAAGGGAGAAAGGTGCACCCAACACGCATGTAATCCATGTGAAACTTGCGTGTGGGTGAAAAAATGAGGCAAAACTGCCATTTCTAGGGTTTTTCATGAGGAGTTTTGGTCTCCAAATGTGGTCATGAGCTCCCAAACTACTGAATGGACCATGAATGAGATAAGGCCACCTAATAGAGGTCCCAAAAATGGCTCTTCCATCCACAGTGTCCTCTTGTGTGACCCACATCAGCGTCATGAAGTGTCATCACAAAGTGTTGTCATGAGAGCAAAACATGCAAGTGTCGTCACGGACGGAAAAGTGCCAAGTTTAGTTATAACAATCATTCAAAAAAAAAAGTATACAAGACACTGAATTTTTTTGTTGAACATACTGATAATTATTTGATACGTAGCAGGTTGATTTTTTTTTAAAGATGAATTCAAAAGAATACAAGTGAGCATGAAGTGTCCATTTGAAACTATATGCATTAAAAGTTGTTCATAGAGATTTTAATGTTATCACTTGGTTTTTATCACTATCACAATTGCCAAATTTGATTATGAGGGAGGAAGTTTGAATGGACCTAACGATTTCCCACATTCAAAGAACTAATGAACTGAAAAAGATAAAAGAAAAAGACTTTAATCCTTTTGTTTCAACCCCATATCATCAAATTTTCTTATGTTTCTTCTTGGAGTCAAGATGGTTCTTAACTGGTTGCTCTAAAACTGTCCAATGTAAGTAAATTATCTATGGTTGAAGGGAAATGTTGGCCTTTTGGAATTGCCTTTGCTATTATGTTTTTATGGGTACTTACTGGCTTGCATATTTGTGGTTCTATTTTTCAAATTTCCTTTGCTATTATGTTTTTATGGGTACTTACTAGCTTGCATATTTGTGGTTCTATTTTTCATTTTTGTGGTATATGCATTTTGTAGTTTGTTTCTATCGTTTGATTTTAATAGGGCTTTATTTCCCCTCTCATTTTCATGGGTGTGGCATCTGCTGGCATTTTTTTTGTTCAATCGATATATGTTAAGTGATGTTTCTTTCATGTTTAAAGACATATTACCTTTTCATGGGTGCCATCCTAACATATTTGTGGGTGTGGGTTAGATCCATTTGTGTCTGTGTTATCTCATTCTCCGCACAATGCATTGCTATTCCTAGAGAAAAAAATAGTGTTTTGTTGTCTGATTTTCTGCTGCTCATTTGCAAGTCACTTGAGGTTGTCCCTTTTTCTGTTATTCCCTTAATTGTTTTGGGAAAAGATGGAATCTCTACAATTCCAAATTGGAAATGAATATGTTCAACAATCCCCAGATTGGGAGCTCCAAGATGGAACTTTGAATTGTATTGATGAAATAAAATAAAATATAAGATTGTAGTTCTGTGTTGATTGATTACAAGGGCATTAACAAGAGTTAGAAAGCATAAAAAGTTGAGGACTAATGATTTGAACACGTATATAGACACATTATCTTTATTCATCTTAACCTCTATCAATTGTCCACAACTCCAAGCAAATAGATTCTTCCTACAACTGTCTACAAATAGAGCAGGTGGCAATGTCAAGGACATTGCCACCACATGGCTCTTGTTTTAAGTATATGGTTTGATTTTAAGCATCATTTTTATCATATGGAGTATTGTAATTAATGTGTTTGCATTTCCAAAAGAAAATTGGGATGCATTTGAATTTTTAACTCGAAACATACTTTTGATAGACTTTACAATGTAACCAGTGTGTTTATTTCAAGTAATTGCACTGGTGCATTCTAACAAACAAAACACATTGGTGCACTAAGTTATGATACACACAGATAACAAACATCGGAAACAACATCTGCGACAAAAACATATTTGCAAATTTTTTATTTCACATGTTTACACTTGCATTTTGACTATGTTTATATTATACCAGTGTAATTTGCACCTAAAACGCACTAGTGTGCTTCTCTCTAGCAATCACACCAAAAACGAAATATTAAAAAAAGAGGAAAACAACAAAAATGTTTCTCAGCAATGAGCTGAAATAGCTAACAAAAAAATAAAAGGAATTTCATTTTATACTAGCATAGATCCATCTTAAACCCATATCTATCAAGCACCGAGAGGGATCCAATTTCTTGAGGTGTATTTCTTTTTTTAAATTTAAACTCAAGAAATTTTATCTCTCTTGGTTGATAGATCTGGGTTTAAGTTTTAAGTTTTTATTTTATAAATGAACATCGATTTTTTAATTACTTTTCATAATATTTTATTTTATGAGCCAACATGGATTTTTTTTAAATACTTTCCATAATTTTTTATTTTATGAGCCGACATGAATTTTTTTAATTATTTTGTTAGGAACAAACATTACAACATCTCCCCCATACTGGGTTGTAGAGCACCTCGCTTCTCTCAGTGCAAAAAGTGAGTTTGTAATAAAAAACGCTAATCAATATTCCATTATTTTTCCAAAAGTTTTATGGGAGACACGTGCAAGAGAGATTTTCCAAGGGAAGACTTTGGAGTGGCTATATTTTGTTGAATAGCCAAATTTGCAAGGGATCATTGTAGCTCACATACAACTTTGCAGATGAATTTTTTTAGGTATGTAACTTCTTACTATTCATCTCAATTTTATGCCTAAGGGTTTAGAAAAAATTATTAAATTGTTTTGTTTCTATTAATATTTAAAATGTAACATAAAATATAGGGTTTCTATAGTTACCTTTAGTGTTGTAAACCCTATCCTTTTGTTGCTTCACTTATGTTTTATGTTGCTACAAACTCTAGCATTGGGATTTTACCCTCTCTATTATTTCATAGTGATATTTTTCTTTTCTTTTAGGCAACAAATATTTAATGGATTTTTGTATCTATATATGGAATGTTCAGTATAAATATATAACAATCGAACTTCAAATAGATTTTGAAACCCTTATTTTAAGTATATGGATTTTAAGCATCGTTTTTATCATGTGGAGTATTGTAATTTATGTGTTCACATTTCCAAAAGAAACTTTGGGATGCAATTAAAATCCTTAACTCAAAACATACTTTTGATAGACTTTTCAATGTAACTAGTGTGTTTATTCAAATAACTGCATTAGTGCATTCTAACAAACAAAACACATTGGTGCACTAAATTATTAAACACACAAATAACAAACATAAGAAACAACATCTGCGACAAAACATATTTTCAAAGTTTTTATTACACATGTTTACACTTGCATTTTGACTATGTTTATATTATATCAGTGTAATTTGCACCTAACACGCACTAGTGTGCTTCTCTCTAGCATTCTCACCAAAACACAAAATATTCTAGCATTCTCACCAAAACACAAAATATTTAAAATAGGAAAACAACACAAATGTTTCTCATCAATGAGTTGAAATATCCAACGAAAAAATAACAGGAATTTCATTTTATAAAAGTGAGTTTGTAGTAGAAAACGCTAATCACTATTCCATTATTTTTCCAAAAGTTACAGGGGAGATGTGTGTAAGAGAGGTTTACCAAGGGAAGACTTTGGAGTGGCTAGATTTTTTTGAATAGCCAAATTTACAAGGGATCAATGTAGCTCACATACAACTTTAAAGATGGAAAATTCAGGTATGTAACTTCTTACTATTCATCTCAATTTTACGCCTAAGAGTTTAGATAAAATCATCAAATTGTTTTGTTTCTATTAATATTTACAATGCATTATAAAATAAATAAAGGGTTTCTATAGTTACCTTTAGTGTTGTAAACCCTAGCCTTTTTGTTACTTCACATATGTTTTATGTTACTCCAAACTCTGGCATTAGGGTTTTACCCTCTCTATTATTAGTCCCTGCCGAAGGCCAGGGTATCTATTGTATTCGATAAGCTTTGAATTAGTATTAGTTTAAGTTTGACTTTGCATATTACATTCATATGTCCTATCTTTTTTACCTGGTTTGTAAATATATCAATTATTAATTCGATTATATATTGTTTTACTGCAATATTATTGGATGATAGTTTGATACGTTATTGTCGAGCCGACGGTGGAGCTCTTCGAAGTTGGGAGGTTAGTTAATGCTTTGCTTCACCACCATACCATTTGCATTAACTACACACACAATCTTGAAATCACTGCCTGCTTCCCTTCTACCGCCTCCACTACCCAGGTGTTCTCATATCACCGTGACATCTACGCCGCCACTGCTAGAAGCTCTAGCTTACTGCCATGGATGGCTAGAGAGGTGCATTAATGAGTCCTTCAGTTGTACTATTAGTACATCACTGATTTTCCATTAAATCAAATGTCTAAATTTATGTCTAACTTCTTTCGCAAGTGGATTAATGCTAGGCTTCATGTTAGCATTAATTCATAACATAAAATGTTTAAGTATTCATCATTGTCTAAGGATTCACCATTGTCTACTTCTGCACCAAGCACCGCCCTCCAAGCACCCCCTCCATTGTTTCGAATGCGCGGCCTTTGTGACCATCTTCATGGCTCTATGAAATGCTTAACAAATTGTCTCCATGACTAAGCTACTTCTGCACCGCCCTCCATTGTCTCCAATGCGCTGCCTTTGTGACAATCTTCATGGATCTATGAAATGCTTAACAAATTGTCTCCATGTCTAAGCTGGATCCAGACTGAACAATGAAGAATGGGTTGTACTGCTTCAACTACTAGTTCCATGGAACCATTCATGGATCTATTCCCATAATTCCTTGTGCAGCCTGCATCAATATGTTCACCTCCAGGTTTCCGAAATTATATCAGGTATGTCTACTTATGAATTTTGACAGACTCAAAGAATTTGAGCACGAATTTAGGACTGTCTAATAGCTATTCTAGGACTGGAAAGAATAGTTTACTGACCACATTCATCTCCCTGCTAATCGGAATCAATTGCTTCTTAGTACAATGAAAATATTGAAATAGTTGCAAAACAAAAAACCAAATACCTTTTTCTTGCGGAGGAAGGAGTAAAACTCATATTCAACAGAACCCTCCTATTCTCCATGGCCCGAAGATTCAACGCCTCCACTGAATAGCCGTCCCAGCGTAGTCTCCCATCCAATCCATCAAGACCCACATAAAAAGCCTGGGAGATGTATTTTGACGGTGTCTCAAGAACAGATGAGAAAGGGCTTTATATGAAGCGGGGCTATATGGCACCAACCGCCTGTCGCCAATATGAACCGAGGCTATTCTTTCTAAAGTGCTCCTCTTTCTCATTCAACGAGGTTTCAACTAGGGTTCCTCTTTCTAAAGAGGTTCTAAAAATTCAATTTGTAATCTTCTTTGCCAAACTTTGATCACTGGATTATGACTCACAATTTGGGTTGATGAGCCATACTCACCTGGATTTGCTTGGCTTCTGCAGCAAAAGCCAACACATCCTCTATTGCTTATAAAAATTTTTATTGCTTCATACTACAAAAATCCCCCATGCTTGTTTCTGTGGCCTAGATAGATTGGTTCTTTGGGGTTGTCCAAGAAGTCTACTGCAGGATATATTTAGATAGATTGGTTCACCTATTTAATCAGCCTATGCCCCTCTTGAGAGGTCAAAGAAGTATGTGCTATCTTACAATCAATCTTTAGCCTCATCCCACAAGCTATTTTTCGACATAAAAATGCTCCCAACCTAAACCAACATAGCTAAACTTACAGTGAAATATTAGCAAATTCTAAGCTGTGACATGAAAGCTATGCTAAGTTTTTGTATTTTGGATACAAAAGACAGTAGTTGTGCAATTAAGCTCCCACCATCTTCCAACATAAATTACCAGAGGGCATGGACAGAATGCCATGTACTAGTGTATCTTCCATTCTAATGGGTGCCAATTATCGTTGCACTTCAACAAGTCATGTGATCCAGAAGCTTGGTCTAACCGATAGCCTATGCTTCACAATACTACATAGAGAAAACGATGACCTTAAATTAAACCGACAATGTATATTACTGTAGAATGTTGAAGAGAAAATGCTGATCTTAAATTCAACCGGCAATGTATGTTACTATAGAATGTTGTATTGTATTGTAAATTTCATATAATGGGCTATATGGAACATGCAAAAACAGAGTTACAGATTTCATTACCTTGGAAGTAAAATGCTGGCCTAAAGTCTCACGAAATCAAAATTGCAATCTTCCGCAACAGAGCAACTCCTCAGATGTGAGGATCCCATCGGACGTGGTAAACCCTTGATTTGGACTAGCTTTGGTTTATCTTGGTAAATATGGGGACAAATTAGGAACGAACAGGAAGAAACCTTATCATTCATATTGAATTTCAAAATCAACGTATGTAGTTAGATGTGATTAGATGTGAATGCAACAGGCAACAAATGAGCCAGGTGGTGGTGTGCATGGTATTGTGTTTTCTATGCAACGAGAAGAGCAAACTGTTTGGTTAATTAAATTAAGTGTGTCCACGTATAGGAATAAATTATTTAATTAAGTATATATCCGATCTTTATACACAAGCATTGAAAGCGCAGGCAGTCACCAATAGTATATATCCGATCTTTATACACAAGCATTGAAAGCGCAGTCAGTCGCGATAGCGCAGTTTAGTATTTGTTGCCGTATATTATAGGAACATAGATAGAGACCTTTACTGTTGGGAAACATTAGCTCTACATGCTTCATTATCGCTGAGTGCTCGGCTTACCTTGTTTCCCTGCTGCTGGACCTTGGATTTATAATGAATGGAACACACACAAGTCCTCTAAAGCCGAAACGACACCTGCTCATCCGCATATTGCAGAACATATTTATCAAGCCACGTTGCGTAATGGGAAGATATCACGAAAATCAAGTGACGTGTCAAAGATTTCAAATCATATGCAGTGGACGTGAATTGCAGCACATAATTTAAGTGGAGGGACCATAAGAAGAGCAATATCGCTCCCATTAGCAATAAATGAGAAGCATCTCCAAAGATCATCGTCACCGAAATTCCTGTCTGCCAAATTAAAGAGAGATCAACGCATTTAAAGGAACACAACGTTGATGGCAATTTAAAGGAGATCGCAGAAGTGAGGTTGGCGAATTATAAAGGAAGCGACGCAGCATAAGGGTGAGTATTAGTTAGTGGTAGATAGAAAATGAGGATAAAATCGCTCATTCTATGCCACGTCTCGAGGTTGAGTTTTTGGTTGGAGATCAATTTGTAAAGAAATTTCATAAAACGCTGCCACGTTTTTCTAATGCACATATGTACATGACATTCAATGCAAATACCATTTGGGCATTTTGAGGTTATGTTGTGTTCTATTTACTTGTTTTAGCTTTACTGTGTTTACTTGTTCTATTTTATTCATATTATACAATGTTTGTAGCATTGCAGTCCTTTCAATGAGGACAAGACCAGGTCATATCCTACAATGAGCAGAGGCGGGAGCTCTCAGTCAACCAAAGTACAGTTAACGAGCAAATTGAGCCGACCTTCACTTTTTACAAGGTTAATGCTTGTCCATCTTCCAGCTTAACAATTTTCTAAGAGTATATGGACATGCATATTAAGCACATAGCTTGACAATAGAATCCTATGTTATCGATGTTCCCGAAAGAAATAATAAGAAAGATGTTCCTGAAAGAAATAATAAGGAAGAAACTCGCTTATCAAATGCAATTTGAAATCTCTTGCTGATGTCTATAAGATACTGGCATTCCAAGACTCTAAATCAATTGCCAGTAAGCTTCATTTTTTCGTCCCTAGATTCAGCAGCATGCACAGGATAATTTTTTCTACTCACATGCATACAAATCCACAGGCGCGTTTTTCATTTCGAAGAATATGATAAAGCAAGTAGACAATGATCCTGACCATTTTTTACTTTAAATGTGAGCACCGAACACTATGTCGGTAGGGACTTGCGCTGCCATGCAGCACTTGTTTCATAATGATGTTTTTTCTCTTCTAGGAAACATATATTTAATGGATTTTTATATCTGTATATGGAATGTTTGGTATCTATAACAATGGGTCCACTTGTCGTATTGTATCCCAAAACCTACCATTGTTGGTTAAATAAACGTTTATGCAGTAACCACTGCACAATGGACAATAAAACACACTAGTGCCCTTTTAAAATAAAAAAGTACACCGTTATAGTTCATATTTTGAATGCTTTACGGTTTGTAATGTGAAATTTAAAACGTGTACATATTGGTGTGCTTATTACTATATAGTTAATTGCCCAAGGTTACTTTATTATTTTTAAAATTTATAAAGGTTAAACCAAACAGATACCGTTATGTATTGTTGTGTCGTGATGTTGATTAACCTGGAAAAATTATAGCATGAAATTCTCCATTTTATTTGTAGAACATATTTCATAGTTTATATATTTCATGATGCAAGGATTTTATTGATAAACAATGTCTCATAGAAGTTCAAGGAAAAAAATAGTTGTAACAAGAACGATGAGAGCACACCTCAAAAAGAGAACAAGGCAAGTTATTTGAAATTTTAGTACACAATTAATATATTTGAATTATCTATAGGGTTAAATAATGTATATAATATGGTGTGTGTCGTGAAGAGTTAAAACTTAAAGAATCTCAATAACATTTTTTCAATATTAGTGTAAAAGGGAAATATATTTCATGATGCAAGGATTTTATTGATAAACAATGTCTCATAGAAGTTCAAGGAAAAAAATAGTTGTAACAAGAACGATGAGAGCACACCTCAAAAAGAGAACAAGGCAAGTTATTTGAAATTTTAGTACACAATTAATATATTTGAATTATCTATAGGGTTAAATAATGTATATAATATGGTGTGTGTCGTGAAGAGTTAAAACTTAAAGAATCTCAATAACATTTTTTCAATATTAGTGTAAAAGGGCATAAAACCTTTATGGAAATGTTGCAAATAAAGGAATTAGGTGAACCAAAAGGTAATCAAGGTGAAGCTTTTCTTTGATTTTTTTGTAATAATATACTTAATAATAGTCACTAACATGTTTTGAACACTCAATTTCACATTTGTTGAATTTTGTACAGAGACCAACAAGGAGGGAAGGGAATCTCGTCCTAAGACGATAAAAAATAGGAAGGATGCAAATGATGATGAATTGGTCCTTAATTGATCTGGAGTGGTGTTGGAAGTTAATGAAAGGGAGGAGAATTTTATAAAACTATGAGAGATATAGTGGAACGAACATATAGATATAGTTTGCACTTATAGTACACAAGTCAATCCAATGAGTCAAAAAAGTAGGTTATATGTAAACTATAACAAGCATTTATAAAGCAATGGTGAATGAGACTTGTCACACTCACAATAGTAAAACATACAATAATAAAAATGAATCATTTAAAAAGTATTATTCTTAAACATGTTTTTTCTATAATATGTATATACTACTCTAAAATATTATGAAATTAATAATTCAACTATATTTACTTTCATATAAATATTAAAAGTTTTGTGTTTGTTTTTTCCATTTTTTAGAAAGATTATGAAATTTCCAAATGACGAATGAGTTGATATCTAGAACATGCAGGTAGCGATGTCAAAAAAGGTGTATAAGTAGATGGTAAAAGAAATGAAGATAATTGCATTGTAGAAGGAGCCATCCCAACAACGACATGCATCAAATATACGTAATCATTGAATTTTTTCTTGTTATGTACAAAGAGTTTAATTATCGCACGAAATATTGATTTTCAATTATTTTGTTGCATAAAATAAAACAAAATGGAACTCATTTACCACACAAGACAAGACTACAAGGAATAAAATGGTTGATCCTAGACTCGATGAGTATTTGTGTTTTCCTTGAGATTGCATATATGTTTTGATATGTGTATTTTAATTAATGTACACTCATTCGTGGATGTCTTCTAATAAGTGCTAGCACACAAAGAATAGTCATTTGAAGAATTAACTGGCATTGGGTAAGTATGGGTTGTGAGTATATGTTGGGGTGCAATTTGTAAGTAGCTATGTTGTTCTAGAGTCCCTTAATTTAAAATTAATGGAACAACAATAAACATTTATATTAACTATGCCAATGCTTTATCATGGCATGTAAAACCTATAGGAAACAACGTATCACGTCTAGCCAACATAAGAGTTGTTGAGATATGGTGTGAGGGATGGCTTTGAAAGAATGTGTATTGTTTATGACTTACTTCCTACTACGGTACTCTTTTTTATTTATACAATCATGTATACTGATTATATTATATATACATATATATTCATTGCACTTATTTTTTAGGTTTTTAGATGGAAAATGAAGAGGTTGAACAAAATCAAGCCAATCAAATAATGTAGGTACAATATTGTCTACAAATGATGAAGAAATTATACATGCAAGCAACTCAAGCAATGGCAATAGTTCGAGTGAAGAATGATGATCAATATAATTTAATGTTACTGCAAATTGCATGTTATGAAATGTTTATATGTGAAAATCATACATTTTGTTAATGTATTGGACATGTTGTCCTAACTGGATGACTACATGTCACCAATACGTGTAACAATTACATATTGACATATTGATTATGTGGACCTTTATGTTGTCTCATTTTCTATAGCAAAGGACCTCTTATTCACATATAATAAAATGAGTTTCTTATTCTATTGCATCGTCCACTATTGTAAATGTTACATTGTTGATTAAATATATGGATGATTTACATTGTTACAATGAACAAATGTGCAATCTAATAGTATAACACGTCCATGCAATTATTATATCCAAACACAATAACTAAATTTCAAAAATCAATATTACTATAAAAAATGGATTTTTAATTAAATGTTAACATATTGGTGCATTGTATTTTTTAAATTCAGTGAACAATGTAAGGAATTCATAAATTATAAATAGTGCATTAAAAAAACCATTATGTAATGGATATTTTTTATTATATAACATCACTAGTGCACATATTTGTTATAAACACACTGTTTATTTTAACGACGATGGCAACGTTTCAATTAATGATATTGTCAATGTTATCGTTACAATATACCTCTATGCATTAAGTAGTATATGCATCAATGCTTCGGTCAAATTTTAAGCACCAATGCTTTAGTCGAATTTTAAGCACTGACGTCGATTCATGTAACAACAATACCATTGTTGCCAACAATATTGTTAACAATACAAAACAATATCAATGCGTATGACAATATATGCACTAATGCTTTTGAAAATTTGTAAGTAGTGGTGTGTTTATAAATAAAATGCATTGATGGCAATACATATAACAACACCACCATTGTTTGGGGTGGCAGGTGCAGGTGGGGTGATTTTCTCCCTAGGAGGTAATATCAAATTTTAGTTTTTGTGGAGCATTGGTAACGCAACAAATAATCAAGCGGAATCCTATGCTCTCCTCTAAGGTCTACAATTAGCTCGACGATAAGGGATAGACTCCTTCATAATCCTGGAAGATTCGAAAATAGTTATCAACCATTTGAGAATGAGGACTCTACCCAAGGATATGAAATTGAGATTCATCTTCCCAAGGATCCAGTAGGAGGTGCTTGCTTGTCACAACATTTCTCCCTTCCACGTCCTCATATCTAACAACTCTATTGCATATGTGCAAGCCAATTTGGCTACTAGGGACTTGGTAGATATACTCATAATCAATGGGAAACCTTCTTCTCAACCAATCCCTTAACTAGAATTATGGTATTAGGAACTATGTGCTACGAGGAACCCAAAGAAGTCCTCTGTAGGGAACCTACGCAAGTGAAAAGTTTGAGAACCAAACGTCTTAATTCCACGTGCAAATATGGTGGCATAATGACACTTAGGGGCTTGATAAGCATGGTCTTGGACGTGTTAAGCCCGAAACCTCCCCATTCGCATCAAGGTATATCACTTGTCCACACAGCAATTGCGTGCGACCCAGATCATATTCGTCCCCCCCTTGTACTTCCATCGTGCCTATCTCCAGGGAGATTGTATGCCTGCATTGAAACATAGTGTCTCTGTAGGATTTGGTTTCACCCATACAAGGTGTGGATCGTACCTTCTCACCATGCACCATACGAGAATGTGGGAATTTACATGGCCATTAATGGAGATGACAGAGGAGTCTATCCAATGGAGATGGCAATCACACTACACGAGTATGATAATAGATGAAGAGAAATATGAAGGGGTTCATAAGAACAAGGAGCCAAAAAGGAAAACCTTGAGGATTCAGTGCAGATGCCCCTCTCCCTGGTTTTGTGACTGACATGGCGAAGAGAAGAAAGGGGAACTCTTGTTGGAGAAGAGTGGTGCAGGAGGAGGAGAATACAGAGCTCGAAATCATAGTTCAGTTGTTGCAAATTCAAGTGCAAGGACTATCTGTCTAGGTCCTCCATTCCCTGGATATCTTAGCAGAACAAAAACAAGGGCATCATTGATTGCAAGACGAATGCCACGCTCTCCGATCTGAAGTTGAGGAGTTGCACAACAGGCCCTCCCCTTGGGCCATAATGTAAGAGGACTTAGAATACTTGATGAAAGAGTCGTCCCCTGGGCCCAACAGAGGTGTCCCACACCTCAGTCAGGAACCCTCCGATGCGGATGAAGATCCTCTGGCATCTCTAGAAGAAGAACCCACATGGATTGAACCATATGAGCAAGCAAAGGATGAATTTGACAGGAAATTCATGCCCATGCAGTATTTCTCAATGAATTGTTTTTGCATTCTAGTATTAGGAACATTCTATAGACTTTACTCCGAAGTTAATTGGAAAAACATGTATAACCTTGAGCTTGTTTTTGAACTTTGTAATAGCTTATGCAATATGTAGACCGCTCTAGTAGTGTCATATCATTTTGAATTATGATCTTAAGAATCTCTTTTTTGTTCATTCTGCAAGTCTCTTGCAACTCTTTTAATGAAATCCTTTACTAGTTCTTTTGAACAACAACAACAACAACAACATTGTTGTTGCCAACAACATTGATGTTTCCAACAACATAGACAACATTACATAACATTTTGATGTGTGTGGCAATATAGGTACTACCATGTATTGGTATACAATACACACAAGGTAGTTTTTGCTAAACAATGTGCACTGTGACATACAATAGATATATGTGCATTGGTGTGTTCATGAGGATTACCAATACCAAGGCACCGTATACATAATATACACATTGGGTTGAGTACATTTATATATTTCGAGCACTTGTGCATCTTATTTTAGTGATATGCATTAATGCATTGTAATATGAGCAAACCAGTTATATTTTGGAAATATGCACACCGCTTTAAAAACCTCTGCTATAACATCTGCCTACCTTGTTATTTTTATTTTTAATGAACATTCTTCATGGGATCTGGCAAGATATCCATTACCAATGGCAGAGGTTCTAGCACGGTGTTTTATTTTTTATAAATATTTTAAATTTGCCCAATCTTGTAACGCTAAAAACCTAAGCTAAAAGATGTTTTTTCTTTTAGTGTATAATGTGTTTTGGGGTGAATAATATTGTGGTTTCAATATTTTATCAATGACGAATGAATTAGCATGCTCTCCCCTTTGAACCCAAGCACTAAGAGCAAAGGAACCAATGAACATAATTTGGGGGATCTTGTCTTCAGGGCTTCTGGGATAGATTGAATGAGTTGTCATGATGTGTGGGATTGACATTCACTCTGAAGTAACTCAATCTCTCCCAAATCAATTGGCATTTCAAAATAGAACCAATAGCAAGAGGATTAAGAGGCACCAATGCTCAAGTTACACCTTGGTAAGGGGAAATATGATACGCAACCCCCAAATCAATCATAGATTTTATTATTTGGGTTAGTAGGAGCTCATTTAGAAGCAATGTGGGTATTTAGATAGGAGACAATCACAAAGACAGGGTCCCTGATTTCCATTTCGAATTTGAATATTGTTGCAGTGATCAATTTCTAAAGTTTAGAGAGCAATAGTTGTATAATCTTTTGTGTAATTCAATTTTCTAAATATTTGAAAAAAAGAGAGATTGTAGTTCAGTTGTAACGTTGTTTTTCTCTAAGGTTTTGAACTCCCTTTGGTAGGGCCTACTCAAGGGGAGAACTGAGAACCTTCTTTTGTAATCTTGCTTATGTTTTAATGGTTTGTTTGCTTATGTGTTTGTTATTTATTTTTAATATATTATTTTATTGGTAGTTTTCTTCAGTCTAAACATTTATAGTAGATAGATTTCATGTTGTTTTGTTTCCTTGATTTACAAGAATTAAAAGCATGATTTTTGGGCTCTACACTCTTAACATGCATATTTATTGATGTAGTTATCTCCACACTATGATATACATGCAATAGTAGTTAATTTCACCTTTTTGTATCATCCCCTGTGCTTTACACTTTATTGGGATTGGCATTACTACATGACTTACAGTGAATCGTAAGAAGAGGTGGTTACCTAAGCCATTATCTTAGAGTGAGTAGAATGAAGAATTGATGTTTTTTTGTGGTTGGTTATTTGCTCTAGCCACAACTTCATCAATAGATTAGAATCATGTAGTTTGCATATACGATGCATATGCTTCTGAAGCACAATACACCTAGATCAATTATTTAAGTGTATTCTTAGGATTTTGTGATGTTGAATTGTTATTATAATTCTTTGAGCCATCAACTTTCACCGATAAATTATGTAGAGACATATACCTAGATTTTGACCTATTAGGAACAAGCTCAAAACAAAAGGGAACTTCATCTTAGTGGTGACAACAACAAAGAACTCTGCATATGACACCTTTGCAATAGTGAGCAAAAGAGGGAGAGATGCCATAGGTAGAGAGAAAGGTAGCTATGACAAAATCCTTAGCCCTGGGAGACAAGACACATGGTGAAACAAAAGCCCTAAGTATTTGTAACAATGCTTCCTTTGATTATTACTAAAACATTATTTACACCTTTAATGCAAAAATAAGGTAGGATGCACAAACAACCATCATAAGCATTAACAAAAGTTAAGAAAAACTAAAAAACAAGTTAATTAATGCCAAAACACTTGAGAACATACAACCAATAAAATATAAGTAACAAAATGTAGTGCCTCAACATGTAGACCCTAATACATACATAACAACTACAATGCTAATCACTTGCAAGCAATGATCAAATTTGATGGTTTTTTTTTTGGTAAGCTCCATGAAATTGTATTACTTCAAACAAAATATACAAAAAATGGCAGTTTGAGTCTTCCCCAAAGGAAACTTAACCAAAGGTAAAATGGAAAACTGTCATTTGTTGTCAAGAGAGTTATACCATGTTTCAAACATTGATTGAAAATACCTGCTATGACTATAATATAATTGGTACTATATTTGAAGGTATTTACTATGCCTAGAACATACTTGTGGTAAGATACTAAAACAAAATTCAAACTTAAAAAAACTTAAACTAATCTTTAGCTTCATCATTAGTGATAGCAATATGGGGCACCTCCTACCCTTGAGAGGGATTGGGAACTATAGTAGGGCTTGAAGCAAGAGTTGAGATTGTGCTCATTGCAACAAATTCCAATCCAGCAATGGCTTTGATAATTATGTTCTACATGTCCATCATTTGCCTTATTTGATCTTGAATTTCATCCATTAGGAGTAGCATTTCATTTTGTTCCTCTTGACTTCCAAACGAGACCTTGCCGAGCAAAGACTTGATTTGCTAGTAAAGGGTGAGCGTTTTATAATATTTAGTCTCCCTAGTCCTAGCGTAACTAGATTTCATTACCCACAGCTTCGTTTCCTTAATAATTTGCTCATCACCATTGTCTTCATTGTCAGACTTGACCCAGACTTCAGCCTTGGAGATTTGGTCCTTCACTTCACACGGAATCTGCTGCATGTAAACAAAGCGGACTTCCTCCACTTCTTGATGCACTCGATACTAGGAAGAGTCGTTGCATCCCCTATGCAGCTTACAACCTTTGCCTCAAATCACCATCCCTTTTTGGATAGTTGAGAACATGAAACTATCACTCGGGAGGAAAGCTCTAATTTGACCAATATTCCATGGAACAAGAACCCTAACATTGTGATAATCAAACCAACAATTCCATAGAGTGATTAAGTTTGGAGAATTGTTAGGCCAAGGGAGATCATCCTCTCATTGGTCAACCTATCCTCACACTGTCAACACCAACCGTTGAAGAATGCCAAGCATTTAGTTTCACTTCTTACATCCTAAACAAATCTCTAACCCAACCCACCGTCTCGCATTTTGGTAGTGCCTCCATTATATCCTATTAATCTTCTCCCTCGCACTCAAAATCTACTTGCTTGTATGAGCACTTGTACTCATGACCATCGTCAAATGAGTAGGGTTTGTAGTGGCCACCTTCCATCAAAAGCATAGCTTAGTGTCCATATCATCCACATTTCTCTATACATATGTAAAATTTCTAGAGGACTATCTTCGACATGATGAAGGTGTACTCCCTCCTAGTTATCACTTGGATGTGGGGGTGTCATTTGGACATAATGTCAACAACTGTTTATCCTCCCTAATACCCCATTTGGGGTATTTGAAAGGTTTGTTTTACTTTCATTTTGAAATGTATAAATTCATCCAACCCTTACTTGACGAAAAGTTGAAAAAATAATTGTATTTCAATTGATAATGACAAATTGTAGTAAGCACAAACTTCATTCAATAATTTTTTTTCTAAGCTAACTAATTATATTAACAGAGCAGATTTACATAAAGTTTAAAAGTTCAATCCACCACAAGGGAAACCCGACCAACAATAGAACACAAGGTTCACATTAAGAACTCTCATAACCCTGTAACTTTAGTTTTTAAAGAACTTGTTCTTTAGAATCCCATGACTATCTTGAACACACCTCGAAGAACTAGTAGGAATTCTGAAGGAAAAACCATGATGATAAAAAAGACAAAATCAACAGTCATACTACTGAAACTATGGGGAGTGTGCATCATCATTTGATATAGAGTTGAAAGGAACCTCTTAAGTGGAGGTGGGAGGCTGGTCATCATCTTCAACTGCCTTCTCCATGAACTTGAACCTTGTGGTGGCCTTAGCAATCAAGTTGATTTTGGCAATCATCTGCCTCATATGATTTTGAAGTTCATCCATCTGCAAAAGTATTTCCTTTCTTTCTTCCTCATGGTACAGTAACACCTTGCCAAGCAGTGACTTTGTATGTTAGTAGAGCAAGACAATTTGAAGATATTTAGTATCCTGAGTCCGAGAATTAACCATATTTGGACACACGACAACATTTCCCTGCAGATTTCACTCTTGCCTAATGTCTCCTACTCATGTTTCACCCATTATTATGCTTTCTTATTTTCTCTATAGATCCCCATTTGAGTGTGCCTACAAAATTTGGAGGTTGAGGCCTCAACCTCATACATAATGCAGGGGAAATGACTAAATCCTTGTCCATTGCGACCGCTCTGGGCCTTGGAACTTTGCGTACTGGCAACCATTTTGACACCAAGGAGCGTGGGATTGAAGTTGCAACCAAGAGAAAGGAGAGTCCCCTTATTCTTGTTCTTCAAAAAAGCCTTATTAATCCGTCTTCATCTCGAAAAATTCAGGCTTGAAATAGTAATTACAAGCTCAAATGTTACTGAATGTGATTTTCTATAGCTTTTAGTTACATTGATGCAATCCTAACATCCACTATAGCTATATAATCATGGAACTACCTTCTGAGCTCATCCATTAACTCTAGACTATCCTTTTTCGGTGCGTCTGGGAGGAGTGTCATCATACTATGGTGTGGGAGGAGAGGGATTAGACTCAGGCATGGTGTTAGGGTTTTCAAAATTTGTTTGCGTGTGTAGTCTAGAGATGAAATTGGCAACCAAGTGCCTAAGGATAGGACTGGTTGTCACGTCTTCTTCATTTCCTCTGGAGGGACCAAGAGGGGCCTCCATTTCCTCAGATTGGGGCCCTCTCGTGGCCCTTCCATCATTCATCCGAATAGGGGGAAAAACCCCAAACTTCTATAAAATAATCTAAATCAAATATAACTCTTCTATTTTTTTATAACGTTAAAACTAACCAACTACTAAATAAATAAATTATAATTTCAATGAAAACTAATACCATGTATATCTTGTAATTTCGAATATGATAAAACTAAATATTTTTTGATAAAAAATATAAAAAACTTTTTTAAAGGGATTTCAAAGTGCTTAAAATCACAACATAAAGTTCATGATACAATGACCATTTTTATATGGACACCCATATAAGAAAAGTTTTTTTAATGTATTCACGTGATCATAGAGAATTGCATCTTAGACTCATATCTCAAGCATATCCCAAAACGTGTTCAGTTATGGGAGTTAGTGCCTATAAATTCACTGTTAATATGGGATTTTTGTTGCAGATCCCATTATGAAATAAGAAATTGCGATAAATCTTGAGCCCTTTGTCAAATGGTGAGGATTCTATCAAAACACTAAAAGATACTAGAAGAGTGCCTACTTTTTTTTTCCTTGAAAAAAAAGCGTAATTTTATTTCATCTTTCGAGTACAAAATTACATTTGATAAGCTTTACTCTTGAAGAGTATAATTACTGTTAAGCAATACCAGAAATAGTCCAGAATCTGTGACCATGAGAAAAATCGAAATAAAAAACCCGTACATATGTTCAGACCAGCCATGAATGGCAAAGCCCTAAATCGGATCAGCGAAAGATTGGCACAAATACAATAAAAAATCATCTTGGAAGGAGCTGAGTAAAGAAGAGATGCCAGAGAAAAAAAAAACTATTGCAGAAAGGAGATAAATGATAAAACAGAAAATAACACAGGTGTGAATAGGGCCACCGGATCTGAAAGAGCACCGCTGACAGAGGGTAGTTGGTCCTGTATTATACAGTCGCCCACTACCACTGCAGCCAATACTACAGACTGCCGACGAAACCATAGCTCTCCATCCTAGGATCTCTGAGCTCGTCGCGCTCGCTGCCATGTCGACACTGCCAACTCGCCGCACTCGAAGCCATGGCAGACCATTGCTAAAACATACCGCCACCGCCGCCACTGGATCTCTGAGCCAAATCCAATGGGTCGCCACGCAAAGGCGCCAACCTCTCACCAACTCCTGAATAAACCGTCCAACTCCAACGCGACAGCGGCAACAAGCATCGCAGGGGGAAGGAGAAGAGGCGACCATGGAAGGAGCCATGGCCGCCAAAGTTCTGCGCCGCAGCCTCTCAAAACCTAACCCTCCAGTCCGATAATGGAAGACCAGAAGAGTGCCTACTTACTTCATGGGCCTCTTAGAATATGTAAATCTAACATGATTGCATTTATGGTTGATTAAATTTGGTTAAGAAGTCTATGATTTGGAGTTTCTTGAGATCCATAGAAACAAGAGCTTAAAGGAATTGTTGTTCAAAACTACCAAGTCTATTAATCTTATTAAGGATACCGATTGTTCACTTTACATATCAATCCATGCAAGAAACCCTGGTAGAGTGGATGTTAAAGCACAATCCTTTCCATGGATATGGCAAAAACAACAATTCTATTACATTTCCCATACCTTGATGAGAGTCCCACCTAGGGATCCAAGTTGTTAAGGCTACAGATGAAACTTGTCATGGATCTTGGGTTTGGGATGAGGATGAGCAAAGAGAGCTTTCAAGGGATGAGGATGAGCAAAGAGAGCTTTCAAGGCATTCTCAAAATATTTGAGATGGAAAAGCATTGTTAGAATTATATTAATACTGCTAGAAATTTTAAGAAGAAAGTGAGAGTGTGATAGAAAAAAATGCATATAACTGTGAAAAGGGTAATGATTACTCTAAAGAACAAAGAAGCGATGATTTGTTGATGCAAAAAATTGAATGAACATAATCACAATGCTCATAGTGGTAATTGCAATATTAAGTATTATTACATAGACAAAGTCCATTTTGGGTAGTGTCATATCCAACCTTAATCAATAACATACATGTTAGAAATTTTCACTTAGACTGATAGATTTTTGTATCCCAACGAGAAGCATTAACAAACTCATGTATGAAACAAAGCAAAACTATTCATTATGGTGGAGTGCGAGAGATGAACACACTAAATATGGACAATAAATGACATACCAATTATTGAATTGACAAGGATCTCCAATTTCATTATGGATATTTTTAGAGTGAATTATCATTATGATGGAGTTTCTGGAGATTACATTGTGTTTGTTTCAAAACATCCAACATAGTGTAATCTTTAGACACTCTATCATGATGATGATCGATAATGCTAACACATTAATTGAAGTGAGAATTTGAGACGACAAAGTGTTTTAAGCTTTCATTAAGTAATGTTTTAAAAAATAAATATGGAAATACAATGGTAGTAGTATGCAGCATGAGTTATGTGATGGTAAATCCTTAAAAAAATAGATGATAGCCAATGAGAATTGAGAGGTAAAAATCTAAAGGTAAGTTTTGTATTCTCTCACTAAGGTTCAAAAATCAATGAGACAATGTATCTTAATTAAAAATGTAAGCCCTGCATCTTATTTTGGGAAAAATGGATTGATGAAGTTCTAGAGTATCATGGTTCTACTCCTTTTTTTTGATGATTAGTTGGTCTCTTGTTATTTCTATGTGGAATTTAGCTAGTTTTTCAGTTTTCTTTGGGGCCTTTTTGTCAGGTGGATGTGTCCCTTTGGGACCTTTTTGTGATGTGTACAAAGATGATCCCATTCGATCCTAAACGAGCACACTCCATAAGTAAGTAACAAAAGAGCTATCTCTGTACACGAAGGTGCCCTTAAGTAACCATACAAAATAAAGACAATAACAGATCCTAAAAAAAACAAAGAACCCACTAGGTACAGCGGGGAGAAAATGTAAAAAATACCAAAATAACCCTAAAACCCTAACGCATATTGAATTGTGAAAATTTGAATTTTCCACACTTCACAAGAACGCGAAAGCAGAGCTTCTCTGGATTTCGATTCTCAGTCGGAACCGGGACAGGCGCCCATGATAGCGAAATGAACTGTAGAAAGCAGGGGATTTGCGAATTTCTCTTCACTGGTTGCGGATGAAATGGGATCGAATTTGGCTTAACGAGCATGGCCAACATGCTATCGTCAGAATCGATTTTTTTGGGACAAATGAGTACCGGAGAAATTTGTTTTCATAGTAGCAGAGACGCCCTGACTTCTCGTCATATTGCCTTCGAGGAATCTGTTCCAAGGTTTAGCAGGGCCGATTACTTTACAGAGCCATGTGTTGCAGATTTAATTGCAAGAGAGAGTCTACAGGCAGGATATTGTAGTAGAGTGCGCAATTTCATAGTTGGAAGAGTAGGATATGGGCATGTTAGGTTTTTTGGGGAAACAGATGTCAGATGGCTGGAATTAGAAAAGATTGTTGAGTTTAATAATTGCGAAATAAGGGTTTACAGGGATGAAAACAACAAGCCTACTATAGGCAAGGGCCTTAACAAGCCTGCAGAGGTTACTCTTATCATTGAAGAAGCCGGTCTTCTGCAGGGTGAACAGTTGGATGAGTACAGAGAAAGATTGAAGAGAACGAATGAACGACAAGGTGCTCAGTTTATTTCATTCGATCCTTGGAACTGTGAATGGAAGTTCGTGGTTCAGCATTTTAGCAGGTATGGGCTGGACGACGAAGACGAAGATGAAGAAGAAGAAAACGATAGGGAGCCTTCTGTTGATATTCTCATGCTGGAACAGCCCAGACCTTCGGAAGGGGTCGAGGAACAGATCGCGGCGGCAGAGACTCAAGAAGAAAATGGTGAGGATCAAATGGCGTTGGATGAAATTCAAGCTGCCTCGCATCAAAGCGTGCTCTCTCATTCTCTTCCGGAGCATCTGGGGCTTGATCCCGTAAAAATGCAGCAGATGAGAATGCTGTTTTTTCCCACAGACGAAGAAGAAGAAGAAGCCGATGACATCGCAATGCCGGGAATCAGAGATAGGGCGTCTCGGGGTTTTAGGAACGTTATGCAGACGACCCCAGCTAAAGAAGCTCCTCGCCAAAGTGGGTCGCATGGAACTGCCCAAAGAGGAGTTTCTGCCAAGCACAAGGCAAGCCCACACAGGACATGGCAACAGTCTCCTTATTCAGGTACGCAATGTTTACTTGAATACAATAGAGATTCTTCGCCCCTCATTCTTATGACACAGCAAAGTAGGGGGGAATTGGCCCCATCTAAAAGGACAAAAATAGCGGGTTTCAGGCTTGATGTCAAGACGGAAACTCCCATAGCTGCGCATTCTGGCAATGTCGTTGATGCTGCATTATTTATGGGAAGATCCTTCGGGGTTGGGTGGGGACCTAATGGGATGCTCGTGCACAGTGGTATGTCTGTTGGGCGGACTGCCGCTGTCAATGGTTTGTCATCCTTAATAAACATTCAGAAAGTTGCCCTCGACAGGACGGTGAGAGATGAGCAGGGCGAGGTGAATGATGACCTTATTGATTTACAATTTGTTTCACCACTCAAGCATCATATATCGTTGAGTAGAGTTCTTGCTGACTCGGAAAATAGTCCACATAATTTGAAACTGAGGGAAGTTGTCTGCAGCCGCTCCGAGCTTCCGGACGTTTGTCAAGGCTACGGAGAGCTTATCGAGAAGCAACTCATTGTTCCAGGGCTGTCGAGATCGAAACACGTCATATTGATGCACCAAGTCATGGTTTGGCACCTCTTGAGTGTTCTTTTTTTACAAAGAGATGCAAAATTATCTATTCCCACAGAAAATGACGAAGAGCTTGATGGCATGACAGACGTGAAGGAGGGCTCTACAAAAATTGATCCTGAAGCGGAGCCTTTGATTCGCAGGGCAGAGTTTAGTGGTTGGCTGCAGGAGAGCGTTGATCACCGTGTACAGGAAGAAGTGAGGTATTTAAAGGAAGGGAGTGACTTGAAACATATATTTTCACTTTTGACTGGGAGACAGCTGGATGAAGCTGTCCAACTGGCTGCTTATAGAGGGGATGTGAGAATGGCTTGTCTGATCAGTCAAGCTGGTGGATCAATGATTAACAGAATAGATATGGCGGCACAACTGGAAGCATGGAGCACTGAAGGGTTGGATTACAGTTTCATAGAGGAGGACAGGTTGAAGCTGTATAAGTTACTTGGAGGAGATATCCAAGGTGCACTTACAGGTATGGAAGTAGATTGGAAACGTTATTTAGGTCTGTTGATGTGGTATCATTTAGCACCAGATACTGCTCTTCCAACCGTTATCAGTATTTTTCAACAACTTGTTGACCAAGGAATAGCTCCACCTCCAGTTCCCATCTACATTGATGAAGGACCTCTAGAAGAGGCATCGAATTTGAATGTGGAAGGCCGTTATGATCTGACTTATTATCTCATGCTATTGCATGCTAGTGATGGGAAGAATCATGTGAATCTGAGTAAGATGTTCACCTCTTTTTCATCTACTTATGATGCCCTTGATTATCATATGACTTGGCACCAACAGTCCCTTCTGCAAGCAATTGGTTTACTGGATTCAAAAGAGCTGCATGTATTGTACATGAGCTTTGTGTCACAACTGCTTTGTGTGGGAGAGTGTCATTGGGCCATCTATGTTGTTCTTCACATGCCACCTACTCCAGATTATCCAATGCTTCACGAGAAAGTTATCAAAGAAATTTTATGCCAGTATTGTGAGACATGGAGTTCAGTTGAAACACAAAAGCAATTTATTGAAGAATTGGGCATACCGTCTGAGTGGATGCATGAGGCTTTGGTAATTCTTTCTGTTTTATGATTTTTTTTTCTCATATTGTTTAGTCTATAATTCAAAGAGAGATAATCAAGAACAACACAACAGCATTGGCTAAATGTACTTGGAACCAAAAATGGATAATTGTGCTACCCTTGGAAAGTGGAGGTTGTATTGCTTATGCTGTTTTTTCAATTCTCTATTCTTTGTCTTTTTCTTCTAGTGGTAGTGGTGATATCAATGGCCGTAAATGTATAGTGGAAATATGGTAGGCTTTATGTCTCTCTCTCCTCTTAACTGCAGGCTATTCACTGCCAATATTATGGGAACTTGACGAGAGCCCTGGAGCACCTTCTCAAGAGTTTACAGTGGCAAAGGGCTCACTCTCTTTTCATGACCTCAGTTGCATCTTCTCTGTTTCATTCATGTGAGCATCCTATGCTCTTGGTCTTTTATTGCTTTGAAATTTGTTGTTTGTATTGTATGGAAAGAGACAGTATGGAACAATATAATTTGACCAGACCAAATCTCTGCTATTTAACAGTGTGCACGTTTTTCTTCCTTTTTGTTTGTTGCTGCATAGAAAAATTCTTGTGAACCACAGTTTTTTGGGGTCAGTCTCTCAGATTTTTTACACTAGCTTTAGTCCCAAATTATTTAATGTCTGTGTAGCACGGGAACTATTCCCAGCTTTTAGGAAACTCGTTCCTGAAGTTCTGACATTCTAGGGAACTTGGGAACTTGTAGGAAACTTTCCAAATCCAGCGGGAACCGTTCCGGATGATTGGGAACTTATTGGGAACTTTTACCCGCTAAAATTGAGAACTCGGGGACTTTTTCTTGTGAGTTTCCTTCACCGGAGCTTCCATGCATTCATGATCGCCACTTGGATTCTTAACGAATTTCCTATTTCCTTGTGAATTTTTTCTCTATAAAACGAAGTTGTAGTAAAAGTCTATTTCGTGCTACCTTGTCAAGTTGGTGCACTGATCTTTGTCCACTGCCCGTGCTAAAGTATTCACTTGTCCCTATGTTGAATTGCAATTACCGCTAATCAATAATAAATGTAAATGTATTTTGATTTTTTATATATTAAATAAAAGAAAGTAAATTTATATATTTTACTATTTACTTTATGAATAAAAAACATTAATTAATTGGAAATAGTTTTAAATTTTACTTTAAAACTAAATTCATATATTGCATTTAAATAAAATTATCTTGATTTTTATTTTATAATAGTTTAAATTTGATTATTTATGCACCTTTGCAAATATGCTAGCATAAAATGTTTTGTAAACATATAATATTCTAATACATTTTAATCATAGTTGACACAAAACTGAAAACTTACTCTCTACATATAGCCACAAATATAGGGACTATAACTTCTAAAAGTCCCCACGTTAGAAATAGTTTACCTCATGGATGGTAATCTTGATTTTATTGCCATTTCCATCTGCTAAGAGGTTCTAGTTACAACTGTAATGTAAGGGATAAGCTAAGTCATCTGGTTTGTGTTAATGTTTTTTTCTTCTCTATGTTTCTTCTCTTCTTATGTTTTTTTAATTATTTATTTTTTATATTTTTTAATATATATTATTTCCGTTCCCAACCTGCTGTTTCCTGCAAATTTGGGGAAACTTCTAGGCGTATCCGATACTCGTACCCACGTTCCCTACGTTCCGGAAACTTATGCAACATAGTTTAATGTTCAATACTCTTTGAGTTTGAGGTAGGAGATGATTTTCATGAGTAGTAAGGTTATCAGAGAATTGATTCTAACAAACTATAACTTTTCATAGTGATTGGATCAATTCTTCCAAGAATCCTAGGACAGGTTCAGTATATTTGATTCAGGTGATGCTATAGAATCATTTTATTATGCTAGTGTAAATTTCTCTGGGTAAAATCAAAATGCCATAAATTTAGAAACATGCTGCCTTCTCTAAATACATCATGAGGTTCAGGGATCTAGTCAATCTTTATTTCTTAACAGGGTTCAAAATTTCAAATTCAGCCTTTGTGGTTTTAGCTATTATGTTCTTCCCAACAGAGTCCAAATTCAGTAAGATATTTGATTTACAGCCAACCTGTTCAGTGCAAAGAGGTCCCACAAATCAAAACTGGAAACATCCACTTTCTCATTTTCCATATGCAAATTATATGCCAATTTATCCATCCCTGAAAAACTTCCCAGAATCTGTCATTTGCTGGTTGAAATCAGAAAAGGGAAGCAGCCAAATATGTTACTCTTGAATGTCAGTCATAACGTGGGATTTTCACCATATTTATATATCTTAATGGTGTGCTTAGTTGATGCTAGTATGTTATTATGATACATTTACATTCTTTCCCAAAATGACCTCTGTTGTGCGCACCGCACCCCCAATCTGGCATACCAGCTACATCTTTGCAAAAAGATGCAGAAAACATCTGTTGATGTCTTTTGAAATCTTTACTCACTCTCCTCTCAAGACAGTGCTCTTGCCATGTCTCAAGAATATGACCATGTAGTTGGGCAAGTGAAAGACTTCGGTGCTCAATCTTTTTATCTTTGAGTGCCTGCTCAACAACGTCAGGCACATGACCTGGGTAGCTTCTTAAATAATGTTTTAAATAGGCAAGGTTACCTGATTTACCAGAGGATATCAATAACTTTTGCATATAGCAAAAATATTCTTCAGCTTTACTTAGATCACACAGTCTGGCAGACATGAATAGTGATGCCAGGTGATCATAATCTTCACCTTCTTCTGGTCCATAAAATTCTCTGCCTAATGCAGCTAAGATCTGTTCATCGGCGTCATTTGCAGATAACATTTCATTCCTTGCTTCCTGTGGAAGCCATCTCCACCACTCATAGGCTAATCCAGATAAGCCTGCAATGAGTTGGGTTCCTAACATTTGGCCTGTAACATTATGATCTTGCTGTTTTTTATATAAAGTCCAGTGTGACAATAACTGAATAGCATTCTTGACATCTTCCCTGGACTGACACTGGATATTGGGCACAGGTTGCTCAGGCATTTGTGTAATCAGATTATTCATTGAATTTATTCCAAAGTTGAAAACTTTGGGAGGAGACATTGTAACTGGATTGGCATCTGGCATATGAGTATCATACTATTCTTGGGGAGGAGCTTCTATTCTCCTTCTGTTAGAAGATTCTACTTCTAACGCATTCAAATCAACAATATATTTTGGATCTAAGACAGGCTTGAATTTTTTGAATTCTTGGATCCATTCTTCAACATTTTGCTTGATTGCATCACTAACACCGAAATCCCATTCCGGTTTCTCATCTTCAGGTATAACATTGAATTGACCTAAAGATTTACTCTTTGCATGACCTTTTGTAGCTAGTCTTAATACATGATCAGGAACATAATAATTCTTTCTTTTTAGTTCTTCTGTTTTAGAACTAATATCATTTAAGACAGCTAATCTTCTTTCTAACTTTAGAGAGGCTTCTTCAATTGCTCTCTGGATCTGAGTAGTATCATGCAACAGATGGTCAAGCAATTCTAATTTTGTTTGGACTTTGTTGATTTGCTCTTTTTGTTCTCCACATTGATGTTTTAAAAACAGAATATCTCTCGCCATATCATCAATGTTTCTTGCAGTATAAGCTTCCTGCAAGTTTCCCCAATTTGCCAATTTAATTTCATCAGACATAGTCTGATCAGCAGCAGATGATTTACTGGGTAGGAATTCTCTTTTTGTCAAGCCATCTTGTGCATATTGCCTGAAACCAGCTTTGGGCAAATTTCTACCAGGAACAAAGGATTTTTGGCCATTGTTATTCACTTCGAGATCTTGTTTTTCTTGAGGTAAAGAGAACATTCCTGATGATGGATACGCATGCTGCTTTTGCTTGTGTTGCAATTTTTGTTTAATTTTTTGACATGCCTGATAGGCGGCATGCTGACCTCTATGTTCAAACTCGGAAAGACTGGAAAAGGAAGTATTTCCAGAAGATACAGATGCAGGGTTCTCAGCTTGGGACTCTTTGCTCAGTTGATCTGACATTGCTTGTAGCTTTGCATTATTGTATGAAGAAATAGAAGCAGATTTAATGAGAGGAGGACCAAAACGCTTAATAGGCTCTTCTTGGGCAGATCTAAAAGAGCTGGAGGCTTCGTCAAATATCAATGGTTGAGGGTTAAAAGAAGCGGCTACTCTTTCTTTGTTTCGTAACTCATTGTATTTCAATTCCCAAGAGGTAGGATAATTGATACATGTCCAATTGAATGTGATAGGAGTAGCATTTTTTGATTTTGAATTGGGCTGCTCCACCACACTGCAGTCTGCAGAACTTTGATGGACATGAGTTCGCAGTTGAGGCAGGGTATCATTACCAAATCTAACACAAACTCCTCCTTTTAACTGGATAATCCGAGATCCAGTTTCCATATCAAAACCACGAGGAAGGATATAAGCCTTGAGAAGATTATAGATATGAGGGTCTTTAAGGCTAACTAAGAATTTATGATAGACTGTTCCAAAAGCTGGACCATCATGTAAAGGGGCAGTAAAACCACCTATTACTGCATTAGAAAACTTTTTATGTCTGGTATCTACTATACAACATAGTGAAGAGACAGCTAAACGAGGGCGTACCAAAGGAACAAGGCCAAGTTTAATGGCTCCAAAATGGGCATAGTTATAACCTTTAGCTCTAGCCCAATCAATTTGACTTTTATCTAAAAGATTGATGTGAACGGGTTCTTGCTTATCGGTAAAAGCAACATCAATACTAGACACTCTAATGTGTGTGGCAGCAGTTATATTCCACCAAGGTAGTCTGTACACTTCTTTCGGAAGGATCTGTGGCAATTGCCAATTCTCAGAAGGATTTTGATCATTAATGGAGATATATGAAGAAGATGGGTCTGATGAAGAAGGTTCAAAGGAAGATTGTCTGCGCTCTGCTAAACATACTTCAGTATCATTAGATGAATCACACTCTATGTGTGTCAGCTCAACAGTATCCATTGTTGGGTCCATTTTTAATTAAAGGGTAAGTGCTGACTCTATCTAGTCTCCGGCAACTTGTAGACTTACTCCCCTATCCCTTCGGGCCTTATTGCTACTGACTTCGGACGACTCTTATACCCTTAAATGCCCAACAATCGCTCAACGGCCATTTCCACCGCCTACAGAATACTATTGTAGAGTTGTAGATTCAAATAAATAAATATTGAGACATGATGTTACAGCAGATTTAACAGAGATTCATACATTCCATACATTCATCAGAATTAAGTGCAAGAATTACCAGATTAAAACTTGTTCTGGCTCTGATACCTTCCGTAAGACATGTAGAGTCATACTTTGAAAATTTGCTCATGAACCCAAAGAGCACTCATATCACCCTTAGGCTTTAGCTGATAAAAACATGATAAGTTTTAAACTTGCCAAGACGATGAGTCCTTTTAGGATCTAAAAAAGCACGTAAATCACCTTAGAGATCTGAGAGATGCATGATAAATTGTTAACTTGCTGAGACTGTATATATAATAGTTTGTAGAACTTTATTGTGCCTTTCAATTCATCAGTAATAGTTCTTATGATAAGCCATGATTTTTTAATACAAGGCATACTGTGTCTTTTTGAGATGTAAATAGTAAATACTATTGTATGTTTTATGATGGTTATAACATCTTTTATTACAGATCTGTTAGCCAGTTCGTTATTCGGAAGCAGGAAGAGATACTTCGCCGCTATTGCTGGAATCATTTGCTAGATGAGTGTCCACTACAAAGTCTGAATATCACCTGAAACTTTTTGTTACATTCATGATACTTGGCATCATAATCAATCTAACTATTGCATGCTCGTCGTGACATAAGCCCATCTGATAAAATACTGGAAAACCTCCTTTGAACTTGTCAGTGCCTCTCTATTCTCTTGCACTACGAAACCCCATTAGCTTTGTTCTTGCACAATTTGCTACCAATATCATGTCTCCAACACAACCTATCCTTCCTCCCCAATTCTCTCTACCACAGTGTAGGATCGCTACATTGGGCAGTGTATGTGATGTAGGCTCATGCATCAACCTAGACACATTGTTAGTGGTGCAAACCTACTCAAGGATGAGATTATGAATGCTTTGAATGTGGTATTTGGGGACATGCTTCTGTGAATTCTTCATTTGAGTGTCTGGCTGAAACATGTGTGTCTTTTGTGGGCTTGGTTATCATGATTCCTTCCCTTGCACGAAATCCAAGAATATGCTCTGTATCGACGTGGTGCCCCTTACATCTACCATTGCTCAGCCAGAAAATTTACTTGAAGCACATGTTTGCGTGGAAAACAAGATTAATGAAGATTTTGAAGCTTTAATAGGGCTTTCGGAAACTCAAGATTCTAATTTTGCATTCTAAGTAGGATGTGGATAGAAGATTGTGTGCCCACTAATATTGATTTTGAGAACAGTCATGCTAGACTATTGAAGTTGATTCATAAAGTAGCTGAAGAACTGACAAGACACCAGCTTCTTGAACCTTGGCGATTTGTTCTTCCACTTTGATGGCATCTTGAGTTTCACTGACATCAAAAGCAATTATCACTTCTGTGCTCTACTCCTTAATTAACAAAATGAAGACCATGAGTTACATATCGTTGTTGTCCATTGCATTGTGGCAGTCAAGCTAACTTTGCACCCCAAAGATCAACAGGCATCTCAGTGTCTCATGTGCATCCTTTACGCCAATACCCCTGCACATATTCGAAGCATTGTTGTCAGCGCATGCATTGAGTTCTCTACCAGTAGGAAAGTTGCCATATCAGCATTGTTCACTTCATGTATAAGTTTTAACATTTGTGAAACTGCAACAGATCCACTCACACATCGTATAAAGACACACTACTGTAAAAAATGACTACTGCAAAAATATAGGGCCACTGTAAAACCATCACAGACATCACAAAGCTCATAACATAACAAAAACGAAGGCAAAGGTACACTTACAACCAATGAATTCTGTAGATATTTTACATGTAGATTCCCTTGTTATGCAGTGCAGTCCCTGCCCTCATTTCTCAAAGCAACTAAATTTTTATTTAAAAGTACATTCCCTTTGAAAATATCGTGAGAATAGTCTCATTTTGGTTGAGGAACATAGTCAAAATTAGGTCCAGAAGAAGGCTGTCACTTCTATGTTCTCTGGAGTGCATGATAGAAAAATGCATAATTTTACTCCAGTCAGCTTCTAAGGAAGATTGTGTTTCTTTGGAGGAGGCTGAGTTGCTCCCTGGACCAAAGGCACTTGCTACACAAGGTGACTGAGTTCATGGGAACTGAAATATGTGTTAGATGAGTAATTTCTACTTTTATTTGCACTGGCAAGGAATAAACACAAGAATATTGTGTAATAACAAAAATAGGCATCCAATTTAGGTATTTATACTGGTGGAAGGGTAACCTAAATTATCCAGCAAAGGAAGGTGGACACGTTATCATCTCAGGTGAATCTCAACCAACATCCAAGGTGAAGAAACTTCAAAGTGTCATGAATTGAGAAGAAACAAGGAATACTTCAATTTAGCTCTTCCTAGGTTTTTGGCTGTATTTTGTTCATCAATATGCATACATGGTTGAAAGTACACAATTATTAGAACATTTTCTTGAATGTTTGTTGAAGTCATGGCTTAAGGAATTTAACCAGAGATGTTCAGTTTTTTTTTTAAGCAGAAACGGTTGCTTTATATTTATCAGAAAAAAAGTTGTGGCAGTGCCGGACAATTTTTGTACATCATACTGTTTCATAATAGCAGTCTAACATAGTTCCTTACAAAATATAGAATTCCTGGCTCACACCAGTCAGAGCATACCAAACTTCTGTTTTTGATGTCTATTTTAATAAAATAAACTCCACAGTAATGACCAACAAAAATGACACTTAAAATTTATAACAAATTTAAAAAAATATAGGGTCTGGCCTCTACAGGCCTGTTGCTTTGTATTCATCATCCAAGGGGAGATTCTTCAGAGCTTCCATACTTTGCTTCAGAATCTTCAACCTCCAATTCTGTAGCCTGCAGGGTTTCCCTTGTTGAATCACCTGGTTCTACAAATGGATCAATTTGCATTATGTCTTCGTTTTCTGGTGGTTCCTCCTGATACTGGGCCTGCTCTTCAAACTGCAAGTCCCGATCATGCTTGACCCTTTGATTCCTAAGGAATTCAATTTCCATTTCTGCTTTGATAAGCCTGACTGTCAACTTGGTGAGCTGGGCACTTATCACTTCCAATTGATTCTGAGTGATCGACGGATTACGAGCAACAATGCCTTTCAGAGTATTATCCTTATCCACCATCTTGCTAATGGCTTGCAGAATAAGAGCAAGATTTTCCGCGCTCTGATTCTCCACACCTCTCCCTCTAATTTCGTTTGACTCTGGTCACTGGTGCATTTGCCATGTGGAAACAATTCTGATTTCCCCTTCTATAGTGAATTCTGGAGGAAAATTTGATATGTCGAATCAAGCTGCTAACAATTGTCCAAACTTTTACTATATGCCCCTAGTTATCTCCAGACCCTGCTTGCCCCACTGAAAGTCGACAGTTAAGAATTACACAGCTTCCCTGTGCTGGAACTAAGAAATAACCCCTCGTCACCCAGAACCAAATGACTACAACTCTAAACACAAACCCAGAGTGACGACTGTCGACTTTGTTTTTCCACTTTGGTTTTCCACCATAGCAACAGGGAGAATTGCCACTGAAACAGAGCTTCTATTCCGACATTGCCAATTCAGACTCCAACCAGTTACATATATAATGGGCGTTGAACTATGCACACAATTGAATCCAGACAGAACTACAGACCACATTGATAATCTATGATGAAATTCAGAGGTGTCCAGACTCCAAACCTAAGGCAGTGTAATCTGAATGCTAAATTCTAGGAGATTTACTATTTGGTCTGTTCAAATAGCATTTAGCTTCACAAAAGAAAGGATTGAATATAAACGCCCAGTTAATGTTCAACTTGTCATCAGGAAATCTTACCAATTTTATCGACCACCTATTCAAACTGTGATTCTTATGGCTGTCCTCACCATTCCAGCAAACCACAGGGGCAAGAAATAATCGATGGACTCTTCTCTGGCATGTAGATTGAAGCCACCTTCCACAGTCTACCAAATCAACAATAACCAACCTCAATTCTGTATATGTTAGAACTTTCCAGAAATTTGCTCGTTTACAATTACCATCTCCCTCCATTCTGACCGGATAAATGGTGATGTTTCTCATTATTACCATGCAATGATTCAGGACCAGAGTACACAGGGGAGCCATTAAATCAGATCTGTTCTCACGAGACTGACCTTGCTCCAACTAATTCATAATTGAAGTCGTTAAAACTTCAGATCTGGAATGTTGGATTGAATCCGCTTGCATGCACGAAATCTGCCACCTGTAGGTACTAGAACTCCTTCCAAAAATTGGTTTAATATACATTTGATTAACAACAATTGCCAGTAATGAAGTGTGAATCCTTCTATCCATGATAATGATGTTAGGGAATGCCATGATATTTAGTTTCTCCACCATGAGTTTTTAATATACCTTGTTCTAGATTACAGGCCAGGTTTGCCTGTTTATCAGCTTGGGTGTTCAATTCTCTTAGTACATGAAAAGGATACAAACTTTCAATGGTGGAGTTTTGGATGCCAAATGTCGAATCATTATCAACGAGTCCCCAACGACAACAATGTTTTTGATATTCCGTTGTGAGGTTTGAAAAAGACCTTGCCATAGTGCCAAAGCCTCCGCTTGGTTATTAGACGCCACTCCCAATTCCCAAGAGTAGGTTCTATTTTATTGTCCTCCAGGGTCAAAGAGCACCCCCCCCGCCCCCTGCACCTGCCAACCCTGAGAGATGTTCAGTTCAGTTTATAACTCTAACCATCAAAGTGTAAAACTGGCTCTGAAGATATTAAAACCAATTACAATTACATTTTCAATAGCTATTACAACATGGACTCAGGTAAGGGGAAATTACAAATGGATAAGACAACTTAATTGTGTAGTAAGGCTCTTTGCTGGTTTAGAGAATTGTTTTTTGGTCACTCAACAGGAATACTTACAAGATGCTGTACATATTTGGATATGTTATTATTTACTCATTGTTTTGGCATTTATGTTTAGGCTTCCTTTGTGTTTTTGGGACTGCATTTTTGGATTGATATTTGTTCTTTACACAGCTCAACACTCAGAAGTCTGGAGGCTTGCTATTATCATGGAAGAGCACAAGTCAGAGATTGCTGATTGGGATTTAGGTGCTGGCATCTATATCGACTTTTATACTTTACGCAATGTGTTCCAAGATAATCAGTTGACGGAAGAACTGGTAGGTCTAGGATATCAGGTTGTTTATAATTATCTACCATGTTACTTTGTGTTAATTACTTAGGTTGTCAATCATTTGCTTTTTTAGTTCACTAAAGGCCTGATATTATGTGAAAGCAAATTATATATTATTGTTATAATTTAGGGATATATATCTTCACAATTAAAAACGCCACTATAATTCCAGAGACAGAAAATAAATATGGAATTCCTTTGTACAAAACCAAATTTATAGAGCATTTTCTTGATTGTCGTGTTTGTTTTTCTGTTAGCAACACCTCTGGTATGAAACTCGAGAATAAAACTTGGAGTAGTGCATTTGCTGCATTATTTAGTAGAGATGTGTATTTATCGGGTTATTTTGTAGAGATATGCATTAATCAGGTTATTTAGTAGATATATGCATTTATTGTATTATTTAGTAGAAATTCTAATACGCCTCTCATTTTCAGTCAGTAAGCTGTAAAAATTAATTAGCAACACTTTATCTATTTTGTCAATAGTGTTTGGCTATCATTTAATATGTAAGTATCGTCAGGAGGAAGACAAATTGTCAACATAAGCTCTATAAGTGTGGTGTTGCCTTGGGACTCAGTAAATTTTAATTTAATTAAAAGTCCCATCTCATAGCATTGTCCTTCATTTCTTTTGATTTTTAATGTTTTCAATGTTTCTAGAGACCAAAGCTAAATTGCTAGAATGAGAATAAATATCGATAAGATAATATAATGTTATTAATGTCCACAAAAACCAAGCATTTCAATGTATCATGTTTTTTAAGGTGAAGCATATTTTTCGTCTATAGTGTATTTTCTTTGCAAGTGGTAGAGCTTAGGCTATAATATATGTTAGAATTGATGAGGTAGAGGACCTACAATGAATACTTCAACAAACCCTAATCCAATAAACAAGCTGAAAATAACAATACCACCGAAGACTTCAAAAGAGTGCAACACAAATAGATCAAATTGATGTAGGTGCCCTTAGGCAAATAATGATTTAACACACTTGAAGTTGAATGTGATGATTGTACAAATGATGGATGTGGTGTATTTTATACCACTCCACTCAGGTTAAGGCGCTGGCCCCAAGGAGGAGGATAAGTTGACCTTACCTTTAATTACAATTAAATAAATAAAGTGTAATAATGGTGTAATTTCTCACTACTATTGAAAGGTTGACTTGCTAAGAGCCTTAACCACCCACAAACTGGGTTGGCATGTAGCCATAAGTGAAGATTAGCCAAAATATCTCAATACCCCCTTGAAGCTTAACAAGGGGCCACAAACACAACATTACATCCACAGATTATCAAAAAATATCTCCATACCACCACCCCATAAAGTTGAGCCGGGGTCATAAAAAAGTTAAAAACCATACCACTCACGAAGGAATCCTTCACGATTAATAGTGTGATTGTTTGTGCCAAGAAGGGTCTTTGGTGGTGCAAACTCATATCTTTTAGGCAATGTTACAAAAACCAGACCGGTTTAGGCAAAACCGGCAGGTTAGATCAGTTCCGGTACCTTTCCGGTCCAAACTGCCCTAATGAACCTTTTTGGCCGGTTCCGTACGGAACGGGCCGGTTCAGTCACCGAACTGGTCAAAACCAGTCGGTTCCGTACGGAACCGGTTTTCCGAAAGAAACCAGCTAGTCCGTACAACAGCCGTACGACGTCATACGACCAACCAAAAACTATTTTTTTAAAATTTTTTTTTGAAAAAAGGGAAGTGGGTCTCAGGGGGATGAACCGAGACTACCCTAAACACTCCCACAAAGCTATAAAAAGACCCCCGCCCCCTCTCTTTCACTCACACTATTCATTGGAGTCTTTCCAAGTTTCCAATATTCGAATTCTGAGTTTGTGCTTGGGGTTCTTGACTCTTCGATTCTTTGAGTGTTGATTGTTGAGGGTCTTTGAGTTGGTTGTTAGGCTGATTTGAAGGGAGGATTGAAGGAGTATTTTACGGAGTGTATGGGTTGATTTGTTTTGGAGACAATTGCAGCAGAATTGGAGCAGATTTGGAGTCCACTTAAGGCTGAATTTCTTCAGCAGATTTGGGTAGTCAAGTCAGGTGGCCCAAGTCCAGACTCCGCATATTGAGGATCAAGATGTAGATGATGGCTCAGAGTTTGAGTCGGAGGCCTCTGAGCCCGAGGATTCAAATGATTATAATGATTAGATTGTTTAGTCTTTGACTCTAGTCTTTTTTATAGGCCATTTAGAGCCTTTTTGATGATGTATTTTGATTCAGACATGTATTGCACTCAGTGCTAACTCCTATTTTGGTTCTATGCACTCTTATTTGCTATATAAATGAGATACTTTTCATATTTTGTGTATAATGGTTTGAATTCACATGGATATCTATATAAATATATATAATTTTTAAAAATTTTAATATTTTATGTATTTTTGGTGGACCAGTTTTATGATCCTTTTTTTCCGGTTTTGGTCCGGTTCCAGTTCACAGGGTCGGCCGGTTCGATCACCGGTTCGGTTTTTGTAACATTGCTTTTAGGTAAAGGAGATCTAGTTGCAACAAGGGCCTATGCTGGGGTGACTCCGACTACTAAGAAGGTTGAGCAAGAAAGTTAGTAGGGTCATTGCCTTCGTCATCAAACACCAACAACTTTGAGTAGAATATATCATCATTGAACTGAATATCACTACACTTCACATTTGGAGAGGGCCCATCATTAGGCAACACGTTTGAAGATATTCCATTACTGCACTACTTGTCATAATAGGGTTCACCACCAAATTGCTCATCGTTACAAGGTTCATCACTGGGTTGCATATCCTCGTTAATAGAGGGAAGGATGGAAGAGATCTCTGAAATAAAAGAGTATCTGGTTGAGCAAGTAGGCCTATAATTTCTCGATGATTGTCCAGAAGAAGAGGTTGAAAAGATGCCGATGGGTGCACCGAGACTCGATAAACATGTGGTAAGATCCACTACAACAAGCTGCATGTCATCAACAAGTAACTCTGTTGAAGAAAATGAGACATGTTTCGTGGAGACATGTTGATAATTATCACCAGAAAGAAGTGATGGAAGAGATCTTGACGACCAAGAGAAAGAGGTTCATCAAAGAGGCTCCCTCCCCAGCAGTGTAGATTTGGATACAAACGATATTATCTGACCATTTGATAAAGAAGTGCTAAAAGGAGGCATAAGTACAAGAGAGAGTAGACATAAAGGGTGTGTTGTAACTGAAAGAATAGTTTGCTGTAGCTACAATGACTCAATTCAATACAAAATTGGACCCAATAAGCTGAAAGAACGCTGCCACCAACTCATCTACTGGAGAAAACTATTATTGTCTTGCTCATTTAATGGAGGTGGGCAGGAAAACATATTCCTGTCATACGATGCACCTAATGGGAGAATGGTACTAGTGAATTGCTCATTTGATGGAGTACTGGAGGAAACACCTTGTATATGAGTGAAGAACGTAGCCCACTGGTTTACTCAATTGTTATAAAAGATTGTCATTGCCTTGCTAATCCATGGAGGCAGGGAAGACATATCTGTTTAATACTCCTCATCTACTGGGAGAGTGGTATTACTGAATCATTCATTTGAAGAGGTGTCAGAAGTGATCTTGGATAGGTATGATGAATGGTTTAATACTCCTTATCTACTGGGAGAGTGGCATTACTGAACCATCCATTTGAAGAGTTGTCAGAAGAGATCTTGGATAGGTATGATGAATGCAACCACCAATTGGCTCATCTGCTGGAAACAACTGTCGTTGACATGCTCATCCAATGGAGGACGAGAAGATATATCCTTTCCATATTGTGCATCTACCAGGAGAGTGGTACTTAGCAGTCCATCTGAAGAGGTGTCGGAAGAAATAACCTTTAATGGAAGGGGGATATGAGTACCCACCTCATATAATAAGATCAGCTGTAATTGAAGTGTGAGTGGGATGATCCAACTCTGTATTTTTGAAAGAGCTTGATTACGACCAAGCATGCTCAAATACAATAGGTTTGTTGTTTTATGGATACCCAATACAAGTGCACGTGAGAGCAAAGCTCAGAAGGAAGTTTGAATATAAAATGAGGGTGCATTTATAAATACCTAGCTAATCATGAAGAGTGGCCGTGGCCAATATGTAGAATATAGGTTGGCTGAAATGCAAGTGAGAGTTGGTGTGTGGATAACGACATGAAAAGATGGTAATCTGTAGTCAAAATAAAGAAGTGAGAGGGTTAGTGAGTACTGATTTCAACATAGGATCGGCCCTATGCATAACATCCTCCATGAAGATGGACATGAGTCTAGGAAGAGAAAACATTAGATATTACCTCCCCCTCGTAATGCTGAACACGAGATGTCTTAATATAGATCCTCCCCAAAACATCATTAGACCAATACTGACATGGTTCCACAACTGGGTCAAGGGGGTTAATGGCGGAGATCTGAAGTAAGGAGACACTAAAGTGTTCTGTATATAGGATGTCCCATAAGGACAAATATCTTAGTGTGAAGGACAGAGATCCACACTATAAGACTCATCCCCTGTACTAATTTGAGAATCATTTGTAAAATCATCAGTAAAGTAGAGTGGGAGAAATCCTACAAACATGTGAGTGGGGATTACGTCAAAGGAGGAGGTCAAAGGGGTACCGTTCACAAACAAATGGCCGCATGCTTGTTAGAATCACTGTGAATTGCTGCCAAAAGTTGAGCAGGTCTTGCATCACCAATTGCAATATCCAATATAAATAATCTTCTTTTCTATCCTGTATAGCCCGATTCACAAAGTACATTGCCATGTTTGTGTCAAGGAAACAATCCATCTGGTCAGTGAAAGAAAGTCTATATGAAGACGTTAAGAGAACCCACTAAAGGGGCCAAGAAAGGGTTTGAAATGTTACAATAGAAATGATCCAGAAACCTTAGTTTCATAGCTCACGAATGCCACTAGTCTTTAGTATCTTGGATTCATTGAATATTCTGGAAAATTCTGCCACCAAGATCATCTAGATCAAATATGAGAGGTGGACCCGCTAGAGGCTGTAAAATAGAAATTTTGAACCGTTGGGTTTGCAATGATAATGCCACCAGTAAAGATCTTCAGAAAACCCTCAAAATAGGAAAAACCACATAATGCCAATGCTGTTCCAGAAAAAACAGTAGTGACTATTGGCTGAAACAGAGAGAAAGATAGGGTGTTGCCTTAGAAGAGCACTGACCTGCAAAAATAATCGCTCAATTTCACTGGAAAAAGCAGTGTTTTAATAACGGGTCCGGTTCGAACCGGAACCAGCCGGTTTGACCAGCCAAAGGAAATGGAACAATGAACTGGCGGTCAACTCGGACCGGGGGTCCGGTTTGGTAATGAACTGGCCCTAACTGGCCCGGTTCATTACCAAACTGGCCCTGACCGGCCCTAACAGGCCGGTTCCGTAATAACCCGGCCGGCCAGCTATTAGATTTTGCTTAAACTATGTGTGTGACTACAGAAGATTGATTTCGGTTTAATTTATGCTTTTCCTTTTTAAAAGATCGAATATGGAATCGTCTCTGTCAAAATGCCTTTCTGTGGGTTATACTAAGATATTATATATTTTTATAACTCAAATCATTATACAGAGTCTGAGTCCTTGTTAATATTTTTACCCATAATAGTTTCATGGGTCGTAGGTCGATCTTTGTGGTTTACACAGAGTATTAATAATTATACAAAATGCGCAGCACACAGAAATTAAATCCCTGTGGATTTAATGGACCGGACCTTTATAAATATGATAATGTGTACGGGAGTCATAGATCAATATAGATCTCTGTGGTTCACATATAATTTAATTATTTATACCATTTTGTAGTACATAGACTAAATCTCTGCCTATTTTTGTATAGTGCAGATTTTATTTAAGAAATCTCTCGGTGTTCAAACTCTCTGTGATTTGCTCTCTCATCGGGGAGTGTGCCCATTTTGGCGTGAATGCTATCTGAGTTAAATTGGAAGCATTGATAAATCCATCCTGAACTCTTTCCGATTAAATGGGTTGAATGATTGAATCATAGTTTCAAATATACATATTATGTGTCTAATGGTTTCAAATATAGCTTGGAATGTTAAATATAATTTTTATGATTAAAATTATAATTTTTTTTGTATTTTTTAATGGTCCGGTTCATTGAAATCAAACCGCTCCGGTTCATTACCAGTTCTGGTTCCGGTCCGAGTTGACCCCTGACTGGTTTGATTCCTGGTTCCGGTTTTTAAAACATTGGGAAAAAGCCAAAAATTACCAAGAGGAGGAGGGCGCTGATGGTGAAGAGGGTAAAAGACTCTAAAAAAATGGCTGCTGTTCTGAAACTGGGCCAAAACCCCTAGTTTCAAACCTGCACTGTTCTGAAGAATGCAGATTTGAGCAGAATAACGCTAAAAAGAGGAGAGTGCTGTTCTAAAAAGGGCACAAATTTGCAAGAAAATGTCCTTGACTCTTCTGAAAAGACCAAACTCTGCCAAAGTAGGAGGGCACTGGTGAAGAAAAAGCTCTAGAAATTTGCTGTTGTCCTAAAAATGTGCTGAAAACCCTAGTTTCAGCCTTGTAACAGCCCCCAAAACAACATAGGATGGAATGCAATGCTACTATTTTCTGTCTTAGCATATTAAATCTTAATGTGGTATCAGAGCTAACCTGAAGGAAGGCAATGTATGGCACTTACGACACTTGCTCCTCTTGCGACAATTTGAAGGTTAGGGTTTTATATAGCAAAAACCAGTCATCGTGGAACTTTCGCTATAAATCCATTTATGAGAAGGTTCAGAATCTGAAACCTTTACAGGTCGTAGGTAACATCTCCAGGTATCTTGTGTCCAAAGGGCACCCTCAGATTCGTTGTACTTTGTAAGTTATGATCAGTACAAGTTAGGGTTTCTGCCTCTTCCAGACCTCAGTCAAAATCCGGTGACCTTGGCAAAAAGGTCATAACTTGGGCTAGGAAGCCCCAAATGAAATTTCGTAAAAAGTGACAGGTAGTACACAGACTGTACTATCTCAGGAAACTTTTTCAGAGGCCGAAGGTGAACCAGTGACACGTGGCACGCCATACAAGTTCGCTCTCCTGTTTTATCCCATAAACAGGTCACGTTGCGACATTTGGCATAACTCTCTCTCAGAGAGTCCAATTGAGGTCAGATCTGTCAGGATGGAAAGATAACAGGGCAAGCTATCTCAGAAAAAGTTTTCAGAGGCCGAAGTTCAAACAGTGACACGTGGAACTCCGTACAAGTTCGCTCTCTTGTATTATCCCAAAACAGGTCACGTTGCGACATTTGGCATAACTCTCTCTCAGAGAATCCAATTGAGGTCAGACCTGTTGGGATGGAAAGATCACAGGTCAGGATACCACAGAAAAAGTTTTCAGACCCTGTGGAGCGAAAATTTCGGAGTTACAGCAGAAACAATCAGGTACATATTTTTGTCAAAACAGAATTATTTTTTGAGCACCTTCATTCATGGCTTCCGGAATTTAGGGTTTCGGAGAAAGTTAGAATTTTTGGAATCGGAATCCACGGCTGAATGCTACTCAAGAAAATCAAAATTTAGAGACCAAGATTGAATTTTTGGTTGGGTAGAAGACCGGGCTTGATCAAACCCCAGTTCGGGATTTTGATCGGAAAGATGGAAAATTAGGGCTTCAGCAAAAGTTGGAATTTTTGAAGTCTGTAACCACGGCTGGAAGCTCCTCAGAAAAATAAGAGTTTAGAGCCTTGGATCGAACCTTTTGATTGGACAGAAGGGTGGGCTTCATCAAACCCTAGTTCGGGTTCCTGTCCAGAAGATCCAGAAGTTTCGAAGGCAATTTTGAGGGGTCAAATTTTGGAGATTTCAAAATTGAAGTATGCTAGCAAGACACATCCTTCCATTCATTCAGAAGTGTGAAAGTCAAAGATTGAATTTTTAGGGTTTCTCTAGCAAACCCTAATCAAGCTCCAGATCAAGTTTCAGGGGGAGTTGAGGCTAAGGCCTTACATAAGAAGACTACAAGAAGTCTCGACAGGTATGACTTAAGGAGGTTCAGGTATGTCTTGAAATCTGATTCTTGATTAAGTTCATGATGTGTTTGTCTTCATATTATTTATTAGTACAATATTGATTAATGTTAGAATTGTCTTATCACCCTAGTAACAGTATGAATGCATGTGAATGATCGAAGACATTCATTGATTAGGGCTATATGATTGTACTAATGCATTATGGTGTTGTGTGAGGTTGATCTGCTAACAAGATACAGGTACATCACAAAAGACAAATAAAGTTCCATGACCATGACAACATGAAGACAAAGACTCATCCATAATATTTGTTCTACTTACGAGGTATGTATGACTTTGTTATATTATGCTTAACCTATGAGACATGCAGGTTCTAGCTTAGGATCTCTAAATCATTGAAGAGATTGTTTAGGTATGTTGTACATAACTAAGCAGGTATACTAATCCAGGTATGTTTTCTTATGTCAAGTTAGAATCTGACCTTGTGTTAGGATCCCTTATATAAGTATACTTGGTATGATTGGTTATGCTTATTCATAAAGTTAGTAATCAAGGGTTTATGCATATTATGTCTCTTGTCTTGATGATTTAATTAACCAGAAGAGTACTATGATCAAACAAGAATATGCATGAGTAAAAGAAGACTTCCTTGAAACCCTGAATACTAATGATCATGACTATACATATTCAAGATTATTTAAAATTAGAATGTTTTGAGAATATACTAATGAATGTATGTTTGTGTATGAGATCATGAGGATGACACTAGTGCACACTTGAGCATGCACAGTGGTACAGAATGAATAGAAGTTCAAAAGACATATAGAAGATCAAGCGGGAGGCAACCACACAAACATAAAAGATAAGTATTTGAGTTGTTATTTGAAATAGTAAATGAGATTGCTTGTATGCATATTTGTATTCCTAGAATATATCATGCTGAGTGTAAACATTCATAGAGCATTGAACAGTATACTACTAATATGCATATGATTGGTAAGTTGGACAAACATTCCATTGTTGCTTGTCTAGAATGAAACCTCTTTGCTGACATGTTGAGAGCTGTGCACACTCTCGATAGTATGTTCTGGTAGAGATGGAAGGCATCTAGATAGTCACTGTATGCATACAGGATATGAGAAAGTGTTGTGCCAAAGTATTGGTCAAAATAGTTGCATAACTATGTAAATGATATCTGTATGCATGATAGGTTATCATGTCAATATGATTTGATGATTATGAAGTATTACTAATCATGTACTTAATTTTGAATTGTAGGAAAGATCATGATGAATGATGAACACTGAACAAGCGATGGATGTTCAACAAAAGATTTACAAATCAAACACACTATAGAAGGCTTGTGGCTAGAAGATTCTCTTAGAAAGAGGAAGAGAATCATGATGAGATGTTTGCTCCAAGTGGCTAGATAAGACCATTCTCTTAATGGTGTAATTAAAGAAGAAGTGTGAATCAGGTTCTGTATGGGTTCCCAGGATCGATAATCAATTGATGAGCTTAATGATCACCATGGGTGATGTGGATCTCAACCTTTGCTACAAGGTTGAATATGGTTTCTCTACACAGATGTTGATTGGGCAGAAATTGTATCAGACAGGAAGAGCACATCGAGAGGATGTTACTGTCTGGGATCAGCCATGATCTCATGGTTTAGAAGGAAGCAATCTAGTGTGGCTCTCAGCACAAGCAGAATATATGGCTGCTTGCTCTGCTAGTTGTGAAGCGGTATGGCTTTAGAATGGACCCAACTGTGATCCTATGTGACAAACAGAGTTGTACCAAAATGGCAGAGAATCCAGTATTCCATGATAAGTCAAAGCACATAGAGATATGACATTTCTATATACAAGATATGGTGCAGAAAAGAATTAAAGTTCGAATTTGTAACAAGTTACTAATGTACTAACTAAATCCCTACCTCAAGTAAAGTTTTCCGAGACAAACTTAAAATAGTTCAGAAGGACCCTCCTCGAGAGGGGGAGCGATGTGATCACTTATGATGAGATTGCCCGCATCGACAGTGAGGTCGATGATGTGGATACCTATATTGGTGATGCCGACAGAGAGGTTGGTGGATGGTCCTTAGACAGGGTCTAAGGTGACAAGGGGATTGCATCATCCTTGAACACATGTTCTAAAAGAGAGCCGTAGACATATGTCTTCGAGAATGAAGTCCTTGGTGGACATGAGGGGATTGGATCATCCCTGGACTTCAGTCCTAAAGAGAGCCATAGACGTATGTCTTCGAGAATGAAGTCCTTGGTGGACATGAGGGGATTGGATCATCCCTGGACTTCAATCCTAAAGAGAGCCGTAGACGTATGTCTTCGAGAATGAAGTCCTTGGTGGACATGAGGGGATTGGATCATCCCTGGACTTCAGTCCTAAAGAGAGCTGTAGACGTATGTCTTCGAGAATGAAGTCCTTGGTGGACATGAGGGGATTGGATCATCCCTGGACTTCAGTCCTAAAGAGAGCCGTAGACGTATGTCTTCGAGAATGAAGTCCTTGGTGGACATGTGAGGATTGAATCATCCTTGGATTTCAGTCCTAAAGTGAGCCGTAGACTGGGTCTCCGATAATGAAGTCCTGAATGAACAGGTAGGGGATTGTATCTTCCTCGGACTTTGGTCCCAGAATTGATCCGTAGACTGATGTCTCCGAGAATTGAAGATAGGACTGCATCGTCTCTGGACCTCGGTTCAAAATGTACGTGAGGATTGCATCGTCCATGAACTGGGTTCAAAATGTACGTGAGGATTGCATCGTCCATGAACTGGGTTCAAAATGTACGTGAGGACTGCATCGTCCATGAACTAGGTTCAAAATGTACGTGAGGACTGCATCGTCCATGAACTGGGTTCAAAATGTACGTGAGAGGACTGCATCGTCCATGAACTGGGTTCAAAATGTACGTGATGGGATTGCATCGTCCCTAGACATGAGACTTGTCTTAAAAGGATAAGGATTGATCATCCTGGAACTTGATCTGGATTGTATCATCCATGGACCTATGTCCTAAAGAGAGTGGGATTGATCATCTTGTAATATGATCGTGTGTGTTGCAGGGTATGCTGCTATGTTTTGATGATAGATGTATTAGTGAGAATACATGCTTTTGATGATGGATGTATTAGTGAGAATACATGCTATTGATGATAGATGTATTAGTGAGAATACATTCTTTTGATGATAGATGTATTAGTGAGAATACATGCATTTGATGATAGATGTATTAAGTGAGAATACATGCTTTTGATGATAGATGTATTAGTGAGAATACATGCTTTTGATGATGGATGTATTAAGTGAGAATACATGCTTTTGATGATAGATGTATTGGTGTGGATACTAATACAGATGATCCAGATGCTGTAGATCGTGATGATCCAGATGCTGTAGATCGAGATGATCCAGATGCTGTAGATCGAGACGATCCAGATGCTGTAGATCGTGATGATCCAGATGCTGTAGATCGAGATGTTCCAGATGCTGTAGATCGTGATGATCTAGATGCTGTAGATCGAGATGATCCCGATGCTGATGATCGTATGATGACGATGTTGATGATCGTGAGGATCCAAATGTTGATGTTGTTGTAGTTGTTCGAGTGCTGCAGAAGATAAAGACTCAGTACCTAAGATGTTGATGTATTGAAGATGTTCCAGTAACTGCTTGAGTTACTGATGATGTTGAGAAAGCTTCCAATGATTTATAGATGTATCATATATGATGTTGATGACTCCTTGCTCGTGTAGATGCTGTTATAATATCCTTCTCGTTAAGGGGGAGTGTTGAGATATTGTAACTTCAAAGAATATTATATTTGTACTTTATTATTCCGGAGATGCTTCATTCCTCCGTGAAGATCTTATTGTATATCTGGAGATGTTTATTCCTCCGCCGGAATGTGGTAACTTGGGTTATTAGACTTCCCTAGTGGGGGTCGGCCCTATATGTGTTATGTGGGTCAAAGGGTTATTAGACCACCCTAGAGGGGTCGGCCCAGTTAGTTGTAGTGGGGTATTTAACCCAATGGTTAAATACGAGCCTACATGTCTTGTGTAAAAGAAAAGTCAGAGTAGTGTATAAATAGAGGAGGTGTATTCCTCATTTGACACACACTCACTCACTTGAGAGTAGTGCACTTATGGAGGAGAGGTCTACTATGGAGAAGGAGGAGCTTATGCTCAGGGTTACATCTTTGTATATTGCTGGTCATCTATATTGAGGAAGCTTTACTGGGTTTTCTACCCCATGAGGGTTTCCCATGATAAATTTGTGTCTCTTGTGTTTATGCTGTGCTTGTTGTTTCTTCAGTGATCCTGTATATGCTATTATTGTGAAATGGAATGCAATGCTGCTATTTTCTGTCTTAGCATATTAAATCTTAAAAGATTCCAGAGAGATGGCAATTAATACAAAACATAAATTTCACCTCTAAACTAGAGATTTCCTTGATTTTAACCCTTCGAATTTTCATCCTTGGAAATATTATGAAATATGATAAAAACAGCAGCAGCAACCGACAATATCTCAACTCTTAACAACCCCAATTCACTAGGCAATTCAAGAGATAAGGTACCAAAGCGTGCCAATAAGTTTCAGCCCTCTAAGGGAATCTTATCATGCATATAAGAGATCTGAAAATCACTTATGACAGTGGTAAATACAGCAGCAAATCTGCCTTTCTTCAATATATATGTTAAATTACTTGAGAATTCAACCTGAACTTATATCAAATCAGGAAGACATTCAAGTTCTGGAAATTACAAACCATGAAGAAATAGATCGCTGAAAATCAAATCTGCAGTTACACAAGTATTGGACAGCTGGAAACTTCATTAATATGAATAAAGTTGAAGTTCATGTACATACCACAACCTTATCACAAGGCCAGTACAATCCTCTAGCTCTCCGAAAGTTGAAGTTCATGTACATACTCACACCAAGGAGCTCGAACAAGCTAGCTTCGCACAAGCATGTCCTCCAAGGCAAGATGTCTCCTCTTCTTCTTCACTTCAATGAGTACAACTTGGGATTTCATCTTAAAATCCTCCTTATCTCCAAGGGTTGAAACCCTAACCCTAGCATTCAAGATGCTTTAAGAAGCACCAATAAAACCTAGCGACATTGAGAGAGAGAAAGTATAAATGAAGATCCTATATAAGAGAGGAAGATTAGTTAGCTCCTTTAGTCACATCTCTAATACAAGTGTGAACAAGAATAAATGAATGGGAAAGGACTTCATCCTTCCTCAGTATATGTGAGAGGTAAGGAAGGCTATTATGATACCATATTACTAAACCAAAGCAATGAGAAACCCTAGATAGGATTACATCACCTAACACATGAGAGTTGAATAACACAAACACAATATTAATATGAGAGAGTATGGTGAACATTACAATGAGGGTCCTTGCTCTTACAAAGAGTATCAGTGACCCAAACCCTAACCCTACTACGTAAACCCAAAGATGCCAAAAAAACTAACTTTTAACCTAAGTCACTGAAGTGACTTTATTATATGTGTAGCCTTATATCTTAACAACCCCTCATAAGAGGTAAGATGCCTAAAAAACTAACTTTTAACCTAAGTCACTGAAGTGACTTTATTACATGTGTAGCCTTTATATCTTAACACCCCCTCATAACAGGAACATTGCTGAAAGATAACAAACTGAAATCAAATACATATACTTGAATGAAAACACATAAATTGAAAGTGTTGGAAGCATATTCTTTGAACACAATTCCTAGACCAGGTTGAGCTCCATCAAGCTTCCTAGTAACCCTCAGAAAGGTGTGGCTCATGAGTTGAATTCTCGAGTTCCCGAATTCCACTTCCCCAAACTGTCGAATCACAGATCTCGCGAACTCAATTACTGGACAACAATCCTCATGCATGTCGCGTAACTTCAGTAGTAAACTGTAATCCACATGCATGTTTTAACCAATGAGGGATCTTTCCTTGGATCCACAAGTTACAACTACTGAATTCTTTGGGCAACTATCCACTTCAGAAGCTTTTAATTGATCCCTTCCTATCTTCAAAGTATGGGCCTCTTAAAACACAAAAGATTCATTTGTGTATTGTCCTACAACATAAACAAATTCTGCTGCACTACTCTGATCTTAACCTCAAATCTGTTGTTAATGGGCATGGAAGGCCTGAGGCTTTCCCTAGATAGCCAGATTTGTTCATACATGATTCATTTTTGCCACAAATTGATAGAAGACAACGAGAACAACCAAGAAATGCACAACTCTGCCAATAATCTGTCAAAGATCTTGTTGACTAAATAGTATTCTACCCTAAGAAGATAAAAATAGCTAATGGATGTTGAAATCTGTGCAACGAGTAATTTCACAAAAAAAACTAAAACTTCTAGAAATACACATTTTTATAAATGATTGTTGGAAATCTTTGTTTATTCTTCAATAAAGACCATATCACGGGCAGTGTTCGGTGGTTCTTCCTTGATAAACCCGACAACACGGGTGTGTGTCCCATTTTCAGTTTCAAAATCCCTTTGCCATTAAACAATCTAAGACAATTATCAACACATTGGGATCGAGCTTTGTGTACTTAGGCTCTAAACAAGGCTCCATTATTTCCCACGACATCTTCATGGCTTTTAATAGACTTGATCTCTTTCATTGCTAAAAATAAATTATTGTTGGAAAAATTTCTAAAACAAAAAGAACAAAAAAATACTTAAAAATTACCACTACAAGGTTTATTATAACAGATTGTACGATTGTCATACCACTGCAGGGACCCCTTAGTAGAGCAGCTCAATCTTGTGGCAACTCAGAAATTCATCGTGGTTAATCGAGATGATTAGATTACTTTTGGTTTTGGCAGTTCAACAGAAGTTGGGCAACTACAAAAATTTGTGTTACAAAGGCTTCAATATGCGAGTAGCTTTGCATGGTGGCGTGATCCCTTCTATATACAACATGGTAGGGTATAATTAGTGAACAATAATAGACGCGGCTTCTTACACCCTTAAATCGTGACGATAGTGTCTTACCCGAAAAGTGATCGGTTTGAAAATAATGACAGCTGAGAAAACAATTGTGCACCAAAAAACGACGATCAAGGAAACAAAAACGTGCAGGCGGGTGACGACAATCGAGGCTTGAAACAACGACTGTAGAGATGACAATGATTTCAACGGCTAGATTATGTGGTAGTGGTGATGGCTCCCGTAGAAAAAAACGGTGGCTCATACGAATTTATTGAAGCATGAAAACAATTGTATTATAGATGGCATGGTGGACAACAAATTGTGGGTCTTGTGTCAAGGTTAATCAATGGCAGCTTGTAGCCAAATACGTGGGTGGCTGTAAGATGCTTAATCGTCTTTGAGCATCCTTGCTTTGATACCATATTACAAAACCAAAGCAACAAGAAACCCTAGATAGGATTACATCACCTAACACATGAGCGCTGAATAACACAACACAATATTATTATGAGACGATATGGTGCACATTACAATGAGAGCCCTCGCTCTTATAAAGAGTCTGAGTGACCAAAACCCTAATCCTACTATGTAAACCCTAAGACGCATAAACAATTATTTTTTAACCTAAGTCACTTAAGTGACTTTATTACATGTGTAGCCTTATATCTTAACAAAGGCCAACAATAAGCATGCAGGTCTATGCCCCTACAAGCACCTACAAAGACACATGTGGATCACTACACTCTAAGGGTGTACACATGTCAAGCTCTAAGGTGATGTTGTTCACAAGCAAGGCACCAAATGCAAGGGCGGTCCACGAGGTGTGTCCAATGCTCGTCTTACGAGTTTCCGCCGACTCTAATGAACTTCTTAAGCCATGTGCGCCATCAGGTCCACTCCCCTTTTACGGACATTATCACAACCGAGTCATCCCCAAATCAACTCCAAGCCTCCATGTAAACATCAAGCTACCCCATGCTGTTTAGGGCCTAATGTTATCCTCCAAGATGGAAAATGATCCTCCAATGTAGGTTGTTCTTCAAGCAAGCAACCATCTTTGTTTGTCCATCGTGTAGAATGTAACCAAGTTATTTGAAGATCTCCAACACCTTAGGGAAGAAAATCCTGCAAGCACCAATTGAGGTCAAGCAACCACTGAGTAAGCCATATCCAATGTGCAAATCCATTACTGATCATCCTGGGGTTGATCATACACGTTATACCCCAAATCTCATGAAGCACCCCTAAACATGGTGTAAACACTTTTAGACTAACCTTGAAAGCAACACTAGCTCTAAATATCATGTAGAAATCATAGATTTACAATGAAAGCTTTGGCAAACCTTAATCTCGCCAAGTTAGAACACTTCAAATTTATACTAAGTTGCACTGAAGCGGATACATATACAGGGGGGAATAAATACAAAAGTTTTAAAAAAAGATGGATACGATATGGCAAGGAAATGACATATGCATGTGTTTGTGTGAAAATTTTTGAAAACCATGAGACATAAAATTAAAATTTTTAGATTACCACTAAGTTGCACGAAATGGGGAAACGAAAACGAAACAAGGAAACTTCAAAGCAGGGGAAATGCGCCCCCCAAAATTTTGGAAATGGGGAAACATGATATATATATATATATATATATATATATATATATATATATATGTGAGTAAGGACATTTTAATAAATGGATGTGAAACATAACTAATAAATCATAACTTATAAATGATTACATAATGCACGTAGTAATCTCAAAAAACAACCTTTATTAATGAGGCTAGTAAATATATATCCAAAATCAACCTTTATGTATGAGGTTGCAAGTACAATGCAACATAGAAATAAAAAGTAAAGTCTGTAAAACTAAAGACTAATAGTCATTAGCTTCATCTTCATAATCCTCCACAAAAATAGAATAAGAAGCACGTTCAACAGTGGAAGAATGAAGGCCAATTCCACTTCTAGGTTCCTCAATATTCAAGGTAGCAAGAGAGAGGTCCAAGTCGGAGGATTTTGTATCCACATCCCATTGTTTAGAAGGCCCACTACTATATTTTGGACCCCTACGAGATGCAAGGATAAGGTTGGAGTGCACATAAACAAGATCCTTAGCTTTTTGTGAACCCAACCTGTTGCACTTCACATAATGAATAAAACCATAGGTGCTCTAGTTTCTCTTTGTCGATGAAGAACTTGTCACTTGCAAAAGAATGCGAATGGCAATGTTTTGTAGATGTACACCATTTGCTCCATGACAAATCTACCACCTAACTGGACTCATGGTGCTTCTCTCTTCCAAAGCTATTACTCATTCAATCCTGCAACAAAATTTGCAAATTCCTTCTTCACCTCCCTCTGTAGATCAGTTGGAAACATTCTTAGAAGGGCTTTTTTATCTCCATTGACCACCTCTCTATCCTTATGTGGTGCCTTACTCTTTCCATTGTTGGCAGCAAGGAGCTCTTCATTATAAAATTTCGGGTTCAGGGCATGTGCTAATCAATGGTGTTGAATTTGTTCTACCTGTTAACAATAATTTGCTGCACCACATTACCAAAATTAACATCAACAAATAACAGTTGGGGAGACTCCTGTGAAATAATTTTCATAGTTTTCTAAACCATGGTATCCATGCCATCATGAACCTCTCCCAAGAAAGGTTGGTTTGTGTCGGCATTTCGAAGAAGCTCAAATGCAGGGGCTGTGAACTTGAGCAAGAAATCTATCTTGCTCCACCACTCATCAAGGCACAATCTATGCACCATAGCCCCTTGCTTTGAATCTGCCTGTCTCCACTCAACCCAAAGTTGGCTCACCACCATAGAAACTAATGCCTGCTTAACCTCAACAAGGCGGCGTAACATTATGAAGTTGGAGGCACATCTTGTCTCAACCACTTTCAACAACTTCAATTTGGAGTATTGTCGAAATATTGCTTGAGACTAGTGGTGGTTGGTGATGAACTTGATAATTTCCCTTGCTTCCCCTGTGAGTTCCTTTATCCATGGAAATTTATTGTGAATCTCTTCTAAGATCAAATTCAGATTATGGACAATGCAAGGTGTCCAAAGAACGTGTTCATACCTGCTCTCAATAATCAAACTTGTTAAATTTTCAGAAATTACTTCAATATGATCTAGGATCTTAACTGAGAGAACAACATGTGCAACATATCTACAGCATATCAATCATGGAGACAATAATGCAAGCACACAAGAGACACAAAGATTTACTTGGGGAAAACCATAAAGGTGAAAAACCCCAATAACTTCCTCAGAGATAGATAGAGCAATGATACAACCCAACCATAAGAGATAGACATATCCTAGCAGCAGATCCTCCTCCTCCATAAGTGCACCACTCCTCCTTGAGTGCATAAGTGAGAAGTGAGTGAACAAATAGAGTGCCTCCCGCACTCTATTTATACTTGACTTGACTTGCCTTTTACATAAATCATGTAGGCTCGAACTTAACCACATAACATAATGCTGACTGGGCCGACCCCCAATAGGGTGGTCTAATAACCCTTTGACCCACATGGCCGACTCCCAATAGGGTGGTCTAATAACCCTTTGACCCACATGACTTATACAGGGCCGACCCCAACAAGGTGGTCTAATAACCCATCAAGTATAAGTTACGACATTTACAATATAAATGACGACACTTCCATATAGAGGAATAATACCATCTCTATAGGAGTACATACAGCGTACATATATGAAATACATTCCGAAGTTACATATACATCAACACTCCCTCTTAACTAGGAAGGTATTTCTCAACACAGGTCTTCTAGCACAAGTCTTCTTCTCTGGATCATCGTCACTGGATAATCGTCATTGAGTCATCGTCATTGTCACTACTGCTGCTACCTCAATCAATCTATGAATCTACTCGTCATAGGAAGTTCTACAGAGCCAGTCCTTTTTCATACTAGATGTAGGCCCACCACTTGCAGGTCTTCATCATCACTGGCCATACTGTGGAATCCTCAGGACTGATTACGTGCGTCACAAAACCTGGCTGCAACATCCCAGGCTATTACGAGCACACAGCTCTACCTGTAGGATCTCCTAGGAGCACATTACATGTGACCCATCACAAAACCTAGCTGAAGCATCCCAGGCTGTTACGAGCACACAGCTCTACCTGTCGGATCTCCCAGGAGCACATTACATGTGATCTCACCACAAAACCTGGCTGAAGCATCCTAGGCTATTACGAGCACACGGCTCTACCTGTCGGATCTCCCAGGAGCACATTACATGTGGTCCACCACAAAACCTGGCTGAAGTATCTGAGGCCTTTTTCATCCTGTCTAGATCTCCCAGGAGCAAATTACATGTGGTCATGGCAAAACCTGACTGAAGCATCTGAGGCCTTTTTCATCCTGTCCAGATCTCCCAGGAGCAAATTACATGCCATAGGACAAAACCTCGAAAGAGCATCTGCCAGATATCCCAGGGCACCGAATTACATGCCATAGGCAAAACCTCGAAAGACTATCTGCAGATCTCCCAGGGCACAAATTATATGTCCTCCCAAGCAAAACCTCGAAAGAGCATTTGCCAGATGTCCCAGGGCATCGAATTACATGCCATAGGCAAAACCTCGAAAGACCATCTGCAAATCTCCCAGGGTACAAATTACATGCTTACCTACACAACTTGATCCACGGCCACAAAGTATCATCTGATACTCACCATGCATCATCTTGATGTACACATGATCATCTTGATCATCATCACTGCAACATCCTGCTGCATGTCATCTGGAGAAGCTCGTCATCCACTATCACCCTGATCATACAATGCATCCATCTGATGCACACTAAGTATCTACCCGATACATATCATTATACATAGTGTATTCACCTGATACATAGATACATGATCCACACAATGTATCCATCAACATACATGATCTACCTGATCATAGATATCAATATACACAGTGTATCCACCTGATACATAGATACATGATCCACACAATGTATCCATCAACATACATGATCTACCTGATCATACAATGTATCCACCTGGTACATATACAGATACATGGTCCAAGTATCCAACATGATGCATATACAAAAATACATACACATGATCCAACCAATCATATCTAGCATCCAACATGATGCGTACATACATATAAATGATCCAATTGATCATATCCAGCATAAACCAGAACATCATCCTGATGCTCATCATTCAGCGCTTACATCCACAGCCATGTGAAGGATCCTCCTTCCATCATGCTTGGAATGGCTTCAGCAAATGTGTCCATCACTTCTTCCTCGAAGTGTCCTCGATCTGAAGAACGCCAAGCCTCTCTCTGAAGTACTCGAACTTCACCCTGGCTAGTGGCTTCGTCAGCACATCTGCAATCTGCTCGTTCGTCGCAACATACAGGAGCTTCACAGCTCCCCTCTGCACCATATCCCTGATATAGTGATATTTGATCTCTATGTGTTTCGACCTGTCATGAAACACTGGGTTCTCAGACAGCTTCACACAACTCTGGTTATCACAGAAGATACCAGTAGCATCCAACGGGAGATCAAATAACTCAGACAGTAGCTTCCGTAGCCATACTGCCTCACAACTAGTTGAACAGGCTGCAACATACTCTGCCTCAGCTGTACTCAGTGCCACGCAGGACTGCTTCCTGCTAAACCATGAGATCACACCTGATCCCATACTGAAGCAGCATCCAGATGTGCTCTTCCTATCTGCAGCACTGCCAGCCCAATCTGAATCAACATAACCCTGCAGGTTAAACTTTTGATTTGCTTCATACTTGAGCCCATAGTCCACTTACCCATGCATATTAGTAGTATACTGTTCATCAATGCAATTATTCTAATATGCATAATACACAACCTAATTCTAGGAACATCAGTATATACATTATTGAATAGTATTATTTAAGAAATGACAATTCAAATACTTATCTTTGTTTGTTCATTGGGTGGACTCCCTCTGAGTCTTCGCTTCCTTGCAGGAGCTACTGGAGTCCTAATCTGAAGTAGCTTCTTCTACACCTTTTGATGTGGAATGTAGAGAGATGGTCAACTCCCTCTGAATATCTGCATCCTTGCAGAAACCACTGGAGTGTACTCCGTCTTGATCTTTGCTTCCTGGATTACTTGTCCCCCAACTTATATTCATTCTCGATCCCTATGCATGCTTGTTAGCATCACCATTGTGTTATCCTCTAGGTCTCATACGTAATCAAACATTCATTAGTATAATCACAATAATCTCAAGCATGTATAGTCAGGATCATTTCAAACATAGATAATAAACATTAGTGTTCAAGGTTTCAGGGAAGTCTTTTTTTACTCATGCATATTCTTATTTGATCATAGGACTCTTTTGGTTAGTTAAATCATCAATCAAGATAAGAGATATAATATGCATAAAATCCGTGATTACTCAAACCTATACCTTCATGATTCTTCTGGTTAGTCATATCATCAATTACAATATGCATACAACCATGACTATTCAAACCTATGACTTCATGAATAATTATTATCAACAACACAACAGTATAAGATCCTAACACAAGGTAGGATTCTATCTTGATATAGGAAAAACATACCTGGATTAGCATGCTAGCTAGTTATGTCTAACATACTCACATGATGTCTTCTTGTTCTTCTTCAATGACTTGTGCTAGTAACCTGTATATCTCATAGGTTAACCATTATAAAACCAAGTTATACATACCTCGTAAATGGATCTTCTATGAGATCCATAACAATGGATGAATCTTTGTCCTCATGTCATCATGATCATATGTTCTTGAACCAGAACATGATTTGTCTTTCTTGGTGTACCTTTTATGTTAGCAGACAACATAAACCTCATACAACACCATAATGCATTAGTACAATCATAAGTGTCAACACCCTAACCAATGACTATCTTCTATCATGCATTCATAATTTTGTTAAGGTGATACGACAAATCTAAAATCAAGATTGTACTAACCGTAATAACATGAAGACAAACATAGCATAAACTTAATCATGAACAAATCTCAAAACATACCTCGATGAGTCATACCTGTCGAGATCGCTTGTAATATTCTTATGTAAGGCCTTAGCCTTATCTCCCTTTGAAACAGGAACTTCTTTACTTATGCAGGTGACCAATCCATCTTCTTCTAGGATTAACCCAATCCACTTGATTTGCAAGAACTGGACCTGGAGCTGGATATGGGTTTGTCAGAGAAACCCCAAAAATTCAAACTTTGAATTTCAAACTTTCGAAAGGATAGAAATATGCGCCTTGATGAGCTGATCAAGCTGGTATATTAAGAATTTGAAAACTGCAAAGTTTCACTCCTCAATTTTGCCTTTGAAACTTCTGGATTCACTGGACATGACCCTGAACTGGGGTTTGATGAAGCCCACTCTTCTTCCCAATCAAAAGGTTTGATCCAAATCTCTAAGCTTCTATTTTTCTGAGGAGCTTCCAGCCGTGGTCACAGATTTCAAAAATTCCCATTTTTATAGAAGCCCTAATTTTCCACTTTTCTGATCAAAGTCCCGAACTAGGGTCTGATCAAGCCCGGCTTTCTGCCCAACCGAAAATTCTGATCTTGGTCTCTAAATTTTTATTTTGATGAGTAGCATTCAGCCGTGGTCTCCGATTACAAAAATTCCAATGTTTTCCGAAGCCCTAAATTCTGGAAGCCATGAATGAAGGTACTAAAAAATAATTCTGTTTTTGACAGAAATATGTACCTGATTTTTTCTGGTGTACCTCTGAACTTTTCGATCCACAGGGTCTGAAAACGTTTCCTGAGATAGTCCGACCTGTTATCTTTCCATCTTGACAGGTCTGACCTCAACTGGATTCTCTGAGAGAGAGTTATGCCAAGTGTCGCAACGTGACCTGTTTATGGGATAATACAGGAGAGCGAACTTGTACGACATGCCATGTGTCCCTGTTTCAACTTCGGCCTTTGAAAAATTTTCCCGAGATATCTCGCCCTGTTATCTCTCCATCCTGACAGGTCTGAACTCAATTGGACTTTCTGAGAGAGAGTTATGCCAAGTGTCACAACGTGACCTGTTTATGGGATAATACAGGAGAGCGAACTTGTACGGAGTGCCACGTGTCACTGGTTCAACTTCGGCTTCTGAAAATTTTTCCTGAGATAGTACAGTCTGTGTACTACCTGTAACTTTTTACAAAATTTCATTTGGAGCTTCCTAGCCCAAGTTATGACCTTTTTCCCAAGGTCACCTGATTTTGACTCAGATCTGGAAGAAGCAGAAACCCTATATTGTACAGATCATAAATCACAAAGTACAACGAATTAGAGGTTTTCCTTTGGACACAAGGTACATGGGGATTTAATCTTCAACCTGTAAAGGTTTCATATCCGAAAACGCCGCCAAAACGGATTTATAGCGAAAGTGCTACGACGTCTGGTTTTTGCTATATCAAGCCCTAGCATCGTAAGTGCAACAAGTGTCATAAATGCCATATCATGCCTTCTTTCAGGCTAGCTCTGATACCATGTTAAATTTTTAGAAATTACTTCAATATGATCTAGGATCTTAACTGAGAGAAGAACATGTACAGCATATCTACAGCATATCAATCATGGAGACAATAATGCAAGCACACAAGAGACACAAAGATTTACTTGGGGAAAACCATAAAGGTGAAAAACCCCAATAACTTCCTCAGAGATAGATAGAGCAATGATACAACCCAACCATAAGAGATAGACATATCCTAGCAGCAGATCCTCCTCCTCCATAAGTGCACCACTCCTCCTTGAGTGCATAAGTGAGAAGTGAGTGAACAAATAGAGTGCCTCCCGCACTCTATTTATACTTGACTTGACTTGCCTTTTACATAAATCATGTAGGCTCGAACTTAACCACATAACATAATGCTGACTGGGCCGACCCCCAATAGGGTGGTCTAATAACCCTTTGACCCACATGACTTATACAGGGCCGACCCCAACAAGGTGGTCTAATAACCCATCAAGTATAAGTTACGACATTTACAATATAAATGACGTCACTTCCATATAGAGGAATAATACCATCTCTATAGGAGTACATACAACATACATATATGAAATACATTCCGAAGTTACATATACATCAACAAAACCTGCAGCTTTGCATGTTGGTACATTATCCGTGATAACTTGAACCACCTTCTTCGGCCCTATTTGATCAATAGCTGTGCCTAAAATATTGGCAATGGATTGAGCATATTTTACCTCCCCTAAACAATCTTCGGCCTTGATGAACATTGCTCCTTTTGGCGAAGTGGCAATGATATTTATGAATGGCCTACGCGTGGTATCTGTCCATCCATCCGAGACAATGGTGACTGTAGGGCTATGCCATGAAGAACGAATTGGTGCTAAAATATCCTCCACAAGCTCCTTCTCCTTCTCGAGTAGAATAGTTTGAAGTTTTTCATAGTTGGGCCCTCGAACCCTTGAGGGGCCGTGTTAATTGTCCTCACCATATCTTGCCAGTAAGGAGACTGAACCACATTGAAAGGGATACCACAAGCATAGATGCCCCTAGCCACTCTTATTTCAACTTCTTCTCTTCCTTGAACATTCACCAGTTTAGCTATTCTGCTCTCTTTTATTGAAGGAGATGCTGATGATGATCCTCTATTGACAATTTTTGAGGCTTGTTCTTGTTGTTGTTGAGCTCCCCCCCTCTTCCTTGCTTCTTGCATAATTCTTGGCTCATTTTGTGGAGTTGGAGGTGCAACATTAGAAAGCTGCTCATGTCTTATTTTTGTCCTATCAACGTTATCTTGCTCAGTTTGATACTTCCTCCTCTCAACTGGGTCATTTGTTTTTTGGCAAGATTCAATACCCTTCCCTGTTTCATGCAACAAGTGAGCCTTCACTCTTGGGTAGGAGCCATTAAACTGAAGATTGCAGAGAGTACATCGCCATTCCCATGAACCACCACCTGCACATATGGATATCTTCTAAACATGCTTCCCCAGAGGATAATCGTCAGCCCTTCTATTGGGATTAGAGGCTAACATAGTAGCTTGGTTGGAAGTCATTGCTGCTGCAATAAACTCCATGAAAAATACTTTGAAAAAAAGAAAGCCAAAATGGCAAAACCCCATGAAAAATACTATGAAAAAAAGAAAGCCAAAATGGCAAAACCCCATGAAAACAGTGAAAAACATATCTACAATAAAAAATGCAAACAGGAAGTAGAAGCCCCATGAAAACTGAAAAAAACCCAGCATGCTCACCAATAAAAGATCGCTGTAGCTGCCCTTGCTCAAAGCTGAACTGCTCCTGTGCACAAATCTTGCTCCTCTTCTCCCAGATTGCCCTCTCCAAATCTCTCTTCAAAATTGGTGTGAGGGAGGAATGAACACAAGCATCCTTTTATAACCTTTTTCCTCCCTCTTTCCACTTTCTAAATGCTTCCTAATCAAATTAGAAACACCCAAAAAATAAAAAAAATAAAGCAATTTTTTTAAAATGTATGGGCGCCATTTTTTATGGAAACACGTAACCGTACGGTCGGCCGTACGAGAAACTCGTTTTGGTCTGTATGAAATGCGTTTCAAGTATGGGCAACACGTTTCGAAACAAGTTTCAAGTATGGGCAACGCGTTTCGTTCGGACTGAAACACATTTCAAGGCCATACGGAACACGTTTCAACGTTTCTTCTCTGAAATGGGCGTGAAACGGGGGGTTGGGGGGGGGCATTTCTTGCAACATAGGATTACCAATCATGAGACAAAGTTTGTATGATTGAGTGGTATATAGAGCCTCAACTTGATAGGAAGCTGCTATCTCTGGTTCAAAAATACAAACTATACAAAACGGCCTTCTGTTTGGAGGAAACTTGCAGATCAACATTTGTTCATGAACAAGACCAACATCCACATGAAAAAGGTTAGCAGTAGTATAGCTGAACAATATGATTAAGATGGAACACCCAAATAATGACTTTTCCAAGAGATATAGACCATGATAAAAGAAATATCTGGGTTGGCCAGCAAATACTCTAGTAGATTATGTGCTCCAGCAGGGAAGAAGTTTAAGTGTGAAGTAGCAAGTTGAATACCTTTAATGCATTAAGGTTGGTACACAAGGCATCCCTAAGCTATTTACAGAGTAATTAGTTAAGATCAATTGATTCAGTGATTCATGCTTGAAAAGCTACAATGTAGTAATCAGTGCTACTAAGATGGTGTACCAGACTTTACAAGGACAGACAATCTGGTTGTGATCATCGACTTGTCCTTCCAAATATAGGTGCAGGTCAACAAGGTAACAATGGACCTTGACCACTTTTTCCAACTCTGAGGTTTTTGGTGCAAAGCGCCTTATACTATGAGCAATGTGCCACTGAATCTATATAAATGGCCAATTCCTACATTTTGGGAGGTATCCAAAAAGATTAGGAAGTCAGCTTGGCAAGTGACTCACCAATACACTTAGACAATTATGCTCCAGTTTTGTAATGAATTTAGTGAATATTTCCTTCTGCATACCATCCTACAGGAGGGAAATTTGAAGGATCATGATACTAATCCAGATGTGAAATGAATGCATGGATGGCATTATCTAGAAATGTTCACAACAATGAAGATGACTGGATAATAAACATTGAATATGTTTTCTTTTAACTATTCATTCATGTTATTTCCATACAATCTATCCAACTAGGCAATTAAGGGAAACCCATTAAGAGTAGTCTTTAGATGACAAGATAACATTTACAGAATTACTCTGCAACCATACTACGTCAGAATTACTCTGCAACCATACTACGTCCTAAAGTTTTTGTTTGGTGAGATTTGGTGTCATTTAGAGAATTTTAATGGATTGCCACTGTTAAAAATGGCTTGTTTGGCAACTTCACCCAACTTTTAAGGGGTTTTAGTTAGGGATTGATGGACCCAACACTGACATGCAGCCACTCATTAAGTTTGTACTTTGTGCACAAGTCTAGCTTCATATGGTGAAGACCTTGCATCAATCAAAGATGTTGTACGAGAGTTACATTGGTTTCTTCATGGTAGGGACTGTTATTTGAAGTTTGAACAAACTGCAAACTAAAAAGTTTCTACCAAAATTTCAACATAGGCATTGGGTCGTTGGCAGGAGATTGGCGTGTCAAAGCATGAGTCAAGGAAACCATACTTGGAAACCACTGAATAATGAACTTGGCTCTTTTGCTGCTCCAGGATTTGACACAGTAAACAGTCGGCTTAGAAAACTAAGAAAACTGCTATTAGCAAAACTCAGTGCACTTGAAGCTTGACCACTGACCACAATTCAGACTTTGTTGTGCATTTAGGAGAGGGAAAGTGGTGAGGAGTGTTGTTGGAGTAGTGAGCCTGCTAGGGTTAACATTAGAACCCGTAAAACATATAAAAAAACAAATTTTAACCAAGAAAAATCGCTGGAAACGACATTTTAGAACTGAAATGTGTCACAATTTTCCCTGAAATGTATCAGTTTGGGCTTGACACGTTTCACCTTTCTCTAAAATGTATCTTTTCTGGAGTGAAACGTATCACCTTTGGCCCCTGAAACTTATCCGTACACCAATGATACATATCACACGCGTTTTAGGGCCGTATCCCACCAGTTTCAGTATCCAAAACGGGGAATGCCGTTTCCCAAGGCTAGGTATGGTGTTTCAGGTAACATAGGATTTATAACAACACTATTCAAGAGTAGATCACATCAATAGGATCGCGCATGCACGTGCGCGCGCGCGCGCGCGAGAGAGAGAGAGATGGTCCCCATAGGCTAAAGAATCAATCACGAGATCAATACAAAATGATGATACAAATGAGGCATGAGTTGTGTATTTATACACATCTCATGCAGTGTGGTGTCTCCCTCCATTAGGGGGTTTTATGGGCCCACATAAATGCTTAACTTGACCTCAATCACCTAAAATAATGTTGACTAGGTGTGCTCTTAAGCCATAACCTAATGATACAATTAATGAGGGCACTTAGCCATAAATGATCACATGTGAAGTTTATATATGTTTCAACATATGTTGTAGGAAACACATATTTTGGCCCTGTTCCAATACAACACTTGGAAATGTGGAAATTGGGATGAAACCTCACTCGTATTGTACGAGGTTTCTTGATTTGGAAACGTTTTACAGTGGTCAATGGCATTTCTATGCCATTTCAATGAGTTTAGGTTGTGATGTGAGTATTTTTTTGTTTGTTTGTTGGCTTGTCCAAGCGTCCACGAGGGGCATGGGACCCTTAGATAGCCTAAAAGCACTTATTAATGACTAATGAAGACATTTAATAACTTTCAGAACATAATTAATTGGTTTTTACATTCATTGCAATAAAACCAAAATTAGAATTATCTAGAAACCCTAACAACCTCTCTTTTTCTACAAGACAACACTTGATTGCACTTATTTCTCACACTTTCTTTAGCAAGAAGAGCTTCCTACAACAACAACAAGCATTTTGCTTGTGTTTTTGGAGCATTCTGAGCAAGCATTGGTGCATTTTTAACAAGAGGATGGTTGTGGGCAACAAAAGGAAGGTTGTGGGCAGCCTTGTATTTGGTGAGCACCTTTATTTACTTTTTTGCAATATTCATGGCTTCTCAAAGTGTCATTTCTAATGCCTTAAAGCTCCTCAAGCAAGAAGCAAGAAGACTCTCCTGTTTGGAACTATGTTACTAAGCTCCAGCAAATGGGTGGTGGGGGTTCATGTGAATGGAGGTGTAATTTTATTTGTCATAGGGGCAAGATCTACAAGGGCTCTTACACAAGAGTCAAGACTCTCATTTTGCATGAAGGGGTAAAGGTTGTTGATATTTGTGCACATATCTGCAATCGTGAGGTGAGGGCCAAATTTGACAAAGAACATAATGTTGCTCAAAAGTTGAAAGAGCAAAGAAGCCATATTGGTGATTTCAAAGAATCCGTTATAGGATACATATATTGAGTGGATGTGAAAAACCTCTTGCAGAGTTTATAATACTCGATATTTCTGACTTCATTGAATTGGTACTAGTAGCAATACTTGCTTGGTTGCTAGTAGTGAGTCAAGCATTGTCCACAAATCAAGGAAGAGGAGGGTGGTACAACTTGAAGAAGAGATATCAAACCTCCAACTACAAATAAAGATGATAGATTGGTGAAAATGCTCAACAATCAAGGGAGAGAAGAAACCAAAACAAGTCTGGCAAAGGCCATCTATGCTTGCACTATCCCTTTTAATGTGTGTCAGATCCCCTATTGGCAAGATTTGATGAGGGCAATTAACACATTTGCTCAAAATTTCATGGGGCTAAACTATGAAAAAATTTAGAACACTTTTGCTCAAGAAAGAGAGGCAGCTTCTTGAGGATGCTTTATGACCAATTCGTAGCTCACGAAGTAGCTTGGGGGTTTCCATTATTTCAAATGGATGGACTAATACAAAGCGTAGGCCATTGATTGATGTCATTGCATCATCACCAAAAGGAGCAATGTTCTCGAGAGCATAAGATTATTTAGGTGAGGTAAAAGATACATTGCAAGAAAGTTGTGGCTAAAATTGGTCAAATAAGAAAAATCATACTTGTTGACTTTGAAGTTCAAGAACCAACATAATTTCACAACATTAAGTTAATGGAAATCGTTGAGGTGGACATATAAATGTCAAGGATGCGTATATGTCATGTTTCTATATGGCAACATTTAACCAATATATACAACTCACCTTGATTAAGATTTTGGTGAGATCATCTCGATATGATAAATATCTTTGAATACTAAAAATATAAAATATTTTATATTAGTTGTACTTGTTTTATTTATTGTATGATATCTATTGTCATTTATTTACGAGACTTACATTCTTATTATATATTGGTAATAATTTGTACTTCCATTATATATTATGTATTAAATAGTTGTTATATCACTATTATATAGTTATTCTATTGTAAGTATTAAAATAAGAAATTACCAAGCTCAATATGCATCCTAAATTAAAAAAAAGAATCCTTTTGTATTTTTGCTATAACTTTTGATCTCGAACTCCAATTTGGACATTCTTATACTAGTAGAAATCTGTTGAAAAGATCTACAACTTTACTTTTATAGGTTTTAACTTTTTTCAGATTCCATATAGATTTTGTAGTATGTGTATTCTTCTAATGTAGGGAATATTTTGACATGAAAAAGAATCTTTGACATTTGCCTATGACTTTTGACTACTACCTCCATTTTGGGCATGCCTTGTATACCTATGATATGGTGCACTCAAATCCTCCATTTCCAGTGAGGGTAAATTTTTCGGCGAGGCATAGTTCCACCCCTTCCATATATATTTTTTTGTAAATCTGACGATCTGGGTTGTCTTAGAATGGACCAAAACCCTAGGGGCAAAGTTCCCTTTAATGAGGTGGAGCTATGACTTCTGTCATAGTCCATGACAATTTAGGGATATTTTTGGCAGGAAATAATGGGCGATATGAATGCCCCTTATCACACGCCTGCATTATACCGTTGGAAAGGTCTTTGCTAAGATCTACAACTTTACTGTTATATGTTTTTTGAGATTCCTTATCATTTGTTTCAGATTTAGAAAAGAAAAATATGAGAATCTTTTGACAAATATGATAAATGGTAGAGGTAAAATACTAGTTAAAAGTGGTCACCATTATGTTATTATTATATTATATTATATTTAACTATTATTACTATTATATAGTTAATGTTAGTTGTAAGATATTATTACTATATAATTAAAGAAATCATCATTATATTATTATTATATATTAATAGTGCATTATTTATTGTATGATATCTATTATCATTTATTGTGTGTGCACAAAATTCTAAACTTACCATTATTATATTTAACTCACTCTGTAATTTTAGATTTAGCTCACTTACAGGGTAGCATGATGTGACATACATGGCTTTGATGTGGCGTATATAGCTTATTATTTTATAATTTCTTTGGGAGGTATATTTTTGGACCAAATTTCCTTTAATAGTAATTTCATTGCTGAATTTTTAATTGCTAATATTGAGCATGGAGGCCCATAAAATGTGGTGCAAGTCATCTCGACTAATGCATCTGTTTGCAAAGCTGCGAACTTGGTTATTGGGGGTAGATATAATCACATTTTTTGGAATCTTGCATTGTCCATAATTTAAATATGATTTTAGAAGAGATTTAAGATAAAAATGCATGGATTAAGTAGGTCATAGGGTAGGCTAGGGAGATCATTCACTTCATCACTAACCACCACTAGCCTCGAGCAATATATTGAGAATACTCCAAATTGGAGTTGCTCAAAGTTGTTGAGACAAGATATGCCTCAACTTCATCATGTTGCACCACATTGTTGAGTTCAAATCTGCATTAATGAGTATGGTGGTGCGTGTGACTTGGGTAGAGTGGAGACATGCACATTTAGAGATGGAAAGGATGGCGCAAAGGGTATTGATTGATGAGGATTGGAGTAAGATATTTCTTGCTCAAGTTCACATTGCTTGGATTTGAGCTTTTCTGAGCTGCAAACATACAGTCATAGACAAACCTTTGGGAGAGATTTATGATGGCATGGATACCATGGTTGAGAAAACTGTGGAAATTATTACATAGGAGGCTCCCACTCTTCTTTTGTTGATGCTGGTTTTGTAGAGTGTGCGAGTTCCATCATTCTTGTGAGGTGGAATGGCTTAAACACTCCATTTGTCACTTTGGCATTTGCTTTGAACCCCAAATTTTATGTTGAAGAACTCATTGCTCAAAGAAATAGGAAGAGGAAGGCCTTGCATAGGGACAAGGAGGTGGCTAATGGACTGAATAAAGCCTTCTAGAGGTTGTTTCCAACTTCTATACAAACCAAAGTGAGGGAAGAATTTGCTTGTGTTGAAGAATGTAACTTCGGAAGATATTCTTATTTGTATTATTTGTGTCATTTGTATCATTTGTATTGTACACCCTACAGGGATTATTATTGATGTAATTGATCATGTAAAAGTCATTGAAAGAGTTAATGTAAACCCTAACTGTTAGGTCGGCCTGGAAAGATTTAGAAAATAATATTTTATTGTAAATAGTATAGGTCGACCCAGTTAGGAGAGTCAAGTCGGCTCTGTTTAGTAAAAAGGTCAAGTCATAATTAGTATAAATAAGGAGCTTGCCCTCCTCATTTGGTCACCTCATTCGCTCATTGAGTTTGTATCACTAGGAGAGATAGAGTCAAGTGAATAGCTGCTTTTGGAAGTCTTCTTGTTTTTTTGGGTCTTTGCATGAGGGATACTATTGTACATTAGACGAATCTATATAGAAGAAGTTTGCTGGGTTTTTTTTTGCCCTGAGAGGGTTTTCCCAGGATAAATTTGTTGTGTACTATTGTCTATGTTGTGCTTGTTTATCTTTTAGTGATCCATATTGTTATTGCACTTTAAAATCTAACATGGTATCAGAGCAGGCCTGAAAGAGAACATTGTGCAGCTGCTACAACTACAACTGTTGGAGATCAGGGCTTCATGCTTGAAACCCTAGAAGGCAAAATCTAGTCATCTGGGCATTTTCGGTAGAACTCGCTTTTGGTGAAGGTCCAGGAGCTGAAACTTGGACATGCCAAAGATGAAATGCTTATGTACCTTGTGTGCGAGTATCATCCTCAGATTCACTGTACTTTAGGAGATATTTTCCATGCATATCAGGGTTCAAGGCTCTTCTAGAATTCAGTTTTAAACAGGTGACCTAGGGAGAAATGCTATATCTTGGGTTAGGAAGATCCAAATCAAATTTTGTAAGATGTTCCAGAAAGGGCACAGACTTTAGTTTCGCTAGTGAGAGTTTCAGAACCTGAAGTTGAAATAGTGACATGTGGCAGTCTGTACAAGTTTGCTATACTGAAATAGTCCATAAACAGGTCACCTTGGGAAACTTAGCATAAGTTCCACTTGGTGAATCCAATATTGATATAAACTGTGGGGTTAAATAGAGGACAAATTATACTACCTCAGGAAAAAGTTTCAAACCTTGAGGAGCATAAATTTTTTAGATACATCAGAATTAAGACTAGACAATTCAACAGAAGAAATTGAAGAAACTAGGGCATCAAATATTTTGCAGTTCTGTCCACAGATTTGGGAAAAGGAGTACATTGCTCAACTCGCGTTGAGGAGGCACATCTTTCTATCCAATCAGATTTGCAAGTCACCAAAGTTGAAAAATTAGGGGTTGTCTGTCAAACCCTAGGTCCACCAGAAGCAGTCTTCTAGAAAAGCATTGAAGCAAGCATCCAGTTGAAGCAATCTCATTGTAAAGTCCTATTCTCTCTATTTCCATTTGAGGTTCTCATTTTATCAAAATGACAAACAGTACCAAGCTTGAGGCCAAGCTTGAAGGAGATAAGAACTTCCGAGCATGGAATTATAAAGTACTTCTTATACTAGAAGAGCATGATTTGGAGACAATGTATGCAAGAGGAAGCTCGATTGATAGCAAGAGAAGAGAAGATGGGTGAAGATGACAATTAAGTTCTAACAACTCATGTCAAGAAGAGAAAGAACAAAGAAGAAAGAACATTCTCGCAAGAATAAAAGATTTCAGAAGAAGGACCTCTCACAGCTCAGATGTTTCACTTGTGAGAAGAAAGGACACTTTGTGAAAAATTGTCCCAAGAAGAAAGGAAAGAAGAAGAGACACCATACTCACCTCACAGAAGATGATGAACCAGTCAAGAAGAAAGCTAAAGAAGGTTCCTCCAGTGATGAGGAACATGTATTTTGATCCAGAAGGATTCAAACCAGGAAAATGGAAGAACTTCTTATCCATTTCAGCATTGGATAAGAAGGGATGTAGTTGTGATTGGTGATGAAGAAGAAGGGACACAGATTCAACACCGATACACAGTTCCATGTGATCTATGGTGTAGAAGACTTACTCACACAGTTACCGGATTTGGCCCTAGGCCTAACCGCACTCGAATAGGATTCTTCAGAATCGAAATCTCGGATTCTTCCACCTCGTTTTGATTAATCTAAAGCTGTTTACGTAGGATAAACGTAGGATAATTAGGGTTGATTAGGGTTAGGGCTCCGAATCCTCGATTCCTAATTTCGGGATGAGTGCCGCACCTGTATTGGATTCTTCAGCCGATTCCGATCGCACCCATGATTCGTTGATTCCGATTGCACCCATGATTCGTGTAAAACCTTGCTTACTCAACATTGTTGATCATAAGCAAGAGAGGCACAGGTGCTCAGAATCAGATGATGTAGTAGAGCACACTGTCAGAGACTTCAGTAATTCCTGCTAGGATAGGGAGGGATCCTACCAAACAAACAAAGATAAGTATTTGAATTTGTCATTTCCTGTATATCTAATTGCTTAAATGATATTGTTTAGTTGTGTACATATTTATATTCCTAGATTTAGGAAGTGTATTATGAATGTTGAGTGTTTGCATTGATGAACATTATACTACTAATATGCATGTGATGGGTAAGTGGCCTATAGTGTTGTACAACATTCCATTGCTACTTATCTACAACGAAACCTCTTTGCTAACATGTTGGGAGTAGTGCACACTCTTAATAATGTTTTGGTAGAGATGGAAGGCATTTAGAAAGTTACCGTATGAATGCGGGATATGGATGAATGTTGTGTTGAAGCATTGGCTAAGATAGTTGCATGACTGTGTGACCTATGCATAAGAATTTGTTTTGAAAATTATGAAATGTTTCTAATCATGCAACTGAATTTGACTTGTAGGAAAGATCATGTACCATCACTTACAAGAGAATAATGATGAGACTTGTTTCGAAGAACAAGTGACGATGGTTCAGCTATGACATTCAAGAAGATTATCAAGCATACTATAGAAGTACAAGGCAAGGATTCTCTCAGAAAGAGGGAGTCGACTATGACAAGATGTTTCTCTAGTGATTAGACACACTTCCTCAGTGGTGGATATTACACTAGATAGATGGTGTAATCGAAGTAGAAGTGTATATCGAGTAACCTCCAAGATTCGAGACTCTCTACAAAGAACCACATGTGCACAAATTGAAGAAGGCTTTGTATGGGCTCATAAGGCACCCATTGGATAGCATGATGAGCTTGAGGATCACCTAGAGTGATGAGATATCAACCTTTGTTACAGGGTTGAAGATGATGAGCTCATAGATGGGTGCAAGAGAAAACTTGCAACATAGTTTGAGATCTTGGTATCCAGTGACCTAGAGAGATGAAATAGATGGATACACGGAAGATCAAAAGAAGAGAAGGCTACCAGTCACTCCAGTGCAGAATGTCCCGATGTAGAGAGTACAAGATGCAGAGGGAGGATAGTGCTTAGTTACAGAGGGAGCAGGAAAGCTCCGCTTCAGAGGGAGTGACTACAACACAGATTGAGAGACATTATCACCTGGCCTCTATTCGTGGCAAAGTTTGCCTCAGTATCTCAAGGATATGCTCAAAGTGATACCAGATGTCTCCCCTCACGAAGAGGAAGTATATGTGGTGCAGTTTGAGACAGAAACCCAGAACATGATACATCAAGATAGATAGATTTCTAACGAGCTTGGGCTTTACCAAGAGTAAAGCAGATTCCAACCTTTACTGCAAGGTTGAAGAAGGAAATCTTGTGATTCTATTGCTGTATGTAGATGACTTGTTCTTGACAGGTGAAGAGAAGCTCATCACAGAAACAAAGAGGAAGCTTGCCGCAGAGTTTGAGATGAAAGACCTGGGTATGATGCATTACTTCTTAGGTTTTGAGGTGTGGCAGAATCCAGAGGAACGTTTCCTCAATCAAGGAAAATATGCGGTAGAGATCTTGAAGAGATTCAAGATGATGGATTGTAAGGCCATGGCCACACCTATGGCATCAAATCTGAAGTTACTGAGTGATACATCTTCATAATTGGTGGATGCCACAGTGTATAGGCAGATGATTGGTTCGTTGATGTACTTGACGAACACGAGGCCAGACTTATGCTTTGCGGTGAACACTCTGAGTCAGTATATGGTAGAGCCGAGGCATGTTCACCTGGTTACGGAAAAGCATGTGTTGAGGTACCTGAAGGGTACGGTTGATTATGGCCTCAAATATGCATTAGATCAGAAGAATAACCTACAAGGTTATGTTGATGCGGATTGGGCCTGGAGTGTCACGTATAGAAAGAGCACATTAGGGTGCTGCTTCAGTTTGGGATCGGGTATGATCTCATGGTTCAGTAGGAAGCAGACGAGTGTGGCACTTAGTACAGCCGAAGTCGAGTATATGGCAGCTTTTTCGGCAAGCTGCGAGGCAGTGTGGCTTTGGAAGTTGCTATCATGACTGTTTGATCTCAAGTTAGAGGCGACTTGTGTCTTCTGTGACAACTAGAGTTGTGTGAAGTTGTTGGAGAACCCTGTGTTCCATGACAAGTCGAAGCACATCGAGATCAAGTATCACTATATCCGGGATATGGTGCAGAAGGGAGTAGTGAGACTCTAGTATATAGCAATAGAGGAGCAAATAACCGATGTGTTGACCAAGCCTATGTCGAGGGTGAAGTTCGAGTACTTCAGGGACAAGCTTGGAGTGGTCCAGATCAAGAGGGAGTGATGAGCTCGGATGAGGTAGCAGGTAGTCACGAGTCATGTGACGTGATCGAGTCTCCTAGGCCATAAGAGGATCTGGACGAGCGGTGAGGTAATGCAGGTAGTTGCGGTGTGCAACGTAATGGAGCTCTTGGGCTGGACCCACCAGATGGCTTGCTCGGTTCATGGAAGAGGACAATTGCATCTGGTATGAAAAAGGACCAGCTTTGCAAGATATCTACATCCAGTATGAAACAAGACTGGCTCTGTGAGTGTTCAGTATGAAACAAGATTGGCTCTGCGGGATTTCTACATCCAGTATGAAACATGACTGGCTATGTAGTGGTTTGCATCCAGTATGAAAAAGGATTGGCTCTGCAGGATATCTACATCTAGTATGAAAAAGGACTAGCTCTGTAGTGGTTAGTGGTCGTATCTCCAGGGGTGGTATCACCAGGGGAGATCCCAGTGTAGGTTCCCCGACGTACTGGGTTGAACTGGTGCAGTAGGCTCTCTGACAAACTGGATTGAGTGAGTACATGTTGACTGGTGGACTTCAGTGTGGTTGGTCGTATCTCTGAGGTTGGATCCCAGTATGACTGGTCGATCACCAAGGGGAGATCCCAATGTGAAAGCCCTATATTGGATCCAGGCCACATCCAGCATGAAGAAGGGTTGGCTCAGGGCTGGCTCTGTGGAGAGTTGCATCCGACATGAAAAAGGGCTGGCATTGTAAGGCACATCCAACAAGAAAAAGGGTTGGATTTGTGAAACTTCTTATGATATATAGATTCAGGAGATGTCAATAGTCCGTGTACAAGAAGTGCAACAGCTGGAAGATGATGGTGACGATGTCAGAAGAAGACCTTCCTTTTTAAGAGGGAGTGTTGAAGAATGTAAGTTCGAAAGATATTCTTATTTGTATTATTTGTGTCATTTTTATTGTACACCCTACATGGATTATTATTCATGTAATTGATCATGTAAAAGCCATTGAAAGAGTCAATGTAAATCCTAATTGTTAGGTCGGCCTGGAAAGATCTAGAAAATAATATTTAATTGTAAATAGTACAGGTTGGCCCAGTTAGGAGAGTCAAGTCGGCCCTGTTTAGTAAAAAGGTCAAGTCATGATTAGTATAAATAAGGAGCTCGCCCTCCTCATTTGGTCACCTCATTCACTCATTGAGTTCGCATTACTAGGAGAGATATAGTCAAGTGAATAACTGCTTTTGGAAGTCTTCTTGTTTTGGGTCTTTGCATGAGGGATACTATTGTACATTTTGACGAATCTATATAAAAGAGGTTTGCTGGGTTTTTCCGCCCCGAGAGGGTTTTCCCAGGATAAATTTGTTGTGTACTATTGTCTATGCTGTGCTTGTTTATCTTTTAGTGATCCATATTGTTATTGCACTTAAAAATCTAACAGCTTGATTGGAGGATTTTGCAGATATATAATCTTTGGATGAAAGGAGGAGCATGAACCCAGTTAAGTGATGGACTTGTCATGGGGAAGATGGTGTATATTAGCAAAACCTTGCCACATGTATTCTATCACATAACCACAAGTGGCAAGCTCTTCATCATCGGAAAGGAAGTGGAGCACCTATGCTTTCATTCATTCCATGAAGCACAATAGGTTGGGATTGCGGAAGGCTGAGGATCTTGTAAATGTGCATTCAAACCTATGCCTTGTATCTCGTAGGGGTGAAGAATATACAAGTGGGCTTCGTAAAGACTTGGATGTGGAACCAGAATGACCAGACTTAGAACTCTCTCTTGCTGCCCTCATTATCAGTGGTGATGCAAGCATAAGTGAAACTGCATCTTCTTCCAATCCATGCTCCGATTCTATTGAACAAGCATCTTGTCCTATTTTTGTTGATGAGGATGAGATGGATATGTACTTGTATTTGTCTTTAGCTCATATTTCATTTTATTTTCAGGACATATAGCCTCGTGCATAAAAGGTTTGATTTTGGATATATAGGCTCATCTATAAAGCCTAATTTTGGATTTTGCATCATGTGATCATCTATGGGAGTAAAAATAGACATGATTTTATAGCGTTTCCCTCGTGTACCCATTTGGTGCGGTCACATTTCCAGGTGTTTCCGTTTTGAAAACTTGTACACCATTCCACAGTTTGTGCAATTTGTGTTTCAACCCTTTTTCTTCTTATTGATATTTATTAAAGCATTATGGAATATTTATTTTTTCAGTGAAGAAGATATTTGCCGAAGGACTTTCTTGGAGGTATTACTTATGGTTTGATGCATATGGCTTTAGACCCTTTTTTGTATTGAATGCTTACACTAATAGCTAAAGGTTGAGTATTTCCATGTTTGTTCATGGTTGACAATAGGCGAAAACATGAGGGTTGCATGTGTAGTTTTCTAAAGGGAGGCTTAGTGTTACAAGGCAATAAAGAAGATTTCTTTATTATTCATTTGATCATCTTTGTGATGATTTTATACCCTAGATAAGATGCTCTCATTCATTTTGAATAAGAGATTTTAAGTACCTGCAAGTCTTAAGAGGCATGTTCTATCAACATGGTTTTGTCGAAGATAAAAGATCACAACAATACGGCATTGTTGAACATGCATAAAAAGTTCCATAGGATCCTTCACGGAAGAAAAAAGACCATGAGAAGAGGAGGGAATACTTGGCGCATGATGCTAGAACACAACAGCTGTGGTCTGCAAATCTGCCTGCTTGGACATAGTGTTTATTTATTAATCTGCACCATCCTGATCTGTTAAGCCTCACACAGTGTTTATTTATTAATAAGTAAAATATGAGGACGAATGAGTAAATATGTTGGAGCATAATAATCATTTCTCTCATGGGCTGATTTTTTTCATCGGAGGATGAATGAGTAAATGTGTTGGAGCTTGCTGAAACCTATTTTATAGGGCAGCATGATACTCTGTCAAAATAATGTGCAATGGAACATATATATATATGTGTGTGTGTGTGTGTGTGTGTATATATATAAGGTAATTTAATTACAGATACACTTCATGTTGGCAATTCTCCATTCATTTACACTGACGAAGCTGTTTTTATCAGTGTTACACGGGTATGCGTCCCCAAGGGTAGGAAACATGTTTCCACCTCCCCGCACGTCTCGGAAACTTGGAAAATCCATTGGAAATGTCCCCTCCACGTCCCCGTTTGAAGGGAACTCAAGGAAACACGGAAGGGAAACGTTTCCCTCCTAAAAATGGCGTCCCCACGTTTCCTTTGAAAGTTTTTTACCAAAAAATAAAAAATTAAATGTTAAAGGGCCACACTGTCCACTATTTTCCTTCTTAGTAGCCTCGATTTCATTTTGCTGTTCAATATGGTGGTATTTCTGAATTTGTTTTATCAGTTATAGCTTATGTATGGTTCATTTTATTTCACTTGATGTATGTTGTAAACTTATTAATCTTTAGATTATAAAATTAAAGACTTTAATGACTTATGCTCCAACTTTCAATTTTTATGTATTCTAATATAAATTTTGTAGTATTCCTGGTGGGTTCCTCTATGTTGAAGACCCCTATGTACCCTTCGACGTTTCCTAAAACTTGGGGGGGTACTTCTGCATATGTCGTTTCTGTGTTTTCCCCGCTCCTGCGTCCCCGCGTCCCAGAAACTAGGGGGAACATTGGTTTTTATTGTTTTGAAAAGATTTTACTTCTACTGTTCGTTGTGGGATCCAATGACTAGGAAGATCCTCATCTGTCTCCCTTTGTAGGATAACATGAGTATTTTGATATTTTAAACTCGGTGTGTAAATTTTCGAAGAATTGACTTCTGGTGAACTTGACTGCCTTGGAGATTTTTGGATGTTATTGATTTTTGGGTTTGCAGGATTCTCTGGAGAAGAAAAATGCTGCATGCCGAAATTTCTATGTTCATCTCAACCAGTCATTACGCTTGTGGAGAAGTAAATTTCCATTAAATGCAAGGTAAATTCCACTTTATTTATTTCTTATAGGTACGGTCTCAAGTGTTATCAGGCTAGCAAGTATTCTTTGGATTTCCTTTGTGCACAGCTTATTTTTTTCATTCCATGTAATGACTTGTAATTTTTTATACCATAGGGTCACATTCTCGAAAATGGCAGATGAGGTGGCCTCCCAACTTATGTCAGAGAATAAAGAAGACGTCCATACTCTATCCTTGCAAATGAGTTGTTTTGATACTATAACCGATGCCCCAATACCAGAGGACCTTCGTCTCTGTCGTCTCCAGGACGCAGTTTCAGTTTTCACATCATGGCTTTCTGAAGTAACATCCTAAAGGTTGTTAATGGCTAGTAATTGTTGTGCTCTACATTTATTTTAGAGGAAGATTATTAAGTTCCAAATAAATTCTATATTTTTATCCATCTGTTTCATCAACTTTCATGCCATTTTGACAAATTCCATGCACAGTTTCGTCAATGAAGAGTCTAAACTTGAAAGAACACGCATTGTTTAATCCTGCACACTTTACTGGTGGTTCGGGATACCACTCTTTCTCATGATCATCTTTATAATTGCAAATTGGCTTGAACACAAGTGATTTCCTCCTCATAAGAAGGTATTCTAGCTAGAGGTTGGAGCTAAGATCTTGACTGAATTTTAATCAGTTTTATCATTGTTTTTTTGACATGATTTATATTTAAGGAATCAGAAATGAAAACATTTTCTAATCTCTTAAATCCAGCAGTCAAAGATTTCACACTCAGTTGCAGCAATAGAATTTCCTTTATAGATTCAAAAGAGGGGAGGAGATTTCACTCATGAAACATCATCAGTCAGAGTGAAGATTACTTCCACGCTTACCAACAATGTGTAGTCAACTGCGGGCGAATTGCGGTAGGGATGAAATGTTAGCATGTTTTGAATTGGCCAAACTTCAGTTTGGATCTGTAATAGATGATAATGGATGGGTTGGGTATGGATGGGGATGTATCTACAGATATTACCTAAGGGCCGGGTAAATGGAATCCCTCATGTTCTAACTCATGGAGTCATTTTTCAGGTGACTTCAGAGTTTTTTGGCACTTTTAGTTGATAATTGTATTGTCAAGCTAAGATGGATGATTATTGGATGGCAAACCACATCTGTTACTGTTTGGCAATATCCCTGGATATATTTGCAACCTGAGTAATATTTGGCAACATCCTTGCATTGTAATTTCCCTCCAGATTTTCCCTGTAAAAGGAGTATTCTTTTTGTAAAACCCATATAGACTTCAAAGAATTTCAAAAGAAAGATGTTTCTTAATGTTTTACGCCCAGTTATTCATACACAATGTCTCAGATGTTCATCTAATGTCAATTCATTTGAAGTGTTCCTTGATGTTTTTAATTGGTTAATCATGTGCAATATTTGCGAGTGAGCTGGCATTTTTGAGGAAACTGAACAGTACACAATTATTTTTTTCCTTACCTAAAAGTACCACTTAAGTGGTCTTAACCTAAATATGATTGGAATTGTGATAGTCAACCCGTTAATCTTAATACCTTTCATTCATAAGGTGCCACTTAAATTGTCGTAATGTGCCATTTTTGTCCTTGCCCTAAAAGTGCCACTTAAACTGTCTTAACTTAGCCTAAATATGATTGAAAATTGTGATAGTCCCTAAATTCTAATATCTTTCATTCATAATGTGTGTAAAACATATAATACTTTTTGGATATAAGATGCAAAGGAAAATATGAGATACGATTTAAACCATTATGGAAAACCTATTTTTCAGTTAGATGACTTAGTGCGAGGACTAGCACCATTGGGCAACGGGAGTTTATGTTATACGGGAGATTGTTGCCAAATATGTTGGTTGGTATACAGAACACGTGTTTTTGGGTATATTAATGAATTACATCTTTGACTGGATACCAGGAATCCTTTTGGTCGATTTTCATGTCTGACCCAGAGTTTAATAAAAAATGGACATTAGCGTTCAATACTAGCTTAGAATTTAATTCGTGTTGGGCCTATCAGGCATGCTGTCGAAATCATGATTCACAGCGGCTTTATATTTTTGGCCTTCGAAAACTTTCTGCAATTACAAAAAGCAGACTGGACAATTGCAGAAAATTGCAAATTGCCTTTGATCTATTCAATGTTGAAGTTATGTGTCTGGACAATTCAACATATCGGATCTCAGTGGAAATATGATTATGCCACTGTCATTTTCAGTATTAGTGCCCAAAGCAACATTCATTTACTCCATTTTCTGTTGAATATAGACGCAGTAATAAAATTGTGCAACTCAGCAGTGAAGAAATCACACTTGATTTACTATTTTTCCTTGCTGTATTTTCGCTCTCCCGCCTGGATTTAGAAGTTGCGAGGAATTGGCCTCTATCTATGACTGCCTTCCAAGATCTGCCTCCAGAATGCTTGTCCAATTACCTCTGTTATTTTATAGCACTGTTTGGAGACATGGTTAAATGTTATTAAAAGTATCAGTTCATTAAGTTCTTTGGCATTATTATTTGAGGCCCATTTAATTGACTTTGACTAAATCAAACCATTAAGTACCTTGCTTAACAAAGCTATAAGTTCATCTTGTAGTAAAATGATCCTTTTCTGGTGTCAAATCTGACGGGAAACATAAATTTGAGGCATTAACAAATTCCACCACGATACAAGTTTTGTTTATGGTGGAATGATGCTCCTTTATGTTATGAGTTGATCCAAATCATCCAAAATTGGATCATAAATATGGATTAAAAGGAACTGACTACCAGAATCACTAGATTCCGGCTAGGGGAATTTTGCTCCAAAATTAGACAGCTCTTTAAAGACAATACTAGTCAGTGTAGATTAAATATCTTTAATTCAATCTCTAATGAATAATTAATTTATCTAAGCCAAAGTGAACTTTCATTAACCAAAAGATCAAATAGGCATATAGCATATTGCATTGATTCTTGGCCTTAAAACCTGCAAATTCTTTTTTTGGTGATCCACAACTAGCTAATTTTGTCGCCTTATACTCTTGTAGCTAGTCTTGGCTCTTTGGTTTGTTGCACCGAGAGTAACTCGGTGCTTTACAACCCAGTATTGGGGAGATGTTGTAACGCATAACGTTATGAAACATGGTGTTCTAATAAAAAAATAAAAATAAAAATCCTAATGATGCCATCTTAAACAAAAAAATTAAATTATTTTGTTTTCATTTTAAAGCTAGATATATTAAGCACGGAGAGGGATCAAATAGCTTATGATGTAATTTCTTTTTTAATGTGTACAAATTTAAGATAAGAAAATTACACCTCAAGAAATTGGATCCCTCTCGGTCTTTGATAGATCCGGGTTTAAGTAGATCTATGCTGGTTTTGGATCACATCTCGCCATTTGTGAAGCTTTTGTGTGTAATGTACCTAGACCTACCTCCCTTTGTTGTTGGGTCACACTGTCAAACTTCTCCTTCACAAAACATGAGTATGCATGCATAGTCCATTTATATGAATGAATGCGGTGGAATATATAGAGATGGATTAACAATATTGATGGAACCTTAGTTTTATATCCATGATTTACAATTAACACACTCTAGGCATACAATCTCATACATTTCTATAACATAAACAAACAATGAGTTTTGCATATTTATAAACAATGAAATAATATTTACATTTCAGTGGAAGATGGTTTGAGAAACTGATTGTGTATGAGCAGAAGTTCCACCCAATTGTAGGTATCCAATATAGATACCACCTCTTATGCTAGGCTATGAGACCACCAAGGTGAAGGAACCCATTTACTCATGCTCAACCAATCTATGCACATAATATGTTCTCTTTCATTGCACCACATAGCACTTTCAACATCTCATCCAACCATAAGTGCAACCATGGCACTGTTATCCATTGGTCTACACAACACAAGGAAGGCCTACCCTTTCTTTGCTTAGTAGTCCTTCATAACACTCTTCCTTTTAGGGGCCTTTAGTGTGTGTAGAAAGAGTCGAATTTGTTGTCTGCTTTTTGAGAATTACTTGCAATAAAAATAATTAAACTTCTATGGAGCAAGAATTACATAGTGGGTAAATGGTTCCTATTTTGCCTAGTCGCTATGCTCACCTATATCCATTAATTCTCATATGAGGTTTACATTGGTTTGGTCCATTTTCCTCCGTCAAATGGGTCACTAGTTTGAAGAGCAAGTTAACCCACTATTAGCATGAACAATAGCTTGATAGCATGTACACCCTTGATGAATGACATTACTTGTGTTTAGTGCATGCATCAATAACTACGTGAGAAGACTTTCTTACCAACCTCTTACATGCATTTAAAGATTGCTTTAATGAGTTAATGGAGGTAGATGGCTTTATTTAAGGCATATATAGAAAAAAACTAAGATTTTAGATTGACACTTGGCAATAAATGATTTACTTTCCCTTAGGCCTCCTTCCCCTTTGGTGGAATCATAATTGCTTTTGTTCTTGTGCTCCCCACAACCAATTCAGACCATTATATCTTGTATTCCAAAATGAGTATTACATAGCTTATCGAATTGGTGATGTTGTTGACTAATGTTGGCTAATGCTGGTCTAAGTATTCATTAATCGGGTCTTAGCCTTAAGCTTGGCATTAGGTATCCATATTGGCATATTTACAATACATTTTTACATGGGATCATAGTAATTCAATGCACATGGCATGAATCATATGTGCTGCACCATACAATTAATATGTGATTTATTATATATTATATTCCAGAGGTCAAAGCTTGGTCATTACATCCCCCTCCTTGGAATAACACTATCCTCGATATACCTTTCCTTCCCAATGATGGGATTAGGGTCAATTCTTTTGCTACATCTGCAATACTATCCTCTTCTTTTGCGATCCTGCATTTGTTGGCTATTTTGGACAATGATGTTTAAACATTCCTTTTGTTGCCAATCATGGACAATGATGTTCAACCATTGCTTTCACTGCCTTGAGATGCTTCCAAGGCTTTAGCATTTCAGCATATACCTACAACAGTTACTAAGTGAAATCATTCACACTATAGCCATTTTTATGTCATAAGTATTCCATCCATAGGAATTCTCACTTTATAACCTAAGGACATATTTGTTGATAAAATGACAAAATAAGACTTCTGTTCTATATATTGACACACATAAATTTTGTCAAACACTTCCAGTACTTTTCACAAGCATAAATAAGCAACTTCCTGTAGCTGATAAACAATACTTGAAAGCAAAATTAGCAGCATAAAAACACTTTAAAAGCAGACTGTAAATGAGAGAAAAAACATAGTATTTTGGTCAATCTCTGGAAAAATCCCACCTTCTGGGGAAAAACCAATCCTAGAACAATTTATTATATAGCAGCAATATATCTTAGAATTACATCAACTGTAAGGTACAACATTAATCTTTAGTATAGTACATTACATTTCTCAAAATCTGAGCACAAAATCTATTTTGAAAACAGTGCAATATTCATCTTAGTAAACGTGCAAACAATGTAGCATAGGACAGTCACATACAATACTGTTTACCTCGATTTCAGTGCCATAAAACAACAATACGACCCTCTTCCTGTGTTGTGCGGAACTCATAGAAATTAGTGTTGTTGGTTGCCTTGAAAATCGTGCCCACTTTGCCTTGTTTTCTGTGCCCTCCAACTCAGCAGTACGACCCTATACAGACTGTACAATACGACCCTCATTAATGTTGGTACTTTGTCTTGGGAACTGCACCCTCACTTAGGGAAACCTGCTTGCCTCTGCTGTTGCTCATCTCCTTTATTTTGCTGCTCAAACTTTTCTAGGAAATCATGCTCCTCTCGCCAAGTAATCTCTCTTGGGATTTGAGCCAACTCCATCTCTCTTGGAGTTTGTGCCTCTTAACCTTCCACACTTTGGAATTTGAGCCACCTAGGGATGCGTGCCTTTCTTGAGAGAATGTCCAAATGAAGTCTCAAGCTCTTCTTTTATTTTCTCATTAGGGTAACTCCTTGTGACTTTTCATCTTCAATAGCTGAGATCAAATCTTAGCCATGAGATCTAGGGTTGTGATTTAATCACAAAATGACTTAAATCTCCTAAGTCAAAACTATATAAAAATCACACTTTTCAAAAAGTCACTTTTCTCCCTAAATATTATAAAAGTCACTTTATAATCACTATAAAGTACATCTCACTTTTAAATTAAAAGGTCACATCATAAAGTACTTTAATAAAAGCTCATAAAGTCACTTTATGAATTATTTAATGAGACTCTATAAGTTCTCGGACCCCTGCACCTAGGCACCTGATGCAGGAATGCCTCCGAGCTACAAAATGCTAACACTCCCCCTTAGCGAGGGAGGTACTACTGGCATCGGCTCCACTCGGATCTCTCTCTAGTCCTCTCCCTCCAACAGCTGAAGCTCCCTTTGAATATGAATGCCCCTTAGATACCTGCACTGGATCAACTGCAGAAGGTCTGCACCTGACAACTCTGAACTGAGAGTATTGCTCACTCTCCTGCTCATCCTTAAGTGTCATCTCATACCAACTCGACCTCCTCACCGAGCTGGATGAGTCTTCTACACTAGCTGCTACCACTATTGCCACTGAGTCTGACCTCCCACCATACTCCCTATCCACGTAACGACCCAATACTCGGTATGTCCTCCCATCTCAGATGCCAAGCAATCTCGCTACACCCAGCCCCCCACTCATCGAATACATGAATACTTGTTCTTCTAAGTGAAGGATCGCATACCTGCCATGCTATAGAGCTGAAACCGAGAGCAATTTCCTCTTCATCTCTGGAACAAGCAACACTCCACCAACCTCTAGATATCCTCTAGACTCAAGTTGGAATATGACACTTCCAACTCCTTCTACTACATGGGTGCCGACATACCCATCCTCTGTAAGTATAACTTAACCCACATCTATCAACTCCAGGAACATGGATCTTGTTCCTATCATATGGCGTGCTGCTCCGCCATCTATGTACCATACTCCAGTGTTCGTGCTCTTGGCAATACTGCTCTCCAAGATAGTACTCGCCAAGGAAAATTCATTCTCGAATTTCCTTGTAAGTTCTGTTACTTCAGCTGAAGCAACTCCCTCTGTTTCCTCTTTCTTCTTGCCCTTCTTCTTATGAGGACACTGCCCAACATAGTTACCATAAACCTGGAAAGCAAAGCATTTCACTTTGCTCATGTCTTTCTCAGACTTGGCTCCACTGCTCAAGCCACTCTTTTTCTTCTTTCCCTTTGTAGTAAGGGCCACATTCTGTTCATCAACCTCATTTCCCGTCTTCTCCTGAGACCCCTCTCGGATCTCTTCCTGAGTAAAATCGTCCCATAATCTTTCCCAAGAGGGAAAGTTCTCCCTACCAACTACACACTTCACGAACACATCCCACTCCTTGGTGAAGGCCATAAGGGCTATCTGCACTAGCTCAGGATCAAGAATCACCTAAACAACTGCACTCAGTTCATCTTTTACCTATCTGAGTCTAGTGAGGTAAGAGGCTACATTCTCACATTTTTCCATCTTCGTGCCATGAAACTTATCCTTTAAAGCCATCTTACGATTTTCATTATTGTTTTCATACAAACCTTTCAAGGTGTCCCACATCTCCTTATCAGTTTGTTTCTCTGCCAAATGTGGGATGAGGTGATCTTGAACACACCATCCATAAGCAATCTCTGCGTTCTAGCCGCCACCTCATGTATGTCAAGGGCTATAGGATCAGCAGCAGGAGGTATCACAACTGTACTGACGAACGACCAAAGTTTGTTCTCCCTGAGAACCGCACCCATCCTGGCCTTCCACTGTAAGTAGTTGTAAATCCCCTCCAACCGGTCTTCATACTGATTTCTTGCCATCATCCTCTTCTTGTTCTTCGTCCAACAAGGCACACTCTGGCCACTTTGACCAAAACTCACTTTTAGCTGTACTTCTCAGCAAAAACAATGTTGCTCACAGCTACTGCCACATAGTCCTTCACATGCAATTCTCTTGCACCCTCTACTGTACCAACAATCAACTGTCACTCAAAGCTCCAACTGTGATATCATGTTGATAAAATGACAATATCAGACTTCTATTCTATATATTGACACATAAATTTTGTTAAACACTTCCAGTACCTCTGATATTAGAGTAAAAATTTAGTACTTTTCACAAGCATAAATAAGCAACTTCCTGTAGCTGATATACAATACTCGAAAGCAAAATTAGTAGCGGAAAAACACTTTAACAATAGGCTGTAAATGAGAGAAAAACCACAGTATTTTGGTCAATCTGTGACCCTGGAAAAACCCCACCTCCTAGGGAAAACCAATCCTGAAACAATTTATTAGATAGTAGCAATATATCTCAGAATTACATCAATTGTAAGGTACAACATTAATCTTCTGTACAATACATTAAATTTCTCAAAATATGGGCACAAAATCTATTTCGAAAATGGTGCAATATTCAGCCTAGGAAAACGTGCAAACAATGCAGCCCAAGATAGTCACATGCAACACTGTTTACCTCGATTTCAGTGCTAAAAATAGCAGTACGACCCTCTTCTTGTGCTACACAGAACTTAGAAATCATTGTTGCTGGTTGCCTCGAAAACTGTGCCCACTCTGCCTTGTTTGATGTTCCCTCCAACTCAACAGTACGACCCTCTACATACTGTACAATACAACTCTCATTAATGTTGGTACTTTGTCTTGGGAACTGTGCCCTCACCTAGGGAAACATGCCCACCTCTGCTACTGCTCATCTCCTTTATTTTGCTGCTCAAACTTTTCTAGGAAATTGTGCTCCTCTCACCAAGCAATCTCTCTTGGGATTCAAGCCAACTCCATCTCTCTTGGAGCTCATGCCTCTTCACCTTCCATACTTTGGAATTTGAGCCACCTAGGGATGCATGCATCTCTGGGGAGAATGTCCAAATGAAGTCTCAAGCTCTTCTTTTATTTCCTCATTAGGGTAACTCCTTGTGAATTTTCATCTTCAATGGCTGAGATCAAATCTTAGCCATGAGATCTAGGGCTGTGATTTAATCACAAGATGATTTAAATCTCCTAAGTCAAAACTATATAAAAATCACACTTTTCAAAAAGTCACTTTTCACCCTAAATATTGTAAAAGTCACTATAAAGTACAACTCACTTTTAAATTAAAAGGTCACATCATAAAGTACTTTAATAAAATCTCATAAAGTCACAATATGAATTATTTAATGAGACTCCATAAGTTCTTGGAGTCTTGCACCTAGGCACCTGATGCAGGAGTGCCTCCGAGCTACAAAATGCTAACAATATTCACAACACAAGATACAATATGCAATTTTCAGCAGTATACTTGTCTATACAAATATATGTCCGCTCCATATGGCTACCACATACGAGATTTAGCTCATTGTTTCCTTGGACACCTATGATAAATATTGCCTCTTGATTCAAGCCCACATATTTCATGAATATTACAACAAATGCATCCAAGTCTCCTCTTCCTTGCAATGACTCACCCTTATAATATCGATTATTCCCTTTTCTACTAAACATGCGATGAAACAACATTTACCAAGGCTTTCACTTGCAAGAAGAGCACATAGTTTTAGAGTCTTAATTCTAGGGAATCCCATTGGCGACCATTAACCAATTTCAATAGAGTAGCATCCTCCTAGTGTTTTCAAGCTTATAGCAGTGATCATATATTCTCATTGGGCATATCCATCATCTACTTTGTATAATGTACATATAATTACCATGAGATGTTCTCATCAAAATTTCAATCAAATTAGGCTTTATCTCACATAGAAATCAAATGTAACAACGTCGATGAGATCCTTCTCATAAAGCTTAGTCCTTGCATGCGATAGCAAGCAATGTTCATTACGGGCTTATACTTATGGCCATATTCAAGACAATTCTATTTGTACTATGTTTCTCTTCATATAGTTTCCTTTCAACCAAATAAAACATACAATCCTTTCATTGTGATATTCATGACAATGCAAGAATTGATCACAAAATTATATCACACCAACAATTCAATCATCTTTCACTATTAAAATATTCATTATGATGAAACATTGTGCAATATATCACAATTACACATTCACACAATGCAATCAAATGCATTTGCAAGGTTCGTGTATGCATAAAAAAAACTTGGGAATTCACATTACACCGATTGTTGTATCATGTCATGCAATTCAACATGACAAATTGGAAGGTGTTGGTTAAGCCTTGACACATTAGCCAACGACATCACCAATGCTTATTCAACCATTTGGACACCTTCCCTTTTTTTATCAAAACACAATACAAAGGAAATATACCTCTCTCTGCTCGACAATTCATCAAAGATATTTGAAAGGGATTTCCTTTTTATGCTAAATAATCCTTTACAAACCCTTCCCCTTTTCAGTGCTCTTTAGTGTTGGCAAGAAGCTTATAGTTAGGATACTGATACAAGTGGGGAGACCATTGGATATCCATGTTGTGATATAGTCTCTCTCAATCTCAACACCATGGTCTCCCACATCGTTGTCTCATCACATTCATTTCAAACCTCACAAGAGACTTTAGCCATTTCTATTCATGACATTTAATTTTCTAGACTTTAGCCATTATGAATATAATTAGTCTTCCTCGATCATTCCTCATATGATATATTCATATATTATCATAAAACTCTTTCCCCAAGGTTAAGTTACTTTCAAGTCATTCACATGGACAAGTGCCTTGCCAATTCAATGTGGAGGCTCTATGATGCTAATGTTTTAGAGTAATCAGAAGTGCCTTTTTAAAACATGAATCCGTATGTTCTTCTCGTTCTCTTGGAAACTCAAAGGTGCCTCTCCTGAGACTAGATCCTTTGAAACAATGTTTCAATAGCTATACTCATACCCAATTCTTAGCTTGAAGTGAGAAGTTACAACTCCTAGAAGATCATTATTTTTTTAAACTATTTTTGTTTATGTGAACATGGCATCCACGTGTCACATGCTTACATGGAAAGTGGCATGGTGTCAATATGCAGTGTACATAATTTTACTTGGATCTTCCATGTCAACCTCGTGAAACTTGTTTGTGCATTTCACTTGGACAACGGTTGGCACAAAGCCCCTTTGTCTACCTTCAACTTATGTGTGATTAAATCCACATGGACAACCTCACGATCATTTGTGGCAACGTATGTGCAACCCATAATAAATTCCACAAGTTTTATTAACAACCTCGAGCCTTATTGTTTCCATGTATCCCTGCACGTGGAAATGTTAGATTAGATGGTGGGACGACCCCTTTATGATAAGTCTCATGTGGTTCCTTGGTTGATTCTTTCCCTGTTGTTGCTCATAAAATCAACAGACGACCACGCTTTTTGTGGGTTTGAAGGGCCTCTTTCCCTGAGCTTGCATGTTTAAAACCCACACCAATGATGGTGTGCCTGTGAACACACAGATATCACTTAGAGAGGGGGTGAATCGGTGATCTAGATATTTAAATATTTTTACTGTCAACTTCAAATACAAACCACTTATGCTTCTTTTTATTACAACTGTTAACAACAACTTTCAAACAATGAATCTTCTAATTAAAACATAGTAAAGAGTCATCCATATAAGCACAAGAAAACACAGTTTTTACGTAGGAAATCCAACTGGGAAAAACCACTGAATGTGTAATTTATAGATGAGCAATTTTTACATTCAAGAAGGTGCTACAGCACCTTTAAAGAGGCTACAACTATTGAGTTTTTCCAGCTGCAACTGAAAGGATGTAATGACACCCTAGAGACAGGCTACTACCTGTCAAGGACTAAAGTCCTACCCTTGCACCTCCCTACATCCTTTAAGATTTTATCTCTGCTAGTTACAAATAGTTACCACCTATCACTTTCAAACTTCCTCAACCAGTGCTCGGACTGTCACAAATAAACCTAAACTCTAGGCTTGTAAGCTCAAGACAATAATAGATACAATCATTCATAACATACCTTGGATGCACTTGAGATTAACTTGTTCAAACCTGATCAAAACCTTACTATTGTAGACTTCATACACATCAATCTTGAGCTCGCATCCACTTCTTCTAACCTTGATCAAACTTGAGATAAAACTTGGACCGCGGAAGAATTCACACTTGGGTTCAGAACTTGATCAGTTCTGAGATAAGTCTCAGACCGTAGCAGCTTTCATACTCTTCTTTTTGTCACCCTTAGACTCCTTCAAAGTCACCTACAGAGCTGACCTTTTCCTCAAACTTTTTTGGATCTGTTCTTCTCTTACCACCATAGTGACCCTGCTCCTCGGCCTACAAGCCTTCTCCTCGTCCCTCTACAGTTACCTTCGGATCCCTGCTCCTCTAACCCTGCAACTCACACTTTTTCAGACCATATATCGACCACACTAACTCTCAAATGAGGGGCACACCATCTCTTTTTTATATGTGTTGATATGTCTATGTAGGGGCCGACCTATCAATGCTTATTAGGCCGACATGACATCTACAAGTTATGTCATAAAGGCGGGGCCGAAATGTCACTCCAAATGACAAATAATGACAATGTTGGGGCCGACGTAACCTTCTTCATTAAGTCAATTATGCAAATATAATGAGTCATCGTTTATAAGCAATATTTTAAATATTAATCAAATATTCTTATGGGCTACAAAACCCATCAAGGAGGGGATACCAAGCCCACTCTTCCAAACCTAAGGGCTTCTTATATTTTGACAATCTTTTACAAATGGGATACAAGACCCATACTTGGTAAATCAACCCAAACTTGTACAATACAACAGGGCTGCTTGTTAACTTCAACCAAGTTCTTCATAGTAGCTTCGATAGCATGGAGTCTTCAACTTAGTGAACCCTTCGATGCATCCTTCAAATTTGACCATCATATCAATGGCACTTGGAGGCTTTGTTGACATCAATGCCAACAATGCCATGCATCCCTTTCGCTGAAATCCTAAAGGTTTAAGCCTCTAGCATATTTCCCCTGGATCTCTTCCAAGTTGTTGATTGTGAAATCAACCAAAAATGAAGATCTTTGTAGGTTGCAAGGCCCCTTTTCCTCGATGTGCTAGTTTAGACCCACACTAGGGCGGTTCCATGTCTCTTTCACCATGAGTCAAAAGTGCCATGTCTTTGACATCTATACTTTCATTTCTTCTTTATGATTGATCTCAATCCATAGGATGGTCCATATTGCCTTTTTTCACACTTTATGTTAAGGCTTCAAAATCTTTACTATGGGTGAAACCCAACCATTGATCTCAAGATCTATGGATCATTGAGATCTCTGCAGGTTCAAATGATTTTTCCCCCCTTGTCAAGTCTTGTGGAAGTTCTAAGTCAATTGACACGGGGACCTCTCTTTTTAATTTTAATCAAGCCTCTTGATCAAGACACAACTTCCTTGGATTCCTTTTTTTAGTTTAATTGGTAATTGGATGTTGTGACTAGGATTGACATTTCTTGAATGCATGTTTGATTTCCCTTTTTGATTTGCAATCATAGAAGTTTGCTTTAGTTGCATTTTAAGAAGTTGGTTTGCCTTGCAAGTTTGCTTCTTTGCTTTCGTCATATTGCATGTATCATAGTTTTGATGTTGTGCCTCTTGGATTTATTTGGCTTTAGATTTTGTGGAAGTGTATGCAAATTTATCTTATTGGAGTTGTTTTGCATTCTTGGTTGATTCAGGACTGTGTTTTAGGAAGAATTGACAAATTTTCCAAGTGTTTGGTAATAGGTGCTTCAGATACCTATATAACAAAGACATAAGATGTGTCAAAAAAAGTTAGTTAAGGTAGAACATCGTTTTAAATGTGACTCAAACTTTCAGTAAAAAATGCCTTCAAACAAATTTCGGTCCTGACCAAAGATGATATTTTATCTTCAGAATTGGCTACTTGTAGGTATTTAGGGATGACAAACTCGACACTATTGCCAAAATCCAACTCTAACACCCACACGCATGAAAACCCACAATTTGACCCTCTCGTCAAGGACATAGATTGTACTTCACTGATTAGGAATATTAAAAACTTTACACTTAAGTAGGATGTGTGACCACTCATTTGAAATTAGTATCTATCCTCTATACTTTGAAAAAACAATTCTTTAATCAAAGTTTGTATAAAAAAGTTATGCCAATCTTTTAAAGTTAGGTAGCTTCAAGGCTTTTGCATAAGTCCATGTTTTCTTTGCATTATTGATAATTAAATGGTCCATGAAAACATTAGAGTTTTAGAGTTAGTGTTTTCTGGAGTTCATTTGATGCTAACTAGTTTTTCTCTCAATGAGCTTATAAACAAATTTGAAAACTCATTTGAAGTGTGTTTTGAGCTGGTTGGATGATTTTATGGAGTATGGAAAAAGTTATTTTTTCTTGTTGATTTGGTAGTCTATCTGATGAAAACGAAAACTTAACTCTAGTTCACATTTTTAGTAATATACTAAATGGTTTTGAAAACTTAGTTGAATCTCAATTTTTAGATTTATAAAAGGAAATCTGAAAATGCAAATGGGAAAAAACTGCTGAACAATTATGCTCATATCTTTGATTTGCTCACATGACTATGTCACTAGCAAATCATCCATATTTGATGATTAATTCTATAACTTTTGCAAAATCCCAAGGAAAATGTTTTAAAAGATTTATCTATTGTAAAAATTTTGTATGTAACAGTAACAACACAAAAGAAACTTAGACTCATCCATGCAAGTTGACCCAAAATGGGTTGATTGGTACATGTGATAACCAACATCCCAATAAACCATTGAATCAAAATCCAGGATAAAAGAACCACCACTCAAATTAAAATAAGAACACCTTAAGAAAATTAAAGTGACCTCACTATATATAATTCATGTACCATTAAAAAAAGACGATTACTTCTTGAAATAAAACCAATTGCCATGTGGTAAGAAATTCAAGAAAAATAGTTATAAAAAAAGGTATAAGTTTTGAAATAAAACCAATTTCCATGTGGTAAGAAAGCCAAGAAAAATAGTTATCAACACAGCCCTAAGCCCTAGTGTAACGAGAAAAAAGGAAATGGGATTTTTTTCCCTGGAAGAAGAGAGACTATCTTTATGAATGAAAGAGACCACTATTGACTTTTTGTTACACATTGTAAGTTTTCTAGGTATTAAAAGCGAAGTCATTGTTGGATATTTCTGGTTTTCTTGTGAATTTTGTACATTTAGTGTTGTTGTTGTTTATAGAGTTCTTGAGCACTGTAGCAATGCATAACTATTTGTTGTAGATTCTTCTTACATATGTTATTTGTTCTTGCTTTCTCTAGTTTTGATTTTTCTAACATGGGTACGGATCTATCATTTTCAATCACATTTATGGGTTTCCTCAACTTATTGTTATTGATTTGGAATGTGTGTAACCTTAACCATGTGAATTTGTTCTTAGTTATTGCTTGCATTTATTTCTTTTGGATATGTCGTTGTTGGTTTTGTTAGAATAGTTTATAATTATTTATGTAACCTTAACAATGCACATGAGATACACCATAAATGAAAATCCCCCAACCAAATTAGATGATACAACACATTGAAGATAGAAGTCTATAGAAACTAGAAATACGTTAACTTGATAAAATATCTAATTAAACATTCTTTCCAACAAGTGGAAGAATATGGTTTTATGAATTGTTTAAATAAAAATGTGAAACACTATCATTTAAACCCAAAAATTGATGTAGTATGTGCGAAATTCCACTATATCCAACTGGTTTTCCCTTATGAAAGGTCAATAGTACATTATATCCATAGATTGACCATCAAATATGATATTATTGTATCTTTATCCTAAGTTATCAACCCCCCCATTCAAATTCAACATTGAAGCAAGCCCGATGATGGCCATACTTAAGGAGTAATTGCTATGGAAATTTCCCTTTGGTTCCTATAGGACTATGGAGATAATTTCTCTACACTAAATGGACCCACAATATTTTAATTTGATCCTATATGTTGTCTTTTTGGTAGTTAAGCACCTCTTAACTAAAGATGGTACCAAAATCCTAATAAGATACTCTTCAGAACCCAACTAAATTTGGCTAAGAGTTGTGATGGTGAGGGGGCTTTATTCCTTCAAATTCTCCTATTACTTGCACATGATGTTTATCCATCAAATATGCCTAGGACTTGTACCTATCCCCTCATACTATTAGAAGGCATAAATTTAACAACATATTCATATTACCATAGAACTAACGTTGCTGCCTTAACATGATTAATTAGGGAGTGTCATTATTGAAACATATTTTTAGGGAAATTTAACTCCCACTGGGTTTCAGGCTTGGGTCTTATTTTTTCCAATCGGTTAATTTACATTGGTCAATTGAAGCAACATTGTGACAAAAAAATGGCATTTTTTACATTACCAATTTTTATTTATAATGACACTCTTTATCAAAAGGTATGTGGAATCTTGGAACCAAGTCTCGAGTCCTTCTAAACCATAGAAAAAAAGGTCATCGATTTGTATCTGGCATTATATTTATAATATTGACTAAAGAATCAAGTTAAAAACTTACACAACATCCAAGTGCTTTTCTATACACAAGGACATGACCAAATAATATGTTCATCGCCATCTTTAGTCGTGGAACAAATAGGGCACTGATGTACAGTGTGGACCATGACGATCCCAAGAAAATATTTTTCTATGCCTAGATGAAAGCTTCCAAGTGATTTCACTTCTCCTTGCTTTCATTTACTTATATCATATCCATTTCCAACTAGTTTTGCACTTGGGATGAATCTTTAGAATTCTATATAGGCCATGATAGAATTTATCTAAGAAATTTCAATTTAGTCTAGTCTTATCATGATTCTTAGGTTAGAAATTGGAGTTTTTAAATAAATTATATATATCCCTTATTATAATTCTAGACTATAACTAAAATAATTTAGCCTCAAATGCAATGTAAATTCCTTCATTGAAATGGTCATTTTCAAGTCAAGTAGTGAGTGGGCAAGGTTTGAAAAATGCTATGGACATGTCTTAGAAGCAAAATAATATCGAGGACTTGAATTCTCATAGTTAGGTTATGAAGTTTTCAATATGATATTGATTTGGAGGTTTTAGAAATTAAATCATGTTGATATTGAAATTTATGCCAATCGTAGAGTATGCGATTCCATTCTTCATTAATGTCCACTTTGTAAAAACATGTTCAAATGATCAACTAACCTAAGTGCAATAGATAAATAACTTCAAAGAAGTCCTTCATTGCTTTTGATGGTTAGAATCTAGAGAAAAAAATTCAATATAGAGTGAATTTTTTATCACAACATTATTGAAAGATTAACAATATATATAAGAGTTCTTAATATATAAATTTGTGTGCATTTTATGATATGGTTTATATGAAGGGTGTTCTTCTCAATTTTGAAATAAAGCTTGCAAATATGAAATATGGGTTGGTGTTGTGAACCAACCCAGTTCACACATGAGCTATCCGTAAGAATAGGAAAAATAATCTATAATGTATAAGAAAAATATATTAAATAATATGAATGGGATGATAAATTACAATTGAGGGCTCGACATATGTATCTAATGGATTTCCCTTCGTTAATGGTTATGAAATTTTGATAAGACATATATTTTAATATGTATTATTATTATCATTATATTAATGTTACTTATGTTCATAACATTTCCTTCCTCTTTAGAAATGCTTTGTCCTCAAAACATATTGATGAAGAGGATTTTACGTCCTTACTGTTTGCTTGTAATGCCATCGCATTTCTTTGTTTTGTCGTAGTTGATGATACGCCACGATATGAACCTTGAGTGTGGAGCAACATTTTCGAATTGTAAAAGGATCGGACCATCCTAATTCCCTTTGTGGAACATTGCACTTCCACGATGAATTGTTATCATGAGACTTAATTGTGATGGTATCAATATTGTTCAGACGATAATTTAGTTGTTTCCGACCTAAAGGATATTGATACTCTGATTGTTTAAGATATTTTCTTTTATGATTTGGATGCCGAAAAGGAGTTCTTATAACGTTATTTTCCCTTATCATGTTTGTAGTGTCTTCTTGGTTTAATTTCAATATATGACTTTCTTCACACCTTGATGTTGTTGGTTTACTTGATGAACTTGTATTAGTGCATACACTTGGAGTTTCCATCGTTTGTACTCCAACATCCCTATATGTTTGTTATTCAACTGGATTGGCATCTTCCTGAGCTGTAATGTGGATTGGATTTGTATTTGTGCCTTTTTCCCACAACTTGGATTTTTACTCTTGAGGACTTGATGCCTCCCTCTAGATTTGCTCTAACTTGTTTTCCAACAACCTTTTATCATTCTTAAGCTTCTTGAATGTTTCTTCTTGCAACTTCTCGTCATCATTTATCTTCTTAACTTATTCCATCAAATCTTGATTATGATTTTTAAGGTGGCAAATCTCTCCATCCTTTTATAATAAATTTTTCTAGATATCTTCATCAGCGTGTTCTGACTTCCGATCTTCTTGCTTCTTATTCTTTAATTTCTTGATTTTTGTGACTATAATTTTATTATGATTTATCAACCAGAAGATCTCATCATTATTGTTTGATATTGTTTTATTGGTATTCTTTAATTTCTTGATTTTTGTGACTATAATTTTATTATGATTTATCAACCAGAAGATCTCATCATTATTGTTTGATATTGTTTTATTGGTATTCTTTAATTTCTTGATTTTTGTGACTATAATTTTATTATGATTTATCAACCAGAAGATCTCATCATTATTGTTTGATATTGTTTTATTGGTATTTGCAATCTCTAATTTGTGAGCATGTTTAATGTCACCATTCTGTTGCTATAGCTCTTTAATTTATTGTTGAAGTTGGTAGAACTTTGACTCTTGGCATTCTAATTTCTTTTGGATTTGCACAATTTTCTTATCTTTGTCCATGAGGAGTTTGTTCACACGCTTTACTTCATATTCTAAATATTCATAGCTTTCATATGGTGATTCTTCGTCTGTATTTTGTGATGAGGGGACTCATTGTTGAGTCATGTACTGTTATTTTCTTCTTCTCATGGAAGAAGGTCATGAATTTATTTTTTGCATTGAAGGTGAATGCACCCAATGTTTCTAACTAGTTAGAACCCAACATTATGTCAATAATACTGTCATCTATATCTGCAATGGTGAATTGAGATGCAAAATTATAATTAGAGATTTGTAAGCGTAATTTGTTTATTTGATCTTTGTTCCACTTGTTCTTCTCTATAATTGATTCTAGAACTTTTAGTTGATTAGTAACATCGACATTAATACAATTTTCTTTGTTAGTTGGACAAATAGCGATGACAATAAGACTTTCATAAAATATCCCATTAACTTTTAGTATCGTAATAGGCACTTTCGACGAAACCTCGGAAAATCTTTTTTTTCTCATTAGTAACATTTGTCTCTTCCATTTTAACCTCCCTTTTCTTTTCTTTTTTGAGAAAAGTAATTTAATTTTTATGCCCCTCAATAATAATTATAATTATAAAATAAATATTATATATATATATATATATAGTTATAATAGTTCAAGGAAAAAATAAACATTATAATAATAATTATTAGTAATAACATTATTATTATAATACTATATATTTTTTTGAAGTTTAGGGTTTAATACCCTAAACAATGGAGGTAGATGACGATGGAATTGAAGGAGAGGAGGGCGTGGAGAGGTGTTCGATGAGAGTGGGTCGAGGGAACTTGTTGTGAGGGTGCTTGGTGTAAGATCAAGGTAGGAAGGAAGAGGTAGGGCACAAGATATGAGCGCAGGGAAGGGATGAGGGCTGGCAGAGTTAGGGTTATTGGGAGTTTAAGGATGAAACTTTGGGAAAGGAGAGTGGTGAAGAGGTGGGGAGCAGAGAGGTAAGGAATGAGTGGGAGCGAGGAGTGGAGTAAGGAGTGCATGTGCTTGATGACGATGCATAGGAGGGGGGTGACTTCATGTGGTAAGGAGTGTGTGCGTAGGGAGTGTTTGGGGAGAGCGCAGATTGGTGGAGCTCACAGGTGTAGTTGGTGTAGATGGGTACGGGTTGGTGTATATGGAGAGCCAGGGAAGTGAGAAACATGGGAAGAGGAGTGAGTAGCGTGGAAGAGTGATCGCAGGAATTGGATGCATGTTAAAGGGGGATTTAATGGAGGACTATGAGGTGCGAGTGATGCGACGTGGCATTGGTGTGTACTTGGGGGAATGGCCATGGATATGAGTGGGAAGTGCAGTCCGATGATGTGGAAGACATCGTGGAGAGCAGAAGGGATGAAGTGCTTGGGGAAATAATAGGAGAAGGGATCGTGGAGCTACGAGAGGTAAAGGCAAGATAGTTTGGGGGCGTGGATTGATGCAGGGTGTGTGAGAGTGCAGTCAAGACTTCACGTTGGGGGAAATACTGAATTTTAAATGGCCAAGGGCTTGATTTGGTCACAGACGTGAAAATTTAGAGAAAATTTGTAATTGATGACAAAAAAACCAAGGTTCAAAGAAGCTCCGAGAAGGCAATGGCCAAAGGCCGGAAATCAACGGAAGTGCCCTAGAAAAAGGCTATGATATCAATGTTGTGAACCAACCCATTTCACATACGAGCTATCCATAAGAATAGGAAAAATAATCCATAATGGGTAAGAAAAATATATTAAATAATATGAATGAGATGATAAATTATAATTGAGGGATTGATATATATATCTAACTGATTTCCCTTTGTTAATGGTTATGTCTTTTGGATAAGACATATATTTTAATATGTCTTATTATTATTATTATTATATTAATTTATTTATGTTCATAACAGTCAGTTTCAATTTAGTCATCAAATTTCAATTCACATTTCATAGTTTAGGAATTATTTTGAGACTACTAATGCCTTTGTTGAAATTATTCCTCGTCCAACAACCGTAGAGACATCCTCAAGCAATGAAATGGTCCATTAATGATGTTGGTGATAATCTTCTAAAAGTTTTAGGATCCTTAGGTAGAACTCTCGTGAGTTAGTTGAGACTAGTGTATTCATCCTCCTTTCCTTCAACCTATTTAGATTGTAGTGTTCTCAAATTTTATTTAGTGTAACTTGCTATCTTTTTGTGTAATACATATATGAGAAGACACATAACTATAAGAAACTGGTATATGATATAGTAGAGCTGAAACTTATATCCACCCATCAAGGGTGAAGGCCCACTAAGTGATCCAAAATGGATGACTATAAAATTTGTCACCTATTTAGAGCTCTCGGGGTTAGAAGATTGGATGGATTGGCTTGTATCACCCATTTTAGGGGCAATTCTCACTTTTAGATTTGGGATCACTAAGGGTAGAGTTTGAGTGGATGACCCATTATTACCTATGTGATGGTAAATGAGGCGGGCAATTAGAGTTGGGAATTATACAAACCAAAGGGGGAAAACACTTTAGATAAAGAAATCTAGAATAAAACATTAATAGAACAATGATAATTGGTAGGGGTGATTTGATATGAAGCACAACAATATGGAAATGTTGGTTGAGAACAACTAAAATGAGCTTTTGTTTCTCACTTTTGTGTATTCACATCATATTGAACTACTTAAGTTGTATAAATTGTGGAAAACCCTTTAGGAGAAATTGATGTAATGATAAAGATGAGACATCTTTCTCTTGATCATAAGATGGGATATTGCAGATTTGTATAATCTAGATGTTGGGGCTAAGTTTTAAAGTATTAAGACATGGATCTTCCAGCTTTGCTTGAACCAACATGTCCTTTTACTAGTAATTGAACCTATGATGTATGTGCATAAAAGGACCTTGTCACAACTCATGTGAAGTTAGGATGGGTGTAAGTTCTCACTATAATATCTCAAAGGGGATAAATTACCTTTTGAAATTGAGATTTTTTTGGCAAGGGAATTTGAAACCTCAACACTAGGTAAAGCATTTTATCCCAATGTGTGTAGAGATAAAAAATTGATCAAATTGTTTTGGTTAACCATATGGATTTTTAAGTACTTACCATTGATTCTAGAAATCAATTTATAGATTTAAAAGAAATAGTCATAGCTTGTGATTATTACAACTTCAAATATATCTCTTACAATGATTTTGTTATGTTACAACTATTGACATACAATTGATATCATCTGGTTGTAGTATACATATATTAATGATATGCTACTGATAATGATATGGTTAACAACGTGTGGTTATAAGATAATTTCATTTTACCTCAAGGTTGCAATGTCCTTATTAATCTTTAGGAGGAAGTTTCTTGAAGGAGGATTGTTATGTCATCCACGGTTGGTGAACCTATCACAAGCTAACCTAAATATTAAGATGATATTTCAATATGGTCTTTTACTGTGAAATCATATGCAACCGTTTGTGTTCTCATTTGCATATATGAATAGGTATTTTCTGTTATTATGTTTATGTATATGCTATTTGTTGTGTTGATTCCCATGATAGGAATATTTCATGATGTTATGTGATTTTATGTTTCTTATAATGATGTCATGTAGTTATATGCTACTCATGATGGCATGGAATTTATTACACGTGGTTCTATGATCCTCAAGTGAAGTTATGTTCTCATGATGACATGTGAAAATCAACATGTGGTTCTTTGATATTCATATTATGATGATATTGTTATGTGCTCATGATGGAATGCAATAGTTCGCATATGGTTATTTGTTATTCATGTTATGCTCTTATAATGGTAAGTGGTAGCATGAAGTTATTTTTATTCATGATGAGATGATGATGCTATGATTATTAATGCTTGGTTTCATCACATGAGGAAGAGAAGGACACGAGAGTCACTATATAAAGCCCAAACTTGTAAAACTATTTAAAATCAACATATCAACATTTACATCTTCAAACCATTGTTATAAATACATTAAAATCATATTTGTTGAACACAAATGGGAATGTGACATAGACACTTGGAATATTTGAAAGAAACTAACTTACAATTGATATGAAGATGGAACCATTTAGCTCCAGATACTTTCTCTTGCTAACTGTAACCAACTAGGCAACACCATGTGGGTGATGAATCTCCTCCAAACCAACCCCTCAATTAATACGACCAAGATCCCCTGATCCACTCAATCAATAAAATATGCTAACATATATTCCTCTTTCTATTGAAGCCCAAGCTATAAGAATAACCCCAAGGGTTAAGATACTCCAATCTCAAAAAGTATTTTCACCACCTCCATAACTAGTTATTTTTCATATCCATCCATGAAAAAATTCCCATGCACATGGTCCACTTGTCATTAATTAATTAACTCATATTTATTCATGCAACTTTTAGTTAGGTTTTGCTTTATTAACCTTTTCCCTTTATTTCTTTTTAGTAATTTCTCTCCTTTTTACTTTTTATTTATTTATAATACATTAGTTAAATTATTATTATATTATTGTTACCATCAATATTATTTATTACCATCATCATCATCATCATAATTACTTATTATTATTATTACTTTTAAGACCACTTATTTGTTTTCATCACAAAAGTATGGGAATAATTCAAAATACGGGGCATTACATACCCCCCCACTTCAAGGAACTTCACCCTGAAGTTAATTTTAACTATGTTACTTATGTGTTTTTACTTTATACCCATTTATTCCACATCACACTTTGTTCCAACTAGTATAAGATCCATCCAAGTGACCACAAGAGGTGTTGAAAGTCCAAATCACAACTCCGTGGAAGTGCAAGAAAAAATCTAGTCATCTTCCCCGAATGTCGGCATTAGGCTTAAATCCTATCCAGCTAACCGAGGCCCAAGGCTCAAGGTCTCATCTACCCAAGCATGCATCTTGTATGGTACACTAACTTATGTACCCCAAGCATATTGAAAGGTTGACCTAAAATTCCTCCCCAACAACTACTAGGTACTCAACCTTAGGCATTGAAGTCCAACAACACAACTCCACTAACAAGTACAACTCTAGCCCTTATTCCATGCATCAACATCACAACTCCAATATAAGGAACTCTAGCCTTCTTAAGATGGTACTGTTCCCATCAAGCATCATGTAAGGAGAAAGAATCACTAGGAAAAGGTTATTGGTTGAGTTTGTCGCCAACCCATAAGGTGTTACTTTGTAAATATTCTCCTTCATTGATATGGTCTCCCACACTATCATTGAATGAACTGGACCTCTCAGCCTACTAGTGGATTTCCTATCAATCACCACCTCACAACATGTAACAAATGCATGATTTGTAATCATAACATCATCATCTCATACAAATTAATCCACATGCTAACTGTTGCATGTAATCATGAGAGCATAACATCATGGTCATCACAACATATTGAATAATAAAGCACCACATGCTCATGCATGCCATCATAAAACATTTCATCAAAAAATAACCACATACGATTACAACATGTCATCACATCATGAAATATCATCATAAGGAATATATTCTCATCATATCTTTATCAAAGATACAACATGCCACCAAAAGAATTATATCAATATAATAAAATGGAACCACACATTAAATATGGAACCGTACATTAAATACTGCAAGTGTTCTTAAGCCAACATAACATCATGAATATGCAAAATAATAAAACATCATGCACATTCTTATAATGATCCATCGACAAAATCCAAGTCCCTAATATGCATGAATATATACACAATGATTACTAGATATTATATATAATGCAAGGAAGACCATCAAACCCACATCCACTACTTGGTTCTATCTTGGTTAAGTTTGTCGTCCCAAGCCAACTCTACAAGGGATCATCGTGAAATACCTTCCTTAAATACTACTAATGCTATGTGATACCGATTATCTTTTGGTTATAGTTTCTCATCTCACAATAATAAAATTGATGTTTTAAGGGTTATGTATAACCTACACACCAATATGATGCTTGATATTTTCTTATTTTTACTCAACGAAGTGAAAAATGAAATATTTCAAGTAAGATCTAATGATATAGATGCACAATATCTAGTTATGCATTCTTTTCCATATAGTGAAATTCACTGAATTTTAGCAATACTCTATTATTATCCTTATTAGCATGCCTTAATCATCGATATCAAAATTGGATTTCCCGGTCTTGTATATCTTTTGATCATTACCCATTCCATGGACAACTATACCCAATATCATGTAAAGAGTTGGAGACTAGATCATTGCTATTTAAGTTTTCTATAATTGTTCCTAATACACTTGCATAGAGGAATGTATAAGCCCTATATATTTATCCATCGCATGTAACTATCACTATTCATGCTCAGAATGATTAGCTCACCTAATCCAAATACACAACTAGTCTTTGGAATACACACTTCCAAGTCTTCATGCTAGGCATTTTCTGACCAGTATCTAAGACTCAACTTGTTTGATACTCTATTTTCCTTTGGAGGTATGTAACTCAAAACTATACAATGTTATACTCAATCATTTGAACCTTTAATCTTTTTCTTAGTCTATAGCTAGTCACCCCTGGACCCCAGTTGTGAGTTCTCTAGTTTATGATTTCCTGTCATGACACCTTAAAACATTGGAATACAAACTTTCAAGTCTTCATGCTAGGCGTTTTCTCACCAGTAGCTAAGACTCAACCTGTCTGATACTCTATTTTCCTTTGGAGGTATATAACTCAAAACTAGACAATGTTATACTCAATCATTTGAACATTTAATCTTTTTCTTCGTCTATATCTAGTCACCCCTGGACCCCAATTGTGAGTTCTCTAGTTTATGATTTCCTGTCATGACACCTTAAAATTATGTTAGTAATGACCCTTAGCCATCCTTTATGTTGCTCAATCCGCTCATCACTATCATTAAGAGAGATTTCCATTGAGAGACGCAACCCTTTGTTATCGTTACATAAAGTTTCCTTATGATTTATTATCAATTCATAATTTCTCTAACACTTCAATGTTATTCATTATAACATATACACCCAAGGGACTTGCATTAATTTCTATAATCTGACAATCATGTACTGTTGTTATTCAAACTAAGCACTATGCTCAATTATATTTAATCGACTAGGATAATACCGCCTTCATGGTAAGGATCATTTCTCTTTCTACTTGTAGAATTTTCACAATCTCTGATTTGAATTCTTCCATTACCATCCTACAAAAACTCTTGGTTTATTACCTCTTTACTCTAATTCCACCATACCATCTAAGATTCCTTATAAATTATAGTCTAACACCATCCCATTCTTTTAACTTAGTTTGATTAATTGACTACATTTGCTTCCCAATAGGCATTGTATAGTGATTCTTATCAAGGTTACTATGAGGAGCACTTCTATGATTCAACAACAATTTTCCAAAGGGTTACTTATTTAAGAGATACATTTGGAGAACTAAGTTATCATTTCTAATTAATCATGATTATTCCTTCACGACAATCTTAGAATCTTCGATCATGTTTTATGATAGGCTACTACTTCTTGTTGATTCCTTTATTACAAAGTGCATTCCCATCATTCATCCATGGAACTTCCAAAGTGTCATCTTTTTGTGAAGTATCTAGCTATATCATCCTTCTAAGTTAGTTATAAGTTATCTTCACCAAAAAAAATTACAAATTCACCATTAGTCCTTCCTCCATGATGCCCTCTTATTAATGCCCTCTTCTTAAGATATGTCTTTATTCATACCCTACATACATCTTTCTATCACAATAACCTTCATTCAACACATAAATTAAATTACTTCCTCCGTCATGCTATAATGAACGAATGCACGAATCAAAGTATGGCATCATCCCACCTAAGCCAATTATAAATTGCTTATTCTTTTAAAAAGTTGAGATTTCTCTAAATTATATCTTTATTATACCTACCGAGGGCTTGGTATATTGTATTCATATGTGTTGAATACATATTTTTTTTATTTTTAAGGAAGTGAATAGGTAACGCACTTTTTTATTTTTAAAGAAGTGAATAGGTAACGCACGAGAGCACGAGAGGTGAATTGGTAATGCATGGGTCTCGTACTTGCATGACACGGGGTTGATTCTTACGGCTTCCACTATAAACCTCGGGCGCGGTCAGCTGACGCATAACTTCTCTGACTGTGACCTCCTTTGCCATAAATTCAAACGTGTGACTTACTTAACAACCTATACGCCTTAACAAACGGACAGTTTCCAACATCCAACATGCCATCATCCTGCCCATGCCTCGACTACATATTAATTTACTCGACAGCAGACCGGTTGGCTGTTAGATCTCGACTTACTTAGATCCAACGACCAACGGACCGTTGGATCTCCATCTGCTTAGATCGAGCGACCAACTGACCGTTGGATCTCGACCTGCTTAGATCCAACGACCAACCCGCCTGCTACTGCCGCATTAAATGACATTAAATGACCTGCAGCAGGCTGGATAATCCTTGCCTTGGGGGATGAGACGTTATTTCCTAGCTGACGGCGGAGTGCTCCGTTCCTCCTGTTGAGGATTGAATGAGACTGTAGATTCCTACCGACTCCGGAGGAGCATTGAATGAGCGCATCATGAGCTTCGTGCACCACCTTCACTGCCATCTTTTCCTGCACTGCCGCCTTCATCGCCATGGCCACAACTTTCATGTTTAACTTAGGCAATGAATTTGCCTTGCAAAGATGTCATCGCCCTGAAAAGATGTCACCATCTAGCCAAGTGTAGCATCTAGGCAATCTTCGAATTTCCACCGCCCTGCACACCACCTTGCAAAGATGTCATTGCAAACTGCCCTAAATCAAAATCAATGGCTTAATCAAAGTCATAAACAACAGAAACGACTACTCACACTACGCTGGATCAACGACCAAGCCTGGTGCCCTTGGGCTGCCTTTGTTTCCCGCTTTAATTATTGCAGCGTATACTTCAACTCGACCTGGAATTGTAGCTTTCTGGGTATAGTACTTCTGCTTGCTTTGGTGCTTTCTTTGTTGGCTCTGGATTATCATCAATAGGTGCGATGAAGCTACTGAAATGGAAGGGAAGTTGCAATAAAGATATCAGAGGTAAATAATTTCTTAAAAAACCTATATCATTTACAGTTAAAAAATTGTTATATTTAAGATATGAAATACAATTGTGCACACTTCAGATGTTGTAATATTTTTTTTCTAATTTATTTCTAAACAAGCAGTCAGCCAATAGTTACAATGATAAGACAAAGATGGTCCTAGCAGAATGAAAGGTGTTTCAAGGGAGATGAAAAACAACCTGCGCTTCCTGTAGTATATGGCTCGTCTTTCGTGTCCTCTGTGTGGCTCCTGCTACTTTTTCTCTGGAACAACCTACGCTACCTGTAATATATGGCTCTGTAGTATATCAACCTGTATATCCCTGGCGGACGCTGCTACTTTTTCTCTGCAACAAGACAATAAGACTTTGTTCAATCTCAGAGTTTCTGGAAATCTACATTCCTTACAAAGAAAACGTATACCAAAATTGTCATCAATCCGATGCAATCAGATCATTGTTAAGTTGGGAATGCATGCAATATTGCCCCTCAAACCATCAGTGAATGCAACCGGCGAGGTCGAGGTCGAAGTCGAAGTCGAAGTCGAAGATGTAGATAAGTTCTATGGGCAACGTGCTGTAGCAAATAAATTTGACACATGTCAGCTTGCATGCATTTTTGAAGGAATTCGCTGATGGTCTTCTCATAAATTTCAACATACGCTTGTGAATACTAATGAACAAGATTTTTTTATATATCAATGCATAGACCATATAGTTGAGCAAGGTGCAGAATTTGCATTAAACAAATGAAATACGTCATGTCCTTTAAATATTGACATCCCAGCCCACCTCAAATCTTCAAGTTGCCATCCGGTAAGGGAGTTTGACGAACAACTTTATTTATTAAAAATAAACTAATTAGGCTGAGACCGCATGGACATATGTTATTATTAACTCTATTGTATTTCAACATTTGGAACATTTTTGTCTCAAACGTTACCTAAACCCATGGAATCCTCTTTCTTTTGTACTAAAGTGTCAACCAGGATCATTTTACTAAACAATTTACAACCAAACATTTCGACTTACAATCAACAACTACAAGTATTATAGCATGAATGACTTCAACCATTCAGACAATTAAGTATATTCAAACAAAAAATTGATGATGCCATGCTGTAGATAACAATAAATCTGCACGGTTTTACACTATGTACTTAGTGTTCAAAATTACTAAGATCGAGCCATTGTACAATGAGATGAACATCCATACTAAAACAAACCACTTCTCATTCTTGTATGTAAAGCTTTGATATATTTTGAAGATAGTATATAAGGAGGCCCCACGGCAGCTGGCGGCTTAAGGTCAAACACTCAATCTGGGCTCTCTATTCCCTATTGCTTGCTAAATAGAAGATTTTGGTGGACGTCTTCCATTCTGCTACATAGGTGTTGGAAGGGAACGAACCACACACTTACTAATTCTTTCCTCAGCGATATAGGGGAAGATATGTAATATCGTTACGATGAATAAGGTGAGTTGATTCCTCCCCAGCAGGAGCGAATAAAGCTTATGCAATATATTAGCATTCCCATTCAAAGCTATGCAAATGTAATCGCTGAAAAACTAAGTATTAACACTCTCATTCAAAGCTATACAAATACAATAGCTTTTTCAATTTGACTATGCAACCTTGTTTAATATTAAATTCCTTTCTATTTAAAAACATAAACATTTTCTTTATAATATTTTATAAATTAATTTATAAAATTTTACTATTTTTTAATTTGCAATAGTACTCACCATTCCTATTTATCATGATTGGGTAATTTGGAAATTTAGAATAAACTATTCTTATATAGATATCTTTTTATCCTTCACTACCCGTACTCCATTAGTGTTTAAAATAGTATTCTTGCTATATGTCTTACGTGTGCACCATTGCACTTTATATGTGTACACCATTACACCTCATATATATGTTACGTTAACTAAACGATATAGTGTGAGTTTTATATTAGTTGCCTATGTGCAATTGATGTTGCATAAACATTGATTAATAAAATTACAAAGTTCCACCATATTTTTTTTATGGTATATGTGGAAATTTCTCATTTCCCTCTAGTTAGCATAACAAATCGGGCTTGAAATCTAATCCAACATGTATAACGTAGCACACATAATTTATATAACCTAGGACACATAATTTATTAAATAAAAAAATCTTAACCCTTAAAAGATATCACATTTTTAGGAATTACAACACTCACAAAATGAATGTTTTAGTCATATACCCTTTCTTGACCTAGATTATAACTATTACCATTTAAATTTTGAAAGGAACTATACAGTAGAGAATTATAAGCAAATAATACATTTAATTAAAATACATTGAATTATAAGTAAATAATACATTCAATTAAACTATGTTGAGTTATAAACACTGTAATGTAGAGAATTATAAGCAAATAACACATTCAATCAAAATAGGTTGAATTATAAGTAAATAATACATTCAATCAAAATATGTTGAATTATAAACAAATAACACATTCAATCAAAATGGGTTTATTGAATTCTCTAGTAAGAGTTTATAAACAAAGTCATATAATAGAAACGATTATCATTGGCTACTAAAAATTCTAGATCACATACTAAATTTCAAGTAAGATGAAAGCCATGCACTACTATGAAACAATTTGTATTAGATGTTCCACAAAAACTACTATCCTTTCTTCTAATTGTAAAATTTAATATACACTTTAACAAATATTTACATTTGATATAAAATTTTAACCTAAGGTCATGAATTTAACCAAATCGCTTATACATACTCATTTTTTTTAACAGAAATGACTAACCAAATTTGATTATATATAAAAAAGGAAATTACATAACAAAATGGAAAACAGATTGCTCCCATGAAAGGAAGACATCCATCACTCCAAGTTCATCCTGTTCAAGCTGATAACTATCATGGTATTTTCCTATTTTGTGAAAACTATAGCTTCTAATGAACTGCCCTAAGAGGAGTAAACATAAATAAAACATTGCTAATAAGCTGCCTTATACAAAAACTGGAAGGTGAGACCGTTTGAATTGCCAATTCTGCAGCTGATACCTATTCTATGAGTTTCAGAGTCCTTATACATATTACTGGAGAGCAGTAAAAACATAGCAGAACAAAAAAAGGGCCAACCCATGTCCATAACCGGCGAGCAGCTACTGGAGTCCCATATCCATGACAACACCTTCAATTCCATGACAGGTCGCTGTTAGAGATGTTATGCTTTCAGGCCTTCTGAGGATATGCGAGACCCAGGGTCTCTTCCAGATGTTCGATTTTCTCAGCCGTGCTATTGTTATGAGCTTTCACCTCAGAGTGAGTAGCAGTCGCCTGGTCTTCCTAACTCATCCCAAAATGCTAAGGTAATTAGATTTCTCTCCACTCTCCAATCTACTACTGGACCTTGAGATCAATTGGAAAACTGAGTCTTTTCTCTCTGTAGCTTCTCTCGAAAAAACGTTGGAATTTCCTTCTGTAGCTGCGATTATGTCTCAAACCCAGGTGAATCCACGAAGGTGGTTCACCATTTTTGGCACGCGCGAGGGAAAAAAATTGTTTTCCGAACCCTCGATCGAGGTATTTTCAAGCCCTCGATCGAGGTTTTAAACGCTCGATCGAGGGTTTGAAAATACCTTGATTGAGGGCTTCCAAATACCTCAATCGAGGTTATTTAAAGAGCTCAATCGAGCATTTTCTCGATCGAGGGCTTGGTCAAACCCTTGATCGAGCAAATGCTCGATCGAGGGTTTGAGACCGAAAAAAAACAAAACAGGGCCGGGCTCGACAGGCCGGGCCCTATTCGATAGTGATATCACAGAGCGACCGAAAATGACGGCGAACATTCGCTCGACTAAGCGTCTGCATCCAGCCAAGACCGCCACACACGCCCACGTCCACCCACCCACGTCCACCCACTCGCCATGGCTTCAGATCCTGGAGGTAAGTGGGATTTCAACCGCTTCTTTAATTTGCTTTTCAAAAAATCTTAAATTTGTTTTTTGGTTTGAAAAAAATTCCCAAATTTTATTTTTTTGTTTTGAAAAAAATCTTTAATGTTGATTTGGTTTGTATGAAAAAATTGGTGTTTAAACCATAGATTTAATTTAGTTTTTAAGAATTTGTGAAATCACCATTGAACCAAACCAACCAGCATTGAAACCACCATTGAAACCAAACCACAATTGAAAGCAAAACCACCATTGAAACCAAACCAAAAACCATTGAAACCAAAACAAAAACCATTCCAAAACATTTTTTTTTGTTTTGAATTTATTTTTTATTTATTAGTATTTTTGTTTATGTCAACCGGTAGCATTTCACCACATAAATGCTACCGGTTTTATTTAAAAATGTGTTTTGACAAGAAGGAATGTTGCCCATTTTTTTTCAATCCTCTGAGAACGCTAAAAGGATTGAAAAAAAATAATCATATTAGATTGCCGGTTTAATATTTTTAATATTAAACTATTAACATTGAATATTTTTAATATCTATTAATATTTTTTAACAAAGTCATAACATTTAATAAATTTTTCACGATAAATTATTCATCCCATTATTTAAACATCTTACTAATTTTAGTATTTAAACATCTTACAAATTTTTAAACTTTTCAATAATTTATAGAGAGCTATATGATATGATCAAAACACACAATATATTAGTAGAAATCCTTATCACTAATGCAAACCACTTTATTCATAACTCTACAACGTTTTGTATGTCAATTTTAGAGCCACATCTCAACATTTGTAAATTGACTATTTAACTATATTTTATTGAAACATTTGTAAATTAACTATTTAACTTTATTTTATTGAAAGAGTCTATATGTTATATGATTTAGATATTTTCTAGTTATTGTTATTAGATTTTGGTTATATATAATTTTTTGCCTAATTGAAATTTTTCATTTTTAAAAACATAGATGGTGTAATATTAATAATTTAAATTTACAATTCCAACAATTATTTTCAATTTTTAAACTACTATAGAATTAAGAAAAATATGACTAAAAAAATCCAAATATAACATATTTAGACTACTATAGATCTCAATTTCATTTATCACTATGGAAAATTTCCTAAAACACAAGTCTTGATTCATCATTCATCATTGAGAAAACTATGAAACCCATCCCCAAACTAACAAATTCTAGAACCACCTACAAGCCCTTAGCCAAAAATGTCGAGCAACCTCATCTCCACTACTCCCACCAGTGTTTGTAACTCCATATCTACAAAAGAATTTAGATGTTGGAGTTACATATACTTGGATTGCATTATTATAAAAACTTCATAGTAGTATCATTGGGTCATATTGGATTTTTGTGTACTAGGGGGAAATTAAATTTTGAAAATCAATTTTAAAAAATCAAATTTTAATTATTAATAACTAAATGCCATTATTAATAGCTAAATGTTGTCTCTCACATTATTTTTATTTTTTAAACAATAATTTTGGTTATAAATAACATGTATGAGATGTGTATTTATAGTATATTCTTGTATATTTGATTAAAACTATCATATATAAGAAGTCTACTCCCATATTATTTGTATTGGATTTTTCCATTCCATATTTTTCCTATATGTATTTGTATCCATACTAGTAGTGCAATTATGCTACCATGGTAAAAATATGTATTTGTATCCATACTCGTAGTGCAATTATGCTACTATGGTAAAAACTATCTGAAAGTGGCCTTGGGAGTACACATGAATTATAATGAGTATAATCATCACCATCATGTTGGATTTCCATAAACTATGTTGCTTATAAAATAAGATTAACAATTTGCTCAGCCTCAATAGCCAATATTGGAGTTGTTGGTTGACTTACTATAATTAGAAAACAAATTATACTTTCAGGGTTGGAATTTGATGGACAAAATGCTTGTCATGGACCATTTTGCCCCCATCAAATTAGTATGACTAGTGGAAATTTTTGCAAGTTCCAAGGTTGGAATTTGATGGACAAAATGCTTGTCACATGGCCATTGTGTTTGTCTCATTATCCTCCAATCTAAGAAGACCATAGTTCTCGTCCACCCCAAATTGTAAAATATAAACACCTATCAATGTATAAAGTATGTTTTATATCAAATTAATGTCAAAATTGCATCATTGTATCATCAACTAATTGAACTATGAATCATGTTAGTTATGCATCATTATATTTTTTGTTACATTAGCATCATAGTTATGCATTCATTATGAAGCTCCATCATGGTAGGAGAATGGGAGCTCGAAATTGAAATTGGAAATTGAAACTGGAATTGAAATGTAAATTTGAAATTGAAAATGAAAATGATATTGATATTGGAAATTGATATTGAAATTGAATTTGAATTTTGAAATGAAATTCGAATTGAAAATCGAAAATTGAAATTGAAATGAGAAATGAAAATTGAGAATTGGAAATGTAATTAGAATTCAAATCAAAATTGAAACTGAAACTTGGAATTGGAAATTGAAATTTGAATTTGAATTGTCAAATTTGAAATAGAGTTTGAAATTTGAAATAGAATTTGAATTTTAAATGTGAAATTTGAAAGAGAATTAGAATTAGAAATTGAAATGTGATGCAGAGAGTTCCGAGGAGAGATCTTCATTGCTTCGTGCTCTACGACACACGAGAGGATCTGACGTCTCCCAAGAGGGCGACCATCAGCAGTGCTCCTGTTCGTTGAGTGCGGCCACGCCGGGGTCGGCTGCCGCTGGTGGCAGCAACAGGTGAGGTAGTGTGTCCGTTCATCTCGACGACATACATGGTGATCCCCAGGTGGGGGATGGGAGGCAAGAATCGAGTGCATCAGAGGCATCAGGTGCATATTTTGGTTTAGATACATTTTCAGTAAATTTTTAGTATATAATGCATTGAATTTTAGTTGCAAGTTATAATATATATTTTTAGTAACATTTGTGTTTTGGTTTGGATTGCAGGTGCCCCATCAGGGGGATCATACGACGATGAGGTCGCACGGATCACTCTCGATGATATCACTTCCCAATGAGAGTGGGTGAGTTCATGTGTGTGCACATTGAGGGAGGATTCTCCCACACATTGGTCTTTATCCATGATGTTATCAACAGTTGATGAGATGTTGGGCCTCTACAAGAGGGTGGGACCTCTCAGTGACATTTGACGTCATTCATGCCAGATGAGGAGACAGAATGTCATTGGGATCCACAAATGGGAGGACGTCAAAGTCGCCATAAAAGGGCATGATGTCAAGGGTACTTTGTTTGAAATCCCACCTGACCGCCCTTCCGGTCAATCGCTTAGACTTAGGGAGTTTAAGTTCGAGGCCACTGCACCACATCTATATGATAGATTTGTGAGAGCATGGGGCATGTTCCCCCACCACGACCAGGTCCCGTTGTACTTTGAAAAACATGTTTATGCAGAGTTTGTTTTGGACATGCACCCGGATTACACCAGCACAGGGTCCCCGTTCTATGGGGCTGGTAGGGGGACGCTCCTACCAACGTCTTGGAGCTCGGAGAGACCCTGCCTTCTGGCCACCCGCACCGAGGTTGGTACTGCTTCCAGATAGGGCGGTTATCAGGTCGGGGGATGTGGCACAATCATCCCAGCTTGCTGCAGAGGCTAGAGCTGACCTTGCAGATTCATTGTTCATTGCCATGGGCAGCGTTGCTGTTGCTGCGCATAGAGATGCATCTAGACCACCCCCTCCACCTACAGAGCCAGAGATAGAGTATATACCTAGTGACATGCTCAGGAGTTTCGATTACGAGGCCCTACTGAGGTATGCTGAGTCAGCCCGAGATGCATACTTTCAGTCGTATCATAGATCCGTCGCTACAGGACATGTATACTTTTGTACAATTATGTATATATGTTCTTCATGTTACATCATATTATATGTCGTAAATTGAATGGTTAATAATACTTAAGGGAGTTGTATTATATTGCTCCATGCAGGGAAGCACATTCATGGATCAACTCTTTGCTAGTGAGCCATCGGTTGGTCCATCCGCTCGTCCCAACCCATGGGCGGCAGTAGTTGAGGTAAGTTATAATTTATGTTCTAATTTAATTTGAGTTTATTATTTCCTAGTTTAAATCATTTATGTTTTATTTCTTAATTTTCGAGATGTTCCAATTCATGTTATTTAGTCACATTCAATAAAATTGATTTTTGTACTTTATGCTTCAATTTTTGAATTATAACTTAAATAATGTTAAGTAGTTTTAATTTTTAATTAATCTAACAAGTATTACATGTAATGGCATATTACACAGGCATCGCTACAGGCGGGTGTCAACGCTGCAATGGAGTTCACATATGATTGGGATACAGCTCGAGTACATGTTCCTGTTGAAGGACCATCTACCCGTATTCCTACCCAGATCCCGGATATCACCATTGACTCGACATATATGGATGTATTCATTCATGGTTTACCGTTTCAAAGCCAACATCAGTCTACTACACACGAGGGCGGTCAGAGGGATGACCAAGGGCCTCGTGGGGGTGGTGGCCAATGAGTTGATGATCTATACATTTCCATGTTTTGGATATTTTCATGTTTTGGATGATCTATATATACGTTATCATGTTTTGGATATGGATTTATATCATTTATACATGGACTTTTATCATATATGGACTTTGGATATGGACTTTTGGATATTTTGTATATTTGATCATATTGATGTTTTCATGTGTATTTTGTATATGATTTGAAATCGATTGTTTTTTATATTAGATCTAGATATGGTTATTACAGTTACAAATTTATGTTTTGTCGTTTCAAATGCAAATTTAATGTGTAGTTACAATTTAGTTCAATTTAAAATGCAAATTTCGACTACATTAGAGAACATCTTCCAAAATTTAGAATTGAATACATACATTACGTTTTAAAATTGAAATTCCAATTCCAATTCAATTACAATGTAAAATTTCCAATTTAATGTGTAATTTCAATTCCAATTCAATTACAATTTAAAAGCTCGTTTTCAACTACATTACAATTGCATAAATGAAATCAACATGTAAAATTAGAATACATTTGAAATTGATAAATGGAATTTTGATTACATTATGTTGTCTACACTTTACAATTCAATTACAATTTACACATTCCAATTCAATTACAATTTAAAATTAAAATCTCAAATTTAATGTGTAATTTCAATTGAAAATACAATGTGTTGTTCCAATTTACAAGTTCAATTTCAATTACATTTCAATTGCATTTGAAATAAAATTTTAAATGAGAATACATTGTACAATCTAAAATTTAAATTTTACAATTTTACATTGTATATAGATATATTTTAAATTCTCAATTTTGTATTTGAAATCAAAATTTAAAATTAGAATACATTTGAAATTGAAAATTGAAATGGACATTTTGCATTATGTTGTCTACACATTACAATTCACTTATAGTTTCCACATTACAATTCAATTACATGGAACATTTAATGTGTAATTTCAATTGAAAATTCAATGTGTTGTTGTATATAAGAATGTTTTTGTCCATTGAGAGTGTGAAATATCCCTTGAGACAAAATGATCTAATTACAAGTTATATAGTATGTAGGTAATCTTTGTGTTATTTTCTTTTAAGTGTGTGCTTTAATCTAAAGTCATAAATGTATGGTTTGTTTTCTTGGCAATGGGCATAACCACCTAGTTAATATAAGAAATGGAAATTTGTTGATAGCAGATGCTTGTACAATTAAGGTAGAAACTATGCTTGTACAACTATTTCATATGGTTTATGTTTTGATGACAAATGGAGATAATGCCACCATTTGATCCAACTAGGTAAGTTGCATATATGAAGGCATGTACAAGTTATTACATTTCCATGTTATTATTACGTTTACGTTTCAACTTTCATTATTACGTAATCCATGTCTATCAAAAACAAAGCCATGTACAAGTTGTGTTTTGGTTTGATAATTGAGGTTTTTTTATGCAAGCAAGGCCATATAATACTAACTAATTTCTCTCAAAGAGGTTCCATGCCTATGCGTGCAAAACTGCATGATAAAGATGGTTTTTGATGCATGTAATCCAAAAATGGAGAAGGTTTGATAGTTAGAAATTATAGTGAATGTTTGTGAAGTTCATATACTTTGATTATACAAAATGTGAAGTTCATTTAAATTTTACAATTCCACATTGTATAGATGTATTTTAAATTCTCAATTACATTACAATTGTATTTGAAATCAAAATTTAAAATTAGAACACGTACATGTTCAAGTGTATTCACATTGAAGCACCATGACCCAAATTTCACAAAATCCTCCCATCTAGTATTTGTATTCTTGACATTAAAGCATCTACAAAAATACATTTATAAAACAACCTCCATAAAAATATCCAAAAAAATATTACACAAGACAACATGAAAACTATGCCAATGATGCAAGTGGCATACATGTAACTCATTCATCTGGCCAGTGGGTTATATGAATGCAAGTCTCCATAATACGATCATGGTAAACTTCTGTCATCTTCCATCTCTTTGGATCACCTTGATTTCTATTAGAGGTATCCGAGCTGCAACCACCAAATGACTGTATTGACATGATATATATTCAGGCATAAAATCTCTGTAAATACTGTGAGCACCCTATTTTTTCACTTTTTCAAAAAGTGTCCCATTAGAACCATGTCTCCAGTCTGGTATGTGAAGTCCCCATCTTGGTAGGGTCACACCAACCTACTCTTTATTTGTGTGCACGCATCAAATAGTATGCAACATTTTCTTGGTTGTGGAGGGGTGCAATGACAACGAATACATCACCTGCAAGATACATTACAAATATTATTCAAATTTCCTACATGCAAATTTCTACAACATTTATACATGTGTAAGATATAATGAACTAATTAACTTAATGAAGACTCTTGTACCTTCCCTAACCATATCGAAAACTCGATCATGATCTAATGAGACCATTGCCTCTTCAGTGTGCATCTCTTGCCATGTTGGAATTGGATGTGGGCCCTTTGGATTAAGAGATACATATTTCCACGGTTTGACATATAAATCATTTTACATTGATCAAGCTCGTATCCATTTGCATCAATGCAAAAATCGCAAAAGAAGGCATACTTCCTCGTTTCAATGGAAAATATGTCCCCCATATCTTTACTTCGAATAGAATGCAATTCCCTCGTACCAGGGATGGTGTCACAATACCATGGCATGGATCTATTAACATCTCCAAGGGAAACATCCCAGAAGAACCTGCATGGAATTTAGTTTGTCATATGTAAATTCCTATCGAGTACATGTGTTCTTTTGGAAATGATGATATTGAGTGTTATTAGCTTATTAATTGAGTTTGGAGTTTATTACCTGCACATCGGCATTGCTTGTTCGTGACCTTGATTTGCCAAATGACGTGTGCACCAATCAACTACTTCAGTGGAGCATTTGAGTGGGGTTGCACCATGACTCATCTGGTACCTCCGAAGTGCTCGTTTCACACATGCACCTGCTCCATCATGTTCACCCTTTCCATGCCCTGTCTCAAAAAAGCTCCAGGTGTGTCGGATTCCTGTCTGTTTGTGCAGGTGACTCAACCAATAAAATGAGCGTGCCGATTTGAATTGCCCTGCACACCCATCTGACCAAATCCAGTGTTCAGTAAACGATACGCCTCTCTGCCTGAATGAATCATAAATCAACACAAAGCAGTGTTGAACGAACAATGTGTCATGCTCACGATCATCACTGACATAAAAATGGTACTCCTTGATCACTTCACATGACTGGGGAGTGCTATCCCTACCATCAATGTTTTCCTGAGCATGTCTGTACAATACATGTACGAAGATAGACACCTGGTCAGAGTGATAGTACTCACTTTGTATCTCTCTCTGAGGAGTAAAGGTGTAGTTCTCTGCAAAGTCTACCACTGATAAGATTGTGCCCGGCTCAAATACGTCACGAGAATGCTTGAATTCTGAAGCTTGCCACCTGGACCTATGGGAGTGCTTTATGTATTTATAAATCTTACTTTGAAACTTCTCCATGAAATCTGAAACATGAATCTCATCATCGAGCAAGTCGATCCTCTTGGATGGCACATATGAAGAAGATGTTGGATTCATGGTGACGTACTCGTACCTCTTCCACCTAACGGTGATATCCGACAATCCATGGTGTGTTGGATCGATAGGAAAGTTCCTATGGAACAATGTCAAATCACTGCATTCATGGCATTTTCTCCCACCTACACACCTCTTATTGAAAAACACGTGTTCATGATTCCTATTGCATAGTATCATACAAATAAAATCTCGCACTGTGTGAGGAGCTAGTACACTGTTCCAGTTCCTTTTGCAAAAATCCAGAAATGTGTCATAGTATAGTTGAAATTCAACGTGGTACCGACAGCAACAAGTGTCGCAAATAGTATTCAGCCTAATATACCATGGTTTCAATTTTTTGAACACGCTAAATGATATTTGAACACCAGTATTGGTTCTTGGAATTCTTCGTAAAGTGAAACTCTTGTCATCTCCATCACATGCTTACAATGCTCCTGATAAATGCCTCCGGATAAATGTTGTCGCAGGACATGCTTTCGATCTGGAATAGCACGAGAATGGCTATCCCAAAACTCTATCACCTTCTTTTTAATGCTTGCTGCCATCCTACCTCGATAGGGTTCCCTACAAATAAGATCCCAACAAGAAACTTCATCATTTTCATCTATCCGGACCCTGAATTTAGTATATTTGAGCAATGTTCTTTTTGAAACATTGAGCAATGATGCCATTGTTGATACCATTCGATTTCTTGAGGTGCTTTGTGCCACAACAGCCGTTGTAATTTCCCTACGAGCAGCTCGAGTATCATTGTTTCTTGATTTTCCAAATGAAGATAATGCAGTTCTTACATTTTCTATTGCATTATCGCATGTTTTTTTGTTTTAACATCTTGAAAACCCAACAACTTTGTGGCACGTTTCAATTTTTTTTGTTTTATCAACCCATGTAGGATTTGAGCTTGTGCCATCGTTGAATGTTGTTCAAAATATGACTTGATTATGTTATTGACATGCTCTCTAACTCTCCGACTAGGGATCGAGTTCCCAATCTCTTCTTGTGCAGAAACAACTGCACAATCCTCTAGAAAATTTCCACCCCTTCCAACCCCACTGCAACTCCCAATTATATTTTCAATGTGAGAGGGAAAGGTGTCATGTGATGGATGATCAGGATCATGAGGGGGCACAGGGTCATGTGATTCTTGATTACCATGATGTGATGTCTGACCATAATCTTTCCCTACATAACATGTAAATTAACAAACTGAAAATTGGTTACTTGAAAGTTGTGCATCGAACTTTAAAATTGCTAGTAACTTGAAATTTGATGTGGAAATTGAAAAATTGAAAATTGCACATGAATTGAATTTTCCAACTAATACATTTAACTTGAGAATTGTTCTAAGTAAAAATTGAAATTGCTAGTAATTTGAAATTTGAAATTGCTCAAGTAACTTGAAATTGCTAGTAACTTGAAATTTGAAACGAACATTGCAATGCCGACGTTGGATTTGAAACGGCGTGGAAGTGATCGACAACAGTTCAACTGAAAATAGATATGGACCCTAGGTATGTTCGGCTTCCTAACAGTTCAGGTGTTTCACTCGGCCACCAATGCTGTCTGATGGCTTGCGTATTGGGGCAGTACCCCTCACTCCACGGCTCAGGTAAAACTGATAACCGCTTGGACACAAACGACAGCTCTTGGTTTACCTCACGGGGGAAAACTAGTTAATCAAGTAGGGGTCGTTGCCCTTTTCGCTGGCAGGTTCTCTCAATGGGCCAGCTACTTTGGGGTTCCTGTGGTACTCCTCACAATGAGTTTTAGGGCTTATGCCCAAGTACTTCCCACAGTTAAGCGGACAGGGATTATTCCCAGAGCTGAATTTGCAACAGATGCGAAAAAAAAGTGGCAGACATTCCACCCAACGAACCCAAGAAAGTGCTCTGATACCAAATGATACGAACCGTTACACCAAAACCCTGAGGTGTTAGTGAAGGCCGCCCACTAGGATCTTAACATCAAGTAACTTGAAATTGCTTGTAATTTGAAATTTGAAATTGCTCAAGTAACTTGAATTTGCTAACTTAATTAAACTTGAGAATTGTTCTAGAACTAAAGTTTGAAATTCCTAGTAAAATTTGAAATTGCTTGTAACTTGAAATTGGTAGTAACTTGTACATTTAACTTTAAAATTGCTAGTAACTTGAAAATCAACTATATATATTTAAGTCAAGATAATTATTAATAACTTGATAAAAATTATTGTGGGCATAAAAATTAATATCATTTACAATCATCACATTATATAATTGTGGGCAAATTTTCTTTATGCAATTTATGTCCATTTTACTTTTACATTAGAAGAAAAATGTTATTTTAACTTTATGGGATAATTTATAAATAAATAAAAATTTAAAATACAAGTTGCAAATCACCATGCAAAGAATAGATGATTACAAACACTTCCACCCTAGAATTTCAATGACATCATGCATCCCATGTTGTATATACATGAAATAAAAATTTAAGATTGATTTTCTACCCATCATAACATACCTATTATACTCTAAATGAGGGGAAAAAACATTGATTTAGAGATGAATACGATATTTAATTAAAAACATTGTAGTGATATGATTGAGGAGAAATTCATTATTTTTAATGCAAAATAACATTTTCATTAGTTGATGATTTTGCAATTTCAACAATAGACATTTAAATGGAAATTGTAATTTTATTATAAATTGCAATTTAATGATTTTTTATCAATAATGCTTCACATATCAATGCAAGGTTGCAAACATTGCAAATTTAATTATTTCCAATTTGTCCTAACAAAATATATGATTCTAATAATTAATCTTATCATGGTGATATGTCATGTTATGCAAATAAAAATATATGTGATAGATGAAATTTTTTTAAAGTAAACATTATAATTAAATAGCTCTTTGAACATTCATCTGTATTCAAATATTCATTGCTATGAAAATATTGCCAACCACCATAATTATGAAAATATTCATTAATTTGTTTTCAAATTGAATAAATTCTAACTAATACATAACTATCAAACATGTAAATTTCAAAATATTCATTCGTTTGTTTTGAAATCGAATTTTCTAACAAAACAAGAATTGAAATTACGTTTAACTTGAAATTGTTAGTAACTTAAAAAATTGCAATTAGTTAAATATGTACAATTTAACTTGAAAATTATTCTAATAACATTGAAAATTGTTAGTAAAGTTTAGAAATTTGAAAATAGTTAATATTTACATACATTTTAACTTGAAAATAGAATCTAAGTGTACATTTCATTTGAAAATTGTTGGACAATAGAGTTGAAAATTGTTGGACAATAAAATTGAAAATTGTTAGCAAACTTTGAAATAATTTGAAAATTGTTAAAGCAACTTTGAAGCATAATTTGAAAATTGTTAGCAACTTTGAAATAATTTGAAAATAGTTAAAAATATGTTCATATCTTAACATGAAAATAGAATCTAAATTTACATGTTTCATTGGAAAATTGTTCTAATTTAACATTTGTTTAAAGCCACTTGAAAATTGTTCATTTAACATAAAAAATGTTGCAAACTTTGAAATTTAAATAACAAATTGATGAATTAAATAAGAATATCATTACAAATAAATATGAAACAAATTAAATTATGAAATTTATTGGAAAATTGTTACTAATTTTGTAAATTATGTAGCATGATATTTAAATTATGATAGCATGTAATTCAATAATTTACCTTGGTTGTCCTCCATTGGAATTTGTTGCACCAAATGTGCATCTTCTTCTTCTCTCAACCTTGCTCTTTGTTGTCTCATTCGTTCTCTATTGTATTCATGTTCTTCATTGGAATTTTGTTGTCTAACATGTTTTCTTTGTCTTTTTCTTTGATTTCCCATTAATCTACAATGAAAACAAACAATTTTTTTTCAAAATGTTATAGCAAACAACAATATGTTAGTATGAAATATTGAAATATGCCTACAAAGAAATCTTACATGAATCCATCTACAATGAAAACAAACAATTTTTTTTTCAAATTGTTATAACAAACAACAAAATGTTAGTATGAAATCTTGAATTATGCCTACAAAGAAATCTTACATGTCTAATGAGGTTTAATTCAGCAATATGAAAATGACAAATCTCTAATTCAACAAAATCAAATTGACAAATCTCTAATTCAACAAGATCAAATCTCTAATGGAAAAAAAAACTAGAAATGAGGTAAATTGTTGTTTATGAATCCTTGTTTGCTAGTTATATACAGGTTCATTGATCTTTTTATGAGGGAAGGGTAGTTGGAAACATTAATTGTTGCCAACTCCTTTCGCGGTTTCGCCCCGGTTGCCTTATATTTTTTTTTTACACAAACGAACCCTCGATCGAGCCTATTTGATAGACCCTCGATCGAGCAAATACCTCGATCAAGCGTTTAATAACACCTCGACCGAGGTATTGTTAAACCCTCGATCGAGGTTCTTTTGAGCCCTCGATCGAGGTATTTAAAAAAGCTCGATTGAGGGCTTAAAATACAGGCCGAAAGCCCTTTTCCCTGCAGAATGGAATGTTTGTCTGCCTTCCACAAAGTTAAACCATGTCATTAAATGCTCGTTAATGAGCGGACTTGATACTATTGGATTCGTCAACGAATCCTCTATCAAGATATATAAAATTTATGAATTTTTATCTTGATATGTCTTTTGTTTTTAAATTTCTACTAAAACTTGCCCTAAAAAACCATGTCGACAACTTCGATTGAGCTCAAGGATAAATCCACAAAATTCAAAATACACATCCAAAAAATTTGAAAAAATACACACGCACTAGATAAACGCGTCCTCTTTAAAATTGTATTTTTAGTTTTGCAAATTATGTAAAAAATCAAAATATTTCGTGCACGCACACACATGTGTGCAAAATACGACTTAAATTCATTGGTCATTTTCGAAAAATAATAATAAATATATTTTTTCGAGAAAAATTAAAAGAAAAATATGTAAGATCTAGTGCATTCTGTCTAGATCATGTTCACATATTTCATTTTTTTAAAATGATTACTTTAACATTAAATTATTGTGCATGCACACAAACTACTTGTTAATTGCTCTTCAAATTTTAAAGTACACACGTTTCATTAAATGAAAATTCGACATGATATATGACATTGGTATATTTCAAAAAAAATTTCATTAGAAAGCCAAAATAATTCTCTACATTTCGTTTTTTCAACCTCATGTCAAAATTCATGTGGCAAGTATGAGTTTCGAGCGCTTCAATTTAATACATGGGTAAAATTTCTGTTTTTCACCGTCATATTTGGCCAAAAAGAGTTACCCATCTTCATGGAATCACCCACCCCCACAACCCAAGATGGTGAGTTAACAATAAATGCTCGAATCACAGTAGCACTCCATTGACGTGGGAACTGTGCGAAAAGGGCCAGATTGTAGAGACGGGATATAACCTTCTTGAATTCCAGGTTTTCGTTGCGAATCATCCTGACTTGTAGCTCCAATTCTTGCAATTGGTCCAAGAATTCTACTTCAAATTTTGTCATGCTGTGTTTCCCATCTTGACCATGGGTGTTCCCAACCCCAACATGCCTTCGAGAAGGGCCAAGCCCAGGGCTGCTTTCCATTTCAACCGAGTCTCCCCGCATTTCTTCCATCTGCATACCCCAACTGCATCCGCCATTGGAGCCTCTTCCAGGCTTACAACATCTTCCACATCTCACAAAACTTCACCCCCTCCCTGATGAATGTCAAAGAGTGACTGTTTGCCCTAATATAAGCTGAAGCTACAAGCTCGCATGTCGGCCAATTGCCAAGCTGGTTTATTGCCATAAATTCGGGCATGTGTGGGAGACTTACGAGGAGTAAGGAGGACGTCGGTTTTCCATGGGGAGTTTCCCAAAAACAAAAAAAATTAAATTTCTTAAGATTTGGACCATGAAATAATGAGGGGGCCAAATAGGTATAGGAAGAGCCCAGGCTCTAAGGGTGAACCTTAGGCTAGGGAATCCAAGAATTTTCACAAGTGACATTGTCGCAACTTAGAGAGCCATAGGAGAGCCCGACTCCAATATTATCCAATCCGTTAGCTTGCCCATTTAATCCTCGCAAAATATGAAGAAAGGTAAGATCTTGAAAGTCTTTACTGATGCAGGTTAAGAGGTGGTGTGTTTTTGAGGTGGGGTCTTTTCTTTTGTCAATAATGCACCTGGCTTCTCTGATGATAACTAAGGAGTCTCCTAGGACCATCAAATTCTTGATTCCAAGGTTTATAAAAATCTCCAGCCCTTTGATGAGACTGAACCATTCTGATCCATTGTTGGTATTTCGTCCAATTCTCCAAGCGAATTCTTTCTGCTTGTTCCCCTTGGAGTAAAAAATTACTCCCCCCCGCACCTGCCAACCCAGGATTTCCTTTCGAGGCACCATCGAGGAAAAGTGTGCTACAGCCCAAATGGGACCACCAATGCTGAAAATCATCTTTTTTCATCCTTAGATGCCAGGACAAGGGTCTTGGTTTTTTAGGAGGCTTAATCCAGAATAAGGAAGAAGGAGCCAAGAGGAAATCAACCATCCAGATTCTTTCATCCATTGTCAGAGGCTCCTGGTGAATGCTGGGAATACCTCGCGAAAAAAGGGCTTCGAACCAGAGGACCTTTGTGGCTATGGATACCCTGCAGAGACTAGAGGACTTACCTTCAAATATCTCTTTGTTTCTTGCAGTCCAAACCTTCCAACAAATAAACCTGGGGAGGGCTTCCCAAGCTCTGGAGAAGTTCGACTTTTTGTAGAAGGAACATTGATAGTAATCCTTCCAGTGCTTGAATAAATCGATCCAGTTTGTTTTCATCACAATGTTGATGTTTATACTTTTGATGGCATAATTCCAAACCTCTAGAGTAAACCTGTAATCAAGGAATAGATGCTCCAACGTCTCTTCAGAGTCTTTGCATATCACACAATGAAGAGGTCCCTATATTCCTCGTTTTCTTAGATTATCTGCAGTTAACGTTTTCCTGTGAGCAAGAACCCAATAGAAGACATTCACCTTTGGTATTCCATCATTGCACTAGATCTTGGCCCACTTGTTGTCTTTTGTGCCTCCGACCCTGCTGCTGATTACATGATGATAACCCTCCTTAACCGTGTAGGATCCTGATCTTCCCCAGCTCCATCTGTCTTTAAGAGTGCAACTGATGGGGCATTGCTCATGTAATAGGGAAATAAGAGCTCTGTAGTTAGTTTGGAAATGTACAGGGAGTTCCAAAGTCTTCCAACTGGCCCATCGACTGCTAGCAGACCAATTGGAGTTGCCAAATAGGGTGTGGATATTATTGCTTTCAAACCAATCTTTGAGATTGTTTAACTCGTGCCGAAAGTTGGCAAGAGAGTTTCTCCCCAATTTTTCATGCCAAATCTTAATATTTTTGCCATTTCCTGCGATCCAATGAATTTTTTCCTTAATGATGAAAGCTTCCTTCTTACATAAATCCTAGATGGCAGTCCCTTTCTTCTCCATGTTTATATTTTCAATGCATCGGTTTTTGGTTCCCCTCATGTATTTTTTCTGCAAAGATTTCTTCCACCAGGCGTCTTTGTCTGTAGCCATTCTCCACAAGATTTTGGACCCTAGGGAAAGGTTAATAATATTGGGATCCTTCACCCCAGCATTGCCACTATTCTTCGGGCTGCAAATAGTGCTCCAATTTATTAAGTGAAATTTCTTGGTGTTGCTTGCTTTGCCCCCCTGCCAAAGAAAATTTTGAATTTTTCTGTTGATTTCCTGTATGATGTAGCTTGGATCTAGGGAAATAGAGCAGACATAAATCGAGTAGGCAGACAAAATGGACTTTATCACAGTAAGCTTCCCAGTAGGATTTAACCATCTGAAATCCCAAGCGGTAATTTTCTTTTTGATCTTGTCAATCAACCCTTGCCAGTCCTCCTTCCTTTTTTTCCCCTTGAAGATTGGAATACCAAGGTAATTGAAGGAATTCTAGACTGTGATTCCTTCAAAACCAAGGATTCTTGAGATCCTGACCATGGTGGCTGGCGAACAATTCCAACCATACACTTTAGATTTAAGATCACTAATTTTACCATCCGATGCTTTAAGAAAGATAGAGAGGACTCTTTTGAAATGCTCAGCAATAACAATGGACGCCCCACCCAGCAAAATGGTATCATCTGCAAATTGGGCATTGTTTACAGCTTGAACCCCTCTGGCTATTTTCAGGCCTTTAAGTTTCCTAGAGTTCTGAAGGTGTTGAAGTCTTCTGCTCAAAGTGTCTGCAACCAAAATATAAAGAAACAGGGAGAGAGGGAAGCCCTGGCGAATTCCATGAGCGGCTTGGAAAAAATTGGTTGGTCATCCATTGACCAAAGGGGTGATCCAAGGACTGCTAATACAGGCCTTAATCCACTTGACAAATCTTTGAGAAAACCCGAACTTTGACATAATTTCAAACAGGAAGAAATGGTTAACCTTATCAAACGCATTTGCCATCTCAAGTTTAATTGCCATACCTTGTTGCTTGCATTCCATGCTAGAGTGAATGGCTTCCTAGACTATGATATTATCGAGGATTTGTCTTTCAACAATAAATCCTCCTCGAGACTCTAAAATAAGATGGATCATGAATTTCTTCATTCTTGTGGCCAAGATTTTGGCAAGAATTTTGTAGGATGTGTTGTAAAGCAATATAGGCCTGAAACGATCTATAGATAGAGGGTTCTTATCTTTAGGGATTAAGGCCAGAAAAGAAGAGTTTGTGGCTCCTCCAATCTTATCCTTTTTCCGAGTCCAGTTCAACATTTTTTTCAAGTCTTCCTTGATTATGTCCCATGCTGCTCTATAGAAATTAATAGTAAACCCGTCCAGGCCGGGGGATTTATCATCATGCAAGGACCAGCTGGCTTCTTTTATTTCAAACTCCATAATGGGTTTGGAGAGCTCCCTATTTTCCTCATCAGAAATGAGAGAAGCGATATCAGAAAGAATATCAGCATGGGCCAAGGGGTCAGTCTCATTTTGTCCAAGCAAATCTCATGGAAGTGTTGAGAAATATGAGTTTTTATCTCTTCCTAGTCAAGAATTCTTGTCCCATATTTGTCCCTGAGCTCTTTGATCATATTATAGCTGAGCCTAGATTTTGTTCGCTTGTGAAAATATCCCGTGTTGTTGTCCCCCCCTTTTAACAACAACTGCCTGGATTTGATTCTCTAGACCTCTTCTTCCTTTCTGGTCACACTAAGAATTTTATTATTGAGTTTCTGTTCATAACAAATTAGAGCTGGGGTGATTTCGATTCTTTCCATATCAGACTGAAGGGCAGCAAGATCAGCTTGTAACTATTTTTTAATGTGGCCCAGAATTTTGAATTCCAATTTTTCCCAACTCTTCAGCATGTATCGGGCATTTCTAATTTTTCTCTCCCAAACATAGCTTGGAGATCCAAAGCATGGGTAGTTCCAGGCTGAGGTAATTAAGGCAAGATCTTTCTCATCTTGAAGCTAGGTGGGGTTAAATCGAAAGGGAATAGGGCCGGGGTTGGCAGGGATGGAAAGTGAAAGAGAGATCGGTTTATGGTCAGAGACGGCTGAAGGGATTGCAAAAGAGGCAGGGATAATATTTTTTTGTAGGAATGAAGAGCTGGCAAGGAAATGGTCTATCCTGGAAGCGATGTGACCCACTCCAATTCGACGATTGTTCCAGGTGAAGTTTCCATTCTTAAGAGTTGGATCTAGCAAGTCAAGTTCTGAGATCAAGTCTTCCAGATTTTTCCCAAAAGGGTCCCTAACTCTTGACCCACCACATTTTTCAGATTGAGCTTTTGTAGTATTAAAATCCACGGCGAGGATGATTTCATTGTCTTGGATGATTTCTTTGAGGATGGAGAGATTCTTCCAAAAGGACTGCTTATCCTTGTAATGAGTGGGTTCGTAAACATTGCAGACATAGAATATGAGATTATCTTCCTTATTGCAGAGCTCGTTTAGAGTCCAGTATTGACATTCTTTCACTGCTTTGGATGAGTACTTACTTGAAAAAAAGGATGCAATTCCTCCAGATGCTCCTCTGGAGTTGATTGCATTTCCATGGCAGTCTTTCCAAAAGAGATGTGTGAGTGCCATGATCTCCACATCACTCATTTTTGTCTCTTGAATCAGTAGGATGTCCGGTTTTTCATTTTGGTAAATTCCTTTCATTGCTTTTACTTTGTTAGATCCACCAAGGCCGCTACAGTTCCAAGAGACAAGCTTCATTACTTCTTCCCCGATTGCTATCCTGCTCGAGCCCTACCATCTGGTTTTTTTTTTGAGGTTTGGAGCAACTTGATTTCATCTATGCTTCATTGCCTTCCTAGATCAAGTTCTCTTTCTGCTTCTTGCTCATGATGGTAGCGCAGATATTTCCTACCTCTTGTGTTTAGGGGAGGCCCTGGTTTCAAGTATTCTTGAGATCCTTTTGAAGAGGATTCAAGGGTGACAGAAAAGGGAGCTACTTTGCTTTGCTTGACCATATCCGCCCATGAAATTTCAGGAGGAGGAGAGCCATCCCGAACTAAAACAACTTCCATATCTAAGGGGGATATGATGTTAGTGATCAATACATCATTCTACGTGGATTCCCTTTCCGGTATCTCAGGTTCTGCGATCTCGCCTTCTTCTACGTTTAGGGCATCGAACTGATTGCTAGCTGGGACGACGATTTCAAGCCAAACTTGTTCTTTTTCTTTTGCCTGTTGTTTCCTTTTTGGATCAGGGTTTGGAGCAGGGGCTCTTTTTCCTTTCTTAACTTGGTGCCATTCTTCTTCTTGCATTTTCCCTGGGGCTTCCTTGGCGATTTTTGGGTAATTTTTGTCAAAATGGCCATATTCATGGCGCTTTCTACATTTGAAGGGAAAATTTTCATAGTCAACTTTCTGGGCATATTCCCAGCCATCCATACAGAGACTGAAAACCTCCGGTAGTCCCTTCTCCAGATACACCTCCACGCAGATTCTTGCACAGGAAAATAACAGGCCTTTAGGTTCGTCTTTATCAATATACTTTCCAAGGGAGTTCCCTATTTCCTGGAGGGATTCATCATTCCAATAGTGAAAAGGAAGATGCGGAAAACGGGGATCGCTGAAGGCACATCTTTTTCAGGATCAAGAGCTAAGCTCCAGCAGTTAAGGTAAAGCCCTCGAGGACCCATGAAGTACGACCTGCTTTGAAAAATGAGATCTTTGTCTTCTTTTGCTTCGAATAAGAAAGTGAAGAAACCCTTACCACATAAATAGTGCTGGATGCCCCCCATAGATCAAGGGCATCGAATTCTTTTAAATCCAGGTATCCATGGTCTTTGGAGATGGCCATATTTCGGTGAACTATCCGATCAAACCTCTTTCACTCATTGCAATGGCTTTCAGCCTTGAAGCGGTCGACATGATCTGAATCCTTGGGGCCTCCAAGAGCTTGAAGAAGCCATCACCAGAGACGGGAGCAGCAGAGGTCGAGGGAGAGGTGACCACCAAAGCCTTGAAGGCCTCGTCCAGGAGGCACCGACGGTCCTCTGGGCTGGGATCCAGAGGTGAATCCATCCCGAGCCGTAGGCGGCTACGTGCAGAGAAACCCCAGCAGACGTGCGGGGGTTAGACGACTGCGAGCAGAAAAATGTTCAATATTCATAAATGCTTATACATACTCATTTTATTAAAATATCATATTTATATTTAAATGAACATACTCATTTTATTAAGATATCATATTTAGATTTAAATGAACTTCAACATAATTCAACATAACCATGATGCAAAATTTGGCTTATCAACTCCTTATATATGTTGGATATAAAAGGTTTTATCGATTTCATCTAGATTATCAACATTAATTGAGTCTTTTAACTCCAAGGGTTCATTTATATTACCAAGAACTAGAAATAAAAGATATTATAAAAAACAAGAAAGGTAAAATATTTCCTTTATGTGCGATTTTTTTATTTTTATTTTTTTTATAGGGTTTTTTGTCATTGATGATTTGATAAAAATTAAGGTTAATTCCTCTTATTTTGTGATACAACCTTGTTCCATTAAACAATCACTTATGTATTAAATTTAAATGATTTCATGTACATAAAATTATATATGACCATATAGATGCCAATAAGTATATTTACATACCACAAATTTATCGCAATATAATACAATCTTTCAAACTATCCAACATTTTAGTTAGGGAAATCGTGAAGACCTAGCCACCAACAAAGATCTTCGAGAAGAAAGAATCAGCATTGGTAAGTCCTCTGTGGATTCAAAAACACGCTTGTGCTATACTAGCTCTCCACACTAGTAAGGTTGTATTCAGGGTAATTTTTAAGGGCGAAATTTTGCCAATTGGCTATTTTTCGGGTTTTTTTTCAAAAAATAAATTTCCTATTTGGTCATTTTTAGTCTCTAATATTGCCTGTATTTACATAAAAATTGTTTTGTATCATAATATTTGCCAAAATGTACATATTTAGGAGTAAATTGTATGTTTCATATTTAATATTCGCCTACCTATCTATATACATATTTTTTTCAATCCAAAATAATCGCCTAGGACACTATACTTAAGTATAATATTAGAATCCTTAAAAAATACCCTGGTTGTATTCCTTAGGGTTTGCAAACCCTATCCATGTTGCATCACAGAAATACATGGAAAAACAACTCTAGTGTTAGCCTCCAAATCTATATGTCCATCTTAGGGTTTGAATCCTCAAACCCTAGATATTCCACTCTTGCGTCACCACAAGCATAAATACCTCCACGCATCATAAATAATATACGAAATCCATGATATTTTCCTATCCTTACACCCCATTAGCTCCATTCTCCATGTCTTATACTAGGATAGAAACCCTAGTGTTGTATTAAGAACCACCATCATCTTCAACATCATGTTATTCTCTAGGGTTTACATGTATGTCACAAACCCTATTCATCACAAGAGAAAAACTTAGCATCACACAAGAGCAATCTCTCCAACAACATCCGATATGTCTCTCTTCCCCCTTGTTTCCTCATAAATCCTAATGTCTATCTCCTAGTGTTTCCTCATAAAACCTAATGTCTCCACTTGACAAGTACAAGGAAGAGTACACAATGATGACTAATACAAGAGCCCTCTCCTTCGTTATATATACAAGTAGGAGAGGGAGGCTAACATAAAATAAGGACATATGTTCATGCAAGTCTCAAAATAGAATTTATCCAACCCCCAATGTGAAATTCCCTTCAAGACATGGTCTCGGGATCAAAACCCTTTCTCCAAGATGGTGCACACTTGAATGAGGTGTTAGTCCCATGCTCCCTCTTCCATGGTGGTCCATTGTTCAAGTGTCCTCATGCAAGGTGCTCCTCCTCTAACTGTGTACCACATTCCTTCTCATATGCCCAATGTTACTCTCATGTGTATCAATGTGGTCACTAAGCTCTAATGCTCTTGCTCAACATATGTGTTTGGGTCTATCACCAACCTTCATGGATTATTCTTATTGACCTAAGGATCCTCAAGTCAAGTATCCAACCTCCATGGTATATATCACAGGGTCCCAAGCTCCAAGGGCTAAGTTCCATCCTCTAAATTCCCAATGCTCCTCCTACTAGGTAGGTACCTTGGGTAAATCTGTTAGTTGAGTTGTTGACTCTCCCATTTTGTCCACTAATGGGTAAATGAACAAGTCAACTAGGGTATCAACCTCATAAGTAAGAGTGTCGTTCCATAACTCTAACCAAGGTCATGCATCCACTTAAATTGAGCCATCAATATGTCTATGAAGAATTTCCAAGGGGCTAGGAGACAATGCTCTGCTAGCAAGGTGAAAATACTTTTAGATAACCTAAAAAGCTAACAAAAATATCAATTGAGGAAAATATTTCGAAAAAATGCCATGTTTTATTACTCACTAAGGAAAATGACAAATCCTTGAATGAAACCTATATTACAAAGGTTTCCTTAATTTGTTTTTTCTCTCTTACATATTTATTGAGCATGAAACAATGGGGAATTGTTCTCTTAGATTTCCTTCCAAGATCTACCTCCAAAAAAATTGTCTTATCTTGTCTCTACTCTTTTATAAAGCTACTTAGAAAAGTGACCAAATACAATCAAATGTATCAATTTATTAATTTCTTTGGCCATTATTATTTAAGCACTAAATCAACTTTGACTAAATCAAACCATTACATTAAATGTACTTAATTCACTTGCAGCGAATTAATAACTAATTTGTCTAAGACAATCAACTTTGTTTGCAAGATATATGACATAGACATATATTGATGCAGGTGGGATAAGCAAAATCCAATCCAACCCGCTTTCCCTAGGATTAGAGTGATTCCAAAGTTAGTAGAACCAACAACCTTAGCTGGATCAACTAAATCTATCTCGTATAAGGCAGACTTGAAACTCGCGGTGAGCTATAATACATCAAAATTTTGGGTCTCACCTGATTGCAGAGCGTCGAGAAAACGTGCCTTCCGCAATTCTCGTCTGCAATTTCCTTCCGCAATTCACTTTCCCACAACCGCCTTTCCGCAATCTCCTTCCTTCTATAGTTGCGGTGCTTTCACAACTACCTTCTGCAACTGCCTTCCGCAATCGGCTTCCGCAAATCTCCTTCCGCGATTGGATTCCTTCCGCAATTGTGGGCATGCCTTCCGCAACTCCCTCGCATTGGGATTCCACAATTTCCTCCTGCAAAGTTCCTTCCGCAATCCCGCAATTATTTTGGACCGACGGATCCACCAATATTCCTTCCGCAGTTTCTATGGACCTTTCGATCCTGATCAACGCTGAACTCCAACCTTCTGTGCTAATTCTACATCCGCTCTGGCTGTTAACTCCCGAACTCTTCCTCTCGCGGAATGCTATACAAGTCGTTGATCTCTTCGCAACATCTCTCATTCGTTGATCTGCTATCAACTGTGAAACATTCACCTTTGATTTGTGGATCTCTATCTCCCGTGCATGTTCACTTCGTGAATCCTTTCCTCGTCGTCGATCTGTCTTATCTCCTTTGATCTGGATCATCCAAACCTCTGTTAAACGAACCAACTGCAAACTCTATGACTTTGTGTTGGTTTATTAGAGGATCGATAAATCAACCTCCTTGGCTCTTAACTTGATATCCCCATCAAACCTGCACATCACCTCTACGAATTCGTATACACAGGGCATCGATCGTTTCAGCGATCGATGACCTAAGGGTTCTCAAACAATTATATCAAATTCCCCTAAGCGCCGAAGACCTCCTGCGCTCATACATAGAGACTTATAAATCTTTCTGTAAATGTTCAATTGTCAATCAATTCATGGATTAGATACATATAGAGTCAGTCAAACCTCCTCTGCCACATTCAATTATAAAAACCCCAATTTCAGGATAACGCATACACACAGAGAATCAAGCAGTTAATAAGTGTTCAAACTGTCAATATTTCATAAGTCACACATAGAGAGGCATAAATATACTTCTTCATTCAATCACAGAGACCTGTACATTCATACTTATCTCATAACCTGTGTTTTGATCCTCTTAGGCCTGATACAAACACAACCAACTTCCTTGTCCCGATCTCTCACTGTTTGGCCACACTTAGCCAGATTTACATTGTTTGGATACCCTTTCTAGCATCGTAGGCTCATACATTTATACATAAAATATTCTGAAACCAATTCTGGTTCAGATCCACAATACACTCAACAAACTCCTACATATTATCAACTATTTCTAATTTTAGTAAACCCTCTCTATGACTCGCTCATGAGATCCTTTGATCTTCAGCAAATGCTGCCATCAGTTGTGGACTTGGTTAAATGACTCAACTAATGACTCACTCAATGACTCATCACTCACCTAGTGACTCATCACCCATCTATAATTACACTTACAACATAGTATTATTTACAATATTTCATCAAAGACTACTAATTCAGAAAATGAAGATTCCTTCTAGGTCTGATCAAGAGTACAAGGTTTTGAAGGCAGGATGCTCCTGCATCAAACTCTCCTGGAAGAAAGAAATATGACCTCCAGGTCATAACATTCAATATTCAATATTCCTGGATCCCAAAATTTATGCTTAACCTTCTCAATTGCTTCATGGCTATCCTATTGTCTTGTTGTTGAATGCAACTCTTCTGGATTCCATACTTTTTGCTGCAATGCTCCACTAGCCTTGATTTTGCAATCTTCCTCTGTTACTTGTATTCTACTGCTGCTTTGCTTTCTTACTCTACTGATGTAAATATTCATTTTCTCTTCATGTCTTCTCTGAGACACTTTCATCATCAACATCCTCATTTCTTTAGTCTCCATGTCTAGTCTATCCTTTGGATGGTACACTTGCTTGATGTGAACTTGTTGTTCTTCCTTTGGATGAATTCTGCTGTTGCTGTCCATTACTTGCTGCATCCTTATATCTTCAATATCCTTACTCTCATCCGTAATATTACCCCTGTTGTAAGGTACTCCAATCTACTTCTCAAAATTAGTTAAGTGTTCATTATTTTCTACACTTGATTGTTGTAACAAGACTATATCAAGACAAGACAATTCTATGCCTCGACCTTCCATCTTCTCCTCTCTAATGCTACAACTAAGCATTTCTATGCTTGCACTCATTATGATGTCCTCCTTATAAATCCTTGGATTGGGAAACCAATATTCTATCAACTTCAATTATTCATCATACTTTCTGAGATCAGAAAGTTTCTCTTTGTCTGCAACAACAAGTGCTTCTAAGTACTGATCATCCTCTTGAGACAATATTGCCTCTTCATTTGTCATGACATATTTTTCATTCTTTCTGCATTCACATTATTTAATACCTACAATCACACACCAATCATTAGTTTCAAAATCATGAGACTCTGAAGTCTCTGTTGATATTCTTCCTGGCATCTTCCTTTTGTGTTGGTCTGAGCACATCATCAAAATTTCACCAGTATCTATCTCTCTTATAGTTTGAGCTACATGATGCATACAATCTTCATCCTGACTGCCTTTATAGGATACCATCTCATCCTCTCTTACAATAGAATTATGTTCTGCTACTATGCTTTTGGAAAGCATATCTTCTCCTTTTTCAATTTCTCTGACAGTCCAAGATGAATGTTCAATCAAAATGCAGTTCTGATCCTATCCTCTAGAAATGTCTTTGTACATTTATTTTTCTTCCTTCATCTTCATAACAACTTCAATTGATGTTTTCCTCCATTAAGCAACTCATAAATGAGTTCCTTTTGCTGCAACACTTTAAACTTTTCCTCACTTGAGAGACCTTCTTCATCATATTTGTCTTCATCCATTTTTGAGACAGTTTCAAAAGACTTCCTATCATATGCAACAAAACCCGTAGTCATAAACAAATCATCAGTTTCAAAAACATAAGACATCTTGGTCGCATTTGGTCTCACTGTCATCTCCTCCATAAGTTGATCTGCACTTCTTAAGGAATCCATGAGACTTTCAGTTAGTCCCTCTTTTCCTTCATCATCATCCTCTCCAAGGATGTTTCCCTGTTCTGGTTCACAATACAAAAATTCCATCTCAGACTCAGTTGTCCTGAGTTTTTTCTTCAATCTGGCAGATATCTTCTTCTTTAGCTTCACCTGTAGTGAATTCCATCTCACTTCTTTCTTATTCATTATCCAACCATACCTTTGGTCTTCCTTCTGTAGCAGCATCTCTAAATGAATAAGTTGCAATCCTATGTCATACTCCTCTTGACTCATTATCTTGATACATTCTGCCTTGGCATATTTTCTTCTGCTGTGGCTTTCTTTTGAACCCATGTCATGACCTTCAATAGTCATTATATCCATTCCATCTTTCTTTGTGAACTTCATCTTGTTCACTTGTGGAATTCACCCAATCCTTCTCTTAGCAAGTCTTCATACCTGTTCCTATACCTCAACAAGTTATCTCTCCTTGATCTTGTCCTTTTGGTATCCTTGGTTTTTCTCCTCTAGAACCTCTTGAGAAACTTCCTTTTCTCTTCTTGGCTTCTACAGATCCACTTTCTCTCTGAGAACACTCAACTTTCCCCTTCTTATCCAACATCCGTTGGATCCTTAGGTTAGCCATTGCTTCTTCTTTTCTCTAATATTTCACAAACTCTTCTCATCAAGAACATACATGTTCTCTGTCATAGCTTTCAAGCTATCTGCTACTATAAAATTTATCATTGGCTTCAATTTGCAAAATCTAAAACTAGAGTTAACATAAACAAATCAATCAATCTCTTACAAGATCTGTACCAAAATATTATCATTCTCCCTTTTGATCCATATCCTTTGGATCAATATCTGCCCTGAATTATTCTTTGAAGAGCACACCAGCTCCCACTATTCTCTATTCAATTGCCTTTGAACCAACATACCTTTTCTAAACATACCAATCCTCTGTCTACTGCAATATTCTATAGAAAACTTGCATCACCTTAGTTTATCTGCTCAATTCCAAAACATTCATTTTTCATTATAGGAATCAATTCAAAAAGAACATACCTAATTCCAAGATCGAGCTGTGCTCTAATACCAATTGATGCAGGTGGGATAAGCAAAATCCAATCCAACCCGCTTTCCCTAGGATTAGAGTGATTCCAAAGTTAGTAGAACCACCAACCTTATCTGGATCAGCTAAATCTCTCTTATAAGGCGGGATTGAAACTGGCGGTGAGCTATAATACATCAAAATTTTGGGTCTCACTTGATTATGGAGCGTTGATCAAACGTGCCTTCTGCAATTCTCTTCCGCAATTTCCTTCCGCAATTCACCTTCTCGCAACCACCTTTCCGCAATCACCTTCCTTCCACAATTGCAGGTGTGCTTTCGCAACTCCCTTCCACAACTACCTTCCGCAATTGGATTCCGCAAATCTCCTTTCGCAATTGCGGGTGCGCCTTCCGCAACTCCCTCAAAATGGGATTCCGCAATTGGCTTCCTCAATTGCCTCCTGCAAAGTTCCTTCCACAATCCCGCAATTACTTTGGACCGTCAGATCCACCAATATTCCTTCCGCAGTTTCTATGGACCGTTGGCTCCCGATCAACAATGAAATCCAACCTTCTGTGCTAATTCCACATCCATTCTAGCCGTTAACTCCTGAACTCTTCCTCCTGTGGAATGCTATACGAGCCGTTGATATCTTTGTGGCTTCTCTCATCCATTGATTTGCGATCAACTGCGGAACATTCACCTTGGATTTGCAGATCTCTATCTCCTGCGCATGTTCACTTCATGAATCCTTTCCCCGTCGTCGATTTGTCTTCTCTCCTTTGAACTGGATTGTCCAAACCTCTGTTAAACAAACCAATTGCAAACTCTGTGACTCTACGTTGATTGATCAAAGGATCGATCAATCAACCTCCTTGGCTCCTAACTTGATCTCCCCATCAAACCTGCACATCACCTTTGCGAATTCGTATACACAGGGCATCGATCCTTTCAGTGATCGATGACCTAAGGGTTCTCAAACAATTATATCAAATTCCCCTAAGCGCTGAAGACCTCCTATGCTCATACAAAGAGACTTATCAATCTATCTGCAAATGTTCAACTGTCAATCAATTCATGGATTAGATACATACAGAGTCAGTCAAACCTCCTCTGCCACATTCAATTATAAAATCCCCAATTTCAGGCTAACGCATACACACAGAGAATCAAGTAGTTAATAAGTGTTCAAAATGTCAATATTTCATAAGTCACAGAGAGAGGCATAAATATCCTTCTTCATTCAATCACGAATACCTGTACATTCATACTTATCTCAGAACCCGTGTTCTGATCCTCTTAGGCATGATACAAACATGACCATCTTCCTTGGCATGATTTCTCACTGTTTGGAGACACTTAGCCATATTTACATTGTTTGGATACCCTCTCTAGCCTCATAGGCTCATACATTTATACATAAAGGATTCTGAAACCAATTTTGGTTCAGATCCACAATACACTCAGCAAACTCCTACATCTTATCAACTATTTCTAATTTTAGCAAACCCGCTCTATGAATCGCTCATGAGATCCTTTGATCTTCAACGAATGCTTCCATCAATTGTGGAATTGGTTACATGACTCACCCAATGAATCACTCAATGACTCATCACTCACCTAGTGACTCATCACCCATCTAGAATAACACTTACAACATAGTATTATTTATAATATTTCATCAAAGACTACTAATTCAAAAAATAAAGACCCCTTCTAGGTCTGATCAAGAGTACAAGGTTTTGAAGGTAGGATGCTCCTGCAACATATATGTATCCTTCTTAAGCTCTGTAATGTTGTGTTTAGGTTTTATGAAAATATTATTACTAATATAAAATTTAATAGAAAATGGTCAATGGACATTGATTTTTACATTGGTGTTAAGAAAGGGTGCTCCCTTTCTCACACACTCTCTGACATCTATATTGATAAAATGGAGCAATGTTTAAAGGTAGGGAGTATTGTTATTAACATGGTTGGATTTTTTGTTGTCATTTTATACATCAATGATATTGTTCTTCTTGTGAAAACTATTGAAGGTCTTCACAATAAACTCAATTTATCATTTTTACAAAAATTATGGGCTTACTACTAATATTGCTAAAATGAAGGTTACAGTAGTAAAATCTAAGAAAATAATTTACCCTCCAATTTTTTTATCGTGATAACACCATTGAAGAGGTACACTATTACAAAAAATCGTGCATCGATTTCAATTGCAATTTAAACCAGGACCATGCTGTTGAGAAAATAATAATTAGTTCTTGGAAAACCTATTATGGTCTTGAAAATAAATGTATAAATGTCACATTCTAGGACCAAGATAAAAAAATTTCATTAACAATGGCTTGGTTGTTCTATTTGTTCTTTACTATTGTGAAGGTTGGGTCTATAACATATCTCATGAGACTTGGATTAAAATTGAGCAAATTTTAGAACATTTTATAATCTATAATTTAGAATGAAATGCAATTCTCCTTACCAAATTCTCTTAATTTATTTTAGATCTAATTATGTGAACTTTAAAAGCATGCTTAAATATTTAGAAAATAAGCATAAATCAAGGATAGGTTCCTTGTTTTTGCTCATAGTATGTGTAGTAGCCACCACAAAGTCAAAAGAGGTTGGCCTAGAGATATTAAGACATAGCTTAACTATTGGAAATGAAATAATACAATAAAATTAATAATATAAAAAATATTAACTCTCACATCCTTAGGAAGATTATAAGAAAGATTGGAAACAATAATGAAATCATAACAATAGGAAGTTGAAATATTGCAAATATTTTCTCAATCCTAATATGGGTAATCAAATCTATTTCTCCAACATCAGAAGCTTAAAGAATAAAATGAATATTTCCAAAATTAGGATCAATGCTCATGATCTCCATATTGAAACCCCTTGCTGAACTAAACTCAAAACACATGATGAACAATATTATAATCTTTTTGTTAGAAAATAGGTTGAGAATGAACATAATTTTCTTTTAATTTGTCCCAATTTTAATAAAATTTTTTTATAGAAACAATTAAGCGGATTTTATATAAAATTTGGGACAAAGTTTACCAAATAGATGCAATTGGGTTGCTCTCTGTAAAGAGGAAGAGCCAAGCCTGCAAGTTTGGATTCCTCGGTGCGAATCTGCTCATGAAAAGATCCTATTCTAGGAAGCTCGAAGCTCCTTACAAACTGACCTAGTAGAAAGACAAAAGTGCATAGTTGCATATTCAAATACCAAAATACCAGAGAGGTATTGTAGAAAGATAAGAACCTATACATCTGCTGCTTGAAAGTTCTAAGACCGATCCAAAAAAACCAAAAAATTGCTAAACGAAGATTCAGTGGATTACGGGTGATTGGGATTCACAGTTCCTTTGAGCTCCGCGGCAAGATTGTCGATGTCTACATTCCTTTTGTCCAACTTCACTACCACCACCTTGGCTGTGCCATGGACTGCCAAAATCCTTGCATCTAGATTTTCCAGCTTTGTCTCCACCAGAGTGGCTACCTGCCATGTGATTTTCGCAGTGAGGCTGCGAACCTCAATATTAGTTGCATTTACCAGAGAGAAGAGATGGGTGAACGCCTTTTTCAGTTCATAGTTTTCGTTGCTGACTGTTCTAATCTGGGCCTCCATGTCTTTCAAATATGTTTAAAACGTAGTCGAAAGATTTTTCAAACCCCAATCTGTCGGTGGTCGAGCTGAGTCCTTGGCCAAGAAATTCATCTTTTCCTTGTTTCCGCTCAAAGGGATGCTCCCTGTTGGTTCCTGCACCAGCTGCCAACGGTTCCTTCTGGTTCAAATTAGTAAAATAAGGCCTCCCGTGTGCTATAATCTGCTTCCCACAGAGGGTAGACTGAAGTGTGGAAATATCCTTGTCCATACTGTGCTTGCTGTAATGCTGGAAAACCTTGCGAGGGTAGATGCAGAGCCTGAAACCGTCTAAGACCTAGAGTTCGAATGAGGGGAAAATGTCGTTTTCCCCAAGCTTAAAGCTTCTACCATGGGGGTTGAGCACAATTACTCCCTGCATGGGAGCCACGTGGGTCAATCGTGTGAGATGATCCTGTATCTTCCAGAGTATGCTGAGGACGAGCTCGATTAAATCGTTGAGGTTGACGTCGAGGAGCTTGAAAATGGATGAAATTGGGCTTGGGCTATTGCCAATGCCAAGCCAATTCAAAAAATCATCAATGAGCATGAACTTAGACATAGGGATCGATGGGGATTAAGGAACCCAAGCAATTCCAAGGCCTTGTTGATTGCAAACCAAGACCCCACAAGCCATCTTAACTCCATTATTCGCCATTTTATCTGCTTCTCTGTTATTGGATCTTAGAATGTGGAGAAAATTGATTGATTTATATTCCTTGACGATGTTTTTCAGCAGATGATGAGTCCTGGTGGAGGGCATCTTTCTACAATTTTCCAGTCTCCTAGCTTCCCTTATAATCAACAAGGAGTCACCGAAAACAACGAGGTCCTCAATACCATCACTTCTTGCAAGTTCAAGTCCTTTAATCAGGGAGAGCCATTCAGCTTCATTGTTGGACTTTTTGCCTAGTCCCCATGCATAATCTTTCATTCTAGTTCCATCAGAGTCATAGAAGACTCCTCCCGCTCTTGCCAGCCCAGGGTTTTTTTTCGAGGTTCCATCAAAGAATAGGGATTTACTTCCTAGATTTTTTTCCAAGACTGGAAGGAGTCATCGCTCATTCTAATATGCCATTGCTTGGAGTTTGGCCTTTGGGTGAGATGAGGCTGGTATTTTCTTTGAGCTTGAATTAAGAAATCAGCAGCCCAAATTGTTTCTTCATTGGTCAGATTTTCTTTATTGATATTTTTCATGTCTCTAGGAATTAGGGATTCTATCCAAAGAGCTTTAGCAGATGCAAGAGTAGTGCTCGGGGTGGATCTTTTTTCCTCGAAGATTTCTTTATTTCGTGCATTCCAAATCTTCCAACAGATGAGTTTTGGAAGTGTCTCCCAGGATCTTTGGAAGTCTGGTTTATTTGAAAATGATCCATGGTAGTAATCCTTCCAGCAAGTAAATAGGTCATTCCATTCAGCGGGAAGAGTCAGGTTGAAAGGCAGATCTTGATACGCTTTATGCCAACATTCTTGGGAGAACTTACACTCGAGGAAAAGGTGATCGAGGGTTTCATCATTTTCTTTGCATAAGATGCACCACGCAGGACCTTCAATTCCCCTTTTCCTGAGGTTTTTAGCGGTGAACGTTTTGCGATGAGCGAGAGTCCAAGAAAAAGTGTTTATCTTTGGAAGCCCATCCTTGCTCCATATTGAATTCCATTTGTTGTTCTTCCTCCCGTTGTGCTTGCTGTCATCAACTAAATGATAGCCGTATTTAACCGAATATTGACCAGTCTTTCCCCACCCCCTTTTATCCATCAACTTGCGGTGCACTGGAGTTGCACCGTGGAGAGAAGAAAGGAGAAGTTGGAAGTCTGGGCTCAAATGCTCCGGGATCTCCAAATCTTTCTAGCCAGCCCAACGACCATGTCTAGTCCAGGTAGATAAGTCAAAAAGAGTACACAAATTTTCATTATCCATCCATATTTTTAGATCAACGAAGGCTTGCGAAGATAAGGGGAGGTGGGCTTTGCTGAACTTGTCATGCCATATACTAATTTGTTTGCCACTTCCTGATATCGAGAATAGGTGGTCTTGGATAATGAAAGCCACTTTTTGACAGAGAGCCTAGATAGGGGAACCGGTTTTGTCTTGCTCAATTCTTTCTACACATCTTTTCCTGCTTTCGTGCATATATTTTTTACATAGGATTTCTTTCCACCAAGATTTATTGCCTGAGATTGTTCTCCAGAGAATTTTTTCTCCCGAAGCTATGTTCATGATTGCTGGATCTTTGATCTTTGACACCAGCCCCCCCGCAATTTTTGGGATTGCAGACTAAATCCCAGTTTATCAAGTGAAATTTCTTAGCATTATTTGACTTGCCTCCTTGCCACAAAAACGTCTTTAACTCTTTAGTAATATCTTTGATCACAGTTTTGGGAGCTAGGGAAATGGAGCAGGCATACAATGGATAAGCAGAAAGAATCGATTTTATGAGGACAAGCTTTCCGACCAGGTTTATCCACCTGGAGCCCCACGAGGCTATCTTTTTTTTGATTTTATCAATCAACCTGTGCCAATCTGCAACTCTTTTTTTTCCTTTGAAGATTGGGATACCAAGGTAATTGAAGGAATTCTAGACATTGATCCCTTCAAAACCAACGATCTTAGCAATGTGAGCCAAGTTTCCAACTGGGCAGTTCCATCCATAGACTTTAGATTTTCCCGCGTTTATTTTTCCATTTGAGGCTTTGAGGAAGGTACTCAGTGCATTGTTGAATCTTTCAGCGATGATAGTGGAGGCCCCCTCGAGCAAGATCGTATCATCAAAAAATTGTCCGTGATTGGTGGCTTTTACCCCTCTAGCTATTTTCAGACCTTTGAGCTCGCCAGATTCTTGCACGAGCTGAAGTTTTCTGCTCAAAGATTTAGCCACCAAGAGGTAAAGAAACAGAGACATGGGGCAGCCCTGCCTCAGTCCTCGACAGCCTTGGAATAAATTGGTAGGCCTACCATTGATAATGGCAGCAATCCAAGGGTTGCTAATGCAATATTTAACCGATCTTACAAATCTATTAGACAATCCAAATTTAACCATAATTTCAAACAGGAAGGAATGATTTACTCTATCAAAAGCATTAGCCATATCCAGTTTGATCGACATACCTTGCTGTTGTTTTTCCATGCTTGAGTGAATTACTTCTTGGATGATGATAATGTTGTCTAGGATCTGCTTCCCTACAATGAAGCCTCCCCGTGTCTCGGAGATGAGGAAGTTCATGACTCTTTTAATCCTAGTGGCCATGATCTTGTAAGAAGTGTTGCAAAGAGAGATCGGCCTGAAGCGATCAGTAATGAAGGGTTTTTTGTATTTTGGGATCAGGGACAGGAAGGATGAGTTGGTTGCTCCACCAATCTTGTCTTTCTTCCGAGTCCAGTTAAGCATTATTTTTAGGTCATCTTTGATTATTCCCCATGCTGCTCTGTAAAATTTTATGGTGAATCCGTCTGAACCAGGGGCTTTGTTCGGTTGGAGAGACGAAATTGCATTTAGGATTTCGAATTCTAGAACGGGTTTAGAAATCTCTCTGTTTTATGCATCAGTGATCAACAAAAGGATGTCGTGAAGAAGGGTAAATTGAGCTTCCATATCTGCTGCGCCTTTGTTAGTGTAGAGATCTCGAAAGTGGCTGAAAGCATGGATTTTCAAATCTTCTTGATCAGTGATTTTGATCCCATTTTTATCTTTCAAATCTGTGATTGTGTTGTGACTGAGATGGATCTTTGTTTGCTTGTGGAAGTAGGTGGTGTTGCTATCTCCGCTTTTTAACCACAATTGTCTGGATTTTAGTCTCCACAGATCTTCTTCCTATTTGGAAGCGATGAGGATTTTCTGATTTACCTCCTTTTCAAGGCAGAGGGAGAGAGGCGTTGCATCTTCAAGATCCATTTTGGATTGGAGTTCAACAAGATTGGATTGAAGAGAGAGTTTTACCGTCCCAGGGTTCATGAAAGAAGATTTTGCCCATTTTTTAAGTGCATAGCGAACGTAGCGGAGCCTGGTTTCCCAAATATAGCTTGGCAAGCCGACACATGGAGTGTTCCAGGCGTTATAATAAGGACTAAGAAGTTTTCATCCTGAATCCAGAGTGGGTTGAATCTGAAGGGGATGGGACCAAGGCTAAACAGGATGGAGAGGGTTAAGGAAATAGGTTTGTGATTAGAGGTAGTCGAAGGGATGATAAAGGAGGCGAGCATGAGATATTTTTGCAGTAAAGAAGTGCTAACCAGAAAAATATCCAATCTGGTTGCAATGTGTCCAATTCCTACTCTTCTATTATTCCAAGTAAACTTCCCATTCTTCGGCTGGATATCTAGTAGATCCAAATTTGAGATGAGATCTTCCATCCTTTCCCCAAACGGATCTCTGACCTTATTACCTCCATGCTTTTCATTTTGAGCTTTGGTAACATTGAAGTTTCCCGCGATGATTAGATCCTTGTCTTTTAACTCCCCTTTTAGGTTGGAAAGTTCATCCCAAAACGCTGCTTTGTCCCTGTAATGGGTCGATCCGTATACATTGTAGATGAATAGCGTGTTGAAGCTGTTCTTGTCCTGAATCTCATTGAGGATCCAATGATGACTTCCTTTGGTTGAAGAAATAAGAAAATTACTAGAAGTAAAGGTGGCTATGCCTCCGGAGGTGCCTTTGGATCTAAGGCTAGAAAGATTATTGTTAAATTTTGAGCATTAATTCACAATACTCTAGGATCTTCACTGAGAGAATAACATATATAGTATATCAATGCATAACAATCACAATAAGCATGACAAGCATCACAAGAATCAAAAGCATGAGAGACAAGAGACACAGAGTTTCTGTGGGGAAATCCCTAAGGTGAAAAACCCCACAACTTCCTCAGAGATAGAGAGAGCAATGGCTCAACCAAAGTACAACCAAAATACACTTGAGATAGTCTCCTAGAAGCAGATGATCCTCCTCCTCACTAGTGCGCCACTTTCTGAGTGAGAGAGAGATGAATTTCTGAATGATCTAAATAGAGATCTCCCGATCTCTATTTATACTAACCTGTTTTCCCAGTGACCTTATGGGGCCGACTTGTCTAGCTAGGTACATTCACAATATAATATATATTTCAGGGCCGACCCCACACATGGTGGTCTAATAACCCATAAGCAAGTACACACACTTGCGACACTTGTCAATCCACATGACGACACTTCCTTATAGAGGAATAACACATCTCTAATAAGGGTACAATAAATATATATGAAATATTTAGATGAAATACATTCCGAAGTTACATATACATCAACACTCCCTCTTAACTAGGAAGGTATTTATCGACACAAATCTGCTAGACAAGTCTTCTTCTCGGCATCATCGTCATCAATGCAATGTCATCATCATCGTCACTGCTGCTGCTATCTCAACCAATCTCTGACTCTACTCGTCATAGGAAGTTCTATAGAGCCAATCCTTTTTCATACTGGATGTAGGCCCACCACCTGCAGGTTTTCATCATCACTGGCCATATTGTGGAAATCTCAGGACTTATTACGTGCGTCACAAAACCTTAAAAGAGTCTCTTGACTAGCAAGAACCCTAAAGAGCATCTGAGGCCTTTTTCATCCTGTCCAGATCTCCAGGACTTATTACATGTGACCCCACCACAAAACCTCGAAAGAGAATCCCAGGACTGATTACGAGCACAAGGCTCAACCTATCGGATCTCCCAGGGCACAAATTACATGTGGTCACCACAAAACCTCGAAAGAGCATCCCAGGACTGATTACGAGCACAAGGCTCAACCTATCGGATCTCCCAGGGCACAAATTACATGTGGTCACCACAAAACCTCGAAAGAGCATCCCAGGACTGATTACGAGCACAAGGCTCAACCTATCGGATCTCCCGGGGCACAAATTACATGTAGTCATGGAAAAACCTCGAAAGAGCATCCCAGGATTGATTACGAGCACACAGATCAACCTATCGGATCTCCCAGGGCACAAATTACATGCCATAGGACAAAACCTCGAAAGAGCATCTGCCAGATATCCCAAGGCACAAATTACATGCCATAGGAAAAACCTCGAAAGACTATCTGCAAATCTCCCAGGGCACAAATTATATGTCCTCCCAAGAAAAACCTCGAAAGAGCATTTGCCAGATATCCTAGGGTACAAATTACATGCCGTAGGCAAAAACTTGAAAGACTATTTGCAAATCTCCTAGGGCACAAATTACATGCTTATCTGCACAACCCGTTCCACGGCCACAGAGTATCAACCTGATACTCACCATACATCATCCTGATGTACACATGATCATCCTGATCATCATCACTGCAACATCCTACTGCATGTCATCTGGAGCAACATCCTAAAGCTCTTCATCCATGATCATCCTGATCATGCAATGCATCTACCTGATGCATACCAAGTATCTACCTGATACATATCATCATACATGATCCACCTGATACAAATACAAATACATGATACATATCAACATACATGATCTACCTGATCATACAATGTATCCACCTGATACATATACAGATACATGGTCCAAGCATCCAACATGATGCTTATACAAAATACATACACATGATCCAACCGATCATATCCAGCATCCAACATGATGCGTACATACATATAAATGATCCAACTGATCATATCCAACATCCAACATGATGCATACATACATATACATATAAATGATCCAACTGATCATATCCCGCATCCAACATGATGCATACAACATATGTAAAAAAATGATCCAACTGATCATACAAAGTAGAAACTAGAACATCATCTTGATGCTCATCATCCAGCGCTTACATCCATAGCCATGTGAAGGATCCTCCTTCCAACATGCTTGGAATGGCTTCAGCAAATGTGTCCATCACTTCTTCCTCGAAGTGTCATCAATCCGAAGAACACCAAGCCTCTCTCTGAAGTACTCGAACTTCACCCTGGCTAGTGGTTTCGTCAGCACATCTGCAATCTGCTCGTTTGTCGCAACATACATGAGCTTCACAACTCCTCTCTGCACCATATCCATGATATAGTGATATTTGATCTCTATGTGTTTCGACCTGTCATGAAACACTGGGTTCTCGGACAACTTCACACAACTCTGGTTATCACAGAAGATACCAGTAGCATCCAACGGGAGATCAAATAATTCAGACAGTAGCTTTCGTAGCCATACTGCCTCACAACTAGCTGAACAGGCTGCAACATACTCTGCCTCAGCTGTACTCAGTGCTACACAGGACTGCTTCCTGCTAAACCAAGAGATCACACCTGATCCCATACTAAAGCAACACCCAGATGTGCTCTTCCTATCTGTAACACTGCCATCCCAATCTGAATCAACATAACCCTGCAGGTTAAACTTTTGATTTGCCTCATACTTGAGCCCATAATCCACTGTACCCTTCAGGTACCTCAGAATATGCTTTACAGAAACCAGATGAACACTCCTCGGATCTGTCAGGAACTGACTCAATTTGTTCACCGCAAAGTAAATATTTGGTCTCGTGTTCGTCAGGTACATCAAGGACCCAATCATTTGACGATACATAGATACATCAACCGGCTCAGATGAAGCATCACATAGAAGCTTCAGATTCGATGCCATAGGTGTGGCCATGGCCTTGCAATCCATCATCCCGAATCTCTTCAGGATATCTACTGTGTACTTCCCTTGACCAAGGAAGATCCCACCTGAACTCTGCCACACCTCCATACCTAGGAAATAATGCATCATTCCCAAATCTTTCATATCGAACTCGGCAGCAAGCTTTCTTTTAGTATCTGCAATCAATCTGTCATTTCCTGTTACAAATAAGTCATCCACATACAGGAGTAGAATCACATGATTCCCTTCCTCAACCTTGTAATAAAGGTTGGAATCCGCTTTACTCTTGGTAAATCCCAAACTAGATAGGAAACTGTCCATCCTGCCATACCAAGTTCTGGGAGCTTGCTTCAAGCCATACAAGGCTTTCTTCAATCTGCACACATATGACTCCCTGTCATGTATTTTGAAACTGAGTGGCTGCTCCACATATACTTCCTCTTCAACTACACCATTCAAGAAAGCAGTCTTGACATCCATTTGGTGTATTTTCCATTTCATCGCTGCAGCCAGGGCAAGTATTGTTCTGATGGAAGTATACCTGGCTACCGGTGCAAAAGTTTCTTCATAATCTATTCCCTCTTTCTGAGAGAAGCCACGAGCTACGAATCTTGCTTTGTATTTCTCTACACTGCCATCTACAACATGCTTGATTTTGTAGATCCATTTAGAAGTCACAACAGACTTCTCTTTAGGTCTTGGTACAACATCCCAAACATCATTCTTCATTATTGATTGGTATTCCTCAACCATGGCATCCTTCCATTCTTTCTTTTCCGCTGCTTCTTCATAACTGGAAGGCTCTTTGTTCATAATGTCACAAAGTAAAGCAACATAGCTAGTATGTGATTTGGTTCTCTTCTTTGCTCTGTGTTCTTCTTCTGGAATGCCAAATCTTTCTGCATCTTGAATGAGCTCTCTAGCCCATGCAGGTTTCCTCTTGTGAGAGTTATCCTCACGGGGTGGATCTACAGGTTCTTGCGGATCTTCAAACTCTCGAACAACTTCTGGAACTGCTTCAGTCATGGTAGTGTCTTGAAATCTAGTTTCCTTAGGTTCTTCATAAACTTCGATAGGTGCCTTCCTTGATTTGATGAAGGCTGAGTTTTCATCAAATGTTACATTCCTGCTGACATCAATCTTCTTGAACCCTGGAAAGTATATTCTGTAAGCCTTCGAGCTTTCACTATAACCCACAAAGATACCCTTCTTTCCTGAAGGATCTAGTTTAGTCCTCTTTTCCTTTGGGACATGAGTGTATACTGGACAACCAAATATTCTGAGATGGTTGACTTCAGGTTTCTTATTAGAGAATACCTCTTCTGGTGTCTTGTTATCCAATATCTTGTGGGGTGTTCTGTTCTGCACATATATAGTTGTTCTAGCTGCTTCTGCCCATAGATGCATAGGTAGATCCTGGTCATGCAGCATTGCCCTTGCTACTTCCATGATTGTTATGTTCTTCCTTTCTGCAACTCCATTCTGTTGAGGATTATAAGGAGCAGTCAACTCCCTCTTAATCCCTGAATCACTACAAAGCTTCTTGAAGTCACCTGAGGTAAATTCTCCACCATTGTCGGATCTGAATGTTTTGATCTTCTTGTCAGTTTGATTCTCCATCAAGGTTTTGAATTCCTTGAATTTATCAAACACCTCATCTTTGCTCTTCAAGAAGTATACCCAAGTCTTCCTGGAGAAGTCATCAATAAATGAGACATAGTAAACATACCCACTCAGAGAACTGGATGACATAGGACCACATACATCTGAGTAGATGATTTCTAGGATGTCTTTTGCCTTGCTTTCACTGCTTGGGAAAGCCTTCTTAATGTTCTTACCTTTTGCACATCCTTTGAAAACACCTTCATGTTTGGTCTTGATTTCAGGAAGACCCTCTATAGCCTTGCTTGCAATTGGAAGTGCCCTATAGTGCATATGAGCAAGTCTTCTATGCCAAAGTTCACTTGGCTCCATGGATTCATGTACCATGGCATGTTCAGGTTGTCCCTTCAATTTATACAAACCTCCCTCTTGCTCTCCAATCACAACTGCATCATCTATGTTCTTTCCCTTTGGCCACATTAGGACTTGGCCATCCACAAATGCAACCCTCATACCTTTTGCATCCAATGCAGAGATGGAGAGTAAGTTCTTCTTGAGCCCAGGTACATAAAGGACTTCTTTCATCTTCAAAGATTTTCCAGAGTCTAGGTTGTAGGAGGTTTCACCACTTCCTTTGATTGGGTATTGATAATCATCCCCAAGTTTCACCTTATGGGGTGATTCATGTTCAGATAGATTCACAAAAGATTCCTTAAACCCAGTGATGTGTTTGGAAGCCCCACTATCAATCAACCAATCATTACAACCATGGGAGATAGTACCTGTGAGAGCAGAAATTAGAACATACTCTTCTTCACTTGATGAGTCATCATCACTATCACTTTCTGCCCTAGCCTTCTTCGTTGGGGGTTCATCATCTTCGGCAGCATGAGCATGATATCTTCTTTTGTTATTCTTCTTCTTCTTAATGAAGTTGTTGTTGTTGTCTTTCTTCTTCTTGGGACAATCTGAAGCAAAGTGTCCCTTCTCATTGCAATTGAAGCATCTGATATCTTTCTTATCTTTATGATAATGGTGGTGTGAGAATCTTCTGTTATGAGATGATTCCTTCTTGGACTTGCCTTTCCTGGCATGTGCTGTGAGAGCTTGATCTTCATTTCCCATCTTTTCTTCTCAGGCCACAAGCATATCTTCTTCTTGAGAGCATTCTTCCTGCAATCTGTTGAAGGAGATCAACTTCTTCCTTGCACAAATTCCTTGAATAAAGGAATCCCATGATTTGGGTAGGCCATTTAGAGTGGTCATCACCACTTCACCATTCTCCACCATTTCATCCATTGCTTCTAGTTGTTCCTTGATCTGGGAGACCCTTGAAAAATAAGATGGAATGGTTTCTCCATTCTGAAACTTTACTCCTTTCAATTGGTTCCGCAGGGTCATCTTCTGATTTATGTTCTTCCCTTCAAATAGCTTGGTCAAAGAGTCAAACATCTCCTTGGGTGTCTTTAGAGAAGAGACATGGGGTATGAGATGGTCCTTGATAGAATCAACAATGATTCTCTTTGCCTTGACCAAGTTCTTCTTATGCAATACCTTAGCCTCTTCATCCTCTGGGATAGGGATGTCTTCTTTTACATATGAGTCCAACTCATTCTCTTCCAGGATTAACCCAATCCTATACTTCCAAGCTCGAAAGTTATCAGCTCCTTCAAGCTTATCCTCAAGCTTGGTGTGGTGAGACATCCTAAAGAGTACTTCAAATGTAAATAGAAAAGATTTAGGTCTTACCACTTGAAATGCTGAAAACTAGATCTGGTCCCGAATTAGGGTTTGTCGGAAAAACCTTAAAAATTCAAAATGTGAATTTCAATTTTCTGAAAGGATAGAAAGATGCGCTTTGATGAGCTGATTAGCCTGGTGTATTCAGAATTTGAGATCAGCAAAGCTTTACACTTCAGATTTGCCTTTTTGTTCTCCCGGGTTCACTAGGTAGAGCCCTGAATTAGGGTTTGAGTTTCCCGGAGATCTACCCAGCCAAAAATCTCGATCCAAAGCTCCAAGCTTCGATTTTTGCAAGGAGCTTCTAGCTATGTCTTCAGATTTCAGAAATTCCTATTTTTGTGGAAACCCTAATTTTTAGGGCTAAATCTGAAAATGCTCAGAATTGAATTCTGATTGGACAGATAGATTCTCCTTGATGAGTAGAGTCAATCTACTATACTTCTTTTCCAAAATCTGTGGAGAGAAACCCAATAAACAAAAAACTCAAGTTTCTGTCATTGCAAAATGTCTTCTTCTCAGGTTAGCTCTGATACCATGTTAAATTTTGAGCATTAATTCACAATACTATAGGATCTTCACTGAGAGAATAACATATACAGTATATGAATGCATAACAATCACAATAAGCATGACAAGCATCACAAGAATCAAAAGCATGAGAGACAAGAGACACAGAGTTTCCGTGGGGAAAACCCTAAGGTGAAAAACCCCACAACTTCCTCAGAGATAGAGAGAGCAATGGCTCAACCAAAGTACAACCAAAATACACTTGAGATAGTCTCCTAGAAGCAGATGATCCTCCTCACTAGTGCGCCACTTTCTGAGTGAGAGAGAGATGACTTTCTGAATGATCTAAATAGAGATCTCTTGATCTCTATTTATACTAACCTGTTTGCCCAGTGACCTTATGGGGCCGACTTGTCTAGCTAGGTACATTCACAATATAATATATATTTCAGGGCCGACCCCACACATGGTGGTCTAATAACCCATCGGCAAGTACACACACTTGCGACACTTGTCAATCCACATGACGACACTTCCTTATAGAGGAATAACACATCTCTAATAAGGGTACAATAAATATATATGAAATACATTCCGAAGTTACATATACATCAACAATTACAATCTTTCCGAATAACGCAGGAGAGTGCCCTAATTTCATCCTCTTGCATTTTGGTCTCCTAGATTAGCAAAAGATCCGGCTTTTCGGCTTTTATCATAATTTTTAGAGCTTCAATTTTGTTTGTGCCACCTAGATCTCTACAATTCCAGGAGACTGCTTTCATTATTTTTTGCTATATTGGGGTCCTACTTGGGACATGCTGTCTTTTTTTCCTCCTAGATTTTTTGGGATTTGCAGAAGCTTTGTATCTTCCAAACTTTTTTTCCTTTCTAGTTCTAGTTCTCTTTCAGCTTCCATTTCTCTGTGGTATTGTAGGGATTTTCTTCCTCTAGTATTTGGCAGCATGACTGAGTCTTGATCATCCATCGTGTCGTGCGAGGGCGAATTATCTATGGAGGGGTTTTGAGGTATTATTTTGCTGCTCCTAACCTTGTTTGCCTAAGATCCACTAGGTGTTACGCTGTCTTCCAAATATGCAACGACATGGTCATCTTTGGGCAAGGGAGGCGAAGGATTAGAGGGCGCTAGTAGTTCCTCTATTACAGGTTCACTTGGATTGGAGGCCGGGACAAAGATTTCTCCTTCTTCTAAGGGAAACGAATGGAAATGATTGCTGGTTGAGGCGTCTTTTCCTGCATGAGATTTTCCTTTATCTGTAGTTTCAGCTTAAATGGGCGCTGATTGAGTCGCTTTCCTTCCCTTTTTCACATGCTGCCATCCATCCTCTTGATTTTTCTCCAGGGCTTCTTGAGCAGTCTTTGGCCAGTTCTTGATGAAGTGACTGTATTCATGACATTTTTTACATTTGAAGGGTAACTACTCATAGTCTACTTTCTGCATGTGTTCCCATCAATCCATAAATAGGTTCACAATCTCCGGCAAGACTTTTTCGAGATCTACTTCGACACAGATCCTTGCACACGAAAATAGGGGCCCCTTTGGCTCCGCTTTGTCAATGTATTTTCCTAGCGAATTTCCAATAGCTTGCAGGGTTTTGTCATTCCAACAGTGAAGAGGAAGGTGTGGGAGGCGCATCCAAACCGTTACTGCTGAAGGAACATCCTTTTCCGGGTCGAAGTTTAAGCTCCACCAATTTAAGTACATAACCCTTGAGCCCATGAAATAAGGCCCACTTTTGAAAATCAGATCCTTGTCATCTTTGTTTTCAAAGAGAAAGGTAAAGAAGCCTCTACCGCAAAAACAATGCTGGAGACCGCCAGAAATCAGTGGCATCCAATTTTTACTGATCTTGTGTCCATAGTTTTGGGAGAGGGCCAAATACTTTTAAATTGACCGATTAAACCTCGCTCGCTCAGTGCGAGGGCTTTTGATCATGAATATGTTGATAGGATTTGGATACGGGGGGCAGCAGCCCATTTGATGAAGTTTGCATCGCAAGAATCCGAGGAAGGAGAGGGAGTCAAAGGTGTTGCAGCTACCAGTGCGTGGAAAGCTTCGTCAAATCGCCGACGACGATCCACCAGACTCGAATCCGGGGGGGGGTTCGTGAGAACGGAGAAGGGCCAATCGGTGGTTTGTGAGAGGTGTCGCACGGGGGGGGGGGGGGGGGGGGGGGGTTGTTACTAAGAAACCCTAGGAGGTCGTCTCAGAGATCCTAGCCGACATCTGCGCCAAATTTAATAATATAAGACATTAATTACCTATTTCCACAACTTCTTTAATTTTCATGCATTGTTGGCTTACACAAAATATAATGATCTTGTTACTTTCATTTCCACTAGGTCAAAATATAAAACTTAACTTGTGAAGAATAATTAGTTTTATTCCCTTTATTTGTTAGATAGATATTATTGGTATTAAGGCACGATAAAAACAATCATCACATATTACATGAATTATTAGTCCTCGAAGCATCAAACTTAGTTCTTTTTATGGCCCATTTATACTTTTCCAATTTCATCTTCTTATCTTTTGAGGACTAGAATTAGATCTTTGATCTATTTTAAATCAACGTTTAAAAATCCAAACATAATAGTATATATTTGATATTGTAGCGAAAACATCAGCCTTATCTTGAGAATCATGTTGCTCATACATAAATTGACTTACTAGTAGACTCATTGTTCAATATTTTTGGGTTTGGAGTGATGTTCCCATGCGTTTTGAGGAAAATGGTGTTAATCTCCTTTAGTGAATGCTCCAATATAATTATGTTTTGTGGCGAGAGTTCCCTAGTTTTGACCAACATATTGCATATGTAGCTAATGTCCATCAATCTAAAAGCCTTGAGTACTTCATAAATGAATGAAGCCTTCTGCTACACGTCTTACCCTAGAAGGCTTATTTGCCAAGTAATTTCATAAACATGCTAGTGATCATATCATTAACCAACCATTTGACATTCCATGAAGATCTATCAAAATTCATTCTTCCTCTATTTTTTGGGATTCTCCAAAGAAAACCAAGGAAAACTAATCCCCTCTTCCTCTACCGGTTCTCAAGGTATGACGCTTTACCATCTCTTTTCCAAAACATAGTTTGAGAATGAATCAAAGACACATAACAATGCTTAAAGTTTGTCTCATAACATCAAACTAAATCCTCATATTGATACCGACCCAAGATGTGGATATGCTAAGCTAAGACATGTGCTCTCACCTTATGCTTTTAATAATGAGACCCATTTTAAATGAACAAGAATGAATCTTATTATTCTTTATACACGTGTAGTTGTATATTTTCATTTGTTATGCATGTATGTGGTAAATAATTATTCTTGATATGTTATGATTCTCAATATGTTGATGATTGCACCTTAGGGAATTCTTTATGTAGCATGGTTTAAGACATTTTCCCATTCCAAAAAATAAACAAAAATGTTATTTAAAAAAATATATTCTTAAAAACAAGTTTGTATTGCATAAAGTATAGCTAACTTCTCTCAATTCAATTAAAGTATGAAAACTACAAAATCAAAAGTATGTATACCCTAATCACAAATGCTACAATATAAATAAGTATAAGTGTTACAAAGCCAAAAGTATTTATTCCTTCATCATTAATGCTACAATATAAATAATAATCAAACAATAATCAAATCATAGCAACAAGAAGAATTTGTAATATTGCAAATGCAATTGAAATAATTTTTTATATTCGTTGCATTTTTGAACTATTTGTTTTAATTATTATTTCAGAGTGCTTGTCGTATGTGTTTTCATATGAAGTAGTTAGTTCTTATGTGTTATTTGTTTTAATTATTATTTCAGAGTGCTCGTCTTATGTGTTTTCATATGATATAGTTTTTACGTGTTTTCTGATGAAGCAGTTGATTATGATGAAGCAGTTGATTATGTTGGTCCATGATATTTTATTATATTTTGGAATAATTTATCAATATTAATAATATTAGTGTTAAATTGCTTAAAAAATATTATTTTATAATGATTATTTTACATATTTTTATGAGTGTATTTTAGAAAGTTATTTATGTTGGTCCATGATATTTTATTACATTTTTAAATTAACTTATCATTTTTTTAATATTTTACCAAACTTCAACACATAAAAATTATCTGAATGTTATTTTGACCATGAATATAAACATTGAAGCTTATGCTTCACCATAAATATGTATTTGTATTTTGTATAAATTTTGTGTTTATTTTTTTATTGAATTATATATTATTAAATCATTATTTCATATATTTGTGGAGTAAACTTATCATCTATAATAATAATCACATATATATATGCATTTAATTTTAAGTAATACAATTCTTTTCAACCAAAAAGTTATATAATATATAAAAATGTATATCGTAGAAAATGATGCATGTGAATATTTTATTAATTTTTTTAATTATAGGTAAAAAAACATAATGATATTCAAAATCATTATGTAATTGATTTACTCTTAGGTGTTTAGTAATTTGAAGAAATTTAAGCTTGTGGGGCAGTTCAAGTAGTAAAGATGAGAAGTTGTAATTGGTTGTAAATGGAAGGTCATGTGTTCAAATCCCCTCAATCTTTCTGTGCGCCATGGTTCGGGCCCTATAATGCACCTAAGGGTATAGTGGTAGCGAGATTGGATCCCTAGACCCCATGTCATGCGAGTACCAACCCAACTCTAGTTGCCAATTCCCATGCTACAAAAAAAAATTAATTTGAAGAAATTTCTCTAATGAATTTGAGCATAAACAAAATCCATATAATATTATACATCTCCATTTACAATTTACTTTCTATTTCTTTATTTATAATATTTTTTATTTATGTTAATGATAATTTTTTTTTTATATTATTATTTTATTATTTAACATAATTAATTTACATACCCAACAATATATTTTTCATATTTTTTTGGAGAACATCTAAAAGTACACCGTCAACATAATCCAAAACGATGTTTGACATGTATTATGTCACATTTTGTTTTGAATGTGGACAATGATGCGATGTATGAGATGTATTATGTCACGTTTTAAATGTGGATAATGATGTAGGATATTGCCTTGTGACATATGATCATGAACCTCAAAATGACTTCAAGGAAAAGGCTGGGGTGAGAGATAAAGATTATAGTATAACAACATTCATAAAGAATAAGTGGGAAGTGCACACATTTGTAATTCATAGAAGTTGATTTCATTGTAATACACTTATTTCAATACTATAATTATGTTTCATAAAATATTTAATGTTCTTTCATTTCATTCTTCATCCAATCTGAATTAGTGGTATTAGAGAAATATGCTCGCTATGGTTTTTTCTTGCATGTACTTGACAAGGTTAGGGTAGAGTAAGTTGAGCTTCAAAATAACCGAGCCTTGCTAAGACTTCCCTCACCGACCTATGGGATGCCACATGGTGGATGAATTAAAGAAACAAGATGGAGTAGGAGATACTCTCAAGATGTTCCATCATGAATTTGTTGTGTGACAGAGGAACAAAATAATTGCGATTTCTCCTAGATCCTTAAACACTCATAACAACGATGGATGCACTTTTGACACATAATGGTTTTGGAGGAATCCCACCCTTTAATATACAAGATGCTTTTGATATCCTTTCATTTGAAGGAAAGATAGAAGCAAAATCTTTGGAGAGGTGGCAAATTTGCTTGAATGTATTTATTTGTTCACAATTTTTCCAATATTGAGAAGATTAATTTGTACTCCTAAAGGCCCTTCAATTGAAAATTTGGTATTATATTTTTTAAGGACCAATCTTGAAATCCCATTAGCGAAAAAAAATGAACATCGATGTTGCATTTTTATTTTTATTTTTATAACCATACTAATTTGCATTGTTGTTAACATGGATGAGCTTCAGGGCATAGAAATTGCTTCAAAGAGACAAAATAAACAGAAGGAGGTAATTTATGAGATCAGTCTACATAGGGAGGAATCAACAGATCCATAAGAAAAAGGGGTACCAGGGCCATTCTATGGGGATATCCTTTGAAATATAGACGTTGAAACCAACTACCAATGGGGAGATATCTACCAAATGTTCAAAGAAGAAACATATCTACAGTTCCCTTTTCCACCAGGGGGAGTAATTAAATCTCAATGATAGAGTATACCAAATGATCAGAAAGTCAAGTCTCCACAACGTGGAATCTAGACCAATGGTATTTCCCTATGCCAAAGTTATATCATAGGTGATCATCCATATCGAGGCCTCTTTTATATTTCACAGAGGAATATATATTGTAATTTTCTCTTAATTATCAAAATATTTTGAAGAGTTGGTGGATTACTACTTGAAGGTTTCAGGACCAGGAGATTGGGTGTGTACCCGACAACATATCTTAGAACATTTTGATAAGTAGGTTGTATGTGGAAGATGCAACATAGTTTCAGGAAGCCCGACTCCCATTATTATACCAAGTAATGAAGGTTGGAGTGATATTCAATTGGGCCTCCAAGTACTTATTAGCTTCAGTAAGTCAGGCTACATCCAGAGCTAAGTAACTAGCCATAGGAATCCCTCCAACCTTCCACATGTCATCATACTTGTTGGATGTGGCATGTGTCATGAATAGTTTCTTAGTGTTGGGATGGTCATGGTAGCCCAACGAGAATCTCATTCATGTGTATTAGAAGATACTCTAGGGGCGCAAATTAATGATTCACTATACAAATATATGTGAACATTTTATGGCCCCCTATGTATAATTTAATTTTCTACGAACCTACTCAGTGCATGATAGAAAAAACTATGCAAATAATCAGTGAGATCAATGAATGGTATGCCAAAAGAAAGGGAACATACATAAGAGTATTCAATGCTACCAAGGGCCCACATTTGATACTAAAGTTAATCTCAAACACACTTTCCCTTCAAGAGGTGGCTTATCAATTTTTTTTGAATGGATTTAGGCAACTCTCGCACAAGACAAGAAAACATTATGGCCTCCATTTCTTCATTTTATATAATGTCTTATGGTATACATAATGTAAAGGAAAAAAATGAAGAAGTTGAATCTCATACTATTTTCCACTCGAGGTGAGGTTTAAGAGACATGACCCCCTCAATGTCGTATCTTGCAAATAAAAATGTCCCTACCAAAATAAACTATGGAAAGAGGACGAGATATGCCAAAGAGATGCATTGTTGGATGAAGTAGTGATGAGAATTGGGAGCAAAGTTAAGGGTGGAAAAGGTAAGAGAAAAGAAAATTTGGAAAAGGAAGCTAGGGAAAGAGAAACAATAGAGGAAGCCAAGTTCAGATAAGAAAGAGAAGCATTTGAAGCATGAGATAAGTATAGAAAAAGAAGAAGCATTGAGGGGACACCAAGCATAAAATATGAGGTAACAAGCAATGAAAAATAAAAGAAATGAGGACTTGAGACTTGCCTAAGAAGTAGAATCATGGTAGAAGAGAGAACAAGCAAAGCTCAAAGATAAAAAATAGGAGGAGGAAGCTAAATCAAGAGAGGAGGAAGAAAATAAAAGAAACGAGGATACTAGTAATTTAGAGCATGTGGACATAGGGATCCCTAACATAGAAGCATAATTTGGTTTTGTGCTACCATCCATCATTGGAGTCCATTTTACTCTTCATGATTTGGGTTTGCGAAGCTTCCCCTCCTCTAAATACGAAGCAATTGCAGTCTTGGATTCATTTTTCTTTGAAGAAAAATAGACTAGTAATGAAAATACAAAATAAGCTTAAATTTCTAGAGATCCTAGAGCTTATAGTTACTACTAATGCTCCAATGATCACAAACAAAGGTCAACCTAGTGACCACAACTTCTGCAATAGTTTCTTGCACCCAAGCAAATGAATTTAAGATTGAAATATGATCAAGGATATGGAAGGATACAAAAAATAATCCTAGATAAGGAGGTGGGACATTACAAATAAGATATGATAGCATTGCGGAGTTTAAGTCTTGCACTTTTGAAATACAGGATGGGATAAACATTTCATATAGGCTAATGCACAATGATTTATAATAGTTTTATGGTTATGACTCCTCACTTTTATCAATAGTATCAAAGATAAAATGGTAATATTGCATGTAGTCCAAATGGGCATGGATGAATTAAAGAAGTGGCACCACTAGGAAAACACTTTCTAGTGGAAGTTTTTGTGGAACCTCTACCAAAAAAGTCTTCTCTATCCATTTATAGTGGAGGTTTCTAGCGGAGACAGGTGACCAGAGGTTTTAGCATAGGATTTTTATCGGTGCTTTTAAAGTTACAAGACCACACCGTTGTGATTCCTTCTAATACACATCGATCCTTTAAATAATATAATGCATAGATTTAAAAAAATCCCTTCTCCTTGTTGGAAAAATATATTTATTTTTATTTTGTATGAAAACTAACCAATGCTTCACAAGAATAGAATTACCTCGGTGTGAATCATTCCCAACTGGCGCCCTATGGCGTTAGATAACATAATGCATCACTGAGTGATAATTATTTACTGATAAAAATTTGGCTTTTGTTTTAAAAGAATTAAAAAGGACACATGCGAGTTATTATTTAAAAGACACCTCAGGGCGTATACCAATAAGAAGCATAAGATAATTTAAAAAAAAATAATTTTCTTAAAAATAGGGCCTGGTGCATTTTTGTCCATGAAACACCTCAATGCATACATGAAAATGGAACACCATTGGTCCTAACAACAATGCAATGCACACAAATTAAAATATATTTAGCTATATTTTCGGTGTGCCTTTTTCACCTATCCACCTTTATGCACATACATAAACCAAAAGCACCAACCGACGATTAAATTTATAATGGTATAAATTAGTTTTTAATTTAAAAATTAAGATAGAGTCCGGTGTGTTTCATTATACACATAGCACTGGTGCATACATAAGTCGATGGAGCATTGGACATGAAAACTCGTTATTCCAATTTTACAAACACGACGATGCGCCATAGAAAAAAGAACACATTGGTGAACCCCTCTAAGAAGCGCACCACGGTAGGGTAAAATAAAATTAAAAAAATTACGGATTGGAATTTCATTTTTACAAATGTTCTAAATCACCTAAGAATTGGTGTGCATCCTCTTGGTTTGAACATGCCATTGGTAGTATTGTTCACTTCACATTCCTTCTGTAGAATGATTAAGACCGTTCTTTCCAAATTTTGAAAAATGGTTAAAAATTTTCATTTGTTGAGTACGTGGCTAGCATGCCTCCTCGATGCACAAGAGACCAGGTGAACTCTTTATTACCTCCTCTTTTTTTATTTTTAATGGATTGAATTTCACAATTCCTTTAATTTCCATTTTTTCAAAAATCTTCGTGGTGCATCCATTTCGTTAAGCTTGCACCAAAAACTCTTTTGGTGCATTCTACGAATACATAGAACACACCATTAGCGATGCTTATAATCATAAGATGATGAGGGAATACACTGATAATCAAATTTAAAATATTGAAACATTGTTCGTGCGGTGTAATGTTCTTTCCAACCACATACATACCCTTAGGTAACGATAAACATTGTTAATGGTGCGCCAATGTTTTATCGACACACCGATATTTCTGGGAAATAAAAAATCTAAACGACGTGTGTTATTAAGCCAAGTGCATCGATGTAGACATAAAAGGGATAACTTTAAGGACCCATACTTATTTAAAAGTGTATAAACCTTGGCAAATCTTACCAATTCTTAAAATGTCAACTATAAAATATTTGGCGATATTTTTCTAAAATTATTTCAATTTCTAAGGATTTTATATAGTTTATATAATAATTTGGCGATTTTTAGAGTAAAAACAATTCACCCCGTTAAAATTGGGTGAAATGGGGCTTCAAAAAATGCAAATTGGTGAATCGTTTTTTGGAAAAAAACATGGAAAAATAGCCCATGGTCTAAATTTCGCCCCTAAAATTATCCTTGGCAGACAATGTGCTTTAGTAATAACACACTGGAGAATTTTTAATATACTTATTTGAAATTCATTGCACTACTGTAACAGTGGCACATAGTTGACAATGCGTATCCAAATAAGTCACTATAAGTCGTGCAAGATGGATAATATACCACATTGCAACTTGTGCAAATTAAAAAAAACATTACCAGTGTATTATACTAAGAACCATAAACAATGCGATTAATATCAATGACTAAGAAACTCAACCAATGCACATTGTGTAACTAACACCGTAATCGGTGTGTCTGTATTCGGTTGCACCCGTAACTGGAATTTGATTTATTCACATTTTTTGTTGCGCCTATGAAATTGTAACACATTGTTAATGATGTGTTAGTTATTTATCCGCATTGGGAATGTTGCATTATTGTTTTATAGGCACACCGCAATTTTAAAAATTCAAATTAGAGATTACCGATGCAGACATGAAGGGACACACTGGTTACATTGTAGGTTTATATTAGCTGAGAACCATTAGCAATGTGGTTAGTATTGTTGCGTACCGTTAATGGTGCGTTACAATTTTTGAGGTGCACCAATTAATCTTTTACATTTGTTTGCAAACTAAATTAATTTGTATTTAGATAAACATAAAATAGTCATTTAAACCTCTCTCTCTCTCTCTCTCTCTCTCTATATATATATATATATATATCAGATCTTTAAAAATCAATTTTGGTTTATGCCGATTTACTGATTTGATAATTGACCAAGTCAAACCAGTGGTCAAATTGGTTCGGTGGACCGATTTGATACCGTACCGACCGATTCATACATTGAATCGACTAGTTTGGTACATAATCGGTCTAATCGGCTAGTCCAAATAAAAAATCGACCGGTGTTGCTAGCATTGATGATGGGGGACATGCAGACTTGGTAAACGCTAGTTGGTTGGGTTTTCTCCTAACCTAACCCAACCCTAACCCAAACCTAACACTTAACCTATTTATTGAAATCCCCCTCTCCTATTTCCTACCATTATCATTGTGATTTATGAGTGTGATATGCGAAGTGAACAGTTATATAGCCTATGAGAGATAGAGATAGTGGCAACTGCATCTGTGGCAGTGTGGGCCCCTAGAAACACTGGTGAACTGTGAACTGTGACCGTTACTATTTGTCATTGAATGGAGTTGGATTGTGCAGAGTCTAGACATGTTGTTTCCAACTTTCCAGTGTGCAGGACATGTGGAGCAATCAGCAGAGCTATTGACTGTGAAGTGTGCATTGTGGAGTGGAGTGTTGTAGTTGTTGTTGCAGTGGAATGTGCACTGTGGAGTGTGGACATTTGACAGACTTGGAGATAGTTGGAGTTGCAACTTGCTGTAGCAGAATTGGAGGCTATTAGATTCCGAAGCATAGGTAAAACTAAATACTAAACACTATCTGTCAGCCTATAAAAAATTTAAGTTAACTGTTAAACTGAAACATGCTTAAAGCCAACTTGCCATTTTATTTTTTTTTTTTTCATTTTTTTTTGCTTCTTTTTTTACTACGTGCATGTTCATATTTTTGTTGTTATTTCTTTGCATGTTCAATTGCAACAGTAAACTTCAAGTTCAAATCTATAAACCCATATAGCACTTGTACAAAGGCCTTAAAGTCAAGAGATCCTGCATGGATCCATGCATATGTTGTTGAGGGGAAGATGCATTGCAGGTATTGCAAGAAACTGATTAGGTGGGGGGGGGGTATTTTCAAGCTTAAACACCTCTTGGTTGCTATAAAAGTCCAAGGTAAGGCATGTGGAGCTCCGCTAGATGTGATTGGGCAGATTAGGGCTATTTTGCAATAACAATTTTAGAAGTTTGAAGAGGGTAAGGCTAAGAAAAAAGAGAGAGATAAAGAAATAGGGGAGAATATGAGTCTTGCATAAATGATGGGTGGGACCTATGATCCTATTTTTTCAAACGAATGGTCTTGATCTATCCCTTATACCACTCTTAGGGATACTTTTTAGTATGTTCCTCTCTCTGAGTCTGGAAAAGATACACAAAATAAGGGCAAAAAGAAGAGTAACATTCAAAGCTATTTCACACCTCCCACCACCTCTGCTAGTGCCAATGCTTCTTGGTTTCCTTCAACACAAGTTCAACCCACCTTAGATTCCCACTGGAAGAAGTAGTACACATAAGTTTCCTATGAGTACATAGCTAGATGGTGGTATGATGTTGATATCCCCTTCAATGCTGCTCGCTCTTCTTATTACCAACCTATGTCGGCTTTTGTTATAGCTATTGGTAAGGGATTCAAAGGCCCTAGTATGCATGACTTGAGGGGATCTCTTTTGAAAAAAGAGATTGTGTCCATAGATGAATACCTGAATGAATTCAAACTGTCATGGGTCAAAATATGATGCACTATCACGTCAGATGGATGGACTGATGCAAAGAACTGTACCATCATAAACTTCCTTGTCTCTTGCCCACGGAGAACCATGTTTTTTAGATCATTTGATGCATTTGATAAGGTGAAATACTCAAAATTGTTATTTCATATTTTGGATGAGGTTGTTGAGCACGTGGGGGCAATTACTGTTGTGTATGTCATCACAGATAATGCCTCTATAAATATGTTCTTACTGGTAAGGTGTTAGAGGAAAAACATAAAACCATATTTTGGACCCCATGCACAACACATTGCATAGACCTCATGCTTGAGGACATATGCAAACATGATTGGATCAAGGACACTATAGAGCATGTAAAAAGAATCACCAAGTACATCTATAACCATGCTTGGGTATTGATCTTGATGAGGAGACACACACAGGGTAGGGATCTTGTTAGGCCTATTATTACTAGACTTGCAACTCACATCCTCACTCTGCAATCTCTCCTTTCCTAAGAATAGAACTTGGAGCAAATGTTTTCAAGTGATGAATGGAATTCATCTCAATGGGCCCGTAAATAGGATGGAAAAGACACCAATAAGAGAATTAAAAGCTCTTCATTTTGGAAAAAAAGAAACAGAGGTTGTGAAAATTATTGAGCCACTTGTTAAGGTGCTATGGTTGGTGGATGGGGAAAAATTAGCCAAGGGATACATTTATGAGGCTATGGATCAGGCAAAGGAGCAAACAAGGGAAACATACAAGGATAGCGTGGGTAAGTATGACCCTATCTGGGATATCATTGGTAGGATATGGAACAATCAACTTCATTGCCCTATACATGTACCTGGGTATTTCATGAACCCAAGGTATCATTATAGAGCTCAGTTTGGTGAAGATCCGAGCGGGGAGGTGAATGATGGATTGTATGAGTGCCTTGAGTGCATGGTCCCAAATGAGATGGACCAATTAGCGATAGACCAACACATCAACTCTTTCACCAACGCCGCAGTTACCTTTGCAAAAATTATGGCTAAGATTACAAGAGATGTGGACCAACCAGGTAAAGAATTGCCTTTTTTTATTAAATTATGTTGTTTAAATCTTTAAACTTTAAATTGTAAATACCTCAATTTTTAGCCAAATTCACAATCTAAATTCTAATTTGTTGAAATAAATTTGTCTTGAATCTTTACATTTGCAGCACAATGGTGGTAGGAATTTGGTGGCCAATGTTCTCAATCACAAAAGTTTGCAACTGGAGGGTCCCGAGTCAAACCTATAGCTCTTCCGGGTGTGAGCACAATTGGTTTGTGTTTGAGCAGATTCACATGAAGAAGATAAACTATTTAGAGTAGAAGTGGTTAAATGATCTAGTCTCTGTGCAATACAACCTTTGACTCAAGCGCAACCAATTGATGAACATAAAACCTAATATGGATCCCATTGTGTTGGATGATTTAGATTCAACCTCATATTGGGTAGTGGAGACTCAAGGCCAGAGTTTGGTCCTGATGAGGAATTGGATATGGATATTGAGATGGAGGAATTGACGGAGGCTTCATTGGATGCAGATCCTCTATTACCATCAGTTCATGCAGGTCTAGATCCAGAGATTCCAGGAATGGTAGGCACTGATCGACCTCGTGCTTCTAAGCGACGTAGGCATTCAACTGGTACTATTATTGCAGTTGCCAATGATGATCACCTTGAGACCGAGGAGTCCGAGCATGAGTCACATGATGATGCCATTGCTAGTACTTCTAGTTCTAGCAATTGTGATGAGTTTGATAATTGATCATGTATGACAGTTGACTATGTACTATGTAGTAGTACTTTTCACTAGTATGTAGTTGACTATGTACCATGTTGTTTTTTGGACTCTATAGGCCATATAGCCTATATGACCAATATATTATGTAATTTTTCCAGTGCCAGTATCCTAGATATGTATTGCATAGTACACTTTGTACCATTTTGATATATTGACTCCTATATGGTATATACACGAGTATACTTTGGATATTTTGTCTCTAATGCTTTGGAATCATAGATTAAAATATTGAAAATGTTGTTTTTGTTTAAAATTTAAATATTTTATGTATTTTTTAGAAAACCAAGTCATTAAATTCAAATCACTCGATTTATGATGAATTCATTATGAATTCCGATTCCAATTCAAAGTAGACCCTCGACTGATTCTGATTTTTAAAACTATGATGTGTGTGTGTGTGTTCCTAATACATTATTGATGTATGTTAATCAGTGGTAGCAAGGCTAGGACGACATGTACAATGTTGTACATGAGTGAGAGGCTAGAGAGAGGAAGATTGATTTGTATAACTTCCCTATTATATCTCAAAATTGATAAATATTATATATTGTTGACCTCATCAAGTTTTATGAAGAGGCAACATTCCTCAGGGGGAACACTGCACTATTGAGACAATTCATCCATCGGCTGGATCATGCCATCTAGGCATTTGGAATTGGTCCTGATCTATGGTTCCAACCCATAGAGGAGGATATTTATTTCATTACTAGGATATCCAAGACAGGGGAGAATTTTCTCTAGTTCTATGATCTCCCACCCGACATTGCGGGAGAGATTCAACTGGCATATGTTTAGAGATATGTCAGTTGGGACATCACTACTACTTATAGATTCCAAGTTGATGGTGGCCAGTTGGATTTACCCACTTTCGGTGTAGAGGAGGTTAGGTTCCTCTCGCTTATTGTCATGACACTTTCCCATTATAACTATGATATGAAGTGCATTAACTGCCACCTTTTATATTATGTTGATATTTTAGTGCAGACATCCTAGATGTATTAGGTTGACTTATCATTTTTTGCGACATTTTTTTTTTGGGTTGGATCGATGTTGCACTATGTTTGATGGGAGGGTAGTCTTCCAATTTGATTCAGATATATTTTGCCTATTTTTTGAGAGGTTTCTATCCACTAGGCCCTCATTCAACTCCAACCCTCCTAGGACGAGGACCAATGTGCATATGCACATGTGGGAACAGATGTTTCCCAAAATGGGTCAATCAGATTTCTCATGTAGGATCACTCAAGAGGTGTTGGAAATGCTCTCCAGTGAGGATGACCATACCACAGACCTTGTTTAATTCCCGTATCTAGAGATGGACCGATGAGGATGTAAGAACATTTGATTTACTCTACATGATCCAGTGGATGCTAGAGGTAGTATTAGTGTTATGTTTTGATTAATGTAGTTGAATTTTATTAGCTTATTGAATGCACATGTGATTTATTGTCACATTTTATTTAAATTCTCAAATTAGTGTTTAAACTATCTAATTATTGTTGTCTACTATTTTGTATATATTGGCACATATGATGAGGGTGTAGGAGCATCATTGGATTTGGGAAATTTGCATCGCCCAAAAGGATTTTAGTTAATTAGTAGTTGTAGGAAGAAATAAGTAGTTGCAGATCCTTGTTGAAGTAGATCCTGATCCGTGTTGCAGCAGAATCCTGGTGCCGTGGATCTGTGCTACTGCAAAACCCTTTTGCTGTGGATCTGTGTTGCTACAGAACTCTGTTTCTGTGGATCCGTGCTGATGTAGAACCCTGTTGCTACAGATCCGTGATGATGTAGAACCTGTTTGCGGAAACTTGTGGCTACAGATCACACAAACTGTAGATCACGTCACATACACAACCGCAAATTAATTCTGCCATGTGGGATGAGTTGGGAAAATGATTTTTCGGTGGAATTGGTTGGAAGAGGAACGGTTATATCTGTCCACCTTCCAAGTTGGAAATGGAGAGATAGAAAGGAAAGGATAAAAGGGGAAAAACCAAAGGAGGATAAGTTAAGTGGGGGTTTGGTTCAGCTATGTTCAACTCAACTAGTTTGGTTTAGCTCATCCTGGATAAATTTGACCCAACAACAGAGGAAGGGGAGCTAATTCAGATTGCTGCAGAGGATTAAAATTGCGGATGTCAATAAATTTATGTTATGTAGGAAAAGTAGGGAAACATTTGTTCTCTCTTTTCGTGATACATGGTCTGATAATTTTCAATAAAGAAATGCATTACACTTATGCTCTGCAATTTATATTGATATGAATTCAATGGTTTTATTTCTACGTTTACTTCCATCTCTGTTATTTGGCTAAAAAATGGTTGTAGTTGTGCATCTGATGGACAATAGGAATTTGTAACTCTATCTAAGAGATTTACAAGTTACCAATATGCATCAGATGGGGAGGCACCTCCCCAACTTGAGGATGATATGGTTGAGGTTAATGAGCTACCTTAGATACAGAGGCCAAGACTATGATATAGTCCATGTCGTAGGTTCTATCAGGAGTTGGTCGATTGGTTACGTGCAATGATGGTTCAACATGGAGTGTGCACAATACGTTCTTCTAAGATCATACAAGGCCCACAACTCTTAGAGATATGGGTGACCCTTCCATAGGATATGCTTCTATTGATGTGTCATATTGTTGATACAGTTATCCTACTCAATAAGTTGAGGGGTACCCATCATAGTCATTCTTTTCTTCGGATTCATCTCCTTTTGAGTGATCCTCCATATCCTCCACCAACATATCCTCCTCCACATGCCAATCGACCACCATATCCTCCTCCACGGCCTAATCGACCACCATCTACTCCTCCACAGCCTAATCGACCACCATCTACTCCTCCACATGCTAATCAAACACATCTCCTCCTCCACAGGTCGTTCGACCACCCTCTCGTCCATGGGACGACCCACCTCCAGATGTCAACTGACCACCATTGCCTCCTCCACTAGCCGACTAGCCACACTCTCCTATTCTAGTACTTGAACCATTAGGTGCAACACCTAGTTCATTTATTCATGCTCTAGACAAGATGACGGCATCTGTTCATACAACTCCTAGTGGGGAGATATCCCAGATGTTGATTTTTGCATTATCATATGGCATATATATTGATATTGCCTCTGGCTCTTTTGGTAGAGGCGCGATTCATGTATCTGGATCTGATCATGGTGGAGGTACTAATCCCTATGGATATGTTGGTGGACAACATATCTTATAGCAGTTATATTTGATCAAATGCATATATTTTATTGTTGCGATGTATATTCTACATATTTATTTTACATTTATTTTTGACTTGATATGAATATTGATTTTGATATTCCCATTCATATTTAAGTTCCATTTTCATATCACGTTGATGTTGATGTTGTAAATATTGTTTGTATGTTAATGATTTCTATTATTAATGATTTTTTTCTTTCTAATTTTAAATTAAATTCAAGATGTATCACTCATTCAAATTTTAATACAATTGTGATGACCCTCAAATCATTGAGATTATCACTTATATTTTTCCTTTTAAGACGTCTATTATTGATACAGGTTTAAAGTATTTGGGATTTTATCTTAAGCCATACTCTTATTCCGGAGAAAATTGGAACTGGCTTATTAAAAAGGTGGAAAAATAATAAATGTTTGGTTGTTCAAATGGCTGTCGTTAGGAGGCCGACTGGTCCTATCAAATGCTGTATTATAGAGTATACCAGTATATTGATTTTCATTGATGCTAGTACCTGTTTATGTTGTTTCTATTATCAGAAAAGGGATTTTTCAATTCTTATGGGCTGGAAGATCAAATACTTTCAATTTCCACTTGGCAGCATGAGAGAACATTCCTTTACCAAAACAATCTATCGGTTGGGGTTTGAAAAATTTGTTTTGGATCAATAAGGCATTATGTGCAAAAATATTATGGCGAGCACGGTTTGGGAATAGTATATGGAACAAGGTCATAAACTCAAAATATATTAAATTCTCTTTTATTCAGTGGTGGAGAGAAAAGAAGAAGCTTGTGTAGAATTTGTCTATCATTTGGAGAAGTTTTATGAGAGTTCTTCCTATTATAAATTCTCATGTCAGCTGGAGAGTGGGAAGAGGCATCCTGATTTTTCATATTGATCCTATTGTAGGTTTACCTGAATATTTTAAGTTATACCGGGATTTGATAAAGGAAATACATAACATGAATATTATGGTCCTTTCTCAAATTAAAATGAATGGGGACACTTTAAATGCTTTGGAAAAAGAAGGCAGATACTGGATGAATGCAGAATAACTTAACCTCTCGAGCTCTATTTCTTGTGAATGGAATAAATTTATAGAATCCCTTTCACATGTGGGTATCAAGATCAATAATCAAAATGAACTCATAATATGGGCGAAAAACAATATTGATGGTGGTGTTTCTGCAAATTTGGCATACAATGTTTATTTGGAGGATCATAATGGAGCAGAACATAAGTGGTGGGAAAAATGTTTCTGGAGAATGCGTATCTCGTTGAAAGTAAAATGATTTGGATGGTTGGCATTGTATAACAAAATTCTCTCTTGGGAAAATTTACAGAAAAGAGGTTTTGTTGGACCGAGGATTTTGTTTTATGTCGGGATTATATGGAAACTATGTCACATCTTTTATGTTCTTGTTCGGTTTTCAAAACTGTATGGGGTGACCTGTGAAGAATCATTTCAATTAAGGAGGAATGGGGGATGGTGAGTTTTGAAAATTCTGTGTTTACTTGGCTGAGGAAAAAATCAAAAATCAAAACTCTTCCTTTTATCACCTTTTGGGAATTATGGAAGCCTCACAATATAGTTCTTTTGCAGGACTCTAACATTCATCTACCTCTTTTATATGCAAAAATTGTAGTGGTTTACAAATTGTAGTGCCCCTAGACTACTGTAGACATTGAGGGCACCTACTGAGTGACCCGACTGTTTGAAACATTAATAAAATAACCCTTTTATTTTATTTTGAGTATATTTATGATTACGATTGATTGTAAATCAATGAAATAATGATATATGTGTTTTTGGGTAGTTATTGTGAATGAACGATTTCATGTTGTTTAACGATTAACTTTGATGTGAAAACTGTACATGTGAATGATGCTTAACGACTAGCTATATGATTGACTATGAAATGAGAATGAAGAAAGTAGATATTGACAAGATGCAATTCTGAGTAGATGAATGAGTAATGTTATGAGTAAAATATAAATGTTTAATGAAGTAGCATATTGATGAATCAAATTATGATTATTGAGGACAGTACTACTAATATATGTTTGTGAGAAATGTGTGTAGCGACAGGTGAAACGGTTCACCGACGGACACACAGAATAATGTGAAGGGTCGTAGATTACGAATAAATCACACACATGGAGAGCGATGATGATGTCGACTTCCGACGGAATACCACGCATGAGCAGATAAACACTGATCCGCTTGCTCAAGAGGAAAGCGTGAGGGCGTACGAGGTGGGCCAGGACGGAGCTGGTCACGTACGAGATGGGGGGCACGCAGTGAAAATGGACTCACTCACTAGCACCATTAGTCCCTAATAGCGTGTAGACAGAGGATGGAAGGTAACGGCTCCTAAAATCCCTACATGAAGTTGCCGCAAATCAAAACGAAAGGATGACGGCAGAAGGGCCCGACGGTGCGGTACCCTGTCGAGAACATAAAGAGTGGAGGCAAGAACCCAACGATGTGGTACCTTGTCGAAGAATGGAAAGTACAAATCACTGGACTCGACGGAGTGGTGCCATGTCGGGGAAATGAAATTAAGGAACAGGGAAGCCCAACGGCGTGGCACCGGGGTTCTAGTGAAAATGATTGTTAAACTTAACTGCATAAAAACATATAAGTTTGCACCTAGAACATTACTTAGAAATGCATTTGAGTAATTTAGGCATTTGCACATAAATGATTACTTTGGCATTTAAATAATATTAAGTGTTATTTAGGCATTTGCACATAAAAGAATATTTTGAGTATTTAAAATAATATAAATCTTTATTTTAGGAGCAAAGTAGAATCCTAAGCATGGACACCTAGTCAACTCCACCTACACCTCAAAAATAGGAGTTAAGTAAAATATTTAGGGGACAAACATGAGCAAACTTAGGAATGTTGGTGCAACTCCTAGAAAAACTGACACATGGATGGGTGAGTATTATTAAATTGGAAATTTAATAAAATATGTATTTATGCATGAAGCGACATGTGTCGCATGGAATGTTCTTTTAAAAGGAAGGCTTTGGGAATGGGTAAATGACCCAGATCCTGGATGATTATCGTAATTTTGAATTGCCTCATGACTTCTTGCTATTGAGGGTTTGGTTGGAAATTTTGGTGGGGGGAAACCCAAGATGAGTTTCTCGAATTGTTATGTGTGAGCTCTACAACCCAAAGCTCGGGGGTGGCCATGCGACTGAAAGCATGAGCCTATGGTTGGGTGGCGAAGCTAACGGTTGCTTCGCCTATGGTTCAAACGAGCTTTGCTGGAGGGATCCTACGGAAGACGCGGACAATAGTGGACAAGATGAATCGGTTGACAGGTTATGTTTTGTTTTAATTTGCTAAATTATTCAATTATTTATTTTATCTTTCCTATAAATTATGATAGTTAATTTGTTTGTATCAAGTTGTAAAAGTTTCAGGTTCAGTTCGTGAGGACCCAACGAGAAGGGCCCTACATTTGGTATCAGAGCCGGTCAAGCCTTGAGGGCACCGGACTCATATTTCTATCAGGGGTTTGTGGTAAAAATCGTGGAGGTTGGAGGAGACCGACTGCAACGGCTGGATCAACAAACATTCATCGTTAGCTGGATCGACCATCGAGACAGGTTACATTTCTGCATATTGTTGTTATGTTCGTATGATGATTACATTGCATATTTATTAATGTTTAAGCTTTAAGAAGTATTATCTGCTTAATAGGAGAGATAGAAATCTGTTCTCCGTCAAATTTGAAATGCATGAATTATGTAAAATTACTACAAGAAATGCAAGAAACTGCGGTCTGTAACCCCATTCTTTCAGATTTTCTGTCGAATATCACAGAAAAGGTTTTTAGGCGTTTCCCCATTAAAGTCGAATCTCTGTATATTCCTTTAATTAAACCCCGTCTGCAATTTGTTGGGCATCCCAAACGTTCCACGGTATTGAGAAAATTTGATCTCCGTGTGCTTTTATTTAGACCTCTGTATACTGTTCTGTATTTAATTACCAAGCTGTTGTATTCCCAACGAGTGGCCTTTTCTCTATAGTGCCCACTGCCATGGATTGAGAGGAGGGTTTTCTGTGAAATATTTTGTAAGAAATCCTGTGTATTGACCAACGTGGTGCACTCAGGACTCATTGGAGTGACAACTGTATCCTCACCACAATCTGAAAACCGCCAACTAGCTCTTATCTCCGAGGAAACCAAACCCTTGCGAAAGCTCTTCCCACAATTTACCTTAGTATTGATTCCTCTGCTGGTTATCTTTCAGTTTTACATTAAGGTAAATCCCTAAATATCCTTTCAAAATGCGAATTAAATTCAGATCCTTCTTCAAGACCTCGGTGATATCAATACATAATATAGATGACATGTCATCGATTAAAAATGAGGGAAGTCTTAAACTAAAACACTCTGATAAGTGAGCACGTGGAATCCTTATGCAATAAACGCATCGGAGTTTAATTAAGTTGATAGGTGTCGATTTTGACTACAAATGTTGACTTGAGATTTATATTATAGTTTAAGCACAAATGTTGACTTGAGATTTATATTGTAGTTTAAGCACACATGTTGACTTGAAATTTATATTATAGTTTAAGCAATCATGAGATCTAAAAGTTACGATTATAAAGGGTCCTCGTATAAGCACAATCTAGTTGCATTTAAGGGTCTGATCATTAGTTTACACATAAAAGTTTCTAAGTATCATTAAGAATAAGTATCATTTCCTTAAAAGTTATATTATTACATTGTGTTTATGGAATGATATGGGAAAATACAATATGACGGTCAAGTTATATGGATGTATAACTATTTCTTAAATGCACATGATAGAATACCATCCTCTAATATTATATTTTGGTTATATAAATAGGGTATTTGACTCATTAATTCAAAAGGGATTTCTAAATTGATTAGAAGAGAGACGTATACCATGGAAAATTTTGGAATGTGTGATCTTACAATTTAATTAGGATTGGTATTTCTTATATGTATAAACATTATATATATGTGTGGGGGAAGACTCAAGAAACTAAGGTCTCATTCTCAAGAACGAATATAACTAATGCTTTCATATATATATAAAAGTATGTATATGTTGTTGATTAAGAAAGAAGTTAGAATTTGAAGTTTGTCCTTACTTAGGAGCATAGTTGTATAGCTATATACAAAAAGGATTGAAATTTGGATACTAAACTTTCATCTCAATAAGGTTATATTATTTAAATATGAGGAATTACATTTATGTGCAAGAAGAAAGAGACTGAATATGAATGTAGTAATATTTTCTTAGATATGAAAAGTTATATTTATGGGATTGAAAAGAAATTCATATTTCAATTTTACTCTTTCAAATTATGAGGAAGATATTTATATATTGAATAATAAGAAATAGAAGGAGGGATGATCTATTGGTTATTTTTCTGTAGTGAAAAGAATGTACATATATTTTATAAATATATAAATATGCTTGAGCTAGGAAAAGAGAGAAAAATATATAAGCTGTTTATAAAATTGTTATGATGAAAATGGAGAACATATAACATATAATTGTGTTTAGAGTTATGAAACTGAGGAAATTATGTATATGCTTTTCTATAATGACTTAAATGCATATGTTATGGGATGTATACTGAAGATAGAGATTATATTGTTATGTGCTTCTTAAAAGTTTATTTCTGGTTGGATGTTGAATTATGCTGGAAAGTGGGGAATGGGAAGGAAGTGGCAATAGGCGTTGATCCTATTTTGGGATTAAGAGAAGCATATAAATTATCTTCTGATTTACTTTTCATTTTAAGGAATCCAGGTCTGATCACTTTGAATTCTATAGTTAAAGATGGCCCGAATGGCTATTGGTACGATGCCAAGGATTTACATCTACCTCATTTGATGGCCTGTGAGTGGGACTCCTTCCTTCACTCTTTAAATGCTGCTGGTATTCGATTGTGTACCAAGAATGACATGGTGGTTTGGGCAGGGAACGAGGCTACGGGCAGGATTTCAACAAGTACTGCTTACAACTATATTATTAAGCGAAGATGCTTATTTCCCAACCACTGGTGGTATAAGGTCATTTGGCATTGGTACATGCCTCTTTAACTCAAATGTTTTTTATGGTTCCTGCTACAGGATCGGCTAAAAAAATGGGATACTCTCTCTATTATAGGTTGGAAGGGTCCGAGTCAGTGCATACTTTGTAAATGCTTTTCAGAATCCACATTACATATGTTTCTGGAATGTTCCTTTGTGAAGTGTTTATGGGGAAAATGCTAACAGAATTTTGGCATTACTGTGAAGTGGGAAGTTAATAGTGTGGAATCCAGTTTGAAATTGTGGATTAAAATTTGCAAACCACATACTGCTCTACCTATATTTATATTTTGGTTTGTTTGGTGGACAAGGAACAAGGCTACATTCGAAAACATACTTCCTTGTTTGGATAATGCTTACAGCTCTGTTTTAAGTCACTACTTAAAATTTCAGAGTGCTACGACTCTTCCTGTTAAGAGAAATATTGGCTGTTTTCAACTTATTATAGATGATCCTGTACCTTTTTTTGATGGAGCAGCAAACCTGGGGAATTGCGGTGCTGGTGGCGTTATCTTTCTCAATGATGGGCACTACTACACTCTTTGTCTAAATTGTGTTAAAGGAACTAATATGAAGGTGGAATTAGTCGCATTATGGTGTGTGACCCATGTGGCTAATCTCTTTGGTCTGGCGAAGGTTAAAATTTTCGGTGATTCCCATGTTACTATTAAATGGGCAAGAGGAGAATTTGAGCTGAATGTAATGAATTTGGTCAGTTGGTGCAGTAGGATAAAGTTTGAACTTAGATCCTTCTTGTCACTGTCACTTGATCACATTTATAGGGAATTTAATTCTCTTGTGGATCAGATGTCAAAATTCCACTGATGAGCGAGGATGGTTATCTACTGTGGGAGGAATTTTGTGAAAACCAGAGGGTTCACTCGGGCAATTTGTATTTTATGGACTAATTTTTCTATACCTATTGTATGGCTTTAAGGATGTTGTAATGATGTCGTATTTTGCTTTTCTGAGGGATTACTTGATCTTTATGATCATGAGATATTACTGAGAAGACAGTTTTTATATGTTGATCATGTACTATTTGATTCAGTATTGAATAACAATAGTATGCTTTTTTTCGCGGGAAAAAAAAATTGTTATGTGCTAATTGATGCTATATATGTTTTTATTGTATTTCATACAATCCTATGTTAAGACTAGTATGATGTAGGCAAGCAAATCGAGACATGATTATGAAAGATTTATAGGAAGTGAAAGTGTATGGTAAGTAGAATAAATAAATAAGTAGAATAAATTAATAACTCTATCCCTTTTAACTCTATATTGAACAATTTAATAATTATATATATATATATATATAATCATTAAATTGTTCAATACCCTTTTAACTCTATATTGAACAATTTAATGATTATATATATATATATATATATATATAATCATTAAATTGTTCAATATAGAGTTAAAAGGGATAGAGTTATTATTATGAAGATATATATATTCACTTTAGAAAAGGGCTATTTGAAGACACTTGACTCTGCATGTATTAAATAATAGTGGCATGAAAAAGTTTTCACCTATGGTATCACATGAAATTTTGTTAACTTCCAAACTTTGAATTACAATAATGTTTGGCACCATTAATGGGTGCCTCATTATTTAAACACTTGTAGTATGTCATGACTTATGAGTAGGGATTACAAATTATATGTAGGTTAGATTTTAAATATTTTAATGTTGTTATGGGTAAAACCATTATGGTTGTATGAAAGTCATTATAGTTGTATGAACATGATTTAGGGATGTATAAAGTGATTGTAGGATTTTTCTCAGTAAGAAAATCATTATATTTATTGTGTGTGAAGAAAGTTGATAATAAATAGAGTAATCAAAATTGTTAGGATGACCTTGATGAAAGGACAACTAACCTTCAAGATGGAACGCGATAAGGATGAGGAAAACACACTTGTGCAACTTGATGAAATCGTCGAAGTAGTCCTATGACAACATAAATGATGAAATGATGTAAGAACATGATGAGATCCTTGATTTGGACATGAAGGTAGCGATGAAAGGACTAAGAGATAAACTTTAATATGTTCGACTCAGTCGCTAAGTTACGACACTTTTGTATCGAGTGGAGAATCATTTTATTAGCAATCATGAATTTGGAAGTGGTATTTTGGGGATTGGATTTTGGAACTTTTTGTAGTCACTCCTGATTTGTTAAAACCGTGATTATATCTTACCTATCTTTATTTGACTGTATGTCATATGATGTTTACCCTCTCATCTTGAAGGGAGGCTAACCAATTAGATGGGAATCCTTACTTGGATTTATTATGTTGAATGATGATTTGTTAAACTTTTGGGTGGCTATTAACACAATGCAGCTTGTAGATAATTGGACATAGTAAACCTTCGTGGATGACTAGAAGGTATAGAAAATCTAAGTTGGGACTAACAATTATGAAGGTATTATTAGATTTGCATTCCGCGAAATTATGATTGAGTTCCTAAGAGGTATTGGAACCATGCTGATGAAATAGAAAACTAATGATTCGAACCACCAACACATATGGCCATGATTGTTTGAGAAAAATAGAAGAAAATGGCAAGAAGATGAGAATAGGAAATTAAAAGTTAATCCTAGTGTTAGAAGTATGAGAACAAAATTTAACTTTAGGATGAAGTTCTATACAAGAGGGGGTGTATGTAATGCCCCTAGATTGCCTGTGGACTTTATGGGCACGCGACTCGGCTGAACTGAATTCAATAAAGTGGCCCTTCGAGTTAGGACGTGTCTTAATAAGGGAGAATCACCTGATGATGTGCATGACTCTAGTTGATAATGAATTAATGAATTAAATTATATGTGTGGAGTGGGATAATTGATGGATTAGTTCTTGCTTAAATGCTTAGCCTTAATTGATCAAGTCAAAGTACAGTAGGACAGTTACAATCCTAGCTCTATGACTCGGGAGGACGCAACTGGGATGCGTCATAGCTTTCCGCATTTATTCAGAACTTCGGGATGAAGTTCTAAATAAGTAGGGGTGTATGTAGTGCCCCTAGACTACTACTATAGTGCCCCTAGACTACTGTAGACATTGAGGGCACTTGCTGAGTGACCCGACTGTTTGAAACATTAATAAAATAACCCTTTGATTTTATTTTGAGTATATTTATGATTACGATTGATTGTAAATCAATGAAATAATGATATATGTGTTTTTGGGTAGTTATTGTGAATGAACGATTTTATGTTGTTTAACAATTAACTTTGATGTGAAAACTGTACATGTGAATGGTGCTTAATGACTAGCTGTATGATTGACTATGAAATGAGAATGAAGAAAGTAGATATTGACAAGATGCAATTCTAAGTAGATGAATGAGTAATGTTATGAGTAAAATATAAATGCTTAACGAAGTAGCATATTGATGAATCAAATTATGATTATTGAGGACAATACTACTAATATATGTTTGTGAGAAATGTGTGTAGCGACAGGTGAAACGGTTCACCGACGGACACACAGAGTAATGTGAAGGGTCATAGAGTATGGATAAATCACACACAAGGAGAGCGACGACGATGTCGAATTCTGGCGGAATACCACACATGAGCAGATAAGCACTGATCCACTTTCTCAAGAGGAAAGTGTGAGGGCATACGAGGTAGGCCAGGATGGAGCTGGTCACATACGAGTTGGGGGCGCAGTGAGAACAGACTCACTCCTCAGCGCCATTAGTCCCTAATAGTGTGTAGACGAAGGATGGAAGGTAATGATTCCTGAAATCCCTACATGAAGTTCTCGCAAGTACAAACGAAAGGATGACGACAGAAGGGCCTGACGGTGCAGTACCCTGTCGAGAATGGAAAGAGTGGAGGCAAGGACCCAATGATGTGGTACCTTGCCAAAGAATGGAAGCTACGAATGACTGGACCCGATGGAGTGGTGCCATGTCCGGGAAATGAAATTAAGGAACAGAGAATCCCAACGGCGCAGCACCAGGGTCCTAGTGAAAATGATTGTTAAACTTAACTGCATAAAAACATATAAGTTTGCACCTAGAACATTACTTAGAAATGCATTTGAGTACTTTAAGAATTTGCACATAAATGATTACTTTGGCATTTAAATAATATTAAGTGTTATTTAGGCATTTGCACATAAAAGAATATTTTGAGCATTTAAAATAATATAAATCTTTATTTTAGGAGCAAGGTAGAATCCTAAGCATGGACACCTAGTCAACTCCATCTATACCTTAAAAATAGGAGTTAAAGTAAAATATTTAGGGGACAAACATGAGAAAACTTAGGAATGTTGGTGCAACTCCTAGAAAAATTGACACATGGATGGGTGAGTATTATTAAATTGGAAATTTAATAAAATATGTATTTATGCATGAAGCGACATGTGTCGCACGGAATTTTCCTTTAAAAGGAAGGCTTTGGGAATGGGTAAAGGACCCAGATCCTGGATGATTATCGTAATTTTGAATTGCCTCATGATTTTCTGCTATTGAGGGTTTGGCTGGAAATTCTGGTGGGGGGGAAACCCAAGCTGAGTTTCTCGAATTGTTATGTGTGAGCTCTACGACCCAAAGCTCGGGGGTGGCCATGCAACTAAAAGCATGAGCCTATGGTTGGGTGGCGAAGCTAACGGTTGCTTCGCCTATGGTTCAAATGAGCTTTGCTGGAGGGATCCTATGGAAGACGCGGACAACAGTGGACAAGATGAATCGGTTGACAGGTTATGTTTTGTTTTAATTTGCTATGTTATTCATTTATTTATTTTATCTTTCCTTTAAATTATGATAGCTAATCTGTTTGTATCAAGTTGTAAAAGTTTCAGGTTCAGTTCGTGAGGACCCAACGAGAGGGGCCCTACACAAAGAATGGAATAAATTCGTTCCATTGAAGAATCCTAAGATGATGATTTGACCATCCTTGGATGGGAATATTAGAACAAGTTTCTTTGATGGGGCATGTAATGAAGGCGAATGTGGTATTGGTATTTATATTTCTATCAAAATGAATCATGATATCAAATTATGGATGCGTGTTGGAAGAGGAATCAATACCTTTGTTGAATTGCTTGCGTTATGGGTATTACTCTGGTTTGTTAGAAAAAGAGGTTTCGTGGAACTATTTCTTTTGGAGATTCTAAGGTTATTGTAGACTGGGCGAATGGATTCTCTTCTCTTCACTCATTGGTATTATGGCATTGGATTATTAGAGTGCAGAATTTGGTTCAGTTTTTGGCTCCGCTATCAATCGGTCATATACATTGTCCTTTTAATCATCATGCAGACTCTCTCTCAAAGAAGGCAGTGGGTGAGCTGAATGGTATACTCTACTTTGAGAAGTATATTGATGAATATCTTACAGATTCAGGTTCCTATTTTGTGTTTTGAGGACTTTGGGATGTTCCCTATTTTGACAATCTGTCTTCTATTTTGCTTCTATCAGTATTTCAGTTAGTTCTTTTGGAGGTCTCCTAGATGTTTATGGATTATGCTCGTTTAGGAAGAACATAGTTATGATGCAACAAAGTTAGAAAGGAATGTATTTCCTGTTCCATTATGAATTCGAACTTGGATATATCTAACTTTGATTTCAAAATGAATAGCAAGTTACATGCTTTTTTCTAATGAAAAAATTTGAGATGGCATATTTGACATGTATATGTGGCATATATATTGATTTTGATATTAGTATTCATGTATATTATGTCTTTTCATTTCACATTGATGTTGATGTTGTTTATAAAATTTGTTGTGTATGTTAATGGAACATCATTATTGCTTTATTTATTTTAAAATAAAATTTGAGATGTATCAGTGACTTAAACTAGAGATGCGTCATATAATGTTTAGTTAGATATTTAATTTTAATTCCAATATATTCCTTAATTAATTTAGTAACCAAATCTTAAATTTAATTAAAATTTAGATTTCATCAAAATAAATTGTTTTCTTTGAGTATTCCTCAACTAAATGGAATTTACCTTCAATCAACCCTTCCATAGAATCAATGCAAGATAATAGATAGATAAATGCATTAGACATTAAATTGATTTTCAAGCAACTAAAATGGTTTAAAAAATAATAAAAAATATTCTTAGCCATAACCTTACAAACAATTATTTGTAATATTTGATGAAAGGTTTATATGAAATATATCAATATTTAGTAATGGCGAATGTTTTTTTTTAATGAAGAGCTACAAAATATATATAGAATTCACATTACAACATTTGATTGAAATATGTTTTTAAGATTTCCAAAAACACATAAACTTCTTTATGAACCTATATAAATCAATCTTCAACCTCAATAAAAATTCTATAATAACAGTCATATTGTGGATCATATTGCCTAGTAATATTGAAAATGATACGTGACCTCAACCACTAATGATAATCGACAGTTCCATGAATCAATCATAATAGTATAAATACCTATATCGAAAGTATCTCAAGTTAGTAAAGGTTGTGTACACCACTTTGGCCCACCCTGAGGCGAATTTTTAAAGCATAGTTCCAATTAGTCATCTAAAATTGATAAAAAGGTTTGGATGTCTTTGAATATTAGACTTCAAATTTAAAATTGTAGAAGTAAAAAATGGATATTACAAGTAAAAAATTGAATATAAAGCCCCAAGTAAAGCAATGTTGTATATAAATTTTCCTTTAAACTTTTCAAAATTCAAAATTGAATATTATACTTTTGAATTGAAATATTTATTTATACAACTAAAAATATTCAAAACTAATAAAATCAATTAAATAATAATGATATGAAAATTCTTCTTTCAATAATATAATTCTTTAAATTTTCAATTAAAAAAATTACAAATTAATTGTATATTTTTATTATTTATTATGTTTAAGTTTTTAAATAACATAGATTATTCTACTAAGAATCCATAACTTGGTCACTATTTGATGTAATTGAAACTTGCACTTCTACTAATGGTGCGGTAAGGACCATTGCTTTTTCTGGGGGGTTATTAATATGTGCCTTGAGTATGTTTTTGGCTACAAACTATATATATAATGTGCATTACAACATTTGATTGAAATATGTCTTTAATATTTTAAAAAATACTTAAACTTATTTATGAACCTATGTTAACCAACCTTCAACCCCAATGAAGAATCTAAAATAACAGTCCTACTATGGGTCACATTGCCTAGTCTTTCTTTGTAGTATTGAAAATTAGTGACCTCAACCACTAATGATTGTGTCAACCACAAGCGATTGTGAACAATTGTAATTCACCACTAACGATTGTGTATACCACTAACGATTGTGAACAATTGTAATTCATAAAGTATCTAAATTCGGTCAAGGTTGTGCACACCACTTTGGTTGACCCTTAAACCAAATTAAGCATAGTTCTAAATAGTCATTTAAAATTGATAAAAATGTTTAGAAGTTGAATATTAGACATCAAATTTAACTTTTAGAAATACAAAATAGAATATTTCAATTAAAAAATTGAATATAAAACCCCAAATAAAATATTGATGTATGTAAATTTTACTTGAAATTATTAAGAATTAAATATTAAACCGTTGAAATAAAAATATTTATTTATATAACTAAAAATATTCAAAATCTAAAATCAATAAAATAATAATGATATGAAAATTCTTCTTTCAATAAAATAATTCTTTAAATTTTCATTTATTAAAAAAATTACAAACTAATTGTATATTTTTATTATTTATTATATTTAAGCTTTTAAATAATATACATTATTATTCTAAAAGTGTACAACTTGGTCACTATTTGATGTAATTGAAAATTACACTTCTAATAATGGTGTGATAAGGACCATTACTTCTTCTAAGGGTTATTGATATGTGCCTTAGTGTGTTTTTGGCTACCTTAGGCCACTCTCAACCTTAAACACATAAATGAACCATTCCCAAGGATTCATAAGACATAATACCTCATGTAGTATTAATGGTAGTATTAATACCAAATCCATACCAATATCAATGTGTTTAGCACACTAATTCTAAGAATTAGAAAATTTGGTTTTTGATCATTTCATTTTCATAAACTTAACACATAATTACAAAATTTAATTAATGTGCACACAGTTAACATTTGTAACCACCTCCTTAAGCCTTGTTCTTACCATTTCAATGTGAAATAATATACTAACTTAGGTGCATGAATTATGGCATCTACTAGATTATTGTAATTGTGTTTTGCAAAATTAATAAATTTATCCGGGTTACATTTGTGTGCACCATTATGATATCAATGTTGCATACTTTCTACCTCTAACTTAGTGCATGAATGGAGGTATTAAAAATCACGAGTGGATGAAGCACCCTTTAATTTACCAATCACGTCCTAACTGATATCACATATTTCAATTAAATGTTTCAAAATGGTTTAAAATTTTGTTAATAAATTTTCATTGCCAACATCATAAAATGAATAAAAAACATAATTTACCAATTATAGATAATTCACAAATAAAATGCTACATTCACAATATAAATGTTGAAATACAACATGTACATGATATCACTCTACATTGCCATCACCCTAGTTATATTCCTCCCTTGGCATTATAACACCGTTGTTCTCAAAAATATTTTATGATCCAAGGTCATGTACTCTTAGTATGAACCACCAATCCATATCCAACACATCTTGGTAATAAAACACTTGCTTGCATTGTTTTGGGAAAACAAAAGGTTCCTTAGTTTCATCCCACATGTTTCTAGAGTTGATGCATATTATCCCACTATTGCGATCTTCCTTTATATTAATATGGTCGAAGGTATCTCACTACTAGCACCTAAAAATCACACATTGGACATAGGTGAAGTCCCTTTGAATGATCTCTCATATCCCTCTGACGTAACCTAACTTCCCCTATATTATGTTCTGATTGCGGTGGCTGGCACGACTAGATTAGTCAAACTCTACTTCCACTCCACAATCTTATGTGACACATCCATCATCAACATCCTTAGTGTGGAAAATATGCCCATATGCCTACATACATGGGTACAAATGCACTTGTAAAAATGTGAAAAAATGATGGTGTCATATGTCTAAGAACCCAATCATTAAAAAAAATATAGATTTTATAATTCAAATATTTATTATAAAGTTAAAAATGTACATAAAGAGATTATTATCGAGTATTTGCTCATGATCCCTATGTTTAGCGTCCTCTTCAACACCTGCGTAATGATTAGATGCACCATATTTCTCTATGATCTGGTTATAAATTCAACTGTTGGGACATATCATTGGAATATTTTCTTTTAAATGATCAGGATAAGGCATGTCATTCAACCATCTGAATTATTTCCTGTCACTATCCCATTTCCTTCTCTTGTCTTCATACAATGCAACCCACGTTTGTGTTGTTTCCGTGTTGTAAAGAATGAATTTATTGATGGCATCAATTTTTGAGTTTGCTAACATATCCATGAAATCAAAACAAATAGTATGAGATAAAATATATATATTATCAAGTTTAGTGTAAACAGCTACTCTGTATAATTTTTACAAAAGAAAAGCGACTTACTCTTTATCATGCACCTTTTTCTATTAGTTTGGAGTGTCCTCCGTTCCCCCTTTTCCTTATTCCGTTGGTCATCCCAAACCATTGCACCATGTGTGCCATTGATTTGCTTTATGCACTCATTGGAATAATAAAATGACTCATATACTATGCGCCATTCTTCCCTAGATATTCCCTTGGATTTTTCCCTTTGTCAAACAAATCCCTTCAATTTTTTCATGTACCTCTCTAAAAACAAAATCCAACGACATGAGACCCCTCCAACCAATTCAACCTCATCAACTAGGTGTATTAGAGGATGAACCTGCAAGTCCATGAAACTTGTGGGTATTTACTTCTCAAACATACCAACAATCTCAACTATCTCTTGATGCCACCATGGAATGCTTGCAATATGAATATCCTTTGATGTGATCCAACGTGCAAATGAAAATAATTTAAATATGACATATTGGGGGTCCTGGTAACATCATGGTTCACACAACCGCACACAAGAAAAGGATAATGAAACTACAAAATAAACACATACATAATTTATTTCATGTTAACATGCAATGGAAAACAAAATATTTCTACATACATACATTTAAAAGGTTCAAATGGTCATGTGATTTCAAACTTGACAAATGTTCTTCTACAGTGAAGAAGGGTTGTAGAGTAGAGCCATACAAAGAAGGCATCTTCACACTCGATATATATTCCTTCGCTAGAGAAGGACATATTTCTTCAAAATACATGAGACATCACCTCTTTAAAATACCAAGAGGGACCAACCTCTCCTCTACTTTCTTTTTTTGGTCAATGATTCTTCTTAGTATTTGAAGAAATTAGATCTCTTCTACCACTCAATGTGTCACTTTTTTTGATGATATGCACCTCCATAAATAACTTGGGACATTTTTAAATATATGCATTAGATCTAGTAAGTGGGTAATCTTAAGATGATCCCAATATGGTGGCTCATAAAATACAGTTTTCCTTTTGATCCCAATGGGAATTTTCTCAACATAGGTGTCAAAAAATTATTGATCATCGAACATGAGTTCCCCATTTGAATCGAACAATTTTGCAATTTTATTCTCCTTCTCTCTATCATATTCCCTAAGCTAGTCACTCAGTGTCATTATTTCAGGTCTACAACTCGTTCTCTTTGGTTTACCATTGAAAGCATATGTTATTATTCTATAAGGGTGGTTTTATGGGAGGAATACACTCAAGCACTCATACACTGTATTTCGTAGGTGTTTGGAACACCTAGAATTTATAGAATATTGACAACATTTACATCCATGCTATTACCCTCTTGTTACAACACCTACGATGTTATTGTATACATAACATATTAGTGTTGAAGAAGATAGTTGCATCAAATTAACTATGAAAAATAATATTGTTATGAATATAAACAAATCAAACAAAACGATTAATAGAGAAAACTTTTAAGCATAGATAATCATGCGTGGTGTACATATATATATGCCATACAACATAAAAGACCTCTCTACTAGGATGGGTCTTGATACATTATATACATGTATCCCTTCCCATAATTCCTTCAATGCATCAATAAATTGTTGTAAGTAGAGATTTATATTCTTCACTTTCCTTCTACCAGGGAATATAAAAGCCAATATAAAATGTTCATTATTCATAGAAAACCATGGGGGGATTAGCTATTGATCACTACTACTGTCCAAAATGAATAGTTTGTGTTTTGGAGGGAATAAAAGTTAGCTCCATATTCCATGGCTATGCTCAATCAGAGGCTCTGTACTTCATTCTTGAATTTATCTAGCTATGTATCCTCTATATGATTCATGGCTATTGAATCTACCAATATTTGCATAAATTCCAGTGCAATTATATGCGAGGCATGCCACCCTTGCAACAAGGCTATTTCTTTGCAACGAAATAGATTTTGAATCCTTGGGATTAAAGGCTTGTGTCTTAATATTTTATAAGGATGAAAATGTGCTTTACCCTTGTTTATTTATTTATTTTTGGTACCCATCATGCCCACAATCTAGACATATCTCTTTGTCCACATTTTCACCTATGTATAGAATACAATCATTCGGACATGCATGATATGATATGTACTCAACACCCAATCTTTTCAACATTTACTTTGCCTCTTCGCAATTGTCGAGTAAGACATTATTACTGGGAAGTACCTTATCTTTGAATAAACTGCAGTAAGTGGGAAATATAAATGTACAAGAATCCTGGAAATTTAGGGGAATTAATGGTTAGTTACCACAAAAGTGTCGAGAAACATGAGTTTGAGATAACATACATTGATTTCAAGTTGTATAGTAACATTGTTGTCCCTAGTTGGGTATAATTTGATTAGAGATAAGTAAAGAGAGGGGTCGTGGATGCTCATTTCAAGCTTTCGAAGAAGGTATATGTGATATGAGCATCATCCCCTAGCTCATCTTGTTGAAATTAATATAAAAACATTCTTGCCATGACCGTTGTATCCTATAAGAAAAAATCCATACCAACCTCTATTTGGAAGATGACATATAGGTCCCTCACTACTATATTTGGATGCGAATTGCGATGTATTTTTTGACAATGATGGCAGAAATCATAGGGCTTGTTGGAAATTCCTTTCCATTTTTGAATTTAATCCTGACTTATGTCTTAATTCTGAAATCTATTCTATGTCGTCATAATTTTGACGACTCCATGTCGGTATAACTTACCCGTTACATGTCCCTTTTTGGCATTTGAAATGGTCAATGCACTCGCCCGTTAACCTAGTCAACATACGCCGTTATTCCGATGACTGTGATAATAAACGATAACTATATAAAAACTCTTCATACTAAGACAAAAATTATGTGACGTTCTTGACGTCTACAATAGAATGTTCCGTAGTTTCAACAAATATACCATCAATATTACAACAATTTCATATTGATCTATATAATTCCATTGATTAAATTATATAGTTAAGAATGGCAATATCAAAAGAGGAAACTTTTGAGGACTGTTTCTAAGTTACAGGAGCAACTTCGTGATGGTAAATGTTGGCGCCCTTGCAAAAATTGCAAGGGAATGAAAAGAATAATTTTAAGGTCTACACCTATATAACATTGTTGGGAATATGGGCACTTTGATGGGCGGCATGAATTTCATCCAATGGTAAGAAGTGATAGACAAATTTCTTTGTTACATGTTTAATATTTATTCTTATTAATTTAATTTATTGTTTTAATATTTGATTTATATATATACTAAAAATATTTGATATATTGTAATTTGTAATGACAAAGAGAAAGCGTCCTAGGATTGGATCGAACAACGAGCAAAATATGCCAAATTATAGTATAAATGTTGGTATACAAGCTGATGGATATCATAATGCACAACAAAATTTGAACCCAAAATCTGATGAGATAATTCGACGAAATTGACCGTGTCATCAGATTTCACCTTTAAAATTACGAAGTTTGATCAAATTGTTTTTAATTGATACCTGGCATTGTCGAATATCCTACGTCCACCGGTTATCTGACTTTAGCCCTCAGATATCCGACAAGTGTGACTATAGTTGTTGGATATGAGACATATATATTATAACGGTAACTATGGTAATGCCATCGAATATCCGATGAGTGTCATCGGATATCCGACATATATATTATAACGGTAACTATGGTAATGTCGTCGTATATCCGACGGACTATAAATGTTAAAAACTATAAATTATGGAAAAATTCCGACATGTTTTCTATATAAGCAACAATTTGCGGAAATTATATTCTTCGCATAGACTGTTTTCCGTAAAAGAATACACAATTATTTAAATTGTTTTTGTGATTAAAAATAGTGAACTGTGGAGCTTGATTTTTTAAGATTGATAATCTTAATTCAAGCTCTTTATGAGAACATGTCAAATAACAATATTCCTGATCCAGACGAACAAAATCGACAATTGCTTGCTAGATTGTGGGATGGACTAAAAAGAAAGGGTGATGGAAAATTTTATTGTCCATGTAGTCAATGCAGGGGATTTAAAAGGAGAAGAATAAATATCACAACAACCAGAAAACATTGTAGGGAACATGGGCACGCCGAGGGGGGACATGAATATCGTCCATTTGTAAGTTTTGCATTATATATGTTTTTATATTGATTGCTTTTGTAAATGTATGTATTATTTTAATATTTCTTATATTAACTAATATCTATTGATGGTTTCATGTAATTATAAAGGAAATACATCCTACGGCATATCGTCTCGAGGACCTACTTTCAGAACAAGTACTGGAGGAACATGGAGCTATGAATAATGGAGAACAAGTTAATGATCATATTGAAGAAGATGACCATACTGATAACATAGTTAAAGATGATGGTACAAATACATTGATCCATGATACATTTAATGTTAGAGGATGATGATGATGATGATCATGAAAATGATGACTTTGCTGATGTTCATGATTTACCTCTTCTTGAGAAGGCATACGAACCCCTTTATGAGGGCTCCAACACAAATCTTCTCTTTGCTATATTGTTGATAATGAACTTGAAGGTTATGAATGGTGTTTCAAACACATCATTCACATAGATATTAAGGTATGTAATATATTCCGTCACATATATATGATCGCGCTAAAGGTTATCACTGTTCGTCTAATAATTTTATTGTTAATTCATAAGTCAAATTAATACGGATGAAATTTGTTTCATTAATATTATTTATATATTATATTAACTAGATTTTTATTTTTATTTGTTGTAGCTTGATAGATGAATTTTTGTTATCACCGTCAAATATTTTACCTCGCACATATCGAGATTTATCTGCCATCATGAAAGAAATTGGAATGCAGTATGAATCAATTCATGCATGCCCCGATGACCATGTTATATATTATAATCAACATGAATTTGAAACATAATGTCTGGAATTTCATATCAGTAGATATCGAACAGATCAAGTAACAAAAAAGGTGCCTCGCAAGGTTCTTCATTATATTCCCATTATTCCACGTTTGTAACGACTGTTCATGTGCAAAAACATAGCGCAATTTATGGATTACCATGCACGGAACATAAGTCAAGATGACATTATTCGAATTCCTACAGATGGGTCTGCATTTATAGATATGGAGGAAAAATGGCCTCACTTTAAAAAAGAACCTTGTAATCTTAGGATTTCTTTGGCAACAAATGGTGTCAATCCATTTGCAGAGATGAGATCCGTTTACTCAGTGTGGCCTATTTTTGTTATCACCAACAACATTCCTCCATGGTTTTCAATAAAGAGGGAGCACATAATGTTGGCAATGATTATTCTAGGTATGTGTCTATAGATTTTTTTTTTAATGTTGTGGCATCTCATTTGTCGTATTTTGTTGCATAATGTCATATATATATATTTTTATTTTTCTCTTATGTATGGTTTATATATCTACATGGTTGTAATAATTATATATTTTAGATGTTCAAATCAATCAAGTAAGTACCAAGTTAAAGATATGAATGTATATATCGAACCTCTTATTGACGAGCTACTAAAGTTATGGAATGGCATTACTATGTATGACATATCTAGACCAATATGACAAAGGAAATTTCAATTCCATGCAATTCCATTTTTGCGGTTTGTAATTATAAGTTGCACTTTATTTGTATTTAATTTTATGAACTAGTTAATATATTATGCATGCATATTTTTTTCAAAAATCCATTCATTTTATATATAATTATAATTGACATAGATAATCCATCTCTTTAGACAAAGGGAAAATTTGCATGTCCAGTTTGTGGTCCTGAGATAAAATCTCGTTGTTCAAAAAGTTTAGGAAAGGAGGTGTTTGATGAGTATAGGCACTTCCTGTTAAGATTCAATATGCTAAGACAGAAAATAGCAGCATTACATTCCATTTCACAATAATAGCATATACAGGATCACTGAAGAAACAACAAGCATAGCATAAACACAAGAGACAGAGATTTATCCTGGGAAACCCTCATGGGGTAGAAAACCCAGTAAAGCTTCCTCAATATAGATGACCAGCAATATACAAAGATGCAAACCCTGAGCATAAGCTCCTTCTCCACAATAGCAGACCTCTCCTCCGCAAGTGCGCTTTTCTCAAGTGAGAGTAAGTGTATGTAATGAGGAACACACCTCCTCTATTTATACACTACTCTGATGTGTATTTTACACAAGTACACGTAGGCTCGTATTTAACCAATAGGTTAAATACCCCACTACAACTAACTGGGCCGACCCCTCTAGGGTGGTCTAATAACCCTTTGACCCACATAACACATACAGGGCCGACCCCTACTAGGGAAGTCTAATAACCCGAGTTACCACATTCCGACGGAGGAATAAACATCTCCGGATATACAATAAGATCTTCACGGAGGAATGAAACATCTCCGGAATAATAAAGTACAAATATAATATTCTTTGAAGTTACAATATCTCAACACTCCCCCTTAACGAGAAGGATATTATAACAACATCTGCTCGAGCAAGGAGTCATCAACATCATACATGATACATCTATAAATCATTGGAAGCTTTCTTCAATTTGTCTTCATCAGTAACTCAAACAGTTACTGGTACATCAATGTCAACATCAACATCAACATCACGATCAACAGTATCGTTATCACACGATCAGCAGCATCGTTATCACACGATCAGCAGCATCGTCATCACACGATCAGCAGCATCGTCATCACACGATCAGCAGCATCGTCATCACACGATCAGCAGCATCGTCATCACACGATCAACAGCATCGTCATCACACGATCAGCAGCATCGTCATCACACAATCAGCAGCATCGTCATCACACGATCAGCAGCATCGTCATCTCACGATCAGCAGCATCGTCATCACACGATTAGCAGCATCGTCATCACACGATCAGCAGCATCGTCATCAGCATCGTCATCACACGATCATCAACATCGTCATCACACGATCATCAGCATCGTCATCAGCACGATCATCAGCATCGTCATCACACGATCATCAGAATCGTCATCACACGATCATCAGCATCGTCATCACACGATCATCAGCATCGTCATCAGCACGATCATCAGCATCGTCATCACATGATCATCAGCATCGTCATCACACGATCATCAGCATCGTCATCACACGATCATCAGCATCGTCATCAGTATCATCATCATACGATCATATTCCTAGGATGATCAATCCTGCTCCTTTTAGGACATAGGTCCATGGATGATACAATCCAATCTTCAGTTCTCGGAGACTTCAGTCTACGGATCAATTCTGGGACCTCAGTCCGGGGACGATGCAATCCCCTGCCTGTTAATTCAGGACTTCATTTTTCGAAGACCCAGTTTACGGTTCTATTCTGGGACCTCAGTCCGGGGACGATACAATCCCCTACCTGTTCATTCAGGACTTCATTTATCGGAGACCCAGTCTACGGTTCTATTCTGGGACCTCAGTCCGGGGACGATACAATCCCCTACCTGTTCATTCAGGACTTCATTATCGGAGACCCAGTCTACGGTTCTATTCTGGGACCTCAGTCCGGGGACGATACAATCCCCTACCTGTTCATTCAGGACTTCATTATCGGAGACCCAGTCTACGGTTCTATTCTGGGACCTCAGTCCGGGGACGATACAATCCCCTACCTGTTCATTCAGGACTTCATTATCGGAGACCCAGTCTACGGTTCTATTCTGGGACCTCAGTCCGGGGACGATACAATCCCCTACCTATTCATTCAGGACTTCATTATCGGAGACCCAGTCTACGGTTCTATTCTGGGACCTCAGTCCGGGGACGATACAATCCCCTGCCTGTTCATTCAGGACTTCATTATCGGAGACCTCACGTCTACGGCTCTCTTTAGGACTGAAAGTCCAGGGATGATCCAATCCCCTCAACTGTCCACTAAGGACTTCATTCTCGGAGACCTCACGTCTACGGCTCTCTTTAGGACTGAAAGTCCAGGGATGATCCAATCCCCTCAACTGTCCACTAAGGACTTCATTCTCGGAGACCTCACGTCTACGGCTCTCTTTAGGACTGAAAGTCCAGGGATGATCCAATCCCCTCAACTGTCCACTAAGGACTTCATTCTCGGAGACCTCACGTCTACGGCTCTCTTTAGGACTGAAAGTCCAGGGATGATCCAATCCCCTCAACTGTCCACTAAGGACTTCATTCTCGGAGACCTCACGTCTACGGCTCTCTTTAGGACTGAAAGTCCAGGGATGATCCAATCCCCTCAACTGTCCACTAAGGACTTCATTCTCGGAGACCTCACGTCTACGGCTCTCTTTAGGACTGAAAATCCAGGGATGATCCAATCCCCTCAATCTGTATTCTCATCAATACAAGTACAAGTATCCTCATCCATACAAGTACATAATCAATATCTAGCATCAACAGCATGTATACATCATACATCAAAAGCATGTATTCTTACTAATACATCTAAAAGCATGTATTCTCACTAATACATCTATCATCAAATCATGTATACATCTAATATCAAAAGCATGTATACATCTAGCATGTATTCTCACTAATACATCTATCATCAAAATCATGTATACATCTAACATCAAAAGCATGTATACATCTAGCATGTATTCTTACTAATACATCTATCATCAAAATCATGTATACATCTAACATCAAAAGCATGTATACATCTAGCATGTATTCTCACTAATACATCTATCATCAAAATCATGTATACATCTAACATCAAAATCATGTATACATCTAGCATGTATTCTCACTAATACATCTATCATCAAAATCATGTATACATCTAACATCAAAAGCATGTATACATCTAGCATGTATTCTCACTAATACATCTATCATCAAAATCATGTATACATCTAACATCAAAATCATGTATACATCTAGCATGTATTCTCACTAATACATCTATCATCAAAATCATGTATACATCTAACATCAAAAGCATGTATACATCTAGCATGTATTCTCACTAATACATCTATCATCAAAATCATGTATACATCTAACATCAAAATCATGTATACATCTAGCATGTATTCTTACTAATACATCTATCATCAAAATTATGTATAAGTAAAACTGAATGAAAATAAAATAGTCCTAAATCTAACTATTTCTAAGTAACTGAGTGTAGAGAACAGGTTACCTCATCAACGACCTTGTTGTTTGATGAGACAATCTCATCAGAGTGACTATACTACTCCCCCTTTCGAGGAGGGTCCTTTTTGAACTACACCAAGCTTGTCTCGGAAGTATTCAAACTTCACTCGAGACAAAGGTTTGGTTGGTAACTTCTTCACTTGACGTAGAGGCTTGGTTAGTACAACGGTAACCTGTTACAAAATCAAACTTTTAGAGTTCCTTTCTGTGTCATATCTTGTTAGTTCCCTATGTTCTTTGACTTATCATGGAACACTAGATTCTATGTCATCTTGATACAACTCTAATTATCACATAGGATCTCAGTTGGTTCTATCTCTAAGTCAAACAATCCTAAAGCCAAACTTCTTCACAACTAGCAGAGCAAGCAGCCATATATTCCGCTTGTGCTGAGAGCCACACTAGACTGCTTCCAGCTAAACCACGAGATCATGGCTAATCCCAGACAATAACATCCTCTCGAAGTGTTCTTCTTGTCTGATACACTTCCTGCCCAAACAGAATCTGAATAGCCATCTGAAGTCATGATCTTCAAGATAGCATAGATCAAATTCTATCGTGTCCTTTATGTGCCTCATCACATACTTTGCAACTATCAGGTAGACACATCTAGTTTCCACTAGATACTAACTCAAGGTGTTCATAACAAAGCATATATCTAACCTAGTATATGTTAGATATATCAAAGACCCAATAATTTGACTGTACAGAGTTATATCCACTAACTCTGATGAGTTAACCCCTAACAGCTTCAAGTTGGAATCCATAAGAGTGGCCATTCCAACACCTCAAGTCATATTTCTCATCATACTTTCCCTGGTTGAGAAATATTCCTTCTGAGCCTTGCCATACTTCCAGACCTAGGAAGTAAAGCATCAATTTGAGATCTTTCATTTTTCATTTCTGCATTGAATGATCTTCTGCATATCTATCTGTGCCATCTCTCGTTAGATGGGTCTACTGATATGAGCCTCAATATCATTCGAACTCTGTGGTGAGTTCCTTCTTGCATCCATGTCATATGTGTATCATATTCAACCTTGTAGCAAAGGTTGAGATCCACATCACCCATGGTGATCATTAAGCTTATCAAATTATTATCGATCCTAGGTACCCATACAGAACCTAAATCACACTTCTTCTTTGATTACACCATTAAGAGAATGGTTTTATCTATCCAATTGGAACAAACATCTCATCATGATTCTCTTTCTCTTTTCTAAGAGAATCTTCTAGCCAAAAGCCTTCTATCATTTGATTTGTAAATCTTTTGTTGAACATCCATTGCTTGTTCAGTGTTCATCATTCATCATGATCTTTCCTACAAATCAAAATTAAGTACATGATTAGTAATACTTCATAATCACCAAAAGATAACCCATTATGCATACAGATATCATTTACATAGTGATGCAACTATTTTGACCAATACTTTGGCACAACACTTTCCCATATCCTGTATGCATACAGTAGCTATCTAGATGCCTTCCATCTCTACCAGAACATACTATCGAGAGTGCGCACAACTCTCAGCATGTCAGCAAAGAGGTTTCATTCTAGACAAGCAACAATGGAATGTTTGTCCAAACATATGCACATTAGTTGTATACTGTTCAATGCTCTATGAATGTTTACACTCAGCATTATATATTCTAGGAATACAAATATGCATGCAGGCAATATCATTACTATTTCAAATAGCAACTCAAATACTTATCTTTTATGTTTGTGTGGCTGCCTCCCGCTTGATCTTCTGTATGTCTTTTGAACTTCTATTCATTCTGTACCACTGTGCATGCTCAAGAGTCATCCTCATGATCTCATACACAAACATACACTCATTAGTATATTCTAAATGCTATCAAAACATTATAGTACTAAATAATCTTGAAAACGTATAGTCATGATTATAGTTAATAAACATTAGTATTCAAGATTTTAGGGAAGTCTTCTTTTACTCATGCATATCATTGATAAAAGATATAATATGCATAATCCCTTGATTACTAACTTTATGAATAAGCATAACCAATCATTCCAAGTATACTTATATAAGGGATCCTAACACAAGGTAAGATTCATGGGAAACATACCTGGATTAGTATACCTACTTGGTTATGTACAACATACCTAAACAACCTCTTCAATGATTTAGAGATCCTGAGCTAGAACCTGCATGTCTCATAGGTTAAGCATAATATAACAAAGTCATACATACCTCGTAAGTAGAACAAAGATTATGGATGAGTCTTTGTCTTCATGTTTTCATGGTCATGGAGCCTAATTTGTCTTTTGTGATGTGCCTGTATCTTGTTAGCAGACAACCTCAACCTCACACAACACCATAATGCATTAGTACAATCATAAGTGTCAACACCCTAACCAATGAATATCTTCTATCATGCATTCATAATTTTGTTAAGCTGATACAACAAATCTAAAATCAAGATTGTACTAATTGTAATAACATGAAGACATAAAAAGTTTCCTGAGATAGCCTGACCTGTTATCTTTCCATCCTGACAGGTCTGACCTCAATTGGATTCTCTGAGAGAGAGTTATGCCAAATGTCGCAACGTGACCTGTTTTGGGAAAATACAGGAGAGCGAACTTGTACGGCGTGCCACGTGTCACTGTTTGACCTTCGGCCTCTGAAAACGTTTTCTGAGATAGATCGGCCTGTTATCTTTCCATCCTGACAGGTCTGACCTCAATTGGATTTTCTGAGAGAGAGTTATGCCAAGTGTCGCAACGTGACCTGTTTATGGGATAATACAGGAGAGCGCACTTGTACGGAGTGCCACGTGTCACTGGTTCAACTTCGGCCTCTGAAAAAGTTTTCTGAGATAGTGCAGACTGTGTACTACCTGTCACTTTTTACGAAATTTCATTTGGAGCTTCCTAGCCCAAGATATGACCTTTTTCCCAAGGTCACCTGATTTTGACTCAGATCTGGAAGAGGCAGAAACCCTATATTGTACAGATCATAAATCACAAAGTACAACGAATTAGAGGTTGTCCTTTGGACACAAGGTACCTGGAGATTTTAGCTTCGTCCTGTAACAATTTCAGATCCGAAAACTTCTCCAAAACGGATTTATAGCGAAAGTGCTACGATGACTAGTTTTTGCTATGTAAAACCCTAACCTTCAAATTGTCGTAAGTAAAGCAAGTGTCTTTAGTGCCATACCTTGTCTTCCTTCAGGTTAGCTCTGATACCATGTTAAGATTCAATATGCTAAGACAGAAAATAGCAGCATTACATTCCATTTCACAATAATAGCATATACAGGATCACTGAAGAAACAACAAGCATAGCATAAACACAAGAGACAGAGATTTATCTTGGGAAACCCTCATGGGGTAGAAAACCCAGTAAAGCTTCCTCAATATAGATGACCAGCAATATACAAAGATGAAAACCCTGAGCATAAGCTCCTTCTCCACAATAGCAGACCTCTCCTCCGCAAGTGCGCTTTTCTCAAGTGAGAGTAAGTGTATGTAATGAGGAACACACCTCCTCTATTTATACACTACTCTGATGTGTATTTTACACAAGTACACGTAGGCTCATATTTAACCAATAGGTTAAATACCCCACTACAACTAACTGGGCCGACCCCTCTAGGGTGGTCTAATAACCCTTTGACCCACATAACACATACAGGGCCGACCCCTACTAGGGAAGTCTAATAACCCGAGTTACCACATTCCGACGGAGGAATAAACATCTCCGGATATACAATAAGATCTTCACGGAGGAATGAAACATCTCCGGAATAATAAAGTACAAATATAATATTCTTTGAAGTTACAATATCTCAACACTTCCTCTCTAAGAATCATAGGTATCGAACTACCGAAAAACATCTGTTGAATGGGAAGCAAGAGACTGCATTAAAACCACGGAGAATGACACCTCGCCTATGGAAGTTGCAATATAAGAGAAATCGTCAAGGTACACATGAATCATTGTATATGAAATGTTATGTATTTTTTTTAATTGTGTGTTGTTTACTGTAATTGACATTGATTTTTGTAATTTATTTATAAACTATGATTCATGGTGGCCATCGTGATCATGAAGGAATTAATGGGATTCCACGAGGAATGAAAATTTATCCTAAACAATTAAGTAGTTTTCCCTCTATGAGCACCTACAAATTGCTCATCTGTTTGATACAATGCATATCGGAAAGAATGCGACTGAAACATTATGGCGAATATTGGATGAAAGGAGTGAGAAATAAAAAATTGTCAAAATTTGTAAAGACATTCAAGAAGGAAACCATGCAATGAAAGACATCATTCGATTTCATAGCAACGGAGACCAAATTAATATAAACTCACTTCCATGGATGTTAACGGAGAAGCAAAGTGATGTTGTAAAAGAAGTCATGCGAAAAATTAAATTTCCCACCGGATTTTGTTCGAACATAAAGAATATCATAACAAAGAAAGGTGATTTTACGGGGGTGAAAACACATGATTGGCATATCTTCATGAAGGTAATTATTATGGTATCCATATAATTATTGCTATATTTTTTTATTACAGTGCATATTGTTGGTATTTTTTTATCTACTTTTTAAAAAGAAATGAAACTATTTGTATATTGTTACAGTATGTTCTACCCGTCTCTCTCCCGTACAACTTCAACAACAATGTCAAACAAGTTATATATAATCTTGGGAAATACATGAGGTAAGTAGCAATTTTTTGCATGTGCTTAATGTTTGTTTAATTCGTTGTAGAACTTATATTTGATTTTTGTGCACTAATTCATGTTATGTAATATAATGTTTTTTTTGTTAAATCTCGTGATTGGTTTGCATCACTTGTAGATGGTTGTCATCTAAAGAAATCCATAAAGAATATATAAAGTATTGGAGGAGAGAAATTCTTTGTCTCATGTGTGAAATGCAGAAGCATCTACCTTCGGCATTTTTCAATGCAAAAGAACACTACCTCATACACCAAGTTGAGGAGATTGAATTGTGTGGACCTGTACACTCAAGGTCCATGTGGATGGTTGAGAGGCACTTGAGATTTTTGAAGGGTTTGGTTAGAAAATGAGCACGTCCCGAGGGTTCTATGATGGAGGGATATATGGTATACCAAAACATGCTGTATATTAGTGAATATATTCTTAAATTAGTGTCAAAGCTCAATTTAGGTCGCATTTGTGATCCGAACTCCAATAAATGTTTTGAAGGGGAGTACCTGAAGGGGAAAGGTAGATCGAGGAAGGTGAAAGGTAATTATTAGCTAGTGGAGATTAATTAATATAATACATTTGACTGTTGATTTTTATGTATATATCATACATATTCTATTTTTAATATTCAATATGCATCAATTAAAAGTGTAAACTTTATTAAGTGAATATACATTTGTATTGAATTTTAATTTTATTTTCATCAAACCGTTGATCGAGAGTGGGATGCACTTCATTTATACATCACAAACAATCTTGACTGGATGAAGGTATGGATTGAACGATGTGAACAATATGGTCATGGAATATCATGAGAAGGTGTGGCTTCATTGGTTAAAGAAACACATCGTAATGGAGATACCAATCTTACACAAAATGAAATCGATTTATCATATGGTTTAAAAGATAAGCAGGAAAGCATATTAATCAACCAGTCACTATTTATTTTTTTGCAAACATATTGATTTACACATTGATTTTTTTCCCTATAGGGCATAAACATGCACTTAATCATAAATGGATCATGATGTAATCTTTACGTGTATGGCTTGTTGTAGGTAAAACACCATAAGGCTATGTGGCGCAATGGATATAAATATCGCATAAAAAATTGGATGAAACGAAGAAAACATCAGATTGTGGGATATATGAATTCTTTGAGGTGACCAATGTTTCCTCTAGAAGTGATAGACATCCATAACTCTTCGAAAATCAATACTATGGGTATTTGGAAGATATTGTTCAGTGTGACTTTAACTCCTTAAAGGTAGTTCTGTTCGTTGTCAAATGGTACAGGTTACGATTGAATCAACGTGATCCCGATAAAACTATTATTGAACAAGATAATGGATTTACCATGGTTAATACAAGGTTCTTTAATCCAGGAACAGAGACCTATGTTCTTCCAAGCCAATGTGAACATGTATTTTACTCTGAGGTTCCAAGTAGAGGGCGTTGGTCATTTGTTGTGAGACACGATCCAAGGGGAAGGCCGGTAAAGTATAACGTAGAGGAAGGGAATGAAGAGGGTCTCGAAGAAGAAGACAACGTTGAAGATGATCAACATGAGTTAGATGATCATGTTCCAGAAGAAGATGTCAAAGAATTAGTTGAATTGGATGATGTAGCAGACAATATCCATGAAGATGATATCGACGATGACATGATGATCGTAACTGACATCAATGATGATGATGATGATATGGCTAATCGTTACAATGTTGACTCTGGATCAGATGATACAGATGATGAATTGGATGAAGAAGATGATGAAGTCCATTGAAGTGTATGAGGTATGCCTTAATATATCTACTCTATATATTTTGATTTAATATTGCGATAGAATTATTGAATTTTATTGGTGCATATAAATTAACTGTTTCTTAGTGTTTTTTCCATTTTCCTCTATGTTGGCATATGTTATAATTAGAAACATTGCTTCTTAATTATGAAAAAAAAACACAATCATTTGTTTTTGTACATAGATTTTGTCGAGTTATGGGGAATTGGGAATGATGTGAGGGGGGGAGGGGCCATAAGATCTTCTACCTTCACGTGGTTGGCCCTGTTCAATAGAGAATATTAAATTATTCTTGAAACAAAGAGAAGATCAGTAAGGTAATGCACAATTATCATGATAACCCAAATGGCGTGCTTGATCATGTACTGCACGAGGCCAACGTTGAATTTTTTTAAATGTGTGCTTGCTTGGACTGAAATTTTGCATGGTTAGACTAGATGCATGCATTGACGGTGTGGGAGGCTTTCCGGACTCAAACATGACTGAAACTAACAATTCGAGCATCAAAAACCATACCTATAGATTAATTAATGTGCTACACAGGTCCAACGTTGATTTTTTTAAATTTGTGCTTGCTTGGACTGAAATTTGCCATGGTTACACTAGACGCATGCATTGACGGTGTGGGAGGGTTCCAATCTCAGACATGATTGACACTAACAACTCAAGCATCAAAAACCATACCTATAGATTAATTAATGTTCTACACGGGTCCAACGTTGAATTTTTCTAAATTTGTGCTTGCTTGGACTGAAATTTGGCATGGTTAGACTAGACGTATGCAGTGATGGTGTGGGAGGGTTTCTAGACTCAGACATGACTGACACTAATAATTAGAGCATCAAAAACCATACTTATAGATGAATTAATGTGCTACACGGGATGATGAAGGGGAGAGAAGGGGATGTGAAGCATCTACAGAGGATTCTATGAAGATTTTAGGAGTGTCGTCGGATATTCGACAACCTGGCTAGTGCCTCCTTTTTCTCTATTGATTCTTGGTACAATTGAGCCATCATCCAAGTGATACTTTATTCTTGTTGATCATCCTTGTAAATTAATTTCTCTCCCAATTGCAAGAGTTATATGTTGCTCTTGTTTCAATTTGTTGTAATAGTGGTGAGGGCTTCTTGGTGTTCAAACAAGTGTTATTTTAGCAAAGGTAATAATTTTGCAGAAGTATCGAGATCCTTTTTCAAGTATTCTATTATATTTTCAAACCTTTGTATTTCTCCTTTAATTATCCTCTTGGATCCAAAGGCATTTAGGTATTCAGACATTTCTCTTTTCAGTGCTTTACCCTTTACGGGTATATTTTTTCCTCAAAGTGTTGATAGCTTCTTCAAGGTCATGGATTCAACTAATTTGATACTAATATTATCTATAAATGGTATGTCTATGGCTAGTTCATCTTATAAACATGGATTGACATTGCATAATTAAAAAAAATTAAGGCCTTTTCAATCACAAGCACATTGAATTCATGCTTATTGATGTGGATTCAATGGCATATATGGAAACTTCTAGTTATGATTTGGTTTAAGGATTGGTTTGATGAATTCATACTACCAAGGACAATGCTAATTTTCCTATCATTTGGGTTGTACACATCGTACGCATCACTAGTTGGTCAATGCATCAATTTTTTGGGCATTTTTCCTAACCTTTGGAGCATACACATCATATGCTTCACTAGCTAGTCAATTCATCATTTTACTAGGCATTTTGTTTAACATTTGGACCATACACAAAATTTTACTTTACATTGTAGAATGGAGTATAATATATGGATGGTAGATAATGTTTGGTAAACATGAACCTTAGTTGGCTTGAATTTAGTAGATAATGTGTGTGTATGAATATCATTGATAAAGAGGTTGATTCTAAACATGTGTAACAAGTGATTCCAAGTTCAAGTTATTGAGAGTTTACTATTAGTTTTTGTCTCACAATATTAGTAACTGCTGTGAATATTTAATTAATATTATTAATAATAAATTAATAGTTTATTAGGTTACTAGTGAAAGGGCATAACCCTTCACTATGCTTCCTCAATCCCTATAAAGGCCATCTTATTGTAATTTAATATTCATCATCTAATATATTATTCATACTTATCATTCAATATGAGAGTCGGATTCGACTATTAATAGTCCAAACGAATACGGTTGCTGCATTTGGTATTAGAGCACGGATTCGGCTCCTTCGACCTGAGCTCGGATTCAGCTCCTCCTACTATCAGAGCACGGTTTCGGCTCTTCATGGCTTACATATTTGCTGCTCATCCCTCCTCCCTTCGTTCTCATTCCATGTCCACTCTACATCACTCGCCATCCCCTCGCCCTCCTCCACGTTCCCCTCTACCTGGCACGCCCTTCCACCTCTTCTACCTCTCTTCATGTCATCACACTCCGCCTACCGTGCGCCCTTCCCCCGTGCTCCCACTTCTTTATACCCCCAAGCATCTCCACCTCGGGCTGCTCCACCCCACGCAGCTCCCTGCCGCTGCTACACCCTCCCTTCCAAGCTACCGCCTACATCATCCACCGCTCCGCTCCCACTCCCCCCATGCCATCAACTACCATCCTCCATCTCCCACGTTATCCCTTGTGCCTGCATCTCCTCACGCGACCGTACCTGCGATCCCATCCAACCTGCCCCATCCTCCTCCACCACAACCGCGCCTCCTCCACTACAACCGCACCTCCTCCACTACAACCGCATCTCCTCTTTCATCGAAAAACTCTTCACCACATCCCTCCCTCCTGCTCTAACGCCTTCCTCTTTCCTCCTCCCACACACCCATGTGCCACGCCACACCACCGCTCTCCCCGCCACCCCCCGCGCTGCAGTGCCACTCCTATCTCCCACTTCGCTTCTCCACACGGCTCCCTCCCTTCCGCTACTCAGTGCTCCACACAACTCCCTCCCTTCTGCCAGGTAACCTATCATCACACCACTGCTCCCGAACACCTCCGTTGCTCCTCCTCTTCCAACTACCACCTCCCATCCCTCTCCACGTAAACCCTACCATAACAAAACAAAATAAATTATAATTTAATAATAAAATATTTTATTATTATTATTATTATTGTTTAAAAAAATAAAAAATTTATAATAAAAATAAGAATATAATATAATAATATTATTGTTTTAAATAATAATAATAATTATATTCCTCTTCAAATTTTACAATTAGCCATGAAGGCAATGTGGGAGGAATTGGATGGGATATCCAATCGATTTCATAGGAAAATGGACGAACTGTTTGATCGCATGGAACAATCAGTTGTAAAAGCTACTCAAAAAGCTATTGACGACACCTTCAATAAAATAAGCCAACAAAGAAACCCGAAGGCTTCTGAAGACAAAGACTCCGAAACTAAATTTAAATATGCTTTTCAAAGCCTAGAAGAAAAACTAGTTAAAGAACATAAAAATGATAAAGAGGAAGATACAACAAACTATTATGTCAACCAAGAAGAGAGTATGGATCTTGATCAAAATTGCAGCAAGAAGCAAGCCAATTATGCAGTTAAGTATCTGATGGAAGCTGTATGCTCAAAGGAAGAAAATACAAAAGAAATTTTGATAAAGACTAAAGAAAAGGGCAGTAATGAAGATCAATACATCAACAAGAATGTCACAAACATAAACACACGAAGAGAAAATGTCATCATAAGGAACGCTATAAAGAACATCAATAAGAACAACTATAAGGCTAATCGGAATAACAACACGAAAATAGTTATCATGGGAAAGTTGATTGAGTCTGTTCAATCAAGAACAAAAATAGTTAAAAGTAACAACCAAGCAAGCGGTAAAAACATAAACGAAACTTCGCCAAATATAGATTTAATATAGATTCCGAAGCAAAAGAAACAAAAGGAAACAATGGCCGTAATCAAAATCGCACCTCTCAAGTCATCAGTGCGACATAGATCCAGAATAAAAGACGACATTAGGAAAATACTCAAGCTTTGAGGACAAAGCTTTCCTAAGGGGAAGGCAATGCTGTGAATATTTAATTAATATTATTAATTATAAATTAATAGTTTATTAGGTTACTAGCAAAAGGGCGTAACCCTTCACTATGCTTCCTGAAGCCCTATAAAGGCCATCTTATTGTAATTTTATATTCATCATCTAATATATTATTCATACTTATCATTCAATATGAGAGCCGGATTCAACTATTAACAGTCCAACCGGATACGGTTGCTGCAGTAACATTTACAAGGATTGAAGAGATTGGACATTCATTCATTAAGGATCCCTATTGGTGAAATACAAGGTATAATTTATATTTGGTGAAGGTTGTTACACTCCCCCACTTATAATCACACTGCCAAACTTGTGGGCCTTGTGGGCCAATATTAAGTACAAGATCCTCTAAAATTAGAATCTTAGTGGACAAATTAAACTTTCACTTAAGATTCGACCATGGCATCAATTCTCTTTATTGCAAGTCAATCATGGAATTTGAAGACTATTTTCCCTTCATAAACAATGTCTTAACTAAGAACCAAGTCAATTTTCTCAAGGTCTTACCCTCATGTAGTCACACAAAGGATCACCATAGACAATGATCATTGAAGAACAAGCCCATTCAAATGGAGAGATCTCACTCTAGGATAGAAGTGATTAATGGCCTCCTAAGGATTCCATATACTATGCAAATTTTTTTTTATCAACTTTGACTTTAGTAAAATTGACTATCAAAGCTTGAAAGGATACACCTTTGTATGCCTTCTTACCCAATGGGAAAATGAGAAAAATATTTTTAGGATTGTGGTTTCATTGGTTATCTATGAGGGGATAGCTAAATCTGATTAGATAGCATTGAAAGTTGCAATGATGGTCATGTTGAATATGATGACGACGATGATTTCATTATCATCATCATCATCACTGATGATGATGATGACGACGACGATGGTGTTGTTTATGATGACGATGATGATGATGATGATGATTAGTGATGATGACACTGACGATGACGATAATGATGACAATGATTATCATGATGATGACGATAATTATGATGATCAGGATGGTGGTTATGGTGATGATGATGATTTTCATCGACATCAATGTTGATAGCATCATCATCACTGGCATCATCATTACAATTTTAATATATTTTTTTAATCAAAATTTATTTTCAAACTTAATTGTATTCTTTATTTTAGGTTTTATACACATACATTTGCATACATATATAAATAAATAAATAATAATACATAAATACTAACTATAAAATAAATAAAAAACAATACATATAAATATAAAAATAAAAATAAAGCAATAATAAACAAAACAAAATAAAAAAACATAAAACAATAATAGACATAAAACATTAAAAAAAATATTTCAAAATATAAAACTTACCTACCTACCACCCATCAACATATTTCACTTACATCACCCATGAACCAATCCTATAGGTCGCAGAGGTGACCAAGGAAGTTGCGAAGGAGGTCGAGGAGGTCATAGAGGAGGTTGAGGAGGCCACAAAGGAGGTCGAGGAGGTTGCAGAGGTCACCAAGGAGGTCGCAAAGGTCACTAAGTAGGTTGCATAGGAGGTTAAGGAGGTCATTGAGGAATTCAAGGAGGTTGAAAAGGAAGTTGAGGAGGTCAAGGAGGTTGAGTAGGTTGCAGAGGAACCAAAAGTTTCAAATAATAAGCCACATAGGACACAATGCCTCCTAGATCAGTTAGTACCCTAACATTCAACCTCAGATTACTCTATCAAATCTCTCAATGTTTCAATGTCTTTCAATGTTGCGAATGCGATTTGGTAACATTGTCGTAACCTTTCCAAACCTATTCCAATATCGATATGAAATTATTCCTGAGGTCGATGATTAGGTTGTGAGAAAGGAGGTTAAACTCCTGTCCAAGGCGTCTGTTAGAAAAACAGGATCGCAGAGCAATAACAATAAACAAAAATGCAAATATAATCACACATACACATTACAAGAGAGACACGGATATATCGTGGTTCACCCAACTTGGGCTACATCCACATTGAAGTTGCCAGTCCTTATATTATACCATCCAACAAGGTGAAGGGATACAACCTGCAGCACAACCGCTGCACTTCCTCTTCACTCTCTCACAGTCTCTCTTCAGAATCTCAGAGATATTTACAATGCATAAAACCTAATACATCAACCCTAGCAGTATTACAATGTATTTCTTTTATAAAGGAAATACAATGGAAAATACCACGGGTTACCCAAAAACCATGGGCCCGAAAAATTGTTGGCGAAAACAACCCCAAAATGTTTTCTCGGGGGCGTTGCCCCTGAACCCCCAAGGTGGGGGAATGAGTGTATAGTCCTCTGGGGTGCACGACTAAGACAATATCATCTATGAGACTGGAAGATTTGGCTCCACAACCAACAACGTCACCATTTTTGGTCTTTCAAATTGGTTTAGAGCCACATTTTTCTTTAAAAACCAAATTTTAGTTCCATAAACCAAATCATGATAATATTTAGAGAACATCAGATTGGTCATTAAGCAAATACGATTAGGATTTTGTTTGTATATAGTTTGATTTCAAGCTTAAATTTTGTTTGTTTTGCTGAAGATCAAAGTCGTAGAGAGGGTTTTCTTGGTTGCATTCACGATTTTTATTATTCGAAAGGAAGGAAATTGATTTCAAATTGTTCCTAGGCTAGGTTGTGGCCTCATCTCTATCTTGGAATTTGTATTCGAACGCATAAAAGGTTGTGAAAACCATGTATTTCTTGTGGGGTCCTCTGCCAATGTTCTTACTTTTTAAATTTTCATCGTAGGGAGTTATCCTTTCAATTGGTTTGGGTTATTTTTAGATTTGGGTGTTATCATCAAAACTGTAGCTACTTGGTTCCTCTCGATCTCTTCCTTGGTTAGTTGAGTCCAATCCTTCTTCCCAAAAAAAATCGTGGAAATTTTAAAAATATGCCTTTGAAACACTTATAAAATTTCACCTCGATACATGAGGTTCGCTACATATTTTTCTTGCGAACATTCATCCTTATGGTTAAACCTGAAATTAAATTAAAATGGCATATATTCACTTCTATTCAAACAAATTCACTGGGCAATTCATGAAAAAAAACTCCAAAATAATGCACTTGAAGGGAGAATATTCACAACCCTTAAGTCACAATCCCCTTCACAAAGCGAACTTGGAAATTAATTTACAACCACAAACTTATTACAACCTTAAATATGCCCCTTTAGTTCCTTCTTGGCTTGTTGAATCGCTTAACAAATATTCTAAATGTTCAAGATAAAATCAACATAGCAAGCAACCCTAGAAACTACTCATTAACACAAGAAACATGAATCTACTTTCCATATCTACAATCCACAATATTTGGATAGCAAAGATACACTTCATATGACAACATAATGAAGAATGGACTAGGACAAGTTAGTACTATATGTCATATATGATTATCACAAACTAGGCTAATCCAATTGAACTCAAACCCTAGCAAGGGGATCCACCATTAACAACAAACCCTAAGCAACAAATGTGGTCTATCAAGCATCACACCAAGCTATTCCAAAGGCTTGATAACAAGCTAGCATCAACACCAACAAGTCCACCCTTGATATCCCACTTGCATTACACAAGTATTCCAAGAGATTCTCCAAGATTGCGTCACACAAGCACTCCAAGTCTTCTCTATGGTTTATTTTCCACAAACCATAAGTCTTCCTCACACAATGAATCCAACCCTATAAGTGGTGCGAGTCACCTCTAGGATTTGTCTCACACAAATCCTAGATCCATCCTTCCTTGCATCAACAAAAGCACAAAAAATCCAAGACCAGTAAAATAACACTCATCAATGCGTGTCTCGCCTAGTACATCATCACATCAAGATGTAAACAACTAAGTATAGTGTGGCCTCTCGCCAAGTCAAAATTCACCTCATATTTCTCTCCTATTCAAAGTCAAAATTCAAGTTCCCCCCATGATAACATTACCATCCTCGAAACATTAAAGTGAAAAAATCCTTTCCTACAAAGTTTGTTTGTCCTCATAGGGTCCATACACATTCAATAGATCTTAAGATAAGTCCAAACTTTTACTCAGTGACATTGTGCATAGACTTGAAAAAGTGGCATAAGAATTGATTAGTTCCAAAATTTGTGTCCACCTATATATAATACCTCTAGATAAACCATTAGTTTTCAAAGTCAAAAAATAACAACCCATTAAACAACTTCTCAATTCACCAACTAGAATATCACCCCTCATTGTCAAAGCCCATTTTTTTTTATTTTAAGTATTTCTCCTATGTGTGATGGAGATTAAGTGAGTTTTTACCTACCAAAATAGGGCCTAGATTTTTAATAAGTTTATTTCCTAATCCCCCGGGAAAAATGATCTTCTTGACATGCTTACCCTTATGTATCATGTGATAATAACCACCACCATGAGATAGAGAGTCAACTTTATAATCCAATATTTCCCCAACTAATAAAACATTTAACATAGAACTATAATTTATATAGAAGAGTGTGGGATAGATTTTTCCAAACCCTTATCGGTGTTATGATTTTTATCTTTAAACTTGTGATATATCTTCTCCCCACCTATATCTCCTTCCTTGATAAATATATCCCCTAGTGTTGTTATTATATCCTTCAAATAATGAGAATAAATTTTAATATTTAAAGTGCATGTATCCAAGGAATTACCATTATTGACTCCTCCAAAGGTGGGAGTTGGACCAATGAGTTCTTCCAATGTTGTTGATGCTTTTGTTGGATCTGCATCTACAACCTTTTTGGATCTCAACCTGCATGGAAAATAGTTCACAAAGTTTATCTAGTTGGTCTGAGAAGTCTAATCCCAACTACAAGAGCAAGAGCCCCATACTATATAGTCTTCTATAGTTCTTTATGACTTTTACAAGAGCTCACCCGTGCACCATTCAAATATTTCTTAGCTTTCCTTTCAACCATAGTTTCAATGTTTTATGCTTCCACTTGTTGAGTTGCCATAAAGCACATTTATTTCTTTTCCCTCCAAATCCATCTCACAAATGGATACTCACAATCTCAAAATATATGTCCATATTTGTGGTAGCAAAAACAATGGAAGAGAAAGTTTATATAATCCATAGTTTGTGTATGCATAGTATTGCCAACTAATAAATCCAATGAATCATATAATCCATCCCTTCCATCAATTTTCAACCAAAAACAAGATATCAAGTATTAAGGACTTGTAATCATCCACTATAATAGTCTTACCCAACATGTTATTGATTGATTATTGGGTTTTTTCATTCCAAAAATATAATGGAAAGCCTAACACTTTGACCTAGATTGGGTTACTTACTAGTCACCGCATCCCTTGAGGGGTAAGCAATGGTGTTGGGGCTTCGGAGCTAAACATTACATGCCTTCAAAACACTTACAACCCAAAATATTCATATAATCCTATGTAGAGGCCTATGTTGACGTAGGATGCTTGCCAACACAGTAATTCATTACCCTCATTTTCCCTACCCTCCATCCATTTATCTATAGAGTTGTAATAAATCCAACATTGAGTGTTGCATTGAAATAGTCATAATAATAGGGGCAGGGAACTTCTATAATTTTAAAGATTAGCTTCCTGCGAAAGGGGAGTAATTATATGAGTTGGAGTATCCGATTTGGATCGTTAAGCAAGCTCACAATGAGAATATTTCCACCTACTAGCAGAGGTATGAGGTTACAAAGGTGGGTTCATTTTACCTGGTTAGTCATCACACGACATAAAAAAAGGTAGGTATCCCACCATACCTAGCGTGTTCTTTCCATCACACAATGCAATTTAAGGAATAAGATTCTATTTAATGTCCATCCCCACCAACAAACCAAAATATGAATGCAACACCAACTATCCCCTCCTAATTATGCACCTAATTGTTTCCCCCATTTATGAATATTTTCCTATTATGCATCTTAGCAGAGGCAACCACAACTATTTATTTGGCCATTTTTCCATAAGTATTAGATCTGGGATGAGCAAAGTCTAACCAGATTATATTGAAAAATGGTCATGACTAGACAACATGAGTATTTTCCCCATGGGATAGAGATAAAGACGGTGACACATAAATTTCATGACATGAATTTGCTCATCCAAAAACCCACAATCATGACATTAGTACTATATCTATTACAAAGGGTGAAGGAAACCATCATTACGTTAATAGAGATGAAATATTATAAAAGGAACTATGGAAGATGCTATCCAAAGTGAAGAATGCAATATCTAAACTCTATGTCATGGTCAAGTATCAATTTTGTAAGGTGTTGTGTCCAAAATGTTGAGGAAGCTATCCTAGACAACCCAATATATATGACCATTATTTCCAAAAATCATACACCTTCAATAGATAAAGAGATATCATATTTCCAAAAATCGTACACCTTCCTTCTTCCATTTTTTTGACTCAATCATTTCTTCTAAACTCAACTGCACAACTCCCAAAATGCATTAATGGACCCTTGTAAAAAGACATTAAAAATGTGTGTGGAAAAAAGACAATAAAAATTACAATTAAGGAGTGCGTTTGTTCAAAACTTTATTTGTTTGAGATGACTCAATCCTAGATTCGTAGGTTCAATCGTGCACAAAGAAAAATAGAGGAGACCAAACGAATTTGATTGTTTCTCATTTCCCAATTTTCACTACATGAAAGACATTATAATTAAATTTAAGTACCGATAATTACTATATTCATTAAAATGTGCATATTTAATATCCCCATTTTAACTTTTTTCTCAATCCCTTTCCCAAGCAAGATCCCCCCCTCAAATTTGTTCATTGCGCCAAGAGGCACTCTACAGCCCAGTATGAGGGAGATCTTGTAACATGTGTGCGTTTGTCGAGTTTGTCGAGTAAAAGTAATACAAAGTAAACAAAAAAGAATAATACAAAGTAAAAAGTAATAAATATTATGTCGGTCATAAACAAAAAAGAATAATACAAAGTAAAAAGTAAATGAGACTTTAAAGCTTAGGATTAGGTGGTAAATATTATGTCGGCCATAAACAAAAAAGAATAATACAAAGTAAAAAGTAAATATGAGACTTAAACTAGAGACTTTACTTTTTACTTTTAATACAAAGTAAAAAGTAAATATGAGACTTTAAAGTGTTTGTCGAGTTTGTTGAGTAACAAAATAATACAAAGTAAAAAAAAAAGAATAATACAAAGTAAAAAGTAATAAATATTATGTTGGCCATAAGCAAAAAAGAATAATACAAAGTAAAAAGTAAACATGAGACTTAAACTAGAGACTTTAGAGATTAGGATTAGGTGGCTCAGGTATTTCACTGAAGGAGCTATTCAAGGAGAGGTTTGCACCTCTGGAGATTTGATCCCTCTCGGTGCTTGATAGAGCCTAGGATTTGGATCTAGGCTGGTGTAGTTTCCATCCCATATGTGATGTGAATAGGGTAAAGTTGTATAAAATTGTTGGATAGGAGAACCGAAATGTGTTATGTTTGGAGGAATGAATCCTCCATGGTTAACTTAGTTTACGTAGTATTTTCTTCCTCATCCATTATTGTTTCAATCAGTTAATATACACTCTAGGTTAATATACACTCTAGTGCATGACATGATTGTGATGATTATGGTTAATATACACTCTATGTATTGAGACTTGTAGAGTGACACACATACGTTATATTATTTAGGTGTATCACTAGAAAACTTAATTTAACATAGGTAGTTGTTTGCTATGGAATTGGAAGGAATATGAAGGTAAGACCATAATGTTGTTGTTTCATGCATTTGTTCATACATAACATTTTGAAACCATAATATAACTAGGCTAGTGATGTCAAAGGTGAAGCCTCATTGGCTTGGGAAGGTTGAAATGATCACTTCCAAAATGAATCGCAAGAATGATTTGTGCCAAACGAAATTTTGATGTAACTAAGCAAGTGAAGGTAATAGGTTCAAAATATTTAGGATTGGTACAAATGAAACTCAAGTGAAGACATGATGTGGTGAATGCCAAAGTCCCATTAGAGTAACAATAAGGGAGCTCACAAACATATAAACATGTTCAAACGATAAAGGTCAAGCTACCCATTAAATGGCGAGTTTATGTTACCATCTAAACTCAAACAAGAATGAGATCCATCGAGAATCATTCATTCCCAAGCAATCAAGCATGACTATAAAAACCATAAGGAACTCATCAAAATGCTAAGTATACTAAGGTCAAGACACATTACAGCCAATTAATCTCGATTCAAACCCAAATTTGAAGAAAAATTAACAAGTATCATATACATTTGGTGTAGCTTGACTAGGTTAGCTTGAACAAGTATCAAAACATGCATTCATTATATGTACACCTACTATGAAAACTACTATACAAGGAGATAAAAGGAGACGTACATATTTATAAAAAAAATGTTGAAAAAGTCTATAGAGTAATCGATATATAGTCTAGTCATGCATTTAAGTTTGGTGGATAGGTTTCTCATCAAGATGGTAAATGAATTTGAATTGGAGTTTGGTTCAACATATTCAAATTGCGGAAAGACCAAGGTTTAACAACCATGATTTCTTGAGTCATTTTGGATTCCTTCTTATATGAACTTGAGGCATTCAAAAATTAACTTTGGCCATTTTTTCCAATTTTGAACATGCATTACAATTAAAGGAAAAATCCCTTACTAATCAACAAATGCATTTTCAATCATGGGGGAGGCATGATAACTATGTATGATGATAGTGGAAACTGCATGCCTTAATGCCTTGTAATTTTCTAATATGAATTATGCATACCCAACAAGGTCCTATTTGAACTTTTTTCCCATGGTGCAGGTAGAACGAAACAGGTATTTGTTAGGTCTGCCTTCCTCGAGCAAGGGGAGTTTAGGAAGGCTAGAGGAAAGTGAGACATCCAATAGGTCTACAAGAGTTATATCAACTAGATGTCAAAATATTATTAGAAAATTCCATAAATGCATGAATTTTTTTCTCGCTAAAGGGGGGTCATGTTCCTACGATGATGGGACAATAGGCGACATTGAGGTGCCCTTGAGGTACAAACATATAGTGAAACAATGGGTACCCAAGGATCTTCCTCAACTGAACACAGATTTGTGTGTGAACAAGAGCATATATCGAATTGCACCATTGTCATTACATGGTTTGGGGTTGTTTTGCATGGATGGCATAAAGGTTGGTTACGACAGATGTACATAATTGATGGAGTATGTTGGACCCTGTTAAGAATACAAAGTTTGGATGTGCCTGGTCCAATATACACGAAGTATGCGCAGATATGGATTGTCAGCAAATTATCTATAGCTGAAAGACAAAGATCAAAATAAAGGAGCAACGCTGTACATTGACGGAAGGCCAAAATCCACAAGGAATATTGCGGGGTTTATAAACAGTACACAACCAGGGTCTACAATCAAGCAACCCAACTGCATATTTGAGGGGTGTGAAGGAAACCATGTTTTTGTATGTTCCATTAAATCAATAGCCACAGGGGAAGAGTTGCTTAATAATTACAATTTGAATCGAGTAGATACAAACACAGTTACTATGGGAGTGGTACATCTAACAATTTACCCAACCTTTTATTAATGAATTTAACATCTGAAGGATTTTTCGTTAGTATATTGTTATAATTTCGTTTAAATTTTCTATATTTACTTCGCAGGACAATGATCGGGGAATCTCCCCAGCAGCTGGTCAGAGGAGTACAACTTGCTCGAGGCAACAGGTATACATCTTTGTAATAGTACAAATATAATTTGAAAAAAGAGTTTTTTGTTGTTGTGTTTTTTCATGAGTATATTCGTTTGGTTTATATAATGTTATTTGTATATTTGTGGCAGAGTGTTAATCGGGGAAACCACCAGGATTTTGATCAGACAACAACAGCCTCTGGGCAACAGGTATACCTGATTGTAATTGTACAATTTAAATACGTCAAATGTTTTCTTATTATGTTGTTTCCGTGAGTATTTTGGTTTCATTTAGATAACTTTTTCTATGTTTTTGATGCAGGGTGCTGTAAGGGGAACCTCCCTAGTAGTAGATGATACCATACTTGCCTCGAGGCAGCAGGTTTACATCGATGCAATTGTACAAATTTAATATGAACAAAAAGTTTTTTTGTTGTGTTTTTTCATGAGTATATTCGATTCATTTAGATAATGTTATCTATATACTTGTTGCAGAGTGTTGATCAGGGAAACCACCCGGTTGTTGATTAGATGCCAACAACCTCGGGGAAACAGGTATACCTGATTGTAATTGTACAATTTAAATATGTCAAAATGTTTTCTTATTATGTTGTTTCCATGAGTATTTTGGTTTCGTTTAGATATTATTTTCTATGTTTTTGATGTAGGGTGTTGTAAGGGGAACTTCCCTAGTAGTAGATGATACCGGACTTACCTTGAGGCAACAGGTATACATCGATGCAATTGTACAAATTTAATATGAACAAAAAGTTTTTTCATGAGTATATTCGATTCATTTAGATAATGTTATCTATATACTTGTTGTAGAGTGTTGATCGGGGAAACCAACTAGCTGTTGATCATACGACAACAGCCTCAGGGCAACGGGTATACCTGATTGTAATTGTACAATTTAAATACATCAATATGTTTTCTTATTAAGTTTTTTCCGTGAGTATTTTGGTTTCGTTTAGATGATTTTTTCTATTTTTTTGATGCAGGGTTCTAATCAGGGAAGCTCCACATAATAGATTAGCATTGAGACATGGTTGAATTGAAATCTGATATCAGATTACTTTTCAAAATTTGCACCTTGCCACTTGAATGAAAAAAGAGATGGTAAATTGTTTCTTTCTCTGCTTACACAAAACATTGAAGGAGGGGGGGGGATACTGAAATTATCTTCAAATTGTGACACCTGAACAATTTCCTGTGTAGAAAAATCTACATATAACATGCAGCAAGAACTACTATTTTAAAAATCTAAAATCTAAAATCTACATATAACTAGTATTTTTTTTTAAATTCCCCATAGTGGTCGGATATCCGACGACCCTTGCAAAGAATCCGACGACCTTGCCATACCACCGAAGGAAATTTTTGTCGAAATTTGTCTTTTGTTTGTGGGTACATGCGTTGGATATTCGACGGACTATAAAGCAATATGGGTCAAATATCCGACCTCCTATAAAGTATTATGGGTCGGATATCCAACAACTTATAAAGTAATATGGGTCGGATATTCGACGGCCATGTAGTCGGATATCTGACCTTCTGTAAAGTAATGTGGGTCAGATATCCGACATCCGTATGGTCGGATATCCGACCTTCAAGAAAGAAATCGTGGTCGGATATTCGACGTGTATATTGAAAGAATTATAGTCAGATTTTTGACACATACATGTCAGATATCCAACATGTATATTAAAAGAGTTGTGGTTGGATATTCGACATTGTCATGTCGGATATCCGACGAGACCGTATTGCTGTCGGATATCCACCGAAGGTAAACTGACGTTTAAAAAAGGAGAGGCTTGTCGGATTGTCGACATCGTGATTTCGAAAATCGAAGATATATGTTGTCCGATTTTGGGTTCATATTTTCATGTGATGGAAAATCGAAGATATATGGCCAAGGAAAATGATGATATTGACATAAATAATAATGATGGGATACGTAGATTGATCAACGACATATTTCATGGTTCGCCAATGGATGATAACTTTGATGGAGATGTTGAATATGTACCTCTCATTGAGAAGGCAGAAAACCCCTTATATGGAGTCTCAAAGACAAATCTTCTCTTCTCAATTTTATTATTGGTGAACTTGAAAGTGTTGAAAGGATTATCTAACACTTGCCCCACATAGATCCTATGGTATGCAATACAATTCTCCATACATATTGAATACCATTTTTTGTTCTTTCTATTTTTATAAATGTTGATTATATTTTAAAAAGGATAATGCAAAATTGATGAGCAATATTCATTACTTAAACCTTTTGTTTTAATATTATAGATGGTTAGGTGATATTCTTCTACCATCACCAAATCATTTAACTCGCACATACCAAGACTTGTCTCTCTTTATGAAGTCATTGATTCATGCCCGAATGACCACATTATATATTATGGACAACATGCAACAAAGTTGGACTTCCCTCAATGTGGAATTAGTAGATATCGAACTGATCAAGTAATAGATAAGGTGCCTCGTAAGGTTCTTCGTCATATTCCCATAATTACATGTTTCTAATGATTGTTTAGGTGCAAAAACATGGCACAATTTATGGATTACCATGCACAAAATAGAAGTGAATATGGTGTTATTCGAATGCCTGCAGATGGTACCGCATTTAGGGGCATCAAAGAAAGATGTCCAATTTTTAAATAAGAACCTTGTAATGTTAGGCTTTCATTGGTAGCTGATGGTGTCAATCCGTTTGGGGAGATGTGATTTGTTTACTCAGTGTGGCCTGTTTTTGTTATAAACAATAAACTTCCCCCTTGGAAGTCAATAAACAGGGAGCACATAATGTTGGCAATGATTGTTCGAGGTAATTGTTCAAATTAGTTATATTGCTTTGAAATACATATCTTTTCCATTATACTTAATTAGTTGTTTGTTAGATATAATAATTTATTATTTGTTCAATGTAATAAATGTGTGTATTTTCAAATAATTAGGTCAGTACCAAGTTAGATATACAGAAGTATTTATTGAGCCTCTTATTGATTAACTTCTAAATCTATGGGTTGGAATCACTATGCACGACATCTCCAAACCAATAGGTCAAAGACAATTTCAATTCCATGGAATAATTACATGGACACTTCATGATGCCTCAGGACTAACACATTTTTTTGGTAGCTAGTATTAAAGCAATCTTGCACTAGTCTAACAATTTTTAACGTTGAATGAAGCATTTTTTGAATAATTTATGCGTATAATACTTGTATTAACATAATTCCACATCTTGTAGGTCTTCAAACAAAGGGTAAATTTGCATGTCCAGTGTGTGGTCCCATATTGATATCTCGATGCTACAAAAGCTTAGGAAAGGATGTGTTTGATGAGTATAGGAACTTCTTCCCTAACAAACAACGTTATCAAACTACCAAGAAATATATTTTTAATGGGAAGGAAGAGACTAGGAAAAAACCTCAAAGAATGACACCTCAACTTTGGAAATTGCAGTATAATAGGAATCGTCATCAAGGTAATAAATTTGATTGCAAATCACGTTAATAACGTTATACATCTTCTAATATTTATAATATTCAATTGTTTCATACGTATAATATAATATTTAATTTTGGTCATTTCCGGTTCGTAAAGGTCATTGACATGTTAATGAACCTTCTGCATGAGGAAAGAAATGATACTCCATTCAATTCAATAGGATTCCCTTCTATGAGCACCTATAAGTTTCCCATTTGTTTGATACAATGCATATAGGGAAGAATGTTACATAAATATTATGGAGAATTTTAGATGGAAAGAGTAACAAAGATAAAATGAAATTTTTTTGTAGCGACGTGAATGAATCTAATCATGTAATGAGAAATTTGATTCATTATTCCAATGACATACAACTAGATAATAGTCCATGGTTATTTACAGAGCAGGAAAGACTAGATAATGAGCCTTCTGCATGAGGAATGAAACGATACTCCATTCAATTCAATAGGATTCCCTTCTATGTGCACCTACAAGTTTCCCATTTGTTTGATACAATGCATATAGGGAAGAATGTTACATAAATATTATGGAGAATCTTAGATGGAAAGAGTAACAAAGATAAAATGAAATTATTTTGTAGCGACATGAATGAATCTAATCATGTAATGAGAAATTTGATTCATTATTCCAATGACATACAACTAGATAATATTCCATGGTTATTTACAGAGCAGGAAAGCAATTCTATAAAAGACGTCATAAAAAAAATGAATTTCCCACTAGTTTTCTTCGAACATATATAATACCTTAATTAAGAAAGGAGAATTTGGTGGGGTAAAAACTCATGATTGGCATACATTTATTAAGATAAACTAGTACTGTAATAATATTTTAGGTTTTTTCTAGAATTTGGTTGTTGTATTGAATTATGAATATAATAATTATTATGTGTCCTTCTATGCTTCACTTTGTTCTACCTCTTTTGGTCCCAAATAGTTTCAACAACAACATAAAACAAGTCATATATGAACTCGGCAATTACATGAGGTAAGCACTCACAATTTATAATAGAAAGGTCAACTACATGACAATTGTCCTTAATCTGATTTACATGCCTAGTATGCATGATATATGTATTATTGTATTCAATATTCCTAGATATTTAATTTGCATCAACTTGTTTAGGTGGTTGTCATCAAAAGAAATCCATAAACAAGATATAAGGTACTGGAAAAGAGAAATTCCTCAGCTAATGTGTGAATTGCAAAAGTATCTTCCTAACGTATTTTTCAATGCACAAGAACACTACCTCATACACCTATTTTAGGAGATTGAAATGTGTGGACCTATACACACAAGGTCACTGTGGATGGTGGAGAGCCACTTGATGGCATTGAAAGCTTTTGTTAGACAAATATTACATCTCGAGGTTTCTATGGTTGAGGGATATATGGTATATCAATCCATGGTGTATATTAGTGAGTATCTTCCTGAAGTAGCATCACCACATATTATTGTGCTTTGCATTTGGGACATTGATTCCAAGAAAAAGTTTGAAGGGGAGTTTTGATTGGGAAATGGTAGAGTTAGGAAAGTCGAAGGTAATGAAATAATAGATCATATCAACTTATATAATAGTGTATATTATATTCTTTCAATTTCCTACTTATTTAACATTATAAATTTTATACATCCATCATTTATTAAGATTTACCATGAGTACCTAATTATTCTATTGTTTTTTTGTCACACAACTACTCAAGAGTGGGATGCGCTACATTTATACACTGTGAATAATCTTGACAGGATGAAGGCATGGATAAAATTATGTAACAAAGTATATGGAAAATTATAATGGGATGGAGTGGTGGATTTGATTAAAATATCTCATCAATCTAGATTAGATGTCAATCTTATGCAAAGGGAAATTGATTTAGCGAATGGTACAAAGAATAGACAGGTGATCATAATTAGCCACATTTTTTGTTATGTATATTAGATGCGCTAGTATTATTTGTTTCTCATAATAAAATACTAATCTAAATATTTTTATTAGTTTTCAATATTGTATTCTAAACATTTTGATATATATATATTATATATATTGTTGTAGGTGAAACACTACAAGTCTATTTTGTGCAATGGCAATTTTTTTTGGAATCAAGCAGGTGGATGATAATAAGAAAACTTTTGATTATGGAATATCTACAATATTTCAGGTTACTAATGTTTCCTCTAGCATTGATAGGTGCCCGAAAGTATATGAAAATAGATACTATGGCTACCTGAAAGATACACTCGAGTTAGACTTTGAATCCTTCAAAGTAGTTCTCTTTGAGGTTTGTTGGTAAAAGTTATGAATGAATGAACATGATCCTAATAGAAGTGTTATTGAGCATGCTGATGGATTTTCCATGATTAATACAAATCATTGTGTCCTTCCAAGTTAGTGTGAGCAAGTGTTTTATTCACAGGTTCCAAATAAAGTAGGTTGGTCATATGTAGTTAGGTATGATCCAAGAGGAAGGCCTGCAAAACATATTGTACTAAAAGAAGTTGATAATGAAGAAGATCAAGAAGATTATGTAGAGGATCAGGTAGCTGTGTCAAACCAAGAATTACTTGAATAAGACATTGAAGGTGATGCAGATAAGGATCAGGTACTAGATGTCATAGATGAAGAATTTGAAGATGAGGTGTACCATGTGTTAGCACTCAAAATGACCCTTAAGGTTGTGGGAAAGGACGCTTCGAGGTAACCACAAAACCAACTTTAGGAAAGAGAGTTGGCTTCTTTCTTTCAAGAGAGGGATCTCTCAATGATTGTTTAACAAGGCCAGATAAATGGATAAAAATTGAAATCAGATTGTTGTTTTGTTGAAACAAGATAAGCATTTATTGGGCAATGGAGTCAAAACAAACAATTATATCAAATTACAGTGTTGTTGCATGGAACTTCATAACAGAGGCAAGATAGCCATTCAATCACAATCAAAATGCTTTGGTCTGGTGGAGGAGAAGAAATAAAGAACAATCCATTAAGATGAGCATCTAACAAGGATGAATTCAATGTTAACTTTAGAGGAAATAATTTGTGAATATCTGAAACAATAGACAGAGCATATGAATATGAATTATGTACTATTAAACACTCATTTCAGACATGAAAGGAAAACATCATGGAAGTAATAAACATGGTACACATTCACATAAGAAAAGGGAAAACAGACTGTAATGTAAACAACACATGAATCTCTGCAAAAATCAGCTTCATCTATGTAATTTTATTAAAGATGAGTCTCACAATACAACAGCCCAGTTCTCACGGGTTTTGTTGAAATATTGTAACTTCCAGTAATATTATATTTGTATTTTATTATTCCGGAGATGGTACATTCCTCAGTGGTGACCCTATTGTATATCTGAAGATGTTTATTCCTCTGAGAGAGTGTTGTAACTAGGGTTATTAGATCTCCCATGTGAGGTCAGCCCTGAGTTTACTATTTGGGGGTTATTAGACTCTCCTGGTAGAGGTCGGCCCCATTAGGATAAAAAGTCAGTTAGGAGATGATTATAAGTAGAAGAGGTATGTTCCTCACTTATATCATTCATTCACTCACTTGTGATTGGCGCATAGGAGAGAGAGAGGTCTGCATAGGAGGAGAAGGAGATCTTGTTGAGGACTACATCTTGTATTGGGTTGATTATCTATATTGAGGAAAGATTTGTTGGGTTTTCTACCCCATGAGGGTTTCCCAGGGTAAATCTTTGTCTATCTTGTGATTGTGTTTCTTTCAGTGATCTTGCTAGTCAAATTAGGCTAAAATTAACATGGTATTAGAGCTAGCCTGGATAGGACATCTTTCACAAGGTGAAAATACCTCTCTCTCCTCCTCAGGTGAAAATTAGGGTTTTTGCAAAAGTTGGAATTTTTGGAATTTGATTGCATGGCTGGATAACCCTCCTCAAAATCGAATTTTTGAGCCCTATATTGAACTTGTTGAGTGGGAAGAACTCCGGGAAAGTCAAACCCTAGTTTGACCAAAAGTGCAGAAAACCAAAAAACCAGAGAACCAGAAAAGATGCACACTTGTGCACTAGTGAACCAGAAAAGTTGCTAACCTGTGCACCAGAAAACCAGAAAAGAGAAGACCAGAAAACTAGAAATTCTGTTGCAGATCCAGAAGGTGTAAAGTTGAAGTTTCTAGAAGCTGATCACACCAGAATTCTCAACTCAATCAAGATCATCTCCTGGTAAGTATTATTCTATCTTTTGAAACTTCAATCTCTGTGACCTCCTGGATAAGATGGCTCCAAGCACTAAGCTTGAAGACAAGCTAGAGGGTATAGAAATTTTTTGGGCATGGAAATACAAAATTGGTCTCATTCTTGAAGAGAATGATCTTGTCCAATATATTAAAGATGAGGTTGCAGAACCTGGAGAAGATGAAGCCAAAGAGAAGTATAGGAAGGACCTGATTAGGGAAAAGAGAATCATTGCTGATTCTATCAAAGACCACTTGATTCCCCAAGTGGCATCCAAGAAGACCCCAAAGGAAATGTATGATGCCCTTTCCAAAATGTATGAGGGAAAGAACATCAATAGGAAGATGAATCTGAGAACTCAATTGAAGAGCACCAAGATGAATAAAGGAGAATCTATTCAAGACTATTTCTCAAGGGTTTCCCAGTTCAAGGAACAACTAGATGCCACTGGAGATACCCTTGATGAAGATGAACTAGTCATGACTACTCTAAATGGTCTCACTAGACCTTGGGAGTCATTCATCCAAACTATGTGTGCCAGGAAAGAAAGTATGAAGTTTGATGTGGTATGGGAGGATTGCATTCAAGAAGAAGCTAGGGTAGCCAATAGAGAAGTCCTTCTCAAGGAGGATGACCAAGCTTTGGCTACTCATACCAGAAGAAGAAGAAGGAGTCATTTCAACTCCAAGAAGAATGGTCACAAGGAGTCTCAACCTCCTCATATATTTAAAAGGAGAGGGGGAGTAAAATCAGAAAGATATCTCTCCTTAGTTCAATGTTATAGTTGTCACAAACTAGGACACATTGCTAGAAATTTTCCTTCAAAGAAGAAGAAGAATATTCACAAAAGACATCAAGCACATTTAGCAGAAGATGATAGTGAAGAGGAGGAAGAGGAAAGGCCTCAAAAGAAAAGAACTAAAATAGAAAAAGAAGATGCAGAATCATATGTTCTATTCTCTGCACTCTCTGGGTCTGTAACACCCGGCGAAGATACATGGCTCATTGATAGTGGTGCTTCAAAGCACATGACATGACAAAAGAAGACTCTCTCAAGACTTGAAGAGAATACCTCTCCATAGAAGGTATCTCTAGGAGATGACTATCAATATCCCATCAAGGGAATTGGTGAAGCAAGCTACAAGCTTGATTCGGGAATCCCATTGAAGATGAAGGAAATCTTATATGTACCAGGTTTGAAGAAGAACTTACTCTCTATCTCAGCATTAGATAAGAAAGGTTATAGAATTGCATTCATAGATGGACAAGCGCTCATGTGGTCCAAAGGAAAATCAATTGAGGATGCAATTGTTATTGGTGAAGAGGAAGGAGGTATATACAAACTCAAGAGCCATCCAGAAGCTGCCCTTGTTCATGAAGCCACTAGCCCAAGTGAGCTATGGCATAGAAGGCTTGCTCACATTAACTACAAAGCACTACCTCATGTGAGCAAGGTAGTCATCGGATTACTAGACTTAAAGATTGATCATGATGGCACTTGCAAAGGGTGTGCAAAAGGAAAGAATGTCAAGAACCCATTTCCAAAGAGTGATACAAAGACTAAGAGTACATTGGAATTGATTCATTCAGATGTATGTGGACCAATTCCATCCGCATCCTTGAGTGGATATGAATACTACCTTACTTTCATTGATGACTACTCAAGGAAGACTTGGATATATTTTCTGAAGGGAAAAGATGAAGTCTTTGGAAAGTTCAAGGAATTCAAAGCCTTAATAGAAAACCATTCAGAAAATAATATTAAGATACACAGGACAGATAATGGTGGAGAATATACTTCAAAAGATTTTGAATTCTTTTATAAAGAAGCTGGAATCAAGAGGGAACTAACCACTCCCTACAATCCACAACATAATGGTGTTGCAGAAAGAAAGAATATAACTATTATGGAAGCAGTAAAAACAATGATACATGATCAAAACCTACCTATGTATCTATGGGTTGAAGCAGCCAGCACAACAGTCTATGTGCAGAATAGACTATCTCATAGTGCTCTTGATTTCAAGACCCCAGAAGAAGTGTTCACAGGGAAGAATCCTGAGGTAAGTCACCTCAAGATATTTGGATGCCCAATATACATTCACATTCCAAAAGAAAAGAGGACCAAGCTAGATCCTTCTGGGAAGAAAGGAATATTTGTTGTATATTGTGAAGCATCCAAAGCATTCAGAATATACATCCTAGGATTCCATCATATGGAAATAAGTAGGGATGTGACATTTGATGAAGAGTAAGCCCTCAACGGATCTAGGAAGTGCCAGCATGAAGAAGTATATGAGGAAGAGGCACCTTCCAAAATTACAGAAGCTGCACACACTCCTGAAGTGACAACACCTGAAGACCATGACATGTTGGAACCACAACAACCCCCTATCATGAACATTTCAAGGAAGAGAAAACTGGCATGGGCAAGAGACATTATACTAGGAGAAGAAAAGTATGGAGCTCCTGAAGGCTCCAGTAGGGTGAGCAAGAAACCAAATACATTCTCCAACTATGTGGCCCTGATGTGTGATCTTGTAGATCAAGAACCCACCAGTTATGAAGAAGCATCTCATAAGAAAGAGTGGGTGGAGGCAATGATGGAGGAATACCAATCAATAATGAAGAATGATGTTTGGGATATAGTTCCCAAGCCAAAGGATAAGAGTGTGGTATCCTCGAAATGGATATACAAGATAAAGCATGTTGCGGATGGCAGCATTGAAAAGTATAAGGCAAGGTTTGTGGCCAGAGGGTTCTCTTAGAAAGAGGGAATTGATTATGAAGAAACATTTGCACCAGTTGCAAGGTACAATTCCATTAGAACCATCATGGCACTTGCATCCATGATGAAGTGGGAATTACACCAGATGGATGTGAAGACAACCTTCCTGAATGGTGTGATTGAGGAGGAAGTGTACATAGAACAACCACAAGGATCTGAGGTTGAAGATAGAATAACTCACGTACGCAAACTGAAGAAGGCTTTGTATGGGTTAAAGCAAGCTCCCAAAGCTTGGTATGGAAGAATTGATAGTTTCCTGACAAGCCTGGGCTTTACCAAGAGTAAAGCTGACCCTAATCTTTATCTCAAAGTTATGGATGATGAACCTGTCATATTGTTGCTATATGTGGATGATCTATTTCGGACTGGAAATGAGAAACAGATTATCGAGTGCAAGAAGAAGCTCTCTTCAGAATTTGAGATGAAAGTTCTCGGATTGATGCATTACTTCCTAGGTCTGGAAGTATGACAAGGCCCAAGAGGAATCTTTCTCAACCAGGGAAAGTATGCTGTGGAAATCTTGAATAAATTTGACATGTTGGAATGTAAATCCATGTCCACTCCCATGGATTCCAACCTGAAGCTGTTAGCTGATGACTCATCAAAGTTAGTGGATATGACTCTGTACAGACAGATTATTGGGTCATTGATGTATTTGAAAAATACCATACCAGATATATGCTTTGCCGTGAATACCTTAAGTCAGTATCTAGTGGAACCTAGACGAGTTCACTTGATAGCTGCAAAGCATGTGATGAGGTACCTAAAGGGTACGATAGACTTTTGTCTATGTTATCTTGGAGATCATGATTTCAGACTGCATGGCTACACAGATGCCGATTGGGCGGGAAGTGTATCAGACAAGAAAAGTACATCGGGAGGATGTTATTATCTAGGATCTGCCATGATCTCGTGGTTTAGCAGGAAGCAGTTTAGTGTGGCTCTCAGCACAGCTGAAGCAGAATATATAGCTACTTGCTTTGCTAGTTGTGAAGCAGTATGGCTTCAAAAACTGTTATCATGACTATTTGACTTAGAGATGGACCCCACTGTGATCATGTGTGACAACAAGAGTTGTATCAAGATGACAGAGAATCCAATGTTCCATGATAAGTCAAAGAAAATAGAGATCAGATATTTCTATATATGGGATATGGTGCAAAAAGGAGCTATCAAGCTTGAGTATGTAAGCACTGACGAACAAGTTGCTGATATATTGACCAAACCTCTGTCTTGAGTAAAGTTTGAGTATTTTCGAGACAAGCTTGGTGTAGTTCAGAAGGACCCTCCTCTAAAGGGGGAGTGATGTGGTCACTGATGATGAGATTGCCTGCATCGGCAGTAAGGTCGATGATGTGGATACCTGTATTGGTGATACCGACAGTGAGGTCGGTGAATGGTCCTTAGACTGGGTCTAAGTTGACTAGTGGATTGTATCATCCTTGGACACATGTTCTAAAAGAGATCCGTAGACATATGTCTCTGAGAAATAAGTCCCTAGTGGATGAGAGGGATTGCATCATCCCTGGACTTCAGTCCCCTGAATTGATCCGTAGACATATGTCTCCGAGAAAGAAGTCTCTAATGGATGAGAGGGATTGCATCATCCCTGGACTTCGGTCCCCTGAATTGACCCACAGACATATGTCTCCAAAAATTGATGATAGGACAACATCGTCCCTAAACGTTGAATTCAAAATGTACATGATAAATCCTAGATCTGATCTAGGTCATATCCAGTATGAAAAAGGACTGGCTCTGTGGTGGTAAATCCTAGATCTGATCTAGGTCACATCCAGTATGAAAAAGGATTGGCACTGTGGTCGGGATTGCATCATCCCTAGACATGGATTTGTCTTAACTGGATCAAGGACTGCATCGTCCCTAGACATGGATTTGTCTTAAACGGATCAGGATTGATCATCCTGTAAGTAGATCTAGACTGCATCGTCCCTAGACATGGATTTGTCTTAAATGGATCAAGGACTGCATCGTCCCTAGACATGGATTTGTCTTAAACGGATCAGGATTGATCATCCTATAAGTAGATCTGGACTGCATCGTCCCTAGACATGGATTTTTCTTAAATGGATTAAGGACTGCATCGTCCCTAGACATGGATTTGTCTTAAATGGATCAAGGACTGCATCATCCCTAGACATGGATTTGTCTTAAACGGATTAGGATTGATCATCCTGTAATTAGATCTGAACTGCATCGTCCCTATACATGGATTTGTCTTAAAAGGATCAGGATTGATCATCTTGTAAATAGATCTGGATTGCATTGTCCATAGACATGAGAGGTGTCTTAAAGTGAGAGGGATTGATCATCCTGTAAATTGGATCATGTGTGTTGTAGATGATCCAGATGATATAGATCGAGATGATCCAGATGTTGTAGATCAAGATGGTCCAGATGCTGTAGATCGAGGTGATCCAGATGCTGTAGATTGAGATAGTCCAGATGCTGTAGATCGAGATGGTCCAGATGCTATAGATCGAGATGGTCCAGATGCTGTATATCGAGATGATCCAGATGCTGTAGATCGAGTGGTCCAGATGCTATAGATCGATATGATCCAGATGCTGTAGATCGAGATGATCCAGATGCTATAGATCGAGATGATCCAGATGCTGTATATCGAGATGATCCAAATGTTGCTGATCATGATGACGATGTTGCTGATCGTGATGATCTAGATGACGATGTTGTTGATCGAGAGATTCATATGATGATGTTACTGTGACTATTCAAGTGCTACAGAATATGAAGACTCAGTACTGAAGATGTTGATGTTCCAGTATTGATTATGTTCCAGTAACTGTTTGAGTTACTAATGATGATGTATGAAGAAAGCTTCCAATGATTTATAGATGTATCATGTACCATGTAGTTGATGACTCCTTGCTCCTGCAGATGTTGTTATAATATCCTTCTCGTTAAGGGGGAGTGTTGAAATATTGTAAATTCCAAGAATATTATATTTGTATTTTATTATTCCGGAGATGGTACATTCCTCCGTAGTGACCCTACTGTATATCCAGAGATGTTTATTCCTCTGAGAGAGTGTGGTAACTAGGGTTATTAGATCTCCCATGTGAGGTCGGCCTTGAGTTTACTATTTGGGGGTTATTAGACTCTCCTGGAAGAGGTCGGCCCCATTAAGGTAAAAAGTCAGTCGGGAGATGAGTATAAGTAGAGAAGGTATGTTCCTCACTTATCTCATTCATTCACTCACTTGTGATTGGCGCATAGGAGAGAGAGAGGTCTACATAGGAGGAGAAGGAGTTCTTGTTGAGGACTACATCTTGTATTAGGTTGATTATCTATATTAAGGAAAGCTTTGCTGGGTTTTCTACCCCATGAGGGTTTCCCAGGGTAAATCTTTGTCTATCTTGTGATTGTGTTTCTTTCAGTGATCTTGCTAGGCAAATTAGGCTAAGCTTAACAGGTTCAACCCTTTCTTCCTTCTATTACATATGAATATATAGGAGATGATACATTAACCCTCCAGCTCAAAATATTCTGACCTAATCTCCAAAACAGAAAGATGTTACAAGAGAGATGACACCTATACATACAAGTCTATCATCCTCGAGAATTAGTTACAACAGAAATATAAGTGATGACAAAATAGGCCTAACTGCCTTTTACAAGTGTCAATAGACATTTACTAGTTGGTAACAGACCCTAGTAAATAAGCAAAAATCCTAAGTAAGTAATTCTCCAAGTTGCAAATCTCCAGGATCTTTGACAATCTTCATGCATGCAGCATTAGCTTGGCCTTTCCATACTTTTCCACAAGCTTCAACTGGTCGGAAACTGGAAAATATGATGTGGCCACCTCCTTTAGCAATACCCATAATTCCATATGATCTCTATATGAATAGCTCTGAAGGTGTGCACAAGCCTCTTTGAAAACCAATACCAATTCAAACTCTCTTGTCAACTTATCCACCACTGTTTTTCCAGACAGTGATTGGGTCATGCCAACAAAGTTTGTATAATCCAACTTGCATCCCATCAAACTATCTTGATACTCTTTCTTTGTTAGCATGGTGCAATCTTCTTCCCAAAAGAGTGGAATCCCTTTCTTAAATAGTGGATCAAACATATCTTTGAAGAGTTTCAATTGGTAGGCCATAAAATCTATTATGGCCTGGAATGTAGCTAACTGCTGATGTTTGTTTATCACCTTCTTGGCCCAAATGATGGTGGATAACCTATCCTTTATGGCTGCCACTTTCACCTCATCCTTAGTCAAGCCATTCAAAAACTCTATGGCATTTTCAGCACATTCAATCGGCTTCTTATTCACTTGTTCCTTTGTTGTTGTTACACTCTGCTTGGCCAACTTGATGACAGCTTCCTTGTCTAAAATAAAATCAAGGTAAGGTCTTAATTTGTTTGCTTAAGCTATAACATCATCCCAAATTACTTTATTTGCTTCCTATAGTGATGTTTGACCTATAGCCTGCTTCATTAATTCATCATATTTAACCTGTAAATCTAGGTACTTAGCCTCCCGAGTCTTCCTCTCCTGCTCTTCTTCTGAAACTCTGCTTTCTAGATCTATGTTCTGCTTCTGCAACTTTTCTACCTCTAAATCCTCCAGACTTGTCTCTGCCATTGCTTGAACAATGGATAAGTTACCAGATTTAATGGACGAGGAGGTGACCATGTTCTCCGATTCTTTTCCCTTCTCCTGCAATTTTCCTTCCAAATCCTCAGACTTCGCTTTCCACTTCTTTTCGCTCTCCACCATAAGAGCCATGTCCTTTTGCCACTATTTTTCTTTCTCTTCAAACTTTAGTAACCTGGCCTTACATTCTGTTAGTTTATTTTTCAACTCTTCTCTTTTCTCCTCCAGCTCTGTCAACTCAAAGGCTTCTACCAGCTGGGTGGAAGGAATCTTCAATTTCTTTTTCAATGACTGAATAGTATTGTCTTTCTCATTCAACAACTTTTGTATACTAGCCCTCTTATCTGCCTGGCCCTCAGCAACCACTAATTCATTTTGCAGCTTCTTGATTTGTGCCTTGTGGGATTTGTTCTCCACTCTTTCCTAACTGAGCTTATTTCCAACCTTATTCTTACTGGTTTGCATTTTGGACAGTTCTAGTGCAGCCTTTAACAACTTGGCATAAATTATGTCCTCGGTTTCCTTGTGAAGATGGATCATGTCAGGTATGGGAATGTCTTCTAAGTTCATCTTCAATTTAGTGGCCTTACTCTTGGTAGCTAGGGCCGAATTCAAGGTGTTTTGAGCATGGCTCCTGATAGTAACCAAGGACAGATCCTTGCTAGCGATCTGTCTCTTTGAAGCTCTCTCTGTGTCCTCATCTTCTACATCCATGGCATCAATGAATTCCAACTTTGCTGGATCCTCTAGAGCCACTGGAAAGGGGTATAATTTCTCCAACCGTTGGGACCAAGCTAGAGGAGCCAGGCATTTGGGATATGGTTGTCTGCACTAGAGAGGTGGAGTCATCCTGTACATCTACATCCATCTGCCCTTTGTTGGGATATTCCAACCAGTCGACAGTCTTTTCCTTTCCTACAATATCAAAATGCACAAAGCCCTTTATGTTACCTTCTTTCCTTCTGTTGGAGATGATGTGGTGGGGATCATAGTTGATGGCAACCTTTGTTCGGAATCCCATCTCTCTTAACATAAATTCAATGGCTGAAATGGCAGACTTGCTCTTAGCGATGAATGGGCCTACAGCCCATGGGAATGCAATATCTGAGGCTTTCTTATGATCCAAAAAATGTTTAGTTTCCACTCTTAGCTTTTTCCTGATGAATTCTAGAGAAAAAATTCTAGGAGTTAAGAATGCTGGCATTACATAGGGTGAATGAGCGAACCCATAAAATCTGATTGTTGTGCTGTGTTCCAAGAGAATCCAGTCACCTATCTTCTTCTCAGGAGAAGGTTGCAACATCTCCTTCATCTCTGCTAACACCTTGGGCAATCTCTTCTGAAAGAAAACATTGTAAACCTCATACATTAGGTTGTTCATGAATTTGTTGTAGTCTCTTAGCATTTCCTTTGTGAGCATCATCTCAGGAAGCTGCAAGTTTGATTCATTAAATGACAGGAACATCCTAAGCAAATATGATTGGAACCTGAAGCTCTTGGTCTTGTGGAAGTCCACTAGCTGAGAATGTATATTCTCAGCTAGGGACTCATCAAATTTAATTCAGGCACACTGGACAGACTAGTCAGACTCCTCAGACTCTAATGGGCAAGTGCTAAGGACAAATAATAGGCTCATCAGGGGTTTAGTGACATACATGTCTGTGTCTAGTCCTGAAAATTGGCTTAGCAAGGTTATAACACACTTGGATTCTTTAGTAAAAAGATGGACTTTGACTGGGAAAGAATGGTCTTGCAATGGGACACTAGGTTTTAGGCAAATCCTATAGAAACTTTGCTTAAAATCGACCGTGGATTGTCTAAAATACTGAATTAGGGATTCTTCCTTGTACTCTTTGGAATTTAGGCTGAATTCGTCAGGGATTTTCTTATAACGAGAGAATTGATAGGACATAAGATCTTTGAGCTGGATGCATCCATAATTACCCTCTCATAGGAGGAGTAATTGGTGGCACACCAGTCGACGAACTCGGGATAGTTTCGGGTTTGGTCAACTGCAAAAACTAGAAAAATGACTTGTATACCTTGTGTACATCTATACCCTGGTTCCTAATCAGCTTCAGTCTATCCTTTACTGTTTCAATGGGTCCAATAGTCAACACTGTGTCATAGACCTCAACATCCTTGTCTTCTAACAACTCTTCTATCCTTTGGTGTTCAAAACCTGGGGGTTATGCTTCTCCAAGCTCAGTCATTTAAATAGTTTTGAAAGAAGACAGGAGGCCTACCTAGTTACTGACAGCTCGTCTGAGATCCTGGATGAGCTGTCTGCATGCAGCACATTCATCGTCTTTTGATTTCCAATGCAACCGGACAAATAGTATCCAGATCCTTGTGCAGAAGTATTTTTATATTATTTTCCTCTCCTATCATTCCTTCATCTGTCACAGTGAAGAATCTTGTTTAGCCGTTCATTTGCACGATCAACCCTGCGCCGTTAATATTTTCCTCGCATAACTCTACAATCCTCCGCAGTCTTCAATCTTTCAAGTGCTTCCTTCCTTACACTTCAGATCCATGTAGCCGCTGTCAACCGTCGATCCAGATCCTATCTGCATCCCGACTTCCCAAAGGTGTGGCCCCTACCATGGTTCGCAAACTTGGAAAGTGTCGATAATCTGCCATGTTCAATCTGCGAACTAAAAATCCACCATCGATTCCTTTCCCCACCAGATCTGCACCGTAGCATGATGTGGAGCCTACCACCACTTCGTAATTTCTAAAAGTTAATTACTCCATGCAAGTCAAATCAACGAATTAATTGACGACCGTAGATCTGTCCTCCCGTTCGTTGATCCGGCCTACGATTTGCCTGCGGGCTAGCAACGCTCTGCCCACACTTAAAGCACCCCATCTTACTTATATGAAGTCACCTTTCAGTTGTCGATCTCCATCATCGTAGATTTGCTCCGTTTATTGGTCCCCTCATATAAATTTGAGCGGATTTTTACATTTTCCTTCATTTGCAAAGTCAAAACTCAAGTATTTTAATCCTTTCCATCCCAACCCAAAGCATAAACATGCAGGGATCTCACTAGTGTTCCTCTTGGTCATATGACTCAGAAACCTAGCACCTTACTCATTATTTTCAGGAATATAAACCCTTCCAACCCTTCAAACCAAAACTGGTGCTAACACCATGAACAATTATATTTGTTAGACAAAGAGGTTGAAGAAGAATATGTGGGAGACTAGAGGAGTTGGATTGCGGTTGAATAGGGGATACTAAGTAGAGAAACTCACGAGAGAGAGGAGTTGGATTGCGACTTCCTAGGGGAGACTTCAACTGAGTAGAGAAACACTGAGAGGAGACAATGCCTCCAAAATCTATGAGTATTGCGCCCTAAATTGTTCCTCATTGAAGAAAACATTTCTTCATTCAAGCAAATAATTGGAATGCATCGTCTATTAAGATTTTTCCTATTATCCTTGATCTCCTCACCCTCAGCCTCTTTATGGGTAAATAATCCCTCTTAAACTTTACAACGAATTGAATGTGAGAGAAAATTATACCTTTCAGTGGGCAAATAATCTTGAAGTAAAATCGTTTGAGTTCAAGACTGATAAACAAAGACCTTTGAGGATAAATTGTGAACCTTTAGAGCCAAGACAAATTCTAATGGTTAATGGGTAAATCGTGTTAGGAACCCGTGTCAACCATTCTCTTTACTTTGGTAGTATATTGTTGTTGGACGCATATGCTTTGTAAGTCGTCCCGTAGTATTATATGTTCCATGGTACTGATCCATAGTTTGTATTATCCCATATTATTATATGTTCCATGGTATTGATCCATGGTATTGAATGCATATGCTTTGTAAGTAGTCCTGTAATATTATATGTTCCATGGTATTGATCCATAGTACTGGCGCATAGACTTAGTATATAAGTACGTGTTGAGGCCAATGAAGGCATCCAGGAGTTATTTTGTATTCAGCTTGCTCACGGGACATTTCCCCCTCGAAGTGGCCCGCGATCAATAAATCTCTTCTGTGTTCTGTTATTTCTGATATATTGTGCATTTTCATTAATTAATTGTTGGAGGTTCCTCACAAATCGACCCTCTTAAACTATGTAGTGAATTGACCATGAGAGAAAATCGTGCCCTTTAGTGGTCAAATAATCTTGAAGTAAAATATTTTGAGTTCGAAACTGATAAAAAAATATCTTTGAGGATAAATCATGAACCCCTAGAGACAATATTATTGCTAGAACCCTTGTGCGAAATTGCTTGGGAGAAGATAAAATCATTTATGCTCGAAATTGACAGAATGAAGACCCTCAAAGGCAAATCATGAACATTCTAAAGACTAAACAACCTCAAAACCCTTAGTGCAATTTAAATTTTTGAGAGATTAATTCATTTTAATTATGAAACGAGCTTTAAAACAAATCGACGGGATTTAATAAGTGATGGCTAAGGCAATAGAAATTCCCCAAATGCAATAAGTGGAATTTTAATGAGAAACCATCCCTATAGCGAGTTGATTTAGGAGAAAAAAATAATTTTTATAGTGAAAACGATGCTCAAACCAAATCATGATAGATTTGAGATTAAAATACAAGATAGAAAAACTCCCACTAAACAAAATGAAAATTGCCCCTAGATGGAATCAGCCTCTTCACAACAAATGTGATTTGTATAAAAGAAAATTTTAATTAATTAATTAATTTATTTATTGAGTGACAATTGGATGTGAGATATTTTTCAAATAATTTTCATGCACATACCTGGATCTTGAATAGGTGGATGAGTTTGTCCCCTTTTATACAGTTCCAAATGGAGTTCGATCTCTCCTCAAACCAAATTGCACTTTAAAACCCTAGTAAAGTTTTACCTACAAATTCAACAAGCAAATAATCAGAAGGCGTTCACAATAAATAAGAATTTAACTTGATATTTGCAAATTAAAAATATCAAGCAAAGATACAAGAGAGATATAGTTTACAAATCGATGGCTAGAGAAAATGTGATTTGCATTCACAGCGAAAACCCTTGCTTGAGAGCGAGTCTCCCAACTGGTGAAGTCACCCTCTTTTTCCCTACTAGTTAGAGATCACCACAAAAATTTTGATTTTGCTAGAGGAGAAATAAAATCCAATGGAAAATGAACCTACTCCAACATAGCAATAACATTCCCATTACAATGCGACTTGTAATATGAGCTCTACTTTTCAAATATGTAAAACCAACACTTCTACCTTTGTATAGAATTGACAAACTCTCTTGTAGAGAACCATCCTTAGTGCATAAAAGTTTGTAGTGGTACACATATGACACATATATGGGTCGTAGTGGATAATTTGAGTGGAACCTTTTAGGACATAACATTTTTTAGGAAATGTTGAAGTGATATGAGCATTGTTTCCATTAGGTTATTAATTAACACATAGCAAGTTTAAGGACATCATAAGTATGACCTTATGCCAAGCCCGGATGTAGGAAATCAAATTCCAAAAGCATTTGATCCAAAGTAGAAACAAGAATCTCAAATTGATGTACCAAAAAAAACCAGATAATTCATCCCGAAATACTACTAAGAAAGGTAATGCATTGGTAAATAAAATTGTAGAAAAGATAGTTGAAGCTCAAAACAATCTCTAAACCATAAACCTACAAACCTATTATATTATAGCAATAAACCTAGTGGTGTCACATACTCTAGTTTTTGTGCATACTGTGTTTTATCTAATCAAGTACATACTTTAGTTTTGTGCATTTTCATTAATTAATTTTTGGAGGTTTCTCACAAATCGACCCTCTTAAACTATGCAGTGAATTGACCGTGAGAGAAAATCGTGCCCTTCAGTGGTCAAATAATCTTGAAGTAAAATATTTTGAGTTCGAAACTGATAAACAAATATCTTTGAGGATAAATAATGAACCCCTAGAGACAATATTATTGCTAGAACCCTTGTGTGAAATTGCTTGGGAGAAGATAAAATCATTTATGCCCGAAATTGACAGAATGAAGACCCTCAAAGGAAAATCATGAACATTCCAAAGCCTAAACAACCTCAAAACCCTTAGTGCAATTTCAATTTTTGAGAGATTAATTCGTTTTAATTATGAAACGAGCTTTTAAAACAAATCGACGTGATTTAATAAGTGATGGCTAAGGCAATAGAAATGCCCCAAATGCAAGAAGTCAAATTTTAATGAGAAACCATCCCTATTGCTAGTTGATTTAGGAGAACAAAATCATTTTTATAGTGAAAACGATGCTCAAACCAAATCACGATAGATTTGAGATTAAAATCCAAGATAGAAAAAACTCCCACCAAAAAGAATGAAAATTGCCCCTAGATGGAATCAGCCTCTTCACAACAAATGTGATTTGTATATCAGAAAATTATAATTTATTTATTTATTTGAGTGACAATTGGATGTGAGATATTTTTCAAATAATTTTCATGCACATACTTGGATCCTGAATAGGTGGATGAGTTCGTCCCCATTTATACAGTTCCAAATGGAGTTCGATCTCTCCTCAAGCCAAATTGCACTTTAAAACCGTAGTAAATTTTTACCTGCAAATTCACAAAGCAGATAATCAGAAGGCGTTCACAATAAACAAGAATTTAACTTGAGATTTGCAAATTAAAAATATCAAGCAAAGATACAAGAGAGATATAGTTTACAAATCGATGGCTAGAGAAAATGTGATTTGCATTCACAAAGAAAACCCTTGCTTGAGAGCGAGTCTCCCAATTGGTGAAGTCACCCTCTTTTTCCCTAACAGTTAGAGATCACCACAAAAATTTTGATTTTGCTAGAGGAGAAATAAATTCCAATGGAAAAGGAACCTACTCCAGCATAGAAATAACATTCCCATTACAACGCAACATGTAATACAAGCTCTACTTTTCAAATATGTAAAACCAACACTTCTACCTTTGTATAGAATTGACACACTCTCTTGTAGAGAACCATCCTTAGTGCATAAAAGTTTGTAGTGGTCCACATATGACACATATATGGGTCGCAGTGGATAATTTGAGTGGAAACTTTTAGGACATAACATTTTTTAGGAAATGTGGAAGTGATATGAGCATTGTTTCCATTACGTTATTAATTAGCACATTGCAAGTTTAAGGACATCATAAGTATGACCTTATGCCAAGCCCGGATGTAGGAAATCAAATTCCAAAAGCCTTTGATCCAAAGTAGAAATAAGAATCTCAAATTGATTTACCAAACAAAATAAGATAATTCATCGCAAAAGACCACTGAGAAAGCTAATGCATTGGTAAATAAAATTGTAGAAAAGATAGTTGAAGCTCAAAACAATCTCTAAACCATAAACCTACAAACCTATTATATTATAACCATAATCGTAGTGGTGTCAATACTCTAGTTTTTGTGCATACTATGTTTTATCTAATCAAGTACATACTCTAGTTTTGTGCATTTTCATTAATTAATTGTTGGAGGTTCCTCACAAATCGACCCTCTTAAACTATGCAATGAATTGACCGTGAGAGAAAATCGTGCCCTTCAGTGGTCAAATAATCTTGAAGTAAAATATTTTGAGTTCGAAACTGATAAACAAATATCTTAGAGGATAAATCATGAACCCCTAGAGCCAATATTATTGCTAGAACCCTTGTGCAAAATTGCTTGGGAGAAGATAAAATCATTAATGCTCGAAATTGACAGAATGAAGACCCTCAAAGGAAAATCGTGAACATTCTAAAGCCTAAACAACCTCAAAACCCTTAGTGCAATTTCAAATTTTGAGAGATTAATTTGTTTTAATTATGAAATGAGCTTTAAAAAAAATTGACGGGATTCAATAAGTGATGGCTAAGGCAATAGAAATGCCCCAAATGCAAGAAGTCGAATTTTAATGAGAAACCATCCCTATAGCGAGTTGATTTAGGAGAACAAAATCATTTTTATAGTGAAAACAATGCTCAAACCAAATCACGATAGATTTGAGATTAAAATCCAATATAGAGAAAACTCCCACCAAACAAAGTGAAAATTGCCCCTAGATGGAATCAGCCTCTTCACAATAAATGTGATTTGTATAAAAGAAAATTTTAATTAATTAATTAATTTATTTATTTGAGTGACACTTGGATGTGAGATATTTTTCAAATAATTTTCATGCACATACCTGGATCCTGAATAGGTGGATGAGTTCTTCCCCTTTTATACAGTTCCAAATGGAGTTCGATCTCTCCTCAATCCAAATTGCACTTTAAAACCCTAGTAAATTTTTACCTGCAAATTCAACAAGCAAATAATCATAAGACGCTCACAATAAATAAGAATTTAACTTGAGATTTGCAAATTAAAAATATCAAGCAAAGATACAAGAGAGAGATAGTTTAAAAATCGATGGCTAGAGAAAATGTGATTTGCATTCATAGAGAAAACCCTTGCTTGAGAGCGATTCGCCCAATTGGTGAAGTCACCCTCTTTTTCCCTACCAGTTAGAGATCACCACAAAAATTTTGATTTTGCTAGAGAAGAAATAAAATCCAATGGAAAAGGAACCTACTCCAACATAGCAATAACATTCCAATTACAACGCAACCTGTAATATGAGCTCTACTTTTCAAATATGTAAAACCAACACTTCTACCTTTGTATAGAATTGACACACTCTCTTGTAGAGAACCATCCTTAGTGCATTAAAGTTTGTATTGGTCCACATATGACACATATATGGGTGGTAGTGGATAATTTGAGTGGAAACTTTTAGGACATAACATTTTCTAGGAAATGTGGAAGTGATATGAGCACTGTTTCCATTAGGTTATTAATTAGCACATTGCAAGTTTAAGGACATCATAAGTATGAACTTATGCCAATCCCGGATGTAGGAAATCAAATTCCAAAAGCCTTTGATCCAAAGTAGAAATAAGACTCTCAAATTGATGTACCAAACAAAATCAGGTAATTCATCCCAAAAGACTACTGAGAAAGCTAATGCATTGGTAAATAAAATTGTAGAAAAGATAGGTGAAGCTCAAAACAATCTCTAAACCATAAACCTACAAACCTATTATATTATAACCATAAACCTAGTGGTGTCACAAACTCTAGTTTTTGTGCATACTATGTTTTATTTAATCAAGTACTTACTCTAGTTTTGTACATTTTCATTAATTAATTATTGGAGGTTCCTCACAAATCGACCCTCTTAAACTATGTAGTGAATTGACCGTGAGAGAAAATCGTGCCCTTCAGTGGTCAAATAATCTTGAAGTAAAATATTTTGAGTTCGAAACTGATAAACAAATATCTTTGAGGATAAATCATGAACCCCTAGAGCCAATATTATTGCTAGAACCCTTGTGCAAAATTGCTTGGGAGAAGATAAAATCATTTATGCCCGAAATTGACAGAATGAAGATCCTCAAAGGAAAAACGTGAACATTCTAAAGCCTAAACAACCTCAAAACCCTTAGTGCAATTTCAAATTTTGAGAGATTAATTCGTTTTAATTATGAAACGAGCTTTAAAACAAATCGACAGGATTTAATAAGTGATGGCTAAGGCAATAGAAATGCCCCAAATGCAAGAAGTCGAATTTTAATGAGAAACCATCCCTATAGCGAGTTGATTTAGGAGAACAAAATCATTTTTATAGTGAAAACGATGCTCAAACCAAATCATGATAGATTTGAGATTAAAATCCAAGATAGAAAAAACTCCCACCAAACAAAATGAAAATTGCCCCTAGATGGAATCAACCTCTTCACAACAAATGTGATTTGTATATCAGAAAATTATAATTTGTTTATTTATTTGAGTGACAATTGGATGTGAGATATTTTTCAAATAATTTTCATGCACATACCTAGATCCTGAATAGGTGGATGAGTTCGTCCCCTTTTATACAGGTCCAAATTAAGTTCGATCTCTCCTCAAGCCAAATTGCACTTTAAAACCCTAGTAAGTTTTTACCTGCAAATTCAACAAGCAAATAATCAGAAGGCGTTCACAATAAATAAGAATTTAACTTGAGATTTGCAAATTAAAAATATAAAGTAAAGATACAAGAGAGATATAGTTTTCAACTTGATGGCTAGAGAAAATGTGATTTGCATTCACAGAGAAAACCCTCGCTTGAGAGCGAGTCGCCCAATTGGTGAAGTCACTCTCTTTTTCCCTACCAGTTAGAGATTACCACAAAAATTTCGATTTTTCTAAAGGAGAAATAAAATCCAATGGAAAAGGAACCTACTCCAACATAGCAATAACATTCCCATTACACCGCAACCTGTAATATGAGCTCTACTTTTCAAATATATAAAACCAACACTTCTACCTTTGTATAGAATTGACACACTCTCTTGTAGAGAACCATCCTTAGTGCATAAAAGTTTGAAGGGTCCACATATGACACATTTATGGGTCGTAGTGGATAATTTGAGTGGAAACTCTTAGGACATAACATTTGTTTAGGAAATATGGAAGTGATATGAGCATTGTTTCCATTAGGTTATTAATTAGCACATTGCAAGTTTAAGGACATCATAAGTACGACCTTATGCCAAGCCCGGATGTAGGAAATCAAATTCCAAAAGCCTTTGATCCAAAGTAGAAATAAGAATCTCAAATTGATGTGCCAAACAAAACCAGATAATTCATCCCAAAAGACTACTGAGAAAGGTAATGCATTTGTAAATAAAATTGTAGAAAAGATAGTTGAAGCTCAAAACAATCTCTAAACCATAAACCTCCAAACTTATTATATTATAACCATAAACCTAGTGGTGTCACATACTTTGGTTTTTGTGCATACTATGTTTTATCTAACCAAGTACATACTCTAGTTTTGTGCATTTTCATTAATTAATTGTTGGAGGTTCCTCACAAACCGACCCTCTTAAACTATGCAGTGAATTGACCGTGAGAGAAAATCGTGCCCTTCAGTGGTCGAATAATCTTGAAGTAAAATATTTTGAGTTCGAAACGGATAAACAAATATCTTTGAGGATAAATCATCAACCCCTAGAGTCAATATTATTGATAGAACCCTTGTGCGAAATTACTTGGGAGAAGATAAAATCATTTATGGCCGAAATTGACATAATGAAGACCCTCAAAGGCAAATCATGAACATTCTAAAGCCTAAACAACCTCAAAACCCCTAGTGCAATTTCAATTCTTGAGAGATTAATTCGTTTTAATTATGAAACGATATTTAAAACAAATCGACGGGATTTAATAAGTGATGGCTAAGTCAATAGAAATGCCCCAAATGCAAGAAGTCGAATTTTAATGAGAAACCATCCCTATAGCGAGTTGATTTAGGAGAACAAAATCATTTTTATAGTGAAAATGATGCTCAAACCAAATCACGATAGATTTGAGATTAAAATCCAAGATAGAAAAAACTCCCACCAAACAAAGTGAAATTTGCCCCTAGATGGAATCAGCCTCTTCACAACAAATGTGAATTGTATAAAAGAAAATTTTAATTAATTAATTAATTAATTTATTTGAGTGACAATTGGATGTGAGATATTTTTCAAATAATTTTCATGCACATACCTGGATCCTGAATAGGTGGATGAGTTCTTCCCCTTTTATACAGTTCCAAATGGAGTTCGATCTCTCCTCAAGCCAAATTGCACTTTAAAACCCTAGTAAATTTTTACCTGCAAATTCAACAAGCAAATAATCATAAGACGCTCACAATAAATAAGAATTTAACTTGAGATTTGCAAATTACAAATTTCAAGCAAAGATACAAGAGAGAGATAGTTTACAAATCGATGGCTACAGAAAATATGATTTGCATTCACAGAGAAAACCCTTGCTTGAGAGTGAGTCGCCCAGCTGGTGAAGTCACCCTCTTTTTCCCTACCAGTTAGAGATCACCACAAAAATTTTGATTTTGCTAGAGGAGAAATAAAATCCAATGGAAAAGGAACCTACTCCAACATAGCAATAACATTCCCATTACAACGCAAACTGTAATATGAGCTCTACTTTTCAAATATGTAAAACCAACACTTCTACTTTTGTATAGAATTGACACACTCTCTTGTAGAGAACCATCCTTAGTGCATTAAAGTTTGTATTGGTCCACGTATGACACATATATGGGTCGTAGTGGATAATTTGAGTGGAAACTTTTAGGGCATAACATTTTTTAGGAAATGTGGAAGTGATATGAGCATTGTTTCCATTAGGTTATTAATTAGCGCATTGCAAGTTTAAGGACATCATAAGTATGACCTTATGCCAAGCCCGGATGTAGGAAATCAAATTCTGAAAGCCTTTGATCCAAATTAGAAATAAGAATCTCAAATTGATGTACCAAACAAAACCAGGTAATTCTTCCCAAAAGACTACTGAGAAAGGTAATGCATTGGTAAATAAAATTGTAGAAAAGATAGGTGAAGCTCAAAACAATCTCTAAACCATAAACCTACAAACCTGTTATATTGTAACCATAAACCTAGTGGTGTCACATACTCTGGTTTTTGTGCATACTATGTTTGATTTAATCAAGTACATACTCTAGTTTTGTGCATTTTCATTAATTAATTATTGGAGGTTCCTCACAAATCGACCCTCTTAAACTATGTAGTGAATTGACCGTGAGAGAAAATTGTGCCCTTCAATGGTCAAATAATCTTGAAGTAAATATTTTGAGTTCAAAATTGATAAACAAATATCTTTGAGGATAAATCATGAACCCCTAGAGCCAATATTATTGCTAGAACCCTTGTGCGAAATTGCTTGGGAGAAGATAAAATCATTTGTGCCCGAAATTGACAGAATGAAGACCCTCAAAGGAAAATCGTGAACATTCTAAAGCCTAAACAACCTCAAAACCCTTAGTGCAATTTCAATTTTTGAGAGATTAATTCGTTTTAATTATGAAACGAGCTTTAAAACAAATCGATGGGATTTAATAAGTGATGGCTAAGGCAATAAAAATGCCCCAAATGCAAGAAGTCGAATTTTAATGAGAAACCATCCCTATAGCGAGTTGATTTAGGAGAACAAAATCATTTTTATAGTGAAAACGATGCTCAAACCAAATCACAATAGATTTGAGATTAAAATCCAAGATAGAAAAAACTCCCACCAAACAAAATGAAAATTGCCCCTAGATGGAATTAGCCTCTTCACAACAAATGTGATTTGTATATCAGAAAATTATAATTTATTTATTTATTTGAGTGACAATTGGATGTGAGATATTTTTCAAATAATTTTCATGCACATACCTGGATCCTTAATAGGTGGATGAGTTCGTCCCCTTTTATACAGTTCCAAATGGTGTTCGATCTCTCCTCAAGCCAAATTGCACTTTAAAACCCTAGTAAATTTTTACCTGCAGATTCAACAAGCAAATAATCAGAAGGCGTTCACAATAAATAAGAATTTAACTTGAGATTTGCAAATTAAAAATATAAAGCAAAGATACAAGAGAGATATAGTTTACAACTCGATGGCTAGAGAAAATGTGATTTGCATTCATAGAGAAAACCCTTGCTTGAGAGCGAGTCGCCCAACTGGTGAAGTCACTCTCTTTTTCCCTACCAGTTAGAGATTAGCACAAAAAATTTGATTTTTCTAGAGGAGAAATAAAATCCAATGGAAAAGGAACCTACTCCAACATAGCAATAACATTCCCATTACAACGCAACCTGTAATATGAGCTCTACTTTTCAAATATGTAAAACCAACACTTCTACCTTTGTATAGAATTGACACACTCTCTTGTATTGAACCATCCTTAGTGCATAAGAGTTTGTAAGGGTCCACATATGACACATTTATGGGTTGTAGTGGATAATTTGAGTGGAAACTCTTAGGACATAACATTTTTTAGGAAATGTGGAAGTGATATGAGCATTGTTTCCATTAGGTTATTAATTAGCACATTGCAAGATTAAGGACATCATAAGTATGACCTTATGCCAAGCCCGGATGTAGGAAATCAAATTCCAAAAGCCCTTGATCCAAAGTAGAAATAAGAATCTCAAATTGATGTGCCAAACAAAACCAGCTAATTCATCCCAAAAGACTACTGAGAAAGGTAATGCATTTGTAAATAAAATTGTAGAAAATATAGTTGAAGCTCAAAACAATCTCTAAACCATAAGCCTCCAAACTTATTATATTATAACCATAAACCTAGTGGTGTCACATACTCTGGTTTTTGTGCATACTATGTTTTATCTAATCAAGTACATACTCTAGTTTTGTGCATTTTCATTAATTAATTGTTGGAGGTTCCTCACAAACCGACCCTCTTAAAATATGCAGTGAATTGACCGTGAGAGAAAATCGTGCCCTTCAGTGGTCAAATAATCTTGAAGTAAAATATTTTGGGTTTGAAATTGATAAACAAATATCTTTGAGGATAAATCATGAACCCCTAGAGCCAATATTATTGCTAGAACCCTTGTGCGAAATTGCTTGGGAGAAGATAAAATCATTTATGCCCGAAATTGACATAATGAAGACCCTCAAAGGCAAATCGTGAACATTCTAAAGCCTAAACAACCTCAAAACCCTTAGTGCAATTTCAATTCTTGAGAGATTAATTCGTTTTAATTATGAAACGAGCTTTGAAACAAATCGACGGGATTTAATAAGTGATGGCTAAGGCAATAGAAATGCCCCAAATGCAAGAAGTCGAAATTTAATGAGAAACCATCCCTATAGTGAGTTGATTTAGGAGAACACAATCAATTTTATATTGAAAACAATGCTCAAACCAAATCACGATAGATTTGAGATTAAAATCCAAGATAGAAAAAACTCCCACCAAACAAAATGAAAATTGCCCCTAGATGGAATGAGCCTCTTCATAACAAATGTGATTTGTATAAAAGAAAATTTTAATTAATTAATTAATTAATTTATTTGAGTGACAATTGGATGTGAGATATTTTTCAAATAATTTTCATGCACATACCAGGATCTTGAATAGGTGGATGAGTTCGTCCCCTTTTATACAGTTCCAAATGGAGTTCGATCTCTCCTCAAGCCAAATTGCACTTTAAAACCCTAGTAAATTTTTACCTGCAAATTCGACAAGCAAATAATCAGAAGGCGTTCACAATAAATAAGAATTTAACTTGAGATTTGCAAATTAAAAATATCAAGCAAAGATACAAGAGAGAGATGGTTTAAAAATCGATGGCTAGAGAAAATGTGAATTGCATTCATAGAGAAAACCCTTGCTTGAGAGCGAGTCGCCCAACTGGTGAAGTCACCCTCTTTTTCCCTACCAGTTAGAGATCACCACAAAAATTTCGATTTTGCTAGAGGAGAAATAAAATCCAATGGAAAAGGAACCTACTCCAAAATAGCAATAACATTCCCATTACAATGCAAACTGTAATATGAGCTCTACTTTTCAAATATGTAAAACCAACACTTATACCTTTGTATAGAATTGACACACTCTCTTGTAGAGAACCATCCTTAGTGCATAAAAGTTTGTAGTGGTCCACATATGACACATATATGGGTTGAAGTGGATAATTTGAGTGGAAACTTTTAGGACATAACATTTTTTAGGAAATGTGGAAGTGATATGAGCATTGTTTCCATTAGGTTATTAATTAGCACATTGCAAGTTTAAGGACATCATAGGTATGACCTTATGCCAAGCCCGGATGTAGGAAATCAAATTCCAAAAGCCTTTGATCCAAAGTAGAAAGAAGAATCTCAAATTGATGTACCAAAACCAGATAATTCATCCCAAAATACTACTGAGAAAGGTAATGCATTGGTAAATAAAATTGTAGAAAAGATAGTTGAAGCTCAAAACAATCTCTAAACCATAAACTTATAAACCTATTATATTATAACCATAAACCTAGTGGTGTCACATACTCTGGTTTTTGTGCATACTATGTTTTATCTAATCAAGTACATACTCTAATTTTGTGCATTGCAGATTGAAAATGTTATTTCGTGTATCGAACGAGATCTGCGTAGATTTCCTACTAGCAAATCAGAAGTCAAGACAAAAATATGCAGATCCATACTGAATCAAGTTCCACTGGAGTCCTACATTATTGATTATTCGCCTTATGACCTTTATGCTAATTCATCACATCTTCTGGTTGTTCTTATAATCCATGGTGAATGTGATAAAAAAAATGCAACATAATTGCAGACATGATCCTAAATGAATGATGCATGAGCACATTGATAATTCCTAGATATGTCTGGTCCACAAATAAAATGTGTATATGCCTCGTTAGCACCTACTTTATTTTGAACTGCGACTGGCGTACCAAGATTAGAAAAGAATTGATCATGGCTAAGAGAACTATGGGAGACCCATGGCATCATTTCATCCTAACCATTAGTCAACCACAATTAGAATTGGAACAACCATCCATTGTTGTAAAGTATTTTGATGATGGACTCATTATTGATGTGCCAGAGGATGAAGAATACGATAGGCCATGAGGGTGGCTCTGTAGGGAAGGTGATTGTGTATGCTTCAATGATGATGAATAAGAGTGTTAAAAACAACTTCGAATGAAAATGATAAAGTACACATTTTAATTTTTTTTGCATGTCAAATGTTGTGTACAACACATTTTTATATTGAGCACAATGACTATGATCTTGAGGTTTCAATTGTTTATTTATGTTTTATGCTTGTGTATGATTTTAAGTCCATGTATGAATTTGTACTTTCAAGAAAAACAAAACATTTTATGGATAAGGTTTACTTGTCCTCTTTTATTGAGTGCATAAGGTTCAATGTTGTCCGTAAGATACTTCAATGCCATATGTAAAGTTGAAAAGCTTACCATGCTTTAAAGTGTTTAGTTTGTGCCATCACATTTTCATGTTATTCTACCCTTTTAACATGTTCCAAATATTTATGTTCGCATAATTTTGGATGCAATTATATGATGCCAGGTTTGAATTCCACAATAACTTTACTTTTTATACCCTTGCACTTGTTGTTTGCTTCAATAGAAATTACATTGCTTTATTGTTCACATATGAGTTGTCTTGCTACCAACTTTGCATCTTGTATACAAACGATATATTGCAATGTATATATTCCAGTGTATGCACTATGTTACAATGGGTTACAAAAATACAATTATCCAATATCATATTCTAACTCACAAAATATTTTGTATTTTCATTGTTAGTTGCACTTCTAAATGGGATTTTTTTAATGGTAGCACACTTTGATTGTATCTCATTAAGTTTCACAACCACTACCTAGGCTAATCATCATTTTTTATTCGATGAAGGGAAGTCTTGTGTCATAGAAATGAAGAGGAAGGGTTTTATTTTTTATGAATGGTATTTCTAGCATTTGACTCCCCAAAATGTTCGAAAACCAAAGAAGAATGAATTCTTATGGCTCAACATTGATTGGAATATCCCTAAAACCATTGTGTTATGTTGGTATTGGTTGTTTGTTAGATAATATGCACTCTATGACTTCCATTCATGGCTACTTTTAAGGTTTTTTTTATTATATCTGAGTTCTGTAGGTACCGCCAAATAGGTATTTGTCAGATCTATCTTTTGAGAGCGAGGATAGTTTAGGAGGAATGGGGGAAAGTGTGACGTCCACTTCATGTAACAATGTCAGATCATGTACTAGAAGTCAAAAGGTAAGAAGAAAATTTCATAAATGCATGAAATTTTTTCTTGCTCAAGGAAGGACTTGCAGTTATGATGATGAAACAAAAGGTAACATTGAGGTCCCCTTGAGGTACAAAAATATGGTCAAACGATGGGATCCGAAACAACTTTCAGAAGTGGACACTGAATTTTGTCTCGATGAAAGAGTATATTACATTGCTCCATAATCTATAAATGGTATTGGGATATTTTCCATGGACGACATACAAGTCCAATATGGTGGGGTAATTGAATCAATGGAATATGTCGGACTGTGTTACAATTATGGAGCTTGGAATAGGCTTTCACAATACATGAAAAGCATGCATAAATATTCCCTTTCTGCAAACTATCTTCAAATAAAAGACTTTGATCAAAATAAAGGAACAACTATATATATTGATGGAAGGACAAAGACTTCCAGAAATATTGTAGGGTTTATAAATAGTACACAACTAGGGACAACTACAAAACCTCCCAATTGCGACTTTGAGGCATGCGAAGGAAAACATGTAGTGGTATGTGTGATAAAAACAATAGCACCATGGGAGGATTTACTGATAGATTATCATTTGAACCAAATATTAGAAGTGTCAAACCCTGGAAACATTTGGGTAAATAAACATTTTATTCTTTACATATTGAACTGATGAATTGTTTCGTTCTCTACATATTTCCATCTACATATTATGTTGTAAATAATATTGTTTTGAATGTTTTGGCAGGATGATTGTGGGAAGGAACCTACGCACATTGTACAGACTCCTCTAAAAACCATGCTCATTTTGATTTCTTAAATTTATTTAATTTTTGTAATTTTCATAAAATTAATATTATAATAAAATTTACGTGATATATGTGGGCAAGACTACTCTACCCATGATCCAGATGTGGGTGGTGATGATGATGACAACCTTCTAGATGATCCAAACCCATGAGAAAGTATTTGCAAACTTATACGGAAGACAAATCAAAAATTGTTTTCATTGTTTGATTTCGACTCACCTAAACTTTTGCAGAGGCGGAACGTTTTGGTCGAACGACTAAGGCGATTGCGAGTAAGCTAAAAATAAATTTGTTATTTTTATCATGTTCAATATTTTATCATTTGATTTGATTTTATATTAACCTGGAACAAAAAATGAAATTGTTTGGCACATGATCATTATTTGTTTCTTCAACAGACTGAACCTCATCAGCTTGTTGTTGGTAGTAGCCACACAACACAAGAGGATATCGGATCCCCACCTCCTGCTCACTTTGCGTTGTCTTCTCTTTCACTCACTACTAGTGTGACACCTATATTGGATACTCCTATATCAACTTATGGTCACTCATATGAAATCCATGCTCATGGAACAAGTGCTCTCTATGAAGGTGTTGGTCAAGGTGATGTCCCAATTCCTAATTCAACTAAATCCTTTAACAGAGAAGTCCACATTAAGAGTAGTGGGACACAAACCTATAGATAAATAAACATAAACATTTTATACAATATTATTGTAAATATTTTACATAATATAATTGTACACGAAACCCCTATCTTGGTATCCAAGTTATATATCTACATTGAAATCCTAGCAACTACCCATTTATGTTACTCTTATTGTTCTATATTATTAATTCAATGTGACTTATCAACATCTTAAAAATTCCCTTAGGAACTAATTGCTTTGAACTAGATCCAACCATAGGAAACTACTCCTTATAATAGTCAATTAGAATTTATATTGCACATTGAGATATTTAATTTGGGGGGCATAGGAATAGTAAAAAATACTCATAGGAGATGTGTGAAAATGGGTTGTTCAATCCATCTCAAGAAATGAACTATGGAAGTTATTTATGAGTTACCATATAGTCAAAGGTTTCTACTAGGAAAGTAATGATATGGCATGCAAACGTAGCTCGACAATTGACACCAAATTAGTTGTGTCATTGATCATGACGATGTGATCGTAGCGAGACACCAAATTGATTATGATGTGTCGAATAACATCATTATACCCATTGAAATACCAGGGGGTCTCTGAATCCATCTACTGTGTATGTTAAAATTTAGTAAAATATTCATGTAGACCCCCTCATGTGTTAACACAGCTCGACAATTAACACCAAATTATAAGTGCATGTGTATACTGATCATGATGATGTCCTAGCTGCAAGACACCAAATTGATCATCTTGATGTGTTGTTGACTAACGTCATTATACCCTTCGACATACCCCATAGTCATAATTTTGTAACCATGTTTATCAATCAAGGTCATTGCACCTTATCTCCCATAACACCTACCATCGAGTGAAGTCAAAAAATTCTATTGCCTTTAGCATTTGCTACGGATGCTGCTGAGCCAACGGGATAAGTTGTAAGATCTTCATCTGGATAAGGGCCTACACCCAAAGATTTTGGGTCAACATCAATTAGTAGCGGTGTCCTTTATCTAGTGTTCGGTGTCCATCTCTCTAGGTGTGCATACTTGTGTGTGGGACCAATGCAAAGGTGTCCCTTATTGGTTTGTCCCCTCAGTTATGTTCACTCAACTCTCCACAATTTGTTAAATTAAAAACAAATCAATATATATGTGTTATTGAAATAAGTTTTTTTTTTTTCAGAAAGAAAAAAAGCAGTACTAATGTTATTTCATAGTGAAATAAAAAAGTACAATAACATATTTGAAGGAGAAATTCGGATCAGTTCAAAGTCACTAGATCGCTACTACAAGCAAGGATCATGACCTAAATACGTAACTTATACAAAAAAAGGAGACTAATGCCCCAGCTAAAACAAAAAAACCGATCCTCAACTGAAAAGCTAGAACACATCTACAAAGAACATCAAGGAACCAGAATGAGTGAGAGAACCCTCAACCCATTCTTCCCAATACAAACAACCATCGTCCCCATCAAGACCTTCTTTAGACAATGCATTAGTTGCATCATTGTTATCCCTATAGATGTGGTCGATGGATAGATCATAAAACCATGACATCAATAAGGAAATCTTGTCACATCAATGTTTTAGATGGATAATATTGAGCTGATATATCTTCTTGGCCCAGTTCACTATAACCATAGAATCACCGTAAATTCTAAGTGACCCTATCCCACAGCAAATAGACACCTTTAGAATTCCCCATAAGCCAAGCAGTTCAGCTTTTGTATTCGTTCCTTGTCCACAAGGGAGTTGAAATTTGTAGACGAGATCATCACCAGAATGGATAAGAAATCAAGCCCCGCAATTCATCTCAATCGATGCCCCATCAAAGAAGCCAAATGCTTTACTAGGGGAGACAAGATTAATTTGATACTTCGCTTAGGATTCCGGCCAACCTGAAGGTCATTTTTGTATGAATGAGACAAATTCCAGAATTTGTTAATTGTCATATGTTCAGAAGGAATAGTACCTTGGAAGATAGCTTGATTGCGTGTAATCCATAAAGACCATGCTAGTAAGCCAGTGGAATTTTTTAATTTATGATGATTTTGCAGCCACTAGTGATAAGCCTCTTCAAATCCCTTTAATGGCCAGATGTCCTCAATATGAAGAGCCACACAGATTTTCAACCACACCCTTCTGAAAAAAAATATAAATAAATAAATAAAAATTATTGAAACAAGTTTATAATATAATATTGTGAAAAACAAACAAAATATATATAAATAAATAAAAGCAATATATATATATATATGTGTGTGTGTGCGTTATTAAAACAAGTTTGTAATATAATATTGTGAAAAACAAAAACACAAAATCACTTAAAATATGTTCCAAACAAAACTTGGAAAGCTCTTTAATGATGGAGCTTGATACCCTCGATGCCACATCGACTATGCAGACGGAGCTCGATACCCTCGATGCCACACTCACTATGCGGACGGAGCTCGATACCTTCGACAAACTTTAGAAAGCAAAGTTACTGAATATAATGAGATATTGATCATTTATATCACTTCATGATGGTGAAGAAGGTTTTCTTTGCTAATATGAAGTATATGAGGGCTATGTAAATTTTGTTGGAAACATGGGTTTACAAATAGGGAAAGATGTCACTGTCCGAGTTTCATAGGTTTACAAATAGGGCAAGATGTTATTGTCTAAGTTTTGCATATTGAGAAGGGAAGGGTGAATTTGACTATGAAAAAAGAGGAAGATTTGGTGAGTCTGAATATGCAACTTAACCAAGGTGAGGTTGAAGTTGTTTCTAATCCTTTTGAGGTTGAAGTTGTTTCTAATCCTTCTGAGTTGGATTCGTGTAAGAATATTGTTATTGTTTCTTTATTAAAAGAATATGATACTTTGAATAAATATTATAAATCAACAGAATCTCCGGTAGAGGTTGAAGAACAAAATTACGACAAACAAGTAGAAGCACTTGTTTACAGAATTGACTCTAGGGAGGAAGTTGGTGGGAAGTTGTATCCAATGAGAAAATTGGTTATGGAATTGCAGAAAAGGATACGACTGAAATAATAGAAAACACAGAGGATAAAGGTTTTGGAACTCCTGAAACCGAGGATGGAATAACAAATGGAAATGCAAAGAAAATAGATGAATTGGCTAGATCAAGAACTTAACAAATAGTAAAAAGCGCAACCAGTGACATCCAAGTGGAAAAAGAGAAAGTTTTGGATTCTATAGTAGTAGAAATGGAGGATGTCTTGGAAAATGATTCTGTATATGTAAAAGAGACTGAAAATTTTGAAATTTCTGGGACAGGATGTATTAACAAATAGCAGCGCAGTGCCAGTAGATGGATCTTTGACATTAGCAACCTAACACAAGTTGATAGTGAAAGTTACAGAAAAGAGGTAAATTTGGTCCAAGTTGATGAACTAAAGTTAAAAGTCTAATTTTTTATGCAAATAATGCCTTAGAAGATTGAAATAACCCTGCAAAATTAAATGCACATGTAAAAAAGACTACCCATTTTAGAAGAAAACCTAAATATGTCTTTTATGGTTCCCAGGAAAAAGCTGTTTTGAACTCAAATGATTTAATGCCTAAGTCTAGTTCATCTGGTGAAACTATTAGTGTACCTGTGAATGTGAGCCTTGAGCTAGTATCTAAAACAGGTATGTATGCAATTAGCGTTTGTCTCTTCTTTCTTGCACGTGAAAATCATTTTGTTGATAGAATTCTCCTTTTTTCCTTTTTTATATCTTGAACACATGGATATTCTTTCTTTATGTGATCATATATGGGTAGAATTAATATATGTTCATTTCCCTTGTGGTCTCGCATTTATCACAATATGCCCCATCATTTTATTTCGCTATAGAAGAATTGATGATTAGATTTATTGCTCTATTTTAGTAGATTGGATGCTATAGATTTTTTGAAACCTTTCATAACATTAAGGAAGATCTTCCCTTTTGTTCAAAACCATTTAGTCCAAAAATGACGTGGCAATGCCTATAACTAGAATCTACATGATAAAATATAGTCTATTACTTTATCCCTTTTCAATATTGTCATGTTTTTTCATAGACATTAGCAACAATTGCATAATCAGGTTTGTCAACTTGAAGTCCAAAGATATGCAAAGAAATGACAACAAAGCTAGTTGTATAAGCTCATCGCTTTTCTATTTTGAGTTATAGTTTACAAGACTCATAAGGTGCCCATGTTCTATGTTAATGACGCACTCCACACTTATTTGGTGCCGATGTTCTACATCCACTTGTAGCACTGAGTCATCCACTTCCCCACCTCTTCCAAGGAAAGGGGTCCTGGTGACCCAGTGAATTATTTGATGTACATCTTTGTCAAGTGCTAATTGGGTTCTTACACATCTATATTTTTCATGCTAAGTTTCCATTACTCATACTTGACTCATACTCACAGGGGCAAGTGACTTGACATACTCTGCATGATTGACATACTCATGCTTGACCTGGAACTATTTAAACATCCCCAAAAAATCAATTTTTAATGCCGAAAAGGGTAAAGAGCGCATTTATAAACATTAACTAACATAAAAAAGTAACTTTCAGACTCAAATGATGTAATGTCTGAGTCCAATTCATCTGGTGAAACTATTAGTGTACATGTGAATGTGAACCTTGATCTAGTTGCTAAAACAAGTCTGTATGCAATTAGTGTTTGTCTCTTCTTTCTTGCACGTGAAAATCATTTTGTTGATAGGATTCTCCTTTTTTCCTTTTTTATATCTTGAACACATGGATATTCTTTCTTTCTATGATCATATATGGGTAGCATGAATATATGTTCATTTCCTTTCCGATCTGGCATTTATCACAATATGCCCTGTCATTTTATTTCGCTATAGAAGAATTGATGATTAGATTTATTGCTATGTTTTAGTAGATTGGATGCTATAGATTTTTTGAAACCTTTCATAAATTTAAGGAAGATATTCCCTTATGTTCAAAACCATTTAGTCCAAAACTGTTGTGGCAATGCCTATAACTGGCATCTACAGACTAAAATATAGTCCAGTACTTTATCCTTTTCAATTTTGTCATGTTTTTTATTATACATTAGCAACAATTGCATAATCAGGTCTATCAACTTGAAGTCCAAAGAGTTGCAAAGAAATGACAACAAAGCTAGCTCATGTATAAGCTCACTCCTTTTCTATTTTGAGTTGTAGTTTACAAGATTCATTAGGTCCCCATGTTATAGGTTAATGACGCACTCCGAACTGATTTGGTGCCCATGTTCTACATCCACTTGTAGAATTGGGTCAGCCACTTCCCCACCTCTTCTAAGGAAAGGGTTCATGGTGACCCAGTGAATTCTTTGAGGTGTTCAGCTCTGTCAAGTGATGATTGGGTTCTTACACATCTAGCTTTTTCATCCTTAGTTTCCATTACTCACACTTGATTCATACTCATAGAGGCAACTGACTTGACATACTCTGCATGATTGACATACTCATGCTTGACCTGGAACTATTTAAAAATGGAAAAAAAAAACATTTTTTAATGATGGAAAGGGTAAAGAGAGCATATATAAACATTAAATAACATAAAAAAGCAAGTTTCAGACTCAAATGATGTAATGTCTGAGTCTAGTTCATTTGGTGAAACTATTAGTGTACTTGGGAATGTGAGCCTTAAGCTAGTAGATAAAACAGGCCTGTATGCAATTAGTGTTTGTCTCTTCTTTCTTGCACGTGAAAATAATTTTGTTGATAGGATTCTCCTTTTTGCCATTTTCATATCTTGAACACATGGATATTCTTGATTTCTGTGATCATATATGGGTAGCATGAATATATGTTAATTTCCTTTGTGGTTTGGCATTTATCACAATATGCCCTATCATTCTATTTCGCTATAGAAGAATGGATTATCAGATTTATTGCTTTGTTTTAGTAGATTGCATGATATAGAATTTTTGAAACCTTTCATAACTTTAAGGAAGAACTTCCCTTATGTTCAAAATCATTTAGTCCAAAACTGTTGTGGCAATGCCTATAACTGGCATCTACAAGCTTAATATCGCCTACCACATATATCTTTAAATTCATCTCACTTGCACATGTCTTCATTCATCCATTGTCATGTCAACCATTAGTGTCATATCAACTATCTCACCACTTTTTTCCATGTCCATTTTATTCAAGCTGATATATTAACCCTCAAAGGGGTGTATGGAATTTTATGGGGATGCTACTGCATCATCTAATCATAATAATACATGTAGTCAAAGGAGCATCTTTAAGGGTAAAATTTATTTAGAATGCGTGGTCAAAGAAATTATGCATTTTGTGGCTAAGGAAAACACCGAGAACATGGAGGAAATTAGTGAAGAAGTATATATCTTTATTTAAATTCCATAATACAAGATCAAGGAGGACAAAAAAGGACTTTTTACTAGGTATTATGAATGAGATAAAGGTTAAAATCCATTGAGATAACTGAAAAGAACAATATAATCATGATTAAATATATCATCGCCAAATATAGGGTCAATCAATCGTTGGGAATGGAATGTAACATAGTGGACCCTCTGGAGACGACCAACCAAGTTAAAGATCCTAAATCCACCTAAGTAACTCTTTAATATACTTATTTATTTTATTGAGATATCTCTTGCTTGGGGATTTTTTGATGGAGCCATGAAGGGATCTGAGGATTAATGCAGTGTTGGAGGTATCCTTTATATTTTTGAATCACACAGATAAAAATTGAAAGCAGGTTTTGGGAAGCATAGTCAATACTTTTCATAGTTTATGACCCTGAGGATGTTGCTTAAATTTTCTTTATAAATGGAAGTGAAACAAATTAAGATCTATGGAGATTATTCTTTGGAGATTGATTGGATGAAGGGCACTCAACAGGTATACAATGTAGTATGTACAGCTCAGGCCATTAGTGGAGCAATTACAATAAGTGTCCAAGACTTCTAAATTTGGTTTATTTTACTTATGTTTCAGATAGCATAATGTTGACGCGAGTATTCTATCAAACGAACGTAAACATCTGGCAGAAGATTTTGTGATCTTGGAAAAATTCAGGGAGGGAGAATATAGTATCCTCCCTACTCTATTTTTGAGTTTATGATATATCTGGGTTTCAAGTTTCATTTTAATGTCTTTGAGATTTTAAGAGTGGATTCAGTTTTTTTTTTCTTTTTAAGTATATGTTTGGACCTATTTTGACCAAAATTTCAATGCTTATTATTATCATGAATTATTGTGAGGCTACACTCAAACTCACATTAAAGGCACTCTTAAACACGCCATTATTCCCATCTACCAATCTGGGCGCCCTTCATCTAGTGCCCATAGTATTTAGCCTGTAGTTAGAGGTAGTGCCCGTCTTTACATATCCAAGGTTAAATTCATGTTAGCTACCATAAGGAGTTTAAAAAAATTGAATCGGTGAACATAACAAATGTTGTAATTTTTAGAGGCTATTTTCATATTCCAAAAATGTGAACATTACTTGTGAGTTTTTGAAAGAGAAATAGTATATGTAATGGTATGGAATTTATAGAAGTTGCAGTATGTGCTTCTACCTTAACCTCAATGAATGGAATTGACTAGACAAGTCTTGTTGTAAATATTTATCAATTGAAGTTGAGGTAAACTTGATATTGGCTATTACTGGAATTTTATGTACCAAGGCCATTATAGGAGGATAACTATGATGTTTCTCATATCTTTAGAAGTAGTTGTTTTGTTGACCTTGGATCCACAAACACAATAATGCCATGTCTCGCAGTTCATGGTCGAGTATGATCACTACTTGGATCTGGTTTCTCTTCACAGTCCACCCTTGTGGCATGTATCCAATTTGACCCAGGATCCTTTATATCAAAATGTTTCAAGGAATGTATTATATAATATTTATAATCGAATAAATTGTATCATATGTGGATTGGAATAGAAGAAGCTTTAGCAGCTACTAGGATGAATCGCGAGTGTTTAGATAAATCCCTTAAAATAGCATAATGCTTAAAATATTATCATTTGTCATTGACTTTGCAATATGAGACGAAACATATCTAGAAGATGCAACACTTGTTTAGAATTTTTAAAACCATCTCAAGGGAAAAGCATTAGGCCTTGGAAACTATTACAATATTGGATGAAGAGATTCTTAAAAATTAAAAATGGTTCACCTTTTGTATTCCATACGATGGTTTTTAAATAAAGTAATAATCGTTACTACAATGCAAATTGGTAATAATTGCATAGGGAAAAAGGACTTCCATGAAAATATCTCTATGAAGGAAAAAAGCGGGTCTACTAAAATTATTTCCAAAACATGGAGGATAGAAACAATGCAGGTGAATGACCATATGCCTTATAAAAGTGATTAAAGTGGAGATATTGCAATGATAGTGTGCATAATCCTAACAAGGATATTGAATTCCTTTAAAATGATATGGATGGGTATACTACAATCATTTAGGAACGTGACAAACAAGATTCATTGCAAGTTTAAGAACATCCTCAATTTCCATCCGTTGTTCCTTACACACAAACCTCTAAGGCTTAAGAGTTTTATTTTAGGAGATCATGTTATTTAGTCAAACAACCACAAGCTCTTCCTTATGAGACTAGAGTCTATCGATGGGTTGGCAGATGCATTGATTCCAAGATTAGCACATTGCATGACATAGTTCCAGTGCCAGCTCACAGCTCTATCTGAACATATTTGTGAGTTGTCATTGGGTAAGCAGATTGGGGGAGAAGCAATTTGGTGTACACTCTAAAAAATAGAAGGTCGCCCATGGAATAATGACTGCCCCAAGGTGCAAAGGTATACCGATGTTATTGCTAACCCATTTGTAAGAAAAGTGGAAGTGGGATTTTGTCTACAGCTTATATTCTATATGGGTGGGCCAGATCGCAATGAAAGTGGAATCCTGTTGTGGATGGCTTAACACTTTGTTGACTTCACCAGGGCACCAATACTTGGTTGGATGCATTCTTTGTCTTATTATATTGGATTTGAATCTTGAAACTAGTGTTCAGGGTATAGGGAAGTTTAGGGTGGGGTCATTCAATCATTTCTCTTTACTCAGTGATGCCCACTTCAAGATAGACAAGTTACTATGTGCCCCATTAAAGCTGGAATTTTGCTTTGTGATCCAACCCAAGCCCTTGAGTTTCGGCTAACATGTTTGGATGTGTTTTCTCTTTACTAGTGGTTGTATGCTCCAAATTTTATTTTTATTTTTATTTTTTCTTTGTTCTATCTTATTTGATAATAAAAAAAATCATTTTCTTTACAAGCTATGCATTGTAGAACCTTTGATACCAATTTCATTTCCTTGTCAGATTCTTACTTATTAGCTTATGGGTTCTAAATATTCTGAACAATATGTCGAGTCTATTGAGCCACTGACATCATCGCTTGATCATGATGAGGATATGAGTGATTTCGACACATATCACATAAAAACACTTAGAAGTGGAAAGGTTGTGAAAGCTCTGAATTCTGAAATCAAAATTACCGCTCTCAATAAGGAAGATGGAATGTGTGTTGGGTATAGATGAAAGTATAGCGTCTTCTCACACTAGAAAATTTAAAAATGGGGGGTCACAAATGAAAACCAAAATATTGGCTACAATAAGCAGTAATTCATCCCATAACAAATCCCAAACTTCTGATAGCAGAGAGCTAGATGCCCATAATATTGAAGATGGAAAATCACAGGATTTGTCTGATGTCAGTAGTGACAAATTGGAATTGGAGAATGGGCGTTCTGATCCTGAGACCACTGTAGTTGATGGTAGTTCTTTAAAAAATACACAAAAAACATATCTAATTGTATATGATGATATTGACATAGAGGGAATGACCTTAATACAGTGGATGTTAAAAGTGAAGAAGAAATCTAGTCCTGCAAACTCCTAGAAAAAAAGTGACAACTTGACTACTGGTGACTCAAAGTGCCACCTTGGTGCTAAATCTTATCAAAGGGATAACTTATGTAGTTAAAGGTCATCCAAGGAGAGGAAGTGTGAATTTGAAGAAGAAAATGTTACAACAGGAGAGCAAATTCGAGATCCCAGAGAAGAGGGTTTACATATCCCAAGCAAGGTCAGACTTTAGGGAGTCACAAACAAAAGGTACCTAAAGTTATTAGTTCTCAGAGTAATTAAAGTTGTGTATAGTAAAAAAAAAATGAAAATTTTTCATTGGAAAGTGGAAAACAGTGGGATATTATTGACTTAACAGATGTAGAGAACTCTATCAAGATATACAAATTAGGATTGGCTAACAATTCTGTAGAGGTAGTTGGTTTCCAACAAAATGTTGTTGAAATGATGGAGTTAGATTCTTCTCCAAGTATGAGGTGACAAATTGAAAATGATTTTGATAAACAGACTATACAGAAGGTGCCAATTCTACTTGATGTTGAACCATCTGTAGATACTCTCAAGCACACGTGTGGCGTGCCAGTGATTAATTATGAGGCTGTTGATTGTAATTCTGGATCCAAGAGTTTTGAGTTGTCACTTTTGTATGAGGAAAGTTATTATGTACAAAAACATAGATATTTATCACCAAGAGCTAAATTAAGACTATTTCCTTCAAATGGTGAAGTGATTCGAGGAAAACAGATGGACAATTTATCTATTGTTAGTAAGTCAGAGAGTAATGCTATTAAAAAGTGTACATCTAATAGTTTTCACTCGGGAAGTGTAACTACATCTAATGTCATGGATGCAAACCCTACATCTACTTTACCTATCAAGATTTTTCCAGCTAAGGTGCTTGACACAGAGAAAGATAATTGTGGTGATGCTTTTCAGCACCAACCAACAAAGCTTCCTTCAGTGAGAAAGGTAAGAAGATCAATCTATCTTTAATATGATTTGTCTTAATGTATTTTATCTGTTTAGCTCAAAAGGATTAAAATGTTAGAAAGAGAGACATCCTACTCTTATTCTCTGATTATTCAGTCAATGTCTCCAATTTCACGAAAAAGACTTCTGCAAGCTGCAGATTTTAGAAGTGCATTTATGAAGTCTCGCCTTCCAAGTAAGTGATATTTATGAAGTTTCATTTAAGAATATTTTAATGAGAGATTACTTTCACCTAAAGTGTTGGAAATTTCCATTCCAATTAATCTTGTAACTCTTATAAATATCTGGTAGAAAGTTCAGGTCAGCTGAGTGAATTGGATGCAATGGATGTGGGAGTTGAATCACTCGATACTTATTTAAATTCTTTGCAAATCCCAGATGGTAAGGTAGCAGGATCCCCATGTCACAATAAAAGTCCTACCCTGCAACAGAATTCCCCTTTAACACTTCCAAAAAGTCCTATATATTCTCCTAGACCACGTTTTCATTCTAGTCCCACACTAGTTGATTTTCTTTACATGCCTTCTTCTCCTCTGCTACCAAATAAGACAGATAGTAATGATTTTGGGGTCCAAAGAGAAGAAATTCCCCCCTCTCCATCCATCAAATGCATTCTCAATTCCCCCAGTATTTCCTGTCCAACAACATGTAAATGTGATATATATTTTTCTACAAAAGTACGATCTGAGAAAGCCAATGAATTTTCATAGCAGTAGATGGCTGGTATAGATGCTTTGGCACACACCCTTTTGAAAGAACTGAAGATAATGCAAAATATTGTTGAAGAGTATTTGACCTCTGAAACTCCTTTGTCTATTCCATCATCTAAGTTCACGGTGGAGGAGGTATTTCTTGTACTTTTCTTTGGTCCCTGAAGATGTATTATGAGTTATTGAATTTTAACTCCATCACCATGAATTTTTTTCTCGATATCACCTTTTATAAATTTAGTCTAATCATACAAGTGGAAGTGATGTGGACCGATTTTTTATATTCTCCAGGCATTTCTTTGACTTTGTGCTTACTTCTTGACATTGCTTAAATCATTGGATGCTACATTTGTTTTTTGACCTATATGAATGTTATGAGAGAAAAAAGATGTGGTTAAACTATACGAGCATTTCTTGATATTTATGCTTGCTAGTTAGTGCTTTCTGCACCATAAATTATGTCTGAGATCAAAAAGAATTTTTTTTACACTTATAACTATTTTACCTTCTCGAATTCCCTGTTTGCTTTATATATGAGAGGCAATAGAAAGCATGGAATTTTAAATCCTTTTGTGTCTGTTTTACAAAAATAAACCAGACATGTATTTATGCTAAATATCGATAGCCAATTTGGTTGTGTATATGCATGTTAATCAAGTTTGTATCATTATGTATTACCTGCATTAAAAGGACTTTGCAAATGCCTCTTGTGGCAATGATTTTGTATGAACATCATATGTGAGTGTTTTGGTTCATTATGAGTTGGTAACCTTGTTTGTTTCTTTGCAGCATGTTTTCCTTGCTATGTCTTCTTGTTCATGTGTTCATGATGTCATAATTTATTCCATCGACTAATGGTGTGCTACACAGGTGCCTCAAATCTATTGTTTGCATTCAATGATTGTGGATGGCATCGACAGGAACAACATATCATATCTCTGAGTGACACACATAATAAACTATTGAAATATTTTGATGAGTAAGTTGTTGCTTTTACCTTGCATCTTCAATTTTCTTAGAGTGCAATATGATGGAATCAAAAGGTTATGTTATAAATCTACCCTATCAGTTATTTTATGTAGAAAATATTTGATAATAAAATTCCGATTTCTTTATTGTTTCCTGTAGACAATTGATATGATTCTCTTTTTTAGGTGGCCAGAGAGAAAATAAGTGTATTATGCCTACCAAGTTCCATATGTAATCTGCTTTTCATTCAACTAATTCTTCAATCTTGCGAACTCCATTTGGAAATTGCTCTCTTTCCAGTATTCCTATTATTCATAACTAATTTTGTAGTAAATTACAATTTGATGAATAATACAATGTTAAATAAGCAATCTGAGCTACAATGTTTTTGTGTACATGCTAGCCGCTTGGTAACACTCATTGGTCCTTGAGAGGTCAAGCAACGGATCGGCTTCAAATTTGGTATTTTGGGAGAGGCATACCTTGCAACACTCAAATATGGTTATGGGAAATTTTTGGGAGATGCATCACTTACATCACTCGTACACTGGCCAAGGTTATCCGATAAAGCAGCATTGGATAAGGGGATGTTATAGGTGAAGCACACTTTGCAACGCCCATATCTGGGCTATTATATGCCCTACAACATTGTGTGGGATGAGATCAAGTTGGAACCCCAAGGCGTGATATCGGTGTGCCCACAAAACAATGTGGTGGGATATGGGCCATCAAACTCTACAACCCTAGGTTGCATGACCTGCGTGCTTTGCAACCCATATTGTTGATAAATGAATACTATAATCTGAGATTTCAGAAACAATTTCCCTGAACATCAATGTATGGAACATGGCCGACTCCTAAGACAACATTGTGGAATAGTGGGACCCAGAAATTGAAACCAATTCGCAAAGAGACAAAGAAATTGGAAAAGAGAGATTAGTTGTTAAACTTTGGAATATGTGATTTTAATTGCAGTTTTCTTGTCTTTTGAGGATTCGTCCTTCATATAGTATTATTTCGAAAATATGTAGTTGTTCCAAACTAGGATTAGCACTTGACAAACAAGCTGTGGTCAAATCCTGATAGTAAAGATTTTGTCCAATGCATTGATTGTCCATGGCATCACAAGAATATGCTATTGTTTTTTCTCAACAAAGACTCCCCTTTTACAGTTCCTACTTTTTAGTGAAGCAATTCACTGCAATTTGTTTAATGAAGTTTTTAATTTGCAGAACCAAGTGAGCGACATAATGGTTATATTCTTTTCAAGGAAGATGGAGGATTGAATTTGATGCGGATAGTAGTAAGTTCCCAAAAGTCTATACATGTAGCATGATTTATAAATGTTGGTTCAACATGTTGTCTTGTTTATTTATAAAAAAAATCTATCTTGCAGATTTGTGATGTGGTTGCCATTCCAAAGGTTATGAATGCATTACTTGTTATACCAATTTTAGACAACAGTTCATTTTGGGTTGATCGAAGGTGAATGCAATTTCTCTACCAAGTGACCTGAATTGAATTAGTTTCTTGAAATATAAAATCACCCTACATTTATATTTTTTAGTAATATATGATGTTTTTTCAACAATACAAAAAATGCCAGATCTCACATTTGTTTTAAACTAATGCGATAATCCAGTGAATTCAAAGACATTTTTTTTATCTCCATCACTTTATTAATATTCTAAAGGAAAATGTGTGCATTGTTGAGTCTTTACCACCATCTCATGAAAATGTTAAACCATTGGAGAAGGACCTGGTGTCTTGGTCAAAGGTGTGTTAGACACTAACCTTATTATGGTCCATATTTTTTGATAAATTTTGGAAGAAAGCTTTTCCATACACTAATATTTGTTCAAATTACTATTGTATTTTGGATAAACAAAGTATTGTATAGTGTTTGATGTATAGGTATCCTTCTACAAGCATGAGATGCATTCTTTGCTAAAAGGGCACAAATACAATGTGCTATATTTTGCTCATGTTGATTGACATCTTGCAAGTAATGGCCTTCCTAATTCAATTGAAAAGATCCGTTGTGCCAATTATCAAACTCTAAAGTTTGTTGATCGTATTGAGAAACTTGCACGAACTCTTCTCACCATAATTCAAGAAAGTGCACCCTTCATTGCACTCCATCTCAGGTATCTCATGTTTTAAATTGGTGGTGTTAAAGAATATGAATAGGAGACACTTTGGTTATTTATCTAGCACTAGGTATTGATGAACATGATGCATGCTTTTCTTGATGTGTTTAGGTATGAGCAAGATATGCTTGCATATACAGAATGCACATGTTGGCAGGCGGTTTGGTGAGTTAGCATCGCGGATGCTGCGCAAGGCCAAAGATACCGCGGAAGAAGGAAAGTAACGGGCAAGTCGACAAGTATTTTTGTAGTTTTGGGTCATTTGGACCGCGTCATGTATATTTTGGGTCATTTAGACCGCACTATAGGGGCTTTTGGGTCATTTGACCGCATTATGGGGATTTTGGGTTAGTTTTTGTATAAGTTTGTTAAGAAGTAGTTAGGTGGTTGCCTAAGTGGACCACAAATGTAAAGGCATAAGCCTATAAATAGATGTAGGTTTGTAAGTATTGGATAATCCATCTTGAGATCTTGGCATCGATCTATATTTGGAGAGATTATCTTGGTGAAGAACATGAATGTAATGATCTGAAGCGGAAGACTGAATATCTTGTTGTATCGGGGTTTTGCGAAGATAATATGATGTGACAGAGATTTTGAGCAGAATCCTTGTGTCTTTCTTGTTTATCTATAGTAATGCATTTTGCGATATGAATATATGAATGATGCGATGTTTCCTTGCTGCAATTAATGCGTTACTATTTTATCTGTTGCAATAATGGGTTTGTTCCAGTTGAATGTTGTCGCGATTATGATTAATGCTTGAGTTGAATGCTTAGATCTATTTCTGACATGTTGCAATAAGTTGGTCAATTGATGCACGACATCCTCCTTCATTCGGCGGAAACTTGGTTCCGTCAACTCTCCCTTGAACATCTCGGGTGAGACCTCATTTGCTCTACAGGTGTTGCTGGACAGGTTAAAACCTGTCTGGGCCGGTGCTCAAGGAGATCGCGGAGGCTTGGGCATCGACAGTGTTGGGAACCCCTGTCGACTGGGTTTTTGTCAACAAATGGTCCCTGGATTTTAATGGGCACCTTACGTGAACAATTTTACGAATGATTTTTGAGGCAGACGTCCAGACAGAGGCGATGCATAAATACAGGAACTAGAGATTGGATGAGAAACGAGATATTTACTAGATAAGAGGAATTCATGCTGCGAGAGGGTCAAATTTCTAGCTAAGTTAGGAATTCCAAGGAGGTTGTGGAAATGATCCATTTCATTTCGCATGGGAGTGCACCAAGTGCGCTGAGGACGCGAACTACAAGTGTGCATGAGTGCCTGGAGCAGGAAGCGTCGTGGACACTCGGATGTCACAAAGACGAAGTCTCATCCGAGATTTCTAGGCATATGGTGGTAGTTCAAGCCTCGTGGTCCTTGTGACCACAAAGATGATGGGGGTGGAAGCCCCCTGGTCCCGGTAGTACGTGTTTACTGGTGCGAAACAGATGTGCCAGAGCTGTTGGCCTGTTTCGCACCTCGGCGTTGTTTGTAAACTTCTCCTTAGTCGACACCAGGTTCCTAGAGACTGGAGGATGAGTTTGAGAAGTACATGACAACAAGCCGAAGGATTACTATTTTCAGGTGAGAAGTACATGACAGCAAGCCGACAATCATCACAGTAGAGGGAGCAGTACATCACAACGAGATCCAGACAGCAAGAACAGTTGCAGAGATACAGTCCAACGAAAGACGAGCCTGAGTACACCATGTCTGCCTGACGTGGCTCGAGGGAGACCCACAAGATTGTGTTGGGGGCCTGTTGGCAGGCGGTTTGGTGAGTCAGCATCATAGCATCGCGGATGCTGTGCAAGGCTAAAGATACCCCGAAAGGAGGAAAGTAGCGGGCAAGGCGACAAGTATATTTTGGGACATTTAGACCACACTATAGGGGCTTTTGGGTCATTTGACCGCATTATGGGGATTTTGGGTTAGTTTTTGTAGAAGTTTGTTAAGAAGCAGTTAGGCGGTTGCCTAAGTGGACCACAAATGTAAAGGCATAATCCTATAAGTAGATGTAGGTTTGTAAGTATTGTATAATCCATCTTGAGATATTGGCATCGATCTATCTTTGGAGAGATTATCTTGGTGAAGAACATGAATGTAATGATCTGAAGCGGAAGACTGAATATCTTGTTGTATCGGGGTTTTGCGAAGATAATATGATGTGACAGAGCTTTTGAGCAGAATCCTTGTGTATTTCTTGTTTATCTATGGTAATGCATTTTGCGATATGAATATATGAATGATGTGATGTTTCCTTGCTGCAATTAATGCGTTATTGTTTTATATGTTGCAATAATGGGTTTGTTCCTGTTGAATGTTGTTGTGATTATGATTAATGCTTGAGTTGAATGCTTAGATCTATTTATGACATGTTGCAATAAGTTGGTCAATTGATGCACGACATCCTCCTTCATTCGGCGGAAACTTGGTTCCGTCAACTCTCCCTTGAACATCTAGGGTGAGACCTCATCTGCTCTGCAGGAGTTGCTGGACGGGGTAAAACATGTCCGGGTCGGTGCTCAGGGAGATCGCGGAGGCTTGTGCATCGATTGGGTTTGTGTCAACATCACACATGGTCTTGCACTGGAGTATGGGCTTTCCCTTTCTTCTACTTTTGAAGTAAATATGGATATCATGCTTCTCTCTCCTTTTTTAGTGCTTACTACCTACTTAATGAAAACTCCATTGAATCTATTGTGCTAGCAAAGGCAATGCTTGCACAAGAAGTTAAGAAGTTGCAAAAGGAACAATTTAAGCCATTTGAGCAGGTGACCTAGTTATCACCTTTTGAAAGAGACTATTCTTGTGTCTTAAATTAATGATGTAAAATTATATAATATATTCTATTTAAGGGTATTAACTCAATGGAAGAGCACTTGCCTTATAGGAAGTAGGTTGGTGGTTTTATTCCTCTGTATACTATATCTCTATGGACTAAAAACGACTAAATTAGTGACCAAAAAATGAGGGATAAGCAACCATAAAAAGACCAAAATTACCATATAAATGACCAAATGGTGGTTTTGATGGCTAATTTATGGTCTCTTATCACGCGACTAAAAATGTGGCCATATTTAGTTTGGTTATTTATAGCTTGCGTTGGGTCATTAATTTGGTCATATATACCAAATATATGATCAAATATCTTGTCTTGTGGTCATTAATTTGGTCATATATTTGGTATATATGACCAAATTAATGACCCAACGCAAGCTATAAATGACCAAACTAAATATGACCACATTTTTGGTTGCGTGATAAGAGACCGAAAATTAGCCACCAATGATCACCAAATCAAAAGTGGTCATTTATATGCGGATTTTGGTCACTTATCTCTCATTTTGTACTAGTGGGAAGTCAAAGGAGCATACAGCCTAGGTTGTGATGCGACAGTGCCAATAACACCATCAGCGTCATAATATGCCCCCAGGGCATATTTCTGGGATGAGTTTCCATGGGGGGCATCAAGAATAATCGTGTATAGGTATCCAAACTGTGCATAGATCAAGTCAAATTGGTGGGCCTTGAGGATCACTTCTCCCTCATATTGCGGGTTCTCCAAGGCTACGTCCTTGGTGATGGAAGGAAGTACATATTTGAGGAACCAATCTAATAATATCTGGTCATCGAGCTTGATGTTACACAAGCTTCGACGTCACCGCCGCTCATGGATGTGGTCTGTTATGTGGGTAGCGGTATTGTGGCGACAAGATAGGATAATCTCAACACCCTCGTTGTGTCGGACGGGTAACGAAAAGAACTGCAGGAAAGTGGAAGCTAAGGACACAAAGATGGAGTGTGCCCCATGAGGAAGTTCAATGTACCACTTGTCTGCGACATGGTTAAGGTTGCATTGAAACAACCGCAATCTAATGTAATCATCCACTATGTTGTTAGAGGAACACCATAAGTGGAAGGACATAATATGGTTCTAGGGGTCTTCTGGAGACTTCCCTTCAAACTTAGGGATGTCCGAGGGGAGTTTGGTGGGAATTGGGGGTCGTGTAGTATCATGTCTAATAGGATTGTTGGTCAGTATAGCCAAATATGGAAGGTTTAGTCTTACCATAAATGGTAGGCTAGCACTAGGATATGACATGGTAGGGACAATAGGGGTGCTGGCTGTTATGGAAAAAATTGCACAAGTGCACTCTTCCACTTGGTGAGGGGCTAAAATGGGGGAAAGATGCAAACTCCAACAACAACCAAAGGTATGCTAAACCACTCTTGTATTGTGCAATAGAATAACTGTACAACACTTAGGAGGTGAAGGCTTCAAGGGAATCCAATAATATCCCTTAGGGAGGGATTTCTTGTCCAAACTAAATGCTAAGTAGGTAGAAGAACAATGGAGAGAAACACTTGCCTCTTGATGGTAGGTGGCAAGCAAAATTGGAAATGCTTATAATGGTAGGAAATGGTGGGCTATGAGGAAGCTCCAACTCAAATCCAACACCATAACATTTCTATAATTTCTCTCTACAAAATGCATGCCAATGGATTCCTTTTATAGGCCAAGAGGTGGCCATCAAATAACTAGATCCAAATGTTAACTCTCCTCCTTCATGAACTGGTTCTAAGGTACACAAGGGAGGTTTATTAATGCTCCCAAGTGTGTGAGGAGCCGAATTCTGATCCTTTGGGAGGATTGAGTCTTTAATGCGCGCTAGGCGTGAGTGGTCGCTCCATTTTGATAGTAGTGCGGTTATCGAATAAAAATCCGTGCGGGTGTAGCATAGGCATTGTTCAGGTAGCCTGCGCTATAGCGCAGGTTAACTATGTAATACTTGCGCTACCCTTTGTTTTGAATATTTCTTGGTACTTGTGGACTCATGTTGTGTTTTAGATCTATTGAAGATGTATGTGGTGAGATGCATTATTTATGTTGATGACGCTTTACTAGATGAATCACCGAAATGTCGCATGTGTGTGATTTTTAGGCGTTAACAGATGCCCCTTGATGTATGAGGTTCGGAGGGTACTGTAGAGTCAATAATGCATCATGTATTCTGTTGTTTCTCTCTTGTTCTATAGGATGAAGCATATGTGGAAATAAGGTTCTCCCATGGGGGGGACTATTGGTGACGACCATTGGAGCTATAATAAAGAATAGTTTTTATACAAACGAGGCGGCCATACACATGCTCTTGAAATACAATCAAAGTGATTACAATGAGAGAGGACAAAGGTGTCGACTCTGTTATACTACCGGGACATGGATGAAGGTGGCTTCAATCCATGTTAGAGTAAATGCCCCTGGAAATGTTGCAGTATATTGAAGAAGTTGGACTGCTAGTGGCCATGATAAACCCACTGTGGTGGTGAACCAAACTGGTGTGTAACTCTGCCTGAGGGATTTACCGTACCAAATAGACTACTATCATGATTTCCAAATGTGAACACCGCTACTTTCAAAAGTACATCTCCCCCTAACGTGATGATGTGTTGACGTCGAGCAGAGGGGAAACCACCTAGTTAGGGAGCACTAATGACTCTCCCTACTAAGTTCGAGGTGATCCCTTATAGTGATTGAAAGGGATCCCAAGGTACAATATGCAACTACTACAACTATCAAAATATAGTGTTTTGATGTCGACGAGAGCTGAAGTACACAGTAGTACGTGGTTCCTACCCTGAGAACTGGCATCATATTGTAACCGACTAACGGACGGACATACCTGACACAAGACTGGTTGATAAGCATGGGGCTCATAACTTCCTTTGATCATTGTAAACGTGGGGAGTAGGGATGACAGCTTTTCTTTTAGAATGGTACAGATTGAAACAGATGGAGACAGACTACAAATGAAAGGGCTTTGATGGAGACACAAAATGAAGGCTAATGGTAACCGGCAAAACAAATACTGGTGAACATATGTAGACTCAAATACATTGATCATAGGTGACCATGGGTTGCTTCCAAAATAATATGGTGTTCCTGCAATGTGAGGTGATGCAGGAATAATTTGTACATAATGAATGTTGGTGGGGTCCCCACAGTTCTGTGTGTGTCGGGGGATCGATTTGATGATGGGAGGAACCCCAATGGTTTTGAGTGGATCGGGGGACACTTTCCAATGATGAAGTGAGGATTAACTTGCAAATGCAAAGACGAGTGTCCCATGAAACAATGTTATGCAATGTAGTCTTGTGGGATAACTGGAGACAACTGGTTATTTCTAGGGGTGGGGGGCCTATAGGTGTCTTTGCGAAGGTGATGATACAAGCGGGAGTGAGAATGGTAAAGTGTCCATGGAGGTATGAGGGGGATTTATGAATTGTTCGCGTAACATGTGTCGAAGAAACGGATGAGTGTCTACTGGGTGGAGTAAATGCCGAAATGCAAAAATGATACTCTAAGGGAGGGTTTTTTCAAGTTTGGTCATATTCCTTGGACTTGTGGGGAGTCGACATCATGGGTGTCAATTGATGATAGGGATGGAAGTGGTGCGCACACCCATGGGGGAACCTGTTACTCACAGGGATGATGTTGATGGCACATCAAGGCCATGAAGGGGGGCCCTATGGTTATCAACAGGAACACTGGGATATGCATTATAAACAGAGGGTAAATAGAGTCTATATGTTAGTTTCATAATGATACCTGTGGTGGGGTGCGTTACCCTCTAGAGCTTCGAAGTATTATTCATATCATGGGTAAACAAGAGTCTCCATGGTGTTCTAATCATGGTCCTACACACACGACGCACATAGCCAAGTATAATAAAAGACATAACCGAGGTATTGGCAATGCATAAATCATATAACCAAAATATTGTGTACATGTGGGGTACTTTGTTGATGACGGAGAAAAAATTGTGTCATGGTGACACTGATGAGAATCTAGATTAGTTGCTTCTATGTTGAATATCTCGAAGCGTTGGTTGTCGTAGTGTAAATGGTTTTGAAAACGGAGTTATGGTTTGTCTGTGGCATCAGTTTGAATTTTGGGTCAAATGAGTATAAAATAGGTGCGGGGCCCACTTTTCGAAATCATTTGTACTTTGTGCTACTAACCTCCTAGAATAATTTTGGAGCAATTATGGGAGAACTGCTGCATTGTTCGACAAGCAGCAAGTTCCAGTAATGCCTCACCCTTTTACTTATTGATTTTGTCCGAGTAGATTTAGGTAGGTGGGTCCCCTGGGTGGCCAGGGGGATTTTTTGATGGTTTTAGGGATGTCATGCGGGATTTTGAGAAAATCCCGCGCGGATGCGCGATATTTTGGGAAAATTGCGTGCTTCCCCAACGCGGGATTTTTTGGAAATCGTGCGCGACGTAGCACACTCTATAGCACGGAATAAATGAACTGTGTTGTGCGTAGCGTGGGACATATGTATCTCGGTTGCACACTAGTTGTAGGGCGATTTCTCCTAGAAGAGTTGCACTACCAGCGCGGTCGAGTTGTATAAATCCTGCACGTTGGTTCTGCACGGTCGAACCTTGTATTAGTTGTGCTATGCGTGGATGTCTCATAAAAATTTTCGCTACGCGTGGGTCTTCTTAGAGAAGCCCGCGCTACTGGTTTTATGTAGCTAATGAGTGATTATTTCCATGTGTAGGTGGTTCCTAATGAGTGATGGCCCACTTTCGGGATGTGGAGTGGAGAGAGAGGTATTTTGATGACCTCTGAGCGGTTGTGTTGGACGACCAGGGGGAAACCAATGCACTACAGGATGCTGGGCTCTTGAATTTATTTAAGGGCCCTCTGATGCGGTCATCCGACTATCTCTTGTGGAGGCTACTGGACATGTGCGATATTGACTGTGGGGTGTTCCAGGTGGGTGGTGAGGACCTGAGTATCACTACTCAGGATATTTTTTTTTGATAGGGTTGTCTCGCCGAGGGGTGAGGGAGCCTCTCCCTCCACAGCTGGTGGGGGATTCGATCCATACCTTAGTGGATCGGTATTGTGATGGTGACCATAGTTCGGTGAACTCTAGTGGCGTGTTAGTGAGCCATCTGAGGGCTCTACCCATGGAGGCTGTGGCAACAACCGTTGTTCGTGTGTTGGGGGATGCATCCCCAAACCGGATTACAAGACGCTAGCTCTAGCTAGTAAAGAGAGTGGTGGTAGGATAGCTTGTGGTGTGGGGTTCATTGATGATGCAGCAGATGTCGGATTTATGACGAGGAGTGGGGCAGTGCACCTTCTGCTTCGGTATCGTACTGTGCTCTTACTTCTTCAAGCGGTATCCGTCTTTTCAGCCATAGGTAGTGGTACCTTTGAGGGGACCACAAGAGCCGCAGATGGATTTTTTGGGGCGTATTATATCTCGTGGTGGTGGTAAGCCCATGTGGGTCTATTTTACGTCGTAGGTGCTGGATGTGTGGGAGGTTCGTATAGGTCAACCCAAGAGATATCATTGGAGCAAGGTGGAATTCTGGGGAGATCTAGAGCTGCCCATTCCTCTTGGCAGATTCGAAGCTACAGGTATGGTTTACTGGTTTTGTACTTGTCACATATATATTTGTACATATTGTTTATGTCTACACTTTGATGATATATATGTTTATCTGGTACTTATGATGGTTTGTTGCTCTGTGATGCAGATGTAGGCCCCATGAGGCTACCTCAGAGAACAGGACCGAGACGGGATCAGCCAGCTTGTAGAGCTAGACTTTCTATTGGAGGAGTAGGTGTTGCTGAGTGTGGTCTTGGCGGAGCTGCGACATGTGGGGTAATGTTTGGGGACTAGATGGTGGTTTTGGTAGCTGATTTGGAGAGGAGGCTCGGTGGGATGACCATTGGATTTCATGAGCGAGACTAATCAACCTTGATGATGATGAGCAATGAGTTTCATTTGATTTCCACATAGCACAGGAGGTGCATGGAGGAGCAGCTCCTCCTCTATGACAGCGACCACGGCGGGGACTAGAGCCAGTGCGAGGGGAGGATGTGCGTCCACTGGCCATTTTGGGTCCCCTAGATCCACCGGCTGGCAGGGCGGATTGATGTTATGTAGGGCTTTGAGCCCCAGTTTTTTAGATATACATTTTGATGGGCCTATGGGAGGCGTTTTTTATGTATCCCCCATAAGGCTACTATGTATACGCCCCAGGAGGGCCATTTTTTGTATATGACACATACTTTTGATGATATATATATATATACCATTTTGGTGACATATGATGTATGCGTCTCTTTATGTATGTGATGTATTTGTATTTTGCTTTATGTTTCCTATGTGTTGATGTGATGCATATGTAGTAGTTGATACTCGCATATTTGTTTTTGGCATGTGTTATCGACTTTTAGGACTTGTGATGGTGAAATACATGTATGTGTAGTCATAGGTGAGACACATAGATATATTTATGTATGATTGGTTGGCATGGTTATGCAGTTGGTTGATGTACTAGGTTCCAATTCAATACCTCATTGGCGATGGAGTCAATGGATGCATTGTTGTTTCTCGGTATATGTGTGAAAGTTATGGTTTCAAACTATTGAATGAGAAGGCACACACGTAGGAATTTTCGAAAGAGGAGCGAGTTGTGGACCCAGAATACATTATTCAACTGTGATATGACAAATTGGGAATCGAGGTGCACATGTAGATGGTGAATGCCTAGATGTAGGGCATCTCTTAAAATACATATTTGGCATCGTACTCTGCTAGGTTGTTTGTTAGTTCCCCCAAGCATACTCCACCAGTGTGGTGAAGTGTAAGGGAGGGGGAGTATCTAACCCAAGCAGCGGATGCTAGATGTTTGGACCATCGACTGGCAATGTCTACATAACCTATGTAGATGTCCGTTGAGGATGTCATCTGCATTTTGAAAAGAAAGTTGGATTTACTTTCTAATTCAAGATGAAAGTAAAAATTTGCGACAAAAAATAAGAATATCAATATGAGGTGTTAGATGTCTTGTTTGTGATGGGGTTAAAAGCCCCTTTTTGGTTTTGTTTATTTTTTGGGTATGCTTGCGGGTGGTCTGCGTCTTCGTTGGAATACAAGGAATCGCTGCAAGTGAGGACACCAGCTAAAGGAGATTCATCATCGATGGTGTCTAGGAAGGTCGGAACTTCCTCCTTGGTTGGTGATGCTTATGGGGTTACATAGTGTGTTTTTAATTGATCTTGCATTCTCATGAGTTCAAGAGGATTTTGTCATTATGTGCGCAAAATAGGGAACTGAAAGGAGTAATGGGTGGTTTCTACGCAATATCGACAAGGTCTAGGTACCCGGGGACATGAGCATTCTTGGTATTATTGGGTGTTGATTTACTCAATTATACATGCGATGGCGCTAAGAGGGAACATATGGGTAGAGTTCCCACATGACGAGCATTCGTTTTGTGATGGTGTCATCGTAAGTCTAGATGGGTCTTGCGACATTACAGGATCTACCATGTTGTCTGCAGTTGGCCCAACTTTTGTGGGAGGAGTGACTAATGGTGTCGTTGATGTGGTGATCACATTAATGGATGTTACTTCTTGGTGTAAGAAGGCAGGTTCATCAATGGTTACTTGAGTGAGAAGGATTGTTTCCAATGCCTCTCGATATCGAGGGAGTTCTAGGAAATGGTTCGTTTAGTGCCCAGGCTGAGCACAAATGGAGCATGCATGATTCGTACACAATGTTTTGGACTTAGATGTGGGTGAGGGAGGTGTGCCTCCTTAGCTCTGCGAGAGTAGGACATAGATTAGTTGCGTGGGCTTGCTTCCCACAAAGAGAACATGACGGTGTGACCCTTTGGGTGGGAATAATGAATATAACTGGGGCTTTTAACTCCTAATGGTTGATGCCCCTTGCTTTAGACTTAGTCATTTCTACTGAATTGGATGTAGGGTTTGGTAATAGGGGACTTTTCAACTTTGTTTTTTTGGTGCCCCCATTAGCGGTCTTAGTGACGAACGATTGTGGGGTAGCTGCGGTTGTCATAGGTTGGGATGTCGTAACTGGACGTGGTGTTATAATATTGTGAACATATGAAATAATATCATAACACAATATAAACGATGGAAAGCATTACTAATCTATCCTTCTATATACCAAGCAACATAAAGCATGAAATAAAATTGGAGAAAAGAGAACAACAAGAGAACACTGATATATGTGGTTCACCCAATATGGGTTGCGTCCACAAGAAGGGTTGCATCTTCCATTATTCTGCAAAAAGATCTCCAAGATTACATGGAATCCTCTTATATGCATCACATCAAGCTCCATCATACAATGTGTGTACAAATGACATACACAACATGTGATGTGTGATGAATTACAATCAACACATACCCAAAAGGGTCTCCTTCACCTCTCTTATATACTAAGAGGTTTGGATTACAATACACCCCATAACACATGTGGGATAAATGAATTTCCTCCTCTTTATATAGAGAATGGTTACAAATGATATAATTACAATGATGCATGTGGGATAAATCTATTTTATAACATTAAAGTTATTTTATGCCTTTAAATGATATTTTACCAATATATCACATAAGTCATCATTACATATTCTAACACTCCCCCTTAATGATGACTGAGAGAAAGAATACAAATGGAAGGAAGGTGTTAACACACCAACATCCCCCTTGATTACAACTTCCAGAATGTTCCATAAGATGCAAATAAAAACACTTTGCCTCATGGATTTGATGAACAACTGCTTCTCACTGAATCATGAAACTGCACATGAACCAGGTTGTACGATGAAATATCAACAACAATATGCCCAGATCTAAAGAGAATCATTTATGGCTACTAGATCCAACAGTAAAATGCCAAGAACATGTGATGCAATCCAACAACAATGTGCCTAGATCGCCACAAGAATCATTACAACCATAACTGATACTTCAAGAACTCCGATATAACATCCACACCGGTGTACAGATACCTTCTGACGACTTATACAACAGAACATGTGGCTAAGAACACCACAACAATGTACAAAATACCCAGATGGCCAATACACATGCGGATAGCAGACATTCTTCCAATCAAGGTGCAATATAAATATATGTAAAAGACCTCAAACATCAAAGAAACAAGACCCCAATGGTATAAACATCGAAAATGATATCATACAGATGAGCATCATGACTTTAGCAGTAGAAGATGGATGTCCATCATACAACATTACTGAAATATGATAGAACATGATAAAATTCAACATTACATTCCTTCTTAAGAGGAATAATGCTAAAAACCAGAGATCCGCAACCAACATATGCTTAAACAAGGAAGGAATAATAGAAGCAAGCTATCCCACAACATGGATAATGAATCTACACAAAGGAACTTCCAAGAATAAAGCATATAATAAATATGATAATCCCAAAAGACATAAGATATGATAAAATGACATTGCTCAAGAACATATAAATAAATGATGTCGCTTCTATGCAAGACCATATAAATTTGAGCAAAAGATTATCAAAAAGGATATGACATGATATAAAAGATAGAGGAGCATAAACATGAGTGAGCATAATAGATACCAAGATATAATGATGAGCCAAGATTTCACTTAAATATATGAAAAAAATTAGTCATCAAGCAACTAATCTTAAGCATGGGTGCATTTCTTATTAGCATTATGTTAATATGCAAGAGATGAATGCCCTGAAAATGTCAATGCATCCATATAGGAACGTTAGAGACAAGAAACACATGTCAATGCTTCCATATAGGAACGTTAGAGACAAGTAGGAACAAGATAACCTATGCAATCATAAGAATAGAAATCTCATTGCAACAAGAACAAGGTGCTCATGAAAAATATTTCAAGATTATAAGATTGTTCAAAGCCATATAAATATTGAGTAAAAGATGATCGAAATAAACATGACATGATATATATGAAAATAAATCAAAATGTTTAATATGATCAACATATAGCAAATTATGATCAATTCATGATATCACTTATAGATATGAAATATAGTCATGAAACAACTAAATCCTAAGCATAGGTTCATTTATTGATGTCACCATTACCATACTAGATATCCATGCCCCTGAAAATGTCAAAACATCTTCCACACAAAGAAGGTTAGAGACATAAACAAGAATAAGACAACCTCTGTAAACATGATGAATAAGAACATAAACCCTAATGTAAAGAGATCAAGAAGCTCATGACAAGAATTTCAAGAAAATAGATGAATGAAAACAATGAACTTTCTCACCAAAATCAAATCCCAACAGCCGTTAAAAGGCGGATTAGTCACTCAACAGTGGAAAACCGAACGAAAAAAAATAAAAAAATAAAAAAAATAAAATAAATAAATAAATAAATAAAAATAAAAATAAAAATTATTTTAAAATGACCATAACTCAGTCAATATTTCCCGGAATTTTTATTATAACCTATTTTCGGAACTAGAGACATTGTTTTGCATCGTCCAACACCAATATAACATAAATCTGGGCACCCAATCAAAAAATATTCGCTTTGCAATCCGCGCGGTCATCACCAAAAAAATTGGAAAATAGCTAAATTTAAAATAACGACATCTCCACCATCCGAACTCCAAACAAGACAATTTTTTTTTAAATTGAGTATTTTTGCGAGAGAAAATCAGATCTGCAATTTTTTTTTTTAAACTACACAGAAAGTGTTAAAAATGATCTGAAAGTCGCCGCTCAAATTTACATTAAACACTTCTCCACAAGGGTTAGGGTTTAAAAGAAAAAAAATCAAATATGTAGAATAAATCCCAGATTTGAAAACTATCACATGGGTATTATATATTGGGTCACACAACCACAAAAAATAAAGAGCTCAAGTAAAATCATGAACATATGTTGCTTAAAAATAAAAATAAAAAAATTTACCGAAGAAAGTAGAGCATAGAAACCTGCTCTAATACCATGTTAGAATATTGTGAACATATGAAGTAATATCATAACACAATATAAACTATGGAAAGCATTACTATTCTATCATTCTATCTACCAAGCAACATAAAGCATGAAATAAAATTGGAGAAAATAGGACAACAAGAGAACACCGATATACGTGGTTCACCCAATATGGGATCCGTCCACAAGAAGGGTTGCATCTTCCATTATTCTGCAAAAAGATCTCTAAGATTACATGGCATCCTCATAAATGCATCACATCAATTTCCATCATACAATGTGTGTACAAATGACATACACAACATGTGATGTGTGATGAATTACAATCAACACATACCCAAAAGGGTCTCCTTCATCTCTCTTATATGCCAGCATAGATCCAAATCCTAGACTCTATCAAGCGCCGAGAGGGATCAAATCTCCCGAGGTGCAAACCTCTCCTTGAATGCAATACATGAGCCACCTAATCCTAAGCTCTAAAGTCTCTAGTTTACGTCTCATATTTACTTTTTACTTTGTATTATTCTTTTTTGTTTATGTCCAACATAATATTTATTACTTTTTACTTTGTATTATTCTTTTTTGTTTGCTTTGTATTATTTTGTTACTCGACAAACACTCTAAAAGCTCATATTTACATTTTACCTTGTATTAAAAGTAAAAAGTAAAGTCTCTCGTTTAAGTCTCATATTTACTTTTTACTTTGAATTATTCTTTTTTGTTTATGACCGACATAATATTTATCACCTAATCCTAAGCTCTAAAGTCTCTAGTTTAAGTCTCATATTTACTTTTTACTTTGTATTATTCTTTTTTGTTTATGGCCGACATAATATTATTACTTTTTACTTTGTATTATTTTTTTTTGTTTACTTTGTATTATTTGGTTATTAGACAAACACTCGACAAAATCGACAAACACTCACATGTTACAAGATCTCCCTCATATTGGGTTGTAGAGCGCCTCTCGGCACAACTAAGAGGTTTGGATTACAATACATCCCATAACACATGTGGGATAAATAAATTTCCTCATCTTTATATAGAGAATGGTTACAAATGATATAATTACAATGATGCATGTGGGATAAATCTATTTTATAACATTAGAGTTATTGTATGCCTTTAAATGATATTTTACCAATATATCACATAAGTCATCATTACATATTCTAACACGTGGTACGAGTCTTGTAGACATACTAGTCAAAATAGGGACAAACTCATAATGGGTGACTGGTTTGGAATCCATCTCTGGGAAGGGTGGTGTAAGGTACCACACTGGGATTCCCAAAAGTTAGCCTAGGCAGAGTTAACTGAGCCATAACTGGTGCCCTTTGTACACCTGTGGGAGGATACAAGAAGGGGATTTGAAAAATTGGTGACACTGATGGACTCAACGTTTGTTCAATGCCATGACTCAGAGGTGGTGCTAATGACTGTGTTGAGGTGGAGGCAACTCCTTTTTTAGTGGTGAAAATTGTGCACATTAGGACATCGATAGATGTAGGGATCTTTGGTGGTGGTCCCGAATATGATCCTAACAAATTGGATTCCTTGTACATATCGGGGGAAATGTCAACATACGGTTAATAATCTCCTAGTATAGTTGGTAGGACATTGTCGAGATTGCTTTTGGTATTAGGGTCATAATATTTAAGCTAGTTGAGGGTAAGTATCTTCCCATTTAAGGGAAACATCATGATACAGAATACTAAGGAGGATATAGCCTCATGGTGTACATGTAACTATGCCCCAAGAGATGTTGTAGTTGAGCTCAACATTGATTAATTCGATATCGATCATAACCATCTTTCCCCCCAGCTCTATGGGGAAATTTTGGTACAATCGTCTTGGTTGGGATGGTCTCCCATCATACATGCGAAGAGTGATAGATGAGGGAACCATCTCGGGGGATCATAATCATTTCCATACTTTTACGGACATAACGCAAGTGGATGTGCCTTTGTCGATGATACAGTAATAAATCATGAAATTTTCAACCATGACTGGAACTTGAAATACGACTGATGATGGTAGTCGCGAGTCACCTTTGTTAAGATCAAAGGTCATTATGTGCGAGTTGGATGGGTCGACCGTACTGAGTGCATTGAGTAATGATTTTTATTGTGTTGGGAAATACTGTAACACTTATAATGTGGACATAAACGTAGGGGATTGAGCCAAGTCATCTACAATGCTATAATTGTGGGCAGCTTTCATATGGTGGTTATTAGGGGTATGCATGAGTGGTACTTTCGAAATCCGTTGGATTTGTTTGGTATTCGGGTGTGGTACTTGTAGAGGCCCCCCTGAGGGGATAGGAACGTCTTCCACTTGGGGGGTGGAAGTCCCATCATAACCCTTGGCTCGCATCTGGAGGTTTATATCCAATGTATAGATATTTTGGAAAGAGCCATCGCTAGGTGAATGAGGATCTTGTTCTTGTGTAACTACCCCTTGATTGGCGAAGGGTTGCTGTTGGCTTGGTTTTGAAACCAAGCTTAGTGCTATGGGCACCTGCTAACTAGTAGCAGCAGTCTCAATATTAAGCAAAAACAATAAACTAAATCTAAACTAAAACTAAACTAGCATGTGCATGTTTGAATTAAAAAACAAGAACAAGAAATATAGAAAATAAATTTGTATTGAAAATGGGGGCAAGCAAGTGCTTGCAATAATAATACCTCCAAGTGATGAAGATAGTTGAGAAGCTCCAAGGATGAGCAGCTCCAAACTCCAAAGGGTCCTTTCTCCAAGGTTGCTACAATGGCCAAAAACTCAAGGGAGATTTTGGCAGCATGAGGATAGGAAGATGGATGGATGTGAAATGAGGAGCCCCTACCACCTTTTTATAGGTTTTGGTGGTGGGGAATACCATTGTGGTTTTGTGGAAACCAATGGTATTGACCAACATGGTTTAGGTACTTTTCCCTCCTATTTCCTTTTTTGAATAAAATTAATATTTTTTTATTCCCTTTTTAATATTTTTGGGAATTTTGGACCCTTTTTTAGGGTTTTTTATGCTTTTTTAGGAAAAATAATCTTTTTGAGTGGGAAAAAGGGGTGTACTAAGGCCTTTTGGTGACCTTTTGTTGGCTTTAGAGGCTCAGATGGTGGAAAAGTGGACAAATGGGTCATGTGAATAACGGAATGAGCTAGTGAGCACTTTTTGGGTGTTAACAGATTGCCCCCTGATGTGTGAGGGCAGGAGCTCATCGTATGGCCGATAGACATCATAGTTCTTTTGTCTTTTTTTTGGGGTTTTGGGGAGGAGAAGAGACCGATTGGAGACTGGATCCACGGCCCTTGGAAGCTGCAAAAAATAAACAATATTACATGGCCTCAATATGAATGAGGAATAATCCTGATAATGGACGAGGCGGGCATACCCATGCTCGTATCAAGACATATATAAACAATTAGTCGCAAGAAGGGGGACCTGAGAAAATACATAAAAAATCTGCTGGTACATCATAATGGTCCAGAGGGGACATCATTTTGGGATGTATTCATGATCATATCATGACTGATCTCAATAACTGATACACTGGAATAACTGATGAACTGTTGAAACTGAAGGTGCCAACATCTGTAGGGACTCAATGACTGTGAGCCATCTCTGGGAATTATATGTAACTGTATACTCGAGGGAGTATAAAACTAGTGTACATCTGAATACTGTCGCCATACGCAACCCAGATATCTATAGAAAAAGTGTAACTGGTTGTATCCATAGGTAGACTCTCAAATGTGGAGGAGTCAGATGGTATCCGGGGTCTTCGACTAATAACTAAGTGGACCAATGCCTTGTGCGAGTCTCAACGATGCGATCAAGGTGTTGAAGTCAAGCATGTGAGAAACAACCATTTGGAGAGGCACTGAGGACTCTTCTCGAAATGATTCGTAGGCACTCATCATAAATGGTGATGAGTCCAAGACATAGGGACCTCTAGGTCTATCCTCTGGAATAAATTTGGTTGTTGTCGACAGAGGGAGACCAGCAACTAACAAGGCAATGATGTTTCCTTGATAGGAGCGCAAGGTGTAGAACTGAAGTGTGGTATTATTGATGGTAGGACTGACATACTTGTGGGGATGGGAAGTAACTGGGGTCATATAGTGGGTAGACTCAAACTTCCTTTGTTCAGAGCATGATGACATGGTTGACCTGGTAGCGTAGGGAACTGACTTGTAGGTGTGGGGATCATAGCTTTTAAGGACTACTGGGTATGTATTGACTCTAGGGGGGTTAAGCTGATGGGTGCTGTCGAGGGATTCTCAGGGTGACATACTGCAGAATACTCTGAACAAAGGCGACCAAAATGGGGAAGTTGTCCTATGAGTAGACGTGATCTGTTGTGGCACCGAGAAGTACCATTGGGTCCTTCTTCGTAGTTTTAATGAGCTCCAAGAAGGGATAAACGTGTGCTCTGAAATGGTACTGTCCTGTGGATTTGTGAGCCTAGGATTGTTCGTGCTCATTGGTGCTTTCATTTTTAAGGAGTCTGAAAACGATAAGAAGACTCTGCAGTGGTTATGACTACTGTCATGTTGGTTTTACGAGCCTAGGATGGTGATTGCTCATTGTCGCTTTCATGTTTAGAGAGTCTGAAAGTGGTAAGTGGACTCTATTGGTGTTCTTTTTCGTAAGTTAGTCTCCAAGGCCCGAAAAAGCATAAAATGATGCAAATGGAGAACTCTTCTAGCCGATGTGACTAGAGTATTCCTTTTTCATAATTAGTCTACAAGGTCCAGAAAATGGGTAAAATTATACTAGGTAGACGCCCTTTCAGATACGTTTAGTGAGCATGAAAGGAAGCAAGGTTGCTCGGCAATCTTTTCATTGTTTTGGGAGTCGAAAAAGAGCTTAACAGAAACTCCCTAAATGTCTTTTTCGTAAAAGGGATTGCTCGGCCCGAAAAAGGGATAAAATTATACCGAACAAAAAGGGATTGATGATAGCGAGAAAAGGTCTCAAGCATCATCATGAGTGCGGAAAACTGGATCCGGTGACATAAAGATTGTCAGAAAGGGGCAACGGCCAATGTGGCACGCAAACCGAGGCGACGAGGGGTCATGGGAAAACTGCCCAAAAGATATGGAGGTGAGAGCGAGAAATGATCTCAAGCATCATCACAAGCGCGGAAAACTGGATCCGACGATATAAGGATTTTCAAAAACGGACGACGATCGATGTGGCACGCAAACCGAGGTAATGAGGGGGGCATGGTAAAAATGCCCAAAAAATCTGGGTGTGAGAGCGAGAAATGATCTCAAGCGTCATCACGAGCGCGGAAAACTGAATCCAACGATATAAGACTCGCCAAAAACAGACGATGACCGATGTGGCACGCAAACCGAGGCAACGAGGGCATGAAAAATGGTCAAAAAATGGACCTATTGAAAACAGGAAAAGGAAAGAACTATCATGAAGTTATTCAATGGACGGTGGTGTCCATCCGGTATTATGGGTAAAATTGTTTGAGGTACAACCCGTTGCGTTATAAAATCAACTCAAATATACAAGTGACATGTGACCTCAAAAATGGTTGAGATCACAAATATGAAAAAGTGAGCAGGGTTAATGACCTGCCCCCATGCTATGTGCATGGGGTTTGTGATTGTGGATCACATATGTGTTGGTTTGAACGATGGGCTCATTGAGTTGTTGAGATAGAGATGATGGGGAAGGTTCAAAATGATTGATCATGCCCCCTATCCCGGGGTCGAGGTAATCTCTTATGCCCCCTAACTCAGAGGTGTCAATGTGGTGTAGATGTTGTCTCAGAGAGAGATCAATAGGGCATTGAGCAACTGCTGGCGGGGTGTTATACCATGAGGTTGTGGGTTGTGGTGGCATACTGAAGTGATGATATGATGATGGGGGATTCCCTTTGTGGTGTGGATTCCCCCAGTATCTCCGACGAGAATCACGATGATGATGAGTAGGCAAGGTTTTGGGCCTGCCCCCATGTTGTGGACATGTGGTTTCCTCGTCGATTTGAAAGGGTTGAACATGTGTGTCTAAGGGATCAACGGAAGGGGCCGACCAAACAGAGGGGTATCCAGTGGAAATCGTGTAAATGGTGTTAATTTCTTCCAAGGAGGAAGATGGTGGGGGATGAATTTCCTCAATTCTGGGGGGCGCCATCTCAAGGTCCAAATTATTCATCTCGTAGAGAGCTGCTCTGTAATCTGGGATATCAGGACAGTGATGTGAGTAATGGCCGTAAATACCGTATATCACACAAGGGTGGTTGGTATGTAGTGATTTATCATGAGGCTTGGTGTTTGGGTCGATTTTGACAACCAGGATGTTGGGGTCGTCGTCAAGCATTTGCATGTGTTCCTGTAATGCGGGTAATTGTGGACATTGATGAGTTGGATGGCCTAAATCATCACACAACGAGCATTTAGGAGGAGCATGAAACACGGGGGGAGGTTTAACTGCTTTGGGAGGAGGTACCGCAGTGTATGGTTGTGGGCCTCTGCCCCCGGTGGGCTTGATAAGAGGAGGGGGATTCATAGAAGATGAAGGGGTAGTGACACCGAGAGGTGGTTGATTCTGGATGTTTGCTACACCAGGGGGTGGATGGTTAGAAGTATTGATGGGTTGCACCGGTTGTAAAATGACATTCGGTGTCGGAGGAGAGGTTGGGGCAGGTAGGTACCACACAGGTAGTCCTAATGTTAATCCTGGGAGATTAAGTGTAGCCATGACTGGTGTGCTGATGGTGCCTGAAGGGGGAAATAAAAATGGGATAGTATGAATTGGTGTGGCTCCTACGTGAGTTGGCACTGAGGGTGGTTGCGGGAGTAAAGGGGGTTGTTGGTTTGGTACCTGTGTGTTATGCGAGAGGGTGCACAAATTAGATATCTCAGTTATCTTCAAAGGGGCTTGGATGGACTGGAATGTGGAAGTCATAGGTGATTCCGAGTATAATTCGGGTCTGACTGTAGAGACGAACGATGTAGGTGCATTCTGAACTGGTTGTTCAATCATAGGGAGAACATTTGTAGGTGCAATGGGAGCATATGGGTTTCGACGCATTTGGAGATTCATGTCGGACGATGACATCATAAGGATATGATGAGTATTTGAATCCATTGGTTGGTTTGTGTGTGTAGCATATGTGATTTGTTGTTGTGGTGCTGTGGTTCCTTGAGGAGGATCCAATAGACGAGTGTTCACCACTCCTTGTGTGGGCAAAGGATTCTACAGCACCATGGGTTGTGGTTGAGGAGGTGGTGTTGGTTGTGCTGCGTGCCCTTGGCGTTGGGCGTCATCAAACCACAGTTGGCGTGCTTGCCCCAAATGTGGGCAAGTGTGTGTATAATGGTCGTATACCCCGCATATGGAACATGGGTGGTTTGTTCGTAAATTGGGGTTCTTACCCTGTTTCGGTGGTCGATCAGGGTTTTGGTTGGTGGGGGTAGTGTTGTTGTTGTTTGGAGGATAAGTCTGAGCGATCGGAGGTTGTGGTGCAGCAAGGACTACCTGTGGTGGGAAATAAGCCGTTGGGGCTTGTGAGTGAACAGGAGCATGTGTGGCCTGCTGATGGTAATAGATTGGTTGTGGCAGGAACTGAATCGGGTTCTGGGTGGTAGGTTGGTTATAGTATGCGGGAGGTGCATATGCCAATGGCGCTTGCCCATAGCAATGTTGTGGACAAGAGGGTCCATGAGTGGGATGAGTCTGATTCGTTGGAGCGTAGGAAGTTGTCGCTCCAGAATTAGATGTAGCCCTAGAGAGGTCGGGGGCATTTATGGTGCGCACCATGCTAAAAGGTTTAATTTGCGGTGTGACTTGGCCAATAATACCATCAGCGGCATGTGATGCCCCCGGTGCGTCACCGCGTGAAGAATCGCCTCGTGGGGCATCTGGTATGATGGTGTAGAGATAGCCTGATTGGGCGTAAATTAGGTCGAATTCCTGAGTTTTTAGGATAGCTTCTTCCTCGGACTGGGGTCGTTCGGATGCCACATCCTTCGCAATGATAGGGAGGAGGGATTTGAGAAACCAATCTAAGAAGATACGGTCGTCTAACTTGATTTTGCAGAGGCTTCGGCGTCGACGCCACTCATGAATGTGGTCAGTGATGTGGGTGGCCGTGTTCTGTTTGCAAGACAGTAGGATCTCGACTCCCGCATCATAGCGGACAGGTAACTGAAAGAACTGTAGGAAGGTCGAGGCAAGGGAGGTAAAGGTGGCATGGGTCCCATGGGGCTGCTCGATATACCACTTAGCTGCAGAGCCAGTGAAGGTGCGCTGTAACAGACGGAGGCGGACAGAGTCGTCCACTATGGATTTGGAGGAACACCATAGATGGAAGGACATAATATGGTTCTGGGGGTCCTCACCTGCCTTGCCCTCAAACTTTGGGATGTCGGAGGGGAGTTTGGTGGGCATGTGAGGCCACCCAGGATCGTGTCTGATAGGATCATTGGTTAACCTGGCTAAGTATGGTAAGTTCAGACTCGCCATGTATGGTAAGCTAGCAGATGAATGTGGCGTAGTGACTGGGACTGGGACATGACTAGTCATGGTAGTATGATGTAGGGGTCCAGTAGCGCCTAAAGGTATGCTAGGTATTGAAGGTATGTTTCCTCCAATAGTTGTGGTCTGGTATGGTCCAGCGTTTCCAAGTGCAACATGGGTAACACCAAGGTTAGGAATAGTAGTGGTGATTCTTGGAATCTGGGTTGTGGTAATCAGAGGGGGTGTGACCCCTATGTTGGGCATACCCATAACAGGTGGTGGCCCTGTGTTGGGAATTCCTATAACAGGAGGTGGCCCTGTGTTGGGCATTCCTAAAGGTGGGGTGTCCGCCATATTAGGCATACCTAGGGGGTGGTGGTTGCCATGGATGGCACCGCAGTAGAAGGGTTGATGGACGTCTATCCTATGGTGCTGGTAAAAAGTGGGTTGAATGGTGTTCCAGCCATAAGGTTGGTTGGGAATAACTCTGTGAGGTTTTCGGATTCTGCCTCAGAATCAGATGTGAAGTGAGGCGTGTCAGAATTGGATGACTGTATGGTTGACCGACGATGTGTCGAGTCAAGGGATAAGGCTCTACGTCGGTGACGTGGAGAGCCAAGTAGACTGAACTCTGGGAGTTCGCCCTGAAGACGACGAGAGTGTCTAAAATTCTCAATGGTGAGAAATATGTTTGTTGTGTAAAAATCGTCTGTGTAAGATGGTAATGTATAAAAAACTCGAAACCCTAATGCAACCAAGGGTGCGAGAAGGGGAGTGAAAATGAAGGCTCTCAGGCCAAAAAATCAACCTCAAAAATCACTTATTATAGCAGCTGTGCTATAATAAGTGGAGGGATGCAAAAAATGGTCAGAATACCAACATGCAAACAACTTCTAGAAAAAATAGGTGCTACTAGACCAAAGGTGGATTGTATCATGCAAACACCTAACTAAAAGTATTTTGAATCAACAAACGATATTCTCTGCAAGGTGATGAAATCCAAGTCAGACAATATTGAGTGTTGAGTCAACGGCTAGATATCCCCCTACCGGGAGGGACACCGGGTAATCAATCCTAAAGAATGGCAACTAGGATACTCCGTTCATGACACGTCCAGAAAAGGTAAATCTGTCGTTTGGTCCTTTTACCGCAATACCCCCATACAGGGATATCCCGAGAACTGCGAATGGTAGCCCTTCGGTTACTGAATGGATTTCGGTATTCCACTCAGGCTTCCGGAACCATCCTCGCGACTTCAACCCTCCTAGGGGAGAGGCCTTCCGATAAACTGGTTATGACCGTGCCAATAAATACTAGGAGATTTTGGTTCCCTAATGGACAACAGCTATGTCTCAAATGTAATAACTGAGGGGTGTTATTGGAACACCTATCCCCTCAATACTACCTAGCTACAAAGTTCTTTTAATGTTCCCCAAGTGGGGTTAAAAGTGGGTTGAAGTTAGGGTAAGTTTTAAGGCTCAGTTTAAATTATGTGTTTGAGTGGGTGCACGTGTGATAGTTTAAACTGAAATTGAAAAAGTAAATGCTAAGTATTCAAAAAACAAAGGATCTTTTGAAATAGAAAAGCAAATAATATGACTTTTTCAATAAAATGGAAATTAAATGCTTTGCAAAGACTATTCAAAAAACAAAGTATCTTTTGAAATAGGAAAGCAAATAATATAACTTCTTTAAGAAATAAATGGATTTCTTTTTCAAAAATTGCTTATGGGCAAAATATTAAAGAAGTAAACAGCAAAATTTTTTAATCTAGATAAAATGAAAAATACATCTTTCTTTCAATTTCTGAAAATTTTTAAAAATACTTTTTTAAATGAGCATTCTAAATAGTAAAAAGATTTCTAGTTGTAAAAATGTAGGAATTTTAATACTGGAAAATATGAGCCAAAATGGGTGAACTGAAGTGATAAATAACACTAAAATAAAAGATTAGATAAATTTCTATGAAACATTTCTTAAATCTAATAGGATATTTGGATTCCTTGATCGAAAACACCCAATTTGAAAAAAAAAAAATCGTTTCAAACGGAGTTTAGGAGAGGGAGATATGGTCGTTTGAAAGTTGAGCCGCGCGGCCAAAAAATCACATCGCGGGTTTCAGGCTAAAAGTCGCGATGTGCATTGCGGGTTTCGAGCGCACAGTCGTGATGTGCAGCGCGGAAAAATGCCGCGAAGCCGCTATGTGCAGCGCGGAAAAAGGCCGCGAAGCCGCGGCGCGCAGCGCGGAAAAAGGTCGCGAGGGTCGCGATGAGCCGCGCGACTGTTGGGCAAAAAAGCCGCGAGGCGAAAGCCGTACGTAGACGCCGAAAAATGAACCCGAAAATTGAAAATTTCAGGATGTTAATGGCAATAAAATGGGCCAAGATATAGAACAGCAATTGATCTGCTGTCTGGGGTGGCAGATCTATGAATTAAACTACCTAATACTATCAAAAACTAAGATCTAAAGCAAAAGTGAGATCTAAAGATTCGAAAGCAGCGGAGTCGCCAAAAACTATTGGCTTGGTTTTGCAACCAAGCTTAGTGCTATGGGCACCTGCTAACTAGTAGCAGCAGTCTCAATATTAAGCAAAAACAATAAACTAAATCTAAACTAAAACTAAACGAGCATGTGCATGTTTGAATTAAAAAACAAGAACAAGAAATATAGAAAATAAATTTTGAAAATGAGGGCAAGCAAGTGCTTGCAATAATAATACCTCCAAGTGATGAAGATAGTTGAGAATCTCCAAGGATGAGCAACTCCAAACTCCAAAGGGTCCTTTCTCCAAGGTTGCTACAATGGCCAAAAACTCAAGGGAGATTTTGGCAGCATGAGGATAGGAAGATGGATGGATGTGAAATGAGGAGCCCCTACCACCTTTTTATAGGTTTTGGTGGTGGGGAATACCATTGTGGTTTTGTGGAAACCAATGGTATTGACCAACATGGTTTAGGTACTTTTCCCTCCTTTTTCCTTTTTTGAATAAAATTAATATTTTTTTATTCCCTTTTTAATATTTTTGGGAATTTTGGACCATTTTTGAGGGTTTTTTTATGCTTTTTTAGGAAAAATAATCTTTTTGAGTGGGAAAAAGGGGTGTACTAAGGTCTTTTGGTGACCTTTTGTTGGCTTTAGAGGCTCAGATGGTGGAAAAGTGGACAAATGGGTCATGTGAATAAAGGAATGAGCTAGTGAGCACTTTTTGGGTGTTAACAGTTGCTGTAAAACTCATGTTTGTGGTTGGGGAGGATTTTTTTCCTAAGGAGGGTTCATCACCATCTTCTTTTTAGCTTCTTCCAACTGTTGGTAGTCAGGGAGAAGAGGACAATGATGTGTGTAGTGACCATAATTGCTGCAAATGGAGCAACAATAATTGGTTCTCAGGGGAGGATTCTTCCCTTGTTTGGGGGGTTTTTAGTCCTTGTATTTGGATCACATGTATACTGGTTTTGCTGGGGAGGGGGAGTTCCCCCTTGCCTCGACTGTTGGTTCTTCTTGTTATTACATTTCTTCTTCCCCTGATTCTGTGGATTCTAGGGGTTTTTGGTGCTCAATTGCTCAAATTGTTGAGCTTGTTGAACATAAGTAGGTTGAACTAGGTTAAACCCCATGTGGGGGGAAGGTTGGTGACTAGTTGGGCATGCGAAAGGGTAATATAGATTTTATCCCGACAAAGGGACAAATTTCATTTGCACTCCGTAAGTGGTGGATGTAGGAGCGACTGGCGCCAATGGCAGTGTAGGAATTGTCATTGTTTGGATAACGTTTGGGATGTAGGACTATATGGTCCATACTGTAATTGACCAACTGATGGTGTTGGTACTGGTGTAGGGTGTACCGAAGCAGGTGTCATGGATGGGTAATACGGAACCATGTTAAATCGCACCAATTTGGTGGGAGGAACATTTCCTAAATGGGAAATGGACCCAATAATCCCATTCGTCGAATGTGGCGAGCCCGAAGGTGTAGAATCCAATGACCAATCTCGCGGGCCATCAGGGAGGATTGTGTAAAGATATCCAGACTCTGCATATATGAGGTCTAAATTTTGTGCTTTCATAATAGACTCTTCCTTGCTTTGTGGAATGGAGGTGGCGACATATTTATTTATGACGGGTTGGAGAGATTTGATAAACCAATCCAACAAAAAGGGAGGTTGTATTTCGATCTTATATAGTGTGTGACATATACGCCACTCGTGGATGTGGTCCGCGATGTGGGTGGAAGTATTTTGATGAAACTAGATAAGAATTTTGAGGCCTAGATCATCTCGAATGGGTATTTGGAAGTATGGTGATGGCCAATGTCGCAAATGTGCAATGGGTGCCACTTTCTAGGTTTACGTACCATTTTGTTTCCAGTGAGGGTATGCTGGAATATGTGAAGCGTCACGGGGTCATACACTATGATGTTAGATGAACACCATAAGAGGAAAGACATAACATGGTTTGCGAGACAGTCTCCCTATTTTCCTTCAAATTTCCGAATATCAGAAGGAATCTTGTGTGACATAGTCGGGCATGTCGCATCATGAGCAATGGGGTCATTTATCAGTTTGGCTAAATCAAGTAGATTTAAACTAGCCATAAATGGTAGGGGAGGGACGACAGGTCTATCCATTATGTTTGGGATGTGATTTCCATGAGGGGGAGACCCAGGTGGTGTTGTGAACAATTGTTGACATCCTATAAGAGAAGATAGGTCAAAGGGATCTAAGGGATCTCCTTAGGAAGAATCCAGTGGGGTAATACTTCCGATGGGGGAATAAGTGGCAGAATTGATAGACTCTCTGATGGGAGAGGATGCATCTAGAAAGGTTTGGCCTCGACTAGATGAACCTATCAATGCTTCATGGGAACGACCCCGGCTTGAATTCCCTCTGTGTGGAATACGGGGGGAAGGTGTGAAAACACCCCTCGAGAGAGGGGATAGGCCTTGCAGTGTACGCGACTGTCTTAGGATGTTTTTTTGTTCCTAAATGGTGAAGGATTTGTGCCAATATGAGACTGATAATGGAATAAACACAATTGAACAAATGCAAAAATATGCCAATCACAACAGATGCAAAATGGTGCAACAAGTGAGTGATATATGCAATATTGGTTTTAGTGGATGAGTTCCCACATGTAGGTTCTTTTTATTACAAGTTAGTGAACTTGTAGTTAAAAAGAAAATAAACTTAAATTCCCTAGCCGACCTAACATACTTCCTCTCAAATGTAACTGGGTCTCCCAAAAGCACAATTGATGGTGATAATGGTATCCATGCACCAATTGACTAATGGAGGTAACAAAGAGCTAGTTGTACCGGAGATGGGGCCAATGATCCAATGAAGAAGACTTGGAAACACCTCCCAACGGAAATAGCTAACTTCAGGAGTCAATTGCACTCACAATTGCTCCTTAGTGATATCTTAAGTTGGGCCACTAAGATACCTTACATCAAGTGTGGATCAGTGGTTCGGCCTGCACGGTATAGTGTCATCTCCCTACAACAAGTTGAGTGGATTGTAGGGGAGAGCAGGGAAGCTATACCTCGGCATTCACCTCCTTGGTCACGACGCACTTTTGATTTGGGTTATCTTTTAACACTTGCTTATAGAAGGATTTTGTAACTACCCTAAAGGACAACAATGCTATGTTTCAAATTATTACTAATGAAACTAGATCGGTGGGCATTAATGGATGCCTATCCCAATCAATACTACCTAACTAAAATATTGTTTTGTGACCTCCTGTGGAGGATTTTAGTTGGTTAAGACAATTACAATGTTGATTTTAAGGGGTTTGTATTTTTCACTTATGGAGTGTAAGAGGGGTATTTCACAATTCCTACCTTTTTGATTCACCAAGCTCACATGAAGTGCAAGGTGAAGAGCATACTTTGGATTGGAAGATTCTTTAGGCCTCTTATTGTGTGCTAGTGGAGCAAACACATGTGATAAGAGAAAAAACAAATGATTCCATTGGTAAATTAACTAAAAGATTATATCAAACAATATGTACTTTTAACTCTAAGAGATGCTCATGGTGCTTCGCAAAATTGAATTAATCTATCTACTAGACAAGTGTGCATTGGAGGTATTTCCCACTTCTCACCCTTTTTCTGATTCACCAAGCTCACATGAAGTGTGAGATGAAGAGCATACTTCGGGCGACAAGTGTCTTTAGGTCCTTGCTTGTGTGCAAAAAGTGTTTTCTACACTATCAATACTACTAAAAACAACATGTTGATTTCATGCTTAAACATGAAATGGTCCTTAATTCAAGTGACAATAATGAGGCTCGTTGAAAGCCTCAAAGTTGGTAACCTAGTTAAGTTTCGAGAGATATGTACTCTTTACTTCCTAATATTGGTCTAGGTGCACTAATTACTAAAAAAATATGTAATTGGGTGAATTAGCCTTAATTTAAGTTCACTAGTAAGCAACAAATGGGTTTCCAAACTAAGCTATGTAAATAAAAAGAAAATAAATAACAGTAGCAGGGCTGAACCAGACTCTTTCGCGTGTACCTCACGGGTTAATACAAAACAGACGCATTGTAGCGTAGGTAATACACTAACCTTCCACGTGGGTGTGATGAGCGGTGTAGAGCAGGTATGAAATTGCTAACCTGTGCTATGCACGCGACTGTCCGAGTCGAATCTGCGCTATCAGCACGGCAGAGACGAAGGGAACTGCGCAGCTGTGAGAAAAAAATAAGTTATGGTCATGATGGGGCCAAATTCTGGAAGCAAGAGGTGGAATACTTTCTCTTCTGCAAGTGAACAACACCCAGGATTAGATACTTAACATAAAACAACCTATTTTAAAAAGAAATGAACAAAAATAAGTATGGTTTCCATTAGATATGTTATGGAAAAAATTGCATAAGTGCACTCTTCCACTTGGTGAGGGGCTAATCCTTGTAGGTTGCTTCAATGCCTCAGTCCTTGGAGCCCCTTTTGGATGGCTGGTATTCCTCCAGGTGATCCTGCAAGAGATTGTTAGTTTAGTTCACATTAAAACATGAAAATATTGATGAAAATAAAGTAAAAGAGATGGAGGAAAGATGCAAACTCCAACAACAACCAAAGGTATGATAAACCACTCTTGTATTTTCCAATGGAATAGATGTACAACACCTAGGAGGTTAAGGCTTCAAGAGAAGCCAATAATCTCCCTTAGGGAGGCCTTTCTTGTCCAAATTAAATGCTAAGTAGGTGGAAGAATAATGGAGAGAAACACTTGCCCCTTGATGGTAGGTGGAAAGAAAGATTGGAAATGATTACAATGGCAGGAAATGGTGGGCTATGAGGAAGCTCCAACTCAAATCCAACATCATAATCTTGCTCTAATTTCTCTCTACAAAATGCATGTCAATGGCTTCCTTTTATAAGCCAAGAGGTGGCCATCAAATAACTAGATCCAAATGTGAACTCTCTTCCTTCATGAACTGGTTCCAAGGTACACAAGGGGGGGTGATTAATGCTCCCAAGTGTGTGAGCAGCCGAATTATGATCATTGGGGAGGGTTGAGTCTTTAATTGCGCATTGGGCATGAGTGGTCCCGTTGTTTTAACAGTAGCACGACTATCAAAGGAAAATCCATGTGGGTGTAGTGCGGGCATTATTCAGGTAATCTGTGCTATAGAGTGGGTTAATTGTGTGATACCAGTGCTACCCTTTGTTTTGATTGTTTCTTGGAACTTGTGGACTCATGTTGTGTTTTGGATCTGTTGAGGATACCTGTGGTGAGATGAATTCTTTATGTTAATGATGCTTTACTGGATGAATCGTCAAAATGTCGCATGTGTGCGATTTTTAGGCATTAACATTGGCCATAGAGGCAATCATGGGGCCACGTCCACCAAGTGGTGGAGTGATAGTGGTCATCATGGTAGGGACTGTAGAACCAACAAAAAGGGTCGGTGTGACTGTAATGGAGGGGTAACTACCCCGAGTAATAGATCTAATGATTGTACGAACGGTGGAAGTGGGGGTGGTCCCGCTACCAAAATGCATATAGCTGGTAACCATGTGAGTTGTAGTGGTGAGAGTATGTCTGATGCTACTAGGAATAGTGGTTCCGGTGGGACCAACAATTGGAGTGGTTGTTGTAGTGACTATATAGCCACCATTATTCCCACCACCAACAATCCCTCCAAAAAATGGGTCAGGACTCATTCCAACCATAGGGATATGTGTAGGTGAGTATCGAGGTGACTCTGATTGGGAAGAGTCAGAAGTGAATTCAGGTGCATCCAGAAAAGGTTTTGGAGATGGGGAGGGGCGCCAAACTGGAGTTCGATGTGTGCGGTCCAAAAAACTAGACTAAGGTGACTTCCCCCGAAGTCGATGAGATTTGCTCAGAGGAGATATGGTTACGGGAACGTGCTACGAGTATAAACTCAATGATCGAGAGAAAAGGCTCAAAATACCAATGCAGTTGAGTGTGCAAGAGGAGAGTGCAACAAAGAGGCACTCAGGGAAAAAAACAGGCTCGAAAAACCAACTACAACTTTGTGTCATAGCAAGTGAGCTACAACAAAATTTCCACAGAGCCAACAAGCAACACTACCTATCAAAATAAAAATGACCCACTAACCTATGAGGTATGGGAGCAAGCAGCCACCTAACTAAAAGATGGTAGGCCTTATAAAATTGCTTCCTTTGTGGGGGTCTCAAGTCCCATCAAACAAAACGAAATGGAAAACCAAATATGGCCAAGGCATATCCCCTACTAAAGGGGATCTCAGGTAAAAGAGCCCTATAAGAAGGGAAACTAAGCTACCTCCTTCAAGGCATGTCTAAAAAGGTTACCCATAGCTTCAGTCCTTTGGTTGCGCAACTAGTATGGTCACCAGCATGTACAATGAGGAAACGAGTTGGTGTCCTTTAGTACAGAGTAGAGAGAGGCATTACACCCATACCTCATGAACTAGTCATGCCACTTTCCCTTATAAGGGAGAACCCCCCAATTAACAAATCGGTATCAATTGTGCCAATAAATATAAGAGGATTTTGGTCCCCTAATTGGACAACTGATATGTACCATATGTAAGTGACAAAGGGAATTATTTGGATGCATATCCCTAGTGTCCTAACCTAACTACCAAATATTTTTGGTCCTCAAGTGAGGTTAATGTTGGTCTACTTAAGGTTAATTTTAAGGCTCCGCTTGGGGTCAGAAACCAAGCGTTTGACTTTAAGGTGTCATTTGTGTGCACAAGTGGTGTATATAACCCAGAGATATAGCTGATAAAATAAATGCTAGAAGGAAATAATAAGTGATTCTATGTAAAAACCAATATTTCATTCATCATTTCAACTAAATGCAAGTGCTTCTCTTCAAATCTAACTACAGGAAATGATTTATTACCATACAAATTACTAAAACAAAAAGTAGTGCATGCCAAGAAGATCTTAATGGAACCAAACAAGGTAGGGAAAGACACAAAAAGAGGTAGGTCTTCACTAGGGGGGTCAACAAAAACAGACCAACAGGTAGCTATAGTAAGAAAAAAGGTGCAAGCAAAATTGTAAGGGTCCTGCAAACAAGTAGGTATGGAAAGACGAGAGCAGGTTGCAGGGGGAAAATACAAGACAGAGGGTCTAGGGGGATACGATCGTGACTGTAGAGTAGAGAATAGTGTGATCCAAAGGGATGGATCATGACTGTCACAAGGAAAAGTTGTGATCTAAAGGGTAGGATCGCAGTTTACATGATGGATTGCGACCACCAGGCGGACAAGGTTGCGATCGAAGAGGTCGATCATGGGTTTTGCAAAGAAAAAGTGTGATCACAGATGGTTGGATCACAGGATTGAAAAAGAGAAGGTGCAATCCATGATCACAGGATCGTTGAATATCGGGTTTTGTCAATAAAATGTGTGATCCAAATGGTTGGAACGCTCTGTATGAGAATGGGGGATCCAATCTGGTGGAAAACTGAACCAAAAAAAGTATGGATCTTACCAGAAACTGAGGATCAGGAAGGGACCACTGCCAGATCTACAACTTGGCTGAAAAGACAAAGGAAGTAAACAAAATAGACCAAAAATGGCAAGGATGGTCAAACAAAACCACAAATCCGATATGGATAGAACCCGGTCAGAGTCGCCAAAACTATAGTTAGTGTTTTCACACTAGATGGTGCTAAAAAACACCTGATAATACGTATGGAAGTCTTAGTAACAATTCAAATGGTAATGCAAAAAATGAAAAATAAAGTAGATCTACACTAAGCATACATTAAGCTAACATCAATTTAAAATGGTTTTAAGAGAGTATAAGCTAAGACCATAAGAAATACCTACAAATTGGGGCCCTTTCATCCTTCTGAAGTAATGTGTCCTTGGTCTCCTAGAAGCTCCATAGTCTCTAGCTACACGTCAAAAGAGGTTCCAAATCTCAACATATGGGTAAAAAGTACTCAATGGAATTTTGGCAGAGTAACGACATAAATGAGGTGGAGAATATCTGATATATGAAATGGGGGACCTTCACATATATATATAATAGTGTGACCCATGGTTTTGTGGCCCATGGATTTGGTGGCCCATGGGATTGGAAAATAGTATGTGGATAAACATCATGAGTGGGTTAGATCCAACTTATGTTTCCCATTTTTTAGGAATGTGTCAATTTCCCTCTTTTGTGGAAAGAGTAAATAATAATGATAGGCCATTTATGATATTTTTGGCATGTGAAGGTCAAAGTGGTGAAAATGGAAACTAGACATGATGTATGATATGGTGTGGCTAGTGGATAAGAAAAGTAGACAAACTTTTGGTGTTAACAATCATGCACCTCTCTCACTTCATAATTAGTGCATTTACAATGTGATTAAAAAATGAAACCACCGCTTATGCAAAAATATTAGATGCTTTAACCTCCATGTGGCAAGGATTTTGACTTAATCCTTACACATTCCTTAATGACATGAAAAATTTACATTTTTTTATTTTTATTTTTAATTATATTTCAATGACAGTAACGAGTGTTTAACCAATTGAAAGCAATAATATTCTATTTTAAATAACAAATAAATAAATATTATTTTTTAACTTTAAAATTAACAAACATATTTTAGTCAAGTCTCACTAGCGCAGTTGGTATTCGAGGGGTTCCATTTGTTAGGTGGTCCAAGGTTCAAAACTCAACAGTGGTGGGAGGAAACGCCAAAATTCCATCCACGCTAAGGGTTGGTGTGTCTCAAGCCATGTATTATCCCTGGGTGATTTTGATGGAATAGATGCCCCTAGGTTGCAATTTCTTAGACCATGAGTCACTCTTGCAAGTTAGGGAGATTCCTGCAAAAAGAAAACTTTAATTTTAAAGTCTTATGAAAACCTTAAGCATTTTTTTAAATTTTTACTTTTAATTCTAGTTAACTAATAACTCGTGAGGTGTTTAACCAATATAAAACGATTTTTATTTTTATTTTTAAATAATAGTTAAATAAATATTATTTTTGAACTTTAGAATTAATAAACTTTAACTTTAATATGGCAAGATACTAATGCTAAAAGTGAAAACAATATACTTTGCTTATTATATAGATTAATTATTTCAAGATTCAACCTCCTAACTAAATCAAATAACTAAATCAACCAGGGTCTTACATCAATGTTCAATGGAAGTGTTTGAAATAAATAATGTTTCATATACAACCATATGCAACTCATAAACCATGTAAACAAAACAACCAAATATGTTATTGATTAAATCTCATATGTAGAGCAAGTATCATGACAAAGTCTTCGATTCTTTAGAAATACACATGACATTAAAATACAAGAAGGGGTCACACTCTTGCTCTTGCTTAACTCGAATGATAAGGAATAGATCCACATGAAATATAGAGGAAAGTTGTTTCAAAAACAAATTATGGTTGTAGCAGTAATGGATTAGTCTCATATACGTAAAATAGAAGAAAATGGAAGGAACTACTATACCTACATTAGTGCTCCAATTCCCCATTAATCCCAAAGATTTGATCTCCAAGAATCTACACCCTTGGAAATATTTATCCTTCCCTTTTATAGATTTAGAGTGTAGTTCAATTATTGATCATATTGACAAATCCATAGATGATCATCCTCCCATACATTTTTTTTTTGTAAGGTTCGAAGATTCTATTAAACTAAAAATAAAGAATAGTACATAGACAAATTATTGATGGGCCCTGCTTCGGCATTATTTTGTGGTACCCTAGATAGAGCAGAGACTATCTAAATCCCAAAAAAGAAGCCATAGAATAGCTAGAAAAAGTTGTTCAAAATGTTGTTCAGAAAAATTTTGGGAGTAGTTCCCCCATAGGCTAGGGGTTATGACCAAAGAACCCATGAACAAGACAACCGTAAAACTAATAAACCCATCCCAAAGGCCAAAACAATTAATCATCATTAGAAAGGGGAATCAAAAAGGGGTCGGCACCTGGAACCTTTCATTTCACCTCGATGCCTACTGTCGCAGGGCACCTCCGGAACACAAGTTGCGTGCTTGTAGGCATGTCAGGCAGGGGTCTACTGAAATAATTTTCGATGAGCACCCATGCTAGGGAATCGATCTTTGCATTTATCCAAGAAGCTTCCGCATGCTGAAACCGCATCAAATCCTGAAGACTAGCTTCCAAATTTGATAGGAAGGTATCCAGAGGGAGAGCGTCTTCGTCATGCATAGGTTTCCCATGAAGGAATTCCTCCATATCCATTGGCATCGTGGATTTAACTGTCCAGTATACCCCAATCTTCTTCATGTGGAAGGTCTCCCTGGTGCGGGTTGACCCTGCATTTTCCACCAGCCCACCAAATTCCACCTCCAGCTGCTATGCAGACGGGAGAGTCTACTTTTTCCTCAGTTGATTTTCCAGGCAGGTAGTGCAAGCGCAAGCCAACTCTGGAAGCTCATGCTCAAAGCAACCTTGAACCCTTCCCATTTCTTTCTAGGCACACAACATATGCGTGCATCGCAGCCCACTAGTGGTATTTTGCTTGGTGAACTTCATCCTCTCCATGGTGAATTTGTTATCCAGAAGAACCCAGACAGAAGAGCCCTGTAGTGAGAATGAAAATCTCATAGCAAGCATATAGAGCAAATAAGGAAGTTGACATTGCAGGTGACCTCAATTTTCAATTATGGGTTGGTGTTTGATCCGAGGTCTCCACCTCCTGAAACATTGAATGAGTGTATGGCACGGGTTCTCATTTCCTCTGCATCCATGTTGGGCTTCCATGAAATCTCGCACAAGCGAGAGAACCAACTTACATACGGAACAGTCTGTGCACTCACGGTGATGATGGCCCATGAGATCATACTAACTGGGTTGGGAATTAAGATCTTGGGCAGAGGGAATCATCCATACACCATGCACCAAACTGCATGGAACGGCTCTCCCAATGTGACGATCATTAAAACATGTGGGATGGTGTCCCCACCTTGTTGGCACCCAATGTGCAGGCTCGAATATTGATGATTGAGTCAGTGGCATTCCTCTTTGAGAGATTCTCTGTTGAATTTGGCCCATGATTGATTGCACTCGTCCCCATGATGATCCACTCCCAATTTGGCGGGTCTATCAACCAACTTATTAGATTCTCTTCTAACATGTTGGGTGACTATGAATAGGGATCTATCAAGGTTGGTAGCGAGCATTTCCATTTTGGAAGCCATACGCCGACTTGGGTTTAATTTTCTTAGCTTGGATCCATTGAGAATATTGTTGAGCATTTGGACCATCATATTGGAGTCTCCTTCAACCACCATCTTGGTGAAGTGCTCATGTCTTTCTATGGGGAATCCCTTCATCATTGCGAACAACTTCACCGCATTATTACTGTCGATCCCCATTAATCCTACGAAAAATATGATTATCCTATTTTTGTGGTCTCTGAATGTGTTGCGATATCCCGTTGGGACAGGGTTTCCCCTGCTTTCCCCATCAAATTTAAGCTTCACAAATCCTATGTCTGGGGGGGGGCAAGAAGTTGGGCTTACAGGCTGAGGGATCCTTGTGGGGGGATGGTTGTTGGGAATGTGAGTTGGTTGTAGATTCCAGGCACGGAGAATCGCCATGTCTTGCGTAGATCCTTCCCAATCTGATGGGGCCCATTGGGAAGAGCTGATTGTTTCTTGGATGTTTGTTTGAATTTTCATCCACACTTGCGGGAGGGGGAGGCCAGAGTCATGAAAAATACGACAATTCCTTTCTTTCCAAATCTCCCATAGTAGAAATCATGGGAAGATTTTCTAGATTTTGTTCACATTGATTTTGGAGGAGAGTTGATCCCTCCAATTGGTTAGGGTGTCTTTGATGCTAGCCTGGTTGTAATAAGTTTGACCGAAAGCGCTTTCCCCTAGATCCCACAATTGTTTACTTATTAGGAACGTGTGAAATAGTTTTTCAAGATATTTCGGAGCTGCCCAACAAAGATAGCAAATTGAAGGTCCCTAAAAGCCTTTTTTTATTATTCTATCCCAGGTTAGTGTGCATCGCCAAGCCACAAGCCAGAGAAAGGTGGATACTTTCGGCCATAATTTTTGCTTCCAAATATTCTTTTAGATTCTGTTGGATTTCTCATGCTTGTGACCCACAAGAAGTGAGTAATATTCCTTAATATTGAAAGAGCCACTGTTGGAATATCCCCAACAAAGAATGTCCCGACCTCCTTGACGGGTGATTTGTATGGTTTGCATCTCCTCCTAGAAAATCCTCCATTGTTCCATTGTAAGAGTGTTTTCCCAAGCAGGGTGTTCCTTCCATTGCCTCCATTGGGAGTAAGTGTCTTCAACGACCCATAAGTGTGAAACAAGGAACTAACCTTCCGAAAGAGTGGCTATTCTCAAGGGTTGAAGGTAGTCCATAAATGAGAGTTTCACCCTTTGTTTCTAGGATTCATCCCAAAAGAGGGCAGTTCTACCATCTTGAACTTCCCAGAAATCATGCTCTTGAATGAGTTGTTCATTTTGCTAGGATGCATTCCAAATCAAGGAACCTTTGGAGCTGGTTTCCATGTGAATGATGTCCTGTTGGGATATTGTGTTAGTATAGTTTCATTTCCAAATTCCTTACTGGAGAACATCATTGTCGGTGAGCCATCATCACCTTGTTTTCTAGCTCTTGATCCCTTAATCCAAGTCCTCCCATGAGTTTGGGTCTGCATAGATTTTCTCAGGCCACTAAGGCCCATTGGAGGCTTTTGGTTTGCATAGAGATCGAATTTTGTTTATAAATTTTTTGGGGGCGGCAAGAATGGGGAAAATATAAGTAATCATGTTGCATAGAATGGAATTGAGAAGGACAAGTCGGCCTGTAATGTTAAGAGAACAAAAATATCAATTGGAAATACGCTTCTACACCTTGTGGATTAAGAGATACCAAGCCCCATGCCTAGTCACGGATGTCATGGTAAGGGGGGCTCTGAGATACCAAGAGGGGAGAGTTCCTTGGTGGAAGTTCATTAGTCTGGATATTGCAATTTTGAGCCTAATCGAAGTGTTGAAGAAGAATATTTTCTACTTGTCATTATTAAGAGAGAGTCCCGAGGCAGTTAAGAAGGTGGATAGCAGGATTTTAAGGCATATAGCTTCTCTCATGGAGGATTCGGAAAGTAACATGGTGTCATCCATGAATTATAGATGTGAGGCTTTGTTTTCATCATTTGCGGGGTTAATCCTAGAGAGGATGTTTCTCTGTGTGGCCACTTTCAATGATCTCCCCAGGCCTTCCACCATGAGAATGAATAGAAAAGAGGAGAGGGGGTCCCCTTGTAAAAACCCCATGGAGGAGGATAAAGTAGGGGAGGGTGAACCATTCACAAGGATGGAAAATAATGTCGAGGAGTTAAGAGCCAAAATCTAGTTGACCTATTGAGCAGCAAAACCAAAAGCAAGGAGAGTATTTTCCATATATTTCCAAGAAATTTTATCAAAATACTTTGACAAATAAAGTTTAAGGAGCATACCAGCTTGTTTGAATCATTTGAGAACGTGGATCGTTTCATGTGCCACCAGAATGCCATCAATAATTTGGAGACCCTCCATGTACCCAGATTGTTCTTTAGATATGAGATGTGGAAGTATTGGCTTCAACATGTTGGAAATGACCTTCATGATGATTTTGTAGATGACATTACATAGAGAAATTGGTCGAAATTACTTGGATGGACCAGGTTTTCTTCCTTTGGAACGAGAGTGAGAAAGGTGGCATTCAAGGAAGGAAGAACGGACAATCCCATGTGAGATTCCTCGACAACTTCCCAGAATTAGTGTTGAATAATGTTCCAGCAACTATGGGAAAAACCCATGGTGAAACCATCAGGCCCTAGAGCTTTGCTTGTGGGCATGTATTTAACTGCAACGGTTACCTCATCTAGAGAAATGGGTTACATGAGGTGTTCATTATGCTAATTTGTAACTAGATTTGGAATATTTTGGAGGATGGAGTTCATAGTTGTTTCACAATCTGTCTCGTCATCATTGAGGATGTTTCTGTAGTAGGAAACCAGCTCCTACACAATGTCCTCTTTCTTGGTGAGAGTTCTTCCCCCTTCCACTTGGATTTTGGTTATGCAATTGTGAGCTCGTCGTTGGATCATGGAGTCATGGAAGAACTTGGAGTTCCTCTCCCCTTCTTTAAGCCATATGATCCTTGATTTTTGTCTCCAAAGGATATCTTCTTGATCCATCCTATGATTTATGGCTTGTTGGAGCTCTTTTTCCTTCTGGAGAAGATATTCGATGTATCCGTGAGAAATGGCCTCTTGTTGGACTTCCATTAGATCCATTTCGAGCTACTTCCTTGCTTCAAAAATGTTTCCAAAAACTTCTTTGTTCCATGTTTTGAGCTTGTCCTTTACCCATTTCAGTTTCTATTGTAGACTGTACATTTTGGAACCATAGTTGGTGGGATCTTCCAGCCACCAACTAGAGAATGTCTCCAAGAATTCTGGATGGCCTAGCAAGAATTTTTCAAATCAAAATGGGCAATATTTTATCGTGATAAATTCGTCAACTTAAAAGATGATAGCATTCGATCTTACAAAGTTTGTCTAGAGGATAAATCTATCTAATCTTGAAGAAACTTGGTGCACTCCTCCCATCTTGTTATTCCAAGTGAAATATCCATTATTTGGTTGAATATCTACCATGTCCAAAGAAGCAATAAGGGGTCCAAAAGCTTAGCTTTCCATATCCAGACAGTTAGTGTCTCCTTTTATTTCCATAGGGTTGGAGATCAAGTTGAAGTCACCCCCTGCAATCCAAGTGGAATCGAGAACAAGACGGTCTTTGATGTAGGAAAGAGAGGACATGAACTTGGATTTTAGGGATGAGATAGGGGGGATTTTTTTATGTATATGTAACTTTGGAATGTATTTCATCTATGTATTTCATATATATTTATTCTACCCTTATAAGAGATGTGCTATTCCTCTATAAGGAAGTGTCATCATGTGTATTGACAAGTGTCGCAAGTGTGTGTACTTGGCGAAGGGTTGATAGACCACCATGTGTGGGGTCGGCCCTGAAATATATATTATATGGTTGATATACCTAGCTAGACAAGTCGGCCCCATAAGGTCATTGGGCAAATAGACTAGTATAAATAGAGATCAGGAGATCTCTATTTGGATTACTCGGAAACTCATACTTCTCTCACTCAAAAAGTGGCACACTAGTGAGGAGGAGGATCATCTGCTACTAGGAGACTATCTCAGTGTATTTTGGTTGTACTTTGGTTGAGCCATTGCTCTCTCTATCTCTGAGGAAGTTGTGGGGTTTTTCACCTTAGGGTTTTCCCCACAGAAACTTTGTGTCTCTTGTCTCTCATGCTTTTGATTCTTGTGATGCTTGACATGCTTGATATGATTATTATGCATTGATATACTGTACATGTTATTCTCTCAGTAAAGATCCTAGAGTATTGTGAATTAATGCTCAAAATTTAACATGGTATCAGAGCTAACCTGAGAAGAAGACATTTTGCAGTGACGGAAACTTGAGTTTCTTGTTTATTGGGTTTCTCTCCACAGATTTTGGAAAAGCAGTATAGTAGATTGACTCTACTCATCAAGGAGAATCTATCTGTCCAATCAGAATTCAATTCTGAGCATTTTCAGATTTGGCCCTAAAAATTAGGGTTTCCACAAAAATAAGAAATTCTGAAATCTGAAGACATAGTTGGAAGCACATTGCAAAAATCGAAGTTTAGAGCTTTGGATCGAGATTTTTGGCTGGGTAGATCTCCGGGAAAATCAAACCCTAATTCAGGGCTCTCCCCAGTGAACCAGAGAGGAAAAAAAAGGCAAATCTGAAGGGTAAAGCTTTGCTGATCTCAAATTCTGAATACACCAGGCTGATCAGCTCATCAAGGTGCATCTTTCTATCCTTTTAGAAAGTTGAAATTCACATTTTGAATTTTTAGGGTTTTTTCGACAAACCCTAATCCAGGACTAGATCCAGTTTTCAGCATTTCAAGTGGTAAGACCTAAATCTTTTATATTTCCATTTGAAGTACTCTTTAAGATGTCTCACCACACCAAGCTTGAAGATAAGCTTGAAGGGGCGGATAACTTCCGAGCTTGGAAGTATAGGATTGGGTTAATCCTGGAAGAGAATGAGTTGGACTCATACATAAAAGAAGACATCCCTATCCCAGAGGATGAAGAGGCTAAGGTATTGCATAAGAAGAACTTGGTCAAGGCAAAGAGAATCATTGTTGATTCCATCAAAGACCATCTCATACCCCATGTGTCTTCTCTAAAGACACCCAAGGCTATGTTTGACTCTTTGACCAAGCTATTTGAAGGGAAGAACATAAATCGGAAGATGACCCTACGGAATCAATTGAAAGGGGTCAAGATGTTGAATGGAGAAACCATTCAATCTTACTTCTCCAAGGTCTCTCAGATCAAGGAACAACTTGAAGCTGTGGATGAAGTAGTGGATAATGGTGAAGTTGTTATGACCACTCTGAATGGCCTTCCTAGGTCATGGGACTCCTTTATTCAAGGAATCTGTGCAAGAAAGAAATTGATCTCTTTCAGTAAACTATGGGAGGAATGCTCTCAAGAAGAAGCTACGCTTGTAGCCCGTGAAGAAAAGATGGGAGGTGAAGATCAAGCTCTCGCAGCCCACACCAAAAGAAGCAAGCCCAAGAAGGAGCACTCTCACCACAAGAGATCCTATCACCACCAACAAAAGAATAAGAAGGATATAAGATCTTTCACATGCAATGAGAAGGGTCATTTTGCTTTAGAATGTCCCAAGAACAAAAGGGATAACATCAACTCCAGCAAGAAGAAGAAGGGAAACAAAAGAAAGTTCCATGCTCATGCTGCCGAAGATGATGAACCTACAAAGAAGAAGGCTAGGGCAGAAAGTGATGATGACTCATCAAGTGAAGAAGAGTATGTTCTAATCTCTGCTCTCACAGGTACTATCTCCCATGGTTGTAATGATTGGTTAATTGACAGTGGGGCTTCCAAACACATGATTGGGTTTAAGGAATATTTTGTAAACCTATCTGAACATGAATCACCCCATAAGGTGAAACTTGGGGATGATTATCAATACCCAATCAAAGGAAGTGGTGAAGCCTCCTACAACCTAGATTCTGGAAAATATTTGAAGATGAAAGAAGTCCTTTATGTACCTGGGATCAAGAAGAACTTATTCTCCATCTCTGCATTGGATGCAAAAGGTATGAGGGTTGCATTTGTGGATGGCCAAGTCCTAATGTGGCCAAAGGGAAAGACCATAGATGATGCAGTAGTGATTGGAGAGCAAGAGGGAGGTTTGTATAAACTGAAAGGACAACCTGAACATGCCATGGTGCATGAATCCATGGAGCCAAGTGAACTTTGGCATAGAAGACTTTCTCATATGCACTATAGAGCACTTCCAATTGCAAGCAAGGCTGTAGAGGGCCTTCCTGAAATCAAGACCAAACATGAAAGTGTTTGCAAAGGATGTGCAAAAGGTAAGAACATTAAAAAGGCTTTCCCAAGCAATGAAAGCAAGGCAAAAGGTATCCTAGAAATCATCCACTCAGATGTATGTGGTCCTATGTCATCTAGTTCTTTGAGTGGGTATGTTTACTATGTCTCATTTATTGATGACTTCTCCGGGAAGACTTGGGTATACTTCTTGAAGAAAAAAGATGAGGTGTTTGATAAGCTCAAGGAATTCAAAACCTTGATGGAGAATCAAACTGACAAGAAGATCAAAACAATCAGATCCGACAATGGTGGAGAATTCACCTCAGGTGACTTCAAGAAGCTTTGCAGTGATTCAGGGATTAAGAGGGAGTTGACTGCTCCTTATAATCCTCAACAGAATGGAGTTGCAGAAAGGAAGAACAAAACAATCATGGAAGCAGCAAGAGCAATGCTGCATGACCAGGATCTACCTATGCATCTATGGGCAGAAGCAGCTAGAACAGCTGTATATGTGCAGAACAGAACACCCCACAAGATATTGGACAACAAGACACCAGAAGAGGTCTTTTCTGGTAAGAAACCTAAAGTCAGCCATCTCATAATATTTGGTTGTCTAGTATACACTCATGTCCCAAAGGAAAAGAGGACCAAACTAGATCCTTTAGGAAAGAAGGGTATCTTTGTGAGTTACAGTGAAAGCTCGAAGGCTTACATAATATACTTTCCAGGGTTCAAGAAGATTGATGTAAGCAGGGATGTAACATTTGATGAAAACTCATCATTCATCAAATCAAGGGAGGCGCCTATCGAAGTTTATGAAGAACCTAAGGAAACTAGATTTCAAGGCACTACCATGACTGAAGCAATTCCAGAAGTTGTTCGTGAGTTTGAAGATCCGCAAGAACCTGTAGATCCACCCCGTGAGGATAACTCTCACAAGAGGAAACCTGCATGGGCTAGAGAGCTCATTCAAGATGCCGAAATATTTGGCATTCCAGAAGAAGAACACAGAGCAAAGAAGAGAACCAGATCACATACCAGCTATGTTGCTTTACTATGTGACATTATGAACAAAGAACCTTCCAGTTATGAAGAAGCAGCGGAAAAGAAAGAATGGAAGGATGCCATGGTTGAGGAATACCAATCAATAATGAAGAATGATGTTTGGGATGTTGTCCCAAGACCTAAAGAGAAGTCTGTTGTGACTTCCAAATGGATCTACAAAATCAAGCATGTTGCAGATGGCAGTGTAGAGAAATACAAGGCAAGATTCGTATCTCGTGGCTTCTCTCAAAAGGAGGGAATAGATTATGAAGAAACTTTTGCACCTGTAGCCAGGTATACTTCCATAAGAACAATACTTTCCCTGGCTACAGCAATGAAATGGAAAATACACCAGATGGATGTCAAGATTTCTTTCCTGAATGGTGTAGTTGAAGAGGAAGTATATGTGGAGCAGCCACTCAGTTTCGAAATACATTACAGGGAGTCATATGTGTGCAGATTGAAGAAAGCCTTGTATGGCTTGAAGAAAGCTCCCAGAACTTGGTATGGTAGGATGGACAGTTTCCTATCTAGTTTGGGCTTTACCAAGAGTAAAGCGGATTCCAACCTTTACTACAAGGTTGAGGAAGGGAATCCTGTGATTCTGCTCCTATATGTGGATGACTTATTTGTAATAGGAGATGACAGATTGATTGCAGATACTAAGAGGAAGATTGTTGCCGAGTTCGATATGAAAGATTTGGGAATGATGCATTATTTCCTAGGTATGGAGGTGTGGTAGAGTGCAGATGGGATCTTCCTTGATCAAGGGAAGTACACAGTAGATGTCCTGAAGAGATTCGGGATGATGGATTGCAAGGCCATGGCCACACCTATGGCATCGAATCTGAAGCTTCTATGTGATGCTTCATCTGAGCCGGTTGATGTCTCTATGTATCGTCAGATGATTAGGTCCTTGATGTACCTGACGGACACGAGACCAGATATTTGCTTTGCTGTGAACACATTGAGTCAGTTCCTGATGGATCCGAGGAGTATTCACTTGGTTGTTGTAAAGCATGTTCTGAGGTACCTGAAGGGTACAGTGGATTATGGGCTCAAGTATGAAGCGAATCAAAAGTTTAACCTGCAGGGTTATGTTGATTCAGATTAGGTTGGCAGTGCTACAGATAGGAAGAGCACATTTGGATGCTGCTTCAGTATGGGATCAAGTGTGATCTCTTGGTTTAGCAGGAAGCAGTCCTGTGTAGCACTGAGTACAGCTGAGGCAGAGTATGTTGCAGCCTGTTCAGCTGGTTGTGAGGCAATATGGCTTCGGAAACTACTGTCTGAGTTATTTGATTCCCCATTGGATGCTACTGGTATATTTTGTGATAACCAAAGTTGTGTGAAGCTGTCCGAGAACCCAGTGTTTCATGACAGGTCGAAACATATAGAGATCAAATATCACTATATCAGGGATATGGTGCAGAGAGGAGTTGTGAAGCTCCTGTACATTGCGACAGACGAGTAGATTGTAGATGTGCTGACGAAGCCACTAGCCAGGGAGAAGTTCGAGTACTTTAGGGAGAGGCTTGGTGTTCTTTAGATTGATGACACTTCAAGGAAGAAGTGATGGACACATTTGCAGAAGCCATTCCAAGCATGTTGGAAGGAGGATCCTTCACATGGCTGTGGATGTAAGCGTTGGATGATGAACATCAGGACGATGCTCCAGTTACTGCTCTGTATATGCATCAGGAGGATGCTAGATATGATCAGTTGGATCATTTATATGTATATGTATGTATGCATCATGTTGGATGCTGGATATGATCAGTTGGATCATTTATATGTATATGTATGTACGCATCATGTTGGATGTTGGATATGATCAGTTGGATCATTTATATGTATATGTATGTACGCATCATGTTGGATGTTGGATATGATCAGTTGGATCATTTATATGTATATGTATGTACGCATCATGTTGGATGCTGGATATGATCAGTAGGATCATTTGTATATGTTTTGTATATGCATCATGTTGGATGCTTAGACCATGTATCTGTATTTGTATCAGGTGGATCATGTATGATGATATGTATCAGGTAGATACTTGGTATGCATGAGGTATATGCATTATATGATCAGGATGATCATGGATGACGAGCTTCAAGATGTTTCTCCAGATGACATGCAGCAAGATGTTGCAGTGATGATGATCACGATGATCATGTGTACATCAGGATGATGTATGGTGAGTATCAGGTTGATACTCTGTGGTCGTGGATCAGGTTGTGCAGATGAGCATATAATAGCGCCCTGGGATATTTGTAGATAGTCTTGCAAGGTTTTGCCTATGGCATATAATTTCTCCCTGGGATATCTGGAAAATGCTCTTTCGAGGTTTTTCTCTAGGACATATAATAGCACCCTGGGAGATCTGCATATAGTCTTGCAAGGTTTTTGCGCTGGCATATAATAGCTCCCTGGGATATCTGGCAGATGCTCTTTTGAGGTTTTGTCCTATGGCATATAATAGCGCCCTGGGAGATCCGATAGGTTGAGCTGTGTGCTCATAATAAGTCCTGGGATGCTCTTGCAAGGTTTTGCCATGACCACATGTAATATTGCCCTGGGAGATCCGATAGGTTGGGATGTGTTCCCATAATAAGTCCTGGGATGCTCTTGCAAGTTTTTGTGGTGACCACATATAATAGCGCCCTGGGAGATCTGATAGGTTGAGTTGTGTGCTCGTAATTAGTCCTGGGATTCTCTTTCGAGGTTTTGTGGTAGGGTCACATGTAATAGCTCCCTGGGAGATCCGATAGGTTGGGCTGTGTGCCCGTAATAAGTCCTGGGATGCTCTTGCAAGGTTTTGTGACACACGTAATAAGTCCTGAGGATTCCACAGTATGGCCAGTGATGATGAAGACTTGCAGGTGGTGGGCCTACATCCAGTATGAAAAAGGACTGGCTCTGTAAAACTTCCTATGACGAGTAGAGTTAGAGATTGTTTGAGATAGCAGCAGCAGTGATGATGATGATGACGATGATCCCGAGAAGAAGACTTGTCTAGCAAAACTGTGTCGAGAAATACCTTCCTAGTTAAGAGGGAGTGTTGATGTATATGTAACTTCGGAATGTATTTCATCTATGTATTTCATATATATTTATTGTACCCTTATAAGAGATGTGGTATTCCTCTATAAGGAAGTGTTGTCATGTGTAGTGACAAGTGTCGCAAGTGTGTGTACTTGGCGAATGGTTATTAGACCACCATGTTTGGGTTCGGCCCTGAAATATAAATTATATGGTTGATATACCTAGCTAGACAAGTCGGCCCCATAAGGTCACTGGGAAAACAGACTAGTATAAATAGAGATCAGGAGATCTCTATTTGGATCACTCGGAAACTCATACTTCTCTCACTCAGAAAGTGGCGCACTAGTGAGGAGGAGGATCATCTACTACTAGGAGACTATCTCAATGTATTTTGGTTGTACTTTGGTTGAGCCATTGCTCTCTCTATCTCTGAGGAAGTTGTGGGGTTTTTCACCTTAGGGTTTTCCCCACGGAAACTCTGGGTCTCTTGTCTCTCATGCTTTTGATTCTTGTGATGATTGACATGCTTGATATGATTGTAATGCATTGATATACTGTACATGTTATTCTCTCAATAAAGATCCTAGAGTATTGTGAATTAATGCTCAAAATTTAACAGGCATGGATATTAGTGAGGAAACCACTGAGATTCAAGGTTAGCAACTGAAAGGAGGCAGAGATGGAATGGGGTGTAGAGAAAAAGTTGGACAAGTGCACCAATGAATGATCCCAAAGAATATCCAAACCCCCAGCTATGCATGTAGCGTCTAAGGCTATTGATTGACAACCTTTCCAACAAAAATTTCAAAGAGATGACAATATCTCTGAAGAGCATTTGGTTTCTTGGATAAAAACTACAGTTGGTTTTTCTTGTTTAATCTTAGATCGAAGGGTTCTCTTTTTATATTTCCCTCCCAATCTTTTGATGTTCCAAGATAAAATCTTAATTGAGAAATTATTGTAGGAGAGAGAGGGACTGTAACCATTCTGTGAGATATTTGTGATTACCTTATGCTATTAGGGTTTCCCCCAGCTCAGCGAGTCTTTGTTGGTTTCATTTTCACCCTCAACGCATATTTCATTAAAATTGGAAATATTTTATTACAAGAATAACCTAGAATTGAGTTTTTTGGTTATTTTAGAATTCTAGATCCACTGTTTAATTCCAATTTCATTGAACTATGTGTTCCTAGCTTCTGGTCCTTCTTGGTTGTTTGAGGAGGTGATGAAACAGATTGAATGCCCATTTTATGGATAGACTTACCTGAAGAATCTAAGAATTGTGATGAGTGGTGACCGAAATCTTGTAGGGATCTACGTATGATTGTAATGTGGGGTGTAGGTATCTCCTTAAGGTTTCCCTTATTGCAGGTTTACACGATTTTCTGCAGCTCATGGTCTGTGATGTTTAATTATTCCTCTCCCTCATTGTTACCAGTATCCTTTGTTTCTTTCGTGGTTGATATTCTGTGGGATCTAGTTTTCATCGGTTGACTTGATCTGGATCTTCATACTCCTTATTCAGAGTCATTAGGGTAGGCTCTGTTTGTTCCGGATGGGTTTGATCTGTTTCCATTCCCTTGACCACGGAAAATGGGTTTGAGTCTTCATCTCTTGGGTTGGATGGATGTGCCTGTGGTTTGGATCCGCCTTTATATTGGTGATTAACCAAGGTGAATCCATCTTGCTATTGTTGCTGGCAAGTTGGTTGGGGTGGGGGCGGTGGGGCATGGGGGCATTCCCAGTATAATTGGACATATTCATGGCAGTGTCTGGATCTGAAGGTGATGTGCTCTACTCCAAGGGTTGCACACATTCCTCATCTTGTAAATTGAGATAGATTGCTTTCGGAAGGGGCTTGGAAACATTCATATGCACACAAATTATAGCATAAGGTGTGTAATGACCCCTTTTGGTGACCTTTGAGATCTTGATGAATTTTCCCATGGATTTTCCAATCCCCATTAGGGTTTCCTCATCCCAATATTCTTGGGGTAGAGAATACAACCTTACCCACACCAATACTTCTGTGAAATATTCCTTTCCTGGACAGTAGTTTTCCTTCAAGTGCCTCATGAATTGACATGAGTTATTGAAGAGGTAAGGTCCTTGCTAGATGATTTGTTCCATGTCCTCAACATTGAAGAAGATGGTTGTAAAGAATCCTTTTGACCCTAGTTTCATATCAACATCTCCTTTCGGCTTCCATTTTTTCGTGATCCTGCCTTGTAGGGATTTTTTGTTGGACCAAAAACCCATAAATTTGCAAATGATGGCATGATCCATCATATATTTCTTATATTTTTTGATCTTGGTCGAGGATATTTCAAGGCTTGGAATGGAGGTGGTCTTTGGTAGGCATCCAGAGCGTGCAACCCTAGTGCCTCTTTCGTTCGTGTTCAGGTTCTACAAGGGTTCCATCGATGAGACCGGTGTCACAATAGCATTGTCTTCCAATGAATTCCCAAAGGATCCTTCATTGGCATGATCTAGTTTTTGCGTGGGGTGTTCTTCCTTAGGTAGGTTGGAGTTTGCTTCATGTTATGCCTTTGAGGTTGCAGGCAATTTCCCCATAGAAGGATTCGAGATCACAAGAGTCGGGGGTCTCCCGATTAGTGCTTTTGGTTCCAATACAACATTTCAAAAGTAGGGAGGTCTTCTCCCTCCACACTGCCCAGCCATGGGGCTGAAACTCAACCTAGGGTTTCCTAGTTTGGGGACACAGGGCTGAAGAAGCCAAAATATGATTTTTTTATCGTGAATGTGTGCTAGTTAATCCTAACCAATTTATTAAAAAATGATCTTGCTTTCCTCCCATACATTCAATTATTAAATAAATAACTAATTATATTCTTAAAACTAGATCCAAGGTTCACTTTGGCTCTAACTTGATCTCCTTCTTTCATGAATGAACCTTGAAGATCCAAGCCCTCCAAATTTGATCTTTTTAACAAAATCAAGATTGATCTTCATTATTTCAAGCCTCAACACACTAGTAGAAAAAGTGAGATAAATGACTATGCGACAAAAAAATTTAGTCATGGTGGTGTTTTTAAGCTTAATATGACTAAATTTGAGCAGCACACCTAAAAATGACTAAATTAAATGACTGATTTAGTCATCGGATGAAAAATACAACTAAATAATAATTCGCACGAATAAAAATGACTAAAACAATGACTAATTACTCTTATAGGCTAGCATTTCAATATCAAGCACTTATAATTTTTATCTTGCTCATTAAATAATACTTGATTATTATGCATTTCGAGAGGTTTAAGGAAGCGTCTACTAGATCATTCAAAAAATTTGGAGTGCGGAGAATCGACTGTAGTATTCCGATTTTTTCTAGGGTTTGAAGAATAATGGAGATCCCCAGAGGGGGTGGATCCCCCTCGTCCTCATGCCGGCAGACACCCCCCACCTCACACACTACGTTGCACACCACTGACGAGCCCCGGGGGAGTGAGTTTGAAAAGAATGGAAACAATCGAGCCAACTCGGGATTGGGGAAAACCCAAGGAGGATGTCTCCCTGGAGCAAAAGAAATCCCTTCTCTACAGATCAGATCGGAGAACCTTAGGGAACGTGTAGAGCAATGGAAAGAAAGAGCCCTGATAGGGAAGTTCATTGGCATCTGGCCAAAAGAAAAGGACATAACTAGATGGATCAAGACTATTTGGAACCCTAAAGGTCACTACAATTTGCATTTAGGAGCGAAGGGTTTCTTTACAATTATGTTTTTCAATCAAGAGGATAGAGATCGAGTTCTGGAAGGAGGTCCATATTTATTCTTCTCTGCTAGACTCTACCTATGCCCATGGAAGGAAATATTTAACCTTGATAAAGAGGATCTGAACATAGCCCCAGTATGGATTAGGATTTATTCTCTCCCTTGTGAGTACTGGGAACCAGAGATCTTACAAGACATTAGCAATACGCTGGGCAAATTTGTAAAATTCTTCGAGCAAACTCTGCAGAGATGATACACATCCTTTTCCTGTATTTTTGTTTACATGGACCTGGCACAAGATCTCCCCGAAGCTATCAACTTGACATGGGATGACGAATACTGGACTCAGCCATTAGACTACGAGCACCTCCCTTTTCGATGTCGTAGATGCCATGAGTATGGCCATCTCAGCATGGACTGTCTGCAAAATAATAAAAGACCCATCACCCCGCCGACATCGTAGGAGAAGGAGAGAAAATCGACTGAGGAGGGTTTTACCCAAGTGAGCTGGAAAAAATAGGGGAGGTGGCCGAACAACTAGCAATAGCAGGAATAATCCAAGGCCAAGAAACCACTACACCCGAACCCTTTCGAAACCCTAAACTCTGTAGGGGAAACCTTGGAAGATCTTGGGAACCATAAGAAAGGAAAAGAACCAATTCAAGAAGTAGATAACCTTATCCAAGAAAATCTTGAAGAACTTCTTGAGGCTATGGAAGACCATTCCCCAGATGAAGTAGAATATATGGACCTAAAGGAGCTGGATATGGATGCTATCAAGAAGGAATGTGATAAAAAGGGAAAAGGATATGTCTTGCGATGACAACTGAACTACTACAGGAGGCCATCCTCAAAGCTAAGGCTAAATTATTCTTGGGAATAACCAAAGAGCCTCAAAAAGGGAGCAAAAGGAAACAACCAGAAGAAGGTGAGAAGAGAGGATAAAAAATGAACAGACAACGGATCACGGAGATAGGAACCAAACTCATTGAGTCAGGGTAGTACCCAACCATTAAGGTTGCCTTCTTAGAAGTTAATAAAGGTTATTCAATGAAATAGATCACATGGAACATCCATGGATTAAACCACCCACGTAAAATTAAAAGCTTGAAGAATAAGATTAGGATGGAGAAACCAGATATAGTATTCCTCCAAGGAACAAAGTGTGGTTTGGAGAAGATGCAGGAAATAGGAAACAAGGTGTGGAGAGGTAGTAAGACTATGGTGATTGAACCTTGAGAAGTGGTAGGAGGAGTTGTGATCCTTTGGAGACCTGATGAGGTTGATCTCATGAATTTATGGGCAACCCCGTTCACTCTCTCTGTAGAATTTGAACTCCTTGAGACCAGGATAAAAGGGGTGATATCAAATGTCTATGGTCCAAGCATCAACCTTCAAAAGAAGGCCTTCCTGGAATCCCTCTCCTGGGCAGAAAACTGGGTTGGGTATAAGCACTAAATCATTGGAGGATATTTTAATATGATCACGTCCCTAGAAGAAAAGAAAGGGGGGATATACGATTTCTTGGACCAACCAATGAAGCCTTCAAATACTTCATCGAATCCAAGAAGCTGGCTGATCTAGAAACTGGGAATGGGTGGTTCACGTGGAATAAAAAATGGGGTGGATACCATCATGTGGCTAGCAGGATGGATAGATTCTTAATTTCAGAGTATCTTGCAACAGCTGGAGGTGATTTGACTACCTCTGTTTTACCATTTGCAGGCTCTGATCATTGGCCAATCAGCCTCTTCTGGGATAGGACGGGGTCAAGTGGATGGAAACCATTCTGATTCAAACAATTTTGGATGGAACACAAGGACTTCAAATCATTGATCCAACAATGGTGGGAGGATCTCATCCCCCCATGAGGGACAAGAATGTACCAATTACAACAAAAAATGAAATCTTTAAAAGCCAAGATTCGCACCTAGAATAGAGAAGAATTTGGGAACATATTTCAAGACAAAAAACATCTAAGTGAGGAAATGGAAGCCATCCAAAGGGGGGCATGAATAATGGATATAGTGAAGGCCTAAAGAAGCAAGAACAAATCCTCCTGAAACAAATGCAAGCTTGAGAAAGACAGGAGGATATTTTCTAGAGACAGAAATCCAGGAATCAATGGCTTCAAGATGGGGAAAGAAATACCAAATTCTTCCATCGCTTTGTTATCCAAAACAGAAAAATTCAAGGATAAACAGAGTAAAGACGGAAGCTGGAAAATATGTGGAAACTAGAGAAGAAATGGAAGTTGCCACTTCTGGGACATGACCAAGCAAGATGTTTGGCACATTGTTGAAGACTCTTGACGAAACAAAGGGGTGTCACGAGATTTCAACGCCACTTTTCTTACCCTTATCCCCAAGGCTGAGGGCGCGGACAGACCAGGTAAATTTTGTCCCATTGCTCTATGTAATGTAATTTATAAAATTATTACCAAATTTATGGCCAAAAGATTGAAACTCATTCTCCCCTACTTGATCACCCCAGAGCAATTTGGATTTTTGAAGGGGAGACAGATTTTGGATGGGGTGATTCTTTCTCATGAAGTCATTCACTCCCTCAGAATAACCAAAATCCTAGGGATGTTGTTAAAATTGGATACATCAAAAGCATATGACAAACTAAGTTGGCAATATATGAGGGAGATGGTTGCAGCTTATGGTTTTGATATGGATTGGATTGATTGGGTTATGAGTATGACCTCATCCCCTTTCTTCTCCATTTTGCTTAACGGTTCCCCAACAAGGACCTTTAGCCCCTCCAAAGGCATCCGGCAAGGGGACCCTCTTTCTCCTTTCCTCTTTATCTTGATGGCAGAAGGTCTCAGCAGACTGATCAAAACTATGGTCAACAATGGGGAACTAAGAGGGCTCAACATTCATCCACACGCAGACAAATAGACTCATGGCACATGCATCGATCCAGGAATCCAAAACCATTAAGAAATGCCTCAATACCTTCTCCAAGGCCTCCGGTTTGGAGATCAATAGATAAAAATCGCAAGTTTTATTTTTTAATACCCCTAAAATCACCCAAAGGAACATTCTCTTAATTTTAGGCTTCCAAGGGAGCTACCTTCCTTCCAAATATCTCAGCACCCCTCTGGCTGAAGGTGTTATCAAATGGGTATCGTGGATGGATGTTCTAGATAGAATGAGGAAAAAGCTAAGTAATTGGGTTCTCGTACCCCTTAATTTTGCAAGCAAACTCACCCTCCTCAAATTTGTCCTTCAAGCAATGCCTATTTATCTTTTCTCGGTCTTAGCGGACCCAAAATCTGTGATCAAATAAATAAGATCCATTTAGCGGAATTTATTATGGGGGGGGGGATTCTGAGAAACATAAATGGGCACCAGTGAACTGGGAGAAATTCTTGCAACCCAAACTCAATGGCGGCGTGGAACTTAGGGACCCACAAATAAACAATGAAGTCTTGGGAGCCAAAATCTGGTGAAAATGGGTCACCCACAATTCTGAACCCTGGGCTTAGTTGTGGCATGCTAAATACGCCCCTGATAGACCTAAGCAACAATTAATTAGGTTCAACGAGGAAAAACAGGGTTCTCATATCTAGAAAACAACCCTTCAGAGCAGGAGCATCATCCAAGATCATAGTTTCTGGAAAATAAGAGATGGAACCACAACAGATCTTTGGGAGGACTCATGGCAGCAGTTCCCAAAACTTGCCTTATCTCCCCCACCCCAAGAATGATAGGATTACCACAGGGCTCTAAACCTCACAAAAGTGGCCCAAATATGGAAACCTATAGAGGAGGATGTTGCATTCAAAGAATGGAAACAACTCGATTGGTGGAAACAAAGATGCACCCCTGAGGGTAGTCGCCATATGGAGGAAATCCTTAAAGAAAGAATAATAAAAATTCAAAGGAGCCATGATAAACTTCGATGGGGATACTCTACCAAAGGAAATTTCAACATCAAGGAAGCTTATGACTTATGGACAAGCAGAGAAGCAAGGCCAGCAAACAAAATATGGAAGAAGATTTGGATATCAAATCCTTGGCCAAAAGTGGCCTGCTTTGTGTGGTTGATTGTTTACCGTCGAATCCTGACTGGAGAGAGCCTCCAAAAAAGAGGAAAAGTTGGCACCTCTCAATTCCCACTATGTACTAGTGTTGAGGAATCTCTGAATCATCTCCTGGAATCCTGCCAATTCGCATCCTCCCTTTGGGACTGGGGAGCAGAGTTGCTCAGAAGAACTAATAGGCAACGTGGGAACCCAGACCAAACAATTAAAGCTTGGGAACACAATGCTTTCAACAACATTATTGTCAATTTTGTATGGATCATGTTCCCTGGATTTCTGATTAAGGAAAGAAACCAGAGAATATTCTGAAATACCAAATCCCCTACCCAAGCAATTTGAACAAAATCGTGAATCACATTCAAGAGACGGTCAAGATCATCCCCTGGTTGGATAAGGACTGGGAAGCCGATAATTAATAACTCAAAATCATGGAACAGCTAGGACTATAGCAGTCTGATTTGGGATGGGCCCGAAAGAACTTGAAAACCCCAACTCCTACTAGCCCCAAATTCTGGTCTCCTCCCCCGGTTGGGTCTATCAAGCTCAACTTCAATGGAGCCTCCAAAGGAAATCCTGGTATAGCCAGCTATGGGGGAGTCTTTCGTAATGAATATGGTCAAATCTTGCACATTTTCCATAGCCATATAGGACAAGATACAAACAACACTGTTGAAATCGAACGACTTCTTTAGGGTCTACAGATAGCAGACCAGAACAGATGGGAACCACTCATCACCGAAGGGGATTTGAAGATGGTCATTCATGTGGCCAAAAAACTCCAACTGGGACAACACCCATCGAAATTCACTGAAATTTGGTGGTTGGATTACAGGGTGTAAGAACTAGGGGCCCTCCTTCACAACCTACACGCTTGCTTCTTTAGCCACATCAAGAGAGAGGGTAATAAGGTGGCAGATTTCTTGGAAAATGCTGGGGTCGATTCTCCACACAGATTGCAAGAAGGACCCCTGTCAAAATTCATGGATATGACATGGGCTACGTCCTGCACCCAGCTGGCTAATAAATATGCCCAGGATATGAGGCAATGACATAATGACACCTCTAATAGGATTAACACCCAAGAAATCACCCACGCGGATGGTCTTGTTGACACCTCTCGATATAATACCCTCACATGTGACATTGGTGTGAATCACAATAATGAAAACCAGGACCGTCCGGAGCAGTTAACCATTGAAGTGGTCTTTAATGAGACCAGGATGCTGGAATGTCCTCGACCAACAAACATTCATTGAAGTGGATGATTGGAAAAGGTGGTAACCCAAGCAGATCAAGTGCTTCAGTACTTCAGTCCGATCTAGAGTATGATGAATTGATGATGGAAATTAAGGCAAGTCGTCAGAGGCATGCTATAAAAATGGGAACACCTCAGTTGTGGCCTTTCATGCTAAGACCTGTGTTCTTTTCTACCCTGCTAAACTACTTCCCCTTGTTCTTGTGGCTGGTCATTTGGACCTACCTCTATTTCCTCTTTTGTTCACCCATGCTTGTTTTTTCCTCCCAGCTTCAACTCCTGTGCATTCTCCCCCTCCACCGCAAATTGATCTTGAGAATGGCCCCTAAGATGTGAAACCCCAGGAACAAGAAAAGGGGGACCTGAAGCAGTCGCACTCGCAAGATGAATAAATCCAACTGCGAGCAGACCAAGGCCTCCCAAGAGGCCCATTTTTTCTAGAAGCGCATTCCCCACCAGATTCAGGAGGAAATTGAAGTTTTGGAGAAGGAATTGTGGGAGCAGGTGATACGCCATAATTTGGATAATATCCACACCGAAGCAAAGGAATGGGTGTAGGATCTCGGAACCACTGCGGGGCGCCTAGTTTCTTATGATCGAATCGTCTCCACGTACTGGGTGACCAAAGGCCTGCTCGCCCACGTCCTAATGGAGTAAGAGAAAAAATCCCTGGGAGATGTCGAACCTGTCCAAACCTGGAGAGAGCACCATAATGATTGCAGGCTAATGCATAAGAAGGGGGACCTTATTACCATGAAACTGGGTATCCCTTTGTACCCACCGATCAACTAGGCGTCAGTTGATCCCGGAAGCAGCTCAGGTGGTCCCGCGATTCGTGGCGTTGGTATCAAGAGCCCTAGCAAGGTAGCAGCCACTCTCGGTGCAAATGTTGCCAATCACCCTGATACGCAACTTGGAGGTCATTACGCGTAAGTGGAGTTGTATGTTACCGTTCTAGTTTTTTTCTTTCCCTTTTATCGTCTTATGTCAGTAGTTAAAATTAGTTATGCTCAACGTCATACAAGTTGTAATTGGGTATGGGGGATAATATTTCTAGGCATCTCTTTTTGCTGGAAGCCTATTTTTTGTAAGGGATATAGTATTAGTAACATAGTAGAAAATAGCAGTCGGGTTTCTGGTTTTTCTTGGGTAGTAGTTTGGATAGAAATTTCAGGTAGAACAGTATGCCTGCTATCAGGCCATTTTGAAGTTATGTATTTTTCGCAGGAATGTTAATATGAAATGTTTTTACTTACAAAAAAAAAAACTAGTACTTGATTAGTATTTTCTTCATAAACATAGGATGATCTTCATTTCTAACACTTTCATATTCAGTCTAAGACTTGGAGGTATAAGTTCAACCATAATCAGTAATACTGGTCCAAAACATTGATCTTATGAATGATATATGAACCTTTGTGGAATTTTGGTACGTTTTTCTTGTGCACCCTCCCTTGTGCCATGTGCGCCCTCCCTTGTGGCATGCACACTCTCCCTTGTGGCATGCTTGCTCTCCATTTGGCATGTGCAATCTCACTTTGGCATGGGCATGCTCCCTTGGGCATGGGAGCTCTCCCTTTTGCATGTGCATGGTCTCTTGGCATGTGCATACTCCCTTTGGAATGTTTGCTCTTCATTGCGGCTTGTCATGTGCACTCCCTTTGGCATGTGTGTGCTCTCTTCTCCCTTGGGCATGGGCGCTCTCCCTTTGGCATGTTCTCACAATATACATAACATTAATACAATAGGATCATAATTTTTTTTATGTGCATTTAGGTTTAATATATTATAATATTAGTTTAAAAATTCCTAAAAACAATCATTTTTATACAAATATTTTGAAAATGATATAATATTGATTTAATTATATTAATGCAATATAATCATAATTTATTTCATATATATTAATACTATGTTATTATTTAGGATTTAGGTTGAATATATTATTCAATTTTGAAAATAAATCTTAATGCAATATAATTTTTTTTAAGTTTTATAAATTTTTAATACAATATAATATAAATTTAAATATGAATATATATATATATATATAAACAAATATTTTGAAAATGAATAAACAATAAAATTTTGGAACAATTGAAAGTATAAAGTATTTTTTAACACAAATTCAAAACATGATTAAATGATCTAATTTAATATTTAGAATCAATCCAAAAATCTTGTCTTGTGTCAAAACCCTGGCCTTAAATTGGAATAAAACCTCTTTGGCCTATTTTTTTCCTCTTTGCTTTCGCTCTTGTTCTATTTTGTTCATGCGGCCTATGGAGGAACTGGAGGAGGAGGTTCGAGGTCTCAATGTGAGATGAGGAGGGTCAAGGGTTTTATGTGAGCAGTAGCAACAACAATGGTGAGCACCTCAAGCTCCTCGTCAAAGTATTTTTGTTCAACCTGCTTAAAATCCCCCTTTTTGAGGGTTTCATGGCCTGTAAATGAAAAGCTTATTTTCTGTCAAAATGTTTCATTGGGTTTGTGTAATATTGTGTAGTTGTACTATTTTTGGGTCAAGAGAGTCATATTTGTTATGATTTTATGGTATTTTAGGGTTTACTTCAAATCTTGAGTTTTTTTTTTCTTATAAAATCAATTTTGGGATTTTATGTTTGTGGAAAATCAAACTGCGGTTATTACTACATCTTATATCATCTAAAACAAATGTTATGTTTTTATGTGTAGAGGATGGGCATCTAAATCTCTGAAGCTTCGAAACCCCTTCCAATAAACGTTTATTCCACAATGCTATGGAGAATCTCTATATGCATTTCGCTCACGCCTGAGGTTAGTTCAATATGGTTTTCGCATAAGTTAGTTCAAACTGTTGATATGGAATAATAATAATAAGAATATATATATATTCCATATGGAACATATCAATCATTATAAATAAAGATTGATCATGAACTGTCCTCCTGGGACTTACATTCAAAATTCTCACGAGTTTCATAATTAGTTACAAAATATATGATGCTTCCCTCTGCATCATTTCAAAATTTCTTCACTACAAAAATTACAATTAATCGTGGAATTCTTCAATCAAAGTCTGGCCTGGAACTAAAAGTAATGCATTTTTTATAACATATTAGCTTCGGTGTAAGAATATATATATATATATATATATATATATAACCACACATGTATAAATTCTCACTTTAAACTTTACTTTAAACACTAGCTACCAATTACCTTCACTGCTTAGGATCCACCAAAGGGAGCCACTCTTTTTCCTCTTATTTGGTCATACGAGCAGCAGGGGTTCCCGCATGGATTACAATTGATACAATACTCACTCAGATCTCTTTTGGCTTGATGTTTTTCGAGCACCTGCATGCGTATTGTATTTAGCATATTTTTTGTTGTATCATTTAGATAGGAAGTAAATCCTAAATTATGACTTTATAGATTGGGAATTTGATCCCATTGATTTGGATTTGGTTTGGACTTATTCATATTCTCATTCAGTAGAGTGTAAAAATATCTTAGTCGATGATCCAGTTACGGATCCACACTAGAACCTATTATCATGTGGAAAAAATGACCCACAATGATGGGGAAACATCGTAGCTAAGTAGAATATGGGATGGAATAGCTACTGACAGCCTCACTATGGGTTTCGAATCAATCTCGGACACGCTCACACAAAGGAGGAATAAAACTTACACATAGGAGGCCAATAGTGAAATTTAACCGTGGTGTAACCATTTTATAATCCATCTATAAAGGGCCTTCAACTGTATTCAAATGGGAATGGGATTCATACGGTGCAATGGTGAATTGTGCGAGGGTCAACAAAAGTGACCTGAGAGGATGGGATCTTGGGAATCTATCCCGAAACTAAATGATCATGCATTGTATATATAATATATCAATTTGGTGAAGTACATCTTAAATTGTTTCATATTGTTGTCTCTAGAGGTGGAGCAATATACTGAATGGGAGCCAGGGGTGGGAGACCAAAAAGACAGTAGTGATGGTTCGATCTATTGTAGTCCTATCATGGACCGCTACATGAGCGTTTGTTACGGAGAAAAAATCATATGGCTTGGGGAAGACCACAACAGATAGCTGACTACCAGAAAATGACTCAATTCCCAATGCAATGCCATATAATGACAATGCTAAGATAATGGAGAAAAGACCAACCTTCAACCGGATGTTCGAAGTAGATCCCCGTTGAGCTTTCAACCTCTACACTTGAGCCTGTAGATTAGTCTCAACAACAAGTACAAGCAAGTGCATACAATATGTGAAATACATTAGCATAATCAATAGCATGATCCATGATATTATAAGCAAATATAACCCAATGTAATTTAACAATATTCACAATATCAATTGGACGAGAAAATGAGTATTTCCATTAATGAATAACAAGAAGTACAATATATGACCTCTTGCCGGCAACCAATCTGAACCAAGAACTGGGTCTCTCCATTTGTGCCTCCACCACTTCAATCCTCCATGTAATGGCAAACTCAAACTATGAAAGGATTTTGGTAGGTGAACATAAGGAGTTCACAACAACAAGGATCAATGAGTGTAGACTCAAGTCACGGAAAAAATCCACTAGAGTTATCTTGCTCTCTCTTTCTCCTCCCTTCCATATTCCATAAGAGCTCAATATATAGCCTTCCAAAGGTAAGTGAAAGGACACATCGAGGCGTTTTGGGGCATATGGAGGGCCAAAGGTCACCCTAAGACCGCTTTTTGGGAGTAAAAAGTAATTTTCTAATGATTTTTACCATTTTACTTGGTACCCGCGGGCTATAGTGGAACAACCCACATGTACGCTGGCTATAATGGGACAACAAGCGTACAGTAAGAAAAATAGGGGAAAATGTGTTTTATGGAGGACATAAAGTGAATCTGAGTCAGTGAAATGGATCCTGAAGGCCAATCAATGTTGATGCTCACAAGGTGGAAAATTATGCTGTAACATATGGCCCCTAATGTGTGAGGTCAGAGAATGGTGTTACAATGGCCGAAATACATTATAAATCTCAGAAGTGGAGTGATGGAGACACAACTGGAAGGAACAACTCACTCGTCATAATACAATAATATCTCTGAATACATGTCGGTATAGTACAACAATCTGATACAGTGGCCATGAATAGGCAGTACATAATGAATACATGTCATAGGTGATCATAGCCATAACCATATACAGTAAGATATGGTCTCCTGCTGAAAAGGAAACAATTGGTGCAATACTGGAGGTACAAATTGCTGATGTCTGAGAGATGATATCTCATATGTACAGTCACGATCAAGAGAAGCATAATGAATGATACTAATGTCTGGGTTCTTCTACACAAATCATCTACGTTGCAAGTCCCATCAAGTGAATAAAGGTGTTGAGGTCGAACCTGATGTGACATCATCTGATTATCGGTCAATGATGTATACCGTTAACAGACACGAGATAACCCACCAATAATGAAAATGGGCATCAAGGCACAAATTACAATCATCAAAGTGCGAATAGATGTGTTGAAGTCAAACATTAAGATGAATCCATCGATCAGGGGACATTGATGTATTCCCAAAACTGTCGATGGAGAGAGAACCTACCACCAATGACTGCAAGCCTCAAGGTACTCAATCGACTCTAAGTCTCAATTCCAAAACAAATGGGTTGAATTCGACGGAACGAAACTCGCTGGAAGGAAGGCATTAAGGCATCCCCCATCAACCAGCACGAGGTAACAACTATGCTGAAAAATTTGGAAGAACTCAGATGAAACGGACTGACTCAATAAGGATGGCCAACATGCAATAGTCAAGAGATCTAAGGAGTGGCCGACTCTGGTTTCAGGACTTCCTTTGAACAAGAGCATGAGTAGATGGATAGACTCAGGAAACATAGACTCAACATAACATTGTGTGATGCAGGAGGCATCAACAAAGGGATCCATAATGACTAGAAGCTTAACCAATCGGTGGACTAAACTGAGAAACAAGTACAGCTCCTAAGGTCTGGCTATAGTCTCGTCTCATCATGTATGGAGTGGAATGAATGCTCTGTTCAAAGGCGACACAACAGCTGCCAACAAAAAGAAGTAAATATTCTCCTGTCCGGATTTTTGGAATATTTGATTTTTTTGGTCTTTTTCATATTTGGAAAGCTTGAAAAAGAATAAAATTGCTGATAGTAAAACAATTGAGGGAACGAGTATCAAATAGCGATCATACTAGTCCCAAGCAGTGGAACATACCTATGATCAATGCAAGGAAGTATGTGCAGGATGTGGACACTCAGGGGGGTGTTCCCTCAGGGTCAAAAGGTCATCAAATTGTGAAGGGAAAATGGAATCTCTGCAGGACTCGACAAGGAAAGTGCTCAGGCACTAGGCTAACAATTGAGTAAGCGAGAGTCGGCACAAGGCTCAAGCGGCAAGCAGGATGATGCAATGCGATCACAACTTAATACAAATGGGGGGAGTCCTTATGGGAGATGTCCAGCATAAGACAAAGTAGAGTATGATTCTTTATCACAAAGTCATGGCGTAACTACGAAGGAATCCAATCCTAAAGAGAGACAACGGTATGGGCGCCAAAAGGAAAAAAGAGCTCTAACTAGGGCACCCATAGTCGAATAGGCCCTACCGCCAAATAATGACACCTCTATAACAATGTGAAAGCTCTGTGTCGGTTAAGAAGCGGGGTCACACCTAGGGTTAATGAAAAAGGTCAAAAGGTCAAATGCATAATGCATGTGAAAATGACATCTAACCTATATGCCAGGTGTGAAATATACCTGCAGTAGGCGCGAAATGGTCAAAAAACAACTCTCGTCGAAGAAATATGTTCAAAATGCTACTCCAAGACATCACATTAGTCCAAAACAGCTTAAAACAGCAAAAACTATAGACAAGTGGGTTTCCAAAATTATAAATAGTAATAAAAAATTACAATTTACAATTCATTTTCACTTTTTACCCAAATTGGAGTTTTTGGTTAGTTTTCACCTGAAACTTCAGTCGCTGATTCTGGGAGCTATGGGCATCCGTTCATCGAACCGTCTGGAGTAGGTTAGCTATCTCATCCTTCTCTTTCATTTGGTAGTTTTTATTTCATTTTTCAATGGTCCAAATGTTTTACTGGGTAAGCCCTATTTGGTCACGACGCTATACGCGGGCTACAAGTATACGGGTCGCGGGTAGGGCCTGCTACCCGCGGTTAACGCAAGCATTGACTTCCTCTGTTTGCTCAATACCCCATGGGTACAGCCATGAAGTTGGTTTTTTAAATGTAAAAGGATAAACTCTTCGTGTTTCTTCCTCCGGGATGGTTCTAGAGTGGAGGGAAAGGGAGCATGACCATGTGGATGAGTTCGTCCGTCATGATTTTCCTGCACAACAAGCATTACAAGCGTTTGGGATTTTCAAATTCTGGAGCATTGGGGGTTTGAGGGCCCAAAACCAATTGCTCCGTCGCTTGATAAACTACTGGGACGTAGACACACAAAATTTCAACCTGGATGGTCAAACACTCTCCTTAGAGGTGGATGACATATACTTCATTACAGGATTGTCCCGTCGAGGGGAAGTGGCAAGTCTTTGATCTCGTACTGTGGGTGGTGGGATCACCATTCCCGACTACATAGAGCGGTATTGTCTTCCCAACACTCGGAAGGTGGGGAGTCAGGTACCCATTGGAGCCATAGTCAGTCTGAGCATGAATATTATAGTGTCCACTCTCGTTAGGATTACAGGTTCGGAAGCTCTACACCAGGCTTCAAGGCCGATGATGTTCTACGCCAGAGAGTGCATGCAACCCATGATATATGACTGGTGCACAACGTTACTGGTGTCTATGAAGACCTAGTTAATGGAGTGCAAGCGTGGGGAGGAAAACAATTCGGATACGGCAGTATACTATGCAGATTTTTCTTCGAGAGAGTGCAAGGGCTTAGTTCGAGGTTTGAAGTCCCTCCTCATAGTCTCCGTGACCCAGCCTTGACCCGGTGGGCCGAGGTTCTGACGCGACAGGGTGGTGTCTGACAGGCATCACCATACACAGACAAGTTCTTTCACTGGTGGGACCGACAAGTCATAGCCATTGACGACAACCCCTATGGAGGTATAGACTTCCGTGGTGATCGTGACATGCCGCTTCTGCCAAAGGCTGCGTACGAAGACATCAGTATGTTACTCTTTTTATGTTTTTGTGTATTAAATTTTTTGGGATTTTTTATTATATATGAAAATAAAAAAATCTTTTTGGGGGTAGTATCACATATTAACATCTTACTGTTTACTCGCAGACACTGGTCCGCAAAGACTAGAGGGTTTCCCGAGACATCGTCGACAGGGCAGGGGTGGAGAGGTAGTCGGCGTTGCAGCAGAGCGCACATTAGAGACCGTGCGGGTCAACCTATCCCGCACGACCTATAGGGTACCCATGATCAAGGTAGCGCGACTGCCAAAGGATATGCAGTGCCATGTTGTGGAAGTACCTAGTATCTGGGTGCGACTACTGCAGCGCATAGCCAATGTTGTACATTATTACTATCAGACACATCGGTCCGAGGAAGCTAGGCCTCCTCATGGGGATTAGACATCTCATAGTCCCATATTTTGTATCGATATGTATATTTTTGAGATCTACGAGCTCTAGTTTTGTATTGCGGTACTACCATTTTGGACATGTTATTTATAAAAACCTATGGTTCTCTGGTTCTACTATATGTGTATGTACAAATGTATGAATGTATGTTTTTTTGTGTGCTTCATTATGAATGTGACAAATGCCAATCTAGGACATAGTTAGCATATGCATCAGATACATGATTAAAACTTCTTAGAACATGAATGTATGTAATGGAAACAAAATGACGTTCCAAGATTCTTACCCTTAAGAATCTCCTTAGTAAAGTAGCATCCCTCACATGGTATTAACCATTCAATTGAGACACAACTAGTTGTGAATCCTATCGGACTTCCAAAAAATGGATGCCATGCGAAATAGCATCCTGAAGTAGTTTAACTACGGCACTGTACTCTGCCAAATTGTTGGATGTAGGACCGAGACAAGCACCTCCCGAAGACACAACTAGGTGGCCAGGCGAATAAATAACCCAAGCAGCAGAAGCGAGCTGCTGCGTATGATAGCTAGCACCATCCGCGAATACCAAGAACATAGGAGATTTCGTTGACATCTGTCAACCAAACAGAAGTGAATCAGTAGATCGAAAAACCATAAGAAATCTAAACTATGTACAAAAGCAACTATACAATATTATACAAAAGTACTAGCTCGAGCTAAAAGCTCAAGCGTAATACCGCTTGAGGTAGAGCCCATTTCTAGGATCCTTCAAGGTGTTCCCTTCATAATCTTCCAATTCGTAGGCTCCTTTCTCAGGGGCACTCCTCACGATGTAAGGACCGTGCCACATGGGGTTAAACTTGCCTGCCCCTAGGGGTTCTTTAGCTTGGTCATATAAGAGGACCAAGTCACCTTCAGCATATTATCGGGGATGGACAGACCTATCATACTAAACCTTGACACGACGTTTGTTGGCATATATAGCCACGGCGGCATCTTGACGATGCTCGTCAAGCTACTCAAGGTGGATCAAACGTTGCTCAACATCTGACATATCAAGGAGGAGCTCTATGGATAGTTTTAACGAAGGGATTTCGCATTCAATCTATAAAATAGACTCCACACCGTGTACTAGCTGAAATGGTGAGAACCTGGTGGCAGTCTTAACTACGGTTCGATATGCCCACAAAGCAGGATATAACATAATGTGCCAATTGTTCTTGCTCTGTTGGATGGTACGTTGGAGAATGGTTTTTAAGGACTTATTGACTACCTCAACTTGACCATTCGCTTGGGGGTAGTACGAGGAGGAATGTTCTTGATGAAACCCAAGCTTGAGTGACAAATCCGCCATCATCTTGTTCTGAAAGTGACTGCCATGGTCAGTGACAATCTCTTTTGGAATACCTAACTAAGTAATAATCTGATTGAATACGAAATGGGTTGTTGTAGCATCATCAACTTTTACGGTAGGCATAGCCTCAACCCATTTGGAAAAGTAGTCTATGGACACAATGATATGGTGATTCCCCCCAGACGAATCTTGTTTGCAATCCATGAAATCCAACCCCCATTTGGTGAAGGGACCGACGGTGACGACCGAATCAAGGGGTGCTAGATGCGAGTGTACATTCCAATAAAACACCTGGCAAGGGTGACATCTCTTTACGACATTCATACAATCCTTGAAGATCGAAGGCCAAAAGTAGTCGGCTCGCATAATGCGTTGGGCTGTTGCAAGCCCAGATAAGTGACCACCACACGCCCCAGCATGGTAATCATTAAGAACACTCTCTGCTTCTTTGTGAGTCAAACAACGACGGAGGATAGAATCCTTTCCTCGACAATACAAAGTGTCGTCGATGATGGTATAATCTTTAGCGGGGTGTTTCACACGCCGTCGTTCGTCTCGTGAATAGTGCAAAGGAAACTTAAAAGTTTGAAGATATACAATAATATCCCCATACCAAGGGTCCGTAGATGAGATAAGAAATAAGTGCTCATCCACAAAGGAATCTTCATGGACAATATCCTCATCTAGTCGCAGAAGGTCCGACATGAGCTCAGCAAAAACCAAGGATTCACTGACTTCGCCGAAGAAAAATCAAGATCAAACTCCTAAAGAATGACAATCCATTTATTGTACTTCCCCCCTATAAGACGTCGTGATAGCACGAACTAAAATGGATTGATATGCACTATGACTGTGGTTTTCCTAAGCATGAAGTAATGTCGTAACTGTTGGACTGCATGAATAGTCGCAAGTGCCAACTTCTCCACATGAGTGTATCTCAGCTCAGCGTCTACTAGATTTCGACTAAGGTAATAGATCACATGCTCCACGAGCGCATCATCAACCTTAACTAATACCATGCCAATCGTCTCTAGAGACACTGCCACATAAAGTATAAAATCTCTTGCGAAGTCGGGTGGACTAAGCAGAGGGGCTGATACCAAAGCTTTCTTAAGAGCATTGAAAGACTATTGGGCTCGCTCATCCCTGTGTCTTTCTTCAACAAGCATGCGAATCCTTTAGTAAGACTAGCATAATTCACTACAAAGTGACGTAGAAAAGTGGATCTCCCTTGGAGGCTCTGAAGTTGAAGCAAATTGCGCGGAGGAGGAAACCGAAGTATTGCCTCAATTTTAAGAGGATCAACTCTGATACCCTCTCTTGAAACTATGAAACCTAGAAGGCGACCCATTTTCACAACAAAGATGCACTTATTGGGATTTAACCGAATCTTGTAGCGTATGCATCTTTCAAGAATTAAACAGAGGTGCTTGGGGTGTTCCACTCTCTTGCGAGAATGGCCAGCAAGATCATCCAAGTATGCCTCCACTATGTGTTTAATGTACTGAAAGGCGTAGGTCATAGCACGCTGAAAAGTGGCTCCGGCGTTTTAAGGCCGAAGGGCATTTTCTGGTACGCAAATGTACCCCAAGGACAAATAAAAGTCATTTTATGTTGGTCTTTGGGCTTTATTTGGATCTGGTTATATCCTGAAAAGTCGTCCATAAACGAAAAAACTTCGCTTCTCGCACAAGCATCCAAGATCTGATCTATGAATGGGGTGGGGAAATTGTCTTTTAGACATGCGCATTTCATATCTCTAAAATCAGTGCATACATGGATAGTTCCCTGCTTCTTATCCACAGGAACGGGATTCGACACCCATTCGGTAAGGGGAACTGGGTAGATGAAACCATCCTTAAATAGTTTTTCCACCTCTTCCTTGATCGCGGTTTCCTTTCTAGGGCTCACAGCACGAAGGCGTTGTCGAACAATTTTAGCATTGGGATATGTTCTAATCTCATGTTCGACAATGTTGTGGTCTGTTCCTGGAATCTCCTCATATGACCAGGTGAAAGCTTCCTGGAGTTCCTTAAACAATTCGGTGTAAATGCGAACCTCTTCAGGAGAGAAATCAGCACCGATGTAAATGTTCTCAACCTTTCCGGGGGTACGAGAAATGTTGATCGGTATGGTAGGGGAAATATTATCCATGTTCCCCTCTGCGTAAATCCCATGCGAATCCCAAGGAACCACAGGGTGACCAACCATCTCGTAAAGAGTCGTCCTAAACTCTTCTTGCTCGATAAGATCTAGGTTGGGAAGAAAATGGGAGAGATGATGCATGTCTTCCCAAGGTCTTTCACTACCACACATGGTCTCAACAATATCTTCATCTGAAGGTAAAGTACCATCAAGAAAATCGTGCGAACAAGACGAGTTGACTGCCCATTCCGGCAACATAACGCGATCTTCCTCCTCTATCCATGAAGAGGAAAGATCCAGATCTGCAGTGGCTTGTTGAATATCTTGATATGCAAGCTCAGTAGCAGACAGTGGCATAGCCATTCCAACATGCGCAATGTCTCCAGACGTGGAACTCGTGGACGGTAAGTTCCATGGATCATTAAAATACGAAGTCCGGAACGGTACATTATTCAATGGAGGAGGCACATTATCAGAAATGGTTCCAATAAAAGAAATGGGTGCAGGTAAATCAAAAGATCCCAACAATGCCGGGGGTACAATCCGACACCCATGTTCCCAGTTGTCGGCTGAGAATCTTTGACTTGGGGGACAACATGTCCCGTGGATGCTGTGGAATAGGGACTAACGAAATCTAGTTGGTCGATCTTGCCTTTGTATGGAAAGCAAATAATTCTAAATACCGAGGACACAACCGCTCCCATATCATAAATCCAATTCCTACCCAGGAGAAGGTTGTAGTCGATGGGCGCATCAACCACCTCAACTTCAATAGGCACGGATTTCCCACCCAAGCAAACAACAAGGGAAGGGAGAATACCATGCGGCTTAAACAACCGACCATCGAATCTAGTGAGCATGGTCATAGACTTGGATAAGGGAGGAGAGTCAAGAGATTTCCAACAAGATAAAAACATCACTGACGTAGAAGCACCTTCATCAACCACCGTTCTTTTGATGATATTCTGCAGGCACTCCACATGGACTTGAAAAGCCACATGGTAAGGTAAGCGAGGTTGAACGTCAATAGTGTCAAACTTGATAACGTTAGGACTTCCCCCATCCTGAACTCCTAAAGTGCACAAAAGGGCATGCCTTTGAGAAGGAAACGCATGTAAAACCTCAAGATCCGACATAACACACAAAGTTTGACCCAAATCTTCTACAACATAGTAGTTCTGGGAAGCTCGAGCATTGGGATTATGCATAGAGCGCTTTGGAACACCTTTTGGTATCCACGGCATAGCAGTGGGATTCTCGATATGCAAAGAGGTATCAGGAGGAGGAGGAGGCTCATTCCCCATATTCGGTTTTGGTGCATCATAATCACGTTGACGAGTAGCAACACTAACCTCTGATTTAACCATATTCACGCATCCAAAGCCACCGGTATGATAAGAAGAAGTTGTAGTTTCATTAGTCCCATAACGAGTAGCGGGAGCATTCAAAGCCATATTCTGATGATGTGGAAGGGGATCTTTCAACATAGTTGGGCTTTGTGCAAGATGCTTCAATGCTTCTTCAATCCGACACAAGTGAGTAAGATGATCTTCCCCACAAAGCTTGCAAGTGAATTTCACTTTACGCCTAGGTTTACGGTCCCCACTAGCATTTCCGTCGTCCCGAGGAGGGTTGGCATTCTCTTTCTGAGGAGTATCACGATTACTACCATTGTTCCCATTATTTCCACCCTTGCGATTATTTCTCCCCTTCTTCTTACCACCAGGATGCTGGTTACCCGATGGGTTTGTCGATTGCATAGCATGTACATCGGACGATGGGGTGGAAGTGGACAAGGTGTGAACCTGTCCGGGAGTAGATGGGTTAAGTGACAATTTTTGCATTTGATTAGCAACTAAATATACGGGTTGAGTACTTGCGGATCCAACAATGCCATCGGCATGTGGTCTAGGAACCGGCTTGGGCTCATGTCGTGATCGCGTTGTGTCGGGAATAATGTCATACAGAATGCCAGATTAAGCATAGAGTAAATCTAGTTGCTGGACTTTTAGTTTAGCTTGTTCCTCAGTCGTAATGTTGGACATCGAAACATCCTTAGAAATGTATGAAAGCAAAGACTTGAGAAACCATTCCAACAGAAACTCTGGAGGAATGTTGGCTTTCACTAACCTCTTTTGTTGACGCCACTCTTGAATGTGGTTAGATATGTATGTGGCCTTATTCTAGTGAAAGGTATACAAGAGTTCAGTGCCAGTATCGTAGTGAACCGACAGCTGGAAATTGTCCAGGAAAACCAAGGCTATCTCATTGAAACCCCTGTACGTGCTCCCAGGCAACTCGACATACCACTTCGCGGCTGCCCCCATGGGAGTGTGTTGAAATAGTCTCAAACGAACGGAATCGTGATTTAACAAGTTTGATGAGCACCAAAGGTGAAAAGTCGTGACATGATCACCCGGATCCTCACCACCCTTCCCCTCAAACTTGGGAATGTCTGAAGCGAGCTTGGTAGGGACTGGAGGCCAATTAGGATCATGACACACCAGTTCATTTGTGAGCTTCGAGAGATCTGAAATATTCAATCAAGCAAGGAATGGGAGCTGCGGTTGTAAAGCTTGATTATAAGCTCCCATAAAAGGTTGATTATACGGACCTGTGTTAATTTTTTAGCATTAGTTCTATATACTCTAGGATCTTTACTGAGAGAATAACATGTACAGCATATCAAGTATAACAATGCATATTAATCACACCAAGCAACCACATGAGACAATAGACACACAGAGTTTCACTGGGGAAAACCATAAAGGTGAAAAACCCCACAACTTCCTCAGAGATAGAAAGAGCAATGATACAACCTAGGTACAAGAGATAGTCTTCTACTAGCAGCTACTCCTCCTCCTCAACTAGTGCACCACTTTCCGAGTGATGTAGAAGTGAATAATGAGATGATAAAATAGAGATCTCCCACTCTCTATTTATACTTGTCCCTACTTTCCTAATACACTTACAAGGTCAACTTCTCTAGGAGAGTCTAATAACCCATGGTTACATTAATCAAGGCCGACCCCACACTTGGTGGTCTAATAACCCATCACAGCAAGTTACGACACTTGTCAATACAAATGATGGCACTTCCATATAGAGGAATAATAACATCTCTATAGGAGTAATTTATACATAGGTGAAATAAATTCCAAAGTTACATATACATCAACACTCCCTCTTAACTAGGAAGGTATTTCTCGACACAGATCTGCTAGCAAAAGTCTTCTTCTCTGTATCATCGTCACTAGATCATCGTCATCGAATCATCGTCATCGTCGCTGCTGCTTCTATCTCAATCAATCTTTGATCTACTCATCATAGGAAGTTCTACAGAGCCGGTCCTTTTTCATACTGGATGTAGGCCCACCACCTGCAGGTCTTCATCATCACTGGCCATACTGTGGAATCCTCAGGACTGATTACGTGCATCAACAAAACCTAGCAAGAGCATCTTAGGACTGATTACGTTCCCAGCACAACCTGCAAGATCTCCCACGGAGCTATTACATGTGACCAAGCAAAAAATAGCAAGAGCATTTGTCAGATCTCCCAGGGAGCTCTTATATGCCATAGGAAAAACCAAGCAAGAGCATCTACAAATCTCCCAGGGAGACATTATATGCAACCGGCAAAACCTAGCAAGAGCATCCTAGGACTAATTACGTGCCTAGCACAACCTGCAAGATATCCCAAGGAGAAATTATATGCCATGGAAAAAACCTAGCAAGAGCATTTACCAGATCTCCCAGGGAGCTATTATATGCCATAGGCAAAACCTAGCAAAAGTATCTGTAAATCTCCCAGGGCGCTATTATATGTCCATCCAAGCAAAACCTAGCAAGAGAATTTTCCAGACCTCCCAGGGAGCTATGATATGCCATCAGCAAAACCTAGCAAGAGTGTCTGCAAATCTCCCAGGGCACTATTATATGCTTATATGCACAACCTGTCCATGGCCCCAAAGTATCAACCTGATACTCACCATACATCATCTTGATGTACATCACATGATCGTCCTGATCATCATCATAGCATCATCCTGATGCCTCTCATCTAGAGCAACATCCTGAAGCTCATCATACATGATCATTCTGATCATACAATGCATCCACCTGATGCATATCTGATACATATCATCTGGAGCGACATCCTGATCATACAATGCATCCACCTGATGCATGTCTTATACATATCCTCATCCATGATCTACCTGATCATACAATGTATCCACCTGATGCATATACAAATACATGATCCAACTGATCATCACAAGCATCCAACATGATGCATATACATATACATGATCGAATTGATCATCACAAGCATCCAACATGATGCATATACATATACATGATCCAACTCATCATATCCAGCATCCAACACGATGCATATACATATACATGATACAACTGATCATATCCAGCATCCAACATGATGCATATACAGAGAAGTAACTGGAGCATCGTCCCAATGCTCATCATCCAGTGCTTACATCCACAGCCATGGGAAGGATCCTCCTCTCACCATGCTTGGAATGGCTCCAGCAAATGTGTCCATCACTTCTTCCTCGAAGTGTCATCAATATGAAGAACACCAAGCCTCTCTCTGAAGTACTCGAACTTCACCCTAGCTAGTGGCTTCATCATCACATCTGCAATCTGCTCATTCATCGCAACATACAGGAGCTTCACTGCTCCTCTCTACACCATATCCCTGATATAGTGATATTTGATCTCAATGTGTTTCAGCCTATCGTGGAACACTGGGTTCTCAGACAGCTTCACACAAATCTGGTTGTCACAAAAGATAATAGTAGCCTCCAACAGGAGATCAAATAACTCAGACAGTAGCTTCCGAAGCCATACTGCCTCACAAGTAGCCGAACAAGCTACAACATACTCTGCTTCGGTTGTACTCAGTGCTACGTAGGATTGCTTCCTCCTAAACCAAGAGATCACACTTGATCCCATATTGAAGCAGCACCCAGATGTGCTCTTCCTATCTGTATCATTGCTTGCCCAGTCTGAATCAACATAACCCTGCAGGTTAAAATTTTGATTCGCATCATACTTGAGCCCATAATCAACTGTACCCTTCAGGTACCTCAGAATATGCTTTACAGCAACCAAGTGAACACCTCTAGGATCTGTCGGGAACTGACTCAATGTGTTCACCACAAAGAAAATGTATGGTCTCATGTTCGTCAGGTACATCAAGGACCCAATCATCTGACGATACACAGTGACATCAACCAGCTCAAATGAAACATCACACAAAAGCTTCAGGTTCGATGCCATACGTGTGGCCATGGCCTTGCAGTCCATCATCCCGAATCTCTTCAGGATCTCTACTGCATACTTCCTTTGTCCAAGGAAGATCCCATCTGCACTTTGCCACACCTCCATGCCTAGAAAATAGTGCATCATCCCCAAGTCCTTCATCTCGAACTCGACAGCAAGCTTCCTCTTGGTATCGGCAATCAGACCATCCTCACCTGTTACAAACAGGTCATCCACATACAATAGTAGTATCACAAGATTGCCTTCCTCAAACTTGTAGTAAAGGTTGGAATCTTCTCTACTCTTGGAAAAGCCCAAAATGGATAGGAAACTATCCATCCTACCATACCAAGTCCTAGGAGCTTGCTTCAAGCCATACAAGGATTTCTTCAACCTACACACATATGACTCCCTGTCATGTGTTTCAAAACCAAGTGGCTGCTCCACATACACTTCCTCCTCGACTACACCATTCAAGAAAGTTGTCTTGACATCCATTTGGTGTATCTTCCATTTCATCACTGCAGCCAAAGCAAGTACTGATCTAATGGTAGTGTATCTGGCCATAGGAGAAAAATTCTCTTCATAATCAATCCCTTCTTTCTGGGAGAAGCCACGAGCTACAAATCTTGCTTTGTATTTCTCTATGTTGCTATCTGCAGCATGCTTGATCTTGTAGATCCACTTGGAAGTCACCACATACTTCCCTTCAGGTCTTGGGACTACATCCCAAACATCATTCTTCATGATCGACTGGTATTCCTCGACCATGGCATCCTTCCATTCTTTCTTTTCCACTGCTTCTTCATAACTAGAAGGTTCTTTGTTCATAATGTCACGGAGTAAGGAAACATAGCTGGTATGAGATCTAGTTCTCTTCTTTGCTCTCTGTTCTTCTTTTGGAATGCCATACCTTTCTGCATATTGAATGAGCTCTCTAGCCCATGCAGGTTTCCTCTTGTGAGAGTTCTTCTCACGGGGTAGATCTACAGGTATTTGTGGATCTTCAACTTCATGATCTGCTTTTGGAATTGCTTCATTCATGGTAGTGTCTTGAAATCTGGTTTCCTTTGGTTCTTCATGATCTTCAATAGGTGCCTTCCTTGACTTGATGAAAGATGAGTCTTCATCAAATGTTACATCCCTGCTGACATCAATCTTCTTGAACTCTGGAAAGTATATTCTGTAAGCCTTATAGCTTTCACTATTCCCCACAAAGATGCCCTTCTTTCCTGAAGGATCTAGCTTTGTCCTCTTTTCCTTTGGAACGTGAGTGTATACTGGACAACCAAATATTCTAAGATGGTTGAATTCAGGTTTCTTACCAGAGAATACCTCTTATGGTGTCTTGTTGTCCAATATCTTGTGAGGTGTTATGTTCTGCACATATACAGCTGTCCTAGCTGCTTTTGCCCATAGATGCATAGGCAGATCCTGGTGATGTAGCATTGCCTGTGCTGCTTCCATGATTGTTCTATTCTTCCTTTCTGCAACTCCATTATGTTGTGTATATTAGGGAATAGTCAACTCCCTCTTAATCCCTGAATCAATGCATAGCTTCTTGAAATCACCTGAGGTGAATTCTCCGCCATTGTCCGATCTGAATGTCTTGATCTTCTTATCAGTTTGATTTTCCATCAAGGCTTTGAATTCCTTGAACTTATCAAACACTTCATCTTTGTTCTTCAAGAAATAAACCCAAGTCTTCCTAGAGAAATCATCAATGAAAGAGACATAGTATACATACCCACTCAAAGAACTGGATGACGTCGGACTGCATACATCGGAGTGGATAATTTCCAAGATTCCTTTAGCTTTGATTTCACTGCTTGGAAATGCCCTCTTAATTTTCTTTCCTTTTGCACATCCTTTGCAAACCCCTTCATGATTTGTCTTGATTTCAGGAAGACCCTCTACAGCTTTACTTGCAATTGGTAGTGCTCTGTAGTGCACATGTGCAAGCCTTCTATGCCAAAGTTCACTTGTCTCCATGGATTCATGTACCATAACATGTTTAGGTTGTCCCTTCAATTTGTACAATCCTCTCTCTTTCTCTCCAATCACTACTGCATCATCTATAGTTTTACCTTTTGGCCACATTAGGACTTGTCCATCTACAAATGCAAACCTCATGCCTTTTGCATCCAATGCAGATATGGAGAGTAGGTTCTTCTTAAGCCCAGGTACATATAGAACATCTTTCATCTTCAAGGACTTCCCAGAGTCTAGGTTGTAGGAAGCTTCACCACTTCCTTTAATAGGATATTGGTAGTCAACCCCAAGTTTCACCTTATGGGGTGACTCATGTTCAGATAGATTGAAAAAATATTATTTAAACCCGGTCATGTGTTTGGAAGCCCCACTATCAATAAGCCAATCATTACATCCATGAGAGATAGTACCTGTGAGAGCAGAGATTAGAACATATTCATTCTCACTTGATGAGGCATCACTTTCTGCTCTAACCTTCTTCTTGGGAGGTTCATCATCATCAGCAGCATGAGCATGATATCTTTTCTTATTGCCCTTCTTCTTATTGATGTTGGAATCTCTTTTTTTCTTTGGACAATCTTGGGCAAAGTGTCCCTTTTCATCACATGTGAAGCATCTACCATGGGAGGTATTCTTAGAGTTCTCCCTATGTGTATGGTGAGAAGATTTCCTATGAGATTTTTCCTTCTTGGTTTTTCCTTTCTTGGTTTTTCCTTTCTTGGCATGTGTTGTGACAGCTTGATCTTCATTCCCCATCTCTTCTTCTCGGGCCACAAGCCTAGCTTCTTCTTGAGAGCATTCTTCCCACGTCCTATTGAAGGAGATTAGTTTTCTTCTTGCACAGATTCCTTGGATGAAGTAGTCCCATGACCTAGGTAGGCCATTCAATGTGGTCATGACAAATTCACCATTTTCCACTACTTCATCCACACCTTCAAGTTGTTCCTTGATTTGAGAGACCTTAGAGAAATAAGATTGAATGGTCTCTCCATTCTGAAGCTTTACCCCTTTCAATTGATTCCGCAGAGTCATCTTCTTATTTATGTTCTTCCCTTCAAATAGCTTGGTTATGGAATCAAACATCTCCTTGGGTGTCTTTAGAGATGACACATGTGGTATGAGATGGTCTTTGATAGAATCAGCAATGATCCTCTTTTCCTTGACCAAGTTCTTCTTATGCAAGGCTTTAGCCTCTTCTTCCTCTAGGACAGGGACCTCAGAACTTATGTAAATATCCAATTCATTTTCTTCCAGGATTAACCCAATCCTATACTTCCATGCTCGGAAGTTATCAGCCCCTTCAATATTATCCTCAAGCTTGGTGTGGTGAGACATCTTAAAGAGTACTTCAAATGGAAATAGAAAAGATTTAGGTCTTACCACTTGATTTGCAGAAATCTGGATCTGGTGTTGGATTAAGGTTTGTTAGAGAAACCCTAAAAATTCAGAATGTGAATTTCAACTTTCTGAAAGGATAGAAAGATGCGCCTTGATGAGCTTATCATCCTAGTATACTCAAAATTTGAAATTTGCAAAGTTTCACCCTTCATAAATGTTTTTCAATCTCCCAGATTCACTAGGGAGGACCCTGAATTAGGGTTTGAGTTTCCTAGAGCTTCACTCAACCAAAAATCTCGATCCAAAGCTCTAAACTTCGATTTTTCCAAGGAGCTTCCAGCTATGTCCTCATATTTCAGAAATTCCTATTTTTGTGGAAACCCTAATTTTTAGGGCCAAAAATGAAAGTGACCAGAATTGAATTTTGATTAGACAGAACGATTCTCCTTGATGAGTAGAGTCAATCTACCTTGCTGCTTTTCCAAAATATGTGGAGAGAAACCCAATAAACAAGAAACCCTAGTTTCTGCAACTGCACAATGTCTTCTTCTCAGGTTAGCTCTAATACCATGTTAATTTTTTAGCATTAATTCAATATACTCTAGGATCTTTACTGATAGAACAACATGTACAGCATATCAATTATAACAATGCATATCAATCACATGAGACAATAGACACACAGAGTTTCACTAGGGAAAACCATAAAGGTGAAAAACCCCACAACTTCCTCAGAGATAGAAAGAGCAATGATACAACCCAAGTACAAGAGACAATCTTCTACTAGAAGCTACTCCTCCTCCTCAACTAGTGCGCCACTTTCCGAGTGATGTAGAAGTGAATAATGAGATGATAAAATAGATATCTCTCGCTCTCTATTTATACTTGTCCCGACTTACCTAATACACTAGCAGGGCCGACTTCTCTAGGAGATTCTAATAACCCATGGTTACATTAATCAGGGTCGACCCCACACTTGGTGGTCTAATAACCCATCACAGCAAGTTAGGACACTTGCAACATTGGTCAATACAAATGACGACACTTCCGTATAGAGGAATAATAACATCTCTATAGGAGTACAATATACATAGGTGAAATACATTCCGAAGTTACATATACATCAACAACCTAAAGGATAAGATGGACCATAACCATGACCCTGGCCATAAGGCTGATAACCTCCTCCAACTTGACCCGTGTGAGAGTAAGCGGGTATATGTGTATTATGATCACAGTAATGAGGTGGGTTGTAATGAGGGGTAGCACCAACTGTATTATAGTAAGGGTTACCACCATAATTATGGGGCATATAAGTATTACTCGTAGCGGGAACCGTGTTGTAATGACCATAATTGTTAGGTATGTTCCCACCCCCTGCATAAGCATTACTAGTAGCAGGAGCAGTCGTGTTGTGACCATAAGTATAAGGTATATTCCCACCCCCTACAATAGCATTACAAGTAGCAGGAGCAGTCGTAAAAGTATACGGTGTGTTTCCACTCCCAGTATTAGGAGGATTGTTAACATTAGCGAATGTGGTCCTGGGTTGATGTGTAGAAGCATGTGTATTATACTGTGGATGGTGAGTTGTATTGCGAACAGTGTTCCCACCAGGAGGGGTAGTCCTAGGAGGCGACCTTCCTCCAAAATTTGCAATGTTTGAAGGGATGCGGCAATCCCCATATTATGTGTGTGAGTAGAAAATGTGCTGCCCCCAATGAGGGTATTTCCCCCAGTGGGTGCAGTGTGGCCAACACCATGACTAGTGTTAGCATGACTACCAGACATAGTGGATGGATCAACTGTGTTGTAAGTAGGCATACCATGAGAGAACGGGGTAGCGTTCGTAGTGGTTGTAGGACCTGTGTTAACATGCAAATTCGACATCCCATATAGGAAATTATGTGGATTCGAAGGATTGAATGGGTCATCCTTGGGTGGAGTAGATCCAAACAGAAGAGGTTGAGTCTTTGGTATTAATGGATCACCCCCACATTCCTCTCTAGGAGTAGGAGGAGTAGAGGCATATTTGACTCTACCCGATGGAGTTGTAGGGATTTCTCCCATGCCAAAATGACCAGTGATAATCTCAGCGTGAAGCGCTTCAAAAGAATCAGAAGAATTGGAGAGGGCCTTCTGGCGTCCCCTATGAACACGACGTGTAACTACGGCGACCGGTAAACCATCCAACCGATGAGACCGGCAGAGAATTGGACCTTGGGCCACAATATCTCCGAAGAGTCAATAAATCAAAGCATCCCTTAACGGCCAAACTAACTATCAAAGAGAACACACCTAAAGAAACTACAGCCAAATGCACACAAACAGGACTTGCTCAAGGGACCTCCCGACACTGCAGCTAGTATGTCTCGCCTAGGAGAGGCTTGAGACTCCCAAACTATAACCAGAGGTAACATAATCAGTTATAAGGGTTCCCAGACTTCACTGCGTGCACAGGGTCAAATCTCTATATAACAGGAAACTGTGTTGTTCAAACCCTATCTGACTCAGGACAACCGCAGTATAACCACTACGAATGCCCTATGCGATACCTAAGTAAGGCAACTAAGGTCACCACAATATAACCAATGCTCAAGCTGACAGTCGCAGGTGGGATCCGTCGTATGGGCAGGGTAGCAAAGCCCGAAACTCAAGAGGTACAGATCCCTCAAGAGCCCCTGTACACAAACAAATCCTGGAAATATCTCCCACGTTCAGCCAGTATTGGAGGGCTATCTCCGCAACCAACCTCTTGTGACCTCGTGCTTAACTCTGGTCTGAGTAGAGCTTCCTGAGAACACTAATGTATATTATGGGTTTCACCACTCCCTGGTCAGATACATAATGTTTCGTCTAGTAGTCTTGGATTGTTAACTCACAATGATCTATTCCAAGACTCTAAACCTATTCTAGTTGGTGTACTTTATAAAAGAAAAATCGTTTTAAGCAATTTTAAGATTAAGCGTTGATTTTAAATGGCTGTAATTACTCAAAGGATATGGTCGTGAAACTGATGATGTATAAGACTCAAAATTATGCACAATCGAAAAACTCTAGACTCATCTATCAATAAAAACAATGCCACTAAAATGACAATCAATCCAACGGTTCGAAATAAAATGCAATTCTTTTAAATTTCCAATGCACAAGCCGATCCTAGATGAAAGCACAAGCACTCAGATGCAAAATGCAATATGGAAAGAAAATATTTTTGTATTTTCTCTTATAATGGAAAAGAAAATGCAAAACTATGTTCTTGTATTTTTTCAATATAATGAAATGAAAAAATGCAAGCGAAATCTACCTATTTGGTTAAAGAAATGCAAAGCAGATCACTAAGACAACCCAGCAAATCCCAAACAGTGAGACTTGCCCAATGTAATGATCTAGAAAATAAAAAATGGTGAAAAACCAACAAGGCTCAAAACAAAGAGAAAGAGGAGTTTCTAGTCACAAACAGGGCATGGAGCAGTCAGGAATTAGGCCAACTAAGACTCAGGAACACTCAAAACCAACTCAGCAACAATCTAAGGCCATAAATCAATCAAACTTGGAGTTGTACGCTATTGTCGAAAGGAAAACTACAGGTAGATGCGAGCTATAGTGCAGATAGAGGCGGGTAGACGCGGTCAAAGCTAAGCTGACCCACGTACAGGGAAAGGAAAATGAGCAAACAAGAAGTCCAATAACCTAAAAAAAGATTGTTTTCTATAGTAGATCCCAACGGCCAATCAATGACACAAAAGCTCGACACACAACAGCTCTAAATAAGGACAAATGCCTAAAAATCCCCAAAAATGGATGTTCTCCCCAACGGAGTCGCCATTTTTGTTACCGAGAAAACTTCCTATGGCTTGGGGAAAACCACAACAGACAGTTAACTACCAGAAAATGACTCAATTCCCAATGCAATGCTATATAAATGGCAATTCTAAGATAATGGAGAAAATAACAACCTTCAACCGAATGTTCGAAGTAGATCCCTGTTGAGCTTTCAACCTCTACACTTGAGCCTGTAGATTATTCTCAACAACAAGTACAAGCAAGTGCATATAATATGTGAAAGACATTAGCATAATCAATAGCATGATCCATGATATTATAAGCAAATATAACCCAATGTAATTTAATAATATCACAACATCAATTGGACGAGAAAATAAGTATTTCCATTAATGAATAACAAGAAGTACAATATATGACCTCTTGCCGGCAACCAATCTGAACCAAGAACTGGGTCTCTCCACTTATGCCTCCACCACTTCAATCCTCCATGTAATGGAAAACTCAAACTCTGAAAGGAGTTTGGTAGCTGAACATAAGGAGTTCACAACAACAAGGATCAATGAGTGTAGACTCAAGTCATGGCAAAAATCCACTAGAGTTATCTTGCTCTCTATTTCTCCTCCCTTCCATATGCCATAAGAGCTCAATATATAGCCTTCCAAAAGTAAGTGAAAGGACACATCGAGGCATTTCGGGGCATATGGAGGGCCAAAGGTCACCCTAAGACCGCTTTTTGGGAGTAAAAAGTAATTTTCTAATGATTTTTACCATTTTACTTGGTACCCGGGGCTATACTGGAATAGCCCGCGTGTATGCTGGTTATAATGGGACAACAAGCGTACAGGAAGAAAAATAGGGAAAATGTGTTTTCTGGAGGACATAAAGTGAATCTGAGTCAGTGAAATGGATCCTGAAGGCCAATCAATGCTGATGCTCACAAGGTGGAAAATTACGTTGTAACGGCGTTGCAGCAGATTCATAAATACAAGTTACTCCCTTAGGTGTTAATTTTGTGTTATCCCTATAAAATAACCAAATCAATAGTCTCTGCCATCCTTTGAATTGTAGTTGTAAAGTCCCTAATTCTAGCTTCAAAATCCCTTCTATCATAAGCATTAATTAGCAAAGTGGGGATAGAATTCAGGATATGGGATAAGTGAGAACTTGTTCCCTTCGAAGTGTGATTAAGGTACCAACAAATCTACAGGTTTGAGCATTTCAATCTAAGAGTCACTTTCAAGGATAATTTTAGGGGCAAAATTTAGCCCATGGGCTATTTTCCATTTTTTTTCCAAAAAAAGATTCGCCAATTTGCATTTTTTGAAGCCCCATTTCGCCCAATTTTGATGGGGTGAACTTTTTTCACTCTAAAAATCGCCAAATTATTATATAAACTATATAAAATACTTAGAAATTGAAATAATTTTAGAAAATTATCGCCAAATATTTTATAGTTGACATTTTAAGAATTGGTAAGATTCGCCAAGGTTTATACACTTTTAAATAAGTATGGGTCCTTAAAATTATCCATGGTCACTTTACAACATCCAAGGTGTGAGATCAATCAATGAGACCGATTAATTCCATGATCATGGCACAATGAGAGAGCTACTATCCCCATGTGTATATAATACAACCCCGAGGTGGGGTATATTACAAGCATGTATAATCATTAAGTTGGGTCAATTTCATTTCTCTACTCCTTATTCTCGCTTGTTTGTTAGGATTAATATGAACCTCTTTGTAGGATGGGAACTTCTTAGGCCTCAAACCATACATTCCTGGGTGAGGTTGGAGCTGGATGGGTGATTAAATTCTATTCTATAGATAAATGTGAGTGTTCAGTGAGAGACTGCAGCCTCATTATTCATAAGGAATCTAGATCTACTAGAAAATATTTTGATCTATAGGATTTGAAAGATATTTAGATCTTTATGTGTTAGGAACCCATGTCAACCCTTCTATTTACTTTGTTAGTATATTGTTGTTGGATGCATATGCTTTGTAAGTCGTCCCGTAGTATTTGTTGATCCATAGTTTGTATTATTGTTGTTGGACGCATATGCTTTGTAAGTCGTCCCGTAGTAAGTGTTGATCCATAGTTTGTATTGGCCCATGGTTTGTATTGACACATGGTATTGACCCATGGTATTGGCACCTAGACTTAGTATATAAGTTTGTGTTGAGACCAATGAAGGTACCGTCAAGTTATTTGTATTGAGCTTGCTCAAAGGAGGTTTCCCCCTCGAAGTGGCCTGCTATCAATAAAAGCGATTCTGAGTTCTGTTATTTCTGTTATCTCGTGTATTTTCATTAATTAATTGTCGCAGGTTCTTCACATCTAGTATCAGAGCACCTTCTTGGGCTCGTTGGGTGGAATTTCTGCCAATTTTTTTTTCGCATCTGTTGCAAGTTCGGATCTGGGAATAATCCCTATCTGCTTAACTGTGGGGAGTACTTGGGAATAAGCTCTAAAACTCATTGTGAGGAGTACCACAGGAACCCCAAAGTAGTTGGCCCATTGAGAGGACCTGCTAGTGAAAAGGGCAACGACCCCTACCTGATTGACTAGTTCCCACCGGTGAGGTAAACCAATAGTTGTTGTTTGTGGCAAAGCGGTTATCAGTTTTACCTGAACTGTGGAGTGAGGGGTACTGCCCCAATACGCAAGCCATCAGATAGCATTGGTGGCCGAGTGAAACCCCTGAACTATTAGGAAGTTGAACATACCTAGGGTCCATATCTATTTTCAACTGAACTGTTGTTGATCACTTGTGCATTGTTTCATATCCATTCTGATCCATTTCAGATCCAGTCGTTTCATATCTATTCTGAAAGTCATTTCAGATCCAGCCGTTTTCGATCCATTGGGCGTCGTTTCAGATCCATCTGTTTCCCATCACTTTCGTGTCATTGTAGATCCATCTGTTTCCGATCCTTTCTGCGCCGTAGCAGATCCATTACGGGGGAAAAAAAAAACTTCTTTGTTTCCAATGAAACTTTCCTGACACCCCTGTAATCCCATTCTGCATCTTTCATTCCTGAGGACCCTATCCCAAATTCCACTTCCCAAAGCCAGAAATCCCACATTTGGCTATTTTTAGGGTTTGCCATAACTTCTTTAATTTTCACCCAATCGCCTTCAAATTTTTCCACCGTGTTCATTCCCTATTTATGCTTCTTTGTCCCTTTCTGACAAATTTTCCCATTCTTTCACTCAATTTCTGAAATCCACATTTTTTGCTTCCCTGTCCATTCGAAAGTGTCCAAAACCTAGTCAAATCCCAATTACCCATCAGAGTTTTTCCCAACTCCAAATTTCTCTTTATTAAATAAGGTTTTGTTTGTGTTTTGCTACCCATTCCCCAAAAAAACTCTTGGTTATGGTTGTCACCCACGCAAGAGAAAAACCCATGGAGGAAGCACTTGCAGCCATCCAAACCAAACTCTAGGATCTGGATGAAATTTTTTTTGGCCTCCATCTTGAGCATTCAGCCATGAAAAACAAACAACAGTCCGAGTCTTCATCAGACAATGGGTTATCTTCTTCTGGCAATTTCCGTGATCTGAAGCTTGATTTTCCTTGCTTCAATGGTACTGATTCGACTGGATGGATCTATCGTGCAGAACAGTGTTTCAGTCTACATAATACTTTTGATGTCACCAAAGTTCTACTTGCATCATTTCATTTGGAACAGGAAGCTCTTCAATGGCACAGTTGGTACATCAAGGCTCATGAAGAGCCAAAATGGCCAGATTTTTTCCAGCTCCTTTTGCAACGATTTGGTCCTAGTGCATTTAATGACTTCACAGGAGCCCTCACTAAACTTCACCAAATTGGCACTGTGAGAGAGTATCAGATAGAATTTGAGAAACTAGCCAATCACACAGAAGGATTGTCTGATGAATTCTATAGGAGGATTTTTATCAGTGGTCTTAAGGATGAAATCCGCTCAGAGGTTAAAATGTTATGTCCCAACACAATGATGGAAGCCCTGGGGTTGGATAAGTTGGAAGAAGACAATATTGCATCCCAACAGTGCTCGAAACCCACTTCTGTCCCCTTCCAAAACATGGGTTCTCAACGACCTCCCATCCCGCCACCTCCTCGACCAACTCCTATCAAGCATTTGTCTGAAACAGAGATGCAGGCACGCAGAGAAAATGTTAAAATTCAAAATGCTAAGACAGAAAATAGCAGCATTACATTCCATTTCACAATAATAGCATATACAGGATTACTGAAGAAACGACAAGCATAGCATAAACACAAGAGACAGAGATTTATCCTGGGAAACCCTCATGGGGTAGAAAACCCAGCAAAGCTTCCTCAATATAGATGACCAGCAATATACAAAGATGCAAACCCTGAGCATAAGCTCCTTCTCCTCCATAGCAGACCTCTCCTCCACAAATGCGCCTTTCTCAAGTGAGTGAGTGTGTGTATAATGAGGAACACACCTCCTCTATTTATACACTTCTCTGATATGTATTTTACACAAGTACATGTAGGCTCGTATTTAACCAATAGGTTAAATACCCCACTACAACTAACTGGGCCGACCCCTACTAGGGAAGTCTAATAACCCGAGTTACCACATTCCGACGGAGGAATAAACATCTCCGGATATACAATAAGATCTTCACGGAGGAATGAAACATCTCCGGAATAATAAAGTACAAATATAATATTCTTTGAAGTTACAATATCTCAACACTCCCCCTTAACGAGAAGGATATTATAACAACATCTACACGAGCAAGGAGTCATCAACATCATACATGATACATCTATAAATCATTGGAAGCTTTCTTCAATTCATCATCATCAGTAACTTGACTAGTTACTGGAACATCAACATCGTCATCATACGATCATCAGCATCGTCATCACACGATCAGCAGCATCGTCATCACATGATCAGCAGCATCGTCATCACATGATCAGCAGCATCGTCATCACACGATCAGCAGCATCGTCATCACACGATCAGCAGCATCGTCATCACACGATCAGCAGCATCGTCATCACGCGATCAGCAGCATCGTCATCACACGATCATATTTACAGGATGATCAATCCTGCTCTCTTTAGGACATGAGTCCATGGATGATACAATCCAGATCAAGTTCCAGGATGATCAATCCTTATCACAACTACAGAGCCAGCCCTGTTTCATGCTGGATGTAACACAATTACAGAGCCAGCCCTGTTTCATGCTGGATGTATCACAACTACAGAGCCAGCCCTGTTTCATGCTGGATGTACCACAACTACAGAGCCAGCCCTGTTTCATGCTGGATGTATCACAACTACAGAGCCAGCCCTGTTTCATGCTGGATGTATCACAACTACAGAGCCAGCCCTGTTTCATGCTGGATGTATCACAACTACAGAGCCAGCCCTGTTTCATGCTGGATGTATCACAACTACAGAGCCAGCCCTGTTTAATGTTGGATGTACCACAACTACAGAGCCAGCCCTGTTTCATGCTGGATGTATCACAACTACAGAGCCAGCCCTGTTTCATGCTGGATGTACCACAACTACAGAGCCAGCCCTGTTTCATGCTGGATGTATCACAACTACAGAGCCAGCCCTGTTTCATGCTGGATGTATCACAACTACAGAGCCAGCCCTGTTTCATGCTAGATGTAACCTAGAGTAATTCTAGGATTTGTCACGTACATTTTGAACCGAGGTCCAGGGACGATTCAGTCCTGTCGTTCAGTTATCGGAGACCTCATGTCTACGGCTCTTCTTTAGGACTGAAGTCCGGGAATGATCCAATCCCCTCACATGTTCATCGAGAACTTCATTATCGAAGACATACGTCTACGGTTCTTCTTTCGGACTGAAGTCCAGGAATGATCCAATCCCTTCACATGTTCACCAAGAACTTCATTATCGAAGACATACGTCTACGGCTCTTCTTTCGGACTGAAGTCCAGGAATGATCCAATCCCTTCACATGTTCACCAAGAACTTCATTATCGAAGACATACGTCTACGGCTCTTCTTTCGGACTGAAGTCCAGGAATGATCCAATCCCTTCACATGTTCACCAAGAACTTCATTATCGAAGACATACGTCTACGGCTCTTCTTTCGGACTGACGTCCAGGAATGATCCAATCCCTTCACATGTTCACCAAGAACTTCATTATCGAAGACATACGTCTACGGCTCTTCTTTCGGACTGACAGTCCAGGGATGATCCAATCCCCTCAAGTCCATCAAGGACTTCATTCTCGGAGACCTTGCGTCTACGGTTCTCTTTAGGACTGAAAGTCCAGGGATGATCCAATCCCCTCAAGTCCATCAAGGACTTCATTCTCGGAGACCTTACGTCTACGGCTCTCTTTAGGACTGAAAGTCCAGGGATGATCCAATCCCCTCAACTGTCCACTAAGGACTTCATTCTCGGAGACCTTACGTCTACGGCTCTCTTTAGGACTGAAAGTCCAGGGATGATCCAATCCCCTCAACTGTCCACTAAGGACTTCATTCTCGGAGACCTTACGTCTACGGTTCTCTTTAGGACTGAAAGTCCAGGGATGATCCAATCCCCTCAACTGTCCACTAAGGACTTCATTCTCGGAGACCTTACGTCTACGGTTCTCTTTAGGACTGAAAGTCCAGGGATGATCCAATCCCCTCAACTGTATTCTTATCCATACAGGTACAATCATGTATCACATCAAACCATGTACACATCACATCAAAACATCAAAACATGTATACATCACTAATCAAAACATGTACACATCACATCAAAACATGCGTACATCAAAACATGTATACATCACTAATCAAAACATGTACACATCACATCAAAACATGTGTACATATCACTAATCACATCAAAACATGTGTACATCAAAACATGTATACATCACAACTAGCATGTATTCTTACTAATACATCAAAACATGTATACATCATATCTAGCATGTATTCTTACTAATACATCTAACATCAAAAGCATGTATAAGTAAAACTAAATATTCTAAGTAAGAGAGTCCTAAATCTAAATATTTCTAAGTAACTGGGTGTAGAGAACAGGTTACCTCATCATCGACCTTGTTGTTCGATGAGACAATCTCATCAGTAGTGACTGTACTACTCCCCCTTTCGAGGAGGGTCCTTTTGAACTACACCAAGCTTGTCTCGGAAGTATTCAAACTTCACTCGAGACGGAGGTTTGGTTGATAACTTCTTCACTTGACGTAGAGGCTTGGTTAGTACAACGGTAACCTGTTATAAATTCAAACTTTTAGAGTTCCTTTCTGTGTCATATCTTGTTAGTTCCCTATGTTCTTTGACTTATCATGGAACACTAGATTCTATGTCATCTTGATACAACTCTAAATATCACATAGGATCTCAGTTGGTTCTATCTCTAAGTCAAACAATCCTAAAGCCAAACTTCTTCACAACTAGCAGAGCAGGAAGCCATATATTCCGCTTGTGCTGAGAGCCACACTAGACTGCTTCCAGCTAAACCACGAGATCATGGCTAATCCCAGACAATAACATCCTCTCGATGTGTTCTTCTTGTCTGATACACTTCCTGCCCAAACAGAATCTGAAAGGCCATCTGAAGTCATGATCTTCAAGATAGCATAGATCAAATTCTATCGTGTCCTTTATGTGCCTCATCACATACTTTGCAACTATCAGGTAAACACATCTAGTTTCCACTAGATACTAACTCAAGGTGTTCATAACAAAGCATATATCTAACCTAGTATATGTTAGATATATCAAAGACCCAATAAATTGACTGTACAGAGTTATATCCACTAACTCTGATGAGTTATCCCCTAACAGCTTCAAGTTGGAATCCATAAGAGTGGCCATTCCAACACCTCAAGTCATATTTCTCATCATACTTTCCCTGGTTGAGAAATATTCCTTCTGAGCCTTGCCATACTTCCAGACCTAGGAAGTAAAGCATCAAGTTGAGATCTTTCATTTTTCATTTCTGCATTGAATGATCTTCTGCATATCTATCTGTGCCATCTCTCGTTAGATGGGTCTAATGAGCCTCAATATCATTCGAACTCTGTGGTGAGTTCCTTCTTGCATCCATGTCATATGTGTATCATATTCAACCTTGTAGCAAAGGTTGAGATCCACATCACCCATGGTGATCATTAAGCTTATCAAATTATTATCGATCCTAGGTACCTATACAGAACCTGATTCATACTTCTTCTTTAATTACACCATACTTGGAGCAAACATCTTGTCGTGATTCTCTTCCCCTTTCTAAGAGAATCTTCTAGCCATGAGCCTTCTATATTTTGTTTGATTTGTAAATCTTCTTGTTTGAACATCCACCACTTTTACGGTGTCCATCATTCTTCATGACCTTTCCTACAAATCAAAAATTAAGTACATGATTAGTAATACTTCATAATCATCAAAAGATAACCCATTATGCATACAGATATCATTTACATAGTGATGCAACTATTTTGACCAAAACTTTGGCACAACACTTTCCCATATCCTGTATGCATACAGTGGCTATCTAGATGCCTTCCATCTCTACCAGAACATACTATCGAGAGTGTGCACAACTCTCAGCATGTCAGCAAAGAGGTTTCATTCTAGACAAGCAACAATGGAATGTTTGTCCAAACATATGCACATTAGTTGTATACTGTTCAATGCTCTATGAATGTTTACACTCAGCATTATATATTCTAGGAATACAAATATGCATGCAGGCAATATCATTACTATTTCAAATAGCAACTCAAATACTTATCCTTTATGTTTGTGTGGCTGCCTCCCGCTTGATCTTCTGTATGTCTTTTGAACTTCTATTCATTCTGTACCACTGTGCATGCTCAAGAGTCATCCTCATGATCTCATACACAAACATACACTCATTAGTTTATTCTAAATGCTATCAAAACATTATAGTACTAAATAATCTTGAAAACGTATAGTCATGATTATAGTTAATAAACATTAGTATTCAAGATTTCAGGGAAGTCTTCTTTTACTCATGCATATCATTGATAAAAGATATAATATGCATAATCCCTTGATTACTAACTTTATGAATAAGCATAACCAATCATTCCAAGTATACTTATATAAGGGATCCTAACACAAGGTAAGATTCATGGGAAACATACCTGGATTAGTGTACCTACTTGGTTATGTACAACATACCTAAACAACCTCTTCAATGATTTAGAGATCCTGAGCTAGAACCTGCATGTCTCATAGGTCAAGCATAATATAACAAAGTCATACATACCTCGTAAGTAGAACAAAGATTATGGATGAGTCTTTGTCTTCATGTTTTCATGGTCATGGATCCTGATGTGTCTTTTGTGATGTACCTGTATCTTGTTAGCAGACAACATCAACCTCACACAACACCATAATGCATTAGTACAATCATAAGTGTCAACACCCTAGCCAATGAATATCTTCTATCATGCATTCATAATTTTGTTAAGGTGATACAACAAATCTAAAATCAAGATTGTACTAACTGTAATAACATGAAGACAAACATACCATAAACTTAATCATGAACAAATCTCAAAACATACCTCGATGAGTCATACCTATCGAGATCGCTTGTAATCTCCTTATGTAAAGCCTTAGCCTCTTCTTCCTCTGAAATAGGAACTCCTTCACTTATGCAGATGACCAATCCATCTTCTTCTAGGATTAACCCTATCCACTTGATTTGCAAGAACTGGACCTGGAGCTGGATATGGGTTTGTCAGAGAAACCCCAAAAGTTCAAACTTTGAATTTCAGACTTCCGAAAGGATAGAAATATGCGCCTTGATGAGCTGATCAAACTGATATATTTAGAATTTGAAAACTGCAAAGTTTTACTCCTCAATTTTGCCTTTGAAACTTTCGGATTCACTGGACGTGACCCTGAACTGGGGTTTGATGAAGCCCACTCTTTTTCCCCATCAAAAAGTTTGATCCAAAGGTCTAAGCTTCTATTTTTCTGAGGAGCTTCCAGCCGTGGTCAGAGATTTCAAAAATTCCCATTTTTACAGAAGCCCTAATTTTCCGCTTTTCTGATCAAAGTCCCGAACTAGGGTCTAATCAAGCCCGGCCTTCTGCCCAACCAAAAATTCTGATCTTGGTCTCTAAATTTCTATTTTGATGAGTAGCATCCAGCCGTGGTCTCCGATTACAAAAAATTCCAACTTTCTTCAAAGCCCTAAATTCCGGAAGCCATGAATGAAGGTACCAAAAAATAATTCTGTTTTGACAGAAATATGTACCTGATTGTTTCTGGTGTAACTCCGCAATTTTTGACCCACAGGGTCTGAAAAAGTTTTCTGAGATAGCCTGACCTGTTAGCTTTCCATCCTGACAGGTCTGACCTCAATTGGATGTTCTAAGAGAGAGTGATGCCAAATGTCGCAACGTGACCTGTTTTGGGAAAATACAGGAGAGCGAACTTGTACGGCGTGCCACGTGTCACTGTTTGACCTTCGGCCTCTGAAAAAGTTTTCTGAGATAGCTCGGCCTGTTATCTTTCCATCCTGACAGGTCTGACCTCAATTGGATTCTCTGAGAGAGAGTTATGCCAAGTGTCGCAACGTGACCTGTTTATGAGATAATACAGGAGAGCGAACTTGTACGGAGTTCCACGTGTCACTGGTTCAACTTCGGCCTCTGAAAAAGTTTTCTGAGATAGTACAGTCTGTGTACTACCTGTCACTTTTCACGAAATTTAATTTGGAGCTTCCTAGCCCAAGTTATGACCTTTTTCCCAAGGTCACCTGATTTTGACTCAGATCTGGAAGAGGCAGAAACCCTATATTGTACAGATCATAAATCACAAATTACAACGAATTAGAGGTTGTCCTTTGGACACAAGGTACCTGGAGATTTTATCTTCGTCCTGTAACAATTTCAGATCCGAAAACTTCGCCAAAACGGATTTATAGTGAAAGTGCTACGATGACTGGTTTTTTCTATGTAAAACCCTAACCTTCAAATTGTCGTAAGTAAAGCAAGTGTCTTTAGTGCCATACCTTGTCTTCCTTCAGGTTAGCTCTGATACCATGTTAAAATTCAAAATGCTAAGACAGAAAATAGCAGCATTACATTCCATTTCACAATAATAGCATATACAGGATCACTGAAGAAACAACAAGCATAGCATAAACACAAGAGACAGAGATTTATCCTGGGAAACCCTCATGGGGTAGAAAACCCAGCAAAGCTTCCTCAATATAGATGACCAGCAATATACAAAGATGCAAACCCTGAGCATAAGCTCCTTCTCCTCCATAGCAGACCTCTCCTCCACAAATGCGCTTTTCTCAAGTGAGTGAGTGTGTGTATAATGAGGAACACACCTCCTCTATTTATACACTTCTCTGATATGTATTTTACACAAGTACATGTAGGCTCGTATTTAACCAATAGGTTAAATACTCCACTACAACTAACTGGGCCGACCCCTACTAGGGAAGTCTAATAACCCGAGTTACCACATTCCGACGGAGGAATAAACATCTCCGGATATACAATAAGATCTTCACGGAGGAATGAAACATCTCCGGAATAATAAAGTACAAATATAATATTCTTTGAAGTTACAATATCTCAACAGAAAAAGTGTTTTGTTATAATTGTGATGAGAAATTCACTCGGGGACATAGATGTTTTCAGCAAAAGCTCTATCTCTTGGATATGGATTCTCCACCTACCTCTAAAAGTGGTGAAGAAGCTCCAGCTACAATGGATGATCATGTCGACATTCAGGAGCCTCCTATTGACCCCCCATCTTAGGACGACCAACCAAAGATATATCTCCATGCTTTATCCGGCGTCACCACCCCCCAAACAATGTCGGTCAAGGGTTACTTCAAGAAGCTTCCTCTTACAATACGCATTGATTCTGGTAGCACTCATAACTTCATTGACCCCCGAATCGCCAAACAGGTTGATTGTTTTTTCCATCCTTGCTCCAACTTTGAAGTCATGGTTGTCAATGGGAGCACCTTACCTTGCAAGGGAAAGTGTCACAATGTGCGTATCTCTCTGGAATATTATAACCTGCGCTCTGACATGTTTGCCTTGTCCTTAGGAGGATGTGATGTGGTTTTGGGCGTTCAATGGTTATGCACACTTGGCCCCATCTTATGGGATTTTGCTGAACTTTGGATGCAGTTTTCAGTCAATGGGACACAACACAAATTTACGGGCTTACAACTAGGGTCTCTCTGCATCATCAGTTCACATCGCCTAGAAAAGATCCTTAAGAAGAATTCACATGGTGTCACTGCTCAGCTCTATTCCATTCAGGTGCACCCATCAACGGTCTCCATTACTTCCTTGGATAAATATGCAGGTGTATTTGTTGCACCAGTGGGCTTGCCTCCTTCAAGAGACCTTTCTGGTAAGCATTTAGCCACATCTACATCTCAGCAAGAAATGATGGCTATTTTGCATGTAGTACTGAAGTGGCAGCCATCCCTATTAGGAAATTATTTCTGCATCAAGACTAATCTCCAGAGTCTGGAAAATTTCCTGGAACAACGGGTCTCCTCCCCAGCACACCTGAAATGGGTTATCCAACTCATGGATTATGACTATGCGATCACTTACAAGAAGGGTAAGGACAATATGGTGACAGATGCTCCTTCTTGCGCATTTGATGACCCGGTTTCTCTTACAACTATTTCTTTGCTTGTTCCAAATTGGTTGCAATCTGTTCCACAGGGATATCTCTTTTATGAACTCCATGCTTCTTCATCGGCAGGGCACTCTGGGTCCCTCAAAACGTATGACCGGGAACAATGTACCTTCTTTTGGCAAGGACTAAAAATGACAATTCAACAGATGGTGGTTGACTGTGATACTTTCCAGGTCAACAAGGGTAAAACGACACTCCTTTCGGGACTGCTCGAACCCTTGTCCATCCCTACACAGATTTGGACAACTATTTCTATGGATTTACTAGAAGCGCTCCAGTGGTACTATACCACGTCTAAAAGGACACCATATGAAGCAGTCTATGGACAAGCACCGCCAGTTCTTCTTCCATACACCCTCAGCAGCTCCCCAGTTCAAGCAATTGACTCGGTTCTTCAAAACCGCGATCACATTCTTCTCATTCTCTAGGACAATCTTCACATGGCAAGAATTCGATTGAAACAACAAGCGGATCAGCACCGTTTAGAGCGCACTTTTCACGCAGTTGATATGGTTCTTCTTTGTCTACAGCCTTCCAAGCAATCCACCCGAAACTCAAAAGGCGTCAGTGGCCCAGAATGCAACCCGAGGATGCTACAGGGGAACCACTCCTTTAGATTCTACATCAATTTCCACATGTAAATCTTTGAGGACAAAGATTTTTCTAAAGGAGAGGGGATGTTAGGAACCCATGTCAACCCTTCTATTTACTTTGTTAGTATATTGTTGTTGGGCGCATATGCTCTGTAAGTCATCTCGTAGTATTTGTTGATCCATAGTTTGTATTATTGTTGTTGGACACATATGCTTTGTAAGTCGTCCCATAGTAAGTGTTGATCCATAGTTTGTATTGGCCCATGGTTTGTATTGAGACATGGTATTGACCCATGGTATTGGTGCCTAGACTTAGTATATAAGTTTGTGTTGAGACCAATGAAGGTACCATAAAGTTATTTGTATTGAGCTTGCTCAAAGGAGGTTGCCCCCTCGAAGTGGCCTGCGATCAATAAAAGCAATTCTGAGTTCTATTATTTCTGCTATCTCGTGTATTTTCATTAATTAATTGTTGCATGTTCTTCACATCATGTCATCAACAATAATGCATGAATTAAATATTGCAACAATATGCAGAAACTAGAATCCCAAGACCTAGAATGCTTGATTGTTGGTCATCAAATATCCGGCAGAACACTGAGCAGAATTTAAAAATCATTCTCTCATGTGTTGGAGAAAAAATAACATGTCTAAGTTGATGGCATGGATTCTATCCCATGAAATATTAAGCAACCATTGGAAAAACTACCATGGTGTTTGAAAATTTCCTTTTCCAAATTCAAGCATACATTTGCAACAATAAAAAAAAAAATTGATATTAAGATGGACATGGAAACAGATGCGACTAGGCGCTGGAATGATGCTACCGAGCCATGGATGGACTACATAGAACCCTTTGACAAAGGACTATATCGAGGTTACAGGAAACATGAATCATATGGAATTTATTTCTTATCTCGAGAAAAATCCCCTATCCATAGACTGGTAGGTAGGGCCTTATATGATGAGAAAGAAGTATCTTTATATCCTACTCCTAATCTTACTCTTTTTTTCTTTTGAATATATCGAGGAAGAGGTGGAGAGATTTGATGTTAAAGGGATTGAAGTATCTCCTAGAAGGCACACTTCTTTAATTAAGAAAAAAGCATGTGCAGTGACAAGAATCGCTCCAGTTTGAGGATACGCTTGGATCTGGTACACAATCATTACATCCTTTTTTGAAGATTGCAAAATAAGAAGTAGATGAGGTCTCAGACAATGGAGAAATAAGCTTTTCACATTTTGTATCAATCCTCGATTATGCTTTGCAAGGATTCATATCATTTCTAGATCTTATTCTGGAATTTGAAAATACTTGTTGATAGGTTTCTGAGTTACTTAGGGAAGAAGATATTGGGAGGCATCATGTTATAGAGGATTGTTTGAAGACAACCATCAGGATATTATTGTGTCTCCATCAAATTCACAACAAGAGGCTTGTGAATTTGTCATGACCGATCACATAGCACAGTTACGCCTTTGGATTGTTTAGTGGCTAGAATATCTTGCTTCTAAGGTAGTTGATTTTGACAAGGTATAAAAAGGATGATATATTTTTTATTATCTTCACAATTCGGGTGTCTAGAATCAAACACAACGACTGTTAAGAAAAAGGTATGGAATTTCAACAAGGTCTGGTACTTCAACACTTGACCGCTATTTGGACTTTGATGCACCAACAGGGGAACAAGCCAACCTAACCCAAGGACAAAATATATCCAAAGATATTTTTCTTTACAATAAGAGCATATTAGTCATACTATACAAATAGCCTATGTTGTGTAGGATTAAGAAATGCACTGGTGTGCTCAAGTATCCAAGCACACCAATGCAACTTAATAGACAACGCATTGTTCATGAATATTTTAGAATATGTTTTTGTAGAAAATTGGTGCACAAGGAAGATATAAATGCACATATGTGTTATAATTTTTATAATGCACCGGATTGACATACAATACAAAATCAAAGTTAAGAATTATCATTCATAGGACATATGATAAATATGATCGCACTAGTGTGCTTATGTATATTAAACATATTGGTGTCAATTATATTGAAAAATGCAAAATTAAATATCCGTTATAAAATATAGCAGATATTTTCTTTTGTGGACACTTTTCCAGATGTTTCACAATGGTGCATACGTGTTTTAGAAGCCTTGGTGTGTTTGGTTATGTAGGATGCATCAGTGTGGTTGTATTTTTAAAGTGCACCGGAGTAATTAAAAATCCATATGCTTGTATGTTTGAACTTAAAATGATATATTCATCTCAAATGTTCTTTTGGGGTTCATTCACGTCAATTGCAATACTTCATAGTATACATATGTTGCTTAAAGTCGCCTTATTCTTAAAAAATAGTTGAAAAACTATATTGGAAGTTAAATCGTGATATGGTTCTAAAATTTTATTTTAGGACTATATACATGTATTGATTGTTGATTTGGATCAAATGTAGGGAGAAAGGGTTATAATATCAAATGGCCAAGTCTTGAAATTCCAGTTTATTCCATATTGTTCAAATTTCTTCAAGTTCTCCATATCCATGTCTAGTAAGTTCAATCGAATACCCAATGTTGATGGTCTAATACCTCCTACTGCAGTAAAAAATCCAATAGATGATATAGAAAAGACACGTAGGAACACTTCCCTATGCTAATTTGTTCAAAATTTGGAAGTGAAAACAACTATGTTTCGTCCTAAATTGACCAACCCCTATGATTCTATTTAGTCAACTAAAATTTCTAGTGATCCAAAGTATGATATAAATACCACACAAAACATCTCTACTAAGAGATCCAAAAAGTTGCATGAATTGAGAGCAAAACTGTCCAAGTACAGACCAAGGTTGGTCCAATTTTTGGAGGGTAGCAATGACTTCTCTCTTCTTGTACATTTGCAAAGAAAATACCAAACTTGTTACAATCGCACTTTGTATGGCACTAGGCCATCTTCTCTTCATGTTCTCGATGTTGGAACCAAATTCTCCTTTGTGGTAATAATTGTATGATTTCCAAGTCTAAGATAGATGTTGCAAATCTTGGGTTGTTTATCCTTTCACATGTTCTTGTTCCTCCCAAACAGTCAGTAGCACTTATGCCATTTTGTGGTCCTATTTATTATCAGTTCAATTACTTGAATATTGTTAAAAACAAGCATATCATTTCCATGTATAGTATGTTCATGAATGGTTATGATTTTGGAAATTTTAATAGGAAGAACCTAATGTATATCGATGGTTGTCCACACACTCATGGGAACATTGCAGGGTTCATAAATAGTTTTAGGTACTCTTTATTTTCTGCAAATTGTTCATTTGAGGAACACCCCAATGACCAGGAGTTCTTTATGAAAAGGAAAGCGTCTAGATTTGTCGTTTTGCACGCAATACATAGCTTGTCTCCCGATGATGAGTTGTTAATAGACTATAACTTTTGTAGATCACCAACCACTCGTCAAAGACACCTTACATTGGGACTACATTTAGACGTCCCCTTAGGGCATAAGAAAAAAATCATTGATTATTCGTATTTTATTATTTTCAATGGGATTAATGTAAGTGTATTGCTCAATTTGAACTTTTGTTTTATAATTTGCGTACGGTTGGACATTTACGATTGCGAAGAATTCCCATGCTTCTATACTAATTGTTTGGTATAATGTTTAAACAAACCATTTGCATTGTGCTTACTAGTATCATCGATGTAATGTTCAATATTCTTGAAATCGGGATTCTGATGATGATTGACCTATCTACCATCTTCCGTTGCACTCCAATACACTAGCATTTTTTACCCCAAAATCCGATAGCATAGATGTCTAATTTTCGACATCTTGTTGTTGACTATCCGACAAATCCCATATTTTTTTAACGTCGGTTGGAATTTGGCTACAATCCGACATCTTACATGCCCGTCGGATATCCGACACCTATTCTGTTTGATAGTAAGTCGAATATCCGACGGCAATCCTATCTTAAGATGGCCAATATCTGACGTTCTGTGTTGTCGGAGGTATGGCAGGAACGTCGAACGTCAGGGTGGGTAGAGTCGGATATCCGACATTCATATCCGTCAGTGGAATGGCATGAACATCGGATATCTTCATATGTAGAGTCAGATACCCGACGGATTTAGGAAATTTAAAAAAAAAATACACTATTGATTTGTCATCATGATCATGCCATCCATCAAATTGAAGACAATTCCCGAACCAATTTTTTTTATTATAAATTTTATTAATAACCATTTTGGTACTTTGGTCCAAATGTTTTTCTAACTCATTGTTTCTCGATATTGTGTTCCTAGTGCCACCTCTCTATATCAATGCATAAATCAACCTTTGCTTGGTTTATGGTTCTAGATGCATGCTATTATTTGTAGTTGCATTCCATTTAGTGTTGTTTAGAAATGATGTAGACGAGGACTAGTATGTGGCAAATATATATTGATTCTTGATGGTTATCTCATTCACTACTCGGTAGTCAGTACACATTCACAAACATTCATCATGCTTAAGCACTATGATGATAGGCAACCCATAAGGTGAAACACTGGGTTATATATATGACTCCTTTCTCCAAGAGCTATTATAATTGCTTCTTCACATCATTGACTTTCAATAAAAAAATTTGATACAATCCAATATAGGGAAATGGAGATTCTGAAAACTGTATGGTGGAAACTACAAAAGATTTGTAAGATGCTACTAATTGCACATGACATATCTCATTAAAATATATCTAGAGGATTTGAGACATATCTCATTCAAATATTCTCAAGGAGATTCCAAGGAATTTAAAGAGAAGGTTAAAGATATTGGTTCCAGTGCATCATTTACTCAGCCTTTGAAGTTGTGGAAACTCGAAATTGTTTATGATCAGGAGCAACCAAACATCACAACAAGCTCCAAGAAATTGTCAAAATTTAGAGGACACGGGAGTGGGTTGTAGAAAGGCAGCATCATTTCCATTCATTGAGCTCCTCTCTGTTTTGAGAATAATTTAATATTCTCTATTGAACAGGGCCAACCACGTGAAGGTGGAATCTCTTATGCCCCCCCCCCCTCACATCACTCTCAATTCCCCATACCCAATGCATGTACTTGAAAAAAAAATTACGTGCAAATTCATGCATATTTCATCATAAACAAACATCTACCATTCATTCAATAAAGGCTAAAATCGATTAAACCAATGTTTCATTCTGTCAACACATTCATTCAATAAAATATAACATTCAATAAACCATTCATTCATTCAGTGAACACATTCATTCAATAAAAGCTAACATGCAATAAAGGTAACTGTTTACTACACTGAATCATTAAACCATTTCTTACCTTGATTTCAAGAGGCGGCTGTGAAGACGAACAGTCATAAAGCATCATTTCATATATCTCCGATTTTATCAAAACTTGAGAATGAATATAAAGAGTATTTCCATGGTAATCTGTTCCATCCAAACGTATCAAGTGTACTTTTAGGTCAGCAGTATTCTTTTCTCCGAATTGTAGCAGCTGTTTGGCCATTTTCACCATGTAAATCAAAGGATTTACAAGGTGAAAATGGCCAAACAGCTGCTACAGTTCGGAGACAAGAATACTGCTGACCTAAAAGTACACTTCATAGGTTTGGATGGAAACCATTTTCAATGTTGATGCCACTACCCTCCTTATTGTCTTACAAAAAGGCATGAGAATGAGGAAAAAGACTTAAAATTGTGGACTTCACCTTCAAAGAGTGCCTTACAATCACATTGATAAGGAGTGATAAGAAGATCATGACAATCCAACGTGTCAAATCTTATTAGATAGTGTCAATTAAATACTTATATGGTAAATTTAATATAAGACTTACTTATAGTTGTCTCTTACTCTTTGCATCTTGACACATTTGATATTTTATGGTTGTCTCTGCATCCTGACAAAGGAAATTAAAGAAAACATATAATTTGCATCGAAAAAATAATAGGGTACGAATTAAACTGAGGAAATTCGAACCTGCGACCTATGTCTAGTCCCAAGGTGACCACCCTCAACCTTGAAGTGCAGCTGACAATGGAAGACAAGTGTATTTTATTACCACCATGCGAATTTAATTTGAACTTTCAATTCCCATCTCCATTTACTCTCATACGACGTCCCACAACCATTTCGCTTGACACCCACTCTTCATTCATTTTGTATGCATTTCACTATGCAACCATCTTAGATTCTCATTGCGTTTTCCCTCAATTAGTTTATCAATTTAGTATGACCCACGCCTGCCTTCCGAGGAGTGTTGCCAGCGGTCTTGAGTTTCATCCTGGCAACAGTGACGATTCATGGTATTATGTTTAATCCCTTCGATAGCAATATGGAAAACTCATAGTTCACTACGAAGGTTTGTCTGACAAATGTGATGGTTTGGGTTCCGTGCCCCAGGAGAAATTCCTCAAATTGTCCCTGAATGGCACCAGGGTTACGGAACCCAAACCATCTAATTTGTTAGAAAAACCTTCGTAGTGAACTTTGAGTTTTCCATATTGCAGCCGAAGGGATTAAACATAATACCATGAATCGTCACCGCTGCCAGGATGAAACTCAAGACCGTTGGCAACACTCCTCAGACAGCGGGCGTGGGTCATACTGAATTGATAAACTAATTGAGGGAAAATGCAATGAGAATCTGAGATGGTTACATAGTGAAATGCATATAGAATGAATCAAGCTTGAAGGTGGTATCCCGACGTCTCCCATTGTGAAATGCATACAGAATGAATCAAGCTTGAAGGTGGTCTCCCATTGTCAGCTGCACTTCAAGCTTGAAGGTGGTAGCCTTGGGACTAGACATAGGTCCCAGGTTCGAATCTTATCTTACTTAAAATCCAAAGAAATGCAAATCCTACAAAAGCACCTTTCTTAAACATCACAACACATTGTTTCTTAATAGTGGTGATATTGTACTTTTGTACATATATAAGTGTTTAATTAAAAATAATTATATAATATAATATGAAAGTCTAACAATTAGTGAAGAGTGGATTCATCAATTAGTGATTGCTTTGTTTTATTGGTATGTGATTGATGATGTATAAAAATGAAAAAAAAAAACGACTCTAACTTCATATATTTTAAGCAATGGCAAGAAGTAAGCCTCAAATCATACCAATCGCACTAAATAACATGTGCATTGCATGTGTGAATTAATAAAGATTCAAAACATGGAAGTTGAGAATGTAGGAGAAAAATGATAGATTCTCTAGTCTTGTAGCTACTCATTTAGCAATCTTATTGTAACATGAAAGATTGAGTTTGAAGGTTGATGTTATGGTAGAGTAGTTGAATGGAGTGGAAAGTTTGCAAATAATTCATGTATTTGTCTTCAATCCTGGAGTAGAGCACCTTTAGACCATTTCCTTCTAGTAACAAATAAGTCATTTTCTAAGCACGTAATAATCATAAAATGGTTCTAACCAAGAAATGCTATCCTCCTTACTTGCAACAAGTATGTGTATAAGTTAGTTGGTGACTTTGGTTGGTATGTCTCTATTCTAAATGAATATGGAGGCATCCCTCATTGTCTGCATGGTAAAGATGTGGAAAGGCATTTTGGAAAAGACTAAAAATTTGGTTCTGTAAATATTCATGGAGAGAGTAGGGCAAGCATCAAAAGCTACCCAATTTATGGGAAAGGTGGAACTGCTGGAAAACAAGAAGATGGATGGTTATCAAATTCCCTTATTTTATGGCAACATATTGTGGCGTGTACAACAATCCTGTAGCAGCAAGGCATGACAGCAAATAGTCTCATGTCTGGAAGAAATTTTGAAGCTTTCGGCCTTATATAGCACATTCACATGAATGAAGATCCTACAAAATGTCTATCAAGCAAATATTAAAATTCCCACCAAGGTGTCACATGAAAGAGAAATATGTGCCAGTCATTGAATATGCTCTCCAAGCTAATAAAATACTCTCCAAGCTAAGGAGTATTACCACCAAGCTAAATGTCCACCAAGAAAATGCCTACATGCCATGAGAAAATGCTAGTAGGCCATGAGAAAATGCCCACAAGCAATGGGAAATTCCTTCCATGCATAAGAAATGCTTTCCAAAAAAGAGGAAATTCCCACCAGGAAGGTAGAAATGCTCACTACTCATGAAGGAAATTTACACAATAGCCACCATTGATGAGGAAATGCCATCCAAGCATGAGGAAATGTATACTAGGTAATGAAGAAATGACCACCACTCTTGAAGGGAAATCGAATTACAAAGAATGCATGCAAACATAAATCAAATTTGAAGTTAAATGTTGATGGGGTTCAACATTTTCCTAAGAGACTTGAATTTGTCTAGAATCATCATGCCCAAGTCGATTTCCAATCTCATATATATGCTAATAAGAGAACTGCAAATCCTGAAATTGTTACACATGAATGGGAAATGACATATGATGCAACAATTACTAAAATAAAAAGGGAAGATACACTATTTGATCATAGTAGACATTGACATCCATTGGCACACTTTCAAGGGAACTTGTGGACTGGCTTATGATAGAATTGGATTAGTTCTCAAGGGTAGATTGAAAATAGTTTTTAGGAAATCTCTAAGGCTGATTTCTGGACATAATTTGGATAAGCGTTGAGCCACTTGGTTGCAAACCTTAAGATAGATACTCTATTGACATTATCTGAAGATAAACTTGGCTCATCCAATATGGATTTGATAGTAGATATGTGAAGGATCTTCTTGCATAAATTTGAAAAGAAAGAAGGGCTCAACTTTTTGTGGCCCTCATTTAGTAGGATTATGGAAACATGACTATGGCTATGGCATTGACTACATTGGACTTAGCCAAGAAATGGTCTTAGAGTTGGAAAATCGTCAATGGTAGCTAGGGATAATGCCAAGATACTGTCAAAACCCTTTGGAGAAATTGAAAATTCGATGGACCCCATGCATGTTTTGTATCTTTCAAATAAATCATTGGTCATTGCTGAGTTTCCTATTTTAGATGCCCTGAAGTAAATTATTTTTTTCTCTACAAACCAACTTCCTGAATTTCATCATCAACTGTCCGATTTTTGTAATGTGAAGCAATGAAATATCAGGTGCTATCCTCTAGTCTAAATGAAATCGGAGGAATCCCTCATTGTCTGCATAGTAAATAGGTGGAAAGGCATTTTGGTTCTGTAAATATTCGTGGAGATATTAGGGCAAGCATCAAAAGCTACCCAATTTCTGAGAAAGGTGGAACTGCTGGAAAACCTAAAGATGGATGGTCATCAAATTCTCTTATTTCACTAAAGAGAGAGACACTTAATACCTAATAATTAAATCCACCTCAAGCAAGCTCAACACATTTTCTATTTTGGAAATTCAGTTGTACAAACATAGGAAAAAAATAAACATACAGGAAAGCATAAAGGCCAGTACTGGAGACAAGTAAAGGGATGGAAATTTTTGCAACTAAAGTTTGAGAGAGGCCGTGAGGGCCACTGTATTTTCCCATAGACCAATAAATCAATCCAGAGTATTCATCTCCCACATGGAATAATCTATCTTCTATAGGGGGGAAATGGTCTCTTTGATCCTACTATCAATTTAGACTTTTGTACATAACATGATTCACAATTTGACGGAGTTGTTCAAATCAGTCAAGCTGGGGTGCAATTGTCATCGAAAAAATCATCTGGATGGGATCAATTGCCTCTGTCTTGGAGGATTTCCCACACCAAGATGGAGTTGGGTAATGGCCAAAGTGTGTAATGCCCGTCAATGTTAATGCACATCGATGTTAATGTGATTTGAGTTTTGAGAGAGAAAAAATGGGAGATGGGAGAAGTGTGTAAGGCCCGTCGACTTTGCAAACTCAATCATGTAAATTCTTCAAACATAATAAAACTTGCAGAGGTGTGATCATTTTACCAAATACATTGTAGGGTTTAGGGTATCTCCTCTGCTCCTTTGCTCTTGTCGATTGCCCACGCCAAAAGAGGATTTCCCACTTGCCCACGCCAGAAGAGGATTGCACGTGGAGGATTTCCCATGCCAATATTTTGGGATGGAGAATGTTGGTGTTTTTGGGAAGGAGAATGCTATCAAGCTTCAAAACGCCCCAACTGATCGAGGGTCGCAAGGGGTCCAAAATTACCATGGCTATTCGACATCTTCGAAACCCTTGCAGACAAGAACCACCCACGCCCCAACTCGTTGCTCCAAATATAACCACTCACCCTGCCATAGAAACAAAATAGGGTTAACACCATTCCATCATGAATACAAATTAATAAATGAATCAAAACGAAATTTATGGATAGATCAGCTGGATTGAACAAACCACTTACCAGGTTGTTGTTCCATGAGCGGCACGCGTTCCTTATAACCATCATAACCATTAGGGCACGCCTGAGCTATGATCATGGCGCAGGCCCCATGACCATCAGCGTTAAACCACTATAGGAGCTCTTCCTCCTCTCAAAACTCAAAACAAGTACGAAATGAAAAATGAACAAGCCTGCAAGCTACAAAATCATGGATTGTTGCCACGTGACTAGTTATAACCACCATAACGATCAGGGCACGCCTGAGCTATGCTCATGGCGCAGGCCCCATGACCACGGCCAGCGTTAAACCACTACAAGAGCTCTGCCTCCTCCCAAAACTCAAAACAACGAAATGACAAATGAACAAGCCAAGCAACCAAATCGTGGAGTTTTTCCACACTAGCTAGCTGGCTACATTTCGATTTTAGGTTTCAGTTAAATTTTGCCAAGTGTTTAAATTTTTGCACCCACTTCATATAGTGACCACGTCTTTTTTCACCAATTATTTATTTATTAATATAATATGTATGCAAATGTGTGTATAAAAACTAATATTCTAACATATAAAAATAGATGAAAAAGCAGGCCACAAAATATCGATGGATTGAAAGAGACGTTTGTTCCATAGGATTGTTGTTGATTTTGATGGACAGTACTGGACTGAAAGAGAGAATAGGACCGTTGGGAGTCGGGAGGCGCTACTAGTGTGATATAGCACCGTACTATATGAAAGGAACTATATGACTTTTCGGAGGTGTGGCCAAATTTGTTCATAATTACCATGAGATATTATTCATCACAGCAAACTCATCAACGTCGTGTACTGCGCATCCAAACGGTCATAAGTGAGTGCAACAATTTCATCATGTTTGTGCCTCCAAATGGTCACAATCAAACAAACTCATCAACGGGTGCGTATCCAAATGGTCATAAGTGTGTACAACAATTTCATCATCTCTGTGCATCCAAACGGTCACAATCACAATGTCTCTTTCGATCAGTTTCAACTCCCGAGTCCCTACATAGATTGTCACTATTTTGGACGGCGATTTTCCTTCCTTCATTTTAATACTATGCAATTTACAAGTAGTTGCTAAGTGCTAAGTTGCCTTTGTTATAAACAACCATGCAACATATTTTCAACATAAATGGACTGTATTTCTCTTGTTCAATTGTGCTTACGTAGAGTCCAGTAAACAAACACAACGCGCTTTCACACGTCGGGTAAATATCGTTGTCCTTGAGCATAAACTTTACCGCATTGATATGTTTAACTTTACGTTAATAGTGTAGCTTTCAACAAGGAAGAGTTGCGTTGGTTATGCATGTAATAGCACTGACAATAGCCGAAAGTGAGAGAAAAAGTTAGAAACAAACTGGTTTCAATCTCATTTTCTATCATGATATATTTATTTGTAGCTATTCAGATTCAACTACCATATTGTCTTAACCCAACCTGTATTTTGGGTCTCAAATTTGGACAAAACAAGTTTAGATAAAAACAAGATTTTCAAAATCTTTTTTATATATATTTTGATATTTTCAATAGAACCAGTTGGATATCCGACATCCTAGGGCACAATATGATGTCGGATATCCAACATCCTCGGGAACAATATGATGTCGGATATCTGACATCCTCGGGCACAATATGGTGTCGGATATCCGACGGGAAATTCTATCAATTTAAAAAAAAATTGTGAAATTTCATAATTTTGAAGGTGAAATCCAACGACACAATCCTTTTCGTCGGATGTCGTCGGATTTTGGGTTCAAATCTTGTAGTGGATACAATGTCAAATCGAGATAAGGATGAAAAAATAGCATAGCTTAGAGAGGAAGCATACCAAGCATGGTTGAATTAATCACCTATTCAATTCCCACTACGTCCAAACTCACCAATTAGGAATGCCTACAGTAACAATAGTTCTTGACATGTTAGCAATGGAGGCAATGAAATAGAGGTTTGTATGGATGACTTCTTATGATATATGGGTGCCATGGATGCAACGTTTCCAGATGCACATGGTACTCTTCATAAGACATTGAGGCACATGCCTATAATCCCAAGGATTCAAAGGCTCTTTCATTACAAAGAATCATCTATGTTGCAGGGATGGAATGCCTTGCACCGAAGTGATTCAAGACTCTATGTGAATCCCAATAGATTCAATAGCCATGAAGCATATAGAGGATACATGGCTCAATAAATTCAAAGATGAAGTACGAATCCTTCAATTGAGCATTTCCATGATGGCATCAACCCATATTCCCTCGAAAACACCAACTATTATGTTTGGATTGCAGTAGCAATCAATAACAATATCCCTCCATGCTTGTATGTGAAGATTGAGCATCTTATGTTGGCTCTTATAGTCCCTAGTAGAAGACAAGTGAAGAATATGAATGTTTACTTACAACATTGATCGATGAATCGAAGGAATTATGGGAAGGGATACAAGTATACAATGTATCAAGACTCATCCCAATAGAGAGAATTTTTACATTGTATGGCATATGTGTGTACACAACACATGATTGTACGATATTAGGAGTTTGCTATGGTAAACATGTTGTTTGATTTTTTTTATTCCTAATAATATTTTTTGGCATATTTAATTCGGTGTGATTGTATTGATCTTCAACACTAACGTGATTTGTATACCATAACACCAGAGGTCTTGTAACAAAAGGGTATCATGGATGTAAATGTTGTGGATGTTCTATGAAGGCTAGGTGGTCCAGCCACCTAAACAATCTGATGTACAACTGCTTGAGGGTATTCCTCCCAAAATACCACCCTTATAGAAGAGCAACATTTTCTTTCAATGGTAAACCAAAGAGAACCCAAATGCCTGAGATAATAACATATGCGCATTGGCTTAGGGAATATGACAGAGAGAAGGAGAAGGAAATTGCATAAATGTTCGGTTCATATGGGGAACCTATGTTCAATGATCCTAAATTCTTCGACACCTATGTTGAGAAAATTCCCATTGGGATGAAAAGGAAATCGTTATTTTATAAGCTCCCATATTGAGATCATCTTAAGATTGTCCACTTACTAAATCCCATGCATGTATTTAAAAATGTGTCATCTTCTTTGTGGAGGCACATATCATGAAGCAAAGTGACACGTTGGTTGTCAAGAGAGATCTTATTTCTTCAAATACTAAAAAGAAGCATTGGACAAGACAAGCAAATAGAAGAGAGGTTGTCCCCTCTTGGTCATTTAACGAAGGTGATGTCCCATGCGTTTTGAAGAAAGATGATATTTCTTTGGCAAATGAAGTTATATTGGGTGTGAAGGTGCCTTCTTTATATGGGTCTACTCTACAACAATGCTTCATTGTAGATGAACATTTGTCAAGTTTGAAATAACATGACCATCTGAACCTTCTAAGGTTACATATGTAAAAAAAAAAATTATGTTTTACCCCACAAGTTAAAACGCAATTTTTTTTTATGTGTTCACTTTGTAGTGTCATTATCCTTTGCCCGTGCATGGGTGTGTGAACCATGACTTTCTCGAGGACCTGCAACATGCCATGTCTAAACTATCTTCATTTTTGCGGTGGATCATATCAAAGGAGATTCACATGGCTAGCATTCCACGGTGGCATCAAGATATAACTGAGATTGTTTGTATGTTTGAGAAGGAATTGTCGACGAGTTTCATTGAATTGCAGGTTCATCTTCTAATTCACCTAGTTGATGAGGTTGAATTAGTCGAAGTGGTCTCATGTCATTTGATGTTATTCTTAGAGAGGTACATGAAAAAATTGAAGGTATTTGTTCAACAAAGAGGAAAAAATTGACGGGTCTATCACATAGGGGTACATAGTATATGAGTCATTCTATTATGCTAGTGAGTACATCAAGCAAATTGACCACACACTAGGAATAATGATTTGGGATAAATAACACAATGAGGAAAAAAGGGAAGGGGAGCTATTCCAAACGAATGGAAAAATGTGCATGATAAAGTGTAAGTCACTTATCTTTTGTCATATTTATACATAGTAACTATTCACAATGAACTTCATAGTATATATTTGATCTCATACGTACTATATGTCAATTTGACTTCATGAATACAACAACAAATTCAAAAAATGATGCCATCAATAAATTCATTATTTACAATGCGAAGACAACACAAGCATGTGTTGCATTATATCAAGAGAAGAGGAGGAAATGGTACATTGACATGAAATAATTTGGATGGTTGAATGGTAGAAGCATGCCTTATCCTAATCATTTAAAAGAAAATATGCCAACTATCTATCCCAATAGTTGGGTTGTTGACCAAGTTAGAGAGAAATATGGTGCATATGGTCATAGGGATCAGGTGCAACAACTTGGTAATAATATCTTTGTGTACATTTGTAACTTTATTATGCACCTTTTAATTGTAACATCTATCTTTTATATATTAATGGTTGGGTTATTAGACATATGACATCGTCATTTGTTCATTTTTTTACAGGTGCATTTGTTCCCATCTATGTGGGCATATGGACATCATTTTTGCACCGAGGATGCCGAAGTTGGACGTGACACATAAGACTGTGGAGAGGAAGTCGAGTTCGACCCATCCATTCGTGCTAGACACCGCGATCAAAACCTAATAAGGGGGGAGTTGGGTTACGTCGAAAAGATACAAGAGATCATTCAAGTGGACTTATCATCTTTCCAATTTGTTATTTTTAGGTGCAAATGGTGGAACACCTTCGATCAGAATAATTTGAAGGAAGATTGTGATAGTGGGATAATATGTATCGAATTTATATATATGTGGGATGAATGTAAGAAGCCTTATGTTTTCCCAAAACATCGCAACCAAGTGTTTTTTTTGTACTAGAGGAATCAACAACTGGGGAATGGATTGGTACTCGCGTGACATGGGGTCCAGGGATCCAATATTGCTACCATTGTACCCCTAAGTGCCCCACAACATCCCGCAAGCATGGGGCACAGGTAAGTTGGGGTGATTTGAACTGGAGACCTCCATTTACAACATGTCCTTCATATCAAGCGAATCGCGAGTTGAACTACACCCCTGCGGGAAACCAAGTGTTTTTTTACTCACATGTGTTGGACAGGGATTGATGGTTCATATTAATACACAACCTTAGATAAAAACAAATTTTTTAGAACAATAGTGCTATCATGACAAGTGAGGAAGATAATTAGGGTGATGGCAACATACAGTGATATGTACATGTTTTATTTCATCATTTACAATGTTGATGTATCATTTTATTATTGTTATCTTTAATTCTCTACTTATATTGTTTATTTTTCTTCTTATGGCGGTGGAAATGGAAAGTTAATTGCCGCCTGTTTTTAAATAATTTTAGTTGATTAACAATCAATCTGATGTGAAATGTGTTTGTTTCTCGAGTAATTTGTGATTGTATGGAATGATTTATTGAAAAAACAAATATTTTACTTGAAGTTATTTATATCTCAGTGCATATTTAGTATAAAATATCATAATTATTGTGGGACCATTATCATGGCATGTTGATATTGAAAAAATATAGGTCAATGTGTATCATATGTGTGTCGATATTTAATATGATTTTCTAACAATATGGAAATAGTCATTTTATAGTAATTATGTTAATATTAACTAGTAAGTAATAAATAAATTTTAATATTAATTCAAAATGTATAGTTCATTTACCAATTAATTACATTTAAAAATGACATCTATAATGTGTGAATGCATTTTATTTATTTGTTAACACTAACACACTCTGTCCTTAGGTTTCATTATATTAATGTAGATAATAGTAATGCCTTCACTAATCACAAAACCACTTTATAACAATTCACCAACTCATCATCACTACCATGATTAATTCTTTAACATGACACGAGGGATATTAATGACCAATATCCTTGCATGTTGAAGGGAAGTGTGTACCTAGAGTCTTGACCCTAATATACACCCATATCATAGTTTATCCTAGGCAAACTCTTTATTAGGTTTCTACATGGAAAATATAGTCAAATCCATTCATCTAGTCATCCTTAATTCATGTTTGGCATTTATCCCCACAAGAACACATGCACTCTCTAGTCTATGACTTTTTGACAATTTGATGCATAATAATGTGTACCCAATAAGAGTATATATCCCTGTAACGACTAAGTGATCTCTCCATTCTAGTTATAAATTAATAGAGTCCTCGTATCATTTTGACAACAAACTTTGGCCATAATAACATCACTAAACTAATCATATACTTCTTAAATCCTCATATAAATTTTAAATGTGATCATCAATGGCCAAGTGCACATTAATTGTCATATTTGAATTAAGCAAAGGTACCCTATTTATAGCATCTTTTTTTACATCTATTTTAATAAAATCAAGAAATGTTTAAAAGAGGATGGCTACATTGAAATAAACATGGCTAGACTTATTGTCATCCTTCATAGATTACATTATCATTTTTATATTCAAACTTTTAAATATTTTCATGAATAAGAAACTTAACCTTCTCAATCATTTTACAATTTTTATAAACTTAACTTTAAGATGGCTAAAATCCAGCTTTGGAAGGAGAAATATTTCCAAAATACCATCCTGAATAGAATCTGGCAACTATTACTCGGCTTTTTGGTCTGGGAGGTTTGGAAGCAAAGAATCTACAGCTCTATCCTAGTTCATATTCGGGAGACTCTTAAGCTCAACCAATGGAGTGAGCAGGATATTCAATCCAATCCCAACAAAGGGTGAATCCTCTAGGACCGGGGTATCAATTTGGTGCCATCATATGTCGGTAAAACTAAGAAAAATACAATGACATGCAAAATCCCATAAGAGTGGAGACCACCCCCTAAATGAATGATCAAACTAAAATTTAATGGGGCCTCAAAGGGTAACCCTCGTAGGTCGGGTTTCGGGGTGTGTTTCGTAACGATGAGGGGAAAATCCTATGGGATTACTAGGGCTTCATAAGAATAGAGTTAAGGGGATCTTGCAAGCAATATGCATATAAAAAAGAAAGGGCTTTGACCCCAACATTGTTGAAGAGGATTCATAAATTATCCTTCAAATGACCTCTCACATCCTCAATGGGAAGGATGATTCCAAGGTTTCGGATCACTAACGACTGGAGGTTCAATTGGAGAGACTGCAGGGGGGCCTAAGCAACTTCCAAGTTCTGAACTTATGCCACGTCAAATGCAAAGGGAACAAGATGGGGATTATTTGGCCAACAAAGGGGTTATCGACCGCTCCTGCCTCATGGAAGGAGGACTCACTGAACTTGGGGATTTGAATTTCCAGCATCAATGCTTGGTCATTGCCCTAGTTTATTATAGCTCCCTGAATGCAAGTGATTAGACATCAAATGAGAGGAGATTATGACGACACATAAACATTCGGGACCACCACATGTAGGATGGACGGGGCTCCAGTTTGCATGCAAGAAAATTATATATGGCCCATGGTAAGGTATCGTGAAACAGGAGGACGAGGAGAAGGGAGGTAAGATAGAACTTATGGTAGTTAATGCACAAATACATTAGGACCAAATTTCGACTATAGGGTTCCGACAGATGTCAGAAAATTCAAGAGAAAACATAAAAAAAAAATCTTTTTTGTTTACCTCTTCGGTATCGACGGTATTGTGACGGATTATCCTTAGTCGTCGATGTTGCAACTGTGAATATCATATTATTGCAATAGCGATGACATTACAGTTCGTTGTCGTTGCGACTTCATAACCCATTCCGTCGCAACAACGATGAACACAAAAGTAGTCGTTCACTTTCCAAATGGTTTTCCACCGTTTAAGGAATTCAACGTTGACTTGGTCAATGGCGTCGAAATACCAACGGTTTAAAATTTATAAATACTCTTCCATTTATAGTGGTTGCGACAATTTTTCTATATGAATGACAGTTCAGAAAGGATGTAAGCTCTTATTGTGAAGCAAAAAGTGGATTTTTTTTATAATCATCACTATACTTTTTGTGGGAGGAATGTCAGAAAATGTAAGAGGTAGGGAAGAGATGAAGAGGGTGAAAAGGGTGATGGTAGATGTTTTTTCCCTTGAAATAGTTGTTTTATGAGACGTCCTGTGAGAATTTTAATAACAACAGCTAGAAAACATTGTAGGAAATGTGGTCACATGGATGGGGGATTGAAGGAATATCATCCCATGGTAATGGCTCTCTCTCTCTCTCTCTCTCTCTCTCTCTCTCTCTCTCTCTCTCTCTCTCTCTCTATATATATATATATATATATTATATTTCTTAATATTGATTGTATTTGTAAAATTTTATATTGTTTTAGTATCTTTTATACGTGCACTAATTTTGCATGACCGCTTGTAATTATAAAGTTAGAGTTTCCCTCTAACTTTTTGTAGAATGCCCCAAGTAGTAGTAGAAATGATGTTGTACAAGCTGAGGAACATGAAGCGAATAATGAAGATCAAGATAATGATCCCATGGAAGTATATGACGACCATAACATAGTTGAAGATGGTGAGACAAATCAAATGATCCAACACTTGTTCGATCAGCTAGATGAGTATGGAGACAATGATGGTATTTATGATGAACCTTTGATGGAAAATGCAAATAAGCAGCTTTATAAAGGGTCAAGAGAAAATCTTCTCTCCGCTACATTGCTTATGATGAACTTAAAGGTTATGAATCATTTTTCAAACACTTGTATGACACAGATCCTAAGGTATGTAATATGTTTCATCAGATATACATAAAGGTTGACCTTTTCACCTTTTTTTAATGTTAATTAATGTGTTAAATAAGAATGTAATATTTACGATTAATACTATTTTCATTAACTAGTTAATTTTTATGATGTAGATTATTAGGTGAATTTGTGTTACCATCGTCAAATATTTTACCTCGCACATATCAAGATTTACTTGACGTTATGAAAGTCATTGGAATGGAGTATCAAAGTATAGATGCATGTCTTCATGACCATATTATATATTATGGACAACATGCGTAAAAAATTGAATACTCGAAATGTCGTATTAGTAGATATCAAACCGATCAAGTAACAAAAATCATTCCTCGAAAGGTTATTCGTCATATTCCCATAATTCCACATTTGCAGCAATTGTTCAGGTGCAAAAGAATAGCACAGTTTATGGATTAGCATGCATGGAATAGAAGTGGAGATGGTGTTCTTCGAATGCCTGCAGATGGATATGCATTTAGGGAAATTGAGGAAAAATGGCCATATTTTAAAGATGAACCTCGTAGTACTAGGATTTCATTGGCAGCCGATGGTGTTAATCCATTCGGAGAGCTTAGATCTATTTACTCGGTGTGGCCTATTTTTGTTATTAACAATAACATTCCTCCTTAGATGTCAATAAAGAGGGAGCACATAATGTTGACAATGATTGTTCCAGGTATTTGTCTATATTAATTTTTCGAATGTGACATTTTCATTTGTCTTGTTTTTTGCATACTATAGTTTGTTTGTTTATTTACTTATATATACATATCATGGAAGTAATTATGTGTAATTTCAAACAATTAGGCAGGTACCAAGTTAAAGATATGAATGTATATATTGAGCCTCTTATCGATGAGCTAATACAATTATGGAACGGTATAAATATGTATGACATATGTAAACCAATTGGGAAAAAGAGATTTCAATTACTTGGAATGTGTGTATGGACAATTCATGATGCCCCCAGACTAACACATATTTGTGGTATGTATTAACGTTTCCTTGCACTTTAATACTTCTTAATTATTTTGAATATATCATGCATGTTTTTTTTAATAATCCATCGTATAATCGGCATTAATCCATATGTTGCAGGTCTTCAAACAAAGGGTAAATTTGCATGTCCAATTTGGGGTCCTAAGATGAAGTATCGTTATTCAAAATATTTAGGAAAGATGGTGTTTGATGAGTATAGGAACTTCCTGTTGAATTCCATAGGTTTCGTACTACTGAAAAAACATATTTTCATTGGGAAAGAAGAGACTGGATTAAAACCACGAAGAATGACACCTCGCATATGGAGGTTGGAGTATAACAGAAATTGTCAAGGTACCCAATTTGTTTATGTAATATTGTTTTGATTTTGAAATTATATTTTAAGTATTAAATTTATTTATCGTGTTTGATAATTATTGTTGTCATTTGTTTTATGCTTCATCAATGTCTTCGTCATGAAGGTAGAAATAATGGGCTTCCACGAGGAATGAAATGCTATCCCACTCAATTCACAAGGTTGCCCTACTATGAGCAACTAAAAATTGCTCATTTGTTTGATACGATGCATATTGGGAAGAATGTGACAGAAAAATTATCAAGAATCATAGATGGCAGGAGGGATAATGAAAAAATTATCAAAATTTGTACTGACATTGAGGAATCAAATCATGCAATGCGAAGTGTGATTCGATCAAATAGTGATGGAGGCTGAAATAACCTTCCATGGTTATTAACATAGAAACAAAGCAATGATGTAAAAGAGGTCATTCAAAGTATTAAATTTGCCACAGGTTTTTATTCAAACATAAATAATATCTTAACCAAGAAAGGTGAATTTGGTGGGGCTAAAACCATGACTAGCATACATTCAATAAGGTAAGAATTTATTTATTCATATTTATATATTTTGCGTATTTACCTTTTTGGATTTTTGTTTTATTTTTTTCTATTTTGAAACAAATAACATTTCTTTTTTATTGTTACAGTATGTTCTACCTAAATCTCTCCTAGACGACTTTGACAACAACGTCAAACAAGTTATATATGATCTTGGAAAATACATGAGGTAAGTTATAGAGGTGACTAATATATATGAAAAATGTTTTTTCAATTTGTTCTTGTACTTAATGACATGTGTTTTACAGTTTATGTTTTGTTGAAACATGTTATTTTCTTGCGTCATAATCTGTAGATGGTTGTCATTGAAAGAAATCCATCAAGATGATATGAACTATTGGAAGAGATAAATCCCTCGGCTAATGTTTAAAATGCAAAAGTTTTTACCTCCAACATTTTTCAATGCACAAGAACACTACCTCATATACTTAGTTGAGGAGATTGAAATGTGCGGACCTGTACACATAAGGTCAATGTGGATGGTGGAGAGGCACTTGAAATCATTGAAGCCTTTAGTTAGACATAGAGCACGTCCGAAGGGTTCTATGGTGAGGGGATATATGGTATATCAATCCAGTGGTATATTAGTCACTATCTTCCTAAGTTAGTAGAGCGATCTATGCATGCAGTGGATTGTATTTGGGATGTGAACTCCATCAGAAAATTTGAAGGGGAGCAGTTGTTGGGGAAAGGGAGAATGAAGAGACTGAGAGGTAATTAAATTGTGTAGATTTATGATACATACAACTTCTTTGTTTTTTTAATATATGTTCATACTCATTTAATATGTATTCTTTCATTATTTATTAATATTTACCATGATTATAAGTAATTTCTAATATTGTTGATTTATGTTTTTTTTAGTCAGGTCAACGAGATTGGGAGGCACTACATTTATACATTGCAAACAATCTCGACTGGATGAAGGTATGGATTGACGGATGTAAAGAACATCATGGTGGTAGGTTATCATGGCAACAATTGTTTGAATTGGTTAGAGAAGTTGGTCGTCAAGGAGATTTTGATGTTACACAAAGGGAAAAAGATTTAGCATATGGTCTGAAAGATGGAAAAACAAGCAAAATCACCCATTTTATACAGTTATTTTATATTATATTAATGTGTCTGTAGGTGTGTTTTTTCATATACTTTCCAATTTATATAAATATGTTTATTAATTGTCAATCCATGTTTTACATAGCCCGGTGGGCTAGCTCAAGTGGTTGAGTGCTATAAGTTGTGAGCATAAGGTCTTGGGGTCAAATCCTTGGGTGGGTATACATTGCTATATAAGGGCCTCACTTGATGTCCCCACCGATTTAGTCTCCGTAATCAGGTCCGATGGTTTACCTTGGGTACCATCCTCAAAATGAGGGGAAGTACCTGAGGGTTTCCCCATGACATGTTCCAATGAAAAAAAAAATCCATGTTTTACATGTCTCGCATATTGCAGTTGAAACAACACAATGCTATGTGGCGCAATGTTCGTAAATTTTGTATCAAAAAGTTGGATGACACCAAGAAAACTTCTGATAGTGGGATAACTACAGTATTCCAGGTCACAAATGTTTCCTCTAGTAGAGACAAACATCCCCGAGAAATGTAAATCAATACTATGGGTATTTGGATGATATAATTGAGTGTGACTTTAATTCCTTCAAATTAGTTATGTTCGATGTCAAATGGTATAGATTAATACTGCATGGAAGTGGTGAGGAGAGAACTGTTATTCAACATGCAAATGGATTTCCAATGATTAAAACAATAGTGTTTGAAAATAAAAACGTTCGCTATGTTTTTCCAAGCCAATGTGAATAGGTATTCTACTCAAAGGTTCCAGGTAAAAGGGATTGGTCGTTTGTTGTTATATATGATCCAAGAGGACAGCCAGTAAAGTACATTGTAGAGGAAGAAGATGATATTGAATAAGATCAAGATGATATAGATTAGCCGGAGCAGGATGATGTGTCGACAGACGAAGAAGATGGAGAAGATGTACTAGGCATATGAGACGATGTAGTACCAGATATTGATGATGATATCGATGAAGATATGCTCGAAACTGATAGTGATGTAGATCATGATGATATTGTAAATCCTTTGAGCATTGTTTCTGAATCGGATGTTGTAGATAGAGATGTCGAGTTGGATGAAGAAGAAGATACAGAAGAAGAATGGTACATATATTGAGTTGGATGAGGTACATAGCTATATATGTTAATTTGTATGAATTATTATCTTTAAATAATTTACATATGTGGGTTTATTACCATTTTTATAAGTTTTATGCAATTTTTTATATCCTATGTTATATGTTGTTTTTTTGTAGTTTCTATGCCTGAATCTAATTAGTATGTTGCTTTCAATTATTTTATATTTTGTAGATCGGGTATTGGGGAATTGAGAGCGATGTGAGGGGGAGGGGAGATTCCATATGAGCTTCCACCTTCACGTGGTTGGCCTTGTTCAGTAGAGAATAATTTATTCTTGAAGCCAAGAGAAGCTCATTCAACTTTATACCATTGAACCTTGGTTGTAGACGACATTTCATTTTGAAATAGCTAATGAAGCTTGCAAAATTTATCGTGAAGTACATGTTTATCGACATTATTTCCCTTGCACTAGATGCAGGAATGTGTGTCTCAAACTAAATTTAAAAGGAACAGCTAAAAGACATTGTAATGTCAGTAGACGTGGCCAACATCAATGACCTTTGAACAAGGCCAACGTTGAAATTTCCACAAATTGTTTTATTATGCACTGAAATTTGACCTAGGAAGACTGTCTGCATGCCTTCACGATATGGGAGGATTTATGGACTCAAAGATTACTCACCCAGCCAATAGTACTATATATCATTGCTGACATGCGAATGGGGCCAACGTTGAGATTTTTTTAATTTGTGCTTGTATGGACTGAAATTTGACATGGTTAGAGTAGACACATGTGTTGATGGTATGGGAGGGGTTTGAGACTCAAACATGACTCACACAAACAAATATTTGAAAATCAAATAACAAAGAAACAAGGATGTAGACTCCCTCTCAAAGGTTTGATTGTTATTGGATGTAGTAGTATGGTACATTCTAGGGTCCACAACCGAGCGCCATAATTCTGAATATTTTCATATTCCCTTTTATTATACTTTTTGTTGGAAAAAAATCCCAACATGTCATTCAGGGAAACTCTTTGTAGCTTTATGGCTTTTATTTTATGGGATATCCAATGGGTGTATTGGATAGTGAAGTTTTATTTTTTCTGCACTAGTTTGAAGGATATGTTGGAGAAGTAATTTGTATAAACTATTTTATGGTATTCCCATTGGGGAACTATTTTTGGAATGTGATCATGCATCTACAAAATGTAATTTTTTTATATATAACAAAATTATATTTTTAAGTAAATTAATGTAATTATAAATAACAATAATTAATTTTTAACATTAATAAAGCGTAATGTAAAATTGTGCATTGCAAAGCAACACAAAATTAATTTTGTATTGCAATGTGACACAAAATTAAATTTTCATCAAAATGCGACATAGTGAAATTTTGATACTAATACAATGCCCAAGTGTCATTTTAATGTGCAAAACCAACACAAGATGTCATTTTGATGCACAACTATAAAGCAAAAGTAAGACAATGTTCACCATTGAATGCTTCAAAGTATGTTTCAAGCCCTTAAAAAAAAGAGAGCAAGTGACAAAATTTTTGATGCTATGACTCTATATTGTAGTAGTAGATCTCTTATTGAGGGAGCTGATGATAATTTTTTAATATGCCCCTATATTTATTTGATCCAATCCAATCCTTCTAGTTTTAGCTATACATTCAATAATAAAAACTCATCTGATTCTTTTGTTTGAAGCGATTCTAATAAATCTTCCTCATTCCCAAACTATCTTACTCGCATGATTTATGAGTATGCCTCCTACCTCAGCTAATCTATGATTTCTTCTTGAGCAAGGATCAAATTGAATTTATAGTATCCTTTCTCTAAGGGTTCCCAATCAACCTCCTTAATTTTTGTTTGGTGTTCCCAAGATTAATGAATTAATGCCTAGGGAATTCATGATTATGTTTGCCTCTTTATTGTAGACATGAGGATGGAAGTTACACATTAGGACTTCCTTGATATTTATTTTAATGTTATTTTAGTTATACTTAGGGCCCATTGTTTCATCTTTAAAAATTCTTCTATATGTAGTTTTCCAAAGGGACCAAATGATGAAGATAAGGGAAATAAACCAAAGAATTTGTAGAAATGGAGACTATCATGGACATTTTTCCAGACTCGAAGATGACTCACCCAACCAATAGTGCTATATATCACCGATGACATGCGAATGGGGCCAACGTTGATATTTTTTCAATTTGTGCTTGTATGGACTGGAATTTGACATGGTTAGAGTAGACACATGTGTTGATGGTATGGGAGGAGTTTGAGACTCAAACATGACTCACACAAACAAATATTCGACAATCAAACGACAAAATTTTAGAATAAATGTGTGAAAGTGATGAAAGTGTACCTTTCCATCTTGTTTTGACCCGCCAATGCTTTGTATTCCCTATTTAGACATATTCTCAAGTGGAAACATTGATCATATTTGAGAGCAATCCCTCACTAGAATGGCATGAAGGAACAAAGCTACACTCCCATTTATAGAGGTTGCAACAATTTCATTTTGAAATAACTGGTGAACCTTGGCTGTAGACAACATTTCATTTTGACGGTACCTATAATTTGAGGCCTATATTTGATGAGATTAAAATGGATTTTTTTAACAATATCCCATGTTTTCATAGAAAGAAACAAGGATGTAGATTCCCTTTCAAAGGTTTGATTGTTATTGGATGTAGGAGTATGGCACATTCAAGGGTCCACACCAAGCGCCATAATTCTAAATATTTTCATATTCCCTTTTATTATACTTTTTGTTGGAAAAAAATCCCAACATGTCATTTAGGGAAACTCTTTGTAGCTTTATGGTTTTTATTTTATGGGCTATCCAATGGGTGTATTAGATAGTGAAGATTTATTTTTTTCTGCACTAGTTTGAAGGATATGTTGGAGAAGGATTTTGTATAAACTATTTTATGGTATTCCCATTGGGGAACTATTTTTGGAATGTGATCATGCATCTACCAAATGTAATTTTATTTTATATACCAAAATTATATTTTTAAGGAAATTAATGTAATTATAAATAACGATAATTAATTTTAACATTAATAAATCCTAATGTAAAATTTTGCATTATAAAGCAACACAAAATTAATTTTGTATTGCAATGCGACACAAAATTAAATTTTCATCAAAATGTGACATAGTGAAAATTTTGATACTAATACAATTCCCAAGTGTCATTTTAATGTGCAAAACCAACACAAGATGTCATTTTGATGCACAACTATGAAGCAAAAGTAACACAATGTTCACCACCGAATTCTTCAAAGTGTGTTTCAAGCCTTTACAAAAAAGAGCAAGTGACAAAAAATTTGATGTTAGGGCCCTATATTGTAGTAGTAGATCTCTTATTGAGGGAGTTGATGATAATTTTTTAATATGCCCCTATATTTATTTGATCCAATCCAATCCTTCTAGTTTTAGCTATACATTCAATAATAAAAACTCATCTGATTCTTTTGTTTGAAGCGATTCTAATAAATCTTCCTCTTTCCCGAACTGTCTTACTCTCATGATTTATGAGTATCCCTCCTACCTCAGCTAATCTATGATTGATTCTTGAGCAAGAATCGAATTGAATTTATAGTATCCTTTCTCTGAGGGTTCCCAATCAACCTCCTTAATTTGTGTTTGATGTTCCCAAGACTAATGAATTAATGCCTAGGGAATTCATGATTATGTTTGCCTCTTCATTGTAGACATGAGGATGGTAGGTACACATTAGGACTTCCTTGATATTTATTTTAATGTTATTTTAGACATACTTATGGCCCATTGTTTCACCTTTAAAAATTCTTCTATATGTAGTTTTCCAAAGGGACCAAATGATGAAGATAAGGGAAATAACCCAAATAATATATAGCAATGGAGACGATCATGGACATTTTTCCCATTGTTCAAAGATGGCAGTTTATATCATGATCAATTGAGATTGTTACTCTACTAAAATTATGACATTGTTCCCATAACTACTTTGTACACTTATACCTCATTAAGGTATGAGTTTTATCATTTTTTGCTTTAACATGAGGAATCATTTTGTATTTCACTCATACTCACCTAGGCATTTCCTTTGGTGTTGGAAACGTATTTGGACCTCCTTTAATGAAATTGGGGTTTTGAGGGTTGGAATGATGGCCTAAGTGGGTATCTAATGTTAATGTTAAAGTTTACCTAATCTTAATTCTAAATTTAATCTAATGTTAATGTTAATTTTAATGTTAATCTAATGCTAATGTTAATCTAATATTAAATTTAATATAATGCTAATGTTAATGCTAATGCTAACATAATTAATTAATTTAAATTTAAATTAATTTACAATTAAAAATATAAGTATAAAACATACAAACATACAAACCAAAAAGAAAACAACATAAAGCAAAATTACATATATGCCCATGTAGGTCGACTAGTCGAGCATCCAGAGCAGTAGATCCACTAGATCAGTTGAGGAGCAGACAACCCAAGGGTTTGACGTGCCCTACCACATCAGGAGACCGGTGCAACTGGAGCAGACAACTCAGGGGTTTGATGTGCCCTACCAAATCAAGAGACCTGTGCAATTGGAGTAAACGTCCCAGGGGTTTGATGTGCCCTACCACATCAGGAGACCAGTGCACCAGCTGGAGGCAGTATTCCAAAGGATTTAGGCGTTCCCAAAGCGGAGACCACCTTCAACTAAGAGACATTCAACTAAAAAGGGATCAATTTCTTCGGTAAGGCCATTAGTACTATCTTTCTCCTTGCCCAATAGTTATTATAGAAGGTATATTTTATCTTCCTTCTATTCATCAACCTAGTTCTGTTTTTGTAGGGATGGATATGGAAATGGATTTAGTTTTTATGGGGATACTCCATCGCCAAAATACTCTAAAACCTATCCTGTTTGGTTGGAGACTAGTAGGATTTTGGGTTTCCTGTGCATTTTACCTAATCCTACAAGGTTGAGACCATGTTGTCCTTGGTTTCGGATGACTCTGGTTTGATTAACCGATGGGATAAGTTTCAGATGGCTCTGGTTTGATTACCCTAAAAGTATATATTGAAATTTTACAATAGATCTCCATGCACAGTCTTGAAATGACATAAAAGAATCTAATTAAAACAAATTTGAGTTCCACCCTAAATGAGTCTACCTAACTGTATCCTTCTTCATAAATCCACTAGTTTATGAGTAAAAAAATAATAGATTTAGGGGCATGATGAAAAAGAAAGAAACTATGCTCCGAAGGTGATTAATCATTAGGGAGATCCTAAAATACACAGTGAGAATATATTCGTTAGGTCTTTGGATAATCAAATTGGTACATTGGTTTATGGGATTTCATTTGCACATATAGCACATCATCTAGTTTCAAAGGAATATATATCTTCTAGCGTGGAGTGAAATAAATTTCAAATGGAAGATTTTTGCATTAAAAACATAAAAGGAGAAACCTCATTGAAGTGTCTCCATCACAGCTTCATCCTTCTATGTAAATCGACTAGATTATCAAAGTAAAAACTGCTTATCTAAGGACATGATAAAAGAGAAGGGAGTTATGCTCCATAGGTTATTGATACCTTTGTTGTCTTAAACCAAGTAAAAACTACACAAGGAATGAGAAATTCTATTCAATAACCATTGAATCAAAACCTATAGTATTTTGAGTTTCCAATCCAAAATGATTGGCGCATATTTTCAAGGTCTTGGCCTGCCTCATGACTAATATGGCCTTCCTATTCTACTTGTGCTTCAACAGTTTTACCGTTCCAACTTCCCACTCTTTCCATTGACTCCCATCCTTGTCAAACTGATACAACTTGGACTTCCTAAAATTAAAAAAGAAAAATAAAACACAAGTCAGAAGAATTAGGTCTTTGAGATCATCTACATATTAACAATGATAGTTGCAAATCCTCATAGAAAAGAAAAACAACATATGAAATGTCAGTTTACAAATTTCAAAAGCATTACAAGAAAGGAAGTAAATTCAAAGAACAAAGCAATCCAAAAAATATAGAATTTAAAGACTCGGATAGTATGAAGCATTTAACACCTTCTTGCACCAAAAGGAGCGAGCTACTCTACAGCCCAGTATGAGGGAGATCGATGTTGTCTCGTAATGTAGCGTTACGTTACAAAAAATAAAAAGTAACTAAAAAATTCATGTCTGCTCATAAAATAAAAATATAGAAACCAAATGAAAAGTAATTTAAAAAATCCATGTCGATAGTTGTAATTTTTTTGGATGTGTAAAAAGATTAAGTTAAAAAAAAATTATAGGTCCTCAAGAAATTGGATCCCTCTCGGTGCTTGATAGATTTGGGTTTAAGATGGATCTACACTGGTAAGTATTGATATTGGAGTTTAAACCTATAGTATTGTAAAAGTAGCCTCAAGCCCAACCAAACTACACCTAGATGGATTTGAACCCCACAGATTAGAGCAAAAGCCAACTACACTGAAATGGATGTAAGGCACGAAGCACTATAAAAACAAAGTTTGAAACCCAAACTAACTACATCCATCTAGGAATATTTGAACCTATGGTTATGTGGAAACATGGCATCAATTAGAATCCACCTCAACCCAAATGCACTTCGAACTTACCCTACTATTAAAACATTGCATTCAACCAAATCTCGATAGAACAATATTGGTTTGAAGCATTAGTTATCAGATCGTCCAACTAAGCTAACACTACAAAGTACAGAAAAGAAAAAAAATAAATAAATAAATAAATAAAATAAAATAAATAAATAAATAAAAATAAAATAAATAAAATAAATAAATAAAATAAAAATAAAAAATAAATAAATAAAATAAAAATAAAAATAAAAATAAAAAAATAAAATAAAATAAAAATAAAAATAAAAAAATAAAAAATAAAAAAATAAAATAAAATAAAAAATAAAATAAAATAAAATGCAATGTATTGGTTAATAGTTGCTTACATATCAATCAAAACTCCTCCTCCCCCTCTTCAGTCATGACCGAAACCTTCTCTACTTTAACAATGGGTGCAACCTGAGCTCATGTATCTTCTTCCTCTACTACAACTTTTCATACCTCTTCCTCTACCTCTACCTCTCTCGTCTCATCCTCATTAGCTACATTGTCGCCAACCATTTCAAAACAGATTTGGATACTTAACCAATTTAACCAAATTACTTAACTTACACATAGCAACCTTACTTTTTAACCTTCATATCTTTTCCATGTGCATAAAAGATAAAATCCCAAATTTCCAAAGAGTATGATAATAGTAAATTACATATAGATTTCAAAATATGTGTATCTTTCACACTTATGCTCAGAAGAGCTTTTGGCCCACCCCCTTGACTAAGTAGTCCAAACAAATGACAGTGATGTTTTGTGCTCAAAACTGTATATTGAAGATCCAATCTCTTAAGGGCAGAAGACCTTGGGAATATAACAGGCATCTCAGGTTCCATCATGTTGTTTATTCCTAGCAATGATGTCAACTTTTGAGGAAATTTAATCAATTGGGGCATATTGGATTTAGGCACATGCTCTTCACTGTTGTTGAATGTCCCACCACAAAACTCCTCCAATGCAGTGGCCTTTTTCAGGACACCTCTCAGATTCAGTATATCACAATCACCAACCTTTAAAGATGTTAGTGAGGGGCAGTTTGTTACTATTATCTCATGATCACTAGTGTTGGTCATTTCTAATGTCATCATGTAGAAGTTCAACACTTCCAAAGAAGAATTGTTAAGAGCGATCTCATGTAGCCAGTCCCTGCTTCTCTCTTCAATGAGACTCTCTTCCATCATTAAGTTCTTAAGAGATCTACAAATAAAATAGTGTTGAGTAAACTTTCAATTGAAAATTTTGATAAGAAAGAACGGGAAAATACTCTTAAACTTCTCAAACCAATAAATCAAGTGAAATTTCATGTCAAATTCCTTTAAACAACTTCTTTGTGCTCCTTGTTTAGTCTACTAATATTAACTCTTAAGTGGTTCACGGGATGTAAATAAATACTATAGTTTCAAAGTTATCTACAAATGTGAACAGGTATACCGTTTATGATCTTGTGCATAGTTGATCAATTCATTACCTTAGTGATACCCTTCAAGGTTTTAATTTTATACATTTCTCAGATATGATTTATCTCATGTGCTCCAATATATGCAACTTCACCAAATTTGGGGAAGCACTAAACATAGGAATGACAAATAAGGATGCTAAAGACATAAAATCTCCATTAAACACGCATAAAATCATCAATTCCAAGCAGTACAATAAAATCCCAATGTATTTATCCTGACCTATTTCCTCTATGTCAGGTCTTGGATACACACATCCACAAAAAACAAAGTAAATTAAAACCTCCTAATGTCAAATTGGCACATTATGGGGCATGAGCTCGTGGGCTAACTGAAAAATGGAGAATCCACTAGAAGCAACCTCAAGTTCTATCCTTGCTGACGACACTCATGGGATCACCCATAACCAGGTTGGATATCGATTGTATATGGTGTTTGGAAGGGGTAGTCATTTTCCAAGCTTGCCCCTTTTGAACTAGCCTGCTTGGGTGCCTACTTCAACTATGTAGGAATTCACTCTCATCTGGGTCTACAGAAAAGGGGTATGCCGTGAATGGTACATGTTTACCTCATTCGCCAGATCTATGGTAGAGAAGCTCACATGGGATCCCCTTCCTCCAATGTTGAAAATTATGGTGCCAACTAGAATAATATATGCCTATAGAAAATCAAAGCGACCAGTTGTGGTAGAGATCCAATTAAATCCCAAACTCAAGATCACAAAGAAAATGAAAAATATTCCATGTGTCCCACCTAGAGAGGAAAACGATGGCCTAAGTATGGAAAAAAAACATTTATGTTGCATAATATGGCATTAAATCCTACTTGTTTAGAGATTATGGATAGTTAAAACTACAAGGTAGGCCCTCTTCCTTATTATCTCACAAAATATTGAAGGAAAGGAGCTTCAATAATAAAAACCAGCAAGTCCTCAAATCTTTGAACTAGACTAGTTGTTTTAGATGCATTCACCATCCGTTTGATTAACATCAATAACCATCAATAGGGTTTGCCATAAATTACTAGTTAAGATCTTGTATCTTCCTCTCTCAATCAATTTTAGTCTTTGTGAGTATCCCTCCATCATACCAAAGACTAAGAAAACATTTTGTTCAATCCATGAGTCGTTGAATAGAACTGAGTGATGTCTCCTCCACATTGGACTGGCCTTTGAGAGGCTCAGATCATTCTAAAAGTAAAATTTTTTAGTATAAAACATTAAGGGTCCCACACTCTAGTTAAGTACCCTAACTTCCTCTCAATTAGACTTGTTGCTGTTAGTATTATATTCCTGGTTACATGTTACTGAAGAGTACTTTAACACAGGGACCCCTTGTAGCATCCTTCAAAGAACTAAATTTTGTAGTTGCCTTTTCCTAGACTCTTATCCCTTTAGAAATACCAAATTCTTGTAAGAATCTCATTTGAACTAATCTTGTCAAACATGGCTCTATTTTCCTCTTCTGACACTATATTGGGAACAAATGAGTCCACCTTGATAATGTCTATTATCTTTGGTTAGGGACATTCCTCATACATTTTCTAAAATTTATGAATGAAGAGCTCTGGAAAGTCCCTGTAAGACTTTTACCATCATCCATCATATTTCTCCAATTGTTCTTTCATTGGGAATAAATTTTGGCGATGAATTTTTTGTTCTCATCTTTTACCTTCGACTATGTCTCTCTACATTTTAGCCTCATTTGTGGTTCTTTTTCCTTAAAAATATTGAGTTTCTACTGTTCCATTTTTTTTAAATATGCATGTCCAAGTCATTAAAATCCCCAATAGGTGGGGAAATAGTAGTTCAATGTTCTCACCTTCCACTTCATTGATATTCCTACCTCTATTTTTCTTCCATTGCGAGATCATCCAATTTATACCTTCCTTATATGGTGATGATAAAATCTCACTGTTACTGTACGGAACACATTTGGACAATATACCTTGAGAGGGCATGGATTCAATTATTCATCAATTTCAAAGACTAATTAAATCAACATCAAAGATGAATTGCATTTTTTAAAGGTGCATGGGTTTAATAAGACCTAGAGTACTGAAGTTGAAAAGTCAAAGGATACACAAAACATTGCATTTCTTGATGTTGAATTATATGTCATTGATATGCTCTTATTTGAATTTTAGCTAACTATATATCTAATTTGATCGACTGAAGGTAGAACCAAATAGGTACATGTCAGATATTTCTTCACCGAGTGAGGGAAGCTTAGGACAAAAGAAGGAAATGTGTTTGCATCTAGTATATCTGATAGGCGAAGACAACCAAAGGTGAAAAGGTTAAAAGAAAATTCCATAGATGTATGGAATTTTTTCTTGCCAAAGCAGGATCATGCTCCTACGATGATGAGAGCATAGGAGACAACGAGGCGCCACTCAGGTATCAACATTTGGTGAAACAATGGGTACCTATGGAATTGCCTCCATTGAACACTGACTTCAGTGTCGACAATAGGATGTATCGCATTACACCATCCTCATTACATGGCCTGGGTATATTTTCCATGGATGGAATAACTGTAAAATACAATACAATGATTGAATTGATGGACTATGTTGGACCATGTTATGACTACAACAATCAGATTGTGTTGGTCTGTTACATGCGAAGTATGCGGAGATATGCACTCGCTTCAAATTATATACATGTAAAATACAACCATAAAAATAAGGGGGAGACTATCTATATTGATGGAAGGCCTAAAGATTTCGGCAATATCGCAGGGTTTATAAATAACACACGACCCAAAACAACAAATAAGCAACCAAATTTCCTATTTGAGGTAGGCAAAGGAAATCGGGTAGTTGTGTGCGCAATAAAAAAGATAGATCCCAAGGAAGAGTTACTAGTGGATTACCATTTGAATCGAGTAGATACATCGAATAATATTGTGCAGGTACTTATGCAACACCTATTTAAGCAACATATACTTATTGCATTATATTTTTTCTTAAATAATGTATTAAATATTGTGTGGTTCTAATTTCATTGTATTGTGGCAGGCTGATCATGGGAAAGGAATTGCCTCGGAACAAGTAAACAATTAACAATTTTGTTTTTCATTTAACATAGATTTTATTATTTGTCTATATAATTTTATATTTGTGGTGATCAATTTTTTGTTATCTTTACTAATTTTTTTAGATATTTCGTGGTTGTAATTATGTTATAACGTGGCAGGATGACCAAGGAAAAGAAATAGCCTCAGAACCGGTAAACAATCAACAATTTTAATTTACATTTACTATGAAATTTATTATTAGTTTGTATAATTTTACTTGTCTGGCAATAAGTGTTTTTTACCTTCAACAAATTTTTAAATATTTCGCAGTTCTAATTGTAGGGACCCCCTTTTGGACTTACTTACTTAAAAATTATTAGAAACTTAAAACACAATATAACCATTATGATGCATAATTATTAATAAAACTTGTCAAATTCGAGAACTAACAAAAACACAATACATGAATCTATTGTTGGAAGAGTAGTTTTCGTTGTCAGTCCGATCCCGCTTGCCCTTGACGTCCGCTTCGCTCATTGTGCCCCTCCAGTAGAAGCTCGTTTAACCATTGGCGAAGCAACCGTTAGCTTCGCCACCCAACCATAGGCTCATGCTTTCAATCGCATGGCCTCCCCCGAGCTTCGGGTCGTAGAGCTCACACACTCACTTGGGAAACTCAGCTTGGGATTCCCCCCCACCAAAGTTTCTAGCCAAACCCTCAATAGCAACAAGTCGTGAGGTAACTCAAAATTACGATAGTCATCCAAGGTCTGGGTCCTTTTCCCATTCCCAAAGCCTTCCTTTTAAAGGAACATTCCATGCGACACATGTCGCTTCATGCATAAATACATATTTTATTAAATTTCCAATTTAATAATACTCACCCATCCATGTGTCAGTTTTTCTAGGAGTTGCACCATCATTCCTAAGATTGCTCATGTTTGTCCCCTAGATATTTTACTTAACTCCTAGTTTTGAGGTGTAAGTGGAGTTGACTAGGAGCCCATGCTTAGGATTCTACTTTGCTCCTAAAATAAGGATTTATATTATTTTAAATGCTCAAAATATTATTTTATGTGCAAATGCCTAAAATACTCAAATGCATTTCTAAGTAATGTTCTAGGTGCAAACTTATATGTTTTTATGCAGTTAAGTTTAACAAGCATTTTCACTAGGACCCCAGTGTCGCGCCGTTGGGCTTCCCCGTTCCTTAATTTCATTTCCCCGACATGGCACCACTCCGTCGGGTCCAGTCATTCGTAGTTTCCATTCTTCGGCAAGGTACCACGTCATTGGGTCCTTGCGTCCACTCTTTCCGTTCTCGACAGGGTACCGCACTGTCGGGCCCTTATGCAATCATCCTTTCGTTTTGACTTGCGGGAACTTAATGTAGGGATTTCAGGAGTCGTTACCTTCTATCCTCCATCTACACGCTATTAGGGACTAATGGCGCTGAGGAGTGAGTCCGTTCTCACTGCGCGCCCCCCAACTCGTACGTGACCAACTCCGTCGTGGCCCACCTCGTACGCCCTCACGCTTTCCTCTTGAGCAAGCGGATCAGTGCTTATCTTCTCAAGCGTGGTATTCCGTCAGAAGTCGACATCGTCGTCGCTCTCCCTGTGTGTGATTTACCCGTACTCTACGACCCTTCATATTCCTTTGTGTGTCCGTCGGTGAACCATTTCAACTGTCGCTACACACATTTCTCACAAACGTAAATTAGTAGCAATGCCCTCAATAATCACAATTTGATTTATAAATCTGTTGCTTCATTAAGCATCTATAGTTTACTCAATCGTTACTCATTCGTCTAATCACATAATCAATTGCACAACTAGTCATTAAGCATCATTCATATGTACAGTTTTCATATCAAAGTTAATTGTTTAAACAACATGAAATCGTCCATTCACAATAACTACCCAAATGCACATATATCAATCAATCGTAATCATAAATATACTCAAAATAAAATCATAGGGTTATTTTATTAATGTTTCAAACAGTCGGGTCACTCAGCAGGTGCCCTCAATGTCTACAGTAGTCTAGGGGCACTACATACACCCCTACTTATTTAGAACTTCGTCCCGAAGTTCAGAATAAAAATGGAAATCTATGACGCATCTCAGTTGCGTCCTCCCAAGTCGCAGATCTAGGACTATAACTGTCCTACTGCACTTTGAGTTGATCAATCAAGGCTAATTATTAAGCATGATGTAATCAATCAATTATCCCACTCCATACATATAATTTAATTCCTTAATTCATTTATCAATTATTGTTGTCATTCACATCTTCAGGTTTTCCTCAATCATTAAGACATAACAAGGCTCAAGAGACCATTATATCAAAGTTGCTCAGCCGGGTCACTTGTCAGGTTCCCTTAAGGTCCACAGTCATTCTAGGGGCATTACAGTCCTCTAGTATCTGGCTCACTCTCTCAGTCTGCTCGTCAGTCTCCGGATGGTAAGCAGTGCTGAAGTTGAGTCATGTTCCCATAGCTTCTTGGAAGCTCGTCCAAGATCTACCAGTGAATACTGATCCCCAATCAGATATTATCTTCCTCGACACTCCGTGTAGTCGTACCATCTCATCAACGAACACTCTAGCAATCTCTAGGGCCTGCTAAGTGTTCTTGATGGGTATAAAATGTGCACTCTTCGTGAGAGTGTCTACTACCACAAAGATGGTATCCTGCCTCTTGCGGGTCAAAGGTAATATTGCAATAAAATCCATGGAGATGATCTCCCATTTTGATTCGGGAATGGCATGAGGCTGGAGTAGTCCGGCGGGATGTCTATGCTCAGCTTTGACTAGCTGACACTCCATGCATCTAGCAACAAATTTTACCACATCTCTCTTCATGCCATGCCAGAAGAATAGAGGATAAAAGTCTGCCTACATCTTCTTCACGCCAGGATGTGCTCTATAAATAGCTCAGTGAGCTTCTTCTAGGACTAGGTTCCTGAGCTCATTGTTTTCTAGTACATAAATACGGTTGTTGTATCTCAACAACCCATCATTTTCCAACGAATAACCCTTATACTTGGGTAGTTCCATATGTTCCTATTCTATCTCGGCCCTTACCTCATTGTACCAGTTGTCTTCCTGTTGTAATTCGAGTACCTTCTCTCTCAAGTTGGTTTGCATTGGGATCACGGAGAAGATGCGGGGTCTACGGCTAAGTGCATCTGCTACCTAGGTAATGTCAAAGTAATACTCACTCAATTGTTCGGACCATCTCCTCTATCTAGCATTTAGATCACTTTGAGTAAAGATATACTACAATCCATGGTGATCCGTCTTAAGTTCAAATTTCCTTCCTACTAGGTAGTGTCGCCATAAGCGTAGAGCATGCATTACTGCAGTCAGTTCCATGTCGTGTGTCGCATAGTTTTCCTCATGTGGTTTGAGTCTCCGAGAGGAGTAGGAAATCGCTCTCCCTCCCTTCATTAGCACACATCCGACTCCATCCTTGGATGCATCAGTGCATACCAAGAAATCTTCCTCCATGTCAGGCACTTTCAGAACCGGTGCCGTAGTCAATAACTCTTTTAGTTTTGCAAATGCTTTGGCACATTTATCCGTCCAAATAAACGGCCTATCCTTCTTCTACAATTCAGTGATCGGTCCTGCAATTCTCGAGAACCCTTCGACAAACCTTCTGCAATATCCCGCAAGTCCCATGAAGCTTCTCACTTCATGTACGTTTGTTGGCGCTGGCCATTCCCAAGAATTTTAGTTTTCTCCAATAATCATGGCCATAAGCACAAGTGGTTCTAATCATTAGTTCCTATATCATCTAGTAGGGTTACAATACACCCTCAGGAACTTAATCATAACTTCACCATATCAATCCGATAACACATTCCATAATTGTCAGCCCCAACCTGATTTCCTATATCTCTTATTCGTTCACGAGGGTCTACGAAGTTCAAATTTCCAACAAGCTGCGTTGCGTCAATAGCCACCCAATAATTTATCAACATAACTAATCCAAGCAAGGTTTCAAATCTATTAGGTTATCTTCCCTTCCAGTCAAGAAGGTAAACATCATAAAATATTTAGTAAGATATAATCATGGTTTTAACAAATTAGGAGAGACCCTCAAATAGTCCCAAAACAAAATTCCATAAGACTACTTCCAAAATACCTCTAAATGTATTAATAATGTTGGTTCTCAATAAGTTAGGATTCGAGTCGCCGAAATTTAGTGACTTAGTCGAACATATTTAAATTTAACTCTTAGTCCCTTCGTTAGTAGCATCGTGTCCAAGTCAATGAGCTTATCACATCCTTACCTCATTTCATCATTTTGTTGTCATATGACCACTTCGACAAACTCATCAAGTCACGCTAAGTGTTTTCTTTTCCTAGTCGAGTTCCATATCTAGGGTTATTCCACTTTTCATCAAGGTTTTACCATGTCTTTTGGTTAGCTTTATTGCATTCAGTTCATTGTGTCGATCATCTCCATACATCATTTTACTAAAATTGTCTTCGTTTGGTCCCTTCGGTGGACTTTCCCCATTTGGGCTCATTCACTAGTTTTCTCACCGTGGCTACGTTCCTAAGTTTATAAGCCACCTACGAAATGATCCATTTGCAAGAAAACTCCAATGTTATCCATTTTAAAGACACAAAGAATCAATTACCCTTAACATATAGAAATATTCGCCAAAGTATGTAGGGATTGTCGTTCTAGTGTTTTTTTTTTTTTTTAACAACTCTTTCATTTCTAACTAGGTAAATCCTATCAAGGATATATCTATATGGAGTTTTACTAGGACTTTAGAATATAACATGTTAATTCTTGGACACACTACAGGTGATACAACTTTCATAATCCTATTAGTGAAAGATACATCCATAAGTCCCCTTTTTCTTAAAGTGTATACAATATGTATAATATGTATATTTTTAATGACGCGTCTCCTTATTTATTCATTTGAAAACAATGTATATAAATCTTCCAAGGTGTAATGTTTAAAACTTGCCACTCCTATGGGGGCAAGGTACGTATAATCTAATATGATTATAATGAGAAATTCTATAACCAAGATTAACTAAATACTAACCATCGTTTCAATCTACGGCATTACTAATTTTCAATCATAATTTTCTAATTCAATTTGAGCACACATATGCATATTTATAATATAAGCAATTATAATATTTTGACTATTACCAACCACCTTTTCAATATATGGTATCCCAAATTTCCATCTATAATTTCTAATACCAATATAAACCATTATAATGTCTTGACTAATACTAACCGTCTTTTGAATAATTGGCATCACAATTTCTAAAAACGCCATTCAGCTTCGAAAGAGACACACACAGATCTTTAAATGTGAAGTTGCGATCAGTTTTATGAAATCTGGAAACGACTTGAATTTGGAATCCTTGCGTGAGATCAGAAGGCATTATAGAACTCCAATACAGAAGACCAGCAAACGGAATCTAGAGTTGAATGTCATCTGTTCTGGTAGAGATTACGATAAAAGAAAAAAAAGATTTGATAAAAAGGAATCCTCATAGTTTGACACTTAATGCAGAGAGTTTTAAGGTCAATTTATAATTCGTAATAGAATTTTGGAAATGCCAGTAAGCATTCAAAATAGACACACTCAAATAAGAGCAATCACTATGCACAGGAGTGATTCAACTAAAACTCTAAATGCGCCATAACTGATAGCTCATATAATAAGTCTTAATCAACATTCCTTCGAATAAGATTACTGTGGGTTACACCTACGGCGAGCAAGCTCATAGAATTCAAATCAAAAGAGATAAAGACAAACTCAGAATTAAGAAACACCTGACATATGTCTGCCTCGTTCTTTGCCATCCGCTGGCTGCGAGTGCCCATCACACAGAATACCGATTGGTAACAAACCATAGATCGAGTTTTAACCAAAAGATTTGGATATTGAGGATGTCGAGATCGATCTAATCTGGATCTCTCAATAAATTGAATATAAAAAGGAAATACAGAACACGCCGGAACCGATCCGATCTGATCTAATTTTTCTTTTAAGGGATTCGAATACTGATAAAAATAAAACAAGCAAGGATCGATCCGATCTGGGTTTTTAATCAACAATAAACATAGATTATTGCATTGGCTCTAGATCCATTCATGCTAGTCAAAGATTTCAATTCATAATATTAATTTTCTGGAAACTTTGAGAAAGAAATCGATACAGAGATTTAAAATAACTTACACCGAGTTACTAAGAGCTAATGCACAGAATAATTTCCATTGGACCTGAACGGTTTGGGTGGATTGAATTAAATACTGAGATTTGGAAGCTTTTGAATAACAATTTTATGAGATTGTGTGATAACGCATAGGGTACCATCCATTAGATCTGGGCATTTTGTCATAAACAATTTAAAAACTCATATTTCAATACAGAGTCTTTAAATAAATAAACACAAAGTACTTGAATGATAACGCACAGTATTCTTTCATTGGAGGCTGAAATTGATATACATAAATTCGAAAACAGAGTCTTAAATAATAATACACAGAGTGTTAAATGATGACACACAGATAGGCAAGAAATTTGATCTCAAGGTTTAATAACATTCGATTTGGATACGATCTGGGCGATCTTACAATATCTATGCATACCATTGGAAAATCCTTCACACTTGTCGTTCTGGAAATGTTAAAGAATAAATAAAATCGACATATAGAGTTTACCATAGAGCCAACACCATCCATCAAGGGATCTGAAGGTGCCATATTGAAGAGGAAATAAAAACACAGGAGTAAGGGTAACTTATAAGTCAATCAACTGTGGGAAAGCTTCAGGATGGATCTCTCTTCCAGAAGGCGTAGGAATACTCAAAGCATTGACAGGTGGGAAGCATTTTGACCAGCAATCGGGGTAGAAAGCCAAATCATAGATTTGATTGAGATTAATTGGCATCTGAGCTAGTGGTCGAGAGTTAACCGCCATCGATTTGGGCAATGCCCCAAATTTAGGGATTCATTTGTAACTTAGAGACAGAGATTTGGATTGAATGACTACAGGTGTCGAGCATCACGATGCTCTTTCTGTACATGTCCCACACCGATGCAGAGATGCGCAATTTATTAACATGCGTTCGATTGAAACTAAGATGCCAAAGGGTTCACAGCAACAAATGCAACTTCGTGCCATTATGTCGTTTTTATACATGCCCAGGCGGGGCAAAAATGGATCAATTCTTAGGATGCTCATTTCATTAACAAGTAGTTAATTAACAGTACAAGCAAAAAGGTTTCACAACAATGAATGCAACCTTAAAGGTTTGCAGATGTTTAATCCTTTATTGGCTAAGAGTGAAAGGATCTGTAAAATTTATACCTTTTATGGCTTTTGCAAAATTTGTGTTTTTGAGATCCTGCAAATTCCCTGGCTCGATATGATACCCCCGAAACAGATTTTCACCAATAATCTGCAGGATAAGATCTTTTACAAGTAGGGAATGTGGCATTTCCCATCATTTACAAATCTCATTGTCGCGGGCACCTTTACTAACAGTTTTCCCCAGTGCTCATTATAAATCTTGCATCAGTTCAAGTTTTTAATAGTAGATCAGAATCGGGATCGGCACTACATGGGCCTACAACCAGATGGACGCTAAGTGAATCAGCACTAAGCATGCCAGATCACAGAGATGTGATCCGTCCTGACCATCAGCAATCTGGTGGCATTACGCGTATGCTATGGTTCCCGAGATATGTCTATGGCTCATGCTGACTCCCCAATTCGGTGAGCATCTATCTTAGACTGCGTATATCATTCATCTCACTGTAATTTTATACAAAGATGAGAAGTCAAGGGAAGACTAATAGAGGTATGAACAGTAGTGCGATCGGGTTAATAATTTATTGACATCGAGTTTACACATAGCTCTTCATTTATCTCCCTTAGTTCGGTGAGCGTCCATTCATACCAAGCTTAACTTCTATAAACTGGAAGTTAACAGTCCAACAATCTTCTACAGGGTTAAAACTTACTTACGAGCAATCTACACCGAGATCAAGGAGTGCGTTGAGCAGATCTGAGGGCCACGAAAATTTTTATACGATCTGCTAACGATGCAGAGGTCTCAACAATACTGTTTGCAGACTTAAATCCAGGATCTAAAGTGATCCGTCAACATAAACATGGTTAAACAAAGAAGAATGGGGTTTAAATAGAAATCTAGGGGTATCCTCTATATTATTAAAGCTACGAGGAACTGGTATGAAGTAAGCAACGATCTCGCTGTACGATCTTAATAGAGATTAAGAGATACCCTTCGGCGTTGTTGATGCCAAAAGGGTCTTTGGGTAAGATATGGGCGATCTGTTCGAAAAAAAAAAAAATTTAATATAATTTAAAACTAAAACAGATATGAAACACAGTAACTCAGCATCTCTAGCCGTCCAGGTAGAGTTCTGGAGTTAAATAAATCTTTTTGTTACTTGAAGTAAAACACAGATGCACGGGTTCAAAATTTTAGTTCAGAATGCATAACCATTTCACATCTATATCTCCAAAATAAAGACTAATACACTAAAATTTCTTAATCAGTAATACATATCGCCTTTTTCTTTTTCAACTAATATATAACTGATACTCATAGCTAATCAGATTCTAATAATCAGTAGAAATCATACATTCCATTTTTTTCTAAGCATAAATCTTTATTTCTGAATGAATCAACAATAAAAATTACTAACTTTTAAAGAGCAGAACCTGTCAAAGGAGTCATTCCAGCCGTTGACGAAGCTCTTGAGCCGTTGGCGAAGCTTTTGATAAATTTGCCGTTGGTCCACTCCAATTTTCACGATTTACCAAAGACCCCTAAATAATATGAGTCTGGTTCCCTCAAGGCTCAACCGGCTCTGATACCAAATGTAGGGACCCCCTTTTGGACTTACTTACTTAAAAATGATTAGAAACTTAAAACACAATATAACCATTATGATGCATAATTATTAATAAAACTTGTCAAATTCGAGAACTAACAAAAACACAATACCTGAATCTGTTGTTGGAGGAGTAGTTGTCGTTGTCAGTCCGATCCCGCTTGCCCTTGACGTCCGCTTCGCTCGTTGTGCCCCTCCAGTAGAAGCTTGTTTAACCATTGGCGAAGCAACCATTAGCTTCGCCACCCAACCATAGGCTCATGCTTTCAGTCGCATGTCCTCCCCTGAGCTTCGGGTCGTAGAGCTCACACACTCACTTGGGAAACTCAGCTTGGGATTCCCCTTTGCTCCTAAAATAAGGATTTATATTATTTTAAATGCTCAAAATATTATTTTATGTGCAAATGCCTAAAATACTCAAATGCATTTCTAAGTAATGTTCTAGGTGCAAACTTATATGTTTTTATGCGGTTAAGTTTAACAAGCATTTTCACTAGGACCCCAGTGCTGCGCCGTTGGGCTTCCCCGTTCCTTAATTTCATTTCCCCGACATGGAACCACTCCATCGGGTCCAGTCATTCGTAGTTTCCATTCTTCGGCAAGGTACCACGTCATTGGGTCCTTGCGTCCACTCTTTCCATTCTCGACAGTGTACCGCACTGTCGGGCCCTTCTGCCATCATCCTTTCGTTTTGACTTGCGGGAACTTAATGTAGAGATTTCAGGAGCCGTTACCTTTTATCCTCCGTCTACACGCTATTAGGGACTAATGGCGCTGAGGAGTGAGTCCGTTCTCACTGCGCGCCCCCCAACTCGTATGTGACCAGCTCCGTCGTGGCCCACCTTGTACGCCCTCACGCTTTCCTCTTGAGCAAGCGAATCAGTGCTTATCTGCTCTAGCGTGGTATTCCATCAGAAGTCGACATCATCATCGCTCTCCCTATGTGTGATTTACCCTTACTCTACGACCCTTCATATTCCTTTGTGTGTCCGTCGGTGAACCGTTTCACCTGTCGCTACACACATTTCTCACAAACGTAAATTAGTAGCAATGCCCTCAATAATCACAATTTGATTTATAAATCTGTTGCTTCATTAAGCATCTATAGTTTACTTAATCGTTACTCATTCGTCTAATCACATAATCAATTGCACAACTAGTCATTAAGCATCATTCATATGTACAGTTTTCATATCAAAGTTAATTGTTTAAACAACATGAAATCGTCCATTCACAATAACTACCCAAATGCACATATATCAATCAATCGTAATCATAAATATACTCAAAATAAAATCATAGGGTTATTTTATTAATGTTTCAAATAGTCGGGTCACTCAGCAGGTGCCCTCAATGTCTACAGTAGTCTAGGGGCACTACACTAATTGTATTATAATGTGGCAGGATGATCGTGGAAAAGGGCTAGTTGTAGAACATGTAAACCAGTGACAATTTAGACTTACATTTCTCGTGAATTATATTATTTGGTTATATAATCTTATTTGTATGCCAATCAATTATTTTAATTTTTTAGAAAACTGAAATAACACTTCTTTTTTTGAAATATGTAGTCTGCGGGCCATGATGACCATGATTCACTTGGAGAAGCGGATTTGTACTCATCCCTCGACCCAAAGGTACTAATATATAAAAAGATCAATAAATCCAAAATGGAACTTGATCGCTTGTTAGACATTCTAGATCAAACTCCTGAAATAGAGGAAAGGATCTTTCAAGTTATGACACAGCTTAACACATATAAGGTAATAACCATAATTTAAAGGGCTATTTTCATTTTGAATAATAATTATGATAGTTTTTTTTTTACGTTATCTAAATGAAGAAACATTTTCCTTTATTATACAGATATTTTTGCAACCTGTGGAGCCCGATATGCATGGTCTCGGTAGTAGTGGGGATACACAAATGCCATAGATTCCGGACGCAAGAACTCGTATACCTTCCAGGCTATTTAGTTCTCCACCTTCCACACCTGTAGTGTGTAGCCATGAAACAGAACCCTAGGGAGCCACACAGCCAAGCATTGGAGGTGCTAACAGAGATGAGGCTGATGATTTGGCCAATTATATGGTTTCATTTCCTAGAGCGAGACGTGTTACCTCCGCAGGGACCCTTTCGGGGACATTTATGGTTAATGATGAAGGAATTCCATTAAAGCAAGTAAAATTACCAGGTAATTTTTAATATTTTACATGTTTCATGTTGTCCATCTCAAACATAAATCATCTAGATTATTAATTTTAAATTAATGATGATATATTTCTTGTGTGTAGGAAACAATGATTTTTATAAGCACTTGGAGACCAAGGTGTTGTTCATTTTTTGGCCCACCATACGCACGAGGTGGAATTCACATAATTCCAAACTCAAAAAAGAACTTTTGGATTATCTAGGAGGTCTCTTTGGGGAGGACACATTTAATAGAGACACGGTCAGCTCCGCAGTTGGCCAACATTTAAAATATACGCACGACACTTATAGGGTTCACTTGGAGATAAAACCTAGGAACAAGCGACCTCTGATGATTCTAGAGAGGGAGTGGAAGGCATTGATTGAGGATGCAAAAGAGAAGAAATTAAGAAAATAAGGAAAGACACCACCTGGTCCCACAAGGTAAATTACATCTTGAATTCATTACCTTCAATTTTATTATATCTAATATACTCAAAACTTTTGATGATAGGTTGTATGACACTTCGAAGGAAACAAAATCAAGGATTTCCAAACATGGACAACACAAGCTAGGCCAGGGTGGCTACTTGAAGTTACAATCATGAATTGTAATTACCCAATTACCTTAACAATATCATTTGTATCGCCTTGCAACTTTTGGGTAAATGCATCCAATAACATAAAAAAATACATACTCTTATGTAATGCGGGGTGACGACTTCGGAACTGCAACCATAGAGGAAGACCTCAAGCTTGGTTACAGTTATGGCTATAAAGTTGTTGTTGAACGGCAGAAAATCTTGGGGTAGATCGCAAGATCCAGTGTGCAAGATAAGGTAAATAAAAATCAATCCACATTAACATTTCATCACTTATAAAAAAACATTCATGTTTGACATTGTCCATATAAAATTTAAAGTGTCACATCTTGGTTTTAATAAGGGGCGCAGCACTATGAACGATCCCGTAAGTAGTGCATAGCAATTCCCTGATAGTGGAGTGCCGCCAGAAGATGTTTCTCCCGTGCAACCCCACAATGGTGCTACATTGACTGAGCTCCATGACGGTAATATGGCTGGAACTTATTCATATATGTAACGCCCCATATTTTGACTAGGCGTGTTTATCAGTCAGACATATCACACTTTATTCGTTTATTATCTGTTGGACTCAACTAGACTAAGTAGACTATATTTCTGGCACATTAAACATGATTATATGTTGTTGTTATGTTATGATGTTACTATGCTTATGATGATACCATGATTATGATGATTAGGATGTTCTTATTCTCATTATGTTATTATGTTATGCAATTATGATGTTATAGTTATCGTGAGATTCCTTTATTTCATACTGACAATGTATGTTTAATTGTCATCCTTGATGAAATGTGATATATATGATGTCGTATGTGTATGCCAACCCATGATGTGACGGTTCAATGATTTTATGTGATGAAATGAAATGATGTTGATAATAGGGATTAGTTGATGATCAAATAGAAATATTTGTTATGAATGTATGGTTGAAAAGTACTAATCCGCAGGACACAGGGGCTAAGTAATAGCCAGATACTTGATATGAAGTATGGTATAGTAACTATTTTACAGAGAGCCTTGTTTACCAAATTTGATGATACGATGACACATTCCAATAATCTCGATAGCAGCACAGTATGGTTTTGATAGGGTAGAGACCCAGGATGTTGAGAGGGATGGATGTATGTTCCACCCTATGTTTCTATAATAACTAAGGTCGTGGGGGGGCCATGCTGAGACATGCTCCCCAAGTTGTTGTGATGACGACGGTCGGATGCCTGCTAGGAGAGGATAGGTCCGCTAGTTAGCCGACACTACCGCTCTCAGGTTTTATGTAGCCAAGTCAGTATAGCTGACATCCACTTTTGTACTAGTAGAGGAAGGATAGGGAGGATGAGGACGTATGTTAGGATGGGAGGATGTGTTAGTACTGTTGAGGGTTGGGTATCCCTTGATCATGACTTAGTAGTAGTAGGTACCTCTTCCTTGAAAATAAATGATTGATTAATAATTAAGAATCTGAAAATGTAATGACGTTATAATTTGATTGGTTAATTGTTAAATGACTAAAAGATACTAAAATGCTTATGTTGAATGTATGTTTGTTATGTCTGCACGAGTGATATTGATTCCGTCAGTTAGAAAATACACATAGGAGAAATGATGTTTTCATATAGTACATATATGATCTGTGCATACGTTGTCCACGCATGCACACCTTGCACATGTACACTAGTATTAATATGATAAATGATAAACATGATAAGGGATCATAATGTTGTTTTGTATAAGATTCGGTCGTGCTAATCGGGTTCGGATAATGATTGTTTAAGTCATGTGGATATGTATAAATAGGTCAATTGATTTATTTATGTAATCTACTTATAAGTGATGCATTGGTAATTAATCATTTTTGCCTTAAGATAGTTGTAGTTAGTAACATAGTTATTGCTTGGTTTACACCAATAGCATTATTATGTTTAGCATACGTACCATTCTAATTAAACTATTAAACGTGTTTTGTCTAAAATAAATTGATATATCATAGTTCCTTTCGTTACAGGAATTATTAATATTATTATTATTAAGACTATTACCTGACAAACATAATTTGTGTTGATTGTTAAAATAAATCGTTCTATTATCGGGAATGTTACATAATTGATTGAAAAAGAAAGAATATTGGTATAAGTAGAATGACCCAATAGGATATGATTGAATGATTTTAATATTAGTTTATTCAAACGATATGATTATTAAACTTATTTTGTAAATTAAAACATGATGGTGAAATCTGATTTGTATTGAATATTAAGCATCTCCATTATGAAAAGTCAAGTGTGGTATTTATTATTCTATCTTAAAAAATTAAAACAAGAGCGATGGATTGAACTGTCAATTCGTAAATAAGCCTCGTAAAAATCAATAGTGGTCATTCCAAGAATAAATAAATAAATGGGATTAGTTTGCAATGCCCAACATAATTAGCATTTTATTGTTTAACTGCTCGAGAATGAAAAAGATTCGGTAAATATATTTAAATATTATTTATTCTTGAATAGTGAAATAACATTAATGATTTATGGATTCCGAGACATTGAGTGAGGGCAGTGGAGTAAGGCTGAAGCAAGGAGGAGGAAAATTTGGTATATAGGAAAGGTTTCATGGAGTATGGAGGAGGGGTTTTTTTCGTTTGATGGAGGGAGAAGTTTGTTTTAGACTTCGTGGATTTGGAAAGGAGGGATTCTGAGGAGGGAGTTAACTCAGAAGGAAATTGGTTTTGAAAAGGGAAAATGGTGGATCTAAGGAATTGAAGGAAGCTGCTCTCGAGGTTATTGGTTTGTGGGCTCAGGGGCTAGGAAACCCGTTGGTTTCCTAAGGCCAGCACGATAAGAGCTGGTCGGCAGGGTGTTTCATTCATTTTGGCAAATGAAGGCTTTCATTCATTTTGGTAAATGAAGGCTTGGACGGAAGTTGAAGGAACCTAGGGAACTTGCATCAAACTATGGGATCTACAACCTACCGGATCCAGGTATTTTACTATTAGTTAATCATTTACACCCTAAATCTTTGTATACTTTAAAATGGTTAGATTGACTAACTGTTATGAGCACTTGTAAACTTTATGTTAGGAAAATAAACATACACATGTATATTTTGGATTTGGATTTATTTACTAATATGTTTGCTGAAACTAGGTAAAAATAGAAACAGACATGAACATGGAAATTTAATTGAACAGAACTTATCAAAACCTGCTCACGATCAGCTTAATACATAAAATAGCTTAGGAATTTAAACTTAGTACTATGCCGAAAAATAGAGCACTACACATGGTATCATAGCGCTAGGCTCGAAAACTCAGACCTTGGGCCTATTCACACCTAAAATATCCTGAAAAATTATACCGAAAATTATAAGGTATTAAATTTTGCAAAGTAAAAAGGGGAAAAAAAAGAAAGAAAAAACAAAGAGTTACACTAAATCCTTCTTTCCAATCGTTGTAAGCACCTGTAAATACCTGCACCCACAGAAAACAAAGATATATTTAGTTTTTTTATATATAATACGTATAGCAAGAGAGTTCTAAACAAAAAGAAAAAAAATTACATTGTTATACTCTAAACTACCAAGAAACATCATATGCAAAAACAAACAATGGAAGGACATAAAATTTCTTTGTTGAAGCAACAAATTTCGTAAATGCACGAGAGCAGAGGCTCCTGGCATTTCAAAAAAAAAGCTTAAAAAAAATGCGTGAGACAATCAATTTTCTAACCCTAATATTCCCAAAAAGATTAGTCGTGATGGGGAGAAACAGAAAAGAAAGAAACACCACAATTAATCAAAGCAATCCATCTTACAACCAAAATTTCACCATGGAAATACTTTATTTAGGGTTTGGAAGGAAGAACGCTACTTATGGGTTTTAATAAAAAAATAATTAAGGTTTCAAAGAAGATAGAGAATGTGAAGCACCTTGGAGAGGTCGAGAAGAGAGTTCACCAGTTGCTCTGCAGATGGCATTCTTTTCTCCCGACTACTCTGATTAGGGTTATTTTGAGTGGAATTATCGACTCCTAAAACGATTTTGGCCATCATTGCGACTGGACAGTTAGCAATACCTTGGAATGGAAATTAAAATGGTGAACAATTCTCATACATCAATTAATTAATTAATTAATGCAACTAGAGTAAATACCAGACAAATATACAACTGAATACACGGCTAGTAGGATGAGCACTAAATCCTACAATAGCCATAACAATCTACGACTAATAGCATAGATAGAAGCCTCTGTGCATAGCAGAATACACTTATTGTAACTATCTGGGAAATAGATTTTTTTAATAACCAGCAAATACTGGCAAACATGTAACTAGCTTAAATTCCAAACAAATTACATTCTTAAATTGTAAATTGGACATCGACAAAAAAAAACCTGAAATGCAGCTCAGCCCTGAGCTCGAGTGCATCAAGAGGTGGCCTTAAGTAGCTTTACTGCCTTGGGAACAAAGTCTGCGTTGAACTAGGTATCCCTCCTTCCTCTAAGTTGTGGCTAGGTTGTTTGAACTTCGGAATAAACCCAGCCTTGATATTGCTACCAGTACTAGTTTAGGGTATGTAACACCTAGCTCAAATGCTGGAGATGGATAAGATGGAACTATATATACTGATGGATCAACCGGATCAACGAGTGATTCATCGACTGGTCCAATAGAATAGGCTGAGCCAGTTGCTTCATTGACAGCAACTGCGTATTGTCCAAATCACAAAGGACTTGAAAAAAAAAACATTTGAATATCAATAATGCTCATCCCTTACTTACATTACATGCAGGATTGGTTGTATCTTCTCGATATCTAAATTAATTTTATGTCTTTGGCATCCTGAACGATTATGAATATTTGGCAGAAATATTCATTTAGGGAAATAAGAATACTCAACACTAACAAATGAGCCTCCCTATAAAATAAAATGGGATGGGAAATGTTTATTGTGATTCTAAAATATGTAGATCAATAAAAAGATATAAACCAAAATTCAATATGTTGATTATGATCCACAAATTAAAATAATGGCATATTTGATGCTTTTCAATACGGATTTCCTAAACACTAAAATAACTGCAGAACTTGGAAAGCATAAGAAACAAGGGAGAACCTAGGAAACAATCTTGGAGTTGGTTTGGCAACAATAGGTAGAGGCTACAGGTCCCAATCATTCTCTATAGAAGGATTATATGCTTGACAACACAGATATGTTTCACACGTAGCAATCCCAATCAGCCATTTCGACCAAGGAAAGAATTGTAAGACCCCAACCCGAGTCTCCTTTAACTCTTAATAAAGTCAAATATTTCACTTCTTGTCAAAATTTCTGTCTCCTGTTTCTGTTATGTTTCTGTTCGCATTTCTAGTTTTGGCAGTAAAAAATATAGCATTTACATTTACAGATTTGAACAATTAAAATTTTGTTTTATCCACTTCTAACCATTTATTGTTTGTTTGTGCAGGAGTAGCAGATATAATAACAGCATATAAACTTTTGTAATTAAATTTTTACATAATTTGACAAGGTAGAAATGATAAAATATACCTGCTGGGAAAATACCTGTAGATAGCTAGTAGATCCACCCTTCAGGTTGTCCCCGTTTGCTGAATGCCTTGCGGATTCCCTTTGCTTTTCCCTGCAACCAAACCTTCCCAAAACTCTGAAACTCAACCAGTCCAAAACAGTTTTGCCACCCTGCCAACTAGCGAGGTCTCGCTGACCACCCAGGTCCAAAGGTACCCTTTTGGACCCCTGAGCCCAAACCGAGTATAAGTCAACCTGCTCTCCCTTTTGAATTATCTCCAGCAAAAACCCCCTTTCAGCTCTGCTCTCAAATCCTATGTATGCTCTCCAAATTTCTCCCACCAAAACAAATAAGGTCCAAGGATCCCCTCTTCTTCCTCCCTTCTCCATCTTATCCCCTTTGTTCCTGCCGACTCTATCCTCCTCATTAATACCCCGATCCCTTCATTAATGGGGTCCCAACCCATTCATGCCTACTCATTCAGGCTACCTTGAACCAATCCAGGGAAATATTATTAATTTAATAATCCATCATTTTAATATTTACCCCTCTTTATGAGGTTTACCGACACAACTTACAACAATTATTTTAAACATTTGTTTCTTATTCAAAGTACAATTTTAATTAATAATAAATGTTATATCATTTTTATAATAAAGTTTGGGGTTGGTGAACCAACCGTAAGAGTTTTAAACTTACACGCTTCACCAATTTAATTTAATTAACAGTAATTGTCAATTGATTAATTACTATTACCTAATCATTTAATTAATGGTTTCTAATATTTATAATATGTAAATTCCCTCTAATTATAAATTCACTAATTCAATTTATCAATTATGAACAATAATCCTATCAATGTAAATCATAACATTATCAATGTGTAATTATATTAATTAAATAAAATTAACTAAGATTTAATCGACTTTACCTGGTTCCATTTTAATTACACCTTAGTTTGTAATTAAACTAATTAATAATCATTACTAAAGATAAGCATAGTCTCATTAAAATTGATTAACATCATTAACACATAATTAATTTAAGGGATCAAGTTACTATTAACTTATTTAACATTATAATTACATTTTAACATTTCAACCCTTAGTCCTGGCTAATTAAACCCGTTAACAATCAATCAAGCATTCTAATCAATTGCATTAGTCACTACCTAGGTTAACCATAGCTTTGTTTATTAATCAACAATAATGAATTATTAATGGACAATAATTAACCATTAATCAACATTATTAACCATAATCATTATTATTAACTTTAATCGACATTATTGACATTGATCAACAATAATTAATTATTGATCGACAATAATTAACAATATATTCAGTAGTATTTCACGCAATCATAAATATGTAGGCGAGTTATGTAAGCGTAGCTACTGCTTACATACATCGCGTAAGTACACTACAGTAATAACTCACACACGTCAATCATAATCATGAAACTTACTATTTACTGACACATGTTTTAACATGGTTTGCAAGATGTCTCCTTTTACCTAACTGCATTTTATTAAGTTACGACAATTCATACATTACTGAGTTACGACACATAATCAATCAAGGTCTTACACACATACAGTTAGATCTTGTTTTTATCACGACTTCAAGCTACAACTATCTACCTACATCATCACTAACTTCCACATCCTATCTTATCCTCTGCTGGACTACCCTGAAATGTCAAGTCATGACCGGTTCCAGCTAGAACCCGTAAGTGAAAGTGTCGACTACATCGACCAAGCTTCCCCAGCAGGAAACCACCAGTCATCATCAGACACCTTGGGGAGCGCACCGTAGCACAGCCCTCCCATGACTATGGATTTCGGGAATAAACGGTGGGTAAAGCCTCCACCCCCCTAATGGAACAAGGGACTATGTCTACCTGACATAACAACAGCATTACACTTGTACTCGGTTTGTCATCGTATAACCAATCTAGGCGGTTGAGTTTCCTGAAACCCTACCCCACCCATGTCATAATATACATCATAATAAACAACATAATAACCACACGAAAGTAAATAATGCATCACTCGCACACCATTTTATCTTTCGAAATCCATGTCCCCGAGGCCCTCCCACCTCGTAGGATCCATCTATCACTTAGCCATTTCAACCTGTAAGTCAGTCCTCGACATACAATATAGAATATCGTGCATAAATCCTCGACATGTACACATATATTTCATCATAACATAACAACAATAAACTCATTTATTCACCATGCACCTGGCATAACATTCATTATTTCAACATATAATTGTAACGGTATCCACATACCCATCATTCAGTAATTTCCATATATGAGACATAATTAACACATGATACATATCTAAACATGACTACCGATCATAATACTAACATCACACACACACATATATATATCGGCAAAATAATAGAACCATATGTCCACAATGTCGGCAAACCGATGAGGTCTCACAATCAAACAAATACAACATATAATAGTAGTTTAGGTAGTAATGTCAAAATGGGGCGTTACAATAATGCATACCTGAATGGTGGACACCAGTACTTTGAAGGATGCAGAGACTGAGTCGACTGATGGTAGGAGACGAGATTGATTACAGCGTCGTTCCCGTAACCTTGCAACGGCAATCAAAGTGCAGAACCGGAGTGATCCATGGCTTTGAAATGCAGACTTTCATCCACACAACCCTAAGATAAATCTCCCCTTCGTCGTTCTCTCCTCGAACAAACTTTAGCCAGACTTAAACTTTATCGGGAGAGACATCAACCCATATCGCTACTTTCCGTAAGGCCCGTATGGAATTTAACTAAACCCTAAAGAATTAGCGACCCATATGAATTTTTTTTTGGTGTTTTTTTTAACTTACAGATTTTCCAGATCTGGCCAGCAAGGGTGAACGTAGATTGCAACTCAAGATTTTATGATGCAGAGAACGAGATTCACCCGAAACAGATGACACAGTGAGAGAATGCTCCACGCAATGTAAAGAATATGGTCACTGCGATCACTCCAACACCTCAATACTTCCACCTTCCCACGCCTACACAGTCCCGACTCTTCCTTCCAATGCTTCCACACCTCTGAGATGCCAATGTTTCCATGCTTGGAAGCTCCTCTCCACTGAGGGATATCAGCGCCTCTCTCCACAGTCACCCTGGTTCGAGCCTGAAGGGCCTTCACGCACGCGGGGAGGGATGAAATGCCCTTGTAGGGAGGCTCCTTGCATCTGGACGATGGGGAGAGGGCCTACATGCAACCCGCGTGGCTTGCATGCAGCCTGGGGACCCTCCTAATTCCCAGCGGGGTGAGTATAGTGGTTCATCGGTGGAGACGGTGGAGACCAACATGTGGAGAAGGAGCATGGCCATTGTACAGATCGAAGGGTGATGGCTAAGAAGAGTGGACATAGGGAGGAGCCATGTGGGAGCCGGGGGAAACATGGAAGGATAAGGTAGGAATGTGTGGAGGCTGTAGCAGATAGGTGAGGAAGGCGGTGGGAGAAATGGTAGGTAGAAGGGCCGTAAATATAAACAAATCATAATTTATTAAAATAAAAAGGTGAGTGTAAAGGTACATCCATAAATTGATAAATAAATGGGTTGACCTCATCATGAACATAAGTCCGAAACATAAATATAGAACAATCTTGTAATATTGATACGATATAGTGCAACCGTATAATCTCATAAGCTTTCCATGCGGGTGCACATTCAGGTGTGATCTTTCCATGCCAGTGCACATTCAGGTGTGATCTTTCCATGCCAGTGCACATTCAATTGTTTCGTTGTGGCAACTCTTTATTACCATGCACAAATTCACATTGCGTGCACACTTTAATGTCAACCATCATTTATCAATTTCAAGGTAAAACACCTGCAAAGAGAAAACATAAAATATTAATACGAAACAAATGAAAAACGTAAGCATGTATTTTTTTTTTTTTTTAAAACTTTACTTTTTACCAGTATATAAAAAAAATTTAGTTGCTTTATGTTTTAAAATTTTGATGTTAAAATTGTTCAAGGAATGTGCATTGGATGATAGCCTTTTCAATTATAAATTATTTCCCGGTTAGTTGGATGAGAGTGATTTTAAGCCTAATGGCTCACAAAAATCCATGGACTACTCCATGCATAATTCCTCTAAGATAGTGGTTTAGGGAACATGTCACAAAAATTAGTGGTTTAGGGAACATGTCATAAGCTGGTTTTATAAAGGTCATAAAATCAAATAATTAAAGTAATAATATTTATTAATTATATTCTATTAAAATAAGATATCTACCATCAAACTAAAATTAAAGTAGAGGTATGGTACTCAATTGGTTCATAATAAATATAGTTCAAGTTTAATACATGAATTTATTAATTCATAAAAGAGTGATTCATTATTAAATTCCCTTGTGGTAAATTTATTTTATAAAATTAGAGTCGGTTATAAATTATTTTTCTTCTTCTGGTTGAAAAGAGATAAAAGATATCATATCAATCACGTGGGAAATTCCACCGACATGTTAGGAAAAGAACACTCAACTTGAATATCAACTGCATATTGGAAATGGATACAAATATTTCATATATTTATAGTATGCAATAGATTAGGTTAAAAATACCAACCATAAGCAATTTGGAAGGGAAAAATGTGTTAGGACCTTGCCATTAACACCTAGGGATGATCTAACCTTAGTAACGCTGAGAGAGAATAACGCATCCTCTTTGTGAGGGAGACAAGAATGACTTGTGATGCACCAAGAATTTAGCTTCAACACTAAGTTTATGAGTTCAAGGTAATTGCAATGATTTATCATGAGCTAGAAATAATAATACATTATTGTTCATAATCTGTGCATAGTGTATATCATGGGGGAAACAAGATCTATGATCTTGTAGCACAATAATTTTCGTGGAAAGAGAATAGGCATAGGATGTAATAATATTGGTGTACTAAAAGAATTTTTTTATGACTTGTCAATTGGATTGAGCTAGTTAGAGAGAGTAGATCATGCTTGATCCTTGTCATAGAAAGTACTATTGAGAAGTGAGCATTGTGAGTAGATCGTGTTGAAATTATTGGGATTATTGTGGTGACAAAAATTTCATATCATCATAGAAATTGAATATGTCTAGTTTTATGTTCTTGTAATTGTTAGCATAACACAATAAGGAAATGTTATGATAGGAACCAAGAGACTGAGTTATGCAGGATGAAATTCCATGATTTTATGTATACTATATTGTGATGAGGTGATTATCCTAGTTCTATTGGTTATTGTGGTGGTGGTGAAAACTTATATTTGTTTGTGTATCTAATTACTAAGTAATTTGTGAATGATGATTATAGCTAGTACATAAATGGAATAATAGTGTCCATAACCTTATGAGTACATAACTTTGTGGTTATGTTAAATATTAACCTTGAGAAGATAGCGATATATCTTATGCTCATTCAAGAGATATTTTTTGTATATTAAACGAGAAACAGGTAATGGTCGTAAATTAAAATAGTTGCAAGATTTGCATGATTGGCATCTGGAATGTTCACCTTGGTGTTGGAGTTCTAAGAAGGCTTAGTTAGAGGGAGATCTTGAAGGAACTAGAGTGATACTCAAATTGAAGTGTAAATGGATTTAATAATTATAGGTTCTAAAAGAAGAGATACAAATATAGCTAGTGGTTAGATAAGGGCCTTGTAGTAAGCGTAAATTCTTCGTGAAACATAGGAAGAGTAAACTATAACTATAACTAATGGAAAAGGGAAAATTAATGAAAAATGTGTTAACTATATAACCAATAAACAACATAAAGATGGGGTAGGATGTCTCCAATTTAGGGGTAACTCATAGTTAATATAGTGATGAATTGGGGTACAAACCAAGAACTATGTAAGACTTAACAAAATACCGAGTAAGAATGTTAAAGCAACTACTATGGAATTTATAACCATATTAGATGTATTAGTTGCAATAACAGACTTCCCACGTTAAAAGTTGATGAAATTACAAGTGTATGTGTATAAATCATAGGAGTAGGTGTATCCTTACAGAAGCGTTGAGTAAGAAAGTAGGAGAAGTAGGGGTGCTAAATGTCTAGCCTTATGTGGTAGGTGGAGTATATGCAAAAGATTTTAATAATCTCAATGAAGGCATGTTATTTTCCTTGTAGGGATATACTAAGATTTAACTAACAATACAAGCAACTTGTAGGGTCATACAATTGTATCAAGAATGTATATAGATATGGTAGGTTGAAATTCATGGTCGAACCATTACGTATACTGGATCATAGGGTTCGACATCTCCATATTTGCCACATGGACCAAGTTGAGGTCCAGTGGGACAAGTATGGCCAAGACCTGCTACTTGCAAGAACACAGAGAGTATGCGTCGAGATTTTCCTACATTCTTTTGACCATAACTCTGGGACAAAGTTTCCCAAAGGGTGGTTGTATGTAACACCCCATATTTTGACTAGGCGTGTTTATCAGTCAGACATATCACACTTTATTCGTTTATTATCTGTTGGACTCAACTAGACTAAGTAGACTATATTTCTGGCACATTAAACATGATTATATGTTGTTGTTATGTTATGATGTTACTATGCTTATGATGATACCATGATTATGATGATTAGGATGTTATTATTCTCATTATGTTATTATGTTATGCAATTATGATGTTATAGTTATCGTGAGATTCCTTTATTTCATACTGACAATGTATGTTTAATTGTCATCCTTGATGAAATGTGATATATATGATGTAGTATGTGGATGCCAACCCATGATGTGACGGTTCAATGATTTTATGTGATGAAATGAAATGATGTTGATAATATGGATTAGTTGATGATCAAATGGAAATATTTGTTATGAATGTATGGTTGCAAAGTGCTAATTCGCGGGACACAGGGGCTATGTAATAGTCGGATACTTGTTATGAAGTATGGTATAGTACCTATTTTATAGGGAGCCTTGTTTACCAAAGTTGATGATACGATGACACATTCCAATAATCTCGATAGCAGCACAGTATGGTTTTGATAGAGTATAGACTTAGGATGTTGAGAGGGATGGATGTATGTTCCACCCTATGTTTCTATAATACCTGAGGTCGTGGGAGGGTCGTGCTAAGACACGCTCCCCAAGTTGTTGTGATGACGACAGTCGAATGCCTGCTAGGAGGGGATAGGTCTGCAAGTTAGCCGATGCTACTGCTCTCAGGTTTTACGTAGCCAAGTCAATATAGCTGACATCCACTTTTGTACTAGCAGAGGAAGGATAGGGAGGATGAGGACGTAGGTTAGCATGGGAGGATATGTTAGTACTGTTGAGGGTTGGGTATCCCTTGATCATGACTTAGTAGTAGTAGGTACCTCTTCCTTGAAAATAAATGATTGATTAATTATTAAGAATCTGAAAATATAATGACGTTATAATTTGCTTGGTTAATTGTTAAATGACTAAAAGATACTAAAATGCTTATGTTGAATGTATGTTTGTTATGTCTGCACGAGTGATATTGATTCCGTCAGTTAGTAAATACACATAGGAGAAATGATGTTTTCATATAGTACATATATGATATGTACATATGCTGGCCATGCATGCACACCTTGCACATGTACACTAGTATTAATATGATAAATGATAAACATGATAAGGGATCATAATGTTGTTTTGTATAAGATTCGGTCGTGCTAATCGGGTTCGGATAATGACTGTTTAAGTCATGTGGATATGTATAAATAGGTCAATTGATTTATTTAAGGAAGCTACTTATAAGTGATGCATTGGTAATTAATCATTGTTGCCTTAAGATAGTTGTATTTAGTAACATAGTTATTGCTTGGTTTACACCAGTAGCATTATTATGTTTAGCATACGTACCATTCTAATTAAACTAGTAAACGTGTTTTGTCTAAAATAAATTGATATATCATAGTTCCTTTCTTTAAAGGAATTATTGATATTAATTATTATTGGGACTATTACTTGACAAACATAATTTGTGTTGATTGTTAAAATAAATTGTTCTATTATCGGGAATGTTTACATAATTGATTGAAAAAGAAAGAATATTGGTATAAGTAGAATGACCCAATAGGATATGATTGAATGATTTTAATATTATTTTTTTAAGTTGCAAAGAGAATTTTAATTAACAGAGCCGAAAGATACATCAAGAGCCAAAAAGTTTGTAGCAGATTGGGGAGGCCTCAAGTGGTGAAGCCACCATCCCAATCGCTCAAAAATGTTGAACTGACTGACATAATACAAAATAAAGACCTCAAGGGTATGGTCTACCCATAAAAAGACTGGGACTTGCTTCAAAAATAGAGTTTCAAACTATCTGGTGTTGCTGTAAAATAAACTATACATAAAATTAAAACAAAAAAGCTGATAATCACAAAGATGACCCGGAGCTATGGTAGCCCATTTAGCATTTTGCTTGTGGTTCATCTGGTGTCTCCTCGAGTATGGGATAGGAATCATAGAAATCTTCAAGAGTCCCCGGAGGGGGGAGAGTGGGAGAGGGAGAACCTGGAGCATAAGAACCATTCTGAGCAGCATCCGTCGCGAGAGTTGCAGGAGCCGAGCCCTTGTCCTTTCTTACCTTGGAATTTTTCTGTGCAGACCCAGGTTTTGGAGCTTTAGGCACAGCATCGTCCTCATTGTTTTCCTGCACAGCCATTTCAGAATTACCACCCAGGGAGAAAATTTCCCAGGTCATATTGGCATCCAGGGTATTCGAGTGTTCAGTGGCCTCTTTCAGGCTGGCGTTGATGTTCCTCACTATACTGGTGCTGGCTTGCCAGCTTGCTTCCATCTCTTCAACTAGGGTACTATTCATGTTTTTTAACAACCAATAGTGATTTATGGCACCGCCATTGCTTCCAAAGGCGAGCAGGGTCGCCACCCTACGAGCTTCCCACCCATCAATTAAGTTGCGAGTTCGTGCAGAGATGCGCGGAGCGTAACCATCCATGACAGTCCAGTCCATGGCAACCCTAGACCTTCGACTGGATCTAGTTCTACCACTGTCGCGTTGTGAAATACCTCTGTTGCGAGGCGTCATGGAGATGAGAGCAACAGGGGATACCACAAAGATTATCTTGAACTCAACGGAGGGAGTCACAAAGAATAACCAGAGCACAACAGTGGGATTAAAAATCATGACGACCAAAGCCTTTAAAGGGCCGAGCCGAGCCAAGGTCCTCCTGTGGAGGCAATAAATGAACCAAACTGTCATCGTCGTAGGGGGTGGCAGAATTGAATGCATAGCACACCGGCCGAGAGAGAAATTCAATTCAGACTCGCGCGAAGGAGAGTGTGATTATCACCCTCGTCCTCCTCCCTTAAATAAACGTCGTCGTATAGGTTTCCAACTGACAGGTGTGAAGCTGGCGTCATCGCATGGCCGAGTTCATGCATGTCGAAGGCATTGCCATGTGAGGTGGAGTGGTTGTGTGTCTGATCCATGTGCGCATTGGACGAGGTGGAGGGCACGTGCTCACCCGCATCCGAGGTTGCGAGATCTTTCTCTACAAGGTTCCGAAAGTTTTGATGAAGGTCTCTATTATCCTTCGTGGTTGCAGTGTTGATGGTAAGCAAAGAGACATCTTTGGCTCCTTTGTTGGCAATAATATCAGCAACAAAGTTGGATTTGCGCTTGACGTGTTGGAAGGAGAGAGATCTGAAGTCCTTGAGCAATACAGTAAGATCATGGAGGCGTTGTTCAAGCTGCCAACTGGGGGAGACCTTTTTTACAACGGTCTCGTGGAAGAGTTTTCTTGCCAAAGAAATAATGATTTGGGAATCTCCCTCAATGATCAGAGGGATGTAGTTGTTGGAGATGGCGATTTTATGCCTTCTAGCGTCCCTGAAAGTTCAGCAGCGTTGTTGGTGTCGTATCCAAGAGAGCCATGGAAGAGACAGATGATGGTTCCTGTAGAGTCTCTAAAGACTCCTCCAAATCTAGAAATCCTAGGGTTTCCTTTTGAAGCCCCATCAAAATTTAATTTGAAGAAAATGGGCGGAGGTTTGCTCCAAATCTCAGGACTGGTAGTATTAGCTGCAAACGGACGAGGAGGAGGAGTGGGAGAAGGGATGAAGAGTTCCCACCTATTAAGAATATCCTTTTCATGGGCGGTAGAGGGGAGGTCTGCAATACTCCAGTTGGAGATAGCAAGAGTTTCCTGAATATTGGATTTGAAAGAGTTCCAGAGATCAGGAAATTTTTTGAGTTTATCTTCAAAAATCCGTCTATTTCTTTCCTTCCAAATGTTCCAAGTGACCAAGCCTGGAGTGAGATCCCAGATACGGTTAAGAAGTTTGCTTTGGAAAGGATGGCAATCCCAGATGGAGATTGTGTTGACAATGTCCCCAGGTGTTCTATTGGTGCATTGAAATATGTTAGCTAAATGACTCCAGAATTTTTCTGCCATTTCACAGGAGTTCAGGAGATGATTGGTGTCTTCAGCTTGGGAGTTGCACATGATGCATCTTGAAGGTCCATAGAATCCTCTTTTAAGGAGATTATCCCTGGTGAGGATCTTGCGGTGAGCAAGAAGCCAAAGAAAGGTTGCAACTTTGGGCCAAAATTTTGAATTCTAGATCTGTTTCCAGATTGGATCTGCAGGGTCCTCATTTTCCTGAGTTTTGACTTGGTATGCTTCTTTTACAGTAAAAGTGCCTTTGGTAGAGTGACCCCATCTAAGAATGTCATGATCTTGATTAACCTTCTGGTGACGAGTTTGCAATTCACTCCAGAGTATCTCCGCACTGATCAGGGGTATTGGTGGGTCCCAATTTTTTGGATCTTTCCAGATTATGTGGCCAAGTTGGTCATCTTGTTGCCAGTAGCTCTTGATGGTATCTTTGCCTTTTTCTTGAAGATGCTAAGAGAGGTCCAGATGTGTCGTTATTGAGTAGAGTTTGGGTCTTTGTTTCCAGGAATCATGCCAGAAGAGAGCCTGATCGCCTGCACAAACTTCCCAGAGACTATGTTGTTGTACGAGTGCGTGCTGACTATTGGATGCCCTCCAAATAAGGGAGCCTGGGGAATCCATATTGTAACGGATTTTTTGCTGAGGGTCCCAGGTGTCTGCATATTTGTTGTTCCAGAGTTGGGTCCAGGTGGCGTTTTCAGCAGTGGCCCAATTCCACCAAATTTTGGCTGAGAGAACCTAATTGTTGGTTTCAGGGTCTTTGAGACCTAGACCACCAGAATTCTTTGGCCAGCAAATGGTTTTCCAATTGACAAGGGCCCATTTGCGATTGTCATGATTTCCTCCCCAGAGAAAAGAGCGTTGAATTTTCTTCATATATTTTAGGACCCACTTAGGGGCGGCCAACACAGAGAAAAGGTAAAGAGGCATGGATTATAAAACGACTTTGAGCAGAATGAGACAGCTAGGTAGGTTTAGGGTTCTGAAAGTCCAGGAGGATATTTTAGACTCGATTTTATCAAGGAGATCTCGCCAGGAGGAGTGATTTATAGTTGTCTTGAAGAGAGGAGCACCCAGGTATTTAGAAGGCAGAAAGGAGACTTGGAAGTTGAGAATGCGCAAAATATTTCTTTGGGTGATGGAATTGGTGTTGAAGAAAAAGAGCTGATTAGAAGGCAGAAAGGAGACTTGGAAGTTGAGAATGCGCAAAATATTTCTTTGGGTGATGGAATTGGTGTTGAAGAAAAAGAGCTGAGATTTTTCCAGGTTGATAGTAGTGCCGGAGGCTTTGGAAAAAAAATATTGAGAGTTTTTTTCAGGGTGTGGGCTTCCTGCACAGAGGGGTGACCAAAAAGGAGATTGTCATCTACAAACTGTTGGTGAGTGATAGGAGGGAAGCCATGGGGAGAGAGACCTCTGAGAGAGTTGGTGGAGACCAGGGTTTTGAGCATACGACTTAGGCATTCCATCATAAGGATAAAAAGGAAGGGAGAGAGGGGGTCACCCTGTCGAATGCCTCTGGAGGGAGAGAAGGTGGGAGTCGGATAGCCATTGACCAAGACAAAGAAAAAAGCGGAGGAGGTAAGGGCAAGAATCCATTAAATCCACTCATTACAGAAACCATAAGCTTGGAGCATTTTTCTTATAAAATCCCAACTAAGCTTATCAAAGGCTTTGGAGAGGTCCAGCTTGACGAGCATGCCTGGATTTTTGGTAGCTTTCAAGGAGTGAATCACTTAATGTGATAAAATGATTCCATCGATAATTTGTCGACCTTCGACATAACCAGCTTGCTCCGGGGAGATGAGGAGAGGAAGCAGGGCCTTCAACTTGTTGGCAATCACCTTGGTTATGATTTTATAAATTACATTGCAGAGGGAAATAGGCCAGAACTTACCAGGGCAAGTAGTCCCCACTTCTTTGGGAATCAGCATGAGGAAGGTGGCGTTCAGGGCTGGGAGGACCCAACGTTTCCTTCTGGATTCATCTACAACATCTAGAATGTCTTGTTTGAGAAAGCTCCAGCAATGTTTGAAGAAATTGATCGTGAACCCGTCCGGTCCTGGAGATTTTCCTTCTGCCATTTGATTCACCACGAGTTCCACTTCCTGGAGAGTGATTTCTTTCATGAGCGTGGCATTGTGCTCAGCGGTCAGAATTTTTGGAATGTGGTGGGTGACTTCATTGATATCCTTGGCCCTATTGGGGGTGTATTCAAAGAGGAGGCTGTGGAAGTGAGTGGTGAGCTCCTACTCAATGTTGTCCTAGGTCCTTAGAAGACTTCCTTGTTCATCTTTGATGGCGGAGATACGATTGGACATTCTGTGTTGAATCGTAGCCCTATGGAAAAAAGCAATATTTTTTCCCCCTCCTTCAACCAGTTGTTGCGAGACTTTTGTTTCCAAAGAATTTCCTCCTTATTACATCTTTCATCAAGTTGTTTTTGTAGGTTCTTCTCTTTTTCCTTGAGGGAGTCAAAATAACCATCCTCCATAATGTCTTTTTGAGTTTGCCCAAGCTCTTTTTCCAGGGAGCTTTTTTCTTTGAAGATGTTGCCAAAGGAGGTTTGATTGCATATCTTTAGCTTAGCCCTCGGGAGCTTTAGTTTTTTATGCATGATTTCCAGTCTGGAGCGACCTTCAACATTGGTATTATCCCACCAAGAGCTTACCATATCCATGAAAGTGGGATGTGTTAGCCAAAAAATTTCAAAGCTAAAGGGGCAAAATTTAAGATTCCCTGAGTTTTGCCAAGACAGGAAAATGGGCCAATGATCGGAACCAGCAGACGGAAGAACGGCGGTGGTAATAGTACCAGAAGCTTCAATGATTTCCTGAGAGATGAGAAAGTGATCTAACCGGGAGGAGATCTGATTGGTGCCCCCTCTTTTATTGTTCTAGGTCATGAGTCCTTCTAAACGATGAATATCAATGAGATTCTAGTTTTCTTTACAGGTTTTGAAGTTGGTGTCCTCATTGGAGAGAGTCCATCGGCCACCCTTTTTGTCTTGCAAAGAGGTTATCATGTTGAAATCGCCTCCTATGATCATCATTTATCCCAAGTGAAGTTGAGAGAACCAAGTGATAATATTGAGGAGACGTGTTTTTGAGGCAGGGATTTGTGGTCCATAAACATTCATGAGGTGTATGGAGATTTTCGTACCTTCCAGGTGAAAAGAGGCAGAGAGGGAGTGAGCAGTAGAGGAAAAATCATTAAGTTGGATCAAAGAGGGATTCCAAGCGATTGCCAGACCACCAAAGGCTCCATTCGCATCTATTGCCATTGTGTAGCACCCTCTCCAGATTTTATTTTGAAAGAGATTTTGGAGAGTAGCATCTGAGCATTTGGTCTCCTGTAGAAAAATGATTGTAGGCTTGGCTTGCATTATTTTTCTTTTTAGCATACAGTGTTTGGAGGCTCCGTTCAACCCTCTTACATTCCAAGAGATTAACTACATTGAGAACCAGAGTTAAAAGTAGGGAAGAATTCCGTGAGCTGGGTGTATTGCCCTGATTCAATAAGTCTTGTCCCTAGCTGGCTGATTCTCTATAGATCAGTTTTTCTACCTCTTTTCTTATTGTCCCTTTGAAGCTTTTGTTTATCTTTTTGGGGAAGATTTATGACTCCTAGTTTGTTATTCTTGACCTTTTTTAAAACTTCTGATAGGAGCTAGATCTACTTGGGCGAAATAGAGTTGAAGGATTTCCTTGAGCATGCATCTTCCAGACCCAGAATATCAAGATATCCTACTTCCAGATCCGTCATGGAATCATCCATAAGGTTTTCAGGGGTGAGATATTCACTTGTTTCCTGCGTTGTGGTCGTCTCTTGAGATGAAGTTTTTGGAGCATTGCCCTAAGGCAGAGATATATCTTCTGGGTGAGTTTTAGATACAGCATGCATCTCATTCTTTGCATTCAGATCGCTAGGGTTTTCAGTAGACGTATCCATTTTTTCAGGTTCAATGGAGGGATTCTCCGGCTAATCATTGAGAATATCAAAACTGTTGCTAGTACAGGGGGTGTCCGATTTTTTACCTTCTTGCGGAGGTCTAGGGTTGTGCCGCTTTCTGCGTCCTATTTTTTGAAAGCCTTCCTCATCTCTAGTTGTTTCTGGATCCGGCTGACATAAATGGCAGTCCCTGTATAGGTGTCCGTGCTAGTTACATCTCCTACAGCAAAAAGGAATGTGCTCATAGTCCAGGGGTTGGATCCATTCAAAGTCGTCATGATTGAGACTGATGGAGTATGGTAGCACCTTGGCTATATGTATGTAAATGCATATTCTTGCATATGAGGTGTACCTGTTGTGTTTTTCCTGTTCAGCTACTTTGACGAAGCTTCCTAAGGAGTCTCCAATATCCTGGAGGGTGTCTTTGTCAAAGAAGTAAGGCCCTCCTTCTTCTACTCTTGCTTTGTCATCCAGTCTTTGGAAAATAACTGTGAAAAATCCTTTGGATCCAAGCTGCAAGTCGAAGTGCACTTTAGGTTTCCATTTGGTTGTGATCCAGCCTCTGAGAGCTTGTTCAGTGGGCCAGATTCCCATGAACTTTCCAATGAGGGCGTGATCTTTCATGTGCTGGGCTCTAGCGTTTATTCGTTCTGCTGGGAGACAAAGAGTTGGTCGTTCTGCAGTTCTGGCAATGCAGGTCGTGGTACCTTTTACAACTGAGGTATTTGTCATATTTTCCTAATCTTGTCGAGGGTCCCCGTTGTTTCCTAGAGGTACATCTGAGGACCCAATCCGTATGGTCTCGCCATTGTTGTTGAGTGTAGTATTTTGATTCGGTTGGGTTGACTGATGGGAAGGGTCGGCTGCCCCTCCCGGGGGGTATTCCATGGAAGCAGCCAAGGATAGTCGTCCAATGGCCGCCACACTTAGCAGAGACTGCCAAGGAGTGTGCAGAGAAACCCTAGTTTGCTCATCAACCAAACCCTAGCAGAGCCGTTTTTCTCGATCTTTCTTTCTTCAGCTTGTCCTGCCAAGAATTAGGGTCTTCTGAATGATTTTAATATTAGTTTATTCAAACGATATGATTATTAAACTTATTTTGTAAATTAAAACATGATGCTGAAATCTGATTTGTATTGAATATTAAGCATCTCCATTATGAAAAGTCAAGTGTGGTATTTATTATTCTATCCTAAAATTTTAAAACAAGAGCGATGGATTGAACTGTCAATTCGTAAATAAGCCTCGTAAAAATCAATAGTGGTCATTCCAAGAATAAATAAATAAATGGGGTCAGTTTGACAAGCCCAACATAATTAGCATTTTATTGTTTAACTGCTCGAGAATGAAAAAGATTCGGTAAATATATTTAAATATTATTTATTCTTGAATAGTGGAATAACATTAATGATTTTTGGATTCCGAGACATTGAGTGAGGGCAGTGGAGTAAGGCTGAAGCAAGGAGGAGGAAAATTTGGTATATAGGAAAGGTTTCATGGAGTATGGAGGAGGAGTTTTTTTCGTTTGATGGAGGGAGAAGTTTGTTTTAGACTTCGTGGATTTGAAAAGGAGGGATTCTGAGGAGGGGGTTAACTCAGAAGGAAATTGGTTTTGAAAAGGGAAAATGGTGGATCTAAGGAATTGAAGGAAGCGGCTCTTGAGATTATTGGTTTGTGGGCTCAGGGCCTAGGAAACCCGTTGGTTTCCTAGGGCTAGCACAATAAGAGCTAGTCGGCAGGGTGGTTCATTCATTTTGGTAAATGAAGGCTTGGACAAAAGTTCAAGGAACCTAGGGAACCTACATCAAACTACGGGATCTACAACCTACTGGATCCAGGTATTTTACTATTAGTTAATCATTTACACCCTAAATCTTTGTATACTTTAAAATGGTTAGATTGACTAATTGTTATGAGAACTTGTGTTAGGAAAATAAATGTACACATCTATATTTTGGATTTGGATCTATTTACTAGTATGTTTGTTGAAACTAGGTAAAAATAGAAACAGACATGAACATGAAAATTTAATTGAACGTAACTTATCAAAACTTGCTCACGATGAGCTTAATACATAAAATAGCTCAGGAATTTTGACTTAGAGCTATACCGAAAAATAGAGCACTACAATATACTTAATAATTTCGTAGTTATCAATTTTGTACTTTTTTTTAACTTTTATATCTAGCATTGTGTCCTTAAAAATTTTGTGGTTTCAATGGCAGAGAATGCTGTAATCAAGGGTCCTACAACTGAAGAGGAGCACAGTGAAGCGATTGCAATGATGTCGACCAGTGACCAGTTAAATAATTACATCGTAGAGGTTTTTTTAACATTACTAAACTACTTCATTGATATTTAAAAACTGGTCTTATAAATTTAACATTTTTAATTTTTCTAGGCAATGCCCCGTCACAGTGGCTTCCTTGCCGCGAGTATCATACCAGGCGTACATTGCATTAGAGGCCGCAAGCATAAACAAATTCTGAAGAGAACCCAAAAAATCAAGACGACATCTAAGATGATGAATTACTTAAGAAGTATAGGAAGAAGACTAAGAATGTTTGATGAAGTAAGATATTATTATAATTAGATAGACAGATGTACTATACTTGGAACATATTTTGGATGATATACCTCATTTATAAAAACTAGTTTTTTTTACATTTGCCTTTGAATGAATTCCTGCATACTTTTTGTTGCATTCCCTTTGAATGAGTTATTGCATACTTTTTTGTGTTGATTAAGGTAAAATATGAAATATAGATGGTTAGTACTTAATTATGTTAAAAGAAAAAGGAAATCAAACAACTTTGTACCTTATTTTATCTCAACAGTCTTGCTTAGCTTTACAATTACATTTTATCAATTTTGTATCTATTTAATGCATATTTTTTAGTAGAATATAGATTGGGTATTAGGGAATTGAGAGAGATGTGAGGGGGGGGAGGGGCCATAAGAGCTTACACCTTCACATGGTTGGCCATGTTCAGTACAAAATAATTTATTGGAGTTGTTTAATCTTGGAGCAAACCTCCCTCGATCAAACGGAGCAACATCAAAGTCAATGTTGACTTCCTTGTTGCTCCGGATCGAGGGAGTTTTGCTCCAACATTAGAAGGCTCCAATAAATTATTATTGAAACCATGAGGATATTATTCATGAGTGTTAGTTAGTTATTTATCGATCAGTTTTTTAGTTTGTTATCATCGAGTAAATCCATGTTTGAATCCAGGATGATGAGGGGCTAGTCCAAAAAGAAGGCTCAGAAGGTAATGGGAAGCATTGTAAAGATATGTTGACATTCTCATAAATATGCATCTTATACTAGTAAATAATGGTACAAATATGACTTATATTTATTTTGTATATATTTATGGAGGTTGAATGATTTGGCACTACAGGTACTAGACAAACATAACGATGGATGAGTGGTCATGAGGGGGAGGTATGTTGTTTCCAATTTCATTCCAGATTATGTTCATGTTATGTATTTCATGCCATATTATGTTCATGTTATGTATTTCATTCCAGATTATGTTCATGTTACTCTGAATTTCACAAATCATGTACAGTTCCACGCCCATGAAAGTAGAAGTGTTTTTCCCCAAAATCAAATATGTAGTGGGCATATACTATTTGAAACCATCCTATAAGGGTAGTCAGCCAAAATGAACCAATTCTTACTGCTTGAAAACCTCCAAGATGTTGATTGCACTTATGTAAGTAGGCTAGAAGTGAAATAAATGACTCATCAAGGCCTAATGGATGTATCTAATGTTAAAATTATGGTTAGGGTAGGGTTTGAAGGAGAAAATAGTACAACAGTAGTAGGGAATTTAACAAGACAAATTTAAACATAATTTTCAACTTTTTCAACTTTAACACTCACCAATGATCACTGTGTTAAAGTTAAGGTTTCATCTTTCAAACTTGATACCATCTCCTTAGGTGATCTCTAAGAGGAGTCCCCTAAACTACATGATCAGATCAAGTTCACATATGCTCCTACATCAAAAATGACCTAAACAATAATTGTATTATATCCAGCAGGATCTTTCAAGTTATGACACAATTTGGTCCAGCAATTCCCATGCCCATGGGATACCTTCTTATTTGAGGTTCCTAGAATTGTTTATTCATGGCATCTTGCATGCTTTTTATGGTTATTTAGTTCCCATTCCTACCGTAAGATTGACTGATTATTGCCGTGAGCTTTCCTATGTTGCACATAACTCCTAAAATGCTCACTTTTCAGATGAGATGAAACTATAGTAATAGGACACTAGGTAACACCCGGAATGTAACATCATAAGTGAATATGATTTCTTTGTCTTCCACAACTTCTTGCCATGGAGTCTTAGAACTTGAAACTATGCACTTGGTATTTGGATCACAGGTTGTCACTGGTTGTGCTAAATTCAATGGGAGACAACATTAAATATTTTAACCTAACCTCATTTGCATGTCTAGCATAATCAATTGTGTTTCTACTAGAAATTATCTCTGTGATAAACACCCGAAATTGCAGACATCACTCCTCTCATTGAGCATTCTAGACATGCGCATGCAAATACAAAATACTATCCCTTCTTTCTAGTTGCATTTGGATGAATAATTTTATTGCTTTGAACAAGTGAAAATTATAATTGAACACTGAGGATGATTCCCCTTCTGCTCATTGCTCTAGATGCCATGTGAGTGGCAACAAAGAACCACGAATAATACACCAATTTTCTTCAACTTTGAGTTTAATGCCAACATATTATATTAATAAAATTATGGTATAAATTTATAACACATTGGAGTTGAAGATAGTTATATGCACCATTTCATCATGAAACTCATGTTTCATTGTATTGTAAGGCCATTTGAGTGTAGTTGTTCCATATACTTAATTTAAAAAAAAAAGATTTCAAATTAATACTTGGAATAGTTTTATAATGAGACATGTTTGAATGAATGGAAACTATGTTAAATTAATTAAAATTATTTAGAACTAAGAACATAAACTAGCATGTCAAGTAGTATGTTATGTTGATATTGAAATTTAATACGTATAAATTCAACATCTATTCATATTGGAGATTATAGTAAGGTGTTTTCCTTCCAATAGTATTGAGTATTGTGCCACACAACATATTGATGCTAACAATGAGAGTCTTTCATTTCGCCATCATGCCAACTAAAGAGGGATTCATTATGATTCCCCACATTCTTAGGGATTGAGCCATTGAATTTTTGGAGGGATGAGTTCACTAGGAATATCAATTCGTGGATGGTTTAGAGGAGGGTTGGAGAGATGTAAATGTTTTTGAAAACATATGAGGTGAGTGGGTCAAGAATAGGTGGAGAGTTGAACTAATGTGTAAGGGTGTTTGTGTTGCTAAAAGTCATGTGTTCATCACCATTGGGGTCATATTCATCTAAAAGGATCATACTTGAAGGGAATGAGTCAGTTTCATATGAATCTCCACTTCTTGTTTTCTTTAGAATCCAATCCTAGATTTTTTTATTGTGATATATATCTTCATCTTCAATAATATGGGGATAATTTTTAACCATTAAAAATGTTTTTTTTAAATACTTTGAGAGTTGAAAACTATTTAAAATTGTCCCCGGACAAAGAAGCATTTCACAAGATACTCACCTTGAATATTGGCCTCCACCTCTTGCTCTACACACTCCTCCTTATGGATCTACTTAAGCAGAATAATAACCATAGATAGAAATTAATGAAGGTACCAAATATTTTAAGGTACAACAACTAGACAACTAATGTAATGAAAGTATAAGGTGTTCTCTTACTACTACGGAAAAATAAAGTTATTTTCTACAACCTACAATGTTAGCATGGGCATATGGCATTCCATAAATAGTTGAAGCTAGTTCACACTTTAGAATGAGCTTTATTTTTGCTTGTTATGCTAAATTTCCAAGCCATAATGTATTACACTTCAGATGTAGCATAGTAGGCAACAAGTTCAGAAACTTAAGCAGTTGGTGAACTCTTGTAGCACTGCAACATGAAGCAATTTAGTAAGAATGTGTTACTAGGAAAGTAGATATGAATAGGAATATTTTTATTCATGTGATAGTTCTCTAAACGTATATTGCAAGGATATAATGATGATATGAGTCTTCCACCAATAAACAACTCAAAATATTACTTCCTAGAACATTTTTTAATAAACTTAGTATTATTCCCACCACATCGTGTCACTACGAACACACATGGGGAGTGTCATCCATGAATAACTCTTAATGGATGTAATTTCCCAATGTAGTAACTTGATGAAACTATGGATATTTTCTATCACCCTCTCCACTCCTTGCATAACCACAACATTATAGGGTGCTCAATTGTTGCTACTTCAATACAAACCATCCAAGTGTACTCTTCATTTCAAAATAAGGAATAGCCTTGGCCTTCTTATCCCATGGATTCCAAGCAACTACACACTAAAAGTAACTTAGGAAATGAAATGCCATTCTGAATATTGTATGGATGCATAGTTATAGTTTAAGTAACATAGCCATTATCCTTGAACAAATATTAATAGTACGTAAAACAAATTTGAATCACAAAGTTAATTAATTTCAAAAAAAATTAGGTTTGGCACAAAATACTAGAACATTCTAGATTTAGACCAATGTATTCCACAACATTAAGAATGCATTTCTCCTCTCTCCAAAACATCTCATTATTCAATCCAAAACTGATTGGGTTATATTTTGGATGTTCTTTTGACCAACATGTATCACTTTGAAACATAGAACAATAGATGTGGAATGTTATTTTGACCAACATGTATCACTTTGAAACGTAGAACAATGGATATGGAATGTAATATCTATTCATTAGTTATTTTAGTAACATTGCAACACCCCTAATTTTTCTCAGTATTGGTCTTAGTTGTCAGCTATGCTAGTTCACTTCATTTTCAAGGTAAATGAAAGTGTTTGTTTTTAACCACGTGGAATTAAAATTGTAGCTTGAGATTGGGTTGAAAGAAATTATTGACTTCACCTTTCTGGACTCTTTCCTTCCTATATGGTAGACAAAAAGGGTCTCATTGCAAAACATGATTAGTTTTGTGTCTTGACTACTAGACTTTGGACCACTCTTAGTCTGGAGGGGCATTGCTGAGGAGTCTAGTGATGCTACATATTTTTACCATTATTTATATAAATGCTACATATTTTGACTATTGGATATTTTCATCACTCTAGTGATTCTTCTAAGTGAAACATTAAATTAATAATTTTTTTAAAACTCTAAACGTCGCAATTGCGATGAACGCAACTGTCATTGGTATAGAAACACCGTCGGAATTGCGATGCAAAAACATTGTAGTAGTGACTTTTTGTCGTCTTTACTGCGAATTCATCCCATCACAACCGCGACTTTCTGTCCGTCGCCACTGTGACTTCCTATCGTCACCCCTACTACTTCCTTCCCTCACAACTTCGACGAACACAACCATCATTGGTATAGAAACACCATTGGAATTGCTGCTTAATATCATCACTCTTACAACGCCAAAATGTTGCAGTGTGACTTTCTGCCATCGCTACTGCGACTTCATCCCGTTGCAACCGCGACTTTTTATCTATCGCCACTGCGACCTCCTATCGTTGCATCGACGACTTCATTTTGTCGCAAAGGTGACTTCCTAATCGTCGGAATGACGACTTCCTTCTATCGCAACTTTGAATTCGGTCATGTTGCAATGGCAACTTACGTTCACCGCAATGAAGACGATAACAAGTAGATTTCTGGTTGAAAACAGTGTTTAGGTTTAGTCGCAATTGCGACGTGAAAAACATCAGACAATATTGGGCATCGGACTTGCGAAGATATTTCAGACGTTGGAATTGTGATGGCATGTGAAACAAGGTTTGGGCCAGCCACGGTTTGTCGACATACCGACAGTTTGAGGTCGAAAGTGAGGCGAAACGACCGTCGAAAATTGGTCCAAATGTGCTAGTGATGGCAAGAGTTGGATGTAAGTGCGAAATGTGTTTTCTATCTTGTCTAGGGACAAGCCTTGGTATTGGAACAGTTATGATAGGGAATGGATTATCCTTAGGAATGATGTGGTCGTCCTCAGCTCTGAGGTTCACAAGCTGACGGTTCGTGCTATATCACTGCTTGACACTATCACTTATATACTGAATGTGGTGAGTCTACGATCATTAGAAACTGGTTATTGTGCCTGGAAGTGCGGTGAGGAAGATATGTCTGAGCCAGAGAATGTCAAGGAGGCCAGCTAGGGTAGGCCCATGGCAGGGCACAAAAGAGTGTGATGAGAGCAGTCGAGGGTGGCCCAAGCAGCATAGGATTACATGGCCACAATACCAAAGGAAATTAGGGCCCGAATCGACTTCGTTGAGAAGCAGTTATGGGCGTACCTAGAGGTATCGAAGCCAGGTGAGGAATTTTCTATGCTTGAGCACTGGATTATGGACCTTGGGTCCACTCAGCCCCACCTATCGTTGTATGAACGGAATGTCTCCATGTTTTGGGTAGTAAAAGGACTAATTGGCCACCTCCTTCAGGAGCGCGAGGCAAAAATTTTGGGGGATAATATACCTACTCACTTATGGAGGGATCATCTAATGGATTTGCGGCTCATTCACATGAAAATTGATGTTATCACCGACCACTTGGGCATACCCTTTCTGCCTCGCTTAAAGGAGGGTGGAGCTCTTCCTGTTGGTGTCTCATTTAGAATGTGCGTTGGCAAGTGAGGAGCTGGCTACTAGGCTACACATAGTGCGGGAGCCTCGACTGACCCTCAGGAGGCTTTCTAGGTTGGCATGTTGTCGAACTTTCAGGTGCCATAATTGGAAGTGAGTATTTATATGGTCTTTTTTGCTATAATTAATGTTGATAGTATGTCATTTGTAATATATCGATCCTAGTACGTGGGTATAAGTCTTGTGCAGTCGTCACTTTAGTGAAGTCTAGCATTTCAATCCTCTAGTAGGGGCCAAATGTTTTTGTTTGTCTTAATGCCTGGTGTGAGGAAGAGTTGTTGGGATGTGCAGAATATTTTTTGGGAAGATAGTGTCTATAGTTATGTTTCGACTGTTGATTCTAAGCTATAACGACTCTCTGATGTAATTTTATTTTTTCCAAATAATATATGAAGTTCTATCTTATAAAAAAAAGATGGCTAAAATCAAGATTATGATAATTAAACCTAAGGGAAAAAAATATCATCTGAATTTCTATGGTGGTATCACCCTCCATGAGCATCAATTTAAATTGTCATTTAAAATAGAAGGACAATAGTGAAATCATTAATAAAAGGAACATGGATACTACAAAGATTTTATATATCCAAAATTCAATGATCAAAACTATTTTTCCAATTTTGTGTGCATAAAGAACAAAATTAATAGTGTTAAAATTAGAACCAATGAGACTCATAACCTCCATAAGGAAACTACTCAATAATCTAACCAAAAACAGTAGATTGTGATGACTGATTTTGTAAAATTTGTGATAAATAAGAGGCCAAAAAAGAACATAAATTCCTTTTCACATGGCCTACATTTAATAATGTAATCAGAAACTTTACTTAGATTTATATATCAGTTTCTCCTTCTCCTTACCAAAAGCACTATGAACTTGGTATTTCCATTTCTTATTGCCTTATGTATCTTGTTATTGCAAAATTCTAATTGTAAGGGTATTGTGTGATTGTACACTTGTAATTGAAACTGGAATTTGTAAATTTGCAAGTTTGTATTTTTTAATTGTAATTTTGCAAATTCGTAAATTATTTTGTAATTTTGCAATTTTGTAAATTATTTTGTAATTTGTAAACATAATTGCAAGCTTGTTGCTAGAACAGTAATCCACACTTAGTACCATAGTCCATAAATTTTTATTGCCCATGTGCTTAATTAAACCATAGTTTGGACTAGGTGACTATAGTTGGTCAAATACCCACTTTTGAGAGTGTTCACACCCACTTCCAAGCAAACCAGTTCACCCAGCCTCCTGTTTTGTCCACAAGTGCACCCTCATTAATTGCTGGAGCACCCTCTCTCCTTGATTTGGGGAATTTCAGTTGACTAGGGGCGATAGGGTGGATTTTTCCCAATTTTGGCTAGATTTGGAGCATTTAATGCTCCCTTGGTCCCCCCATACTCCTCTACTTGCTCACCCACGCCTGCCTTGGCCTCATTAATGACCCAGCATGCTTCATCCACCTTCACACTAGAATTCATGACTGTTTGGGGTTATTGGGATTGAGTTGGACCCACCTAGGGGGGATTGAGGCCCATTTGGCATTTTTGACTTGTACACTCAGCTTGAGCTCACTAATGCTCTCGAATTTCTCATGGATGTAATAAAAACCTGTTACTAACATTTTTACATGTTAGATAGTCAGTTAATGAAAATATTCAGCTCACATTGTGTGTAAAATTATCTCCTTTTTCAAGTTTTTCCACTAGTTTTGCAAATTAATTCGATTTTGTGAGGTTCTCCATAGCTCCTAGATCTTCTGTGATCAAAATACTCACATGGTATCAGATCCATCATGAATTTAGTGAGTTGCAGGTCAATATTGAGCATTGAACTGCATTCTAGAGAGGATTTCCAGATAAACATTGAGTGTTTTTTGCAGGTGTTTCAGTAGTTTTCTCACCATTAACGCAGCAGTCATGGAAGCAAACCAAATGTTGCTCACACCCTTCAATTTTTTCGATTGGAAGGCTGAGATGGTTATCAAGCTGAGATCTAAGGGTCTCTATAGAGTAACCATGGGCACATAAGTGGAGCCAAATTCTGTTGTGGAGAAAGCAAAGTACTACAATCGACTTGATGAAGCTTATGGATTGCTATGCCTGAGCATTTCAAGGGAACTCTTGTTTCATACAGACAGTTTGACAACCCCCAACGAAGTATGGGTGAAGCTAGAATCACTCTTTTGGAAAACTGATGAACTGAGAGGCCACCAGCTTGAAAACGAGCTCATTATCTTGAGCCCAGCACATTTTGAAACCATCCAGGAGTTCTTCACGAAGTTCAAGTCACTGGTGCTTCAACTGCAACAATGTGGAATTGTTAAGAAGGAGGAACAACTGATTCTGTCCATCCTTTCGAAGCTAGGCCCAGAATTCTCTGTATTTGTTAGCACATTTCACTCAGCCAAAATGACCCTTCGAAATTGGCAAATGCCATCACTAGATACCTTCATGGAGTGTCTCACTCAGGAGTAGGACAAACTAGTTCAGATGGGAACCATAAAATCAAAGGACCAAGCATTGGCAATGGGTGTTTCAAATGCCAACAAAGGAAAGCAGAAAGCCAAGAATTCGAAGCAACAAGAGAAGAGGAAGTTTGACAAGACCAAGTCTGCAGATGGGGGTTAGAATCTGTCAAAGGAGAAGGACAAGAAGGGAAAGGAAAAGACCAAATGCACCTATTGTCATAGGGGATGGCATCCAGAGAGCTCATGCATGAAGAAAACCATTGATTCAATGGCGCAGCTGCTGGAGAAGAACAACATCCCAGTCCCTGAGGGCGCAAGGAAGAAAGAGAGCACCTCAAATCCTGACAATAAGGAGAAGTGTCATGCCTTGGTAGCAGGTATTTCGAATCCCTCATCCTTTATCATTGATTCAGGAGATTCCAGACATATGGTTTCATCCAGAGAACTCTTCTCCTCTATGCATTCGAATGGTGGCCCAACAGTTCGAATGGGAGATGATTCAGAAATCCAGACCAAGGGGATTGGTAGGATTGACATGGAGCATGGCTATTTCAGTGATGTGCTCTATGTACCTTCATTGGCTGCAAATTTGCTATCAGTTTATCAAATGACCCATACAGGAGAAGCCAAGAGAGTAACATTTACTCCAGATTTGGTAGAAATCTCAGAAATTTCTTCAAATCAAGTTGTGGTTGTAGGGTATGCTGATCATGATGAGAGAATGTACAAATTCTCCAATTTCATTCCACATCCTAGTGACCATGCTCTTGTCTCTCATGCCAACGAGACCTCCAAGTTGTGGCATGAAATATTTGGCCACATGAACTACAAATATCTCCAGACATTGCACAAGGACGAGATGGTGGAAGGGATTCCAGAAATCAGATCTTCAAATGGTGCATGCATTGGTTGTGTAGTTGGAAAGCATCTTGAGCGCAGCTATGAGAAGGGAATGGCAAGGAGAGCCACTCAACCACTTGGATTGGTACATTCAGACCTCATTGGTCCTCTTCCCACTCCATCATATGGTGGATCAAGGTATGTACTCACATTCATAGATGACTACTCTCGATTCTGCTGGGTTTACTTCCTTAAATTGAAGTCAGAAGTGTTTGAGAAATTGAAGATTTGGAAATCCCTAGTGGAGAATCATAGTGGTCATAAGATAAAGATCCTTAGGACTGATAATGGAAAGGAATATGTGAATAATAACATTCAGCATCTTTGTGAGGAATGTGGCATCCAAATGCAACATTCAATCCCCTACACACCTCAGCAAAATGGTGTGGCAGAGAGGAAAAATAGATCTCTCAAAGAGATGGCTACTTACATGATTGAAGCTAGGGATCTAAGCCCTAAGATATGGGCTGAAGCCATCAATTGTGCTGCTCATATTTAGAACAGAGCCTTTCACAAATCAGTCAAAGGAAAAACCCCCTATGAGGCATGGTTTGGCCAAAAACCAAATGTGTCAAATTTCAGGATTTTTGGGTCTAGAGCATGGGCTCGAATTCCATCAGAAAAGAGGAAGGCTTTGGAGCCACAGAGCAGAGAATGTATCATGGTTGGATATGGTGAGGACACAAAGGGCTAAAATCTCTTTGACACATCCACACTCAAAACTTTCATTGAGAGAAGTGTGCAATTTGAAGAAGAACCAATTCCAGATTTTGAGCTTGCACAGGGGGAAAGCTCCTCTCCTCCACACCTTAATGAAATTAGTGATGATTCCACTTCTGATTTTTCTGATATTGCTGAAGATGACATTGCTGTACATGAGTCACCATCAAGGCCCAAGTGGGCTAAAAAAATCATACAAGCTGCAGGTGAATTGGCAGGCAATCCCCAAGAGCCTAAGAAGACTAGATCTCAAACAATCAATGCTTCCTTTGCAAATGAAAGTGAACTTACTGATCAGTGTTATATGATGATTGGATCTGATCCAACATCATATCAGGAAGCTCATCATGATCCAAGGTGGAGAGCAGCAATGCAAGAAGAATTCCAATCTCTACAAGAGAACAAAACATGGGATTTGGTGCCTCTTCCTCCCAAGAGGAAACTTGTGCAATGTAAGTGGATTTTTCGAACCAAACCTGTTGCTGATGGTTCCGATCTGAAGTACAAGGATAGGTTAGTGGCTAAGGGCTACTCACAAATCCATGGTGTGGATTATACAGAGACCTTTGCACCGGTTGCAAAGATGGACTCAATTAGACTAGCTCTAGCCATGGCAGCTAGTAAAGGTTGGCAAGTTCACCACATGGATGTCAAAAGTGCATTCTTGCATGGTGACCTACAGGAAGAGATATATATGCAGCAACCTGAAGGATTCCAAGAGGATCCCACACTTGTATGCAGGTTGAAGAAGTCACTCTATGGACTCAAGCAAGCCCCCAGGGCTTGGTATGCCAAAATGGATGCTTTTTTGCTCTCAATTGGTTTATGTCGATGCAAGTCTGATCCAAATGTTTATTTGCAGCAATGTGATGATAATTTGCAGGTCATTGTACTGTATGTTGATGATATTTTAATTACAGGGAACTGCAACAAACAAATTGGCTCAATTAAAGCTTCTTTGCACAGTGAATTTGCCATGAGCGACCTAGGATTGCTAAGGCAATTTTTGGGTTTGGAAATTGAGCAATCTGAGAGAGGTATATTGCTGAGTCAACCTAAGTATGCTTCAGACCTGTTATTCAAGTTTAAAATGGCTGAATGTAAGGCAGCCAAGTGCCCATTCCTTTCAGGCATAAAACTAGGTGAATTTGAAGACTCTCCATTGGTGGATTGCACACTCTACAAGCAGCTGGTCGGAAGTTTGTTGTACCTTACACATACAAGACATGATTTGTCTTATGCTGTAAGTGATGTAGAAAGGTATATGCAGCAGCCAAATGAGATCCATTGGAAGGCAGCCAAAAGGATCCTTCAATATGTCCAAGGAACAAAGAGTTTTGGGGTACACTATGCAGCTGGTTCTTCACTTCAACTAGCTGGATTTTCTGATTCCGATTGGGCGGGAGATCCCATCGATAGAAAGTCCACTTCAGGTTTTGTGTTTATGTTTGCTGAAGGTCCCATTTTCTGGTCAAGTAAGAAACAACATACCATTTCCCTTTCATCAGCAGAGGCCAAGTACAGGGCAGCAGTGAACGCAGCCACACAGTGTGTTTGGTTGCAAGGCATTCTTCGGGAGTTTGGTGCTGCTATTGATTCTCCAACCAATATTTGGGTGGATAATCAAAGTGCCATCAAGATATCTATTGATCCAGTACAGAGGCAAAGAACAAAGCACATTGAGATCCATATGCACTACATTCGGGGCTTGGTGCATGACAGGGTGATTTCACTGCAGTATTGCCCATCCACCGAGCAAACTGCAGATATTTTCACCAAGTGCTTTACTGAGAAGACCTTCACTCACTTGAGAGCTTTGCTTGGAGTGAGTGATGGATGGTGATTGCTGCAATTTAATTGCAGGTTCAGCCCCATGTCCATTTTTTAGGGAAGTTTTTATCCCATGAGGTTTTACTTCTTTTCCTCGGTTCATATGGACAAATAAAATTTCTGTTTGTAATGAGGTGACTTGAGCCTTTGTTGCCAAGGCCTCCCACTTATCTTTCATGAGTTGTACTAAGTTCTAGTTAAGGGGGGGTGTTAGAACAGTAATCCACACTTAGTACCATAGTCCATAAATTTTTATTGCTCATGTGCTTAATTAAACCATAGTTTGGACTAGGTGACTATAGTTGGTCAAATACCCACTTTTGAGAGTGTTCACACCCACTTCCAAGCAAACCAGTTCACCCAGCCTCCTGTTTTGTCCACAAGTGCGCCCTCATTAATTGCTGGAGCGCCCTCTCTCCTTGATTTGGGGAATTTCAGTTGAATAGGGGCGCTAGGGTGGATTTTGCCCAATTTTGGCTAGATTTGGAGCATTTAATGCTCCCTTGGTCCCCCCAAACTCCTCTACTTGCTCACCCACGCCTGCCTTGGCCTCATTAATGACCCAGCATGCTTCAGCCACCTTCACACCAGAATTCGTGACGGTTTGGGGTGATTGGGATTGAGTTGGACCCACCTAGGGGGGATTGAGGCCCATTTGGCATTTTTGACTTGTACACTCAGCTTGAGCTCACTAATGCTCTTGAATTTCTCATGGATGTAATAAAAACCTGTTACTAACATTTTTACATGTTAGACAGTCAGTTAATGAAAATATTCAGCTCACATTGTGTGTAAAATTATCTCCTTTTTCAAGTTTTTCCACTAGTTTTGCAAATTAATTCGATTTTGTGAGGTTCTCCATAGCTCCTAGATCTTCTATGATCAAAATACTCACACTTGTAATTGTAATTTGCAAGTTTTGATTGTAACTGTAATTGCAATTTGTGATTGTAAATTTGTAGTTGTAATTGTCCAATTTGTAATTTGTAAATGTAATTAGTAAATTTTTATTGTAATTGTAATTGTAATTGTAATTGCATCAAGTGAAATGAGGTGCTCTACAGCCCAGTATGGGAGAGATACTCTAACGTGATATAACTTTATAACGTTAGTAACAAAATAATTAAAAAAATTCATGTCGGCTCATAAAATAAAAAATTATGGAAAACATTTTAAAAAAAAATCCATGTTGGTTCATAAAATAAAATACTATGAAAAGTAATTAAAAAATAGATGTTCGGTTATAAAATAAAAACTTAAAACTTAAACCCGGATCTATCAATCAAGAAAGATCAAATTTCTTGAGTTTAAATTTAAAAAAAGAAATACACCTCAAGAAATTGGATCCCTCTCGGTGCTTGATAGATACGAGTTTAAGATGGATCTATGCTGGTTTGTAGTTGTGAATTGTAATAATGATTGTATATTGTAATTATAATTTAGATTGTAACTTACAATTATAACTGAGATTGTGCACAATTTGTAATTATAATTATAGATAATATAAAATATATCGACATAAATACATAAATAAATAAATAAAATTGCATAACACACATGAATCATACTTATAGACATAAACAAAATACATCATACACATGAAGATAAATATCATCAAATAATTTGACAGTCCATTCAATTCACAAAAAAATAGTACAATGTGATTGTCAAATCAATGGCCACCACTACCATCACCTAACATCATGTAACGTACCATCATCATAATCATCATGACCACCTAAAAAACATAAACATCATCTAACATAACCATCGCACACATATGACAAACATCATTTAACATACACATCTATCATCACCTATCAAAGACAAGCACCATCTTACATTCACATAAAAAAATAGTTATCATAATCTAACATACACATAAAAACATCACCTAACACACACATGTAAACATTATCTACCATCATCTAACATACACATTTAATTTAAACATCTCTAACACACAAATCTAATAATAACATCTAACAAAACACAAGCTGCATTTTCTTACATAACCATCATGCACACATCTAACAAATTTACCATCTAATATACACATCTATCAAGCACACCTAGAAAACATATCTAACTTGTCCTAACATACACATCACCATCGGCATATAAATAAACATCAACATCAACATCGAAAATGTAGTGTGTGTGTGTGTGAACAATAATATCAATTTAACGCATGATACATACCAAATATACATCTCTAGTCCAATAAATGCTATGAGATATCTGATCCACCTCAAGAACCAGAGGCCTCACTACCTCTGCCAATAGGGACAAAGGCATCAACACCTCCACTAGTAGAGCCAACGACATAAGTACCTTTTCCAAGAAAAAAATTAGACCGAGAGAAACATAGATATCTCCATGAAGATGAATCTCACCCACTGCAACCATCCTATCTATATGTGAGGCGAGTGGAGTAGGAGATGGTGGAATATGGTCGGGTCGATGAGTGCAGTGCCCCTCTTTCTGAAAGGGCACTGAAGTTCTAAATCAACTTTTGTACCCAGCTCCTACATAGTTGTTTTTCCTCATAATTATTTCGATAATAAATAAGTATCAATATGTTCTAGCACAAGCTTTCTGTTTTGTTTCATTATGCTATTTTTCTGCATAGTTTTTAATAATTTGGAAATATCTAGCAACATAGTAATATGAATTTATTTTATCAAAAGAAATTCAATAATTTTCTATTTTAGGTATTTTTATTAACATTCATTGCACATACATATAGTTATTAACAACAGACATATAAGTGTAAATTCCTGCATAACATTCAGTATATTAGAATATAAATCTTTTGCCTAAACTACCAGTAGAATACTTGTTACTGTAGGTTGCAGCAGATCCCTTAGTTTCGGTAGCTCTTTTGGACCAATACTTAGCAACCAAACAAATGAACCACCCTACCGACCAGCTCTTATCATGTTGGCCCTAGGAAACCAATGGGTTTCCTAGACCCCGAGCCCACAGCCGATAATCCCAATAGCAACTTCCCTTTGTTCAACAATGCAGTATTTCATGTGGAGTTTTCCCACCTCCTCCTTCACTTCCAAAAATAGCATAGTTCTCCTTGCTCACTCCAAAAGAACCAACCCCCCTCCCTTCTCCGTGAAACCTTTCCTTTATATCCATTTTCCTCCTCCAAACTTCATTCTTACTCCACCGCCTTAATCATCCATGTTTTCGGGATTCTAAACCATTAATACAATCACACTATTCAAGGATAAATAATTATAATATTATTTTTTAGGACTTCTCGTTCTCTCGGGCAGCCAAATGGTTAAATGCTCCATTGAAGTTTACCCATTGAATTGACATTTATTATATGTTTATTTGAAGCATGATCACCACTTGTTTTTACGAGACTGTCTCATTAATGGTAGTTCAATCCACCACTTCATCTTTGAATGTTTTTAGGAGAACACAAAAGTACAAGCTTGACTTTTCATAAGGAGGTTTATGAGGTCTTAATTATTGAATCCAAATCCATATTCGACAATGATATTTGATTTAGAATAAAAGTTTTAAATACACATATTCTATAATAATATCAAATCAACAATCACTTTCAATTCCTTTAAAATAATAATAATATTCATTTTACTATTGGCATAAAATAATCTAGATAAATTTATTTATTTAAACAAAACCATGAAGCTAAAATCATAAAGTTATGTTTATTCGACAATAGTTATAATAATAAGAATAATCATGTTAAATAACAAAACAACAACAACAATAATAATAACTATTATTATTATTATTGGTTTAAAGGAAAGGAACATAATACAACATAACATTAGTTAATTTTAAATAAAACACCATCAATGGTTTAAATAGTATGATAAACATGTTTAAACATAGCAATATTATTGGTGTACTCTGAACAGTAACTATGTTAATTACAATAACTATCTCATGACAATTCCTTCTTCACAACAACGATTAATTACTAATGCATCACTTATGTATAACTAATCACTAACCTAATTGACCTGTCTATGCATATAAACACAATTAAACAATTATCATTCAAACTTGATTAATGCACAACTGACTTTGGTACCGAATAGCATTACAATCATTTAGCATGTTAGGTATTTACCACATCAATACTAGCGTACATGTACTAAGTATGCGTGCGTGGCCAGCGTACACATAGATCATATATGTACTATAATAAAGCATCATTTCACCTATGTATATATACTAACTGACGAAATAATAATCCTTTATGCAGGGTGAGTAACCATACATACAAGACGTGACAATCACATACATATATATATATATATATATATATATAACCAAATCAACATATATCCAACATAAGCATTTCAGCTTTATCAATCATTAATCTAACCAATTGAGTTATATCATCATTATATTTTCGTTTCACAATATCAATAAATTAATTATTCTCAAGGAAGGGACACCTACTACTACCAAGTCAGGTTCAAGGGATACCCAACACTGAACAATACTAACTAACATATCCTCCCATCCTAACCTACGTCCACATCCTCCCTATCCTTCCTCTGCTAGTACAAAAGTGGGTGCCAGCTATACTGACTTGACCACATAGAACCTGAGACCAGTAGCATCGGCTAACTAGCGGACCTAGCCTCTCCTAGTAGGAATCCGACCATCGTCATCACAACAAATTGGGAACAATGTCTCATCACGGCCCTCCCATGACCCCGGGTATCATAGAAACATATGGTGGGAAATACATCCATCCCTCTCAATATATTGGGTCTACACCCTTATCAAATCATACTTTGCTGCTATCGATATTATCGGACCATGTCATCGTATCATCAATTTCGGTTGCTAAGGTTTACTGCATGGACAAGTTCTTATCCCATATATCAGATCAAGTATCCGGCTATCCCATAGCCCTTGTGTCCTGTAGGTTAGTATTTCGCAAAATACACATTTTATAACAAGCATTTCCATTCGATCACCAATTGATCCATATCATCAACATCATTTTATTTCACGTCACAATTTTAGCTCATCACAGGTATGCATGACATATAAAAATTCAGTCAATTTCATCATAGGATGGCATCCACGTACAACATCATATATTTCACATTCCATCAATGAAAACATTAAAACATATATTGTCATCATAAAAGCAATGAATCTAATGATAATCATAACCTATTAACTGCATGAACATAGTAACATCATAATATCGTAGCAGCATAGTCATAGTGACAACATAACATAGTAACCATGGTAGCAACATATAATCGGGTCTATCGTGTCATAAGTATAGTTTACTCAGTCTAATTGAGTCCAACCGATAATAAGAAAACAAAGTGCAATATGTCTCACGGATAAACCTGTCTAGTCAAAATATGGGGCATGACAGTGAGGAGGAGACTTTAGTTAGTCGAACTTTGTATCATGAGTCAAAGATGGTGGTGAGTCGACTAGGTGTGGAGGAGTAGATATTGGTTAGTTGTTAGTTTTTCAGCATTTAATTCAATCTAATCTAGGATCTTAACTGAGAGAACAACATGTATAGCATATCAAACACAAGAGACAAGAGACACAAAGCATTTCACCGGGGAAAACCAAGAAGGTGAAAAACCCTGCAACTTCCTCAGAGATAGAATGAGCATCAATACAAAGATCACAAAGATCAAACCCCACAACAAGAGATATTCTCCTAGCAGCTGCTCCTCCTCTCTCTCACTAATGTGAAGTGAGTGAGTGTGTGAATGAATAAATGAGAGAGTCACACTCTCTATTTATACTTTACTTCACTTGACTTTCAACTCTAACTAGGTCGGCCCCAACTTAAACACTTAACATAATGCTAACTGGGCCGACCCCATTAGGGGACTTAAACACCCCATCACAACTAACTCTGAGCCGACCTCCCTTAGGAGAGTCTAATAACCCACTACCACTTGACATTGGGCCGACCCCACTAGGGTGGTCTAATAACCCTTTAACCCACATGACTCATACAGGGCCGACCCCACCAAGGTGGTCTAATAACCCATCAAATATAAGCTATGACACTTACAATATAACTTGCGACACTTGCAAGTACAAATGAAGACACTTCCAATTGGAGGAATAATACATCTCCGTTGGGGATACAATAAAGTACAAATGTAATACATACAATATACAAGTGAATATCTTCTGAAGTTACAAATACATCAACACTCCATCTTAAATAGGAAGATATTCTCTTGACACAAGTCATCAATACATATAGGCACAAGTATTCAATACTGGAGCTGGATCATCGTCACTGGATCTCGGAGCATCATCGTCACTGTTGTTGTACTCGTCATCTCGATCACCTGGCTAGCTCTCAATTCTTCACTTCATAGGAATTTCTACAGAGCCAGCCCTTTTTCATGTTGGTTGTAGGCCTAGCCTCCTGTAGCTCTTCATCATCTCTGCGAGCTGGTCATCCTGTGGAATCCTCAGGACTGATTACGTGCATCAACAAAACCTCGAAAGAGTATCCCAGGACTTTTACGAGCACACAGCTCAACCTATCGGATCTCCCAGTATCTTTTACATGTGACCTTCACAAAACCTTAAAAGAGTGTCTTGCCCAACAAGATCTCTAAAGACATCCGAGGACTTTTACGTGCCTAGCACAACCTGTCCAGATCTCCAGGACTGATTACATGTGATCTCCACAAAACCTTAAAAGAGTGGCTTGCCCAGCAAGATCTCTAAAGAGCATCCGAGGCCTTTTACGTGACTAGCACAACCTGTCTGGATCTCCAGGATGTATTACATGTGGTCCCCACAAAACCTTAAAAGAGTGTCTTGCCCAACAAGATATCTAAAGAACATCCGAGGCCTTTTACGTGACTAGCACAACCTGTCCGGATCTCCAAGACGTATTACATGTGGTCTAGCAAAACCTTAAAAGAGTGTCTTGCCCAGCAAGATCTCTAAAGAGCATCCGAGGCCTTTTACGTGACTAGCACAACCTGTCCGAATCTCCAGGACGTATTACATGCTACCCTTGCACAACCTGTACACGGCCACATAGTACCATCCTGATACTCAAGATCAACCTGATCATCCTCACACAAAGCATCATCCTGATACTCATGATCATACTGATCATCATCATACAGTACATCATCCTGATGTACATCATCATCACATGATCATCCTGATCATCGTCACAACATCGTCCTAATGCATATCATCATCCTGCTCATCGTCACAGCATCGTCCTGATGCATATCATCATCGCATGATCATCCTGATCATCATCCTGATGCATATCATCATCGCATGATCATCCCGATCATCGTCCTGATGCATATCATCATCGCATGATCATCCTGATCATCGTCATATAGAACATCATCTAGAGCATCGTCCTGATGCTCATCACATAGCACTTACATCCACAGCCATGGGAAGGATCCTCCTACCACCATGCTTGGAATGGCTCCTGCAAATGTGTCCCATCACTTCTTCCTCGAAGTATCTTCTATCTGAAGAACACCAAGCCTCTCTCTGAAGTACTCGAACTTCACTTTGGCTAGTGGTTTGGTCAACACATCTGCTCCTCTCTGCACCATATACCTGATATAGTGATGTTTGATCTCGATGTCCTTCGACTTGTCATGGAACACTGGGTTTTCTTACTACTTCACACAACTTTGGTTGTCACAATAGATGCAAGTAGTATCCAACTGGATATCAAGTAAATCAGACAGTAGCTTCCTTCGCCATACTGCCTCACAACTAGCCGAACAAGCTACAACATACTCTGCTTCGGAAGTACTCAATGCTACGTAGGATTGCTTTCTGCTAAACCAAGAGATCACACATGATCCCATACTGAAGCAACACCCTGAAGTGCTCTTCCTATCTGCAGCACTGCCTGCCCAATCTGAATCAACAGAACCCTCCAGGTTAAACTTTTGATTCGCATCATACCTGAGCCCATAATCAACCGTACACTTTAGGTACCTCAGAATATGCTTTACAGCAATCAGGTGAACATGTCTAGGATCTGTCAGAAACTGGCTCAAGGTGTTCACCACAAAGCAAATATTTAGTCTCGTGTTCGTCAGGTACATCAAGGACCCAATCATCTGAAGATACATCATGGCATCAACCGACTCTAATGAAGCATCACTCAATAGCTTCAGGTTCGATGCCATAGGTGTGGCCATGGCCTTGCATTCCATCATCCCAAACCGCTTCAGGATCTCTACTGCATACTTCCCTTGTCCAAGGAAGATTCCATCTGCACTCTACCACACCTCCATACCTAGAAATTAATGCATCATACCTAAGTCCTTCATCTCGAACTCGGCAGCAAGCTTCCTCTTCATATCAGCAATCAACCCAATCTCACCTGTCACAAACAGGTCATCCACATACAGTAGGAGTATCACTGGATTGCCTTCCTCAACCTTGTAGTAAAGATTGGAATCCGCTTTACTCTTGGTAAAGCCCAAACTGGTCAGGAAGTTGTCTATCCTGCCATACCATGTCCTGGGTGCTTGTTTCAAATCGTACAAGGCTTTATTCAATTCGCACACATGTGACTCCCTGTTCATGTGTCTCAAATCCGAGTGGCTGCTCCACTTCCTCTTCGACTACACCATTCAATAAAGTTGTCTTGACATCCATCTGGTGTATTTTCCACTTCATCACTTGCCTTGTATTTTTCTATGCTACTATCTGTAACATGCTTGATCTTGTAGATCTACTTGGAAGTCATAATAGACTTCCCCTCTGGTCTTGGGACCACATCCCAAACGTCATTCTTCATGATTGATTGGTATTCCTCAATCATGGCATCCTTCCATTACTGCATACCTAATCCTGGGAGCTTCAGATTCTTCAATATCTTCAATAGGTAGTTTTCTTGAACTTCGTCGCTGGAACAAATGTCGCTGTCCTTCTTTTGTAGGTGATTGTACACGATCTTTCCTACAATTCAAATTCAATTGCATGATTAGAAACTTCTCATAGTTTTTCAAAAACAAATTCTTACACATAAGAATGTATGTCATACAGTCATACAGTCATGCAATTATCTTAGCCAATGCTTCAATACAACATTTATCCATATCCCGTAACTTTCTAGATGCCTTCCATCTCTACCAGAACATTTGTTAAGAGTGTGCACAACTCCCAACATGTCAGCAAAAAGGTTTCAATCTAGATAAGTAGCAATGGAATATTGTATAATACCATAGGCCACTTACCTATTACTTGCGTATTAGTAGTATCTTGTTTATTAATGCAATTTTTCTAATATGCATAATATACATCCTAAATCTAGGAACATAAGCATGTACATAACTAGACAACATTATTTACTTATCTTTGTTTGGTTGTTGGGTGGACTCCCTTTCAATCTTTGCTTCCTTGCAAGAACTACTGGAGTGTGCTCCCTCTTGATCTTTGCTTCCTTGATTATCTGTCCTTGAACTTATATCTATCATGGACCACTATGCATGCTTAAGTGTGCACTAGCGTCATCATTGTGTCATCCTCAAGATCTCATACATAATCATACATACATTAGTATAATCTCAATACTATCAAAACATTATGATTCTAAATATGTATGGTCATGATCATTTCATACACAGGTAATTTGTCACAAGTGTTAGTATTCAAGGTTTCGGGGAGTTCTTCTTTTACTCATGCATATTCTTATTTGACCATAGGACTTTTCTAGTTTGTCATATCATCAATCAAAGTAAGAAGCATAATATGCATAAACCCATGATTACTCAAACCTATAACTTCGTGAATAATCATTATCAATCATACAAAAATATACTTATATAAGATCCTAACACAAGGTAGGATTCTAACATACCTGGGAAAACATACCTGGATTATCATGTTTGCTAGTTATGTCTAACATACCCAAACAATGTCTTCTTTGTTCTTTTCAATGCTTTAGAGACCTTGTGCTAGTAACCTGCATATCTCATAAGTTAAGCATTGTAGAACCAAATTATACATACCTCGTAAGTAGAGCTTCTATGTGTTCAATGGTTATGGATGAGTCTTTGTCTTCATGTCACCATGGTCATATGTTCTTGATCTAGAACTTGATTTGTCTTTCTTGATGTACCTTTCATGTTAGCGGACAACATCATCCTCATACAACACCACAGTGCATTAGTACAATCATAAGTGTCATAACCCTAATCAATGAATGTCTTCTATCATTCACTTGCATTCATACTTTTACTAAGGTGATAAGACAAGTCTAAAATTGATCAAGATTGTACTAACCTCAATAATATGAATACAAACATATCATAAACTTAATCATGAACATATTTCAAAACATACATGTATCTCCTCAAGTCATACCTGTCGCGATTGCTTGTAGTCTTCTTATGTAAGGCCTTAGCCTCATCTCCCTCTGGAACTGGAATCTCTTCACTTATGTAGGTGTCCAAATCATTCTCTTCTAGGATTAACCCAATCCACTTTGATTTGATGAAGTTGGATCTAGAGCTGGCTAGGGTTTGAAAAAGAAACCCTAAAAATCCAAAATTTGAATTTCAAGCTTCTGATTGGATGAAAAGATGCGCCTTGCTGAGCTGATCAAGCTGGTATACTTCAATTTTGAAATCTACAAAATTTGACCCCTCAAAATTGCCTTTGAAACTTTCGGATCTGCAATTTCTAGTTTTCTGGTCAAAATCCCGAACTAGGGTTTGATAATGCCTGGGGTTCTGCCCAGCCAAAAAGTTTGATCTTATGCTCTAAATTTCGATTTTTCTAAGGAGCATCCATCTGTGGTCTCAGATTCCAAAAATTCCAACTTTTGCTGAAACCCTAATTTCCCACAGCAGTGACAAACCAAAAATGAAAGTGCTCAAAATCCAATTCTATTTGGACAGAAATATATGCCATATTGTTTCTTATGTATCTCTGAAATTTTGGATCCTCAGGGTCTGAAACTTTGTCTTGTGGTAGACTGACTTGTCATCTTTCCAACCCCATAGATCTGAGCTCAAATGGATTCTTTGAGAGAGAGATATGCCAAGTGTCGCAACGTGACCTGTTTATGGGATGAAACAGTCTAGCAAACTTGTACGGCGTGCCACGTGTCACTGTTTCAACTTCGGCCTTTGAAACCCGGACCTGTGAAACTACAGTCCGTGCCCTAACTATCACTTTTTACGGAATTCCATTTGGAGCTTCCTATCCCGAGATATGACCTTTTTTCCTAGGTCACCTGTTTAGAACTGCATTCTGGAAGAGGCAGAAACCCTAACTTGTACGGATCATATATCACAAAGTACAACGAATCTGAGGCTTTCCTTCGGACACAAGGTACATAGACATTTCATCTTCGACCTATAAAAGTTTCAGATCTTGAACCTTCACCAAAAATGATATAGCGAAAGTGCCACGATGACTGGTTTTTACTATACCAAGCCCTAGCTTCCAATTTGTCGCAAGTGCAACAAGTGTCATAAGTGCCATACCATGCCTTCCTTCAGGATAGCTTTGATACCATGTTAGTTTTTCAGCATTTAATTCAATCTGTTCTAGGATCTTAACTAGGAGAACAACATGTATAGCATATCAAAGACAAGAGACAATAGACACAAAGCATTTCATCGGGGAAAACCAAGAAGGTGAAAAGCCCCGCAACTTCTTCAGAGATAGAATGAGCATCAATACAAAGATCACAAATATCAAACCCAAAAACAAGATATATTCTCCTGGCAGCTTCTCCTCCTCCACTTGTGCACACTCCTCCTCTCCCTCACTAATGTGAAGTGAGTGAGTGTGTGAATGAATAAATGAGAGAGTCACACTCTCTATTTATACTTTACTTCACTTGACTTTTAACTCTAACTAGGTATGCCCCAACTTAACCACTTAACATAATGCTAACTGGGCTGACCCCACTAGGGGACTTAAACACCCCATCACAACTGACTTTGGGCCGACCTCTCTTAGGAGAGTCTAATAACCCACTACCACTTGACATTGGGCCGACCCCACTAGGGTGGTGTAATAACCCTTTAACCCACATGACTCATACAGGGCCGACCCCACCAAGGTGGTCTAATAACCCATCAAATATAAGTTACGACACTTACAATATAACTTGCGACACTTGCACAAGTACAAATGACGACACTTCCAATCGGAGGAATAATACATCTCCGTTGGGGATACAATAAAGTACAAATGTAATACATACAATATACAAGTGAATATCTTCTGAAGTTACAAATACATCAACATTAGTCATCATGGTGAGGAGGAGGAGGAGGTGGATGACATGTCAAGGCTTTGTCCTCATGGTGAGGAGGAGGAGGATCGCCACCCTCATCAAATGTAGAATCATACTTTGGCCTCCAATCATCTAGAAGAATGGATGCGTCAACGATATACTGCATCAAATACCTCATATCATAAGGAACCATCCACCATAACTCTACCAGTTCACGATCTCATATGATCTCTTGCACCCATACAGAATGGACTCTTTGTCAACCCAACAATGCAAACAACCTATCTGGCACATCCTCTCAAAACCTAGCATATGGCTTATGTCGCAGGTTAGGTCTAGGCAACACAAGCAAATCAGGCTCCTACATATCCTCATCAACCTAAACTGGTGGAGGCCCCTCCTCATCATACATGCCAGTGTCTGCAAAATATATAGTACACAACAATAATTAGACAATTTTAGTAAACAATTTAAAGAAAATGTTAAGTTAAATTTCAGTTGCATTAAGGAAGACAATAAAATGCAACTAGATTAATTTAAACATAATGTTAATATTACCTATGTCATCCGATGGCTCAACTTAGGTGAAAAATATGTTGTGACAAACTCTCTAGTCCAACTGCGCGTACGGATATGGCACAAGGTCCAATGTATGGTACTCCTTGTTGGCTAGCATCTCTAGCACATCTAATGTGATCTTCACTGGGAACTTTGGTTGGCCCCTCTTGAGTAGCATCTGTACCCACATGTGCATCCGCACCTGGTCATCTCCCTAGGAAGGAGGCATTCAAATGATGGCCTCATTGTCGGAAACCTCTCAAAAAATAAACAAAAAAGCTTTGAACCAAAAGGGAAGTTGACCCTCCCCTCAATTTATGCATGACATCGATCCAGAGCAAAACAAAATTGCCGCAAAAAAATGATAGACCACCTAATGCATTTAGGTATATGCACTAAGGAATCTACATAAAATAAAAGAGGGAAACTAATGCACTTCCCATTAGTGGTGAGGTGAATGATGGTTGCCACCAACAATGAGAGGCACTTAACCTCCTCTACATTGAAAGAATAAATCCGTAGTTGTCCACCGCACACCTGAAAATTAGCAGGATGAGTAACATCCTCAATGATATATCTATGAGAGTAAGCCAACTGACTCTTTGCTACAAAACCAGTTGGTACATCAAGGAACTGGGGAAATCCTTCCCTCTTTGATAGCCCAAAAGATGAGTTCCCCTTGAGGTATGTAGCCTACTAATAGAACTTCAGGAGGCCAACAACACTCAATAGGTCTCATATCTGATTGGTAATTGGATGAGGGTACAAATCTCTTTCCCTCTCTCTCTCCTCCCACTCCCGTACAACATTGTAAAGGTCAACCCGCGCCTTCTACTACTGACGAGCCTCTCACCACTAACGTCTCTGATTCACATATAACATCGATCAATATCATAAATAAACATTAAAAAACATTAAATATCTCATTAAATGAGCATGTTATTTATTAACATCGAATAATATTTTTTTCTCATACTAAATGAATTTAATAAGCAGTGTACCTAAATTACATTAAAGCACTGACATCAGTGCTCTTGTAATACAAGCGCATCGCAAATAGTGCACTATAATATCATAAACCCACTGGGTACAAAAATAAAATAATTTAAAATTTAAATCATATGGATATTTGGTGTGTTAAAATACTGGAAGCACCGTAAATGGTACGCTACATTGAACCTAGTGCACCGGTTGTCAAAATTTTTATTGAAAACAAAAACAATGCGCTTTTCTAGCAAAAACATTGGCACGTGTGTTCTACTCAAGTGCACCAACAATATTTTATAAGTCTTAAAAATGGTGCTTCCATAAATATGAAACACCAGTACAGTGTGGACATGTCAGCGCACAGTAAACTGTGTTGAAACGTTTTCATAGCACACTGTAGTAGGAGAAAATATTTATGAGATTTATAATTATTTTTTATCAGCATCACAGTGCGCTTGTTAAACGTAAGTGCATCAAATCATCGATGCATACTTGTTAACAAAGCACACTGATTAACATGGTGAATATTTTTTTTTAATTTAATGTGGTAGTGTGTCTAAAAGTATCTCAAGCACCGCAAAACAGTGCTCTATGTTTTTACCAGCGTCGATGCGTGTGTTCTACTAAAGTGCATTGACAATATTTTATAAGTATTCAAAATGTTGCTTCCACAAATAGGAAGCACAAGTGCAGTGTGGACACATCAGTGCATAGTAAATGGTGCTCAAATTTTTTTAGAGCGCACCATAGTAGGAGAATCTCTTTCTGAGATTTATAATTATTTGTTATTGGCATCACGGTGCGCCTGTTAAACATATGCACATCAACTCATCAGTGTGTGCTTGTTAACAAATCACACCAGTTAATGTGGTGAATATTTTTTTTAATTTAGTGTGGTGGTGCATCTAAAAATATCTCAAGCATAGCAAAACGATGCTCTATGTGTTTATTAACATTGGTTTATAACAATATTATACTGCATTGTTAACGGTGCACTATTGTTTTATAAACGCACTAGTTATTGCTAATGTCAAAAAAAATTGGTGGTGCATTATGAAATGTATAATGCACCGTGCATGTGGTGTGCTACACATTGGAAACACACCGTGCACGGTGCATCAAAAGCATTGCACATGGTAAAAATGGATTTTTCATTCGATAATTATTTTTTCATTTTACCTTGTTTCGGTGCACCTAAAACTAGAAAGCACCGATGCGGTGATTTAGAATGATAGCACCAAAAATGAAAAAAAAAATTACCCTAATCATGTGCCTTCCACTATGGATGTACCAGTTCGTTTCCGAAAAATAAATGCACCAGTGTCAAATATAAAATTACAAAAAACAATTTTTCGTTCAGTTTTTAACCCTAATTCGATGCGGTAATTTATGTCATGCACCGGTCTAGTGGAAAAAGCTAAACACACTGGTGATGATTAGAAAGAAATGAAATATTTTATGTCCCGTTTTTTTTTACCCTATACCAGTTCGTATCTATCAAAACACATGGTGCGTTTATTTTAGGTAAACACATTGCTAGTGAATATACAAATATTTTAAAAAAATTCGTTTACCCTACTTCGGTGCTTTCAAATTTGTTGTGCACTGGAGTAAGTTAAATGCACTGACTGTAGAATTATACAAGATTTGTTTTGCGTGACGATGTCTACGATCGTGGTGCCACATGATTTATGTCCACACTAGTGCGTATTGGACTTTTTTTTATAAGCAAGAAATATTATATTATAGAAGAACCTTCAGTACATACGAAGTCCCAGCAGTCAAGGCATAGCCTGCTTTAAACCTCTACAAAGTTGCCTGATGAAAAGCATACAAAATATGTTCTTTCCCCAAACCTCCTGATCTCATTTCTAACATCCCTACTTTCCATAATACAAAAAGGCTTTCCAAGAACCAAACAAAAAGGATCGACAAACATGAAACTGAACCACTCTAAAGCCGTGGCATATAAATCCGCTACAGACAGACTAAACAGAACCCTTTCATAAACATTGACTAAAAGCATAAACATGACAAACATAAAAAAAAAAAACTACAAACATTCCCAACCCACAGATTCAAACTCAGACATTCGGCACCTGGTCACGTTCTTATGAATCATGGTACCATAGCATAAGTCGTCGTGAGTATTGTCTCTGACTGCAACTGGATAATCTCTCGTTCCATGCATAGGGCATGGGTCGTGAGTTCGACCCACAGAAGATCCAACAACAACACCATTGATCTCCAATGGTTGGAGCGGGATACCAAGCTTCATAGCAATGAGATCAACCCTTTTATGCATTAACCAGTTGTCAGAATGGTGCTCTTTCCAAGATCTGATAGGCTCCTAATCTCCCATGGGTTTATTCTCCCTGTCCATCAGGACATGGGCTAATAAATCCTTTGTGACCCAGTTCATAGTTACCATTCGGTCGTATATGGATATCCTCTCGGTCGTTGTACCAGGATTGGAAATCCACTCTTCAACCTCCTCTTTTAATTGCTTCCAGGTTCGTATTCTCCACCTGGTTCCATAAATCCTACTCCACTCTCTCAATTTCCTTGTGAATTATTGGTGGGATGCGCTTCTTAAAGAATTGAGCCACCTGCCCGGATTTCTGCAATTCGCGAGTGGGATTCTTTCTAGCTCGCCTCTCAGTCTTCTTTCCCCCCCGCATCTGATGTTTGGGGGCCATCGTAGCAAACACCCAAAACCCGAATTGGCACAACCAGTCGTTAACTCTCACAGACACTCGCCTCAGAATAGGAGAAAATATATGACAGGTGTGGAATTCCTGTATCGAATAAATAGCTGGGGAATCCCTCCGTTTGTGGTTAAACTTACTAAACTTTATGTACTTGCTTTCTAAATGCTTTGTACCAAAACCAATCCAACTACTGGCCTCTGTAGAACTTTGTACCTTTCCCATCGTTCAAGGAACTTGTCCGCAAGCTCTCCTCATTATTTGTAGACGAGGGATTTAAATGGCCATTCACGTTGGGATTAAATACAGATGTACTAGCGACAGCTGGAGTGTGGGAAATATTATGGCTCCAGGTGGTGGGTAGATCCTCCGTGTGTGATCCGATTGAGCGAGTCCTTTCCTGCCTTGTGTCTTTAGTCCCTTCACGAAAGAACATAATATCTTTTGCTTCTAGATGGGAGCACTGAATGTGCCATTCGTTTCCACCATCGTTAGGAAAGTTCCATTCCACGCTTCTTTCTTTGCTCTGTTCTCCAATGTTGGCTAACATGTCCGCCACCTTGTTTCCATCACGCTTAACGTGGGTGAAAACCCAGGCATGATGTCCTCGAATGAGGTTTTCTAGACGATCCACCCAACATAACATTCTCCAGTTGTCCACAACTTTGGCCACCTTCTATCCACCTTGGAGTTTTTTGGCCATTGGGATGATGATATGTGAATCACCCTCGATGACCATGGGTTCGCAATAGTTATTAATTGAGAGTCTTATGCCATGAATTAATCCCTCCAATTATGCAGCGTTATTAGTATCTTGACCAATGTTTCCATGATAAAATTGGACAACAATACCTTCATCATCTCGGATGACTCCTCCAAATCCAGCCGAGCCTGGATTCCCTTTGGCCACACCATCGAAATTTAACTTAAAATGGCCTCTTGGTGAAGGATGCCATTGCTGCGGGCTATCTGGCAACCGTTTCCTTGGCTTAAATTTTTTCCATCCTTATGGAGAGCATTCCAGTCCCCAACCAGCCAGAATTTTTTTCTCGTTGTCATCCATTTCCCAATCTTTTTCGTTCCATTGGGTAATTTTTATAGTCTCTTGTAGATGCTGTTTCACTTGATTCCAAACCTTTTGGATCAAATTGTTCTCTCCTTCAAAGATTCTATTGTTTCTTTCGTTCCAAATTTCCCACATCAGAGTTCCCGGGAACATGAGCCAAATTTTGAGGATATCTGGGTTCTTAAATGCCTCCTTATCCCAATTTTGAATAGTTTGATTGGGTTGGTCTCTTATGCGACATGACCTTCGAAAAATTTATGCTCCAACATCCCATAGGGAGGACACATAGGAGCAAGAGTCGAGGAGTTGGTTCATGGATTCCTCCTTTCTTTCACATAGCACACACCAGAATGGGCCATTCATGCATATTTTCATTAGGTTTTATCCTGTCAGAATTCATCTATAAGAGACCAACCAAATAAAAGTGGCGATTTTGGGCCAGAGGTTAGAGTTCCATATCGCTTTCCATGTTGCATTGTGTTTGATTTCTTCTTGGTTGAAAGTAATATTGTAAGCCTCTCTTGTATAGTATATCCCCTTTGACTCATACCCCCATCTTAATTTGTTTGGGCCTCTTTGGATGCGGATACACTGTTCCTGGAGGGCGTCCTTGAGCCCTATGACTTCCTCCACTGGGAATCTCTGATTCCACCAATCCTGGGGATTCCATTCATGGAACTCTCATTTTCTTTCTCTTCCTGCCAGAAATGTCGGAGTTTTGTGAGCCCCATTTCCCTGGCTCTGGCCCAGCTTATATCGAGATTAATTTGGGAGATGAGCTTCGGCTTCTGTTGCCAGGAGTCAGTCCAAAAATCAGCATCTTGACCATCCCGAACTTCCCAAAAGCCGTGGTCTTGGATTATCCTTATATTTGCTAAGGCATAATTCCAGATATGGGACCCTTGCATATTGTCATTAAATCTAATGAGTTCTTGTTGTGGCTTCCCCTGAACATACTTGTTGTGCCATAATTTTTCCCATGGCTCCTCTTTTTGAGACACCCAATGCCACCAAATTTTTGCTCCAAGAACTTTGTTGTTGTTCTCTAGGTCTCTCAATCCCAGGCCACCCTGTAACTTTGGTTTACACATAGTTTCCCACTTCACCAAAGCCCATCGATGTTTATCGTGATTTCCACCCCACAGGAACTGTCTTTGGATGTTCCTAATTTTTTTTAAGACTGACTTAAAGGCATCCAGGGAAGAAAAGAGGTAAATAGGCATTGCTTGAAGCATTTCTTCCACTAACACCACTCTACTAGCCAGATTGAGTGGTTTATAAGCCCAATTGTCCAATTTCCTTTTCATCCTTTCTAGCAGATCTTCCCAAGAGATTTTCCTGATTACTCCTTCTGCTAGAGGAGCACCAAGATATTTGGACAGAAGGGAGCTTCCTTGGAATCTTAGAATGCGCAAAATATTCCTTTGATTAATCCTTGGAGTGTTAAAAAAGAACACTTGAGACTTTGTATTGTTTACTTCCAGACCCGAGGCTTTTGAGAAAATGCTCAAAAATTTATTCAGCACCGTTGCTTCTTGAACCGAAGAGTGTCCCTGTGTCATCAACAAACTGTTGGTGGGAGATAGTTTCCATTCCTGTATGGAGGTTAAACCCTTTGAGTTCCATGTTTGCAATTTTGGATTTGATCATCCTACTCATCCCCTCAGTCATAAGAATAAACAAGAAGGGGGAGAGGGGATCTCCTTGTCTGATACCTCTTGTAGTATGGAAAGTTCTGGTAGGAGATCCATTTAAGAGGATAGAAAAGAAAGCAGTTGATGTTATGTTCATTATCCATTTAACCCAATCCTGGTGAAATCCATAAGCTTCAAGCATTTCTCTCATGAATTGTCAGCTTAGCTTATCATAATCTTTTGAAATATCAAGTTTCAACATCATACCAGGTTTTTTGGTCACTTTCAAAGAATAGATGATCTCGTGGACCAAAATAATTTCGTCCAGTATTTGGCGACCTTCCACAAAACCCGATTGTTCATGGGCCACCAAATTTGGGAGGAGAGGTTTCAGTCTATTGTTTAAAACCTTTGTGATAATCTTATAAATAACATTACAAAGAGAAATGGGTCTGTATTTACCTTGAGAGTCGACCCCCTCATCTTTGGGTATGAGGGTAAGAAAAGTGGAATTTAAAGCTCTTAAGACACCCTTACCCAAGCGAGAGTCCTCCACAATTTTCCAAATGTCGAGCTTAATAAGGTCCCAAAAGTGGTGGAAGAAATTGGCTATGAATCCATCAGGTCCTGGGGATTTCCCATCCTTCATTTGATTAACTGCCTCCTCAACCTCCTGGAGCTCAACATGTTTCAATAAGATTTCATTTTGGTTTTCAGACACCTGCCTAGGGATGAGTCTTCTAATCTTCCTGATGTGTTCACTTCTGTTGTGTCGATCCTCCTTCATAATTATTGCAAAGTATTGAACTAGTTCTGATTCTATGTCTTCCCGAGTCTCTACATACTGTCCATATTCTTTTTTAAGCCGCATTAATTTTTCCCTTTGTCGATTGTGGATGACTGAGTTATGGAAGAACTCAATGTTTCATTCTCCTTCCAGCAACCATTGGTTCCTAGATTTTTGTTTCCAATAAATTTCCTCCTGGCGATCTCTGGCATTAAGTTGATCAAGAGTAGCTTGCTCTTGGATTTTTAGGTCTTCATTGTACCCTGATTGCATGCCTTCCCACTGGATTTCTTCCAGTTGATCATTGAGAAGCTTCTTATCTTGGAATATGTTTCCAAATTCCTCCTTATTCCAAGTACGAAGGCTAGTCTTTAACTTTTTCAATTTTTGATGGAATTGATACATCATTGTACCCTGGATAGGGTCCATCTCTTCCCACCATTGTTTGACAAGGTCTTTGAAGTTCCTGTGTTCAAGCTATAATTGCTTGAAATGGAATGGGCATCTGATTGTGGGACCCTCGTCATCCCAAATCAGACAAATTGGCCAATGATCAGATCCTGCCGAAGGGAGGACCATAGCATTCACTTCCTGACCTCCACCAATCATTTCCCCTGAGAGAATGAATCTGTTCAATCTAGAGGCCACATGCTGCTCACCACCTCTACGATTTTTCCACGTGAACCACCCATTCCCTGTTTCTATATCAACCAGCCTTTTCTCCTGAATAAACTCTCTGAAGGAGATGTTGGGTGTTTCCATAATTCGCCTTCCCCCCTTCTTTTCCTCCAAGGAGGTGATCATGTTGAAGTCTCCACCCAGTATCCATAGCTTTTCTCCATACTCTTGTGCTTCCTTGTCCAAGTAGGATAAGAAAGCTTGTTTCTAAGTCATTATACTTGGGCCATACACATTGGTAAGGATCCCCTCTACCTCTGAATTGCATAACTGAAAGTTTGCATTGATGGAAAATCTTGAAGCTCCGAAGTTGCTGAGATGTAACTCTTATGGTTTCCAAAGTATGGCTATACCACTAGTAGCCCCTCTCGCATCAATGGCTATCGCTTTACTTCCCCACCACAATTTTCGGCCAATATCCTGCATACTCTCCGAACTGCACTTGGTTTCTTGAAGGAATAATACAGTTGGTTTTTCCCGTCTTATCTTGTTTCTAAGAGTCTTCAATTTCCTTAGGTTGTTTACCTCGTATGTTCTAGGTTATTATCTTCATTTAAAAGTTTCTATTGACTTCGGAAAAGTCCACCTTTATCATGGTGTATTGGCCTGATTCGATCAATCTAGTTCCAACCTCTGTTATTCTCTGTCTATTTGTCTTTCTTCCTCGCTTATCGCCTTCCTCTAGTAGTTTCTGTTTGCTCCCCTTAGATGGATCACACTCTATGCCTAGGTGAGGAGATGCCTTTGTTTTAAGGATGGCTTGTTGGAGAAGTTCTAATTGCCTTCTGGAAACGTACCCTTGACCTTTCTTACTGCATTCCTTTTCGATCTCATCAAGATCTAGGTCCCCTAAGTCCATATCTTCCATTTCTTCTGGGAAATCTTCCTCCATGTCGGTCGGTAAGTCTTCTACCTGCATTTTCTCTGGGTTGGGAGTAGATTTACTCCCATCCGCAACATGAGCATTACTTTTATCCTTGCTATGTTCCTCCATCTCATTCTCCATGTTGCTCAAGGTTTCAAACCCGTTTTTAACCTGTTTCTTTTTTTCTAGGATCTGCTTTGGTTGGTTTTGATGATTGATCCTTTTACCTTGTCTTTTTTGAGTTTGAACTGTAGTAAAACCTTCGCTATCCTTTTCAGCTTCCTTCTTCTCCTTAGTTGGGCTTGCTTTAGGGTGAAGTGTTGGACAATCTCTGCTTAGATGACCATATTCGTTACATTTCCTACATCGGAATCGGAGTTGTTCATAATCTAGAGGTTGAACCCAATCCTCGTCATCCCAAGTTAGATTGATTGCCCCCAATAGATCTTGCAATGGGTTAATATAGACATAGATCCACGCATATGTAGTATACCTTTGCATTTTTGTTTGATATGAAACTTTCACAAAATTTCCTAGGGTATTTACAATGGCCTCTAGAATTTCTGGTTCCCAGTACTCACAGGGGAGAGAATAGAGCCTGATCCAGACTGGGGCTATACTCATGTCCTCTGTATCAGGGTTGAACCTTTCTTTCCACGGTCGAAGGAATAGGCCTGCCAAGTAAAACAAATAGGGTCCCCCCGTCAAAACCCTATCTCTATCTTCCTGATTAAAAAAAATTATAGTGAAGAAACCTTTTGCTCTCAGCTGCAGATCATAATGTCCTTTAGGGTTCCAGGAGACCTTGATCCATCTAATCAAATCCTTCTCCTTGGGCCATATACCAATGAATTTTCCAATGAGGGATTTTTCCTTCCATTGATCCACTCGTTCACGCGACTTCTCAGACGTGATCTGCAATGAGGGGTTTTCTGCAGATTGGGGTAGACAACCCCCTCTTGTCTTTTTCCTTTCCATCTCCTGCTTCCTCTCGCCCGTTGTCTCACGATCTTATGAGAGTGTTTTTTGAGCCCAGGATCCTTCATGCAGGATCTGGGTGTGGGATAGGGCTCCTCCCCCTCCAAACGACGCCACACCTTCTCAGCACCCACCTGCCTTCCTCGAAACTCCTTGCGGCAAGGTCGAAAGCCTCCTACCTGGCCTCCTTCCTGCACCTCTGTGCACCTAGCTGCAGCTAGGGTTTCAGCACCATCCGCGGCTCTCTAGCATCTATCTGTTCTCCTCGAGATCCGAAAACAAGTGATCAATCTAAGTGCGTACTGGACTTAGGTGCATTGGTGCATTTTGTTTGTATAAAACCATCGAAATTTTTTTTTGCTAAAACCTCTGCCTACTTGCCTCCACTATAAATGGATATTTGGGCTCTTTTTATGGGAGCATCCACAAAAACCTCCGCTAGAGAGTCTTTTACTTGTAGTGCCATATTTCATATCCCATATGGTATTTTGATTTCTATAATGTCACACAAAGTTCTGTAAGAACTTAATGTTTTGATCACTATATGATATCCAAGTGGCCCAAATTTTTAAGTGCCATTCATTTTCTTTATCCAATAATAGTTCATGCTTCCTTTCCTCAAGTTTGATAATTTGATCCTAAGTATATTTGTCACATGACCCCTTGTGTATATCGAGGAATATTCTCTCAAGATCCTTCTCAACCTCCACAATCAATCTATCTTGGTTATAGTGTTGATCTCGAGCTCGTGTGATACCATTCCTTTTGAGAGTTTTCAACGATTGAGCAAATTGCACCCTTGCACTTTTGGTTGAGCTATCATCTGTATGCACCCAATTTTCTCGAATAATTTGTTGTAATTCCTCCTCATCCATCCAATAAGGAATGTATTTAGAAGGTGCACAATGCTTGCCCCCCCTGTAGCCTATTTCAAGATAAATTGGAAAATGGTCTAAGAAACAAGTACTTCCAATCGATGGCCTTATCATATCCATTCATAACATTGTGTTCTCAAGCATGATAATACGATCGAGACACTTTTGCACCCCTTCTACACCAATTCTATTGTTGTGTTAAGTCAACTTGAGTTGAAAATGTTGCTCACCCGTTAGAATATTTAGAATATGAGAAAATCATACAACAATACAAAACATGCATAACATGAGCTATTCTAGCCCTCTATCTAATCAAACAACAAAAATCATGAATGAAAATGGAGATAAGAGAACACCAAATATACGTGGTAAAATCCCAAATGAGGAAACATCCAGGGGAAGGGAAAAATATTCTTATTACTCAAAATATCTCCAACATTACAACTTGATCTCCACTCCACATATGTTATCCTAGAGTGTTATAAAGATAATCACCATATATCAACTTATGCCCAAAGGCTCCCCCCTCACCTCTATTATATACCAAGAGGTATAAAAGAATAACATCCATCTTTTACACGTGGTTACACGTGGGATAAATGAATTTCCATCTCTTTATATAATGAACGGTAAAAATAGTATTTTTCTCCATTATAAATGTGGGACAACTCAATATTATAATATCAAGAGTTTTTTTGTTTGATTTTTCCTTCCAGTGCTAGTTATGACATCTTACGACGTCAACTAGACATCATTATACATGTAATTATTAAAACTACACATTCCAACACTCCCCATTAATGATGACTGGGAGAGCAATAAATAAAAGGAGGAAGATGTCATTACATCAACGATCCCCCTTGATGACAACTTCCATCATTCCCAAACGACTGCAAAGATGCACAAACTTTGATTTTGTCATGGATTTGATGAAGATATCATCCGCTTGCTTTTCTGTGGGACAATACTCCAATCAAATAACGCCATCCACAACAATATATCTGATATAGTGAGTATTAAGGTCAATGTGTTTAGTTTTGGAGTGATACATTGAATTGTATGCAAGCTGAATTGCAATATGATTGACACATCTCAACTCACTAGGAGACTTATGTACTACCCCAAGCTCTGTCAGAACATGTTGGATCCACACTGCTTCTTTAGATGCCTGGTACTCTACTTCACAAGAAGAAAGAGAAAGAGTTCTCAACTTATTACCAGACCATGAAATCAGACCTGAACTAAGCTGAAAGATATATTCGATAGTAGATATTTTATCTGAAGTATCCCCTACCCAATCAGAATATGTATAACCAAGAGTGAGACTATATCCTTGCTGGAATAGAACACACCATAATGCAATGTCCCCTATAAATATATGAGAATTCTGTTTGTTGTTTTAAATATATGAGAATTTTCTGTGTTGCTATCCAATGAATTTGATGAGGATTTTGCATAAAACACGAAATAATGCTAACTGCAAAAGATATATCAGGCCTGTTGTGTGTCATATTGCCAACTCTTTTGCATTGGTTGGTTTGGTTAGATCACCTTTAGTTAGCCTCCACGAGTTCTTACTCCTAAGCACATCAATCATATTTATCTTCCATGAGAGATAGTTAGATCCAACAAATGCAGGAATAGAAACAACGTCTGAACTCATGGTGATAAAATCCTAAACCCCAAAATAAAATAAAATAAATGAATTGTCGCAAGGAAATAAAAGAGATGTAAAATTATAATTTTCTCACCAATGTCGAAACCTTTATGCAACCAATCGATGGATATGCAACTCCTCTGCACAGAACAACGAACATAAATTGTTGAAAGCAAAAAAAATCACTGAAAACAATGCATATGCAGGTTGGATGGAGGTAGGGCATGTATACATGCTCTAGAAGTGTATAGGGCGTGTATGACTATCAAAATCAGGAAAACCTGCAGAAAAATCATCGAAATTATTGTTGAAGCCGTCTTGATGGAAACCTATAATAACCTAAAACATAAACAACCAAACACCCAGATCTGCAAGCCAAAAGATAGATCCTTGATGCTAGATAAGTATACAATAGATTTCAATTCAAAACTACAAAAATAAATCAAGAAAAACTTGAAAATTAATGGTGAAAATTAGGGTTTGCAAAAAAATTCAAATATGTAGAAAAAATCCCATATCTGAAAAATACAACTTGGATATTGTATATTAGGTCACTAAACTACAAAATATGAAGTGCTCAAGTAAAAACATGAGACAATGTTGCTTGAAAACAAAAATCTAAGATTTGATTGAAGAAGCTAGAATATAACAACCTGCTTTCATACTATGTTAGGATATTGAGAATATGAGAAAATCATACAACAATACAAAACATGCATAGAATGATCTATTCTAGTCTTATATCTAATAAGACAACAAAAATCATGAATAAAAATGGATATAAGAGAATATACAAGAGAACACCATATATACGTGGTAAAATCCCAATTGGGGAAACATCCATAGGAAGAGAAATATCTTATTTTTCCTCAAAATCTCTACAACATCACAACTTGAGCTCCACTCCACATATGTTATCCCATATTATCCCAAATATAATCACCACATATCAACTTATGCCCATAGGCTCCCCCTCACCTCTATTATATACAAAGAGGTATCGAAGAATAATATCCCTCTTTTAAATGTGGGATAAATGATTTTCCGCCTCTTTATATAATGAATGGTAAAAGGAGTATTTTTCTCCATCTTAAATGTGGGATAACTCAATATTATAATATTAATGGTTATTTTGTTTGAATTTTCCTTCCAATGCTAGTTATGACATCTTACGACATCAACTAGATCCATCATTACACATGTAATTATTAAAATTACACATTCCAACAACGTCAACCCATTTAGCCAACTCAAATTTATCAAGAAAATAATGAGTTGAATGATCCTCTCTAACTGACGGACCCCGTATTTCATCTTTGCTCATTGTCAAGTTCAAATCCCTCCAATTATTAGATTGCTTATTTTCAAACAATGAAAAGAAAACAATTGATCCCAAAATTCCTGCTTACCATTAAATGGCTTGTGCAATTTAAGGATAGAAAAGGAGTAGTTCAAACTCTTACTATGAACAACTATGAACATTATCGAAGTCACTACAAAACCATTTATCAAATATAGATTATTATTAAAGCTTGAGATAATTCCCCTCAACTACCCAAAAGAATCCAAGGCCTTAAAGCTCCACCCTCCAAATCTCTTCCTAAGGTCCGAGGCTAGTAATTCTCCATTACCCATCAACCCTTATATCAATAGCATATCAAGTTTCTCGAAATCAACCAGATGCTTAAGGCCTATTTTTTTAGCTTACCCTCCCAAAACTCGAACATTTACCTTAGGAAAGGGTTTTCCCTACTCTAAGAACTGGATATCAACTAATGTCTACCACGAATGACCTCCTTAACTGCTCTCTCCTAGGCATACTTGATAGCGAATTTACTTCCCACCTTAGAGGAGACTACCTATTTAGACATATCTAATCCCAACTCTCATGCGACCCCAATGACTTGAGCATGTGATCGAGGTCTCAATAGATACAAACCACCCCCTCAGGACGAGGATAATTGACCATTATAATTAATGGAGTTAGGAAGAGAGAGATGATAAATGGGATCATATTCTAAGGATATTCTTATGGTGAATTGACCATTGAATGGTCATTCCCTCTCAGAACTAGATATCAACTCCCTCTTAGAATCCACGATAGAAGAGCATTGAATGCTAGAGAATCTCCTATCAATAGGAACATATAAAGAAATATCATGAACCATATTGTGGGAATAAGAGTGCAAATTCTACTCGAAATTTTGTCATCTTGAAATTTTGATCTCCACATGGCCTCTAATTGTACAAATTGTTTCGAGGATAATTCACATTTTCCAAATTTCCAAATACTTTTTGGGCCACCTCACAACTAGCCTCCTGGTGATAGCCCTCCGATATTAATGGAATGGACATAATCCCCACCACTAAATATTTAATAATGATACTCTCCTCTAGTCTGATGACAAATCTTCTCTTGACCTCCTCAATGACTTAGACATCCATACTATTGCATGATTGATTAAACTCTGGCTCAACTATATCGACAAATTGAATAAGGGATTTCCTAGATTGATCCTCCTTCCGCTTTTCCTTCCATACTTTTTATCTTCTGAAAAAGATACCTACAATCAACCGAGACATTCCCGTATAAATGGCATTGGGCACACTTGAAAGGAATATTGAGGTAATCTAGTTGTTTCATATACGATTTATCCCCAACTGCTAAGTTCGTAGATTCGAACAAACCCTGCTGGAGATCCATTTTGACTAGAACACACACCTTTGAGTGTGGGGCACCACTAGGAGATTTTTTGTCCATTGCAATAAACTTCCCTAGAGTATCCCCTATGGCCCTTAAACCTTCTTATGACAAAAAATATAGGCGTAACCCGAGAAGTTTGACCCAGACAGGTGTGCAAGCAGTAAAATCATTCCAGGCATCAAATAAGGGGTGCCCAAAACTCACCAGTGTTGGTTTCTTATCCAGAAACCAACACTGGTGAAGGATCCACTTCGTATCCTCCTTACATTTAAAAATAGACCACAACCATCCATGCGCCAGCAAATGGATAATGGAATAATATCCCACCACCAGTGCCCATGTTTTCAAAGTTCAGACCTTCATTGATTCCATCGAGATCACCCTCTTACCACCAAATTTACTAACCGATGTCTTACCTTCCAGATGTGGGATTTACATTACACTTATATAATCATTGGCGACCAAAGACACATGCCCACCCTAAGATCAAATTACTTTTCGGTGTTTTTTTCAGTTATGAGCAAAAACTGTTGGGCATAAACTGCTCAAATATTCCAAGCATAAATGAGCACCCACAAATCCTTTGGCAAGCTCTGAACAACCACCAAAACCTCTACTTGAACCTTCGAGCAACAAACTGGATGGATCCCCAGATGGATTAATGGACTGAACCTCACATGCTTATGGTGACGAGGGGAGTTCTAACAAAGACAACTAATTTTCCTTTTCACATGCAACTACATTTGTTTACGTATATGTTGTACCAACTATTGAATCAACATTAGTAAAGTGATATCACAACGTATTGGACTCCACATACACCCCTTTGCCAATATTTAGACTATGGATGTGATGGTGGAATAATCCCCCTCTTAACATACTAACTTTCAACCCTAGGGCATTGGGAAAGGGGGGAAGTGAATATGTTTTCCTCTGAGAGGGAATCCTTTGAGTAATCGACGAGTTAAATATCCTCCTCCATGGATTTATTGAAAAAGCTGCCCCAAAACCCTAGTATTTAAAAAAATTCCCAAGCCAAAATCCCCATCGTATTTCCAAAACACCAACCATATTGACACCTTATATTCACAAGATTTCAATTTTAGGCATACACTTTCAATTCCTTTGCTTATTGATGAGATTATCGATTTTTCAAATAGTTGTCTTTACAAGCCCAAAATTTTGACATGTAATTTTAGGGCCTAACATGCCCCTACGTTACATAGCTTGTTTTTTCCTCACCCATCTCTTGAAAGGAAACCCTTTTAGGAGATAGACTCTTCGACCATTTAGTTAAACATAATATGGTAGATGATTAGATTTGATATCCTATATCATATTTGGGAAATCAGAAATAAATGCTTGTTTAAAATTGCAGAACACTCTAATTAATTTACTTGACATTATGACTTCTTGTTATGTGCCTAATTGTAGATCTAGGTGCAAGTGGGAAAGGTGGAGATGGAGGTGGCACATCTACTCCAATTATTAGAGTTCTAGGTTGGAGTTCCTATTTCCATTAACAAGAAGCCCCCTGCTTTTCACTTTCTATCCCACTCAATGTAGTCTCAAAATGAATACCCTTGATGCATAACTGGCAATGTAGTTCATGAGTGTTGGGAGTGACGCATAAGCTATTCCCTACCTAATGTTCTTGATATTCATTGATTTGAAAATTTTCCTATTGTACCTTTGGCCATCTATGGACTAGAGAGGCATATAGAGATCACGTAGCACAATGACGAACGAGAAATAAACTAGGTTGATCTTGTGCCCACAACCAATTAATGGTTGTTGATCCCTATTGGCAGAGACCATCCTCTAAGCGCCAATGTTCTTCCCACTATTGCTTGATATGACACTATCTACTGGGAAACTAACTTAGATACTCAATGTGATTTCACTCTAGTTTTATAGTTTATTAGTTTGCACAACCTTAATGACTAACATTTTTTGGCCATTGCATGACATCATTTTGATGAGTTGAAGAATGTTGTTATTGGCTTTATGCTTGTGGACACTACATTCACAACCTTTTTTTATAATAAAACATATGTACTATTTTGTATTAATATATATGAGAAGCATTTTGTTGCTTGGCATTCGTCCACATTGATTGATTGATTTGGCCGGTGGTTCCGCGACTCTCTTTCTCTACAGTGGTTGGAACTCCCATGTTTTATGCTGTGGGAATTATGGAAGGCCCGCAACCGCTGCGTGTTTGATGGTATAGTTCCAAATCTGGATTGGTTATGCAGCCAAACTATTGCCTTATTCAAGGAGTTCAATTCCATATTAGTCCTTGCAGGTGGCATGATTGATTTATCTGAAAAACAACCTGGTTACCGAATTGCTCCTCCGGTTCTGGTGTATCCTTGCGGGTTCTTTGATGGGGCTGCAGCTGGGGGGAGTGGTGTTAGCGGGGCTGGTGTGGTGCTACATCTTACATCTTAACAACTCCGTGTCCTTTCGAATCCATTTAAATTTGGGTTTTGGTACGAACACCCGCAGTGAATTATGTGCACTCTGGCTTCTTTTATACTTTGCTCGGCTCAAACAGGTTTCTTCTCTCGTTGTTATGGGTGATTCTTCTTCCATAATATCATGGGCTTCGGGTTCTTCCCCACTCAATGTGTTACTCCTCACACATTGGTTGGTTGCAGTCAGGAATTACATTAGTGATTTTCAGCATATTCACTTTGCCCATGTTTATCGCGAGATAAATGTGGAGGCAGACATGCTCTCCAAGCTGGCTTTGGACTCATCGACTGGTATTATCTTGTGGGAGGAATGGCATGACGACCTTTTTTTCACCCGAGGCTCGGTTGATTTGCTTTGGATCTGATTCTTATGGTATGGTTCTGCGACATTTTTTGATATATATATTTCTCATATGATTATATGCGGCTTTATATTTTGCAGGTTCATAGTCACTATCTCCAACTCCTTGTTGGATTTTTGATCCGTTTGGAATTATGCGGCTCTATACTATTTGCTATATATTTGTCATTCGTGTCTAGGCCTTTCGTTGTTTTGGACTTATTTTATTTGTATTTATGTCTTTAGTTTGACTTATATGGTACTTTGATACTATGACACATGGGGACTGTTAGTTATGGTCTTATTTTGCTGTTGGGGATTTGATGCTCTGTTTTTTTTGGCATCCTTTATGGTTTTATTTATGGGTCTTGGCATAGATCCTGGATATTGTGTTGATGTCTTGGGGCCCAACCTGTGCCCGTATGTGATATGACTCACATATCTACATGTTTTGATGACATGATGTATTAGACCTATTTACTATTTCACGGTATTAATAGTAAGATATATTTTTCCTTGGAAAAAATATATGAGAAGCATTTTATTAAAAAAAAAGGCCAAGGATGGATGCTTTGACCCTTTGAACCAAGAAAATGCACATGGGCATTTCCAAGAGGTGGGTCCACCATCAAAGATTTTTAGTATATAAAGGAAATTTACTATATGGTAAGTTAACTTCATTAAATCGGTAGAGATTGCACATTAAACTCGGTAATATGAGGCGATGTTCTTGATTGATCTAGTGTGGCCAAGTTTGCAAGTGGCCTATGTGAGATAGATACTCTAATAAATGGTATGTTCATGTGAGAAGGCATGGTTTACAGGGACCAATTACAAAGGTGGAGCCCAAACAAGTAAATTGGACTAAATAACAGGGCAAAAGAGACATAAAAGGAAAGATGAACACAAGATTTATCACCTTTGAAATGTCATCTTAAGACAATTATTCCACAATAGTAATTCTTTTTGTGCTACAATGACCTCCTTACGGGGTAGAATGCTCACCATTCCATGGGCACCTAGCACATGTTGGTCAATCTTCTCTCATGACTATTGCTACTCATGATGGAGGAGAGTCTTGTAATTTTTGCTAATCATAAACAATTTACAATTTACGTGCATTATCTTTATATGGAGTTACATGCTATCTAGTTGGCATATCCTTATCTTGTAACTTTGTTCCACATTAATACACTTTTCTTTTTCTTTCTCCTTTTTTTAAATGCTTTTTTCAAACAAAATTAAAAAAATTAGAAATAACAAAACAAATTACAATTTGATTTTTTGATTTCCAAGCAATGCTTAAGCACATGTCTTCTGTAGGGTGTGGGAACTTGAAGGGATAACTTAAAAAATGTATCATTGACCTCACAAACTACTCATTAATAACTTTACCCAATTTAAAAAATGAAAATATTTAATTTGATTCTCTTTATTTATACAATACACGTCATTGGTCTTTAAGGGACGTGAAAACAACATCATCGACAACTAATCTCAAATGCAAATAGAACTTAAATCACAAAACCCATGTGACCGACTCACTTTGTTTTTTTAAAGGGAAAATTGGAGTCTCGCTTTCTTCCACCCATGTGACTTTTGGGGTTAGTTATTACTCACCTGGCTCGCTATATATTTATCAATTTTTAATGATTTTTTTTTATATTTATTCGTTTGTTTACTTATTTATTTTGAGATTCATATTTGCTTTACGCTCACTTCTCCTTCTTACTCAAGGAAATTGCTCTTCGCTTGGATAAGTGGCCTCTGCTATCAGATCCTTCGAAATCTGCTTCAGTCGGTCGGCTTCCGCCAGATCTGTACATCCAGAGTTCAGGTAAGTTACGTTCTGGCCTCTTCAAGCGCTTTCTTTTGAACTTCGCGGGCAAAAAATTGGCATTGCTTCGATCTTTCCCCCATAAATCTAGCCCTACAAATGCCATTTCCATGGCGCTTTCATGATTTTCACAGTATTTATTTCAATGCGAAGTTTTACGGTTAAATGTGCGTTTGGCTTGCATTTTAGTTAAATATTTCCTCACGAATGCATCTTTTCATACCCTGTTAGGGTAAATCTCAGGTCGAAGGAAGATCTACGGGAAATTTACTGTCTTTGTGTGTCGGCCGTTCTTTTATCCTGTAAATTTGGGTTGTCCGTAAATGCTTGCCTCGAAGTTTTGTTTTGCTTCGATCATGGCTAAAATGTGGCTTTTTTGGGGGCATACTTTCCATTATTTTTTACTTTTAGCAGTGTTTTGCTGGCTTTAAATATCTGCAGTAGTTTGGATCGCATGGCGTTAAATGTTTGACTTAGGGTATGTTTGTACTTTGTAAAAATTAATTACATATTTTTAAACTATGTATGTTGTGCGGCCTGACATATCCGTTCATTAGATTTTAACTGGAATGCAGTATGGTGAAACCAGTTCTGTGAATGTGCTGCCATTGTTTTCATTTTGGGATTTAGGTTCTTTTCGTCGTAACTGTTCTTTGATGTTCTACCGTATTTTTTGAGGGGTTTTATTTGGTTTGGCTCTATATGGACCTTTCATCCGACCATACTGAGAGGCTGAGTTAAACAAGCGGACTGTTAACCTAAGGTTTGCATTGCTGAATTTGATAAAATGGTATCGAGTGGAATTGAAGAATGGGGTTTGCTTTTCTCGAGTATCGTGTGAGCAACTTTGAAATATTTGGAAGTCCGATTTTCAAATATAACTCACAGATTTGCGATTTCTGTCGAGTGAGGAAATTGGTCTCTTTCAAATGTCTCTTATTTAGGGTTGTGGGATATCAATAATTGTAGGATATCTAGGGTTTATATACACTGTTGTTTGATAAATAATATTCTTTACAGAGATTACCTTATGTTACTAATTTTAGAGCAATATTTTTTCATGATATTGGGAGCAACTCAATACTGATTGACTGCCAAATGTCGAGTAACTAAATGGTGAATACCATCCGAGTGTGGCAATGTAGGGTCGTAATCTGTTTCCTTGGATCTAAATCATATCCTTATCTTTAATAGCACTGCAGTTTTTGATGTACATCTAAAGATTTTATCTTTCAGTGTTTCTGTTTTTGTCTGATCTAGTATCTTGTATAATGAAAGATCTAAATGGTGTTTTTTTTATCTGCATTGCAATTATTTTTTATTTCTGAGTGATGCTGGTATGAATTAAGATTGCAGTTTTGTTTAGTTGAATGCCTTGGCCTTTTTTTAATAATTACAGTAGACATTTTATTTTGTAGTACAATGAAACTAGGTTCTAGGCGTACAACTTAATCAGTTTTTGATATATGTTCTTTCTGGTTTTTACAATAAAATATTTGCACTTCTTTTTCTACAATTAATTGGTAACTTGCAATGCAATAGAAGGTATTAACTATTAAGTTGCTTTTCCCCTCTGTTTTCTGTATGTTTTGATCTGCAGATATTTATAATCTGTGCCTTTTTTTTAATGTTGAATTTGTCTAAATGCATTGGTTTTTGGTTGTTCATGTTTTTAGGGCTTTGTTGGCAGCACCTGTTTTCTTGTAATTTTCTCCGGTGCCACTTGGAAAACTGTATTTGAAAGATGGGTCGTGGTGTCAGTAGCGGTGGTGGTCAAAGCTCTCTGGGCTACTTGTTTGGCAGTGATGAGCCAGTGAAACCAGCGCCTACCCGTACAGAGCCTGTGCAGAACCCAGCACCTTTGGTCAGTGAAGCTCCACCGAAGCCAAAGCCAGTTTCTTCTAAATCTCCAGAAAATGGAAATGAAGTCCCTGCAGGTGTGCACGGGTCAAATGCTAATAACTATTTTCGTGCTGAAGGACAGAACTGTGGAAACTTTATAACGGTAAGGATGTAAATTGATTGGTTTATGGTCCTTTGCTTTAGTTTTATCATTTGCATTGGTCCTTTCTGCAATTTGATTTAACATTTCCTTAACCTTAGTTCTGCTGTGTCAGTGTTGTCAAAATTGCATTTTATGTTATCAATTTTTATTGTCTGGTGATGCTCAGATTGATGTTAACTTATTGATGTTAACTTTAACAGGATCGACCATCAACCAAAGTACATGCTGCTCCTGGTGGTGGTTCTTCTCTTGGATACCTTTTTGGTGCCCCACCGGGTAAATGAAAGGGATGGTTGATTGGAACTTTGAAGTTATAACTGTTTGCTGTTTATGCCAATTTTAGTTTAGATGCTTCTTGTGAATTGAAGCTTTTCTCAGGACAATCTCCTTTAACAAACATTTGGCATTCTGTCATTCACAACTGACTAAGTTGGCATTTTGTCATTTTCGATTGACTATGTTTGTTATTGCTCTGGTTGTTGTGAAAGGCAGTGGATTTATGTAATATAATGACGGACCTATATTTTTGATGAACTAGAATTTGGTTATGTTTAAACTTGAAGTTGACACTTCCATCCATACACGCTGATAAATGTTGGATACTGTAATGGATGGCATCAAATTGTCTAAGCGTTGATATTTGTTTGAAAATCCTGCTGATTTTAGTGTGTGTTTATTGCATGATTGTATTTGAAGCCCTACCAAATTGTCCAGAATTTGATAAATATTCTGAAAATATAATCTTGTTTTTGGATTTGAATGTTGTCACACATCATATCTTTCTGAGATTCGTGGAAGAAAACAAGAACCAGTCTTTCCTGTTATTACATTTAGCATTTTCAATTATTATTTGAATTTTGATCTGAAATGTGGATGTCAAATAATTTGATTGATATATTTTTTTTGGTTGAGTTTCTGGAGTGGCAGTGGTTTATCAAAATTAGTTGGCATCGAACTAAACCTTATCGAAATTTTGCTTGCTATGTTTGACTTCTCAACTGATATTTTTATCATTTAAGAAGTCAAACCTGTCAATTGAATGCAACCTATTCTTCTGCAGATTTATAATTAGTTCGGTGCATTTTTATTTGAAAACTGTGAATATGTTGTCATGAACATGTCACAAATGAAATTTTCTCCCACTCGGAAGGGTATCTTATTCTGTATGCACGTTTGTATTTGTTGATTAGTAGTCATCTTTGAAGGCTCTGAAATGTAGGATTTGAAAGATATTATCCAAAATATATGGACAATAGTTATTTTTCACTATCTGCACTGTTTGACGACGTGGATGGTGGTAGTGATAAGTTTACAGCTGATTTATACGGGAGTGGCCATTAAAAGTTTGTAGGGAAATTGTTTTATTTTATGGTTTCATGGAATGGATGCAAGTTTTTTTATTGGTGATAAATGTTTTGTTATTGTGGTCTTCAGGCTTGTGGCATAATGGATTTTGCAAGTCGTTTGAACTGCTTTCTTGTTTTTGTTTTTAAACTGCACAATATTTAGTTTAGTCTTACGAGAATTAGAGCTCATAAGATATATGAAGAATGAACCCCAATAAAACGTCAATACTGCGAATGGTACAGTTTTTGTAAAACAGAAATTTGTTTTCCACTATTGTATTGCATAAGATGACTAATACACTTTTCCGTCCACTTGGTAAGACTGTTTTTAAAGATCTATTAGACGAATTTTTGGTGGGTGACTTGAAGGATTTTGCATCGAGTTTCTTTATGTGGACACTAATCTGTTTTCCTAGTGAAATAGACCTACATATTTAGGATATTTTGTTGTGCTCACCCAAGCAGTGATTAGTGTTAAGAGCCTAGCTATCTTATAAGCACCACAAGTTAGGGTTTCACTCTTTATAAATAGTGTTTTTCCATTTTTGACAAATTCTTTCAGAATTATCATATCAAAATTATGATATCATTATATTTTGAGTACCATTTTTGAAGAGTGTCAATCTGGATTGGTAGGTGCCATCCATCTTTGGTATTTTGAATGACATTTGCAATGGCCTTTTAATTTTGCGGTCTAGAGAAAACATTAAAAGAGGCATCAGAGCAATGCTTTTGCATAATGGGCTACAAAAGGTCATCAAAACAATGCTTTTACATAACGGTCTACAAAAGGTCTACATATTGTGGCAGAAAGTATACCTTGACCTGTAACAATCATATCAATCATTTAGACTGATATTAATAAAACTAAACTGTCTAGTAGGCAGAAACTATACCTTGACTTGTGATAATCATATCTCCCATTTAAACTGATTAATAAAACTGTAGTAGCCAGAATCTATGACTTGACATAGACAATCGTATTTTATTTTGAGTAGTTGTAATGATAGAATGGGAGGTCCAAAAAACTAGAACTGATATCGCATTGTCTTCTTAGCTTTTGTTGACATTGGTGATAAAACCTTGGTCATGGATTTTAGGTTTGTAAAGAAATGAGAAAAGACATGTAATGAGGGTTAGGTTCCATAGGTTTGTGAGTAAATGAGAAAAAATGAAGAAAATGTAACGACACTAGTTGCATCATAATGGTAAGCTTGGCCGACAATATTATACTTCACTTTCTTTGTGAAAATTTGGGGTTTCCGCCTTGTACAAATTCTGCTTATCACTAATAAAAATATGTACTATGCCCACTCCTTTGGGGTTTTTTCTCGTTCAGTTTGGATTTGCGAACACAATCCACCCTTGTGTATGTTGTGGCTATGGACTTTTGTGATGTATTTTTTATGGCAATTATTTACACTCTTCTATTTTGGGCTTCCTTTTACTAACATATCATAGTTTTTAAACATTTCTAGTGTAGTGTTTTTATCTCACACTACAGTCATTACACAAAATTCAAAACAACACTGATGACGTAGTTTTAACTATGAGGGAGTTTAACTATATGTACGAACTTGGATGAGAGCAAAAATCAAAGACAACAAATCCATGATGAAGCTTGTGTAATTTATCAAGTTCTTTATGAATATGAAAAGTTGAAACATAGAAACAAATGATATTTTGCTTGGCAAGTAGCGGAGGTGGCTCAATGTGAGATGCATGGTATTGATGAAGCGTGACCATCAAAGATCACATATCTGCTTGTATTTGAAAAGAAAATAGCAAAAACACTTTGTTCCAAGGAGTAGCAACTCACATCTCCCCAGAACTTACCAACTATTGTTAATCCGTTAGTAGTCTTAACTCAGGGCTAAATACCCATGAATTGATAGAGATGAGTTTCACATCTCCCCTAGAAATTACCAGTCTCAACTCTCATGAATTGATAGAGATGAGTTTCACATCTCCCCTTGAAATTACCAGTCTCAACTCTCAGGGCTAAATACCCATGAATTGAAAGATGAGTTTCACATCTACCCCAGAACTTACCAATTCTTGTTAATCCGTTAGTAGTCTTAACTCAGGGCTAAATACCCATGAATTGATAGATGAGTTCCCTAGCTTGATGCTTCTGATTGCCATAGCCGTTGGCTCTAGAACATGATCCTTGTTATTCTTGGATTTCTTTGAACAATTATTTTCAAAGGTTAGATGAGATTTTCACTCTTCACTATATTATTTACAAATTGTGAAATCATTCTTTATTTACAAATTGTAAAATCATCCTTCTCCGCTAGCACGTGCTACATTTTGTATAGGTAAATATGACTTCCTTTCTCAAGCCAATGTTATTATTGAAAGGAGTGCTAATTAAATAAATTTAATCCTTTCTCCTTTAGCCATATTACAATGGTGTCATGTATCATAGAGCCTTGGATTTTGGTTGAAGAATTTCCATTGCCATTTTTCTATTCATTAGGTTGTTGAGGAAGTGATTTGTTGTAGAGTCCATGGCAGCATTCTTTCTTTTGGAGCATTGCTTTAAATGGATTACTATAGACTGTGTGGCCATCTCCCTTCTTTTCAGGCTATAACAAGTGGTATGCTTGAGAATCCTTGGCGTTACTCTTCCTCTTGGTTTGCTGCTTTCATTGGGTTGTAGCGCATATGATCATCTCCTTCCTTGCGCATATGATCATCTCCTGAGGAAGTGATTTGTTGTAGAGTCCATGGCAGAATTCTTTCTTTTGGAGCATTGCTTTAAATGGATTACTATAGACTGTGTGGCCATCTCCCTTCTTTTCAGGCTATAACAAGTGGTATGCTTGAGAATCCTTGGCGTTACTCTTCCTCTTGGTTTGCTGCTTTCATTGGGTTGTAGCGCATATGATCATCTCCTCCCTTGCGCATATGATCATCTCCTCCCTTGCGCATATGATCATCTCCTGAGGAAGTGATTTGTTGTAGAGTCCATGGCAGCATTCTTTCTTTTGGAGCATTGCTTTAAATGGATTACTATAGACTGTGTGGCCATCTCCCTTCTTTTCAGGCTATAACAAGTGGTATGCTTGAGAATCCTTGGCGTTACTCTTCCTCTTGGTTTGCTGCTTTCATTGGGTTGTAGCGCATATGATCATCTCCTTCCTTGCGCATATGATCATCTCCTGAGGAAGTGATTTGTTGTAGAGTCCATGGCAGAATTCTTTCTTTTGGAGCATTGCTTTAAATGGATTACTATAGACTGTGTGGCCATCTCCCTTCTTTTCAGGCTATAACAAGTGGTATGCTTGAGAATCCTTGGCGTTACTCTTCCTCTTGGTTTGCTGCTTTCATTGGGTTGTAGCGCATATGATCATCTCCTCCCTTGCGCATATGATCATCTCCTCCCTTGCGCATATGATCATCTCCTGAGGAAGTGATTTGTTGTAGAGTCCATGGCAGCATTCTTTCTTTTGGAGCATTGCTTTAAATGGATTACTATAGACTGTGTGGCCATCTCCCTTCTTTTCAGGCTATAACAAGTGGTATGCTTGAGAATCCTTGGCGTTACTCTTCCTCTTGGTTTGCTGCTTTCATTGGGTTGTAGCGCATATGATCATCTCCTTCCTTGCGCATATGATCATCTCCTGAGGAAGTGATTTGTTGTAGAGTCCATGGCAGCATTCTTTCTTTTGGAGCATTGCTTTAAATGGATTACTATAGACTGTGTGGCCATCTCCCTTCTTTTCAGGCTATAACAAGTGGTATGCTTGAGAATCCTTGGCGTTACTCTTCCTCTTGGTTTGCTGCTTTCATTGGGTTGTAGCGCATATGATCATCTCCTTCCTTTTTGAGCTGGAGTATTGTGGATCATGCCTTCGCAGCATCGATTGTTTCCTTTAGTTTGCTAGGCCAAGTCAATTGATGCCGTAATCTTTTACTAGTAGAGTGTTGCATTATTCTTTGCATTGATGAGTGTGTATTCTTCGTAGTGTTGGAACGATTGTGGTTGTCACTTGTCCTTTCTCCTAGTTGTAGCTAGGATGTGTCAATGGAAAAATCAATGCCAGAAAACAATCATAACTTTTCCACCAGCATATGGTTAAAGCTACAGGGAGCAACTCAACAACTCACCAACAAGCATATCACAAACTCATACTCGTTAACAATTAAGAAAACTCAAGCATTTTCTCACAAGAATCTCTTGAAATGCAACTAAAGTAAACTATTGGAAGCTATTAATAAACAGATTGTCATTAGCTACATGATTATAAACAGATTGTCATTAGCTACATGATTGGTCATTTTAGTAGATATTGGGTCGAATAATAGAGGGTAATTAGTTATGGAAAATGAATTAAGATAGACTAATTTAGGAGCCCATCATACCCCTAACATAGAGGTTTACATGCTCTCATGAAAAAAAAGGAACCCTTAACATAGAGGTTTACATGCTCTCATGATAAAAAAGGAAAAGATAAAATTAAAGTAGTAATTTATTTAGAGGTTTACATGCTCTCATGAAAAAAAAGGAAAAGATAAAATTAAAGTAGTAATTTATTTGTTGACTAATACCTTCTCAACATCTTCATCAACCCTCTCTTTTGGTTCCTTTTTCTATTGCGGTTGATTATGCCTCTTCTACCTTAATTTTTGTTCCAAGTTGTGCATAAAAGTACATTGGAAGACATTGATGTATTTCCTAGCGCTTGGTCTTTTTAGATGTAGGTCTACCTTGTATATGTTTGTAGCTATGGTATTTTATTAACATAGATCCACTGTATTCTTCATGGCCATGTTACACTTTCGTATTTCATGGATTTGCACTGTGTTCGGTTTGGTGGCTGTGATCATGTCATATTTGATATTTTTTTGTAACTATTTCTGAATTCATGTTTCATGAAACTCCTTGGTCTACTTTCCAATATCCTTTTGTTCATGATTCATTTTGGCCATCAATTCCTGTTTTAATTGCATACATTAGTGGGCATATGTTATACATATGTTTTTGCACCCGTAGTCTATGATACACATATATTTGACCCTTCTAGTCATAATCAATTAAAAACAGGGTCAAATAGAACACTACATGGTTGATCTAGAGCTTGCATGTCTTTTTATCACTAAGTTGTGCTTTTCCTTTAGGAACATGAACCTCATGGGTTTTCTGAAGGAAAACTAGGGTCGTTGCACAAGCACAACCATGTCTCAAAGACCCCAAAAGGAAAGAAAGTTGGGAAATCATTAAGCAATGAATGGAATTCATGCATGGTATATACATGTATGACATGCATTCACTCTAAACTTTGAGCTTATCACCATCTTGGCCTACAAATAAAAGATCCAAGATTGAGAGAAAATACAAAGTTAATGATTGAAATCATATAAACTTTGGAGAAAATAAAAGATCCAAGATTGAGAGAAAATACAAAGTTAATGATTGAAATCATATAAACTTCGGAGAAAATGAGAGTGACATGGTGAAGATTGTGTTTGGCACATGTTTCTATTGTTGAGGAGTTATCAGTTGGTTTCTTCAGCAACATAGTGACCTATGGATTTTAAAGAACTATTAGTTGGCTTCTTCACTACATTAAAGTTTGAGATCATCATTGATAGAGGATTAGTTCATGTGGCTAAGAACATGAGGATTTAATGACATTTTAATTGGTAATGGGGATTTAATCACAACAGCGGAATTGCAACCTTGTGGGAAAAGATGTTGAACATTTTTTTTTTCAATTTACTTATAGTATACCCACAGGGATACTAGTTGAACACAATTTGGCATATAAAAGAATTATGAAGGACGCAAGGAAGATGATGTATCCTTGTGCCATGTGTGCTTCTCCAACTAGAATTCATGCAATCAAAGATGCCAACAAAATTAACTTTTATCACAAAACCAAAATGATTTTCTTATGATCAGACCCATCAACATATTTAGTTATCATGGGAAACAGTTTGCCCCTAGAAATTGCTTGCCCACAATGGGATTTCCATGAAGAAAGGCAAATACATCTAAGGTCGAAAATATAAGTCGATTTTATGCCCAAAATGTTTATCCTTGTAATCATATCCCATTGAGATTCTATTAGTAAATGAAAATACACCATTCACGAGACAAACAAAAGAATTGAATCTATGCCCAATTATTTTTGCCTAAATGTTGGGTTGTTGAAACATGTTTTATAATCAGTGTGGAAAGCTATTTTATCTCATGAAAGAACTTGATTAATGGGTTTTATTACATTCATTATCGACAATGATTTTGCTCCATGAAATCACTTTGCTCATACAAGAAAACATACATCCAAGAATGCCCAACGTGAAGCTAACAACAAATACCTTTTTCCTCCACATAATCGAAATGCCAATGTGAAGCTAGCAATAAATTCAGGGGTCTTGGTGTTGGATAATCCAATCAATTTTATTGTACCAAACATCCTTTAATTCAAAGGATACTCATCAATCTAGGTGTAGCAACAATCACCAAATCTTTAATTGAATAACAAGTATAAAGGTATCAAATCCAAGCTTTGGTGAACAACAAGCCATCACTACATACCATGTCGAAACATCTATATGCAATATTTAACCACCTCTCATCCAAACCAACCTATTTAACCACCTCTCATCCAAACCAACGAATGTTGGTTTTTATCCGAGGCAATTTTCAATGTATTCAACCATATTCAATATAAAATTAAGCTCATAATATTATAAAGATATTTAAAGAAATGAGGTTATTAATAAACATAATAGATTAAAGGGTTATTAATGTCATTAAGAATCATAATAGATTAAAGGCTTAATAAGATTTTCTAATAATACTATAAAATATTATAATGTTTGAAAGATTAAAAAATTAACAATCAAAGTTTAGAAAGTTGAATTCATTAAAAAAATTAAAATCTCTATTAGCTAGTTGACATAGTTGTCATGGTTAAAATTAAGAATTAAATAATAAATGAAATAATATGAATTGATCAATTCTTGGTCAATCAATCTTTATAAAATGTTTACATGAGAGAGCTCTAATTAATCTTGAATTGGTTATACAATTTAAAAATAACCTTGATTTGGTCAATAATGGGTTTATTGTTGGTGGTTATTGGGTGACCCATGGTATTTTCCCATGTTATTAGCATGTGACGAGTAACTCTATTGTAAGATCCTTGTGTGTGGCCAATGTTGATTGGATTGGTTATGCTTTGACTGGATTGGTCAGTGATAATTGAAGATATCTTCTTGGGGTAAAAAAATATTCATTTTGTGGTGTTTTGGCTTCATATTTATTTTATTTGTCTTGCCATGCTCATAGCTTTAACATCTTGTATCAAAGCCATTATGTATTACAACTGTGTATCTTTGTGGAAGAAGAGGAAAGGTCATAAGAGAATGAGAGTAGGGTGACTTAGTTAATGGATGAATGCTTTAGTTATTGTTGAGATTAGAATCACCCATTATCCTTAAGAGTACCACACATAAGAGTGTTATGTGTTTGTACAATTGAGAGCCATCGTGAGAGCCCAAATCTATGGAGAAGCTCCACGCGTGAGCTTGCAGGCCATTCGAGGAAGGAGCTCCCCCACTATGTAGAGTAAGTAGAACTACCATAAGGAGAGTTAATCGAGATGAGATAAGCCCACGTTGGTGTAGAGTGAGAGCCCACACATGAGATACATGAAGATGTGGGAGACAAGAAATCCTTGCATGTAAGAGAAGGGTCATAACTCGAGGTGAAAGGTGTTGATGTATATGTAACTTTAGAATGTATTTAATCTATGTATATTGTACTCCTATAGAGATGTGTTATTCCTCTATATGGAAGTGTCGTCATTTGTATTGACAAGTGTCGCAAGTGTCGTAACTTGCCGATGGGTTATTAGACCACCATGTGTGGGGTCGGCCTTGATTAAGTTAACCTGGGGTTATTAGGTTGAGTTAGACAAGTCGGCCCCATAGGTTTATTAGACTGCTCAGAACAAATATAAATAGAGAGCGAGATCTCTCTATTTGATCATCTCATTATCTCACTCTACATCACTTGGAAAGTGGCGCACATGTGAGGAGGAGGATCAACTTCTAGGAGAAGACTATCTTTGTGTACTTGGGTTCTACTTTGGTTGTATCATTGCTCTATCTATCTCTGAGGAAGTTGTGGGGTTTTTCACCTTAGGGTTTTCCCCACAGAAACTGTGTCTATTGTCTGTTATGTTTTCATCTTGTGATGATTGATATGCATTGATATACTGTACATGTTATTCTCTCAGTAAATATCCTAGAGTGTTTTCAATTAATGCTTAAAAATTAACATGGTATCAGAGCTTCCCTGAGAAGAAGACATTGTGTAGTGGCAGAAACTAGGGTTCTTGTTTACTAGGTTTCTCTCCACAGATTTTGGAAAAGCAATATGATAGATTGACTCTCCTCAGCAAGGTGAATCTTTCTGTCCAATCAGAATTCAGTTCTAAGCACTTTCAGTTTTGGCCCTAAAAATCAGGGTTTCCACAAAAATAGGAATTATTGAAATTTGAAGACATAGATGGAATCTTTTTGGAAAAATCCAAGTTTAGTGCTTTGGATCAAGATTTTCGGCTGGGTGAATCTTCGGGAATCTCAAACCCTAATTCAGGGTCCTCCCTAGTGAATCTGGGAAGACTAAAAGGCACTTCTGAAGGGTGAAACTTTGCAGAAATCAAATTCTGAGTATACCAGGCTGATCAGCTCATCAAGGCACATCTTTCTATCCTTTCAGAAAGTTGAAATTCACATTTTGAATTTTTAGGGTTTCTCTGACAAACCCTAACTCAGCTCCAGATCCAAATTTCTACAGATCAAGTGGTAAGACCTAAATCTTTTCTATTTCCATTTGAAGTACTCTTTAAGATGTCTCACCACATCAAGCTTGAGGATAAGCTTGAAGGAGCTGATAACTTCCGAGCATGGAAGTATAGGATTGGGTTAATCCTGGAAGAAAATGAATTGGACACCTACATTAGCTCTGAGGTCCCTATCCCAGAGGATGAAGAGGCTAAGGCATTACATAAGAAGAACTTGGTCAAGGCAAAGAGAATCATTGCTGATTCTATCAAAGACCATCTCATACCACATGTGTCATCTCTGAAGACACCCAAGGAGATGTTTGACTCTTTGACCAAGCTATTTGAAGGGAAGAACATAAATCAGAAGATGACCCTGCGGAATCAATTGAAAGAGGTCGAGCTGTTGAATGGAGAGACCATTCAATCTTATTTCTCCAAAGTCTCTCATATCAAGGAACAACTTGAAGCTATGGATGAAGTAGTGAACAATGGTGAAGTTGTTATGACCACTTTGAATGGCCTACCTAGGTCATGGGATTCCTTTATTCAAGGAATATGTGCAAGAAAGAAATTGATCTCTTTTAGTAGACTGTGGGAGGAATGCTCTCAAGAATAAGCTAGGCTTGTGGCCCGAGAAGAAAAGATGGGAAATGAAGATCAAGCTCTCACAACTCACACCAAAAGAAGCAAGCCTAAGAAGGAACACTCTCATTACAAGAAATCCTCTCACACCCATCATAAGAATATGAAAGATAAGAGATGCTTCACATGTAATGAGAAATGACACTTTGCTGCAGTTGTCCCAAGAACAAAAAGGAAAACAACTTCAACAAGAAGAAGAAAGGCAACAAGAAGAGATATCATGCTCATGCTGCTGAGGATGATGAACCTCCCAAGAAGAAGGCTACAGTAGAAAGTGATGATGATGACTCATCAAGCGAAGAAGAGTATGTTCTAATCTCTGCTTCACAGGTACTATCTCTCATGGTTGTAATGATTGACTTATTGACAATGGGGCTTCCAAACACATGACTGGGTTTAAAGAATCTTTTGTAAATCTATCTGAACATGAGTCACCCCATAAGGTGAAACTTGGGGATGACAATCAATATCCTATCAAAGGAAGTGGTGAAGCCTCCTACAACCTAGACTCTGGGAAGTCTTTGAAGATGAAAGAGGTTCTATATGTACCTGGGCTCAAGAAGAACCTACTCTCCATATCTGCATTGGATGCAAAAGGCATGAGGGTTGCATTTGTAGATGGCCAAGTTCTAATGTGGCCAAAAGGTAAAACTTTAGATGATGCAGTGGTGATTGGAGAGCAAGAGGGAGGATTGTATAAATTGAAGGGACAACCTGAACATGCCATGGTACATGAATCCAGGGAGCCAAGTGAACTTTGGCATAGAATACTTGCACATATGCACTACAGAGCATTACCAATTACAAGTAAGGCTGTAGAAGGTCTTCTTGAAATCAAGACCAAACATGAAGGTGTTTGCAAAGGATGTGCAAAAGGAAAGAACATAAAGGATACATTTTCAAGCAGTGAAAGCAAGGCGAAAGGAATCTTGGAAATCATCCACTCTGATGTATGCGGTCCAATGTCATCCAGTTCTCTGAGTGGGTATGTTTACTATGTCTCTTTCATTGATGACTTCTCTAGGAAGACTTGGGTTTACTTCTTGAAGAACAAGGATGAAGTGTTTGATAAGTTCAAGGAATTCAAAACCTTGATGGAGAACCAAACTGATAAGAAGATCAAAACATTCAGATCCGACAATGGCAGAGAATTCACTTCAAGAGATTTCAAGAAGTTATGCAGTGATTCAGGGATTAAGAGGGAGTTGAATGCTCCTTACAATCCACAACAGAATGGAGTTGCAGAAAGGAAGAATCGAACAATCATGGAAGCAACACGGGCAATGCTGCATGACCAGGATCTACCTATGCATCTATGGGCAGAAGTAGCTAGGACAACAGTATATGTGCAGAACAGAACACCCCACAAGATATTGGACAACAAGACACCAGAAGAGGTCTTCTCTGTTAAGAAACCCGAAGTCAACCACATCAGAATATTTGGTTGTCCAGTATACACTCATGTCCTAAAGGAAAAGAGGACCAAGCTAGATCCTTCAGGAAAGAAGGGTATCTTTGTGGGTTACAGTGAAAGCTCAAAGGCCTACAGAATTTACTTTTGAGGGTTCAAGAAGATTGATGTCAGCAGGGATGTAACATTTAATGAAAACTCAGCATTCATCAAATCAAGGAAGACACCTGTTGAAGATCATGAAGAACCAAAGGAAACCAGATTTCAAGACACTACCATAACTGAAGCAATTCTATATGCTGATTGTGAAATTGAAGATCCGCAAGAACCTGTGGATCCACCTCGTGAGAAGGAATCTCACAAGAGGAATCCTACATGGGCTAGAGAGCTCATTAAAGATGCAGAAAGATATGGCATTCCAGAAGAAGAACACAGAGCAAAGAAGAGAACTAGATCACATACCAGCTATGTTGCTTTACTATGTGATATCATGAACAAAGAACCTTCCAGTTATGAAGAAGTAGCGGAAAAAAAAGAATGGAAGGATGCCATGGTCGAGGAATACCAATCAATAATGAAGAATGATGTTTGGGATGTAGTCCCAACACCTGAAGGGAAGTCTGTTGTGACTTCCAAATGGATTTACAAGATCAAGCATGCTGCAGATGGCAGCATAGAGAAATATAAAGCAAGATTTGTAGCTCATGGCTTCTCCCATAAAGAAGGGATTGACTATGAGGAGACCTTTGCTCCTGTGGCCAGATACACTTCCATCAGAACAGTACTTGCTCTGGCTGCAGTGATGAAATGGAAGATACACCAGATGGATGTCAAGACATCCTTCTTGAATGGTGTAGTCGAGGAGGAAGTGTATGTGGAGCAACCACTTGGTTTTGAGACACATGACAGGAAGTCATATGTGTGTAGGTTGAAGAAAGCCTTGTATGGCTTGAAGCAAGCTCCTAGGACTTGGTATGGTAGGATGGACAGTTTTCTATCCAATTTGGGCTTTACCAAGAGTAAAGCGGATTCTAAGCTTTACTACAAGGTTGAGGAAGGCAATCCTGTGATACTACTGTTGTATGTAGATGATCTGTTTGTAACAGGTAATGATAGTTTGATTGCCGATACCAAGAGGAAGCTTGCAGCCGAGTTCGAGATGAAGGACTTGGGGATGATGCACTATTTTCTAGGTATGGAGGTGTGGCGGAGTACAAATGGGATCTTCCTTGGACAAGGGAAGTATGCAATAGAGATCCTGAAGAGGTTTGGGATGATGGACTGCAAGGCCATGGCCACACCTATGGCATCGAACCTGAAGCTTCTGTGTAATGCTTCATCTGATTCGGTTGATGTCACTATGTATCGTCAGATGATTGGGTCCTTGATGTACCTGACGAACACGAGACCAAATATTTTCTTTGCAGTGAACACATTGAGCCAGTTCCTGACAGATACCAGAGGTGTTCACCTCGTTGCTGTAAAACATATTCTGAGGTACCTGAAGGGTATGGTTGATTATGGGCTCAAGTATGATGGGAATCAAAAGTTTAACCTGCAGGGTTATGTTGATTCGGACTGGGCAGGCAGTGCTGCAGATGGGAAGAGCACATCTGGGTGCTGCTTCAGTATGGGATCAGGTGTGATCTCTTGGTTTAGCAGGAAGTAGTTCTGTGTAGCATTGAGTACAGTCGAAGCAGAGTATGTTGCAGCTTGTTCGGCTAGTTGCGAGGCAGTATGGCTCCGGAAGCTACTATCTGAGTTATTTGATCTCTCGCTAGAGGCTACTCGTATCTTTTGTGACAACCAAAGTTGTGTGAAGCTGTATGAGAACCCAGTGTTTCACGACAGGTCGAAACACATTGAGATCAAATATCACTATATCAAGGATATGGTGCAGAGAGGAGTAGTGAAGCTCTTGTATGTTGCGATAGATGAGCAGATTGCAAATGTGCTGATGAAACCACTAGCCAGAGTGAAGTTCGAATACTTCAGAGAGAGGCTTGGTGTTCTTCAAATTGACGACACTTCGAGGAAGAAGTGATGGAGACATTTGCTGAAGCCATTCCAAACATGGTGGAAGGAGGATCCTTCACATGGCTATGGATGTAAGCGCTGGATGATGAGCATCAGGACGATGCTCTAGTTACTGCTCTATATGTATGCATCATGTTGGATGCTGGATATGATCAGTTGGATCATTTATATGTATGTATGTATGCATCATGTTGGATGTTGGATATGATCAGTTGGATCATTTATATGTATGTATGTATGCATCATGTTGGATGCTGGATATGATCAGTTGGATCATGTATATGTATATGCATCATGTTGGATGCTTGGACCATGTATCTATATATGTATCTGGTGGATACGTTGTATGATCAGGTAGATCATGTATGTTGATATATATCAGATGGATACATTGTATGATCAGGTGGACCATGTATCTGTGTATGTATCAGGTGGATCATGTATGATGATATGTATCAGGTAGATACTTGGTATGCATCAGGTAGATGCATTGTATGATCAGGATGATCATGGATGACGAGCTTCAGGATGTTGCTCCAGATGACACGCATCAGGACGATGCAGTGATGATGATCAAGATGATCATGTGTACATCAGGATGATGTATGGTGAGTATCAGGTTGATACTCAGTGGCCGTGGAACAGGTTGTGCAAATAAGCATATAATCCAGCCTTAGGAGGTTTGCAGATAGTCTTTCGAGGTTTAACCTATGGCATGTAATACTGACCCTGGGATATCTAGAAAACACTCTTTCGAGGTTTTGCTTTGGGAGGACATATAATCCTAGCCCTGGGATATTTGCAGATACTCTTTCGAGGTTTTGCCTATGGCATGTAATCCTAGCCCTAGGATATCTGGCAGATGCTCTTTCGAGGTTTTGTCCTATGGCATGTAATCCTAGCCCTGGGAGATCCGATAGGTTGAGCTGTGTGCTCGTAATCAGTCCTGGGATGCTCTTTAGAGGTTTTGCCATGACCACATGTAATACTAGCCCTGGGAGATCCTATAGGTCGGAGCTGTGTGCCCGTAATAGCCTAGGATGCTCTTTCGTGGTTTTGTGGTGGGGTCACATATAATACAGCCCTGGGAGATCCGACAGGTAGAGCTGTGTGCTCGTAACAGCCTGGGATGCTCTTTCGAGGTTTTGTGACGCACGTAATAAGTCCTGAGGATTCCACAGTATGGCCAGTGATGATGAAGACCTGGAGGTGGTGGGCCTACATCCAGTATGAAAAAGGACTCGCTCTATAGAACTTCCTATGACGAGTAGATTCAGAGATTGATTGAGATAGCAGCAGCCATAATGATGGCGATGATTCGAGAATGATGATTCGTTGATGATGATCCAGAGAAGAAGACTTGTGCTAGCATATCTGTGTTGAGAAATACCTTCCTAGTTAAGAGGGAGTGTTGATGTATATGTAACTTCGGAATGTATTTCATCTATGTATATTGTACTCCTATAGAGATGTGTTATTCCTCTATACGGAAGTGTCGTCATTTGTATTGACAAGTGTTGCAACTTGTCGATGGGTTATTAGACCACCATGTGTGGGGTCGGCCCTGATTAAGTTAACCTGGGGTTATTAGGCTGAGTTAGACAATTCGGCCCCATAGGTTTATTAGGCTGTTTAGAACAAGTATAAAGAGAGAGTGGGATCTCTCTATTTGATCATCTCATTATCTCACTCTACATCACTCGGAAAGTCGCGCACATGTGAGGAGGAGGATCAGCTACTAGGAGAAGACTATCTCTGTGTACTTGGGTTCTACTTTGGTTGTATCATTGCTCTATCTATCTCTGAGGAAGTTGTGGGGTTTTTCACCTTAGGGTTTTCCCCACGGAAACTCTGTGTGTCTATTGTCTGTTATGTTTGCATCTTGTGATGATTGATATGCTTGCTATGATTGATATGCATTGATATACTGTACATGTTATTCTCTCAGTAAATATCCAAAAGGGAGAGTAGAGAACCCTCAATTGGAGGAAAGAGTCGTGCAGGTGTATAAGAGGGTCACAGGAATGTAGAACTCACACATGCAAAGGAATGGGAGGCTCGTGTTATAGAGGAGATTCCCCATGCAATAGATGAACATAAGAAATCCATGTAGAAGATAGGAATCCCACACATAAGGGAGTTGTATTTCGTGGAAATAAAAAGAGGGCCACAAATTCAACACTCATTTGAATGCCAAGATGTCAAATCTCATCGCCCTCTTGATTAATCATAAAAGTGTTGGTTTTGTTTGAGCCCTTGCAAGATACATGTGTGAGGTCCTTTGGTTGAAGCTAAGGGAAAGATGGGAAATGCTTGACAAGGATTGATATGAAAAGGACATTGCATGAAGCATTGGTGGAAGCACATGGAAGATGGAGGATGAAGAAACAATCAAGACACTGTAAAACTTATGGATGTAAGACTTATTTAGGCATGCGTACTCTTGGTTTTTTGATTTACTGGTGTAAAGTCTAGATGTAGACTAAGGTGATAAGGGGGTCATGTTGTATTTATGGATACATTCTTAAAATTTTTGAGGGGGGTTGGTGTTTACTCCAAGTCATGTTTAAAATGGGAAATGTTAAGTTAATCTTGACTTGGTTATAGAGTGATTGAAGATGACCTTGATTAGGTCAATAATGGGTTTACCATTGGTGGTTTATGGACCCATGGTATTTGCATGTGATAAAGCCTATTTAAAGGCTTGATTAACTCTACTGTAAGATGCCTATGTGTGGCTTGTGATATTACATGTGTTATTGTTGATTTATGGGTTGCATATTTGGATATGGATTACTTTACCTAAAATTAGTTTATATTTGATGACATTCTTTGTTAGTTTTATGAAAAGGGGCATTGAGAAGGTGGTTGTTTGAAGTGTGTGCAGGAATGCGAAGGATATTGCAGCGGTGGATGGATTGGACAAGCATATTGAAAATCTTCAAACAACCCATGGTTTTTTCCTTTACCATATTTCCTTATTGTTTATTGACATGCATGTAGATCTATGACAAAATTGATAACATATATAGGTTAGTGAGTATCGGTGAGCGAAAGGAAATTTGAAGTGGGGGATTAGGTATTTTAAGGCTACAACCATACAAATAGATGTCCGTCAAGCAAAAAAGGAGAATACATTATCTCTCAAGTACTATAGTCCCTACAAGGTGTTGCAAAGGATTGGAAGTATCGATTACAAATTGGAGTTTCCTCCATATTCAATGTGTACATCCAACCTTCCATGTGTCTTTCCTAGAAAAGGTAATTGGTGACAAGATCCTAGTCTAGACTATTTTACTAGAGATTGATGAAGAAGGGAAATTGGTACTAGACCTTGAAACAATCCTTAACACAAGGACCAAGAAACTGCAAAATCGAGCAATTACCAAATCAAGTGGAAGGATTTCCAATAGAAGAGGTGCCATGGGAAGATGAGTTCTTTAGGCATAAACATCCAAAATTAATCAAGTGTTGAAGACAACACTTGTTTGAAGGGGAGGGGCATATTAATCCCTATATATTACATTTCTATTGTTATATTTGTATTTTCTTTATTGGTCGCTAGGACCTTAATTGTAATTGTATGGTAAAATATAATTGTAATTGTACCCTTTGTAGCCTATATATATAGCAAGGATACCTAGATTTAGGATCATCTCATCTTGTCTTGTGCATTTGGTACATTGTAGAAGAAGGTTCCCCCCTCGAAGAGGCTTCTTATTCATTTATCTTCTTCATTCTTAAGGTGTGGATTACTCTCTCTTGGTTATTTTATGTTGTTTATGAGAATTTGGTTCATGACACCTTTTCATAATTAGCATAACATATTGTTCTCATGGTCATGTCCTTTTGTATTGCTTTTCAATATTTCCCTGAAGATTCTATTTTCCACATAGGAAGATTAACAAACATTATCCAGGGAATAATTAGCTGGCAAGAACTAATATATTGTTGGATCATCATCAGAGGATTGTGGTAGCAGGCAAATCTCAAATGATGGATATGCCATTGTAGCTTGCATTAGTATGTTTTGTAGTTGTAATAAATTGTCTTATGTTAGATTATAGTGTATTTATGGGGTATGATTAGTGTGGGATTAGAGGAGATACAAGAAATATGGTTTCCTTCAAACTTGTTTTTTCACCTATTTGAATATAATTTATGAGCGGTTATGCATCATTTAATCCTAGCCCATCCTTGCTAATAGTTGGCCATGACTTATCCCACTTTGGCCTTGTTTTTACTCATGCATGCAAAAAAATTGCAAGATCTATTGGATCCTCTAGCAAGTTACCTTGATTATAAGTTATAAGATATCATATTTGGATTACATCAAGCATGTATTCTTTGGTGTATAATGGTGGTTGTAAAATGATAAAATTGTTTGTTCTTTTGTACTCTATTTTTGGCATGTTTATGAGGATTTAGGACAATGCCATTTAAACTTAGTCAATAGTGAACAAAATGCTTGAAGATGTTATAATATAGGCCAAAATATCATTTTGTGTCCATAATGTCTACACCAATTTCTTGTTGATCATATTTTGAATGTAAATCATGGTTTCATAGAACATATGGTATTAAAAAATTACCTAGGGTATTCATAGAACCTAAAGTATTAAAATAACAAATATACACTAAGATAGATAATGGGTAAATAAAATAATGTCTAGGGGACCTAGGCACTATTTCTTTAGCTCAAAGAAACTTTTTTTGGGGGGTTTTGAATTACCCCTAAAGGTGCCTTTAGAGGGGGGGGGGGGTCAAACCATATTTGTACCTTGATATGAATACGGTTTCAAACTAGCCATGCATCTTGATATGAGGGGGTTTCGAAACCACTCCTACAAGGTACTACAACGTGGGTTTCAAAACCGTCCATGTACCTTTCTTTGAGGGGTGTTGCAAACCACCCCCATAAGGTGCTACAAAGGGAGTTTCAAACCACCTTCATACCTTGCTATGAGGGTGGTTTCAAATTGCACCCACAAACTTATATGGTAGGGTTATATAATGCCCCCTTACATTTGACTATTATTCTAAGAGCTGGTGAGTCTCTACGTCAGCATTATGAAAAGATTATCACAAGTTATTTTAAATCTAGATTCATTCATCCATTTAAGACAAGCAAATTTAAGATCTACAAGCATTTAAAAGTTTAAATCACACAATACAAGCAACATTCAAACATCATAATGGCAAAAACTTGAATCTATTCATAGTAGAACAATGGAGAAGTACATCCTTACCATGGCATTAGGTGTACATCCTTCCTCCATTGATATGAGCTTCCCTTCCTTCACCCTTGCTTTTGAAGAATTTGAGCTCTTTCTCCTCCTTCAGAATATTTCCAACATTCCTTTGCTCTTCCTTTTTGTGTCTTTACCATGCCCCAAAGCCTTTCTTATATAGCATTGGGAAATGTGCCTTAGGTTTCTCTTTTGAGTGTGGGATAATCCATTTAGATTACTTTAGCTTGAAAACCCACTTTTCATAGTTTTTAGGCTTTTTGCACCATTTAGAATGATTTAAGCACAATTAATGCATTTTAATGCATTTTTTAGAGAGGATTCATATTTGCATGAACTTGCGTCATGTCTTCCTGCTGCAGGTGCATGGTAAAAATGCGCTTCTTCTGTCACTTGAATAAGGGTGTTAATTTTATTGTTAACAGATGCCCCCTAATGTGTGAGGTCCGAAGCAGAGCTAAGGGCCGAAATACATTACTGAAATTTATACTCTGTATACTGATACTCTTTATCGTTCAAAAGCAAGGATAAGGGAAGGAAAGCTCACATGAGAAGGATTGAGGATCACACTTGTAAAACATATATCTTCTTGAGGCGGGCATACCCATGCTTAGCAATAAACAAGCATGGCCACGAACAATACACAGTGGATCCATGTCAAAAGCAATTTTTTCTGAAAATGTAAATGTGCACTTTGATGAGTGCGATGACAAAGTCTTTTTGGGCTTCTGACATGGCGGTCTAATCTTGCGCAACTCAGGCAGTGCATCGATGAGTGATACAACTGTTTTTCCCAAGGTCTTCAATACAAACTGACGATAGTACGAGTTTACATCATGCGAATAAGTGATCTGATGTAGAGCATAATAAAACACCATCTTTTCACTAAGCTTCGGTTCTTTGGAAAAGTAAGTTTGCTTGCTTGAAATCTCTAGGGAATTTTTACTGTCTGGACACTTTATTTTGTTGAGTCTAGAAAGCCATAGGATTGTTTGATTCTGTTTTCAATTTTTTTTTAAATATATCCTTTTATCAATATTCTTCAAAGTGGCTAATCTTCCGACCCGTCAGTCACGGCAGCGTAGAGGTGAGTCACCAGAAGTTGAAAGCCCCACTACATTGTGGAGACGACTACAAAATACAAGACACTTTGACTTTGAAACCAACACACTTCTAACTTCAATAATCAATAATAGAGCAGAGACATATCAAACAAATACTACAACACCACCTACCTAGGAAAACATAGAAATTGTTGATCCTCTTGCTCCGATTTCAATTGAAACATTAGAAGACAACACTACAAATCCTGTAAATCCACCTCTGACAAATCTTTCAGACCTAGTGGTACTCCACATCAGTGAACCTTTGAACACCATCAATCCTCTTGTGGCACACTTGGTACACATGATAAATTCAACATCTAATCCCATGGCTTCATCAGGAGCACAAGGGACTCCATCATCTCAACCCCAAACAGTTGTTGGAGGTAGCAATACTTCCAATATCCCTATGGTTGGGGCTCAAGGGACCACATCAACACCATCTCAAATGAGTGTTGGAGGTAACAATACTTCCAATATCCATGTGGCTTCATCAGGGCCATAAGGGACAACATCATCACAACCTCAACTGGTTGTCGGAGGTAGTAATACTTCCAATTTGACCTCTACCAACATCCCAACAGTTAATTTACCTGCTTCTACCATAAGCTCAACTAGCACTTCACTGCTAGTTGATATAGTTTCGGGTCCCAATCCCGGAAGTACATCCACTTTACCTGCAGGAATACCTACTGGAGGGAGTGCCTTACCAAACTTGGGTTTCCCATATGGTTTGGCTACTCAAGGTCAAAACAATCTAGGAGTAAATCAAAATCCTATTGGCATACCAAACAGCCTTCCAAGTTCTACACCTGGGGGGAATCCTTCATTTTGGAACCTCAATATCCCTAGTGGACTTGATGGACCATGGAACACTAATCCTAATTGGGGTAATGCTCCACAAGCTGGTGGAAGTACCTCAGGAAACCTTCATCCAAACTTTCCTAGCACAAATCCTGGGGGCAATCCCATTCCCCCAACAAGTAGCACACCAAGAGGTAACCCATCCATCAACCCCATTCCACCATGGAGTGGGCAGGTTCCAGGAAATACCCCATCTTCTTGGGCACCACCCCCGCAAGGGAGCAATCAACCTTGGAATGCATATCCAAACCTAGGAAACAATCAATGGAGTGGTAATGTTCCACCAAGTAACCAATCTCAATGGAACATACCCCCGCAAGGGGGAAATCCACCCATGAATCCAAACTAGCAATGGAGTGGTAATGTTCCATCGAGTAACCAATCTCAATGAAACATACCCCCGCAAGGGGGAAATCCACCCATTAACCCTATGACACAATGGAGTGGCAATGTTCCACCAAGTCACCAACCTCAATGGAACATACCTCCGCAAGGGGGGCAATACATACATGCATCCTATCCCACAATGGAATGGGAAATATTCAGGAAATAACCCATCTTTTTGGATGCAATCTCTGCAAGGAGGTAATCCCACTTGGAATACTTTTCAAGCCCAAGGACAACAACAGTGGAGCCATCAAGCTTTACCCAGATATCAAACGTTTGCTTCGGCATCATCCAAGTCACCATTTTTGGCCACGTTGAATCTATCGGATTTATCCCGGCTGACCAATGACCCTGTTCTTCATTTGAATGGGTGGCCAACAATACCAACCAAACTACCCTCAAACATACCCAAGTTTGACAGAAAACCAGGGGAAGATCCATCAAATCATGTGATGACATTCCATTTGTGGTGTTCATCCAATTCCCTAGTTGATGATAGTATTAGGTTGAGGTTGTTTCAACGGACCCTAAAGGGAAACGCTGCGAAATGGTACATTGAATTGCCCCGCAATACATTTACTGAATTTTCATCTTTAGCTATGGCATTTTTGACACATTTTCAATTACCTATCTGCTATGAGACGAGAATTGAACTTTTAACTTCACTTAGGAAATCCACCGCTACTCACATCTCGGATCATATCCATGAGTGGAGGAGACATCAAAGGCTTATAAAAGATGAAATCCCTGATCAATTCTTAGCAGATTGGTTCATTAAATCACTGTTACCTACTCTTGCCAAAGATGTAGCCATGTCAGGAGCCATGACTGAAGAACAACTCATTCAGAGTGCTCACCATATGGATGTAGTATATTCTCAATCGGGCACACTTTATGACTTAATACCCCATGATGTAAGACCTGCGTGTGATCCAGCTAGGCCACCAAAAGGACGTCATATTGATGGTGTGATTGGATCCATTAATGAAGTGGAATAGATTACCCAGCAATTGGGACAAATGTCAGTTCAAAACCTGCAACCCACAGCTGGCCAGACAAATCAACAAGCTGCAACTCCTGCCCAAACTTCCGAAGTCCTTACAGTTCAAACTATGGATCCAAAAGGAAAAAATAAAAAGCAAAAGAAGAAACCTAATGCAAACCCTGGGACAAGAGAGGCACCTAAGGTGAATAACCCCACAGGAGGCAATCGGGAAAATAGGAAAAACAAATATCCTTGCAAAATTTGCAAAGAAGATCATCCTACTAATCTTTGCCCTCATATGGATGATATTCATCGCATGTTGGCACAACGAGGAGGGAAACAACCACAACCTGCTGTCCTAACTCACCCTTCCCCCAACAACAACAAATGGTTGCTGCGGCGCAAACACCTCCAGCAGGAGGAAACTAGGAAAACCCCCCACTAGGGGGCAATCCAACCAACACAAATATCTTCACAATTGGTGAGCATAACATTCATATCCAAACTGAGGGCCCGTTCTTATGACATACCTTCAAAAGATACTGAAACAACTGGATCTCAGCCTAGTGGTTTTCTAAATATTGAAAAACCAACCATAGACATGGTGCCTCGACCTCCAAAAGGGGTCCTCCACAAAACAACACACAATCCCACTGCACGAGCTGCTCAAAACTACAATGTGGTTGAAGATTTAGCTCAAGCCCCTTGTGCAATGTCTTCCTTGGAGGTGTTGCAAAGTTGTCCCACTCAGCGGAAAGCACTATTGTCTGCCATCGGTGCCATTGATCCATCAAATACCAATTTAATCACATTTGACTTAGAATAGCCCACAGGTAAGCTTCCCTCACAAATTGCTTTCCAAATTAAAGTAACTTCACATGGGAAGAATATTTTTTGAACCATTGTGGATGAAGGAGCCTCCACTTGCATCATGTCCCTAGCTTGTTGGAAAGCTTTGGGATCACCCACCTTAGTACCATCCCAAACAATACTCAAGGCATTTAATGGACATTCGTTACCACCTCATGGATTCATCTTGGCTTGCCTAGTTGAACTGGGGGGGAAAACAGTTCAAGTAGATGTTGAGGTAGTGCATGCACCCATAGACTACAATCTTCTATTGGGACGTAGTTGGATACACAAGATGACGATGATAGTGTCTTCCGTATTCATTCGGTTCCCCCACCAAGGGAATATTGTTACAATCGATCAACTAGATTACTGCTCCACTGAACTTGGTATCCATTCGAATGTACCTTATGTAGGGGATGGAATGACGGTTATTCAATATGTTGGTGTAGGAATGTTTAAAGACTCGTCCCTCTTGGGAACTTTCCCGCTTCCACCACCAATATTGACCCCTAACATTGCTCCAATTTTCACCATAACTTCAAAGGTATACTTTCCGTTAAGAGTTTTCTCTAATTCCATTTTAGGAAGTCGGTTCCACCTCATCGGCTGGAACCTCCAAAGAAAACACCTTAGATGAAAAAAATAATGACGAGACACATGCTTCTACACACCATGACGAAATGGAGAGTAGTGTTCCCTTTTATGCCGCGGAGCTCGCTTATCAAGCTATTCAGATGGCTTCAGTAGAACCAGATGGAGGAGTATGATCCCTATACTTCACCTATTTGGGCCTTGAACTCGCAAAATAATCATGATATCCTAGATCAAACCTTCCCTTTGGACGAAGCCATCTTAGAGGTTATGAACATCTCAGAACGACCTTGGGAGGATATGCATCACAAATCCCCGTTTCTTCCTAAGATCAACTCATTAGAAGTTAAACTTGAAAATGTTTACTTCGAAGGTGACAACCGTAAGTAATAATGCCCCGTTTGAATCTACGATGTGAATTCAGAAGGCAATTTGGAAAACATTTCGAAAACCATCCAAATTGATATCTCTATCAAACCTGGCGTCGTTGAGTATATAAACATAGGTGTGGATTGTTCTCCTGAGGAAATAAACTTTTACACTGCTTTATTTAAAAAGTTTCGTGATATATTCGCATGGTCTTATGTAGAAATGCCAGGCATCGATCCCAGCATCATAGAACATGAAATCAAAACTTATCCCAATGTTAAACCCGTGCGGCAAAAACTATGTCCAATGAACCCTAAGAAATCAGCTGCCATTAAAGCAGAAGTCTAAAAGCTCTTGAACGCTGGATTCATCTATCCTGTTCCTTTGACTGATTGGGTATCCAACCTTGTTCCAGTTAACAAAAAACAAGGGACTATCCGGGTTTGTACTGATTTTAGAGATCTAAACTTATCATGTCCTAAGGATAACTATCCCACACCCTTCATTGATCAGATCATCGATGAATGTGCCGGGAATGAAATCTTCTCATTTATAGATGGCTTCTCCGGTTATAACCAAATCTAGATTAAAAAGGAAGACCAACATAAAACAAATTTTATATGCCCTTGGGGAACCTTCGCTTATAGGAAAATGCCATTTGGCCTTAAAAACGCCGGGGCTACCTTTCAAAGAGCAATGTCATACACATTTCACGATATTAAAGATATCGTCGAAGTTTACCTTGATGATTTGGCAGCTAAATCTAAAAAGAGAGCTGAACATGGTGCACATTTACAAGCCATATTTGAGCGTTGCCGCAAGTACAACATTAGGTTGAATCCACATAAATGCATGTTTTGTGTGGAATCTGGGAGGTTACTTGGGTTCGTCGTATCCCAAATAGGGATCATGGTTGATCCCATCAAGGTTGAGGCAATACATCAATTTCCTTCCCCAAAAACAATCACTCAACTTCAAAGCCTTCAAGGAAAAGCCAACTACTTGAGAAGATTTGTCGAAAATTTTGCTGAAAAAGCTAAAGGTTTCATGCTTCTCCTAAAACAAGATGCAACATTTATATGGGATGACCAAGCTCAACGCTCATTTGATGAACTAAAGAAAGCTTTGGTCTCCGCCCCGGTGCTTAGTCCACCGAACTATAATCGAGACTTTTTGCTATATTTGGCCGCCTCTCCTACCACAATTGGAATGGTCTTAGCACAAGAAGATGAATCCTCTCAAGAACATGTTGTTTACTATCTTAGTAAGGGCCTTGCAGGTCCCGAATTGAGAATTCCCAGGTCGAGAAGTTGGCCTTGGCAACAATCCATGCTTTCCAACAACTTAGACATTACATACTTCCAAGGAAAACAACCATAGTGGCTGAAATGAACCCCATGAGACACATTTTGTCCCGCCATATCATTGGTCGCAAATACTCAAAATGGATAGTAATTTTACAAGAATTTGACCTCGAATTCAAAAACGCGAAAGCTAATAAGTTGTTGGCATTTGCTAAATTAATGTTTGAGTTACCCATAGAGAAGGAGGGTACTATATCTGTTGAAACTTGGGTAGATGAACATGTATTCCTCATTGCACCTTCTGATCCATGGCATCGAGCATTCATTATATACCTTCAAACCCAAAGGATCGATCCTCACCTTTCTAGTATTGAACAACGTCGCATTCGACATCGAGCTTGGAGATACCTCATCATCAGGGATACTTTGTACCGTTGTGGAATAAACATGATATTAAGGCATTTTTTAGTACACCAAGAAGCTGAACAAGTATTGAATGATTGTCATGCTGGAGCATGTGGCGGTCATCTTTCTGGGTTAGCAACTGCTCAGAAAATCTTGCATGCGGGATACTTTTGGCCTACAATTTTCAAAGATTGCATAAATGCTGTCAAAAAGTGTCACCCTTGCCAAATTTACACAAGAAAAATGCGCGCACATCCTGCTCCTTTACACCCTGTAGTAACTGTGGGTCCATTTTCAAAATGGGCCATTGACTATATGACAGTCAATCCACCTTCAACCGATGGCCAGCACTACATCATTGTAACAGTGGACTACTTCACCAAGTGGACTGAGGCGATGCCTACATTCAATTGCACGGGTAAAACTGCAGCATAATTTCTATTCAATCATGTGATAGCAAGGTTTGGTGTACCCAAAGAAATCACTACGGACAATGGAAGTCATTTTAGGCATTCCTGTATGGATGAACTTACAAACCGATTAGGATTGCGGCAGGACTTCTCCTTGCCATACTATCCTCAAGCTAACGGACAAGTAGAAGCCATCAACAAGGTTATGAAAACCATGTTACAAAGGATGATTAATAAAAACAAGAATAACTAGCACTTGATGTTGTTTACTGCTCTTTGGGCCTACCGAACAACTGCTAAAACTGTAACCGGATTCACTCCTTTCCAACTGGTTTACGGAGAAGAAGCCGTGTTACCGATTGAATGTGAATCCCATCATTAAAGATAGCTGTCGAACTCCTACCTAACACTTCTGCGGAAGAAGAAACGCTTCTCCATCTCCATGCTTTGGATGCAACTAGAAGAGAAGCCTCTCTAAACATAGAAGTACATAAGAAGAGGGTCAAAACACAATATGACAAGTCCATTCGTCCTCGAGTATTTTCTGAAGGCGATCTGGTTTTAGTTTATGACCAAGACCAAGATAAAATAGGAGAAGGGAAATTTGTACCTAAATGGTTTGGCCCACTTATTGTCAAAATTGTGTTAAAAAGGGGAGCTTATGAATTGGTCAATTTTGATGGGGAACCCATGTCGGAGATCAGAAATGGTCTCTATCTGAAGAAATACTTCGCGTAGGCACTGATGCCTCGCACCATTTGTTGTATTATGTTGTATTTTTGTATAAAATTTTGTACATTAGTTATTTCGGGCACACACTTATCTTGCTTGGCATTGTCACTTTGGCAGATGGCACAAGAGTCTTTCACATATTCAGGATATGCGGACGGTGCCAGCCTTAGTTCTCGGAACGTTGCTTCCGCTGCATGGGTCGTTTTTACACCTAATAACGAAGTTCTTAGTTCAGGAGACACTTTTCTCGGATCTGCAACCAACAATGTTGCAGAATATAGCGCAGTCATTGAGCTTCTTGTCGAGGCTATCACCCTTGGCATCCAACAAATAATCGTCAAACTGGACTCATAATTAATTGTATCCCAGTTAAATGGTTAGTATCAGGTTCGACATCCTACACTGTTTAGAAAGTTTCTACGAGTACGTATTTTAGAGCGCCAGTTCGAGTTTATTGAGTATATACACGTTCCTAGAAGTCTGAATACTTTGGATGATTCTTTGGCCAACTATGTACTTGATTGACATCAAAGTCATTAACATCATACCAAAAAACAAGCATGTGCATTGTTTCATGGCCAATTTAATTGAACATATCATTTAAGGACATAAGTGAAACCGAAATAATCTAGCTTACATCATAACCCAAAAAGTGTGTAAACTTTGCACACACCAAAAAAAATAGTGTAAATACTATTTCCCTTTTTGATTCTTTTTTCTTACAGATAAGACCCAAAAAATGTTCATACACACAAAAAAATGAAAAATTTGGAAAAAATCGAAAACATGGGAAACGATTTCAAAATTTTCTAGTTCAACATCAAAACTAACCCACTACTGGGACATCAAAGACTAAAGGTTCATAGCTTCTAGGATTTCAAGCTGAAAATGGATGCCTCCTCTCATACATTGGCTGCACAAAGAACACATATGGTAAATCATGAGTATTTTCTCTTATCTTTTATTCATACATATACAAACTGTATCCTTTTGAATGATAGAAAGGTGCATAATTCCTCATTTTTGGCTATCTTTTTTAGATATTAAAGGCACATTTGAACCAATTTTTAACTAATCTGCTAGCTAGTGAAACGGTTTTGATTTCAGGACTTGAAGACTTTGACGGTTTGAACTATTTGACTCAGGTAGTTGAAACAGACCATGATTCATGATGATCTATGATTTTGACATTTTTCACAAGATTCAAGTTGAATTAAACCTTATTGAACCATTCCGACTTGGCCATTTCACCAAATTGGATAACCTCAGTCACATGGCAGTACTTCACCCTCCGTCGACACATAATCCTGCTTCAGATAGCCTACCTTGGGAAGGAATAACTGTAAGAGTGTGCACAACTAGCTTAGACCTTGTTTGCAATATGGATCTTTGCCTTGGCCTAACCCGTGCCCTTGAAAAATAGGCGTACGCCCATACAACACTCGTTCCCTCCTATGTATCATAACATTTTTATTATTTTTTAACAAAAAATAAAAAAAAGCATAAAAATTAAAAAACACAAAAATCCAAAAAGGTAGAGACTTGAATCACTTCATAGTATAATCCTTGGAGAGAATGGAAATAGTCAGTCCTTGTCACCCTTGAACACGGCACATTATTTGGTCTCCGCTGTCTGTACACCATTTGCATTTGCCTTAGGAAAATGTACCAGTATTTTGAACAGATCTCCACCGATAGGTTATCCTTCCGTCAACAATGGAGCTTCCATTAATGCATCTGGCATTAGTGGTTTTCATTAAAGGTCGGTTACTCAAAGTCCTATGTTTCCAAGTCTCCATTCTACGTCGTGTTATGTATTCAAGGGAAGTCTAAGCCAAGTCAGCCATTCCTAAAAAATTCTTGACCAGTCATGTCGGCCTCCCTTGTGTTAGTTTACAGTGTTGGATCTCGCAGTTCTACCAAATTATATCAGACTATTGATCTTTGTTTCGTATCAGTTGATGTGGGATGCATTAATTCCCTCCTTCCGATAGATCTATTCCTATCGACATCAAATCATCATCTAGGACATGGATCTAGAAACCCGGGAGTACCTTGGATCTTGCAGTCATTAGTGGCAGGTTTCCTTGCAAATGACAGTGGGTATACATCAATGACCCCTGATTGTTTGACTCTACAAGTGTCCAACTTCATATCATTTATTCACACTTGTTAGTTTGTACTCAGTACCTTAGAGTCCATCATCATTATCGGTGGGTCTCTTCGCATCTGTTAATGGTATACATCAATGACCGATAATCAGATGGTGTTTTATTGTGCTCGACATCAGATCACTTATTCGCATGATATAAACTCGTACTATCGTCAGTTTGTATTGAAGACCTTGGGGAAAACAGTTGTATCACTCATCGATGCATTGCCCGATCTGCGCAAGATTAGACCGCCATGTCAGAAGCCCAAAAAGACTTTTTCATCGCATTCATCAAAGTGCACATTTACAATTTCAAAAAAAATTTCTTTTCACATGGATCCACTGTGTATTGTTCGTGGCCATACTTGTTTACTGCTGATCATGGGTATGCCCGCCTTAGGAAGATATTATATATTTGAGAAATTGTTATGTTTTACAGGTGTGATCCTCAATCCATCGCATGTGAGCTTTCCTTCCCTTATCCTTGTTTTGAAGAATTTGAGCTCTTTCTCCTCCAAAATATTTCCAGTATTCCTTTGCTCTTCCATTGTGTCCATATCAGCACCATCTCAAACAAGTGTTGGAGGTAGCAATACTCCCAACATCCCTATGACTTCATCAGGAGCACAAGGGACCACATCATCACAACCGCACACGGTTGCTGGAAGTAGTAATATTTCCAACTTGACCTCTACCACAACTCCACCAGCTAGTTTACCTGCTTCTATCATAAGTTCAACTAGCACTTTAGTGCCAGTTGGTACAATTTTGGGTCCCAGTCCCGGAAGTACATCCACTTTACTTGCAGGAACCCCTACTGGAGGGACTGCCTTACCAAACTTGGGTTTCCCATATGGTTTGGCTACTCAAGGTCAAAACAATCTAGGATTAAATCAAAATCCTATTGGCATACCAAACAGTCTTCCAAGTTATACACCTAGGGGGAATCCTTCATTTTGGAATATCAATATCCCTAGTGGACTTAATGGACCATGGAACACTATTGCTAATTGGGGTAATACTCCACAAGCTGGTGGAAGTGCCTCGGGAAACCTTTATCCAAAATTTCCTAGCACAAATCCTGGGGGCAATTCCATTCCCCCAACAGGTAGCACACCAGGAGGTAACCCATCCATCAACCCCACTCCACCATGGAGTGGGCAGGTTCCAAGAAATACCCCATCTTCTTGGGCACCACCCCCACATGGGGGCAATCAACCTTGGAACGCATATCCAAACCAAGGAAACCAGCAATGGAGTGGTTATGTTCCACTGAGTAACCAATCTAAATGGAACATACCCCTGCAAGGAGGCAATCCACCCATGAATCCTAACTAGCAATGGAGTGGTAATGTTCCACTGAGTAACCAATCTCAATGGAACATACCCTCGCAAGGGGGCAATCCACCCATTAACCCTATGCCACAATGGAGTGGCAATGTTCCACCAAGTCACCAAACTCAATGGAACATACCTCCGCAAGGGGGCAGTCCGTACATGCATCCTATCCCACAATGGAATGGGCAATATTCAGGAAATAACCCATCTTTTTGGATGCAATCTCCACAAGGAGGTAATCCCGCTTGGAATACTTTTCAAGCCCAAGGACCACAACAGTGGAGCCATCAAGCTTCACTCGGCTATCAAACGTTTGCTTCGGCATCATCCAAGTCACCATTTCTGGCCACGTTGAATCTATCGGATTTATCCTGGCTGACCAATGACCCTGTTCTTCATTTGAATGGGTGGCCAACAATACCAACCAAACTACCCTCAGAAATACCCAAGTTTGACGGAAAACCAGGGGAAGATCCATCAAATCATGTGATGACATTCCATTTGTGGTGTTCATCCAATTCCTGAGTTGATGATAGTATTAGGTTGAGGTTGTTTCAGCGGACCCTAACGGGAAAGGCTACGAAATGGTACATTGAGTTTCCCCGCAATACATTTACTGAATTTTCATCTTTCGCTATGGCATTTTTGACACATTTTCAATTACCTATCCACTATAAGACGGGAACTGAACTTTTAACTTCACTTAGGCAATCCACCGCTACTCACATCTCGGATCATATCCACGAGTGGAGGAGACGTCGAAGGCTTATAAAATCTGAAATCCCTGATCAATTCTTAGCAGATTGGTTCATTAAATCACTTTTACCTACTCTTGCCAAAGATGTAGCCATGTCAGGAGCCATGACTGAAGAACAACTCATTCAGAGTGCTCACCATATGGATTTAGTATATTCTCAATTGGACACACTTTATGACTTAATAACCCATGTTGTAAGACCTGTGTGTGATCCATATAGGCCGCCAAAAGGACCACATACTGATGGTGCGATTGGATCCATTAACCAAGTTGAACAGATTACCTAGCAATTGGGACAAATGTTAGTTAAAAACCCGCAACCCACAACTGGCCAGGAAAATCAGCAAGCGGCAACTCCTGCCCAAACTTCCGAAGTCCTTACGGTTCAAACTATGGACCCAAAAGGAAAAAAGAAGAAGCAAAAGAAGAAACCGAATGCAACCCTGGGACAAGAGAGGCACCTAAGGTAAATAGCCCCACAGGAGGCAATCAGGAAAATAGGAAAAACAAATATCCTTGCAAAATTTGCAAAGAAGATCATCCTACTCATCTTTGTCCTCATATGGATGATATTCATCGCATGTTGGCACAACGAGGAGGGAAACAACCACAACCTGCTGTCCTAACTCAACCCTTCCCCCATCAACAATAGATGGTTGCTGCAGCGCCAACACCTCTAGCAGGAGGAAACCAGGCAAACCCCCTATAGGGGGCCAATCTACCCAACGCAAATATCTTCACAATTGGTGAACATAAAATTCATATCCAAACTAGGTCCCGTTCTTATGACATACCTTAAAAAGATACTGAAGCAACTGGATCTCAGCCTAGTGGTTTTCTAAATATTGAAAAACCAACCATAGACATGGTGCCTCAACCTCCAAAAGGGGTCCGCAAAACAACACAGAATCCCAATGCGCGAGCTGCTCAAAACTACAATGTGGTTGAAGATTTAGCTCAAGCCTCTTGTGCAATGTCTACCTTGGAGGTATTGCAAAGTTGTCCCACTCAGCGGAAAGCGCTATTGTTTGCTATCGGTGCCGTTGATCCATCAGATACCAATTTAATCACATTTGACTTAGAACAACCCACAGGTAGGCTTCCCTCACAAATTTCTTTCCAAATTAAAGTAACTTCACATGGGAAGAATATTTTTCGAACCATTGTGGATGAAGGAGCCTCCACTTGCGTCATGTCCCTAGCTTGTTGGAAAGCTTTGGGATCACCCACCTTAGTACCATCCCAAACAATACTCAAGGCATTTGATGGACATTCGTTACCACCTCATGGACTCATCTTGGCTTGCCCAGTTGAATTAGGGGGGAAAAAAATTCAAGTAGATGTTGAGGTAGTGGATGCACCCATAGACTACAATTTTCTATTGGGACGTAGTTGGATACACAAGATGACGACGATAGTGTCTTTCGTATTCCGACTCATTCGGTTCCCCCACTAAGGGAAGATTGTTACAATCGATCAACTAGATTACTGCTCACTTGAAACTGGTATCCATTCGAATGTACCTTATGTAGGGGATGGAATGACGGTTATTCAATATGTTGGTGTAGGAATGTTTAAAGACTCGTCCCTCTTGGGAACTTTCCCACTTCCACCACCAATATTGACCCCTAACATTGCTCAAATTTTCACCATAACTTTAGAGGTATACTTTCCGTTAAGAGTTTTCTCTAATTCCTTTTCAGAGGTCTGTTCCACCTCGTCGGATGGAACCTCCAAAGAAAACACCTTAGATGAAAATAATAATGACGAGGCACATGCGTCTGCACACCATGAGGAAATGGAGAGTAGTGTTCCCTTTTCTGCCGCGGAGCTCGCTTATCAAGCTATTTAGATGGCTTCAGTAGAACCGGATCAAAAACCTCCCAAGATGGAGGAGTATGATCCCTATACTTCAACTATTTGGGCCTTGAACTCGCAAAGTAATCATGATATCCTAGATCAAACCTTCCCTTCGGATGAAGCTATCTTAGAGGTTATGAACATCTCCGAATGACCTTGGGAGGATATGCATCACAAATACTCATTTCTTCCTAAGATCAACTCATTAGAAGTTAAACTTGAAAATTTTTACTTCGAGGGTGACAACCATAAGTACCAATGCCCTGTTCGAATCTACGATGTGAATTCAAAAGACAATTTGGAAAACATTTCGAAAACCATCCAAATTGATATCTCCATCAAACTTGGCGTCGTTGAGTATGTAAACATAGGTGCGGATTGTTCTCCTGAGGAAATAAAATTTTACACTGCTTTATTTAAAAAGTTTCGTGATATATTCGCATGGTCTTATGCAGAAATGCCAGGCATCGATCCCAACATCGTAGAACATGAAATCAGAACTTATCCCAATGTTAAACCTGTGCGGCAAAAACTACGTCCAATGAACCCTAAGAAATCAACTGCCATTAAAGCAGAAGTCGAAAAGCTCTTGAACGCTGGATTAATCTATCCCGTTCCTTTGATTGATTGGGTATCCAACCCTGTTCCAGTTAACAAAAAACAAGGGACTATCCGGGATTGTACTGATTTTATAGATCTAAACTTAGCATGTCCTAAGGATAACTATCCCACACCCTTCATTGATCAGATCATCGATGAATGCCCTGAAAATGAAATCTTCTCATTTATGGACGGCTTCTCCGGTTACAACCAAATCCAGATTAAAAAGGAAGACCAACATAAAACAACTTTTATATGCCCTTGGGGAACCTTCGCTTATAGGAAAATGCCACTTGGCCTTAAAAATGCCGAGGGTACCTTTCAAAGAGCAATGTCATACGCATTTCACGATATTAAAAATATCGTCGAAGTTTACCTTGATGATTTGGCAGCTAAATCTAAAAAGAGAGCTGAACATGGTGCACATTTACAAGCCATATTTGAGCATTGCCGCAAGTACAACATTAGGTTAAATCCACATAAATGCATGTTTTGGGTGGACTTTGGGAGGTTACTTGGGTTCGTAGTATCCCAAAAACGGATCATGGTTGAGGCAATACTTCAGTTCTCTTCCCCAAAAACAATCACTCAACTTCAAAGCCTTCAAGGAAAAGCCAACTACTTGAGAAGATTTCTCAAAAATTTTGCTGAAAAAGCTAAAGGTTTCATGCGTCTCTTAAAACAAGATGCAACATTTACATGGGATGACCAAGCTCAACGCTCATTCGATGAACTAAAGAAAGCTTTGGTCTCCGCCCCGGTGCTTAGTCCACCGAACTATAATCGAGACTTTTTTCTATATTTGGCCGCCTTTCCTACCGCAATTGGAATGGTCTTAGCACAAGAAGATGAATCCTCTCAAGAACATGTTGTTTACTATCTTAGTAAGGGCCTTGCAGGTCCCGAATTGAGATATTCCTACTTCAAGAAATTGGCCTTGGCAGCAGTCCATGTTGTCCAACGACTTAGACATTACATACTTCCAAAGAAAACAACCCATAGTGGCTGAAATGAACCCCATGAGACACATTTTGTTCCGCCATGTCATTGGTGGAAAATACTCGAAATGGATAGTAATTTTACAAGAATTTGACTGTGAATTCAAAAATGCCAAACCCAAGAAGTTGTTGGCATTTGCTGAATTAATGTCTGAGTTACCCATAGAGAAGGAGGGTACTATATCTGTTGAAACTTGGGCAGATGAACATGTATTCGTCATTACACCTTCTGATCCATGGTATGGAGCATTCATTGTATACCTTTGAACCCAAAGGATCGATCCTCATCTTTCTAGTATTGAACGACATCACATTCGACATCCAGCTCGAAGATACCTCATCATCGGGGATACTTTGTACCGTCGTGGAATAGACATGATATTAAAGCGTTGTTTAGTACAACAAGAAGCTGAACAAGTATTGAATGATTGCCATGCTGGAGCATGTGGTGGTCATCTTTCTGGGTTAGCAACTACTGAGAAAATCTTGCGTGCAGGATACTTTTGTCCTACAATTTTCAAAGATTGCATTAATGCTATCAAAAAGTGTCACCCTTGCCAAATATACACAAGAAAAATGCACGCACATCCTGCTCCTTTACACCCTCTAGTAACCGTGGGTTCATTTTCAAAATGGGCCATTGATTATATGACAGTCAATCCACCTTCAACCGATGGCCACCACTACATCATCGTAGTAGTGGACTACTTAACCAAGTGGGATGAAGTAATGCCCACATTCAATTGCATGGGTAAAATTGCAGCATACTTTCTATTCAATCATGTGATAGCAAGGTTTGGTGCACCCAAAGAAATCACTACGGACAACGGAAGTCATTTTAGGAATTCTTGTATGGATGAACTTACAAACCGGTTAGGATTGCGGCAGGACTTCTCCTCGCCATACTATCCTCAAGCTAACGGACAAGTAGAATCCATCAACAAGGTTTTGAAAACCATGTTACAAAGGATGATTAATAAAAACAAGAACAACTGGCGCTTGATATTGTTTACTGCTCTTTGGGCCTACCGAACAACTGCTAAAACTGCAACCAGATTCACTCCTTTCCAACTTGTTTATGGAGAAGAGCTGTGTTTCCTTTTGAATGTGAAATCCCATCATCAAAGATAGCTGTCGAACTCCTACCTAACACTTCTGTGGAAGAGGAAAGGCTTCTCCATCTCCATGCTTTGGATGAAACTAGAAGAGAAGCCTCTCTAAACATAGAAGTACACAAAAAGAGGGTCAAAACACAATATGACAAGTCCATTCGTCCTCGAGTCTTCTCTGAAGGTGTTCTAGTTTTAGTTTATGAACAAGACCAAGATAAAATAGGAGAAGGAAAATTTGTACCTCAATGGTTTGGCCCACTTATTGTCAAAACTGTGTTAAAAAAGGGAGCTTATGAATTGGTCAATTTTGATGGGGAACCCATGTCGGAGGTCAGAAATCGTCTCTATCTGAAGAAATACTTCACGTAGGCATTGATGCCTCGCACCATTTGTTGTATTATGTTGTATTTTTGTATAAACTTTTGCACATTAGTTATTTCGGGCACACACTTATCTTGCTTGGCGTTGTCACTTTGGCAGATGGCACAAGAGTCTTTCACATATTTGGGATATGCGGACGGCGCTAGCCGTGGTTCTCAGAACGTTGCTTCCGCCGCATGGGTCGTTTTTACACCTAATAACGAAGTTCTTAGGTCAGGAGGCACTTTTCTCGGATCTGCAACCAACAATGTTGCAGAATATAGCGCAATCATTGAGCTTCTTGTCGAGGCTATCACCCTTGGCATCCGACGAATAATCGTCAAACTGGACTCAGAATTAGTTGTATCCCAATTAAATGGTCAGTATCAGGTTTGACATCCTACACTGTTTAGAAAGTTTCTATGAGTACGTCTTTTAGAGCGTCAGTTGGAGTTTATTAAGTATATACACGTTCCTAGATGTATGAATAGTTTGGTTGATTCTTTGGCCAACTATGTACTTGATTGGCATCTAAGTCATTAACATCATACCAAAAAGCAAACATATACATTATTTCATGGCCAATTTAATTGAACACATCATTTAAGGACATAAGTGAAACTAAAATAATCTAGCTTACATCATAACCCAAAAAGTGCGTAAATTTTGCGCACACCAAAAAGAATAGTGTAAATACTATTTTCCTTTTTTTTCTTTATCTTACAGATAAGACCCAAAAAATGTTCATACAAACAAAAAAATGAAAAATTTGGAAAAACTCAAAACCATGGGAGACTGTTTCAAAATTTTCTAGTTCAACATCGAAACTAACCCACTACTGGCAGATCAAAGGCTAAAGGTTCATAGCTTCTAGGAATTCAAGCTGAAAGGGGATGCCTCCTCTCATACATCGGCTGCACAAAGAACACATATGGTAAATCATGAGTATTTTTACTTATCTTTTATTCATACATATACAAACCGTATCCTTTTGAATGATAGAAAGGTGCATAATTCCTCATTTTTGGCTATCTTTTTTAGATATTAAAGGCACATTTGAACCAGTTTCTAACTAAATTGCTGGCTAGTGAAATGGTTTTGATTTAAGGGCTTGAAGACTTTGACAGTTCAAACTATTTGACTTAGGTAGTTGAGACAGACCATGATTCATGATGATCTCTTAGTTTGACATTTTTCACAAGATTCAAGCTGAAGTAAACCTCATTGAACCATTCTGACTTGGCCATTTCACCAAATTGGATAACCTCAGTCACATGGTATTACTTCACCGTCCATCGACACATAATCCTGCTTCAGATAGCCTACCTTGGGAAGGAACAACTGTAAGAGTGTGCACAACTAGCTTAGCCCTTGTTTGCAATATGGATCTTTGCCTTGGCCTAACCCGTGTCCTTGAAAAATAGGCATACGCCCATGCAACACTCGTTACAAAAAATGAAAAAGCATAAAAATTAAAAAACACAAAAATCCAAAAAGGTAGAGACTTGAATCACTTCATAGTATAATCCTTGGAGAAAACGGAAACGGTCAGTCCTCGTCACCCTTGAACACGGCACATCATTTGGTCTCCGCTGTCAGTACACCATCTGCATTTTCCTTAGGAAACTGTACCAGTATTTTGAACAGATCTCCACCAATGGGTTATCCTTCCCCTCAACAATGGAGATTTCGTTAATGCATCTGGCATTAGCGGTTTTCATTAAGGTTGGTTACTCAAAGTCCTATGTTTCCAAGTGTCCATTCTGCATTGTGTTATGTGTTCAAGGGAAGTCCAATTTGAGTCGGCCATTCCTCAAATATTCCTGACCAGTCATGTCGGCCTTCCTTGTGTCAGTATACAGTGTTGTTTCATCAGTTCTACCAAATTATATCAGACTATTGATCTTTGTTTCGTATCGGTTTATGTGGGATGCATTAATTCCATCCTTTCGATGGATCTATTCCTATCGACATCAAATCATCATCTAGGACATGGATCTAGAAACCCGGGAGTACCTTGGATCTTGCAGTCATTAGTGGGAGGTTTCCTCGCAAATGACAGTGGGTATACATCAATGACCCCTGATTGTTTGAATCTACAAGTGTTCGAGTTCAGATCATTTATTGACACTTGTTAGTTTGTACTCAGTACCTTAGAGTCCATCATCATTATTGATGGGTCTCTTCACATCTGTTAACGGTATACATCAATGACCGGTAATCAGATGGTGTTTTATTATGCTCGACATCAGATCACTTATTCGCATGATATAAACTCGTACTATCGTCAGTTTGTATTGAAGACCTTGGGAAAAACAGTTGTATCACTCATTGATGCACCGCCCGAGCTGTGCAAGATTAGACCACCATGTCAAAAGCCCAAAAATACTTTGTCATCGCACTTATCAAAGTGCGCATTTACATTTTTAGAAAAATTTGCTTTTGACATGGATCCACTGTGTATTGTTCATGGCCATGCTTTTTTACTGCTGAGCATGGGTATGCCCGCCTCAGGAAGATATTATATATTTGAGAAATTGCTATGTTTTACAGGTGTGATCCTCAATCCATTGCATGTGAGCTTTCCTTCCCTTATCCTTGCTTTGAACGATAAAGAGTATCAGTATGAAGAGTATCAGTATAAAGAGTATCGATATACAGAGTATAAATTTTAGTAATGTATTTTGGCCCTTAGCTCTGCTTCAGACCTCACACATTAGGGGGCATCTGTTAACAATAAAATTAACACCCTTAGTCAAGTGACAGAAGAAGCGCATTTTTACCATGCACCTGCAGTAGGAAGACATGACATAAGTTCATGCAAAAATCAGTCCTCTCTAAAAAATGCATTAATTGTGCTTAAATAATTCTAAATGGTGCAAAAAGCCTAAAAAATATGAAAAGTGGGTTTTCAAGCTAAAGTAATCTAAATGGATTATCCCACACTCAAAAGAGAAACCTAAGGCACATTTCCCAATGCTATATAAGAAAGGCTTTGGGGCATGGTAAAGACACACAAAGGAAGAGCAAAGGAATGATGGAAAGATTCTGAAGGAGGAGAAAGAGCTCAAATTCTTCAAAAGCAAGGGTGAAGGAAGGGAAGCTCTTGTCAATGGAGGAAGGATGTACCCCTAATGCCATGGTAAGGATGTACTTCTCCATTGTTCTACTATGAATAGATTCAAGTTTCTGCCATTATGATGTTTGAATGTTGCTTGTATTGTGTGATTTAAACTTTTAAATGGTTGTAGATCTTAAATTTGCTTGTCTTAAATGGATGAATAAATCTAGATTTAAAATAACTTGTGATAATCTTTTCATAATGTTGACGTAGAGACTCACCAGCTCTTAGAATAATAGTCAAATTAGTGTAGACATGTCCCTGCACTAAAGATTGTTATCACTATGGCATACAATGCACCTAGAACTGTCCTAAACAACTTATAACTGAGAAATTAGGGTTCTTATTGCTGTTGGTTATGCATATAATTGGAATTTAACCTTCAAATTCGGCTTAGATTTAGAAAATAAGGCTATTTGTGCATGTTGTTGTGGAGACTGCCTTAGAACGATGCCCATAATTCATCTTTTGCAACTCTTATGACCTTAAACATGATGTATGGATACTCATCATGATGTATGGATACTCGTCATGATGTATGAATATGATATTATAGCAGCCTTTAGTTCAATATTTTGAATTTTCAATGCTCTTCAGGAGTAGAAAGTTTTTAATTGAGTACATTGGCGTTTCAACTTGTTTAATCTGAAAAGTAGTCCAATAATGCATTGTCTAGTTCATCGAAGAGTGCTTTGTCTACGAAGTAAATCACTATCCATTGTATTGATCTTTCATTTGAATATGATTCTAATAGCGACCTTTAATTCAATATTTTGATGCTTGTGAGGAGTAGAAAGATTTTAATTGAGTACATTGACGTTTCAACTTTTATAATCTGAAAAGCAAGCCAAAAATGCATTATGTTGAGCAATTTATTTTGTTGTTAAAGGAGTTTCTGCACATTGGCCTGATGTAACTTAAATGTTTCGATATTCCTTACTTCTTCCTTTGCTTCGCTTCTCTCTTGCTCTGTTTTTACAAGATTTTGAAAAGATTAGAGCAGATAGTACCCTATCTGCTTTGTAAATTTCTTTGGGGTTCTTATTGTTTCTAGTACAAACGCTTATTCTTATGTTCTTTTTGCCAATTTAACCTGGTTGTCTGTTACAGGGATAACACTAAGACTGCACTTTTGGATGCCATGTATGTGTTTCTCAAGAGGCCATAGTATATCAAATATGTGTCAAATTTGGTCACTGTTTGTTCTCAAATTGTTTTGATTGGACCACCAGGTGAGTGACTATTTTTCGTCTTTGGTAATTTTCATTCTTCAAATTGTAGTGTGAAGTGCCCATTCAATTCACCTTTTTATTGATAAACCTGCTCATGTTGGAAGTTAGATTCAAAGGGTCATGCAAATTTCAGTAAGCAATTCAAATGTTGGGGTTTGGCTGCACTTTGTTTTTGAATCTTGTAGTTTTTTACATATGCAAGTGTTACTAGTTAGATGCTCTCTAAATTCTAAGAAAATAAAGAATTGATGATGCAATATTTCTCATGATTTTTCCAACAGTCTCAATAATTTTTTTAAATGGTTTCTTTATGAATTTATTTTGGAAATTTCATGATTTGGAGCTATTTGTTTTTGGAAAAACATTAAAAAGATGATTTGCTATCAAGATTGGAATAATGCTATTAGGTGCATGATTGAATGGAAAAAATTCCAAATGGTCTCTGCCTATCACAGACTCGGGTATTAAACATAATATCATAATCAAAGTTTAATGTTGTTTGGGTGTTGTCTGACAGTAACAATTGTAGATGTTATAAACTTAACTTTAACTCCAATGAGTGTCTCTTCCTTTCGTTAAACTTGTATCACCAATCAGTCGGTTACATAAATATAAAAATATAGCTAGGTTTCCTTTCCTCATATACCTTGTATAGCTTGGCCTTGCTAGTTGAGTATCATCTATAAATTAAAAAGAATGGTTTTTTTTTAAATAACCAATTATCTTGCAAGAAAATAAGATGATACACATAAATGATACCTTAGAAGGAAGCCTGTAGCTGTGTACAAGCTTCTGGCATTGGATCTGCTTCACTGTTCCCATATAGAATGGTCTTCATTTCTCTAATGTTTTTAGCTAGTTCTACCATCTGCAAAAGCATAATCTAACAATTAGAAAGATGTAACAAGTGAAGACAAATTGAATAGATAATGGTATTCCAGATGGTGTGTATGCATAACGGATGAGATCAACAAAGTGGCCAAACACCAAACCATGGATGGCCCCACAATAGATAAAATTAACACAAAAATTATGGTTTAAATCGGTGTATAAATACAAATACAAATACAAATTCTTATTGTATATTCTATTGCATAAATACACATTCCATGTAACACCTATCCAGAAATATCATAAACACTAGACCAAACCTGCCAATTATAACCACATAATACAACACTAGCAGATAACCTGTTATTCAAGGTTCTGTAAAACATGTTGATAATCTAACTTCACAAAGAGATTACTATCTTAAAATAGGTTGGTGGCATTTCCTTTCTTTTCTTAATGATATCAATAAGGAAAAGAAAGAAAGAAGTCAAGGAAATTAATCAAAGAAGAGGAAGGTTTAGCAGCCCACAGCAATATTTTTTGCACGATATCTCAAGTGCCAATTTAGTTGTTCAAGACAGATAAGCTCTCTACCTTATGAGGGAACTTGACTATTGGTATAAAAGGCCACATGCAAGTCCTCTTTCACCCTTTAAATATTGAAACTTAGGTCTATATTATTCCTTAATATTCTCTCCAAGGACACTATCTGTACATTCCATGCTTCCTCAACAATCTGCTTTTCTGCCAGTCACAATACCCAAATGTTAACTAATAATATTTATATATCCACAACCATATTGTTTAGGCTTAAAAAAATTGCTCTGAATCTGTTGCTCGCCCTTTGCTCCTGATATCGTGGTCTTCCCCTCTTCTGATTAGTTTATGAATCCCCAGAAAGGAATTTCGTAATTGTGATAAACTGATCACTTCTATAATACTAAGGTTCTGAAAAGATTCAATTGCAGAAAACTCAATGTTCTGAATATCAAGGAAGTAGATGAGGCAGAAAATTGCTCGGATTTATTATAATTCTGTGGCTCCAGACCTGGAACTTTGGTAATATGCAATGTTCCCTATTTGTGGTCATATGTCAAGACTCAAACATTAATAAAATTATCTTATCTTATTTACCTAGTTTGACATGGTTGTTCATTCTTAAATTACTTTTAAGCATGATTTGTCATTTTATTGACGGGCACCTCAATGATTGTTACTCTTTGATAAGTAGAATAAGAGATGGCACTATGTCCTACAGAGAAATCATGGTCAAGAAAAGCTTATCAACATCCATAAATAGTTGTATATAATTTACTCATTCCTTCATTATTACATTTGGGATCAGATTGGTTAGCAGAGGCACGAAAAGTAGGGACATGGGTTAGTCATTCAGGATTTCAGAGCAGTTATTAAGGACTCCCCTCCTCTTGGCTAGATCCATCCTGGACCTACCAAAAGATGGCATTTTATGCAAATGAGAGATAGTATCATTGTGAGACTTAGCCTATAAACTTAACCTTTGGATGCACGTCCTCATGATTCCTCTCAGTCAATTCTGATACTCGAGTCTATATGCTTACACATGAGAAAGAATTTGAAGTGGTAAGTTCAGATTTCCTTATACAACAAACTTACCTCTTGTACTAGATGGTTCACGTGTCACTTAGTAACCCATGTCTACCCTATCCAGCCATTCCCAAAACCTCAGATCTCTTATATCTTGAAAGTTGGACCTCACAGGATTCGATCTCTAAGCGAGCAATATCGACCATGGGAAACAGTGGGACAATGATCGTCACCAGCACTCCGTGAGCGGATTTAGAACTGACAAATTGTGCATATTGTTCTTCTTCTGATTTGTGATGGTTCATCGTTCCGAGACTCAGTCAGGCCTTGGTATCCATTGGATCTTCTATTTTCGTAACCTTGGGCCTGCATGAAGGCATACGAGATGGTTTTATTGCTCTGAATCCTATTCAGTGAATCCATGCTAAGGTTTGTTCCACCAGAAAAGAAATTCAAGTTGGTCTTGTTAATGCATGAACTAGAGTTTTCCAAAATTAAGGGCAAAACTGAACAACTTGATGCTGTAGTTCTCGCTAAACAGCTCCAAAAAACATTCTTGGATCAGGGTTTCACTATGGGGTAGAGAGTTACGTTTGAAGACTGTGGAAAAAATTACATACTCACTATGAATTAGACTATTGTGGAAGGAAGATTACAAAAATATAAATAGAGGAATGCTATCAAAAGAAACATATTGTATCTTTGAAGCATCACCAAATTATGGCATAAAGATAATGAATCAACGTGAAGCAACAACATTTTTAAGCAAAAGGATTTTGACCTGCAAAAATTGGGCATCGGTGACTTTGGTGAACAATTCCAGGACAGATTTCACAGAGCATTTACATTTAGGGTTTTCCCTCCACATGTCACAAACAAGTTGGGTATCAAACATGTTAAAGGAATGCTTCTTCATGGACCCTCGGAACAGGAAAGACACTTATTTCCCGTCAAATTGGAAGGATGCTCAATGACAACAATATACACTAAATACCTCACCTGGATCCCTACCGTAAACACTTGCACAAACTGAAATGTTGGGAGTAAATAAACCTGCACTGTACTACCATCTCGAACTTGCAAATGGCTCATCAATGCCCCCTCTCCCGACCTGCATCAAGTAAATCTAAAGTTAATCCAACTTGTTAAAGAAAACTTCTATGTGTAAACCAGGAATTTGAAGGAAAAAAAAATAGATCCATTTCAAATTAATTAAACCCTAACAAGGGCGAATTCAACATAATAAAGAGCAGAAAGGCATGGGATAAAGTAACTTGGCAGTGGCTAGGATAGAATTTTGAATGCATCTTCTTCTTTTTCGCCATTTGTAGTGCTCTTCACATCGTAGAAAGCCTGTCCAGGTCTAGTGGACAAAGAAAGTATGTATGGTGGGATTGCGCTGGGCGTGGGAGGAACAAGATCGGGGCAGGAATCCCAATAGTTGAGGTTATATAATGTTTTGTTTTGTTATGTTTTTGTTCTTGTTTTTATTTTTATTTTCAAATATATATATATATATATATTGTTTTTTTAATTAATTCTTTTTTGTGAAATGGGAAATCCGTTTCATAAATCATGGTGTTTGTCTAAATTATAATGTTAAATTTAAAAATATTGTTATTACGGGTGATGAAACTAACTTTTTTAATGACAATAAAAATTTGTAACAATATTTACAATAAAATTAACAATATAAACTATTTTTTTCAAAGTTGATGTAAACATGGAGATGAGATTGTGTTGTTCGAGAACTTTAATTGGCACATGGAATAGATTGGGTCTAAGTTTCTCTTATATTTGTCAAAATTAGATTTGAAGAAGATAGATTGGTGTGGTTTGAAAACCCTATTGATTGAAGCTACATAGTGTGTTTCGGGCACACTGCCATGTTTTTACATAGTTTAGAGATTGAGGGAAATTGGTGGTAGTCCAAAACATTTACAAATCATTCTAGAAGGCCATAATATTTATGTGTGTGGTCCTTTAAAACAAAGTAATCACATGGGATGTTGATCTGAGCATCTATCCAAAATATGAAGATTTGATAAAGAGCATTCCACCAAGCACCTAATTAGGCAATCAATTGAGCGAGCCATATGATGCAATGAAAATTATTGTTTGGAGTCATGTTGTGAGTTCACTTAAGGGTCAAAGATTCAATCAATAGCAATGGAGATAGTGTATGGTAAACTAGAAATGAACCTAAGTTAAAGCCTCCAAACTCCTACCTGAAGTGGGATGATCCAATTGTTGGGTACACTTCCATGTTATACAACTAGTGAGCTGAAATGATACTTGATCAATGATATAATATTAGGGAGCATAGTGTACTAGCTAAAAAATATCCAAAATTAGAGGCTATGAGTAAGCAAGAATAGTCCAAGAGTATTGAGAGACTCCTTCCTTCATGTCAAATGTTAGGCATGTATATGATAAGAAAAATTGAAAAAAAAATCATCACTTCACCGTATCAATCTGATCTTCCGCAATATTTCCAATATTGAATTCATAACCAAGTGCCCAGTAATGGCCCTGGGATCGTCAAACTATTGTGTGAGGAGGGGGGGGAACATGTCATATATATATAATCAATTTTATTTTTTTATTAATTATTAAAATATAAAATGTGTTATAGAATTAAAATAAAAATATAGTGTGAAAATAATTAATTTTTATAGAATTAAATAATTTTTTAAGATGTAATGTGCATTATAGAATGAAAATAATATAAGAAATCTTTTAAAATGTAATATGTATTGTACAATTAGTTTTATATAAAAATTTTTATTGTGCATTGTAAAATTAGTTATAAAAGTTAAAAGTAAAATGTTATATATATATATATATATATATATATATATATATATATATATATATCCTTTAATATATATTCGGGTCAAAACCCTTTCATGGAATGAAGTTTATTCATCATCTTAGATGTTTTTGGAGATAATGATATCACCTAAAATGTATTTGGAAAGAAATGACAATCCCAAGATCTCCTATAACATTTAAATGAAGATTTCATTATATGGTTTTAGAGGTGAAGTTGAAGTGTATATGTGGCTTCAAAGAAAAATCAGACTAGGCTTTAGGTGTCCAAGGCACATAATAAAAAAGTTAAGTTAAATATAGCCCTTCAACACTTAGAAAGAAGGGTGAACACATACATGGCGGGTAAGGTGGATCACCACACATCCCAAAGGAAATTTTAGTAAGTTCATACTTGCAATATCCCAAAGAGTTGACCAACATTTCACAACACCCCCTATAAGCCCAAATGTCACAAATGCTTTTATCCTTGGTCTAAAATCCCCAAATGTCACAAATGCTCTTAGCCTTGGTCTAAAATCCATGTATGTACCCTCAGGAAACTTTATATCGATGGCCTCAAAGAAATGATCCCTTTGAAGACATGTATTGAAAAATAATCCAAGTTGTATACTATTAATGTTGCAATTTACTAAATTTTAACACTGCAGATGGATTCAGAGACCTCCTAAAGGGGTCTTCGAATCCATCTGCAATGTTAAAATTTAGTAAATTGTACAAATTCGTTATCAAAATTATAATTTTCCACTGTTGGAATGACACAACTAAAAATGACCACATAAATAACCAATTGTTATGTGGTCATTTTTAGCTTAGTTCTTATCTCATTACCAAACTGGTCATTTATCTTGGTCATTTTTAGTTTAGTTCTTATCCCGTGACCAAATTGGTCATTTATCTTGGTCATTTTTAGTCACTTCACTTAAAATTTCTCAATTTTGGTCATTTATCCCTTGAAAAATCTGCGGTGACCAAGTGTTTTGGTCACCTGGTCAGTCTTTATTACCCATCATAGCTAAAGACGTTGTTATGGGAGGGGCCGTTACAGAATAACAAGCCATCTCGCGTTCTCAATACCTAGACTTAGTCTATGCCAAATCTAGCACATTATATGACAATATTCCTAATGCCCCATGCCCTACACACGACCCCACAAAACCTCCTACGAGACCATATGCCGGTGGCATCATTGGTTCCGTTCATACCCAGCCTGCTACTCAATCGAATGGATCACATAATCACCTTGGTTCAATAGTATCCCCATCACTAGATGGAAACAACACCAATCGCTCACCTAGCCCTGCTTCCACTGCGGAGGTGAATTCAGTTCAATCTTCTTCACCTCAGAAATCCAGTGGTAAGAAGAAGAACAAAGAAAAATCCAAGAAGTATTCTAACTGGTAGGGGCCCGAAAATAATCCTGATGACACAAAATAGAAACGGAAGGTCAAATATCCTTGTTTACTATGCGGTGACGATCACTTCACGAAAGAATGTCCACATCGTGAAGAAGTCCAAAAGTTTCTCAAGGGAAACCCCACACCCGCAGTTCTAACAGACCCCTTCCCCACACAACAACAACAAATGGTTGCACAACCACCACCTCCTTCTCGAGGAGAACCGTCCACAACCACTCATGTCCTCGTGATGCACAACGAAACAATAAACTTATCTACTAGGTCACGTACATATGAATCTATTCCAAATAAGGAATCTAACGAAGGTAATACATAAAAATCCTCCCTGTCTACATCCAATGCTCCTCCACTTCAAGTTCCCATAACCATCGAGAAACCTTTACTAGATACGCTATTGGGTCCGCCAAAGAGCACAATTCGAAAAGCCATTTTCAACCCTAATGCCCAGGCCGCTCAAAACTACAACATCATAGAAGTTCTATCCCAGGCCCCTTGTGCTATGTCGACGTTATAATTCTTACAAAATTTCCCCAATCAATGTAAGACTCTACTATTTGCTATAGGAGAAGTAGATACTGATTCATCCAACACTATTATGTTCAAATTAGAGTATTTCAAGCCGAGGCTTTCCCACCAATTAGCGTTTCAAATCGTTACCAATGTTTCTGGGAAAAGCATCCATTGTACTGTTTTAGGCGAAGGATCCTCTACTTCCGTTATGTCGCTATCCTGCTGGCGATCCATTGGCTCTCTTAAGTTGAATCGTTCCCCCACTACCTTGAAGGCATTTGACAAACGTGGATTCCAACTCCACAGGTTGTTACAATCGTTAGCCGTAGAGTTGGGAGGTAAGACCATTTGCATTAACGTGGAAGTAGTCGCCTCTCATTTGGAGTATAATTTGTTACTTGGTCGAAATTGGTTCTATGCCATGACCGCGGTCACCTCATCCGTCTTCCGCATTATGCAATTTCTCCATCATGGGAGAATTGTCACTATCGACCAGTTAGATTTTTGTACTCTAGACTCCACTACTCATCCTGTTGATAATTTCCCTCTCTTGGGACACTCCTCACAAATATATGAGAGTGTGGGGGTAGGAATCCTAAAAGACTCATCCCTAATGGGAGCCTTCCCAACACTAGATCCCCCATCACATGTTGCCACGATGAACATGATCTCCTATATGATCCCATCCCCTTCCAACTCAACAAACCAATGGATTGTGATCGATCTTAGTCATATGGATTTGATTGGAGATGCCATGCCTTTCATTCCCGCTGAACCCACTTATGACGCCATCTAGTCAACACCTGATTTACTGGATGCCCACTCTTCAGTGGCATCTACTTTAGGTTCTCTGCCACCCCAGCGGAACTCATTCCTACCATCACCTGATTGTCTACTCCAGAATTTTCACTCTAATGAATCGATCGTGGATATTATGAGTTTGGATGAGCCTCCATGGGAATACCTTCATCATCGATCGTCCTTCCTTCCACCTCTTGACACGATAGAGAACACAATTCATACTATTGTTTCACCAAATGTCTTTTTTCACACTCAATCTCCTATTCTTACCCAAGATATGGTAATCGAGGAGAATTTAGAAAACATCACACCTACCATCCCTATAGACATCTTGGTAAAACCAGGAATCATGGAACATATTCACATAGGCCAAATTTGTTCTCCTGATGAAATCAAGACATTTACAGCTTTGTTTAAAAAAATTTGCGATGTATTTGCATGGAGCTATGAGGAAATTCCCGGGATTGATCCTGCTATCATTATGCATGAAATCCAAACATATATGGATGCAAAACCTATCCGACAAAAACTCTGTGCAGTGCACCCTAGGAAGACTGCGGCTATTCAAACAAAGATTGAAAAGCTATTGAAAGCTAGGTTCATTTATCCTGTTCCCTTAACAGATTGGGTCTCCAATGTTGTCCCGGTTACGAAGAAATAGGGAACCATCCAAGTTTGCTTTGATTATAGGGATTTGAATAAGGCTTGTCCTAAGGACAATTACCCTACCCTGTTTATCAACCAAATTATTGACAACTGTGCCGGAAATGTCATATTTTCATTTATGGATGGATTTTCTGGCTATAATCAAATTGAGATCCACCCAACCGAACAACATAAAACTGCTTTCATATGCCCATGGGGTACGTTTGCATATCGAAAATTACCTTTTGGTCTTAAAAATACTGGTGCCACATTCCAGCGGGCCATGTCGTATGCCTTCCATGATGTAAAGGATTTTGTGGAACCTTACCTCGACGATCTGCCTGCTCATTCAATTGTCATGACTTCCACATCGATCATCTTACAACAGTGTTTCTCAGATGTTGACGGTACAATATCCGTTTGAATCCCCATAAGTGCATATTCTGCGTGGAGTCCGGACGCCTCCTTGGCTTCATCATTTCCAAATATGGGATCCACATTGATCCCTTCAAGGTAGAGGCCATCGTTTCCCTACCCCCACCCATCGATCTTACGGAACTTCAAAGTTTAAAGGGGAAGGCAAACTACCTGTGTCATTTCGTGTGTAATTTTGCAACGAAAACACAGGGTTACATGTGACTGTTAAAGAAGGACGTCCTATTTACTTGGGATGGCTATGCCCAACAGGCCTTTGAAAATCTCAAGTATGCTATTACTCATGCGCTCTCGTTACAACCACCGAATTGCACCAAGGATTATATCCTTTATCTAGCTGCCTCTACTTCCACTATTTCCATGGTCTTAGTACATGAAGATAGCAACGCACATGAACATGTGATATACTATCTTAGTAAGGGTTTCATCGACTCTAAAACCTATTATTCTCATGCAGAGAAGTTAGCTCTAGCAGCAGTCATTGCTGTTCAAATGTTCCGTCACTATATCCTACTCCATACTACTACCGTTATCGCCGCTTCTAACCCTATGTACCATGTTCTCACGCATAAAGTATTAGGGGGAAAATATTCGCGTTGGATCGTGATTCTCCAAGAATTCGATCTCTAGTTTGAAAAGGACAAATCCAAAAAGTCCTTAGCATTCGTGGAGCTCATTTTTTATCTTCCCCATACTGATCAAGAATCTGAGCCCATCGAATCTCTCCCAGATGAGTCATTGTTTTTTATTAGTACTTCTGACCCTTGGTACAGAGATATCACATTGTATCTCCAAACCCAACGCTTTGGTCCTCATTTATCCCGCGATGAACAATGTCGTATCCATCACCACGCAAAATTTTTACTTGATCATCGGTGATACACTATACCGCTATGGTATGTAACGAATATAAAATGATATACTAAATAAAAACAATAAATTATTGATTATTAAAGTGAAGGGACGTAACCCTTCATTATTCATGCTCAAACCCTATAAAAGGCGAGCTCTCTTGTAATATTTCATCATCTATCAAATATATTATTATTTTATTATCAATTATGGAAGTTGGTTTCACTTCGTAACTCTCCAGCTGGACACGGTTGCTCCATTGGTATCAGAGCGGTCTCTCTCCTCCTTGAGCTCATCTTTGGCTCCCTGATTCTCAACTCACACCCATTCACTCCACCACACTATTCCATCTACGCCGCACTCATTTCTGTACCCACGTCCATTTCTCCCTACAACGCCCACACTCCACCTGCACCCTTGCAGCTCCTCCACACCCCTCCATGTCCTCTCCGCGCCACTCACAACCCTCCCCTCTCCCATCCTCTGCGAAGCCTCCCGCAAACTCTCCAAATTATCTCCCCCGCAGCTCCCATATCCTCCACGCTTCTCCCCTCCAGCATCCGTCCACCTCCTGCGTACACAACACTGCCGTCCACCCCCGCGCGTTGCCACTCCCCTCCATAGCCTTCCCCTCCACGCTCCCCACTTCACCTAACCTCCTCTTCCCTCCACTCTCGCTCCACACTACCCTCTTCTCCCTGCCTCCTCCTCCCTCCACTCTCTCTCCACGCTCCCTTCCCACCGTCGCTTGCCTTCTCCACGTAATCCCTAGACACAACACAAAACAAAATATATATATTTCATAATAATATTATTATTATTATAAAATAATTTTATTAACAATGCTTAATATATATATATATATATATATATATAGATAACAATAATAATAATATATATTATTATTATACTTGCCGAAGGCAGTTATATAGCAATAAGTTAGGATTTAAACTTTTTTTTATTTTCAGTTAATTTTTCTTTTGCCATACAGATTTTTTTTATAGTTTTCAAAAATATATATATTAAATTTAATATTTAAAAATCAAAAAATAATTTTTATAATTTTAAAATATCAATTTACGCATTTGTAACTAGCTAAAATGAATGATTAGACTAATTTCCCCTGGTTTGAGGGTTAATTGTCAGAAATTAAAAATATATTAAAATTTTAAAAATAACTAGCTTGCCACATAAATGTACTATACTTTTGCAATAAATTATTAATGTGTACAAAACTAATAAATAAATAGTTGAAAACATAATCAACCATACACCAAGCCTCTTCCCTTGATATTCACTTTATTACTATACAAACACCACAACTTACTCATTGTGATAGTTTCGGCCAGGACACACCCTACAAGTGGAGATAATAAAATTTACTTTAAATGATTTGAATTATTTGAAATTTTTTAATTTAATAAAAAAAATTAAAATTAAAACCGAGGGTACGAAATAATAGCACTCCTCCATTTTAGATAATGTCATTACGTGGTTGCGTCACCCTCAGAAACGCACACTTAATGCTTCTATTGTTTGGTCCAGTTTTCTTAAAATCTACAATTGGTTGGCTATGGATTTGGCTTGGAAAGCTGGCATGGGTCTTGACATTATGATTGGAATATATCCAATTCTTGGATTGGGTACTGAATACAGACTGCCAGATGAGATTTGTCGCTCCCTCCATCGAGCTGGTTATATTACACTCAGCCATATTAGGAATCCGGATTACAGTCAGAGCCAGTGTTATTGGATATCTGCATCTGCACTGGGATTTGTTGGCAACAAAGCACAGGTTTGGACTCAGTACACTAAGCTACTGAACGAATCGGGTGTTAGACTCTCATCTGAGAGGGATAAGGTTATATGACAGAATAATTGTGCGATGGGCACTGTCACGAATCGACTAGCTTATCATGAGATCATTAGCTCATCTTGCATATATCCGGGGGAGTGGTGGTATAGGGTTCTTTGGAATTGGAAAATTCCTTCAAAAATCAAATGTTTTATGTGGAGGGCGCTTCGAAGGGAATTATTAACCTAGGAAATCTTGATTCGTTGTGGATGGGAGGGCCCGAACATCTGTCAACTATGCATGCGTGGGGCAGAGACTGTTGACCACATCTTCGTCTACTGTTGTTTCACCAAAGATCTCTGGCACCTACTCTGCAATCATCTCAGGGTTCCTATTTCTTGGTGGGGAGAGGATTTTTTCGCCCAAAATTCATTAAACTGGTACAACAATGCGGCTTCTTTACATTTCTTACCTGCGGTTACTGCCTGGGCTGTCTGGAGGACACAGAATCAAGCAATATTTGAGGACTGTAGACCATGCACAGACTGGACACTCAAGATCATTATTAACATGCTTAAAGAACAGTGTGCAGAGAAAACATTGAAGAGACCCAGGCATATAACACCATTATGTCTACCTCAGCATATGGCTGTGATCTTTTTTGATGGGGCCGCGTCAGGGGGCCTCTGTGCTGTTGGGGGTATCGTTCACTTAAATCCTAAACATTTCTTTTCTTTAAAGTTGAATTGTGGGCGGGGCAGCAATATAAAAGCAGAACTTCTTGGGCTTTGGTGTGTCTTGATGGTAGCCTCCTGCTTTGGGCTTTTGGATGTGGCGATTTTCGGTGACTCCAGGGTGACTATCAAGTGGGCTCGGGGAGAATTCAAACTAGACAACCTACCTCTCTTTCACTGGTGTTCAAGGATTAAAGATTTAATCAGGCAATTCGATCACAGCACCCTTCAGCATATTTACCGACAATTCAACCACAGGGCTGATCTTCTATCCAAAGAAGCATATGGGGGAGATGTTGGTGTCATATATTGGAAGGAAGTCTTTGAGTCGGACACTCTAGACTCGGGATCCATTTCCATTTTTGATCTGTGATTGTTATTTTTGTCCTTATTTGGTATATCAGCCGAAGATTAGATCTTTGTGATGCTTGAATACTTGTAACTATTTTGGGATCATGCCTCTCAGATATCCACTCTAGTGGATCAAACATACATGTTAAGTTTCAGACTTGAAAAGTTTATGTATTAGTGCCATCCGATCATATGTACTATTGATTCACTATTGAATAGAAATAGTACGGTTTTTTTCACTGAAAAAAAAGATAATGTCCATGATGCCATTAATGGGACAATTTTTACATAATGTAGGTTTGTGAATGATTTCGACACAAAGTAATGATTACGTAATTAAAGCAATGGTTTTGACATGAATACTTTTCGTCAGCTAACAACAACTCAAATCACTGTTTCCTTTTGTTGTTTAGTTTACCGAATCTAATCAACGTCTTGCTTTACCAAAAGGATATGGCATGACAACCCTATCAACCTGTAATTTAATTAAGGATTGCTAACTTTATTACCAAGGAATATAGCATGATAAGTATCAACAAAGTACTTTATTAGCAAGGAATATAGCACGATAAGTATGAGCAATTATACTAATTAAGAATGTGTCTTAGTTTACGAAGAAATCTAAATATTTGACGATTTTGTTAAAGTGTCACAAGGAGCAATATCATACTGTACTATTATTAATGTGTTGTGCTATTCTTAATTACCAAATTTTTTAAGAGGCTAAGCCATGGCTGAAAAACATGACATGACAAGATGAAAGCAATATTAAAGTAATAGCTGTGTCATCCGACTAGCTATGATCTACCATCAATAATATCATGAGATCTTGGCTTGATCTGTTAATGGGGAAACATAGATGACTTATCCATCTTAATATATTACAATGGATTAATATTACAATTTTAATTGTTATTATTATTACAATAATATATAATATTGTTGTTATTATTCATCATATGTAATTGTTTAAACATCAAAATGATTTGAATGGTATAAAAATCATATTAATTAGTATTATTATAAATTATAGATTATTAGTTTTTAAATTTTCCAACTTAATGTGAATTTATTTTTAATTTTTGTAATTTTCTATTAAATTGTATTTATAAATTTGGATTTATATTAATTAAATTTCTCTCTTAAATATATATATATTTTGTGACGATCGTCTTTTATACCAGCATTATTATCTTCTTTTACATAAATATTTCTATTTATACTACTTGATTTATTATTCTATTTCATTTTTTTTAAAGGTATAGAGCAGTAGGTGTCACTTCTCTCTCTTATTTTTAGTATAATTTTCATAATTATTTTAACTTTTTAATTTTGAATTATGAATAACTAATATCTTACAACATTTTCTAAAAGGCAGGTATAAGCACCTTTGGTGCTAATTTCACTTGTTATTATTATTAATTTCATTAAATATAATAATAATAATTATATTTAGACCTTCACAAACAAGATTCTAGCGTGCACTAGATCAATGACAGAAATGAAGGACCAACTGTAAAAGTTAGAAAAAGACCAAATACAAGATTTGAAAATCCTTGAAGGTTTAAACTCCAGAATGGATAAACTTGAAACAGAGTTATGAGAAGGAAAATAAGAGCTATCACGAAGTGTGCAATATGAAGTTGCTGGAGCAGCTTCATGGGAAATGAGGAAGGTACGAGATGAAATGAAAACATACTTCGATGAAGGGATAGAAAAAAACATGGAGTAGTTTAAGGATATAAACACTTCTAAAAATTCCGAGTCGCTAAAGGAATACCACTCATGTCGTGATTCACCCGATACCAATAATCATCAATCAAATTCCCTCAAAGTGGAAATCCCCGAAGACCATAAAGATTACAATCATAAAAAATCATATTGGGATACAATGCAATCGATGGGGGGATACCCAATGAAACCCAAATTGGAATTACCCAATTTCAATGGAGAAGCAAAATAGAGTGTGGCATGGGTCAACAAAGCATAAGAATTCTTCTATATTCACAAAATCTTATCAGACGATGAAAAATTTAAATACGCCTCCATGCAACTTGAAGGCCGAGCATACAATTGGTACATATGGTAGAAGAAAATGACAAAGGTATGTGCCTATAGTTGGGACACATTAAAAAATAACTTTTTAAAAAGATTCGAAGATGTGACAGAGAAGGAATTTTTAGCCAAAATAACTAGATTACAACAAGAAGGCGATGTGGAAGAATACACCTACGAATGGGAAGTATTAGCGATGTGAGTACCGGAATTAACAGATGGTCATCGAATCCAGACATATGTCTCTGGTCTTAAACCATACATAAGAGAAGAGTTAGAGTTACATAATGTATCCAATTTAGATACGGCTAAGCGCAAAGCAAAACTTATTGAGGAAAAGTTTAAAAAATCCAGACAAGGGATATTTGTGACAACAAGAGACACAATGTAGGCATTGCGAATATATATGGTCACCCAGTCATCAGTGCAACAAATATCAGTCGTTTGGCTATGAAGTTGAAAAGGGTTCAAAAACATCGACCAGTCGCTCCGACAGTGACAGAAAAAAGAAGAAGAATACTTGTCATCAATGCAGAGAAGATTGGATCCTAGGCCACAAATTCAAAACCAATCACATAGTACATTGAAAAATCATAAATGGGAAAGAAGTACAGGTATCAAGAGAGAAATATACAACTGATTCAGATACAAACACAAGCTCATCCAAAGTATCAGTTGTGACAATTACATATATTCAACAAGCTTGTAAGGAAGGAGGGTTAGAGACACCTAACATAGATTACACCCAACAGAAGGAAAGCCAATCACTCAAAGGGAAATATATTCCACCTCAGTTGAGAAATCGTGACATCCTTAAAACTGAACAACTCATATTTCGAGTAATAGAATCAAGGAATCCAGGGCCAAAAATACTACAACTTAATGGGACAATTAAGAATAGGGATATCACAATTTTGGTCGATTATGGAAGTACCCATAATTTGATTGATATCAACAAGGAAAAGGAACTTAATCTTTTTGTGTTTCCTGCAAAAGGGATTAAAGCCTCAACCATCACTGATCAACATGTAGAAGAAGTGGGAAAATGTCATAAGGTGTCGTTGCATATACAAAACGTACACCTACAACTCAATTGTATTGCTTTACCACACAAGGAAGTAGACATGGTATTAGGCGCCGACTGGTTAGCATCGCTAGGGACTTACTCTACCAATCTACAAAAACAGTACATGGGATTTAAATGGAATGGAAGTAAGTACCGAGAATTTAACCACCCAAGCAGAAAGATTTGTAGCATAAGAAGGACCCAAGCCATCATCAAGATAGAGAGATCAGTCTAGATCGTTTATCTCAAATCAAGCATCAACACAAATCAAGAAAAAAAGAAGATGCCATCAAATATAGCTTTGAGGACAAAGCTCCCTTTAAAGGGGGTGGAAATGTAACGAATACAAAATGATGTATTAAATAAAAACAATAAATTATTAATTATTAAAGTGAAGGGACGTAACCCTTAATTATTCATGCTCAAACCCTATAAAAGGAGATCTCTCTTGTGATATTTTATCATCTATCAAATATATTATTCTTTTATTATCAATTATGGAAGTTGGTTTCACTTCGTAACTCTCCAACCGGACACGATTGCTCCATGGTATTGATTCCATCCTACGATGATGTTTAACCCACGAGGAGGCCGAGCATGTCCTAAATGATTTCCATCCGAGGGCATGTGGCGGTCATCTTTCTGGGATAGCTACAACCCATAATATATTACGCGCTAGATACTACTGGCCATCCATTTTCAAAGATTGTATGGAAGCGGTCAAGGAGTGTCCTCCTTGCCATATTTTTCATTATAAAAAGGGTTCACATCCAACCCCACTACATCCAGTTATCGCTGTAGGTCCCTTTGCAAAATGGGGCATCGACTTCATGCATTGTAATCCTACATTGACCAGGGGGCATGGTTATATCATTGTTGTAGTAGACTACTATACCAAATGGGCCGAGGCTATGCCTACATACAAGGAAGACGACGAAACTGCCGTGCTCTTCATGTTCAATCACATTATTGCTAGATTCAGAGTCCCTCAAGCCATCGTCACCGATCACAGATCACATTCCCAAAACAAGATGGTGGATGAACTAAGCACCAAGTTTGGTTTTCGGCATGAAAACTCAACCCCCTACTATCCTCAATCAAATGGAAAAGTAGAGGCCATTAACAAGGTCTTGAAAACCATAATTCAACACATGGTGGGAACACACAAGTCAAATTGGCATGTGTTGCTTTTTTCATCCCTTTGGGCATACTGAACTTCCATTAATACCGCCACTAGTTTCACACCTTTCAAGTTAGTGTATGGAATAGAGGCACACTATTACCTATTGAGTGTGAAATTCCATCTTTAAGACTAGCCGTTGAACTTTTATCAAACACAACTGCTAAGGAACAACGATTCTTGCACTTGGAAAAACTCAACGAAACCCACCGTGATGCAGCTCTAGCTAATGATGTGCGGAAGAAATGCGTCAAGGCCCAGTACGATAAATCCGTGAAACCCTGTATCTTCAACGAGGGTGATTTGGTACTTACCTACGACAAAAAACATGATAAGCTGGGGGCAGGAAATCTCGAGTCCATGTGGCATGGACCATATGTAGTAAAACATGTTTTCGAAAAGGGAGCTTATGAGTTGGTTGATTACGATGGAATGTCCTTGGGGGAGACCCGCAACGGGCTCTACCTAAAGTGATACTATGCTTAGGTTATCTTGCATTAGTACTTTGTATATAATGTAGATGACGTGTGTTTGTGTTTGGTGTGACACTTTCTTGTAGTGTGTTAGGATCTTATCTCGATTTTTTCTTATACCATGTTTTTCCTGGATGTGCAGGTGGAAACCTGCTATGGATTTGCAGACGGTGCTATCTGGCACACCCGCAGCCTCACCTCTCCAACATGGGTACTCTATTCTCCTGCCGTTGAACTGATAAGATCAGGAGGAACTTTCCAAAGTCCCACAATCAATAACGTCTCCGAATATCACGTAGTGATCGGATTATTGAACAACGCTTCTTCTCTCGGTGTGGACCACATTGTTATCTACCTCGATTCTCAACTAGTGGTCTCTCATTTGAATCATGTCTATGCTATCTGTGAACCTATATTACTTTGCTTCTTTCAGTGGGTACACCTATTGGAAAGGTCTTTTGAGTCGATTCAATACCTACACATTCTAAAAAGTATGAATACGGTCACTAGTTCCTTGGCTACTTTCGTGTTAGATTGGCATATTACACATTCATAAACATTTTTTATCAAGGATGCATAATTATACATAACATGTAAACTACTCATATTATATAGGTAAACATGCATAAGATCCAAAATCCATCATAAAAAAACATGTATAAAACCTCTAGATAATGTCACATATATATATATCATGTTTGGAAAAATGTTGTAGAAAAGAGTACCGATACAAAATATGAAGCTCATAATATTTCAGTAGGTCACATCTACAAAATATGAAGCCTATGGATTTCAATACATCATCATATATACAACCTATCCCTGAGGATGCTCATGATAGCATATAATGGTCCTAGCCACCCGACAGAGTAACCGACCAAAGCATCCTAAGACTCCAACTATCCTACACTGGTAAGGTCGAGAGAGGTCATCTATGGAAATGTACGAGATATCAGTGGTCAACCGATGGAGGTTCTCCTCTAGCACATCAAGCTCCGCTACGGCCTGATCCTCACGGACTGCTGCCATCTACTGAACTACTCCTCATCTCTCGATGGGAGATGAACTCACTGGTATGGATGGGACAATATATGTACAATCAAGATATGACATATTAGTACTATGCAAAAAACAAAAAATCGTAAAATACATCAAAACAAAAGAGTTTCTTTCTTACCGATCTCTCCCCATTGATCCCCATCCAGAAGAACCAAATCAGGATCTCCTCTGAAATCCGCACCTGTATAAGCGTAATCCTCAACCATGAGGAGCTGCCCCCATAACCACCTGAAGAAGGTCGACTCCTATGTAATCATAGGTCCACATCCAACATGGTGGGACATCACCTCGGACCACCTCTCCATACGTGGATCTTGCGGATCGAATTACCAAGCTCAACTTGTGGATGAAGAAGTGGAACCCTTTCCCAGAAAAAGGAGACCACGATGGAACCATACCCAAACTATTTCAACTCCCCTCTATGACACTTGGTCAGTTGATCATTTAAGTTTGCGAGGAGCCCCTCACACTAGTTAAACACAGTGGGTGCCATACACTCTATGACATATAGCATATGGGCCTTTGTGGCCCGATGTGCAACTCTACTACCCGCGAACCGCTCAATGGTAAATAACACAGTCCTCAAAGGACGGTCCCGTACATTTTTGATGGAGATTTTCCCACCTAACATTTGCGTGCCCAAAGTACAAAAATGTGCAATAAGGTCCTAAGTGGACCGATCACTGCCCCTAGGTCCGAATAATGATACCAGAGCCCCACATATAGACAATCATGTCAAGAAATAGATGTCCTCGACATCCAAAGTAAGGATATGAGTCCCTACCCTGAAGTACTGTTGATCCAGATCCCATAACCGATTCATGTAGTCTAGTAACTGTATCTGCGACCTCATTCCTTGGATGTGGAAGAATTTGAGCAATCCACACCCCCTCAAAGCATTGGCGGAGTGAGGATAATTTGTAGATTGTGCATCTTCTAATTCGTGCTCACGCTCTTTCCACTGCACCATTTTGATGGCTAAGACCTACATAAACATCAATATAATAAGCATTAGGTTCTTTCTAATGCTTCAAGTTTTGTTTTTTAAGCCCTATCCTCAATTTTGTGGGTCAAATTGCGCCGATGCACCCTGCCTTTGCATACAGGGCATCATCGACGCGCTTTTCCCATAGGGAAGGTGCGTCAAACCCTTAGTGATGCACTTCCTGAGAGGGGAAAGCGCATCACCTAGGGAACGCAATTTCCCCTCCAAAATGAGATTGAAAACCCAAAAAACTTGCATTTAAAACACAATTTAAACCATCAAAACATATAGGATGAGATCTAGGATTACCTGGAACTGAACAGAGGCTAAATGACTGATCGAGGCTCCCATAATCGTCGCCAAGAGATCGAGATCCAAAGAGGTTTTTTTTCACTATTCAACTTGGTAAAAAATGAAATGGTAAATAATTTTTACTATTCATCCTTTTTAATTTTTGGTATTTTATGGGTTTTTTACTATAGTTGATTTCATTTTATGTTTTAAAACCTTATGATGTATCCTTACTTGGTTCTTGGAGCTTGCAAATAGAGGAAAGTGGTGTTTTGACTATCTTGGTAACCATTGTTGACTTTTCATACTTCTTATCAAATGTGAAAAGGTCTTTGAGCATTTTTTATACATTATCACGCTCATTAAAACTAAGCATTAAAGGTATCAAGCTGAGTCTTTGTTCCTTCTCGTGCTCGTAAATACATGAGAATAAGTCACCGAGTTATCTTTTATATATTTTTCGAGCTTGTAAAACTCAGACCCACGAAAAAGGAACCTCCCTGGAGTTCTCCTTTAAGCTCTTTTCAGACTGCCTAAATACGAAAATATCGCCAAGCGAACTTGATTCTCTCACGCTTGTAAAACTATTAGAAAGGTCGTCTTTCTGGTGATAGTTTACCCCTTTTTTGGACCAATAGGACTATTTACGAAAAAGGAGCACTCTAGTTAATCATGACTAGAAGAGTTCTCTCTCATATTGTTTCATCCTTTTTCGAGTGAGGAGACTAAAATTTATGAAAAAGTACTCATCAAAGTTTTCTTTAGTCCTTTCAGACTCTCTAAAGATGAAATGACGCCGAGTTTACCTTCTTTGGACTAGTTAAAATCTGACATCAAAGGGCCCTTTTAGGGACAAACCCCTCCTATCTCAAGTTCGTTAAACATGTGAGATTGGACTTGTCCTAAGGATGAGCTATACCGAGCATCTATTACCCTCCTCAAGCTTGTTAATAAACAAAGAGGTACTTATCAATCATGATGGGGAACAAGGAAAGAGTTTACATTCACTTGTAGTAATGGAAGTATGTAGTCACTCTTGAACATGGCACTTGTTTGCATTTCATTCGAACCACTTGGATAATCTGTTTGTCTTTGAGTCTCACCAATTCCTTGAGTCATCCAAAGAATGCATCGATAATTAGTTGCATTAGGTATCGGTGTTGATCTCGTCATGTCAATGTTGCCAAGTCATGCCATTCCATGTTCAAGAGAAATTTGTTGATCGATTCAATATCTGCAGTCATTATACCTTCCATTGTGTCGGTCACCCTTGAGTCAGTCTCAAACATCACTCTTCAGTCCGATGTATTCCAAAACATCTTTGATCTTATTTCATGTCGATGATGAAGGAAACATCATGGCCCTCCTTCGACGGGTTTGTCCTTGTTGACTTCAACACATCATCCAAGGATTGAATCTAGAAACCAGTCAAGTACCATGGGCCTGCATGCCTTAATGGCAGGTTACCTCGCTTTCAACCGTAAGTTCACATCATTGACTTTTGATTGAAAGATTCCATCGAGTGTTCGACCTCAACTCATTTGATTCACATTCGGTAGTATGTACTCTGATACCTTGGGGATCATTGACATCAATGATGATTTCCCTTGTACTTGTTAACAATTTGCATCAATGATTGGTAATCAAGTAGTTCTACCACGTTCGATTTCAAAGCATTGTAATCACATGGTTAGATTCGTATAATTGCGGGTTTGGCTTGAAGACCTTGGGTTAACTTGTGTATCTTACCCTGGATGTGATGGTGATTTTTTGAGTCATGTCACACAGATCCACTCTTGTATTGGTCGTGGTTGTGTAATTATCTCATCATGGATCTACGCTTGTGTTTAGTAGCCATGATTGTGTTCATTCAGTCGATACTGCCATGGATCTGCAATGTATTGGTCGGAAACCATGTTATGAGTCATTTGAGACACATATCTTAGAGTCTTTTGTATTGCAGGAGTTTTTGTTCGTCACTGCAACCGATGGTCCTTGCCTCAAACTCTCATATTTCAAAGCATTTCACCTACCTTATTTCACTAGCTTCATGCTTTGGGGGGCATTATGTTACACCAAAATCTTGTCATCATGATTTATGTGTCCTCTATTTTACCTAATTCCTAAAGAACCTGGGCCAAATCATTGAAATGAGAATTGTTGCTTTTCCTTTTACCTTATGTTGTCACCCCGATGCGTTCTGGTCGTTGACAAGATGCATCAGGCCATAGGTGACGTGCTCTGCACATTGGCAAAGCACGTCGATGATGCACGTTTCCTTTGCACAAGACGCGTCACCCTTCAAAGACGCGGGTTATCTGTGTGCAAGGTGCGATGATGCTAGTTTGAAAGGAAAAAGAGAAGCTTCGAGCAACTTCTAGAATCCTTGGTTACGTGGAGGCTTATCCCTATGACCTAGGAAAGGTGGAATTCGGTTCCCTTACCTTTTGGGATGATCCCTTGAGCTTCTCCCACAAATCCTCGACCTCTCCTATCCTTTTAGGACTATAAATACAAACCCCCTCTCCATGATCAGGAGGAGGAAGATAGAACACTAAAATGCTGGTGGAATTCTACTAGAATTGCTTCCCTTTCATCCATCAAGAGGCAAGAGCTTGGATCTTTGAGGCTAGGACCATTTGGAAGGAGTTACGGCGTCAAAGATTGGTTGTAACCTCTCTCTATGTATTTCTTATTATTACATTAATGCAAATTCTTTCCATAAACATCTTGTTATTGTAAGATCTTTAGAATTAGCTTCTTTGACTGCTAGTTTAGATTGATTTATGTTTATATGCTATTACTACTTGGTTGTTTCTCTTGTGGTATATTTTTCTGCAGCTAGAGATATGGAGATCAACAGCTACATCAAGCAAGGATATGGTGCTGCATTCGTAAGGTGAGTTCTCTTCTGATACTCTTTACTATTTGATCAATCTAGGAAAGCAGTTTGTATTGTGTACTTATTTTGTTCTAGATCTGAACCATTCAGACTAGGGAGATCGGTTAGTGTCTGCATTGACAAATTGCTCGCAAACACACATAATCCTACATGATTAAGGGATATTTTGTAAATATTGTAAATATATGAATGTGAAGAGTCACATAACTGTTTGGAATATGAAAAACCAAAAGTTACTGCTCCTATGTATAAATTGACACTCCCCTTAATAAAAAATTCATCCTTGGAGTTACTATCCTAACTTGACAATGAAAATGTACAAGTGATTGACAATATTTGGGTTCAAATATCAAAGAGAAAAGGGAATTGGATAAAAATTACCTTTGAAAATAGTCAAAATAACTTGCTTATTTGCTTCAAGGATCTCATGGAAATGCCCCCCTTGTCGAATTTAGTATTTGTAGAAATTCAAACGCCAAATAGTGAAAGGTGCAAAGAGGAGGCACAAATGAAATCAAATGGTTTAATTGAGTATAAATATCAGTAGTTTCGGATAGACAACCTTGAGTAGTATGAATTCATCCTTATAAGAATATAAAGTCCAAGTAAAAAAGAAGTGGTTGTATATTCAAACCATTAATCGACTTAGCTAACTAAACCATTTCGATTGACTTAGTTGACTCAATAAACTCACCCATTTAATTTTGTCAAACCATAATCAACCACCCTCACACCCACCACCTGTAATAAATTTTAATTCTACAAACACACCTCACAATAATGCTAGGAATCTCCCTCTTTATGAAGGGGATGGAGATCCAAAAATACACTAGTTTGTTTGTGAAAAGATATGGGACTCTTTGGATGCCACAAATAAAACAAAGAAAATGACATAATTTGTTGGAGCACTAAGGAAGACAACACTTACATGGTTCATGAACTACATGGGAAATCGAAACATAATAAAAAGTGAAATTAAACAAGCATTCTTCCATTTTTTCAAGACCAAGGACGTTAAACATCTAATATCCCAAAGGCTCAAGGAAATAAAATAGTTGCTAGGTTAATTGATGAGATATTATGACAAGAAGTGCAAGGATTTTATCGATAAAATCATGTATAATGATTGATGCTAAAATCCTGGTACAATGGTTTGTGGGTAGACTACTACAGAGAATCAAGGCACCTCTAAGAATGCACGAGATTAAAATATATGAAGAATCCTTTAGAAAGGCTCAAGAAATTGAGTCTAATCACGATGGTGCAACCATAATGACCGATAGAAGACTTTAAGAAAAATTAGAAGTAATGCGAAGGTCTATTAGAGATATTGCACCGAAGAAGCCCGACATATGATGCACATTATGAAAAAATGTTGGAAATACTAAGGATGAGTGCAATTATAGAGAATCGACAACAAGACTCAAGGATTCTTGGGTTGTACATACATAATGATTATGTAAAATTTGTGAATGTGTGTCAAATCATTCCACATGAGATTGTCCACACAATATGAAAAATGAAAAACCTAAATGGTGTACCCTCTATGAGGAGGATTTGCACAAAACAACAAAGTGCTAACTAAATGGTAAAAACACACCAAAACTTCTAGACATTCTATTATACATAGTCAATTGATCAAAACCAACGAAACAATGGATACAAAAATAGAGGAACATACAGATATGGTGCTCATGGTCGATATGGAGGTGGAGGAGGTCGACAAGGTGGCCAAGGAATATTTGATAATAAGTATTACTTTGTATGTTTTAAAGAAGATAATGTAAGCCCAAATTGTCCTATGAAAGATAGGACAAACTTGAAGTATTGGAATAAATGTGGCATGGGAGACAATTCCATAGACATTTGCCCCATTATTCTTGAGAAAACTATGATAAAAAAAATGTGAATCTTTGCAAATCATTTGCAAGAAAAAAATCCCTAAATTCCAAAAATCTACATGTTGTAATCAAATCCAGAGCAAAAAAGGATGACAATACAAATCTTGAAAATGCCCCCCTTGCACCAGCTAATAGGAAGGGAAAAGAAAAATACCTTAACCCAAGGAAAGCAAGACATACTATTAAATAAGCTATGGACTTATTTGAAAATTCTCCAAAAAAGATGATTTACAAACACACAAACAAGGGAGGGGGCCCGACCAGTTAATTTTTTTTTCCATTTGATGAATTCCTAGATATTTTAAGTGAAGAACCCATTCCTCGCCTTTTGGAGTTAGTGGGTATTTTGAAGAACTACAAGGAAGGAAATAAAAAAGGTCAAAATTTTATTTTATTTAGATCATGTGGAGAAATACACTAATGACTACGACCGACAGGTCAACTTGGAAATACATGGATACTTTATCCCAAAGGTCATATTCAATTTTGGCTCCCAGGAAAATATCCTACCAAAAGACACATGGATCAAAATGAGAAGTACTAAACTTTTCAAGTCAAGAAACTTTTCAAAACTAGTAGATTAGAGGTTTGTAGAACTTATTTGGCCGTCAAGGAATGTAGAAACAAGAATTATGGGAATAGATATAGAATTCAACTTTGAGTTTATCAACTTGGTCAAAGGAACAATGGCATACCCTAGTTTAGTTCGTCGACCTTGAGGATGGAAAATGAAAGTGACCATATCTTTGGAGAAAGGCATAATTGAGATGAAAGGAGATGAAATGAAACTAATTATCCCTCTAGACCCAAAAGAAGGAAAACATTGGTTAGAGCCATGTGATGAAGCTGGAAATATCATAAATATCTACTAGGTAATCCAAGGAAATGGAGGCCACACCGAACCAAAAAATCAAGTATAATTTCACTTAGGTACACCTCTGTCAGTAGGTAAAAATTTGGATATAGAATTGTACGATTGATGTTGATGCTCAACATCGACTTGATCCGAAGTGTTGAAACATGATGACTAGGACGGACAAACTAAATTTTTTTGCAAGATCATTCTGTCAATGCTATTATGTCGAATTCAATGTGATTGTCACGTTAATATCTTATTTCACCATTTTCTTCGTCATATGACCCCTTCAACAGATTCACACAGTTGTGTTTTCAGTGTTACAATGTTGTGGCCAAGTCAAGCTTTGCACATTGGTCATCTTTTCATCTGGGCATCGTCCTGTTAGGTAGTCAACGCCATCGTGTTCATATCATCATAACCGATCAAATCCATATTTCGTTTGAAAAATTATGAGTTTGTTTGACCCTTTCGGCAGTTGGTCAAAATTTCGACAAGCATGCGTTTTTGCATCATGATAGCTAAGAAATCACTAAGATTGCGTCCTTTATTAACTAGTCATTTGCACCAATGTCCGCAACTTTTATTATAAAAAACTACTCTCCCCATTTTACATTTAATGTCTCATTTTCCTTATCATATTTCCCCATTATTTATTTTCTTTTCCACATTTTTTTAATATTATTCCTAACTCTCTTTTCCTTAAATCACATAATCCCTTTCATTAAACCATGGCCCATTTTATCCCTATAAGAGAAAACCCTTCCTTTTAACCAATATTCCTAAGTCCGTAACCCTCCACTTTATTATGATATCACAAGCTAAATTATGAAAATTAAAAAGTAGAAAACTACTAGTACCCGTCTTCTTCCCATATAGCCCATTCACGGTTATAAAATTCATTTTTATTAAAAATTTGAAAGGGATCTAAACTTTCCCCTTCCCATTCAAAAGAACTATGAAATCCCTATTGCCTCGATATCCCTTATTCCTCTTTTCACATTCCCATGAGTAAAAGAATATCATTTCCCTTTTAATTTTTCCTGTATCTCTAAAGCAAAATAAAATAAGATCGGTACTTGAAAAAACCCATGATGTTCCCATTTCAAATCCCCTTCCCGTATTTTCATTTGAATTGGTCCCAAGGAATTAAAAAGTTATATATTTTTTTTCACATAAAGTTATATAAAGTTATATTTTTTTTTCACATAGAAAAAATTATATTGGTTATTCATTATCGAATCAAAGTATACATAGATTTTTTAGTAATTTGACTTTTTCAGTCTCATTTTATAAATGCTTACTGATCTTTTACAAAAAAAAATTTATCAAGTGATTCCAGATTTTATAACCTGAACATTGAGCCCACTTGATCTGTCTAAGAGCACTGGTTATCTCCACCAGAATGGACTACATCCAAAAGAGTACTCGGTACCTGTTCCTTACTGGACAATATGACTTCTAAGGAGAATCAACCTAATAGAACAGTTTGTCCCACTCTGGCAAAGAGAGAGTGTGTCGGGTTGAATAGACAACACACCCACTGGACCAATTAATAAAAAAAGTGGAAGTAATCCTTGTGAGACCGATAGACAGTCCCGCCTGTCTTCAAATAATTGATTTGGACATGAAGACCTTCTATTCCCTGAAAACGTGATGATACCTGAAATCATGTTGTAATGTGCCGAATGAAAAGCACACCCACTGCACCAGAAATCTATTGCATGGAATGAATGGATGCAAGTAGTTTTCGAATCTGGAGTTGTCAACAGTCTTGGAGGAAACCCTGCTAAATACACTTGTTTTTTCACTCTAGAAATATCTTTGGTTCCCACAATCTACAGAGAAGCAATATTTTATGTTGAGTAAAGAAAGAAACTATCCCAACAAGAGTTGTTGTGTGTATCCCCACTAGAAAGCAAGCTGATTTGTACAGAGCCCAGTGAGCATAGTCAAACAAGAAAGCAAAACGTAGTGTAAGTTAATATAAGACCAGAGTGCCCTCCCGCATCATTCTGTTCGCATGTCAGTGTTGATAGTGAATAACCCCTTCTGGACTGTGTAATGTCTCTTTTGACAACCTGTCAGCCTCCTCGTTGTAATTCCTTGTGACATGGATATAGATGATCGTCCGAAATAGTGCCTGTATTCCTCTGATGCGGGCTTTCCATCCTTCCAAAATTGTTACTCTGATATCTAATTTTAAATGTGCCTAACCATAGAATCACCCACCACAGTTAAGTCCCTTAATTGCTCTGCATTCGCAAAAAATAAAAACGATACTAATCCCAGAAGTTCACTTCTAGTATTTGTACCACTCCCGCTCTTCTAATTAGGAAGAGCCATATATATAGATATACATAGAAGAAAGAAAAAAAAACCTCTCATTGGAGGCCACAACTAACTACTCAAACCCTAATGACCGTGGTTACTGCAACTAGCAGAGTGAGGCACGCTGGATGGCAGTGGAGGGCACATATGGCAGAGCCGTTAGGGCATAGCTGGCGAGCCCATGGTGAAGAGAGGACCGTTGGCAGAACTTTGCAAAGCGATAAGGGGATACACGGGGCAGGTGAGTAGATCGACATCACACGACAGAGTTTATGAGGGCAGACACTCATATAAAAAAAACAACACGACAGAGAAAAGCGAAAACGAGATGCACCACGCAGAGGCATTATTAGAGGCCATACGCAGAGATAGAGAAACGCATCGTGTCCAGCCAATGCAAGCCTAGTAATTCGCGCACACTGCAAAATGTGCAGAGACGGTTGGGAGAGTGTACACCCATAGCATAACGCACCACCGCAGGGGAGATACCATGAGGCCTAGCCCAGCTGAATGATACATTGAAGAAAATAACTTAAGAATCAAGCAATGTGGCACCAGGAAAACGTACTAGTTGATAGACATGAGCAGAAGACAGGCACGATGAGCAGGGAGCCATTACGCAGAAGGAATGAGAACAAAAAAAAAACGCCATCAAGCAGCACCGTGGAAAGACGAAACAACCCGAAAACCCTAACTCCTTCATGCACAGTCACGCCATGTGCTCAGATCTGCATCTCGAACACCAGGATGAAGGTCTTGAGAGCAGCCCATTTAGCGAGCTGTGGTGGCCACACTCATGGCTGTCAAGTAGAGAAACAAACAAAATGCTTGGGAAAATAATTCATGCCACTGCTGTGGAGAGGGCATAAAGAAATCGTCCAAACGATCTAAGGATACCAATGTTTCCATACTTAGTATACAGTGAACACGATGTTTCCATATTTAGCATGCAAACACTCCAGCGACAACGTTAATAATGGCGGCCATGAGCGTTTATGAGTATTGCATTAAGACTACAGTCCAGGTCCATCCATTAGAGTGAAAGCAAAATGTCTTTTTAACGGAGGTACATTCTATTTTCTTGGGTGCATTTCATTTTCCCATGTATAATTTTTCTACTAATGTTTTCATCCACGTAGATTATTCCATGGAAATCTAAGTGAAAAGTCCTTCTGCCATCTCAGTTTCACCCGAATGAATCTAAGCTGTAGAAAATCAGTTTCACCCGAATGAATCTAAGCTGTTGAGAATTATGTAAAGCCTCGAAAACCTCACTTTCTTAGGGGTTGAAAAATTCCTTTTTTTTAATAAAAAATTTATTTTGGGCATGTTTCCGTTTTCCTCCATTTTTCATTTCAGTTGTGCTTACATTTTCTGTTTTTTTTAGGGTATGTACATAAGGACTGTTTATATTATTTTTATGAAAAAAACATCAAGTGTACATAATAATAGTGATTTTTAACTTCCAGTGTTTCAAAATTCATATTAAGCCATACCATAGAATTTTGAGAAATCTTTCATATTAGGCATTCATTTTCATTTATTGAAATATTTTTATGTAAACGACAAATCCACCAATTTCATTGTTTATCATTAAAAAATGTTGCATTAATGACTTGAAGCCTTTCATTGCATTTAAAAATTGTAACACTCAATGTAATGACAAATTTATTTCTGCATAACATTAAACACTATAATATGGATATAGTGATCGATCAGATTGAAATGCGATCCACTTTTCTAGCTGATATTTTTCTAAGCATCCCGATCCTAGGGTTTGAAGTTAGGATTGTACAAGCCTAAATGAAACCTGGGAATTTAGGCCCACAGATCTGACAGATGCCTTGATGGCCCCACTAGGGGGCGCACGCCAAATCCCTATCAAGCCAGTACGAAGGAGAATGCAGAAGGTCAATCTAGCCCCTCGTGCAACTTCGAGAAGGGTGAGGTCCCATCAGGTTCTACAACGAATGAAGACAATGGGAATCAGACCTCTCCCACCGATCCAAAGACAACAGGGTCCAAAGAGGATTAGGAATAATCAGGAATAGGCACATGCATTCTAAAATCGGCCACGGTACCCACGTATGAGATAACCTCTCCACGAGTCTCTAAATACATTCAATACATGCATGATCACGTGATCGTATGCAAATTCATGGACTTATGGCCATCAGAATGAGCTCTGATAGGATGGATCAAACACAAATGGAACCCCAAAGGTCATTACAATCTAAAACTGGGATCGAAAGGATTTTTTAAAGTTATCTTTAACCACAACGATGACTACATCGCTGCCTTCAAAGGAGGCCCTTACTTCTTCAACACCGCAGGCTTATACATGAGACCTTGGGGAGAAAATTTCAACCTAGACAAAGAAGACTTCAAAGAAGCTCCGGTCTGGATTAGACTCTACTCCCTCCCTTACGAATACTATGATCTTGAAACAATGGCAGGTATAGGAAACACACCGGGATGCTTTGTTAAAGTCTCAAAAGCAACCCAACAAGGATGCTATACCTCCTTTGCCATAATCTATGTCTACATATCACAACCTCTCCCGGAAGCCATTTTCCTAGACTACAGGGACTCATAATCCGGCTTCAAACCCTTGAATATGAGCACATCCACTTCCGTTGCAAGAAATTCCATGAACATGGCCATCTTTTTTGAGATTGTCCGCTAAATAAATCTGCACCTCAACCCAATCCCGCAAAAGATAAAGATCCAGAGTGTTATTCCAAATTTACCAACAGAATAAGAAACAATAAGAAGCCCCTCCCCCTTCTTCCACAACTGTCCCCACTTCCAATCAATTTGATTGTCTGTCCAACCATCAAGGAGAAGGAGAAGCTTCCAAATACGATGATCCAAATTCACCACAACAAAATACAAACACATAGACGGATAGTCCAGATTTAGACATGCAAGACCTCCCTGAAGACATGAATGACACAGAGATGGGGGCTCTCGATCTCCAAAAACATGAGGAATCTTGCAAGAAAAATATTCCCATACTAGATCCTCAGCTAGAACTCTTAAGTAGGCAGTCATAAAATCAAGGTCAATATCAAACAAAAATCTCAAAACCCAAACAAAAGATCCAGGACTAGGAATTAAGGCCAGCGGGAAAAAGGATCTCAAAAGACAATACCAGGAGGATAAGAAAAAAGGGAAAAGAACCAATAGCCAAATATTGGATGAAGTGGGAAATCTAATGCTCGACTCAGGGCAATATAATCAACGTACATAATTCTTCTCTACTCTCCCCACCATTCTAAATGAAGATAATATCCTGGAATATCAGAGGGTTAAAAAATTTCTCGAAGCAACGCCCCCTCAAAAACAACATTGTCATGGAGAAGCCTATAATTCTTATGTTGCAGGAAATGAAGTGCTCAATTCAAAATCTAGATAGAATTGCAATTTGTTTTTGGAAAAATGCAATGGCTACTGCAGTAGATGCTATGGGAGTTGCAGGTGGTATAGCACTTCTTTGAACCCCCCAAGAAATAGTGTTGGACAACTTTGTTTCCACTCCAAGAACCATCTCGGAAAGCTTCCACCTCGTAGGTACTAACAAGAAAGGTATTGCCACGAACATCTATGGCCCTTAGATTACTGGAAAAAGCTCCAACTTCTTAACCACCTTCATTGGCTCCATGATCTCCACCAAGATGGTCACTGGATCCTGGACGGATTTCAATATGATCATCGATCTGCTCGAGAAGAAAGGAGGAATTAGATGTCTGGACAGAGACAATCCGACTTTCAAACAATTCATGAAGATCAATAATAGGATTGACCTAGATACAACTATTGGCACCTACACCTGGTACAATAAGAGATGTAAGCAGCACCAAATAACCTCTAGACTAGACCGCTTCCTCATTTTTGACAACCTCTACTCCAGAGGAGAGGAATTTCCAACCTCAATTCTTACATCCAATGGATCAGATCACTAGATGATTTGCCTCCAATGGACTCAAGGAGGACCAATCTAGAACAAACCTTTCCGCTTTGAAATTTGTTGGCTCACACATTCAGATTTCAGAAAAAAAACATAAAAAGATGGCGACAAGAAGCAGAGGTTCCTACACGGGGGGTTCACTCAGTGAACTTGTTACATAGCACGATTGTTCGCAGGATATTAAATAATATCCCTAATTTCACTAAATATTGGAAAATGCCTCCTAAAATTGTATTGTTGAACCCCCCTCCCAATATGCCTTTCTAATTAAGAAAACCCCTATTTTCGCCAAATATTGTAGGTATCCATTTTTATCAACCCATTTTAATACCCCCTTTATATCATATTATTAAGGTGTATAATGCATAAGAAAATAGTAGTATAATGCTAACAATGATCCCACTGATATTGCAGGGGCGACTGATCAATTTGTAGCATTGGATAGTGGAAGACCCTATGAGATAGTAATGGGGAAGTTAAAATGAGTAAAAGGAAACCCGTCAAGAGATCAATGCAACAAATAACGTAAACGACAGATAGTCCAATAGTCAGTGCAATGCTTAGAAAAGATGAGAATTACAGATGTTTCAAACCACAACCGACCAATATACCAATTTTATATCATGTAAATACAAATATAGCCATAGAGAGCTCATGTTTTCTATAAGCTTAATAAATTAAACTCCATAAAAATACAAAATTGAAACCCTTACGTGGATGGAATTCCCTACCTTCCTATCAAAACAAACATCATTGATGTTTGAACCCAAATGAACACAGAAAACTTCCTCTTACTTTCCAACAACACCATATGATCCTGTGCATATATTGGATTTGGGTGATTCGCAAGATTCAATGAATTGCCTCTAATTCCTCTACATTTATTCTTGCAGTCAAGGGAATTAACAACATTTAGTTACCTTTTCTTGGGTTAATATATCTAATTCTTTTTATCTTTACGGGAGGGGAAAACATATCCATTGTTAAGTTTCAATCATGCAATAGATATAAAGATACACAGATGGTGAAACTTATACGATACCATTTCATGGTAATGATAACACAAGGTATGTAAACAAGGATTTGGATTTTCACCTATGTTCATGTCAGTTCCAATACAATATTAAGAAGTATGCCTTGCATATAAGAATTGAAATTTCAATTATGAATGTGCCAAACATAACTCAATCTAACAACTATTATTAACTGGCAATGTGAAAATGTTAAAGAAGAATACAAAAAGTTGAAAGAAATTATTAGTCAAGAAAGATTGATCTAACTTTTCTTGGTTCCAGTGATCCAAGAAATATTGATCTCACTTTTCTTTCTTGTCGTGGAACAAGGTCTGATTGAATCTCAATACCCACCTAAACCCCAACCTAAAAAATGAAGAGTTAGATCTTTTACTAGAATGCCTACAAAAAATACAATATAATTGTTCAACTCCAGAACTCCCAATTAGCTACATCTCTTAACTTTGGAGTTGACGAGGAACCAAATGCACATTCAAACATACTGAAGAGTTTCATAGGCTACAATGTGACTTATATCTAGAAAAGAAACACACTTTGGAAATTGACCTCACATAAAACAACAAAAGGTATAATGTTACAAGCTTGCCTCACTTTTAACACTATCAAACTCAACCTCAATTATGGAGAAAGTGTAAAATCTTGCATACATATTCATAAGAAGTGGTAACATTGACCTTTTGGACATCACATCAATAACATTCTACATAAAAGAACAAAATACTATCACCCTGGTTATCTTAATGGCACAAAATTCTAATATTGTAATGCCTACTATTCCAAGAATCATACGTCCTATCTAAATAACTTCTCTGGGCAACAAAAATAGTGACCCCGCAAAAATAAAACACAGAGTAGAGTTAACAGTAATAGTTGCAATATTATCGAAATTTCAAAAATCCAAATACATTGCAGAAGTTGCTCCGAGATCTTTACAAAAACATTCAAGTCTCTATTGGAAGAAGAAATGATGAAAAAAATTAATTGACACATAAATCCATAAAGTTTAAACGAATTATAAACATTCACATATATTTTTACTAAGCAAAATGGAAAATATGATAAATAAAAATCATTGTTAAGTCAAAAGTATTAGTTTATCTTATAGCTATGATGTTATATATGATAGAAATTGTACTCAAAAGAGTCACCTTCTCCATTTCCACTACTAAAAAAACTACTAAAAATTTAAAGAGGGAATTTCCCTGAATTTTGAAAACATGTAAATATTTAAATTATTTGATCAAATAATCTTGACATCAGCTCTAAATGAGAGTTGTAAATTAAGTTGACCGTCATTGGTTATAGGCATTATAAAATTAGGACCATATTTGATGTCCAAAGTGATCCATTACGGGCATTTTGAACGTCAAATTTTCCAGGGCGGGAAGGGGAGGGCTCAACGTTGGCTAAGGTTTCCCATTGAAACCAATCGAGGGAGACGGCTTGGGTTCACGGATAAAAAATATTCCATTTCCTATGGATGCTACGTTGTCGGAGAAATGGTGGAGATTATGACACGTCACACATAGACTAAGCATTGAAAAAAACCCTAGCCACAAAATCTGTCCAATATCTCCCCTATGTAACACAATGGGATTATTTAGTTACTGTGTTCACAGAGGAAATAACGGTAAGATAGAGCGGGAAATATTTCTGGCTTATTCCCTTCCTAATCGACCCTCCCACTAATATAGTTATTAATGTTCTGAAATGCCATTTTCATATGTAATAATAAATATCTTTCCTTCCTATTCCTGTGGGACCGGCAACTTCTGCAGTGGAGAGGTGAGAGGTAGATTGTCCAACATAGATGACAAATTCTTACAATAGCAAGAATGTATACATGCGAAACGGTATAAGGCCCTAGTTCTCTATTGCAGGGGCATGGAACTATTGGAAAAGGTACAGTTAGGCACCCTTTATGCTTAGTCATTCCGAACAAGACTAGAATTCATGGCATGAAATCCTCCCCTCGAGTCCTACCATGATCGAATTCTAAAAGAAGGAAGCGACCTCCTTCATTCAACTGCACAATAATTTGCGTTTCATTTTCTCCCTCTTTCACAATTTCCCTATTCACATTATTGTTAAATGAATAAAAATAACGGGCTCTTTCTCAAAACAACCAGTGGGGGTGGGGAAAGCCGGGACCACCAGAAAATAAGCCTTCCGCTCTTTTGATTTGTTCCCAACTAAAAGGTGAGGACCTTACCTCCCTTCCTGCCATAACCCCCCTTGCAAAACAACGATTCTATTGGTTCAAATCCGTTTCATAGATTTGAGTGTCATAAATCCGGGTGACATTACATACATTATAATAATAAGTGTCTAATGCTTCTGGAAAAATGAGTGTTATGAGTCAACATTTCTCGGGGGTTGGTAGAGGGGTCACCCTAGCCTATTGAGTGTTCTACCTCCATCTCCATATTTTATTAGTAGCATGCACGCTCTACTGAAGAAAATCTATATTCGGCCCCCACCTTTGTCCACCCTATTTTAATGATCTTCAACCCATTTTATAACGTAAGCGCATGGCTTTCTAACCTAATATAAGCATATATAAGTGGAGGTATTTTATAAGGGGAAGAATGGAGAGGAAATTCCTGTCATTTTCAACCACATAAGTGGGCGGCCAACCAAATATGAATAAGGTTCCTAACCCAGCAAATGAGAGCTTGCTAGTTTGAGGGCCCTTACAAGAGTAGGAGTCAACTCTGTTCCTATGTGTGTGCTTCTACTGGCTGGTTGGCGAAGCTGCTAGCTCATCAGCAGTAACGAGGCTTGAACGCCATGAATAAATTGGGACTTAGACTGAGCAGTAAGGAGTGGTGGTTTTTCTATTGTTTTGGTTCGATCAGAGTGAGTGAGAGGCTACATATCCAAGTAATGTCCAATTCGAGGCTCATACATTGCAGAGGTTGCCAACGCACATAGAGAATCATACAACAAGTTTTTAAATTACAACATACAGGAAAGCACACCAGAGTATGCAGAACACACTAAACGATGTGGCTCCATTCGCCCACGAAATTTTATCCGACCATTGTGAGAATGCACAGGAGGGAAAGCGCTTTGATCTGCACCAAAAAGAGTTAGACGGGGAAGATAAAACTGCTTGTTTGTAGAGTATGTTTAAAAGTTCCACCCATAACCTATATCGTTGTGAGACTAGATCCCCAACCATTGCATTCATTTTTATTTGGCTATAGAGGCTAATAGAGGAATTTAAGGTTCTCCTTTAAATCAGACAATGACAAGGAACAAATTAACTCTGGTATTGAGGTGATAAAAAAGCGTTGAAGATGGACAGAGATTTATAAAATTGGCTCTGTAAAAATAATGATGCTCTCGCATACAACTAATGAGCCTTGCTACTGTCCGAATTCAGGTATTAATATAAAGATATTTATACATGAGCATCAACATTCCAAGAAATGAAGGTAATTAAAATGCAACCACATGAAACTATTAAACAATACGATCAGTGAGTGAAATTCCACATGAAACTGTTAAACAATACGATCAGTGAGTGAAATTTCATTGGCTAATTATTGTAAGAAGCTCCTTAAGTTGATGAGATTGACTGATGAAATTGTATTCTTTAGCATTGGTTCACTGATAAGCATAACTAGTTCACAGAAAATAATAAATGGTTTTCTTGTACATACCTTTTTAGGCAGAACACGAGTCGATCCCAAACCTGCTTCAAAATCAAATTTGCTCTTGCTTCGCCGCCAGGATTGATAATGCAACACTAGTATAAACTTGTCTCCAACGCCTCTCCTCCGTTCACATATTAATTCACGTTCTGAAGGTTTCATATCCAGCTCTACAACAAGAAATTCCCGATGTGAGTGATGGGTCACATAATAACTTGGTGTCAAGTAATGTTATTGCCTAAAGGGTTGAGCGTAAAAGGTTAATCCCTCTAGCTAAATTCAGTCCTTGGTTCCTTCCCTAGAAAGCTGCGGAAGAAATCGACGGTGTCCTACTTGTCATAAAGAAACGTAAAAGAAAAGGGCATAGTTAATTAATAATTGAATAAATGCACACCAAACTTCAGCCTCCGTTTACATGGTTCTTTGCCAATTGCACTTATCATATATTTAATAGCACTACCGTAGCAAATGGATCCAGTAAATCCCTGCCCTTAATGCAGATTTTTCTAGATTCTAGCTTATCTTTTGTTACACAACAAACACACAACGAGCTAGATCAAAGCGCTAAACATGTGAATGATAAGGTTTTGATGTGAAATATGGTCCCACAACAGATTGGGGCTATTGGGCAGATTGGGGCTATTGGGAATGGAAACTCTCTCTCATACTGTCGAGTGGGTTTGTACTTCACCCCTTATTGACTAACTCACCTCATCATGGGAACGCGGGAACCGAAGAGCTATAGTAGAGCTGTAATTTAATGGAACAACTATTTAGAGTTTCGAAATTTACTTAGAATTTGTTATAAAAGTATGAAAACCATTGAAATAGCTGCTTTGCAGCTAGTCTATGCTTTAGATTAAATTAAAAGGATTAAGTTAAAAGAAATATGATATATTTTTTGAAAATTTTGATATATTCTGCAATTTAATATTATCATTTTTGAGGTTATTTACCTGAGCATTTAGAAATTAATTTTTCACATTGACAACCTCAAATTTAAGCAAAAGTGTTGAAATATTAAGACGATCCCTCTTCAATGTCCTGCATTGTGGTTTCAACTTAGAACTAGCCCGTGTTGGTGGGATAATAAAAGTAACCAACTAATTAAAAACAAAGTTACACCGAAAACATTTGACTTCCTCCATTATAAGCAAATGTGCAAAAATTTGACTTCCTTTCATTTAGACACATGGCAAACATAAGGGAATGTTGATTAGATAGGTTCCACATAGAATAACAACCCACTCACGTGTGTTCAACACCATGTAATGAACTGTTCTAAGCATCATCCACATATTACCAGCTATGGTGATGGTTGTATTAGCATTTCTTCACTTAGGTTTTTGGTTTCTAACGCAAGGTTTTGAAATCTCTTTCAGTGAAAACTGATGGATTCAATCACTAAAGCTATCGGTGAAGGACAACCTCATTGGTCTAGAAGGATATCAATTTTCAATTATCAAATCGTCATTTTAAGGTATATCATGACATTTCTAAAAATCTTGCCAACTTCGTAAAAGTAAATCTAAATATGCATTGTGCTATGCAGTCGATTTTGTTTCCTATCGCAACTACCATAAGCATGGCAATCAATATTGCCAATCATGCTGCTATTCTCATATTCATGTTGCTTCCAATCTTGCTGCGATTCTCATATTTTGTTTGTTTAGTATAAATTTGTTTTTTTATTAGTTCTGTAATGGCATTGTTTTTCCCTAGCACAAGTCCCGATGAATCGAGTTCCAAGGAAGATATAGTAATGCCAAAAAAACGCAGGAAGCATCTGGTTTTGAGTTTAGAAATTGAGAACGTCGTTCTGGTAGTCTTCTAAGAGATTGATTTAAATAAAAATAGTAGTTTTGAGGAGGTGGGTTTTCATGTGCTTTCAACTCAAAGAATACAAAGATCAGTTTTTAATACTACCATGAGAGATTTGAAAGTTGCAGCAAGCAAGAGATTGGATTCAAGCCTCAGGCTTTATCTTGACCTTATCAAGGATCACGAAAACCCCTTCTTTGATATTAACTTGCTCGCTTCAATCCAGAGGGAATTGGATAATTTGTCTGAGGAAGAGCGAAATGACATCCCTAGATGACCTCTGAGTTCCAGCTTTAGTAAGCTCATTCCAATCTGACATCGATTTAGACTGAGCTCCCCATTTTCCAAATGATCTGTAGTTCGATTTCCATTATCTGGAAAAATGGCCACGTGCAGCTTTAACACTAAGGTAACATCCTCAAACCTAAATTCTCTGAAAATTCTTGTTCTGTAAGATAAAATAGATTTCATTGTATCTTGTTTCTTAGCAATTTGCTTGGCCTATTGACTACAATGGCCTAAACCAAGTCTTAGCCCAAGCCAACGTCTGTTGTCAATATCTAACTTAACATTTGAATATAAAGAAGTTCCAAGGAATTTCTCTATGGATTGAGATGAATTAATGAAAGATAACCTGGTGGCGTCATCAGAGAATGTTATGAGGGTGTCCGTTGTTATTGGTGGAGTATCTAATTTCATACTGCTGCAACAATTATCGGAGTTGCTCGTTAGCCATTCGTTCTGCTATAAGATCGAAACCCCCTCCCTCGCTGCTCACCTTCAATGTAGAGTTAAAGCCGTATTTGTTGGCTGCGGGGGATGCATTTTCATTTCATCAGTACCCCTCCCCTTATGCAATGTTGGCCCTAATTTTCTTTGAGATTAGAGAATTGTGCAGTGTCATATCATGGAGCTTCCTTTTCCTTTTTACAGTTACGTCTGCACGGCAATTTCCTTTTTACAGCTACGTATGCACAACAAGCATTGGAAATATTAAGACATTAATATTCATATTATATTTAAATATTTTCTTTTGGATTAAAATTTGTTATACCTACCTCCAAAAACATAAACACACACCTCTTTTATGTGAGCATTAATTGTTGTAGAACATTCCCAATAGCTTTATATTCCATTTTAGATGCTTTCTGGGTTGGTTACTATGATCCCATGCACACTACATATTTCCCTTTCGTTGTCTTAAACCTAATTTTGATATGACCCTCCATTTTTGTCTCACAAGCAACCATGGGGTCATGAATGAAGTATGGTCGAACCTTCCATTAATAGGTAACTCTCTGGTGCAAGGATGCTTTAGAAATTCAATTATAATCCTTTTTCCATCGCCATTAGGCCCGATAATAAGCTTTAAATCCTCGAAGAAGGTGACAACGAGGGTATTCTGTGACAGCCAAAACTCAAGGCAGCGCCTCTATCCCTCAAAATTTGTACCCAAATCTGCAACAGTATACATTGGACTCTATACCTACAAATAGAAAATCCATACTGCATTAATTCAATCTCCTTCAAAAACTCTAACATAGAGGATGAAGTTTACAAGAGAATCAAACCTAGGGTATCAAGAAAGAACCTCCGTAGAAATAAAATCAATCTCCATGAGCTTGTTGAGATCAACCAAAGATAGATCTGAACTAAATGGTTCTCTTGGCTTATAGGTTCCCGAGGTTTCCACAAGCTTCCATTGCTTTAGCTATTACCCTGTACATCGTGGCAGTGCTCCCACGAAATCTTGACAACCAAGGAGGGCACCTTGTGCAACCTTTTGAGGCCCCCTGTGGATAGTGCATTCAATGTTTCAAATGGGAAACCTCCTTGGCAGATTGAACATGAGTGCACCCATCATGGAAGCTAAAGCACGACTTGCGTTCTAGAGTCACTCCTCTTCTACCATGGTCATGATGTTGGAGAGGAATTTCCCTTTAAAAATTATCATAAACTACTAGTCGTTCTTTTGATATTAGTGTACCAGAACAAAGTGTCGAGTTTGCTTTACCTTCTACAAGCCTACAAGGTTGTCACTACGCGATGATGCATATATTGGTTTTCACTACGTGATGATGAAGATATGATGCATATATTGGTTTTCACTACGCGATGATGAAGATATTGCAGTCAGATAATTAAACTCTTCTCTCTCCCACGTTTAAAAAGATATTGCAGTCATATGATTAAACTCTTCCTCTCCCGCCTTTAAAAAGCTTGAGCATGAACATTGCAAAATGGAGTCAACAATGGTCATTTCCCAAATAAATTTGAAAAAACACAGTTTCTGACCAACATCACAAATTTCCATTTAATTGCTTTGAGATCATATCTTCAAAGAGATCGATCCTCTGCAAATATCATAAATATTATTAATGACTAACCAAGTGGCAAGTAGATACCAATTAATTATCCTCCATATGCAAATATCATTAATCTATTTCCGATTTGGAGTACGAAGGCCAAGTGGCAAACATCCGTATGCAAATATCATAAGCCTTTGTATACATGGATCTTTATCTTTATTATGTTTCATAATGGTAGTGACAAAACAAAGCCAACTGCCAACATTTTATAAAAAACAAAATTAGAAATTGAAGTAAATGTTCCTGCCACTGAATCGCATGGGGAAGTAAATGCGCCTGCAACTGAATCGTATGATTGCAAAAATAATCATGGAAAATATTATCTTGGATTGATCCCTACATACGCAATTAATTTCCATCCAATTTTGATAGAATGGGTCAGTCATATCAACCAATCAACATGCCACACTTCAACAATTTCATTAATGAATCATACTTTTTAATTTTTATTTATTTTTAATTAGATAATTATTTTGCACACCAGGGAAAAATAATCAAATCGTTGTACTGCACCAATCACAAAAATAGAAAATCTAATTTTAAAAATATTTTTAATTTTTAAGAAAAACCATTTTAATACCAAGTTTTTAAAAAACTTTAAATAACATAATGTTAAAAAAAAAAAATATAAAATCAAATGACTATGGCGACCAACCGATCGCTGTAATCCCTGCGGAGCAGGGACTAACAAACTAAGTAAACAAAATGGCTTTAAATAGTTTAAAACTACCTTTATACATTGTCTAATGGACATAACGTGACAGCCCCGTTTATACATCTGTCATCCAAAGAGCATGATGCAACGACCTTCGACCTTCATATATTTTGGATATCATTAATCTTCTTCATAATTTGAATGTTTCCATTTTCATAATGTTGCCACCAGCAACAACGACCTCTATGTGGCCATGTTTTTATCCCAATTGTATTTCACAACGATAGAATGAATACATGTTTTGATGCCAATTCTATTTCACCCTTATTTTAGGTAAACGACAAAATGAGGACATGTTCGGCCACTCAAAAAATTTATTGCGGAGGTCTTGCGGCTGAGAAAGACATGTTTGGTCACTGGTTGCGCATTTCATTAAAAATTAAGCAAAAACAATTCTTACTAATGTTATAAGGTGATCTGAGCACGTTGGTAATAATTATCAAAATCTGCTAGTTTTTAATCTTCTAAACTCTGTCTTTAAGTTATGAAACTATATGGCATAGTTATGAAACTCTATCTTTAAGTTAAGTTAGAAGACATGGTTGATTCTATATGCCATAGTTATGAAACTCTCTCTTTAAGTTAAGTTAGAAGACATGGTTGATTCTATATGGCATAATTATGAAACTTTGTCTTTAAGTTAAGTTAGAAGACATGGCATACATGTTTTTTAATTGTGCGTTATTATCTCTAGAGATCTTGATAAAGGGTATTTAAATTGTTTTCTTTCTTTAATTTATTTTAAAAATTGGTTGAATAAATATTATGGGGAAAGTTCAATACGATAATTAATGTGAAATTATAATAAATTATAATTTTTATCAAATTTTAAATTTATATTAAAAAACTTTCTAAATTTTTCATAATTTTTATTTTTATAGAAGAATTGCAACTTAAAACTACAAATTTTTAATTTTTACTAAAAAGCTAGCTAAAGTCTATAGAAGTGCGGCAAAATTAGAGCAACTGAAATTTGAAAAAATTATACTAGAATTTGGAGAAGAATAGTTTAAAAACAAGTTGTAAAATAAGTAAAAACAACCTATCTCACAATCTCAAGGTAGCCACAAAAATTACAAGATCTTGCTCCCAATGACAATATAAGAGTAACTAGTTTTACGTGATCTGGCGTTTGGGATTTCACATCGTTTATGTTATCTCTAGGATAGTCAAAAAAATTGTCATACCTTGCTACCAATGACCATATATCAAACGCAGGTTTTAGAAGACCAACTAAATTGTGCACAGACTCGAACCTAAGGTCACCTTCAAAGGGGAAATTCCAGGAGCACCAAGTGGTTGAATGAAGTAGATGTATAACCAACTAGAGTTCAAGTCCATGCCTCATAAAACGTTTGTAATTATGACATACCATGGGAAATGGATAGATGTTGGCCATTTTTTATGGCTATTTTTTTTTTAAATTTATTTTCTTATGCCCACAATAACATGAAACTGGTCATATCTTTGCCATATCACGCATTTGATGAATTGTATGGTAGATAAATAATTTCAAAGAATAATAAAAAAATATTAATTTTTAAATGATAAAGGTTAACTTTAGAAAATAAGATATAAAAATGGGTAGTCTAGGCACCCTAATGGATAGTTCATAAATAAATAATAGGGTTTTATAGTTGATCATTCGTGAACAAAAGTTAAACTTTTTAAACATCTAACAATTTTTTTGGGAAATTGACAAGTATGAATAATTTTTTTATTTATTTAGAAAAAAATATTTATTAATTTTCATAACATATATTATTATTTTCTGTTTTTTTTAAATATCATGCATAGTAAAAAATATATACTTTAAATGATTATTTGTAATAAAATATACTTTCGCCCTCTCTAGGCTTCTACATGAAATGTGATAAAATATACCCTAAATATTTGTATTGTTATATAACATATTTAAGCCCCTTTGGCCCCTTAATACAAGGCAATATATTTTCACATTTTCATATCATAGTTTATTCCCCAATATGAATGGACGTGATAGGATATTGCCTATCAAGTGACCCCCCCTGTGGGTTCCTACAGGCTCCCTTATGTATTGGTTTCAACAAAAACTGAAAAATTTGAAACAAAAACTAAGGGTATGGAACAAAACAACTTTTGGTAACATCTTAGAGGAAAAGAAAATAATTGAAGAGCAAATGGCAGCTCTTCAACAATAAATGTTTCTCTTAGGCCACTCAGAGGCTGCCTATCAGCAGGAAGAGCTTCTCAATAATCAATTAGAAGAAAGGATTAAGCAAGAGGAAATCCTCTAGCGCCAAAAATCAAGAGTTCACTGGCTAAAGGAAGGGGAGAAAAACACCAAATTCTTCCAGAACTCGATGATTCAACATCAACAACACAACAAAATCATAATGCTCAAAGATGGACAAGGAAGAGATCTTCATCAACATGAGGAAATATCCACTGAGATGAACTCCTTCTTTAAGAATCTTCTCACTAACCTCAGGGAGATCGCTCAGAGGCCATCAATAACATAGCTCAAAGCATTCACTAGCTTATAACATAGGAGCACAATGAAGGTTTAATGAGGCCCATTACCATGGAGGAAGTCGAGACAACCATAAAATCCATGCAAGCTGGTAAATCCCCTGGGCCGGATGGTTATACCATTGAATTTTTTCATGCTTGCTGGGACATCATCAAAGAGGAAGTTTGGGAAAATGTGGAAAACTCTCGTCAAACCACTGGAATCCTCTCATCCTTTAATGCCTCCTTTCTCACCCCCATACCCAAAGGAAGCAATCTCATCACTCTTGATAAATTATACCCATTTCCCTCTGTAATTTCATCTACAAAATCATTAACAAGGTCATAGCCAACCATCTCAAACGTCTCCTCCCTATTTTGGTCTCTCAAGAACAATCTAGCTATGTAGAAGGTAGACAAATTTTGGATGGTATTATCCTCGCCCATGAGGTTATCCACTCCCTCAAAACTACCAAAAAGTAGGGAATGCTTATCAAGTTGGATATGTCTAAAGTGTTTGACAGGCTCAAACCACATTATACAACTTGACGAGAACTCGACATTGTTCTTGTTTTTTGGGGGGGTCAATTTTAGTAGCTATTTTTACCTCCATTTGAGAAAGTGTGTATGCTGGTAGCTAGATGGGGAGGGGAGAGGGGGGGAAGGGATGTGGAGACGGGGGGAGGAGGAAGGGGGATGGGGGAGGATAAGGGGGAGAGGAGGGAGGGGGAAAGGGGAGTGGTGGGTGGGTGGTTTTTTTTGTTTTGTTTTGTTTTTTATTTTTAAATTTAAAAAATTTATTTAATTTTGGTTTAAATTTAGTTTTTTTTAATAAATTTGTATCTAAAATTTTAAGACATTTTAGTTTTTTTTAAATGCTTTAAATGTTTTTAGTTTTTTAAATGAATTTTTTTTTTTTAAATTGAAAATTTTAATTTATTTTTTTCAAATATGTTTAAAGTTTTTTTTTTTTTAAATTTTCTTAAATGGTTTTTTTTTTAATTTGTATTTTTTAAAACATTTAAATATGTTTTTCATTTTTTTCATTTTTAATTTTTTTTAATATTTTTTTGGATTTATTTTTTAAGTTCTTTTATTTATAATTTTTTTTTTAGGATTGTAAATATTTTTTGTTTTTTATTTTTAAATTTGGATTTTGAATTTTTTTAATAAATTTTGTGTTTTTTGAACTTTCACTTTTTTTCTTTTCTTTTTAATTATGTTTTTTTTAAAGTTATTGTGTTTTAAATTTTAATCTCTAATAAAAATTAGAGTGATTCTAGGAGATCTTGTTTTCAATCTGGGGATCGATTTAATATTTCAATTGCAACGATAGCACCCTCGCTTTCCAGAAAGTTGTAAATGTAGCCCTGCCAAAGAAGAGGGTGACACTGGTATCACCACTTTTCGTTTTGGGGTTGATTTTTTGTGTTTTGGTGCAAAAATATGAAAGAGATTTAATAAATACAATTTTAAATTATGATACAGTGATATAATAATGTCATTTTTTAAAATTATTATGATCTAGTATTTTCAAAAGCATTTTGGAATGCTTTGAAGAGGCTTTGGGAGCCAATATCAACCATGAGAAATCCCGAATTTTCTTCTTTAATACTCCCCCTCTGGTCCAGAGGTGAATCACTCAACGTCTTGGATTCGCAAAATTCTCTCTCCCCACGAAATATTTAGGAGCTCCTCTCAAGGACTAGCCTCTTCGACATGCCAATTTGGAGGTTCTTTTGGCCCTTCTCAATCATCGTCTTTCAAGATGGTCTTTTCGTTCTCTCAGCTTGGCTTGGAGACCGACCTTAGTCAAATCTGTTCTCCAAGCTATGCCTCTGTATATTTTTTTGGTTCTTTCCACCCCCAAAATTATCCTCAAAAGGATAAGCAATCTTCAACGAAACTTTCTTTGGGGCAGCAATGATCACCAAAGGAAGTGGGCCTTAGTCAACTGGGAATATGTATGCAACCCTAAGCTAAAATGAGGGCTTGGTCTAAGAGATAAGTAAGTTATCAGCAAAGTGATGGGATCCAAGCTAAGGTGGAACTATATTACCCACAATCAGGAACTGTGGGGAATCTATTGGAAAGCCAAATACTCCCCATTATGGAATCAACAAAACTTAATTCGCTTTAATGATGAAGTTCAAGGGTCCATCATTTGGAATCTTGCATGGGCCAATTGCAAATTGATTCAGGATCATAGTTTCTTGGAAATAAGGAATGGAGCCACAACTCTCTTTTGGGAGGACTCATGGCAACAAGCAGAGAAGCTTCAATACTTACACCAGATCCAAACTATAAGGACGAGTTGAAAAGGCTCAACTTCTACAAAGTATGCCACTTTTGGGACATATATTTGAGAAGTGATGAGTGGAGGAAATGGATACCCATAGATCGATGGCCTCTTCAACCTACGCCAGAAATCTCTACTGCCATTGATGAGGAACTCAAAAGCAGAAGAATAAATACAAGGACTGATAATGAAAAGATACGATGGGGGGTACTTATCAAGAGGAAGATTTACCATTAAGAAAGGGTATGGCATCACTGCGGGACATAAAGCTATCCATAAAGACTCCATTTGGACCCAAATATGGACCACAAATATTTGGCCTGAAGTAGCGACTTTTCTATGGTTGTTAGTCAGGAACATAATCCTTACCTGGGACAATCTAAACAAAAAAGGTTTTTTGGGTCTAGCCTACTATCATCTCTGTACACATGCGGGGGAGGATAAGGAGTATCTCTTCAACACCTGTACCTTCATCTTTGATCTTTGGGACAAAGGGGCGACCCTCTTCCATGCAACAGAAAGAGATTGGGCCAGTATCAACAACACTATCATGAATTGGAAGTGGCAACCATTTTATAGCCCCTTGATCAATAGAATATGGCACTTGTTCCGAAGTTTCCTCTTATGGGAAGTTTGGAAAGAGAGAAACAAAAGGTTCTTCCAAAACCTTACTAGTGATCCAGAGGCTATTTGGAGGATAATCAAAGCTTGCCTACAAGAAACCATAGATCTTCAGCCATGGTCAGAACAAGATATGAAATTCAATGACCATGAAGCCATTATCTACAAAGAATGGGATATGAATATCTAGTTCAAGATTGCTCTGCTACCATCACAAAGCCTAAAATATCCATCCCAACCACTTGGAGTCCTCCCTCCAGTCAATTTCATCAAGCTCAACTTCGACGGTGCATCTAAAGACAACCTAGGTCAAGCTGGCTATGGGGGAGTCTTCAAAGATAGTAATGGGTCTATCTTAAGGTTGTTTGCTAGTTATATAAGAATCAATAGTAACAACACAATGGAATTAGCTGACATTATAGAAGGACTCAAAATTGGCAAAGCTTAGGATTACAATCAAATTATGGTAGAAGGAGACTTGCAAATTCTCATAAAAACCATAAACAAAATTTAGAATGGTTCGACAATAAAGCATCTAGTAGGAATTGGCGTATAGAGGAATACATGAAAGTGATGGCCACCCTGGTTTGGGAATTACTTGATCTCATTCCTCTCCACGTCAAAAGAGAAGCCAACAAGGTGGCGGACCTTATGGAAAACATGGGAACCCACCTTGGGAACATGATCATTAATAAATTAGCATCCAGCTTGGAAAGGGATCCCTTTATGTCAGACTACCAGTGTCTCTCCACAAATGACATCAAAACCTTTCTAAATCAACCACGCAATCTGGAATCCAGAAACATGGATCACCCTAATGTAGAGTGGGAATTTGATGACGTCAGAACAATCACCTCGCATACTGTTAGCATGCGGAGACAATACATCAACCACCACGTAGCAGCCTGAACTCATGCCGAGCACATGGAGAAAAATCAAGTGATAAATGCAACATAATCATAAACTTAACCACCCTAGAGAGATCTGTAGTATTGGATCCGAAAGGGTGTGCAGGACAAAGTGGAAGTACTCTGTAATCATAGAATCAGAAGGAATGGAGGCGGGCGTGTACAAGATCATTATGGAAATTTGCATGAATAAAAAATGGGTACTGGTGAGACATATAAACATTCCATTTTGGGCTTTCATATAAGGAGACTTCATCCTCTTACTCCACCACTTTGATTATCAAACAGATAGTATGGATAGGCCCAAGAAATATCGTCTTGAGGGACAAGAAAAACCTTCCATGACAATGAACCAGGTGAAGGCGGAAAAAGCGAAAAAATGCATACAGGAATCTCATTGTTCTAGGCTTGCATAGTAGAATTGACAATATGGAAAATGAAATTTGGTGGGATTATCAGGGTCTTCGATAATCGCAGAAGGAAGAGATGTTTCAATTCTGGGAAAAGGATCCGGGTAACATGCGAGCTTGGCAGGCGCTTTACGAACGAACCCTGGTTCTTTTCTGGATGTAACACCGAATCTGTGTGTTATATAGAATCTGTATCCGGATAAAGAAGAGATACATCTTCATAAATAATACATATTGAATAATAATTGAATTGTGATGAATAATATTACATTGAGGGCCTGTTTTATATATTGTTAGGCACCTTTTGAGAGGAGTCGTGTCCTCTTAGAATAATTATAATTATTATTAATTAATTGTTAGTTTATATTTATTTATTATTTTATTTATGTTTGTGACATTGCCTTCCCCTTAAGGGAAGCTTTGTCCTCAAAGCTTAGTTTGTTGATGCCAGTTTTTTTTTTTTTTTTTTTTAATTCTGGCTCTATGTTGAACTGATGACTTGAGACATGCAAGTTTGATTATGACCATTACTTCCTTTTGTTTCTTTTGCTTCGGAATATGCATTAAATATATATTTGGTGAAGTTTCATTTATCATTTTATCGCTTTCTTGGTTATAGATCTTAATACTTCTTGTCGTCAACTGGAGAGACTTGATAGACTTGATGCCAATCTTATCTTGTGTATGATTAATCTTATAGTTGTTCTCACTGATGTTCTTTTGAGGTGAGAGGATAGTCAAGGTATCGTTTAAATCTGAAACATTTGATTTCTTTTGCACACTGTGGGATAGATCCCTTATCGTTGCATTGATCATCGTTATTGTCAGCAACACTGGCTTGGCTCTTCTTGCAAACTTGGTCAATATCATATCCATCTTTATCATATATATCATCGTTATTTTCATCATCACTACGATGTTCTGTATCCTTGTCTTTTTTATTATTTTGATTAATATTATTAATCTCATCTTGGTTGCCATAATGATTTTCTATATCTTCCTCCTTTTCGTCATTTTTATGTTCTTTATCTGGTTTTTCTCCAAGGCTTTGAAGGTAAGATATAGATTTAGGTTCTGAGTCCTTTTCTTGAGAAGCCTTTGATCTCCCTTGTTGGATCACTTTATTGAAGGCGTTGTTAATAGCTTTTTGAGTAGCTTTTACCATTGATTGTTCCATACAATCAAACATCTTGTCCATCTTTTTCCTTTGCTCATCAAAAAGCATATCCAATTCTTCCCATTTTGACCTCATGGCCAACATAAAAAATTTCCCAATGATTTATGTGGAACTTGATTAATTAATAATAATAATTATTTATTATTAACGAAATCAAGATAACAATAAGTAATAAAAGCAATATTATTATTATTATGATTTGTAAATAATAATATTATTATATGTATTTTTATTATAAAGTGTTTTTTTTAATAATATCCAACTAAGGGTGTGAGTTGGTTTCTTGATAAAACTAAGAGTTGGTTTTATAAAACCAAGGGATGGAGGGATGGTTTTATAAAACTAAGGGCTCACAAAACCATGTGCACTTTCATAAAACCATGTGCGGTTTCCTGAATGTTATTCTTACTTCTTGTTCTTACTTATTTTCTCTTCTTATTTTTTTACTTATTTTCTTTAGGTCAAAGACCTAATTTTGAGAAACTCTCAAATTATTTGGCCAAAAGCCAAATCAACGAAATGCCCAAGAAGGGGCTATGATACCAATGTAACACCGAATCCGTGTGTTATATAGAATCTGTATCCGAATAAAGAAGAGATCCATTTTCATAAATAATATATATTGAATTGTGATGAATAATATTACATTGAGGGCCTCTTTTATATATTGTTAGGCACCTTTTGAGAGGAGTCGTGTCCTCTTAGAGTAGTTATAATTATAATTATTATTAATTAATTGTTAGTTTATATTTATTTATTATTTTATTTATGTTTGTGACATTGGACATGAAATATTACCCTAGGTCAAATTTTGCAAGATCAAAATCAAAGGAACGATGCCCAAAACAACTATGGCAAGATTCTTTCTGACCTACATTAGGAAGCCAACATTCTTAATGAGAATCTATCTAGGATTTCCAAGCGTATCAACATCGACTTCATTCCTTACCCCTTGCCTCAAAGTTCCACTCCAAAGGGTTCAAATATGGAAGAAGGGATGCATGTAGCCACTGATCCAGGGATCAATTGGGATTTGGCCTTGAATCCCATAGCTATGAACAATGAAGCCTTGGAAAATCCGCTAGGGGAATTTTTTCAGAACCCGAGCAGAAATATTTGAAAGTTCAGTATCTCTTCATTGGGTTCTGTGCACTCTCACCCTTTCCCTTCTGAGCGATAAAGGCCTTGTAGTGATGGACATGTAAGAACTAGTTGATGATCATAAGAGGATAAATAAGCTTATGGCTAGGAAGATGATCATCAAGGCACAACAATTAGATTCCAACTAGACCAAGCCCTTAGTGACTCCCGGATCTTCCATTGATGCTCCCATCATCCTTGATGATGAGGCTACTCCAATTGATGTCTAACCAGTTGCTCTTGTGTATAAGTCTACATACTACTATAGATTTTTTTGCCATTTTTGTAAATTGTATCAAAATAGTTATTAGATTTTATGATAGATTTGGATAGTGGCAATGCTACATAAGTAGTCCTATTAAGAACTCTGTGGATAGTCTAGGGCTCCAAACTCTGTTTTTTAGTTTGGTTTCTCCTTGCAGGAGGACGACTTCTCTATATTTTGTTAAACTCTGTAAATCTGTTTTTATGATCTAATAGTAAAGACTCTATAATATTTACAAGAAAAAACATTAAACACTATACAAATTACTTAGACATTAGCATAATCCAAATCATTATTTCATTTTTATGCTAACGACGATACACAAAGTTTCATCTTTATTTAACAAAGGTTACTGCATTAATATCATGCTGATTTTTAAGGGTGTTTAAAAATTTCAAATCAAACGGTTCTGCCGATTTCTCTTTACGTATATAAAGTTGCTACTTTTATTAACACCAATGCAAGGATAGATTTAATTACTGATGCACTTACATGCTTGTGACTAACTGTTAATTTCTCAACTTTTTGATTGTTTTGCAAGTTATTCCTTTTAACTTTTTCATTAGTCAATCAATTTCTATTTCAGAAATTAATGTATGCATGGCTAGCCTCTAGATAGGTCTCATTTAGGTTCTTTAATGGACTAACGTTCTCATTTTGAAAGCTTACTTGTATTTCATCAATCTAATCCAACCTATCTTTTGTTTCATTTATGTACTTTATGCCATTGATCAATCTGTTGTATCCTATCTACGAGAGTTCTCTAAACACAACACAGGATTCCATCCCCTTCCTCCCCTTGAACAACCCTCCAAGGGTGTTTATCGTGTTGTTTCCCTAGCCTTGTTTTTTTTAGCATGAACAAATGACATATGGAAAATTATGAAGCAAGAGAAAGAGATCGTTGGACGACTGAGGGTATACCTAAAGACAATCTTAAAATATATTTTTCCATTTGATTGATACTAAAGGTTAGATATTAAAATTTTGAAAGTCGCCTAGTCTGATGCCCATGTTAATGAACTATAAAAAAATGTTGGAGATCAAGGTTGATTACAAACCCTAGTTTAGTTTTTTACATGACAAGCTACACATTGGTGGGGTGTGCAAGCCCCATGGTTACAGATATTGACAATGGTGATTATCTACTTCATCAAAATATTTAAAGGGAAGAAACTAACAACCATGGTTCAAATAGACAAGTTTAAACCTGGATATGATCCAAAGAGGCATATGAAGAGTGTGAGTGAGAATGAAAAAGGATCAAATATAAAGACAAAAGAGTTTGGCCTGAGGTGTTTCCTATCACCTTGGATAATTTACCCAACAAATGGTACAATATTGAGGAAGCAAGGGGAGATACATGGAGATGGGAGAATAAAAAGGAAAATTTTGTGAAACTTTTCTCTTTGTACCAGTCAATTGTGACCAGGAATATGCAAATAATAGAAGGAATTCAAGGTGAAAGGACTGAAAAAAGAATCCAGAGACAAGAATAGCAAGAATTAATTGATGGAAGAAAAAATTGGACCGAGTGGACCACCAAATTATTAGGGACCCATGGTGAAGAAATGACTAATGCATGGACAAGAGACAATACCTTCAATCATAGGGGAAATAAAACAATGAATGTAAAAGTGCACCAGAACAATGTGTTAAAAGGAGAAAGCCATTGAAACATGGAATAAAATTGATTGATCATGAAAAACTGGTCAATGGAAGCATGATGGGCCACATCACAAGTCAAGGTATGCAATTAATACACGATTTTAATGAGATACACCATCAAAAAGACCATTACATGAGTCACCAATGCATATATAAATCATAGCAAAATCAACCCGATTTAGTGAGCAATTTCACAAAAGATATGGCATCAAAGATGGGAAGCACCATTTCACTTGAGACTACACCAAAGTCAAATATTGTTGAACTAAGAACCAAAAAAAGACAAGATAAAGGACTTATGACAAAGTTAGAGGCTCATATGGACATAATTCACCATGAAAAGATGGACGAGATCAATCGTGACAAGCATTGACAGAACTATAAGAGCTGGAGTGTGGTCGAGGGTAAGTGGATACATGAATCTATAGAGTTAGAAAAGGAAAATATATTGTATTATTGAAGCAACCCCATGTCGGAGGGCTCCAAGGATGGGAAGAGGAAGCTACAAAAGTCATAGTTAGTTGCTATCACAAGGTTAAGATATTGTTGAATGAATCAGTTGCTATCACAATAGGGTTAATTCATCATATCACTGGACTACCCAAAATTGGAGAATCAGTTCCTAAGATGATCGACGCACTGCATTGTATGCAAAAATTCAGAGGGGGTATAGCCGCAAAGAACTTGAAGGGAAGTGGTTATAAGTTAATTAAAGGAAAATCACATCAAGTGGACTTACATTATAGTTTCCTCCTGTTTAATTAGTTTTGGTCGAACATCGTATGTGAAGTTCAACATGCTAGAGGCTATTGGTCAAATGGTTGAAGAAGGACAAGTATATAATCGGTCAAAACATGTGGCAGATATATTGAATAAAAACTATGAAGAGTGCTAATAATATCTAGTAAAGTAATCATATACCCTTCCTTGTTGATTTGGATTAAATGTTCCAAGTGTGCCTAGTTGGAGAGTTGGATTTTTCCCTACCCAATACACCAACTATGTAGAATTTCCTATGCTTCTCACCAAAGTGCAAAGGTAAAATAGAAGGCCTTACTACTTAGTACATATTTGAAGATTGGGTTAAGTCGATGAAGTATACTTGAAATAGATGGAGCATTAGAGGAATTTTGAGGTAAAAAATGGGCTCAAAACAACAAATGCACTATCAAAATTGACTTTATAAGAACTAGTATGATTCAATGTGATGATGTCAACCATAAGGGTAAATAGTTTTGGAAGGAAAGGAAAAAAACTACTTTTTTTCTCTTATATTTTCAACTTATCTCCTTCTAGGTTTACTCAAATTTCAAGTGTGAGCACTCGTTGGATGCATAATTAAATTCTGCATCTAACAAGTACCCACCCAACTTACTTTTCAGAGACACCTGATAGAGAAAATCTCAAAATACATAAAAAAAATGTATTTCCTTCAACAAAATACATATATATTTTTTTAATGTATTTTGAGTATTTTTCTATTGGGTGTGTCTCAAAAGTATGATAAGCAAGTACTCATTGGATGTGTAATTTGATTATGCATCCAACGAGTGCTCACTTTCAACTTTGAGGAAACATACAAAGAGATAAGTTGAAAATATGAGAGATAAAAGTTGTTTTTTTCCTTTCCTTAAAAATATCATAACTCTTATTTTATCATTTTAACTATTATTTTCCTTTGGAGGCCTATTTTAGACCTCAAATTTCCTCTAATGAGTCCCATAGTGCATCAAGAGAAATCTTCCTCCACTAGTTCATGTTTAGCTCGGCCTTGACCTCACAAAAGTATGATATCCAAAAGAAAGAGGAGGTGATCCTAATGAATTAAAATACCATCCAATAGTTGATGAATTCTTTGAAGAATTATTGAGATAGTCAAACACCCAACACCCAATTCCTCCTTTAGCTAGACAGTTAAATTTCCTTGAAATACAGTATAGCTGAATAGCCCAGTGTAGCCATAGCCAATGAGTTAGGGGCTGAGCCCTATAAAAAAAAAATGCTAAAATTCGTGAGGGAGACTGATTGAGCCTACCCCGTGATTGAGTCTATCCTGGAGGGGAGGATACATAGTAAGAAGTTCCTATATAAATATATGCCTGGTTATTTCCCATTATAATTAGGTTTTATTTTCCAGGAGGATCCAATCCATAGTGGTGAGAAGAATGAGAAGCAAAGGATCCATAGTGAGAAGTTCCTTTGAATTGTAGGCCAGTTGAGCGTAATCAAGTTGGTTGCAGTTGGTTGATAATATATCGTCGACCGATTGAGTGTTTCATCTCTGAATACTTATTGGATGCTACATAGGAGATATATATTTCCTATATCACTGTTAACACTCAAAAAGTGCTCACTACCTCATCTCCCTCATTACATGACTCATTTGTCCATATTTCCTATCATATTAGCCTCCAAAAGGCCAAAAACCCCATTTTCCCCCCAAAATAGGGTAAATTCCTCCAAAAATAGCAAAAACCCTCTAAAAAGGGAATAAAAAATACAAAAAAGAGGAAAAAGAGGGAAAAAAGGAAGCAAAAACCCTATACAGCTGACCTAAACCATATGGTGCCCAAAACCATGGGTCAGCACTCCACCACTAAAAACCTATAAATAGGTGATGGAGGCTCCCCATTTCACATCCACAATCATCCATATCCTTAATATGCCAAAATCACTCCTGAAACCCTAGCTCACCCTTTTGAGCCCACATTTGAGTGCCCCTTTGGCCCATTTCCAAAACCCTTTGGAGAAAGAGAAAGGAACAACACTGGAGCTTGGAAGCAACCCTCTTGGACTGCTGCAAGGGCTTCATCAACCTCTACACCTGAGGTAACTTTTAATACAAAAAGAGAAATCTTTTGCCATATTTTCATGTTTTATTATTTATGTCAATGCTCATGCTAGGTTAAAGTTCATATTGTTTTACTGCTTTTATTTATTGTTTTTTGAACTGCTACTAAGGAGGCCCTTCTCCTTAGTAGGTGCTCATTTGCACAAGCTAGGGTGAAAACCCTAGCTACAGTTTTGGCGACTCCACTAGTGTTCCTTTGAATTTCTGGTTATATTTTTAAATGTTTTTAATTTTTTGCAATATTTTTCTGTTTTTTCCTTTCGGCTGCCGTAAACCGCGTCTTTCGTCCCCGCAGTTGTGATCCGACCACGTCTTTCAGACTGTTACCTGTGATCTGACTGCGGCTCTCAGACTGTTTTCGGTGATCTACCGACGGTTTTTAGTCTGTTACCTGCGATCTGACCACGGCTCTCAGCCTGTTTCGTGCGGTCTGACCGCAACTGTTCACCCATTTTCCAGTGGGCCGCCTGCGGCTTTCAGCCATTTTCTTTCTATCCACCTGCGACTTTTGGCACTTTTCACGCGATCCACTTGCGGCTTTCAGCCATTTTTCTGCTATCCGCCTATGCCTTTCGGCCCTTTTCCCGCGGTCTGCCTGTGACTTTCAGCCATTTTCCTGCTATCTGCCTCCGACTTTCGACCCTTTTCCGCGGTCCACCTACAGATCTCAGCCATTTTTCTGCTATCCGCCTGCAACTTTAGACCTTTTTTTTGCGATCCGCCTGCGGCTTTCAGCCAAATTCCCACAATCTTCCCACGACTGTCGACCTGTAACCTGTGGTCCGACCGCGCAGATTTGCCACAGACCCGCGATCTGTTTTCTGCATTTTCTACCTATTTGAACCCAACACCTTGCTGCAATATTTTCTGCACCTGCACAGCCATCTGTCCTATCTGCAGCCATATTTCCCTACAGCCTTTTTTCTGCAGTATTATTTATGTTCCATTTATAACGTTTTTTAAGTTTCAGCATTTTAATTGAAAAGAGAAAATTTTGCATTTCAAAGTTTAATTTCTGCATTGTTATTTTTAGTTAGAAAATTGCCCACCCCGTGGCACTTTTACTTGGGTTCATCATCTCACACGCACACACTCTATCACCTAATTCAAGTGAGCCCTAAAATACTACTTAACACAACCAACATTCTAACCCCACTTGGGGAACACATAAGAATCTTGTAGTTAGGTAGGATCGGGGGGATAGGCATCCAAATAACACCCCTCAGTTGTTTACACTTGAGACATAGTTGTTGTCCATTAGGGAACCAAAATCCCCTAGTATTTTTTGGCACGGTCACAACCAGTTTATCAGAGGGCCTCTCCCCTAGGAGGGTTGAAGTAGCCAGACAGGTTCTGGAGGCCTGAGTGGAATACCGCACTCCATTCAGTAACCGAAGGATACCTTTCGTAGTTCTCGGTGTATCACCTGTATGGGGATACAGCGACGATAGAACCAAACTGCAGATTCACTTTTTCTAGACGTGTCATGAACGGGGTATCTTAGTTGCCTTTCTTCTAGGATTGACTACTCGGTGTCCCTCCCGGTAGGGGGATATCTTTATCCACTTGGCTCTACTATCCATATTGTCTGACTTGGATTTCATCACCTTGCAGAGGATATGTCTGGTTGAGTCAGAATACTATTTAGATAGGTGTTTTCATGCTCCCTTACCTCCTTTTGCTCTAGCGAGTCCACTATTTTTATTTTCTAGGAAACCTGCTTCTTGTTGGTATTCTGACCATTTCTGTTGATACTCCACTTATTGTAGCATAGCTGTTACAATAAGTGTTTTGAGTTGGTTGTTGGCCTGAGTGCCATATTTTTTGTGCTCTCCTTTTGCACACTTGATTGCAGTAGGGTTTTTGAGTTGTTTTTCACTCAACACAACCCCCAGATACTTGACACCATCTGTCACCATTGAGTCCCCGAGGCATTCTCGGCGCCTCCAGGGTGAACCCCTGCAACACGGTTCACTTGACATCACTCGTCATAGACGTAGATCTTCATCACTTGATACCACTCATCATAGATCTCGAGCTTTGTCACTTGACTCCACTCGTCAACGGCATAGAACTCCATCACCCGATCTAGACGCCCCTTATTTTACCTCTGATTCTGAGGTAGAGTCCGAGAACCCCACTTACACTGCACCAACCAGCCCCATGGCTGGCATGACTTCCAACCCTTTCTTTGTAGGGACCATTGGTGGAGCATCCACCACCACACCAGCTACCACACGTGCTTTGGGTATGCCCTCGATGGGGCCCACATCTACCATTCCGATCACTGTACCCATTCTAGTAGCTAGCGTACCCATCCCAACTCCTTCAGTTCCTCACACTACCCTTGGCAGTGCAGGACCGTCCCATACCACTTTCGTTCCTCCACCTGGGGGCACCACCCAAAACCCAGCCCCTCCACTCGGGGGCATTGGCCCCAACATGGTCACAACCACTAGTATGCCACATCCTTCTACTAGTTTTCCATTCATGGCTAGTCTCAACCTTCCTGACCTGGCTAGACTGACTAACGACCCCATCAAACATGACCCTGCGTGGCCTCACATGCCCACCAAGCTCCCCTCCGACATCCCTAAGTTTGAGGGCAAGGCAGGTGAAGACCCCCAGAACCATATTATGTCCTTCCATCTAAGGTGTTCCACCAACTCCATAGTGGATGACTCTGTCTGCCTCCGTCTGTTACAGCGCACCCTCAATGGCTCTGCAGCTAAGTGGTACATCGAGCAACCCCATGGGACCCATGCCACCTTTACTTCCCTTGCCTCGACTTTCCTGCAGTTCTTTCAGTTACCTGTCCGCTATGACGCGGGAGTTGAGATCCTACTGTCTTGCAGACAGAACACGGCTACCCACATCACTGACCACATTCATGAGTGGTGTCGACGCCCCAGCCTCTGCAAAATCAAGTTAGACGACTGTATCTTCTTAGATTGGTTGCTAAAATCTCTCCTTCCTATCATTGCCAAGGATGTGGCATCCGAGTGACCCCAGTCCAAAGAAGAGGCCATCCTCAAAGCCCAACAATTTGACCTTATTTACACCCAGTCTGGTTACCTATATTCCATCATCCCTGACGCTCCCCGTGACAATTCCTCCCGACATGATGCGCTGGGGGCATCCCATGCTGCAGATGGCATCATTGGTTGTATAGCCTCACATAACCAGCCCTTTTCCATCGCACGTCCTAGTCCTGGCCCCGACCTTTCACAGGTTACATCCCAGTCTGGAGCAACCAATTTGTATGCTCCCATGGTACATCACCATCATTCCCACGGACCCTCGTGTCCACCTTAATGCTTTGGCCATGCATCCCCTGCTTACGCCCCCCCCGGTCGCACCTCAGCCATATTACCACCCACAAGCGGCACCAGCTCCTGTATCCTCTCAAGCCCAACCTACTTATTACCCACCACAGGCAACCCCTGCGGCAAACCCACAACCCATTCCGCAGACATATCAGCAACCCCCACAAGGTTCAGCTCCTGCACCGCCTCCACCTACTTATTATCCACCGTAGCCTGCTCCTACACCTGCACAACCCCAGAACCCACCTGCTGCCCAAGGGCAAGTGTATTCCCAACAGAATCCGTAGCAGAACCAAAATAACCAGCGCCAACAAGGCCAACAAAACCGTGGCAAAGGCCGTAACCATGGGAACAACCCCCCTCCCGACCAAGGTGATCAACCTCCCAATCCCCCAAACAACAATAATGCGGCACCTACCAACTAGAACCCTGATCGGCCGCCCAAACAAGCCAAAAATCCTAATTTGCGAACAAACCATCCTTGTTCTATTTGCGGGGTCTATGGCCACGACACACACGCTTGCCCACATTTGGAGCGAGCTCGGCAACTTTGGACTGATGATGCCCACCGCCAAGGGCACGCGACTCCTCAGGCACCAACCAACCTCCTACCACCTCAGAATCCACCCTTGGTGCTACAAAACCCTTTACCAACCCAAGGCGTAGTGAACACTCAGTCGTTGGCTCCCCCGCAAGGAAACGCGCCACCACAACAGCAAATCACTTATGCCGCTCCTGATCAACCCATGTTAGACTTAGGTACCCATCATTTGTTAATGATGTCATCCGCCGATGTAAACCTTCAAACCCGTCGGAACCAATATGGCTCCACCCCCAAAGCCCCTCCCGCCGACAAAAACACTAACGCTCATCCCACTGATCAGTCGTTATGTATACCTCTGGCTCCACTAGATGGTGCCTCCAAAGCACCTCGCTTCCCACTTCGCTGCATCAACAATAACCCCAATGCTCGCACTGCGTCTAATTACAACATTGTAGATGACTTAGCCCAGTCCCCCGCAGCCATGTCTGCGTTAGAGGTCTTGAAAAACTGTCCTTCACAGCGCAAGACTTTGCTCTCCACCATTGGTACTATTGACCCAAATGATTCACGACTAATGGCCTTCGATTTGGACCAATCCAAACCACTCCTGCCTTCCAATTTAGCATTCCAAGTTTCTGTATCCGTTCGAAATCTTGTCATCCATCGATGCATTATCGATTAGGGTGCCTCTACATGCGTTATGTCCACATTCGTTTGGTAGAAGTTGAGATCCCCTACTCTCCAGCAGTCCACCACTGCGTTGCGAGCCTACAACGGTCGTTCGGCTCAACCCCAAGGTCTCTTAGCTAATGTCCCCGTCCAGTTGGCTGGAAAAACCGTGCTCATTGACATAGAGGTCATCAACGCCCAACTTGATTATAACCTCTTACTTGGCCGCAGTTACATGTACACCATGCGGGCGGTTGCCTCATCCGTTTTTCGTACCATGATGTTCCCCCATGACGGATGCGTGGTCAAGGTCGATCAACTCACCTATTACGATCCCAATGCCCCTGCTGCACCTGAAAATGTTCTCCCCATGGTTGAACAACCTGTTTGTGGTGCAACTACCTCGTTGGTTTCCTCTGTGGGACCCGGAGTTTACTCAGATACGCCGATGACTTCAACATTCCAATCCATTCTACCCCCGTCACTAGCGACCGAAATATCTGACCTATGTACCCTTTCCCACAGTGCACAAACACCCAACAATCAATCGCCCTTGTTACCCAAACCCCCATTGGTACCTAGTCGTATTGGTGTTACACCCATCCACACAATCCCCTTCCTATTCCCTCCCTCGGGAGTAGTAAGCGCCCCGGTTATGGCTACTCTCAGCCTCCCCGGGTTAACCTTAGGACTACCCGTGTGGTATATTTTGCCTCCCATTCCCCCGCCGACAGCAAATGTTGTCCTTCAACTGGTGCAACCCATTGCCACTATTAGTCAACCACCTCTCGGTGTTACTACCCCTTCGTCATCTACGAATCCACCCCCTCTTATCAAGAACACTGGGGGCAGAGGTCCACAACCATACACTGCTGTACCCCGCCCAAAATAGTTAAAACACCCCCCGTGTTTCGTGCTCCTCCCAAATGCTCGTTGTGTGATGAGTTAGGCCATCCTACCCATCAATGTCCACAATTACCTGCATTACAAGAGCACATGCAAATGCTTGATGACGACCCCACCATCCCAGTTGTCAAACTCGACCCTACCCCTAAGCCTCGTGATAAATCACTGCGTACCAACCACCCTTGTGCAATATGCGGTGTTTACGGCCATTACTCACATCACTGTCCTAATCTCCCAGATTACAGAGCAACTCTCTACGAGATGAATAATTTGGACCTTGAGACGGCGCCCTCCACAATTGAGGAGATCCACCCCCCAGTATCCCCCTCATCCGGCGAGATTAATACCATTTATATGATCTCTTCTACTAGCACTCCCTCGTCAACCGATTTGACAACTCAAAGTTTCCGCACTGATGAGGAGATTCTAGAGGCTCTCACTGCCCTAGATTACCCCTGGGAAGACATGCACCATCGTTCCTACTTCCTCCCAGAAGAGTCCTCCTCCACCACAGCCACCCAATTTGCGGTTGAGTCCAAACATTTCCTCCCCACCAAAGTCGACTGGTTTAAGGATCCCATTCTCACTCCTGATGCCTTTGAGGAGGGTAACATGGCCAACATCTCACCCGTCATCCACATCGATATCTCTGACCCACCCGGTGCTCTTGAAATCATTACATTAGGAGCCTCTTGCAGTGAGTATGAGATCGGAGAGTACAAAAAACTTTTCCAAGAGTTTCGTGATGTCTTTTCCTGGTCCTATACCAAAATTTCTGGTCTTGACCCCACTATTATAGAACACCACATTGACACATGGCCAGAAACAACGCCCCATTCATCCCTCAAAGCTCCCCGCCATTAAAGCAGAGATTGAGAAACTTCGCAAAGCAGGATTCATTTATCCTATCGCATATACCACTTGGGTTTCTAACCCCATCTCTGTTAACAAGAAACAAGGCACCATCAGAGTATGTACTGACTTCCGTGATTTAAACCGAGCCTGTCCCAAAGACAACTTCCCCATGCCATTTATTGACCAACTCATCGATGCGTGTGTGGGGCATGAAGTCCTATCTTTCATGGATGGTTTTTCTGGATACAACCAGATTCAGATCCACAAGGAGGATCAATACAAGACTTCCTTTACCACCCCATGGCGCACCTTTGCTTATCGCGTCATGCCTTTCGGCCTCAAAAATGCTGGTGCCACCTTCCTACAATCACATAGTTTTATATTCCCGCGAATGCCTTGTTTACTACAAATATAATAATTTTTTGGGGGGAAATCACTTGGAAGGAACCATTTGGGAGGGAGTGCGGACCTTACCCCTATTGATGTGGGTGGGTAGATGGAAAGAAAGGAAACACGGATTATCACTAAACAAGCATGTTCAGAGGAGACTAGGTTCTACACAAGTAATTAACCCATTAATGAATGGAGAAGTAGAGGAAGAGACAAAGGTTGTAGTTTTTACAACACCATTTGTGGAAAAATTAGGATCATCGATTAGCCTAGGACCAAAGAAAATAGTTGGGAAGAATCTAAAGAGTAGAATAGAACAAGTTGACTTCAACTCACCCATGTCATTGACCTGGGATGATTTGGAACCTTTAGTACAAGGGACATAAGAGATTGACTCTGAGAATACAAAATTGAACAAGAAGCTAGAAGAAGAAGCTCATCAAGTAATATCAACAAGAGAATAGGGAAAGGGGAAACTCATAAGAGAATATGACAAGAAAATAAATAAGTCTTGGAATCCAACATCCATGTTGAGTATGTAGAAACATTGGAAAGAGATAAGGAAATTATAATTGAAGCACTGAATAATAAGAACAAAAATAAATACAAATTCAAACATATTTGGAGGCAATTCGAAAATAGAAGGAAAAGGAAGCATATGAGGAATCCCAACAACTTACAAAGAAGAAGTTGGAGGGAAAAAATTGTAGTAAAATTCCTAACATAGTCAAGAAAAAAAGGAGCAGGTGCTATGTAGAATCCAATCAACCTAACCAAGCCACCTTTGCTAATAAAAACTGCACCAATTGTCCAAGAGACAGAAACACAAATCTGACAAGAAATTCAAGAGAAGCAAATAGGAATAAATAAGGGCCAAAATGACCAACCTCAAACCAACCAACCTTAGACTTACCAACAAGCCCTAACAAAGAAACCACCATCGACTAAAGAACAACCACTAGAAGGCTTTTCAAATAAATATTATTCAGAGAAAGAGAAAAATATAGAAGTTAAGGCGATGGATGAACACTTGACACAAACACCACTCACAAACTAGTTGAGCCAACAATATCCTTTAACAAAACAACTACCTCCAGAGGAGTCTACATCACATCATGAAACAACCCCACCACAAGTTAATATACCTATTGAGGCCCCACATATAGAGAAACAACAACAAAAATAGTATACAAAGACATAACAACCAATAGAAGCAGGAAGAAGAAAAATAATAGCTAGAAAGTTGACCTAGACATCAAGACCAAACTAATATTTAGGACATGAGATGAATGAGTCAGAACAAAGAAGAAGAAGCAAAATTCCCAAAGAGATAAAAAAATATGAAGAGAATACTAAGAATAAAACATTCTCAATATTTTGACTGCAAGGATAACAACAAGATAAAACCACAATAGGATTTATTTTGAAGGATTCCCTTGATTCTAAGATCCAGGCATTGTAAAAAACAATTAGAAAAGAGAGAAACCAAATATGGAGCATATCCTTGAAGAATCTCAGGCAATGAAGAGAGAAGGAATAAAGTACATGTAAAAACTTGTCAAGCACATCTTGAATAATCATTGGGATTCACAGTCGATACTCCTCCTAGTGACCTAGTTGACACACGAAGATATTGATGATTAATTTAGTCCATAGCAAAAAACTATTGAGGGATGAGAAAAAATACTGTCAATCAATCATACCAATGCCATTTTGAAGTATGAACATGAAAAATTTGAAGAAAGTAAGAAGAAATTGGAAGAGATAAGACATGCGTCCCATTTGGTTGGTAACGTTTTAAACAACTAGTTGACTTTTTTCCAACACATGTATCCAAATCAAGGTAAATCAAGCATTTATCATAGAAATGAATAATATATACAATTCAACGAAATATTCCAGAAGTTGGGATGCTTTAGGGGCATAGATTTGGGAAGAAAAACATAAAGAGACTTAGCTGCAAGAACAAGAGCATGCATGGTTTCAAGAGGGAAGAAGTTCACAACAAGAGTCAACAAAGGCCATCAAACAAGTATGGGATGTGCATAGGTGAGAAAAAAATGTAAAAGGAGTACAATCCTGACATGAATATAGTACAAGATGCATCGATTGAAGACAAGATGACATACTTGTCAGAAATGATAAAGATGAAAATATACTCAAACAAATAACACTCAATATATATAAGAAATGTATGGAAGTCATTAATTATCCTCCCCACCTCCTCCACCATAGACATCCCCACCTCAACCAAGATCTGACTTCTTCAATCTGAGTGGATTAGTGAATCAACATTCGACTACAATCCAATTGTTAGGAACCTATGTCAACCCTTCTCTTTACTATGTTAGTATATTGTTGTTGGACGCATATGCTTTGTAAGTCGTCCCGTAGTATTTGTTGATCCGTAGTTTATATTAGCCCATAGTATTGACCCATAGTATTGGACGCATATGCTTTGTAAGTCGTCCCGTAGTATTATATGTCCCATGGTTTTGACTCATAGTATTGGGCATAGACTTAGTATATAAGTGTGTGTTGATGTCATTGAAGGCACCGTGAAGTTAATTGTATTGAGCTTGCTCAAAGGAGGTTGCCCCCTCGAAGTGGCCCGTGATCAATATAAAAGTGATTCTGTTATGTTATTTCTGATATCTTGTGTATTTGCATTAATTAATTATTGCAGGTTCATCACATCTGGTATCAGAGCACTTTCCTTGGCACAAGTGGGAATTTTTTTTTCTTTTTTTGGGCGGCGACTTTCAGATCAATTTATGAAACTTTCTACACAAAATCAGAAGAAACCAATTCCATATCTGAATTCCTCTTTCAAAAATACGCAGTTTCAAAAAAAAAATCATCTCATTTGGAGTTCTAAAAGTGGAGATATCGCGGATTTAAAATCAGCAATTTTTCAGAATTTCGGTGACGGCCGCGGAAATTGCGGCGAGAAAATATTTTGACCGAGTGCCCAGATTTCTATTCCGCTGTCATGGGTAGAAGCAGAGTGGTTGTTCCAGTTCCGGAAACATGCTATAATAACGATTCTGAGCAATATAGATCTGGTTTTTGAACATTGGGTGGAATTTCTGCCCAAATTTTTTCTGTTGTAGGTTCGGATTTGGGAATCATCCCTATCCGCTTAACTGTGGGAAGTACTTGGGCATAAGCCCTAAAACTCATTGTGAGGAGTACCACAGGAACCCTGAAGTAGCTGGCCCATTCAGAGGACCTGCCAGCGAAAAGGGCAACGACCCCTACCTGATTGACTAGTTTCCACCCGTGAGGTAAACCAAGAGCTGTCGTTTGTGGCAAAGCGGTTATCAGTTTTACCTGAGCCGTGGAGTGAGGGGTACTGCCCCAATACGCAAGCCGTCAGACAGCATTGGTGGCCGAGTGAAACCCCTGAACTGTTAGGAAGCCGCACATACCTGGGGTCCATATCTACTTTCAGCTGAACTATTGTTGATCACTGCTGCACCGTTTCAGATCTATTTGCAAGCCATTCCAGATTCAGCCATTTTCAACCCATTCGGCGTTGTTCCAGATCCCTTTCGAGCCGTAGCCGCTCCAGTCTGGAAAAAAAATAAAAATAAAAATAAAAATAAAAAATAAAAAATAAAAAAATAAAAATAAAAATAAAAATTCTCAACCTCCATCTTCAGCATTCAGCCATGAACAATAACCGACAGCCAGAATCTTTTGCAGCCACCGGGTTCTCTTCTTCCAACAATTTTCGTGGGCCGAAGCTTGATTTTCCTCGCTTCAATGGTACTGATCCGACTGGATGGATATACCAAGCAGAACAATATTTCAGTCTGCATAATACTTTTGATGTCGAGAAAGTTCCACTTGCATCCTTTCATTTGGAACAGGAAGCCCTTCAATGGTACCGTTGGTACATCAAAGCTCATCCCGAGCCAAACTGGATAGATTTTTGCCAACTCATTTTGCCACGATTTGGCCCTAGTGTTTTTGATGATTTCACAGGAGCACTCACTAAACTTCACCAAATTGGCACAGTGAGAGAGTATCAGACAGAATTTGAGAAATTGGCCAATCACCCAGAAGGATTGTCTGATGAATTCTACAGGAGTTGTTTTATAAATGGTCTCAAGGATGAAATTCGCTCAGAGGTCAAAATGTTTTGTCCCAACACAATGATGGAAGTCCTAGGGTTGGCTAAGCTGGCTGAGGACAAGATTGCAGCTCAACAACGCTCCAAACCCACCCTTGTTCCCTTCAGAAATATGGGTTCCCAACGACCTCCCATCACGCCTTCTCCTCAACCGACTCCTATCAAGCATTTGTCTGAAATAGAAATGCAGGCACGCCGAGAAAAAGGGCTTTGCTATAATTGTGATGAGAAATTCACTCGGGGACATAGATGTGTTCAACAAAAGCTCTATCTCTTGGATGTGGATTCTCCACCTGCCTTGGAACTTGGTGAAGCAGCTACAGATACAGTGGATGATCAGATCGACATTCAACACCCTCCTGTTGACACCCCATTTCAGGACGACCCACCTGAGATCTCTCTCCATGCTGTAACCGACGTCACCACCCCACAAACAATGCGGGTCAGGGGATACTTCAAGAAGCTCCCTCTTACCATACTCATTGATTCTGGTAGCACTCATAACTTCATTGACCCTCGGATTGCCAAACAGGCTGATTTTTTTGTCCATCCTTGCTCCAGCTTTGAAGTCATGGTTGCCAATGGGGGCACCTTACCTTGCAAGGGGAAGTGTCACAATGTGCATATCTCTATGGAAGATTATAACCTACGCTCTGACATGTTTGCCTTGCCCTGAGGCGGATGTGATGTGGTTTTGGGCGTTCAATGGTTACGCACACTTGGCCCCATCTTATGGGATTTTGCTGAACTTTGGATGCAGTTTAAAGTCAATGGGGCAAAACACAAATTTATGGGCTTACAACCAGGGTCTCTCTGCATCATCAGTTCACATCGCCTGGAAAAAATCCTTAAGAAGAATTCACATGGTGTCATCGCTCAGCTCAATTCCATTCAGATGCACCCATCAACAATCTCCACTACTTCCTTGGATAGATATGCAGGTATCTTTGTTGAACCAATGTGCTTGCTGCCTTCAAGAGACCTTTCCGGTAAGAATGTAGCCACATCTACCTCTCAGCAGGAAATGATGGCTATTTTGCATGCAGTACAGAAGTGGCAGCCATACCTATTAGGGAATTATTTCTGCATCAAGACTGATCTCCTGAGTCTGGAAATTTTTTTGGACCAATGGGTCTCCTCCCCACCACACCTGCAATGGGTTATCCAACTCATGGGTTCTCCCTATGTGATCACTTACAAGAAGGGTAAGGACAATATGGTGGAAGATGCTCCTTCTTGCACAATTGATGACCTAGTTTCTCTTACAGCTCTTTCTCTGCTTGTTCCAAATTGGTTGCAATATGTTCAACAGGGCTATCTCGTCTATGAACTCCATGCTTCTTCATCAACAGGGCACTCTGGGTTCTGCAAAATGTATGACCGGGAACAATGTAACTCCTTTTGGTCGGGACTAAAAATGACAATTCAACAGATGGTGGCTGACGATGATACTTTCCAAGTCAACAAGGGGGAAACGACACTCCTTTCGGGATTGCTCAAACCCTTGCCCATCCCTACACAGCTTTGGCCAACTATTTCTATGGATTTCCTAGCAGCGCTCTGGTGGTACAATACCACATCTCAAAGGACACCATATGAAGCAGTCTATGGAAAAACACCGCCTGTTCTTCTTCCATACACCCTTAGCAGCTCTCCAGTTCAGGAAATTGACTCGGTTCTTTGAAACCGCGATCAGATTCTTCTCATTCTGCAGGACAATCTTCACATGGCCAGAATTCGCCTGAAACAACAAGCCGATCAGCACCGTTCTGAGCGCATTTTCCACGCAGCTGACAGGGTTCTTCTTCATCTACATCCTTCCAAGCAATCCTCCTTGACACTCCAAAGGCGTCAGTGGCCCGAAATGCAAACCGAGGATGCTACCGGGGAACCACTCCTTCAGATTCTGCAGCAATTTCTCCAACCAAAGCTTTGAGGACAAAGCTTTTTTTAAGGGAGAGGGGATGTTAGGAACCTATGTCAACCCTTCTCTTTACTATGTTAGTATATTGTTGTTGGACGCATATGCTTTGTAAGTCGTCCCGTAGTATTTGTTGATCCGTAGTTTATATTAGCCCATAGTATTGACCCATAGTATTGGACGCATATGCTTTGTAAGTCGTCCCGTAGTATTATATGTCCCATGGTTTTGACTCATAGTATTGGGCATAGACTTAGTATATAAGTGTGTGTTGAGGTCATTGAAGGCACCATGAAGTTAATTGTATTGAGCTTGCTCAAAGGAGGTTGCCCCCTCGAAGTGGCCCGTGATCAATATAAAAGTGATTTTGTTATGTTATTTCTGATATCTTGTGTATTTGCATTAATTAATTATTGCAGGTTCATCACACCAATTAGGTGAGACTAGCGACATATAGATTGATAGACCCAAAAATTGAAGTACTAAACATTTTTTAACAATTTTTTTGTTAAAGTTTTCATCTCCTCCCTTCTTTTGGGTGAAGAAGAGTTCGAGGTGTGGGCCAAAATGTTTTAGGATCCTAGTGGACCTATTTGACTAGGAAATGAATTTGATTGCTAGTTGAGTCGACCAACCAAGGTAGTTAAGGAAGTTATAAATACCTTCCATGATTGTAATCCTATATTAAGGCCTAAACCTGTGATGTAAGAGAGTTTTCAAATCATATAATAAAAGTCTACTTCTTGTTGGCTCCACTACTACTTTCTCTCCTTTCCTCTCTCTATGTATGTTTTCTTGTATATTACTTGTATATTATGCTTGGTTGTGTGCACTACTGGTAACTCCTTGTTGTGTAATCCTATATATTACAACAAGACCTTTGTAGTGGATCATTTTCTTTCTTGTATTTTAGGCATTCTTGTGTGAATACGTTGAGCTACCCCATTTAACCTTTAAGACTAGATCAACAACCCAACATTGGATTCATTTCAAGCAAATCAAAATTACTCAAAATTTTGCCCCCTTAGTGTGGAAAAGTCCCATTCATCCTCTTGTGTATTAGATAAACCCTCTAAGTGTTCTAAGGCATTGCTCACATCCTGGAACATTGCAAATAAAATATAGTGAGACCATTGTTGAAAATCGTGACTCTAAAGGCTATATTCTCTACTTGAACATGACCTTTTCTTGGTTTTTGAATGCATAATCTTTGGGTTGATAGGGATCCTTTCAAGTGGACTTTTATACCCATATTTTTACATCCAAATAAAGTGATAAAACTCATCACTTAATGGATTCACATTCATTATTATGCATAATCATAGTCATATAACACAACTTGGTTCCCTTGGTTGTAACCCTATTTTTTCAAAGAGAAATCAAATGCCTTCTATTGAGTATATGTTCACCCTTTCCCCATCCAATATAGGGGTAAGAACTACACTTTTGTACATTGTATATGCATAGGTTATAAACCTCAAAGTTAAGGTAAATCAACCCTCGACCAATACATATGAGTAAATCCATGTTGTGGGATTTATGACAGCTTGTATATCATGTTGCATGTTTGGTCATCTCACTAATATGCACTGTATTATCTCACACAAAGCCTAGGAAATGGGTATACTTAGATTCAATGAAAGTCATGATAGATCTCAACTTCTTAGGGCTTGAGTTGTTGGTCATGATGGAAGGAAGGGGCATATATATTTTGGGCTTAAGTTGGTATAAAGTAATGCCATGATTCTTGCATTGTTTTTAGTTCTATAGCATGTATTCATGCTATGAAGAAACTCAGAAGATATAAAATTATCCCATCATTCACCACAATCCCTAAGTTGAATAAATAATGCATTTAGACGGAGGTATTTCAACCCATGTATCTTCATTTTTTCATGTAGGCACACGACCTTTGAGCCAAGATAGTGCACACACACACACACACACACACACACACCAATTTCTTAACAACACATCTAAGTGTGAATATAAAATAATTTTTTTAGATTGTCGTGAGTGTGAAGTAGGTTGATTTTTTTTTTGTTTGACTAGCACAATCAATAAATCTATACCATATGCTTATCTCTTTACTCAACTGTGTTGGTACTGTAGGAAATCATTTCATATTGTTGGTAATAGGTTGAGTTGTGAATGGTTTTATTAATGTGGAAGTTATATGTTATATGATTATTTGTAGTTATATTGTTTGAATGGTAATATGTCAATTGTAATCTCTCTCTCTCTCTCCACACACACACACACACCATCATGTTCAAATTTCAAATATCAGTTGCGTTCATTTAATATGAGTAGATTTTGCAATAGTGGATGGGTTTAAATTTACGATGCACATTAGTTGAGAGACCCATAAGTGACCTAGTGCCCCTTTTTTACCATTATATCCCTTCAACTTCCCATAATCTCAAAATTAACTCCAAAAACATCAATTATAAGCATACCAACCTTCACTAGCGACTCATCACTTACTTGTATGGGATTTTATAAAGGAAAATTGAATATATGGAAGTAAGGGGAGGGGTGATAAGGTATAACCTATGATTTGTTTCCCATTTATTTAAGGTCATCCTTTCAATCGCTTAACATTTCTATCGATGGTATGAACAATGCATTTTTTGGTGCAACATTAAGGGGTAGAGGTGGTGTGCTTTCCTAAGAAGGTATAATATAATTCAACTATTTCATTTCATTTAATTTACCTGTAAGATTTGTCAAGAATAATCAACTCACAAATGTAGGATCCCTCTAGACAACCTAAGAGTGGGGTTGGTTGTAGCTCCTTAATATATGAGGTCTCACCTAGTTGGAACCTAATCAATTCTAAGTAGCATATAGTTTCATAAACATCCTTCTTGTAGGAAGTTGAACCAATTGCTAGCTCTATTTGATACTTGGCTATAATTATTCTTCATTAATAAAAATGGAGTTCATTATAAATATTTTTTTCATTAGTGTGAATAAATGATTGGTTGCATACCATTCTTTAGTTAATCATTTCACTAGTATTATTTCTTTTATCATGTGGTAGGCTTTGTATTATGATTTTTTTAGTTTTATCGAAACTTTGAGAGATATTAGCTTGCGAACATCATTAATTGTATACAATACAACTTGTTCGTTGATCTTTAACTTTGCTAATATATATGGCATATGAATGGATGAGATAGCTCACATAACATTGCATATTTATGGTTAAATAGTCGGTTAATTGTATCTAATTTCATACTCTAGTTTCACATAACAACATGACATGCATTATGGATAATATACCTTGTTTATTTGCACATTCAATAACTTCTCACCGTCAAGGAGTGTTTCAACACCACAAAGGGAGGGACCTCTTATATCCTTCATATATTCATGCAACCATTTCCATAGGTCCAAGGCTGTAATTTCATTCCCAGGTACCATTCCCATCCCCCCCTCTGTAATCCTACAGGGTTGTTCTCATGTTCATGTGGGGTTTCATCCTATGCATCAACATATATTGGAAACCGTACTATGGAGTGAACCCAACATATTGCATGAACATAAATTGGTGGCCATTATTAAAATTAACCAAGTATTATGGAGATAAAAATACACAATAATAATCATGCGCATAATAATGGCCAATCTGGACAACACTAGCCACATTAGGAATTTTACAATGGATTTACTCAAGCCTTTAAATAGGCTTCATCACATACTAATACAATGGGAAAATACCATGGATTATCCAAAATCATGGGTCTATAAACCACCAATAGTAAACCCATTAATAATCAAATCATGGTTATCTTAATTACTCTATAACTGAGTCAAGATTAACCCAACATTCCCCCCTTTAAACTTGACTTGAGGTAAACACCTATCCCCTCAATTTTTTAACAGGGGTATCTGGGAATACAACATGCCCCCCTATCATGTAAGTTTACTTCTAGACTTTACACCAGTGAATAAACCATAGATACACATACCTAAATGGGTCTTATAGCCATATGCCCATTTTTATACATGATTAAATCCAATTCCATAAAAATAATTACAATCTTATACTCTAACATGTGATGCTTGAAGTATCTACTTATTTCTTTACCCGCATCCATCTCTACCTAGTGAGCCAAATTAAGCACTCCTTAATCCAATACTTCTTCTTTAAAGTCAATTATCTAGGCTTCTCTCCTAAGAGAGATTTGTATACTAAAACATAGCTCTGATACCATATTAAAATTAAACTAAACATTATGGAGATATAAAAATACATAATAATAATCGTGCACATAATAATGGCCAATATTTGCCTTGGAAACCATTTACTAGGAAAACCAAACTTCAAAATATATATTTCATTACCCTTGGTCAATACACGGTCAATACAACCAAGACATGGCCAATCCAGCCAACACTAGCCACATTAAGAATTTTACAATGGAGTTACTCAAGCCTTTAAATAGGATTCATCACATACTAATACCATGGGTTACCCAAAACCATGGGCCTATAAACCACCGATGATAAGCACATTAATGACCAAATCAAGATTGTCTTAATTACTCTATGACCGAGTCAATATTAACCTACCAACAATACTTGAGGAGCGTCTAGTGGAGGATAAAGGGGTGGTGGTGCCTCTGCTATCAAATGAGGGGGTTGCGACATCCATTTGGTAGAGGATGAGAGGGTGGTAGTGCCTTTGTTGTAGGTGTAATGTCCCCATTTTGGAACCTTACGATATATTGGATTTTATGTAAACATTGTGCATATGTGATGTATGATTCCTAGCGTGGAAGTCAAGGCCAAGGCCCCGCTAATGAATGCTCAGCTTTAAGAGGCATGTATTTGACATTGTGTGATCCATGTGCTATTAAGCCATGGAAATCGTAAAATGATGTAAATATCATGTAATAAAAATACTAAGGGCCTGGCTATGGATGAAACTAAAAGAGGAGGAATTATGTATCCAGTAGGGAGAGGTGAGGGGGTTGTGGGATTGAACCATAGGCTTCCAAATGTCACCTTTAGAACCCATTTGACCTTACTTGCTGACATTTAATTCTATGTAAGGAAGTACTGCAGAGAAACTGTTCATGAGGTCGATGGAGTGTGGGAAATCCCGAAATTTTGGATGGCAAGGTATGGGAGTCTTTTTTCCTTGGCCCACAAGCCACTCTACCTCCCGGGAATTTGTATTCCATCATCCCCATTCCATTAGGGACCAACAACTAGAGTTTTTAGGGGCAAAGGAGAGAGCCGAGCAGGGAGGAGAGGGAGAGAAGTCACGATTTGGGAAGGAGCCACAATTTGCAGAGCCAAGACCGCTCAAAAATCTGGGTGGAAGGTGAAATCCATTGGGGGATCCATAGACTCGAACCCTAGTGCGATTTGGAGAGTGTTGGATTCCGAAGAACCCATAGAGAAACCCTAATCTGATAGCCCAAAATCGCAGACGCGGGATAGAGCCTTTCGGCCGTAACCCTAAGGAGATCCAAGCGTGGATGACATGGTGTGGAAGAGAGAGCAGAGGTTGGAACCGCTTGATAAACCCGGTGAAGACTGTTTGTTTGAGTCTGTAGCTCTTTGGTTGAGCTCAGTGGCTTAGCTTCCTCCTCCCTTGTCTCTTGGCATGCTTGATAAAACCAACTGTGTGTTGGCTTAGCATGAATGTTGGTGCTTAACCAAGGCTGTTAGCAAACCTGGGTAGTCCTCCTTAGTGGATACATAGACCCAGATCGGGGGTGGTCTCTAAGTGTTGAAATACTATAGGCTGTGAAGAAACCTATGGTTGGGTTAGAACGTTGCAGTCCATAGCCATTTTTCTTGGTGATTTCATCTCAAAGATAACTGTTCTCTGTGCTTTGAATCATTCTTAGTGTGTTTTCTGCAATGTTTAATTATTGACTCTATTGTGGAAGCTAAATGATGTAGGCTAGATGATAAATTCTGTGCATTGCATGAGAAGGGGATTAATCCCCTGTATGATGTTTCATTCCCCTGTGTCTATCGGTGTATAAATCTGCATACATGAGTTACTTACCATGTTCCTGTACATCTATATTCTTATATTTGTACTTATATGAATTTATGCATTGATGAATAGGAATAGGTGATGTAAAGGCCATGATGTTAAGAAGGTTCAGTCAGGGCCTTGGGGAAGGAAATAGACACCCCCCTATGGTGTTCATGCTTCCCCTATGGATCAGATGAAGGGCAAGGCTATAATTGAGGAGTATAAGAGCCCCTTATAGAGTGGTGAAGAGGTCTTGAGGAATCTTGGGGCCACCTTATAGGTTGGAAGAAAGACAGGATCAGAGTCATCAGATGCAGTAGAGGATCATGCAGTTTCATAGGGATCGTCGAGAGCTTTCCAACGATACCGGATTTTCCAAAAATGGACTTAGGATGAAGAATATATTGGATTGGGAATTTGGATGTAACATGGGTAATTGACTGACTTCCGACCTTCCAAACCCGCAGTACAGACTGTGGATTGCAAAAGCCAGAGGTGTGAATTCTCGGCATTATGTTTAGGAGTTTCGACTTTCCGTCTCCCGCATCGCAGACTACGGAGCGTGGAAGTCGGAAGTGGAAATCCTCACAGTTGGATTTTTAGCGTTCTGACTTTCCGACTCCCGCATCGCAGATGTAGAGTGTGGAAGTCAGAGGCATATTTTCGTCGAAATGGTGGAGTTGGTGCTCCGACTTTCTGACTCCTACATCATAGATGCGGAGTGTGGAATTCATAGGTGTATTTTCATCGAAATGATGGAGTTGGTGCTCCGACTTTCCGACTCGCACATCGCGAATGTGGAGTGCAGAAGTCGAAGGCATATTTTTGGTCGAAATGATGATTTGGTGTTCTGAATTTCCGACTCCCGCATTGCGAACTGCGGAGTGCGAAAGTCAAAAGGGGAAAACTTTGAGGTTGGATATTTTGGCGTTCCAACTTTCCGAGTTCCGCATCGTGGATTGCAGAACTGTGGAAGTCAGAGAGGAGTTTCGTCAGCGCCGTGTATTTGGTGCTCTAACTTTCCCAGTCCTGCATCGCGGATACGGACTGCAGAAGTCAGAGAGGTGTTTCTTCAACTCTATGTAAATTGGTGATCCGAATTCTGATTTCTGACCTGCGGCTTGCAGAATTGCGGACTGATATCATTGCGGCTGTGAAAAAGGTGCGTAGATTGGATTCTTAAAAAAATTTAGTAGGTTGTTCCCCCATCACTCTAAAGGGAACCGAGGAGTTCGGGGACATGACAGAATGGTATCAGAGCCCAAGGTTGCAACATTGGGGCTGCTTGGGACAAAGCATGAGTTATAGGAAGGTAACCATAATTTGAATAAGGTGCAAGGGCATACAATGTGCCTTAAAGGACTCCATATGGAGTTGGAATTGAAGAGATTGCAATGTTGATAAAGAGTGAAATTTCTCACCTTAAACTATTTCTGTTTACAACATAAGAATTGCATGCTTGGAAAGTAGCAAGTGTAGAGGTTATACATATGTGTATGTATTGAATTTCTTTTTGTTGAGAAAATCATAGCTAATAACCCATTTTGTGCTTGGTAGAGAAGCCATGAAATTGGGCCAGTTATGATGTGGAAGAGGAATTCCATACTATGATGAGGAATTGGAAAGGGAGAACTCCTTAACTCTTCTCTTGCTGATATAACTATATTTTCTAAGTTGTATATATATGAAGTTATGGCATAGGAATGTTGAAAATGCAAGAGATTATGTATTTAAAATGTATACGCATAGTAGGCATATTAAGAGATAATGCATATTGCATGTAAATTTATGTGTGCTTGCATATGGTATTGCATATTGATAAACGTTGTTAATGAGCACATTGCATTTCAATTTGAATGCACACCTAACAAGGATGCACATCCACTAAAGGGATTGCAGGAAAAGCTTATGTTGCATGCCTTTGATTCTTGCAATGTTGCACAAAGATATGGAAAACGAAAAAGATTTATGAGATTCCTTGCTTACACTTTGCTTTCAGAAATGATGAAAATGTTGTTTCTAGTGTTCTTCATTTTAGCAAGAGGATATCCTAGATACCATGATCAACATAATATATCCAATTTGTTGGAAACCACAACAAAAAGACCAAGATAATAGAAGCATGGCTGAAGATGTTGATGATGATATTGCATATGACTTACAACCTTGTGAAGAAAGGCTAGAGCACAAATCCATGATCAAGAGGTTGTTGGAAGGACTGTGTAGTCCTTGGTAAGATGCCAACTAATCAGGTAACAACAGTATGTTGATGGTAGTCATGCAGGTAATGTTTATTATGCTAATTGTGTAAATGTTGAGAAAGGATGGGTAAGAATCCTTTAACCATGTTTCACTCATCATAAAATGGTATGCATGTAAGTTTGAATTCATTTAGTTGAATGACATCCCATGGGGTATGGTGGGGTAGGTGGTAGTAAAGGAAATGAGCATTATACCATGTGATTGTTTAAAATTTTGAATGCATCCATAAGAAATAAGAGTATGCCATGTGTGAAACCATGAGAATGTTGGGTTGTGAAGTCTACAATGCTCAACAAGTATCCCATGAACTCCTTATTGGTGTTAAATTGGGATGAAATATCTTTTCCAACAACCAAGGAGTGAGAGGACTCTTGATGTGTTGTTTGAGTGGAGAAGGAAGGAACCCAATTAATTAACCAAGTGATTGGGGAGATGGCTTGGTATTATGTTGAAGCATTGGCTAGGGTGTCCAACTTACCATGGTAAGAAACCTGTTTAGGCACAATAATTCTTAGATCATTGTTGTAGTGCATTGGGTACACTAAGTAAATGTACAATAACATATATTATGTAAATCTTGTTGATTATGCATGCATATGTGTGGTTACATATATGATAATATGCATTGTGTGGATGCATGGCTATGGTGTACATTTCATTGAAATTAGATAATAGATGAATGGTAGAATTGTTGAAAAATTCTAAGATCCTCTCATGAGATGCTATGGGGAAAGAATTAACTGAAGAATGTAGTTGTGTTTGATGGGATACTAGAGTGCTCTATTGGGAGGATAGAGTTGCATGAATGGATATGATTGTGTAATCATAAGTATTGGAATTTTATTTAAACTGCATAGGCAATGTGACTGTATCTTGGAATCCAATTGTGAATAAAATGCATATAAAGTAATTGTATTTCATTGGATTTGAGATACTAACAGCTGATAGTTTTTGAATTATGGTTTGATTATAATTATAAGATCACCCCAGTGGCTTTTATAAATGCTACAATGAAATGATTATGTGCATGGGTACTCGCAAAGTACTTGGCTGATGGAAATTTCAGATTTACAGGTAGAAATGTCTTAGGTGTGGCAATGTGGGTAAGTCCATGATAAGACTGGAATCTACCTTGTACAAAAGCCAACAATTGTGAGAAGGACCTCATGAATGTGAAATCTGATTTTTGTATGAAATAGATTTGAAAATATTCTGATTTAAGTTTATGAGAGTGATCTCATAGTTGCAAAATCTAATTTATGTACATAACAGATTTGTAAAATTTAGATTTGAGTTGGATTATTAATGTCATTGATTGGTGGACTATTTGAGAAGTGTGTCAGGAGGACACATTGCAAGAAGAGAAAATACATCTGCAAACAGATAATTATTTTGTGACCCTTGTTAAAAATATGCATCTCTGATTATTAGAATTAATGTCCAGGTCATGTTTTTATTTCAGACTACTGGGGTGTGATTGTATGTTTTTATTTTAAACTGTTTGAGTGTGATTGTGTGTTTTTATTTCCAACTGCTTGAGTGTGCATGTTTTATTTCATACTGCTTGAGTGTGATTGGTGCCTACATGACTCACATCGGAAAGAGGTGCACACCTTTTGGGTGTTTTGTTGTGTTATGGTTTTCAACATTGACTACACCCTAAACGAATGGACGCATTCCTGGTGTTTCAATATTAGAGAGTGAACTTGTAAGAAGCATGTTACAATTTTATATCAACAATACTGACGAGCTTACCTACCCATCTTGTGTTGTCAAGTATTACACATGCAATTGGTGATGCATGCTAAGAAGCAAAGTGAGGCGAGTGCCGAGGCTGGCGGGACCGTGTGGTGTTATCGGACAATCTACCAAGAGAGGACTCAAGGCGTGATCTCCCTAGCTTAATGCAAGCCTAGAACAAATGAGACAGAATATGAAATAACTTTCCTAGATCTAATTAGAGATCGAGTGACTAGATGCCTTACCTTTCAGATGGTGGATCCTTTCTCCTTGACATGGTTCCAAGCTTTATGGTCTTCAGATCTTAGCTGCAAAACCTATCAAGGTATACAGAACAACACAATAGTAAAATGCACCTAAACAATAACAGATCTAAGTAAGCAGTTAAGCAGGAAAACTACACAAACATCATCAATGCAACAACATTTGGTGGAAAGCATTTATATTACTGTATAAAAAGGGAAAGTGCATAGAAGGAAGTGATTACAACCAAGGCTTAAAATAGAAATACTTCTCCAACAAGCCAATGCCAAAGACTCCAAAGCAATTATAGATCTCCCAAGAGATGAATAGAGATCTCCTAAGCTAATTTCACCAGCATGTAAGTACTATAGACTTCCTCCCTTTGGAATGGGAATGACTTCACTTATATAGGACTAAGAGGATAGGGTAGGTTGAGATATGGTAGGAGAGAGTTAAGGGATCCTCCCAAAGGGATAGGGAAACGAATGACAACTCCCCTATAGGCTAGGGATAGGGATCCACATCAGACACCTTCGAGAATGGGTTCGAAGATGCTCCTTTATCCAATTAACTGACATCGTTGCAGGCTGCAATAGGACAACCTGCGACGTCGCAGGTTGCATTAAGATGACCTGCGACAACCTCACAAAACCCAGCAGGAAAAGTTTAGTATCTATTCCAAGTTGATGGCTTAGTCAAAGGAACTTCAGGGATGTTTACAGTGACAAAATATGAAATAAATTTCCTAGATCTAATTAGAGATCGAGTGACTAGATGCCTTACCTTTCAGATCGTAGATCCTTTCTCCTTGACATTGTTCCAAGCTTTATGGTCTTCATATCTCAGCTGCAAAAACTGTCAAGGCATACATAACAACACAAGTAGTAAAATGTACCTAAACAATAACAGATCTAAGTAAGCAGTTAAGCAGGAAAACTACACAAACATCATCAATGCAACAACATTTGGTGGAAAGCATTTATATTGGTGTATAAAAAGGGAAAGTACATAGAAAGAAGTGATTACAACCAAGGCTTAATGTAGCAATCCTTATCCAACAAGCCAATGCCAAAGCCTCCAAAGGAAGTATAGATCTCCCAAGAGATGAATAGAGATCTCCTAAGCTAATTTCACCAGCATGTAAGTACTATAGACTTCCTCCCTTTGGAATGGGAATGAGCTTCACTTATATAGGACTAAGAGGATAAGGTAGGTTGAGATATGGTAGGTAAGAGTTAAGGGATCCTCCCAAAGGGCTAGGGAATCGAATTCCAGCTCCCCTATAGGATAGGGATAGGGATCCACATCAGACACCTTCAAGAATGGGCTCGAAGATGCTCCTTTATCCAATTAACTGACATCATCACAGGCTGCAATAGGACAACCTATGACGTCGTAGGTTGCATTAAGATTACCTGCGACGACCTCACAAAACCCACCAGGAAAAGGTTAGTATCTCTTCCAAGTTGATGACTTAGTCAAAGGAACTTCAGGGATGTCTACATTGACTATCATGATGGCAAGATTTAGGTGTAACAGAATGCCCCCAAAAGCATGAAGTTGTTGGAACTTGACAGGTGAAATGCTTTGACAGAAGGATTGGCAAGGACTTGTCAAACGAAGGATGTTGCTGCAGTACAAATGACTCTGAGTACATAGTCTCATACAATTCACAACATGGCTGCCGACCAATACAATGAAGATCTATGGTAGTAATGAGCGACTGAACACAATCATGGCTACTAGACACAAGCGTAGATCCATGATGAGATGATAACATAGCCATGACCAATACAAAAATGGATCCGTGTAATATGACTCAAAACAATCTCCATCGCAACCTGGGTAAAACATGACTCCCCGGGGTCTTCAAGCCAAACCCACAATGATACGAATCTATCCATGTGATTACAAATGTCTTGACGTCGAACATGGTAGAAACAACTTGATTATCGGTCATTGATGTATACTGTTAACAAGTGCACGGGAAATCATCATTGATGTCAATGATCCCCAAGGTATCACAGTACATATCATCAAGCGTGAATAAATGAGTTGAAGTCGAACGCTTAAGGAAATATTTCAATCAAGATTCAATGATGTAAACTCATGTTGAAAGTGAGGTAACTTGCCATTGAGGCATGCAAGCCCAAGGTACATGATTGGTTTCTAAATTCAATCCTCGGATGATGTGCTGAAGTCGACAAGGATGAATCCGTCGAAGGAGGGCCATGATGAATCCCCCATCATCGACACAAAACACGACAAAGGATGTTTTGAACAGATCGGATGATACAGTAACATACTGGACTGACTCAGAGTAGATCTGACATGGTGGAAGGTGTGTTGACTGCAAATGATGAGTGGTGAAAGTATCCTTGAACATGGGCATGGCATGACTTGGTAGTATCGACATGACGAGAATGACGCCAATTGCTAATGCAATTGATGATGGAAGTATTCTTTGGATGACCCAAAGGAGTAACAAGACTCAGGAAGTAGGAAAAACTCGAGGACAAATGGATGATCCAAGTATTGTATGCAAATGCACATGAGTGCCATGTTCAAGAATGACTAGGTATTGCCACAGGTAAAAAGTGTAACATAAAAGATTTCCTTTTTCCCCATCATCACTGATGAGTGCCTTATGTGTTTTTTACGAGCTTGATGAGGGTAACTAGATGCTCGGTATAGCTCATCTCATAGATGAGTCCAATCCCAAATATTTTCCGAACCTAGGAGAGGAGGGGTTCGTCCCATAGCGGGCCCTTCAATGTTAAATTTTAACGAGTCCATAGAAGGTAAACTTGGTCATCATTTCATGTTTAGAGAGTTTGAAAAGAACTAAAGGAGACTCCAAAGGTCCTTTTTCGTAAGGTTAGCCTCTTCACCCGAAAAATGGTAAAACAATGCGAGAGAGGACTCTTCCAGTCATGATTGGCTAGAGTATTCATTTTTCGTAAGTAGTGCCCCCTGGTCCAAAGAAGGGGTAAATTATCAGCAGGAAGACGACCATTCAAATTCTTTAACAAGCGTGAACGCGACAAGTTCGCTTGGCAATCTTTTCATATTTCGAGATCCTGAAAAGAGCTTAAAGATATACTCCAGGGGGGTTCCCTTTCCGTAGGAGTTTAACGGGCCCGGAAAAGTGATAAATCATAACTCGGTGACTTATTCTCATGGTTTTACGAGCACAAGAAAGAACAAAGAGTTATATAGTCATCATTAAATAACCGAATTCTAACGGGCAAAAATAAAAACAAAAATATTCAACGGGTTGTTCATACCTGACAACATTTATGAGATGATGCTACGATGCGAGAATGGCGCAAATGAAACACTTAACGTCTCTTGCATGCTTGAAAACTAGGTCAAAATAGTCAACCAGGTATTAAAATGCAGTAAATAATCCAAACCATAGAAAATAACCCATAAAGCATCTAAATTTGAAAAAAGAATATTCCCTTTTTGTTTATAAAATAGGAAAAATGACCAAAAATAGTTACCATTTTCATTTGCCAAGTTTGGGGAGAAGAAAGTTCCATTTGGAGTTGATTTTCATTCGTCGATTGTCGGAGCTACAATTGACCATTTCACGAAACGTCAGGAGCAGGTAAACCTAGACCTCGGCCAACATCTTTCTAGTGGTTTATAATTTTGTGTTTTGTTCATTTTTTAGGTTTTTGGGTTGATTTATGAGGGGATTTTGTGCCCTCACGTCGTCGCAAACCTCCTTTACGGGAACTGCAACGAACCCGGGTTGTCGCAAAACCCATAAGGGCACTTTGCGATGACATCGCCCTGTCAACAATGACGGGTTGCGACGCGGAAATGCCCAACTTCAAACCAAAACCTAGCCCACAAGAAAAGTTTTCAATGGTTTGGGTGAGTTCTAATAGTGTTTAAATGCTTCCTTTAACAGGTTTACGGCCGTCACCATGGTTCTTGAATGGTGTGAGCGTGAGCATGAAGTAGAAGATGTACAAGCAGAAAATGATCCATTGTGTGTGGATGCATTGAGAAACTGTGGACTGTTGAAGTACTTCCAAGTCCATGGCATGAGGGCCCAAGTCCCATTACTGGAGCACATGATCTGGAGTTGGGATGCAGCGCAGCAATACTTCATGATTGGGGAACACATGCTGACTATAGATGTTGAAGACATCTATTTGTTGACAAGACTATCCTAGAGGGGGGATCCTGTGTCTCTCACCAGATCATGAGGGAGTGACCGGACGGTGGATGATTTGATCGCTCAGCATTGTACTCCAGATACCATTGCTACTAGTGGGAAAATTCCCATTAAGTGGGTTCGAGAACATCCATTGCGCGTCATACTCTTCACTATAGTGAGGATAGCAGGGAGCCAAGCAACTCACCTGGCTACCAAGTCCCAAATGTTATATGCAGAGGAGTGTATGTCTCCCAAGGTGTTTAACTGGTGTGAGGGACTCCTCATGAACCTTCAAGCTCAGCTAACCAAGTGTCAGCGTGGTGAACTCAAGCAGTTCGGTTACGGATCAGTAGTGATCTCTTTCTTGCTGGAGTGGGTACCTCTCTTACGCCCATAGGTGACCTTGGATGATAGGGATGCCAAGTATCCTCATATGGTTTGATGGACGGAGGTGATGGCCTACCATGGTGGTGGGGATTCAATCATTGGATATGGTTCCAGATTCTTCACTTGGATGGAAGGCCAACTGCTCATGATCGAGGACTATCCATACAGTGGTACAGACTTCGAAGAGGATCCATACCTAGTGTTGCCTGAGGGATCAGGGTGGGGAGATATCGGTAAGAACAATAACCATCGTATTTTTTCATTTTGTGTATTTATACTTTTTTTTTTGGGTAGTGTTGATGAGTTAATAACATGTTTGTGCAGATGTGGGCCCTCCACGACCAGTCAGAGTTTCGCTTCTCGCGAGGAGGGGAGAGGCACCAGCTATAGCCCCATCCATGCATGATGCCATCGTAGATATGGAATATGTCTATGAGAACCTCACTAGGTTGACATTAGACGTTCCAGAGCCGGCAGTGCATGAGTTACCGTGGGCCATGCAAAGGTACACGGTTGGCGTGACCTTGTGTTTCAGTGCGATGCTCCGTAAGTTAGTGAGGGCAGTTGATTGTTTGCATGACCAGTAGGCGGGGGCTGCAACACCCAGGGGTGCACGGGCCAGGCATTAGGCCTTATGATATTATGTATGTACTAAGAGCTTTGTGAGCCTCAGATTTTGTACTACTGAAAGCTATTAGGATTCATATTTTGTATAGACTCACTGAAAACCATCACACTTCACATTTTGTATCAGCACTACTTTATCTCGATTTATATATATACAGACATTTTGGTGGATTTATACATTTGTGTTCCATATGAGATCTTGTTTATATGTTTTCTTATATGATGAGTTATTTACAATGTTATGTCTACTTTTATAGCTCATGAATATGTTATGTGTGTGCAATGTACCAATCTAGAATGAAGTTGGCCATTGAGTCGGCGACTGCATTCCTGTCTCGTGGAATGTGCAGGTATTGAATATATTCAAGGGACCTTTCCAGAAGATGGAATCGTCTAAAATGATGGAGTAGGGTAGGGTCGTGGATGGCGTAAAGCCGGTTAAGATGAGAGACCACTAGTTGAGAGTCCAAATGGATGACAATGTGGTCCATACCCAAAGCAAGAGTGTCGGTTAGGGTTCGAATAAATGCCTGATATTCCAAAAAATTATTGGTTGCAAAACCTAGACACAATCCTCCTGAGTTGATAAGCTCGCCGGTGGGTGAGTATAACACCCAGGATGCCGAGGCAAGGTTGCGGGTATGTCGGCTAGTGCCGTCCACGAATCCGTAGTAAGTTGCCATCTGCACACGCAGACAGAACATGGTATAAGTAACGAAACAATACCTAAGCACGCAAAAATCAAAGCGTCACACCACAAAAAACACACGACATGTACAATATATACAAGAGGTTTATGCATGACATATTTAGGCATAGTAGTTCTTTAGGTAGAGCCTGTTGCGAGGCACCCAAAGATAACTCGTCATAGTCTTTTAGCTTGTAGGCTCCCTTCTCTAGGACGTGTTTTATTATCTAGGTTCCATGCCACATGGACTCAAACTTTATTGCCCCCAGCTTGTCATGTATTTGGTCATATATAAGGATGAAAGACCAAATTACCCTTGCTATAGATGCAAGGTTATACCAACTTGTCGTACTGCGCTATGATGCATTTCTTATGAGCCTCGTTCGCAAGAGTGGCAAGTCTCGTCGAGTTTTGCTCGGTAGAGGAAGCGTTCTTCCTCAGCAGTAGTGTTAGGGAGAAGTTCAACTGCGAGTTGGAGGGATGGAATTTCGCACTCAATCGGTAGGACAACCTCCAATCCATAAACTAATTGAAAGGGGGTAAATCCAGTGGTGGTCTTGACGGAATTTCAATAATCCCATAGTGCGGTGTGCCAGTTGGACTTGTGCGTACCCACCATGCGTTGGATCATGGTTTTCAAGACCTTTTTAATGGCCTCTACTTGTCCATTGGACTGTGGGTAGTACGGTGTTGATTTTTCATGGTGGAAACCCAATCTAGTGCTCAATTCATCAACCATGTGGTTCATGAAGTGAGAACCATGGTCAGTGACTATAGCTTGAGGAACTCCAAACCGCGCTATAAGATGATTGAAAATGAAGAGTGCGGTGGTATTTCTGTTGTCCGTGTATGTAGGCATGGCCCCGACCCACTTTGTAAAGTAATCCACGGCTACTATGACGTAACCATACCCCCCGACCGAGGTAGGATTACAGTGCATGAAGTCAATGCCCCATTTAGCGAAGGGGCCAACGACAATAACCGGGTGTAACGGGGCTGGGTGGGTGCAATTTTTAGTTTGAAAGTGCTAGCATGGAGGACATTTTTTGACCACCTCGATACAATATTTAAAGATATATGGCCAATAATATCCTGCGCAAAGTATTTTCTGGGCTTTGGAAATCCCAGAGAGATGATCGCCACACGCCCCAACATGATAGTCATTTAAGACATGTTCAACCTCTTCATGAGCGAGACAACGTTGAAAAAAGAATCAATACCACGATGGTACAAAGTATCACTAATGATCAGGTAATACTTTTCATGGTGGAGTATTCGACGACGGTCGTCCCGAGAGAGTTGGGGGCTGAAATGTTGGGTCTGAAGATATAAAGTGATATCTCCATACCACGGATCAGACGTGCTGATGAGGAACAATGATTCATCTGGAAGAGAATCATTGGGCTCAAATTTGACATCAGCCCAGGGAAGATCACAGATCAGCTCGACAAACACCAAAGACTTTTTAGACTTAGCCTTTTCGAATAGGAGATCAAATTCCTGCAGTATCACGATAATAACTGTCGCGAGAGTGAGTTTCTCAACATGTGAGTAGCGAGTTTCAGAGTCAATGAGACCCTTACTTAGGTAGTATATCACATGTTCCCAGGCATTGTTGTCTTCTTGTACCAAGACCATGGTGATCGTGGTGGCATAAGCGGAAATATAAAGGATATAATCCTTATAGTAATTGGGTGTTTGGAGCACAAGAGCGTGCGTGATAGCATGTTTGAGACTACCGAAAGATTGTTGCGCTTGGTCGTCCCAAATGAACGGGACGTCTTTCTTGAGTAGTCTCATGTAACCCTGCGTATTTTGTGTGAAATTATAGACAAAACGCCTTAAATAAGTTTCCTTCCCTTGCAAAATTTGGAGTTTCGTGATGTCAGTGGGAGGTGGGAGAGCGACGATGGTTGCCACCTTCAAGGGATCAATGCGGATCCCATCCTTCGAGACAATGAAACCAAGGAGGCATCCAGACTCGACGTAGAAGATACACTTGTGAGGGTTCAGGAAGATGTTATACCGCCTGCATCTGAGGAATACCGTCGTCAGATGGTCAATGTGGTACTCGCGATGCCGTGAATGGGTAGGTAGATCGTCCAAGGAGGGTTCCACAAAGTCCTTCACGTCGTGAAAGGCATACGACATGGCCTGCTGGAATGTGGCACCAACATTTTTAAGAACAAAAGGGAGCTTGTGATAAGCAAACGTACCACAAGGACAGATGAAATCTTTCTTGTGTTGATCAGTCGAGTGGATCTCAATCTGGTTGTAGCCGGAAAATCCATCCATAAAAGATAAAATGACACTTCCAGCACAATTGTCAATGATTTGGTCAATAAAGGAAGTCAGGTAATTGTCCTTAGGACAAGCCTTGTTGAGATCCCGATAATCGATGCAGACACGAATGGTACCCTGCTTTTTAGCGACAAGGACGATGTTTGAGACCCATTCTGTCAACGAGACAGGGTAGATAAAACCAGCTTTCAAGAGCTTTTCAATATCTTCCTTGATTTCCACAATCTTTCGGGGTGTATCGGTCGCAACTTTTGTCAGACTGGTTTAGCATCAGGATAGGTTTGAATCGTGTGTGAAACAATAGCGGGGTCTATCCTGGGCATCTCCTTGTAGGTCCAAGCAAACACGTCTCGAAATTGCTTGAACAAGGCCATGAACGTTGTAATCTCTTTAGGGGAACACTTCTGGCCTAAGCGAATGTGTTCCACTACACCAGGAGTAACCGATATGTCGACTGAAATGGTAGGCTCAATGTTGGCCAAGTTTCCTTCAGAATCCATTTGACACGTAAGTATCGAGGACTGAGAGCAAGGGTAGACATCCAGTGTAAAATGGTGGTGATGCTATTCTCCACAGTGTCCAATGAAGGAAGGAAAGACGACCGATGATGGAGGTCTGCCCACGGGGGGTCATCCGCACTCATGATTTCCATATTGGACTCATTAGAATGAAAATTTCGGAGCAGAGGATCGGGTAGGGATGATGTCCGCTGTAGAGAACACGAGGTGGAGGCCACAACTAAGTGGTCCTCTGAGGCTGACTGGATAGCCTTGTAAGTGATTTCAGCGGGTGAAAGAGGCATAATGTCTCCAATCAGGTGTGTAGTGGCTTCATCAGGTACAATCCATTGATCAATAGAGTTGGGGATAGATGAACTCCGAGAGGAGATCATGTTCACCGTGGAAACATGATTTGGGGGATCCGCGGTTGGAAAAACGCCCATAAGGGATGAGTCCTTGATGAGGCCAACCCCCACACTCTCATAAGGATGTGAAGATTGTCCAACTAATGGAACATTATCGCCCGGATGAGTAGCGGTGTCAGGTGTACAGAAATCCAGTTGGTCGAAAGTAACAATTCGGCCTTGATGAGGGAATTGTATTATGCAGAAGACAGATGATGCGACCGCAGTCATGGCATAAAACCAATTACAACCAAGCAAAATATTATAATCTAACGGGGCAGCAACCACTTCCACGTTAATGGTTGCGGTCTTGCCCCCCAACTCGATTGCTAAGGCTTGTAACAACCCATGAGGTTGAAATCCATGTCCGTCGAATGCTTTCAAGGTGGTGGGAGAATGGTTCAACTCGAGAGAGCCAATGGATCTCCAACATGAAATCGACATGACTGAGGTGGAGGCACGTTCGTCCAAGATGGTACGATGGATTGTCTTCCCAGCAGTGTTTGTGGAAACTTGAAATGCCAACTGATGGGAAAGCCTCGATTTAAAGTATTCCAGCTGGAACATGATGGTATTACAAGAATCTGGATCAACTATGCCGATGGCAATGAGGAGAGTCTTGCGCTGGTTAGGACAGTTCTGCAAGACCTCAAGCATCGACATAGCACAAGGAGCTTGTGCTAGGTCCTCTACAATATTGTAGTTCTAAGCAGCCCGAGCATTGGGATTGAAAACATCTTTTCGAATCATGCTCTTGGGAGGACACAACACTAACTCTAAAGACTTCTCAACGGTGAGAGAAGCGTGCGGTACGATGACATCGGGAATTGAAGTGGAAGATTTTTCAGTATTACTTCCAACGGGTTCCTTCGGCGGGATGGAGTCATACGAGCGGGAACGGGTGTTCAAGTTGAAGGTCTCACTACGCATCATGAGAACATTCACGGTGGAGGATGCTTCTCCTTGGGAAGGAGAGGAGTGGGGAAGTGATCGTTGAGAACTGTGGTAGTAGAGTTTCCCTTGAGAAACTTCTGAACTTCGTTTCAGTGGGGACATTCTTTTGAGAAATGGTCTCCACCGCATAGTAAACAAGGATACTTCAACTTCCTCTTCTGTTTGGTGTCTTCCTGAGTGGGTTTGGGATCCTGTTGGTTAGAATATTTCTTAGGTTTCCCTTTGTTCTTCTTCTTAACACCGGACTTCTGAGATGAAGCTGATTGCACAGAATTCACCTCTTCGGTGGAGGCAGGAGTGGTGGAATTGGTAGTGTTGTTTCCAGCCTGTGGTGGCGATGGGGAAGAACCTTGGGGGTTTGACGAGCCACCAGTTTGTGTAGAAGGTTGGGAGGCAAGGGAACCAATGATGCCATCATCCTGTGGTCCCTTGGGTGGTTTCGTGGGATCATAGGTAGGGCGGTGTGCGTCAGGAACAATTTCATACAATGTGTCAGATTGAGCATAGACCAAGTCTAAGTAATGGGCACGGGAAATAGCCTGTTCCTCAGTGACGGCTCCTCCCATAGCTACGTCTCGAACTACAACGGGTAAACATGACTTTGTGAACCAGACAGCTAAGAGTTGGTCTGGAATATGGACCTTAATAAGACATCATCTTTGCCGCCATTCATGAATATGATCTGAAATATGAGTGGCAGTGTTCTGGCGAAGCAAGGTCAATAAGTCCGTACCAGTGTCATAGCGGATGGGTAACTGGAAGTGGGTAAAAAATGACATAGCAAAGATCAAAAAATCTGGAAAAAAATTGGGTGGTAGTTCAATATACCACTTGGCAGTTGGGCCGGTGAGAGTCCGTTGAAATAACCCAAGACAGATCGAGTCGTCCATCAAGGAGTTGGATGGTCATCATAGAGGGTATGTCATCACATGGTTTTTGGGATCCTCACCAAGCTTGCCATCAAATTTGGGGATACCTGATGGTAACTTAACCAAAATGGGCGGCAGTTATGCCCATGGAAAATGGGATCATTTGTCAGACGAGACAAATCAGGAAGGTCCAAAGTAGCCAAAAAGGGTATTTGTTGGTTCGGCTGCGGGTACTGATAGTACTGATAAGGCATGTATGGACCAGTAGGACCTTAAATCGAATTATTGTAGGGTGTTCCCGGAGGAAAATGACCGTAAGGGGGTATGCTACCTGGACCGTAAGTAGGTCTGCCACCATAAAAAGGTGGTCCATTACCATAATAAGGTGGTCCGTTACCATAAGGTGGGGGCCTGCCTCCACCGCCAGGAGGGGGTGGGCCGCCTCCAAATAGTGGGGGTCCACTACTACCACCGGGATAGGATGGACCTCCACTACCTCCTCCAGGAGGAGGTGGTGGTTCGCCGCTACCACTGGGATAGGGTGGGCTTCCACAGCCTCCGTCGGGAGGAGGTGGTGGTCCACCACTGCCACCGAAAGGGTAAGGGTCACCTCCTCCACCTCCACTAGGATAGGATGGTTCTCCGCCACTGACACCAGGGTGGGATGGTATGCCACCACCGCCACCAGGGTAGGATGGTCCTCCACCACCACCACTAGGATGGGAAGGGCCTCCACCATAAGGTGGAGGTCCACCACCACTCGAGGGGGTGGCCCTCTGCCTCCGTCGCTATGGGGAGGGACTCCACCTCCATCGCTAGGGGGTTTGGGCCATGGTTTCTAGAATGAGGTGGTCCTCCGCCAGAAGGTAGAGGTTCACCTCCTCCAGAATTGTGTGTGGGCCCGCCACCTCCAATGGGAGGTGGGGGTGGACCAAATGGGGGTGGTGGGACTTGAGGGATTGTAGGTGGGGGTCCATGTTGTAAGACATTTTGCTGCCCCCATAGAGTGTATGGATTTCCAAGATAAGGTATCCCGTAGAGTGCGTTTTCAGGATTGAGTTGTCCCGACACAGGGTTAAGATAACCTGGATATGCTTGACTCCATGGTGGTTGAATTACATTGGATGGTCCCCCAACATGAGATAATCCCGTAGTGGAAGGTCTGGGAGGTAAGGAATTTCAAACGAAAGGACCGATGGGAACCCCTCCTCTAGTATTATGGTTAAGAGATGGGGGTTTCCCCACAACAACAACTTGTTGACTCCTAATCAAAGGTTGACCCAACACGGGTTGTTGATTATCTATTGTAGTATTAACATTACCCATAAGGAAGGTAGGGGGTAAAGAGTATCCTCCCCGCGAGTTTTGGGGTGGGGGGGGGAATGGGTAATGTAACCATGGTAGTAACAGGTGTGTTGGACTATTGTCCTTCAACAGGTTGGGTCGTTTGAGATATAGAACTTGTCTCCTGTCTAGGGGGTGTATGCACAGGAAGTGAGGGTTGACCAGGTTCAGAAGTGGTCACATGTTGCGTGGATGATTTCGGTGAGTCAAAAGATAAATAACAACTTGGGAGTGGTTGATAAGGAGGTAACGTTGGGTATTCAACCCTTCGTAGAAGACCTTGTCTTCGAAACCCCTCAGCCATAGTTTGAAATCGAGTCAATTGTTCATGATAAGATGCTAGAGGGTCGTCCGGAGTAGTCCCACTAGGTGGGGATGCAATGGAAAAATGAACCACTGGGTGGCCTAGAGATGATGTCCAATAAGCTGTTGTAGGACCAATAGCTACTGCAGGGTCATCCTGGGGTGGATTCAACCATTCCATCGATCCAGGCTCTCCCGGTAAAATGGAAGGTAGGTCTTGTGAAGTGGAAGTTTGTGCCTCTTCACCCTGTGGGGGGTTGGACGCAGGTGAATCTGGAGGGAACATATGCACTCCAATATTCAAAGTAGGGTTTTCTACTTTAGGTGACACGACCATGGCTTGTGGGTCCATTCTTACCTTCGAAATTACCTCCTGGTTAAGGGGATATTCGGGTGGTAAGTTCTGAATCCTACGAGACCTTCTCCAAGGAAAGTCAGCCAAAGTGACTGAAACAAAAGTTTCTCCTAGGGTAATCTAAACAAAAGAAAAGCAATCCAGAAAAATCGTACACAAACTAAGGCCACAAGCAAACTTATGTGATAGGAGTGGATTCAAAAGTCTGGAACCTCACAGGATTATCAAGGCTTCGCAAATCTCTATATACCGCAGGGTCCAACAGTAAAACGCGACAAGGAGGATTGGGACCGTACCCTTGCCTAAATGCCTGACTACCTGGACAGTACGTGCGTAGTAATATCCCCGAGTGTTCTTCTCGGTGTATTGCTCTGCCAAGACGGCCAAATGGTTAACTCAGTTGGTTTCATGAATCCTAATGGTGTCTCCCGATATACTCAAGGTACGTGAAACACCTTTCGATATACGCCAAGTACGCGAAGTACTTTGGGGGTACGTGAAAGAGCTTCGATATAACTGGTTGGTACATGAAAGAGCTTCGATATACCGGTTGGTACGTGGAAGACTACAATACCCTCAGAATACAGTGCTGACAAATAACGACAGCTACCACGTTTTATGACATCGGAACATGTCTCTAACTTAACACACAAGTTACTAAATATTTTACCCTAGTTCTACCGTTAATTTCATCTGGACGGTTAGGTGAATGCATGAGGTGAGTACATAAACGTAAACATAATGCAAGCCCTAACTACATGCAAAAAATATACTTTTCTTTTGATGAACTCTATATATGGGAGGGAGAAATTTCTTTCCAAGTGATTTTACCGAAGCAACAAAATGCAACACAATCCCAAATCTATCAAATTTGATAAAAAAATACTATTTTCGCTTTTTCTGTTTTTCCAAGCAAACACACAAAAAATCAACAAGCATCAAACCAAAGTCTAAACATTTTATTTTTGTCTTTTCGAATCAAAATGCAACTACACGATGAAAAGAGAGAAATTCCCTATCTAGAGCACTCTAACTTTTCAATTTCACTATAATGGCTTAAAAGCACAAAAACCAAAGAATGCATACAATTTCCTCAAGCACGGAATTACTCTTGTGCAAACTTGATCTCATTTGAATTCTTCAAGAAAATGAATGATTCACAATTCCTGAAAGGTACAAATGATTAATTTTTATCTCAAACTTTTCCAAAAGACTAATGAATGACAAATTCCAATGCATGAACTAATTTCTACAACAATTTTCAAATGCACGTGAAAATGGTAAAAATGATGCACTTTTAATTTTTCAATGATATGCCAAGATTATAACTTGATAACAATTATATTTTTAAGCATGAATAATTGAAAAGGGAGATTATTTGCAGCACTCTAAACACTCAGAAAATCTCAAGAAAATGACAAGCACTCATGTGAACTGAAAACACTCAAGACACTCAACAAACAACTGAATGGAAAAGAGAGAAATTCCCTATCTAGAGCACTCTTTCAATTTCACTATAATGGCTTAAAAGCACAAAAACCAAAGAATGCATACAATTTCCTCAAGCACGGAATTACTCTTGTAAAAACTTGATCTCATTTGAATTCTTCAAGAAAATGAATGATTCACAATTCCTGAAAGGTACAAATGATTAATTTTTCTCTCAAACATTTCCAAAAGACTAATGAATGACAAATTCCAATGCATGAACCAATTTCTACAACAATTTTCAAATGCACATGAAAATGGTAAAAATGATGCACTTTTAATTTTTCAATGATATGCCAAGATTATAACTTGATAACAATTATATTTTTAAGCATGGATAATTGAAAAGGAAGATTATTTGCGGCACTCTAAACACTCAGAAAATCTCAAGAAAATGACAAGCACTCATGTGAACTGAAAACACTCAAGACACTCAACAAACAACTGAATGGAAAAGAGAGAAATTCCCTATCTAGAGCACTCTAACTTTTTAATTTCACTATAATGGCTTAAAAGCACAAAAACCGAAGAATGCATACAATTTCACCAAGCACAGAATTATTCTTGTAAAAACTTGATCTCATTTGAATTCTTCAAGAAAATGAATGATTCACAATTCCTGAAAGGTACAAATGATTATTTTTTATCTCAAACTTTTCCAAAAGACTAATGAATGACAAATTCCAATGCATGAATTAATTTCTACAACAATTTTCAAATGCACGTGAAAATGGTAAAAATGATGCACTTTTAATTTTTCAATGATATGCCAAGATTATAACTTGATAACAATTATATTTTTAAGCATGGATAATTGAAAAGGGAGATTATTTGCAGCACTCTAAACACTCATAAAATCTCAAGAAAATGACAAGCACTCATGTGAACTGAAAACACTCAAGACACTTAACAAACAATTGAATGGAAAAGAGAGAAATTCCCTATATAGAGCACTCTAACTTTTCAATTTCACTATAATGGCTTAAAAGCACAAAAACCAAAGAATGCATACAATTTCCTCAAGCAAGGAATTACTCTTGTAAAAACTTGATCTCATTTGAATTCTTCAAGAAAATGAATGATTCACAATTCCTGAAAGGTACAAATGTTTATTTTTTCTCTCAAACTTTTCCAAAAGACTAATGAATAACAAATTCCAATGCATGAACCAATTTCTACAACAATTTTCAAATGCACATGAAAATGGTAAAAATGCTGCACTTTTAATTTTTCAATGATATGCCAAGATTATAACTTGATAACAATTATATTTTTAAGCATGGATAATTGAAAAGGAAGATTATTTGCAGCACTCTAAACACTCAGAAAATCTCAAGAAAATGACAAGCACTCATGTGAACTGAAAACACTCAAGACACTCAACAAACAACTGAATGCAAACAAAGCTAAATGATAAGTGCAAAAAGAAGTTTGGGGTTAGATCCAATGCAAAGATCAGATCAAGTGGGGAAAGGAGGGAAAAACAAGGTTAAGTGGATGAAGGTGGGGGAACCCAAAGTGTCCACCACTACCAAACTTGAGCTCGTTAAAAAATGGGGCCCAATACAAATCCACACAGAATCCAAACACTTTCAACACACAAATCAAAAGAGGTCTCTAACTGGATCTTGCAGTACAGAGGGGTCTGCACACCAAATCAAAACTCAAATCAAAAAATGGAGGGGAATGCCCTTGTATCAAATTTAACAAATCGACGCAGTCTGTGTTCAGGCACAGATCAACCATCACAGGTCACCAATGCGAGGTTTGCGACGATGTCGCAGGACACTAGTGGGTAAATTGCGACGACAACTTAGAAGACAGAGAAGCCAAGTGCAAAAATGACAGATCGACGCTCTAGTTCTATTGCCCAAGTGCGACGAGCGAGATCCAAACTCAAGGATCAACAGATATACGAGAAATGAGCAATAAAAGGGTCTAAAGATTGTGAGTATAGACTCATAGGAAGACAACAAACTCTTCAAAGTGAAGATCTGATGTTGAAAAAAGCTTAGGAGGCAAATGAGATGGCTTGCAAAATAAATCAAATGAAAATGGCATTCAAATTGAAAACTAAAAACAATGTTCTTCCCTAGTATGGTCGCCAGATTTGTTATCGGACAATCTACCGAGAGCAGACTCAAGGCGTGATCTCCCTAGCTTAATGCAAGCCTAGAACAAATGAGACAGAATATGAAATAACTTTCCTAGATCTAATTAGAGATTGAGTGACTAGATGTCTTACCTTTCAGATCGCAGATCCTTTCTCCTTGACGTTGTTCCAAGCTTTATGGTCTTCAAATCTCAACTACAAAACTTGTCAAGGCATGCAGAACAACACAAGTAGTAAAATGCACCTAAACAATAACAGATCTAAGTAAGCAATTAAGCAGGTAAACTACACAAACATCATTGAATGCAACAACATTTGGTGGAAAGCATTTATATTACTGTATAAAAAAGGAAAGTACATAGAAGGAAATGATTACAACCAAGGCTTAACGTAGCAATCCTTCTCCAACAAACCAATGCCAAATCCTCCAAAGGAAGTATAGATCTCCCAAGAGATGAATAGATATCTCCTAAGCTAATTTCACCAGCATGTAATTACTATAGACTTCCTCCCTTTGGAATGGGAATGAGCTTCACTTATATAGGACTAAGAGGATAGGGTAGGTTGAGATATGGTAGTATAGAGTTAAGGGATCCTCCAAAGGGCTAGGGAACCGAATGTCAACTCCCCTATAGGCTAGGGATAGGGATCCACGTCAGACACCTTCGAGAATGGGCTCGAAGATGCTCCTTTATCCAATTAACTGACATCGTCGCAGGCTGCAATAAGACAACCTGTGACGTCGCAGGTTGCATTAAGATGACCTACAACGACCTCACAAAACCCAGCAAGAAAAGGTTAATATCTCTTCCAAGTGGATGACTTAGTCAAAGGAACTTCAGGGATGTTTACACTGACTATCATGATGGCAAGATTTAGGTGTAACATGTGGAGATGCCTATGGCTTCATAGTAGATCCTTGGCTTGGAAATAATAATGTTGTCGTTTTTTCCATTGGCCTGTTAACACATACGGAAGTGCTGGCTTGGAAATGGAGATGGAAAACCAGGTATGGGACTGGTTTGGCACCATAAATGCTTGGTAAATCCAGTCGGTGCACTGGTTGAGCATTGAATGTTATGGTAAAGTTTCTTCCATTGGCATGTTAACCTAAACGGAAGTGCTGGCTTGGAAATCGAGAGGGAAAACTAGGTATGAGACTGTTTTGGCACCATAAACTCTTGGTAAATCCATTCGGTGCACTGGTTGGGCATTGAATGTTGTGGAGCAGCCTGCGTGTTGGCCAAACATTCGTTATTGTATCCACATGCGATCCATGGCTTGTAAAGCAAAGAAGGAGCTTGTGGAATAACATGGAGGCGTCCAATACAGATAAGTATTTGGTTATCTTGTAGCTTCTTGCTTATTTCGTTTGAATACATGTGTGTATATGATTCTTAAACTCTATTTAGAGTTAAACCCTATGAAAATGAACTTGAAATGTGAATTGGCTCAATGTTGGAGTGTAGGTATTGCTGGAAGCAAGAACCTTGAAGGTGTCCTAAGGATGCATTTGGACATGTGACTGTCCTAGGAAGCTCAGTATGAGTGGTATTAGTGGACTTGTGTGGGTCCTAGAAGCCAAAGGTTCTATAGGAAACAATGGGGAAAGGTTCTCTGGTTGAAAATCCTTAGAAACTAAGTGTCATCGCCCAAACAAGAAAAAGGCAAGTTCAGCATTCACTTTTGAAGTGAAAGTGACCAAGGAGCATGGAACCATAGTTGTGGTGGGATTCCAGATTGGAAAAATATTAAGAGGTGGGAACTCTTACTCTTCTCTTTCCCTTTTGGTTGATGCATCCTAGAAACATAAAATTGTTGAATGCATGTTATGGTTGAAAGTTGATTATGCTTATCTTGCTTGAAATAAATTGTGAATGCTGAATTAGTTAATTCCCTGTGAAAGGATGAACATGAATGAGTTCATTTGTATGTTGGACAAGCATGAAATGTGTGGAAGTATCATGGATAAAGCATGAACTTTCCATGTCAATTGGGCAAGTAATTGACTGATCTTAATGCTTATGTTATGCTTGTCCTAACAAGAATTGTAATGATGAATTTCACAGGTGAAAGTCAAATCAATTGGTTGCAGCTGTTACAAGACAAGTGTTGCTAGTAATCTAAGTGTGGATAGTTGTTCACATTGACCATGGCAGCAGACCAAAAGCTATTGTATTTGGCCGAAATTCTTCTTCAAACAATTTCCAAGACCCAAGAAAATCTTGGGGAAGTGCTCAAGCTACAAAAGCAACAGAACAAGATGAACCGCAAGGTTTTGCAGGACTCTATTTGTCGAAAAAATGAGGTAAAAGGCATTCTGGAAGCTATCATAAGTGGAAAGGACAACATGTCAATGAAGAGGCAGTCACCCAATCATACCATTAAGAAATGCTCAAGGTTGGAAGATTCAAGGGAAATGGAGCAGGTAAAGAGAAAACAACCACTGAAATGTTGGGAATGTGGAGGAAATCATTGCCTCCGTAACTTCCCAACAAAGGACATCAAGAAGAATTATAGCCATAAATTTTCCATACTTGTGGATCAACATGAATGCAAAGAAAAGGAAGGGATTATTGTGGAGCTGGAAGGTCAAAGCCAGCAGGAGCATCCTGTGGAAACCAAAGGACTTGTTCCTGGAAGCTCAAAGTAAAAGATGAACTATAGGACAGACCTGCCACATTTTGTGAATTTTGGACATGTGTAAATTGTGTATGTATTCCTAAGTATTGGAACACCGAGGACGATATTATTCTAATGGGGAGGGAAATGCAATGTCCCCATTTTGTACCCTTAGGATATATTGGATTTTATGTAAACATTGTGCATATGTGATGTATGATTCCTAGCGTGGAGCTCAAGGCCAAGGCCTCGCTAGTGAATGCTTAGCTTTAAGAGGAAAGTATTTGACATTGTGTGATCCATGTGCTATTAAGCCATGAAAATTTTAAAATGATGTAAATATCATGTAATAAAAATACTAATGGGTTGGCTATGGATGCAACTAAATGAGGGGGAACTATGTATCGACTAGGAAGAGGTGAGGGGGTTGTGGGATTGAACCATAGGCTTCCAAATGTCACCCTTAGAACCCCTTTAACCTTCCTTGCTGACATTTAATTATGTGTAAGGAAGTACTGCAGAGAAATCGTTCATGAGTTTGATGGAGTGTGGGAAATCCCAAAATTTCGGACGACAGGGTATGGGAATTTGTTTGCCTTGACCCACAATCCACTCTACCTCCTAGGAATTTGTATTCTATCATCCCCATTCCATTAGGGACCAACAACCAGAGTTTTGGGGGGAAAAGGAGAGAGTTGAGCAGGGAGGAGAAGGAGAGAAGTCACGATTTGGGAAGGAGCCACAATTTGCAGAGCTAAGACCGCTTAGAAATATGGGTGGAAGGTGAAATCTGTTGGGGTATCCATAGAACCGAACCATAGTGATATTTGGAGAGTGTTGGATGCCCAGGAACCCATAGATAAACCCATATCTGATAGCCCGAAATCGCAGACGTGGGATAGATCCTTTCGGTCATAACCCCGAGGAGATCCAAATGTGGATGACACAGTGCAAAAGAAAGAGTAGAGGTTGGAATTGCTTGATAAACCTAGTGAAGAATATTTGATTGAGTTTGTAGCTCTGTGGTTGAGCTCACTGGCTTAGCTTACTCCTCCCTTATCTCTTGGCATGCTTGATAAACCCAACTATGTGTTGGCTTAGCATGACTGTTGGTGTGAAACCAAAGCTGTGAGCAAACCCGGGTAGTCCTCCTTAGTGGATACATAGCCCCAGCTCGGGGGTGGTCTCTAAGTGTTGAAATACTACAGGCTAGGCAAAGACCTATGGTTGGGTTGGAACATTGCAGTCCATAGCCAGTTTTCTTAGTGATTTCATCTCAAAGATAAGTGTTCGCTATGCTTTGAATCATGCTCAGTCTGTGTTTAGCAATGTTTAATTATTGACTCTATTGTGGAAGCTAAATGATTTAGGCTAGATGATAAAGTCTATGCATTGCATGAGAAGGGGATTAATCCCCTGTATGATGTTTCATTCCCCTGTTTTTATCGGTGTATAAATCTACATACATGAGTTACTTACCATGCTCCTGCACATATACATTATTATATTTGCACATATATGAATTTGTTCCTTGATGAATAGGACTAGGTGATGTAAACGCCAGGATGCTCAGAAGGTTTAGTCGGGGCCTTGGGGAAGGAAATAGACACCCCACTGTGGTGTTCATGCTTTCCCTGTGGATCATATGAAGGGCAAGGATATGATTGAGGAGTATAAGAGCCCCTTATAGAGTGGTGAAGAGGTATTGAAGAATCTTGGGGCCATATTTTAGGTTGGAATAAGGACAGAAACAGAGTGATTAGATGCGGCAGAGGATCATGCAGTTTCATAGGGCTCTCCGAGAGATTTCCAACGGTACCCGGATTTTCCCAAAATGGACTTAGGATGAAGACGATATTGGCTTGGAAAGTTGGTTGTAACAGGGGTAATTGGCTGACTTCCGACCTTCCGAACCCAAAGTGCGGACTACGGATCGTGGAAGTCGGAGGTGTGAATTATCGATGTGATGTTCAGGAGTTTCGACTTTTCGACTCCCGCATCATGGACTGTGAAGTGTGGAAGTCAGAAGTGGAAATCCTTGCAGTTGAAGTTTTAGCGTTCTGACTTTCCAACTCCTGCATTGCGGAAGCGGAGTGCAGAAGTCGGAGGCGTATTTTCGTCAAAATGGTGGAGTTGGTGCTCCGAATTTCTGACTTCCGCATCGCGGATGCGGATTGCGGAAGTCAGAGGAATATTTTTCGTCGAAATGATGATTTGGTGTTCCAAATTTCTAACTCCCGCATCGCGAACTGCAGAGTGCAGAAGTTGGAAGGGGAAATCTTTGAGGTTGGATATTTTGGCATTCCGACTTTCTGAGTTCCGCATCGCAAATTGCAAAACCGCGGAAGTCGGAGAGGAGTTTCCTCAACGTTGTGTATTTGGCGCTCCAACTTTCTAAGTCTCGCATCACAGATGCGGACTGCAGAAGTCAGAGAAGTGTTTCTTCGACTTTGTGTAAATTGGTGATCCGACTTCCGACTTCCGACTTGCGACTTGCAGATTGCTACTTGTGGAATTGCAAATTGAGATCATTGCAGCTGTGAAAAAGGTGCATAGTTTGGATTCTTAAAAAAAAATTAGCAGGTTGTTCCCCCATCACTCTAAAGGGCACTAAGGATATCGGGGACGTGACGGTAGGATGAGGAGACGGGGGTCCCACTGGTGGAGGGTGAGAGGGTGGTGGTGCCTTTAGTGGAGGATGAGGATATGGGGGTCCCATTGGTGGAGGATGAGAGGATGGTGGTCCCTCTAGTGGAGGATGAGGGGATGGGGTCCCTATAGTGGAGGATGAGATGGTGGGGTTCCTGTGGTTGAGGATGAAGGGGTGGGGGTCCCTGTGGTGGAGGAAGAGGGGTTTTGGGTCCCTATAATGAGTATGAGGAGGTGGGTCCCTGTAGTGGAGGATGAGGAGGTGGTGGTGGATGAGGATCACTGTCCTTAGAATATGAACTAGATGTAGTGGGTCGATCATGAGCCCTAAACCTACCAATTAGGATAATAGCACCAACAACATGCATCAATAATCCCATGTCATGAGGAAAAGAGGTCCATATATCTAATAACCTGGGTACTCATATGACCTTGAACATGTGCAGGTACCACTTTGGAACATGTAACCATTAGGGCATAGATGTGATTCATCACCTCTATACAATATCATTGATCCGAACTTCATGGCATGCCAGGTCTCTATACATGAGGTTGTTGATCCTCTTCCACCTTTTCCATCTCTTCATATTGTGGGGGAGGAATGTCCCCAATAAATGTGATGAATCTGGAAAATAGTAGGAAACAATAATTAGATAATTTAAACAAAATGTTACAAAAAATTACATGAGCATTAAATAGGACAAATAAATTACAACTAGATTAATCAAAATATAATGATATTTTTACCTCTATCATCTGATGGCTTGTCATAAGTAAATAGGATTTTTTCATGTCCTTTCCAATCCATCCCCACATATGGTTAGTCTACACGATCAAGAATGAGATTTCCCACATTGTTTAAAAAATCCAAAACCTCTAAAGAAACATGCCTACACAACCATTCTAGCTAGACCCTCTTGGGAAACATATTCTCCCACATGTGCATCATCTTAAATAAAACACCATTTGGTATTGTCCACAATGAAGCTTTCAATGCATCGACCAACTAGTGCATGGATAATCAATAAAATGCACTAGTCACAATTCTACCTATAAATTTACAGGGAATTTTCTGGTGTGAGCAAAACCAGTCGAATGCACTGCATGGTTTTTAATTTATTTTGGAAAGAAACATGAAATTTATGATGAACTGCAATTTTCGATACACTAAAAATGTAAATGAGGATGTACGAAGCAATTTACTTGTTGTCTTGTGCCCCTAGGATGTTTGGTTTCCACATAGAGATAAAAACCAAATTTATAATTTTTTTCCCACAATTTGAAAATGATCGACCAAGCATATGACTCCAAGAAATAAGAAATAGTGTCATATTGGAAGTAGGGGATCCATGCAATAGAGTGTGCATGGGTTTTTATGTCATTTGAAGCACTAGAGAACAAGTAAAAATGGAAAAGTCGATCTATATATATATTTTAAACTTACTCTGGTGTGTTCAACAAGTAAAGCACTAGAGCATATTGTTTAAATAAAATGAACTATTATGGTTTTTCAAATTTTAATATAAAAAATTATATTTTATAAAAAAAACTTCAAACCTGCCTGCAGGGGTGTAGCTCAACCGACGATTCACTTGATATGAAGGACATGTTGTAAATGGAGGTCAGGAGTTCCAATCACCCCGGATTACCCGTTCCCCATGCTTGCAGGATGTGCGGGTGCACCTAGGGGTATAGTGGTAGCAGGATTGGATCCCTGGACCCCATGTCACGCGAGTAGCAGCCTAGTCCCTAGTTGTCGATTCCCCTAGTACACAAAAAAAACACTTCAAACCTTTTAAGCTATGTATATGTAGGTTATTCATTGTACACACTGTTTGATTATTTTTGCACAACATGGCATCATTGTTTCATGAAATGCATTTGTTATTTTTTTTAATAAAAAATGCATTTTATAGCCTTAGCTGAGAATTCACAGTTAGAGTTTTTGAGATTTTTTGGAGTATCTACGATTTGTGTAGACATCTTGTCAACATTAGAGCCATCTACCTGTAGCTCATCATCATAACAAAAGAATGAATTTTATAATTAAATGAAGAGACTGTCATCAATGCACTTAATAAATAGTGCACATCAAGGCTAAAGACAAAATACATAAAAAATGCATTGGTGTGTTTTTTTAAATTTACAATATAAAAACTTTATTATAGAATTGGAAATTATGTGCATTTCTAGTGCTGAGAGAGAGAGAGAGAGAGAGAATTGGACATTATGTGCATTTCTAGTGCTGAGAGAGAGAGAGAGAGAGAGATTTGAAGTCTACATGTCGTGCACTTTATATTGCAAGCGCACCAATGTATTTCAGGTCATATGTCACAACATTTTAAATGTAGGCACATCGAGGTGTCAAGATTTAGTTAAATGCACCACTCATTTTTTTGAATTGTGTAATATAAGAAAAAATAAAATGGAATGTCAAGTCGATTTTACAATGCTATTAACACATGAAGTACATTGGTATGTTTTTTTTAATTTACAATAAAAAAAATTATCATAGAATTGGGCATTATGTGCATTTCTAGTGCTCAGAGAGAGAGAGAGAGAGAGAGAGAGAGAGAGAGTTTTGAAATAAACATGTCGTGCATTTTATATTGCAAGTGCACCAATATATTTCAGGTCGTATGTCACAACATTTTATATGTAGGCACATTGAGGTGTCAACATTTAGTTAAATGCACCACTCATTTTTTTGAATTGTGTAATAAAAAATATTAGAATGGAATGTCACATCGATTTTACAATGCTCTTAACACACGAAGTACATTGGTGTGTTGTTTTGAAATTTACAATATAAAAAACTTTATTATAGAATTGGACATTATGTGCATTTCTAGTGCTATGAGAGAGAGAGAGAGAGAGAGAGAGAGATTTTTGAAGTCTACATGTCATGTACTTTATATTGCAAGTGCACCAATGTATTCAGGTCGTATGTGACAACATTTTATATGTAGGCACATCGAGGTGTCAAGATTTAGTTAAATGCACCACTCATTTTTTGAATTGTGTAATATAAAAAAATAGAATGGAATGACACATCAATTTTTACAATGCTCTTAACACGTGAAGTACATTGGTATGGTTCTTTGTTATGCTCACTTGTGCGTTTTAAATAATTTACTAGAACCGGACATTAAAAATATGCTAAAACATCAGGCCATCTATCTTAGCTATAAATAGACAAGGGAAAGAGTTTTGGCGAGGTTCCATGAAAACCTCTGCTCAAAGGTGTTTTCCTTGTAGTGGTTATAACTGCCATTTGGGTGGTAAACTAAGAATGTAACTCCATGTAGGAACCTCTAGAGAATGGGCTGTTATGTAAGGTGGCAATTGCATGTAATGTCCTTTCCCTCTATTTAAAATTATGTCACTCCCATTTTAAAATAGGATAGGTTTAATATGTAAGTTAATTTTCTTTAAGTTGATCAAATTCCCTATTTTTAGAAGAAAGTATTATTCCCATATATTTGAAGTTTCCTATTTTCATATGTTTCTCTCCAAGAACATTATTGTATGCATGTCATCATAACCCTGGCATGAAATCACAAGGATAATAGACACGATGCAACCACATTACTATATACTTTTCTATGGGGTCAAGTCCAATGTAAAATGTGTCAAAATGCCAAAATTGGAAATCAAATGCAAGTTGATCCCTTCTGTAGTCAGGTCACGAAAATTTGTTTGGTAAAAATGACCAATCTATAGTTATTTGTACATGTATGCAAGATTCAAGGGTTTGTATTTTGATAATGTTTTGGGAATATCTGAGACAATATAGAAATAATGCTAAAAATTATAGAAAAATCCCCTTCCTATCCCAAGAAATTAATTATCTAGTGAGGCTACTACAATCCACTTTCAATAGTAGTTTGTTTTTGACTTGTTGGTTTGTTCACAACCCTTGTCATCTAGATTCACGTAGTATTTTTATATGTAGTACTTGGAACTTGCGTCTCACTAAGGGTCTCCTCCCATTCCTAATTTTCCCTCTTTGATTAACATGCAAGTCTTCATTAATTAAATAAAAAAACACATAATTTACTTAGGAGATTTATTATTGGTTTATGTGGAGAAAATCATGGGTTGTAAGAGTGACATAAAACATTGTTGATAAGATTGATAATTCACTAGGGGAAGCAAGGGAACTCTTGGGCCCTTCCAGTCAATGTACATCGGGATATTTTCCTATTTTAAGTCCTTGGAGAAGAAGCTACATGGTGGTAGTTTATAACTCTAAAAATGGCCACACCTTAAATAAATTCTTAGTTTGTTAAGGTGAATCCAAGTTGTCAGAGGTTAGAAGAGAATCATCTTCCAGGTTTGTGTATCCAATCATGTGGTTGGTTAGGTTTCAATGTGATGGGATGAAGTTGGCAATATAAGAATGGACAATAGGTAGAGTAGAAAGTTGGTTCTTCTATCTTTGAACTTCTAAATAGTATATGAAGGAATGTTGAGTATACAACAAACACAGTAGAAATTTGGTGCATCCAAATATTTGATCTTGTAATGGCATAATAAGGGACTCATAGTAGTATGAGGCACTAGTACATGAAATTGAATTAAAAGAGCTTGAATCTTATTATTGTAAATGTTAGAGCTAGTGTAATGAAATAATTTGTAATGTAGCAACAAGATAGTATTGATTTATCTAGCATTAGTGATAGATAATTTTTGACACCCTAAAATTTTGAAATGATCTAAAGAATAGTGCATCTTTTGATTGGATTGTGGAAGAGACATTGTCTCTACTATTGTGATGACTATAACCTTGCATATTATATAAATGAATGCTATGATGACGTTACCTATTGTCATTTGTTTTGTATTAGATTAATAGTTATATGTATACAAGGATTGTTTATGCATAATCATAATTTGTTCTCTAACCATTATGATTCAAATTGATAGTTTGTTGCAAAAGTGCCTTGCATGACTCTCATTTTGTGATATTTTTCAAATCCTCTAGTCTACTCATTTCCAATTGTCGTGATTGTGTGCATTTTTAATCTAAATTTCGTTGTAGTTGGGAGTTTTCCCTTATTACTAAAACATATTGACACAATTCAAAGCCCGAATTTGCCTCTGTTCATTCCATTCCACCCTACATAACTTTGGATCTACTTACCACGGTTTTAGAGCCAACAAATTGACATAAACATGCATACCAATAACCATGAAAATTGAGGTGGTTTTTATGCCATGGAATTTCATTTCATAGAAGAAGTCCAAGGCTTCATGGGGTTGGCCATTTTAGGAAAACCAAACAATTATTTCAATCAATCACATAACATCTCGTTTGAAAACATTTTGGGAGTTGGAGTCTCAACTATTCTCCATTGGGCACAAATGTTAGTTAAAGTTTCAACTGATAGTTAGAATATAATGGGGGAAGGAAAAACCACTTCTACTGATAGTACATAATCAAAGGTTGGGGGGGATCCCCACCACTGTTAGTTAAAGGTTCATGATATGTTGGTGGAGAATGAGCAGATAATAAATGTCGAGTCTAGGAACTATTATTATGGTTCTAAGCCACCTTGATATGGTTGGTTTAGTAATCATTAGTTGGCCCTAGGTTGTACCTCAAATTTATCCATGGAATAACCTCCTATGGTTGAATTTTAAATCCAATGGGGTATACATAGTTTGAAAATATACCCATTGATATTTGTGAAGAACCTGCAACAATTAATTAATGAAAATACACGCGATAGCAGAAATAACAGAACCCAGAATCACTTTATTGATCGCAGGCCACATCGAGGGGGCAACCTCCTTTGAGCAAGCTCAATACAAATAAATTCACGGTGCCTTCATTGGCCTCAACACGAACTTATATGCTAAGTCTAGGCGCCAATACTATGGGTCAAAACCATGGGCCAATACAAACTATGGATAAACAAATACTATAGGACGACTTACAAATCATATGCGTCCAACAACAATAATACAAACTATGGATCAACAAATACTACGGGATGACTTACAAAGCATATGCGTCCAACAACAATATACTAACAAAGTAAAGAGAAGGGTTGACATGGGTTCCTAACATCCCATCCCCCTTAGAAAAAGGTTTGTCCTCAAAGCTTTAGATGTGGAAATTGTTGTTGAATCTGAAGGAAAGGTTCCCATGTAGCATCCTCTGCTTGCATTCTGTGCCACTGAATTAAGACCTCTGTGATAGAGCGAGAGCAAAGCTGACGAGTGTGCTTATTGAGGACGGCCTCCAGCTCCAAAAGGATGGATCCTTCATTATCCAGTTCTGGTAAAATAGTTTGGCCTCTGATGTTGGTGCCAAGAAATTTCTTCAGACAAGAGACATGAAATACTGGATGAATGCGGGAAGAAGGAGGAAGTTCCAACTTATAAGCAATAGACCCAATCTTTTGAAGAATCCTATATGGCCCATAGAACTTTGGAGCGAGCTTATGACACCCTTTGAGTTTCAGGGAGGATTTCTTGTAAGGCTGGAGAGGAGGAAAAACCAGATCACCTGCTTCAAAAGTGCGCTCAGAACAGTGCTGATTGGCTTGTTGCTTCATGCGATTTCTTGCCATGTGAATATTTTCCCACAAAATGCGAAGAATCTGATCGCGGTTTCAAAGGACCATGTCAACTTCCTGAACTGGTGAACTACCGGGGGTGTATGGAAGAAGAACTGGCGGGGCCTGACCATAAACTGCTTCATATGGAGTCATTTTAGAAGCATTGTGGTAAGAGGTATTGTACCACCATTCAGTGAGAGGGAGCCACTTTTCCCACTGATGTTGTTGTTCAGAGGTGAAGCAACGAAGATAAGTTTCCAAGCATTTATTGATAATTTCAGTCTGACCATCTGTTTGTGGGTGATACCCTGAACTCATCTTCAGTTTGGTGCCAGTGTGGCAAAATAGTTCTGTCCAAAAATGACTGGTGAAAGTCACATCACGATCCGAGACAATGGAAGAAGGGATTCCATGAAGACGAAAGATCTGGTCCAGAAAAATTTGAGCGACTAAGGAGGTTGTATAGGGATGTATGAGAGCACAAAAATGACTATATTTGAAGAGGCGATCAACCACAACCAAAATCACTGTCTTCCCTCCAGATTTAGGGATCTCTTCAATGAAATCCATAGAAATATCTATCCAAGTCCATGTAGGTATGGGAAAGGGTTTGAGCAATCCTGGAAGGAGTGTCGTTTCACCCTTATTACACTCAAAGGTATCACATTCAGCCACCATCTGTTGAATTGTCCTTTTCATGCCCTGCCAAAAGAAGTTACGTCGTGCCCGCTCATACGTTTTGAGGAACCCAGAGTGCCCTACTGATGGAGAAGCATGGAGTTCATAGAAGACAGCCTGTTGAAGATATGTGCTCTGGGGAAGCACCAAACGACCCTTGTATCTCAAGGAAGCACCATCCCAAGATTAATGTGGTACAATAGAAGGGTTGTTGGCCAAACGGTGGATGATTTGAGATAATGAAGAGTCATTGACATAGCCCTGTTGAACATATTGCAACCAATTTGGAATAGGCATAGAAATATCTGAAAGAGAACCTTGGTCATCAAATGTGCGAGAAAGAGCATCCGCCACAATATTTTCCTTACCCTTCTTGTAAGTGATCTCATAGTCATAACCCATGAGTTTGCTAACCCATTTCTATTGTGTTGGGGAGAATACACGTTGTTCCAGGAAATATTTCAGACTCTGATGATCAGTCTTGATGCAGAAATGATTCCCTAATAGGTATGGTCGCCACTTCTGTACGGCATGAAAAATAGCCATGATTTCCTTCTCATAGGTGAACGCAATGGGGTGTTCATCTTGAAGGAGAACATCACCAAGTCCATTGCCGCAAGCATCACTCTCAATAGTGAAGGGCTTGGAAAAATCGGGCATAGCTAGAATAGGTGTAGTACACATAGCTTGTTTCAGTTTGTCAAATGCACACTCAGTAGCATGTGTCCATGTAAAAGCATCCTTTTTCAATAGAGCAGTTAATGGAGCTGCAATCTTCCCATAATCCTTGACAAACTTGGGGTAGTAGCCATTCAACCCTAAAAAACCACGAAAGCTCTTGAGTGTCTGAGGATGCGACCAATTGTTCATGGCGGCGATTTTGGAAGGATCAACGCAAACCCCTTGTGCTGAGATAATGTGTCCGAGATACTCGACTTCCTTCTGTACAAAAACACATTTAGACTGTTTGGCGTGGAGACGATGGTCAAAGAAAAGTTGCATTACAAGATCCAGATGCTGGAGATGTTCAACCCATGTTTTATTGTAGATGAGGATATCATCAAAAATACCATAATGAATTTCTGCAAGTAGGGCCAGAGTATTTTATTCATCAAGGCCTAGAATGTGGAAGGAGCATTAGTGAGGCCAAAGGGCATGACCAAAAACTCATAGTGGCCATCATATGTGCGGAAAGCTATTTTAGGGATATCATCTTCATGAACCCGAATTTGATGATACCCAGAATGAAGATCCAACTTGGAGAAAAATTGAGCACCATGAAGCTCATCAACAATAGGAATTGGAAACTTATCCTTGATGGTGAGTTGATTCAGTGCTCGGAAGTCAATGCAGAGGCACCATGACCCATATTTTTGCGAACAAGAAGAACTGGTGAAGAAAAGGAACTAGTGCTTGGGCGAATAATACCTTGCTTCAGTAAGTCCCAAACGAGCATTTCAATCTCTGTTTTTTGGTGAAATCGGTAGCGATAGGGCCTGATGTTGGGAGGAACGCTTAGAGGAAGGAGCTGAATACGATGGTCCTCTGGCCTTGAAGGTGGAAATCCCACTGGTTCAGCAAGACACCTGTATATCGATCGATAATTTGTTGTAGATCCAACGAAGTAATGGAGACCGCTGATGGTTGCATCTGAATGGAATGGATCTGAGCGATGACACCATGTGAATTCTTCTTAAGCAATTTTTCCATGTGATGTGAACTGATGATGCTGAGAGACCCTGGTTGTAAGCCTGTCAATGTGTGTTTTTGTCCATTGGGGAAAAGTGCATCCAAATTTCAGCAAAATCCCATAAGATGGGGCAAGTGTGCGTAGCCATTGAGCTCCCAAAACCACATCACATCCGCCTAAGGTCAAAGCAAACATGTCAGAGCGTGGGTTATAATCTCCCATAGAGATACACACATTACGACACTTCCCTTTGCAAGGTAAGGTGCCCCCATTGGCAACCATGACTTCAAAGTTGGAGCAAGGATGGATAAAACAATCAGCCTATTTGGTGATCCATGGGTCAATGAAATTATGAGTGCTACCAGAATCAATGAGTATTATAAGAGGAAGCTTCTGGAAGTAACCCCTGACCAACATTGTTTGGGGGGTGGTGATTCCAGCTAAAGCATGGAGAGATATCTTTGGCTGGTCGTCCTAAGACAGAGGGTCAATAGGCGGCTCCTGAATGTCGACCTGAGCATCCATTGTATCTAGAGCGTCTTCACCAATTTCAAAGGCACGCGAAGAATCCACATCTAAGAGATAGAGCTTTTATTGAACACATCTATGTCCCCGAGTGAATTTCTCTTCACAATTATAACAAAGCCCTTTTTCTCTGCGTGTATGCATCTCTATTTCAGACAAATGCTTGATAGGAGTTGGTCAAGAAGCTAGCGGAATGGGAGGTAGTTGAGAACCCATATTTTGGAAGGGAACAAAAGTGGGTTTGGAGCATTGTTCAGCTGTAATCTTGTTTTCTGCCAACTTAGCCAATCCCAGGGCTTCCATCATTGTGTTGGGACAGAACATTTTGACCTCAGAGCGAATTGCATCCTTTAGACCACTGATAAAACAACTCCGGTAGAAGTCATCAGGCAATCCTTCGGTGTGGTTGGCTAGTTTCTCAAATTCGGTTTGATACTCTCTCACAGTGCCAATTTGGCGAATTTTAGTGAGGGCTCCTGTGAAGTCATCAAAAGCACTAGGACCAAATCGTTGCAAAAGGAGCTGGAAAACATCTAGCCATTTGGGCTCTTCATGAGCCTTGATGTACCAACAGTACCATTGAAGAGCTTCCTGTTCCAAATAAAAGGATGCAAGTGGAACTTTGTTGACATCAAAAGTATTATGCAGACTGAAATACTATTCTGCACGATAGATCCATCCAGTTGGATCAGTACCATTGAAGCGAGGAAAATCAAGCTTTGGACCACGAAAATTGCTAGAAGAAGAGAACCCATTGTCTGATGAAGACTCAGACTATCGTTTTTTGTTTATGGATGAATGCTCAAGATGGAGGCCGAGAAATTTTTCATCTAGATCCTAGAGTTTGCCTTGGATGACTGCAAGTGCTTCCTCCATGGTTTTTGCTCCTGCGCGGGTGACAACCATAACTAGGAGTTTTTTTTTTGAGTGGGTAGAAAAACAAAAACAAAAATTGTTTCAGTAAAGGAAAATCTGGATTTGGGAAAAAATATGAAGGGTAATTTGGGTTTGACTAGGTTTTGGACACTGTCGAATGGACAGGGAAGCTGAAAATGAGGATTTCGGAAGCGGGGTGAAGGAATGAGAAAATTTGGCAGAGAGGGACAAAGTAGCAGAATTAAGAAAGGAACTATGTGGTAAAATTTGAAGGCGATTGGGTGAGAGTCAAAGAAGTTATGGGAAACCCTAAAAATAGACAAATGTGGGATTTTTGGCTTTGGGAAGTGGAATTTGGGATAGGGTCCTCAAGAATGAAATATGCAAAATGGGATTACAGGGGTGTCAAGGAAGTTTCAAGGGAAACGGAGTGAAAACAAGGGAGATATGGCGAAAAAACAGATAGATCTACAACGGCGCAGAAGTGATCATAAACGGAGGGATCTACAACGGTGCGGAAGTGATCGGAAACAAATGAATCTGCAATGGCGCAGAAGTGATCGGCAACAGTTCTGGACAGAAGAAATCTGCGATTTTGCAGCTGAAAATAGATATGGACCCCAGGTATGCTCGACTTCCTAACGATTCAGGGGATTCACTCAGCCACCAATGTTGTCTGACGGCTTGCGTATTGGGGCAGTACCCCTCACTCCACAGCTCAGGTAAAACTGATAACCGCTTTGCCACAAACAACAACTCTTGGTTTACCTCATGGGTGGGAATTAGTCAATCAGGTAGGGGTCATTGCCATTTTCGCTGGCAAGTCTTCTCAATGGGCCAGCTACTTCGGGGTTCCTATGGTACTCCTTACAATGAGTTTTAAGGCTTATGCCCAAATACTTCCCTCAGTTAAGCGGATAGGGATTATTCCTAGATCCGAACCTGCAACAGATGCGAAAAAAAAATTGGCAGAAATTTCACCCAATGAGCCCAAGAAAGTGCTCTGATACCAGATGTGGAGAACCTGCAACAATTAATTAATGAAAATACACGAGATAGCAAAAATAACAGAACTCGAAATCGCTTTATTGATCGCAGACCACTTTGAGGGGGAAACCTCCTTTGAGCACAAATAACTTCATAGTGCCTTCATTGGCCTCAACACAAACTTATATACTAAGTCTAGGCGCCAATACTATGGGTCAAAACCATGGGCTAGTACAAATTATCGATCAACAAATACTACGGGACGACTTACAAAGCATATGCGTCTAACAACAATAATACAAACTATGGATCAACAAATACTACGGGACGACTTACAAAGCATATGCGTCCAACAACAATATACTAACAAAGTAAAGAGAAGGGTTGACATGGGTTCCTAACAATATTTCCTTCTCATTCTTGTAGTTTGTAAGGACACATGGGACATCCATCATTGTTGAGTCAATTTCTTCCTATGAGGGAAAGCTATGAGGAGGTTTGTGAAAATGTATAGGTTGCAATGGGTTATGGGCATGCAAAGGAAGTGTCCAAGCAGAGTATGATTAGGTTGAATAAACCCTAGGTTTTATCATTTCAATGATTTATTGAATAAAAGCATAAAAATACTTACTAGTTGTGGAGCCATGTGAATGGTCAATGTAGTTGTAGATTCATGTGGAGCCAACATAGGCATAAGTTCAAGTCATGCTATAACCTATTTTTCATATGTGAGAATGAAAATTAGACTCAAAAGAATTCCTTTTTAAATATAAAACTTCTTATAGAAAGTGATAATTTCTTGGCTTACAAATCGGCCAAAGAGTCTAAAATCTTGGTTGAGAAATTCGATGGAGAATCTAAACTCTCCACTGAGATTTTCCTTGAAAAGTTTTTGAGAGATTCAATTTCTTACAATCCAAAAAACAATATTTTGGTTCAAAAAATTATATATCCACCAAAAATCTCAGTCGAGAAGTTATTAACCTAAGGCAAACTTAGGAAAACTCTCGATTGAGATATTTATAAACTCTTCGACAATAAAATATCTCTTGGCCAAGAAATGTTTGTTGATTTTTTTATTATCAATCTACAAAAACATTTTATAATCCTTCTCAGTGCCTCACTCCAAAAAGTGTTACCCATCTTTGCATTTCACCCTTCTCCCCTAGGATAGTTTTGAAACATAAACCCAATGATTGAATGGATGCACCTCCACTTTGTAAAAGTATTTGAAGTCCACCTTACTCCTTGGCGACCTCCTAATTATTTTTTGGTAATGCAAGCATCATACCATTTCTATTGGAAAGTGAGCCTCTTGCTATAGTGCTTTGAGGAAGAGGTTTTACTAAGAACTGGTAGTCTCAAATGTTATCTTAAGGCTATTCTTCCTATTTGTCCATTCGGGTAGTGTATTTGCTTCTTGTAAGCCAAAGGCGTAGTGTTCTTGGTCTCTTTCTCAGTGCATGCGTAGTACTTGTGTATATCATAGATGTTTTAATGCCCGTAATGTTTGTCGTGTTTCCAATATTGTATTACCGTGGGAACTTTGCATTTTTAAGACACCTAGAGACTTTAGCTCGCCGTGAAAACAATAATAACAAGGGGCTACAAGGATTTTGATATCGGATTCATAACAGAGAACGGATTTTGATAGATCTTCTAATCGACACATTAGATGAGCGACTCACGTAGTTACATGTTATTTGGCTGAAATGCACGGTGAACATGGTGAACATGATAGATGAAATCTAACGAACTGCTGATGCAGAGGGAGGTTTTCTTCCTACGTAAGTAAAAAAACCCCAATGAAACAGAGTTCCTGTGTAAAGCTTATGGAAGAAGCAGGCTGAGAAATTTGCTTGAATGAGCCAAAAAGGAAGAACAGTTGGTGAGTGATCTAGGCCATTAAATCGATAGAGTTAATATTAAGCTGATATATTCATCCATTTGAAGTTATGAACCCTAATTGTACATAAATTCATTCCATTTTCCATTAAAAGAAACTAGTCATGATTGGTTCAACTATCCATTTCATCTAAGTTATAGTTCATATACTTTGAGCTTAGTTGGAGACCAAGAGGAAGTATGCTTCATCGAAATCAAGAATATGGACACTTCCTACAACTAGAACTACATCAAATGTGAAGTGAGAAAACCTAAACTTGTAACAAGATCCCACTTGTAATTACCTCAAGCTTTCCTTAATTGCTTGTACTTAGACTTGACATATTACCTCAAGCTTTCCTTAATTGCTTGTACTTAGACTTGACATATTAAAGGGTAAGTTTGAGTGACATTACATTTGCTGCTTTTGTTTTTTCATATATCCTTTCAAGGATGCATTTACACCAATTCAACATATTTTAGGTTTTGTCTCAAGAAATGGAGTACATGTACTTCTTTCGTGTGTTGAACAATCTCTTAGCTTGGCGTGCACTCACTAAAGAGATCATAGACTTCCCATTAATATGTGTAGTGATGATAAAATATTTATTGTCTTTAACCAAGTGGAATTGGTTTTACCTTCTCAAATGGTGTCTCCAATATACATGTAGGTATTTCCAAACACTATACTACATCAACTTTTACTCCATCGAATAAATTTACATGAATATAAATTCAGCTTACATTGCTTGGTGACTTTAAAATCTACATCTTTATTCACCCATACTCAAGGGTATGGATGAGGATGATCACGCATCTCTAAACCATGCTTACTTACCAATTCCTTTGTTAGGTTGTGAACAAGAATAAAAAATAACATCTTCCTCGTTCTTCTTCATTTGAATCTTGATATTGAGTATCTTCATCATCTGTTTCTTCTCATTGAAATAAAGGCTACTTGGGATCACCTCCTTCTACATTGTTCTGCAATTTTTTTTTCATCTACATCTAAGTTTCTTTCTACCTCCTTCCTCACATCCATACTTAGAAGTTTCTTTTTCATGCATTTCTCATGTGCATGGTTTCTAGGATTCATATCTGGATGAATCTTGCAACAATTTTCTTTAGTGTGACCATCAATGTTCTAGTGGTTAAAATGGTTGTTCGGATCTTTACACACATGTGCAGTGGTGACAATGTTCATATCTTCTTCTTCCCCTTCTTATTTTTTTCCTTATTAGAGGTTCCATTGGTCAAACTGCTTTAAATCACTTTGTTTCCTTTTTCTCTTGTCACATTCAATGTACTAGGCCTGCACAAAGGCCTCATTTATGGCCTTGGTTTTGAATAAGATAACTTACCTCCTTATGGGACTATGAATCTCACCCACGTACTTGACACGTACTTGAAGACCACATTTGAGTTCTTAGGAGAGATCTCCAAATAAATGGGATACTTTTAAAACTCTATAGTGTATGCTTGTACACTTTGTCCTTGCTTAAATGTATGCAGTAGTTCTAAATCCATTGGTCATCTTCATACTTTGTAAGGTAAAATTGAGACACTAAGAGGTTTTCAATACCCCCAGTTCATTATTGGTGTCTCCCTCTATGTACATAATATTATCACTTCAGTATAGAAAAAGTTCTTCATGGACATGAATTTGAACACCATGCACACAATATTTACCTTGGGAAAACCTAGCCAAGAAATTAAGGATTCTTTCTTTCTTCTTAATTAATGGAGAGTACAAGGAAAAATACAAAGATTATAATGCTTGTTGTGGATATATGAGATACTATGGAATTATATATATCCCTTTACATAATTATCTTTCTTCTTTGTTATGTTCGATCTTTACTCCTCTCGGTAGTGTTCTACTGTGGAACATGAAATCAATATAATAGGATTTGAACCCTTCCTTCCTTTTAAATACAACTTTAAATCGATTACTTGGTTTTTTTTTTTCCTTGGAAAAAGTTGTAATTTTATTTCAAGTGGATTGAACAAAATTACATTCTGCACATGTAATAGAATCATAGTGATCCCTACATTATCGCATATTTGCTGTTCATGTTTCTGACTGGTCTAGAGACCCATACATACCCAAAATAATGCTGACCATACAGCACACATATAGCCGGTTACATATACCAAAATAGTCTCAAAATGTAATAGTTCCTATCACACGATACTCTGTCTTAGCTGCCTGAAAGTACCAAACAGAACAGATGTAAACAATTTGCCAAATGCTCCATTACGGTCCACCAAAGCCTCATAAAGGCCTATGATAATACCATTATGCAAAATACAAAAACCATAAAGTAATCAAAACAGAACTGTTGTGTAATCTGAGCAAACAGATACCAATCAATCTCCCGCCCTGTCCTCCAGTGCCTCGCTGAAAGGCCTATGGTAATAACTGTAGGATGTAGCAGAAGTATGTAATGTGATTCGCCATGTGCCGAAATTTAGACGTTGCTGCGACGCTTCTTTGGAAAGAAAGTCGGCCATGCCATTTCTCTCCCTGTAAACATGTGTAAATGTTAAAAGATTAAAATTATGCTTTAACCGTAAAACATCTTCCAGTATAGGTGAGAGAACCATCACATTACATTGTGTATGCTCATTGGCCCAATCAATAACAATCAGTGAATCACCAAAAAACTGTAGTGAAAGACAATCCTGTTCTAGAGAAAATAACAACAACAGTCTAAGTGACATGATTTCTGCATAGTTGTTTGTACCGCTCCCCAAACCAACCGCTATGTGAAAATAATGTGAATCAGATTTATGTAGCACGATCCCCCCACCGCACACCAATTGATCCTGTGATGCGCCATCGAAAAAAGCCCACGGTATTGTTTTATCAATCGTTTCAGCGATCACAGGACGTGTTCTAATCGGTTTGGGAGCAGTCTTGTAATGAACAATGATAGCCACAGCTTGTGCCACTACTTGCTCAATCGGGATTCTACAGTCCTGGAAAATAAGCCTGTTACGTGTGATCCAGATCCCCCAGGCAAAAATGCATGGGGCCGCACAGATGGTTGATGACTGTTGTTCCGACCACCAATATTGAAATGCCTCAATAACATTCTCACCCCACCAACGCGTATTGAGATCCATATAATGGCAAATTTTTGTCCAAACCGCCTGGGAGAAACGACAGTGTACAAATATGTGTGAAATAGTCTCGTCCGCCTCCCTACAAAGTGGACAAAAACCCGGGCCCTGTAGGAATCGTCGCTTCAGAACATCCCAGGTAGGTGCCTTTTGTTCCAATATCGCCCAGAAGAGTAGTTTGGCTTTACCTGGGCATTTAAGCTTCCACAGGGATTTCCACCACCACACCAAAGCCCTGTTTTGCACCTCCACATTTAACTGTATATATCCAAGTTTTGGTGTGTATTTCCCTGAGGGATGGTGATCCCAGATAAGTTCATCAGGCCTATCTGTCAGACGGATATTGGAGAATCTTAAGATCCGAATATAGTCCTCCCAATCCCCGATCATGTCCTCAGGAACTACAAGACGCTGGGCAGAGTACCACCCCTGGTGTATTAGAGTGGATAATCCCGGTTGTGCGATATCAGCTAAGAAGTGACAGCCCCTAGCTGCCAGAAAGGTCCTTAAGTCCACAGGCAGTACATGTCCCCCCCTGCATCCTACCCAAGGATCCAGTCCAATACGAAGTGATTGCCCATTTCCTATTCGCCACACTAATCCCGATCCCACAAGCTGAAAATTCTGAACCACCGCTTTCCAAACCACAGAGCAATTTGCCCTCGACTTGTTTCCCTGCCTAATCCATTCAAGTAGGGTTAAGGGAGCAATGTATTTGTGGTATACCACCCTGGTCCAGAGGCTCCGTGTATGGATAAGTCGCCATACCACTTTTGCCCCCAACGCTTTGGCAAAGAGAAAGATATTCTTTAAGCCCCAGCCTCCCAGTGCTTTGGGGATTGCAATCAAATCCCAACGAACCCACACCAAGGCTCGATTTGCACCCTTACCCTTCCAAAGGAAGGCAAAAACCAACCGACGGATCTGCTCCAAGATACCTCTGGGAATCCAAGCAAGTGACATCTAGTAAACCGGTATTGCTTCCAAAACAGATTTAACCAGAACCAGTCTCCCAGCCCGCGAGAGCCATTTTTGACTCCAACCATGCAATCTCAGCTCCAATTTGGCAATTAACCAAGTGCCAATCTGCCTTATGATATGCATTAGGTTTTAAGTGAAATCCAAGGTACTTTAAGCCATCATCAATATCCATAATCCTATAGGGGAGTCTGATGGCCAATCTGTGCCTCTCCTGCTCAGTTAAATGCGAGCATGAGATTGTTGATTTATCAATATTCACTAGCATACCCGTGGCTACTTGCAGTAAATTGAGTCCTTCAACCACCTTATCAATATCCTGTCTCGAGCCATCACAAAATATGAGAATATCGTCAACAAATAGGAGATGTGTGATATACAATACCTGAGTTATGGAGATGCCACGAAAGGATCCATCAGCTTTAGCTTTCAGGATAAAACGACTGAGGCCTTCAGCAACAAGGAGAAATAGCAGCGGTGAAAGTGGGCAACCTTGTCGTAGCCCCCGGCCTGCATGGAAGAAAGGGCTAGCCAAACCATTTATCAGAACAGCAAAACTAACCGTGGTGATGCAGGCCATAATCCATCGAACAAATTCATAGCAGAAGCCCAGATGTGTGAGAAGCATCCGGATATAGAGCCAGCTAACCCTGTCGAATGCTTTAGAGAGGTCAATCTTAATCACTGCTCCCTTCTGCTTCTGAACCTTCAGAGTGTGTATACCTTCTTGTGCAACTCCAATGGCCTCGTGAATTTGACGACCTTCCAAGAATCCAAATTGTTCACATGAAATATGCTGTGACAGGATATTTTTTAATCTCCTCGCCATAATCTTGGATATGATCTTATATATGCAATTGCAGAGTGAGATAGGTCTGAATTCCTCAAAATGATCAGGCTTGTCGGTTTTAGGGATGAGAGCAATAAATGTCGAGTTGAAGGGACCATGTACAAATCCAGCCTTTCTTGATTCTTCCACCACAGCCAATAATTCCTCCCCAAAACAGTCAAAGAATCCCAAGAAAAATTCAATAGGCCAGCCATCAGGCCCTGGGCTTTTATCTTTCTGGCAGGATTGCATAACCTGCAAGAGTTCAATCGGTAGCACCTCCTCCATCAAAAGTTTGTTCTCTTCCTCCCCCACAAAACGTGGAAAGAGCTGAGCCATCCTGATAACCTCAGCTATGGAGGCCCCAGGTGGAGCGGTGAATAAGTCTTCGTAATGTCGAACACCCATCTCAGCCAAACCATCAAAGCTGGAGACCCGTTCCCCTTCAGAAGAAGATAATTCCCAGATTGAGTTAGTGAATTTTCTCCCCTTAGCATATGCTTGAAAAAATTTTGTGTTCTCATCCCCACATTGTAACCAAATCGCCCTACTTTTCATTCTCCACAGCTCTTCTCGCTCACACAGTAACACATTCCTGCTACTTTCCCAGTCCAGTAGCTCACCTTTCTGCTGTTCATCCAGATAACCCCTACCCTGACAATGTAGAAGTCTATCAATATTCATCTCAGCATCCCTCAGAATCTGTTCATCTTTTACCCTTTTAGCAGTGGCCCAGTGAATTGTGGCCTCTTTAATATGATTGAGATTGTGTTGAAAGTGTACGCCCGCATGTTCCTGTGACTCCATAGGTCGATGAACCCACTGTTGCTGAACTAATTTAAGATAATCCTCCTCCTTCAACCAGCTAGGATTGAACTTGAATGGACTAGGGGGTTTATTTCTACTGCCTCTTAATTCCAGTAAGATGGGACAGTGGTCAGAGACCCCCCCTGACCCAACCCATTGCTTAACAACATCAACCCCCAGTGCCAACACATCAGCCACCAGAAACCTATCCAGTCTTTTGGCCACCCTTTGTTCCCCTGTTCTCTTATTCCTCCACGTCGGGGTTAACCTGGTTGGTTGTATATCAAGAAGATCCTTCCCGGCGAAAGCTTGTATGAAAAAGTTAGCTAATGGATCCGGAGCAGCACGAGGCCCCCAAACTTCAGATGACCCCAGAGAAAGGTTGAGGTCTCCACCCAAGATCACATCCCTTCCGTCAAAGAGATCCATGCTAAGCAAGGAGTCCCAGAAACCAGCCCTATTTAAATAGGGTCCATAGATATTGAGGATCGTTATCATCCTACCAATCTCAGCATCCCATACTTCCAACCCAATACCAGAAGAGATACCCCAAGAGCTATCATATCTGCAGTTCTTCACCTTCCACCCCGTAGCCAGCCCTCCAGAACGACCACGTGCATCCACCCCCACGAACTTCCAGCCAGGTAGCAATGTTTCCAAAACCCTAACCACCTCCACACTGCCGCCCAATGTTTCTTGTAATAGTAAAATATCATGTTGATTTAAATCCACCAACCTCCGGAGTGACGATTTTTTAATGGGGCTCGCCAACCCACGACAGTTGAATGACAGTAATTTCATATGAAACCCCCTTCTAGGGCTTTCGCTGCTCTAAGTGCCCATTCAATAGAGGATTGTGTGCCCATTACCAAGTCAACTTTTGCCCGGTCTTGTGCTTTTGACAAATGAGATTTCCGTCCCCGGCCTTTCCCCATAGTGCTAACAGCCAACTCAGGAAGTCCCCTGCCCCCCGATTCATCAGCAGATATCACCCTATTTCTAAGAGCATAGCGGATACTACGTCCCACAGAATTGGGAGAGGGTAGAGTGGATACTAGAGGTGGCGTGTAAACACAGTCCGTGACAGGTATTAAACAAGGAGCTACAGTGCTCAGTGAAACAGGGCTGTCAGGAGGATGAGACTTTAAACATACCCCCCCCAAATCAGGAGAGACAGAATATAAAGAGACATCAGAAGAGAAATGATGAGACATACCCGGGGGATTAGTGGAAGAGCCCCGACGAGAGATTGCCTGCGCTTGTAGCTTCCTGGAAGCAGCCCGAGTCAAAGGTGTCGTGGTGCCCAAAGCAGTCCCCACTACAACCGTCTCCTTGCTCCCAAATTTATCCAAACCCGCGTTCTCCAGGGTTGTCAAAGGTATCCCGGATCCCTGTATTCCACACGATGCCATAGGTAGCGACGATACCTGGACAGCCCCTGTGTCAATAGCAGTCACGAATGCACTATCCCCTGCCACCTGTGGACTCCCCTTCTGCGCAGGATCAGTGCTAACAGCTGCTACAGGAACAACCGACGGTCTGCTACCCCGATATGGTAACGTGCACCCTGCTACCAGGTGTCCAAGAGCGTGGTAGCGGTGGCATCGAAACGGCACCCCCACGTAGTCCAAAATCTGAGTGAATTCCCCATCCTTCGTCTGAACCAAGATCTCAGCCGATAGCCCCAGCCTAAGATCGATTTTGACCAAAATCTTAGCCACCGAATATATACCCGTTTCAGTATGGGAATAATCAGCACAAATGTATTCGCCAAGGAAATTCCCTATGGCTGCAAATCTTGCTTCATTCCAGAGATGCATGGGAAGCCCCGGTAGCTTCACCCAAATAGGTTCTCTGTCAATTCTTTCAGATTTGGAATCAAAGAAGGGCGACCATCTTTTCAGCACAATGGGGACGCCCAACATAGTCCAATGACGGCCTAAAACAGCTTCTACCTCTCCATAATTCGCCAAGATAAAGGAGAACCAACCCTTCGTCAATACCCTAATCACAGGTGCAGTAGCTACCAGGTCCTTCCAATGCTCGGCCGCCCATCGCTGTAGGAAACCCCGCCCGAGCCTCTTACCGCAGACATGTCCAACCACTGCTATGTGGGAGAAGTCCTCCGCCTCCTCCATTGAGACATCCACTCCCATCACCAATTTGTCCTTCCTACGCCGTTCCTTGACCTTTTTGGCAAAATTTTTAAGTGAAGCCGCCTGTGCAGAAACCCTTGCACGAGGAAAAATCAGAGATTCATCGTCAGGTAGCAGTTCACCCACCCCAGGTGCCGCCGCTGCAGTTGCACTAGTTGAGTGTCCCTGGCCTCCACTGGCCTGTCCCCGTTCCTCAACGTCATGGTGTTCCACCGACAGAAGCAGATTTCCGACAGAGAGAGAAGCCGGTCCGCCACCCGACCGCTTGTTTTCACACCCAGCTAGGGTTTCGAGCCAATCCTCTCGCCGGGCTTCCGAAGGTAATGGAAAATTAGTAAATGACCCCAGTTGGGGTTGCAGCATCCGCCCCAAAAGACCCGCCAAGTCTTGCCTGTCCCTAATGCCAGCAGAAGACCGAAAGGTCTCCAATTCCGCCTCTAAACCCTCCAGCCCAATAGAGATGACTGGCGATGTAACTCTGGCAGATGACGGTGGGGTGATGTGGTGCCCGTCCAAATCCATCACTCCCTCGGGCCCAGGTAGATCCCCGGTCCCCCCGCCTGTCATGAAAGGGCCAGACAAAGCCCCCGACCCAAAATCCACAGAATTGAGTGCTCCAAGATCAAAAATCCCAATGCCACAGTCCCCATCCGAGGTGTAGTCCACCTCCTGCTCATCTCCGCTCCCCATACCACCCCAGCGGTTCCCCCACGGCAGGAAAACCGGACCCCGATCGAGCAGTCAGCCAAATAATCGGATGCAAACCCAGATAGGGCCCAAGCCCCTATCCACCGTTCAATATGCAGCAATCCTCCACGAACGTCGAATCCCCACACTTCCGCGGATCCTTTCACTCAGCCACAGTTTTCAAGCATCACCTGCCCACCCCTCCATATACCACTCCGTTACAGAATAAGATTTTACCAAGAACCCGAAGAACGCCCGAACGGAGCACTCTCATCCACCATGTACATAAATCATGTAGCTGTGCGATATCAGGGCCATACTGTTTCAATCGGCGAGAAGCTGGTCCAGCCACGTCGCTGGTAGTCGAGCCTCCTCGGTCCCTGTTTACCAGGCCGCCAATGCCCTAAACCTGTCCATACCACCGCCATGTCCAGGGTTTCTTGGAGCCCCAATCGATTACTTGGTTGTTATGATTAAGACTTTTGATTCTTTGATGCTTACACATGGGTGAATCATGATAATCTAACATGCCTTCCACTTGGATCTATATGTGGAATAATTGGTCCATTATCCTTTTGGGGGTATAAATTTCACATATAGAATCCATTTAGAGAAAACAAAATACTATTGAGAATATATCAACTCATTGAATGTAGTGAAGACCTCTAGTGCAATTTTATTCAAGGTTTAAGACCCCAAAATTCCATTGCTTTAATCCTAAACTGGGGGATTTTTCAATTTGTTTTGTCATTCCATTTTCCAGGATCCAACTTAAGGTGACTCTTCTATGTACAAAATTCTATATTGTTCATTCTAGAGTGCCAATAAATTCATATGGTAACGATGTATATCCATTTAGATTACGCCCAAAAGAGCCTAATTGTAACACCATCTTGTCATGACCGTAACTTTTTCACATAGAAACTCCATTTTAAGTGTTGTTTGAATTATTAAAAATCTCATTTGATGCCATAGTTTCAAGATCCACATAGGGGTCCAAGCTAAAATTGCCAAAATGACATGGGGAATGACCAAAAAATGTGTCGAAGTTTAGGAGCTGCAAAATTGCCACAAAATGAACAAAGTTAAGGACCATATAGTCCCAATGCTTCCTTGTTAGTTTCCTATCCTCATCTCAACTACCTACACCAAGATTTTTACCTTCAATGGATCTTTTAGGATTATTCTAGTGTGAGCTTTCCCTAATCAATGATACTAAGCACCTATGATTACGTTGTTTCATATATCAAAGTCCATTGTACTTGGGCAATGACATCTTTCAAGTTGATATTTCTAATGAAAGTCCCATTAAGTTTAGGTTATTTTTTTCACTATACCCCTCTATTGGATCATTCAATTACTAAGTCTATTGTTTCTCTTTGATTTATTTTTCTAGCCATTTTTTTAATAAAGGTTCTATTGACATTTAGATCTCTAGTCATTTTTCCTATTAGACTCACCTCATTAGTGTAGAATATTGACTTAGCTTTGTATGATGACTGGAGGTATAACCCTCTCACAAACCTTTCTCATGTTATATTATATATTGAACCTTGTGCTCATTGTATTTATTAATTATCACAAAACCTAAGTTACATAAACATATTTATAAAAGGTTTATCATGCTTACACGCACTTCTCAAATATGTGGACTTTCTTCTTGTAATGCCCCGTTTTGACATTACTACCTGAACTACTATTATATGTTGTATTTGTTTGATTGTGAGACTTCGTCGGTTTGACGACACTATGGACATATGGTTCTATTTATTTTGTCGATATATGTGTGTGTATGTGATGTTAGTATTATGATCGATAGTCATGTTTAGATATGTATCATATGTTAATTATGTCTCATATATGCAAATTACTAAATGATGGGTACGTGGATACCATTACAGTTATATGTTAAATAAATGAATGTTATGCCAGGTGCATGGCGAATAAATGAATTTATTGTAGTTATATTATGATGAAATGTTTGTGAACATGTTGAGGATTTATGCACGATATTCTAGACTGTATGTCAGAGACTAACTTACAGGTTAAAAGGATAAGTAATAACTGTATCTTACGAGGTGGGAGAGCCTTGGGGACATGGACTTTGAAAGATAAATGGTATGCGAGTGATGCGTTATTTACTTATGCATTATTATTATGATGTATATTATGACATGGGTGGGGTGGGGTTTCAGGAAACTCAACCGCCCATATTAATTATACGATGACAGACTGAGTACAGGTGCAACGCAGTTATTATGTCGGGTAGACATAGTCCTTTGTTCCATTAAGGGGGGTGGAGGCTTTACCCACCGTTTATCCCCAAAACCCAGATTCATGGGATGGCTGTGCTACGGTGCGCTCCCCAAGGTGTGTGATGATGACTGGTGGTTTCCTGCTAAGGAAGCTTGGTCGATGTAGTCGACACTTTCGCTTATGGGTTCTAGCTGGAGCCGGTCATGGCTTGACACTTCAAGGTAGTCCATCAGAGAAAAGGATAGGATGTGGAAGTTAGTTGTTATTTAGGTAGATGATGTAGGTAGATAGGTGTATTTTGAATTCGGGATGAAAACAACTTCTAACTGTGTGTGTGTGGAAAACCCTTGATTGATTATGTGTCGTAACTCAGTAATGTATGAATTGTCGTAGCTTAATAAGATGCAGTTCGGTAAAAGACTGTACCTTGCAAACTATGTTGAACATGTGTCAGTGAACAATAGGTTTTGTGATTATGATTGATGTGTGTGAATTATTACTATCAGTGTACTTATGTGAGGTATGTAAGCAGTAGCTACACTTACATAACTCGCCTACATATTTATAAATTGCGTGAAATATTGCTGAATAATAATGTTAATTTTTGTCAATTAATAATTAATTATTGTTGATTAATGTTAATAATGTTGATTAAGATTAATAATGATTATTATTGTTAATACTGTAGATTAATGTTAATTATTGTCAATTAAGGTTAAAAAGTCGATTAATGTTAATAAAGTTGGTTAATGATTAATTATTGTGGATTAATGTTAATAATTTGGAATAATGTTAATTATTGTTTACTAATGTTCATTATGTGTTAATAGTGATTAGTTAATGTTAATTGGGCTATTCTTATCTTTAGTAGTAATTATTAATCAAGTTAAATGGAATTAAGAGAGTAATGTTGAATGGTAATAGTGTCATGAATGATTATTAGGTTAATTACAAATAATTAGGATTAATTAATTAATTAGGTTACAGTAATAAATAAGTATTGATTAGGGTAAATACGTTAAGGTTCAAAATTATTGAATGTGGTGGAAGACATTACCTTATGCCATTTTATAACAAAGTTTATAGTTATATTGTATTTTAGTTAATTAATTAAAATATTAATTAAATTGTGCAATATTGAATTATGAGTCAACAAATGGTTAAGGGAATTAAATGAATTAAAAATTATTTTAATGGGAAGTGATGGTTGGCAAGTGACCCCAACCAACACATTTTTAATATTTTAATTATTAATGTGAGTCACAAGGGATGGGCTCGAGGAAGGACTTTGAGGGAAAACATTAATGGGGGAAGATAAGGGTATTGATGGTAGGGGGAGAGTCAACAAAGGGGGAAGAAGGTGGAGAAGAGGAGGGGAAGAAGGGATCTTTGGACTTGGGAGATTTTTGGGGAAGTTTTCATAGCAGAGATAGAATTTTACAAATCAGAGCTGAAAGGGGGTTCTTATTGGAGATTTCAGAGGGATAGAAACTGTGGTTGGCTTGTACTCGGTTTGGGCTCAGGGTTCCAAAGGGGTACCTTTGGAACTGGGTGGTCGGCGAGACCTCGCCAGTTGGCAGAGTGACATACTTGTCTAGTTGGTTGAGTTTCAAGGGTAGGGAGGGAGGCTTTGTTGCAGGGCTACAACGGGGCATACAACAGAACTGAAAGGGAGCAACAAAGGGATATTCTAGCTATTTTGAGGTATTTTCCTATAGGTATAAAATCCATTTTTACCCTATAAATTTTACTATTTCAGGTTATGATGTTAATGAAATTATTGTAAAATTATTGTAAATAGGCACATGTACATATATATTGTTGAACCTGCACAAAATTGATAAATGTTAGAAAATTAAATATGTTTATAGTAACCTGTAAATGTAAATGTTATTTTTACATACCTGAAGTTACACACAAACCAACAAAACAAAAACAGAAATTGACACAGTATGTAAACAGAATAAAATGAGTAGTTGGGGTCCTACACTTCTTCAATGTTCACATGTTAATTTGATTTAAGTCTAGTCACTATTATTCCTCCTGAAGGAGCTTAAAACCTTTCATAGTATGTGAGTGTATTGGTGACATGTGAAGTAAAACTAATCTCTAGCCTCTATGCTCTTTGCCTCAATATGATAAAGTTGTAATCATGAAATTATGACTATGTGCTTTGTGTGTGGAGTTTTTTTACACTATATATTTTGTGTGTAGATTTCTCCTAAAAGCATATATAAAAGAAAAATTTAAATTATATAAATATTATTATTGAAAAATATTATAAAATGATAAAATAACATAATAAATTAAAAAGATAATTACAAGCAACAACTTAAAAAACTACAAAATAAAAAAATAAAACAATGATTGAATGTAAAGATTTCAATTAGTTCGCTGGAAAAAAAGATTTCAATTAGTTAAATAAAACAAACTAATATAAAGATATGAAGATTTTAGATAACCACAAAAATATATAATATAAAATTTTGAAAGGATAAGAAATATGATAAGATTTAAGATAAACACAAAATATAAAATAAAAGGAAAGCTAATTGATGAAGATAAAAGGGATAAAATATCAAATTGATATCATGCACTTGTATTACTGGAACTTAAAAAGGTTGCCGTTGCCAATTACAAATGAGATTTCATATCATGCAGTTATTCGAAAATTTGTTAAAAAATTCATTGAAGTGAGCAAGGTGCACTGCTGAAGACAAGTTGGAAAGCAAGTAGAAATAAAATAGTATGACTGTGGAACACAAGTTGAAAGGAAAAAAAACTTGAATGAGATATCTGGGTCCAGTACCCACCCACGTCAGCCAGCTGGATATACTGGAATCTCAGCTACAATTCAATATCTAGGTCCAATACCCACCCACGCTAGCCAGCTGGATATACTGGAATCAGAGATTTTCATCAGGTACAGAGATTTTTCATATGCATATATAGGGTTCAGTCTTGCTACTGGGAGCCATACACATCTAAGCTCAGGTTGATATTATTTTGAACCTAGGTATCTCTTGGCTTTTGCAATATTTGAGGCGCTTTATTCATTTGAATTGGAATCATATACATTAAATGCATTTGATGAAAGATGATAGTTTCTTCTAGTCGTACTGTGGAATCTGTAATTTTCCAAAGATGGGTTTGGTTGTTAACATGTTTTTTTCGATTTGTTAACATACAGGTTTTTTAAATTATGGGTTGCTCTTTTCCTGAAATCGTAGTTAACCAATTTTTTTGGTATTTATTTATTTTGCCAGACGCTTGCCCTGAACCAGAGCTGAAACCTAAGAAAATGCAAATTCCAATTTTGAATGTCTTTTTTCTAGTCTGTTCTGTTCCATTAAATAATGATGAATGTTGTTACTTTATCTATCATAATGTTAACAGTGTAGGTTTGTAAGTTTGTTTTGAATTTGAAACCATGTTTATAAAAAAAATCTTTACACTATATTTGTCTCATCTTTCTGCAATGTAGAAACATAATTTTGAATATCTTTTTTCTAGTCTGTTTTTCTATTAAATGATGATGAATGCTGTTACGTCTATCTATCATAATGTTAAATATTCATCTCCATTGTAGTTTTGTATTGAAATGATGTTCATAAAAAAATCTTTACAGTATACTTGTGTCATCTTTTTGCAATGTAGAAACATAATTTTGAATGTCTTTCTTCTAGTCTGTTCCATTAAATGATAATGAATGTTGTTAAGTTTATTTATCATAATGTTAAATAGTCATCTTCATTGTAGGTTAGGTTTATAAGTTTGTAAAATTTATTTTGAATTTGAAAGGATGTTCATAAAATAAATCTTTACAGTATACTTATCTTATCTTATCTTTCTGCAATGTAAAAGCATAATCCTTTTATCCCGGGCAAATTGTAAAATATATAAGAACAATTTCATACATAGAATTTGATATTTGATTAGTTAGTTTATAATTTGGCTGTGTTGGGGGCGATCGGGATACTAATCTCTAAGCAAACCAATACAGTAAGTTATTATAGATCAGGAGACTAATTAATCCCATCGCTTTATTCAGAGCATGGCAGGTGATCCAAGGAAAGCAAAATATTGATTTGTAGAAATTTAGCAAAGAACATTGCAAAAGCAAGTAAAATTGAAACATACGCCGCAGCAATAGTGTTTGCTTGACAATGGATATTGAATGCAATAAGTTCGTTGAAGACCCAGCCATCTTGGGATTGGATTACAGAACTGTACAAGTGGTGGCTCTGGACAGGCCATGGCATCTCATGGTCAAAGAAGAAACTGCCAACATGTCGACAGAGATGGAAGGGGATTTTCAGAAGCTGGACGAAAAAAATGCAACCATATCAAGTGAGGGTGAAAATTATTTTGTTGCAGGAGCCAAAGACTACCCAGTGTTAATTGATTTTGAGAAAATATGCCTCTGGGATCATGATGGTGATCTTAAGGTCGGCATTAGAATGGAAGATCCAAATTACATGAAGAAGAAGTTAATGGAATGGGTTCAATCAGTTGTAGCTTATGTTCGTTTCCTCCATGCTTCTGAAGAGAATGAACAATAGCTTCGAACCAACTTCCAAATTTGTTTTGTCTGTTGATCTATTCATGCAAGATCACCTTCAATATGATCATTGTAAATATGATATTTTCCACACTAATAGTGATGTTGAAAAACCATAAACAATAATGGCTGAAGAAATAAATAAGTGTCACAATAATGGCTAAAGAAATAAAGAAGGCTGAGCAACAGAGCCAGGTACCAAGTGTGCCAGGTACCGAGTGTGGAGGAAGAACTTTCTGCTCAGTCCAACTTGTTACAAACAATTGAGAAAAGCTCCGCTTAAACTCAGAAAATTTATTTTCTTGTCTCTACCATTAAAAACCTTTGTCCATGCATTGCCTATAAATATGAAAATCGCATGCATTTGAGTTGATAGAATAGTCATTTCCCTAGTTATGCCATTTGTCAAAAACTTCTCATTGGGTATGCAAGGATCAATTGTATAGTACATTAGTTATGAAAATGTTGATTTTTTAAATGATAATTTTTTATATTCAGTGTTGTCAGCCAATTTGTGGAATTGGCATTTTGAAAAATGGGATATGACTTATTTAGCTGTTATGTTTGAATTTTTTTATCTTTTAAATAAAATATTTCCCTTTAAGTTCAATGCTATGAATTAGTTTGTAATTGACATAATTGTTATTGAAGCTTGGAAACTCTTTTTAATAGAAAATTTATTTTTGGCTTTTTATTTATAAGGTTTATAGATTTACTAATGGAACAAGTTTTTGCCTTTTTATTTGGCCTTTTATTTATAAAGTTTATAGATTTAGGAGGAAAGATGACCAGGTATACAACAGAGTTGTTAGAAAAAATAATTAAGTAAAATTAAAAATTATAAAAAGAGTGGATGAATTTATATATATATATATATTCTTTCTTTCTTTTTTATAGTTGAATAACACATTTCATCAAAAATATTTATTAGAAAATATAAATTTTATATAGCATATAACACATGGCATATTAAATATTTATAAAAAAATGAACTTTGGAATAATTCCTTAGAATAGTCCTAGGATTAAGATATTCATTAACCATTATACAAGCTTCACTAATTATGCATATTACAAAGATAATAACCATTATACAAGCTTCGCTGGAAAAGCTTCACTAATCATGCATATTACAAAGATAATTATATAACTTCAACATTTTCACTTTTCTATAAATTATATAATTTTAACATCTCCACTTTCTCATTAATTCTGAATGGATATAATGAAATAACTTATACATCTTCACTTTCCCATAAATTATATAACTTCAACATCTTCACTTTCCCACATAAATTATATAACTTCAACATCTTCACTTTCCCATTAATTCTGAGTGGATATAGTGAAATAACTTTAAGCCCATAATAATTAACTCATTGGAAACAAACAACAAACCTATAAAGTGTTAACTCATTGGAAACAAGCATGCAAAGTGTTATTCTATCAAAATACGATCAAGCATGTAAAGTGTTATTCTACCAAAATACAATCCATCAAAATACGATCAAGCATGTAAAGTGTTATTCTACCAAAATACAATCCAAAGATGGGACATGGAGTAAATATTTTACATTGTATAAGGTACAAAAAGATGATAAGATGGGACATGGAGTAATTATTTTACATTGTATAAGGGACAAACAGATGATAAGATGGTGTTGATGGAGGATATGCAACAAGTATTTTGTCTCATAGTAAAAAAAATTAAATAATTTAATTTTAAAAATTGTTTTAAAAGATTGAAAAAATCTGTAATAAAGATTTAATATTTTTCTAAATATATGTAAAATTAAAATATATGTTAAATAAATTAAGAATTTAAATGAAACATTTTTATAATGTCATAATTTAAAAAATATGAATAAAGTTATTTGGGAAGCAAGTTGACTTCAATAAGCATAAGATCTTGTTACACAAATACAATGAAATCCTTCACCTCTTATTCCCATAAAAATTTCTTATAATAATGACTTTCTCTTACATTATCGACACATTAATTGATAACTTAATATTGAAGTTCTAATTTCATTAATTTTATATGTAATGACATATCGAATACAAAGTATACTATATGCTAAGTAACCATATTATTCAAAGCATATATATATGGAATAAATGAAGAAGATTTCAGAAGTATTTCAACACTTAATCACTCTCTTAAATTGGGATGAGGTTTACTTAAAAAAGAATTTATTTTGGTGAATATTTCTCATTCAGAATGACCTCATCAATGTTTTCTTAACCCAATCTAAACCAAGTTAAGTGAATGAAGTATTATAAATCTGACAAACTATTACAATAACACCACTTCTCAATAAATAAATATTTCAACAAAGTTGTGTGGTAGTGAGTAACTGCCAATGTAGCCTTTACTAAAAAGTCAATGTCTTATAGAGGTTAGCATTAAGACTAGTGTACACTTATTGATTAAGCAAAAACACACACTTCATAAATTTAGATAAAATCAAATGTCAGGTATCTCTACCCCTAATCTAGTGAATCTTGCTCTACAAGAGTCATTCTTTGAATCTTTATATAAACAAGAATGTATAGGAGTTGCAATCTGCTTATCCTATATTTCAAAATACTAAATTTCATACCATTTGCTTTGGCCCAATGAAGTAGCTACAACCCACATTTATGAGGATCATGATAAATAGTTTATATGAATGCCAAAACTCGAGAATTTAAGGGCCAATGACAAGGCCGAGCAAAAAAATATGAAATTAAAAACTATAAAATTGTGCTCTTCAAAATACTAAATGCTATCATGTTTGCTTTGGCGGCCCAATGAAGTAGTTACAACCCACATTTATGAGGGTCATGATAAATCATTTAAATGAATGTAAAAACTAAAGAATTTAAAGGCCAGGCCAAGCAAAAACAATATGAAATTAAAAACTAAAAACCATGCTCCTTCTAGGACCCCAAAAATGTAACTTCATGGTATTTTCAAAAATCAGATATTAAGCCTAAGGTTATTACAATGACTTGATATGTTTTGAGAAAAGAGAATGCAACTGCCTAAATAAAATCGATGCTTACATTTTGGTACTAAATATGAAATCGAGGTAGGAAAGTGTCCACTTAGAATATTATGAAAAATACTTCTGAAGAAAGATTTGCAAGAAACATTTGATTATTTTGAAGCTGAAATATATTTAACCAAATGGAAAAAGAATATTATTTGGAAGGCCATGCATCAAGCATATTAAAAATGCAATTTAAGCAATGAAAAATTATAATTTGACCAATGATCATATAGTTGGAGTCTGATGATGATACCCCCAAAAAAATCCAAATACTATGACGTTTAGACTACTTGAAAAACAAATATGCATACAACAAACTTTTGCAACACATCAAATACTTTCAAATACAAAAACCAACAAAGATCAAAATGGAATTTGAGATTTTACAAGTATATTTCTAAATAAGCTCTACCCCTGCGTTACCATAGTGGTAAATGCTTTGATCCGGCTTTGGATTGCAAAAAAATTGTAACACTCTTTACTAAAGATCAAGGGTGGCGACATAACAAAAAAAGCTACAACAACACATAATCTAATGTTACAACCACATCCAACCACACCACATTAACAATTAAATCATAGGGTGGGAAATTAATTCACTACTCAAACCAAACTAAGGTACTTTCCTTTTTAGAACTAGTTTCAATTGTTTTTTAAATTGGTTTAGTGTTTTTCCTTGATTTCTTAATAGAAAAACTACCTCTAAAGTGATGAGTCCAAGTGAACCCAATATTGTTACAACTAAATTTTGGTTTTACCTCAACCTTTCCAATCTTTCACATCACGAAGTTTCTATCTTCTCAAGCCCCTTGTTGCACTACTATTACATTAATGAATCACTTATGCTTTATCAATATGAATGTTCCTCCGAGTACTTCAATATGGAGTTGTCCAACAAACAAATAATGCGTTTATACTTGTTGCTGATGATGAGGAAGAGAACATCTAAATTGAAAATGAGGGTGAGAAATTAGACAGATCACCCCTATTGATATACATAGGATAGATTGCATTAAGACAACGTTGTGCAATAAGATACATGAAATACTAGAAATAAATAAGAATCATATATGTTGGAATATTCTCACCATCTCATTTTGGTCTTGCATGCATCCATGCATTCCATGCATTAGCAGTTGAGTCTCCTAGCACCTAGTACTTACTTTGGGACCCCCAGAGCTTGTTTTTGGCCATCATTAGCCCTCCTATCCACTCAGAGCGCCTTGGTTACATCACTGAAGTCCAAATTATCCCTCATGCATGATTTTAGGAGTTAGCATAGTCAGTTCCATGATTTAGGGCACCTTGTCCCCTTGATTGCCTAGTTAACTAACTGGTACGCCTAGTTTCACTATTACTGAGTGTAGGAGCACCTATTTTGACTACTACAAGTCATTATTTCACCCCCTTGGAGTCTCCTCCCCTATTTTGGTTCCCACCTAATTCATTTATGCTCAGTTCTACCTAGTTAACTGATTATTCATCATCGGTGGCCACTGAACCTTATCGAGAGATGGTTCCAATGTAAACTAAGCCTATACTTGAGGTGAATCCGAATCCTCCCAGAGTATTAAATTCATTCTATTGTAACAGTATTTGATTGCCAGCTTACAACTAATTAATGTATCCACATTTGTTTCTCATGTGTGTTTCAGTTTTATGAGTGAATTGATCATTGTTTTCTGCTGATTCTTCTCAGTAATAACAGTGTGAAATTGTGAGGTTTGTTCAAGCTCAGTGATCTATCCCTGTGGAATTTCACATGGTATCAGAACTCGTGAGATTTTTTGAGTGCAACAGTAGCAACAGTTGGAGCAGTATCAACAGTTGCAGCAGCAGCAGCAATTGTAGCAACAATAGTAGTTGCAACAGTAGGTTCAGTAACAATCCTCCATATATTTTTCCATTGTTTTTGCAGGTATTCTACAACAACTTCCATGAATCTGAAAGCAATTCCTCCTCTCTCTCCATTCAACTATGATGAGTGGAAACCAAATATGATAGCATATCTGATGAGGTGATGCATTTGTCCTCCTTGATCACATGCTTCCTATGTACTTCTATTCGATCATTGACACATCTTCTCATAGTTTCACTAAAAATGGATGACACTACCAGTCGCTTGGATTCAAGTCTCAGGCACATTTTGGTGATTTTGGTTTTGATCTCACCCATCCTGGTTCAAAGGAGATCACAAGAAACCATCTATCAATTCTTGGAGATTAAACTTCCACTGATCGAAAGTTCAAGGTTCAAGAGCAATTAGATCTAATTGGAGCTTATCCTACCTCAGTTGGCTCGAATTACAGGTTCCAGGATGATCTTCATATTTTTGGATTTGTTCTCACCATGTTTGGTCTGAAGAGCAAGTTTAGGAAGCCTCTAGATTCACTTCCATCCACTGGAGGATGGTCCACTTCTTCCCAAGAGGAAGATACCTCCAGACGTTGGATCAAGCATCACACCTACTTGAGTCATGAGCAGCAATTTTTGGTGTGTTTCACTCTATCTTGAGGGTTTTTTTTCCCACTACGTTTTACCTCTTTCCTAACTTTTTTAGATTATTGTATGGGGTGACCTTTGTTCTCAGTAACCGAGGCCCTAATTTTCATTTATTTTTCCTCATAGTCCGGCTTAAGGAGGGTGTTGTAATATTCTCACCATCTCATTTTGGTCTTGCATGCATCCATGCATTAGCAGTTGAGTCTCCCTGCACCTAGTCCTTACTTTGGGACCCTCGGAGCTTGTTTTTGGTCATCATTATCCCTCATATCCACTTAGAGCACCTTGGTTACATCACTGAAGTCCAAATTCTCCCTCGTGCATGATTTTAGGAGTTAGCACAGTTAGTTCTGTGATTTAGGGTGCCTTGTCCCCTTGATTTCCTAGTTAACTGACTGTTACACCTAGTTTCACTGCTACTAAGTGTAGGAGCACCTATTTTGACTACTACAAGTCAGTATTTCAACCCTTGGAGTCTCATCCCCTATTTTGGTGCCCATGTGATTCATTTATGCTCAGTTCTACCTTAGTTAACTGATTATTCACCATCGGTGGCCACTGAACTTTATCAAGAGATGGTTCCAATGCAAACTAAGTCTATACTTGAGGTGAATTTAAATCCTCCCAGAGTATCGAATTCATTCTATTGTAACATTCTTCGATTTCCAGCTTACAGCTGATTAATGTATCAACAATATTTTGCCAACATGGTCAAAGAAGAAACTACCAACATGTCGACAGAAATGGAAGGGGATCTTCAGAAGCTCGACGAAAATAATACAACCATATCAAGTGAGGGTGAAAATTATTTTGTTGCAGGAGCCAAAGATTACCCAGTGTTAATTGATTTTGAGAAAATATGCCTCTGGGATCATGATGGTGATCTTAAGGTCAGCATTAGAATGGAAGATCCAAATACATGAAGAAGAAGTTAATGGAATGGGTTCAATCAGTTGTAACTTATGTTCGTTTCCTCCATGCTTCTGCAGAGAACGAACAATAATTTCGAGCTAACATCCAAATTTGGTTTATCTATTCCTCTATTCACGCAAGATCACCTTCAATATGATCATTGTAAATATGATATTTTCCACACTAATAGTGATGTTGAAAAACCATAAACAATAATGGCTGAAGAAATAAATAAGTGCCACAATAATGGCTGAAGAAATAAAGAAGGCTGGGCAACAGAGCCAGGTACCAAGTGTGGAGGAAGAACTTTCTGCTCAGTCCAACTTGTTACAAACAATTGAGAAAAGCTCCGCTTAAACTCAGAACATTTATTTTCTTGTCTCTACCATTAAAAACCTTTGTCCATGCATTGCTTATAAATCTGAAAATCGCATGCATTTGAGTTGATAGAATAGTCATCTCACTAGTTATGTTATTTGTCAAAAACTTCTCATTGGGTATGCAAGGATCAATTGTCTTGTATAGTACATTAGTTATGCAAATGTTGATTTTTTCAATGATAATTTTGTTATGAAATTTAGTTTTGTCAGCCAATTTGTAGAACTGGCATTTTGAAAAATGGGATATGACTTCTTTAGCTGTAATGTTTGAATTTTTTTATCTTTTAAATAAAATATTTCCGTTTAAGTTCAATGCTATGAACCAGTTTGTAATTGACATAATTGTTATTAAAGCTTGGAAACTTCTTTCAATAGAAAATTTATTTTTTTGTTTTTTATTTATAAAGCTTATAGATTTACCAATGGAACAATTTTTTGCCTTTTTATTTGGCTTTTTATTTATAAAGTTTATAGATTTAAGAGGAGAGATGACCATGTATACAAAAGGGTTGTTTGAAAAATTAATTAAACAAAGTTAAAGATTATAAAAAAAATGGATGAATATATATATATATATATTCTTTCTTTCTTTTTATAGTTGAATAACACATTTCATCAAAAGTATTTATTAGGAGATATAAACTTTATATAGCATATAACACATGGCATATTAAATATTTATAAAAGAAAACGAACTTTGGAATAATTCCTTAAAATAGTCATAAGATTAAATTAACCATTATACAAGCTTCACCAATCATGCATATTATAAAGATAATTATATAACTTCATCATCTTCACTTTCCCATAAATTATATAACTTTAACATTTCCGCTTTCCCATTAATTCTGAGTGGATATAGTGAAATAACTTATACATCTTCACTTTCCCATAAATTATATAACTTCAACATCTTCACTTTCCCATTAATTCTAAGTGGATATAGTGAAATAACTTTAAGCCCATAATAGTTAATTCATTGGAAACAAACATATAAAGTGTTAACTCATTGAAAACAAGTATGTAAAGTGTTATTTTATCAAAATACAATCAAGCATGTAAAGTGTTATTCTACAAAAATACAATCCAATAGTTAACTCATTGGAAACAAACATATAAAGTGTCAACTCATTGGAAACAAGCATGTAAAGTGTTATTCTAGCAAAATACAATCAAGCATGTAAAGTGTTATTCTACCAAAATACAATCCAAAGATAGGACATGGAGTAAATATTTTACATTGTATAAGGGACAAAATGATGATAAGATGGGACATGGAGTAAATATTTTACATTGTATAAGGGACAAAAAGATGATAAGATGGTGTTGATGGAGGATATGGAACAAGTATTTTGTCTCATAGTAAAGAAAATTAAACAATTTAATTTTAAAAATTGTTTTAAAAGATTGAAAAAATCTGTAATAAAGATTTAATATTTTTCTAAATATATGTAAAGTTAAAATATATGTTAAATAAATTAAGAATTTAAATGAAAATTATGTTAAAAAAATCAAATAAATTAAGAATTTAAATGAAACATTTGTATAATGTCATAATTTAAAAAATATGAATAAAGTTATTTGGGAAGCAAGTTGACTTCAATAAGCATAAGATCTTGTTACACAAATACAATGAAGTCCTTTACCTCTTATTCCCATGAAAATTTCTTATAATAATAACGTTCCCTTACATTATCGACACACTAATTGATAACTTAATAGTGAAGTTCTAATTTCATTAATTTTATATGTAATGACATATTGAATGCTAAGTATACTATATGATAAGTAACCATACTATTCCAAGCATATATATATGGAATAAATGAAGAAGATTTTAGAAGTATTTCAACACTTAATCACTCCCTTAGATTGGGATGAGGTTTACTTAGAAAAAGAATTTATTTTGCTGAGTTCTTCACTTTCAGAATGACCTCATCAATGTTTTCTTGACCCAATCTAAACCAAGTTAAGTGAATGAAGTATTATAAATCTAACAAACTATTACAATAACACCACTTCTCAATAAATAAATATTTCAACAAAGTTGTGTGGTAGTGAGTATCTGCCAATGTATCCTTTACTAAAAAGTCAATGTCTTATAGAGGTTAGCATTAAGATCAATGTACACTTATTGATTAAGAAAAAACACACACTTCATAAATTTAGATAAAATCAAATCTCAGGTATCTCCACCTCTAATCTAGTGAATCTTGCTCAACAAGAGTCGTTCTTTGTATCTTTATATAAACAAGAATGTATAGGAGTTGCAATGTGCTTATCCTATATTTCAAAATACTAAATTTCATACCATTTGCTTTGGCCCAATGAAGTAGCTACAACCCACATTTATGAGGATCATGATAAATAGTTTAAATGAATGCCAAAACTCGAGAATTTAAGGGCCAAGGACCAGGCCGAGTAAAAAAATATGAAATTAAAAACTGTAAAATTGTGCTCTTCAAAATACTAAATGCTATCATGTTTGCTTTGGCCCAATGAAGTAGTTACAACCCACATTTATGAGGGTCGTGATATATCATTTAAATGAATGTAAAAACTCGAGAATTTAAAGGCCAGGCCAAGCAAAAACAATATGAAACTAAAAACTAAAAACCATGCTCCTTCTAGGACCCCAAAAATGTAACTTCATGATATTTTCAAAAATCACATATTAAGCCTAAGGTTATTACAATGACTTGATATGTTTTGAGAAAAGAGAATGCAACTGCCTAAATAAAATCGATGCTTACATTTTGGTACTAAATATGAAATCGAGGTAGGAAAGTGTCCACTTAGAATATTATGAAATATACTTCTGAAGAAATATTTGCAAGAAACATTTGATTATTTTTAAGTTGAAATATATTTAACCAAATGGAAAAAGAATATTATTTGGAAGTCCATGCATCAAGCATATTAAAAATGCAATTTAAGCAATGAAAAATTATAATTTGACCAATGATCATATAGTCGGAGTCTGATGTTGATACCCCCAAAAAAATCCAAATACTATAACGTTTAGAGTACTTGAAAAATAAATATGCATACAACAAACTTTTGCAACACATCAAATACTTTCAAATACAAAAACCAACAAAGATCAAAATGGAATTTGAGATTTTACAAGTATATTTCTAAATAAGCTCTACCCCTGCATTACCATAGTGGTAAATGCTTTGAGGCGGCTTTGGATTGCAAAACAATTGTAGCACTCTTTACTAAAGATCAAGGGTGGCGACATAACAAAAAAAGCTACAACAACGCATAATCTAATGTTACAACCACATCCAACCACACCACATTAAAAATTAAATCATAGGGTGGGAAATTAATTCACTACTCAAACCAAACTAAGGTACTTTCCTTTTTAGAACTAGTTTCAAGTGTTTTTTAAATTAGTTTAGTGTTTTTCCTTGATTTCTTAATAGAAAAACTATCTCTAAAGTGATGAGTCCAAGTGAACCCAATCTTGTTACAACTAAATTTTGGTTTCACCTCAACCTTTCCAATCTTTCACATCACAAAGTTTCTATCTTCTCAAGCCCCTTGTTGCACTACTATTACATTAATGAATCACTTATGATTTATCAATATGAATGTTCCTCTGAGTACTTCAATATGGAGTTGGCCAACAAACAAATAATGCGTTTATACTTGTTGTTGATGATGAGGAAGAGAACATCTAAATTGAAAATGAGGGTGAGAAATCAGACAGATCACCCCTATTGATATACATAGGCTAGATTGCATTAAGACAATGTTGTGCAATAAGATACATGAAATACTAGAAATAAATAAGCATCATATATGTTGGAATATTCTCACCATCTCATTTTGGTCTTGCATGCTTTGCATGCATCCATGCATTAGCAGTTGAGTCTCCTAGCACCTAGTCCTTACTTTGGGCCCCCCGGAGCTTGTTTTTGGCCATCATTAGCCCTCCTATCCACTCAGAGCGCCTTGGTTACATCACTGAAGTCCAAATTATCCCTCATGCATGATTTTAGGAGTTAGCATAGTCAGTTCCATGATTTAGGGCACCTTGTCCCCTTGATTGCCTAGTTAACTAACTGGTACGCCTAGTTTCACTATTACTGAGTGTCGGAGCACCTATTTTGACTACTACAAGTCATTATTTCACCCCCTTGGAGTCTCCTCCCCTATTTTGGTGCCCACCTGATTCATTTATGCTCAGTTCTACCTAGTTAACTGATTATTCATCATCGGTGGCCACTGAACCTTATTGAGAGATGGTTCCAATGTAAACTAAGCCTATACTTGAGGTGAATTCGAATCCTCCCAGAGTATTGAATTCATTCTATTGTAACAGTATTTGATTGCCAGCTTACAACTAATTAATGTATCCACAATAGTTTTTCATGTGTGTTTCAGTTTTATGAGTGAATTGATCATTGTTTTATGCTAATTCTTCTCAGTAATAACAGTGTGAAATTGTGAGGTTTGTTCAAGCTTAGTGATCTATCCCTGTGGAATTTCACATGGTATCAGAGCTCGTGAGAGTTTTTGAGTGCAAAAATAGCAACAATTGCAGCAGTAGCAACAGTTGCAACAATAGCAACAGTTGCAGCAGTAGCAACAATTGCAGCAATAATAGTAGTTGCAACAATAGGTTCAGTAACAATCCTCCATATATTTTTCCATTGTTTTTGCAGGTATTCTACAACAACTTCCATGAATCTGAAAGCAATTCCTCCTCTCTCTCCATTCAACTATGATGAGTGGAAACCAAATATGATAGCATATCTGATGAGGTGATGCATTCGTCCTCCTTGATCACATGCTTCCTATGTACTTCTATTCGATCATTGGCACATCTTCTCATAGTTTCACTAAAAATGGATGACACTACCAGTCGCTTGGATTCAAGTCTCAGGCACATTTTGGTGATTTTGGTTTTGATCTCACCCGTCATGGTTCAAAGGAGATCACAAGAAACCATCTATCAATTCTTGGATCTGATTAAAATTCCACTGATCGAAAGTTCAAGGTTCAAGAGCAATTAGATCTAATTGGAGTTGATCCTACCTCAGTTGGCTCGAATTACAGGTTCCAGGATGATCTTCATATTTTTTGATTTGTTTTCACCATGTTTGGTCTGAAGAGCAAGTTTAGGAAGCCTCTAGATTCACTTGCATCCACTGGAGGATGGTCCACTTCTTCCCAAGAGGAAGATACCTCCAGACGTTGAATCAAGCATCACACCTACTTGAGTCATGAGCAGCAATTTTTGGTGTGTTTCACTCTATCTTGAGGGTTTTTTTTCCCACTATGTTTTCCCTCTTTCCTCACTTTTTTAGATTGTTGTATGGGGTGACCTTTAGTCTCAGTAACCAGGGCCCTGATTTTCATTTATTTTTCCTCATAGTCCGGCTTAAGGAGGGTGTTGTAATATTCTCACCATCTCATTTTGGTCTTGCATGCATCCATGCATTCCATGCATTAGCAGTTGAGTCTCCTAGCACCTAGTCCTTACTTTGGGACCCTCGAAGCTTGTTTTTGGCCATCATTATCCCTCATATCCACTTAGAGCACCTTGGTTACATCACTGAAGTCCAAATTCTCCCTCATGCATGATTTTAGGAGTTAGCACAGTCTGTTCCATGATTTAGGGCGCTTTGTCCCCTTGATTTCCTAGTTAACTGACTGTTACACCTAGTTTCACTGCTACTGAGTGTAGGAGCACCTATTTTGACTACTACAAGTCAGTATTTCACCCCCTTGGAGTCTCCTCCCCTATTTTGGTGCCCATGTGATTCATTTATGCTCAATTCTACCTTAGTTAATTGATTATTCATCATCGATGGCCACTGAACTTTATCAGGAGATGGTTCCAATGCAAACTAAGCCTATACTTGAGGTGAATTCAAATCCTCCCAGAGTATCGAATTCATTCTATTGTAACATTGTTCGATTGCTAGCTTACAGCTAATTAATGTATCAACAATATTTTGCCAACATGGTCAAAGAAGAAACTGCCAACATGTCGACAGAAATGGAAGGGGATCTTCAGAAGCTCGACGAAAAAGCTACAACCATATCAAGTGACAGTGAAAATTATTTTGTTGCAGGAGCCAAAGATTACCCATTGTTAATTGATTTTGAGAAAATATGCCTCTGGGATCATGATGGTGATCTTAAGGTGATCTTAAGGTCAACATTAGAATGGAAGATCCAAATTACATCATGAAGAAGTTAATGGAATGGGTTCAATCAGTTGTAACTTATGTTCGTTTCCTCCATGCTTCTGCAGAGAACGAACAATAGCTTCGAGCTAACATCCAAATTTGCTTTGTCTGTTCCTCTATTCATGCAAGATCACCTTCAATATGATCATTGCAAATATGATATTTTCCACACTAATAGTGATGTTGAAAAACCATAAACAATAATGGCTGAAGAAATAAATAAGTGCCACAATAATGGCTGAAGAAATAAATAAGGTTGAGCAACAGAGCCAGGTACCAAGTGTGGAGGAAGAACTTTCTGCTCAGTCTAACTTGTTACAAACAATTGAGAAAAGCTCTGCTTAAACTTAGAAAATTTGTTTTCTTGTCTCTACCATTGAAAACCTTTGTCCATGCATTGCCTATAAATATGAAAATCGCATGCATTTGAGTTGATAGAATAGTCATTTCCCCGGTTATGCCATTTGTCAAAAACTTCTCATTGGGTATGCAAGGATCAATTGTATAGTACATTAGTTATGAAAATGTTGATTTTTTAAATGATAATTTTGTTTTGAAATTCAATGTTGTCAGCCAATTTGTAGAACTGGCATTTTGAAATATGGGATATGACTTATTCAGCTGTAATGTTTGAAATTTTTTTATCTTTTAAATAAAATATTTTCGTTTAAGTTCAATGCTATGAACCAGTTTGTAATTAAAATAATTGTTATTGAAGCTTGGAAACTTCTTTCAATAGAAAATTTATTTTTGGCTTTTTATTTATAAGACTTATAGATTTACCCATGGAACAATTTGTTGCCTTTTTATTTCGCCTTTTATTTATAAAGTTTATAGATTTAGGAGGAGAGATGACCAAGTATACAAAAGAGTTGTTTGAAAAATTAATTAAGCAAAGTTAAAGATTATAAAAAGAGTGGATGAATATATATATATATATATATATATATATGTATATTCTTTCTTTCAAAATTTATTTTTGGTTTTTTATTTATAAGACTTATAAATTTACCCATGGAACAATTTGTTGCCTTTTTTTTCGCCTTTTATTTATAAAGTTTATAGATTTAGGAAGAAAGATAACCAAGTATACAAAAGAGTTGTTTGAAAAATTAATTAAACAAAGTTAAAGATTATAAAAAGAGTGGATGAATATATATATATTCTTTCTTTCTTATAATTGAATAACACATTGCATCAAAAGTATTTATTAGGAAATATAAACTTTACATGGCATATCAAGTATTTAAAACACATGGCATATTAAATATTTATAAAAAAAATATGAAATTTGGAATAATTCCTAGAATAGTCATAGGATTAAGATATTCATTAACCATTATACAAGCGTTATCAACCATGCATATTACAAAGATAATTATATAACTTCAACAGCTTCACTTTTTCATAAATTATATAACTTTAACGTCTCCACTTTCCCATTAATTATGAGTGGATATAGTGAAATAACTTCAACATCTTCACTTTCCCATAAATTATATAACTTCAACATCTTCACTTTCTCATTAATTCTAAGTAGATATAGTGAAATAACTTTAAGCCCATAATAGTTGACTCATTAGAAACAAACATATAAAGTGTTAACTCATTGGAAACAAGCATGTAAAGTGTTATTCTATCAAAATACAATCAAGCATGTAAAGTGTTATTTTACCAAAATACAATCCAAAGATGGGACAGGTAGTAAATATTTTACATTGTATAAGGGACAAAAAGATGATAAGATGGTGTTGATGGAGGATATGGAATAAGCATTTTGTCTCATAGAAAAGAAAATTAAATAACTTAATTTTAAAAATTGTTTAAAAAGATTGAAAAAATCCATAATAAAGATTTAATATTTTCTTAAATATATGTAAAGTTAAAATATATGTTAAATAAATTAAGAATTTAAATGAAAATTATGTTAAAAAAATTAAACAAATTAAGAATTTAAATGAAACATTGTTATAATGTCATAATTTAAAAAAAATATATGAATAAAGTTATTTGGGAAGCAAGTTGACTTCAATAACTATGAGCATAATTTATTTTATCTTAAATTTTTTATACATTCTGAAAAAAAATTTACCCCTCAAGAAATTGGATCCCTCTCTGTTAATTTTTTAATTACTTTCTTTTTTGATAAATTATGGGCGGACATGAAATTTTTTAGCCGACATGAAAACGTAACGTGACAGATGTGACGTGACAAACGTGACAAGATCTCCCCCATACTGGGTTGTAAGCACCTCATTACTCTCGATGCAATAAGATCTTGTTACACAAATTCAATGAAGTCCTTCACCTCTTATTCCCATGAAAATTTCTTATAATAATAACTTTCTCTTACACTATTGACACACTAATTGATAACTTAATAGTGAAGTTCTAATTTCATTAATTTTATATATAATGACATATTGAATGCTAAGTATACTATATGCTAAGTAACCATACTATATGATAAGTAACCATACTATTCAAAGCATATATATATGGAATAAATGAAGAATATTTTAGAAGTATATCAACACTTAATCACTCCCTTAGATTGAGGTGAGGTTTACTTAGAAAAAGAATTTATTTTGGTGAGTTCTTCTCTTTCATAATGACCTCATCAATGTTGTCTTAACCCATTCTAAACCAAGTTAAGTGAATGATGTATTATCAATCTAACAAACTATTACAATAACGCCACTTCTCAATAAATAAATATTTCAACAAAGTTGTGTGGTAGTGAGTACCTGCCAATGTAGCCTTTACTAAAAAGTCAATGTCTTATAGAGGTTAGCATTAAGACCAGCGTACACTTATTGATTAAGAAAAAACACACACTTCATAAATTTAGATAAAATCAAATGTTAGGTATCTCCACCCCTAATCTAGTGAATCTTTCTTGACAAGAGTCGTTATTTGTATCTTTATATAAACCAGCATAGATCCATCTTAAACCCGTATCTATCAAGCACCGAGAGGGATCCATTTTCTTGGGGTGTATTTCTTTTTTTTAATTTAAAGTCAAGAAATTTGATATCTCTTGATTGATAGACCCGAGTTTAAGTTTTAAGTTTTTATTTTATAAACGAACACCAATTTTTTAATTACTTTTCATAATATTTTATTTTATGAGCCAACATGGATTTTTTTTAAATACTTTCATTAATTTTTATTTTATGAGCCGACATGAATTTATTAATGGCCGACATAATATAATTTATTACTTTTTACTCTCTTTTTTTACTCGTGTAACCTTAATTAATTTTTTATTTTATGAGCCGACATGAATTTATTAATGGCCTACATAATATAATTTATTACTTTATAATCTTTTTTTTACTCGTGTAACGTTACAACATCTCCCTCATACTCATGTGTAACGTTACATCCATACACGTTACAACATCTCCCCCATATTGGGCTGTAGAGCACCTTGTTTCACTCGGTGTAACAAGAATGTATAGGAGTTGCAATCTGCTTATCCTATATTGCAGAATACTAAATTTCATATCATTTGCTTTGGCCCAATGAAGTAGCTACAACCCACATTTATGAGGATCATGATAAATAGTTTAAATGAATGCCAAAACTCGAGAATTTAAGGGCCAAGGACAAGGCCGAGTAAAAAAATATGAAATTAAAAACTGTAAAATTGTGCTCTTCAAAATACTAAATGCTATCATGTTTGCTTTGGCCCAATGAAGTAGTTACAACCCACATTTATGAGGGTCATGATAAATAATTTAAATGAATGTAAAAACTCGAGCATTTAAAGGCCGGGCCAAGCAAAAACAATATGGAATTAAAAACTAAAAACCGTGCTTCTTCTAGGACCCCAAAAATGTAACTTCATGATATTTTCAAAAATCAGATATTAAGTCTAAGGTTATTACAATGACTTGATATGTTTTGAGAAAAGAGAATGCAACTGCCTAAATAAAATCGATGCTTACATTTTGGTACTAAATATGAAATCGAGGTATGAAAGTGTCCACTTAGAATATTATGAAAAATACTTCTGAAGAAATATTTGCAAGAAACATTTGATTATTTTTAAGTTGAAATATATTTAACCAAATGGAAAAAGAATATTATTTGGAAGGTCATGCATCAAGCATATTAAAAATGAAATTTAGGCAATGAAAAATTATAATTTGACCAATGATCATATAGCCGGAGTCTAATGATGATACCCCCCAAAAAATCCAAATACTATAACGTTTAGACTACTTGATAAACAAATATGCATACAACAAACTTTTGCAACACATCAAATACTTTCAAATACAAAAACCAACAAAGATCAAAACGGAATTTGAGATTTTACAAGTATATTTCTAAATAAGCTCTACCCTTGCGTTACCATAGTGGTAAATGTTTTGAGGCGGCTTTGGATTGCAAAACAATTGCAGCACTCTTTACTAAAGATCAAGGGTGGCGACATAACAAAAAAAAGCTACAACAACACATAATCTAATGTTACAACCACATCCAACCACACCACATTAACAATTAAATCATAGGGTGGAAAATTAATTCACTACTCAAACCAAACTAAGGTACTTTCCTTTTTAGTTAGTTTCAAGTGTTTTTAAAATTAGTTTAGTGTTTTTCCTTGATTTCTTAATAGAAAAACTATCTCTAAAGTGATGAGTCCAAGTGAACCCAATCTTGTAACTAAGTTTTGGTTTTACCTCAACCTTTCCAAATCTTTCTCATCACAAAGTTTCTATCTTCTCAAGCCCCTTGTTGCACTACTATAACATTAATGAATCACTTATGCTTTATCAATACGAATGTTCCTCCGAGTACTTCAATATGGAGTTGGCCAACAAACAAATAATGCGTTTATACTTGTTGTTGATGATGAGGAAGAGAACATCTAAATTGAAAATGAGGGTGAGAAATCAAACAAATCACCCCTATTGATATACACAGGATAGATTGCATTAAGACAATGTTGTGCAATAAGATACATGAAATACTAGAAATAAATCAGTATCATATATGTTGGAACATTCTCACCATCTCATTTTGGTCTTGCATGATTTGCATGCATCCATGCATTCCATGCATTGGCAGTTGAGTCTCCTAACACCTAGTCCTTACTTTGGTCCCCCCGAAGCTTGTTTTTGGCCATCATTAGCCCTCCTATCCACTCAGAGTGCCTTGGTTACATCAATGAAGTCAAAATTCTCCCTCATGCATGATTTTAGGAGTTAGCATAGTCAGTTCAATGATTTAGGGCACCTTGTCCCCTTGATTGCCTAGTTAACTAACTGTTACGCCTAGTTTCACTGTTACTGAGTGTAGGAGCAACTATTTTGACTACTACAAGTCATTATTTCACCCCCTTGGAGTCTCCTCCCCTATTTTGGTGCCCACATGATTCATTTATGCTCAGTTCTACCTTAGTTAACTGATTATTCATCATCGATGGCCACTAAACCTTATCGGGAGATGGTTCCAATGTAAACTAAGCCTATAATTGAGGCGAATTCGAATCCTCCCAAAGTATTGAATTCATTCTATTGTAACATTCTTTGATTTCCAACTTACAACTAATTAATGTATCCACAATAGTTTTTCATGTGTGTTTCAGTTTTATGAGTGAATTGATCATTGTTTTCTGCTAATTCTTCTCAGTAATAATAGTGTGAAATGTGACGTTTGTTCAAGCTTAGTGATATATCCCTGTGGAATTTCACATGGTATCAGAGCTCGTGATATTTTTTGAGTGCAACAGTAGCAACAGTTGCAGCAGTAGCAGCAATTGCAGCAATAACAGTAGTTGCAACAGTAGGTTCAGTAACAATCCTCCAGATATTTTTCCATTGTTTTTGCAGGTATTCTACAACAACTTCCATGAATCTGAAAGCAATTCCTCCTCTCTCTCCATTCAACTATGATGAGTGGAAACCAAATATGATAGCATATATGAAGATGATAGCATATCTGATGAGGTGATGCATTCGTCCTCCTTTATCACATGCTTCCTATGTACTTCTATTCGATCATTGGCACATGTTCTCAGAGTTTCACTGAAAATGGATGACACTACCAGTCGCTTGGGTTCAAGTCTCAGGCACATTTTGGTGATTTTCGTTTTGATCTCACCCCTGCTGGTTCAAAGTAGATCACAAGAAACCATCTATCAATTCTTGGATCTGATTAAAGTTCCACTGATCGAAAGTTCAAGGTTCAAGAGCAATTAGATCTGATTGGAGCTGATCCTACCTCAGTTGGCTCAAATTATAGGTTCCAGGATGATCTTCATATTTTTGGATTTGTTCTCACCATGTTTGGTCTGAAGAGCAAGTTTAGGAAGCCTCTAGATTCACTTTCATCCACTGAAGGAGAATTCAAACACATGTTTTTGGAGCATAGTCCACTTCTTCCCAAGAGGAAGATACCTCCAGACATTGAATCAAGCATCACACCTACTTGAGTCTTGAGCTACAATTTTTGGTGTGTTCCACTCTATCTTGAGGTTTTTTTTTTCCCACCGGGTTTTCCCTCTTTCCTCACTTTTTTAGATTGTTGTACGGGGTGACCTTTGGTCTCAGTAACCAGTGCCCTAATTTTCATTTATTTTTCCTCATAGTCCGGATTAAGGACGGTGTTGTAATATTCTCACCATCTCATTTTGGTCTTGCATGCATCCATGCATTAGCAGTTGAGTCTCCTAGCACCTAGTCCTTACTTTGGGACCCTCGGAGCTTTTTTTTGGCCATCATTATCCCTCCAATCCACTCAGAGTGCCTTGGTTACATCATTGAAGTCCAAATTCTCCCTCATGCTTGATTTTAGGAGTTAGCACAGTTAGTTCCATGATTTAGGGCGCCTTGTCCCCTTGATTGCCTAGTTAACTGACTATTACACCTAGTTTCACTGCTACTGAGTGTAGGAGCACCTATTTTGACTACTACAAGTCATTATTTCACCCCCTTGGAGTCTCCTCCCCTATTTTGGTGCCCATGTGATTCATTTATGCTCAGTTCTACCTTAGTTAACTGATTATTCATCATCGGTGGCCATTGAAACTTATCAGGAGATGGTTCCAATGCAAACTAAGCCTATACTTGAGGTGAATTCGAATCCTCCCAGAGTATCGAATTCAATCTATTGTAACATTCTTCAATTGCCAGCTTACAGCTGATTAATGTATCAACAATATTTTTTCATGTGTGTTTCAGTTTTATGAGTGGATTGATCATTGTTTTCTGCTAATTCTTCTCAGTAATAACAATGTGCCAAATTGTGAGGTTTGTTCAAGCTCAGTGATATATCCCTGTGGAATTTCACAATATCAACAATAAGGATGTAACAAGTGATGCAAAGGGCCTAAACATGACTAAATAGAGAAATGCATTATGTAGGATTTGAATCAAGACAAAACAAACCTTAGCTTTTGAACGGAATGTACAATTCCCTAAAACACCAAGTAGAATGATGAAGGGCGACGCTTTAAGGTGGAAACATCGGATTCTCCCATGGGACATTATGCCCGCAATTTTGGTTTTTTGTTTCATGTTGATTTTTTTTTTAAACTATGGAAACCCCAACCACCGCACAACTGCTTCATTGAGGCAACAACTATATATGACAACCAGGGTGAAAATCATGGGTTGGGCCCAGCCTTAGTGTTGGAATATGAGAACGATCAACCCAACGAAAAGTAGAACTGTCACCATATAGTACACAAGGATATGAAGGGTTTTTACCCCCCACATGTTTGGTTGGTACTTGAGTCTCCATCAAGTCAACCATAAGGCGCCACAACTAGATCCTACCCTTAAACCCAAATTTCATCTTGAAGTCTATGTATCAACCAATAAAAGTGACAGTTCTTTTACTTGTTTATATTTTGATATGATGCTCACCTCACAATCTCCAAGTCTCGATTAAATCAAATATATAGATTTTAATCATGCTGGAATAGATTAACGTGTCATTGCGCTATGACCGAGGCTACTCTAACATCACTAGAATATATTAGTGTGTCCAAGTTGCAAGCAGATATGTATCCAGGGAGATAAAGTTGTTATACATGGTTATTTGGAAAATACCATGACAAATGATATGTGATCAACGAAAATCACTACCATATCTCTCGACAACTTAGGAAAAGTGGCGCAGTACGAGGAATCAGTCAAATGAAGACATACTGAAACAACCAACCAAAAAATATTAATAAATTTAATCAAATGTGAAGGAAAAGTTCCAAGTGAAGAACCTATATAACCCATGGTTGTGGCAATATCACATCCATAAGACATGGCGTGTAGAAGTGATTGGTGATGCAAATTAACTAAAAGTGAATGGTCCAAGTGTTAATGTTGAATGCACTATTGTTGAATATGACGTTGGATAATAACTGTCAACAGTATTCTCACCATGACATAGTGAAACTAGCTTAGGATCCAACGCCTGGCTCATGATGTCTTCCAATTGCAGCTTTAAAAAATATGGAAAACGAGTGTAACCCCTTGTAACCTTATGGGGAGCATTAAGCTACTTGCTTATGGGGAGCATTAAGCAGCTTGCTACATACGCATCAAGCAGGTTTCCCTTATTTCCATTTCCCAGGGAGAATTCGACTCTCTTAGCTCAAACCATATGGATTAAAGGTAGACTCTGTAAATGCCAATATAAATACCCTTGGAGAGATCTATCAATATTAAGGTAGGTAAAGCAATGACAAGGCTCTCGCATGCCAACATAAATAAATATCATGTTTTACATGTTCCATAAAACATTTGAGAACGAGATATCAATATCTTAAAAGACCAATAACAAATGATTTTGTGAACTAGTACTTATATAAAGCATTTTTTATGGAACGGGGTTTTCTTGGATGGCGTTTTACTGTGACGGAGGTAGGGTTTGCATGAATATGGCGGAACCTTAGGAACCTGGGCTGCGCATCAGGCGGTCTGTGGCTGTCAGAATCGCGTGCAAAGGTCCACCTGGCACGGTTAGTGGCGTGTTTGTTCCTTCCCTGTTACCGGTCTGGTCGCATACACCCTGTCTGCGGACACCCTTGGTTGCCATTTACCAGGGTTACTGTGGTTTGGTGGTAGGTTTGCCTTCCTATTTCTACCTATGATGACCGTTTAGATTTTACCTACGACCCATCGGATGATGCGGATATTTGGACTCATCAGCAGGGTGCCGGGTGCCGGGTGGGGGTTTCTCCCGGGGCAGACGTGGTGGAGGTTACATCTACTGTGGAAAACAGTGTTGCTCTTGGTTTCTCTCCTTCTGGTTTTCTGGCGTTTTCTCCTGGTTCGGGACCGCTTACATCGCCTCTACCCTGTATTCCACCTCTATCACCTTTGAAGGATGCGGGGACTCTTTGGACATCGGATCAGGTATTAACAGCTTTGGAGGGCTCGACGGATCGTAACAAGGGTTCTATCCATGTAGCTGACGGTTCCCTGGGCACGGTTGGCGGGGTTTCTACATCGGCTCCTGTTACTGTTGCATGTGCGGTGGAGGCTGGGGTAGGCTCGAGGTCGGGACAACTGGAGCTTCATGAACACAGGGGTTTTGCCAGTCCCTGTGTGGCCTCTAGTACTAGCTCGGACGAGTGGGGAGGACATTCTTCGGGGGAGAATACACAGCAGGGGAAACGGGGGAAGAAACGTTGGCTGAAACTTAGCCGAACAAAATACAATTACGCCTTGGGGGAGGATGTAGAGTGGGATCAATTGATCACGATGTCCAGTATTACGTTGGTGGGTAAAGCTTTGGGCAGATCTTTCTCTCTCGGTACCATTGAAGCCTGGGTGGGGGTACATTGGGCTGGGGTTTTGGGCTATACCCCGGAAGTAGTGGAGCTTACACGCAACTAGTTTGCCTTCAATTTCCATGAGGAGGCACATACCAGATGGGTACTGAATTCAAACTGGAGCTGGGATCACTGTCCGATTATGATAAAACCGTGGCACCCGATGTTTGACGCTATTCGGGAACGACTGGATTTTGTTCCATTGTGGGTTCGGCTCCCTGGTTTACCACTCCATTACTGGTCGGAGCATCATTTCAGGGGGATTGGCAACATGATTGGTACATATCTTGATGGTGACTATAGTTTTCTTCATACTCGACAGAGGAAGGTTGCACGTATCCTGGTAAATTTGAATCTTAGAGATGGACTCGTACCGGATGTTACCCTCACATGGGGACCCTATGTTTATGTGCAGAAATTGGACTATGAGAATGTTCCTTTCAGATGTCGGCGTTGCCATGCTTACGGCCATCCGGCTGCTGAATGTAATCTTCCTTTTCGCTGGAAATATGTTGGCTCGCAAAAAGCCCCAATTGCTGTAGATATTAACCCTACTACAGATAACCCAGTGGCGGAAAATCCGCCAAATGTTGTTTTGAATGAGGATGATGGACATGGTTCACATGGGGATAGGGTGGACACTCGTTCCTCAAACTCTGGCCTACTGGTTTCTGGTGCACTGGTGGATGGGGTTGCAGACTTACAACAGGAGTTGGGAGTGGAGGCGCCACATACGGAGGAAGCGTTACCGGGGACTTCGGCTATTGTATCTACTCATCCGGCAGCTCTCACGGAACCTGGGTCTGCATCCGCGGGTATCACTCATTCCATTAAACCTCTCTCCTTTCATTTTGTTTTTAAGAATTTGTCTTGTGAAAATCCTGACTGGATAGAGGCTTTGAAAAATTTGAATGTCTCTTCGGCAATGGAGATGGAATTTCCTTCTTACTTAGACCCTGACACCCCATCTTGCTCATCTGCTTTACCATACCCTGGGATTTTGATGATTGACCACCCCTCTGCGGTTGAACCTGGGCCTACGGAAGACCTTTCCCTCTCCTCCCCTACTACTTCATCTAAATATGGATATTTCCTACGTTCCCTATTGAAAACTTCCCCGGGTGGATTGGGTCCTGGGGTAAACAAAACTGGAAAATCTGGTAGGGGTCGGGGACAGAAATCCCATCTCTCGCGGGCTCAAACAAAGGCTAAGATGGATCTTATGGAAGGCAAACAAGTGAGTATAGATCGGGCGCTTAGAGCGGTGCGAGCCCAGAAATGGGGTCGTTGATGAAGGTGATGTCTTTTAATTGCAGGGGTCTTGCTGGTCCCCATAAAAGATCAGCACTTCGCAGAGTGGTATCTATTGAACACCCGGATATCATTCTGCTTCAGGAAACTATGGGTGTTGGTGAGACTATAAGAACTTTACTCGAATGTTGGTCTGGTGGCTGGACTTTTGCCACTTTGGATGCTCGTGGCAGGTCGGGGGGACAGGCTATTGGCTGGAATACTCGCTCTGGAATAATCTATGAGGATTCGACCCTTCATGGATGGAATTATATTACAAGGCCAGGAATTGGCACAGGATCTTTTCTGAGTGCCTATGGATGTTATTATACTACTTTTTGCAGGCTGTGATGTTACTTCTGGTTTATACAATACTGTTAACTGGGGACACTTATTAGAGGCTCAGGGAACCATCTGAATTTTGTTTTTTGCTGGTTTTTGGGTTATTTTTGTGCACCTCTCGACTCTGAGAGATTATGGAACTGTAATTTTGATGGCTGACTGGGTGGTATTAAAATTACTGTGCTAGAGGCTCGGGGAGCCATGTGATATCTGAAATCTTTTTTCTCAACGGCCTATACAGTCAGGAAGACTGGATGTATGTACGGGAATTTTTTTTAGTTTTTTTTTTTTGTGAACAATTTTCTGATCCTTAATTGGACAACTGTATGCTTTTATGCATATTCAGAATGTAATTTCTTCACCTGCTGAAATGAAATTACGCTTTTTTCCGAGGAAAAAAAAAAAAAAAAAAGCATTTTTTATATTTAATAAAATTTATGTGAAGTAGTGTGTTTTAGGTTTTTTTTTTCCTTGGAATTATCAATAAAATTATAACTTAGATGAAATCTTGAAAAAATCAAGATTTCTATTAATACAATCAAAACATACATCCAAAAATGTGTAAATCTTTGAATTGTAGATAAAATTTATGAAATCATTATTAACATTATTTTATAAAAATTATAAATTTATACATTTTTATAATTCTTTTTAAATTATTTAAATTATAAAAATATAACATTTAATTTGTAATAATCATAATTTTTAAATAACAATATATTTAAATTTAATTTTTTTATAATTGTATGGAAGAGACGCATTCTACAACCGAATAGGGGGGTGTAACTCCGTTTGTGCTCATCTTGAAGTTGACATATGTCCTTTTAAAAAAATAAAAAATGTTATAAAAATAACATGGCTCAAATTAGATTTAAAACATATATACATATATAACTACACAAATTAGATAAATTAAAATCCTTCTTCAACATTTGCACTCTAAAAATGGATTTGCACCTTGAGAGATTTGATCCCTCTCAGTGCTTGGTAGATCCCCTTTTAAGATGGATCTATATTGGTATTTAAATATAACCCAACCTTTGGAGAACTCATTTGATACTAGTATGATAAGTGGAAAACCCTAGATTCGATCTTATGTACTAGTATAGATAAGTACAAAACATATATTTAGTTTTTCTACGTAAGTTCAAAGATATAATCATATTAACGGAGGGTCATGTCAAGTAAAAGTTATTACATTTTGGTCTTTGATATGGATTTAAAGGTACCAATTTTACCCTACGAGTGAAATATCAAATTTTTTATCAAGATTTATTTTAAGTAAAGATATCACTATACCAATCAAGTTCATTGAGTTGTGAAAGAAGACCTTCAAATTTAAGATCATTTTTTTTAGTGATTGGTCATGCCCTTCAATATGATTAATGCACCAACAATTTTTGTGACAAAGAATAGATGATATTATATAACTATTAACCGATTCTTTTGTGATTGTATACATAGATGGCATCCTCATCTTTAACAAAAACTTGTGAAAAGCATCTAACTTTACATCCAACAAGTTAAGCACCTTGCAACAACAAAAGTTATATACAAACACTAACTCTGCATCCAACAAGTTAAGCACCTTGCAACAACAAAAGTTATATACAAACATGGATAAATGCTCATTCGACGTGTAAAGAGTTTAATATCCGAGCTATACAATGGATGCGTGTGAGTGCATGTGAATCCAACGAAGATCCAAGTCATATGTGCTTGGTTGCAAATTAAGTTTGAGACACCCATTGCACATAATATAATAACACCAAAGGGTGATGCAATTAATGTTGCTTGACTTATTCACATGAAAACAGGCAAGATAAAGTGATATAAGCATCAACCAAGCAACATAGAGTGGACAAATAGACCAATTAAGGTCTACCACAAGATGGTTGACATCAGATGGAAAATAAAATTGTGTTTGTGTTTACAATGTACATTAGTGTAAGAGGTGACAAGTCAGGGTAAGTCCATTAATCAAATGTTGCTTGAACATTTGGAGAAAAAAATGTTTGAATGGTTTTCAAAATGATCAAGTATACATCCTTCAATTTAAAGAAGTTTATGTTTTATGACCTTTTCTCTACGAGCAAATACAATATAATGCTCAACGGATATGATTGGATGTTGAATTGTTAGTCGTTGAGTAAATCCATTACAAAAAATTTCAAGCAAAGGAAACTCATTTCATTGATAGTAAATTAAGAAGAGAAGACCACAAAAATGGAACAACATAAAGGTTAATTCATCAAGCAAGAAACTAGGAAAGACATCTTAGTATTGGCTTGTTGAGCATTAAGGATTTAATGTACTTGGGTGGCAAAGGAGTGAGACATGTTATATCCAAGACGTCAAGCAAACATGGAAGCTCCAAACCAAGTAAGGGAAACGCCACACATCCAAGTAAGGGAGTATCCCAAACCCAAGCAAGTTTTTATGGTTAGGTTGTTGCTTTAAAAAAAAAACTCACCCATACCTAGGCAAAAAAACCTAATGAGATGAAAAATAAAAATCAATTGACAAAATCCAAGAAAACATGCATAGGGGATGATAAGGAAACATGGAGCAAGGAAATGAAAAAAAAACTTGGGAAACCCAAATGAGTAAAAATTATGTCGGGCAAAGAAATGACAAAGGATGTTGAGCAAGGGATCTCCTAGATAGCCTTCAAGGTGAAACACAAACCAATAAACACTAGATGTGTAGTAGTGGTGCTCGTTGGAAGAAAGGTTAACATCAAGCATATTGTAGAAAGGACGACCAAATATCAAATCTCAACCCCAATAAAATAATTTTATAAAAATACATTGAAAACTACAACCATCACTACTCTACCAAGAAACAACGTCACTTACGCCTTCCTTTATTAACATTAAACACACATTTTATCAACATATCTAATCTACACTTTCATTAGTCATTATTATGATAGCATGTTACCTTTCACAATTAACAATGTTTAACATTCCCCTTAACCCATTTCAAAAATATATTAATGTAAGCAAGATGCCAAATTCAAATGATATATTTTAGTAATGCGTGAACTTGAGCAATCTAGCTATCAAACAAAAGGCCTAAGCAATATAGTATCTCATGAACCAAATCTCCTCAATATGGAGATAAAGGTGTCCCCCTAAAGCCGAGAACCCCCTAAGATACCAATTGATAGAGATGGAAATCTAAAGAGTAGAACAACAATTAAGTAGAAGAGATAAGCATAACATACACACTAAGAAGAGAACACGGATAAGAATATCAATACAAAATATTCCATGTTTTGGATTCCTTGTTGCTTTCTAGCAAAGAATACAATTTCTTATACAATTAGATTTGCTTAAAAAATAGGGTGCATGACAAGTGTAAATTCCATGCCCAATAAAGAAATAAAATCAGTTAAAACATAAATTTATTAAATTGTTTATAAAAGTGATTCCCACATATCTTAACAATATTAACACTTATTTTCCAATTAATGGGTTTTTCTCGAGGCTATTGATTACTTGTATGGTGGTTCCTAACAAAAGAGCTCATGTGTATAAGACTTCTTTGAGCTAGTTCAACATGGAATAATTTATACAACTTGACAAGAAATTTATACTCAAAATGAAAACTCTAGCCATAAAAACCCATATTCTTGCATTAAAAAACCAAAAAACAACCCCAAATCAAAAAATGGTGCTACCGATAGCACCACTTTTTTATTCGAGGTCAAAAATATAGAAATGGACCAAAACAATTGTTATTGTTGTTTGCAAAAAACTTAAAATCAAGCTATAAATTGAAAACAAATGCTACCGGTAGCACACTTTCTAAAAAAATGACAGTATTATATCATTTGATCATAATTTAAAATTGTACTTATTTAATCTCCTAGTAACACTATATAAAACTTACACTGAGTTAAACAGAAATTATTCAATAAATTATTTCACCTCTCTTTCCATATAAAATAAAAGAATTTATGATATTCATAATAAAATCATATATTAAACCATAAGAGGTAGAAGTGATTCATACCAAAATTCAACTACTCCTTTAGAGTTGAGATACAAACAATGTCATCTTAATAAAAAAGACAAAATATTTCATGTGCAAATATTAAAATCAACACATGGATTCTGGCATACCATCAAAAACTACATTTTCTTTAGATGAATGATCGGATGAAGATGTGGATGATCTGTATTCTTCTCTATTATCAATGAGAGCACCATCCAAGTCTTCATGTATGCCCAACATTTCATATGCCATATTCCTTCTAGATCTACGCCTTGGATTAACATACTCCTATGTTGCAACTATTTCTTGTGCCAACAATCTTTTGATAATATCTGTAGTCTTGGAGCGAAGAGTGCCTTTCTTTGTCAATTGGAAGTCATAAACTAGTATGTCAACCTCTTCTAATTTCAAAATGCCAATGCGATGATGATTTAGATTTTGACCCTTTATTTTTCTCTTTTTGCAAACCTTTTTCTCAACCACCATCTCCATCTTGTACACACCATCAAATGGGTGTGTATCTGTTGCATACCAATGTGCTTCAACATATATAACTTCTTCATTTTCTTTATTGACCTTCATAACTTTTGCAATCCAGAATGGATAACCACATGGATCTTCTGTGGCCAAAACTACAATCATGCAACCCTCCTTGATATCTTATACTGAACCTCTGTAAAGGTATTCCATCGCCTCACATTGTGCAAATGACCTTCTAGAGCCAATATACATTTCCCTTTCTTCTGATTGAGAAGACTCAACACCTTCAGGATCAACATTTCTCTCCTTGTTTTCATTTGACATACTTTGTGGCCAACTAAATGGAGTCTTCAAAAAAATATCGCCATTCGTAGAGTTTGAAATTATGTCCTTTTTCTCCATAAAAAAAGACTCCCATCAAACAAAATCGGCAACATCAAAATAGTCATATGTATCTTTGATAGACTTTTTTATTTCTTCCAAGCATTGAGAAGAATCAACATCTCTATCATGTCAGTGTGCATTTTGAATCTCAACAACTGATTGCAACAACAATCAATTTGAAGCATACATTTGACGAATTGAGATGAATTTCATAAATGCTAAACCTAATGTAGGCCCCCATTCTGGACTTGTTGAGGACTTCTTACCCCCAAAGTAGTGTTTTCTCATCAATATTTTTTATACGAAATTGATGTTGAAAGCTAATGTCATTAAGTTTTTCAATGCACTTTTCTTTACCATGCGATCCCAAAATAAATCTTCGCATGTCAATAGTTTCCTCCAATGTTAGTACAAAAGGCTTTGGACTATATGTTTTTCTAATAATTCCAGTTAATGATGGCAGGATCCCAACATTCTTGCTCCCCAATGTCACTGCAAAATGGATAAACATTTGATCAATATGGTCATGTGTATTCCCAACAAGAATGAACCAACCTTAACATTTTAAAAAATTCATAATTCGACAAGCATGTTCAGATAACCAAACATGATCTAATTTTTGTTTTCCCGACCAGTGTCGTCCAATTGCAGATATAGAACTCGAGGAAGATTACCGAACCAATGAGTCAGCACATGGTGAATTATGGTGATGGTCAGGTTTGCATCATTATGAATATTTGGAGCTGTAAAGTAAACCCTTGAACCCTTGGAGACATTTGACCATTAAAAACCAAACAACCAACCAAGTGAAACTGAATAAAATTTTCCTCCTTTAAATTCTTTGGTACAAGAACAAAATGTCGCAAAAGCATTTTTTTTTTTTAATCCATGCCATCAATTATCAAACCCATATGCTTATGTGGACCATCATAACACTTCTTGCCATGTTTGTATAACTTTTTCCATTCAATTGATTGTTGATTGTGATGTGCTTGAAGTTCTTTGACAACATAATCTACAAATAAAATAAAAAGAAAACATGATTGATGAGCTTTCGTAATTGATATTTATTCCAAAAAAATAAAGTTGTTATAGACGTACCTCTCTCTATCCCTTTTGATTTATCCATAATATTTTTAAGAGAAGCACATATACTACAAACCCCCATCCTTGACCTCTTAGGAATACAGATGTTATTGAACTTTGTTTTCCATAGTCTTGTAAAATTAAAATTGTCATTTCCTTCAGTATCTTGAACAAATGGCTTGTATAAGTTGTAGATTTCCTGCCTTGAGAAATTATCTAGAATGTGTATGGTTTCTATATCTGGCATACTCTCTCCATGCTTAGGAAAGAAGTCACGCATCCTTGACATTGCAATATGTGTTATCGGCCCACTAGCTCATGCATGATATTCTTTAGAATAAAATGTAGGATCATTTTATATCCTTGTCTGGATTCTTGATAGTCGAATATTACCAATTGAGTGGATTATTTTGAATGCCCTTATGCAAAGCAAAATACTTCCAATGTGATAATCATAACATGTATTTGTAGAAATCATGCACCCTACCAAATATGAATTTTGCATATTTATGTTCATTGATAGATATGCTTGCCTTTTCTCTAAGGCATAATTGTAGTGTATTTGTTTCAAACAATTTTTTTGGCAACACTCACTTGAAATCAAATCAGAAATAGATCTAGGACTTGTGATCAAATCTTTCTTAGACCTTGTATAACTAGAATGCTTTGGAATGATATAAAATGGCTTAGTCCTAAACTTAATCTTGCTCATTGGTGCAATTTTCCTTTGTGTTTCATGTACCATTAAATCATCCTCATTAGAATGAATATCCTCATCACTATTAGGAATATCATCCCTCTCATTGAGATTCTCATCACCAAATTTAGTAGGAGAATGATTATCCTCATCAGTATCAAGTTTATCACTTGAGGTTAAATCAACATCATTGGCGGGTTCATTATCACCAAAATCATCATCTGTCCCATGAAAATCCTCGCTTGGAGGAAAATCATCATCAATGCCATCAAAATCCTTGCTTGGAGGAAATAAATCTTCACCATTATTGGGGCCTTCATCCTCACCAAAATCATCATTTGTCCCATTAAAATCCTCGCTTGGAGGAAAATCATCGTTGCCAACATAATCCACGCTTGTAGGAAAAACATCTTCACCATTATCAATGCCTTCATCCTCGCCAAAATCATCATTTGTTACATTAAAATCCTCCCTTGGAGGATGATCCAGATGGATATCGGTGGCCACCCACCTATTCCACTGGCTCAAAACAGTTTCCCATTTTGCCAATTTTCTAGTAAGTTTTCTACGGTTTTTCGGGTCCTAAACTTCCGGGGCCGTTTTGAGGCCCTAAACGACCTTTTTTGGTGATTTGGGGGGCCAAATGGTTTCCAACAACATGCATTAAACCACAATCAAAAATTGTAAATCTCTAATAGACCTTTCCAATGGGCTACCGAGCGCCCCAAATGGAGATCGTATGCACAAGTTATGACCCCGGGAAGTTGACTGTTCAACTAACCACCTTGGGGCCGCAAACTTTATGACGGTTCATCTTCTACGATTAGGTTTTTGGATGTTTAGGATTCTTTCCCTCATGCTTATGATAAATAGGCCCTTTGGGCCTCTCTTTATTTTCATCTTGGCACGAATGAGCATAACGGCCACATCTCTTCTCAGAGATAGCTACCACCATTCTAACTGTTGTATTTACAGTCTGTTCTATTTTCGATATTTAATAGAATATGTGTTTACTATCTCGCTGTGTTTCTTGCCATATATCTGTGTATGTGAATATATATCTCTGTATATGATATCTTTTGTTTTGTTCCCACACAAATCCGGATCAGTGGTATCAGAGTCGTCTGCTCTTTGATTGTTTCTCGGTGCATGTCCCTGACAAGGTCAGGATACAGAGAGTTGGGTCTCGAACTAGTTTCACTTGGGGAAGACCACTCTCGCCGCACCAAACGGCCTCCCATGGCGGGAGAAAAGAGAGACGACGAAGCAGGAGATCCTATCAAGTTGTTGCTCGAGGAAGCCCTCACACGACAGAGGAATGAGATGATGGATAATTTCGCCCAGATCCTTCGATGCATGCCGACGGCAACAGATACACCTCCGACAAGAAGCCGTTTCGGAGATGCGACTCCCTTCAAGGTACAAGTTAAATTTGATATCCCTTTATTTGAAGGCTAGATCGATGCCGATGCCATAGATAAATGGTTGAATCTACTAAAAGGATATTTCTCTGTCCACAATTTTTCCGACAGGGAAAAGATCGTCTTTGCGCTCCTCAAGGCTATCCCCCATGTGAAAAATTGGTGGGAAACTTATTTTGAGAAAAACTCATAAGACGAGTCTAGATTGTTTGATGTCGATCCCACTTGGGCCTCTTTTATATATGTTGTTAAGGAACAATATTACCCTGTGGGAAACTATGATGACCAATACACAAAATGGACCATTCTGCATCAAGAGAGGGACCAAACGGTGTCGGAGTACACAAACAAATTCCCTACCTTGTGCACAAAGCTAGGTGTCAAGGACTCCGAGTGGCACCTAGTACTGAAATATCGCAGTGGCCTACACCGGTACATACGAACAGAGATGGAATTCCTGGAAATCTCTTCACTCGGATCCGCCTATCGATATGCTGTCAAAAATGAGCAGAAATTTCAGCAAAAGAACAAGCATGACTTCGGACCTGTGCAAAAGCAGGGCAAGGGAAACTCTGGCTCACAGAACATGGGGCAGGGAAAGGACAACCAATCCCAACCACAAGCGAAGAAGGGTAATGAAAAGACAAAGAAGGAAACCAGGAAGTGGTGCGAGTTCCACAAAATCCCTTGGCATAACACTGATGAATGTCGCTCAAAACAGTCATTGGTGGCTGAGATCAAAGCTTCAGAATCAGATCCTAGTTCTGATTCTGACTCAGAACCTAATTTCACGGTTGCAGAAAAAGGGAAGCAAATCATTGATGCTAATTTCACAGCTAGGGAAAAAGGGAAGCAGATCTATGTATTGTGCATTCCCCTTTGCACACTTGTGGCTTGGAACCCAAGGTTCTTGGCATGTGAAACACAACTTCTTCCTCCTTAGTTCATCCCGTACATTGCTATCCTTCTTGATTTTTTTGGTTGAATCTCTTTGGAAACGTTTCTTGTCCTTAAATTTGGCTGTAAAGTTTATATTTTGGAGGAAATTTGGTTTTGGGAATTGCATCCTGAAGGTCCCGAGCTCTACTAATGGTATCCAACAGTGTTGCAGGTCCATAAGCCTTCACCAATCCTTTCAATGGCTCTACTAGTCCTTCTGTAAACAAAAATACTAAACGATCATGTGATATGTATGTGACCATTCCTGCAAGCTTTCGAAATTCTGAGATATAGGCCCCCGGTATGCCTATCTGCTTCAACTGGGCTAGCTCTCTGAAAGGAAATTCTGGATCCTTCCTATCAAACCTATTTATGAACCTCCTTGTAAAATATTCATAAGTTGTGATATTGGCATGGCCCAAGGTTCTCATACCATGGTACCACCGGTCATTTGCTTCTCCTTCAAAATGTAAGGTATCCATTTTAATGGCATATACTTCTTCCATTGGATTTAGCTAGAAGTATGTGTCAATTTTCTGCACCCAAGATGTGGCAGTGCATTTGGAAGACCCATCGAAACTTGGAAGGGTGACCTTCCCAAAGGTGCGTTGCAACTCAAAATTCTGAACATGCATTGTATTGAATCCCTTTGGTTTATTTCGATCCTTGAAATTGCAGTACTCAGAAAGACATGGCTGCCTCGAAATCTACACTTATAACCCTATAAACTTCAAAATAAGCCTCCAAGGACTCATTTTGTTCATTTGGCACTATTTTTTTCCCACTGTCCGTGGTTCTAGGAATTTTGGCATTGTGGGTCTGAGTGAATATTTGAACTCATGAGGACGGTTATGTGGGCCAGTTCGAGAGAAAATTGTTTCTCCATGAGGTTTCATGGTGTCTTGTCTCCATAATGAAAACCACTGTTACTTCCATCACCATTTTTTTTTACGAAGGCATAGGCTGCCATCTTGCCCATAAACTCCCTTGTCTCTTCTTGGATTTTCATATCACTCGCTTGACCCTTGGCCAATCTATCTAAGGTTTCCAAAACGCCCTTCATGAACAAATCCTACTTCTCCTCAGTATTAAAATTTCTAGAAACATTATCCATACTTCTTTCTACTCTTGGATTACACCCTTAGTAGAACCTATTTCCTCTTCCAACCAAATCTTTTCTCTGCTCCTATGGATTATAGGAGGGATATTTTGCATACCCCAGTGACTCATTTATCTACTTTATAGCCCACAACTATTAAGGAACATGCTCTGATACCACTATAACATCCCCAATTAAAAAATCAGAGATATTAACTAAACCTTGACCATAAAGAGAAACTAGTTCAAATTTCTAACAAAAACAACCCCTAGATTTGAGCTATTCCAAACACCCCCTGACCTGCTCTAATTTGACCCAAATAAATTCATATCAACCCTAAAACTCCGAAACACACCCAAAATTATCACTAACGGACTTTACAAGATGGTTATGAAAGTTGTACAGAAAAATACTTATGATTGTATAACCCATTTTTGCATATTCTTACATTGAACAACTAAGTGCATGAATACTGAACCAAATATTGGGAAAATAATGTGGATTTTTATCACGAAATGGACATTAATAGAGATTACATATATGGATGCTTCAACAGCTTCAAAAACTTAGAGAAATCTGTTATAGAGAAGGGAGAGATGGTTGTCCAAAAACCAGAAGAGAAAGAGAGAGAAGTCATGCTGCTCCAAAATGAAAGATCTGCTCCACTAGTGCGCCTTCCCACAGGCATATTTCAACCCCAACTAGAGTATCTACCACCTACAATGCGTCCTCCATCAAATAAGGAATCAATACAACCATTAGAACCACCTCAATCGGATCAAAACCATCACTGGTGCGCCCTCCTCAACTCGAGATCTCCACAACACAAATGCAACCGAAAAACACCAATGAACTTCCACTGCTACAAATTGAGACTCAAACATGCCAACATTAACTTGAGCCAGATACTGAACATGGAAATAACCTTATTCGCTTGATTCTCTGTAGATAAACCAGGGTGATTCCTCCTCTCATGCTAGCTAGGGTGGAATCTTTCACCACCAAAACTAGTTTACAGTTGCAAGGGGCACTTCTCTTAAGTATGAAAATCACTATGGCTCTCCAATTCAAATTAAAAATGACCAAAAGATTTATCACCGGGTGCCTACATCCTTTTTATAGGCTTCATTAGGCCTTTCCCACTCATTCTAGAATTCTCTCTGAAAAATAATATTAAAATTCGAATTAGTAGAGAGAGTGATTATTCGTGACACGTCAACTCCATCTCTAATGTTATCTTGGACCAAATTGAACCTTAGCCTCCCTTGACAATTCAAATTAGAGATGCTTTCCTTGATTTGGGATGGGTTACAACCACCTTATGGGACCCTCTTCCCTCATGCGCCCTCCATAGCTAAATTTAGGGCCTGGCTTGTCATAGATTGTCATAAATGTTATCATAGGTTGTCATAGATGTTGTCATAGATTATCATAGATTAATTAAGAGTTACACTTCACAAATTCGCCCTCCTTGGACATTTTTAGCTTGCTTCCACTTCATGATATTCCGTGGGAGTTAATCTTCCCCTAGTGAGCCCTTCTTTGACTATTTTTAGCCTGGGAAGTTACAACTCATGAGATGCCTTCATGATTGGATTCCTTCCACCCTGGATGGGAGTTTCATCTTATGTGGGACCTGGTCATCCTCCTATGCTCCCTCCTTGGATGATTAGACCAATTTCCACCTCATTTATGAATATTTGGCCATTATTATTCCAAATTTTTGGCCCTCATCAACCCTTCTTGGTTTAGAATTTGCATAGTGACTATAAGCCAAATAATTCCCTAGTCCTTTTAATTTCCACTCGAACCTATGGGAATCAAATAGGTTAATGGAATGACCCATGGTTGAATTATGGAGAGGAAATTACAAGAAGGGAGCAATGCACCTCCAGTACATATCCATGGATTAGTAGATATCCAATGTTCTCACCAAGCCTGAGGCCAAGGAAAAGTTTGTATACTTTAGGGACAAGCTTGGCGTGATGGAGTATGCCTCTCTGAGTAAGAGGGAGCATTGATGTATGTGTAACACTCTGATGATGAGTGACATACATTCATATGAGATATGAATGGTCTAGACACGATGATGATGAGTTGCAGACATTCATATGAGAGATGAATAACCCAGACACCGTGATGATCTTCGAGATGCAGTTGTAATATAGTAGTACAGATGCAATTGCAAGACAAATACTGTAGTATAGTTGTTGATGCAATATAGTTACCATACATATATATATGTAGTACATATGCAAAAAATATGAGTAACATTGGGCATATGTTCTCCACGAGAATACATGGTGATGAGGAATGACTCATTGAGTGATGAATGGCTCTAGCATAGTCTTAACATAATCGAGATGCAAATGATGGGCATTCTCACCAAGTTAAAGACTTGGCACATAATGTCTCCTTTGTTGAGAGGGAATGTTGTGTCATCCATGATTCCAACGTAAAAAAAAATTATGCAGATCATTCTCTTGAATAGGTTCGCGACCCAGAGATAATGGCCCCATCATAGCCCTTATTTGTGGCTCGGATTCTTAGCCTCGTTCAATCATGTGGATTGGATTGTAGGGGGATAGAGGTCACATTGCATACTCCATGTGGGAGTGATCCATTCTCGTAGAGTGAGATTAGCAAAACTTGTGAAGAGCATCTAACTTTACATCCAACAAGTTTAGCACCTTGCAAGAACAAAAGTTATATACAAACACTAACTCTGCATCCAACAAGTTAAGCACCTTGCAACAACAAAATTTATATACAAACATGGATAAATGCTCATTCGACGTGTAAAGAGTTCAATATCTGAGCTATACAATGGATGCATATGAGTGCATGTGAATCCAACGAAGATCCAAGTCATATGTGCTTGGTTGCAAATTAAGTTTGAGACACCCATTGCACATAATATAATAACACCAAAGGGTGATGCAATTAATGTTGCTTGACTTATTCATGTGAAAACAGGCAAGATAAAGTGATCTAATAATCAACCAAGAAACGTAGAGTGGACAAATAGACAAATTAAGATCTACCACAAGATGGTTGACATCAGATGGAAAATACAAATTTTGTTTGTGTTTACAAAGTACACTAGTGTAAGAGGTGACAAGTCAGGGTAAGTCCATTAATGAAATGTTGCTTGAACATTTGGAGTAAAAAATGTTTGAATGGTTTTCAAAATGATCAAGTATACAACCTTCAATTTAAAGAATTTTATGTTTTATGACCTTTTCTCTACGAGCAAATACAATATAATGCTCAACGGATATGATTGGATGTTGAATTGTTAGTCGTTGAGTAAATCCATTACAAAAAATTTCAAGCAAAGGAAACTCATCTCATCGATAGTAAATTAAGAAAAGAAGACCAAAAAAATGGAACAACATAAAGGTTAATTCATCAAGCAAGAAACTAGGAAAGACATCTTAGTATTGGCTTGTTGAGCATTAAGGATTTAATGTACTTGGGTGGCAAAGGAGTGAGACATGTTATATCCAAGACATCAAGCAAACATGGAAGCTCCACACCAAGTAAGGGAAACACCACACATCCAAGTAAGGGAGTATCCCAACCCCAAGCAAGTTTTTGTGTTTAGGTTGTTGCTTTAAGAGAAAAAACTCACCAATACCTAGGCAACAAAACCTAATGAGATGACAAATAAAAATCAATTGACAAAATCCAAGAAAACATGCATAGGGGATGATAAGGAAACATGGAGCAAGGAAATGAAACAAAAAAACTTGGGAAACATAAATGAGTAAAAAAATTATGTCGGGCAAAGAAATGACAAAGGATGTTGAGCAAGGGATCTCCTAGATAGCCTTCAAGGTGAAACACAAACCAATAAACACTAGATGTGTAGTAGTGGTGCTCGTTGGAAGAAAGGTTAACATCAAGCATATTGTAGAAAGGATGACCAAATATCAAATCTCAACCCCAAGAAAATAATTTTATAGAAATACATTGAAAACTACAACCATCACTACTCTACCAAGAAACAACGTCACTTACGCCTTCCTTTATTAACATTAAACACACATTTTATCAACATATCTAATCTACACTTTCATTAGTCATTATTATGATAGCATGTTACCTTTCACAATTAACAATGCTTAACATTCCCCTTAGCCCATTTCAAAAATATGTTAATGTAAACAAGATGCCAAATTCACATGATATATTTTAGTAAGGCGTGAACTTGAGCAATCTAGCTATCAAACAAAAGGCCTAAGCAATCTAGGATCTCATGAACCAAATCTCCTCAATATGGAGATAAAGGTGTCCCCCTAAAGCCAAGAACCCTCTAAGATACCAATTGATAGAGATGGAAATCTAAAGAGTAGAACAACAATTAAGTAGAACATATAAGCATAACATACACACTAAGAAGAGAACACGGATAAGAATATCAATACAAAATATTCCATGTTTTGGATTCCTTGTTGCTTTCTAGCAAAGAATACAATTTCTTATACAATTAGATTTGCTTCAAAAAATAGGGTGCATGACAAGTGTAAATTCCATGCACAATAAAGAAAGAAAATCAGTTAAAACATAAATTTATTAAATTGTTTATAAAAGTGATTCCCACATATCCTAACAATATTAACTCTTATTTCCCAATCAATGGGTTTTTCCCGAGTCTATTGATTACTCATTTGGTGGTTCCTAGCAAAAGAGGTCATGTGTGTATAAGACTTCTTTGAGCTAGTTCAACATGGAACAATTTATACAACTTGACAAGAACTTTATACTCAAAACGAAAACTCTAGCCATAAAAACCCATATTTTTGCATTAAAACACCAAAAAACAACCCCGAATCAAAAAGTGGTGCTACCGATAGCACCACTTTTTGAATTGGGGTCAAAAATATAGAAATGGACCAAAACAATTGTTATTGTTGTTTGCAAAAAACTTAAAATCAAGCTCTAAATTGAAAACAAATGCTACCGGTAGCAAACTTTCTAAAAAATGACAGTATTATATCATTTGATCATAATTTAAAATTGTACTTATTTAATCTCTTAGTAACACTATATAAAACTTACACCGAGTTAAACATAAATTATTCAAGAAATTATTTCACCACTCTTTCCATATAAAATAAAAGAATTTATGATATTCATAATAAAATCATATATTAAACCATAAGAGGTAGAAGTGATTCATACCAAAATTAAACTACTCCTTGAGAGTTGACATACAAACAATGTCATCTTAATAAAAAAGACAAAATCTTTCATGTGCAAATATTCAAATCAACACATGGATTTTGGCATACCATCAAAAACTACATTTTCTTCAGATGAATGATCGGATGAAGATGTAGATGATCTGTATTCTTCTCTATTATCAAAGAGTGCACCATCCGAGTCTTCATGTATGCCCAACATTTCATATGACATATTCCTTCTAGATCTACGCCTTGGTTTAACATACTCCCATGTTCCAACTATTTCTTGTGTCAACAATCTTTTGATAATCTCTATAGTCTTGGAGCAAAGAGTGTCTTTCTTTGTCAACTGGAAGTCATAAACTAGTATGTCAGCCTCCTCTAATTTCAAAATACCAATACGATGATGATTTAGATTTTGACCCTTTATTTTTATCTTTTTGCAAACCTTTTTCTCAACCACCATCTCCATCTTGTACACACCATCAAATGGGTGTATATCTGTTGCATACCAATGTGCTTCAACAGATATAACTTCTTCATTTTCTTTATTGACCTTCATAACTTTTGCAATCCAGAATGGATAACCACATGGATCTTCTGTGGCCAAAACTACAATCATGCAACCCTCCTTAATATATTATACTGAACCTCTGTAAAGGTATTCCATCGCCTCACATTGTGCAAATGACCTTCTAGAGCCAATATACATTTCCCTTTCTTATGGTTGAGAAGACTCAACACCTTCAGGATCAACATTTCTCTCCTTGTTTTCATTTGACATACTTTGTGGCCAACTAAATGGAGTCTTCAAAAAAATATCTCCATTCGTAGAGTTTGAAATTATGTCCTTTTTCTCCATAAAAAAAGACTCCCACTAAACAAAATCGGCAACATCAAAATAGTCATATGTATCTTTGATAGAATTTTTTATTTCTTCCAAGCATTGAGAAGAATCAACATCTCTATCATGTCAGTGTGCATTTTGAATCTCAATAGCTGATTGCAACAACAATCAATTTGAAGCATACATTTGACGAATTGGGATGAATTTCATAAATGCTAAACCTAATGTAGGCCCCCATTCTGGACTTGTCGAGTACTTCTTACCCCCAAAGTAGTGTTTTCCCATCCATATTTTTTATACGAAATTGATGTTGAAAGCTAATGTCATTAAGTTTTTCAATGCACTTTTCTTTACCATGCGATCCTAAAATAAACCTTCGCACGTCAATAGTTTCCTCCAATGTTAGTACAATAGGCTCTGGACTATATGTTTTTCTAATAATTCCAGTTAATGATGGCAGGATACCAACATTCTTCCTCCCCAATGTCACTGGAAAATGGATAAACATTTGATCAATATGGTCATGTGTATTCCCAACAAGAAGGAACCAACCTTAACCTTCTAAAAAATTCATAATTCAACAAGCATATTCAGATAACCAAACATGATCTGATTTTTGTTTTCCCGGCCGGTGTTGTCCAATTGCATATATAGAACTCAAGGAAGATTACTGAACCAAGGAGTCAACACATGGTGAATTATGGTGACGGTCGGGTTTGCATCATTATGAATATTTGGAGCTGTAAAGTAAACCGTTGGAGACATTTGGCCATTAAAAACGAAACAACCAACCAAGTGAAACTGAATAAAATTTTCCTCCTTTAAATTCTTTGGTACAAGAACAAAATGTGGCAAAAGCGTTTTTTGTTTGTTTAATCCATGCCATCAATTATCAAACCCATATGCTTATGTGGATCATCATAACACTTCTTGCCATGTTTGTATAACTTTTTCTATTCAATTGATTGTTGATTGTGATGTGCTTGAAGTTCTTTGACAACATAATCTACAAATAAAATAAAAGGAAAACATGATTGATGAGCTTTTGTAATTGATATTTATTCCAAAAAAATAAAGTTGTTATAGACGTACCTCTCTCTATCCCTTTTGATTTATCCTTTATTTTTTTAAGAGAAGCACATATACTACAAACCCCCATCCTTGACCTCTTAGGAATACAGACGTTGTTGAACTTGTTGAACTTTGTTTTCCATAGTCTTGTAAAATTAAAATTGTTATTTCCTTCGACATCTTGAACAAATGGCTTGTATAAGTTGTAGATTTCCTGCCTTGAGAAATTATCTAGAATGTGTATGGTTTCTATATCTGGCATACTCTCTCTATGCTTAGAAAAGAAGTCTCCTTGACATTGCAATATGTGTTATCAGCCCACTAGCTCGTGCATGATATACTTTAGAATAAAATGTAGGATCCTTTTATATCCTTGTCTAGATTCTTGATAGTCGAATATTACCAATTGAGTGGATTCTTTTGAATGCCCTTCTGCAAAGAAAAATACTTCCAATGTGATAATCATAACATGCCTTTGTGAAATCATGCACCCTACCAAATATGAATTTTGCATATTTTTGTTCATTGACAGATATGCTCGCCTTTTCTCTAACGCATAATTGTAGTGTATTTGTTTCAAACAATTTTTTTGGCAACACTCACTTGAAATCAAATCAAAAATAGATCTGGGACTTGTGATCAAATCTTTCTTAGACCTTGTATAACTAGAATGCTTTGGATTGATATAAAATGGCCTAGTCCTAAACTTAATCTTGCTCATTAGTGCAATTTTCCTTTGTGTTTCATGTACCATTAAATCATCCTCATTAGAATGAATATCCTCATCACTATTAGGAATATCATCCCTCTCATTGAGATTCTCATCACCAAATTTAGTAGGAGAATGATTATCCTCATTAGTATCAAGTTTATCACTTGAGGTTAAATCAGCATCATTGGCGGGTTCATCATCACCAAAATCATCATCTGTCCCATTAAAATCCTCGCTTGGAGGAAAATCATCATCAATGCCATCAAAATCCTTGCTTGGAGGAAATTCATCTTCACCATTATTGGTGCCTTCATCCTCACCAAATCATCATTTGTCCCATTAAAATCATCGCTTGGAGGAATATCATCATCGCTACCATCAAAATCCTATCTTGGAGGAAAATCATCATCGTTGCCATCATAATCCATGCTTGGAGGAAAAACATCTTCACCATTATTGGTGCCTTCATCCTTGCCAAAATCATCATTTGTTCCATTAAAATCCTCCCTTGGAGGATGAATCCAGATGGATATCAGTGGCCACCCACCTTTTCCACTCGCTCAAAAGAGTTTCCCATTTTGCCAATTTTGTAGTAAGTTTTCTATGGTTTTTCAGGTCCTAAACTTCCGGGGCCGTTTTGAGGCCCTAAACGACCTTTTTTGGTGATTTGGGGGGCCAAATCGTTGCCAACAACATGCATTCAACCCCAGTCGAAAATTGTAAATCTCTGACAGACCTTTCCAATGGGCTACCGAGCGCCCCAAATGGAGATCGTATGCAAAAGTTATGACCCCAGGAAGTTGACTGTTCAACTAACCACCTTGGGGCCGCAAACTTTATGACGGTTCATCTTCTAGGGTTAGGTTTTTGGATGTTTAGGATTCTTTCCCTCATGCTTATGATAAATAGGCCCTTTGGGCCTCTCTTTATTTTCATCTTTGCACGAATGAGCATAGCGGCCACATCTCTTCTCAGAGATAGCTACCACCATTCTAACTGTTGTATTTACAGTCTGTTCTATTTTCGATATTTAATAGAATATGTGTTTACTATATCGCTGTGTTTTTTGCCATATATCTGTGTATGTGAATATATATCTCTATATATGATTTTGTATATGCTATCTTTTGTTTCGTTCTCACACAAATCCGGATCAGTGGTATCAGAGTAGTCTGCTCTTTGATTGTTTCTCGGTGCATGTCCCCGACGAGGTCACGATACAGAGAGTTGGGTCTCGAACTAGTTTCACTTGGGGAAGGCCACTCTCGCCGCCCCAAACGACCTCCCATGGCGGGAGAAAAGAGAGACGACAGAGCAGGAGATCCTATCAAGTTGTTGCTCGAGGAAGCCCTCGCGCGACAAAGGAATGAGATGATGGATAATTTCACCCAGATCCTTCGATGCATGCCGATGGCAACAGATACACCTTCAACAAGAATCCGTTTCGGAGATGTGACTCCCTTCAAGGTACAAGTTAAATTTGATATCCTTTATTTAAAGGCCAGATCGATGCCGATGCCATAGATAAATGGTTGAATCTACTAGAAGGATATTTCTCTGTCCACAATTTTTCCGACAGGGAAAAGATCGTCTTTGCGCTCCTCAAGGCTGTCCCCCATGTGAAAAATTGGTGGGAAACTTATTGTGAGAAAAACTCATCAGATGAGTATGGATTGTTTGATGCCAATCCCACTTGGGCCTCTTTTATAGATGTTGTTAAGGAACAATATTACCCTATAGGAAACTCTGATGACCAATATACAAAATGGACCATTCTGCATCAAGAGAGGGACCAAACGGTGTCGGTGTACACCAACAAATTTCATACCTTGTGCACAAAGCTAGGTGTCAAGGACTCCGAGCGGCACCTAGTACTGAAATATCACAGTGGCCTACACCGGTACATACGAACAGAGATGGACTTCCTGGAAATCTCTTCACTCAGATTCGCCTATCGATATGCTGTCAAAATTGAGCAGAAATTTCAGCAAAAGAACAAGCGTGACTTTGGACCTGTGTAGAACCAGGGCAAGGGAAACTCTGGCTCGCAGAACACGGGGTAGGGAAAGGACAACCAGTCCCAACCACAAGCAAAGAAGGGTAACGAAAAGACAAAGAAGAACACCGGGAAGTGGTGCGAGTTCCACAAAATTCCTTGGAATAACACTGATGAATGTCTCTCAAAACAGTCATTGGTGGCTGAGATCAAAGCTTCAAAATCAGATCCCAATTCCGATTCTGACTCAAAACCTAATTTCACAGCTGCGGAAAAAGGGAAGCAGATCATTGATGCTAATTTCACAGCTACGGAAAAAGGGAAGCAAATATATGTAGTTTGCATTCCCCTTTGCACACTTGTGGCTTGGAACCCAAGGTTCTTGGCATGTGAAACACAACTTCTTCCTCCTTAGTTCATCCTAGACATTGTTATCCTTCTTGATTTTTCTGGTTGAATCTCTTTGGAAACGTTTCTTGTCCGTAAATTTGGCTGTAAAGTTTATTTTTTGGAGGAAATTTGGTTTTGGGAATTACATCCTGAAGGTCCCGAGCTCTACTAATGGCATCCGACAGTGTTGCAGGTCTGTAAGCCTTCACCTATCCTTTCAATGGTTCTACTAGTCCTTCTGTAAACAAAAATACTAAACGATCATGTGATATGTATGTGACCATCCCTGCATGCTTTCGAAATTCCGCGATATAGGCCTCTGGTATGCCTATCTGCTTCAACTGGGCTAACTCTCTGAAAGGAATCTCCGGATCCTTCCTATCAAACCTATCTATGAGCCTCCTTGTAAAATATTCATAAGTTGTGATATTAGCATGGCCCAAGGTTCTCATACCGTGGTACTACCGGTCATTTGCTTCTCCTTCCAAATGTAAGGTATCCATTTTAATGGCATATACTTCTTCCATGAGATTTAGCTGGAAGTATGTGTCAAGTTTCTGCACCCAAGATGTGGCAGTACATTTGGAAGACCCATCGAAACTTGGAAGGGTGACCTTCCCAAGGGTGCACTGCAACTCAAAATTTTGAACATGCATTCTATTGAATCCCTTTGGTCTATTTCGATCCTTGAAATTGCAGTACTCAGAAAGACATGGCTGCCTTAAAATCTACACTTATAACCCTATAAAATTCAAAATAAGCCTCCAAGGATTCATCTTGTTCATTTGGCACTGTTTTTGCTCCCATTGTCCGTGGTTCTAGGAATTTTGGCATTGTGGGTCTGAGTGAATATTTGAACTCATGAGGGCGGTTATGTGGGCTAGTTCGAGAGAAAATCGTTTCTCCATGAGGTTTCATGGTGTCTTGTCTCCATCATGAAAACCACTGCTACTTCGATCACCATTTTTTTTTCCGAAGGCATAGGCTGCCATCTTGCCCATAAACTCCCTTATCTCTTCTTGGATTTTCATAGCACTCTCTTGACCCTTGGCCAATCTATATAAGGTTTCCAAAATTCCCTTCATGAACAAATCCTACTTCTCCTCAATAGTAAATTTTCTAGAAACACTATCCATACTTCTTTCTACTCTTGGATTACACCCTTAGTAGAACCTATTTCCTCTTCCAACCAAATATTTTCTCTGCTCCTATGGATTATAGGAGGGATATTTTGCATACCCCAATGACTCATTTATCTACTTTATAGCCCACAACTTTTAAGGAACATGCTCTGATACCACTATAACATCCCCAATTAAAAAATCAGAGATATTAACTCAACCTTGACCACAGAGAGAAACTAGTTCAAATTTTTAACAAAAAAAACCCCTAGATTCGAGCTTTTCCAAACACTCCCTAACATGCTCTAATTTGACCCAAATAGATTCACATCGACCCTAAAACTCCGAAACACACCCAAAATTATCACCAACGGACTTTACGAGATGGTTATGAAATTTTTACAGACAAATACTTATGATTGTACAACCCATTTTTGTAGATTCTTACATCGAACAACTAAGTGCATGAATACTGAACCAAATATTGGGAAAATAATGTGGATTTTTATCAGGAAATGGACATTAATAGAGATTACATATATGGATGCTACAATAGATTCAAAAACTTAGAGAAATCTGTTATAGAGAACGGAGAGATGGTTGTCCAAAAACCAGAAGAGAAAGAGAGAGAAGTCATGCTGCTCCAAAATGAAAGATCTGCTCCACTAGTGCGCCTTCCCACAAGCATATTTCAACCCCAACTAGAGGATCTACCACCTACAATGCATCCTCTATCAAATAAGGAATAAATACAACCATTAGAACCACCTCAATTGGATCAAAACCATCACTGGTGCGCCCTCCTCAACTAGAGATCCCCACAACACAAATGCAACCGGAAAAACACCAACGAACTTCCACTACTACAAATTGAGACTCAAACACGCCAAAATGAACTTGAACCAGATACTGAACATGGAAACAACCTTATTCACTTGAATCTCTATAGATAAACCAGGGTGATTCCTCCTCTCATGCTAGCTAGGGTGGAATCTTTCACCACCAAAACTAGTTTACAGTTGTAAGGGGCACTTCTCTTAAGCATGAAAAGCACTATGGCTCTCCAATTCGAAATTAAAAATGACCAAAAGCTTTATCACCAGGTGCCTGCATCCTTTTTATAAGCTTCATTAGGCCTTTCCCCCTCATTCTAGAATTCTCTCTCAAAAATAATATTAAAATTCGAATTAGTAGAGAGAATGATTATTCATGACACATCAACTCCCTCTCTAATGTTATCTTGGACCAAATTGAACCTTAGCCTCCCTTGACAATTCAAATTAGAGATGCTTTCCTTGATTTGGGAGGGGTTACAACCACCTTATGGGACCCTCTTTCCTCATGCGCCCTCCATAGCTAAATTTAGGGCCTAGCTTGTCATAGATTGTCATAAATGTTATCATAGGTTGTCATAGATGTTGTCATAGATTATCATAGATTACTTGGGGGTTACACTTCACAAATTAGACTTGCTTGGATATTTTTAGCTTGCTTCCACTTCATGATATTCTGTGGGAGTTAGTCTTCCCCTAGTGCGCCCTTCTTTGACTATTTTTAGCCCGGGAAGTTACAACTGATGATATGCCTTCATGATTGGATTCCTTCCACCCTAGATGGGAGTTTCATCTTATGTGGGACCCAGTCATCCTCCTATGCTCCCTCCTTGGATGATTAGACCAATTTCCACCTCATTTATGAATATTTGTCCATTATTATTCCAAATTTTTGGCCCTCGTCACCCCTTCTTGGTTTAGAATTTGCATAGTGACTATAAGCCAAATAATTCCCTAGTCCATTTAATTTCCACTCCAACCTATGGGAATCAAATAGGTTAGTGGAATGACCCATGGTTGAATTATGGAGAGGAAATTACAAGAAGGGAGCAGTGAACCTCCAGCACATATCCATGGATTAGTAGATAGCCAATGTTCTCACCAAGCCTAAGGCTAATGAAAAGTTTGTATACTTTAGGGACAAGCTTGGTGTGATGGAGTATGCCTCTCTGAGTAAGAGGGAGCATTGATGGATGCATAACACTGTGATGATGAGCGACATACAATCATATGAGAGATGAATGGTATAGACACGAAGATGATGAGTCGCAGACATTCATATGAGAGATGAATAGCCCAAACACTATCATGATCTTCGAGATGCAGTTGTAATATAGTAGTATAGATGCAATTGCAAGACAGATACTGTAGTACAATTGTTGATGCAATATAGGTACCATACATATGTATATGTAGTACATATGCAAAAAAATGAGTAACATTGGGCATATGCTCTCCACGGGAATACATGGTGATGAGGAATGACTCATTGGATGACGAATGGCTCTAGCATAGTCTTAACATAAACGAGATGCAAATGATGGACATTCTCACCAATTTAACGACTTGGCACATAATGTCTCCTTTGTTGAGAGGGAATGTTGATTTTCTCCATGATTCCAACATCAAAAAAAATTATGCAGATCATTCTCTTGAATAGGTTCGTGACCCAGAGATAATGGCCCCATCGTAGCCCTTGTTTGTGTCTCGGATGCTTAGCCTCGTTCAATCAGGTGGATTGGATTGTAGGGGGGTAGAGGTCACATTACATACTCCATGTGGGAGTGATCCATTCTCGTAGAGTGAGATTACTTGTTTATGTTACAAGGAGATCTTATCTCCTTGTATATTAGACAAAGTCTAATATAATGTTGAATTTGACAATTGGCTCCAAGAAATATCTGGGACTTCTTATAGTATTTTCAAATCAACATTAGAGCTCTATGGAAGGGAATGTGACTGCATGTGAGGATATATCAACAAGGGAGAACTTTTTTGTGATGTCTAAATAACCAAGGAGTCAAGACAAATCATTGAAGAAGTCCCAGAGAAAGTGGAAGGCAAGAAAGAGCACACTTGCCCCAACAAAAGGGGTAAATTGACCCCAAAAGACAAAGTGTCAAGTCGAATTGAAAGATAAATAAAGAATCAAATAAAAGTACAAGCCGGCCTAATTGTGGAAGTTTCTAGTCAACTAAAGAATATAAATAGAAGTGTTCTCACACTTCATTTCACACATTCACATCACATCTTCTTCTCTCAAGTGGTGTGCACTTCTCAATGAGGACTACTAAAAGACGCATGAAGTAATTTTGGGGTTTTCTTTTATTCGCTTATTCTCTTGTAAGATATCTACCCTTTCTAGGGTTTCTTGTGGAAGAAGGGCACACTCTTGTGCTAGGGATTAATCTTCATGATTGGTATTGTTCTTGTATTGGATTGATTTTTCTTTTGAGAAAAGTTTGATGGGTTTTCTCCCGAGTTCGGGTTTCCCTGGATAATCTTTGTGTCTTTTGTGCATGGTTTTTTTTTAGTGATCCTTGTTTTGTTTTCCACTACAAATGATTGATGCTATAATTATGGGACGAAATGAACTATGAAATTAAAGTTGAAAGAGATTATACTACTATGTTAAAAATCTAACACTCTTATTCATATGGAGACCTTCACCCATGATGCATCCAAGGATGATACACATAAGATGAGAACTTTAAGGAGGTATTTCAACAACTACAAGGTCAATTGCATGTAGAAGAAGGTGATAGAAAGGCTGACTATCATCTCCAGGATGGGTTAATCTAAAAGTTGGACAAGATCCATGTTCCTAAAGGTGTAATATTGCAACTCATGAGAGAGGCTCACACCTCCAAAGTTGCAAGGCATTTTGGTGTTGGGAATATAGTTTCCAACTTACAAAGTTATGTTTATTGGCCTAAAACGCAAGAAAATGTAGCTTGATTTATTAGAGGATGCATACTTTGTTGTACATGCAAGCACAATAATAGGATCAAGGTCTATACCATCCCTTACATATTCCTACAAGACCATGGGAGTGTATCTCCATGGATTTTGTGGGTGGTCTTCCAACCACTAGGAAGGGAAATGACTATTTATTTGTGGTAGTTGACATATTCAACAAGATGTGCATTATTATGCCTTGTAAAAAGACCATCGAAGGAAAAGAAGCAACAAACATGTTCTTTGAACCTGTATGGGTGCACTTTGGGATACTAAAGAGGATCATCTAATATAGGGGTACCATATTTCTCAGTGCATCTTGGACTACACTTTGAGAGAAGATGGACATTAAGTTGAAGAGATATACAACATTCCATCCATAGATAGGTGGGCAGACAAAAGTAGTCAACATGACTTTGGTGTAGCTTTTGAGGGCTTACAATCAAAATCATCTGAAGACTTGGTATGAAAATATGATCTACATCCAACACTCTTATAACATAACAATCCACACTTCCATTGAAAAGTCCCCTTTTGAAACTTTTTTTGGATACCTTCCACCTTCACCTTTAGATGTTTTTTATGGATAGTAAGGGGGAGTGAGGGAAGACACCATAGGTGAAGCATTAAGAGTTGAAACATTCATTGGTAAGATTAGGCAAATCCATTTACAAGTACAAGAGACATTGAAGAAGTTACAGGAAAAGTACAAGGCAAGACATGACCAACACATGGTTGAGAAAACATTCAAGGTGGGAGACAGAGTTTGGTTGCACTTGAATAAGAAAAGACTACACCCAAGTTTCAAAAGGGGACTTCCATTGGAAAGTCCCCTTTTGAAACTTGTTTTGGATATCTGCCACCTTCACCTCTAGATGTTTTTAATCGATAGCAAGGGGGAGTGAGGGAAGACACCATAGGTGAAGCATCAAGAGTTGAAAAATTCATCAATAAGATTAGGAAAATCCATTTACAAGTATAAGAGACATTGAAGAAGTCACAAGAAAAGTACAAGGCAATACATGACCAACACAGGGTTGAGAAAACATTCAAGGTGGGAGACAGAGCTTGGTTGCACTTGAATAAACAAAGATTACAAGGTCCTAGTAAGAAGATAAAGGCATTATGGTATGGTCATTTTGAAGTGTTGGAGGACGTAGGAGATAATGCCTACAGACTCAATCTACCCCCATATATGTGCATTTACTTAGTAGTGAATGTGGAAAATCTGAAACTTTATGAACCTTCCATGTTGGACCAGGAACCTGAGAAAGCCTTACCTTCTGTAGAGGACTTAGTATTGGAGGCTCAGACAGAGTTATCATAAGACACATTTTTGTAGAAGAAGTCCAAAACAATCAAGTGAGGACAATATGAACTCTAGCAGGTGGGGTTGAAAGTACAACTTCTAAGAAAGGCTAAATGGTACTCCAAGGAGAAGGTAGAGGAAAATTTTCCTCACCTCATTCAATAAAATATTTTGGGGACCAACAGCATCCTGAAATGGGGAGGTGTGACCCAAAATGGATCTATATATAATTTTTCATCTATTTTGGTGCTTTTAGGGTCAAAAGATTAGATGAATTGGTTTGTCGATCCCATTCTAGGGGTATGTCTCACTTTGTAGATTTGGGGTCCAGAATCTTCAAGGGCATATTTGAGGGTCTAAATGATGTTTTTTGGGGCCAAAAAATCCATCACTTTGCGACGACCCTTCACGCGATTATGCACTCCAAGACCTTTCCAATGGTCCAAGAAATGCCTCAAATGGAATCCGTATGAAGTTATGCCTCCCGCAAGTTGACCTATCTAGGTGACCACCATGGTATCGAGTGGATTCCTCGTTAGCTCTTGTTTCTCACATTTGCTGAGCTAGTAACATGTGGAATTTCAAGAACATTCTGGAAGGTCCAAAACCTTAAACCTAATTGAGAGTTGGGGCATGCAAAAACCCTAAAATTAACCCTAGACGACTATCGAGCTATGTTAAATACCGAGCCGTTAGGAGGAAAATGGGTTCCATTATTTTGATGTTATTGTATTGTTCCACAATTGAGCAATAACATGGGAGTGGATATTAGACTATAACATAGGAAATAGGAGATACAAAAGAAATGGATCTATATATAATTTATCATCTATTTTGGTGCTTTCGGGGTTGGAAGATTGGATGAAATCACTTATAGGGCCCATTCGAGGGGCAAGTCTCACTTTTGCAGTTTTGGGGTCCAAAACCTCTAGGAGCCTATTTAAGGGTCTAAATGATGTTTTTGGGAGTCAAAAAGTCCATCACTTTGCGACAACCCTTCACGTAATTCTGCTCTCTGACCTTTCCAACGGTCCAAGAAACGCTTCAAATGAAGTCTGTATGAAGTTATGCCTCTCGCAAATTGACCTATCCAGTTGACCATCATGGTACAGAGTGGATTCCACGTCAGCTCTTGTTTCTCACATATGCAAAGCTAGTCATATGTGGACTTTCATAAACATTTTGGAAGGTCCAAAACCCTAACCCTAATAGAGAGTTGGGGCATGCAAAACCCCTAAAATTAACCCTAGACAACTATTGGGCTATGTTAAATACTAAGTCATTCGGAGGAAAAGGGGTTCCATTATTTTGATGTTATTGTATTGTTCCATAGTTGTGCAACAACATAGGAGTGGATATTAGAGTAGGAAAGAGGAACTAGGAGATATTGTAGTAGCCATTATGGTTACAAAGTCATAGGTAACTCCATAGAGAGTACCGTTTCCTTTGTATCTACATTTTATATAAAAAAGCAAGGCATTTTTCCCCATAGTGAGTTTTCCCATGGTATATCTTGTGTTATTTGTGTGGATTGTGTATTTAGTTACTCTAATTATTTTTCTTACAATTTCAGTTATTTAGCACTAAGTGTAAATAAGCTAATAAAAAAGAACTAAGTTGTAAAATCCATTGTGACGAACTGTTCTAGTGGAATATTCACGACAGTTTACAGATCACCTATACAACCAAAATACAATCTTGAACTTCATAGGTATAGATTCAAAAGTCCTATTTTCTTTGCCTCCCTAGAGGGGGTAGGGTTAGGGTTGAATAAGGTTCTTCATATTCCTACGACGAGTCTTTCTTTAACTCTATGAGCATGGTGTATTATTAGAGATGGGTTATAAAGAAAAAAAGAAAAGAAAAAATACACTAAGAGAATGATCAAACTCCACTCATCCCCTTTTGGAATTTAGTCATTTACTTAGATGAAATTGGAATTATTTTTCAATTTCTTGCTAGTTACTTGGGTTCATTCATCATGAACACTGTTGGGGAACAAAGAGCCTTGAGTGCGAGTGAGTGTGACTTCTTCTTCTTATCTTGTAGAGATCCCTTCACAAAATTCTATTCCAACTCTTTCTTACCTTGTAGCTTATGGCTTCACCACTTCCAATAGTTTCATAGCTCAAAGTATTGTCAAACTGATAGTTGGCTTAAGCAAAGTCTTCTTCTAGTATTTGTTTTTCCTTACTTGCTCCAAAGTCTTTTACTTCCAGTTCTTGATCCCCAAAGGAGTCACAATCCTTTGCTTATTCTAGGTTTGTTATGCCCTGAATTTTCTTAAGCTTTCTAGTCTCTTACAAGGTGGTCAAGCTTCTTGTACATGTGTGGGAACAATGGTGTCATTGGCACTTGTGATTTATTTATCCATGTTAATTACTAGTTCTAGAGTTCCTTCTTTCGGTGCCACTACTTCCGCTAGATGGTGTTGATCAGTGGCACCATTCTACCATTAAGTATTTCAATTGTTGTGTTTCTTAAAATGTTTACCCTCGAGGTTTTGGGAGCCCAAAGGAGTTCATTACTGATGCTTGGGGTAGGAGGTTATTGTATGCCCAACCTCAAAGTGGGCTACACCTAAATGCAATATGTTTCCAATCAAGATTTTGGATCCACACATAATCCTTAGCTTCTAACGAGATTTCTTCACACTAAAAGTGAAACTTGCCAATTCCATTCCCCAATGTGCTCAATGAGAGGACCAATGGAGGGGGGTTGAGGGAGTTGAACCCACATTAGCATAGAAGTTAAGCTTTTCGAAGAGGGATCAAAGGTAGGGTACCAAGCCTTCATGCAAACACCAACCTGCGCCTAGAACCAATGACCAACGCGTGAAATGAGGTCCCTATTTGAAATAGAGTTGAAATTTATAATAAAGCAACCTTGCATGTAGGTGTAAATGCAAGCTTATTTCGAGAGACGTGGCTTCCATATATGAGAAATCCACTCATAAAGACCAATGAACCTTGGCCATAAATTGTTGAAATAACATATAAAATCCACATTGTTTATAGAACTTCATTTTGCACTAACACTTCCTTATCCATTAGAATGGAGGCGGTGAAAGCAACCTTTTCCATTATGAGACAACTTAGGAAGGTAATGATGATCCTAGATAAACAATTGACTAACCACAATAGTGGAGACAAGCATATCCTGGCCAAAGAGTTGGCTATTGACTCTACTTATGAAACAGCTATAATACCAAGTGACATCGATTAAAATGAACCCCTCAAAATGCCCTAAAAAGAAGACAAACCTAAAATTGTGCCCTAGCAAGAAGACAAACCTAAAATATTAGGAAAGGGAAGGTTGTAGGTCGACATCAAGACTAATCTTGTCATCAAAGGAGGACACCATAATTAAAAATATAATAACTAAAGTAAAACCCTAATCATGCAAATTGACTCTACATTCATCACAATGTGTTGTATCCTTAAACGCCATTGTTCTACTTTGGACCTTGTTTTTTCATCGGAGAGCGACACGACGTAACATTCTCAAATATTTCAATACACAAAATATTGAAAAATAATAATTTTTCATTGTACTATAAATACAAATATTAAGAACCTCGTTCAAACCGAAATGTTTCGATCCGAGCGTGTCCCGATTGGACATTCAAGCCATTTTGCCTTTCGTATTTGATTTCTTCAGAAATTGCGGGGAGTAACAGAAAATATGTATTGATTTCTTCGGAAATTGCGGGGAGGAACAGAAAATATGTTTGGCATTTGAAGAGCATGACATATCATGAACGTCATTTGACGCCAAGCGGAACAAATCGAGGGTTTGGAACTGCGAACAAAAATATAAGGTTTTGAAATTTGCTGGTCATACATCGAAATTCAGTTCGGCTCCGCTCCGGCTTTAATTCTCTGTAGTCATCAAAGGTGAGAGCTCCCATACCCAGCCTACGTCTGTCAAAAAAAATGGACCAATTTTATGCGTTTGCACCGTCTAGGGTTTTAATTTTGATCAGGGTAATCTATGGAGTTGTATGAACCATTTGAAAAAATCAGTAGAGAAATTCGAGCTTTAATTGATTTAAAACCACCTACTTAGTTTTATTCATGGCCACATAATTTCAGGTAAAAATAGTTTTCGATTTTTCTTATAAAAATGGAAAACGAAAACAAATTTCTGGTTCTGTTCTGTGTACTGTTCCGAGCAAAAATATAGCCCTTCCACGAATATTATTGTAAGATTTATCTATTTCTAAATGCAAAACTCTGCAGATTTCTTTTTAAGGCAAAACTATAGCGAGTTATTGAACAATTAGTAGAAAACTATGGCGTGAATTATTTGAACAATTAGTAGAAAACTCCAGCATTGTTTGATTAAAAACCCCTTTTCTAATGTATTTATTTTATTCATTTTTTTTCCTGGTTTTGCACCGGGGATTGCCGTGCCGAGCAAAAAATTATCTATATTTTAGTTGTCAAGCCTTCCGTTTTTTTAAACTAAAGTCTGTATTTTTTAAATTTGAAACATTGCAGACTTTGTCTCCGCGAAGAAACGGATTAATCAGAGGGGTGTTTAAAATGGAGGATGGAAAACAGAGATTGAAGAAGGAAGATGCAGAGAGAAAGGAGAGTTCTAAGAAAAGTGATCGAGAACGGACCGTTGAGAGGCACAGAGACAAGGACAGAGAAAAAGATCGTGAAAAATCGAAAGACAGAGACGTTGAGAAAAAGGACCGGGATTATCGAAGATCGGAAGACAAATACAGGGATTCAAGAGATTTAAGGTACAGAGATTCAAGAGATAGGGAAAAGGAGTCTAGGAGTAGGCACAGGGATGACAGGGAGAAGATTAAAGACCGGGAGAAGGATGACAGGGAAACATTAAGGGAAAAGACTAAGGATCGAGACAGGGATGATCGATATAAGAGCAACCGGAAGCGGCGGGAACCTGAGAGGGTCAGGGATTCAGAGTCAGATGATGATTGGGACCGGGATGGGGATCGGAAGCGGAGGAAAAGAGAAGATTATGTTCGGGAAAGGGACAGGAATAGAGGTGATAGGTATAGAGATGATGAAGATGTGGGTGGCCGTGGTCGGAGTCGAGATCGAGAAAGGGAGAGGAACAGAGATAGGCATAAGGACAATGAAGATGGAGGGAGAGCTCGGAGTAGAGATAGAGAAAGGGAAAGAAATAGAGCTGATAGATATAGGGACGAGGAGGAGGAGGGCAAAGGCAGGAAGAATTTTGATGGAAAGCGGAGGAAGAATGAAGAGAGTGACGAGGAGATTAATCGTAAAGAAAAGAAGGATGTCGTTGAAGAAGAAGATATGGAGGAAGAACAAAGAAGACTCGATGAAGAAATGGAGAAACGGCGTCGGAGAGTTCAGGAGTGGCAAGAACTGAAGCGAATGAAGGAAGAGAGTGAGAAGGAAAAGAGAGGGGAGAATAAGGATGAACCAGAGGCTAAAGCTGGGAAGAAATGGACCCTCGAAGGTGAAGAATCTGATGATGATGATGTATTGCCTGTTACGAAGGCAAATGGAGATGTTCCTGTATCTGAAAATGGAGATGCTGTGATGGCTGATTCAGAGCATGAAAATATGCAGAATGGAGAGGCCATGAAGATCGATGAATTTGATGCCAACTTTGAAGATGAAGTTGATCCTCTGGATGCATTTATGAATACATTGGCTGTACCTGACGTGGAAAATTTGAATACCACAGCAGAAAATTCAAAGCCTAGTAATGAAATTGAGAAAGAAGCCAAAGGCTTAGACTCCAAAGCAAAGAGGACCATTAAGAACACACTGGGGAGAATTATACCAGGCGAGGATTCTGATATCGATAACGAAGAAGGTGGAGATTTCAACGAAGATCGAGTGGAGGATGAAGATGATGACGAGTTCATGAAGAGAGTGAAGAAAACTAAAGTTGACAAACTATCCATTGTGGACCACTCCAAGGTACAGTATGCTTCTTTCAGGAAAGACTTTTACCGGGAAGTAAGAGAAATATCTCTGATGACATCGGAGGAAGTTGCACTTTACAGAAAGCAGCTTGAGTTGAAGATTCGTGGAAAAGATGTGCCGAAGCCTGTCAAGACATGGAACCAGACGGGATTGACTCGTATTGTCCTTGAAGCCATAAAAAAATTAGGCTTCGAGAAGCCTATGTCTATTCAAGCTCAGGCCCTTCCTGTGATCATGAGTGGAAGAGACTGTATTGGTGTAGCGAAAACAGGTTCCGGTAAGACTCTTGCATTTGTTTTGCCTATGCTAAGGCATATCAAAGATCAGCCTCCTCTTGCTACCGGTGATGGACCAATTGGTCTCATTATGGCTCCCACAAGAGAGCTTGTTCAACAGATTTACTCTGATATTAAGAAATTTGCTAAGGTTTTAGGGTTGAATTGTGTGCCTGTCTATGGAGGTTCAGGAGTAGCACAACAAATTAGTGATTTGAAGCGAGGTACAGAAATTGTGGTATGCACACCTGGTAGAATGATTGATGTCTTATGCACAAGTAGTGGTAAGATATCGAATCTTCGCAGAGTTACCTACCTTGTTATGGATGAAGCTGATAGGATGTTTGATATGGGCTTTGAGCCTCAAATTACTAGAATAGTTCAAAATACCAGACCAGACAGACAGACTGTGCTCTTCTCCGCCACATTTCCTAGACAGGTAGAGACTCTTGCTCGCAAAGTATTGAATAGGCCAGTGGAAATTCAAGTGGGTGGACGTAGTGTTGTTAACAAGGATATAACACAGTCTATAGAGGTTCGCCCTGAAGGTGAAAGGTTCTTGAGACTTTTGGAGCTTCTTGGTCAGTGGTATGAAAAGGGAAAAATTCTAGTCTTTGTACATTCACAGGAAAAGTGTGATAGTCTGTTCAAGGAATTGCTTAAACATGGCTATCCGTGTCTTTCCCTTCATGGGGCCAAGGACCAGACAGATCGGGAGTCTACAATTTCCGACTTTAAAAGCAATGTCTGTAATTTGCTAGTTGCCACTAGTGTTGCAGCAAGGGGTTTAGATGTGAAAGAGCTTGAGCTTGTAGTAAACTTTGATGCACCAAACCACTATGAAGATTATGTACATAGGGTGGGGCGCACTGGAAGAGCAGGTCGCAAGGGTGTTGCCATCACCTTCATTTCTGTGGAGGAAGAAAGATACGCTCCTGACCTTGTAAGGGCATTGGAATTATCTGAACAACCTATACCCGAGGATCTGAAAAAGCTGGCTGATGGGTTTATGGCTAAAGTGACTCAAGGAACTGAGCATGCTCATGGCACTGGCTATGGTGGCAGTGGCTTCAAGTTCAATGAAGAGGAAGAGGAGGCCAGGAAAGCTGCAAAGAAAGCTCAAGCAAGAGAGTATGGATTTGAAGAATATGACAAGTCTGATTCAGAAGATGAAGATGAAGGAATTCGCAAAGCAGGAGGCGACATTGCACAAACTGCATCTCTTGCACAAGCTGCTGCTTTGGCTGCAGCAACTAAAGCTAACATGATATCAGTGCCCAACTCTGGAGCACTCTTGACTTCAGGCGTAACAACTGGGGCTCTCCCTGGGGAAACTTGGTTAGGAGGGGCAGCAAATGTTGTCAGTCTTCCAGGGACAGCAGGGACATCGACAGTACCTGTATCTGGTGTTCCAAGTGCATATCCTGTTCTGAGTGATGCAGCTGCAAGAGCGGCAGCTTTAGCTGCTGCTATGAATCTACAGCATAATCTAGCAAAGATACAGAAAGATGCTATGCCAGAACACTATGAAGCTGAATTAGAAATCAACGACTTTCCACAGAATGCACGGTGGAAGGTTACTCACAAGGAGACCTTGGGCCCTATTTCAGAATGGACAGGAGCTGCAATTACCACGAGGGGCCAATATTATCCTCCTGGGAAAATTGCTGGACCAGGGGAACGGAAGCTTTATTTATTTATTGAAGGCCCAACTGAATCATCAGTCAAGAAAGCCAAAGTTGAGGTGAAACGAGTCTTGGAAGATTATACGGCACAGTCTCTTTCTTTACCAGGTTCAGTTCAACCTGGGAAGTATTCTGTTCTATGAGGTTCTTCAATGGAATGTTATTTTGATCAAATTAATTAGTAGTATAAAAGATTTTTTTTAAAATCAGTTGTTACTGTCATTAATAACTGTAAATCTAAATTTTAATAACAAACTTTTTTGACAGGGAAGGTTACTGACCAAATTTCTAATAGGATGTACAGAGAATTCTGTTATATTCACAGTTTTATTATAATTATTGCTTTTGTTTGTCATTAAAATAAACCATAGCATTGTATATAGAAATCAGCATAGATCCATCTCAAACCTGGATCTCTTAAGCACCGAGAGGGATTTGATTTCTGTGTAAAATTTTTATCTATATTTTTTTACACATCTAGAAAAAATTTACACCTCAAGAAATTGGACTCCTCTCGGTGCTTAATAGATCTGGGTTTAAGATGGAACTATGTTGGTTTTAATTTTTTTGTTTTATGAGTCGACGTGAATTTTTTTAATTACGTTTTTTATAAGTTATGAGCTGACATGAAATTTTTTTGTTACTTTTTATTTTGGGAACGTGATGTAACATGACAACATCTCCCCCATACTGAATTGTAGAGCACCTCACTACTCTCGGTGCAATTACAGCTTGGTGAGAATCTGGAACAATGAGCATTCAAGTTTGTGACTCACAATGCAGCAACTCATTTATTGAGGAGATTGCATGTTACTCTGGTCCCGATTGATGAAATTGTAAGTGGAAGTGAAGGGGATCCATGATTAATTGCAAATGATGATGGAACATTAAACCCAATGGTCCATTATTTGGGGTGCATTTAAGCTCTATCCGAGTCTCTGTTTTATCGTATAAAAGTAGGTATTTCCATTTCTCCAGCGCCGCACAATGACAAGAACTTCAACGATCACCTTGTTGTACCATTTTTGTACATCGGACGAAAGAGACTGTCTGAAACTGCATCCGGTTAATAGTTGGATACAGGAGGTTGATCAAATAATCCAATCTATATTATCCTCCATTCTGATCAGTGACAATATGTTTCAAAGTTATAGTCTAATAATTATGATTTAGTTGACACAGGAGCATGAAAACAATATAGTCTTGGGAAAAGATTGGTCAGTTGCTTCAGCTTATAATAATTATGATTTAGTTGACACAGGAGCATGAAAAAAAATAGTCTTCGGAAAAGATTTGTCAGTTGCTTCAGCTTATACTCGTATTTACAATACATGCATGAATAGTCTACGAGGTTCATCAAGATTGATGGATAAGATCATACCATAGTTGTCCTAAGCACAACTTTAATGTACAGTCAAATCGGTTCAACTCTAATTGAAGTGGGTACACTAACTCAAGTTCCAATTACTTCAGGAAGAACATCATCCATTTTGCCTCCTTAGTACCTTGATCATTACCTATAGCGCGTGCTTTTCAACAGCAATATCTTGCCACCACAAGGGAACAAATTCCACTGATACAGTCAAACTCATTGCTTGAAATGTGGACACGAGAAACTTTGGGAAAAACCATTCAACTTCATTTTACTTATTCTTTAGAATATGGTACTCTTGAAATTCTATATATGCTTCAACAATAAATAAACCCCTTTGTACACTGAGTCGACATGTATGTGGTATAGGATTTCTAATTGGCCACTCGACCATGTCAGTAACGAGTAATAACAACTGTTTGGTAACTGATCTATGCATAAATATCCGAGCAATCTGTGTGAGAATCTGAGAGAAATCACTCCTATGCCCTTCCATGGCTATTAGTATAATCTACCTTTCCACTTTTTTGTCTCTGCTTTTTAACATAATCTACTTTTCTACATTTTTGTCTTTGGTGTATGTATATATATATGATTCCATGGTTGTTTAATTGCCTACAAATATATGTAATGTATGATTCCAGGGTTGTTTAATTGCCTACAAATATATGTAATGTATGATTCCAGGGTTGTTTAATTCCCTGCTAATATTTTTCAGAACATAATACCAATTCCATCAATTATAACTAATTTCCAACCGAGCCTCCCACAATATAAAGTTCACTAGTCTTCAAACTTGAATGCGTTTCTAACGCTTCCTTAGAAGTCGCATATTACCCCTTCTTTTGCCATGTTTCTTTTGTCTGAACTTGTTTTTAGAAACATATCATAAGGTTTGGGGTTGCAACTTTAACACAAACTTTTTTTGGAAGTGTTAGGTCTGAAGGATATTTGTCCAAACTTTTTTTGGTTTAAGTGTTAGGTCTGAAGGATATTTGTCCAAACTTTTTTTGGTTTAAGTGTTAGGTCTGAAGGATATTTGTCCGGGGTATTGCGCTTGCTGCCATTCTTTATTTAAATGTGCCATTTAGGTAGTATATACCACAAGGAAAATGAAACCTAGTAAATGGCTTCATATTTTACCAAACTTACCAATAATCCAAGGTCCCATTGACATGCACTACCAAGGTTTTTATTTGTACCCAATAAGATTTCATACATATCCAACCATTGGGAATCTTATTCTAATTGAGGGTGTTTGTAGAATCGTTATTAATCAATTAACTTACCAATAATCCAAGGTCCCATTAACATGCACTACCAAGGCTTTCCTGTACCCAATGAGATTTCATACATATCCAACCATTTGGAATCTTATTCTAATTGAGGGTGTTCGTAGAATCATTATTAATCAATTGTTTATCAATGCAAGCTTAGTGTCCAAAGGACAGATTCACACATATGTTTGTCATTTCATATTATTCCAGTACTCATTTTTCATATCATTTCATTTTAGGGGTGCTTTTTGCAGTGATTTCTTTTGCTTTTTTTTTTTTTATTATCTTTTTGACTTATTTTAATTTTTAGTGAACATTAATATAAAATAATTTTAGTGAATATTAATAAGAAATAATTTCAATTTCATATTTTATCATTAATGATGCACTCTAATTTTCTAAAACTTTTTCTTTAAATTATGGGTCTTCTTGAGTGTAAATCTATGTCTTTAGTGAATTTTTCTAAACTCACTAAATATCTAAAAAGTTGTGGAAATCATATCTCCCAACATATAAATTTTAGCAATATTGAAATGCATTTACTGCTTTTTAATTTATGGTAAAACACAACTTTGAGCACAAATGGTGTGACCTTATTCTATATGTATTGTGCATAATCTCAATGTTATTCCAATATTATCAATGGTGGAAATTTGATTTGTAATTTGTATTTCTATCTTTTTAAAATGTTTTTTCCTACATTTAACACAATTAATAAATAAACATGGTGGAAAATTTAACTAAGTTAATGTGCTTCACTTTCTTGGGTAAAATCTGGATATTAGAATTCCCATTAAATGGGTTGTGGATACTCTTGCATTTACATTGAATATAAGGATTATTCATGTTTCAAACACTAATAAAACCTTTTAAAACCTTTTGAGATTAGGTGAAATAAAGTTTTTTTCTTAAAAATACCATAAATGTTTGACAAACCAAGATAATATATGTGTACATATTAGATCAGCTTAAATTATAAATACTATATAAATCAAGAACAATATTTATAAGCAAAGATTTGTAACTTTAGTCAAACGACAATTGTAATATAAAGCTTAGATATTCTTATTAGACATTTGGTTTAGCTAGTGTTTAAAATGGATTTTTATGATAAATTGAACTTTGTGGCTTTCCAAACTTTGAACTTTGTTTTTATGATGATTTTGTATATTTATAATTTTGGAAATAGTCACTTCCATTTCCACGAGGAAATTATGCAACAATTGTAATCTACTTAAAGTTTGATATTCTTCTTAGATATTTGATTTAGCTAGTGTTTAAATTGAGTTTTCATGATTAGTTGAAAATTGTGGCTTTCCAGATTCTATATTTTTTCTAATTTTGGAAATAGTCACTTCCATATATATGAGGAAATTATGCTTTTATATGAGGAAATTATGCTTTTGTTTTAGCATAATATGTTTTAAAACGAGTTAAGTGCATTTTATCATTTTTTTTTTACAAAAATGGTTTTACATTTGTATTAAAAAATGTTCTAATTTCATTGGTGATCATATTAATACAAATAAAAGAGGGAACAATCCCACAATTTAACTTCAAAGATTGACCAAAATATTTTGCATGACTAAAATAAGAGCTTTTTTATCTTTCTTAAAGGATTCACAATTTTTGTTAGTATAAAGCGTATGAAACATTTTTAAGACTATATTTTCAAATACATGTCAGTAGATAAATTTAAAAAACATCTGTATTGATTGCCTCCTCTTGTTCTTTTGGAAAAAGGTTGAGAATCCTAGTTGGTTCCATCAATGTCCACATCCCTTGGAACATAGTAAACACAGTCTTCTTTATTCTCCATTGGCATTGAACCCATAGACATTATTGCTTTTGAAGTAGTTGATTGAGCCTTAATGGACATGCTTGTGACTATCTGATGTAGCTATATGCACTCTGCTTTTAGCATTTCAATTTTCCTTTTTTGTTGCAATACGACTTCTATAACTATTTGCATATATATATTGTGTTATTTTCCTCCTAGCAATGAATTTTGCTTGTGGCTAAAAAGATAGAGGTTATATTGTCTGCTTTTAAACCCTTGTCCATGTGGAGAAATTTGTGGATATCTAGAATCTCACAATATGGGCAGCGCCCAAGATTATTATAGCAATCCATGGAACCCAGAAAGTGATATAGAAACCCAACAAATTTTACGACCACAATTGAACTTTGGACTAGTTCCTCTAAAATTTCCCCAATATTCCAATAAACACTATAATCTACAAGTCTAAACAATTGGGCATAAGTCTTTACAAAACAAACGAAAAAATACCGTACCTCCTTTGCATTGCTGATTTGTCCTTCAATTAACATGGTCGCCTCCTGCTCAAGCCCTTTTATAATAGGTTGAAATGCACAAAGCCTCTTCTTGTTGTTAAACCAAGTTGATTCCACGATTGAGCACCCTGAACTCAAATGAGAATGTCAACCAGAAACATACTATAGAGGAAATGTGGAATTATCAAGAAAAAAACCTAGTTTAATCATTACGCCGAGAGGTGCTCTACAGCCCAGTATGAGGGAGATCTTGTAAAGTTTGTCCATGTTTGTCCATATTGTCGGCCATAAACAAAAAAGAATAATACAAAGTAAAAAGTAATAAATATTATGTCGGCCATTAATGTAAAAACATAAGAAGTTAAGAAAATATTATAGTGGATATTACAAAGTAAAAAGTAATAAATATTATGTCGGCCATTAATGTAAAAACATAAGAAGTTAAAAATATATTATAGTGGATAAGAAGTTAAAAAAATATTATAGTCGGCTATAGCCGATAGTAAAAGTAAAATTATAGTCGACATAAAATAAAGAAGTTAAAAAAATATTATAGTGAATATGAAAAGTAAAAACATGATATTATTCCTGACATAAAATAAAGAAGTAAAAAAAAAAATATAGCCGACATAAAAACTAGAAATACAAGAAGTAAAAATGATATACCTAGCCGAGGTTTGCACCTCAGGAGATTTAATCCCTCTCGACGCTTGATAGAGCCTACGATTTGGATCTAGGCTGGTATGTTGGATCTCACTCAGCGTGAAGTTTCCATAGAGGGGGTTTTGCACCGAGAGGAACATGGTGCTCTACAACCCAGTATGAGGGAGATGTTGTCATGTAATGTAGCGTTATGTTACAAAAAACAAAAATTAATTAAAAAGTTCACGTCGGCTCATAAAATAAAAAATAAATAAAACCAACGTAGATCCATCTTAAACTTGGATTTATCAAGCACCAAGAGGGATCAAATTTAAGGAGGTGTAATTTTTTTGAATGTGAAAAAATTTAGTTAAAAAAAAATTACACCTCAAGAAATTGGATCCCTCTCAATGCTTGATAGATCAGGATTTAAGATGGATCCATATTGATTTAATCATATGTTGGATCTCACTCAACTTGAAATTTCTATTGTTGTGAGACAAATTTCCTTATGCAATTGCCATTATCCCACGTTTACTCAAGAAAAGGAGGGGTTTTATTAATTAAGCCACTCTTCCATTAAGACTAGAATGTGCAAAGGTACTTGGATCTATGAAAATTGATTGATGTCCTATCATAATGAATATATCATTCAAGTTTTGGGCCCTCGGACATGGAAAAATTCCAAACTTTCGAAATGACTACACTCCTTTTGGATTCATTGGATGTATCTTGCTAATTTACCTTCAATTAGAATGACTTTCTTTTGTGGGGATCGTGCTTAATAGTAAGGAAGACCAATTGACTTGGGATGGCCCTAGTTCAAAGGGCTTAATGACGATGGCCAATGTTTATCATTTGTTGTCTGATACTGCTCTGAATCCTCCGACCTCATGCTGGTGGCACAAAAGGCTTTGGGGATGGAAAATCCCACTAAAGCTTTGTCTCCAGGCCAAAATTCTTACTTGGTGCAGTATCCAGAAACAAGGTTTCTGTGGCTTGGGTATGTGTATTTTGTGCAGGGTGGGAGAGGAGGATATACAACCTCTTTTTTCCTTTTCGTTTTGTGAAAGCTGTTTGGATGGAAATTTGTGGTTGGGTCTATCTTCATGATGAATGGAAGGGTTCTGATCTAGTTGGATGTTTATGCAAAATTGGTTTAATCATTGTGGGCACAACAATATTCTACCTTTGTTCCTGATCGATGGCATCTGGAAAGCTCGAAACGCCGGAATTTTCGATGATTCTCTCCCTTCAGTTCTTGCCATTGTTAAAAGAATTCTTTATCACTGGAATGGGCACCTGGAAAAGGTTGGCAGGGTTAAGGGCAGATAGGTATCTTACCCAGCTATGGATGAGGATACTATCTGTGATTTTTTCGATGGTGCCTCCCAGTTGGGCATCTATGGAGTGAGGGTTATTATATATATTCGTAGAAACCACACCATAAAAAGCCAGATTGGCATTGGGGGTGGAGATGGTTTAAAAGCGGAGCTGTTAGCGCTTAGATGTTTGTTGTGGTTCGCTCATAGGAGGGGTTACTCATCCTTGTCAATCTTTGGAGACTCGTAGTTGGTGATTAACCGGTTTAATGACCACATGTGATCAATGCAATACTACTTGATCCCTGGCTGGAGGAGGTGAGGCGGTTAAGTGCCTCTTTTGACTCGATATGCTGCAAGCATATTTTTTGTGAAGCTAATATGGAGGCAGAGTGTCTCTCAAAGTTGGCGATTGGCCCGATGGATGGGTTCCTTCATTTCACTGAGTATCTGGACTATGGCTTAGTTGAACATGGAAACATTTTTTCTTTTTGATGGGCAGAAGTTAGCGTTGGGTCCCTTGTTGATATGGGATACTTGTCTTTTGATCGCTTGCTATTAGAATTATAGTCTATATATATTACTGTTTCTTGAATTTTGTCTTGATTTTGTTTTATAAGGTATCGACTGTCATCGGACATATACTATCTAATGCTTATGGCTTCCAGATGTAACATTGACTTATATTACTTATAATATCAAGTTACATATTTTTTCTCTCTGAAAAAAAAAAAAGAACTGTGGGACTGTACAGATATTTGATGATAATAAATGAGTCCCAAAGACATTTAAGGCCGTATTGCCTCTGGTCCAAAATTTTAAAGCCTTGGTAAACTGCTAAAGCTTCAACATGGTTAGTAGTTTTAACAAAGGAAGGAAATCTGCGTTAGAAGAAGAAAACTCGATGCGTTTTGATTCCCCGGGAATCATCATGAGCACTCGAGATTGAAGAGAGGCTCATCGAATAATAGCAGATAGAAATCATATAAATAGGTGTCAGTTGGGCATTCTCTTTATCACAAATCCACACAACGGTTAAGCAATGATTATTGATGTCTCAAGTAAACAAGCAATGGTCTTCAACTTCCGCTCAACTTTCAGCCATCGTCCATGTTTAGATTATTAGGGTTCAACTCAATTTCTATAGCGTCCATTACGTTATGCTTCCCATAGTTATCCACTTTGGCCACAACTCTAGCATTCTCCAAACCTACAAGGTGGTCAGGTGGCCAGTTGTACTCTAGGATGACTCTATTCAGCTTTAAGTCAGTACCATGCTCCATAAATCTGACTTTCATCGATCTGCCTGTCTCTCCTTTATGTAGACTTCGGTCGATCTGATCTTTTGTTGAGTCTAACATATTCCTTATGGTGTTGATGGGGGAGAAAGCCACATAAATATCACCTTTCCTTAGTATCCTAGCTAGCTTCTCAGATAGACCTTCGTCATAGCTTCATCAATCTGGTTTTCTATGTACCCATTCCTTTTAAACGCGGCTGTTAAATGATTTAGTTCCAGCACAACATGCTCTCCGTCAAAAATACTTAAGGCTCGAGTCAATAGGTGTTAACTGACCACTAGCGACAGTGGTGACCCCGGTGCCACACCTTCTGTTTGCTCATAAATGCTACCCCGGAAAGTAAAGAAAGTGGATCCCAGACAAACTCTTACCAGCAATGACGTCTCCTTATCCGTTAGCTCTTCAATGACTTTGATAGCATCTTCTTCAATGACTTTGATGGCATCTTCTAAAGGGATACGATTACACTACATCAAAACTCACCATCAAATCATTATCCATAGCATGCCAATGCTTGATCTCATTCACCCAACGTGTTGAGTCCTTGACAAATGAGCTCGTTAAGCCGACTAAGGGTTTCATCCTTCTCCCAAGTTTGATTGTATTTCAAAGGTAGGCATCTATATAACTAATTATACTTGGTCTATTCAACGTAAGAATCAGGTCACTATAGCCAAAGGTGTTAGCTCAACGAATTGTTATTAATGTTGACAAGCATTTCGCTAGTTCTGTGTCTGTTGGTCCCTAGTTTGAATTCCCTTGGGTTAAGTGCACCAAGCTATGTCGATGGGTTTATTAGGAATTCCATACATGAATGTGGGGAAGCATCCCTTGGGTTTCTTTGTGAGGTTTAAGGACACTAACACTTTTCCAATAAGATCTAATGTAACGATAAATCAAAGTTAAATGTCACCTTGAATACACTTACCTCTTCATTTTTAGTTTCTACCAACATTCAATGTTTGTAGTATCTCCCAAGCCTTTCCAGCATGTTAGGCATTGCAACATAAATGGCCTAAACTTAAAACAACTTGCATGTTGCATCTATCCCAAGGAGATTGTCACCCCTAAAGAAGACAAGCAAAATTGTCTAGAGAGTTTATCATGGGGGTAAGGTGAATGAACATGAATCTAACATCCTTTTGTGATTGTTGTTAGTAATTATGATGTTTTTTGTTCCAAACTCTCTCTATGCTTTTCTAAATTAATTTGTGGCGAAAGGGCCCTCAAAGAACGTGATCGGGGCTTGGGTGAGGGAGTCGTGGGAACATTATGATTAGCACATGAAAGTTATCCATAACCTCATGTAAATATTTTCATGTTTACCATAGATTTTTAGGAGCACACTTGTTTTTCACCTCGGTTCAACAAATTCTCCATTGAGAATCAATAGAGCTTCATTACTCTTGATTAGAGTAAACTTAACATGATAAAGCCTTAAGGGAACATATATCCTTGACAAGAAGCACCAAAAGATGTTAGCATTACTGTTCAAGGAAAATAACCCCAGTCCAACCACAATGGCTCGGCTAGGTTGATGTTGGCTCTCATAAACTCACATAAGGGGAATCTCTTCTTAGGAAAGTGAAAATCTAATAAGGAAGCCTAAGACATTAAATTATTTTGTAAAGGTTACCTACCTTATAATCTGCAATGTTTATGAAGCTTTACAGGATGTTGAGTGCATTGATAGGAGGGACCTTCTCCTCCTTAGCATACATGAAGGCACATTGTAGTTCCTATCATGGGATATTAAGGGCCTCATAAACCCATATAGAAAAAAGTATTTCAAATGTTTCGTCTCACATTTGGAATTAAATTGGTTTTTCTCACAATGGTAGGTTTTATTTTAAAAGATCAATGTAAATGTTATCTCTCCTATAAATACAATCTTTATTACACTACATGAGACGGAGAAAGGTCACAACCATCTCTCCATTCCTTGATTTTTTTGCGTACATTTTGATTAGGGTTTGCATCCTGTGCAAATATTGGTCTATATATTATTAAACATAAATGACCATACCATAGTGTTAGAGTTTGCACTTTAATTCAATTTAACTAGGATCTTTAACTGAAATAAAAACAAGCACAACAAAACACAATAGACACAATAGTTTTCATCGGGGAAACCATAAAGGAGAAAACCCCACAACTTCCTCAGAGATAGATTCATCACTAATACAATATCAACCAAAATGAAAAACCCAAATATAAGATGTCTTCTGTAGCTCTCTCTCTTTCTTCTCCAACGAACTTGTCTTCTCTTTCTACTTATGCGAACTTGAGTGAGTGAGAGGTGTGCCAAATGAGAGAGCAATGCTCTCTATTTATACTTTATGTGTGGGTGACCTTTTTCCTAGTGGGGCCGACCTCACTTACCTAACTAGGACGACTTGTCCTAGGCAGACTCAATAATACAATTTACATTTGAATTTAGGGGATCTAATGCCCCGACATACAATGGAGGTTTTACCTCAATAATATTGCATGACCAAACATAATAATGGCATCCCTGATCGGAGGAAAAACATCTCCGTCGGAGGTACAAGTAAAATACAATAATAATATAAATATAAAATAGAAATGAATATCTTCCAAAGTTACATTTACAACAACACTCCCTCTTAACTAGGAAGGTATTCTCTCGCCACAGTCATCATCATTCTGGACACAAATTCTTGGACAATGTCATCATCGCTGGATCATCTTCAATGCTGGAACATCATCATCAACACTGGATCATCATCATTGTTGCTACAGTAATCCTCATCTCATTGATCATTGATTAGTGACATCTCTCGAATCTATCTGTCATAAGAAGTTCTACAGAGCCAACCCTTTTACATGTTGTATGTAGGCCTAACTCTCATCTAGGTCTTCATCATCTCTATGAGAAAGCCATCAAGTAGGTATATCCCAAGACCACACATTAAATTGCCACAACAATCACTTGCGTCTCCTACTATCATATCATCGTATACAAATCATCTCATTATCACACACGAAGCATAGCCCAGACGCACACCTCATGTTCAATAGACCACCTGCGTCTCCCACCTCGTGGGTATATCCCAGGAGAACCCCAGGTGCATTACGTCTCTCAACGGTTAGATCGCGTCTATAACATGTGGGTACAGACCAGGAGCACCCCAGGTGCATTACGTCCCAAGTACTACCTACGTCTCTCCACCATGCGAGAAGCCTAGGCACACACAAAGTGTCTTTGTGACCGATGGAACTCTTAGCGTTTCCAGCATGGGAGTATAGCCTAGGAGCACCCCAGGTGCATTATATCCCAAGGACCACCTGCTTCTTCCACCATGTGAGAACCAGCTCTAGTGCATCTTCGTCTTCCGGTCTCATCACTCCCTCTTTCGAGGAACCTCGATCTGGATAACACCAAGCCTCTCTCTGAAGTATTCAAACTTCACTCTGGCTAACGACTTGGTCAACACATCGGCTATCTGCTTGTCATTCGCCACATACTGGAGCTTCACTGCTCCTCTCTGTACCATATCCCGGATATAGTGGTACTTGATCTCAATATGATTTGACTTGTCATGGAACATCATGTTCTCAGACAAATTCACGCAACTCTGGTTGTCACAAAAGATACAAGTCTCCTCGAGTTCGAGATCAAACAAATTTGACAGCAACTTCTGAAGCCATACTTCCTCACAACTAGTCGAACAAGTTGCTTCGGTTGTACTCAATGCCACGCATGACTGCTTCCTGCTAAACCAGGAGATCATACCATATCCCATACTGAAGTAGCATCCTGAAGTGCTCTTCCTATCTGTGGCACTGCCTGCCCAATCCGAATCAACATAACCATGTAGGTTGATCTTCTGATTCGCCTCATACTTGAGCCCATACTCAACTGTACCCTTTAGGTACCTCAATATATGCTTTGCAGCAATCAGGTGAACATGTCTCGGATCCGTCAAGAACTGGCTCAGGGTGTTTACAACAGAGCATATGTCTAGTATGGTGTTCATCAAATACATCAATGAACCAATCATCTACTGGTACATCGTGGCATCACCTGTCTCTAATGAAGCATCACATAGTAGCTTCAAGTTTGATGCCATTGGTGTGGCCATTGCCTTGCAGTCCATCATTTCGAACCTCTTCAGAATATCCACTGCATACTTTCCTTGACCAAAGAAGATCCCATCCGCACTCTGCCACACCTCAATGCAACCTAAGAAGTAATGCATCATCCCCAGGTCCTTCATTTCGAATTCTGCAGCAAACCTCCTCTTTCCATCTGCAATGAGTTCATCCTTACCTGTCATAAACAAGTCATCTACATATAACATAAGAGTAGGAAACTGTAGTTTGACCATGATACTATCTGCAACATACCATCTTCTTCCACAAATTGCTTGTGCCTTCTTGATTGTTTCATCAACCATATCAGAAGTATTCTTCCAGGCATTCAAAGATGTTATGATTCTTCTAAACTTAAAGCTATCCAAAACTAGGATGTCTTCTAGTCTATATTTGATATACCTTAGCCAATCAACAATGTCATCAATAGCTTTGGAAGCTTGTTGCCTCTTGTCAATCTACTGCTCAAGGATAATAGACATTCGCTCAAAAGAATTATGAGTTTCCTGAATTTCATTTAGGGAACTAAATAACTCAGCTAGGAGTTTGTGATGCTCCTCATTGAATTTGTTAGCCAAGTCCCTGAACTCTTCCCAAGAAAACCTGGAGAAAGAAGAGGTGGCTGCACTTGCAGTTGCATCCTTGAGCTTTTGTTCCAGCACTGCTATCTTCTCCATATTAGAAATATTTAGGATTTTAGCATCCTACAATTTAACTTGGAGAGAAGCATTCTATTCCTGCAAATCCTTGAGCTGATTTTCATACTGACCTCTCAATTCATGAACCTGAGATTCATGTTCTTCATTAAATTTGATCAGCTGCTCCTGAAGCTTCTTCAACTCCTCTTTCTTAAAGTCAATTTCCTTGTTCAGTGAAGTCACTGAATCAAAATTGGCTCCAACAAATGCCCCCATGGATGCAGCAGTGTCCAATGCTTCTTGCTGGATATCATCAGATTGCTTTGCCCAAATAATTTGATTGGGAACAGGTGCTTGCAACATACTTGGTTCCTTGCTTATTTTATTGCCTCTTTTAACCATTGCCTTGGCTGATTTACTGTAAAAATATTTTCCAAGGGATACCACAGTATCATCTTCACAATCAGCTACTAACTCTGTTGAAGTGGAAGCTATGTTACAAGTTGCAACTAGAGGAGCTGTTTGAGTAACAGTTGAATTAGGGATAGGCATGGTGATCTGGGAGGTAGATATGGAAGAAGTGGTAGTGATAGTAGCAGTGGAAGGTTCAGAAGTGGAAGGTACAGAAGTGGAAGAAGTGGTTAGAGTGACAACTTCAGGAATGGAAATAGGGGTAACAATAACTGATGGTTGTAAAGAAACAATTGTAACTTGGACCTCAGTGACTGGTGGTAGTGAGGTAAATGGTGGAGTTAGCAGAGTTGGTTGTGAAGTAACAATAAAAGTGGTAAATATTTCAGCTAATGTAGCTGATGGAAGGTTAATACTAACATATGAGGTGGGAGTGAGCTCACTAGAAGTGAGTGGGAGTGTAGAAGTTAATGGAGCAAGGGTGATGGTGACTTCTGGAAAATGGTCATAAGGAATGGGATCATCCATCACTATACTATCCAGCAAATCTGTTACAGCCTGAGAGGCTTTTGTGACTTCTATCGTTATAGGCACAACAGGAAAAAGAGACCTTGCTAGTAACCTTTCATCCTCTGCATCACTATCTTCAATGTTAAATGTAGGAATCTGAGAGGAAGAAGTCCGAATTTTCTGTCTTTTGGCAGAGGAACTTGCAGCAACAACTTGAGTATCAAGTACTGAAGTCATTTGTGCCAATTTCTTCTTTAACAGTTCAGATGTTTGAATTAGAACCTTCAATTCTGTAGCAGGTTTCAATTTAGGAGCATCTTCCACAAGGCCTTTACCTTTGCCTTCATCTGGATATGTTAACATCAATGGAGCACCTTCCTTTTGTTCTTCTTTCTCTTCTCTGTTCTTTCTAGTTTTCTCTTCAAGTTGTAGTTCCATTTTCCTGTAACTCAAAACCTTAGTCTTGAGCTCTTGTTGTAATTGAAGAATGAAAATATGCTTTTCTTTGGTTATAGCCCTAACCAGGACTTCAGAAAAGAAATTTACTCCCTGATAAATAGAGTCATCAGGGGTATCTTCATGGGCATAATTGGTCTTCATGTGTTCTTGTGCAAAGTGGGCAGCCATAAATGCCTTAGGATCATGCATCCTTTTGGGAGCTTGTCCCAACTTTAATGCAACAATATTCTTTCCCAATATTGCAGCATATGTTGAGGTTGGGATAACCAGAGGCCAAAGGTTCAAAGGGAATTTAGGCCATCCCTTTCTTTTAGGTCCAGTGAGCTTAAGGAATACTCCATCTGTAACAGTTTTGAAAGCTATCTCTTCAAGCAACAGTCTGTCTGGGACTATCCTTGGTAGCAAATGTACTGTGCTACTTCCCCAGACTCTGATATAGGAGAAAGATTCTCCCACATACCAGTCACCAAGTTTAGGGATAAGAGTTTTGGCATTAGGAGAGAAAGCAGGTGCATCTCCCTTGAATATCTGATGATAGATTGTACCAAATAAGTGATCACATATATCATATAGTAAAGGAACATAGTTGTTTTCCCACAATGTTGAACAATAAATGTGAATTGGAGGAGCTGACAGGGTCCAATTCCATCCCATGGAGGGGTACTGGAATTCTGAGCAGAACACATCAATCACATAGGTTGAATAAAAGAAAGGTGGCTTCTTTGAAACTGGTGTTTTCTGATAACGCTCAATTGCTGACTTTAACTCAGCTGACAGAATTGAATCCCAATTGAATGATTCCCCTATTGTAAGGACGTGATGGGCCACAGGTGCCCATTCAGCTTTGAATACATAACAGTTGGGTAGACCATACAACCTGCAAAGCATGGCTTCCAAGAGGGAATAGGGTTCCTTGAACCATGAAACAAGGTATGGGTTATCAGCTCTGAGTATGAAATTGGTGGGGTTATTCATCGATGATTTTATCATTTCGTTAAAATTAAACCTAGTCTTAACAGAGTCTAGGAAAACGACATTGAGAAGCTGGGTTGTCAGCTTAAGGGCATAAGCTCTAATGAAAACTTCAGGGCAGAAAGAGGCCAATTGAGACCTTGCACTATTGTTAAAGGAACGGTCTTTAGGGTTCGCGTGGTCAATTATGTTAAATTTTCAGAATTTACTTCAATCTGATCTAGGATCTTAATTGAGAGAACAACATGTACAGCATATCAATCATGGACACAATAATGCAAGAACACAAGAGACACAAAGTTTACTTGGGGAAAACCATAAAGGTGAAAAACCCCAATAACTTCCTCAGAGATAGATAGAGCAATGAGACAACCAGAATATAAGAGATAGTCTTCTCCTAGCAGCAGAGCCTCCTCCTCCACAAATGCGCCACTCTCCAAAGTGTGAGTGAGAGAATAGAATGTGTAAAATGAGAGAGACACACTCTCTATTTATACACTAACTTGACTTGACATTTACTCAACTAGGTCGGCCTCAACTTAACCACTTAACATAATGTTGACTGGGCCGACCCCCACTAGGGTGGTCTAATAACCCTTTGACCCACATGACTTATACATGGCTGACCCCAACAAGGTGGTCTAATAACCCATCAAGTATAAGTGGCGACACTTACAATATAAATAACGACACTTCCGTATAGAGGAATAATAACATCTCTATAGGAATACAACATACATATATGTGAAATACATTCCGAAGTTACGTATACATCAACAAATTATCCACTTAACTGCATCTGTGTAAGGGAGAAGGGTTGGAATCCCTAATTTTCTCATAAACATACTAGTTTTCTTGGATTTCCGACAGCTCGTCGTTATAAAAAATGGCATAAATTCGGGACCAGTCTATTTGATAGGTTTTAGAAACTCTGTCACTATTATCAGCGAGAATGCCGAAGTTGGGGTCCTTGTTTATCAGGTCTTTCTGAGTTGTTTTGGAGCGAGTATTCCTCGACATGGTGAAAATTGGTAATTCTGATAAATAAATTAAGACAAAATAAAAAACAGTTTGAAAATCTAACATGCGGGATGCGGGAGAAGAGTTGCGGATTTTTTTTGCAAACATGTACATTCTTTCCGCAATTTGCAATCAATGCGAGTTGCAAAAAACGCAACTCAAAATACAAATAAACCAAAAGTTCCCGCAATCTGCAATTGCGGGTTGCGGAAACACAAATAACACAATTTAAAACAATGATCTTTCTGCATTCCGCAATCCGCAATTGCGGAAAAGCAAAATGCATATTTATTTCTCAAACACTTTCTGTAATCCACAATGCAGGTTGCGGGTTGCGGAAACACAATGTGCGAATTTTATTTTTTGAAATTCTTCCACAATCCGTAATTGCGGGTTGAGGAAAAGAAAAACTCAATTTATTGAAAATCATTTCCTCAATCCTCATCCGCAATCCACATTGCGGATTGCGGGTTGTAGAAAGAAAACTTTCACATCCAAAAACCAAGCTTGCGGATTGCGGGTTGCGGAAAGGACAATCTTTTGGGAAAATTTAAGGCTTTCCGCAACTCACAAAAACACACAAAATCAATGAATTTTCGAAGGGAAAATTTATCAACTAGATTGAATTATGATAAAGAAATAAAATACATGATAAACAATCCTAAAACCCCAAAATGAATAAGGAACTCAAACATTACCTTTGCAAAATGGAAAATTGGGGCTCCCATGTTTAATGAAAACATGGGATCTGTTGTACCTACAACAGGGTGTCGAGTTAGAACAATTGCTACAAGGAAAAGGTGCATTGGGCAACAACAACATAAGCATCGGGTGAACCTTGAGATGTCACAAACACACTCGAGGGACTTTATAATTCATTTTTACACAATTTGGATGATAATAGCAGAAAACAATTTCCCATACATAAATGGATGCAGGAGGTGTCCAAGCCGCCCTGGGGGAAGAGTGATGATCCGCACCGGCCAATGGTTCTTGATTATAGGGTCTACTTTGGAGTCGACTCCTACCAGTATACGTACATGGTAGGGTTGGAGCCCAACCAACTCATAAAGAGTTTTAGAGAGCCTTTGTCCCAAGGACCGGAGGAACATTTTTTCTCTACCTTTACCATAAGTAGTGAATAGTTCTGGGCATCCCCATGCCACCCGTGGACAATGAAAAACAATTAACAATCCTTATACCTCACGTTCTGAGCAGTTCTGGCCACTATAAATGTAGGCTTCATTTTTCTGTTCTAAGCAACCTCATTCATGATATGAGACACTTCGGGTCATCTTCTGAACATAAAGCAACAATATGATGTCTTACACCTAAACCTAGGTAGCATCTTAGTGAAATCTGGGCATAATGCAACAATGGATTTCATTTTCAAGGGTACTTGTGCTCATAAAATTGTAGTATTCGTAGTTGATAATCTGAAAAGCAATGCATCATAATGTATGGCTAAGTAACAAAAGGCGTATGGTCTCTTGTTGAGAGGGAAATTGATGGTTTTGACAGCTTACCTGGAGGAACTTTTGAGTTTGACAAGAATTGGGTAAAGTAAAAAGGAAATAGGTCCAAGTAAATGATTTAAATGTCGGAGATATTACAAAAGGACAAGTTTCTTTAGTTGGCCTTTATAGCTATCAAGGAACAAATGGGGATTTATCAACATAACCTGGAAGTAATTTCAAATATGTTGGTTTAGTCTTTAACCAAAACGAAGGCAAGCTATCAACATATATATGATGAACTGCATAAAGGAAACTCCTCATGAGTTTGTAGATAGTGCAGAGGCTAAATGGGTTCTAGTTAATGAAACTCTTAATAGTGTAGAAGGTCCTTTGATTGAAAATGCCTCACCAGGTAATTGTGGGGCCGTAATGATAGTTTCCTACTTTCATCTGTGGAGTTAGAACCTGTTATTAGCCTCTCTTGTCCTCGCAAGGTGAGAGAAATATCCCTTTTCAAGCAACAAGTTACAACCTTATGACGTATGTCCTTTCCTTTCCAATCAAGACTTTTAGGAGTAAATAAAAGAAAGTCAACAATACCTGCAAGGCATCATACACACCATTGAAGTTTCGATTCTTGTTTGGAATGGGCTCAGTTACAATTTTAGTAATGATTTATACTCATAGACTTTCGCCAAAATTATGCATAAAAAAAGATAAATCACATGTATTTAGAAATGGTAAAACTGCTTCAAAATATGAGGAAAAGACACATCCAATGAACAACAATAAGATAAATCCTCCATCTCTTGATTTAAAAGGCTAATGCAAATGAGTCTCAACCATAAATTATAGATAATAGAAGAAAATGGTTCAGCGATTTGTCATTTCCATCAAATGACAAATGGATGGCCCATGCTAAATATTGATGACCTGGACTCTGCAACATCTATGGCTTATGCCTAATTTAATTGTGTTTATGCGTACTGCTGGTGCACCCCTTGGGGTAGACATTAATGAAATTTATGATTTTTTGGTGCATGTTCCTGTGCCAATAATTTTGGAGATTTTACTTAAACATTATGTATGTTCATGCTTGATTTTTCATGAGGACAAATATTATTGCCTCTTTATGACCCTATGGTGGTGGGCATTTATTTTTTGTTTTTTAATGATAGTTGTACATGCCATTAGATTATCTAGAAACTGGAATAAAAAATGACATATACCACACACAAAAATACATAAATGGATGCCTGTGTGGCATTGGTTCATTGATGAGGTCAGCATAGTACTAAGGTCCAGCAGGGTTCCCTTCTCACTGAACCACAACTTGCCCCATCCAAATGGCATGATTTTCCAAAAAAACGATACGGGCCGGTGTAAATCTTGGGTGATTGACAAAATAGATAGATCTTGGCCTAAGGAAGGCTGTAGTATGGGATGTAAGCCCTTGGGTGTGTTTCTATAAGCATTTCCGAGTTTTTAAAACATTAAAAAAACAATGTAAGGAAGGCTGTAGTATGGGATGTAAGCCCTTGGGTGTGTTTCTATAAGCATTTCCGAGTTTTTAAAACATTGAAAAAACAATGTAAATAGATGAATCATTTTATAGAATCATATATGATTAAATTTGATTGTAAGGAAGCTAAAATTAACCTAGGATATACTGGATTGAAGATAGAAGTGAGATAATTTAGGTACGGAAAAATTTAGCAGTGTTAATATAAATGTACATCTATCGAATATAAATGTAAGCCAAAGTCTATACAAAATCCACGGAGAAGCTGCACAAAATTTGCATCCATTTTCAATTAGGGATTTAATAAAGTTTGAAACAACATGAATGGAACTTACACAAATCCTTCTTTCTTTCCAAAAATTTGAAAAGCCCTTGCCTTTGATCATCTTGATCGCAGATCAAAACATCGAAGCCTTTTTCGACTTCAAAGGGCTAGCAATGACACTTGTAGCAGAACCAGAAAGGCATTTTATATAGAAATGAAGGAACCCACCCTTGCAGCTTATATATCAGATGTCTAAATTATTGATAAAAATTAAGGGATAGAAAATGTAACACCCAAAGCACTTGAAATCTGTTGATGTGAGATTATATTTTACACGGCAAAGCGGGCACACAAAACTCCCACTACATATTGAAATCTCCCGCCTTTAGGGAAAATCTCGCACACAAAAGCCCCAAAGAAAATAAAAACACCAACAATCTCAAGCTTTGCCTTTATTTGCAGCCATGGTAGATATGAAGAGATGGCGCTCAGAAATGAACGAAGAAAATGACGAAGTTTTGGCCCGATCACGGGCGGCCCTAGCCTTCAAGAAAGGCTTGAAACTTGACGGTGTGATCCTGGCTTCCTGCCCAGGGTAAGAAGCCTAAGACTCGAATCATGGTTGACCTTGGCCTCCTGCATGGCTATCGCGAGGTCATTGACCAGGATGGGGGTGTCGTGGAGCATAATATTGGCTTCTGCTTCAGCGTTTCTGCCCACAACAACGCTAATCAATTGCATGTCCCAGAGCGCGAAGGAAACCCGTATATGCAGAAAACCCTAAATTGACAAGGAAGCACCACTCTCATACCATTATGTTAATAGGAAGCATCATCGTCATGATGATGATGATTAACGTCCACTCATACCAACTTTGTCCACTGATGCCAACTTTGGTCTATTGAACCTTAAGAAGGTTACTACTTGGTTTGCTTTAAACTTTTGTTCCTATGTTCAAAAAGCTTGGTAAGAAGCTTTACAAGCTCACTATAGTTTTGGCAAGTTAGGAGGTTACCAAGGTTTGTATTGTAGCAAATACTATGAAACTCATATCTAATGTGGGTGTAAGTAGGACATTCTAAGAGAAAATGATTTTGGGAATATACCAATGCCCTCGCTATGAAGCCCATGGAAGTTCGTTTTAATTTTGACTATATTAATTTTCTTCTTTTAACTAGTTACTATCGAGAGATATATAGTATCTTAGTTTTTTCTTAATGACTAAATTTTCCTTGCATCACAATTTCTCTTTAAACTAAAAAATAATAATAATCTACCCAAGAACTCCGCTGAAGACATAGTTGATCATACAAAGCCTTCACAGACGAAGTATGATTTCGTCGCACTAAAGATTTAAACCTGTACTTTGATCGAAACAACTCGTCGAGTCGTCCCCATAAAATATAATATTCCCTTACCATACCATTAAAGCCAAATAATTATAAACCACCCTTCGGCCCCTTCCACGGACGACTGAGCAAACTTGCAGCAACACGATAAGAAGAAGAGCCTAGAACTCTCACACCAAGTATGCCACGTAGAGCCAGAGACTTCCACGTGTTTTTCATATTCTCACTGCGTGTCAGAAGAGTGAGAAAGTCGGCAACTGTGTATGGCGGTGGGTAACAGTACTTTCCATCGTCCATAGCGGCGCTGTAAACGAAGCCAAAAAGAAACGTGTCCATGAAGTATATACACCCAAACACAGGTTCGAGGGGAAAGATACACACGAACGCAGGAGTTTTCAGAGGAAGTATATACACGTAAAGACAGAAATTTTAGAGTAAGGGGAGCGAATTCTCCGATGAAGTGTAACGGAATCATCAAGCGCCCTCAGAGAAGTCGGCGTAGGTCGTTTCTGAGAGCATTGACAGAGTTTTTGACCTCAGATTCATACATGTATGGCCCTGTCCTTTACCCTAAAAACTATTCAAGACTCGCTGCAGCAAACCGAAGATCTTCTCCACCAGGTATTTGTACTCAGAATTTGGCATGTTTATATTATTTTCGCTCTTTTAGAATTTAATGATGTTAAATGCCTCTGCTTTGTTTAAAATTCCTTTTTTCTTCGTATTTTGAATTTAATGCCGTGAAATGCCTCTGCTTTGTTTAAAGATTTTAATCATTTTTCCTTCTTTTAGAGATTAACTAGAAATTTACCGTACAAATTGGCCAAAATTAAGATAGTTCAACTGCCTTTTTGCCTATTTCATGTAGCCCCTTCAAGGAAAATTACGATCATTGTTATTTTACAATGCTTAATAAAAAATGATTAAGATGACGATAAATTTATCTGAGTAATTTGCTGCTTCACACTGCAATTTGTCAAGCAACTTTGTCAAGCAACTTTGTCAAGAGCAAGTCTGACTAAATTAGGCAAAGACTGCTATTCTTTGCAGTTCTGAAGTACTTGAAATTGTTTATCAACACAATGTGGCCTTCATTTGCATGCATTTCATTTTAGAGTGCCAACTATCTCAAATGGACTGTAGTTTGGTTGAAAGGTTGTATGTATTAGGTTGGCATAGGTTCTTTTGTCCTATCCAACCAGCTTTACATCCATAGCACCTGTGTTTTGACAGTCTCTGGAGTTCCAAAGAGCTTCAGCACCAGCAGTCAAATTGAAAGCAATTTCCCCGCACTACCACGCTGCCCACTTATTTGCATCTTGTTCGTGCTTCTTTCCTGTACTGAGTGTAGGTTGACACGCCCATCCTCTTCCTGCGGCCACCCAATATAATCTAGGGCGTGTCCCTAGTGATGTGGACATCCTCAATTTGTTATAGGCTGTTGGTAATTTACGCACATCTACTTGCTAATATGCACAATGGTTCCCCCACCACGATTACGAGGATTGAGCCTTGTAGTAACAAGCATACCGTAGTGTATCCTGTAACCATCTGTGGCGACCACGTAACAAGATGTTACGTGGTCATCGTGTTTGTTTATAGGGAGAGACACCTGTAAATATAGGGTTTATCCCTTGTAACCGCTACTATGACTGTCAACTCCAAAGTAGTATGATATTGAAAAAACAAAGAAGAGGCTTCCTCGATAGAGAGATCATGAAGGAATTCATGAAAAATGGTCCAGATTGAGAAGAAGCATCCCATATCCAAACTCAATTTGCCCAATTTTCATGTGCGTAATGTCTGTTTAGCACAGTTGAGGCAGCGTGATAGGTATTGCGGCAAAGATTCAATAGACCAGTGGCAAATCTTGGAGCACATGTCCAAGAGCCATAAGCATTTGCTATATGGTCACTCTCACAAGTAATTAATTCCTCGTACTTACAGTTTTATTCATTTACTAAAAAGACTCTGATTGGTATCTAAGAAATCAAAGATCTTTGTTTACATTCATCTTCTTGCTTGGAAAGACCGAGAGTATAGAGAAGGTCCCAAGAAATGGGACCAAATTACAGATGATGCTACAAGTGGATGATGAGATACAACCAGATGGCCTTCTGGAGTTGTTTAGATTTACAAGCCCATTAAATTGCCCACAACTTGAAAGCGACGAGTACTTGCAAAGCATGTTGACTAAGGATTTGGACGAAGTAGAATACGAAGACGACTAAATTGTTGGCATTACTAATTAGTGATTGGTAACCAGCGATCTATATCTCATGAGTAAATTCCTTGAGCATGTTTTGTTGTTATATGAATGTAAAATTCTGAAGTTTGAATCGTTAAATCTGAATTTTTGAAAATGAAATCATGAATGGCAAAACTAGAATGGTGATTTTAACATTGTCATCATCATAGTTAATATTGTTTTACTTTTTAATTATAACTTTTACATTTCTAAGTTCTTAGTTTTGTATTTTACTATTTTCCAATTTTAACTTTTGAAGTGAAAAAGTATTGGTGCACATAAAGTTCTTTACTTGCACACCAAACTTTGAAGGGAGAGACTTACCGTTAGCTGTGGGCTTTGATAAAAAAACCTAATCTTTATCAGCTCCGATACTAGTGCAATATCTAAGGCTTCCACAACCTTCCAAAAATACGAAATTCTCAGGGGTATCAATGGATCTTCTAAATATGAGACAATATGCTCCTTTTTTAGAGAACACTGATCGCACTAGCATACTGCCATACACCAGTCTTGACAAACAGTGCCCAAAAAATGTCAATAGTGCACTCTGCAACGTGATGTTACACGCTTCAATATAACTTTAGATGAACTTATAAAACATAACAGTAAAGAAATCACATAATGCAGCTCAACATAACAGATCTGTAGAAAAGTTAACTGTGTTAACATAAAACCTGCAATGTACGATAGAGTTACATAAGATCATATATCAACCTCACTCTCTATGACACAAAGCTCCTCTCACAACAGTAGGTTACAACTCATGATGTTTCTCTCACAACCTAATGCTCACAATATAGGGATACACTGATATACAATTCTTTGCTTAGCAGATTGATCTTCATACATGGATACAACGAGCTCTACAAATATCATACCTTCGCTTATCCTTTCTAAGGCATTCAACACATTTAACAATGAAGGGTCATGCTTTTTATATAAGTAGGTAATTCAGTGATCATCTTTGAGTGGATTATCAATCATCCTTCACGATTCTTCATTTCCTAGGGTTCTATTCTTGAGGACTATTATGTTGGTTCCAAGAAATCACATGATTAACTTTGACTCAGACATCAAACTTGAAGTTAATGTTGCTGCACAATAGTTTGATCTTTGTCAGTGTAATGTAATTGGCTCCCATTGTTATGCCATGTCAGTGTATGTGTTTCATAATGCCTACTAGCTTTGCACATAAGTGACCTGCAAGGCTGCATCTATTCCACACAACACTGTGCATGTGTGCCTAACTCCACATTTACGTGTTCTGGGATTGCTTTGCTTCTATCACACCCTTCGTGCAGGCACCCTCCTCACTCGATATATATATAATTCCAATAACAAAACATCTTATTTCAGAACAAGTGCATATGCCAAACAAGATGGTGCACGTCTGCCTAATATATATGCAATTAGGCACACGTGCACCATCTTGTTTGGCATATGCACTTGTTCTGAAATAAGATGTTTTGTTATTGGAATTATATATGTATATTCATTCCAATTATTAAACATCTTATTTCAGAACAATTGCATGTGCCACACAACACTGTGTTCATGTGCCTAACTGCACATTTACTCGTTCTGGGCTTGCTTCTGACGCACCCTTCCCACAGGAAGCTCCCTCACTCAGAGACATTTTCTAAGAAAAAGAAGTCTTTAGTTCAGAGCAATAAATTGTTATAAGAAAACGACATAGAGTCTCATGGGACTTTTGAAGTCCACTCCATGAGGGAATGACCATCCAAACACATCCCTAGCAACTAGACAATATCCGGGGCTCCTGGGCTTGTGCCTCCTAACCTATACATCACCTACACTAGTGAAGAGTTGAGAGATTTACATCCAACAATGCCAGTATCAAAGAAATCTTTTTACAAAGCTCCCAAAAGCAAGGATTCATGTTTGTCAATACAATTCAAAAACTAGTTTGTCATAACATTCCCATCACCTGAAAGATTCTCAAGAAAAGGACTCTGTAAGCGCTGAATCATTGATAGCTCCTGGTCCGAGAGATAGACAGTGAGTCTAGAAGAGACTTATCTTCACCAGTCTAGTCATGACTAATCTAGAACTATCTAACTGAGGCCGTTGTGATAGTCGTGATTCTAAGATTGCCATCCTTAGCTAGCAGGGAAAATAAAGAAATCTGAAATGTATTTAGACATGTTATTGAGGAAGTCCTGCTGCTGAGTATTGATGCCAAGGATAATTAGATGAAAACAATTGTCTAAACATTATCCGGAGCATTCTTCTCTTTAAAGATTTTATTAAATATAGTTGGGGCTAAATTACTTGGAGAAGATTGTTGAGATTATTTTTAATCTTCACTTGAGGCCATGTGTCGATCCTCTATTTGATATATTAGTGGCTTTATTGAGCCTATACATGTGTAAATAAGGCATTTTTTTTTGTATTTCTCTATATTTGACTAAGTCAACCTAGTCCCTCTCTTTGGCACTAGCTCCCTAAACCCTAAAGGAGGTGTATAAAGAAAGCACACTCCTCAGTTTGTAATTTATTTTCACTTGTATTTGATAAAGGCCCAAGGGCAATCTTCCTTGGGTGCACTTCTCTTGTTGATGTGATTGTGCATTACAACAATCTCTTTTGTGTTCATCATTTAAGTGTTGTTTCATTTCTGATGCTCTTTCGATCGCTTGAATGCTGCCTCTTCATGGAAGGTCACATCTCGGCTGACCTCAATGTGTCTTTCACCTGGCACATATATTCTGTAGGCTTTGGATGATTCACTATAACCAACAAAGGTTCCCTTCTTTCCTGATGGCTCCATCTTTGTCCTATTTTCTTTCGGCATATGAATGTATACAAGATTCCTAAAGATCCTCGGGTGTGAAATATCTGGTTTTTCAGCAATGAACTCTTCTTTAGGTGTCTTCTCATCTAGAATGGCATGAGGACTTCTATTCTGGATATATACTGTTGTATTGGTGGACTCTGCCCATAATGAGGTAGACAGGTCTTGATCATCCATCATGGATTTTGTAGCCTCACATATGGTTCTATTCTTCCTTTTGACAACCCCATTTTGCTGAGGGTTGTAGGGTACAATTAGTTGTCTACAAATTCCTTCATCACTACATAACTCATTAAACACATGTGAATCAAATTCACCTCCATTTTCAGATCTCAAAGCAAGGATGTGCTTTCCTGACTGATTCTCAACTGGGGCTTTGAATTACGGAAACTTGCTAAAGGTTTCGCTCTTAGCCTTTGGGAAATAAATCCATGACTTTATAAAGAAGTCATCTATAAACAGTACATAATATAAATAACCACTCAGGGAAGGGGATGACATGGGACCACATACATCAGAATGTATTAAATCTAAAATCCCTTTAGATCTAGTAGTACTGCTAGAGAAACTATTTTTAACATTCTTCCCAAGTGCACAACCCCTACATACAGTATCATGCTCAAAATCAAATACAGGCATACCTTTCACCATTTGATATAATCCTGGTAGCACTTTGTAGTGGAGGTGACCAAGCCTCCTATGCCATAGCTAGCATGGACTGATAGTGTTGTGAACCATAGCTTGAATATACTTTCCGGATACCTTGTAGAGATCTCCCTCTCTAACTCCAATCACCGCTGCATATTTCAAGTTTTTGTTCTTCGGCCATAATAGTGCTTGATTATCCACGAAGATAACTCAGAAGCCCTTATCTTCAAGGACCGAAACTCATAGGAGGTTCTTCTTCAAGCTTGGAACATAAAGAATGTCTTCCACATGTAAAATATCTCCTGGAATCAGCTGGAAGGAGGTGGATCCAACTCCTTGGATTGAATAAGTTGTGTTGTCTCTCAACTCCACCTTGCGTGCAAACTTTTTCTCCTTGAGATTGGTGATGGCACTCTTATAACCATTCATATGTTTGGATGCGCCACTATCAACCAACCATGTGTCCTCACTTGTGATGACAGATCCGGAACGTGCTGAGACTAGGTAATACTCCCTCCATGTCTCCTTTTCTTCAGGTGCATTCTTCTGCGTAGTTTCATCTTCTATAGCGGTAGAAGCATGAAACTTTCATTTTCCCTTTTTCTTTACTTTGCACTCCCTTGCATAATGGCCCTTCTTGTCACAGTTGTAGCATCTAACCTTCGACTTGTCAAAGTCCTTGTTGTATACCTTCTTCTTCGAATGGGAAAACTTCTTTTGAGAGGCGTTCTTCTTGCCTTTCTTCATCCTTGTCGTGAGGGCAAGGTTTTCTTCTTTGATGCACACTGACTTGCTCTAGATTCGCCCCTCCTCAGGAAGTCATGCCACAACCTTTCGAAGTTAGGTTGTACCTCTCGACCATTTACCGCAACCAAGAATGTCTCCCATGAGGATGGGAGACCATCAATAGCGGTTTGGAGAAGATCATCTTCATCTACTACTATTCCAATACTAGCAAGCTGATCTCTTACTTGAGAGATCTTGGTGAAGCAGGAGGCCACTGTCTCATCCTTCTCCATCTTTAGGTTTTGAAGCTTATTCTTCAATGCCCTCTTTTGACTCGGGACCTTCTTCTCATATAGGTTTGTCAGTGTATCAAAACACTCCTTTGCGGTCTTCAACAGAGTGATCATGGACATCAAATTGTCCTTTACCGAATCATAGATGATCCATTTGGCTTTAGCTCGGTTTTTCTTGAAGTTGATGCGCCCTTGCATTGGATGTAGGGTCCTCCACCACAGTGGATACGTAGCCATCCAAGTAATGTTCCTCCAAGATGTTCAACACCCTCGCCTTCCAAGTGTTGAAATTCGAAGTGCCCTCAAGACAGTCTTCCGATCAAACAGAGATCGATGCCATGGATCTCAAGTATTGTGCTCAACTCCTCAGGATCTACGTAGGCTCAAGTTTGCTTGACAAATCTTAGCTCCTTCGTGCCCTGAGCTCTGATACCATGTTAATTTTTGAGCAAATATGATGAGCTTTGAACCTTAAAACTTTAAGTGCAGAAATACTGAATACTTGAATCAATGAACTATTCAATTACATGAAACATTCAACCATAACACAAGATGTACCCTGGGGAAAACCCTCAATACAATGAGGATGAAAACCCCCAGCAAATCTTCAGTATCATTATGATAGATAGCAAAGAATGTCTTTTACAAAAAAGCAGATTGCTTTCGGCACCCCAGGTGCTAGATAAGAGAGAATACCGAGCAATAGAGAATAGAGATCAACTGTATCAACTTTCCATGTGCCTAGCACATTAATAACAAGCAAAAATCATTGCCATGCAAGCTGTAGCGAATGGTTGCATGGGTAATGATGCATCACATGAAAAAACTGCGAATTGCCTTCTTGGAGAATTATCCTGCACAAATAGAAGCGCCTTGCTTTCAAGGGAGAAGAGAATTCGCTTCACATTGAATTCATCAATTTTGTATAACATATTTATATATTCTTCACATGCATTGGCTTCTATTTTTATCTTCTGATTTCATGATGAACTTGCCCTCTATCTGGATGAATCAATCTTGCATGAAGAAGAACGCCCCACTTCTCATGCAGTGCATTAACTCACTGAGCTGAGTCTGAGGATGAACTTGCCCCTTAATTGAAATCTTGCCCACTTAGTTAGGTGGCTAACTTAAGTGTCGTCATGCAATGTTGCAACTTAAGTGTCTTCATGCAATAACACTTAGTTAACTAGATTTTCTTTGTTATCACTTAGTTAACTCTCTTTTGAATTTTTTTTTATCCCCAACCCGGTTTCAAGTTTTGGTTTTTCATATGAAGTTTAATGCCCAAACCCCATAGCTGCAAATTCACTTTACATGCATGAAAATTTATTTTTTCTTGAAACACATGGAAATTATTTCAACTTAAAAAAAACTTAGAAAATATAGGACAACCACATATAAATTTTGACATGCAGAATTTTTTACCAAACTTCGTCCAGGATAAAACCCCGAGGGAAAACCTATTCAGAGAGAGATTTAAACCTATTCACAGAGAGATTTTTATTTCTTCAAAGACGATTTATAAAAAAAATAACAACAGTACTTATCTCCTTTTTAGGGAAAACCTGTTCAGAGAGATTTTTATTTCTTTAGAGACAATTTATAAAAAAAAATACAGCAGCGCTTATCTCATTTTTCCTCCTTGAAAACTATGCCAGAATCTCACTGACACCCTGCTGTAAAAATGCCTCGATTTTAGTGCTTGTACAGTCTCACACGTGCGGCTGTATGACTTGTAATAAATTTTGTACGGCCCTCGAAATTCGTGCCACTACTATAGGAAATTACTGCCTTGAAATTCATGCTTGCATGGACTAAATTTAATGCTTTACCACCCTCAAAGTGTGCCTGCAATTTCCTCTGTTTCTATGCCAATACGACCTGCATTTAATGACTATACGGACTGTTATATGGATTGCTTCAAATGTTGTACAACCTCCTTGAGAATTGTGCCCTTCTTGGATTTACGAACTATTATATGGATTGCTTCAAATGTTGTACAACCTCCTTGAGAATTGTGCCCTTCTTCTTGGAATTCGATTTCCTTCTCAGCCTAGGAATTCATGCTATGGTTTAGTCTCTTCTTCTTCTCTTCTCCAAAAATCTCATTTGGTGAATGATGATCAATGAATGCCTCAATCCCTAGCTTTATCCTTTTTGTTCATGGTAACTTCTTTCTTTCAATCCAATGGTCAAGATTAGATCTTGAAACAACTAGATCGAGGGCTCTCATTAATTGCTCATTATTAACTCATTAAATGATATTTAGTGCACTTTTATCATTTAAATACGTAATGAGGTTTTTAAATACTCACCCACTTTATTTCTCATAAAGTCCATTAAAAATTAGAACCATGAGCAAACTTTATAAAGTGACTTAAAAAATATAAAGTGCTTCTCACTTTAATGAAGTGACTAGGGACCACATTTAATGTTTTCCACCCTTGGGCATCACAAGGATGAAAAACACAAAACTTGAAACTGGGATGGGGAGAAGGAAATTTTCATTAGAGCATGGACTTTAAGTATAGTGGGTAGATTTGGCATAAGAGTATTGCAGCGAGTACAAGAGGGTTTTGTTTGGAAAAACCAAGGGGAAGAGGGCAACAATGGTGTTGCTGCATTTACTCACAGTTAGTGATTGTTATTTGGCAAAGTGTTAAGTTGGCAAGTGATGGGATGAGGTGTGAGGACTTTGTCAAGAGATTCGACAAGGAGTTCCCACTAGTCTCCTTTGTCTCAAGTTATGATAGCAATGAGTACGAGTATGTCAGGACTTGGATTTTTGACAATGGATCAACTAGGCATTTGATAGGGATATGGGATGTGTTCCTCAACATCTCAGAGATAGGACTAGAGTAGTATGTAAATGAAGCTCATGAGGTGAGAGGTGTTGGAAGAGTCGGATTCCAACTCGACTTTGCAGAACTCCTAGAGGTGGATGGAGTTTTGTTTGTTCCAGGGATGAGGGTAAACCTCCTCTCTATCTCAGCATTGGAGGATGTCGGATATGCAGCCCTGTTCAAGCAAGGTTATACCTTCATCTATTCGGTGAATGAGAATTCAATTAGATTTATGTTGCTTGGTGAACGGAGATGCAGGATGTACATAGTCCGAGGACAGCTTATGGTGGAAGGATTTGGGTGGATAACAGGTTCTGAGTCTGAGACAGATGGAGAGCGAGATGCTTCGAGGATTGAAGTGTCACAAGGTAGTCAGTCCTCAGTTTAGAGAGAAGAGCGGGAAGCTCATTCCAGTACTGGCAGGAGGTTGAGTTGGTTCGAGATGACACAACTAGAGGGTGCTCAGGAGCAGAATGAGATATCTCAAAGCATCGGAGGTAGGCATAGGTCTTCAGTTTGGAGTATAGGATCAATATCGGGATGGCTTCCGGAGTCGGAGGGAATTTCTACAGCTAATAGCGTGAGGATGGAGAATGACCTGGTGTGGACATGGTAGAAGGACCTCCCTCGCTAAGAGGGAGTGTTGAAAATGATAGCTCGAGATTGTCCTTTCATACGATGATGCCTAGTATGAAAGGGACATTAAATATGTCTCTTTAGAAAAGTGACTTTATGGAATAAAGTGATTTTATGTCGTAAAGTAAAAGTGACTTTATAATTATAATGTGACTTTATATTATGAAGTGTAAAAGTGATATTTTATATTATTAATGACTTAAATGAATTTAATGAGAAGTTAAATCCTAACCATTAATGATGAGAGTGAATCTCATTCATTAGATCAAAAGTAGATTTGGAAGTTAGGGTTAGGTCATTGAATGTGCAAATATAAAATATATTTTTCTAGAGAGAGGGCATTGTAATGTGTGAGATATGCATAATCATTGTGTGAGAAACACAAGAACATTCATGAGATCATTGAATGTGGAGAGAGGAAGAGAGCAAGAAGGCAAGCAAGTTTCTGATAGCAGATTGAGAGGATGAGATTTCCAAGACAAATATGAAGCAAAACTTGTATGCACACAAACCAAGATAGTTCTATGTGCTGATAGGTCCGTACAGAGAGAGAAAGAACGACTGTACAGTTCAGATTTTGCAGTCCGTACAGTAACTTACAAGCACATAAATCGAGGTGATTCACAACATGGTTGTTTTAGGCATTAAATTCTGAGAGAAATATTAGTACAGACCGTACAGAGATAGCAGAGATTGCATAAAATCATAAAATCACATAAAATCACTTTATTCCATAAAGTCACTTTTCTAGAGAGACATATTTAATGTCCCTTTCATACTAGGCATCATCGTATGAAAGGACATTTCGAGCTATCATTTTCAACATCTTTAACTGATTCTTTCTTGTTAACATCACTATAGTGATCAATTCGAGTTCTCTAATTAACTAAGGCATACGTTGTGGCTTTAACTGAAGCTTAACAATTCGAGTTCACTTAGTCATCTCATGAGCTGTTCAAATTCTCTTTTTCTCTATGCATTCTTATCTTTACTGCATAGTCAATATGTGTTACCTTTAATTATCTATCAGATTATACTGGGAAGATTTGTTAGATGCTATGATAATATTATATTACTCTTGGACCAAATGAGCATATGCTAAAGTAATTCACTCGGATGTCAAAGTAAACTGCGATTTGTAAATAATAAGATGAGGTGATAACGACCGATTTATTTAAATATTTGGGTTGGAAAAGTTTTGCATTATTGGATTTACTAATTTAGTTTATCATCAAGGTGAAAGGATTCGAACCTATGATTTTCTGACTTAGCAGACGCGCTGACCAGACTGCGCTACACCTTCATAAAGATACCTGATATGCCCTGAGATAATATATGGGATGCTGCTCTCCTTTCTCCGTACCGAAAGACTTGTGTAGGGAACGGTCCGCCCTGAATTGAAACGAAGATGCACCAGCAAATGAACTGTCGTGGGTGAAGACAGGCTTGATAAAAGAGATAGAGGTGGCCAGTTTCTAAAGGAGACTTAATAGCAATCGGTGACCATGGTTAGTAATACATCACACAACATTAATGCTTCAACATGCAAAGCATTTACCTCTATAACTAGAGGTCCACCCCATGGGTACCTACTATAACTGGAGGTCCACATAAGAATCTGACTTGACACACAAGTCTTGAGCCTTGTCCACCAAGACTTTACAACATCATCACTTTGATACATCAAAGCATTCACCTCAACACATGAGGAATAACCTTTTACAACTGAAGGCTTAGTCATTCTTGAGTCCAACTCAAGAATCTATTCAAAGTTCCTGAGTCCAACTCAGGCTCCCTACCTCAACACATGAGGCCCAATCCTGGCTTCACAAGATTGGCTTGGAGAATGGCTCGTGATGCTGTACATTTAACATCTTGTAGCCCAATTGTTTGTAAAAAAGATGATGTTGATGTTTGTACACCTTCTCATCCTTTTGTTAGCTACTACTAATGATGTTATTTCCCCTAGTTTTGAGAAGCACACTACTAGTTTTGGGTCGTTATTGTTAAACAAATGGAATATACCAAAGGAGAACTTGAGAAGAATGGACAAGGTGTTGTTATCCCATTTACCCCAAAGATGAGGCCAACTAGAACAGGTCTTGGCTATGATGATGCTGCCTCACTACATACCCCTGGCTTTGTTGACACTAGGAAAGTTTTTGTTTGCTGCAGGAGGAGTTCACATTGATTTGCTGGAAGAGCAACCCATTGTTGTTTATGTTGACCAAATTGATGAGTTGGATCTTCCTAACATGCTAAAATTTGAAAATGTTATTGCAGATGACATTGTTGTTGATGCACAAGATTGTTCTACCCCAATAAGTGAACTAGAATTTGAGCCTGCACCCTCCGTTCAATCATAACAAAAATCCTTACCATATTGTCATCCCAGAATCTAAGCCTGCACCCTCTGTTCAATCAGAACAAAACTCCTTACCATATTGTCATCCTCACCATAAGAATCAGAGGAATTTTCCCAGAAATCAATATTCTTGGAAAGATGGCAGTTATGCTTTCAGAAATTTGCAGAAAAGACATGAAAGATAGAATCATGGACCAGTACCGACTACCAAGATTGACTGCAGTTGGATTGATGCATGGTCATGGAATCATTTGAATCAATGTTTGAAGGCTTCTTACAGACGTATTTCTTTGATTGTATAGCAGTACAATGCTCCTCTGTCCTACCATTGATCCCTTGGAGTGTTCGACTGAGGATAAACTAGACATACCGGTTGATTGAGTTTCGATTGAGATATTTGTTTGCTGTTACTTTCCCTCAATTGTGTTTAAGGGGGGAGGAATTAATGATATGTAAACCCAACTTAAGTTGTCAGTTGATTGTTGAGCTTGACTGAGTTGTTTATAACTTTATTGGGTTGTTTTGAGGCTGATTTGCTTGCTATTAATGATTTGCTTGCTATTAATGATTAGTGATTGTACTGATGGATAGAGACTGCTTATGGTTGTATTCTTGTCTAGTCGACTGGAATGTGCTGTCTGGTTGTCTAGTTGACTAGGACTGTTTTGGACAGCAGGTTGCAATCTTTTTTGATGGACTGGATAGTTGAAATGACAATGTTCAGACTTCTTCGTGGAAGTATTACTACAATTGTGTTTTATTAGTCTAATGGTGGCAGTTGTGCTTAAGTGCTTGTTTACCATACCGTGGCTCTTAGCAGATTGTGGTGATGGTGTTTAGACTTCTTCCAGGAGTATTACAGTGTTCCACGGGGACGCGTCCCGAAGGGTCGGGGACACGTTTCGGCGTTTCTTGCGTCCCGGGGACTCCGAAACTCCATGCGAAACGTTTCGGGACGTCCCGCTTTGGGCGAAACTTGGCGAAACGCACAGCGAAACGTTTTGGTGGGCGGCGAGACTTGTGGGCGTCCCGCCCGAAACTCCGAAACTTCGGCGAGACTTGTGGGCGTCCCACCCGAAACTCCGAGACTTGTGGGCGTCCCGCCCGAAACTCTGAGACTTGTGGGCGTCCCGCCCGAAACTCCGAAACTCCGGCGAGACTCAAAACTGAAATATCAAATGACAAAGACTCAAAAGTGACAAACATGAAATATGATGTTCATGTTAATCATAGATTCATATATTAATATAATTATGATGAATCGTGTAATTTGTTTGAACTTTGCATTTACATTGCATGATTGCACAATGATTGCACAATGATGAATGTAGTGTTTAGTAATTCACTAATTTGCATGGGATGGTTTGTTATTGTTGGGATTTATATTTTGCATATTTTTAATATTTTTAAATTTTTTTATAACTCTCGCGTCCCGCCGTCCCCCCGAATTTCTCTAAAATTTGGGGGTGGTCTCCACACGTCCCGAATGTGCGTCTCCCCGCACCCACGTCCCGCCGTCTTGGAACCTTGGGGGAACATTGGGAAAATATTACTGTACTGTGGTTGATCTTGATCAACATTTGCAGTTCACAACAAAATAAGCGGGGAACATTATGCAATTTGTTCTTTCCTCCAAGCTGAGTTTACGAGGGGTGTAGGGACCACAGGTTCTTGTAAACCTCACCTTGGCAGTTAGGGAGTTCACCAACCGAGTTTACCATGTCCACCTAGGATTCCAGATCCACTTTTTATGCACAGTTATGGTCAGTTGGAGATATGTGGTCCCATTCTTGGTCGGTTTGGTTATCTACCCAAACCTATTTATAGATGGTTCTCTTGGATTGTTCTATCATCATCATATATCTTTGTGCTGCAGATCATTCTCTCTCTAATCTTTGCTCGCTATGCTCAAGTGCAAATGGCGTTTGTTAACACAGCCATTCTTTTGGAATCTCTGTTATTACTTCTGTTGTTTTCTGCCTGTTCCAACATGTAATAGGAGTGGAGCCTATTATACTTCTATCTAAGCTCAATAGTGATAACCCTTGGAACAACTAGATTAAAGGTCCTTTTTCGTGTTTGTTCTAGAGTGTTAAAGGTTAATATGTGCAGTCATTGCCCTGGTTTTATTCAACTGATCAATCTGCACTATTATGTGGAAGAGTTGGTCTGTTTTGTAATGAGAATGTAGCCGATTAATCTGCATTGATCGTTTCATGTTTGTTATAGCTATTGACATTAGAAGAGAGTAAACAAAGGAGGGGCCTCCATTTGAACTAGATTAGTGGAATGAAATTCTTTAAAATTCGTTTTCCACAGTTATAAACTTCATTTGGCATTTGGTGGGAATAATTTTTTGTGCTTTACAGGATGATTTTCCTTTCCCTTTATTTTCCCAGCTTACTGGGAACGATTTGTTTTGCAACTTAATAGAAAGCCAAGGGTTATGTTTACTAAGATATGTTTTTCTCTTGCAGAACAATCAATACAAGTCATAGTTCATGACCTGAGTAGTGAAGAGGATCTAGTATTTTATTTTGTAGCAAAGAGAGAGTCAGTAAACTCTTGCATATCAAGAAGAGTGATGACTCGGATCTGTTATGTTGTTTGAGTTTCATTGGAGTGAGTAATGTTTGGCATATATTGTCATGTTCATGTTATGCAAGGATGGGTTTGAACTTTGGTTAGTGTCGTTGACATGAAAATGCAGCTCTTAAATCCTCATTATGCTCTCATTTCTTTTTCAAGATTTATATGACTTGATTATTGTTGTGTTTCCCATCTCCTTTATGGTGATTGTTCATGAGAATATTCAATTTTATCTGGGTCTACTTTTTGGGTTGCAGTTTGTAGTGCCGTGCTCTTAGGAGATGGGCTATTTATGTTATGGATAACAGATTAAACTGTAGGGATGGTTTACTTTGTCATAGGATTTTAGTTGTACGTTTTCTAGGTGGATAACCTGGCTGATTTATACTAACCTGCTTGATTTATACTAATGAGCTTTCTTCTTTTGATCCAAAGTTCAAACGTAGTGGACATACATATGCTAGGTTTCATAAATTAGATTTTGGCTTTTGAATTTGAAATTTCTCTTTATGCTTCTTTTGTACTTTGACATTTTTGTAGTAATATTCCATTAATAACTTCAGCTCTAAACTTATTACACTGCTGAACTGCAGGATCATTTTGGCGAACAAAAAGAACAAGTGTTGCCGTCTCATCTTTAAAAATTCACAAGTCCATAAAACCATCATCAAATTATCAGTCAACTGAGACTACTGATCCTCTCTATGATAATGCTCATGAATTAAACTTTCTGGATGTTCCTATAGAATTTGCCGAGAAGGTGAAACGTACAATTGACGGTGATCATGAATCAAACTTCCGGGATGTTCCTATAGAATCGGCCGAGAAAGTGAAACATAGAATTGAGCGTTCTGCTTCTCCATTGAAAATGGATCACATCTGCGAACCTGACACATATACAACTGTGATGAGAAGGCTTTCTAAAAATAAGAAAAAGGCTTATAAAGAGAAGAATGCTGAACAATCATCTTCAATAAGGCTCTAGAACATCAGTGAAGATGCCAAATGTACTACACAGGAGGGGTGATACAGGTAAGCGCTAAAAGCTTTATATAAGTTGATTATTGTATTAATGAGGAATAGAGTTTGTTAGATTAATGGAAGGGAAGATTGAATGCATTGCATTTTAGTGAGCTAGAAGTTTTACCTTCCATGCATTTTTTCTTTAGCTGGAGTCCTAAAGGGGGGAGTAAGTAATATTCTGTTTTCTTGTAATTTCCATCAACTTTGCGTCATCCCTGCAGCATAATAGTGAGTGATTCAGTGTCTATGTGAAAGGGTGCACATTTCTTTCAAAGAATGATGGTTATTGCCAGATTAGTATTTAACAAGTGCATCTAGTCGGCTTCGACAGAGTGTTAGGAATTTTCAATTTCAAACTTTTGCTGAACTTGTTGACCCTATGTTGACTGATGTTTATATTAGAAGGCGATAGGTAATAGGTTGTGGTTCGAATCCCAAAATTAATGCCACTTGGTGGAAATTCCACTATAGGGTTGCAAAAACTGTGCAATATGGAGCAACTGCGTAGTACTAATTTGTCTTCACTATGATGAACACAAACATGAAAATGAAGTTTGTTGCACAATAAGTCCCTTATATGGAGGCCGTCCTTCAAACTGGCTTCAATGTATTCCCCATTTAGGATGTCCATGTTAAAGCTCTAAAAATGCCCAGTAACAAGGTCCTTGAATCCTCCAAGGGGGCTATTCTCCTGAAAATGTTAGAAATCTACAATAATACTGCAATAAATGGTAACAACATACTCTTGTGGGGAGGGCTGACGTTAGAAATCATGAGTTAATACGCGATAGAAACATTTTGTTTAATAAGGGCCACTAAAAAACTTTCCTGGTGTATACTTTGTTACAAAAGTCATCGCAAGGCCACCCAAGTTCAGAAAGCAAGGGATATGGAAAGTTTGCATTCATCAAATAAGAGTGCCATTAAAAGACTTTCCTCCTGTACACTCCATAAGTCATAGCAAGGCCTTCATGCAGGAAGTAATGGACATTGAAAGTCTGATATTCATCAATTCAGAGAATATAAGGAAGAGACATTGAGAAATAAAACATAAATTGTAGAGGTCCAACAATCCAAACTCATTGAATGGATAGTTTGCTCCGTGTCTAAGTGAACACGGAATAGAGAACAATATACCAAACCAACTTCGTGGGAGGTATAAGCTAGGGGTTCAGATATTGGTTATTGTCAAATCAAAAGTAGTTTGCATGCTCATTTCACAGAAGGTGATGTGTAGTGTGGGAGCGTGAACAATTATCGCAGTATACCCTAGTGATCCGGTGGATTATTCATCTTCAAAAATTACACTGATCCAATATGGTACGATGGTTATTAAACAAGTCCAAAGCTTAGCTATACTCCATGGGGTCGGCACCTAACAGGATAAGTCACATGTTCCAAAATTAAACTATTGTGTGGTAGGTGGAGCCGTTGCCACATTTAGTGGAACATAAATGAATATACAGCCAGTGAAACGTTTCGACGGTAATTAAAAGATAGCTGGAATATGAAGAGACGGGTAGCAGATGAGACGAACCCGTTACTTATCCTCCCTTTGAACGCCTAAAATAGGGATGCTGGCCACATTTCAGAGGGGGAGATTCAGATTGGTTAGAGCACAGAGTATCGTTTTGCTGTTATGAGAATCTTGCAGAGATAAAACAGAAGCACCAAGCTGGGGTTTGAAAAGGGCGACCTGCTGCTTTATAATCAGAGGTATTCAGCCAGTGAAGAGAGGAGAGTTTTGCTGTGAAGTGTCCAGATGCTGTTGCTGTGGAAGTCGACATTCTCTGTTATAACTTAGCTTTCTTTGCCTTTTGAAGGCTAATTGTAATTTCCAGAAGAGAAGTCTTGAAGACTTTGTACAGCATTCTGTTTACAGTTGCTGAAGTTGATTCCAGAACCATTTTGTACCATTTTAGAGATGTTAATTGGATCGGTACCCATTGGAGAGGGACCCGGAGACGTAGCCCAGTGAAGGGGGTGAACTCCGTTAACAACTTCTGCGTTTGTGACTCTCATTTTTCATTCTCTGTTTCCCATTTCTGTTTAGTTTGCTTTTCATCCCTGTTTTAAAGCATTCAATAAACTGTTAATGCTGTCCTATGAAGAAAACAAACTAATAAACGCATTCTTTAAAAAACTTTTAATGCACACAAGTTGGGATCCGACGGATCACCTAGAAAGACTAATTTTGTCATAATAATATTATAAACCCAAGCATGAATAACTTAGCAAAGAGAAGTAAATAGCCCAATACACACCATCACTGGGACACAGATTATAGTGGAACACTCCAATGGTAAAAAACACTCTTCAATAAGAAGCTCAGTGTATATTCAAAGCCTTCATGTGTGTAAAAATGAAGCTAAGCATATATATATATATATATATGTTTAGCATCTTACTTGTTACCCCTAAACCTTCAACAGTGCAACCTGGTCCACCCAATTAAGCACCAATGCGCTTCAAAATCCTGATAACTTGATAAGCCAAGTTTACATACTCCAGCATCCCCCCTTGAACATGTCTTTGAAGGACCAAGTAAAATGTACATCTCAACGTCCCCTTCAATTTTTACTTGGGTGGGAATAAATTTGTGATCAGTGTCGCCAACGAAAACCTGACAGTGATGAGGTACAACAAAGATCTCTGTGCAGATCCCATTTGCAAAACTGAGGTACAACTATGCTCTTTATGAAGAGTTCATTTGCAAAAATGTAATCTCCAAAACACCTTCACACAATGCTCTTCTGAAAACAGTGAAGCAACAAGTGTGGTCAGAATGGGAACTCAAATTTCCTCCCTCTTGTCCAAAAGAACACTGACCATGCTATCGAAGAATAGTGTCCAAAACATAGAAGATGGTAAAGAGGTTCATGACCATACTCTTTTGATGGTCAATAAGGCTCAATTGCTCCATATTTCTTCATCCTGGATTGGTTTCTCCTCCTCATCCAACTGAGCATGAAGCTGAGCAATAGAGTTCTGTTGACTGAGATTCATCATGCAAACAAGCAAGGTGTTCCTGAAGCTTGAGCAATAGTGTTTTGCTGATGCACATTGATATCCTTCAACGAATCAACTTCATTACGATTTGAGTATTAGAGACCTGCAAAAGATGACTCTTATTTAGTTTGGCATTGTCATTCTGCAATTGGGTAATGGTATCTTGCTAACCGGAATTAGTAACGTGCAAACCAACAACTTCATGAATTTGACAATTCGTTTACAGGGCATGACAATATTGCCATTGAAGTCATTATCAGTTATTCGTCCACGTTTCAACCTTACACGTGCCTCACATCACAAGAGTCATCCAATCTTCATTAACGTAAGCATAATATCACCATAACATAGCTATAAACCCAAGCATCAATAACTTGGCAAAGAGAAGTAATAGCCCAATACACGCCATCAAAGAAGAGCTCACAGATTATAGTGGAAAACCCTAATGGAAATACCACTCTCCAATAAGAAGCCCAATGTATATTATATATTCCAAGCTTGCATGCTCTCCTTGCAAATGAGGCTAAGGCCTGGAGTTTATAATATTATATGTTTAGGGTGTATGTTAGCCTAGAGTTTATAATTTTATATATGTTTAGGTGTTTGTTAGTTACTCCCAACCCGCCTAATGGAAAACCACTCTCCAATAAGATTTGGAGCTCAATGTATACTCAGAGCTTGCATGGCTCCTTACAAATGAGGCTAAGGCCTGGAGTTATAATATTATATTTGGTTAGTATCTTTCTTACTCTCCAATCAGAAGCTCAATGTATATTGAAAGCTTGCATGCCTCCTTACAAATGATGTTGAGGCCTGGAGTTTATAAATAGTATATATGTTTAGAGTGTTTGTTAGTTACTCCCAACCCGCCTAATGGAAAAACCATTCTCTAGTAAGAAGCTCAATGTATGTTTAAAGCTAGCACGAGGCTAAGGCCTGGAGTTTATAATATTATATATGGTTAGGGTGTTTGTTAATTACACCCAACCCTTTAACTATGGGACCCCAAGCCCACCAATTTATCACCAATTTCGTCAATCCAATTCCAATCCCCCAGGTCTACAGAAGGCCCAACCAAGTTTGGAAATTAAGGGATATGTAAAGCTCAACATTCATCAAATTAGAGCATGTAAAAGACTTTCTTGGTGTACACTTCGTTACATAGTCATCAAATGAGAGCCTTTAAAAGACTCTCTTGGTGTACACTTGGTTACATAATTTTTAACAAGGCTCTCATTTCGAAAGGGACATTGAAAGTCCGACATTTGTTAAATTCAATTCAGATTCTATTTAAAGGATTACCAAGAAAAAGAGATTGACAAATAAAACATAAATGTAGATGTTTGTTAATGAGTATTTCGTGCAATCTGTCAAAGCCTCCTCGAGAGATTACATGCTCCGAGATTCGAGTTGCGTTACCAATGATGCAGCAGCTTGAGCTCATGGATTTGTTCCACAAACCAATTAGCCTATGTAATAATAACAGTAGGATGTCATCTGAAATTTCATAACATGGTATATGAAACCCATAAAACGTTTGGCCCTGTTCACCCAAAAACTGCCTCAATTTTACTGCTCGCCATTACATGAACCGAGCTTTCTCCCAATTTGGAACGTAAATGTGAAATCTGAAGAGTGTCAGGTGATCGTCACATGCTGATCATGAAGACCCAAAAAGCTTTTGAAAGAGTTGGGTTTCGGGTTAAATTGTTGCACTTTTCATTCTTGCACATAGTCAGTCACTCGGGGGCCGGGGTGACTATATTCCATTTGAAAATAAAATAGAAAAACGATACTACGGAATAAGAATATGAGAAAGTATAGCCACTCATTAGATAACCCTTTGCATTAGCTTCGTCCAGCTTTTCACGGAATCGAAATCGGAGGCCTTAGGCTCAAAATATCTCAATTTTTGGGAACGGTGTTAAGTGCATTAAAAATGTTTAAGTTATGAAAATGGTCGAGTCAAATTTTCTTTGAACAGGGTTCTCCATATGTTTTCCACATTCCACATTTATTTTGGCCGTCTGAGACTACTTGTTGCAGACTACCCCTCTTTCAGAGATCGCCCAATACCTCCACTCTAGCCTAGAACTTCGCTAGATTTGCAACCGTTGCCTAACAAACTACCCATGCCCAATGGTGAACTTAAAACCATTCAATGATGCATCTTACTTACGCCTTGTTATACCTGGCATTTTACAATTCACATAAATGGAAATTGTCGACAACCACACAACACAATTGTTCGGGTCCCAAACCAGGTGCCGTCAAGCTTTATTATTGAAGAATACAATATACAGTACAATGGGGGAGATTCGGCACAAGGCTGTGACTTCAGTACAAAGGAGGGGCGGGCACCAGGCCGCGAGCCTTTTACAGTAACCAAACAAGCATGGGCACCACTCTCCCCTTGCCACCTTGCCTGCCTACAAAACCTCTGTTGCCCCCCACAATCTGCTGCCTGCAGATCTCGTTCTAACCTTAGTTGTTGCAACACTCTTCCAATAGCCACGCCTAACCCTGTGCCTTAGCTTGTCATGGAGTGTTTTGCCTTCGTGCAACCCTTCAGTGCAAAGCTTGAAAACCCTTGAATTCCTCTTCATTGGATGGCTCAATTCTTCCTTGATTGCCTCTTCATCCTCATTTTCATGATCATCATCATGCCTCTTGTTCTTGGCTCGCCTCCTCTTTATACCTGCCAAAGTCAAGTGGACGTGCTCCTCCGTCATCCAAGGTGATATAGACCCAACTTTGTAACGGTTTAGCTATCAAGGCCCCTTTGGATGCGAAGTCGACACACTGCCATGTACGATCTAGCCGACCGTGCGGACGGTTGAACCAAACCAGCCAGAGTAAGTGCCATATTAGTTCGGACTAGTTGATGGTGGAGATCCACTACTAAGGCCACCAGGTGGATGCCAGAGCTCTGGCCTAAAAGACTCCGCTTATTCTACTTGAGATGGTCCATTCTACGTTTCCACTTGGACTAGCATATATGCGTGTACGTGTGTATGTATACGTGTGCATATCTACTTGGTTCCTAGAATCTAATTTCACTAGTTCTACCTTGGCTCTATACCTTGGTTCGGTCGGGCCGGGCTACTAAACTTGGATGGTGCACTATTCCGCTGGACTATTCAACTCACTACCGCTGGACTATTCAACTCACTAATTGAATGGGCTACCGAGATGGGCTTGATACTCATTGCCTGCCAGTCACCATACAGGATAATAACCCTTGCAAGTGCTAATTTGGTCTTCCGGCTCTTGGTCACGCCCGTCTATACCTGTAGCGATGTCTTTCCAGTCTTCTGTGAACGATTGTCCTGCTTGAGTGAAAGTGCCTTCGTGCTTTGGATCGTTCAACCCTTCGCTTGGTCGTATGTCGCACTCTTTGCGTCATGCTCAGTGTGTCTGCCGAGTCCCTAGACGAACCTCTGCTTTGATGCCGATTAGGCCAAGCGCTACTCTTGCTGGAGTGACGTTAGGGGACTTCCAAAGTGCCAAGTACCGGGAGCATATAGAGGGACGTTGCCAAAGAAGTCCCCTAGTCTGGGGAATGTAAAGAGCGTTGGAGACACCTAGGTGTCCCCACCCCTGGGTCACGTCTTCATGGAACGCTGATGATATCTAATGTCCCACAAAATAGATATGATCTTTATACTGAAAAAATAAAGGCTTAGTCTACCAACTACTTTATAGCTACAGTTATGACAACTGAGGCTATGCTTATAGTAGATGATAATTTTCTTGAAAAATGAATTTACCTCGTAACCATATGAAATCATTTTTTGCCGTCTTTGTCTACTTTCTAAGCACTTCTGTTTTGGACTCAGTAATATTCTTGGACTTGAGTTTTCTCTGTGTTGTTAGTATTGCATAGGTGTATATTACTATATACCAGTAATTGTCTGGAGGATTTTCAGGAATAAGTGCCGTCTTTATCTACTTTGTAAGCACTTCTGTTTTGGGCTTCAGTAATATTCTTGTACTCGAGTTCTCTCTGTGTTGTTAGTATTGCCTAGGTGTATATACCAGTATTTGTCTGTAGGATTTTCAGGAATAAGTGGTATGTGTTTAAAACTTTGTTAGTGGATTTTCAGGAATAAGTACCGTCTTTATCTACTTTGTAAGCACTTCTGTTTTGGGCTTCAGTAATATTCTTGGACTCGAGTTCTCTCTGTGATTGTTAGTATTGCCTAGGTGTATATACCAGTATTTGTCAGTAGGATTTTCAGGAATAAATGGTATGTGTTGTTTGTATCGCATAGGTGTATATACCAGTAATTGTCTGGAGGATTTTCAGGAATAAGTGCCGTCTTTATCTACTTTGTAAGCACTTCTGTTTTGGGCTTCAGTAATATTCTTGGACTCGAGTTCTCTCTGTGTTGTTAGTATTGCCTAGGTGTATATACCAGTATTTGTCTGTAGGATTTTAAGGAATAAGTGGTATGTGTTTAAAACTTTAATGTGTAAGTTCAGACACGTTTGAAGTTATTACTAGTTATGAAAAAGAGCAATATTAATCAAATTAATAATTGTGTTCTTTTGGTGGCAGCCAGCTGAGAAAGATGCCAATCTGACATGGAGACATTTATTGAAGTCAGCATTAACAGGCATCCTCAGTTATATCCCTTCTGGAACCAAGCTGTATTATGCTTTTGTTGTTCAGTTTATATAGTAATTAGGATGTAAACTTTGTGATGGTGTGCTATATTTCAAGCAACGGTACAGGAGGTTTATTTCTAGGGATATTCTAAAACAAAACGGCCCCCCATTTCACTGCTTTGTAATTAAGTTCCGTATTGATTGTAACTTTAGTTTTTGAGATTTTAAACTGCATGGGTCATTGGTACGACCTTTGATGGGCATTGGTACCATTTAATTATCATTAGCAGGTGACCTATATTTGGTGTGTTCCTTTCTGTACTACAATCAATCTTTAGAATGAGATTGCATTTTAATTGATATTCCTTCTGTTGTGTCAATGGCTAGTGGTCTCTTTTTTCTCCTTTTTCTTTTTAAATATTTGTAGCATGGTTGATCAGCATGCAGACATACTATTTATCTTCAAGTTAGTTTATCAATTTCTACTATGAAATAATGCCTAGTGGTTATTAAAATATTGAAGCTTGCTCACTAGGCATTCCCTGTGGAACGTTCAACAGTATTCTTCAAGTTAGTTTACCAATTTCTACTATGAAATAATGCATAGTGGTTATTAAAATATTGAAGCTTACTCACCAGTCATTCCCTGTGGAACGTTCAACAGTATGCAAATGATCCCACAAAAATCAAATTTGGCGGCTTTTAATTGGAATGTTTCTTCACTTTGTATTATATCGTGCTAATAAGTTTTAGATCATGTTCTTATTGTTGGAGTGTAAGTGGACAAGTGGTCATGTGAGACTGAGGTTGAAAGGATTTATGTATCCCAACTGTTACCTGTGCAGTTGCGCGAGCACTATACATCCTGCTGCTGAGTGGGGTCGTTGGGTCTAAGGCAGCAATGGCGTACACACCACCTAGTGCAGCAGATTAGTGCTTACCCTCTAGGTGGAAAGCAATAAGTATCCTGCAGCAGCAGTGCATTTATTGTTGCTATCTATCTTCATATCTAATGATCTATCTCCATTGATCTATCTTCATATCTAATGGTTGATATCTTCACTGTATGTTGATATCTTCACCATAGCGGTAGGGTGCTTAGTGTGTTGACAATCTCTGAAGTGTCTTATTCAATAATGAGAAAAAACTGGGGTTTTTCTTCACTCTAATCTTTTTTGAGAAAAACCTGGGGTTTTTCTTCACTCTAATCTTTTTTTATCATAGTTGTTGACGACCTTAATGGTAGTTTGGTTATGGAAATTTGGAACAAATTTGAATTCGTTAAATATTCGGTATTATGGATTTTTACTAATGAATAATTAAATTTTTTAAAACCAATTTAAAAAAAAATCAAACTTTAATGGTTTAAACACCATAAAACAAAAATAACATTTAATTTAATACTATCTTATTAAAATAATTATTAATAACTACATGAAACAAAAATAACATTTAATTTAATACTATCTTATTAAAATAATTATTAATAACTACATGCATCTCTCATATTTGCCATTATATTGTTGTGTATAATGATTGACTTTATTATATAAATGTTTATGTATATTTTGGTGTATTTGTGAATATTTGATTAAGAGGATTATATGTAAGTAGTCTACTTTTGTATCTATATTTATACTCTAATTATGCTAGTTTTGTGTTAAGGTGTATTTTTTAAAATTGTTTAAAACTTATTTAAACTGTGTCATATCATTATATTTTTGATTTTTAAATAAATAATTGATTTTATTATATAATGTATATTTTGGTGTATTTGTGAATATTTGATTAAAAATATTATATATAAATAGTTTATTTTCGTATCCATATTCATACTCTAATTATGCCAACTTTATGTTAAAGTGCATTTTTTGAAGTTGTTTTAAACTTATTTAAACTGTGTAAACTATGTATTTGGATGCATTTTTTTGAAGTGCGCTGAGATGCATTTTTTTGGAATTGTTTTAAGCTTAAGCGATTCATTAGAATTCATCTCATGGTTTCATTCCATATTAAACTTTACTTCATGGTTTCATTCCATATTAAACTTTACTTCATAGTTCTCATGGTTTCATTGAACTTTTCTCCATCGAGTTATCCTGACCCTCACAAGGTTCTCATTCCCGAATTTCAAAATTCTTGGACACCTCAAATTGTCAAAGAATGCCGAAGATTTCCTAAATCAGTACTACAATTTCCAAATCACTTGGACAATAAACAATCCATTTTGAAAATTCAACTACTCATGAATCACTTGGACAATATAAACAATCCATTTTGAAAATTCAACTACTCATAAAGATTCATCGCATCTTGAAAATTCAACTACTCGTAAAGATTCATAGTATGTTCTTGTTATTGTCATCCATGGTCTCCTTTGCTTCATTTTTTTTTAAAGCATATAACCAAAAAAATACTATTGAAATCTATATAAATATTTTCAAAAGGCTTCTTTTGTAACCATAACTTTATACTTTTCTGACTTTATACTTTTCTGATAATAATCGTAATCACTTAAAATGCATCTTTATGACAACATATATATCTTTGTAAATGGTTTTTGGGACCCGACAAAATCAATAAAATACAGCTTTGTAGATGTATACTCCCGAATAACTCGGTTCATCGTCTCTGTATCCCTTCTCTAACGTCTTTATGTTTGCTTTGTTGGGTTTGTGGACACTCTTTCTTCTCCTTGGATCGATTTCAATCTTTTGTTTTATGTATCCCTTCTCTAACGTCTTTATGTTTGCTTTGCTGGGTTTGTGGACACTCTTTCTTCTCCTTGGATTGATTTCAATCTTATGTTTTATGTATCTGATTTCCAGAATTCCAAAAATACTTTATCAATGGTTGGTAAACATTGATAGTCTACAAATTAAGTTTGTGTAATATTTGTTTTTATGAGTAGATCATATTCAAGTATTTCTCATTGGTTCAATATGTCTAGTTCTTGACCAATGGATTTCAAAGCTCCAAAAATTAAAGATGCAAGATTAGGTAAGAATGAGGCGAGATATTAATAAAAATATCTATCCATAAAGTATTACATAAAGTATTATATTTGGGAAAGAGGAGCATGAATATACTCCTTTGAAACAGGTTAAAATCTTACATTTTTCAGTAAGTTCATCATTCTCCCACCCACCATCTTACATTTTTCCGTAAGTTATTCATCATTCTCCCACCCACCACGAGTGGAAGACCAAAGGACCAAACAATCAATACAATCAATTCTAATTGATTCACATATTTTTGTTCATTTTGTCCATGGCTTATTACAAAGTGTGGAAGACCAAAGGACTGAACAATCAATACAATCAATTCTAATTGATTCGCATATTCTTGTTCATTTCGTCCATGGCTTATTACAATGTTAATTCAATGAATAAGACTCAGTTGGACAGTTGGGAGAGGCTCTCAAATCTTCATAGGCATTGATCCGTTGATTGGGGCAAAAACCAATTTTATGTTTTCTCCTCAGTTGATCAACTACCTTCACTCTTCAGATATGTAGGTCCTTGCTCAAATCAAGAGGCAGAATGTGTTAGAATCCAATCCTTCCTATTGGTATAAAGCATGTGATTTGGGTTTGCCTACCCAACTCGAAGAGGAATGGGATACTTATGTTATGGCTTTGAACAAAGCAAGAATAAGATAAGGAAGACTTATTAGTCTGGGATTGGAAAATTACTAATGGGGTCATCACTGTCCGCTTTCAAAATTCTATGAAATGGTAGTCAAAACAAATTTGGAAATGGAGAATTCTAGTAAAAATGCAATGTTTTATTTGGATGTGTCTTGAAAACCGGATCTTTATCACATAGGACAACCCCATTGAAAAGGGGGTTCATGGAAATGGAGAATTCTAGTAAAAATGCAATGTTTTATTTGGATGTGTCTTGAAAACTGGATCTTTATCACATAGGACAATCCCATTGAAAAGGGGGTTCATGTCACGTCCCCATTTTGTCCCTATTGCATTAAAATTGTAAATGATGTAAATATCATTATTAAATCATGGTGAGGAGCTCAAGGCCAAGGCCCCGCCATTGATTTATCGTTTTATGTATCAACAATTAAAATCGGTGTATATGGTTCTTGTGTTAGACAGGCACAATGTAAATTAAGACATCATGTAAATACGAATTTTAATAAAATACCCACAACTAGCTATGCAATGCAACAAAGAGATGAGGGCATGATTTTTATAAGGAATAGGGAGGGAAATTATTCAAACCCTTGAGCCAATGGTGTTACTCCATGTGTCAATGAGGAAACCCATAAACCACCAATTACTCATTTTGGCTTATACACCAAATCATTAAATTCTTCCAAGAGTTGGTTGAGGCAGTTAATGCCTTGGGAGTAGAGAGCTATGGCAGCCAATTTCGTGCATGGGCAAGCCATCAACCTGGGAATTCGCATTTTTGTTTTTGGGGCAAGAAAACACCCACGAAATGGTGCCCAAAGCCATCTTTCACCCATGGCCTTTGCCCTCTTACGCAGTCTGAGCTAGTTGGGCTTTGCCCATCACGTTTTTCACCATTTTTCTTGCATTTCCATGCCTGGGAACTCGTTTTTGTTTTGCACAATGGATGGGAGGAAGGGAGCCACGATTTTGGGGTTTATGGAGGCCGTTTTTGTCCCTTGAATGCCCATAAACGTTTTCTGAAAACGATTTTGCTCTCTCAGGGTTGATTCGCAAATTTGCCATTCTGTTTTTGGTTGCCCACGTTTTTTTGAAACTGATAGAAACCCCATTTTGGGAATTCCACTATAGAAACGTTTTCTTCATGCCCAACAATTGTGATTTCTACTGTTATGTGCTTCCTTGTTTTGGTTTGAACCTGTGAGTAAGAAATTTGGAGTGGTAGTGGACAAAATTGGCTTGATAAACCTAGTGGGGAAAATAACCTCTCAAGAAGATCAAAAGGGTTGGCTACTCTTCTATGCACACCTTGAACAACATTGAATTGGAAGGTATGGCCTGAGGGACTGTGTAGTAGTGAAGGGAATACTTCATTGAATCAGGTGTGTAGGCATTGTGGGGAACCAAGCTGGATAGATCTTGTAGGGGTACCCATAGCTTTGTGGTTGAGCTCACTAGCTTAGCAATTCTTCCTTTTCCATCTCCTAGCAGCCCGATAAACCCAACTGCTGATTAGCTTGGCTGATTTTGGTGTAGTTTGGCTATGTGTGAGTCTGCTGTTCCCTTCTTCCTTGTAGAAATCATGCCCAGCTCGGGGGGTGGCAGTTGTATTAAGAGATTGATAAGCACAACTAGCCTATGGTTGGGTGGAACGTTGTAGATGCATAGCTGTTTGCTCAGGGACTACTTTGTTTTAAGATAAGTACTCTCATGTGCTAATTATGTATTGTTTTAATTGATGACTGACATGAATATCTTGAATGTATGATGGATGTGTAATAGAATTTATTTCTGCTATGTTTCTCAAATATTTATGCAATTTTCATATGTCCATCTTCATTTTATATGAATGTTTGTTTTCTAAGTATGGGGCTAGATGTCCGGATTTAGTGTCATATTCTCTCCCATGCTGGTATGATGGGTGTGTATGTGACAGAATGGTATTAGAGCCATAGGCTATAGCATTGGGCCTCTATGGGCCAAGTATGATCACAGTTACAAGGGAAGATTCCCTTCTAAACACCACAGATTACTATGTTGGGCCTTTTATAAAGATGTAAATCATTGTGTGTAAACGTATGTAGTATTTGAAATTAAAATGAATTAGAGAAACCTGAAGATCTCATGGATTCTATTGATTAGAATGGGAAATCATTTCCATGACTGTTCTGGGGATTCTTGCAAAACTGTTGCATTAATTTCATGCTATGAAAGTGAGGAAGGAGGGAGAAAATCCCTTTTCAGAGGTGCAAGTTCTTGGCATCCTTTCACTGTTCTGCTATATGCGAACTAGAATCTGTAAGTAGCTCACCTCTATAAAGAAATGAAGGACATATTTCAAGAAAAGAATTCTAGCTGTCTTTGAAAATTTGCAAAAAATTTTCTAACTGTTTTCTGAGTTTTTTGCGAAGGGCTGTGGCAGCGGGGAAAGTTAAGCTAACTTTTGGCGCACGTGGCGACGAAAGTTAGGCTAACTTTTTGTGCGCGCGGCGGCAAAAGTTAGACTAATTTTTTGCGCGCGCGACGACGAAATAGTTGTTAATTCGACGTCGAAAGATATAATTTTTTTTTCAAAATTTTCCCCAAGGGTTGTGGCGGCGGCGAAAGTTAGGCTAACTTTTTGCGCGTACGGCGGCGAAATAGCTATTAAACTCGGCATCGAAGGGAAGCGGTCAACAGTCACAGGGTTGGCGGTCGGATATTTTAACTATAGTCTTGCGCAATGATCGACAAAGATGTTGCTAAATCTGCGTCGAAAGGGAAGAGAAAATTCAAATTTTTATTTTTTCTAAGTGTTTCGAAATTTTTGCCTAAAGGATGTGTCGGCAGAATTAACGTTAACTTCTGCGTGTGTGGCGGCATAATTAATGTTAACTTCTGCGGGCCCGACGACAGAATTAGCATTAATATCTGCGACGCACGTGGCGGCAAACTTGGGGATAGGAGCCGCGCCACCTGCGGCAATTTTAAGGATAAAATCCACGATGTGCGCGGCAGCGAAAATAACCTTAACATCTGCGCCGCATGTGTCAGCGGATTTTAGCTTAAAATTCTGCGACACGTACGACACCTTTTAAGCTAAATTTTCGCGACAATGACGGCCATTTTAACCTTAATAATTGCGCCAAACGGGAAAAGTCTATGATTGGACAAAGTTGTCAATATGAGATTTTCCCACATACATGCAAATAATTTATAGTATTATAATGCAGCTAACAGTTGTGTTTATAAACACATTTTGCAGAATCATAGTCATATCAAATCAGCATTCCAGATAAGTGCAGTTGGAAAGTTCTGGTCTTGGTTGGGCCAAGAATATCAACATCATGGATGATGCACAGGATCCCTATGAGCCTGTGACAGATGCCATGGGGGAAAATATACATGTTGAGAATGCTGAAACAAAATCTAATGGGAGGAGGAATCAAGAGACTCCCCCAGGTATTGCAGCCACCATGAGGAGCATAAGGGTGGAGTTGCAAAGTTGTAGAGAAGATAATGAAAGGATGATTAAAGCTCAGGAAGAACAAAATCAGTTAAATGCAGCCATGCTGCAGAGTTTGATAGACATCCAAAGGAAAATAAACTCTGGGCATTAGACATCAAATCCAGAAGGGAGTCAGAGTAGTTCAAAGATAAATCTCCGCAAGAGGTCCAATGTCTCAAGAAGAGTTTCTAGAGACAGAACCTATACTCCAGAAATCTCTTCTAGTGGATCATCTGATTCCGAAGGATCCATTGAGGGTTCAAGCTCTTCATCTCGCAAGAATAAGAGGAAGAGGCATTACAAGAACAATTCACATGGAGAATTTAAGAAGGAAAAACCTCCTACATTTGATGGAGAGGTAAAGTCTGGTCAAGAAGCTAAAGCTTGGCTTCTTGGGATGAGAAAGTATTTCCAAGTCCAAGACTACTTTGGAAATATGAAGGCAAGGGTCGCCATCTTCAACTTGAATGGAAGAGCATCTATATGGTGGGAACACATCAGGCAAGTGAAGAAGATCAATGAAAGAAATATTGTGTGGAAGCAGTTCAAGAAATACTTCAAGCAGAAGTACCTCTATGATAGGTACTATGATGACAAGATCAAAGAGTTCCATGAGCTGAGATTGGGACAATTGACCATGGAAGAGCATGCAAACAAGTTCTTGGAGTTGCTGAGATATGCTAGGTATATTTGAGATGATAAGATGAAAATTCAGCGTTTTCTAAGTGGGCTACCTCAGTCATATAAAGATAGAATTGAATTTGATGAGCCTCGAACTCTAGAGGAGGCAATAAGGAAGGCCACGTATTGCTATGATAAAAACAAAAGCAAACTTGATTTCCATAAGGCATGGAAGGACAAAAAATGAGAAGTTTGACCAAAGGAAGAAAGGTTTCAAACCTCCTCATACCAGAAATCAACAAAGACAGCCATCACAAGTTGTGACTAAGCCAATTAGGATGATGGGAGACAAGCCAAGAGATCCAAAGGAGCCAAGAGAACCAATTCAATGTTGGGGTTGTGGAGGAGACCACATGCTTAGGAACTTTCCACATCGAAATGAGAATGCAAATCAAGTTCACAACATCCAAGGAGCTGAAAGTGTGGGTCAAGTGGCGAGGACAATTCCTAGAATCTATGCAGCACTAGACGACCACCAGGCAGATCATCAATCAATTGTTGTTGAAGTTGAAAGTAAGATTGCTAAGCAATCTGTTTCTATTTTAATTGATCCTGGATCTACTCACAATTATATCACTTGTAAAATTGTTGAGATTTGTGCTTTTAAGAAGTCAAAGCATAGTAAATCATGGTTAGTACAACTAGCTACTGGAACCAAGAGAAAAGTTAGTGAAATTGTAGAGAAATGTCCCTTAGAGATGGATGGACTATTCACTTATGCAAATCTGAATATTTTGCCACTTGGTTCCTATGATATTCTCATTGGAATGGATTGGTTAGAAGCGCACAGGGTTAAACTTGACTGCTACAATAAAACTTTTGAATGCATGGACGAAGAAGGAAACCCAAGGGTTGTAAAAGACATTCCAAAGGTGACTTCTGTTAGGTAGGTTTCAACCATGCAGCTGAAGAAGTTCTGTAGAAAGGGTTGTCAATTGTACGTAGCCCATGTTTTGGAGGCAACGCAAAATGAAACTCCTATGTTAGAGGACTATCATGTATTGCAGGAATTCAGGGATGCTTTTTCTGATGAGATTCCGAGACTTCCTCCAAAGAGAGACATTGATTTTACAATTGAACTTGTGCCAGGAGTAGCACCAGTGTCTAAGACACTGTATAGAATGAGTACACCAGAATTGCTAGAATTGAAAATGCAATTACAAGAGTTGTTGGAAAAGAAATATATCAGGCCAAGTGTGTCCCCATGGGGAGCACCTGTTCTATTTGTAAAAAAGAAAGATGGAACACTCAGGTTATGTATCGACTATAGGCAGTTGAACAAAGTTACTGTGAAGAACAAATACCCATTGCCCCGAATTGATGACCTTTTTGATCAAATGAGAGAAGCAAAGGTATTTTCAAAGATCGACTTGAGGTCTGGTTACCATCAGGTAAGAATCAAAGAGGAAGATATTCATAAGACAGCCTTTAGAACAAGGTATGGACACTATGAGTTTGTAGTGGTACCATTTGGTCTCACAAATGCATCAACTACATTCATGTGTCTCAGGAATAGTGTTTTTAGCAAGTATTTGGACAAGTTCGTTCTTGTATTTCTTGGCGACATTCTCATCTATTCTAAGAATGGAGAAGAGCATGAAGAATATTTGAGAATGGCATTGCAATTGCTAAGGGAGTATAAGCTGTATGCAAAGTTAAGCAAATGTGACTTTTATAAAGATAAAATTCATTATTTGGGTCACATTATCTCAGACGAAGGAATATTGGTGGACCCTGAGAAGATTGAAGCCATTATGAATTGGCCAACTCCAAGGAATATGATAGATGTGAGATCTTTTATGGGCCTTGCTGGTTACTACATGAGGTTTATTGAAGGATTCTCCAGGGTCGCAAACCCGATCACTTCTTTGCAAAAAAAGGGAATAAAGTTTGAATGGTCACCAAGATGTGAGGAAAGTTTCCAACGGTTGAAGAATCTTCTTACGAGTGCACCAATTTTGAAAATTGCAGACCCAGAAAAAGACTTTGTGGTATGTACCGATGCATGCAATCAAGGACCTGGAGGAGTCCTTATGCAAGACAACCACGTGGTATGCTATGAGTTGAGGAAGTTGAAGGAACATGAGAAAAACTATGCTACTCATGATTTAGAACTTGCAGCCATAGTACATGCTTTAAAGATGTGGAGGCATTACTTCATGGGCAGGAAATTTGAGTTAAGGACATACCATTGTGGTCTGAAATACTTGTTTGATCATCCAACTTTAAATGCTAGGAAAGCTAGATGGTTGGAATTTTTGTGTGAATTTGATTTTGAGATCAACTTTAAATGCTAGGAAAGCTAGATGGTTGGAATTTTTGTGTGAATTTTATTTTGAGATCAAACACATAAAAGGGAAAGAAAACAAAGTGGTTGATGCACTCAGCAGGAAAGTACATGAAATGCATGTGGCAGCGCTTAGCACTTGCCAACTAGATTTGAGGTAGCAGATTGTTAACCATATTGTTGAGGATGAAGTGTTTGTGCAGATAAAGGACAAATTGCAGCAGCAAAACCTTGAAAACAAGTATGAAGGCTATCATTTGGAAGAAGACGGACTTCTTACCTATAAGAATAGAGCCTATATTCCAAATGTGGCAGATTTGAGGATGATTGTTATGGATGAAATCTATAAAGCTCCATACTCCGATCACTCCGGATATCAAAAGACTATTGCTACAACAAGAAAATATTATTTCTTGCCAGGGATGAAGAAGGATGTCACTGAATACATTTCTAAGTGCATGACATGTCAGTAGGTGAAGGTTGAACACCAACACCCAGTGCCAATTCCGGAATAGAAATGAGAAGTAATTTCCATGGATTTTATTACAGGATTGCCAATGGCTGTAAGACAACATGATTCCATCATGGTTGTGGTGGACAAGTTAACAAAGGCAACACATTTTATACTGGTTAAGTCCATGCACAAAGCCGATGCCATTGCAAATATCTTCATGAATGAAATTTTTAGATTACATGGTTTTCCTAAGGAAATAATTTCTGACAGGGATACCAAGTTCACTTCCAATTTTTGGAAAAGTCTCTTTGCAGATTTGGGTACACAGTTGAACTTTAGTACCGCATACCATCCTCAAACAGATGGGCAAACAGAAAGAGTAAATCAGGTGCTTGAAGACATGCTCCGTATGTATGTAATGGACAAACCATCAAAGTGGGAGGATTATCTACTCCTGGTAGAGTTTGCATATAACAATGGGCAGCAAGAATCATTGGGGATGAGTCCATATAAGGTTCTATACGGCAGAAGGTGTAGGACACCAGTCACTTGGGAGAATCCAGTGAACAGAATTGTACTTGGGCCAGAATTGCTTAAGGAAATGGAGCAAGAGGTTGCAAAGATCAAGCAGAATTTAAAAGCAACCTAGGATAGACACAAAAGCAATGTAGATAAGCATAGGGTGCACAGGGAATTCATTGTTGGGGATCATGTGTATCTTAGAGTGAGGCCAAGGAAGGGTTCCTTGAAGCTTGGGAGTTGTGCCAAGCTATCACCTAGATATTGTGGGCCATTTGAAGTGCTTGAAAGAATAGGGCCAGTTGCATATAGACTTGCATTTCCTGCTAGCACTAGAGATCATAATGTTTTTCATGTCTCTTTGCTTAAGAAATATATACATGATCCTAACCATGTGATTAATTGGAATGTGATCCAGGTGGAACCCGAGGGAGAGTTCCAAACCGATCCATTGCGCATCCTAGACAATAAGGTAACATTGCTTTGGAACCGAGCCATCGGACAGGTAAAGGTGCAATGAAAGCACTACAGTCCTAATGAGGCTACATGGGAGCTGGAGGATGCCATGAGAGTGGCATATCCATTTTTGTTCAATTTTGATGAGCACTGAGGATAGTGTTAATGTAAGGGGAGGGGAATGTCATGTCCCCATTTTGATTCTATTGCATTAAAATTGTAAATGATGTAAATATTGTTATTAAATCATGGTGAGGAGCTCAAGGCCAAGGCCCCGCCATTGATTTATCGTTTTATGTATCAGCAATTAAAATCGGTGCATATGGTTCTTGTGCTAGACAGACACAATGTAAATTAAGACATCATGTAAATACAAATTTTAATGAAATACCCACAACTAGCTATGCAATGCAAAAAAGAGATGGGGGCATGATTTTTATAAGGAATGAGGACGGAAATTATTCAAACCCTTGAGCCAATGGTGTTACTCCATGTGTTAATGAGGAAACCCATAAACCACCAAATACCCATTTTGGCTTATACACCCAATAATTAAATTCTTCCAAGAGTTGGTTGAGGTAGTTAATGCCTTGGGAGTGGAGAGGTATGGCATCCAATTTCGTGCATGGGCAAGCCATCAACCCGGGAATTCGTATTTTTTCTTCTGGGGCAAGAAAACACCCACGAAATGGTGCCCAAAGCCATCTCTCACCCATGGCCTTTGCCCTCTCATGCAGTCTGAGCTAGCTGGGATTTCTCCATCACATTTTTTACCATTTTTCCTGCATTTCCATGCCCGGGAACTCGTTTTTGTTTTGCACAATGGCTGGGAGGAAGGGAGCCACGATTTTGGGGTTTATGGAGGCCGTTTTTGTCCCTTGAATGCCCATAAACGTTTTCTGGAAACGATTTTGCTTTCTCAGGGTTGATTCCCAAATTTGCCATTCCGTTTTTGGTTGCCCACGTTTTTCTGAAATTGATAGAAACCCCATTTTGGGCATTCCACTGTAGAAACATTTTCTTCATGCCCAACAATTGTGATTTCTGCTGTTATGTGCATCCCTGTTTTGGTTTGAGCCTATGAGTAAGAAATTTGGAGTGGTAGTGGACAGAATTGGCTTTATAAACCTAGTGGGGAAAATAACCTCTCAAGAAGATCAAAAGGGCTGACTACTCTTCTATGCACACCTTGAACAACACTGAATTGGAAGGTATGGCATGAAGGACTGTGTAGTGAAGGGAATACTTCCTTGAATTAGGTGTGTAGGCATTGTGGGGAACCAAGCTAGATAGATCTTGTAGGGGTACCCATAGCTCTGTGGTTGAGCTCACTAGCTTATCAATTCTTCCTTTTCCATCTCCTAGCAGCCCGATAAACCCAACTGCTAATTGGCTTGGTTGATTTTGGTGTATTTTGGCTATGTGTGAGTCTGTTGTTCCCTTCTTCCTTGTAGAAATCATGCCCAGCTCAGGGGTGGCAGTTGTATCAAGAGATTGATAAGCACAACTAGCCTATGGTTGGGTGGAACGTTGCAGATGCATAGCTGGTTTCTCAGGGACTACTTTGTTTTAAGATAAGTACTCTCATGTGCTAATTTTGTATTGTTTTAATTGATGAATGACATGAATATCTTGAAAGTATGATGGATGTGTAATAGAATTTATTTTTGTTGTGTTTCTCAAATATTTATGTAATTTTCATATGTCCATCTTCATTTTATAAGAATGTTTGTTTTCTATGCATGGGGCTAGATGTCCGAATTTAGTGTCATGTTCTCTCCCATGATGGTATGATGGGTGGGTATGTGACAGTTCAGTGGACCTAGTATATGTGTTCTTTGTAGAGCAGAGTTAGAGATAGTTTCTCATTTATTTGTGCTTTGTCCTTTTTTCAAAACTGTTTGGGATGAATGCAATAGATTTCTAAACTTAAAGGAAAGATGGCAGACATCAAACCTGCAATATAGCGTGCTATTATGGTTCGACACAAAAAATTCAAAGAACTTCCTTTGTTTATAATCTAGAAAGTGTGGTAGGATCAAAATAGATGTATTTTTTAGGAGAAAAATCCATTTGCCCTTTCTGTTAGCACCAGAGCTATTAGTATGTTCTTTGATTACTTTAAGGATAAGAAGAAGAAAAAAGTAAAAGCTCCCTGATGCATGTTCTTGATGATGCTAGTTATATTGGATTTTTTTTTATGGTGCAGAGCAAAATAGGCTTTGTCGGGTGCTTATGGTGCTTGAAATTAAAAATACCATGTTATCTTCTTGAATATGGGGGTTGGCCAAGGAACTAATACCAAGGCAGAGTTAATAGCATTATGGAGTTTGTTTTGGTTTGCTCAGAAAATAGTGATATAAAATTTGCAGATTGTGGATGATTCCAAATTTATCATTGATTGGGCAGCAGGAAAATCAAATTTATAGGTTCTACCTATTGATCAATGGGCAGGCAGAGTTAGAGATTTGATCAACAATTTTTCTCAAATCTCTTTTACACATATATACAGGCAACATAACTTTAACTTTGAAGCATATGACCTTTCCAAAAAGGCTATAGGAATGCTGGATGGGTTTTTGCATTTCCAAGAATTTGTAGAGGACTCTATGGTAAACATTGGGCGTGTCTCTTTATTTTAAATTCAATTTTTGTTTCTTATAGATCAGATTTCTCTGGTTAAAGACTGAAGCTCTATGAAGACTTTTCAGCACTTTTTGTTTTGTGTTGTACAATTGGGAAGCATCATAGATTCTTGACTCTATGCTTATAGGCTTGATGTTTTTTGTTTTCAAATTAAAAGTTTTGATGTATCTAAGGTTTGGGTGTTGCCAGTTTTTTTGGTAGATTGAAAATAATTTGTTTTTAGTAGTCATTCCATTGACAATTTCTATGTAATTTTGATTCTCTTTATGATGAATGACAAATTACAGGTTTTTCTCTTGAAAAAAAATAAGTAATTATAATCACCCATTGTCTACAATGTAAATATTAAAAAGTCATCCATATATTTTAAGTGTTCAAATTAATTTCGTTTTCAATACTTATAAAAAAATTATATCAAATGGAATATAGAAATAAAATATGGAAAAGTAAAATAGAAAGGTAACAAAAATGTTACGGTTTTTGTACACATAAATGACAAACTATTGACATGAGCTGATTATTTTCACAATTTTTTACGATAACTAGCTGAATGAAAGGAAAATTTCAAAACTTTTAGAAAGTGTGTAACAAAGGCTATTTCAAATAATATAGAAGTTTAAGACTTTTTGAAATTGAACAAATACTTCATTAGAATAAAAGCATATTATTCGTGTGAACATTCGCCTGTAATTTGCCCGATATAAGCTTTGCAGGTAAGTAGTTTTTAATAGTTTTCTTTATTTGAAAATAAAAACTAAGAAAATAAGAGCAGAATGTGTACATACAGGCTGTAACATATTCAAGAACACATAATGTTACCTCCATAAGAAAAGATTCATGGTTATTATATTCGTAAAAAGTGCAAACCAACCATCACCACCAAAGAATTATAGAGATATCAAACTTCTCCCACATGATGAATTATTTTATAGAATAATTTGACTCAAAATTAGAGAAAATTGTAGAATGTGTACATGACTGCACGATGATTCACATAGCCTCTATTTTCTTCAACATGATGAGCCCAACTAGTTCGATTCGAATCGAATCGATGAGGCGGAAGGGAAGCAAAGTTGGGTTATAATTTTTATGTCCCTTCCACCTTCGAACACCTTTTCTTCCTTATTTCTTACTACCCCTAGAGAAGCTAGAAAAGCAAACGTAGTTATTAAATAGTTCCCTAATAAGTTAATATACAAATTGGAACATAGAAAATAACACAGATCAAAAGAAAAACTTTTGGGAGAACGAAATTCCTCAACCACCAACTACTCGTTATCCATGTTGAACTTTGGTTTTCATTGATGTCAAATAATGTCAAAGAGGATGTTAACTGATTCAGTTTGAGTCATTGATGTCAACTGATGTCAAGTGGATTTAGTATTCCCATGCTAGCTTGAAGAAATATAGAATAGCCACATTGAAGGAGTATATGAGCAAACAAGATGGTGAAGTATAAGGATGCCAGTCTGAAGAAGTATATCTAGAAGTTTCATCCAGTCTAAAGAAGTGTGTCCAAGGGTACATTATGCATATCCAATTTAAAGAAGTACATAATGCCCATGTACATGAGCAGGTCACAAGTCCATCCAGTCATAGTCCTTAAAGGTACAAGCTAAAGTGTCGGTTGGACAAAGGATTGGGGAATGCACAAGTAAGCCAAAAAGTTGGTTGAACAAATGTACAAGTGCGCGAGCAAGTCTAGCAGAGTGTGCAAACAGCATTGGAACAAGAAATGGTTGAACAATTATGCAAGTCCTAAAAGCATGCAAGTTTCACCAATTAGAAGAAACTTTCAGTTGTTGAAGCGTGCACAAATTTCAAGAAGGGTGTATAAGTTGAAGTCAGTATATGCGCAAATTCCACAGTTGATGACACAACAAGTGCACAAGACCCACAAGTGATGGTACCGCAAGGTTCAAAGTCCCACTAAGTCAAAGATCATGTATGCGCAAGTTCAACAAAGCAATGGTACATCAAGGGCGCAACACCACACCGCAGGGGATAAAGTCCCACCAAGTCAAGGACCATGTATGTGCAGAACCCACAAAGAAAGGACACATCAACAACGCTAAACATGCCATGTGGCATAAGCACAATCCATGAAGCAAGGAAGAAGGAATGCCACAACCAACTTGTGGACATACAATCCATGTAGGACATGTATAAATAGGGAAGCAAGTTGGAGATTTGAAGGAAGCTTGATGGCAAGGATGAAGAGCTTGTAAGTGGAAGATACAAATTTATATTCGGGGCATCAAGAGCTCGTGGAACTAGAATAACAATGATCTAGTAGAAAGCCTAGTGCGCACAAGCAAATGATTGATATAACCGATGGTGCGTAGAATGATGTTGTAGATCTGTGATGATTGCGCAAATACAAAAAGACATATCTAAGGATTCAGGAAGGCTTATGCACAAGTGTGTGAGGACCGAATGACAGTATCATAGATAGCACGTAGACAGTCACAGATGTTCTAAGGTGGATCCGCGCAGAGACATACATGAAGTATATCAGAACATGTGTGAAGGAAGAATTTTGACTGCTGTATGAGAATTGAGTTGAAGTGTGCTAAGTAAAGAAGTCCATCAGATGTGTAGAGACCGAGTTGCAGCAGAATCAAGTATACGCATCATGATGAGGATGATATGAGGCAAGTGCGTTAAATCGAAAGGACGAAGCATATGATGCACAACATGGCGCAGATTATTTGAAAGACTATGGTACTTAAACATAATGGACACATCTTAGTAAGTGCGCAGTTCCATTTGATACTAGTGCGTGACATCATAATAGAAAGTCATCAGTTGATACACAATATCAATTGAGAGTGCAGTTGCATAGTAGCAGAACGACATAGTTAATCAGCAGCGCAAAATGCAGCATATGAAGTAGCACACAACATAAGCAGTGCGACACCAGTTAAAGTGAAGTGTTGAGTGGAATGAGAAGTCAAGTGATGTATGCAGGGAAGTGACAGCAATACGACTGCATACAGAAGGTGCGCACAATAGAACGAACATCAGAAGATCAGACATGTGTGGGTATTGGAAGTTCAGCAAGGCAATATCTTATTGTGTATATCTGGGCGGAAGGACGGGGCAAGAAACATGGGGTCGTAGCCTCCTTCCAGTTGGAGCTGGAGAACATTGAGATTTGGTGCTTCCTTCAGGTCGGTGCCTGTAAAACCAGGGGGTCAGTGTTTGTAAAACCAGGGGGTGGGTGCCTCCTTCTTGTTGGTGATGGTAAACAAAGGAATTCGGTGCTTCCTTGAATGTAATCTTTTCATCACAAAAGACCATTCTATGGTTTTCTCTTGTTTGGGTTTCCACGTCAAAATTCTGTGTATTTTGTGTTCTTTGTCTTGGTGCATATGTGGATGAATGTTTTATTTATATTGGATGCATAATTGAAGATTAAGATTAAGTTTAGACTAATATGTTAAAGAAGTTAAAAACTGATCATAATTGCGCTAATATTGATTCAACCCCCCCTCTCAGTATTAAATCAATTCCAACAATTGGTATCATAGCAGGTGTCTTCAGCAACAACTTAATATCTGGAAGATACATCTGTCTGCATATATGGGCAAGAAGTTGATTATCAACCAAGGAGAAGGACCATGGTTACAAGAAAATGGAAACCTATAAAACCTCTCTATCATGGAAGCTAGGGATATTATTCGTACACAAAGAAAAACAATAGAAGAAGTAAAAAAGAGATCAACCAAAACTATGAACATTCTGAAAAAGAAAGAAGAAGAGTTAAAGGAATTGGTAGTAGATTTCACCAGCCAGTTACAGGAAATGAATGAGACATGTCAAAATGTAAGACTGAGGAATGATACTTGGAAGCGGCAATCTAAAGAAACCAGTTACAGAAAATCAGGAACTTGAAAATGAGATCTCTCTACTGAAGAAAAAATTGGAAGAAGCTATAGAGGAAAAGGAAGGAGTCCTAGCTCTGAATGAATAGCTTCAAAATCATTTTGATGATCAAATTCAACTTCAAGCAAGACAATTGGAGGCCACTAAAAAGAATTCAGAGTATGATGAGATGCTTGATGAACAGAGGATCCAAATACGAGAAAAGGAAGAAGAAGTTGAAAGGATGCAAGATCAATTTAGAACAATTGAAATATTTGTCAAAAGCACGGAAGTATTGAATGAGATTCTCAGCAAGCAAATATCACCTCTCAACGAAAATAGTGGAGGCTATGAAGATGACTGCAACAAGATTGATCAAGGAAAAAGGATGGTTGCGCACTTAAATAAGATGACCATGAGAATATCTGTTCAATGTTGGAAATGCACAATGACAAGACACATTGGAAAGTATTGTAGCAATATTATGTGTTACAAGTGTAACAAAATTGGTCACAAATCTCAGGACCGTGGAAAGTCAGTCAAATAATGGAAGAAGGAAACATGTGAGGAATTTCAATCTATTAACAGATGTAGTGATTCAAAAGACCAAGGAAAAGAACAATGTAAGATGATCTAAAGAAGGAAGATTGTGAACAGTGTTTTGGACTCTGTTAGAGTTCTAGATGAATGTGTGGAGAGATTAGGAGACCAATCCTTCTCTACTCCAACACAAGGTTGAACTCACAAACATTTGAACCTATCACATTAAAATATTTGTGCACCAACATAAACTGTGACAAAGGGTGAGATTTAATGATTAGTGGAGTAGTGAGTAGTGGCACAAATGGTAATAAATGCTCAAATGGAAACAAAATTAATGATAGAAAGTGGTTAATTGAATTCATACAAGATCAACTAGAATTTCAAGGAAACAAGAAACTTTTTAGTGTCTTGAGAATGGACCAAATCAAGGGAAATCGACAGGTCATTAATGACAGATGAAAATTTTGGCTTCTTATAAACCTTGGGCATTTCTGGTAAGAACCCTCGCGTCTATTGAGAATAGTTGTTACTGAGTAATCAGTGTGTGTGAGAATTTGAAGTTTGGAAGCCATGGAACCCAGGAGACTATGAAGATCAAATAGGCAGGGAAGCTCTGCAAAAGCCGAAGGTGGGTCTTATTCAAAACATGCAAGGTGTATCGTGAGTAAATTCCATCCAAAAACCTGATGCTCCATTTCTTTCCCTACCTGAAGTAGAAGATATGGGACTACATGATCGAAATAAATATGAAGGCGATAAGAGATAAGTATATGACGGAGAGCTTAGATGCCAAGCTACCAACTGAAATGGATCTCAAAGAATGTGCCATTGGGTTGTCAAAATTAGGAATACTGAACTTGTTGGAAGTTCCTTACTTTAGAAGAACCCCATATGTAAAGATGTGTGCAAAATTGTTGTTATCACAACTACATGGAAGGTATCTATGGCTTAACAGAGCTATCTCTATTGATGTTGAGATGATCGAATCAATCATTGAACTACCCACTATAGGAGAAGATGTAAGTCTTATTTTTGGCAGAAAACAAGAAAAAGTTCTTGGAAAGATGGTGGCTGAAAAATACGGGACTCAACAAGAAAGCAAAGGTTTCTCAGTTGCGCAGATAAAGGACGACGTCATGAGATGCATTGTTCAAGTGCTTGCATGCATGCTATTCCGAAAGAGTCGCCAACACCAGGTTTCAGCAACAATCATTGCAACAGCATAAAAGTGTGTGAAGGGCATACAAATGAATGGTCAACATTCCTGCTAAATGAGTTCCTTGATGATTGTGCAGAAGCTTAGGAAAAGGGTAATCCCTTTCACTACACCTGGTTATTGATAAGCGTTGCATTCATTGAATGGAAAGAAATAGAAGGAAGCCAATTCTTTGATAGAAACATGAGGCCCTTTTTAGCTGCAAGATATACAAATATGTGGTTCTCTACTACTGCGCGTTAATGATGTGGATATTTGAATAAATGTACTTCTTTAACCAACTACTTACCGTCTATCTGGGGTTTTTCTTTTCTCCTTTTGCGAATTCTTCCATCTTTCTGTCAAACCACTCTTGGATCTCCAGTTTCATCGGATGCCACAGTGTATCCTCTTCTTTTCCTCTTCAAGGTCCCAACAACGGAACCATTTTTTGACACATCGACTATCAACAGGGGTTCACCGCACATTGTCGTCAACAAACACCAACCCAAACTCCCTTACGCATTGGCCCAGAAGGGTGTCAACCCTTCCAGCAACACTCGTAGAGCGAATGAAGTCTCACCCGAGATGCACAAGGGGGATGCAGGAACCATGTTTCCGCAGTGGAGTTGAGGACATGCATCAAACACACTTCGCAACCACAGAAACTAGAGACTATGCCATTCGCACTATACTAACATTTCATTATTCGCAGATTCATCAACCACATCATCAACACATTACAGATATTCTCCTTAATATGAACCGATTACTTATTAGCATAAACAACGATTACTAAACCCATAGAGCATTAAAAATACCATTAGACATTCGCATCCATCGTTCAATAGAAACAAAGACAGAGATAAAACCATAATCGAACATCTTCATGCATTCATTAAAACTTGCGGAATGACCTTCACAGAAACAGTCAATACATCATATTGTGGATACACAACATACCAAAACTCACAAAGTCGATAGCTCTATCCATCAACGGATCTTCAATTACATGCCATTCCCTTAGGCTTACAATCATTTTACTATTTATACAAAACTACTTGGTTACTGTTGAGGCCTCGAAAGTGCAGGGCATGCAAAGTGCTGGAATGAGTTCCTAAGCTCTCAACAGAGGGGGAAAACCTGGACTGAAAGGCTTCAAAAGGCCCTACGCAAGGACAATTCTATCTCTAGCCTGTTTGCTATAGTAATATCCCATGGATATTCGGCCTCCGCTGGCACTCTAAGAGTTGATAGGTTTTGATCCAAAGGATCAATTTTCAAATGAAGAAAACCTAAGTGTGAAAGTCTGTAAACACTAATCTACTTAAAGGAATCTAAGCTAAGTTAGATCTATTCTAAGAAAGTGTTTTGAAATAGGTGCAGATCAGCTTGATTTGTAAATAAACATATCATTTATCAATTACACATAAATGTATAAAAGGTTCAGTGATTTGTTCAGCTCAAGTTGTAATTAATTAATGAAAATCAACTAATGGAAAATTGAGTTTGTTAAACATTCAAAACTTAATCTGTTAATTGAAAAATTAACACCATTTGTAACTTACTGAAAGAATCATTTGCAGAAATCGATAAGAAATTTTAATAGAAGAAACTCTTTAAAACCCTTATGAACACATGAATAATGAGTAATGATAAACCATAACTGTGGATTGATATGTTTGATAAATTGCAAAGATTGAAACAATGTCAGATAAACAACTTGGAGAAATCTCATTCATCAAATAAACTTGACAAAAGACAAAAGTGGATCTGAAAAATAACTTTACTGTATTCAATAACCAGTTTGCAAGAAACTTCAAGCTTGTATCAAAACAGACCATCTCCAGCCTCTCCTGCAGATTTTGTCTCCAAGTTCCATCATCCTTTTGCCTATGGGGAATCATCTCTTTAAATAGGTGTTTGCAAAATAATAATACAAACAGTAAACTCCCACAAACTGGGATTACAAAATCAAAGATAACCTAATGGCCTAGAAACTATTGCCATTTGTTCCAAATCTCTAACAACTCATCTATAATCGGATAATTGGATGACTCAAGCCCCAGCTGGGCATTGCATTCGAATGTTTCCATCTCATTCTTTGCCAGCTTATTCCAAATTCGGATAAAGAAATGAAGAAAACTTAAGTGTGAAAGTATGTAAACACTAATCTACTTAAAGGAATCTAAGATAAGTTAGATCTATTCTAAGAAAGTGTTTTGAAATAGGTGTAGATCAGCTTGATTTGTAAATGAACATATCATTTATCAATTACACAGAAATGTATACAAGGTTCAGTGATTTGTTCAGCTCAAGTTGTAATTAATTAATGAAAATAACCTAATGGAAAATTGAGTTTGTTAAACATTCAAAATTTAATCTGTAACTTGATATGTTAATTGAAAAATTAACACCATTTGTAACTTACTGAAAGAATCATTTGCAGAAATTGATAATAAATTTTAATAAAAGAAACTCTTTAAAACCCTTATGAACACATGAATCATGAGTAATGATAAACCAGAACTGTATATTGATATGTTTGATAAATTGCAAAGATTAAAACAATGTCAGATAAGAAATTTGGAGAAATATCATTCATCAAATAAACTTGACAAAAGACAAAAGTGGATTTGAAAAATAACTTTAATGTATTCAATAACCAGTTTGCAAGAAACTAAAAGCTTGTATCAAAACAGAGCATCTCCAGCCTCTCCTGCAGATTTTGTCTCCAAGTTCCATCATCCTTTTTCCTATGAGGAATCATCTCTTTAAATAAGAGTTTACAAAATAATAATACAAACAATAAATTCCCACAAACCGGGATTACAAAATCAAAGATAACCTAATGGCCTAGAAACTCTTGCCGTTTGTTCCAAATCTCTAACAACTCATCTATAATCGGATAATTAGTTGACTCAAGCCCAAGCTGGGCATTTCATTCAAATGTTTCCATCTCATTATTTTCCAGCTTATGCCAAATTTGGATAAAGTCTTGGATTTTACGTTCCAAGGAAATCAGTTTCCTGATCATCTGCGCCACATCATCAATTTTGACTTCTTCTAGAAGTTGGATTTGCTGCTGGGCTTCTTCGCACTTACACTCAATTTTGCTCGATCTTCAACTTCGGTGGACAAGCATCTTTGATGAGTTCCATGGCGGGCAATTGAAGAGCCAGCATGACATTATCTACTGCATACCATTGCCTGCTTCAGATGGATTGTGCTCTCTTGAGAATATCTTCAACAGATTCATTGAGTTCAAGCCGAGTGTTCAATGCACCTCTGATTTTCTTGAATTGAAATTTGTTAAGCACAGGGAAAGATTTTGGAGTATCTTTGATATATCTCTGCCACTCACTAACTCTATCAGTTGCTTTAGAAGCTTCCAGCCTTCTGGCTTGCTGCTGTTCAAGAGCATTGTACATCTTACCAAAAGTGATATGAGTCTCCCTGATCTCATCCATGGTACAAAACAGATTCTCCAGGTACTCATGATATTCTTTGTTGATATGAAGGTCCAATTCCTTGAATTCTTGAGATGACAAATTAAAGAAAGTAGATGAGTCTACACTTGCAGTTGCATCCTCACATTGCTTTTGCAGTAAGGCTATCTTTTGAGTGTTAGCAGAATTCTCAGCTTGAACATTTCGAAGCTCAGCCTGAAGAGAGCTGTTGCTTCGCTCCACATATCCTAACCTGTCTTCCCATATTATCCTGAGATCATTAACATGAATCTCATGATTTTCCTTGGTCTTCACTAATTCCTCTGTCAACCTTTCCAATTCTTCTTTCTTCTGATCAATTTCCCTATTAAGTATATGGACTGAATCAAGATTTGCACTAGCAAATGCTCCTAAGGCTATAGCTGTTTCAATTGCTCATGTATGGGGGTCATTTTCCTGCTGAGTCCACACTATTTGGTTAGGGATAGATACTTCCAATTCACCTTGATCCCTGCCCCTTCTCTTACCTCTCTTTACCACTGCTTTATTTTCCTTATTGTAGAAATAATGTCCAAGAGGGACTACCTCATCATCTTCATATTCAGTTATTATTTCAAAAGTAATCAAGATAAAATTCTCTGTAGAAACCAATGAAGGAGTTTGAGTAGCCATTGGATTAGGCATGGGCATGGTGACTTGAGGGATAGCCATAGGGGTAGATACAGTTTGAGGAACCGATAAGTCAGGAGTTGGAGAAGGGATTGAAGTAAAGGCTTCTAAAAGAGGAACTTGATCAACATTAGCAAGAGGTGATAAAGGAGAAGGAGTTGAGGGTGGCTCATTCTCAGTAAGTAATGATGAAGTCGATATGGGTAATTGTAGGGGGACAGTCGAAGACTAGGCTTCCGCAAAAATATATGAAGGAATGGTAAAATAAACTGACTTACCAGGAAAAGGGGTGGCTCTAGAAGTCAGAATATGAAACAATTGGGAAATGGATAATGGTGGTATCACCCTTGTAGGCAGAGTTGAAAGATCTTGAATAGGTGGTATAAACAGTGATGGAACTGTGATGTCAGGGACAGTAGTGGTGAGTTCCAAAACTTGCTGATCAGGATCACAATGATCCATTTCAATAGTATCCAACAGGTCTGTGATTTCCTGTGAGTTATCTATCACTTCTCCAGTGATTTCTTCAATAACTTTGTCAGTTACCTTCTCAATAACTTCTTCAGTTATTTTAACTGCAGGAAGTGGCTCATCTTGAACATCACTTTCAATGAGATCAACAGGAGGAATCTTTGATGTAGAAACCTAAAGTTTCTTCCTTTTGGCTGGGTTAACTTAAACTATTTCCAAATCATCCACTACTTGCGAAGCTACAGGAGTCACTTGAACATCCATGGGGAGCTTAGGTTGTTCAGCTGTCAGAGTGCCCAATACTGAAGTTAATTTTGCTAATTGTTGATGTGAATCCTGAAAGGTTTGCAATAAAGATTTAACTTTCTCAGTTGTTTTCATCTGAGGAGGATTCTCCATAGGAGCTTTACCTATATCCCCATCTATGTAGGTAAGCATGAGAGGAGCATTAGCCTGCTGGATTTGCTTTTGTTCTCTATCCTTTCTAACCTGTTCAATCATATTCAACTCCATTGTTCTTTGCCCATAGACTAGAGTTTTTATTTCTTTCTGATAGGTCATAATCTGCTTCTATTCATCTACACTCTTGGCCCTTGCAAGTACTTCAAAGAAAGTATTCACTCCTTGATAGATGGAGTCATCTGGGCGTTCTTCATGGACAAAGTCCATTTTCATATGATACTGCTTGAAGTGTGCATCTAGGAACTTCTTTGGATCATGCTTCCTTTTGGGTGCTCGACCCAACTTCAAAGGAGACAACTGATCACCAATTACTGAAGCCCAAGTTGAAGTAGGAATTATGAATGGCCCAAGATTTAAAGATAATTTAGGCCAGCCTCTCTTTTTGGGACCAGTAAGCTTCTTGTAGACACCATCAGTGAAAGTCCAATAGGAAACTTCTTGAATAACCAACCTATTAGGTATAATTCTTGGCAGAAGGTGAACAATATCACTTCCCTAGACTCTGATGTCTGAGAAGGACTCATAAACATACCAATCTCCAATGGTGTTGATGAAAGTTCTTGCATCAGCTGAAAAGGCAGGAGCCTCCTGTTGGAATATTTTGAAATAGATAGTGCCCATGAAATGGTCACATACGTCATAGAGCAGGGGTACATAATTGCTTTCCCACAATGCAGAATGGTATATATGGACTGGTGAGGCTTCAGTGGTCCAATTCCATCCCAAGTTGGGATATTGAAACTCAGAGCAGAAGAGATCAAGGATGTAGGTTGACAAGTAAAAATGAGGCTTTCTCGTAGCAGGTGCTTTTTGACAATCTTGATTTGCTGTCTTAATTTCTGAAGACAGAATGGATGCCCAAGTGAAATATTCTCCTGTCGTCAACACATGGTGAGCTATGGGAGCCCACTCGGCTTTAAAAACTGAGCAATTGGGGAGGCCAAAAAGCCTACAGAGCATGGCTGCCAATAAGGAGTATGGTTCTTTGAACCAAGCAATTGGGTAAAGGTTATTAGCCTTCGGCACAAATCTGCTAGGTTTAACCATCCAGGATTTCATCATCTCATCAAAATTGTATCTCGTCTTGGAGGATTGAGTGAAATTAGGGCTAAGGATTTGTACAGATGACTTTAGGGAAAAGGCTCTAATAAAAACTTTAGGGCGAAAGGTAGTCAATTGTGACCCTGCACTGTCATTAAATGACCGGTCCTTAGGGTTGGCGTTTTCAACAATCCATTTGACAGGATCAGTGTAAGGTAAGAAAGCAGGGCGAGCAGCAATGGCATGGATTTGGGAAGCCCTAATTCTCTCAGAGGCAGGTCGGTCTTCTTTGATGTTTGAGAGGTCATCGTTGTCAAAGATTGAATATATTTTTTCCCAGTCTATTTGATAAGTTTCAGTGACTCTCTCAGTGGTGTCTGAGAAAATGCCAAAATTGGGTTCTTTGGTCAGTGAGTCTTTGGTAAAATCTATTCTAAGAAAGTGTTTTGAAATAGGTGCAGATCAGCTTGATTTGTAAATGAACATATCATTTATCAATTACACATAAATGTATAAAAGGTTTAGTGATTTGTTCAGCTCAAGTTGTAATTAATTAATGAAAATCAACTAATGGAAAATTGAGTTTGATAAACATTCAAAACCTAATCTGTAACTTGATATGTTAATTGAAAAATGAACACCATTTGTAACTTACTGAAAGAATCATTTGCAGAAATCGATAATAAATTTTACTAGAAGAAACCCTTTAAAACCCTTATGAACACATGAATCATGAGTAATGATAAACCAAAACTGTAGATTGATATGTTTGATAAATTGCGAAGATTAAAACAGTGTCAGATAAACAACTTGGAGAAATATCATTCATCAAATAAACTTGACAAAAGACAAAAGTGGATCTGAAAAATAACTTTACTGTATTCAATAACGAGTTTGCAAGAAACTACAAGCTTGTATCAAAACAGAGCATCTCCAACCTCTCCTGTAGATTTTGTCTCCAAGTTCCATCATCCTTTTGCCTATGAGGAATCATCTCTTTAAATAAGAGTTTACAAAATAACAATACAAACAGTAAATTCCCACAAACTGGGATTATAAAATAAAAGATAACCTAATGGCCTAGAAACTCTTGCCATTCGTTCCAAATCTCTAACAACTCATCTATAATCGGATAATTGGCTGACTCAAGCCCCAATTGGGAATTGTATTCGAATGTTTCCATCTCATTCTTTACCAACTTATGCCACATTCAGATAAAGGCTTGGATTTTACGTTCCAAGGAAACCGGTTTTCTTATCAACTGCTCCACATCATCAATTTTGACTTCTTCTAGAGGCCTTAGATGTGCAGGGTATGCAAAGTGATGGAATGAGTTCCTAAGCTCTCAACAGAGGGGGAAAACCAAGACTGAAAGGCTTCGAAAGGCCCTACGCAAGGACAGTTCTATCCCTAGCCTGTTTGGTGTAGTAATCTCCCACGGATATTCGGACTCCGCTGGCACTATAAGAGTTGATAGGTTTTGATCCAAAGGATCGGTTTTCAAATGAAGAAAACCTAAGTGTGAAAGTTTGTAAACACTAATCTACTTAAAGGAATCTAAGCTAAATTAGATATATTATAAGAAAGTGTTTTGAAATAGGTGCAGATCAGCTTGATTTGTAAATAAACAAATCATTTATCAATTACACAGAAATGTATAAAAGGTCCAGTGATTTGTTCAGCTCAAGTTGTAATTAATTAATGAAAATCAACTAATGGAAAATTGAGTTTGTTAAACATTCAAAACTTAATCTGTAACTTGATATGTTAAATGAAAAATTAAGAGCCTTTGTTACTCAAAGAATCATTTGCAGAAATCAATAAGAACTTTTAATAGAAGAAACTCTTTAAAACCCTTACGGAACACATGAATCATGAGTAATGATAAACCAGAACTTTAGATTGATATGTTTGATAAATTGCAAAGATTAAAACAGTGTCAGATAAACAACTTGGAGAAATCTCAATCATCAAATAAACTTGACAAAAGACAAAAGTGGATTTGAAAAATAACTTTACTTTATTCAATAACCAGTTTGCAAGAAACTACAAGCTTGTATCAAAACAGAGCATCTTCAGCCTCTCCTATAGTTTTTGTCTCCAAGTTCCACCATCCTTTTACCTATGAGGAATCATCTCTTTAAATATGAATTTACAAAATAATAATACAAACAGTAAATTGCCACAAACCAGGATTACAAAATCAAAGATAACCTAATGGCCTAGAAACTCTTGCCATTTGTTCCAAACCTCTAACAACTCATCTATAATCGGATAATTGGTTGACTCAAGCCGTAGTTGGGCATTGCATTCGAATGTTTCCAGCTCATTATTTCCTAGCTTATGCCAAATTTAGATAAAGACTTGGATTTTACGTTCCAAGGAAACCGATTTCCTGATCAACTCCTCCACATCATCAATTTTGGCTTCTTCTAGAAGCTGAATTTGTTGTTGGGATTCTTCGCACTTACGCTCAATTTCATCGATCTTCAACTTCTCTGGACAAGCATGTTCGATAAGTTCCATGGCGGGTAATTGAAGAGCCAACATGCCATTATCTGCTGCATACCATCTCTTGCTATAGATGGCTTGTGCTTTCTTGAGAATATCTTCAACATATTCATTGAGTTCAAGCCAAGTGTTCAATGCATCTCTGATTTTCTTGAATTTAAATCTCTTAAGTAGGGGGATATATTTTGGAGTATTTTTGATATATCTCTTCCACTCACTAACGATTTCATTTTCTTTAGAAAATTCCATCCTTCTAGCTTGTTGTTGTTAAAGAGCACTTTACATGTTACCAAAAGTGATATGAGTCTCCCTGATCTCATCTGGGGTACAAAACAGCTTCTCCAGGTACTCATGATATTCTTTATTGATCTTAAGGGCCAAGTACTTAAATGATTGAGATGACAACTTAAAGAAAGTAGATGAGGCTGCACTTGCAGTTGCATCCTCACATTGCTTTTGCAGTAAGGCTATCTTTTGAGTGTTAGCAGAATTCTCAGCTTGTACATTTCGAAGCTCAGCCTGCAGAGAGCTATTGCTTCACTCCACATTTCCTAACCTGTCTTCCCATATTCTCCTGAGATCATTAACATAAATCACATGATCTTCCTTGTTCTTCACTAATTCCTCTATCAGCCTTTCCAATTCTTCTTTCTTCTGATCAATTTCCCTATTAAGTATCTGGACTAAATCAAGATTTGCACCAACAAATGCTCCTAAGGCTGAAGCTATTTCAATTGCTCCTGTCTGGGGGTCATTTTCCTGCTGAGTCCACACTATTTGGTTAGGGATACATACTTCCAACTCACCTTGATCCTTGCCCCTTTTCTTTCCTCTCTTTACTAGTACTTTATTTTCCTTATTGTAAAAATAATGTCCAAGAGGGACTACCTCATCATCTTCATATTCAATTACTATCTCATAAGTAATTGAGATAACATTTTCTATAGAAACCAATGAAGGAGTTTGAGTAGCCATTGGATTAGGCATGGGCATGGTGACCTGAGGGATAGCCATAGGGGTAAAGACAGTTTGAGGAACTGATAAGTCAGGAGTTGGGGAAGGGATTGAAGTAAAGGCTTCTGAAAGAGGAACATGATCAACATTAGCAAGAGGTGATAACAGAGAAGGAGTTGAGGGTGGCTCATTCTCAGTAAGTAATGCTGAAGTGGATATGGGTAATTGTAGGGGGACAGTCGGATATTGGGCTTCTTCAAAAATAGATGAAGGAATGGTAAAGGAAACTGACTTACCAGGAAAATGGGTGGTTCTAGAATTCAGAATATGAAACAATTGGGAAATGGAGAATGGTGGCAGCACCCCTGTAGGCAGAGTTGAAAGATTCTGAATAGGTGGTATCAACAGTGATGGAAATGTGATGTTAGGGATAGTAGTGGTGAGTTCTAAAACTTGCTAATTGGGATCACAATGATCCATTTCAATATTATCTAGTAGATCTGTGACTGCCTGTGAGTTATCTATCAATTCTCCAGTGATTTCTTCAATAACTTTGTTAGTTACCTTCTCAATAACTTCTTCAGTTATTTTAACTGCATGAAGTGGCTCATCTTCAACATTACTGTCAATGAGATCAACAGTAGGAATATTTGATGTAGAAACCTAAACTTTCCTCCTTTTGGCTGGGTTAACCTCAACTATTGCCAAATCATCCACTACCTGTGGAGCTGGAGGAGTCACTTGAACATCCATGGGGTGCTTAGGTTGTTCAGTTGCCAGAGTGCCCAATACTGAAGTCAATTTTGCTAACTGCTGCTGTGAATCCCGAGAGGTCTGCAATAAAGCTTTAACTTGTTCAGTTGTTTTCATCTGAGTAGGATTCTCCATAGGAGCTTTAGCTTTATCCCCATCTGTATAGGTAAGCATGAGAGGAGCATTAGCCTGCTGGATTTGCTTTTGTTCGCTATCCCTTCTAACATGTTCAATCAGATTCAACTCCATTGTTCTTTGCCCATAGACTAGAGTTTTTATTTCTTTCTGATAGGTCATAATTTGCTTCTGTTCATCTATGCTCTTGGCCCTTGCCAATACTTCAAAGAAAGTATTCACTCCTTGATAGATGGAGTCATCTAGGCGTTCTTCATGGACAAAGTCCATTTTCATATGATATTGCTTGAAGTGTGCATCTAGGAACTTCTTTGGATCATGCTTCCTTTTGGGTGCTCGAACCAACTTCAAAGGAGCCAACTGATCACCAATTACTGAAGCCCAAGTTGAAGTAGGAATGACGAATGGCCCAAGATTTAAAGATAATTTAGGCCAGCCTCTCTTTTTGGGACCAGTAAGCTTCTCGTAGACACCATCAGTGACAGTCCAATAGTAAACTTCTTGAATAACCAACCTGTCAGGTACAATTCTTGGCAGAAGGTGAACAATATCACTTCCCTAGACTCTGAAGTCTAAGAAGGACTCATAAACATACCAATCTCCAATGGTGTTGATGAAATTTCTTGCATCAGCTGAAAAGGCAGGAGCCTCCTGTTGGAATATTTTGAAATAGATAGTGCCCATGAAATGTTCACATACATCATAGAGCAGGGGTACATAATTGATTTCCCACAATGCAAAATGGTATATATGGATTGGTGGGGCTTCATTGGTCCAATTCCATCCCAAGTTGGGATATTGAAACTCAGAGTAGAAGACATCAAGGATGTAGGATGACAAGTAAAAATGAGGCTTTCTTGTAGCAGGTGCTTTCTGATAATCTTGAATTGCTGTCTTAATTTATGAAGACAAAATGGATGCCCAAGGGAAAGATTCTCTTGTCGTCAACAGATGGTGAGCTATGGGAGCCCACTTGGCTTTAAAAACTGAGCAATTGGGGAGTCCAAAAATCTTAAAGAGCATGGCTTCCAATAAGGAGTATGGTTCTTTGAACGAAGCAACTGGGTAAAGGTTATCAGCCTTCGGCACAAAACTGCTAGGTTTAACCATCCAGGATTTCATCATCTCATCAAAATTGTATCTGGTCTTGGAGGATTGAATGAAATCAGGGCTAAGGATTTGTACAGCCGGCTTTAGGGAAAAGGCTCTAATAAAAACTTCAGGGAAAAAGGTAGTCAATTGTGACCCTGCACTATCATTAAACGACCGGTCCTTAGGGTTGGCGTTTTCAACAATCCATATGACAGGATCAATGTAAGGTAGGACAGCAGGGCGAGCAATAATGGCATGGATTTGGGAAGCCCTAATTCTCTCATAGGCAGGTCGGTCTTCTTTGATGTCTGAGAGGTCATCGTTGTCAAAGATTGAATATATTTTTTCCTAGTCCATTTGATAAGTTTAAGTGACTCTCTCACTGGTGTCTAAGAAAATGCCAATATTCGGGTCTTTGGTCAGTGAGTCTTTGGTTAGATCTATTCTAAGAAAGTGTTTTGAAATAGGTGCATATCAGCTTGATTTGTAAATAAACAGATCATTTATCAATTACACAGAAATGTATAAAAGGTTCAGTGATTTGTTCAGCTCAAGTTGTAATTAATTAATGAAAATCAACTAATGGAAAATTGAGTTTGTTAAACATTCAAAACTTAATCTGTAACTTGATATCTTAATTGAAAAATTAACACCATTTGTAACTTACCGAAAGATTCATTTGCAGAAATCGATAAGAAATTTTAATAGAAGAAACTCTTTAAAACCCTTATGAACACATGAATCACGAGTAATGATAAACTAGAACTATAGATTGATATGTTTGATAAATTGCAAAGATTAAAATAGTGTCAGATAAACAACTTGGAGAAATCTCATTCATCAAATAAACTTGACAAAAGACAAAAGTGGATCTGAAAAATAACTTTACTGTATTCAATAACTAGTTTGCAAGAAACTACAAGCTTGTATCAAAGCAGAGCATCTGCAGCCTTTCCTGCATATTTTGTCTCCAAGTTCCATCATCCTTTTTCCTATGAGGAATCATCTCTTTAAATAAGAGTTTACAAAATAATAATACAAACAGTAAATTCCCACAAACCGGGATTACAAAATCAAAGATAACCTAATGGCCTAGAAACTCTTTCCATTTGTTCCAAATCTCTAACAACTCATCTATAATCGGATAATTGGTTGACTCAAGCCCCAGTTGGGCATTACATTGGAATATTTCCATCTCATTCTTTACCATCTTATGCCAAATTCGGATAAAGACTTGGATTTTACGTTCCAAGGAAACCAGTTTCCTGATCAACTGCTCCACATCATCAATTTTGACTTCTTCTAGAGGCCTCAGATGTGTAGGGTATGCAAAGTGTTGTAATGAGTTCCTAAGCTCTCAATAGAGGGGGGAAACCAAGACTGAAAGGATTCAAAAGGCCCTACGCAAGGACAGTTCTATCCCAAGCCTATTTGGTGTGGTAATCTCCCACGGATATTCGGCCTCCGCTGACACTCTAAGATTTGATAGGTTTTGATCCAAAGGACCAGTTTTTAAATGAAGAAAACCTAAGTGTGAGAGTTTGTAAACACTAATCTATTTAAAGGAATCTAAGCTAAGTTAGATATATTCTAAGAAAGTTTTTTGAAATAGGTGCAGATCAGCTTGATTTGTAAATAAACAAATCATTTATCAATTATACAGAAATGTATAAAAGGTTCAGTGATTTGTTCAGCTCAAGTTGTAATTAATTAATGAAAATAACTAATGGAAAATTGAGTGTGTTAAACATTCAAAACTTAATCTATAACTTCACATGTGAATTGAAAAATTAACACCATTTGTAACCTACTGAAAGAATCATTTGCAGAAATCGATAATAAATTTTAATAGAAGAAACTCTTTAAAACGCTTATGAACACATGAATCATGAGTAATGATAAACCAAAACTTTAGATTGATATGTTTGATAAATTCCAAAGATTAAAACAGTGTCATATAAACAACTTGGAGAAATATCATTCATCAAATAAACTTGACAAAAGACAAAAGTGGAGCTGAAAAATAACTTTACTATATTCAATAACCAATTTGAAAGAAACTACAAGCTTGTATAGAAGCAGAGCATATCCAGCCTCTCCTGCAAATTTTGTCTCCAAGTTCCATCATCCTTTTGCCTATGAGGAATCGTCTCTTTAAATAAGATTTTACAAAATAATAATACAAACAGTAAATTCCCACAAACCGGGATTACAAAATCAAAGATAACCTAATGGCCTAGAAACTCTTTCTGTTTGTTCCAAATCTCTAACAACTCTTCAATAATCAGATAATTGGCTGACTCAAGCCCCAGCTGGGCATTGCACTTGAATGTTTCCATATCATTCTTTTCCAGCTTATGCCAAATTCGGATAAAGACTTGGATTTTACGTTCCAAGGAAACCAGTTTCCTGATCAACTGCTCCACATCATCAATTTTGACTTCTTCTAGAAGCTGAATTTGTTGCTGGGCTTCTTCTCACTTACGCTCAATTTCCTCGATCTCCAACTTCGGTGGACAAGCATCTTCGATGAGTTCCATGGCAGGAAACTGAAGAACCAACATGAAATTATCTACTGCATACCATCTCCTGCTACATATGGCTTGTGCTCTCTTGAGAATATCTTCAAAAGATTGATTGAGTTCAGGCCAAGTGTTCAATGCACCTCTGATTTTCTTGATTTGAAATATCTTAAGCACAGGGAAAGATTCTGGAGTATTTTTGATATATCTATGCCACTCACTAACGCTTTCATTTTCTTTAGAAGCTTCCAGCCTTCTGGCTTGCTGCTGTTCAAGAGCACTGTACATTTGACCAAAAGTGATATGAGTCTCCCTGATCTCATCCAGGATACAAAACAACTTCTCCAGGTACTCATGATATTCTTTATTGATCTGAAGGGCCAAGTCCTTGAATTATTGAGATGACAACTTAAAGAAAGTAGATGAGGATGCACTTGCAGTTGCATCCTCACATTGCTTTTGCAGTAAGGTTATCTTTTGAGTGTTATCAGAATTCTTAGCTTTACATTTCGAAGCTCAGCCTCCAGAGAGCTATTGCTTCGCTCCACATCTCCTAACCTATCTTCCCATATTATCCTGAGATTATTAACATAAATCTGATGATCTTCCTTGGTATTCACTAATTCCTCTATCATCCTTTCCAATTCTTCTTTCTTCTGAACAATTTCCCTATCAAGTATCTGGACTGAATTAAGATTTGCACCAACAAATGCTCTAAGGCTGTAGCTGTTGCAATTGCTCATGTTTGGTGGTCATTTTCTTGCTGAGTCCACACTATTTGGTTAGGGATAGATACTTCAAATTCACCTTGATCCCTGCCCCTTTTCTTACCTCTCTTTACCAATGCTTTATTTTCCTTATTGTAAAAATAATGTCAAGAGGGACTACCTCATCATCTTCATATTTAGTTATATCTCAGAAGTAATTGAGATAACATTTTCTGTAGAAACCAGTGAAGGAGTTTGAGTAGCCATTGGATTAGGAATGGGCATGGTTACCTGAGGGATATCCATAGGGGTAGAGACAGTATGAGGAACTGATAAGTCAGGAGTTGGAGAAGGGATTGAAGTAAAGGCTTCTGAAAGAGGAACATGATTAACATTAGCAAGAGTGATAAAGGAGAAGGAGTCGAGGGTGGATCATTCTCAAAAAGTAATGATGAAGTGGATATGGGTAATTGCAGGGGGACAGTCGAAGACTAGGATTATGCAAAAATAGATAAAGGAAATTGACTTACCAGGAAAAGGGGTTGCTCTAGAAGTCAGAATATGAAACAATTGGGAAATGGAGAATGGTGGCAGCACCTGTGTAGGCAGAGTGAAAGATCCTGAATAGGTGTTATCACAGTGATGGAACTGTGATGCCAGGGACAGTAGTGGTGAGTTCCAAAAATTGGTGATCAAGGTCACAATTATCCATTTCAATAGTATCCAATAGGTCTGTGACTGCCTGTGAGTTATCTATCACTTCTCCAGTGCTTTCTTCAATAACTTTGTCAGTTACCTTCTCTGTAACTTCCTCAGTTATTTTAACTGCAGGAAGTGGCTCATCTTCAACATCACTCTCAATGAGATCACGGTAGGAATATTTGATGTAGAAACTTGAACTTTCTTCCTTTTGGCTAGATTAACCCTCAACTATTGCCAAATCATCCACAACCTCCGAAGCTGCAGGAGTCACTTGAACATCCACGGGGAGCTTAGGTTGTTTAGCTGGAAGAGTGCCCAATACTGAAGATAATTTTGCTAACTGTTGCTGTGAATCCTGAGAGGTATGCAATAAAGCTTTAACTTTCTCAGTTGTTTTCATATGAGGAGGATTCTCCATAGGATCTTTACCTTTATCCCTATCTGTATAGGTAAGCATGAGAGGAGAATTAGCCTGTTGGATTTGCTTTTGTTCTCTATCCCTTCTAACCTATTCAATTAGATTCACCTCCATTGTTCTTTTCCCATAGACTAGAGTTTTTATTTCTTTCTGATAGGTCATAATCTGCTTCTGTTCATCTACACTCTTGGCCCTTTCCAATACTTCAGAGAAAGTATTCACTCCTTGATAGATGGAGTCATCTGGGTGTTCTTCATGGACATAGTCTATTTACATATGATACTGCTTGAAGTGTGCATCCGAGAACTTCTTTGGATCATGCTTCTTTTTGGGTGCTCTAGGGAACTTCAAAGGAGCCAACTGATCACCAAGTACTGAAGCCCAAGTTGAAGTAGGAATGACTAATGGACCAAGATTTAAAGAGAATTTAGGCCAACCTCTCTTTTTGGTACCAGTAAGCTTCTTGTAGACACCATCAATGACAGTGTGATAGGAAATTTATTGAATACGCAACTTGTCAGGTACAATTCTTGGCAGAAGATGAACAATATCACTTCTCCAAACTCTGATGTATGAGAAGGAATAATAAACATACCAATCTCCAATGGTGTTGATGAAAGTTCTTGCATCACCTGAAAAGGTAGGAGCCTCCTGTTGGAATATTTTGAAATAGATAGTGCCCATGAAATGGTCACATATGTCATAGAGAATGGGTACTTAATTGCTTTCCCACAATGCATAATTGTATATATGGACTGGTGGGGCTTCAGTGGTCCAATTCCATCCCAAGTTGGGATATTGAAACTCAGAGCAGAAGACATCAAGGATGTAGGTTGACAAGTAAAATCGAGGATTTCTCGTAGCAGGTGCTTTCTGATAATCTTGAATTGTTGTCTTAACTTCTGAAGACAGAATGGATTCCCAAGGGAAATATTCTCCTGTCGTCAACACATGGTGAGCTATGGGAGCCCACTTGGCCTTAAAAACTAAGCAATTGGGGAGGCCAAAAAGCCTACAGAGCATGGCTGCCAATGAGGAGCATGGTTCTTTGAACCAAGAAATTGGGTAAAGGTTATCAGCCTTTGGAAAAAAACTTCTGGGGTTTAACCATCCAGGATTTCATCATCTCATCAAAATTGTATCTGGTCTTGGAGGATTGAATGAAATTAGGGCTAAGGATTTTTACAGCCGACTTTAGGGCAAAGGCTATAATAAAAACTTTAGGGCAAAAGGTAGTCAATTGTGACCCTGCATTGTCGTTAAACGACCGAGTCCTTAGGGTTGGCATTTTCAACTATCCATTTGACAGGGTCAGTGTAAGGTAGGACAGCAGGGCGAGCAACAATGGCATGGATTTGGGAAGCCCTAATTCTCTCATAGGCAGGTCGGTCTTCTTTGATGTTTGAGAGGTCATCGTTGTCAAAGATTGAATATATCTTTTCCCAGTCCATTTGATAAGTTTCAGTGACTCTCTCACTGGTGTCTGAGAAAATGCCAAAATTGGGGTCTTTGGTCAGTGAGTCTTTGGTTAGATCTTTTCTAAGAAAGTGTTTTGAAATAGGTGCAGATCAACTTGATTTGTAAATAAAACATATTATTTACCAATTGCAAAGAAATGTATAAAAGGTTCAGTGATTTGTTTAGCTCAAGTTGTAATTAATTAATGAAAATCAACTAATGGAAAATTCAGTTTGTTAAACATTCAAAACTTAATCTGTAACTTGATATGTTAATTGAAAAATTAACACCAATTGTAACTTACTGATAGAATCATTTGCATAAATCGATAAGAAATTTTAATAGAAGAAACTCTTCAAAACCCTTATGAACAAATGAATCATGAGTAATGATAAACCAAAACTGTAGATTTATATGTTTGATAAATTGCAAAGATTAAAACGATGTCAGATAAACAACTTGGAGAAATCTCATTCATCAAATAAACTTGACAAAAGACAAAATTGGATCTAAAAAATAACTTTACTGTATTCAATAACCAATTTGCAAGAAACTACAAGCTTGTATCAAAACAGAGCATCTCCAGACTCTCCTACAGATTTTGTCTCCAAGTTCCATCATCCTTTTGCCTATGAGGAATCGTCTCTTTAAACAAGAGTTTACAAAATAATAATACAAATAGTAAATTCCCACAAACCGGGGTTAAAAAATCAAAGATAACCTAATGGACTAGAAACTCTTGCCATTTGTTCCAAATCTCTAACAACTCATCTATAATCGGATAATTGGATGACTCAAGCCCCAGCTGGGCATTGCATTCGAATGTTTCCATCTCATTCTTTGCTAGCTTGTGCCAAATTCGGATAAAGACTTGGATTTTACGTTCCAAGGAAACCAGTGTCCTGATCAACTGCTCCACATCATCAATTTTGACTTCTTCTAGAGGCCTCAGATGTGCAGGGTATGCAGAGTGATGGAATGAGTTCCTAAACTCTCAACATAGGGGGAAAACCAAGACTGAAAGGCTTCAAAAGGCCCTACGCAAGGATAGTTCTATCCCCAGCCTGTTTGGTATAGTAATCTCCCACGGATATTCGGCCTCCGCTGGAACTCTAAGAGTTGATAGGTTTTGATCCAAAGGATTAGTTTTCAAATGAAGAAAAATTAAGTGTGAAAGTTTGTAAACACTAATCTACTTAAAGGAATATAAGCTAAGCTAGATCTATTATAAGAAAGTGTTTTGAAATAGGTGCAGATCAGCTTGATTTGTAAATAAACATATCATTTATCAATTACACAGAAATGTATATAAGGTTTAGTGATTTGTTCAGCTGAAGTTGTAATTAATTAATGAAAATCAACTAATGGCAAATTGAGTTTGTTAAACATTCAAAACTTAACATGTAACTTGATATGTATGTTAATTGAAAAATTAACACCATTTGTAACTTACTGAAAGAATCATTTGCAGAAATCGATAATAAATTTTAATAGAAGAAACTCTTTAAAACCCTTATGAAGACATGAATCATGAGTAATCATAAACTAGAATTGTAGATTGATATGTTTGATAAATTGCAAAGATTAAAACAATGTCAGATAAACAACTTGGATAAATCTCATTCATCAAATAAACTTGACAAAAGACAAAAGTGGATCTGAAAAATAACTTTACTGTATTCAATAACCAGTTTGCAAGAAACTACAAGCTTGTATCAAAATAGAGCATCTCCAGCCTCTCCTTTAGATTTTGTCTCCAAGTTCCATCATCCCTTTTTCCTATGAGGAATCATCTCTTTAAATAAGATTTTACAAAATAGTAATACAAACAGTAAATTCCCACAAATTGGGATTACAAAATCAAAGATAACCTAATGGCCTGGAAAGTCTTGCCATTTGTTCCAAATCTCTAACAACTCATGTACAATCGGATAATTGGCCGACTCAAGCCCTAGCTGGGCATTGCATTCGAATGTTTCCATCTCATTCTTTGTCAGCTTATGCCAAATTTGGATAAAGAATTGGATTTTACGTTCCAAGGAAACCGATTTCCTAATCAACTGCTCCACATCATCAATTTTGACTTCTTCTAGAAGCTGAATTTGCTGCTGGGATTCTTCGCACTTATGCTCAATTTCCTCGATCTTCAACTTTGGTGGACAAGCATATTCAAAGAGTTCCATGGCGGGAAACTGAAGAGCCATCATGACAGTATCTTCCCATATTCTCCTGAGATCATTAACATAAATCTCATGATCTTCCTTGGTGCTTCACTAATTCCTCTGTCGGCCTTTCCAATTCTTCTTTCTTTTGATCAATTTCCCTATTAAGTATCTGGACTGAATCAAGATTTGCACCAACAAATGCTCCTAAGGCTGTAGATGTTTCAATTGCTCCTGTTTGGGGGTCATTTTCCTACTGAGTCCACACTATTTAGTTAGGGATAGATATTTCCAATTCACCTTGATCCCTGCCCCTTTTCTTACCTCTCTTTACCACTGCTTTATTTTACTTATTGTAAAAGTAATGTCCAAGAGGGACTACCTCATCATCTTCATATTCAGTTATTATCTCATAAGTAATTGAGATAACATTTTCTGTAGAAACCAATGAAGGATTTTGAGTAGCCATTGGATTAGGCATGGGCATGGTGACCTGAGGGATAGCCATAGGGGTAGAGATAGTTTGAGGAATCGATAAGTCAAGAGTTGGAGAAGGGATTGAAGTAAAGGCTTCTGAAAGAGGAACTTGATCAACATTAGCAAGAGGTGATAAAGGAGAAGGAGTCGAGGGTGGCTCATTCTCAGTAAGTAATGATGAATTGGATATGGGTAATTGCAGGGGGACAGTTGAAGACTGGGATTCTGCAAAAATAGATGAATGAATGGTAAAAGAAACTGACTTACCAGGAAAAGGGGTGGCTCTAGAAGTCAGAATAGGAAACAATTGGGAAATGGAGAATGGTGGCAGCACCCCTGTAGGCAGAGTTGAAAGATCTTGAATAGGTGGTATCAGCAGTGATGGAATTGTGATGTCAGGGAAAGTAGTGTTGAGTTCCAAAACGTGCTGAAATGGATCACAATGATCCATTTCAATAGTATCCAACAGGTCTGTGACTTCCTGTGAGTTATCTATCACTTATCGAGTGATTTCTTCAATAATTTTTTCAGTACCTTCTCATTAACTTCTTCAGTTATTTTAACTGCAGGAAGTGGCTCATCTTCAACATCACTGTCAATGAGATCAACAGTAGGAAACTTTGATGTAGAAACCTGAAGTTTCTGGCTTTTGGTTGGGTTAACCTCAACTATTGCCAAATCATCCACTACTTGCGAAGCTGCAGGAGTCACTTGAACATCCATGGGGAGCTTAGGTTGTTCAGCTATCAGAGTGCCCAATACTGAAGTCAATTTTGCTAACTTCTGCTGTGAATCGCGAGTGGTTTGCAATAAAGCTTTAAATTGCTCAGTTGTTTTCATCCGAGGAGGATTCTCCATAGGAGCTTTAGCTTTATCCCCATCTGTATAGGTCAGCATGAGAGGAGCATTAGCCTACTGGATTTGCTTTTGTTCTCTATCCCTTCTAACATGTTCAATCAAATTCAACTCCATTGTTCTTTTCCCATAGACTAGAGTTTTTATTTCTTTCTGATAGGTCATAATCTGATTATGTTCATCTACACTCTTGGCCCTTGCCAATACTTCAGAGAAAGTATTCACTCCTTGACAGATGGAGTCATCTGGGAATTCTTCATGGACATAGTCCATTTTCATATGATATTTTTTTAAGTGTGCATCCAGGAACTTCCTTGGATCATGTTTCCTTTAGGGTGCTCTACCCAACTTCAAAGGATCCAACTGATCACCAAGTACTGAAGCCCAAGTTGAAGTAGGAATGACTAATGGCCCAAGATTTAAAGAGAATTTAGACCAATCTTTCTTTTGGGGACTAGTAAGCTTCTTGTAGACACCATCAGTGATAGTCTGATAGGAAACTTCTTGAATAACCAACCTGTTAGGTACAATTCTTGGCAGAAGGTGAACAATATCACTTCCCCAGACTCTGATATATGAGAAGGAATCATAAACATACCAATCTCCAATGGTGTTGATGAAATTTCTTGCATCAGCTGAAAAAGCAGGAGCCTCCTGTTGGAATATTTTGAAATAGATAGTGCCCATGAAATGGTCACATACATCATAGAGCAGGGGTACATAATTGCTTTCCCACAATGCAGAATGGTATATATGGACTGGTGGGGCTTCAGTTGTCAAATTCCATCCCAAGTTGGGATATTGAATCTCAGAGCAGAAGACATCAAGGATGTAGGCTAACAAGTAAAAATGAGGCTTTCTCATAGCAGTTGATTTTTGATAATCTTGAATTGTTGTCTTAATCTCCGAAGACAAAAATGGATGCCCAAGGGAAAGATTCTCTTGTAGTCAACACATGGTGAGCTATGGGAGCCCACTCGGATTTAAAAACTGAGCAAATGGGGAGGCCAAAAATCCTACAGAGCATGGCTTCCAATAAGGAGTATGGTTCTTTGAACCAAGCAATTGGGTAAAGGTTATCAACCTTTGACACAAAACTGTTAGGTTTAACAATCCAAGATTTCATCATCTCATCAAAATTGTATCTGGTCTTGAAGGTTTGAATGAAATCAGGGCTAAGGATTTGTACAGCCGGATTTAGGTCAAGGGCTCTAATAAAAACTTGAATGCGAAAGGTAGTCAATTATGACCCTGTACTGTCATTAAATGATTGGTGCTTAGGGTTGTCATTTTCAACAATCCATTTGACAGGATTAGTGTAAGGTAGGACAGCATGGCGAGCAGCAATGGCATGGATTTGGGAAGCCCTAATTCTCTCATAGGCACGCCTGTTCTCTTTGATGTTTGAGAGGTCATTGTTGTCAAAGATTGAATAGATTTTTTCCCAGTCCATTTGATAAGTTTCAGTGACTCTCTCACTGTTATCTAAGAAAATGCCAAAATTGGGGTCTTTGGTCAGTGAGTCTTTGGTTAGATCTATTCTAAGAAAGTGTTTTGAAATAGGTGCAGATCAACTTGATTTGTAAATAAACAAATCATTTATCAATTACATAGAAATGTATAAAAGGTTCAGTGATTTGTTCACTGCTCAAGTTGTAATTAATTAATGAAAATCAACTAATGGAAAATTGGGCATCTGGACTGAATCAAGATTTGCACCAGGAAATGCTCCTAAGGCTATTGATGTTTCAATTGCTCCTGTCTAGGGGTCATTTTCCTACTGAGTCCACACTATTTGGTTAGGGATAGATACTTCCAATTCACCTTGATCCCCGCCCCTTTTCTTACCTCTCTTTACCACTACTTTATTTTCCTTATTGTAAAAATAATGTCCAAGAGGGACTACCTCATCATATTCATATTAAGTTATTATCTTAGACGTAATTGAGATAACATTTTCTGTAGAAACCAATGAAGGATTTTGAGTAGCCATTGGATTAGGCATGGGCATGGTGACCTGCGGGATAGCCATCGGGTTAGAGACAGTTTCACGAACTGATAAGTCAGGAGTTGGAGAAGGGATTGAAGCAAAGGGTTCTGAAAGAGGAACTTGATCAACATTAGCAAGAGGTGATAAAGGAGAAGGAGTCGAGGGTGTCTCATTCTCAGTAAGTAATGATGAAGTGGATATGGGTAATTGCAGGGGGACAGTCGAAGACTGGGCTTCTGCAAAAATAGATGAAGGAATGGTAAAAGAAACTGACTTACCAGGAAAAGGGGTGGCTCTAGAAGTTAGAATATGAAACAATTGGGAAATAGACAATGGTGGTAGCACCCCTGTAGGCAGAGTTGAAAGATCCTTAATAGGTGGTATCAAAAGTGATGGAACTATGATGTCAGGGATAGTAGTGGTGAGTTCCAAAACTTGCTGATCATGATAACAATGATCCATTTCAATAGTATCCAATAGGTCTGTGACTTCCTGTGAGTTATCTATCACTTCTCCAGTGATTTCTTCAATAACTTTGTCAGTTACCTTCTCAGTAACTTCTTCAGTTATTTTAACTGCAGGAAGTGGCTCATCTTCAACATCACTGTCAATGAGATCAACAGTAGGAATCTTTGATGTAGAAACTTAAAATTTATGCCTTTTGGTTGGGTTAACCTCAACTATTGCAAAATCATCCACGACCTGCAAAGCTTCAAGAGTCACTTGAACATCCATGGGGAGATTAGGTTGTTCAGCTGTTAGAGTGCCCAATACTGAAGTCAATTTTGCTAATGCTGCTGCGAATCCGGAGAGGTCTGCAATAAGGATTTAACTTGCTCAGTTGTTTTCATCTGAGTAGGATTCTCCATAGGAGCTTTACCTTTATCCCCATCTATATAGGCAAGCATGAGAGGAGCATTAGCCTGCTGGATTTGCTTTTGTTCTCTATCCCTTCTAACCTATTCAATCAGATTCAACTCCATTGTTCTTTGCCCATAGACTAGGGTTTTATTTCTTTTCGATAGGTCATAATTTGCTTCTGTTCATCTACACTCTTGGCCCTTGCCAATACTTCAGAGAAAGTATTCACTCCTTGATAGATGGAGTCATTTGGGCGTTCTTCATGGACATAGACCATTTTAATATGATACTGCTTGAAGTGTGCATCCAGGAACTTGTTTGGATCATGCTTCCTTTTGGGTGCTCTACCTAACTTCAAATAAACCAATTGATCAACAAGTACTGAATCCCAAGTTGAAGCAGGAATGACTAATGGCCCAGGATTTAAAGAGAATTTTGGCTTGCCCCTTTTTTTGGGACCAGTAAACTTCTTGTAGACACCATCAGTGTCAGTCTGATAGGAAAATTCTTGAATAACCAACCTGTCAGGTACAATTATTTGTAGAATGTGAACAATATCACTTCCCTAGAATCTAATGCATGAGAAGGACTCATAAACATACTAATCTCCAATGGTGTTGATGAAAGTTCTTGCATCAGCTAAAAAGGCAGCAACCTCCTGTTGGAATATTTTGAAATAAATAGTGCCCATGAAATGGTCACATATGTCATAGAGCAGGGGTACATAATTGCTTTCCCACAATGCAGAATGGTATATATGGACTAGTGGGGCTTCAGTGATACAATTCCATCCCAAGTTGGGATATTGAAACTCAGAGCATAAGACATCAAGGATGTAGGCTGACAAGTAAAAATCAGGCTTTCTCGTAGCAGTTGCTTTCTGATAATCTTGAATTGTTGTCTTAATTTCTGAAGACAGAATGGATGCCCAAGGGAAATATTCTCCTGTCATTGACACATGGTGAGCTATGGGATCCCACTAGGATTTGCAAACTGAGCAATTGGGGAGGCCAAAAATCCTACAGAGCATGGATGCCGATAAGGAGTATGGTTCTTTGAACCAAGCAATTGGGTAAAGGTTATTAGCCTTCGGCACAAAACTGCTAGGTTTAACCATCCAGGATTTCATCATCTCATCAAAATTGTATATGGTCTTGGAGGATTGAATGAAATTAGGGCTAAGGATTTTTACAGCTGGATTTAGGGAAAGGGATCTAATAAAAACTTCAGGGCAAAAGGTAGTCAATTGTGACCCTGCACTGTCATTAAACGACCGGTCCTTAGGGTTGGTGTTTTCAACAATCCATTTGACAGAATCAATGTAAGGTAGGAGAATAGGGCGAGCAACAATGGCATGGATTTGGGAAGCCCTATTTCTCTTGTAGGCAGGTCGGTCTTCTTTGATGTCTGAGAGGTCATCGTTGTCAAAGATTGAATATATTTTTTCCCAGTCTATTTGATAAGTTTCAGTGACTCTCTCACTGGTGTCTGATAAAATGCCAAAATTGTGGTCTTCGGTTAGATTTATTCTAAGAAAGTGTTTTGAAATAGGTGCAGATCAACTTGATTTGTAAATAAACAGATCATTTATCAGTTACAAAGAAATGTATAAAAGGTTCAGTGATTTGTTCAGCTCAAGTTGTAATTAATTAATGAAAATCAATTAATGGAAAATTGAGTTTGTTAAACATTCAAAACTTAATCTGTAACTTTATATGTTAATTGAAAAATTAACACCATTTGTAACTTACTGAAAGAATTATTTGCAGAAATCGATAAGAAATTTTAATAAAAGAAACTCTTTAAAACCCTTATGACCACATGAATCATGAGTAATGATAAACCAGAACTATAGATTGATATGTTTGATAAATTGCAAAGATTAAAACCGTGTCAGATAAACAACTTGGAGAAATCTCATTCATCAAATAAACTTGACAAAAGACAAAAATGGATCTGAAAAATAAATTTACTGTATTAAATAACCAGTTTGCAAGAAACTACAAGCTTGTATCAAAACAGAGCATCTCCAGCCTCTCCTGCAGATTTTGTCTCCGAGTTCCATCATACTTTTGCCTATGTGGAATCATCTCTTTAAATAATATTTTACAAAATAATAATACAAACAGTAAATTCCCACAAACCGGGATTACAAAATAAAAGATAACCTAATGGCCTAGAAACTCTTGCCATTTGTTCCAAATCTCTAGCAACTGATCTATAATCAGATAATTTTCTGACTCAAGCCCCAGCTGGGAATTGCATTCGAATGTTTCCATCTCATTCTTTGCCAGCTTATGCCAAATTCAGATAAAGACTTGGATTTTACGTTCCAAGGAAACTGGTTTCCTGATCAACTGCTCCACATCATCAATTTTGACTTTTTCTAGAAGCTGAATTTGCTGCTTGGCTTCTTCGCACTTACGCTCAATTTCCTCGATCTTCAAATTCGGTGGACAAGCATCTTCGATGAGTTCCATGGCGGGAAATTGAAGAGCTAGCATGACGTTATCTGTTGCATACCATCTCCGACTACAGATGGCTTGTGCTCTCTTGAGAATATCTTCATTAGATTCATTGAATTCAAGCCAAGTGTTCAATGCACCTCTGATTTTCTAGAATTGAAAGCTCTTAAGCATAGGGAAAGCTTCTTGAGTATCTTTGATATATCTCTGCCACTCACTAACGCTTTCATTTTCTTTAGAAGCTTCCATCCTTCTAGATTGTTGTTGTTCAAGAGCACTGTACATCTTACCAAAAGTGATATGAGTCTCCTTGATCTCATCCAGGGTACAAAACAACTTCTCTAGGTACTCATGATATTATTTATTGATCTGAAGGGCCAAGTCCTTGAATTCTTGAGATGACAACTTAAAGAAAGTAGCCGAGGCTGCACTTGCAGTTGCATCCTCACATTGCTTTTGCAGTAAGGCTATATTTTGAGTGTTAGCAGAATTCTCAGCTTGTACATTTTGAAGCTCAGCCTGTAGAGAGCTGTTGCTTTGCTCCACATATACTAACTTGTCTTGACATATTATCCCGAGATCATTAACATAAATCTCATGATCTTCCTTGGTCTTCACTAATTCTTCTGTCAGCTTTTCCAATTCTTCTTTCTTCTGATCAATTTCTCTATTAAGTATCTAGACTGAATCAAGATTTGAACCAGCAAATGCTCCTAAGGATGTAGCTTTTTCAATTGCTCCTGTATGGGGGCCATTTTCCCGCTGAGTCCACACTATTTGGTTAGGGATAGATACTTCCAATTCACCTTGATCCCTGCCCCTTTTCTTACCTCTCTTTACCACTGATTTATTTTCCTTATTGTAAAAATAATGTCCAAGAGGGACTACCTCATCATCTTCATATTCAGTTATTATCTCATAAGTAATTGAGATAACATTTTCTATAGAAAACAATGAAGGGGTTTGAGTAACCATTGGATTACGCATGGGCATGGTGACCTGAGGGATAGCCATAGGGGTAGAGACAGTCTGAGGAACTGATAAGTCAGGAGTTGGAGAAGGGATTGAAGTAAAGGCTTCTAAAAGAGGAACTTGATCAACATTAGCAAGAGGTGATAAAGGAGAAGGAGTCGAGGGTGGCTCATTCTCAGTAAGTAATGATGAAGTGGATATGCGTAATTGTAGGGGGACAGTCGAAGATCGGGCTTCTGAAAAAATAGATGAAGGAATGGTAAAAGAAACTGACTTACGAGGAAAAGGGGTGGCTCTAGAAGTCAAAATATGAAACAATTGGGAAATGGAGAATGGTGGCAACACCCTTGTAGGCAGAGTTGAAAGATCCTGAATAGGTGGTATCAACAGTGATGGAACTATGATGTCATGGACAGTAGTGGTGAGTTCCAAATCTATTAGGATCACAATGATCCATTTCAATAGTATCCAACAGGTTTGTGACTACCTGTGAGTTATCGATCACTTCTCGATTGATTTCTTCAATAACTTTGTCAGTTACCTTCTCAGTAACTTCTTCATTTATTTTAACTGCAGGAAGTGGCTCATCTTCAACATCACTGTCAATGAGATCAACAGTAGGAATCTTTGATGTAGAAACCTGAACTTTCTGCCTTTTGGATGGGTTAACCTCAACTATTGCCAAATTATCCACTACTTGTGAAGCTGCAGGAGTCACTTGAACATCCATGGTGAGCTTAGGTTGTTCAACTGTCAGAGTGCCCAATATTGAAGTCAATTTTCCTAACTGCTGCCGTGAATCCCGAGAGGCCTGGAATAAAGCTTTAAATTGCTCAGTTTTTTTCATCTGAGGAGAATCCTCCATAGGAGATTTACCTTTATCCCCATTTGTATAGGTAAGCACGAGAGGAGCATTAGCCTGATGGATTTGCTTTTGTTCTCTATCCCTTCTAACCTGTTCAATCAGATTCAACTACATTGTTCTTTCCCATAGACTAGAGTTTTTATTTCTTTCTGATAGGTCATAATCTGCTTCTATTCATCTACACTCTTGGCCCTTGCCAATACTTCAGAGAAAGTATTCACTCCTTGACAGATGGACCCAACTGGGCGTTCTTCATGGACATAGTCCATTTTCATATGATACTGCTTGAAGTGTGCATCCAAGAACTTCTTTGGATCATGCTTCCTTACGGGTGCTCTACCCAAATTCAAAGGAGACAACTGATCACCAAGTGTTGAAGCGCAAGTTGAAGCAGAAATGACTAATGGCCCAATATTTAAAGACAATTTAGGCCAACCTCTCTTTTTTGGACCAATAAGCTTCTTATAGACACCATCAGTGACATTCTGATAGGAAACTTCTTGAATAACCAACCTGTCAGGTACAATTCTTGGAAGAAGGTGAACAATTTCACTTCCCCAAATCTGATGTATGAGAAGGATTCATAAACATACCAATGTCCAATGGTGTTGATTAAAGTTCTTGCATCAACTGAAAAGGAAGTGCCTCTTGTTGGAATATTTTGAAATAGATAGTGCCCATGAAATGGTCACATACTTCATAGAGAAGGGGTACATAATTGCTTTACCACACTGCAGAATGGTATATATGGACAGGTGGGGCTTCAGTGGTCCAATTCCATCCCAAGTTGGGATATTGAAACTCAGAGCAGAAGACATCAAGGATGTAGGATGACAGGTAAAAATGAGGCTTTCTCGTAGCAGGTGCTTTTTGATAATATTGAATTGCTGCCTTAATTTCTGAAGACAGAATGGATCCCCAAGGGAAAGATTATCCTATTCTCAACACATGGTGAGAAATGGGAGCTCACTCGGCTTTAAAAACTGAGCAATTGGGCTGCCAAAAACCCTACAGAGCATTGCTGCCAATAAGGAGCATGGTTCTTTTAACCAAGCAATTGGGTAAAGGTTATCAGCCTTCGGCACAAAACTTCTAGGTTTAACCATCTAGGATTTCATTATCTCATCAAAATTGTATCTGGTCTTGGAGGATTGAATGAAATCAAGGCTAAGGATTTGTACAGCCGGCTTTAGGGCAAAGGCTCTAATAAAAACTTCAGGGTGAAAGGTAGTCAATTGTGACCCTGCACTGTCATTAAACGACCGGTCCTTAGGGTTGGCATTTTCAACAATCCATTTGAGAGGATCAGTGCAAGGTAGGACAACAAGGCGAGCATCAATGGCATGGATTTGGGAAGCCCTAATTCTCTGTTACCGGACAATCCACCCGAGTGGACGCGAGCAGGATCTCCCTAGCTCAATGAGAGTCTAGAACAAATAGAACAGACTACAAACACGTTTCCTAGATCTACTTAAGGATCAAGTACTAGATGTCTTACCTCTTTGATTCGCTATCCTTTCTCCCAAATGTTGATCCACATTCCACGGTCGTCAGATCCAAGCTACAAGACCTGTCAATACACAGAAAAGAGAAACAAGTAAAGAGCATCTATACAATAAGAGATCTATGTAAACAGTTAAGTAGGTAAACAACACAACATCATCACACATAAGAACGATATTGGTGGAAAGCATTTGTATTACTGCAAAAAGAGGAGTACATGATAGAGATATAGGACTACAACCAAAGACTTAACGTAGTAGCCCTTCTCTGACCGTATCAATTGCCATATCCTTCCAAGGAAGCATGAGTTCTTCAAGAGGTGAATGGAGTTTCTTGGGAGAGATTTCACCAGCATGTAGATACTATAGCCTTCCTCTAAGGTAAATTTCACCAGCGTATGGATACCTTAGTCTTCCTCCCTTTGGTATGGGAATGAGCCTCACTTCTATAGGACTAAATGGATAGGGTGTGGATAGGATAGGTTGAGGAAGGGTAGGAGAGAGATAGGGGATCTTCCCAAAGAGTTAGGGGTCGAGTACCAGCTCTCCTAGATGTCAGGGATAAGCCCCCAAATGAGAAAGCTTCTAGAAGGATCTCGAATAAGCTATTTTTTCCCATTAACAGACCTCGTCACACCCTGTAGTGGTGCAACCTGCGACGTCGCATGTTTCTAGTGTGCAACCTGCGACGACCCTTCAGAACCTAGCACAAATGGGTACAAACCGTCCCAAGATGATTATTAGTCCAAGTGCCTTCAGGGGTGTATACACTGAATTTGATGATGAGTAGATTTTGGGTGTAACAGAATGCCCCCCAAAGCATGAAGCTGTTAAGGATGTATAGGTGAAGTGCTTTGATAGAAATACTGGCAAAAGACATGTCGAATGAAGGATGCTGCTGCAGTACAACCGAATCTGGATTGACAATCTCATATGAAGTACAACATGGCTGCCGACCAATACATTGCAGATCCGTGGTAGTAATGACCGACTGAACACAATCATGGCTACTAGACACAAGCGTAGATCCATGATGAGATGATAACACAGCCACGGCCAATACAAAAGTGGATCCATGTAATATGACTCAATACAAACTCCATCGCAACCTGGGTAAAACATGACTCCCCAGGGTCTTCAAGATGAACCCGCAATGATACGAATCTATCCATGTGATTACAAATGTCTTGAAATTGAACATGGTAGAAACCACTTGATTACCGGTAATTGATGTAAACCGTTAACAAGTGAGAGGGAGATCACCATTAATGTCAATGATTCCCAAGGTATCACAGTACATATCATCAAGCGTGAATAAATGAGCTGACGTCGAACGTAAGATGAAATCTTTCAATCAAGAGTCAATGATGTAAACTCATGATTAAAGCAAGGTAACCTGCCATTGAGGCATGTAGGGCCAAGGTACTTGATTGGTTTCTAAATTCAAACCTTGGATGATGAGTTGAAGTCGACAAGGATGAATCCGTCGAAGGAGGGTCATGATGAGTCCCCCATCACTCGACACAAAACACGACAAAAGATGTGTAGAGTGGATCGGATGGTACAATAAGATGTGAGACTGACTCAAAGTAACAATGGCATGATGACGTGTGTATTGAATGCAAATGGTATATGGTGAATGTGTTCTTGAACATGGGCATGGCATGACTTGGCAGTATTGACATAATGAGAATGACACAAACTTCTAATGCAACTGATGATGAAAGCTTTCTCCGAATGACTCAGAGGAGTAACAGGACATAGAAAGTAAGCAGGGACTCATGGACAAACAGATGACCCAAGTATCGTATGCAAATGCAAATGAGTGCCATGTTTAAGAACGACTATATACTGCCACTAAGGTAGGTAACACAAACACTTTCCTTTTTCCCCATCATGAATGATGAGTGCCTCATGTGTTTTTTACAAGCTTTATGAGGGTAACCAGATGCTTGGTATAGCTCATCATAGATGAGTCCAATCCCAAATATTTTCCGAACCTGGGATAGGAGGGGTTCGTCCCATGGCGGGCCCTTCAATGTGAAAATTTAACGAGTCCATAGATGGTAAACTCGGTTGTCATTTCATATTTAGAGAGTCTGAAAAGAACTAAAGAAGACTCCAATGGTCCTTTTTCGTAAAGTTACCCTCATCGCCCGAAAAAGGGTAAAACAATGCGGGAGAGGACTCTTCCAGTCATGATTGGCTGGAGTATTCCTTTTTCCTAATTAGTGCCCCCTGGTCCAAAAAGGGGTAAACTATCACCAGGAATATGACCATTCAAATACTTTAACAAGCGTGAATGTGACAAGTTCGCTTGGCGATCTTTTCAATTTTAGGAAGTCTGAAAAGAGCTTAACTATGGACTCCGGGGGGTGTCCTTTTCCGTGGAAGTTTAACGAGCCCGAAAAAGTGATAAATCATAACTCGGTACTTGTTCTCATGGTTGGGTGAGTACGAGAAAAAACGAAGAGTAAACTCATCCTCATGCAATAATTATGACTTAACCAAAATAATAATGACAAAACATTGAAAGGGGTGTTCATACCTGTAGTTACCATTGGTAATGCGAGAAACGACACAAAAAGACCACTTTACGAGTCCTGTACACTAGAAAAAGTGTCAAATAGCCCCAAATATAATGAAAAATGGTCGAAACTATAGTAAATGGCCCAAAAGCATCAAAATATTTGAAAAGGAATATTCCATTCTATTTATAAATAGAAATATGGGCCAAAAATAGAAACATTGTTCAAATTGCCAATTTGGGTGGAGAAGTACCAATTTGGAGACAAAACTTCCTTTGCCGATTTCGGGAGCTACGATCCGCCATTTCACTAGCCGTTCGGACTAGGTAGGCCTAAATCTCAACCAACAAATTTGTAGTGGTTTACTTTTTGATTTCTTGTTCATTTTTTGAGTTTTTGGGTGGTTTGTGGATCGGCCATTGCACCCTCAGCTCGTCGCAAGCCTCGAAAATGAGACCTACGACAACGTCGCGCTGTACCTGAAGGTACGGTGCGACGGTGGAAACCCAAATACCAAACACAAAAACTAATTCAAAAAATGAGCTTATGAATGCCGAGGAAGGTCCTAATAGGGTTTAATTGCCCCTTTTGGCAGGTTACCAGCAAGCATAAATGGTATTGGAGTGGCGAGAGAGAGAACATGAAGTGGAAGATGAGAAAGTTGCAAACGATCCACAATGTGTGGAAGCTTTGAGAAACTGCGGTTTGCTCAAATTCTTCGAGATACAGGGGATGAGAGCCCAAATCCCATTCCTGACACACATTCTCTAGAGTTGGGATGCGGCCCAACAATACTTTGTGACAGGTGAGCATATCCTCACGATTGACATTGAGGATATCTACTTTTTGACCGGTTTGTCCCGAAGAGGGGACGCTGTACAACTCACTGGGACACAGGCTAGTGATCGTACAGTTGAGGACATGGTGTCGCAGCACTGCATAGCTACTTCTCATCCTTCCTGCGGGAATATACTCATCATAGATGTAGTGAGTCAACCACTGTGGACCATATTGCTCACTATTACTAGGGTGGCGAGTAGCCAAGCTCCACATACGGCTACTCGGACTCAGATGTTGTATGCGGAAGACTGCATGTCTCCCATGGTTTTCAACTAGTGCGAGGGTCTCCTCGCCAACATCCGAGCTCAGTTGACCAAGTGTCGGCGTGGGGCGATCAAGCAGTTTGGATACAGATCAATCATAGTATCATTCCTCTTGGAGAGGGATCCTCTCCTGCGCCCGCAGGTGGTACTAGATGACAGGGATCTGAGAGTTCCTCACATGCTTAGGTGGGCGGAGGTGATGACCCGCCATGGTGGGGGTCCCATCATTAGTTTTGGTCCTGAGTTCTTTAGCTGGATGGAAGGCCAGTTACTTATGGTTGAGGAATTTCCATATGGTGGCACAAACTTTCGAGAGGATCCCGACTTGGTGCTGCTAGAGGGTGCAGCATGGGGTGATATCGGTAAGAACAAAACCCTTTTATTTTTAGTTTTGTATATTATATCATTTTTTTGATGTAGTGTTGGCAAGTACATAATGTGTGTGTGCAGATGTGGGCCCCGTGTGAATAGTAGGTCTCTCCCCTCTGGCAAGGAGAGATAGAGGTGGGGAGGAAGTGGTTCCTGTAGGTGCTCATGCTTCCATCGAGGAGATGGAGGAGGTGTACAGGAACCTGTCTGGGATGACTGTGGAAGTACCAGAGCCAGCCATTGATGACCTACCGAGGCCCATGCAGAGATTTGGGGTGGGAGCGTCTGTGCGCTTCAACTCCTTACTCCGCAAGGTGGCTCGTACTGTAGACTGCTTTCTCACCCAGCTTCAGAGAGCTGTTAGAGCTATGGATGTACGGGTCAGGTGTCAAGCTTGAGGCACTTTTATACTTGTACTGAGAGCTTATAGGCCTCAGATTTTGTACTTACTGAAAGCCATGATGCTTCAAATTTTTGTAGAGACTCACTGAAAGCCATCGTGCTTCAGATTTTGTACCAGCACTACTTTTGAGCGATTTATATATATATACATTATCGACGATTTATACATTATGTGTTCTTCAAATGATTAGTGATGTGATCTTGTTCATATGTTTGCTTCTGTACATTATATTTACATGTTGTGAATGCTTTTACATATTATGAGTATTATGTGTGTGCGATGAACCAATCCAAAATGAAGTTGGCCATCGAGTCAGCAACTGTGTTAAACTCTCGTGGAATGTGCAGGTATTGAACAGATTCAAATGACCTTTCCAGGAGACGTACTTGTCTAAAGAGACAGAGTAAGATGGGATCACGGATGGCGTAGACCCGGTTAAGATGGGAAGCCACTAATTGAGAATCCATGTGGATGACAATGTGGTTCATACCCAAGGAAATGGCATTAGCTAGGGTTCCAATTACTGCCTAATATTCTGCGACATTGTTGGTCACGAACCCTAGGCAACTTCCTCCTGAGCTAATGAGCTCACTTGTTGGGGAATATAGTACCCAGGCTGCCGAAGCAAGGTAACGGGTATGCCGGCTGGCACCGTTCGTGAATCCATAGCACGTTGCCATATGCACACACAGACAGAACATGGTATAAGAAGCGGAAACAAGATCGAAAAGACACTCGAAAGAGAAATGCGTCACACCAGACAAAAAATCAAAAACACTCCATGTATAGTATATACAAGCAAGTCTATGCATGAGAGATCAAGCGTAGTATCTCTTCAGGTAAATCCCATTGCGGGGTTCACCTAAAGGGATTCCATCATAATCTTCAAGCTCGTAAGCACCTTTTTCCAACACACGTTTTATAACGTAGGGTCCATGCCACATGGACTCGAACTTCCCTGCTCCTAGTTTATCATGCTTCTGGTCATAAGTGAGGACCAAGTCACCCTTGTTAAAGATATGAGGTTCAACCGACTTATCGTACTGGGATTTCATGCATTTCTTATGTGCTTCATTAGCAAGAGCGGCATATCGGTGAGACTCGTCAAGTTTTGCTAAGTGCAAGAGATGTTCTTCCTCAGCAGTAGTGTTAGGAAGAAGTTCGACCGCGAGCTGTAAAGATGGGATTTCGCACTCTATCGGTAAGACAGCCTCCAATCTGTATACCAATTGGAAGGGAGTGAAGCCTGTGGCAGTTTTAATGGTAGTTCGGTAAGCCCATAATGCTGAAAAGAGAATATTATGCTAGTTGGACTTTTGTGTCCCTACCATCATCTGGATCATAGTTTTCAAGACCTTGTTAATTGCCTTGACCTGTCGATTGGATTGCGGGTAGTAGGGTGTCGAGTTTTCATGGTGAAAACCCAACCTTCCGCTCAATTCATCCACCATATGGTTCTGAAATTGATAACCATGATCAGTAACTATGGCCTGCAGAACTCCAAACCGTGCTATCACATGATTAAACATGAAGAGTGCTGTGGTTTTGCCATTGTTTGGTATGTAGGCATAGCCTCGGCCCACTTTGTGAAGTAATCCACAGCTACGATGATGTAACTATGCCCCCCGGCCGAGGTAGGCTTAAAGTGCATAAAATCGATGCCCCATTTTGCAAATGGGCCAATGGAAATAACCAGATGTAGTGGGGCGGGATGAGTGTGCTTCTTCGTGTAGAAGTGTTGGCAAGGAGGACATTTTTTAACGCCCTAAATACAATCTTTGAAGATAGTAGGCCAGTAATATCCCGCGCGCAAAATCTTCTGGGCTGTAGCCATCCCAGAGAGATGACTGCCACATGCCCCAGACATTCGTTCAGAACACGTTCAACCTCATCATGAGTGAGAGAATGTTGAAGAATTGAATCAATGCCACGACGATACAAAGTATCATTAATGATTAAATAATACTTTGCATGGTGACGTATCTTACGACGGTCGTCGTGAGAAAGTTGAGGATCAAAGCGTTGGGTTTGAAGATATAACAGGATATCTCCATACCATGGATCAGTCGTATTGATGAGAAACAATGATTCAACCAGAAAGGAGTCATTGTGCTCAACTTCTACATCAGAACAGGGAAAGTCGCAAATGAGCTCGTCAAACACCAAAGACTTCTTAGACTTAGCTTTCTTGAAAAGAAGATCAAATTCTTGCAGTATCACAATCCATCATGAATACTTTCCCCCAAGCACCTAACGTGTCAGTACATGGGACATGGGGTTCGAGTCGGCAATGATGGTGGTGGTGCGGAGCAAGATGTAATGATGAAACTTCTGGACGGCGATGACTGCTGCGAAAGCAAGTTTTTCGACATGTGAATATCTAGTTTCAACGTTAGCTAGACCCCTACCTGCATAGTATATCACATGTTCCTGAGCGTTTTGATCTTCTTGTACCAAAACCATGGCGATAGTGGTAGCAGAAGCGGCGAGATATAAGATGCAATATCGATAATAATTAGGCGGTTGGAGAACGAGGGCATGCGTGATGGCATGTTTGATACCGTCGAAGGATTTTTGAGCTTGATCGTCCCAAATGAACGGGACTTACTTCTTAAGTAGTCTCATATAGCCCTGAGTCTTCTCCACAAAATTACAAACAAAACGTTGTAAATAAGTCGCCTTCCCTTGGAGACTTTGAAGTTCTGTCACATCAGTCGGGGGTGGTAGGTTGATGATGGCCTCCACCTTTAAGGGATCAATGCGGATCCCATCCTTTGAAACAATAAATCCTAGGAGGCGTCCAGACTCAACGCAAAAGATACACTTGTGAGGATTTAGATGGATATTGTACCATTTGCATCTGAGGAAAATGGCCGTTAGATGATCAATGTGGAACTCGCGTTGCTTTGAATGAGCAGGGAGATCGTCCAAGTAGGGTTCCACAAAGTCCTTAATATCATGGAAGGCATACGACATAGCCCGCTGAAACGTGGCGCTAGCATTTTTAAGGCCAAATGGGAGCTTGCGATAAGCGAATATAACCCATGGGTAGATGAAAGCCGTCTTGTGTTGGTCGGCCGGGTTGATCTCAATTTGGTTGTAACCAGAAAAGCCATCCATGAATGAGAAGATGACGCTTCTAGCATAGTTGTCGATGATCTGGTTGATGAAGGGGGTCAGGTAGTTGTCTTTTGGACAAGCCCGATTAAGGTCCCGATAATCAACACAGACACGAATGGTGCCCTTCTTTTTGTTCACAGGAATGATGTTTGAGACCCAATCCGTCAATGGGACAGGATAAATAAAACCAACCTTTAAGAGCTTTTCAATTTCTGCCTTTATGGCCACAGTCTTCCGGGGGTGTACCGGTCGCAAGTTTTGACGTACAGGTTTTGATGTCGTGATAGGTTTTTATTTTGTGAGAAAAAATTGTGGGGTCTATCCCAGGCATCTCCTCATAGGACCAAGTAAACACATCTCAAAATTGCTTGAACAAGGCCGTGCTAACAACGATTTCTTTAGGGGAGCACTTTTGGCCTATGTGAATGTGTTCCACTATACCAGGTTTCACCGAGATGTCTACCGTGGTGGTTAGCTCAATGTTGGACAAGTTTCCCTCCATGTCCGTAAGACATGTAAGGATGGGGGACTAAGGGGATGGGTAGAGATCTGGTGAAAAGGGGTATGGATGTTGTTCTCTATGTATTCCAAAGGAGGAAGAAAAGATGACCTATGATGGAGATCATCCCACGGACTGTCATCAACATTCATTACTTCCATGATGGACTCGTCTAAATGAAAAGTCCGAAGTAAGAGATTAGGTAGAGAGGACGTCCGTCGTAGAGAACAAGATGGGGAGGCCATGGTTAAAAGGTCCTTCGAAGCTGATTGGATAGCCTCATAAATGCGTTCAGTGGGTGAAAGAGGCATTATATCTCCAAGCAGGTGTGTTGTGGCTTCATCTGGTACAAGCCAAGCATCGTTCGAGTGAGATAAAATCTCAGTGGAGATCATGTTCACCGTAGAAACATGATTAGGGGGGTCCACAGCTGGAAAAAATCCCATGAGAGATGAATCTTTCAAAAGGCCAACCCCTACACTCTCATATTGTTTTGACATCTGTCCAATGGAAGGAACATGGTCACCATGATGAGTAGTGACATCTGGTGTACAAAAATCTAACTAGTCGATAGTAACAATTCATCCTTGGTGTGGGAACTGTATTGTGCGGAAGATTGAAGAGGCTATCACCTGCATAGTATAAAACAAATTATGACCAAGCAAGAGATTATAATCTAACGGGGACGAGACCACTTCCACGTTAATGGTTGCGGTCTTTCTGCCCAACTCAAATGCAAGAGCTTGTAAGATCCCATGAGGATGAAAGCCACGCCCGTCGAATGCTTTCAACGTGGTAGAAGAACGATTCAATTCGGGGGAGCCAATGGCTCTCCAGCAAGCGATGGACATGATAAAAGTGGAGGTTCCTTCGTCCAAAAGGGCACGATGGACAATCTTCCCAGCAATGTTCGCAGAAACTTGGAATGCGAGCTGGTGTGAGAGCCTCGACTTAAGGTTGTCAAGTCGAAACATGATGGTGTTCGAGGAATCCGAGTCAACTGCACCAATAGCTGCAAGGAGAGTTTTGTGTTGATTAGGACAATTCTGCAAAAATTCCAGGGTGGACATGGCGCAAGGAGCTTAGGCCAAGTCCTCTACGATATTGTAATTTTGTATTGCACGAGCATTAGGATTGAAAACAACTTTTTGAATCGTACTCTTGGGAGGACGCAATATCGAATCTAAAGAGGGTCTCTCTATGGTGAGAGAAGTCGATGGTACAGTGACATCAGTTAAAGAGTCGGAAGCTTTTTCAGCATTACTTCCAGTGGATTCCTTCGAAGGGATCGGTTTGTAAGATCGCGAGTGAGTGGTCAAATTGATCGCCTCGTTACGCAACATGAGAACATGTGCGGTATTGGATGGTTTCCCCTAGGATGGGAGGGTTTGAGAAATCATCTGCTGGTTTTGATCAGGAAATGGATCGTTGAGGATTGCGGGAGTCGGTTTACCCCTAAGAAAATTTTGCACTTCGTCTCTATGGGGACACTCTTTGGAGAATGGTCTTCTCCGCACAGTAGACAAGGATACTTTAGTTTCCTTTTCTGCTTAGTATCGTCAGGAGTGCTCTTTGGTTCCTACTAGGAGGAAGAATTTTTGGGTTTCCCGTTGTTCTTCTTTTTTCCATTAAACTTCTGAGATGAAGCTAATTGAATAGAATTCACCTCTTCAGTTATAGCAAGAGTGGTTGACGTGGTGGTGCTGTGTCCAGCCTGAGCCGGGTTGGATGATCCAACAGTGCTAGCAGTAGGCTGGGTGTTAAGGGAACCTATGATACCATTAGCTTGGGGTCCCTTATGTGGTTTCGTGGGATTGTTAACATCCCGGGGTGCGTTAGGAAAAATATTGAACAGAGTGCCAAATTGAGTGGAGACCAAGTCTAACAGATGAGCACTCGCGATGGCTTGTTCTTCGGTGACAACACCTCGCATGGAAAAATATTTTTCTATAGTGGGAATGAGCGATTTAGTAAACCAGTATGCTAGGAGCTGATCTGGAATGGGAGCTTTAATGAGACGTCATCTCCTTTGCCACTCGTGGATATGATCCGAAATGTGAGTGGTGGTATTCTGATGGAGTGAGGTTTAAAGATTAGTACCAGTCTCATACTGTATAGGCAGCTGGAAATGCGTAAAAAAGTTCATAGCAAGAGAGCCAAAATCAGGAAAAGAGTGTGGTGGCAACTCAATGTACCACTTGGCAACCGAACCAGTGAGAGTCCTTTGGAACAATCTAAGACAAATTGAATCGTCCATTAAGGAATTAGATCAACACCATAAGTGGTATGTCAACACGTGGTTCTTGGGGTCTTCACCTGGCTTGTCGTCAAACTTGGGGATATCAGACAGAAGTTTCATCGGAATCGGTGGCCAGTTAGATCTGTGGTAAATAGGATCGTTGGTCAAACGAGAGAGGTCAGGTAGGTCCAAAGTAGCCAAAAAGGGCAGCTGTGGATTAGGCTGCGCATATTGATAATACAGATATGGCGTGTAAGGACTAAACTGACCATAAGGTGTACCAGGATAAAACTGACCGTAGGGGGGTGTGTCGCCTAGACCGTAAGGAGGTCCGCCACCATAAGGTGGTCCATTCTAATAAGGTGGGGGTCCACCTCCACCTCCGGGAGGGGGTGGAGGTCTGCCGCCACCACCGGGAGGAGGTGGGGGTCCATAACCATAATAAGGTGGCCCACCACCGCCTTCACCTAGAGGGGGTGGTGGACCACTTTCGCCGCTAGATGGATGGGGGCCCCCACCACCTCCATTGCTAGAAGGATGAGGGTTTCCACCACCACCGCCACCACCATAGTAATTAGGTCCTCCACCACCTCCACCTGGAGGGGGTGGTGGGCCACCGCTGCCACCCGAAGGGAAATGTCCTCCTCCACCATTATAGGGTGGTCCGCCGCTGCCTCTGCCTAGGGGAGGGGGTGGACCATTCCCGCCATCATCGGAGGGGTGAGGGGCATTGTAGGTAAAATGAAGTGGGCCTCCACCAATGTTAGGTGGGGGTCCGCCGCCTCCGGCAGGAGGTGGGGGAGGACTGATTGGGGGTGGTGGTACTTAAGGGATAGTCGGTTGGGGTCTGTGTTGCAACATAGGTTGTTGCCCCCATAGAGTGCATGGATTCCCGGGATAAGGTATCTCGTATGGCACATTTTTGGGATTAGGTTGGCCCGAAAGAGGGTTAATGGAACCTAGATACGCTTGACTCCATGAGGGTTGAGTTACATTTGACGGGCCTCCAACATGAGATAATCCCGTGGTGGACGGTCTAGCGGGTTGGGAAGGTCCAACGCAAGGTCTGTTGGGGACTCCACCACCTATGCTCTGGTTAGGAAACGGGGGTTTCCCCCCAGCCACAACAGGTTGACCACTATTCAAAGGTTGAACCAACGTAGGTTGTTGACTAGCTACCGTGGTAATAACATTACCAATAAGATAATCCTTGGGAATGGAATACCCCCCCCTCGAATTTTTAGGTGGGGGAGGAACTGGTAAAGTAACCGTGGTAGTGACAGGTGTGTTGGACCGTTGTCCTTCCATCAGTTGGTTCACTTGAGGTGCAGGACTGGATTCCTGTGAGGGTTGACCAGTCTCATTAGTGGTCACATGGTGGGGTGCTTCAGGTGATTCGAAAGATATCGACTGAACTAGGATGGGTCCATCGTCAAGTCTTATTTGGAAATGACGATCATGGAACTCTTTAAAGTGTCGCTCGAGACTTTGTCTTCGAATCTCATCACCTTTAACATGTAACTGTTCCAAATGTTCATGGATGGGGCCGAAAGTATTGGCAAGGTCAGGCCTATAGTAAGGCCTAGTGAACTCTGGAGTAGTCCAGTTAGGTGGGGATGAGATGGAAAAATGAGCCACTGGATGGTCTGTAGAAGATGTCGAGTAAGTTGTTGAAGGACTAATAACTCCTGTAGGGTCGTCCTGGGGTCAGTTTATCCATTCCAACGACCCAGGTTCTCCCAGGATGACGGGAGGAAGGTTTTGAGAAGTGGGGGTGTGTGCTTCTTCATCCCGCGGGGGATGAGAGGCAGGTGAATCTGGTGGAAACAAAATTCCGCCAACATTCAAAGTGGGGTTCCCTACTTCAGTAACTACGACCGCGTTACGCTGATCCATTCTTACCCTCGAAATAACCTCCGGATTAAGGGGAAATTCGGGGTGGCAAGTTCAAGATCCTACGGGACCTTCTCCAGGGAAAATCCGCTAGAGTATTAGGAAAATCAACCAAAAAAGGCCGAAACAACGTTTCTCCTAAAGGTATTCTAAAAGAAAATCAGTCCAGAAAAACCTACTCAAACTAAGGCAAATAGGAAACTTATGTGATAGAGTGGATTCAAAAGTTTGGAAGCTCACAGGATTATCAAGGCATCGCAAACCGCGATATACTACAGGGTCTAACAATATGATGTGACAAGGAGGATTGGGACCGTACCCTTTCCTGCATACCCGATTACCTGAACAGTACGTGCGTGCTAATCTCCCTGAGTGTTGTTCTCGTTGTATTGCTTTGCCAAGATGACCAAATGGTTAACTCGGTTGGTTTCAGGAATCCTAATGGTGTCTCCCGATATACGCAAGGTACGTGGGAGCTCAAATCCGTAGTGGTGTTGTCTAATGCACAGCCGTTGGCACGAGACCTTCCGATATACGTGTCGAGTACGTGATACACCCTTCGATATACGCCAAGTATGGAATATGGTACTTGGTGGGTACATGAAGGAGCTCGATATACCGATGTACGTGGAAGACTACAATACCCCCAGAATACAGTGCTGGAAAATAACGACAACTGCCACGCTTAACGATGCTGGAACACGTCTCTAACTTACACACAAGTTGCTAAAATTTTTACCTAGTTCTACCGTTAATTTTATCTTGGATAGTTAGGTGAATGCATGAGGTGAGTACATAATCGGAAACATAATGCAAGCCCTAACTACATGCATGAAATATTATTTTCTTTCGATGAATTCTACCTATGGTAAGGAGAAAGATTTTTCTTTCCAATGGTATTGCCAAACAAACTCAATGCAACACAATCTCAATTCAAACAAATTCAACAATGAAAGTACTCTTTTCTTTTTCAACGAAACACACAAGCGTACACAACACTACTATCCAAATAAAAATAACTTTTTCTTTTCTTTTCTTTCACTTTCAAATCAAAACAACACTAATGTAATGAAATGAGAGGATTCTGAAACAGAAAATGCAAGCTTTTCAATTTCTCTTTCAATGATCTAAGAGCAACAAAAATAAAAAATGCATCTATCTTTCTTCAGCATGGAAACTAGTTTTGCAAAAATCGAAGCGTTCTTTGAGCCTTTCAAGAAAATGAATGATTCATAATTCTAGAAAAACACAAGAGATCATACATTCATTCAACTTTTCCAAAACATCAATGAGACTTTTACAATGCAAACAATCTTTCTTCAATAATTCTTTGAGAAACAAAGGGAAAGGAGCATTTTTAATCTTTCAATGGATGCATCAAAGAATAAATTTGACAACAATTTTGCTTTCAGATCCAAATGAATGAAAAGAAAACACTACTCGCAGCATTCATAGACTCAGAAAACTCAAGAAAAGACAAGCACTCAACCAAGCAAAAAAGACACACTTAACTCAAAATCAAGCAGTAGCAAGAAATCTAAGCAAGCAAAGCTCAAAACAAAAGTAGATGAGGTCTGGAAGGTGACCCAATGCAATGATCAGATTAGGGATGGAAGGAAGGGAATGCAAGAATGAACAGATGAAGGTGGAGGAGACCAAAGTATCCACCACTACCGGTTTCAATCTTGTCCAAGACGGAACCCAAAGTCAATCCAAATGGAACCAAACTCTCAACACACAAATTATCAAAGGGGTCTCTGGCTGGATATTGCAGCACAAAGGGAATCCAAACATCAGACCAAGACTCAGACTGTCAAATGAGAGGATGGATGCATGTATGTCAACCTTTTACAGATCGATGCACTTTGTCTTTGCAGACAGTGCGACGTCGCAGGTTTCCTACACAGAAGATGCGATGGTGTTGCAGTTCACCAATGAACAGGATGCAACGAGTAAGCAACAGACAAAGGGAAGAGACTCAGAGAAACACAGTGTTGCTCTGTTCTCACTATCCAGGTGCGACAGGCGAGTTCTAGATTAAAAAATGAATCAAATCTCTCAATAATGAGCTACAAACAGACTTGGAACTGAGTTGTATAGACTTAGAGGAAGAAGATCAGAACCTTCAACGTGAAGATCTAAAAGTGAATGGAAAAAATGATAAACAAATTCGTGTGAAGTAATCTACTGAAAATGACTTTCAGATGAATGACTACTAAACAAAACAAATAGTAGTCTCCAGTATGGTCGCCAGATTTGTTATTGGACAATCCACTCGAGCGGACGTGAGCAGGATCTCCCTAGCCCAATGCGAGTCTAGAACAAATAGAACAAACTGCAAACAGGTTTCCTAGATCTACTTAAGGATCAAGTACTAGATGTATTACCTCTTTGATTCGCTATCCTTTCTCCCAAATGTTGATCCACGTCCCACGGTCGTCAGATCCAAGCTACAAGACCTGTCAAGACACATAAAAGAGAAACGAGTAAAGAGCATCTATACAATAAGAGATCTATGTAAACAGTTAAGTGGGTAAACAACACAACATCATCAAACATAAGAACGATATTGGTGGAAAGCATTTATATTACTGCAAATAGAGGAGTACATGATAGAGATATAGGACTACAACCAAAGAATTAACGTAGCAGCCCTTCTCTGACCGTATCAATTTCCATATCCTTCCAAGAAAGCATGAGTTCTTCAAGAGGTGAATGGAGTGTCTTGGGAGAGATTTCACCAGCATGTAGATACTATAGCCTTCCTCTAAGGTAAATTTCACCAGTGTATGGATACCTTAGTCTTCATCCCTTTGGTATGGGAATGAGCCTCACTTATATAGGACTAAATGGATAGGGTGTGGATAGGATAGGTTCAGGAAGGGTAGGAGAGAGATAGGGGATCTTCCCAAAGAGTTAGGGGTTGAGTACCAGCTCTCCTAGAGGTCAGGGATAAGCCCCCAAATGAGCAAGTTTCGAGAAGGATCTCAAATAAGCTATTTTTTCCCATTAACAGACCTCGTCGCACCCTATAGTGGTGCAACCTGCGACGTCACATGTTGCTAGTGTGCAACCTGTGATGACCCTTCAAAACCTAGCACAAATGGGTACAAAACCTCCTAGGATTATTATTAGTCCAAGTTCCTTCAGGGGTGTATACACGGAATCTGATGATGAGTAGATTTTGGGTGTAAAATTCTCTTATAGGTAGGTCGGTCTTCTTTGATTTCTGAGAGGTCATCGTTGTTAAAGATTGAATATATTTTTTCCCAGTCCATTTGATAAGTTTCAGTGACCTCAACTATTTCCAAATTATCCACTACCTGCGAAGCTGCAGGAGTCACTTGAACATCCATGGGGAGCTTAGGTTGTTCAGCTGTTAGAGTGCCCAATACTGAAGTCAATTTTGCTAACTGCTGCTATGAATCCCGAGAGGTCTGTAATAAAGCTTTAACTTGCTCAGTTGTTTTCATCTGAGGAGGATTCTCCATAGGATATTTACCTTTATCCCCATCTGTATAGGTAAGCACAAGAGGAGCATTAACCTGCTGGATTTTCTTTTGTTCTATATCCCTTCTAACCTGTTCAATCAGATTCAACTCCGTTGTTCTTTTCCCACAGACTAGAGTTTTTATTTCTTTCTGATAGGTCATAATATGCTCCTGTTCATCTACACTCTTGGCCCTTTCCAATACTTCAGAGAAAGTATTCACTCCTTGAGATATGGACTCAACTGGGCGTTCTTCATGGACATAGTCCATTTTCATATGATACTGCTTGAAGTGTGCATCCAGGAACTTCTTTGGATCATGCTTCCTTTCGGGTGCTCTACCCAAATTCAAAGGAGCCAACTGATCACCAAGTGCTGAAGCACAAGTTGAAGCAGGAATGACTAATGGCCCAATATTTAAAGAGAATTTAGGCCAGCCTCTTTTTTTGGGACCAGTAAGCTTCTTGTAGACAGCATCAGTGACAAACTGATAGGAAACTTTTTGAATAACCAACCTGTCAGGTACAATTCTTGGCAGAAGGTGAACAATTTCACTTCCCCAACTCTGATGTATGAGAAGGACTCATAAACATACCAATCTCCAATGGTGTTGATTAAAGTTCTTGCATCAACTGAAAAGGAAGGAGCCTCCTGTTGGAATATTTTGAAATAGATAGTTCCCATGAAATGGTCACATACCTCATAGAGCAGGGGTACATAATTGCTTTCCCACAATGCAAAATGGTATATATGGACTGGTGGGGCTTTAGTGGTCCAATTCCATCCCAAGTTGGGATATTGAAATTCAGAGCAGAAGACATCAAGGATGTAGGTTGACAAGTAAAAATTAGGCTTTCTCGTAGCAGGTGCTTTCTAATAATCTTGAATTGTTGTCTTAATTTCTTAAGACAGAATGGATCCCCAAGGGAAAGATTCTCCTATTGTAAACACATGGTGAGCTATGGGAGTCCACTCAGCTTTAAAAACTGAGCAATTGGGGCTGCCAAAAACCCTACAGAGCATGGCTACCAATAAGGAGCATGGTTCTTTGAACCAAGCAATTGGGTAAAGGTTATCAGCCTTCAGCACAAAACTGCTAGGTTTAACCATCCAGGATTTCATTATCTCATCAAAATTGTATTTGGTCTTGGAGGATTGAATGAAATCAGGGCTAAGGATTTGTATAGTTGGCTTTAAGGAAAAGGCTCTAATAAAAACTTCAGGGCAAAAGGTAGTCAACTGTGACCCTACACTGTCATTAAATGACCAGTCCTTAGGGTTGGCATTTTCAACTATCCATTTGATAGGATCAGTGTAAGGTAGGACAACAAGGCGAGCAGCAATGGCATGGATTTGGGAAGCCCTAATTCTCTCATAGGCAGGTCGATCTTCTTTGATGTCTGAGAGGTCATCGTTGTCAAAGATTGAGTATATTTGTTCCCAGTCCATTTGATAAGTTTAAGTGAATCTCTCATTGGTGTCTGAGAAACTGCCAAAATTGGGGTCTTTGGTTAGTGAGTCTTTGGTTATATCTATTCTAAGAAAGTGTTTTGAAATAGGTGCAGATCAACTTGATTTGTAAATAAACAGATCATTTATCAATTACATAGAAATGTATAAAAGGTTACGTGATTTGTTCAACTCAGGTTGTAATTAATTAATGAAAATCAACTAATGGAAAATTGAGTTTGTTAAACATTCAAAACTTAATCTGTAACTTGATATGTTAATTGAAAAATTAACACCATTTGTAACTTACTGAAAGAATCATTTGTAGATATCGATAAGAAATTTTAATAGAATAAACTCTTTAAAACCCTTATGAACACATGACTCATGAGTAATGATAAACAAGAACTGTAGATGGATATGTTTGATAAATTGCAAAGATTAAAATAGTTTTAGATAAACAACTTGGATAAATCTTGTTCATCAAATAAACTTGACAAAAAACAAAAGTGGATCTGAAAAATAACTTTACTGTATTCAATAACCAGTTTGCAAGAAACTACAAGCTTGTATCAAAACAGAGTATCTCCAGCCTCTCCTGCAGATTTTATCTCCAAGTTCCATCATCCTTTTGCCTATGAGGAATCATCTCTTTAAATAAGAGTTTAGAAAATAATAATACAAACAGTAAATTCCCACAAACTGGCGTTACAAAATCAAAGATAACCTAATGGCCTAGAAACTCTTTCCATTTCTTCCAAATCTCTAACAACTCATCTATAATTGGATAATTGGCAGACTCAAGCCCCAGCTGGGCATTGCATTCGAATGTTTCCATCTCATTCTTTTCCAGCTTATGGCAAATTCGGATAAAGACTTGGATTTTACGTTCCAAGGAAACTGGTTTCCTGATGAACTGCTCCACATCATCAATTTTGACTTCTTTTAGAGGCCTCAGATGTGCACGGTATGCAAAGTACCGGAATGAGTTCCTAAGCTCTCAACAGAGGGGAAAAGTCAAGACTGAAAGGTTTCAAAAGGCCCTACGCGAGGACAGTTCTATCCCTAGCCTGTTTGGTGTAGCAATCTCCCACGGATATTCGGCCTCCGCTGGCTTTCTAAGACTTGATAGGTTTTGATCCAAAGGACCAGTTTTGAAATGAAGAAAACCTAAGTGTGAAAGTCTATAAACACTAATATAATTAAAGGAATATAAGCTAAATTAGATCTATTCTAAGAAAGTGTTTTGAAATAGGTGCAGATCAGCTTGATTTGTAAATAAACAGATCATTTATCGATTACATAGAAATGTATAAAAGGTTCAGTGATTTGTTCAGCTCAAGTTGTAATTAATTAATGAAAATCAACTAATGGCAAATTGAGTTTGTTAAACATTCAAAACTTAATCTGTAACTTGATATGTTAATTGAAAAATTAGCACCATTTGTAACTTATTGAAAGAATCATTTGTAAAAATCGATAAGAAATTTTAATAGAAGAAACTCTTTAAAACCCTTATGAACACATGGATCATGAGTAATGATAAACCAGAACTGTAGATTGATATGTTCGATAAATTGCAAAGATTAAAACAGTGTCAGATAAACAACTTGGATAAATCTCATTCATCGAATAAATTTGACAAAAGACAAAAGTGGATCTGAAAAATAACTTTACTATATTCAATAACCAGTTTGCAAGAAACTACAAGCTTGTATCGAAACAAAGCATCTCCAGCCTCTCCTGCAGATTTTGTCTCCAAGTTCCATCATCTTTTTGCCTATGAGGAATCATCTCTTTAAATAATATTTTACAAAATAATAATACAAATAGTAAATTCCCACAAGCCGGGATTACAAAATCGAAGATAACCTAATGGCCTAGAAACTCTTGCCATTTGTTCCAAATCTCTAACAACTTATCTATAATCGGATAATTGGATTACTCAAGCCCCAGCCGGGCTTTGCATTCGAATGTTTCCATCTGATTCTTTGCTAGCTTATTCCAAATTCAGATAAAGACTTGGATTTTACGTTCCAAGGAAACCGATTTCCTGATCAATTGCTCCACATTATCAATTTTGACTTCTTCTAGAAGCTGAAATTGTTGCTGGGCTTCTTCGCACTTACGCTCAATTTCCTCGATCTTCAACTTCGGTGGAAGCATCTTCAATAAGTTCCATGGCATTCAACTGAAGAGCCATCATGACATTATCTGCTGCATACCATCTCCTGCTCCAGATGGCTTGTGCTCTCTTGAGAATATCTTCAACATATTCATTGAGTTTAAGCCAAGTGTTCAATGCACCTATGATTTTCTTGAATTTAAAGCTGTTAATCACAGGGAAAGCTTATGTAGTATCTTTGATATATGTCTGCCACTCACTAACTCTATCAGTTTCTTTAGAAGCTTCCAGCCTTCTGGCTTGCTGCTTTTCAAGAGCACTATACATCTTACCAAAAGTGATATGAGTCTCCCTGATCTCATCCATGGTACAAAACAGCTTCTCCAAGTACTCATGATATTCTTTGTTGATTTGAAGGTCCAATTCCTTGAATTCTTGAGATGACAACTTAAAGAAAGTAGATGAGGCTGCACTTGCAGTTGCATCCTCACATTGCTTTTGCAATAAGGCTATCTTTTGAGTGTTAGCAGAATTCTCAGCTTGTACATTTCGAAGCTCAGCCTGCAGAGAGATTTTTCTTCGCTCCACATCTCCCAACCTGTCTTCCCATATTCTCCTGAGATCATTAACATAAATCTTATGATCTTCCTTGATCTTCATTAATTCCTCTGTCATCCTTTCCAATTCTTCTTTCTTCTGATCAATTTCCCTATTAAGTATCTGGACTGAATCAAGATTTGCACCAGCAAATGCTCCTAAGGCTATAGTTGTTTCAATTTCTCCTGTCTGGGGGTCATTTTCCTGCTGAGTCCACACTATTTGGTTAGGGATAGATACTTCCAATTCACCTTGATACCTGCCCCTTTTCTTACCTCTGTTTACCACTGCTTAATTTTCTTATTGTAAAAATAATGTCCAAGAGGGACTACCTCATCATATCCATATTCAGTTATTATCTCAGAAGTAATTGAGATAACATTTTTTGTAGAAACCAATGAAGGAGTTTGTGTAGCCATTGGATTAGGCATGGGCATGGTGACTTGAGGGATAGCCATAGGGGTAGAGACAGTGTGAGGAACTGATAAGTCAGGAGTTGGATAAGGGATTGAAGTAAAGGATTCTGAAAGAGGAACTTGATCAACATTAGCAAGAGGTGATAAAGGATAAGGATTCAAAGGTGGCTCATTCTCAGTTAGTAATGATGAAGTGGATATGGGTAATTGCAGGGGGAAAGTCGAAGACTGGGATTTTGCAAAATTAGATGAAGGAATGGTAAAAGAAATTGACTTACCAGGAAAAGCAGTGTCTCTAGAAGTCAGAATATGAAACAATTGGGAAATGGATAATAGTGGCAGCACCCCTGTAGGAAGAGTTGACAGATCCTGAATAGGTGGTATGAACAATGATGGAACTGTGATGTTAGGGACAGTAGTGGTGAGTTCCAAAACTTGCTGATCAGGATCACAATGATCCATTTCAATAGTATCCAATAGGTCTGTGACTGCCTGTGAGTTATCTATCACTTCTCCATTGATTTCTTCAATAAATTTTGTCAGTTACCTTCTCAGTAACTTCTTCTGTTATTTTAACTGCACGAAGTGGCTCATCTTCAACATCATTGTCAATGAGATCAACAGTGGGAATATTTGATGTAGAAACCTGAACTTTTTTCCTTTTGGCTAGGTTAACCTCAACTATTGCCAAATAATCCACTACCTGCAAAGCTGCAGGAGTCACTTGAACATCCATGGGGAGCTTAGGTTGTTCAACTGTCAAATTTCCCAATACTAAAGTCAATTTTTCTAACTGTTGCTATGTATCCCGAGAGGTTTGCAATAAAGATTTAACTTGCTCAGTTGTTTTCATCTGATAGTTTTTTAGAATTTACTTCAATCTGATATAGGATCTTAACTAAGAGAACAACATGTCCAACATATCTACATCATATCAATCATGGACACAATAATTCAAGCACACAAGAGACACAGAGTTTCACCGGGGAAAACCAAGAAGGTGAAAAACCCCGCAACTTCCTTAGAGATAAATAGAGCCATGATACAAAACCCAAGCATAAGAGATATACTCCTAGCAATAGATTCTCCTCCTCCACTAGATAACCACTCTCCAATGAGTGTATGAGTGCGAAGTGAATGATCAAATAGAGTGCCTCCCGCACTCTATTTATACTTGACTTGACTTGCCTAATAACCTTTACTAGGTCGGCCTCAACTTAACCACTTAACATAATGCTGACAGGGCTGACCCCCAATAGGGTGGTCTAATAATCCTTTAACCCACATGACTTATACAGGTTTGACCCCATGAAGGTGGTCTAATAACCCATCAAGTATAAGTTACGACACTTACAATATAAATGATGACACTTTCGTATAGAGGAATAATAACATCTCTATAGTAATACAATATACATATGTGAAATACATTTTGAAGTTACATATACATCAACACTCCCTCTTAACTAGGAAGGTATTTATCGACACAAATATCCAATCTACTCGTCATAGTAAGTTCTACAGAGCTAGTCCCTTTTCATACTGGATGTAGGCCTGTCACCTGCAGGTCTTCATAATCTACAGAGCCAACACTTTTTCATGATGGATGTATCACATCTACAGAGCCAACCCTTTTTCATGCTGGATGTGACCTAGAACAAATCTAGGATTTCCACCACAGAGCCATTCCTTTTTCATAGTGGATGGGACCTAGAACAAATCTAGGATTTCCACCACAGAGCCAATCCTTTTTCATACTGGATGGGAGCTAGAACAAATATAGGATTTATCACCACAGAGCCAGTCCTTTTTCATACTGGATGGGAGCTAGAACAAATCTAGGATTTATCACCACAGAGCCAGTCCTTTTTCATACTGGATGGGACCTAGAACAAATCTAGGATTTATCACCACAGAGCTAGTCCTTTTTCATACTGGATGGGACCTAGAACAAATATAGGATTTATCACCACAGAACCAGTCCTTTTTCATATTGGATGGGACCTAGAACAAATCTAGGATTTATCATCACAGAGCCAGTCCTTTTTCATACTAGATGTGAGCCATACTGTGGAATCCTCAGGACTCATTACGTGCATCAAAAAACCTAGATAGAGCATCCCAGGACTTATTACAGGCACACATCCCAACCTATCAGATCTCCCAGGGAGCTATTATATGTGATCACCACAAAACATCGCAAGAGCATCCAGGGACTCATTACGGGCACACAGCCCAACCTGTCGGATCTCCTAGGGCTACATTACATGTGGTCATGGAAAAACCTTGAAAGAGCATCCCAAGACTTATTACGGGAACACAGCCCAACCTGTCAGATCTCCTAGGTGAACTTCCATGCTCATATGCACAACCTATCCATGACCACAAAGTATCAACCTGATACTCATCATACATCATCTTGATGTACATCATCACATGATCATCCTGATCATCATCATAGCATCATCCTGATACATATCATCTGGAGCAACATCCTGAAGCTCATCATCCATGATCATCCTGATCATACAATGTATCCACCTGATACATATCATCTGGAGCAACATCCTGAAGCTCGTCATCCATGATCATCCTGATCATACATTGTATCCACCTGATACATATCATCTGGAGCAACATATTGAAGCTCATCACACAATGCTTACATCCACAACCATGGGAAGGATCCTCCTCTTACCATGCTTGGAATGGCTCCTACAAATGTGTCCATCACTTCTTCCTCGAAGTGTCATCAATCTGAAGAACACCAAGCCTCTCTCTGAAGTACTGAAACTTCACTCTGACTAGTGGTTTCGTCAACACATATGCAACTTGCTCATCCATCGCAATAGACAAGAGCTCCACTGCTCCTCTCTGCACCATATCCCTGATACAGTGATATTTGATATCAATGTGCTTCGATCTGTCATGAAACACTGGGTTCTCAGATAGCTTCACACAACTCTGGTTGTCACAAAAGATACCAGTAGCATCCAATGGGAGATCAAATAACTCAGACGGTAGCTTCCTCAGCCATACTGCCTCACAACTAGCCGAATAAGCTGCAATATACTTTGCTTCGACTGTACTCAGTGCTACGCAGGACTGCTTCTTGCTAAACCAAGAGATCACACCTGATCCCATACTGAAGCAACACCCAGAAGTGCTCTTCCTATCTGCAGCACTGCCTTCCCAATCTGAATCAACATAACCCTGCAGGTTAAAATTTTGATTCGCATCATATATGACCCCATAATCAATTGTACCCTTCAGGTACCTTAGAATATGCTTTACAGCAACCAGGTGAACACCTTTGGGATCCGTCAGGAACTGGCTCAATGTTTTCACCGCAAAGCAAATATCTGGTCTCATGTTCGTCAAGTATATCAAGGACCCAATCATCTGACGATACACAGTGACATCAACCGGATCAGATGAAGCATCACACAGAATCTTCAGGTTCGATTCCATAGGTGTGGCCATGGCCTTGCAGTCCATCATCCCGAACCTCTTCAAGATTTCTACTGCATACTTCCCTTGTCCAAGGAAGATTCCATCTGCACTCTGCCACACCTCCATGCCTAGAAAGTAGTGCATCATCCCCAAGTCCTTCATCTCGAACTCGACAGCAAGCTTCCTCTTCGTGTTGGCAATCAATCTATCCTCACCCGTAATAAACAGGTCATCCACATACAAGAGTAGAATCATAGGATTTCCTTCCTCAACCTTGTAGTAAAGGTTGGAATTCGCTTTACTCTTGGTAAAGCCCAAACTGGATAGAAATATGTCTATCCTACCATACCAAGTCCTAGGAGCTTGCTTCAAGCCATATAGGGCTTTCTTTAGTCTGCACACATATGAATCTATGTCATGTGTCTCAAAACTAAGTGGTTGCTCCACATACACTTCCTCCTCGACTACACCATTCAAGAAAGATGTCTTGACATCCATCTGGTGTATCTTCCATTTCATCACTGTAGCTAGAGCAAGTACTGATCTGATGGAAGTGTACCTGGCTACAGGATCAAAAGTCTCTTCATAGTATATTCCCTCTTTTTGGGAGAATCCATGAGCTACAACCCTTGCTTTGTATTTCTCTATGCTACCATCTGCAACATGCTTGATATTATAGATCCACTTGGAAGTCACAACAAACTTCCCTTGAGGTCTTGGGACCACATCCCAAACATGATCGATTGGTACTTCTCGACCATGGCATCCTTTTACTGTATCCCGTATCATGGGAACTTCAGATTCTTCAATATCTTCAATAGATAGTTTGAACTTCATTGCTGGAACAAATGTTGTAGTCCTTCTTTTGTAGGTGATGGTATACGATCTTTCCTACAAAGAAAGTTAAATTGCATGATTAGAAACATCTCATAGTTTTCAGAACAAATTCTTACACATAAAGAAATATGTCATACAGTCATGCAATTATTTTAGCCAATGCTTCAATAAAACATTTATCCATATCCCGTAACTTTCTAGATGCCTTCCAATCTCTACCAGAACATTGTTAAGAGTGTGCACAACTCCCAACATGTCAGCAAAGAGGTTTCATTCTAGATAAGTAGCAATGGAATGTTGTACAGTGCCATAGGCCACTTACCCATCACATGCATATTAGTAGTATACTGTTCATTAATGCAATTATTCTAATATGCATAATACACACCCTAAGTCTAGGAACATAAGCATATACATCATTGAGCAATATTATTCAAACAAACAAGTATGCAAGAAATGACAATTCAAATACTTATCTTTGTTTGGTTGTAGGGTGGACTCCCTTTCAATATTTGCTTCCTTGTAGGAACTACTGGAGTGTGCTCCCTCTTGATCTTTGCTTCCTGGATTTCCTGTCTTTGAACTTATATCCATCCTCGATCACTATGCATACTTACTAGTATCATCATTGTGTTATCCTTGAGGTCTCATACATACATTCATTAGTATAATCTTAATACTATAAAAAACATTATGATTCTAAGTAATCTTAAATATGTATGGTCAAGATCATTTCATACACAGATAATTTATCACAATTCTTTTACTCATGCATATTCCTATTTGACCATAGGAATTTTCTGGTTAGTCATATCATCAATCAAATTAAGAAGCATAATATGCCTAAACCCATGATTACTAACTTCAATGAATAATCATTATCAATCATGCCATGTATACTTATATAAGAGATCCTAACACAAGGTAGGATTCTAACTTGATATAGGAAAACCATACCTGGATTAGCATGCTATCTAATTTTGTCTAACATACCCACATAATGTCTTCTTGTTCTCTTCAATGACTTGTGCTAGTGACCGGCATATCTCATAGGTTAATCATTATAGAACCAAGTTATACATACCTCGTAAGTAGATATTCTATGTGATCCCTGACAATGGATGAATCTTTGTCTTCATGTCACCATGGTCATATGTTCTTGAACTAGAACATGATCTGTCTTTCTTGATGTACCTTTCATGTTAGGGGACAACATCAACCTCATACAACACCACAATGCATTAGTACAATCATAAGTGTCAAAACCCTAATCAATGAATATCTTCTATCATGCATTCATATTTTTATTAAGGTGATACGAAAAGTCTAAAATTAATCAAGATTGTACTAATCTTAATGAAGACAAACATATCATAAACTTAATCATGAACAGATTTCGAAACATACATGTAAGTCACACCTGTCGAGTTTGCTTGTAATCTTCTTCGGTAAGGCCTTAGCCTCATCTACCTCTAAAACTGGAACTTCTTCACTTATGTAGGTGACCAATACATTCTCTTCTAGGATTAACCTAATCCACTTGATTTGCAGAAACTGGATCTAGAGCTGGATTAGGGTTTGTCAGGGAAACCCTAAAATTTCAAACTTTGAATTTCAAACTTCTGAAAGGATAGGAAGATGCACCTTGATGATCTGATCAACCTGGTATACTCAGAATTTGAAAACTGCAAAGTTTCACCCCTCAAATTTGCTTTTCAATCTTTCGGATTCACTTACAATATAAGTATAAGTTACGACACTTACAATATAAATGACGACACTTACGTATAGAGGAATAATAACATCTCTATAGGAATACAATATACATATGTGAAATACATTCCGAAGTTACATATACATCAACATCATCTGAGGAGGATTCTCCATAGGATCTTTACCTTTATCCCCATCAGTATAGGTAAGCATGAGAGGAGCATCAGCCTGCTAGATTTGCTTTTGTTCTCTATCCCTTATAACCTGTTCAATTAGATTCAAATCCATTGTTATTTTCCCATAGACTAGAGTTTTTATTTCTTTCTGATAGGTCATAATATGCTTATGTTCATCTACACTCTTGGCCCTTTCCAATACTTTAGAGAAAGTATTCACTCCTTGATATATGGAGTCATCTGGGCATTCTTCATGGACATAGTCCATTTTCGTATGATACTGCTTGAAGTGTGCATCCAGGAACTTCTTTGGATCATGCTTCCTTTTGGGTGCTCTACCCAACTTCAAAGGAGTCAACTGATCACCAAGTACTGAATCCCAAGTTGAAGTAGGAATGACTAATGGCCCAATATTTAAAGAGAATTTAGGCTAGCCTCTCTTTTTGGGACCGGTAAGCTTCTTGTAGACACCATCAGTGACAGTATGATAGGAAACTTCTTGAATAACCAACATGTCATGTACAATTCTTGGCAGAAGGTGAACAATATCACTTCCCCAGACTCTGATGTATGAGAAGGACTCATAAACATACCAATCTCCAATGGTGTTGATGAAAGTTCTTGCATCAGTTGAAAAGGCAGGAGCCTCCTATTGGAATATTTTGAAATAGATAGTGTCCATGAAATGGTCACATACGTCATAGAGCAGGGGTACATAATTGCTTTCCCACAATGCAGAATGGTATATATGGACTGGTGGGGCTTCAGTGGTCCAATTCCATCCCAAGTTAGGATATTGAAACTTAGAGCAGAAGGCATCAAGGATGTAGGCTGACAAGTAAAAATGAGGCTTTCTCGTAGCAGGTGCTTTCTGATAATATTGAATTGTTGTCTTAATTTATGAAGACGGAATGGATTCCCAAGGGAAAGATTCTCCTATCGTCAACACATGGTGAGCTATGGGAGCCCACTCGGCTTTAAAAATTGAGCAATTGGGGAGGCCAAAAAGCCTACAGAGCATGGCTGCCAATAAGGAGTATGGTTCTTTGAACCAAGCAATTGGGTAAAGGTTATCAACCTTCGACACAAAATTGCTAGGTTTAACCATCCAAGATTTCATCTTCTCATCAAAATTGTATATGGTCTTGGAAGATTGAATGAAATCAGGGCTAAGGTTTTGTACAGCCGTCTTTAGGGCAAAGGCTCTAATAAAAAATTCAAGGCGAAAGGTAGTCAATTGTGACCCTGCACTATCATTAAATGATCGGTCCTTAGGGTTGGCGTTTTCAACAATCCATTTGACATGATTAGTGTAAGGTAGGACAACAGGGCAAGCAACAATGTCATGGATTTGGGAAGCCCTAATTCTCTCATAGGCAGGTTGGTCTTCTTTGATGTTTGAGAGGTCATCGTTGTCAAAGATTGAATTTATTTTTTCCCAGTCCATTTGACAAGTTTTAGTGACTCTCTCACTGGTGTCTGAGAAAATGCCAAAATTGGGGTCTTTGGTCAGTGAGTCTTTGTTAAGAACCTTGGACCGGGTATTGCGAGACATTTTGCTAAGGCTTGGGAAATTTTGGAAAATAAATAAAACAAAATCAAAACCAAACCATAAACAGGAAAACTGTAAATAATTGATGCGAAAATGATAGCAAACCAACCTGATAACAACTGAAAAAATGTGAAGGAGACCTTGGTGAGAAAATGGCAGTAAAATCCACATAGGAGCGTAAAATTCCGAGAGTAAAATGATATTGAAAAATAGAAAAATTGCACATATATGGTTTTTTTAGTCAGATCGAAACTGGGCTGTAGATTTAAAAGAAATGGATGGATAGGATTAACCCCTGCGGGATGGGGGATCGAGTTCGAAACCAATCTTTATTCAAAATTCCTGAAATCCACAATCCAAAATTCTAGGTTTTGGGCAGGGATGATTTTAAGAACTCCCCCCAAATTTATATGGTAAAAAAATTGGCGAATCTCCCCGATATATAGGAAAATTTGAAAGCGATTTTATCAATAATATAATATGTATATATAATTTTTTGGCGAATCTTTCATTTTATTATATGATATTGTAAAATCTTGGCGAATCTTTCACTAAATTATAAGATATTGTAAAATCTTGGCGAATATTTTACTGAATTATAAAATATTGTAAAAAGTTGACGAATATTTCACTAAATTATAAAATATTGTAAAAATTTGGCGAATATTTCACTGAATTATAAAATATTGTAAAAATTTGGCGAATCTTTCATTGATCTATAAAACACATTGAATGACAGTCTGCTTGTTAATTATGAGTTCAAGGCTTCTTCAAATGTTGAGTTCAATTGCTCTATTTCAAGTTTTGGTCTCAATACCAAATGGTGGTGGCCTTAATGAAGCCTTGATATCCAAGCAAAGCCGAGTAGATCTTGGAGACATGTATTCTAAATGTGGGTGTTTGGAGGATGCACATAGAGTGTTTGGCCAAGTGCCAAAGCGAAATACAGCCTCATTGAATGCAATGCTTTCAAGATGTGCTCAACATGGACATGGCAGGGAAGAAAATTATCAGAGGGGTTCTTCGGGTGGAGATTGTCATTCATAGCTCTGATGACGTTAGCATTGCATCTTCTTCTTACTTACAATTTTTTCCTCTACTACTTGAGTTTCTAGAATCTATTTGTAGTCCTCCCTGCAATTATTATAGATTTCTTCTTTTTCTTCTTTAATAGTCTTGGGAGATGACTTTTTTGAATTGCTTAAATCAACAAAGGAATTGCACCCACAAACTATCCTTCAATAGATTGTGTGGCTACCCTAGACTGTTTTTGATACTTCAAGGCAAGTTTGTACATAGGTTTTAAGCCAGGCATGTTCCTTAAGTATTTTTCTTGGCACATACTTTGAATAACATTATAGTGATTTTGTTGGCATCCTATAGTGTCGACTATTGGGGGCTATCTTATTGTTGTGTCATACTTTTGGACAATGTAACTTTTTTCCATCTAAATTCCTAAATGTTATACCATATCTAAATGTTATACCATTTGTTGATACCATATCTAAATGTGTCTAGTAGTTGATTTTGATTGTAGATGTTGTATTTTTTGTTGATATTGGTGTGTAGATGTTATTATAACCAATGTTAGAGCTTTTATTACAAATTGTTTTTTTCTATTGATTAGAGTTTCCATGACATGTGGGGACTTGGACCTTGACAAACGATAAACTAATAGAATCAGACATTATGCATCATTTTGGCCTTCACTAGCCAATTATGCCCATAGAGGCTAGGAAAATTTTGAGCCAATTGGACTAGAGGAATGTTGGTCTCGTGCCAATAGGTCTCCTATGATCAATGCATAGGAACCTAGTGCATAGACCATTTTTCTCTTCGCTTAGCTATGTAGAGCTCATTTATTTTTCTGAATAACGATAAGTATTTACAAAGAAAATATACAATCAGCATAAACAAATCGAAAAAGTGAAGACAATTAATTCATGCAAATAAAAGGTAATAAAAACTTATTTTCTCGAACCCTAAATCAATGGAAATCAACTAAATCTAATATTGATTCAAGCTACAACAAAGGGTTAAATCAAGCATCGAATGAGAACTAGAAGCATTCAAGGGTCTAACACAATAATTAACCAAAATACATGCAAACTCCACAAATCGACAAAATGTTTCAAATAAAAGCAATAAACAAACCATAAAAATTTGCACAAAATATTTGAGATAAACACCAACATGGTTTCATGTACTTGAATGAGCTCATTCTTGCTTAGCGAAAGTGTAGTCAAATTAGTTATTTATCCTTCAATGTCAGGACACTATCTATGTGAAGAGATAGCTCCTAGGCCTAGCTTTGTCAAATTCCAGTGTCATTTCCTATCACATAAAAAAAGAGACAATGTAAAAGATAAATATAAAAACATCAATCTTAAAATAAACTGCATCAAGGAAATGTATGTCATATCATCAATGTTATAACAAAAAAGTACAATGTAGAATCTATTTTTAATTAAAATGCTAGCTCAAATTTACATATAATGATCACCCGCAAGGGTCCATGGAACACCTATACCAAAATAAGACTCAAGAGTCTCTCATGTGTATTGGATCATATACAATCTTAGGTGAAATCCATTTCCCAATTCACATTCTGGGACTGGTCCTCATTTTCGGCACTCTGAACATGACCTTCTTCGAATGAGCCGTCATTATGATCCTCAACAACATTATGTTCCATATCAAATTCATTAGATAAATTTGCCATATTGTTTTCTCCCCTTCTTTCACAATTTGATCGCCAGAGAGCTACTGCTCTTTCATATGGAAAATTGTCAACCTCATACTTTGTTACATATAATCTTAAGCATGTATCCACATTTTTATCAAGCTTATTCCTCAACTTTGACTTCAAAAATGTTAATGCACTAAACATTCTCTCATCCTCCACTGATCCCAAAATCATTGTTTGGCATAAATCTACTAATTTGAAATACTCTGACATATGTTGCAGTAGATATTCACTACCACTGAGTGTAGTCCACAATTTTGTAATTGCACCATATTCTAGAGCATTATCCAACTTAGAAAATTTCTCCCACATTGTATCAGCAAAGCATCGGGCTTGATCTTTCAATTTTTGTCCATCTAAAATACCTTGAATATGTTCTCCTTGTATCTCGGTCTCTCGACAAAAATGGCTTTGCAAAATCTTGATTTTAGCTATAAAGTCAACCTTTATAGTTTCTGAACATTGACGATTGTTCCAATATTGAGGGTATACCACAGACATGGCCTCCAACAATTCAACTCGAGGAAATCGTTCTCTTATCTCTGAAGATAGTGATTTTGCAATTTCTATCAAGCTGCGCCTCACTGAAATCACAACATTGTCAAATTGTTCTCTTGACACAGGGCACTCTTTGGTGGTTCTTCCTATTTTGTCATTATAATAAAAAGGAACCATATACCCACGCACTGCCATACATAGAAACCCTTTTTCATCAAACTTCAATAAATTTTCATCATTTTCAATATTGATTATCTTAGCCCAATTTGTAAATGCTAGACCTGTAAAAGAATCTGCCTTCATATACAAATTATCTAATGCAAGGCATGCTAGTTTTCTAGCATTTGTATATTCAGCAATATACATCGTGCGACTCTGAGACATCTTCACGAGGCTATTCATTTCATGAAGCAGAGGAAGAACTCCAGCCAATGTTAAATATGTCTCTATATCAGTTAATAGAAAGAGAAGAGTTTGAGCTTTTTCTACACTTAGGCGATGTTCATACATCACCCCTACCAAGGATGCATATTCATCGAATAGTCTTTGAGCTGGTCCCTTCAGTGAGATCCATCTTGTATCAACATCTTTTAATAGTTTGTTTCCATTTGTAACACCGTCAGCAAATTTTTTAAACTCTGAAAACCATTTGGGACTCCGACAAAAGTATGCATGAACCTCACGTACAAGATATTCAACTTTTGAAACCAATGGAAAGTTGCTCACTATTTTAAATGCAAGATTCATTCTATGAGCCATACAATGAATACCAATCATATACGGTGAAGCTGAGAGTTGTAGTCTAGCACAAAGGCCGTTCCTTTGTCCCTGCATTACTGATGCCCCATCTGCTCCAACGCATACCAACTTTTTTGCGATCATTGAATGATCCATACCACCAGTTTCTTTCAAAGTATTAATAACAAGTTCATAAATGTTTTCTGCTGTAGAACTTTTGCTCATTTTATGAATTCCAAGTAGATAGGAATTCCTGATATGGTAATTGACCGTATAAATGCTCATGCAAATCCATGCAGTATTATCAACAGCTGTAACTTCATCCAAGGACAGTGACAAAAATGTTGCATTCACAATCTTCTCTTTCATATCATCATTTTCTACTTGAGCTAGATATTTTCCCCATTCCCAACCACTCGTTAAAGACCAATGAGAAGATGGAAAATTTGGCACTTGAATAAAAGATAGATATTTCATCATTTTTGGATAATCTGTCATAGGACGACCATTGGATAGGATGTGAAATACAGTGCTTAATTGTATCGACTTCGATAACAAATTTTTTTCCATCATCTTTCCGAATTGAGAAGTGATGGTTCCTCCACTTTCATCTAGTTTTCTCTTATTTATTAAGTATTTATTGTATTCCTCTTCACATTGGAGATGTCGGCTATCAGATTTCCATCTAACAGTAGATTTCTTCTCATCATTTCCAGTTTTGTTATCATACACCTTCCCAACATGCTTCTCTATTGTGTCCAGCTTCATTTGCAATTTCACTACCTTGCCAAGTTTCCAACTACATGAAATGCATTTAACTTCTCGTGAGGTCTCATTCTTATTTGTATCGGTTCAATAAATGGGAATCTTGATACCCAATCAGATTGGAATTGTCTCCCGAAGTCCCATCGGCCTTTTTTCCTCTTCAGTGAATGGTCTATGTCACCTTGCAAGGAAAAATCTTCAACATTTGAGCTACCAATTTTTGATGAAAATGCATTTGCCTCACTTTGATCACTAGAGGAATGTATTCTACCATCCATTGTATGTTTTGCAGAGGAATCCTCCAAAGTGTTGACATCTCTCTCACCGATACCTTGCTCAAGTGAGCTTGAACCATGAATATGATGTGGATGATTGGATTGATGTTTTTGAAAATATGACATTACATCCTTTTGTCTTAATGTTTTATTTTTCTCTCCATGATCCATGTTTGACATCTTGTTTCTTACTTAATGTTCCACAATTGATATTCCAAATCAATATAGAAACCAGAAGGAGGCCTGCATGAGAAAAATGATATAAAATTAGTACAACTGCAATTCCCTATGAGGAGGTTGGTCCTCCACAATTGCACCAAAAATATACTAAGTGATTAACCTAGGGGCCACTAGAACAACAGGGAACAAACAACACACCACAATAAAAATTTTCCTAAGGTTGTGGTGATGGGGTCCCTTGTGCTCCTGATGAACTCACCTCGCTCCCGCCGTGACTGGCAGGTCAGGAGAGTAGCCACTTTGAAGAAATTTTGATAAAAGGATGTGTTTTAAAAATATTTTTGAAAAATATAATCAAACAATCCTATGGCTCTCTAGACTCAACAAAATTGTGCATATGAACCAAGACCAAATTAAACTTGGAAGACTTGACTCAAGCTCATAAGAGTCAAGTAACTATGCATAAGGTGCTATACCCATATCTAAGAATGAGATCATTGTGTGACTTCAATTGTAGTTGGTGTTACCTAACTTCATTGCAAACTGATGACAATTTATTAATAGAAAATAGTACAAGACTAAATCTAATTTTTCGAAATTGATCAAACCTAAAATCAAGGCTCAAGTGCATTACTTGCCCCACATTCATTCCAATACATGTTCAACATCATAGATTCCTTTCAATATTCCTTCTTTTTGCAACCCAAATAGGATGTAGATTGCATAATGAAACTACGTACCTTGAGACCATAGCCAAATTTTGAAATATGTCAAACCACTACAAACTACCTCAGCAACGTTTCCAAACATATGGAAACTACTCAACAATTTATCATTGTTTCAAAAAACTCCTAGCAATTTCTCAAAAATTCACAAAACTACCAAAACCTATTGGTTCCAGGATTCCAACATTATTTCTCCTTTTTTACTTCAGAAAATAATAATAGATAAACATGAGCAAAGACCACTGAACTAACCCTAAATGGCCACACAATCCCTAACAGAACATAAATCCCCACTAACTCATAAAACTTCTCAATAAAGAGATCTCAGATTCTATATGTTCAGAAAAGTGCAGTATCCTAGCAGTGAAAAAAGCATTGACCAGGTTTTTTTCATAACAAAGAGCAGATCTTACTTTTTGCTTCCATTTATAGGAATAGAATGCTGCCATTAGACCTATTTCTTACAGTTTATTAAGAATTCTATCCCAAGTTTCCTATCCTTATTGGTCATTTGTCGCACTCATTCCTGTTAGCTCTTGCTTCTAATAACTGAGGGAAATTAGACTGAAATCCATTGATTAATATCAAGTTATATTTGTTCACATCTCTATGGTGACTTAACTTGCAATTTGATTCACATCTCCAAGCACGGTACTGTAGCATTTAAGCAATAGATTTTATTTGTGTAGAGCTAAGCAAATTGCTCTGTGGTCTGGAAAGCGGTGGTGCAGCATTTTCCTTTGGTCGGCTCTGGATTAGTGTGGAGGATAGGAAATGGGCGACTCACTCATATTGGACTGGACCCTTGGGTTGGCTGTAGGGGAGGTCATGTCATGCCTGTGGACTTGAGGAACTTCTTGGCAGCTAGAGGTTGCCATTTTCTGGATGATGTAGAGGATCCGGGATCATCTACTCTTTGGCATCAGGGGTGGATCTCTGCACAGCGTCTTGAGATTCCTGAAGATATGCAAGGAGTTTGGGAGGATTTTCTCCGGATCCTAAGACTTTTGTATATACGACTGACCAATAGGAATGATGAACTTATCTGGGATCACCATCCCTCTAGAATTTACACCCCAAGGAATGGATATATCCAGCTGAATGTGGAAGCACATAACAGGGAATTGGTGTGGTGGTGGAAATATCCGTGGAAGTTAAAGTGTCCGAGTAAAGCAAAATTACTCTTCTGGGCTATTCTGGAAAATAAGGCTCCAACCTGGGACATTCTTCAAAAATGCTTCCTCCAGGGACCGGGGTTCTGTCCACTTTGTAAAGATGTGGAAGAGACCATTAATCATCTATTTGTTTATTGTCGGTTTACTCAGGCAGTTTGGGCTGATATATGCAAATATCTGGATTTAAATGTGAGATGGTGGGGAGCGAGTGTCCATGAAGCATTCCAATTGTGGTGGACTTTACAAAAATCCTCTCCCATCCGGGCTTCCCCTTGTATTTTCGCATGGGGCATATGGATTACCAGAAATAAGATCATATTTCAAGATTGCAGGATTCTGAAGGAGACTGTAGTGGCACAAGCTGTGGCTGTTATCCAACACTACAAGACACCTGTCAAAGAGATTAGAACTCGACCTGTGAGTGAGGAAATGATCGATAAAACCATGCCGTGGGCATATTTTGATGGTGCTTCTCTTGACCATCGATTGGAGTGTGGTGGGGGTGGAGTCCTTTTCAAAACCGAGTCTCATTTCTTTCATATCGTGGCTGGTTTGGGGAGGGGATCTAACAACTATGCTGAACTTATGTCTCTTAGGCTGCTGCTGTTATTTGCACTTGAACAAGGATGTCTTATCTCTTCAGATATTTGGCGACTCCAGGATAGTTATTGACTGGGCAAAGGAGATTACTCATTGTCATGTGATGGTACTCATACCTATACTGGAGGAGGTAATACGGTTAAAACAGTCATTTAATCATATTACATTTACACTTGTCTACAGGGAGAGGAATGGGATGGCCGATCAGCTTTCCAAAGAAGCGACGCAGCAACATTTAGCACTTCGAACTTGGAGGATTACTATTCACTCTATTGGGGGCACCTACAGTTATTACCACAGACCATTTCATGAAGCTATAGAGGCACGGAATTGAGCAATAGCTCAGATTTTGATGACCAGGGATGGACGCCTATTTTAATTTCTGTAACAGTTTTTGTTTAGTTGTATGGATATATGCCGGCTGTAGATAGCAGTTATGTGATGGTCTGATACAGTAGTCTATCTGTAATCGGATAAATGCGGGCTGTATGAACAGCTGGACTCATTGTTTTGAAGTAGTATGGAACTTTGGACTTGATATTAATATGGGATATTAAATATGTGTCAATGTAGGGATCACAGTGATCCTAATACATGTGCAGAATGTAATTTTGTTCATCTTTTTGAAATAAAATTACGACTTTTTCCAAGGAAAAAAAGGTCACAGCAACTATTAGGTCACAACAACTATTTGTGTAGAGTTAAGCCATACTCATGAAAGTTTTCATTTAAACAGAAAGATAACAATGTTCTCATTTTATGGTAGCCTTCATCCAATCCTGGGAACTTGGCACTTGGAGGATTACTATTCACTCTATTGGGGGCACCTACAGTTATTACCACAGACCATTTCATGAAGCTATAAAGGCACGGAATTGAGCAATAGCTCAGATTTTGATGACCAGGGATGGACGCCTATTTTAATTTCTGTAACAGTTTTTGTTTAGTTGTATGGATATATGCTGGCTGTAGATAGCAGTTATGTGATGGTCTGATAAAGAAATTCCCTTGTTTAAATTGATAAGAAGTACTTTTCTAGGTAATTTCAAAGCTTAATTTGATTCTTAGACCATTTCTTCTCAGAAGGCTGAAGGAAAAGGTTGAAGAGTCCCTGCCTAGGAAAAAGGAGATAATTTTGTATGCAGATATGAAAGAACATCAGAAACATATCCAAGATCATTTAGTAGTGCTGATACATTCTGAGGTGGAATAAGTGCTCCAATGGTCTGTCCCAGTGATGTAATCGTTCGAGTGCTTGTTGGTTACAAGGATACATATCTTCATGTCTTTTATTAATTCAGTGATCACAGAATAATAATGGAGAACAACTGGCAGTCAAAGGATTCATTGGAGGCAGAGATTCAGCAGACAGATATTATTTCCAGATTCTTAGGCACAAGATCAAAAGGCAGAAGATCGATCCACATTTGAAGAAGCAGTTCCAGCTAATCCTAGATTTTGAGGATTAGAATAAGCCTTAAATTTCTTAGAACCATTCTGGGCACTCTATAAAAAATCCCTACTAATTATCTTTAAATTTTGAGTCAGCAATTCGATCTCATCATCTCGAGACAATTAAGGATTTGGTCAATATCTTCGAGCAACATTTAAGCACTTAATATACAGCTGGCAGAGAACCTAAAGACAGAGGATTATTTCTAGATTTGATGGCTTTTAAAGTTCAATTGTTTCCATATTTCCAGGACAAAGATTAAATTATCCAAATTCAAGGGTGAAATTAACAGTCAAAGGATCAAATTTGCATCCCAAATATCCAGGAGCTCGATGCGCATCTTCAAGTGGCATTTGAACATTCAAGACAGAAGAGTGATCATTTCCAGATTCTTGGCAGCAAATCAAAGATTTAGGATTTATTACTCGAAACTTGCAGGAGTTTGCTTATTCAACATTTATATATTTTATCATTGAATGTAACCGGGGTTTTGAGTGGGAGAGACTGAGAGGGCTGAGTTCTAAGTTTCAGAGACATACTTTTAAACTCTGTTCTTAAACTCTGCTTTTTATGTCTGTATTTTCATGATAGAAGATTCCAGTGAATGCAATGTTCAGATTATGTTTTCCTTCTATATTCATCTACTTTTTTTTTCCTATTTGAATGAGATGATCATTGATATAGGATATATTAATGGTTATGCTTTACAGATTCCCGAGTAGAATCTAATTTTGTGATCCTACATACATGTGCAGAATCTAATTTTGTTCATCTTTTTGAAATAAAATTACGACTTTTTCCAAGGAAAAAAAGGTCACAACAACTATTTGTGTAGAGTTAAGCCATACTCATGAAAGTTTTCATTTAAACAGAAAGATAACAATGTTCTCATTTTATGGTAGCCTTCATCCAATCCTGGGAACTTATCAAAGTAAATATTCAAATCCCCTAGGAAAACATAGGGACTTTTTAATTTATTATGTCCTTGATAGTGGTATGATCCGTCTGTTTCCTAATCTGCTATATCTATGAAACTTAACTGGAATTGCTACATATCTTAAATCCAAGCTAAACATTGGACACTAATTTTCACACTTTGTCATTGATATTTCTCAAGGGTCTATTTATTTGCTTGGGAAAAAATTACTTGGAGATAACTTTTATAATTATTGTTCATATCAAAGCCTATTCCTAGTACCTCATCTCACTCTTCTACCAATTTTTTGAGTCCTCCAATTTTTTTACCCAATGCCACCACCCCAGATCCTACACTATCATTCATGTACAACAAATCCTTCCAGCATCAACTAGGTTTCCTATTTGTTCATAATTATCAAATTAAATCTAAAATCACCACCCTAATTATGGATAATGGTAGCCAAATAAATATATTTTCCCATGATATTTAGTCTCCTATCTGCAACTCCCCACTACAGACCATCAAACTCCATATCAGGTTTGGTTACAAAATATGCTCCTCATCTAAATGTCACTGAGCATTATGTTATCACCATTTCCATTGGGGCATTTCAATATACTTTGGAATGTGATGTGTCTCCTCTCAATTGTGTATATTTACTACTGGGTTCCCTTACCAAATTATTCGTCATTCCCTATATGATGCTCACCACAACACTTATAAATTTTTTAAAGATGGAAAGGCTTGTGATCTCACATATTCTATAACCCATTCACCTTCCTTGTTGTCCAACAATGTTGATGTGTTCCATGTCAATCTTCACAAATTCATGTCACTATGTGTGGTTAAATGGGTTAAGATTGATAATGACTCCCATCCTTCCACACCCTATATGAATCCCTTGTTAGATGATTTTGTGTATGTATTTACACCTCCTGTTGGCCTTCCCCCCATTCATTTCATCTAGCACACTATTGATCTTGTCTCAGCATCTTCTCTTCCAATTGCTCCAATATACCATTTAGCCCCTCACGAATTTCTTGATATTGAGTGACATCTTCAATATGTCTTAAACTCTAGACATATAGAACCTAACTCCTCTCCTTATGGTTCCTCTACTTTCTTCATTTCTGTAAAGGAATCTGGTGCATGGCATCTTGTTACTTATTATCATGATCTCAATGAAGTGACTATAAAAAATTGATACCCATTTTCTCACATTAATGATTTGCTTATCCATCTCAAGGGTGCCCAATTCTCATACTCACAAGTAACATCTGTAAGGCTCGTTACAAGTATTATAGTATATAACTAGCATATATTATTATGTTAGTATTAGGTATGTGATTCAATTCTAGTCTATAAACATAGTTGGAATATAGCAGTAATCATCCCAACTAGGAGGTATCCAATGCCATGATATGGACTCTAGCATATGATCTAAATGCACTTGAACCCCTCAACTAGATATTCATGCCCATGAAACTGAGTGAAATCCCAGACTGAGTGATATTCTCCGTGATTATGAATATAAAATAACAGACTAGAACCTGGTGGCCACTACAACTAGGGGGCAAACAGCACACCAACTAAAAAGTCCTAAGTATACAAACCAGGCAAACAAAGATGCCTTCCGGAGAAGAGTCTGGGATGATGAGGGCCCAGAACAGATCAACGAAGGAAGAAAGACAGTTACCCGGGGTCCACAATACAATGACTAAGGGTGCAAGCGCTGGAATCACCCAACAACCCTCCCAAAGACCTGCAAGGGATTTCCTCCCACGTCTGTCTTAGGTACAACAGATATACCCTCTGCTGTCACCTGTGTATGAACCTAGAGTCAGATACTAAGGATACCACAACACCGAAAACTCCTGGGGGAACAGTCACCGGTCGAATCAGAAAGCGTGGGCAGGGTAGCTAAGCTCGAAACTCGAAAGAGTCCCCAATACGCAATCCAATCCTGGCGTATGCTCGAACAGAAAGTAGGAGGAGTATTCCCAACAATCTGATCTCGCAATGACCTACTGCATAGATCCCAGGCAAGTTTTGAGTGAAATGGGTTTACCTGTGATAGTCTCACTACGATTTTTGCGTAATGTGTGATCTTGAGTGGTTTAAGGTGATTTAAACTCAAGATCCTAACCAAAACTAATTGGTGTAGTGTACCCTAAAAAAGAAAAATGTTTCTATTTCATTTTATTAAAAAGTTTTTAGGGCTGTTATTACTCAAAAAGGGTAGTGCTTTTGTGTGGCGTGGTTGCAACAAGGAAACAAAAGTGCCATAAAATCAAACTTTCTACAACAAAGCTCTTTTTCATTTTTTCATTTACTAGAAAGAATAAAAGAACAATCAACTAAATTATGATTCAATAAACTGACCACAAACAATGTTTAAATACAAGAATCAATCACTAAACAAAGTGCTGGAAAATATTGAAGTGTCTGGCCATATTCCCAAAATAATGAGGTTATTCCCAAAATAATCCTTCTTAGACTCATTTTCCATTAAAAACATCTAAAATCCATAAAGCATTGCATCTCATGGCCATATTTCAACTATGAATAGTTTACCAAAGGACATTATAATGTTTTTAGTAACAATGATGGGTGTATGCATCTTGATAATGGTTAGGACAGTATAAAAAGATCCTTGGTCATTTAACAAATATTCTTTGGCTCAAGTGTGGTGAAATATGCATTGCAACACCACATAAGACCTTTCTATGGAATATTTGGCCTCTAATTGGGATATGGCTATGATTAATTCATTTTGGGGACCCGTGATGGGTCCAGGGGCATAGACCATGGTTGAAAAGGAAAAAAAGGTCCTTCACGGGAAGATTAACCTTCTAGGACTTACACATTGTGAGTCGAGCCCCAATCATGAAACATGTCCTCTCTATGGTGTCTTTGACTCCTAAGTGTCATTCCATGTGTCTATATGGTGTCCTTGACTCCCAAGTACATACCCTTATTGGATTTCAAGTGGTGTCATTTCTGCTAAAATGTAATAAATTATATTCTAACATTATATGTTGAGGTATAAGGCATGCTTGATGTCTATATGGTCTATAGTTATACTTAATGGGACTAATAATTTAACCCAATACTAGGTCATAAAATATTGCTTCTTTCTTCATAGCCTTTGGACTTAGTTGTGCCAAAATGTCCCTTAACCATATGGCCCTCATTTTGGTTCAAAATTATTCCCTTGAGAATGCCTTTTTGTTTGGATCATTCTCTGTATTTTCTGATGACTGGGAGATTTTATCTGACATTAAGCAAACTCCTCGCAGTTCAATCAATACTTGCTTGAGTCTGACATTAGCAGAATTTTCTCAGAATCTCATGATGAGAGAGTTGAGACTATCATGCTCAAATGTATGATCTTTTTAAACCACATAGTCCTGCAAGCCAATATGTAAGTTGTGTTTGGGTCTCACCCATAACAATTGAAGAATATTTTCGTGCTCATGTTTTATATGTTTTTATATGCTATGAGTTTTCAGCAACCAAACCATTGCCCACTGCCCAGCAACAGAAAAATGATGGCCCAGCACTAGCAAATGATCAGTGATTACTTTTGTGTTTGTTGACAGTTTATATAGTAGGGGGTTGGTGGGACCAAGTAGAAAGGGTAGGAAACTAGTAACTATATTTTAATGATTTTTAAAAAATTTATCCTCAAAGACAGGTGCCATGGGTGAGTAATTATGTGCACCTCTGGAGGGTGCAGGGTACCTCTGCATACCCAAACCCACGGGATATACTCTATGAAACTATCAGCAGAAAGAAAAATATTTAAAGGAAAAATTGTGTTATATAACTGTAAAATCATCTGCTATCAGCTTTGTACATTATCAATTTTCAGGGATTTGGATTTATAAATTCTAAATGCAGTGAGGAAGTACCCCACACCACCATTTTAAATGTGGTATGAGGTCAAAAAGATATTATTTACCTTTAAGATTTGTTTCGAAAGGAAACATCAATATTTTTTAATAATTGACAAATACTCGCAAACATGCAACAAAAAACACATTCATAAATTGGACATCGACTACCATACAATATTTTTTAAACAAAATTAGAAACTCAACTCAGCCCTCAGCTCAAGTGCATCAATGGACAATGTTTAGGTCATTATTGTGCTTTTGAAATATGTAGATCAATTAAAAAATAGAAACCAAAATTCAAAATGCTGATTATGATCCCCAAACATAAAATAATGGCATGATCTTTGAATTACAAAAGGCCACTAAATTACCAAGAATTTGAAACCACAAGGAATGAAGGGGAAAGCACATAACATACCCCACAACCAGTGTCAAAGGCAGCCCTGATTGATCCATCAGTCAAAGGAATTAGTTTATTGATATATTCAATATAAGCATCTGCTCCATGAGGAAACATGGTTCCACCACCGGGGAAGTGAAATTTATCTCCATCAACTTGAATCCAATTCTGCACAGCCTTCTCTACCCTGAGTTCCTTGTGTAATACATTGGAAAACCAGGTGAAATCTCGACTTTTGGGCCATGAAAATGGATCCTTATAGCATGGGGGAATGGAATAAGGCATTTCAATAACTCCTTTTTTATGTTTTGGGCAATGATTTGTTTCTCTTCTCTTTTCAGTAACTTATCTGATAGGGGGGCAAAGTTTAAATATTTTTTTGCATCAAGGGAGTCGAACCACTTATATATTCCCCTAACCATCTTGGTTGACTTGTTTACATAGAAGGGAAAGGAGGGATATCAACCAACATTAGTGGATCGAATTGGGTTGGGCAATATTTAATGGTAAAGAATATGTGCATTAGGAAACTGCAAACTCACTTGTTAGCTTAGTCCCACCCTCGACACTTTTAATTAAGAGTTTGGTTGGCTAGTTACTTCCTCCCATATTTTGGATTTTTTGTAGGCCTTGAATTCACAATCAATCTAAGCCGGAGGCCGGTTCAACATTCCCACTCATCTCAGTAAGTTCCGCACTTCAACAAATTTCTTAAGGTGTGAACATTTTCTTAATGTGTAAAAAATTTACACCTCAAGAACTTGGATCCCTCTCGATGCTTAATAGATCCGGGTTTAAGATGGATCATATTATTTCTATTCTTTTGTTGTCTATTGGCCCATTTCATCGTTCATGTTGGGATGCACTTTAGTTTTTCAATGGAAAGGTGCATTGAAGGAGATATGTGAGTTGCATGCCAACAACCTTTTCCTATTCTATATTCTTCATGTTTTCAGTATTACATACAACATTGGGCGTAAATCTAGAATCTAGAAACTAATCTCATGAAAATACACAACTTCCACAATTACAAATATAATAAATAATAAGATTGATACCTCATCTTCCTATCAGACTCACTCCAAAGGCCAAATAACACTAAAAAATATACTAGGAAAACACCTCTGGCTTTTCAAAGTACAGAAACTACCTCAAAAGATTGAAACGTTAAATTTTTATATGATACAAAATATTGACAATCAATGCCAATATAAAAATACAAAATTTATATTTTAAATTCAGACTGGCCATGTCTTTCAGATATGGAAGAGAAGAAAGTTGGATTGCTTGCTGTTTTTTATGGGAACAATGGTGCTGAAGCAAGTGAATTGATAGCTAAACTTATTCCTGAGTACTTTCTCCTTCACATGCACTTCCTTCTTAAGGGCCTTCATCCTGGTGATTCTTCTATTGGATTAAAGAAAATTTCTGAAGGGTTTCCAAAAGCAAGGCAAGTGTCTTGAATGGGCCAAAGAAGTATGATGTTGATTGGATATAAGCATTGTTTTAAGGATGCATCTATTACTGAAAATGATGTTAGAGGAGGAGAACATTATGGCCTACATTGTTTGGAAGTTAGCAGGAAGGAAGGAGAAGACCACTTTTCCTTTGGAGCATCCTTGAAGGATGGACTCATGAAGACACTTGAGCTTCACAGGTCAAGGTGTGTCTCATTAGGAATTTCTGAAGATTCAATGTACAGGACGATATTAAAGGAAGCATTACTAAGAGCAATATTTGATATAGATATTTCATTTACAAATGAAGCTCTCAGAAGTGATTTGCAATCTGGATCAACAACAAGTATTGTTATCAAAGATGATGAGTATGTTTTGGTTGCCAATATCAGACTGCATGAAAAATATGATTATGTTGTAGTCCCTTCACTATACCTTCCATTCCTAGGAATACAATTTCAATGTGTTTATCCTTGTTACTTCTTCTTGAATTTGATTTTTAGGTTCCTCGGCAAACTGCTTTAATGAAGGCAATGGCACAATATGCTACAAGATCCTCCTACAAAATATCCTTTCTGATCTGCAAACAAGCAACTGCTACTAGTAGGAGTCAACCTTGAGACATCCCTCCAGAGGGTTGTTAGAGACAAGCTCAGATATGAGAACAGTTCACTTTCCTTCATTGAGGTCTGGATCTAACTCAAAATGTCACCATAGGTTACTCAAAAGTACCTAGAATTGTTTCCTCGGGTGATATTTTGCATTATATCATGTAGATAGGATTTGTGGGGCAAAATTGTTAAACTCTCAGACTTCGTAGTTGTGGTTGGTTCAGACCATATGGAGTTGCATTTATCCAAAAGTGAAGTAATAAGAGGCATGTCAAGTTGCTTAAACCTCTCTCAAAACAACAATAAGTGATTGCTTCTCAAGTATAGGATTGGGGCTCAATGGTTAGACAAACTCTGCAGTTCTTGTTCTATAGGAATTAAAGAATATGAGTTAACGATTTAGAAGATGGTTTGGTGCTTTAAAAGAAAAAAAAGTGAAAGTCACCTACTTGAAATCAAGAATGACACCCAGAAACTTTAGGACCATTGGCAGACATTTATTGGGCATTCAATCTTAGTCAATTTATTGGATTGACATCCATGCAATGGTAAACTGCTCTATTCCTGTGATGACAATAATGAAATCCATTATCCGAGTGTTACCATGGTGCTTGCAAAAAATGTTTCCAAGGGTAGCAATGGACCTAGAGGAGGAATATTTTAAAGGACGTGACAGAATATAGTCCTGGTCCCCTAAACGTGATATGACTTAGAAGAGTGATAAAAGGGAGAGCTCTTGATTTTGATGACTGAAATGCATTTTTAATCATGATTAAAGAAATTTAGCACAAGCTCTCGAAGCTTGTCTTTGAACCTAAAATCAAATAGAATCATAGTCAAGATGCTTCGCTGCAGGGATTAATTCATTGATGCAATGACTTTGGATGTAGTTTTGGATCCATTTCCCTTTGGAGGGCACTCTTGAAAACATGTTCTACACATACTTCATTTTGTGCATCAAAAATATGACTGGATTGGAAGCAATTTATCATGCTATGGAAGAAACCTATAATTGTTATGTTTGACATTTGAGAAAATGATACCATGCTTCTGCATAAATGCTCAGAGCAGTGTCATTCAAGTGATGTTATTCAATCTGTCACAGGTCAAAGCATTAGATCATGTGTGATGTTAATGACTAGAGAAATGGAATTCGTCTGCAAGGGCATGTCAGATTGTTGACCTTGTTCAATGGTCATTACATCGATGCTCTGTTGCAAGATCTCCAATGGAGTCCCATTTTGATCTACACTTGAGTCTAATCGTGCTTGTTGATGCTTCCTACTTTCTTATCTAATGCATTTTATGACTTATTCTGCTTCTCTTGCTTCTTTGGTGGATGATGATTCATGAATCAAATTACTAGGAGAAATGGAAGCAAGCAAGCATTAGAGAGGTTAAGATAAATCGGCTCTTCAACTTCTATTTGTCTAGGCAATTGTAAATAAACTTATGACGGAAATTTTCATAGAAGCTTAATTTCAATACAAACTGAATCATTTTGTCTCATCAATCCTTAAATCCTACCTCCCTTTTGTACCCAACCAATGTAAGTCCAAAAGGTTTCACAATTTTGTCAAGTTCACACATGGCAATGTTCCAGCATACATAGAAATTCGATCCAAAGACAATGCCAATGTTGTGATGCATACTCAGGTAGAAAACCATCTTGCCAAAACTGAACATAAGTTGTGATTCCTAGAATTATCCAAGTATCATTCAGTAATGTTTCTACTTTTTGTGTTGCAAGTCAGGTGACTTGCTATAGGATTGCAATGCTACTATTAATAATTGCAGTTTTGTTGATTTTAGGCTTCTTTTCAATTGAATTTTATCTTTAAAATGGAGCCATCATCCATTTCTGCTATAACAATCTTCTATGTGCAGGAGTGTTGGACATTTTAGTAGGGTAGTTTGCATATTTTTGGATTTTTTGTGCAACGACCTTCCAGAACTGTAACAAGCTGCATTTCTGGTTATTTTCTAGCAACGGCCTTGATTTTTATTGGCATGTCACCAAACTTCCAATATTCTTCCCCAAAAGAACCATTGAAACTGTAGAAAACGGATGACAAAACCTCACCAATAGACAACTACCCTTGCAGCCATTTGACTCTGTTACTAGACTTGATGTTGGAAAATTCCATGATGCAAAAGCAAAGAAGATCAATGACGCTCAAAAGGCAAAGAGGACGAGCATCACTGATCTTCTTTGCTTATTAATCTTGGAATCTTCCCACATCAGGTCGGTCATAGTGACCATGACTCCATCAAGCTATGTTAGCCTCTCTAACTTGTCGAAGATGAATTAAGTGCTTGTCACTTCTTAATGGTGAGCATATCCTTGGGAAAAGCTGTGTGTGGAAAATATAAAACAGGACAATTTTGAGCTGATAGGGACCCTTAAAAATGTACAATAAGTGGATACAGCTAGCAGATCGATGGAAGCAGGTTTGACTGATAAAGCAGTGAACTTTCCACCTCACTATATGGACATCAAAATAAAAACAAGTAAAATTGGTTTTTTAAAAGATAACACACCAAAGATGATAACCACTGCTGATTACTGTACAAAGGCTTAACTGGCAGAGATCACACAGTTTCTGAATAAGTATTCAATTTCAGGAAAGTGACAGCATCTTACTAGGATTAGTTACAGTTCTAAATCCAAAAGATAAGTCGGATACAATTTTAAGAAGACATCGCCCAGAAACTGCCAAAATCATTATCAAGCAGCTAATAGTTTAGTAAAAAATTGTGATCTGCCCAACTTCGACACATTGAAAAGAAATGAAAGAGGCAAAGCATAGAACTAAAGAAGTTGAGCAGTACCAGAGGGAAAGGCAAGCACAGATCAACAACCTTCAAAACGTTTACCAGCAGACCCTCATGAATTATGTCTCCATGCCTACAAGGTATGCCCGACAAGTAGAATTCAAACTCAATTCAGCTTCCATCGGCTATGAAAAACGAAGGGCGAGTTATAATAAAAGATTTTAGGACTTGCTCGCCAACCTCTAAGTAAAGTCACTAGGCCTTTAGCGGTAAACCCTTCCTAAGATAGCTTGATTTCTTGGCTTTGATCATGAGAATGTCTTTGAAGGAACAATGAGAACCAGAGCTAGGCACAATGATAACGTCTAATCAATTTGTATCCTGAGGAGGTGCATGATATATATACGAATTCAAAACATGCAATTTAAAATTGAAATAAAAGGGCAGAAACTTCGTGAACATTCCAGAAGGAACTGGACCATGAACTGGGTCTCAATATCATAGTAGTGATTAGAAACTAGTAAACCCCAATCAAATAGATAGTGGGGAAATCTAACATTCTACATCCATAACACGAGTCCTCTTCACATGTCGTCACAAGAGTTGCCCCAGAAATCGAAGGGCGAGTTATAAACGAAGGGCGAGTTATAATAAAAGATTTCAGAGTCTGACAGCATTAAGAATTTGGGGATTAAACTCACAGTGTAATCATGGATCGAAATGAAACACGCAGGGTCTAAGATGGCAACAAAAATTGAATTGCAGATATTTCACATTGTCACATACCTCTTAATGCTCGAAACCCTTCTGAGAATCTGAAATGCACAGCTAAAGCAGTTTGCAAACCTCCAGGAGTCCAGATACACGCTACAAACTGGTAATCTTTGAAACAAACAGTAATTGAGCCTCGTATGGGTGAAAATCAAGAATTTTACCTCGTATGGGCGATGCTAGGGGTTGTATTGGCACTCTAGCAGCCAAATCGCGGGCGAATCGGACTCCAAAACCGCAATTTCTTCAAATCGAGGGCGAACCATAGCTCCAAAAAAACCCATGCCAGAATCGAGGGCGAATAACAACTCCAGAAAACCGCCATGCCAGAAATCACGGGCGAATGAGTTTCCAGGAAACACCATCCCTAAAAATCGGGGGCGACTGGTGCATCCAAGGAAAAATCACGGAAAATAAACTGGCGAAAATCGATTTTTCCCTATTTCTTCCACAAAAATCGCGGGCGACTGGTTTCTCCTATAAATTCTTCCTAAATACGATTTTGGCTATATAGTTGTTTAATATTTACAAAATAATAAATAGTGGGCTATTAAAATTAATTCTCAAAAACCTCTTTTACTTAAAAATTCGCCCTAAAAAAAATTAGAAACCTTCTAAATTCGCCATTGGGATAAATTTCGCCCCTAAAATCATCCCTGGTTTTGGGTTTCGGGTTTTACAAATTTTACAAAATAAAAAAACGTGTTTCCGAAATTCGCAACCCGAAATTCTGGGTTTCAAGTTTCGGAAACGAAAAAAAAATCAAAATCAAATAACTTTTTCTGCAACCCGCAATCCGTAATCTATGGGTTGCGGGTTTCGGGAACACACAATGCAATTTATTGGCTTAACGAATTTCCACAACACGTAATCCAAAATTTCAGTTTTCGGGATCGAAAACTCTAAAATATTTACACGGTCTTTCTGCAACCTGCAATTTGGGGTTGCGCATTTTGGGTTGACAAATTCCCAAATGAAAAGCAAATGGTTCCCGCAATGCGGAATTACAAGTTTTCGGGTTTCGGGATTTGCAGTAAAAAAAATGATTTTGGGCAAAATTCTAAGGTTTTCTGCAAATCAAGAAAACAACCAGAAACTTAGAAAATTTCAGAGGAGATAATAATGATAAATAAGCAAACCAAACAAAGGGTGTTATGCCATAGCAAACCAAAAATTAAAACTTACCTAATTACCTCTATATTTACAATAATGGGGCTCCCATGATTAGCATGAAGCATGGGATCTGTTGTACCTACAACAGTTACAAAATGGTCCACATGACCCTTATCTAACTAATTAACTACTTCCGTGCTTCCGTGTTATCTGCGAATGACCCTTTCTTATGCAGATTGTCCCTTTCACAGCTTTTTGGCTTCCGCACTTCCTATGGACTAATCCCATGCCAACACTGGATTAGGTGAACATTTATCCTTGTGATTCGGTAACACTTCCATAGTCACCCAAAATGCCCAATCAATTCCCTTTAATACTCCAGTTGGAAGTTCGTGTACCTCTTATGTTGGAATGCCGGTTGTGACTCGAGGTCAATCTTCAACTACAATTTATACCATATTTAGAGGACAACCTTTTACCACTGGTCCAAGCATGGCCAGTAGTCAACCTCCTGGGGTAGGACCATCTACCTCATGGGGACAATAACAACTACCTCTTGGGGGGGAACCTATAGTATGTAACCGAAATTTTGGCATGGGGAAAATGAATAAATTTCAACCTTTTTTACCCCCCAACCCTAACCTATGTCCTGGGTTACCTTACCCTGACATCGTAAATAATCAATGGATCCCACACCCTTTGATGCCTCCTCTTAATCAAGTCGTTTCAAACAATCAATGGTTTCCACCCTCTCCGCTACCGCCCCTTCATCAAGGAGTTGTTCCACCCCCTAATAAAGGATTTGTAAACAATACATGGGTCCCACCCCTACACCACCTTTTAACCCCATGATGCAAAACCCACAATCGGGTAACCCTATGGTAACAAATACACAACCAGTTAACCTTATGGTTATGAATCCACAAGGCTTCCAATAGTAACCCGTGGTTGACATATATGGATTTAAGATGCCACAACCATTAGTGCAGGGCCCTACAGGTATTTCAGCACCCCATCAATATTATTTGTACCCACAATGAAATAGTCAACTTCCTTTCGTGGATACATTGGACTTGCCAGACTTGTCAAGATTAATCGATGATCCCATTTGGCATGAACCTCATTGGCCACCCATTCCTACAAAATTTCCATCGGATATCCCGAAATTCGATGGAAAACCAAGGGAAGATCCAAAAAACCGTGTTATGACATTCCATATTTGGTGTTCTTCCAACTCATTGATGGATGATTCCATACGATTACGACTCTTCCAATGAAGGCTTAGTGGTACGGTAACTAAATGGTATATTGAGCTTCCACAACACTCATTATGTGATTTCAACTCCTTCGCAATATAGTTTTTGATGCATTTTCAATTACCCATTCAGTATGAAACCGACACAGACCTGTTAACTTCACTGCAACAATGCACTTCCACTCACATATATGATCATATACATGAGTGGAGGAGGCATTGAAGATTGATAAAGGCTCCTATCCCTAACCAGTTACTAGCTAATTGGTTCACCAAATCACTACTGCCACCTATTGCTAGGGATGTTGCCATGGGAGGGGATGTTACAAAAGAGCAAGTGATTAGTCACATCCATTATCTGGACTTGGTCTATTCCGATTTCAAAACTTTATATGACTTGATCCCCATTGCTCCCTGTCCCACCAACGATCCTTCTAGGCCTGTAACCGAACCTCCTGTAGATGGCATAGTTGGTTCCGTGAAGGGCCAACCTACATAAAAAACAAGTGGATAATAGAGTAAGTCTAACTAAACTCTCATGCTCAAACCTCCGATGTGAACGCATTTCAATCCTCGCCACAACAATTCGGATGTAAGATGAAGAATAATAAAGGGAAATACAAGAAACCTTCAACTCAGCAGAAAAACCTGAAACCTCAACAACCCAACTCTCATAATAAACCCAAGAGGAAAGCTAAGTTTCGTCTCCTGATATGTCAGTAAGACCATTATACAAAAGAATGTCCTTACCATGAGGAAGTCGATATATTTGTAAAAGGTTCTTCCTACCCGACAATATTAACTGACCCTTTCCCACCTCAACAACAACAAATTGTCACGCACACTCCCCCAAAGGGGGCACTACCAACAATTCTAATCAAGCCGAGACATCTGCTACCCAACATATCTCCATGGTGAGAAATGAGATTGTTAATATTTCTACCAGGTCAAAGACTTACCCGTTCCAAATTCAAACCAAAATGGAAGTTTTAAGGATAAATCTCATATTGATGATTCATCTTGTACCCCTCCACCTTTCGACTCTCTTCATATTGGGAGACCTATTTTTGACACTGTGTTGCGCCCACCAAAGCTCACCATTTGAAAGGATATATTTAATCCGAGTGCACAAGCTGATCAAAATTACAATATTGTTGAGGACCTAGCTCAGGCACCTTGTTCCATGTAAACTCTCGAAGTTCTACAACATTGTCCCAATCAACATAAAACCTTATTGTCATCACTTGGAGCCGTTGACCCCGAAACTTCCAACACCACTATGTTTAATTTGGAATATTTCAAACCTAGGCTTTCCCACCAATTGGATTTCCAGATCCACACTAAGATCTATGGGAACAATATCCATCGAACCGTCTTGGATGAAGGAGCCTCGACTTCCATTATGTCCTTTTCCTATTGGAGGGATATTGGATCTTCTTAAGTAACATAGACTCCCACCACTTTAAAGGCCTTTGACGGCTGTGGTTTCCAACCACACGGACTCATACCATCATTAGCCATATAACTGGGGAAAAACTGTATCCATCCATGTGGAGATAGTTGATGCCCCATTGGATTACAATATCCTACTTGGTCGAAATTGGTTTTATACCATAACTGCAGCAGCATCTTCGGTCTCTCTTGGTACAATTTCCTCATCAAGGAAAGATCGTCACCATCAACGAACTTGATTTTTGTACCACGAATATTCATTCCAGCAACACTACCAATGTCCCATTGTTGGAAAAATAAGAAAATCATTATAAATATGTTGGTGTTGGACTTTTGAAAGACTCTTTCATCATCGGAGTCTTCCTAGAGCTTCCACCCCCAGTTTCTGCCATCAACATGATATCTTCTAGTATACAACAATCCCATAAATCACATGATTCTTGGGTAGTACCGAGTCCATGTGAATGTAATATCATTAATGACTGCATGCCTTTAAACTTGAATGAGGCAAATTATCACTCAATTCATTCTTCCTCAGTCTGTATCAACACTGAAGACCACCATGTTGTGGCATCAAAACCCAATCCTCCATCATCTTGGTTAGCTTCATATTTTCCTTCTGATGATCATCGCCTACAAACTTTTCCTTCAGATGAGTCTATAATGGAAATAATGAGCATCGATGAACCTCCGTGGGAAGATCACCATCATAGGTCATCTTTCCTTCCTAATCCCCAAATGGTGGAAACATATATCAAATCCATCGTTTCATCTAATATTGTCCCAAATCCTTAATCTCTCATCCTTACTCACAATGTGTTATAGGAGGGAAATTAAGCAAACATTACAAAAACATTTCCTATCGACATATCAGTGAAACCTGGTGTCATGGAACACATCCAGCTATGCAAAACTTGTACACCCACTAAGGTAGAATTTTATACTGCCTTGTTTAAGGAGTTTCACAATGTATTTGCTTGGAGTTATGAATAAATGTAGGGAATTGGCCCCTCTATCATGGTCCTCAAAATAAAAACTTATCCCAATGCAAGACTTGTTCAACAGAAACTCCTACCTGTTCACCCCAAGAAAACTGCGGCAATTAAGGCAGAAGTTGAAAAGCTTCTTAGAGCTGGTTTTATATATCCTATTCCATTAACTGATTGGGTGTCTAATATTGTTCCTGTAGCTAAGAAACATGGTACTATTAATGTTTGCATTGATTATAGGTATTTGAACAAGGCTTGTCCTAAGGACAACTACCCTACCCCTTTTATCGACCAAATCATCGATTATTGTGCTGGGAGTGTCATCTTTTCATTTATGCTTGGATTCTCTAGCTATAATCAGATAGAGATACTCCCATCTGACCAACATAAAATAACTTTCATCTATCCATGAGGAACTTTTGCATATCAAAAGTTACCTTTTGGCCTTAAAAATGCTGGGGCTACTTTTCAACGGGCCGTGTCCTATGCATTTCATGATATCAAACATATTGTGTATCCTTATCTGTATTACTTAACTGCTCATTCTACTCAACGAGACGATCATCCATATCACCTTAGAGCCATTTTTTTACTGTGTCGCCACTACAGGATCCGCTTGAATCCTCATAAATGCGTTTTCTGTGTTGAAGCCGACATACTACTAGGTTTCATAGTCTCCAAGGATGGAATTCAAATCAACCCATTGAAGGTTGAGGCCATCTTAGCCTTACCTTCCCCCATTGATATCTCATAACTTCAAAGTTTTCAAGGGAGGGAAAAATTTGTGTGCCACTTTGTTTGAAATTTCGCCGAGATTATTCAAGGCTATGTGAGACTGCTCAAGAAGAGCATCCCACTGGTTTGGGATGATGAAGCTCAACAGTATTTTGACAATCTAAAAAAGGCCTTGAAAAATGCACCCGTGCTACAACCCCCCAACTACACATGAGATTATATATTGTATCTGTTAAATTTTGAGCATTAATTCACAATACTCTAGGATCTTTACTGAGAGAATAACATGTACAGTATATCAATGCATATCAATCATAACAAGCATGTCAATCATCACAAGAAGCAACAGCATGAGAGACAATAGACACAGAGTTTCCATGGGGAAAACCCTAAGGTGAAAAACCCCACGACTTCCTCAAAGATAGATAGAGAAATAGCTCAACCAAAGTACAACCAAATACACAGAGATAGACTTCTCCTAGCAATTGAACCTCCTCCTCACAAGTGCGCCACTTTCTGAGTGAAGGAAGAATGAGTTTATGAGTGATCCAAATAGAGATCTCCCAATCTCTATTTATACTTGTCCTGTTTTCCCAATAACCTTATGGGGACTACTTGTCTAGCTAGGTACATCAACCATATATTACATAAATCAGGGCCGGCCCCACACATGGTGGTCTAATAACCCATCGGCAAGTTAACATACTTGCGACACTTGTCAATACACATGACGACACTTCCGTATAGAGGAATGACACACCTCTATAGGAGTACAATAATATATAAATGAAATACATGGATGAAATACATTATGAAGTTACATATACGTCAACACTCCCTCTTAACTAGGAAGGTATTTCTCGACACAGATCTGCTAGCACAAGTCTTCTTCTATGGATCATCGTCATCGATGCATCGTCATCGAATCATTGTCATTGTCACTGCTGCTGCTATCTCAAACAATCTCTGAATCTACTTGTCATAGGAAGTTCTACAGAGCCAGTCCTTTTTCATACTGGATGTAGGCCCACCACCTGTAGGTATTCATCACTGGTCATACTGTGGAATCCTCAGGACTTATTACGTGCGTCAGAAAACCTAGCGGTAGCATCCCAGGCTGTTACGAGCACACAACTCTACCTGTTGGATCTCCCAGTAGCACATTACATGTGACCCATCACAAAACCTGGTTGAAGCATCCCAGGCTGTTACGAGCACACAGCTATACCTGTCGAATCTCCCAGGAGCACATTACATGTGATCTCACCACAAAACCTGGCTGAAGCATCCCAGGCTATTACGAGCACACAGCTCTACCTGTCGGATCTCCCAGGAGCACATTACTGTGGTCCAACACAAAACATGGATGAAGCATCTGAGGCCTTTTTCATCCTATCCATATCTCCGAGGAGCATATTACATGTGGTCATAGCAATGCCTCGAAAGAGTATCTGAGGCCTTTTTCATCCTGTCCAGATCTCCCAGGTCCACTTACATGCCATAGGACAATGCCTCAAAATAGCATCTGAGGCCTTTTTCATCCTGTCCAGATCTCCCAGGTCTACTTACATGTCCTCCCAGAGCAATGCCTCGAAAGAGCATCTAAGGCCTTTTTCATCCTGTCTAGATCTCCTAGGTCTACTTACATGCTCATCTACACAACTTGTCCACGGCCATAGAGTATCAACCTGATACTCTCCATACATCATCCTGATGTACACATGATCATCCTGATCATCATCACTTCATCGTCCTGATGCATGCCATATGGAGAAGCTCGCCATCCATGATCATCCTTATCATACAATGCATCTACTTGATGCATACCAAGTATCTACCTGATACATATCACCATACATAGTGTATCCACCTGATACATACATAGATACATGATCCACACAATGTATTTACCTGATACATATCAACATACATGATCTACCTGATCATACAACGTATCCACCTGATACATATATAGATACATGGTCCAAGCATCCAACATGATGCATACATACATAAATGATCCAGCTGATCATATCCAACATCCAACATGATGAGTACATACATAAATGATCCAACTGATCATACCGACCAGAAACTAGAACATCATCCTGATGCTCATCATCCAACGCTTACATCCACAGCCATGTGAAGGATCCCCCTTCCACCATGCTAGGAATGGCTACAACAAATGTCTCCATCACTTCTTCCTCGAAGTGTCGTCGATCTGAAGAACATCAAGCTTCTCTCTGAAGTACTCGAACTTCACTCTGGCTAGTGGCTTTGTCAACACATCTACAATCTGCTTGTCCGTTGCAACATATAGGAGCTTCACTGCTCCTCTCTGCACCATATCCCTGATATACTGATATTTGATCTCTATGTGTTTCGACCTGTCATGGAACACCGAGTTCTCATACAACTTCACACAACTCTGGTTGTCACAGAAGATACCAGTAGCCTCCAACGGTAGATCAAATAACTCATACAGTATCTTCCTCAGCCATATTGCCTCACAACTAGCCGAACAAGCTGCAACATACTCTGCTTTGGCTGTACTTAGTGCTACGCAGGACTGCTTCCTGCTAAACCAAGAGATCACACCTGATCCCATACTGAAGCAACACCCAGATGTGCTCTTCCTATCTATAGCACTACCTGCCCAATCTGAATCAACATAAGCCTGCAGGTTAAACTTTTGATTCGCTTCATACTTGAGCCCATAAGCAACTGTACCCTTCAGGTACCTCAGAATATTCTTTACAGCAACCAGGTGAACACTCCCTGGATCCGTCAGGAACTGGCTCAATATGTTCACCGCAAAGAAAATATCTGGTCTCGTGTTCGTCAAGTACATCAAGAACCCAATCATCCGACGATACATAAAGACATCAACCGGCTCAGATGAAGCATCACATAGAAGCTTTAGATTCGATGCCATAGGTGTGGCCATGGCTTTGCAATCCATCATCCCGAAACTCTTCAGGATATCTACAGTATACTTCCCTTGTCCAAGGAAGATCCCATCTGTACTCTGCCACACCTCCATACCTAGAAAATAGTGCATCATTCCCAAGTCCTTCATATCGAACTCGGCAGCAAGCTTCCTCTTTGTATCGGCAATCAATCTGTCATCTCCTGTTACAAACAGGTCATCTACATATAGGAGTATAATCACAGGATTTCCTTCCTCAACCTTGTAGTAAAGGTTGGAATCCGCTTTACTCTTGGTAAAGCCCAAACTAGATAGGAAACTGTCCATCCTACCATACCAAGTTCTGGGAGCTTGCTTCAAGCCATACAAGGCTTTCTTCAATCTGCACACATGTGACTCCCTGTCATGTGTTTCAAAACCAAGTGGCTGCTCCACATACACTTCCTCTTCGACGACACCATTCAAGAAGGCAACCTTGACATCCATCAAGTGTATCTTCCATTTCATCACTGCATCCAGGGAAAGTACTAATCTGATGGAAGTGTACCTGGCTACAGGAGCAAAAGTTTCTTCATAGTCTATTCCCTCTTTCCGAGAGAAGCCATGAGCTATGAATCTTGCCTTGTATTTTTCTATGTTGTCATCTGCAGCATGCTTGATCATGTAAATCCATTTGGAAGTCACAACAGACTTCCCTTCAGGTCTTGGGACAACATCCCAAACATCGTTCTTCATTATTGATTGGTATTCCTCGACCATGGCATCCTTCCATTCTTTCTTTTCTGCTACTTCTTCGTAATTGGAAGGTTCTTTGTTCATGATATCACAGAGTAAAGCAACATAGCTAGTGTGAGATCTAGTTCTCTTCTTTGCTCTGTGTTCTTCTTCTGGAATGCCAAATCTTTCTGCATCTTGAATGTGCTCTCTAGCCCATGTAGGTTTCCTCTTGTGAGATTTGTCCTCACGTGGTGGATCTACAGGTTGTTGCGGATCCTTGATTTCATGATCAACATCTGGAATTGCTTTAGTCATGGCAGTGTCTTGAAATCTAGTTTCCTTGGGTTCTTCATAATCTTCAACAGGTGCCTTCCTTGATTTGATGAATGCTGAGTTTTCATCAAATGTTACATCCCTGCTAACATCAATCTTCTTGAACCCTGGAAAGTATATTTTGTAAGCCTTTGAGCTTTCACTATAGCCCACAAAGATACCCTTCTTTCCCGAAGGATCCAGCTTGGTCCTCTTTTCCTTTGGGACATGTGTATATACTGGAAAACCAAATATTCTGAGATGGCTGACCTCAGGTTTCTTACCAGAGAAGACCTGTTCTGGTGTCTTGTTGTCCAATATCTTATGGGGTGTTCTGTTCTACACATATACAGTTGTCCTAGCTGCTTCTTCCCATAGATGCATAGGTAGATCCTGGTCATGCAACATTGCCCTTGCTGCTTCCATGATTGTTCGATTCTTTCTTTTTGCAACTCCATTCTATTGTGGATTGTAAGTAGCATTCAATTACCTCTTAATCCCTGAATCACTGCATAACTTCTTGAAGTCACCTGAAGTGAATTCTCCACCATTTTCGGATATGAATGTCTTGATCTTCTTATCAGTTTGGTTCTCCATCAAGGTTTTGAATTCCTTGAACTTATCAAACACTTCATCTTTGTTCTTCAAGAAGTAGACCCAAGTCTTCCTAGAAAAGTCATCAATGAAAGAGACATAGTAGACATACCCACTCAGAGAACTGGATGACATCAGACCACATACATCAGAGTGGATAATTTCCAAGATATCTTTTGCCTTGCTTTCACTGCTTGGAAATGCTTTCTTTATGTTCTTTCCTTTTGCACATCTTTTGCAAACACCTTCATGTTTGGTCTTTATTTCAGGAAGACCCTCTACAGCCTTGCTTGCAATTGGAAGTGCCCTATAGTGCATATGAGCAAGTCTTTTATGCCAAAGTTCACTTGGCTCCATGGATTCATGCACCATGGCATGTTCAGGTCGTCCCTTTAGTTTATACAATCCTCCCTCTTGCTCTCCAATCACTACTGCATCATCTATGGTCTTTCCCTTTGGCCACATTAGAACTTGGCCATCCACAAATGCAACCCTCATACCTTTTGCATCCAATGTGGATATGGAGAGTAGGTTCTTCTTGAGCCCAGGTACATACAAAACATATTTCATCTTCAAAGACTTCCCATAGTCTAGATTGTAGGAGGCCTCACCACTTCCTTTGATAGGGTATTGGTAATCATCCCCAAGTTTCACCTTGTGGGGTGACTCATGTTCAGATAGATTAGCAAAGGATTCCTTAAACCCAGTAATGTGTTTGGAAGCCCCACTGTCAATAATCCAATCATTACAACCATGAGAAATAGTACCTGTGAGAGTAGAGATTAGAACATACTCTTCTTCGCTTGATGAGTCATCATCATCACTTTCTGTTCTAGCCTTCTTCTAGGGAGGTTCATTACCCTCGGCAGCATGAGCATGGTACCTTCTTTTGCTTCCCTTCTTCTTCTTGTTGAAGTTGTTGTTGTCCTTCTTGTTCTTGGGACAATTTATGGCAATATGTCCCTTTTCATTACATGTGAAGCATATTCTCCTTTCTTTATGGTTATGTGAATATTTCTTGAAGTGAGATGGCTCTCTCTTGGACTTCCCTTTCTTGGTGTGAGATGTGAGAGCTTGATCTTCATTCCCCATATTTTCTTCTCGTGCCACAAGCCTTGCTTCTTCTTGTGAACATTCTTCCCGTAGTTTGCTGAAGGATGCCAACTTCTTTCTTGCACAGATTCCTTGAATAAAGGAGTCCCATGAACTGGGTAGGACATTCAGAGTGGTCATGACAACTTCACCATTCTCCACCATTTCATCCACTGCTTCTAGTTGTTCCTTGATCTGAGAAACCCTAGAAAAATAAGATTGAATGGATTCTCCATTCTGAAGTTTTACCCCTTTCAATTGGTTCTGCAGAGTCATCTTCCAATTTATGTTCTTCCCTTCAAATAGCTTGGATAGTGAATCAAACATCCCTTTGGGTGTCTTCAGAGATGACACATGGGGGATGAGATGGTCCTTGATAGAATCAACAATGATTCTCTTTGCCTTGACCAAGTTCTTTTTATGCAATATCTTAGCTTCTTCATCCTCTGGGATAGGGATGTCTTCTTTTACATATGAGTCCAACTCATTTTCTTCCAGGATTAACCCAATCATATGCTTCCAGGCTCGGAAGTTATCAGCCCCTTCAAGCTTATACTCAAGCTTGGTGTGGTTATACATCTTAAAGAGTACTTCAAATGGAAATAGAAAAGATTTAGGTCTTACCACGTGACTTGCTGAAAACTGGATCTGGTCCCGGATTAGGGTTTGTCAGAGAAACCCTAAAAATTCAAAATGTGAATTTCAACTTTCTGAAAGGATAGAAAGATGTGCCTTGATGGGCTGATCAGCATAGTGTATTCAGAATTTGAGATCTGCAAATATTCACCCTTCAGAAATGCCTTTTTGTCTTCCTGGGTTCTCTAAGGAGGACCTTGAATTAGGGTTTGAGTTTCTTGGAGATCTACCCAGCCAAAAATCTCGATCCAAATCTCTAAACTTCGATTTTTGCAAGGAGCTTCCAGCTATGTCTTCAAATTCTAGAAATTCCTATTTTTGTGGAAACCCTAATTTTTAGGGCCAAATCTGAAAATGCTCATAATTGAATTCTGATTGGACAGATAGATTCTCCTTGATGAGTAGAGTCAATATACTATACTACTTTTCCAAAATCTATGGAGAGAAACCCAATAAACAAAAACCCTTGGTTTCTGTCACTGCACATTGTCTTCTTCTCAGGTTAGCTCTGATACCATGTTAAATTTTGAGCATTAATTCACAATACTCTAGGATCTTTACTGAGAGAATAACATGTACAATATATCAATGCATATCTATCATAACAAGCATGTCAATCATCACAAGAAGCAAAAGCATGAGAGACAATAGACACAGAGTTTCTGTGGGGAAAACCCTAAGGTGAAAAACCCCATGACTTCCTTAGAGATAGATAGAGAAATAGCTCAACCAAAGTACAACCAAATACATACAGATAGACTCCTCCTAGCAGTTGAACCTCCTCCTCACAAGTGCACCACTTTCTGAGTGAAGGAAGAATGAGTTTCTGAGTGATCCAAATAGAGATCTCCCGATCTCTATTTATCCTTGTCATGTTTTCCCAATAACTTAATGGTGTCGAATTGTCTAGCTAGGTACATCAACCATATATTACATAAATCAGGGCCAACCCCACACATGGTGATCTAATAACCCATCAGCAAGTTAACATACTTGCGACACTTGTCAATACACATGACGACACTTCCGTATAGAGGAATGACACATCTCCATAGGAGTACAATAATATATAAATGAAATACATGGATGAAATACATTCCGAAGTTACATATACGTCAATAGTATCTTGCAGCATCCACTTCCGCCATTGGAGTGGTGTTAGTATAGGTAGACGATAATGGCCAAGAACATGTGATATACTATCTAAATAAGAGTGTTGTTGATTCTGAAATCTAATACTGACATGTTGAGAAGTTAACTTTGGTAGTAGTGTTTGCTATCCAGAGGTTTCATCATTACATATTACTTCACAAGACAACTGTCATTGCCAACTTGAATCCCATGTACTACATCCTGACACGTCAGGTGCTAGAGGAAAAATACTCCCGCTGGATTGTGGTCCTCCAAGAGTTCAATTTAGAGTTTGCAAAGGCCAAATCCAAAAAATATTTAGTTTTTGTTGAGTTGATATGTGCACTTCCCCGTGTAAATGAATAATATGAGCCCATTGAATCTCTCCCTGATGAGTCATTGTTCCTCATTTGCACGATTGATCCCTGACACGGAGATATCGTGTTATATCTCCAAACCCAATGCTTTCGATCTGATCTCACCCATGATGAACGACGTCGCATTCGCCATCATACCAGATACCACCTCATCATTGGTGACACCTTATATTGTTAAGGCATCGATTCCATTTTGCGTTGATGCCTAACCCTCGAAGAAGTTGAACACGTTCTTAATGACAGTCACTTCGGAGCTTGTGGCGGTCATCTCTTTGGGATGGCTATAGCCCAAAATATTTTTCATGATGGATACTTCTGGCCATCCATCTTCAAATATTGTATTAAAGCGATCAAGAAGTGTCATCCGTGTCAATTTTTTCATTTAAAGAAGCGCTCTCACCCAACTCCACTACATCTGGTGATTGTCGTAGGACCCTTCCCAAAATGGGGTATTGATTTCATGAATTGTAATCCTACCTCAGCTGAGGGGCATATTTACGTCATCATGGTGGTCAACTATTTAACTAAGTGGGATGAGGATATTCCTACATATATTGAAGACGGAAAAACGACATCACTCTTTGTGTTCAATCACATTATCACAAGGTTTGGAGTCCCTCAAGCCATTGTAGTTGATCACGGTTCCCATTTCAGGAATCATATGATTGCTGAGTTAAGCACCAAATTGGGTTTTTGTCATGAAAACTCATCCCCTGATTACCCCCAATCAAACGAACATGTAGAGGCAATTAACAAAGTCTTGAAAAATATGATCCAGCGCATGGTGGGGACCCATAAATCGAATTTGCACTTGGCACTCTTCTCGGCTCTTTGGGCCTTAGGACTTTTGTGAAAAATGCGACAGTATTCACACCTTTTCAGTTGGTCTAGGGTCTAGAAGCTATTCTCCCGATTGAATGCAAAATTCCATCCCTCAAACTGGCCGTTGAAATCTTTCCAAACACTTCCACAAAGGAAGAACGATTTCTATTTGACTAAGCTTGATGAGACTCGTCGTGATGCTGCGCTCGCTAATGAAGCTCACAAAAAGAAGATTAAAGCTCAATATGATAAATATGTTCAACTTCGCTCCTTCAATGAAGGTGACCTAGTCTTGACTTATGATCAAATGCACGACAAACTAGACAAAGGCAAGTCAAAATCCATGTGGTACGGTCCCTACATTGTCAAACGAGTTTTAGAGAAAGGGGCTTACGAGCTAGTTGATTGTGATGTTACACCTTTGGGAGAAACTCGCAATTGGCTCTACCTAAAGAGATTTTATGCGTAGGGACATCTTGCGTGTACACTGTGTATATAGTGTATTTATGGTGTGATTTTGATTACTTTTTGCATGTTAGGATTTTTTCTCACCCGCGACTATTTATCCCGATTTGTGCTTGATGCGTAGATGTCGGTGTATTCTAGATTCGCGGACAGTGCTAGTCAACATACCTAGAATCTTGCTTCTACAACATGGGTACTCTATTCCCCTACTGACGAGTTGATCTCATTAGGTTGAATCTGCTTAGGTCCCGCAACAAATAACATTGCGGAATACCGTGCAGTGATTGGGCTTCTAAAGCATCCTCTCTTGGTATTGGCCATCTCATGGTCTACCTAGATTCCCAACTCGTGGTATATCAACTAAAATGTATTTACACCATTCGCGACCCCACATTACTTCACTTATATTGAAGAATACACCTCCTTGAAAGATTGTTCGATTATATTTTATATCAACACATACTAAGGCAATCAAACACAGTGGTTGATTCATTAGCTAATTACATGTTAAATTGGCATCTAGCTCATACATAAACAATACCATCACCATTAAAAACATGTAAATGATGTCAAATTCAAATCATCATATCTAAATAGACAAGATATAGGTCCATGTATATATCATGTAAAAAGTTTTATCATGTCACAAAAAGACCAAAATGTGCTAAAAGACAAAATTGGGACTATCGCACATACAAAATCAGGACTAATGCACATACATCATGTAAATTATGCAAGTAATAGAAACTATCATATTTCCTATACCTAATCACGAGGATCTCGGTGCTCATGATAACACACCACCGCCCTAGCAACACAACGAACTAACCAGCCTATACGCTCTGGCACATCCACGGTATGCCTCTGAAGATGATATGGGACCTCGGGCAACCTCATTGGAGGGACCCCCATGGCCAATCCCTCGAGATTCGACTCCATATCGAGGAGTCCCCCCACCTCAGCCTCTTCTTCTCGATCCTCTTATCCTTGTCGATGCAATGTTGAAGATTCCACTGGCCTCACTGGTCCTCGATCTGTGGCATTACACATGTACACATTAATTCTTTTGCACAAAAAAATGAAATATTTTAAAATCCAAAAATACATCAAAATTTTAAGGTCACATACCTGACTCGTCCCAATCCTCATCCTACGGCAAAGCCAAGTCAATGTCATTACGAAAGTCTACCCTAGCATAAGGGTAATCCTTGATCATAACAATCTTCTCCTCCAACCATGAAAATAAATTGGAGCCGTATGATAGAAGTTGAGGCCCACCTAGCCGGCCCGCATAACGACTCCACCTCGCCATTCGTGGCTTGGATGAAGGCCCAAGGGCTCTATCTATCTATTGGTGTAACAACACCATTACAATGGAACCCTCTCTAGAGATAAGGTGATTAGGATGCTTGCATACCCGAACTGTTTTATTTTCACTATGCGACACTTGGTGATTTTATCATTTTTGTTGACTAGGAACCCTTCACACCAATCGAACAAATTTGGTTCAAGATACTCCAAGGCATAAGTCATTTGGGCCTTGGTAGCATGATGAGCACCTATGCTTCTGGCCACACGAGCAATAGTGAATAAGAATGTATTTAAAGGAAGGTCTACCATATCTTTTATGGGTATCTTCTGGCTCTTTTTTCGAGATCCTTGTTAGGATATTTCAATACTCCATCCTTGTCCTACCTAGCATTATTTTTTTTCCTAGTTGTTGATGATGTCATTTCACCCCTAGTGGTGTGCAGATATCATCTAGGATCCATCTACCACCTTCTGATCCTTGCATGCATCATTTAAGGACCACTTTAGTCAGTTCCCTATTTTTCAGGAACCTATTGAGTGTTCCAGTGCAATCCACCTGAGTTATCTGACTCTTGTGGGGTGTTAGAGCTCCGGATGCCACTGATTGTGGTCTCATGCACCCTTTTATGACTAGAAAGCATGACAGACTCACTATTGCACCCTCCTTAGTCAGTTTACTGATTGTGACTTTAGTTAGCTGAGTTTAGGTTCAATTCAATTGACTTTGAGTCTTCCGGAGCACTCCAGTGGTGATAATCCCTATGCTAGACCAACTGAGGTTGGAATTATCCTGCATGATTCAAATTCTCTCCATTGTAACATCAATTTTTATTATACTAATAATTGGAAGATGTGACATTAATTCTGCTCTTATCTGAGTTATGCTGCATTATTATTCTTCTGCTCTTTTTTACTGCAGTTTTCACTCTTATTTAAATTTTCTGCTCATTCTTTACTTTGCATCTTGTGACATAGAATTTCACATGGTATTAGAGCCATTTGAGCAAATAGGTTTAGCAAATTCTTTCGGTAGTGCACTAGAAGCCTTTGGATTTCCACAACAAATCTTGGTGCCATTGCATGAATTCATTGGATAAATCTAGTGAGGTCTATCTAGGTGTGAAGGATCCAGATAAAAGTGCCTATTGTCCTAAAGCAGTGCTCAGTAGTAGTCTACCTCCATTATTGAGAGTTTTTTTCCAGGTTATTCAAGTTTTTGAGTCCAGCAACAGTTACAACAGTTTTCTGCAGTTGCAGTAGTTACAACAGTTTTCTGTAGTTGCAGTAGTTACAACGTTTTTCTGTAGCTGCAGCATTTTTCTGCAGTTGTAACAGTTTTATGTAGTTGCAGCATTTTTTCTGCAGTAGCAACAATTTCACCTTGTATTCGCTCCAGCAGTTGTAATGGACAATTCAAACTCTCCTCTCTCTCTCCCAGGATCTTGACACCCTTCAATTATCTTGATTGGAGGGATGATATGTAGATGGTATTGCAAAACAAATCACTGTAAAGGGTGACAATGGGAAAGGATACCAAACCAACATCAGCTGTGGAGAAAACCAAGTATCTGAATAGATTGGATGAAGCATTTGGTTTCATGTGTATTCATATTTCCAAAGATCTAATATTCCACATCAAAGGATTGAAGACTCCAAGATAGTTATGGTTGAAGTTAGATACCCTCTTCAACAAACAAGATGAGCTAAGAGGCCATCTTCTTGAAAATGATATGATTGCTCTACATTTGAGCAATTTTGATACCATTCAACAATTCTTTTCAAAATTCAAATCTTTGGTTATGCAATGCAAGCAGTGTGGCATTGAGAAGAAGGATGAGTAGCTGGTGCTAGCCATTCTGAGCAAGCTAGGTCTTGAGTTATCTATCTTTTTCTCTACCTTCCATTTTGGGAGAATGTCAATCCCTGGTTGGAAGATGCCCTCCTTAGATGTTTTCACTGAATCTATAATCCAAGAAAAATATAAGCTGATATAGATGGGTGCCTTGCATGCCTCCAAAGATCAAGCTCTTGTGGCTGGAGAAGCAAAAAGTGTGAATGGGAAGGGGAAGCACAAAGGCAAGGATAAGAGGCAATCTGTACCCAAGAAAAATGCCGAGTCAAGTCCATCAGAAGGATCCTCCAACTCTAAGAAGAAAAAACATAAGGGATTTGAGAAATCCAAGTGTTCCTATTGCAAGAAAGGAAACCACCAAGAGAGATCTTGCATGCAGAAGAAGAAAGATCATATGACCAAGCTTCTTGAAAAACACAACATTGCCCTCCCAAAAGGTGCAAAAGAGACTGATTCGAGAAGTGGGTCTGATGGTCATGACAGTTGCTATGCACTGAAGGCTGGATTTTCAAAATCACAAGCCCTCATAAATTCAGGAGCCTCCAACCACATGTTTTCCTCCAAAGAATCATTTTCTTCTTTAGATCTCAAAGATGGTCCGATTATTCACATGGGAGACAACTCTCATATCTCTGCTGAAGGGAAGGGCACAATACATATGGAGCATGGAAAGTTCAAGAATGTTCTATTTGTGCCTTCGTTGTTGGAAAATTTGTTGTCTATATATCAGATGACTCACACAGGTTCACCGAAGAAAGTGGTCTTTGGTCCTGACACAATTGAGATTGTAGAGATCTCCATTGGGAAGATTATAGTGAAAGGGTTTGAAAACCATGCCTCCAAGGCATATGGATTCTCACATTTTTTTCCATACTCTATGCTTACCCCATTGGGATCTGATGAAGATCAGAGTGATACCTCTTCTAATGAATATGAGGATCAAGATCTTGATGTTGAGAATAAAGTTCAAGGAGATTCATATTCAAATCCAGATCCAACACATGCTCCCAATCCATGGCCAAGGCCAATATGGGATCAAAAATTCCTTGTAGTTGTTGGGAACACAGTTGGGTATCCATCTGACCATAGAACCACCAGATCTCAGTATCATGCAAAACTTGCACTATGTCATGCAGATCCACTTCTCTGAGAGAGGTGCTGCATGATGGTGGGGTTTGATCCACAATCTCTTGGAGAGACTTGCCATGGGGGATCTACAACTAGGAAACAATATCAGTTGTCTAACAAAAGGTACTCAAAGGTTCATGATTTGGACCATAATGAACCATATGCCCATTTCCTTGGTTCATGGATAATTCTTTATTTTTTTATCATTTATTTGATTGTATGGGTGACGTTTGGTCTTAGTAACCAGGTCCCAGGATGCAAAGTATGGATTAAGGGGGGTGTTAGGATATTTCAATACTACATCCTTGTCATACCTAGCATTATTTATTTTTCTTAGTTGTTGATGATGTCATTTTCCCCCTAGTGGTGTGCAGATGTCATCCAAGATCCATCTACCACCTTCTGAGCCCTACATGCATCATTTTAGGACCACTTCAGTCAGTTCCCTAGTTTATAGAAACCTACTGAGTGTTCCACTACAGTCCACCTAAGTTATCTGACTCTTGTGGGGGGTTAGAGCTCCGGATGCCACTAATTGTGGCATGCACCCTTTTCTGACTGGCATGCATGACAAGCTCACTATTGCACCCTCCTTAGTTAGTTAAGTGATTGTGACTTCAGTTTACTGAGTTTAGGTTCAGTTCAGTTGACTTTGAGTCTTTTGGAGCACTCCAATGGTGATAATCCCTATGCTAGACCAACTGAGGTTCGAATTCTCCTGCATGATTTGAATTCTCTCCATTGTAACATCATTGTTTATTATACTAATAATTGGAACATGTGACATTAATTTTGCTCCTATCTGAGTTCCGCGAAATTATTATTCTTCTGCTAGTTTTATTGCAGTTTTCACTCTTCTTCAAATTTTCTGCTCATTCTTTCTTTGTAAGGTATCTTCATCTCTTTAGATCTACTGTGACATAGAATTTCACAATCCCTGCTTGAAAAACCGGGGTATATAATCATTTGTTTTCTCCTCGGTACTACGGTGCCCTGCCAAATTGATTCATGCCCCTCTTTTGAAGAGATCGGTCAAGAAATATGTCCTTGAGTTTGATCTCAAGGATGTGCTCCCCTACCCGAAAATCTTGTAGATCAAGATCCCACATCCTTATCAAGTGGTTTAGAAGCCTGCCTTTCTTCCTCATACCTCGTGTCTTGAATTTTTATAGTAATTTACACTCTTGGAGTGCAAATAAATTTGCATCATCATTGAGGGAATATTTGTCTTCACCCTCATGTTATCTCTCTTTCCACTTGATCATGGTTTCTTTTACCCCTTGGAAACCCCTGAAAATGATCAAAGGAAGTCATGATTAAGACCTGGAGGCAATTTCTTGCTTAAAAAAAAGAGACAAGCTTTTAAAATCTCGCCTCTGAGTATTTTCGTGCCCCTCTAACAATGCAAAACGCAAAATTTTCGTGCCCAAGATGTTTCCCAGAGCGTGAAAATAACAGATTTTTTGCGCTTCACGATACGCGTGGGCCACAAACATTCCTGTAAATACAAAATTTTCCCTAGTTTTCCTTACTGATCACCCAAGTATGCATTAAAACTAAAAGATCAAACATGAAATGAAAGTGTAGAGCAAGAAGAATAACTTGGTTCAAACGATGGCTCGATCAGTGTCCTAAATCTCGTAGAATTGTCAATTGAAAATTGGTCTCCAACAAGGGTAAAAATCCTCTCAAGGTAAAAACAACAAGGTAGAAAAGACTTGTTTTACATTTCATTCCCTCTGTATACTTATGGAACTAGTTATTTTTTTTTATGTTCGCACTTGCAACCCTTGTTTAGGACATTTTACACTTACTCTTTGTTCTAACATTATATTCTAGGGTTTGACCATGTTTGAATCGGACCTTCAAGGATGTTCACACTAGAGGGACTTTTGAACCTTTTTTTAACGACCTTTTGAGCTCAATTTTTCTTTTTCGTGCTCTGGATCCAAAACATGAAAAAGATTCCAAGCACTTTTCACACTTTAGTCATGTTTGTTAAAGTTAAGTAAAAAGGCGTCGAGTATAGTCCGCTTTACTTTTGCTCGTAAAACAACAAGGAAGTATCCACCTAGTATTATTTTGTCTTTTTTTTTGGGCTAGGCAGATTAGTGTATGAAAAAGGAACCCCATGGAGTTTTCTTTAAGCTCTTTTTAGACTCTTGAAATTAAAAAATATTTCCAAGCAAACTTGTCTTTTTCACACTTGTTAAATAAAAATATTATTTTGTCATTTTTTCGGGCTAGGCAGATTAGTGTATGAAAAAGGAACCCCATGGATTTTTCTTTAAGCTCTTTTCAGACTCTTGAAATAAAAAAATATTTCCAAGCGAACTTGTCTTTTTCACACTTGTTAAAGCATTTGAAAGGTCATCTATCCGGTGGTAGTTTACCCCCTTTTCAGACCGTTTAAACTTGTTACAAAAAAATGTATACTCTAGTCAACCATGACTAGATGAGTTCCTCTAGGTATTATTTTATACTCTTTTTGGGCCTGGGAACTAACTTTTACGAAAAAATTCCATATTGGAGTCTTCTTTAAGTGTGTTTTTAGACTCTCTTAATGTGAAAAATCACCGAGTTTTCCTTCCTTGGACTTGTAAAATTATACATCGAAGCACCCATCTGGGACCAAACCCATCCTTCCTTAGGTTTGTAAAACATATAAGGTTGGAATCATTTGAAAGATGAGCTATACCGAGCATCTGTTATCCTCCTCAAGCTCATTAAAAAACAAAGAGGTACTCGTCAAACATGATGGGGGGGAAATGGGAGAATGGACCAAGTTTTACTTTATGGCAACCTGTGAGTCATTACCTTTGAACATGGCATTTGTTCACGTCTTGTTTCACAGTTGGGTATGTAGGTTGTATTTAAGTCATAACCAAGATCGTGAGTCATATTCCTCCTTTGAGTCATCCAAAGAATGCTTCAGGAATTGTCGTGTTACGTTTTGGTTTTTGCTTCTTTAAGTCAATGTTTCTAAGTCATATGCCATGCCATCATATGTTCAAAGGGAAGTGTCAGCCTGAGTCAACCTTCTGCAATATCATTTACCTTTCATCATTGTGTTAGTATTCATTCATATATTTATTCATCATCACTACCTTGTGTCGGTTTCATGTCAATGATGTGGGATTCGTTATGGCCCTCCTTCGACGATTCTATTCCTGTCAACTCCATCTCATCATCTGGGAATTAGACTTAGAAACCAATCTAGTACCTTGGGACCTGCATAGCTAAATGGTAGGATTCTTAGATTTCGACAATAGGTTTACATCATTGGCCTTTGATCGAAAGATTCCACGAGTGTTCGAATCCAACTCATCTATTCGCATTCGATGGAATGTACTGTGATACCTTGGGGATCATTATCATCATTGGCGATTTCCCTTGCACTTGTTATCATTGACCGGTAATCAAGTGGTTTCTACCATGTTCAACTTCAACACCTTGTAATCACATGGTTAGAATCGTATTGCTTCAGATTCGGGTTGAATAATCTGGGGATTCTCATTGTATATTTTAACCAGGTTGTGATGGAGAATTTTTTAGTAGGTTCCCACATGAAGATCATGTTGGATACCCCATTTGATGTACTGTCACACAGATCCACTCTTGTATTGGTCGTGGCCGTGTCATTATCTCATCATGGATCTACACTTGTGTTCTAGTAGCCATGATTGTTTTCAGTCATTTAGGTATGGATCCACATTGTATGTTGATGGCCATGTCCTTAGTCAATACTGTCATGGATCTGCAATGTATTGGTCGGCTGGCATGTTTTGAATTAGTTTGTTCCGAGCATGGGTATGCCCGCCTAGAGGGTGATAAAGGTATATTGATTCTCTACAGCTCTCCTCCAACCTTTCTTCTGGCTATCTTTTGAGAATATCTACTTTGGTAAAGTGTTTCAACCATCAAAATTTTTCGACCTCACGTTTTAGGGGCATCTATTATACCTCATTTTTTCATCTTTGACTATAAATGATTTACCACCATGAAAGCATGCAGTTTCACAACCCCTTAGGTGTGTTAGACCCATCATCACATGGTGTACTTACTCCTCATGCAAGGATCTAGATTAATAAGGAGCAATGAGAACAATCACCTTGGCTGAGGTAAGACATCTACCGCCATCCACTTTCCTCCTATATATGCTTGCATATGTGTGCTATATCTAGGAGATATAGAAACCATTTGTTTCTTTCTATCTTGGATTAGGTTTTAGGGAGCCTTATTATTTTCTAAAGGCAACTTTGTATGGAGCAAGTGGCAACCACTCTTCTCGAGCTGATTCCATTCTGGACTAGACCCCAGTTGAAAGGCCAAGAATTTCTTGGAGTGATTTTCCAGGCAACATGATGGCCTTCATAATGCTAGCCAAATGCAATGCCTTTCACAGAGGAAGTAGTTTTTGGATTTATAAAGTACATCACACCAGGTATGCCTCAAATCTGTATTTTGGTTTTCATTATTTATCTACATGTTTGATATAATATTGCATACATAGACTGCAAAACCTACATATATAAATCTCTGTCACTTCTTATTGCCCAATTAACAATAAATGCCATTGGATGCCACATATGTTGTGCTATATATCTACACAATATTCTCATTTGCAACTCTTACTACAAGAGGGAGTTATGTTATTAGAAGTGGCAGTCATAACGACTGATTCATAAGGACTAGTCATGTTCTATATAGTTTGGTTCCACTTATTATGCAACCTTTATATTCGCTAGTAGGAAAAACCCTTTCCCCTGCCCCTTATGTTGGCAATAATAAAGAACTTGGGAAAAGAAGGTGTGTGTATTCACCGAAAAGCACCCCTAGTACTATCCGACAATCACTATAATGGATCCAACACTTATACAACCAACGTAGACCTTCATATGCCAAATACAAAAGAAACAATTATAGGTAGTGGTTAGTAGAGAATCAATAGGAGAGTGACCCATCATGGTGAAGCAACTCTCCCTAGTGAACTTTAATCCTCTACCATATTTGAAGTTTGAGAGCAACACAAGGGTTTGATATATTGATAATAAAGATAAATTAGAGCAAATTGTATCTTTTCTTTCAATTTTTTTCATCTCTTTGCGACTTTGATCAAATTTGTACTTTAGGAAAAATTACAAGAGAAAACCTTTGACATTTTCTTATAACAAGTATTGAATTATTGCTCACAAGTTCTTATAATTTATTTATAATAATGAAATGGATATGTGTTCTACCTAATATGAATGGTTTTTTTCCTTTCTGATGGAGAAAAAACATTATATTTTATATTTCGTAGAAATCAAAATATACATAAACCGACTATCTCACAAAAATCACTAGATACCTTAGAAAGGCCTATAAAAATTAAAACCCAAAAAAGTCAAAGGAATATATAAGAAACTGACACTTACTACCTAGATCATACATCAAATTATTCAAAAACGGGACTGGAAGACTTAGTATTGCCACCATACATAACAAGACCAAGTTCCCAATGTCACTACCAAAACCAATGACAAGCAACCATCCATCAATGAACATGACTTTGAAACTTTGGAAGCACCTACCACCAAGAAAATCTTTACATACCATGACGCCTTCATCCAAAATATTGCTTCCTTAGAAAGTGTATAAGTCTGTTGATTAAAACTTTCGTATATGTGCTCTATAGGGTGTGGCATCATTGACCTCCTTTGTCATCCTTCGAGGTCGATAGGGGACCCGTATTCACAAATCTGTAACAAAAACCCTCTTGTTACCCAGCCTTTACAGGTAACATGAGTATAAATGCATATATAGGTGCATGAAACACAAGCGCAATGAAATAAATGATTATAATTATAATTCACACACACACATGCATAACAAGCATAATCACGTAGAAGGTAAAGTTAATCATTACATAACATAGGCAACAAAGAATACTTATCTTAATGACAACCGATCCAAGCTGCAATTAGCTACGTAGGAGTAATGTTCCACCCAAACGTAGATATCAAACCTGATACCACCCTTGAGTTAGGTTATGAGACACCAAAGAAAAGGACACTTACAAGCTTTTATCTCCCAACCCATAAACCATTTTCTCTTGATGCTTAGCCAAATGCTCATTCAGAGCTCCTACAAGAATCTCACTCATTCATCAAATCCATATAAATCCTATCAACTACCCCACATAACACAAGGAAGGGATTTCCATTCACTAATACATAGTTCCCTTAGGAAATCCAACCATTAAAATGCTTGCTAGTGTGTGTAGTAAGAGTCCAAGCTAATGTGTTCCCTTCAAGCATTCTAGGTAGAAATCAACCATGGCTTCTCAAACATCTCGTGAATTACAAATTTCAAGCTAAGCTTCCTACATGCCTAGTGTCTATGATAACCTACAACCAACCTAGTTCTATTCTCGGTCTAGTCTTGGGATAGGGTCAAGAACATGAAGTCTACTAAGTTCTCTTTTCTCGCTCTAGTTACTACTCCGCAGCTTGCCTGGTCTTGGCTTAGCATAGTCTATGTGGTCTGATCTCAACTTCTAATTCACTCAAATGATAGAATCACATGGTGTTAAAAGATGGATGACAAGTCAAGTGACATTGATTTTGATCTTAGAAGGAAGGAGTTTTACAAAGTTAGAAAAAGTAGATCCACCCCACTCTTCCATAACCACATGAGAGGACATTCTCACCAACCTCACACAATCATTCAATGGCTCAATAAATAATTCTAAGGAAGGAAATTGTGTCCTTCAAGGCACAAGGAAGGATTAGATGGGTTTTAGGGTTTGTAATGCCCCATTTTGACTTTATCACCTAAAATATCATTACATGTTTGCATTTGCTTATTATTGTGGAACTTCGTTAGTTTGATGACAATGTGGACATACAGATTTATTATTTTGCGGAATATATGTGTGTGTGTGTGTGTGTGTGTGTGTGATGTTAATATTATGAATGATGTTCATGTTTTGATTATGTATCTAGCATGCAAATTTAATAGATGACGGGTATGTGGATACCAAGTTAAAGCTATCTATTGAATGGATGGATATGATACCAAGTGCATGGTACATAGAAAAATGATTTGCATTAATGTTCATTAGTAATGAAATATGTATACATGTCAGTGATTGCATGATATTTATCAATCTTGTGTTTGGATACTAACCTACATGTTAAAAGAGCTAAGTGGTAGTTGGGTCTTACAAGGTGGAAGTACATTGGGGACATTAATTCCAAAAGTTAAATGGCATGCAAGTGATGCATTATTGTTTAGCATAAGTATTGGTTTATTATCATGATGTATGGGTAGGTGTAGGGTTTCAGGAAACTCAACCGCCCAAATTGGTTATTTGATGACAAAACTTGGGTACAACAGTTGTAATGCAGTCACTATGTCGATGTAGACATAGTTCCTTGTTCCATAGGAGGAGTAGAGGCATTACCCACCGTTTATGCTCCGAAACCTGGAGTCATGGGATGGCTGTGCTATGGCACACTCCCCAAGGTGTGTGATGATGACTAGTGGGTGCCTGCTGGGAAAGCTTGGTTGATGTAGTCGACACTTCTGCTTATGGGTTCTAACTGGAGTTAGGTCATGTAGTTGAAGCTAGAGGGTAGTCCAACAGAGAAAGTATAGGATGTGGAAGTTGGTTGTGAATTAGATAGAAGGAAGTAGGTAGATAGGAATGTCGTGGAAGTTTTACAGGGAAACATAATTAACTGTGTGTGTTGCAACCTTTGCTTGACTCTTGTGTTGTAACTCAGTATATTATGTTTGTGTCATAAATTATTATGATCTGAGTTAGTGGCTAGACATTGCAAATTCATGTTTAAGTATGTGTTGGCAGATAGTAACTTGCGTGATTATGTGTGATGTGTGGTTGAGTAGTATTGGTGTACCTACACGATGTATGTAAGAATTAGCTACACTTAGATAACCCATCTACAAATGTTGTATGAATGATCTATTATACTATTAAAATGTGGATTTGATGCATTGTGGTTGTGATTGATCACGTTATAATTACTATTACCTATTTAGTTATGAAATGATACTATTACGTCAAGTTATTAATGAATGGTTAATTAATTGTGATTAGGGTTAATTATTAATTATGGTCAATAAAGGTGAAATAATGTTAATGTTGTTAGTTAGTGGTTAATAGGATTGTTAATAACTTGGTCGATAAATGTTAATGATGTTAATAATGTTAATAAGATCGTTGTTAACATGATTAATAATTGTTAATTAGTTTTAATTATAACTAAGGTGTAATAATTGAACAAGGCACTAGGTGAATGAATTATGTTTTAGCCTTAAAATATTGTTATTTAATCAATATAATATCTATTGATTAAATTATTATTATAATTATATATAATTGTGCCGAAAGGAATGTCGGTTGAATTGAGAGGGATTATGATTTGTATAATAAATAAGTGTTAAACACACACACACACACACATTATGGTTTTGAAGGGATGTGACTGACCTAGTAGGTGGAAAGCATTTAAGGAGTGGACAAGGCAGTAAATGGGGGAGGGGGAGAGTTAGTAGGAAGGGGGATGAGGAGTTGGATGGATTTTGGAGTGGGATATCTTTTTTGCATTGAAGAAAATTCAGCAGAAGAGGTTGAAATTTTCAGAGAAGGGAGAAATTTAAACTGGTTGGAATTTTTACTTAGGTTTTGGGCTCAGGAGTCTAAGAAACACTGTTTCTTGGAACTAAGGAGCCGGTGAGGGTTTCCTAGTGGCAGGGTGGTAATTTTGTTTGGGCAGTTGAGTTTCTAGTAGCAGTTTTCTAGTTGATAGGAGATACACAAATCGAGATCTAAACCTGCAGGGACAAATATTAGCTCCTACAAGTGTTTTTTTATTGTTCAAATTTTTATATTGAAAGTCAATTAATTGAATGAACATGCTTAAGTTTTATGCAGAAAATTTCCTATAATTCTATTTGCTTTATAACCGCATAATATTCCTAGAAAACTAATTGTTTCATACCTTAAACATAAAATTTTACAGAACAATTCAGTAGCCTAGGAAATAAAAAATATATACAACAAAAAACCTTGTGACAAAAAATTATAGATTGTATTAATTATATTTCATTAAGGAGTTGGTTAGGTCCTTCCACATGGTATCAAATCCGAAGGCTCGAAAACTTGGACCTTAGGGCCTGGTCAAACCAATAACTACTATGAACTTTACACTACAAAGAAGTTGTAAGCTACTTACTGCTACAACCTAAAGAAAACCGAGGCAGAAATTTCTAAACTTAGCTATCTAAACATAGAATACTAAAGCTAGACAAACTAGAACAAAAATGTATGAAGGCTGGAGAGACTACCAATGAAATAAACCAACTCAATCCCATACTTCAAATCTATGTCGGTAATTTTTCTTTTCTTTTCTTTTCTTTCCTGCAAAACACAACCAAATAGAAACATAGTAAAATTTCAAATTAGTAAATAGTCCAAATAGAAACAGAGTAAAATTTCAAATTAGTAAACAGTCCAAATAGAAACAGAGTAAAATTTCAATTTTTTTTTTTTATATAAAATAGAAATAGAGAAAAATTATATATATATACATGAATGAAAACTTTATATAAATACCTATAGATTAGTATACAATTTTAAGGGCAATTATATATATAAGTCTTATAAAAAAAATGTAAGCATTAAAATATATGAGTTATGATAACAGGTTATTGGGTTTTTTGACTTCAGCCCCATTCCCATCTCCCAAGTTGAAGTTGAGACCAAGTTTCATGTCAAGTGGTTAGAAGAATGCCCGCTAATCGATCCCAGGATCGAATTCGCGACCTCGTGCATAACATCCAAACGCTCTAACTGTTCTGCCACCATGTTGGTGTCGGGAGTGGAGGTGTCAGGAGTGAAACCCGCGGCCTCTCATAGGTAGGCTAGGTCCGAGAGAGGAACGTTAAGAGGTGGCCTACGAGCGTGTAGGCCACAGCCGCCGCTGGCAGTAGGAGGAAAGGGATGGAGTGGAATGGTCTAGAGGATGCCCCTCCAAATAAGAAAATAAATTCAAAATGAAGCCAAAAATAATAAAATTATGCAAGGGAAACATAGGAAGATCCCATGAAATTCAAACATGAAACTGGAGGTTAAACCAAAACATAATAATATAACAACTGGAGATTAAAAAGACAAAAACAATATAACAAAGTTGTTATTAGAAATCCTACATATATATATATGAATTTATGAAAATAGTGTTAAGATTCAATATACTAAGACAGAAAATATCAGCATTACATTCCATTTCACAGCAATAGCATATACAGGATCACTGAAAGAACAATAAGCACAACATAAACACAAGAGACACGGATTTATCCTGGGAAACCCTCATGGGGAAGAAAACCCAGCAAAGCTTCCTCAATATAGATGACCAGCAAATACAAAGATGTAAACCCTATACATGAGCTCCTTCTCCTCCATAGCAGATCTCTCCCTCACTTATGCGCTATTCACAAGTGAGTGTAATGTATTATGAGTGTATTAAATGAGGAACACACCTCCTCTATTTATACACTACTCCGACTTGTCTTTTACACAAACTAGGTCGGCCCCAACTTAATTACTTAACATAATGTGGCAGGGTCGACCCCACTAGGGTGTTCTAATAACCCCTTTAACCCACATGACTCATACAAGGCCGAACCCCACTAGGGAAGTCTAATAACCCAAGTTACCATGGAGGAATAAACATCTCCGGATACACGACAAAGTCCCATTGGAGGAATGAAACATCTTCGGAATAATAAAATACAAATATAATATTCTTAGAAGTTACAATATTTCAACACTCCCCCTTAACGAGAAGGATATTATAACAACATCTGCAGGAGCAAGGAGTCATCAACATCATACATGATACATCTATAAATCATTGGAAGCTTTCTCTGTACATCATCAGTAACTCAAACAATTACTTGAACATCTTTAAGATCTTCAATACTATAACATCAACGTCTTCAGTACTGAGTCTTCATCTTCTGTAGCACTCGAACAACTACAATAACATCATCATCTGGATCACTCGATCAATAGCCTCATCGTCTGGATCAACCAATCGACATCATTATCTGGATCTCTTGATCAATAGTCTCATCGTCTAGATCTATCGATCAACATCATCATTTCGATCCTCACGATCAACATCCTCATCATCTAGATCATCATGATCAACAACATCGTCATTTAGATCATCATGATCAACATATGAATCCTCTTGATCAACAACATCAACATAGGAGCATACTCTGCAATGTACAAGATCCTATTACGGGATGATCAATCCCTCTCACTTTAGGACACAGGTCCAAGGATGATACAATCTTGATCCACTTACGGGATGATAAATCCCTCTCAATTTAAGACATCTCTCATGTCTATGGACGATGCAATCCAGATCAACTTACAGGATGATCAATCCTTATCTCTTTAAGACACCTCACCATGTCTAGGGATGATGCAATTCTGAATCAACTTACATGATGATTAGTCCTTATCACTTTAAGACACCTCACCATGTCTAGGGACGATGCAATCCTGAATCAGCTTACAAGATGATTAGTGCTTATCACTTTAAGACATATCACCATGTCTAGGGATGATGCAATCCCGAATCAGCTTACAGGATGATTAGTCCTTATCACTTGAAGACATCTCACCATGTCTAGGGACGATGCAATTCCGAATCAACTTACAGGATGATTAGTCCTTATCACTTTAAGACATCTCACCATGTCTAGGGACGATGCAATCCTGAATCAGCTTACAGGATGATTAGTCCTTATCACTTTAAGACACCTCACCATGTCTAGGGATGCAATCCCGAATCAGCTTACAGGATGATTAGTCCTAATCACTTTAAGACATCTCACCATGTCTAGGGACGATGCAATCTTGAATCTGCTTACAGGATGATTAGTCCTTATCACTTTAGGACATCCGTCCAAGGACGATGCAATCCTGATCCACTTATGGGATGATCAATTCCTATCACTTTAGGACACGAGTCCAAGGATGATGCAATCCTGTCACGTACATTTTGAACCAAATGCTCAGGGACGATGCAGTCCTATCATGTACATTTTGAACCAAATGCTCAGGGACGATGCAGTCCTATCATGTAAATTTTGAACTAAACGTTCAGGGACGATGCAGTCCTATCATGTCCACTAGGACCACTTTCTCGGAGACATATGTCTATGGATCTCTTTTAGGACATGTGTCCAGGGATGATACAATCCCACCTCGACCACTTAGACAAAGTCTAAGGACCATATATCGACCTCATTGTCGGAATCGGTAACCTCATCATCGACCTCATCGTTGGAATAGGTAACCTCATCATCGATACAAGTATCCTTGTCATTGATACAAGTATCCACATCATCAATACATTATCCTCATCAATAGAGTATCCACAAAATATCATTATCGACCATATAACTCCCCATTTCGAGGAGGGTCCTTCTGAACTACACCAATCTTGTCTCAGAAATACTCAAACTCTTCTCAAGACAGAGGTTTGGTCAATACATCAACAACTTGTTCGTTAGTGCTCACATACTCGAGCTTGATATCTCCTTTCTGCACCATACCCCATATATAGAAATATCGGATCTCTATGTGCTTTAACGTATCATGGAACACTGGATTCTCTGTCATCTTGATACAACTCTGGTTTCCACATAGCACCACAGTGAGGTCCATCCCTAAGTCAAACAATCTTGATAACAACTTCCGAAGCCATATTGCTTCACAACTAGCAGAGAAAGCAACTATATATATATTTTGCTTCAGCTGTGCTGAGAGCCACACTTGACTGCTTCCTGCTAAACCACGAGATCATGGAAGATCCTAGACAATAACATCCACCCGATGTGCTCTTCCTGTCTGATACACTTCCATCCCAATCAGCATCTGTGTAGCCATACAATCTGAAATCATGATCTCCAAGATAATATAGACCAAAGTCTATCGTACCCTTCAGGTACCTCATCACATGCTTTGCAGCTATTAAGTGAACATGCCTAGGTTCCACTAGATACTACCTCAAGGTGTTCACAGCAAAGCATATATCCGGCTTTGTATCCATCAGATACATCAATGACCCAATAATCTGTCTATATAGAGTTACATCCACTAACTCTTATGAGTCATCCGCTAATAGCTTCAAATTGGAATCCATGGGAGTGGCCATGGATTTATATTCCAACATATCAAATCTTCTCAAGATTTCCACAGCATATTGTCCCTGGTTAAGAAAGATTCCTTCTGGGACTTGCCATACTTCCATACCTAGGAAGTAATGCATCAATCCGAGATATTCCATCTCAAATTCTGTAGCTAGCTTCTTCTTGCTTTCCATGATCTGTTTCTCATTCCCTGTCAGAAAGAGATCATCCACATACAGTAATAGTATGACAGGTTCATCATCCATAACCTTAAGGTAAAGGTTAGGAACAACTTTACTTATGGTAAAGCCCAAGCTTTGTCAAGAAGCTTTCAATTCTCCCTCTGTGACTGAACATCATTCACACTCTGCATTGAGTGATCTTCTGCATATCTATCTGTGCCATCTCTCTTTAGATGGGTCTATTGATATGAGCCTCAATATCATTAGAACTCTATGGTGAGTTCCTTCTTGCATCCATGTCATCTATATATAGAAACCATCTTCAACCTTGTAGCAAAGGTTGAGATCCACATTACCCATGGTGATCATTAGGCTCATCAAATGACTATCGATCCTGAGTACCCATACAAAGCCTGATTCACACTTCTTCTTCAATTACACCATTAAGAGAAAGGTCTTATCTAGCTACTTGGATCAAACATCTTGCCATGATCCTCTTCCTCTTTCTAAGAGAATCTCCTATCCACGAGCTTGCTATAGTATGTTTGATTTGTAAGTCTTCTTGTTGAACATCCATCACTTGTTCAATGTTCATCATTCTTCATGATCTTTCCTAAAAATCAAAATTAAGTACATGATTAGTAATACTTCATAATCATCAAATCATGTTGACATGATAACCTATTATGCATACAAATATGATTCACATAGTTATGCAACTATCTTGACCAATACTTTGGCACAACACTTTTCCATATCCTGTATGCATACAGTGGTTATCTGGATGCCTTCCATCTCTACCAAAACATACTATCGAGAGCATGCACAACTCTCAGCATGTCAGCAAAGAGGTTTCATTCTAGACAATCAACAATGGAATGTTTGTCCAACTTATCAATCATATGCATATTAGTGGTATACTGTTCAATGCTATATGAGTGTTTACACTCAGCATGATATATTCTAGAAATACAAATATGCATGCAACCATTACGAGCAATATCATAGACTATTTAGTAATTCTAATAACAATTCAAACACTCTTCTTTTTATGTCTTGTGAGGTTGCTTCCTTCTTGGTCCCTACTTCCCTTCCATGTCATGAGCTTCTATCCATCCTTGACCACTATGCATGCTTAAGTGTGCACTAGCGTCATCATCATGATCTCATACATAATCATACATTCATTAGTATAAGCTCAATATTATCACAACATTATGATTCTAAGTAATCTTGAATATGTATGGTCATGCTCATTCAATACATGGGTATACTAAGATCCTAGCACAAAGTAGGATTCTAACTTGACATAAGAAAACATACTTGGATTAGTATACATGCTTAGTTATGTCTAACATACCTAAACAATATCTTCTTTGTTCTCTTCAATGATTTAGAGACCTTGTGCTAGAACCTGCATATCTCATAAGTTAAGCATAGTAGAACAAAGTCATACATACCTCGTAAGTAGAGATTCTATATGGTCAAACATTATGGATGAGTCTTTGTCTTCATGTCATCATGGTCATAGAACTTGATTTGTATTTCTTATGTACCTGTATCTTGTTAGCAGACAACATCATCCTCATACAACACCACAGGTGCATTAGTACAATCATAAGTGTCATAACCCTAATCAATAAATGTATTCTATCATTCCAATGCATTCTTGCTTTTACTAGGGTAATAAGACAAGTCTAACATTAGTCAAGATTGTACTAACCTAAATAATATGAAGACAAACATAAAATTAATCATGAACATATTTCAACACATACCTGTATCTCCTCAAGTAATACCTGTCAGGATTGCTTTTAACCCAATCCACTTTGATTTGCTGAAACTAGATCTGGAGCTGGATTAGGGTTTGTTAGAGAAACCCTAAAAATTCAAACTTTGAATTTCAAACTTCTGAATGGATGGAAAGATGTGTCTTTCTGAGTTAATCAAGCTGGTATAATTCAATTTTGAAAACTACAAAATTTGACCCCTCAAAATTGCCTTTGAAACTTCTGGATTCATTGGACATGACCCTGAACTAGGGTTTGATAAAGCCCACCCTTCTGACCAACCAAAAATTTCGATCTTGGTCTCTAAATTTCGATTTTGATGAGGAGCATTCATCCATGGACTCCGATTCCAAAGATTCCAACTTTCTCTGAAACCCTAATTTCCCACAGCAGTGACGATTCAAGAATGAAGGTGCTCAAAATCCAAATCTGTTTTGACAGAAATATGCACCTGATTGTTTCTAGTGTAACTCCGAAATTCCAAATCCAAAGGGTCTGAAAATTCTGCATATGGTAGCCCAACCTGTCCTCTTTCCAACCCCACAGGTCTGACCTCAATTGGATTCTCTGAGAGATATTTATGCCAAGTGTCGTAACGTGACCTGTTTATGGGATAAAACAAGAGAGCAAACTTGTACGACGTGCCATGTATCACTGGTTCAACTTCGGCCTATGAAAATGTTACCTGAGAAATTAAATTCCACGCACTACCTATCACTTTTTACGAAATTTCATTTGGAGCTTCCTATCCCAATTTATGACCTTTTTTTCCTAGGTCACCTGATTATGAATGAGATTTGGAAGAGGCAGAAACCCTAACTTGTAGTGATCATAACTCACAAAGTAAAATGAATCTGAGGGTTTCCTTTGGACACAAGGTACATGGGGATTTTATCTACGACCTGTAAAGGTTTCAGATCTTGAACCTTTTCCAAAATGGATTTATAGCGAAAGTGCCACGATGACTGGTTTTTTCTATACAAAACCCTAACCTTCAAATTGTCGCAAGTGTCGTAAGTGCCATACATTGCCTTCCTTCAGGTTAGCTCTGATACCGTGTTAAGATTCAATATGCTAAGACAGAAAATATCAGCATTACATTCCATTTCACAAAAATAGCATATACAGGATCACTGAAAGAACAACAAGCACAACATAAACACAAGAGACATAGATTTATCCTGGGAAACCCTCATGGGGAAGAAAACCCAGCAAAGCTTCCTCAATATAGATGACCAGCAAATGCAAAGATGTAAACCCTATACATGAGCTCCTTCTCCTCCATAGCAGATCTCTCCCTCACTTATGTGCTATTCACAAGTGAGTGTAATGTATTGTGAGTGTGTTAAATGAGGAACACACCTCCTCTATTTATACACTACTCCGACTTGTCTTTTACACAAGCTAGGTCAGCCCCAACTTAATTACTTAACATAATGTGGTAGGGCCAACCCCACTAGGGTGGTATAATAACCCCTTTAACCCACATGAATCATATAGGGCCGACCCCCACTAGGGAAGTCTAATAACCCAAGTTACCATGGAGGAATAAACATCTCCGGATACATGACAAAGTCCCATTTGAGGAATGAAACATATCCAGAATAATAAAATACAAATACAATATTCTTAGAAGTTACAATATTTCAACAAATAGAACTTAGAAAAATGATATATATGTACATATATATCATTATAATTCCTATTATATAAAAACATATAACAATAACAGTAAAGAATAGGAAAAAAAATCACTTCATCAATCCCTACCCTAACTGAATGTAATCAAATCTTACCATACCATTCCTTTCCAAATCGATCCATATGGTAAGAACCCACACCCTAAGCAAAACTTTTGTCTTTGGGAAAGTTAAAAATGCACAACCATAAAATGACCTCATCCACTATTGGTCAACCTGATTTGGTTTATGTCCGCGAGCTTATACGAAGGAACAAGGTATTGTAAATATTATATCCCATAGAATTGATAGAAGGGGGTCATTGGGATTGAACACTGACTTTGCCACCTATGGTTAGCCTTGTTCACACCAATATACTCTTTCCCTTTCAGGCAGGATTCCTAACAAGTTTACATTTTGGGATCATGTGCACAGTTATCTCAAGTGTCCAAGGATTCGACCAGCTATTGCAATGAACCTAATGGCCGAGGATAGACCTATTACCATGCTGACAGAGCCACTTAAAATGCATGGGATAAAGGGGTTCCACAACCACAACATAAAAATGAATGGTGTGCAGATTTTTAAAACAAGTATGCAAAAGAGTTTCCTTCCCTTCGCGCAATTGTAAGAAATTGTTTGTTTAGTGTTCAGTGTTGGCCTGAGCATGATCGCATATGGAACATTGAAGCTTATATGCTTGCCAAAAACACCAAATATATTGATGTTTCCATACTTTGCATCTCGTCCACGAAAAGGAGGGACTCTACGCCCAGGTCAAGTCGCGCCGAGAGGAAGAGTGGGAGGGAAACAAGGCTGCTACTCCTAATGGGGGAGCAGGGGGAGCTGACCACTGGGCCTCCCTTTGCAAATAAAGTATATATATATATATATATATATATATAGATACCCAATAAAAGCAAAAAAAAACTACTCTATGTAAAACCCAAATGTACAAGCATTGAGCCAAGCTCATGCTGCATAAGGTGCATACCATAGGAACCTGTGAGAGGAGGGGTAACTAGGGTGTTGACCTGTCTCTTAAAAACCCTACCTGCAAGAATCCAAAGCATGGCTCTCTGCAGATACCATGCCCATGGCGAGATGAAAGGAGGGGTAAAGGAATAGAGGGGACGTGCAGAGGCCAACACTTCGGTAGGGAGAAACCCTAAGTAAATTGTAAAAAAATCCAGGAATCAATGAGAATGTAAAAAAAAAAGGAACACATAATGATAAAATTGTTGGGGGAAGGAGAAAACATTCGCAGAGCTTGTTGAATAAGGTTCCGTTAAGGCTGAATAGGTGATAGTAGAGCTGCAAGCCGAGCCAAGCAGGCTGCATAGCTCACTTGCAGAGCTCCCTCTCAGAAAAATCGATGACAAAAAAATGAACCGAGAAGGGAGGGTTTACCCACTTATTTTTCTTTAGTATTATTGTTTAAACAGTGGGCTGCCCAGATGAGGACATGTGGCCTCCATGCAAGGATGCCGAGTGACCAGGTAGATATCAGGGTTATGTTTACTAAGATATGGCTATGGTTAAATTAAGATATGGTTATGTTAAAATTTCATTCAATATTTAATTGGGTTATTTGATTTAAATTTTATTAATTATTTGAATTTTGATATTTAAAATCAAACTTTTGTTAAATCAAATTTTGTTGTTTTAAATTGAATTATGTTAATTATTTAAAATTTTGTTAAAATTAATATTTAATAGTAATATTCTTAAGATTAATTTGGTTAAGATTAATATAATTTAAATTTATTAAATTAATTAATTAATCGTGTAATTTAAATGTTATAAGATTTAAATTTCATAGGTTAATTATAAAGTAATTTGAATTGGTTACATGGTTAGGAGGCGACTCTAGTTAAATCGAATTTAACTTAAACTAAGTAACATAGGAGGTTTCATGTGGGGAATCACAACAAGTGCGATCCTCGCAGTAGGTATGGTCATCGGTGACTACCTAATCCGAGAGGATGATGCGACGCTATGCATTCGCCTGAGACATATTGTCTTACCCAGGACTCATGACATTAAGAATTAATGGATCATGATGTGTGATGAGGGATTTCATTTAGTTTAGATCAAGCAACGTGATGGTTAAGTTGATTTACATATTGATTATGTATCAAATTGTTCAGCAAGTGTACTATGTACTTGGTTGTTACAAAATAATAGTGATTGGTGTCAATAATCAAATCTATGGTGTCGCCTCCTTATGTGTAAATGAGCTTAAGGTTAAGTTAAAATTTACAAGGATAATTGCTCAATTAGATGAATGTAGCTATAATATACACCTCAAGAGTTTCCTTATAAGTAAACCAATTATGAGTGATAATCATTAATAGGTTGTTGAATCTAACTACGAACAAGGAGGATGTTCATTCTATCGATAATTATATTTTGTAATAATTGGAAGGAACTAAAAGAGCTCGATAGGTGCAAGCAAGGTGTTGGAGGTTGTAAGTTGCTAGTGTAACATGTGTCAAAATCTATAGATTGAAAATGAATTACTAAGGACAAGTAATTTTGTGAGTAATAAATATAGGGTAGTAATTCTAGATTGCAGTAATGGAACCATGTAAGAAACTGATTCTTAATTTATGGTTGTGTTTTGTAAAAATTTTGTTCATAGGGGCATGTTGTAAAGAGGACCCTATATGTGGAACTCACTCTATTATGATCTAATCTATATTATACAAGGAGTTAATAAGATTAGTAGTAGAAAGCATGGGATCATGATGTAGTTGTATTCCTTAGACATACATTAGTAATATCTATGCCTATGTTCCAAAGCCGAGGAAATTATTGCATGCCGATATCTTGAGGGTGGCATATGTGTAATACTTATCAAGTTAGAGTGGTAATCAAAATTCATGTAAAATTGGTTATAATCAATAAATGTTTGAGATGAGGATCTAAGACCCTAGCTAGTGGTTAGACAAATGAATTATACAAAATAAATAAATAAGTTCCTATGGAACTTAGGAAGATTGACCATTAAAGAGAAAAATGTCCACATGGGTTACCTCTGTACATGAGTGCGAGTGGGAAGGATCCTTGACATGATGAAGGTGTGGAATCAAGTCCGAAACAAATACTGTTGTGAGTGGGATGTGTTGGTTTCAGTTGGATCGAGTAACAATGCTTGCATCATATCTCTAAAGTGATTGCTTATGTTTGGTACTGGGTTTTATGTGTGTGTTTTCATATGATTATGTAAGATGAGGCTATGATATGTGCCTAAATCCCAAGTTCAAAAGGATGAGAGAGATGCCATATGTTCTATTATTATGTGTGAGACAATATGCGAACTAATGAAAACATTAAAAGTACTAAAGATACATTTTGAAGAGCATAAAGGGGAGTCGTGCAATATAATGGATAGGCATTGGTAGGGATTAAGAAGTTCAAAAGTGATAATGACATCAATAGGTAAATATATGTGACAAGTAAAGTCAACATAAATTAAAGTAGGCAAAATATAATATGTTTAAATAACACATAATTACCATAAGAGTGTTAGTGATAGAAAGAGTGGTACAAAAGGAATAAGTATTTCAAATCTAATAATAAGAATTAGTGTAGAAAGAAAGTGTGGCCCATTACTCAAGTTACCAATAAATATGTAGTAAATTGGTGTATGACATTATAGAAGTAATATGAGGGACTTCTATCAAACAAATTGACTAGGTTAAGGTCCAGTGGGACAAGTATAGCCCAGGTTCTACTACTTGGGAGGACACATAGACCATGCATCGTGATTTTCCCACACTATTTTGATTATAACTTCGGGACGAAGTTTCCCGAAGGGTGGGTGTATGTAATGCCCCATTTTGACTTTATCACCTAAACTATCATTACATGTTTGTATTTTCTTATTATTGTGGAACTTCGTCAATTTGATGACACTGTGGATATATGGATTTATTATTTTGCAGAATATATATGTGTGTGTGTGAATTATGTCTCTAGCATGCAAATTTAATATATGATGGGTACGTGGATACTGAGTTAAAAGTTATATGTTGAATGGATGGATATGATACTAGGTACATGGTACATAGAAAAATGATTTGCATTATTGTTCATTAGTAATAAATATGTATATATGACAATGATTGCATGATATTTCTCGATCTTGTGTTTTGAATCTAACCTACAAGTTAAAAGAGCTAAGTGGTAGATGGGTCCTACAAGGTGGAATTACATCAGGGACATGAATTCCAAAATATAAATGGTATGCAAGTGATGCATTATTGTTTAGCATAAGTATTGGTTTATTATCACGATGTATGGGTAGGTGTAGGGTTTTAGGAAACTCAACCACCCAAATTGGTTATTCGATGACACAACATGAGTACAACAGTCGCAATGCAGTCACTGTCGATGCAGACATAGTCCCTTGTTCCATAGGAGTGGTGGAGGCATTACCCACTGTTTATCCTCCAAAAATTGAAGTCATGGGAGGGTTGTGCTATGGTGCGGTCCCCAAGGTGTGTGATGATGACTAGTGGGTTCCTGTTGGGGAAGCTTGGTCGATGTAGTCGACACTTCCACTTATGGGTTCTAACTAGAGTTAGGTCATGTAGTTGATGCTCTAGGGTAGTCTAGCAGAGGAAGGATAAGATGTGGAAGTCAGTTGTGAATTAGATAGAAGGAAGTAGATAAATATGAATGTCGTGGAAGTTTTAGAGGGAAACATATTTAACTGTGTGTGTTGAAACCTTTGGTTGATTCTTGTGTTGTAACTTAGTATATTATGTTTGTGACATAGATTATTATGATCTGAGTTAGTGGCTAGACATTACAAATTCATGTTTAACTATGCGTCACCAGATAGTAACTTGTGTGATGTGTGGTTGAGTACTATTGGTGTACCTACACGATGTATGTAAGCATTAGCTACTATTACATAACTCGTCTCCATATGTTGTATGAATGATCTATTATACTATTAAATAATGGCTTGGGTGCATTGTGGCTATGAATGATCATGTTATAATTACTATTACCTATTTAGTTATGAAATGATACTATTATGTCAAGTTATTAATAAATGGTTAATTAACTGCGATTAGGGTTAATTATTAATTATGGTAAAAAAAGGTGAAATAATGTTAATATGTTAGTTAGTGTTTAATAGGACTGTTAATAACTTGGTCGATAAATGTTAATGATGTTAATAAGATTGTTATTAAATTTATTAATAATTGATAATTAGTTTTAATTATAACTAAGGTGTAATCATTGAACATGGTACTAGGTGAATGAATTATTTTTTTTTTTCCTTGAAAAAAAAATGTAATTTTATTTCATCTTGCGAGTACAAAATTACATTGGATCTTCTTCACTCTTGAAGAGTGTAAATGTTGCTAAGCAGTACCCAAAATTTCAGAAATGATTCTATGAGCCCTTTCTAGAAGCATCTTTTCAGCTTCATATAAAAAATTGCAGGTACCAAGGCACCTCAGACAACCTACAACTAAAACCCTATTTTAGGGCAGCCATGAATGGCTCGGATACAATGAAAAAAAACCAGCAAAAAGAGCTGCAAATAAATTTAAAGAAGAATCAAGTTAAAAATGAATCCAATAACACTTGAAAAGAAAGCAGAGCCACTAGCTTCTGCAATGAAACCTAGTCTGCCGAAAGTATGCCTCTCCTTGACAGTCTACAGGTGGTCGAAAAAGTCGGCTCCCCTCAGCATGGAAGCAACTGTCGCCGCCTTAGAAGAGCAAGAGCTGTAAAATTAGTCACAATAGATCTATTGAACAAGAATATCAATCACAAAGATGTAAAACAATTTGGAGTAAAAACTATGCAAGAGAGATGCACCAGTGCTCTATAATCCATAATGGTAGAATTACAATACAATACTGTCACAATGAGTGAGCAATTCAAATTAACCAAGGAGGTCATTCGAATTAACTGCATGACATATCTTGGCTCCAACTAGGAGTCCTCATCATCAATCAATGGTGGTCATCAATGCACAAGTAACTATCAGACAGGTGTCAAACTGAGCCTAACTGAGTGTAATAAGTGTAACTGATGGTAAGTGGCACTAATATAGGGATGGAGGCTTAGTGGAGGGCTCATGATGGGTTAACTGCACTTAGAATAGGTATTCAAGGCTCATCGGAGGTCAATCAGAGTGGTAACAACAGTTAGGAGTCAGTCTAGCCTCAAATCAAGGAAAGATAACTAACTAACTGAAGTGAAACTGACTGGTAAGTGAGAAAAGGCGCCCTTCTGCAGTGGAAGGTGAGAAGTGGGCGCCTCCCTGGCTAGGAGGGATGAATTTGAGTGGAAAGTAGTTCTCGAGTGCTGGAAGACTACGGACTAGGTGCTGGAGGCCGCATCAAACTAGTGACTGGGCAGCATGCGGGTGCATGCAATGCATGCAAAGTACATACTGAATGATGATATATCCTAACACCCCCCCTCAAGATATACTATGATGTAAAAAATAAAATGTAGGGCCCTGGTTATTGAGACCAAAGGTCACCCCAATACAATAATCCAAAAATGTTGAAAATAAGCTAAGTGAGGAAAGAGGGAAAACCCAATGGGAAGAAAGCCCCCCCTCAAAGCTAAACATAAAATGGATCTAATATGTCTCCACCATGATGGAACTCACCCCCAATAGTGAATGGAGGTAATAGAACTTCTTCTCAGTGAAGCTCTTGGTGAAGATGTCTGCAATTTGCTCATCAGTAGGGCAATATTGCAGAATGATGGTGCGATCATGCACCAACTCTCGGATGTAGTGCATATGAATCTAAATGTGCTTGGTCCTTTGCTTCTGAACTGGATCGATGGAGATCTTAATAGCACTTTGATTGTCACAAAATAGGACAGTCGAAGTAGTGCTACCAAAATCAAACTCAGAAAGAATACCCTACAACCAAACTGCCTGAATGCAGGCATTGACTACCCCTCGATACTCTACCTCTGTTGAAGAAAGTGAAATGGCTGCTTGCTTTTTGATTGACTAGAAAATAGGGCCATGTCCAATCATGAAAACATATCTAGAAGTGTACTTCCAATCTATGCTATCACCTGCCCAATCTGAATCAATAAAACCAATGAAATCTAGCTCAGAATATGCAGCATAATGTATGCCAAAATGTCTCGTACCTTGCACATACTACAAGATCCGCTTGGATGCCCGCCAATGAAGCTCATGGGGATGCTGCATATACCTTGATACAACACTCATGGCATATGAAATATCAAGCCTTGAGTGTGTCAAGTAAAGTAGTGAACCAATCAACTGTCGATACATAATGCAATCTGCAAGCGGTGTGGAATTTCCTTCCTCAAGACTGATTCCTGAGAGGAACGGAAACGGAGCAGCCTTACATTCTGCCATATTAAAATTTAATAGCATGTATTTAGCATACTTTTTCTGAGATCATGTGATCCCATCAAAATTTTGAGCTATCTCCAATCCCAAATCGCTCATATCAAAAGCTAGATTTAAAGCGGTTTTCGGCTTATTAATTGTAAGGAGAGTGCTACCAGCAATGAGAATATCATCAACATATAAAAAAACAATAAGAAAATTACCTTTAACTTGTTGTAGGTACACATTCAGATCAGATTTGCATCTTTTGAAATTCTGAGAAAGAAGGAAGGAGTCCATCTTTGCATACCAAGATCTTGGGGCCTGTTTCAATCCATACAAAGATTTCTTCAACCTGCAAACTAATGATGGATATGATATGCCTACTTATGGATGCTTCATATATAATTATTTATCAAGGTCACCATGTAAAAAATCACTCTTCACATCCATATGGTGCACTTCCCAGTGCTTGGATGCGGAAATGGCCAAAACTAGGCGGATGGAATCCATCTTTGCGACCGGTGCAAAAGTCTCAGTGTAGTCCACTCCTTGGACTTGGGAGAAAACTTTTTCCACCAACCTAGCTTTGTATTTGCTGATAGAGACATTAGCAACAACTTTCATGCGGTAGATCCACTTACATTAGACCAATTTTCTTCTAGGTGGAAGAGAAACTAGCTCCCATGTATTGTTCTTTTGAAGAGAACTGTACTCTTCTTCCAGGGCAGTTTGCCATCGTGGATCTCGATGGGAATGATAATATGATTTGGGATCTGAACCAATAATCAAATAAAATTTCTCAGATAATAATGGATCAGAAAATGAAAGATCCATACCTACTCTTTGATAGTTTGCTCGCATTCTCCTTGGATCAGCAGGATTTCCAATGTTTGGAGCAACAAATTGTAGAGTGTTTTGGGACCACTTTGGTAACTGAGGAGGATCATTGTGGTCAGATTATGAACCTAATATGTCATGGACGTCAAAGCATGATAAAATATCAGAAATATTAGTCCCAATACTTTCTTCATATTCTCTTGAATCTTCTTGTTGTGGAGGCTGCAGATTGAAAGTGTTTTCCTCAACTAGTTTCAGATCTGGCAGCGATTCTTCAAACTTCACACTTCGCTCTATGAATATATTTTTGGATCTGATATTCATGAGTTTATATGATTTTTATTCTTCCCCATATCCTATTAGGATACATTCAATACTTTGTGGAACCAAATCCTTTCTCTTATCAGAAGGAATTCTAGCCCATGCAGTGGAGCCAAAAATCCTCAAATTGGACACATCCGGTTTGCGACCAGTGAATGCTTCGAAAGTTTTTTTACCTTTCACAAATGAATGTGGAACTCAGTTCTAAATATATGCAACAACATTAATGGATTCATCCCAAATATTTTCAGCCAAACCTTTTGACTCAAGCATGCAGGTAGCCATCTCTTTCAGTGACCGATTCTTCCTTTCCGCTACACTGTTCTGTTGGGGTGTGTAGGGAACTGTATGTTGGATTTGAATTTCGCTTTCGGCACAAAGTTGCAGCAACTCAGTCTTGATATATTCTCCGCCATTATCAAATATAAGAGCTTTGATCTTTCTCTCAGTGGCAGTCTCAACATAAGCCTTAAAATCCTTGAATTTTCTAAGCACTTCTGACTTGTTTTTGAGAAAAAATTCCCAAGTAAAGCGGGAGAAGTCATCGATGAATGTCAAAACATACCTTGAACCATTCATGGACATATTTGGTAGCGGACCACCGATATCAGAATGTATGAGGCCCAAAATAGTAGAATCTCTGATAGCATTTCCTTGTCCAAACCTTTCATGCCAAATCCTACTAACCTCGTTGCCATGAGTGAGGAGAGCAGTGGGATTTTCAAGTGACACAAAGTGAGAAAACTCATAGTATTTTGCAATGTGGTTTTCCTTTCTGAATGCAATAAGTCTTCCACTTTTGATATCAAAAATTTAAACTTTGTTAGGGCTGAATGTAACTTGCTTCGGTTCACCAGTGTGTGTCATTTGATACACAGAAAGTAGATTTGAAGCCAAGGAAGGCACATAGAGAACATTCTGAAAACTTCCATGCTCTAAATGGATGGCACCTTTACCCTTTGAAGAAATTTTTGAGTCATCTCCCAAATGGATGGGGATGGAGCTGTTTGGATCGAATGAAGAGAAGGAGTCAATATTTGCATCCATATGATTCGAGGCACCGAAATCTATCAGTAGAGTGGTGGGTTTCGAAACAGTTGCCATGAGTGCTTGACCTTTTTCATGATCATCATTTCTATCCTTCTTCTGTGCACCATCGAGAAGACATATGTTATTCTTTTCCAAAGGAGGGCCATTTGATCTATTGTTTTCTTCATGCATGAACTTTCAGGATGAAATCCACGATTGCAATATGAACACTTAGATTTTTCTTTACCCTCTTTACCCTTTTGCTTGTTCCTTGAACCGGATGGTGCATCCGATTGCTTGCTTTTCTCTCTTTGCTTGTTAGGTTCAAATTTGGGCTTCTCTTTCTTTTGATTTCCTTTTCCATTCGAATTCTTGGATCCTTGAACAAATAGGGCTGAATATTTGGAGCTTATGGACCCCATTTGAATCAACTTGTCATTCTCTTTGGTAACGGATTCAATGAAGGCATCTTCCAATTCGGGGTAGTTAGCCGACCGGAATTGAAAGTAGAGACAAACACCGAGAAATCTTTACCAAGATTTGAAAGAATGGAGAGGATCAATTGCTTATCCTCTTTAACAACACCACTATTCTTCAACTGCAATGCCAAGTGCTTGAATTTTGTGAAAAAATCATTGATGGTCTCGAAATTCTCAGGACTAAGAGCAATCAATTAATTTTCCAATTGAAAATCCCCAAGCTCATCCTGCTTGCCAAATTTTTTGTCAAGTTGCTCCCACACCACCTTTGGAGAGTTCAATCCGCTGAGATGGAAGTGAATATCCTTGGAGATGGTGAGGCAAAGAAGACCATACGCTTCATCAAGCTTATTGAAGTGTTTTGTTTTCTCAAGCAATGTGTTTGGCTCCAATTCGAGGCCCATGGTGACTCTATAGAACCCTTTAGAGCGCAATATGATCTCCATGTGTCCTTTCCAATCAAAGTAATTGAAAGGAGTTAGCATAGGCTTTGAAGAAGAGTATTCCATCACTGATGGAGAGTGCAATTGATAGTGAAGAACCTGCAAATCACACGATAGAGAATGCAGTTGATGGAGATGATAAACCTGCAAATCACAATCAAAACAAGAATAGTAAGGTCGAACAATCCACCCTTTTAGAGTTGCATCACACCTGGTATTGGAGATCAAGCAAGCTTGAATGGATCCAATGTATCAAATCCGGGAATTATGTGAAAAAATCAAGATTCTGGAGTGGATTGGAGTGTATTTTTTGCTTTGCATGCACATGAGCGAATGCACATGAGATTTTGCATGCCAAAACTTCAGTAATTTTGAGCAAATTCACTCAATTCTTCATGTAGAACACCTGTAGGAGAGAGATCTTGTCCCTGCAATGGCTCTGATACCATGTAAAATTAGTCACAATAGATCTATTGAACAAGAATATCAATCACAAAGATGTAAAACAATTTGGAGTAAAAACTGTGTAAGAGAGATGCATTAGTGTTGTATAATCCAGAATGGTAGAATTACAATACAATACTGTCACAATGAGTGATAAATTCAAATTACCAAGAGGCCATTTGAATTAATTACATGGCATAGCTTGGCTCCAACTAGGAGTCCTCATTATCAATCAGTGGTGGTCATCAATGCACAAGTAACTGTTAGACAGGTGTCAAACTGAGTCTAACTGAGTGTAATAAGTGTAACTGATGGTAAGTGGCACTAATCTAGGGATGGAGGCTTAGTGGAGGGCGCATGAGGGGTTAATTGCACTCAAAATAGGTATTCAAGGCTCATCGGAGGTCAATCGGAGTGGTAACAACAGTTAGGAGTCAGTCTAGTCTCAAATCAAGGAAAGACAACTAACTAACTGAAGTGAAACTGACTAGTAGGTGAGAAAAGGTGCCCTTCTGCAGTGGAAGGTGAGAAGTGGGAGCCTCCTTGGCTAGGAGGGATGAATCTGAGTGGAAAGTAGCTCTCGAGTGCTGGAAGACTAGGGACTAGGTGCTAGAGGCATCAAACTAGTGACTGGGTAGCATGCGGGTGCATGCAATGCATGCAAAGTACATACTAAATGATGAGATATCCTAACAAGAGCCCGTCGACAGTGGGATCCCATGCTCTAACAATCGCCTGCTACCGTCTTCGAACCAGAGTCATGAAATCCCCATTGAGCATATTGCTCAACATATCCATTACCGTCAATGAAGAAACTAGAGCTCGCGTTCTCTACAGTCCTCTACTTCCGTCGTCATCTCAAAGCCAAGGACGCCCAGCCCCAGAACTGCTCCCCTCATCACAAAAACTACCACCGCCACCACTGGGAAGCAGGAGAAGCCCGCTACCCAATGGTTCGCCACGCAAAGGCACTGCCGTCATTCCAAAGCGTAGTATGAAATCGTCTGGAAACACCTTCAGTCGACCAATGACGGAAATCAACTCAAGGGAGAAATAGGGAAGTGGCCATGGAAGGATCTATGGCTGCCAAATGCATCTTAGAAGCCAAATTTCAAACCCTAGTTCAAAGGGATCAACTAAACACATAATGAATTATGTTTTAGCCTTAAAATAATATTATTTAATTAATATAAATATCTATTGGTTAAATTATAATTATAATTATATATAATTGTGCCGAAAGGAATGTCGTTTGAATTGAAAGGGATGATGATTTGTATAATAAATAAGTGTTAAACATATATATATATATATATATATATATATATATATATATATATCTATATATATATATATTATTGTTTTGAAGGGATGTGACTGACATAGTAGGTGGAAAAGCATTTAAGGAGTGGATAAGGCAGTAAATAGGGGATGGGGAGAGTCGGTAGGAAGGAGGGATAAGGAGTTGGATGGAATTTGGAGGGGGATTTTTTTTTTGGCATTGGAGAAAATTCAGCATAGGAGGCTAAAATTTTCGGAGAAGGGAGAAATTTAAACTGGTTGGACTTTGTACTCAGGTTTTGGGCTCCGTGGTCCTAGAAACACCATTTCTTGGAGATAGGGAGATGATGATGCTTTCCTTTTGGCAGGGTGGAAATTTTGTTTGGGTAGTTGAGTCTCTTCTAGGAGTTTTTTGGTTGATAGGAGCTAGACAAATCGAGATCAAAACCTACAGGGACAAATATTAGCTCCTAGAGGTATTTTATTTGATTGTTCAAATTTTTATATTGAAATTCAATTAATTGAATAAACATCCTTAAGTCTTATGCATAAAATTTTCTATGATTCTATTTGCTTTATACCTACATAAGATTCCTAGAAAACTAATTGTTTCACACCTTGAATATAAAATTTTACATAACAGTTTAGTAGCCTAAGAAAGAAAAGATATATACAACAAAAACATGTTGGTGCACCTTTACTTGGACTAGGGTTCAAACATTCAACAAAATACCACAAACACCATTACCACAGATACAAACTCGAAGGGGGGTTCAATCCCTTTCGGTAACATCTGCAGAGCAGATGAAGTCTCACCTGAAGTACCTATGGAGTCTACAGGAACCAAATTTCTACAATGTGAAAGGGGAAAAGCTCGACATGCGATATATTCATCATACAACACAATAACATTGACCAATCTAGAACATTGACATAATCAGAGCTTCGACACATTCATCACTTCAATAGAACCCGTAACTTGGCCAAATAGATACAACTTAGATTATATTTGCATTCATATTACAAACAATCATGTCGATCATGCATTCATTTAAGTATTCAATATAGGAAAGAAACACATATCAAATCAAATCACATCACAACACATAAAGAAAACATGTTTAACGTGGAAACCCATCCCGAGAAAAACCACACAAGTGTTTGCTTTATTATGAGTCGCATCCAAATAAGCACTTCAGTTAAGACTTACAGATTTCTTCATGACATAGAATGGATCTACGCACACAACCTACAGATCACTGACTCAACTTCTCCCTAATAACTCTGACAGATATGGCATAATGATTCATCACAGACTCAAAATATTCTCTTACAACATCGACTTAACAGTAACAAAACTAGTAACCCTCTGTAACCAAAACTGAACCAACAAAGTGTAACCCCAAAAATTCCCTCTTATTACATATTTATAGGTTGCACTTAGCTTTCCCCGCTCCCACTAAAAAAATAACTTACTAACCAACTCATTATTACAATTTGGACTATTTATAACTAACTGACTCGACTCCAACCATTTGACTTGTTCAACATAACTGTTTTCCCCAAATTCTTGGCCACTTTGTCGGAGTTGACCGATTCGCCAGACCACTTATGTCTTTCCTTATCCACACCAAAATTGTTCTCACCAAAATTTGTACCTCTAACACTCTAGGCCCAAAAGTCCCCCAACACTCAGATGTGGCTCGTCCTGAGCCACTTCAAGGTTGTGAGACAGGATCCTGTAGCTTCGACTGAAACTCTTGGAAGACAATCCTGCTTACTTTGACCAACTGCTGGACTTCATCTTTCTTCTGGGTGTCAGTTTCGACCAGTTTTGCAGTAACATGGTTTTTTCTTGCCTCGACAGCCTAAGTGACTTCCAACTGGAGGGAAGTATTATTACCCCCAATGACCTCTGATACATGCTCAACCTCAGACTAGAGCGCCTAAACCCGTTCTGTTCGTTTCCTATGTTGCATCCTTAGCTGTGATTTCCTGTGGCAGCTCTTTGCTCTCCATATCTCTCCTCATTCTTTGGACCGATGGAAGAGTCTTCAACTGCTTGTGCAGTGTACTCATCCTTTCTTCAGAAACCCTAATCTTGGTGGTGACTTCTTGTATCTAAACATCTTTAAATAACGCAACCCACAACTGCGACACTTCCTCATACATCTTCATGCACTGCGCTTCTGTCGTTTGAAGGCTCTAAACAAACTCTTGAACTTCCACTCATCGATTCTCAGTGACTTCAGGTGGTGTACTTGGAACTCACTTAGCTTCTAAATCCTGTAGCTTCTGTCGATATCCCAAGATCACAGTTTCCAGGCGATGTATCTTATCCTAAGATGTCATTTATTCTATAATTTCCGCTTCAGGTACTATAGAGCATGCTACTTCGATAGCGATATGAACTTTATACTTTTCTTTTCGCAGCAGATCCTTGTCCTATTGAAGCTCATCATTCAAATCCTTCAGCGCAGTTTCCTGATTCTTATAGCCTTTCATTAAATCTAAGAGGGAACTCTCCCTCGACTTGACTTCCTTTGAAATGCCTTCATACAAGCGATGAAATACATAAAGTGGTAATGCAGATAATTTTAAGTCCACATACCCAGTCTGTGGAATCTGCACACTTGTGCCTGGTTCATCAAAACTTAGTGCCTTGGGAAAAATTTTAACTACCCCTTTCATTGAAAATGGTGCAAGTGTATCGTCTTGGCCTTCTTCCTCTTGCGAAACTTCGAACCTTGGAGGTGTGACCTGTGATGGGGGTGAAATATGGATCCGTTTAACCTCTCGGCACATCGAATCTAGGATGTCTATGATGTCGTTGAATAGATAGATTGTTCTATCTTCATCTTTCTTGCAATTTTCCTCTGCAACCTCGGTCATCCTATCGAACATGATTTTAATGCCGTTGTCTGTTAATGCTTGGGGATGCTCAATCCTCTGCGCTTTTTTATTTTTCCTTCCTTGTCGGGTGGATGTTCTAGTTTTCCACTTATCTCCTAAACCTGGGTCAGGAGGGGTTTGGATTAAATCTCCACCCTCTTTCTCGTCACCCCCTCCTCTAGTGTGCTGCGTATTTTGGCTTGTTTGTTGCTGCCCCAAATTTCCCTCCTGTCGTTGTTCCTGCTCCGACGGATCTGGTGAGATGTTCTCAGGTTATTTCCACTCCCCTCGCCATTCTTGTACCATAGCATCCATTTCCTCTTGAGTTAACTTAAATCCAATAACTAACCACTTCCGACATGGGTCCCTCCTTGTTTGCACATACATGTGGTGGGGCCTGACTTTGAACTTTGCCACACCATGATACTTTTCCACAACCACTTCGTCAATGCGTGGTATTTGAACCACATAATACCGCAATGCTTCCAGAATCATGTATAAATAACCATTGCTCTCTTGTTATCGGATCCTTATATCAGAATATGATAAATTCATGTACCTCAAGCCTTGAAATGGGCCAATTGGTTGCATAGTTTAATAATTCGCTGGATCTCCCCAACCCACAAATGATATTAATAGAAACAACCAAGAATATGTGAATGGGGAGTCGTTGTCCTGTGCATCTGTACAATCTGCAAGAAATTCATTAAGTAGGAATGTGGCCTAGTTCATTTGTACTCCTTGGGCGCATTGCTCTATCGCAACGATGATAGAAGCAGTGACTTAATTCGGTCAATTCTTTCGCATCAAATTGGTAGCTAACAACTTTGCAATGAACCGAACGTCCTGGTCGTTGATAGAGGCTACGACAAAGCCCATATTGCTCTTCGACAGGTTATATTTCTCCTTTATTCATGTTTCTAGGTCATAGTCTCTTTCTTTTCCAGCGAAAAACTACGACGGGTCCAACGCAGCCTTAGGTAGGCTCGTAATCCTTGCAACTAGGTATGTATCAATTGATACCTCGGTCTCCAAACATAGGCACTCTACATGCAGTAAAAGTAACAATTGATTTACATATGTGTTCGCTTCTGCAGTGTGACTGAAATGAGGAAGATGCAATAGCGGAAAAAGATTGACTCTGGCCACGCCAAGAACCCATTGCTGCGGTTCCAATTCCACTGGATTCCCTTCAGGTGAAACAACTGTCCTCATGTAGCATGTGTATTTAAACTTTAGAAACTTGGTGACATCGTGGTCGACATATGACACTAGCATTTTTAAACCCAAAATCCAATGACATATATGTCTGATTTTCGACATCACGCTGTCGACCATCCGAAAAGATTCTCCTTTTTTAAACATTGGTTGCACTTCGACGGATATCCAAAAAAAAATATGGCCTTATTAGATATTCAACATTGTCCTGTTGGATATCCGACCACAACTCTTTTAATATACCCGTCGAATATCCGACAACAAGGCCATCGGATATCCGACACCCATTACTTTATAGTGGGTTGGATATCCGACCATGACTATTTTAATATACTTGTTGAATATCCGACAACATGGCCTTCGGCTATCCAACAACAGGGCCGTCAGCTATCTGACACCCATTACTTTATAGGGGTTCATATATCCAACAACCATTACTTTAAGGGTAGTCAGATATCCGACAACAGGTCCGTCGGCTATCCGACACCCATTGGCGTCGGTGGTTTGGCGAGCTCGTCAGATTCTTTTAAAGGGGGCGTGGGATATCTAACCAACGCCTCTTGTCATCGGTGGTATGTAGAGGTCATCGGATTATATGGAAAGGAACATCGGATATCTGACAAATATGAGGATTTAAAAAAAAAAATACAGAGATATTCGATGCCCAAAACACATATATTGTGCCTCATTTTGGTTGTTCTAATACTTTGTGTATTAAGGGCTTCAATGAGCCTAAATATTGGTAAGTTACATCCGCTTTATCATTTATGAATAGGTTGGACTAGTCATCTTGTTGGGGCTAGTACCCTGACCCTAAAAGAATGTGTATAAAGACATAAACACTCCTCTTTTATAAAAAGACATTTATTCATTATTTTACCAAGTGATAACAGTGCAAGGGTACCTTTGATGTTTCTATCTACTTATGGATGATTGTTCTTTGTTCTAAAGTTGTTTTGTTCTTCTTGGACTGGAATTATGGTATGGATTCATATAGATTATGATAAGCATTAAATGTTATTACAAACTTAATGTTTTTTATTTGCTTGGATTAGGGTTTTGTTGAAGAGTTCACCACAGATCTTCTATGTTTTGGGATTTCAACAAAAAGGACAAAAGAGACATTTGGTGCATGAGATGTAGAAGAGAAGGGGTGAGACTCTGAGAGTAGATGCAAGCAACGATGCAAAAATAATAATAATAGCAATGGAAACAACTAAAATAATGAATGAAGCAATAATTGCACCTCTTCAAATCAACAATTACAAAGAGACAATAAAGGAAGACCAATAATGCAATGTTATATATGTGGAAAGTCAGGACATTTTAGTGGATATTGCATAAAGGTGAGGCCTATGTTATGTCAAACTATTGTTGAAGAGATCACAATGACGATGACTATCCAAAATACAACAAAATATACACATACTATATTGAACTAGAGACATGCATGTTAGAAACAGGAGCAAAAACAAAGAAGGCTTATTGTCCATATTCGACAATATAAAAACTGGAATAAAGGAAGTGAAAGAGATCATAAAATATGTACATGAAAATAATCCTATGGAAGAACATACATCCAATTAAACAACAATGTGAGGAAGAGATCGATAAAAAAACGATGGTGGATAATAACAAGACCTTAATTGAGATATACAAAAAGTACTGCAAATGGAGGCATCGATGAAGATGGCAATGCTAATGATGTGTATACCAAATATGGTAGAGTCATTGATAGAAGAGTTCACAACTCCAGATATGTTGATCTTGGACAAGGTCAAAAGCCATATTTTTGACAACCTTCTCATTAAGATAGGCTTACAAGCCCCTTTGGCCCAACAAAAAAAATAGTGTAGTAATTTGTTTATAGATTTTGAAAAGTATAACCCAATTGATGGATATCGATGCTTTTCCCACAACCTAATGTTAATATAGGTTTAAGAAGATTTGGAATCTTCAGTCAAGACAAAGGACTTGGTTCTTTCTTACTTTCTCAATTGAAAAATCTATCATAGAGCCACACATAGTTACTTTTGTTTGGTCCCTCATGTGGGAGGTCATTTTCTTAACCACAAACTTCAACATTTAGGAATTGAACAACCTCAACATCCTATTTGTGGAAGGAGGGAAACTCTTAAGCATGTGTTTTGATATTTCAATTCTACTCAATTAGTTTGGGGCTGGGTAGACATGTTTTGTAGTCAAATGCTCCTTGCCTAGATCTCTTGGAAAGTAAACCTCCTAGGTGATATGCTTCCTTTGGCCATAGAATTATGCTCAAGTTGGAACCATGCAATGAATGCTTGTTTAAGGAAGTTAATATTGATTGGAGGTTCTCTTAGTATGATGGTGCACTATTTTACTCTAGTTTTCACTTGTAGATTTCAACTCCACTCTAGAAGGCATGGGTTGAAATGAGCACTTGTTTGATTTTGTTGAATACTGGGGAATTTCTCCTTGCACCCAATGTTATCAAGACCAAACCAACTCTTGAACTAGTCAACCCCTAACCAAGAACCAGACTAGAATGAAGAAAAAATGGGTCTATCAAAAAATACATAAAATATTCAAATTAATATGAAAATATATATATTCATGTACATCTATGTGAATCCAAACCATTAGACACAAATATATGTATAACAAGGGTGCATGTAACCAAAATAGCATAGTGCAATCCATATCTGAACCATAATATATAAATAAAGTGGCTCTAGTTGTCTTCCAGTGTTCAATAATAAGCATAGTATCAAGTATTAACTAATAATTAATATACTCTCCAATCTAATCATATGAATGAATCATTTGAAGACTCCTCATCATCCACATACTCAACACGAAAATGACACCATTCATATCCCTTAACAAAATCAGTTAGTGGTGAGTTTGCATTAATTTTTCTTAGATTCATGATAGCCTATAGTTGACTGGTACATTATCAGGAACCAGGATCCAGTTTGGAGGTCAACTCACCATGGCCCCTCTATAATTCCCATGATTAATGAAACATAATTAAATTACTAATCTATTGAGAGAATCAACTAGAAAGCTTATTGATCAAATTATTTCCTCATTATAAATGACATAAGTTTAACTAGAATGGGAGATAATCTAGGTATGGCGAGGTCATCATATTTATTTAATTAACACCCATAAAGAAATAATTGGGAGAGGATTTCATTATGGTGTTTTTGTCAGCACTACTCTCATAGACACTTAGTTGAAATGAGCAAGTCAATAGTAGTCATATGATTTTTTTCTAAAAATGCACTCGCAAGCTATGGCATAATAGAATGCAATGATTGTAGGGTCCACACATAATATTGAACACTTTTATGAGGTCCTGAATCTCTTTCAGAAAATGAAACTAGTCTATCTAGTAACAAACTCCATAACCTTTGCTAATGAGATACTTGCATGTGCTAGCTTGATAACTCTACAATAGGGTATGGTGATCCATGAAGAAATAGTTAGAGGTGGATTCCAATATAATGTTTTTATGGGGATTTTCTTTGTAGTCATGTATACAAAATATGGCATATGATTACATGATATGCACAAAATGGGCATGATTTGGAGTCTCTCAAGGTTTTTCAAAATTTGCAAGTTGTTGGTGTGAATTCATACTTAAATATGTTTTCTAGTTTCCACCTTACTTGTGTTAGCATTGCATATTTAGAACAAAATCTGGAGACCCATGGAGAAACAATTAGAATTAGATTTCATATTGATGTCCTTGTGGGGTGTACCCTTGTGGATGTGTATGAAAATGTTGAAACATAAACAAGGCACATGCTTTGCGATAGAATGAATTCATGAAATTACATCTCCTAGACATCCATGATTATATAATATATGATGCATGTTTTTGGTAGGGAAGCCCTCAAACTTTTTAAATAAATGAAACACTCTAACATAAACCCATACGATGTCACGTTACTTTGGGCTCTGACTGCACATTTTCATTTAGGTCTAGTAGATGAGGGTCCAATATGCCATTAAGTTCAACACCAAGGATCTTGTTGGTTACCATCCTAAAATAAAAATAGCTAGGAAAATAGTATGTGTTCTAATTTAACAATTATAGATAATACCATCACTAGTATGAATTGTCCTAATATCCATATAGCATTTTCAATGAAATATTCCAAAGACAATGATTACAGAAAAAATATGGACAACTGCAATATGTCATACCTATAGAGCAAGGGATGTCGGTTTCAAAAGCTGCACAACATCACGTTGATCATTAAGTTTTGTAAGTTGTATAGTGACCCAGTCAAACATGTCTTTATGACCATTTGTGCCAAGCTTGACACCCCCCAAGGATGAATCTATATATGGTACCTTCCATACACCATCATGTCAATATATATTATATTTGTTCACATGAATATACTCATGTCCATAAGACAACGTGTTACTTTAAATAACATACCATTTTATCAAGTTGTACCGATGCTTCTTATGCTTACATCTTAGGAAATAGAAGTTTTGTATATCCTGCACCAAATACGAGTAATCATGGGAAATCGAGATAATAACAATAATTTGAAAAGATCAAAAACTAGCATCCCGTTTACAAGAAGTGGTGGCATCTTGAACTTACCCTTACTTGCGCTTTTGTTAAACCTAGAGATTCATAGTTGGAATTCTATCTGGATGTAAAGACCTCATGCAGGGTCCCTCACAACTACATCATATTACAAATATTATTAGTACCATGAAAAATGATGATAAGAGATAGAACATATATTCCAAAACTGTAAAGAATACATAATTTTGCTAACAAACTTGTGAATTAAAAAACATCACCAATTCATTTATTGCCTTAGCTTGTAGAAAAAATTAGATGAAATCTAACAAATGTATTAAATTTTGTTCATCCTAATTCCATTATAAATAAGAAATGCAAAGATTACATTATATCATTGTAATACAACAAGTATAGTAACGTGTTCACTCAATGAATTTTCCATAAATGTACCATAACTAGAACTAAAACCCAGAAATGTACCATAACTAGAACTAAAACCCAGAAATGTACCATAACTAGAACTAAAACCCTCCCAAATCCTAGAATTACACAATTTTACATTTGGCATAAATTGGGCAAGGATCCATGCCTCATGTGAACTTCCTAATCTCTTGAATACAAGTGATTTAGACTATGAGCACCCTAAACTCTCTTGTTATTGGTTTGCATCTTCTTTCTAGCACACTTATGGAAACTCCCTCTAGTGCACCCATAAATCATCTCTAATAAAATTCTTAGGTTGTAATGTTGTGCTACCCTAACATTGTTTTTCTCCTTGTTTATTACAAGAAATAAGGTTTGTTGGTTGGTTCAATTTCATCCTTGCGGTCTCTTACGAACCTCAACATGGTATACAAGAGTTTGTGGTAATTCCTTACTCATTTCTCTATTGGTTTATGCCCACAACTAGGGTTTATGTCCTAGCTGCAACCCTGGAGTTTATCAACATACTATTGTGTTGATTCAATGGACATTAATAAAATTATCTTATCAATATTACCTTTTGTCATCCATAGCTACATGCCAATGGTTTATTGTTAAACATTGAATTGATTAGTGATATTCTTGTTCAAGTATGCCTATAAATAGGATTGTGGAACTTGATTTCAATGACTTTTATCTTACAATATCGCTATGTAAGAATTGCTTGCTTATTTGTTTGTTGTTGATGCTTAATTTCATTTGATTTTACCCTTGCTCAAACTATCATAAGTATTCCATGTATCGATTACCATGCCTATTTGATTTTGAACCTCATCTTGCCTTAAGCCATGTACGAGTTCATTAAATCATTTGTATCTCGAAGATGCATTTGTCTTGAGTATTTGTACTTGTATTTATGCAAGCAAGGAAGGAACTAGGGTTTTGGGGGGACAAAATAGAGGATACTTGAAGTGTTAATGTTTCAGTCCTTTTGTGAGATGGACGTAGATCCTAGGTCCCTAGAGGATACTTGGAGCTCTTTGCTTAGAGAGCTTGTGTGAGGCATGCTTAGTGAAATAAAAAAATTGGACTTGATGGTGTTGGTGCTAGCTTGTTGTAGAGCCTTTTGTGTGGCTAGAGAGCATGGTGGGTAGTCAAAGATGCAGACCACCAAGGAAGGTTGCAGGTTGATAGGAGCTCTAGCACTCTCATGAATATACAAGGACATTCTGACAATTGCGGGGAAAGAGATAAGATGTGCAGAGATCTGTAGGATCCACTATGTCTTGCAAATGAAAATGGATCTTGAACATAAATAGGTTTGTGGAACTTGATTTCAACGACTTCTATGTGACAATATCACTATGTAAGAATTGCTTGCTTATGTTTATATAGTTGGTGCTTGCTTTCATTTGATTTTACTTTTTCTCAAAATATCATAAGTAAGTGAGAAATGAATAATTCCTTACCTTGTCAGAGGCTTGGAAAGTAGGATAAGATGCTTTAGTTTCATAACAAGCCCCAAGAAATTGTGAAAATTTAGATGACACACGAGTGGGTTGTAGAAAGGAACCACCGTATCCATTCATCGAGTTCCTCTCTATTTCGAGAATAATTTAATATTCTCTACTGAACAGGTCTAACCACGTGAAGGTGGAAACCCTTATGGCCCCTCCCCGCCCTCACATCACTCTCAATTCCCCATACCCAATGCATCTACTTGAAAAACAAATTACGCGCAAACATGCAGATTTCATCATAAACAAACATTTACCATTCATTCAATAAAAGCTAACAGTCATTAAGCCATTCATTAATCCAATCAACACATTCATTCAATAAAATATAACATTCATTAAACCATTCATTCATTCAGTAGGCAAAAAAACATGCATGACATTATATTATCAAAAATAATTACACAATATTTCTTCAGTCACTTCTTTCTAATTTTTTTCTCTTTACAAAATCAACAAGAAGCTTATCTTCTGGAACTTGTTGTTTAGTTCTTGGTGCTTCATCAACTTGCCATGATGTCTGCCTAGTAGAGTACTCATGACGTGTATTTTGCGGCAAGGGGTTCGGATTTGCTGCAATAATGTGAAAATGTTACATCAATATATTCTGTTATTATAATGACAAGTATTTCATTTACAAAAGCATTACAAACGTGTTTTTTTACCTGTTGTGTCTACATCATGTTCTTCATATTCCTGTCCAGGATCAACTTGTACAGTGTGACCATCTACATGCTCTGCAGTTGAAACATGGAGAAGTACAATTAATGTTCACCATATGCAATGCTATATATAAAAGTGTAGCATATGCATAAATTCATTACCAGGATTCAAAGCATGATCTTCGATTAGTTGTTGTCCATCCTCAACATTTAGGGGATTATCGCTTTCCTGCTCAAAACATAGTCAATATTTTATGTCAATTATTTATAGTGAATAGATTGCACAATTCAATATTTTATGTCAATTATTTATAGCGAATAGATTGCACAAGTAATAAATATTCATTAAACTATATAGATTTTATATACCTATGCACCAGATGGATCACTAGAAGACTTTGTTTTCCTAGAAAATATTTTTCGGTGTTCAACAATAACTCCAAAGATGTGTTGGAAGCCAAGCTTCAAGTATTCCTCAGTGGGCACTTCTTTGAATCGGTCGGCCCACACATTTGAATAACGTCATTAAGTTACATTTTGCGGTGCAATAAAACAAAAGTAATTTGCAATTTATTATTTGGATGCATTATTGGTTTTTCGATACTTACAATTCGTGCCACCAAATTCGAATAACCACCAGGCCCAAGCTTGTGCTAACCAATTTTTTCTCATCTTGCCTTTGTGGCCTTTGATGTGTCTGACAACCTATGCAAGTGTTGAAATACGTTAGATGTTCCAAATTCTATATAAAAAATAATAATAATAAGGTTTAGAATTACATTGTGGAAAGTATTGCATACATCCCTGTGCTTGGTGGTAGCTTTCCTTCTTTTCTCAGAGCCCTCTCCTTTCCATCTTACACTAGGTCTTTCCACTCTCTTGCTGGAATCATCAGAGGGCGCTCATACCTAGGGTTCCTTTCTAGGTGAACCCTATATTGGTCTCGGACAATATTCATATGTTGTCCATCATTCTTTAGGATCACGACTCGATCAAAGGTCTCGTTGCCGAACAGGATAACCGACTGATTAGTGAGCTCATCTTTAAAAAAATTCATTTGTTTATCCCACCTTGTGCGAATGGTGGGCCCGAATATATCCAAGGACAAATCATTCAGATTTTTATAAAAAAACATCATTTCCTGCAAAACGATCATGCCATCATTAGTTGAAAAAAAATGTTTTGTCGGTCTATTACAATCAAATTATAAACACTAACTTGAACAATGTATAATTACTTGGGATCGTATCTATCTTTATTGGAAAGAGATATTCGTCCACCAAAAATGTTGTCTATATTGTACCCATGCTAGTGACACGGGAAGATCCAGGAAATGATGCTTCAGTAATATCAATGCTAGCAGGATCTGCATCGACCCCTTCTTCTGCACAATCTGGTGTGAGTCGGTCACTAGCGGGTGCACTCCGAGTTGGCATCGAGGGTGTCACAATGGCGCATGAGTCGATGTATTTGGATTCGTTTCCTCATGTGACGTCTCTCTGCGGGCATCATTGGGGCCAACACCACCTTGACCAATAGTGTGTGGTTGCAGAAAATCCTGTAAATACAAACCATATTTTATAAGTTCACTATCATATAAAAGTAAAAATTATAAAGTTCCAAATGAATTTATATTATGATTCAAGATTCCACAACTTACTTGCAAGGCATGAGATCTCTTTACCAAAACATCAACCTTGGCTTTAATCTCATATGTCTGTGGCATAATGAATAGCAAACAAAGGATATCCTCATTAATTTTTTTCAAGGTCTTCTCTATCATCTTAACCGGGAATAGAGAAGAACCAATGTCAGCATCGCGCATCAACTCATACACATCAAAAGCTATTGATTGTTGTGATGTTGTTTCATATGTCGAATCATTGGTCCGCAACAAAAATATATAAAACATTACTGACATGAAAGCAATTGACTGAGGAAAAAAGTATATTAACAAAACATATGTATCATGATAGATTCCTAAAATTACAACTAGGTTTACCTGATGCCTCGATGATGGTGTCGTTTGATCCACAACTGGGGATTTTCCCCGATATCCCCCTGCAAAAAAGAAGTAGAAAACATTATCATAATGAAACCAATATACACACGAAAAAGACATAACAAAAAAAACATTATGATACATATTATATTGTTACAATTCCAATGATATATACTTGCTGCCTCGAGGATATTCTACTCATCGGATCAATGGTTATAGGTGACTTGCCCCGATCTACTAATAGGGAGGTGACCCGATCAAAAGCTTGCATCAAAAACATAGAAAAAATCATCTAAATGAAACCAAAATACTCACGAAAAAGCTTAATAAGAAAACCTTTTGATGTATTTAAATTGTACAATTACAATCACGTATACCCATTTCCCCAAGGATGCTTTTGTTTGATCAACAGCTGGGTGGTTTCACTGATCAACACTCGGCAACAAAAATATAGATAATATTATCTAAATGAATCAAATATACTCTTGAAAAAACACAACAAAAAAACTTTTTGTTCATATTAAATTTGTAAAATGGCATCGATGTATACATGCTGCCTCGAGGCAGGTCCGATATCATCTACTGTTAGGTAGGTGCCCCTTATAAAACCCTGTATCAAAAACATAGAAAAAATTATCTAAACGAAACCAAAATACTCACTAAAACAATACAATAACAAAACATTTTGATGTATTTAAATTGTACAATTACAATCAGGTTTACCTGCTTCCCTGAGGCTGTTGTCGTTTGATCAACAGCCGATTGGCTTCCCTGATCAACACTTTGCATCAAATATAGATAACATTATATAAACCAAACAAATATACTCATGAAAAAACACAGCAAAAAAAAATTCTTTTTTCATATTATATTTTTACTATTACAAAGATGTATACCTGCTACCTCGAGGAAGTTGTACTCCTCTAACCATTTGCTGGGATTATGCCCCGATCACTACCCTGCAAAGTAAATATAGTAAATTTAAATGAAATTATAACAATAAACTAACGAAAAATCCTTAAGATGTTAAATTCATTAATAAAAGGTTGGGTAAATTGTTAGATGTACCACTCCCATAGTAACTGTGTTTGTATCTACTCGATTCAAATTATAATTAATATGCAACTCTTCCCCTACAACTATTGATTTAATGGCACATATAAAAACATGGTTTCTTTCACACCCCTCAAATTTGCAGTTGGGTTGCTTAATTGTAGACCCTAGTTGTGTAATGTTTATAAAGCCTGCAATATTCCCTATGGCTTTTGGCCTTCTGTCAATGTACAACGTTGCTCCTTTATTTTGATCTTTGTATTTCAACAATAAATAATTTGTTGACAATCCATATTTGCACATGCTTCGTGTATATTGAACCAGGTGCATCCAATCTTTGTAGTTGTAACAAGGTCGAACATACTCCATCAATTCTGTACATCTATCGCAACCGATCTTTAAGCCATCCATGCAAAACAACCCCAAACCATGTAACGACAACGGTGCAATTTGATATATCCTCTCGTTCACACAAAAAATATGTGTTCAGTTGATGAAGATCCTTGGGTACCCATTGTTTCACTAGATGTTTGTACCTCAAGGGAACCTCCATGTCGCCTATTGTCTCATCATAGGAACATGACCCCCCTTTAGTGAGAACAAATTCCACGCGTTTATGGAATTTTCTTTTGATCTTTTGACATCTAGTTGATATAACTCTTGTAGACCTACTGGATGTCTCAATTTCCTCTAGCCTTCCTAAACTCCCCTCACTCGAGGAAGACAGATATGACAAATACCTGTTTGGTTCTACCTGTGCCATGGGAAAAAAGTTCAAATAGGACCTTGTTGGGTATGCATAGTTCATATTAGAAAATTACAAGGCATTAAGGCATGCATTTTCCACTATCATCATACATAGTTAGCATGCCTCCACCAAATGTAAACTCCTTTCTTTTATTACATCTAATAAACGTACTACGGAAACTAAATAGAACAATAGTAACAAAACATAATTTTCATCTCTTTCGACTTTTCCACATTAACACCACCAGTTGGATCATTGTGTTAAAGTAATCTCCAGTAACATGTAATTACTAACAATAGTTAATCAACATTAAAATGAGTAAATAATATAGGTTTAGGGTATTTACACCGTAATGTGGAACCTTCTTGTCGGATACTCAGAATTATTACTTTCAGTTAAAACTGTACCTCTCAGAGATCAGCCAACACTAGGAACCCACTGACCCTATTAAAGGGTAAGTACAAACCAGAGAGAGAGAGAGAGATAAAGTTTGTATGCAATAGTAGTTAGACAAAGACAATTACATTCATAACAGAAGTTAAATAAAGCACAAAGAATGATTACAACAAAAGTCTCAATGCAAGTAAAAGCTTAACAAAAAAACACATATCTGATCACCAACAATTTTGTCTGATAGGACAAGTCTTAACTACTTAATACACAAAATAAAAATAAAAATAAAATATAAAAATTTAAAAGTAAAAATTTAAAGTAAAATAGTAAAATAACAAATAAAATAAAAAGGAGTCATAAATAATAACATAAATCATACGTGGGGTACTAGGGTCATTTAGGGGACAAACAACCATAGTACCCAAAGGACCAAAAACATTAAAGGGTGGTACAAACAACTCAAGATGAGAAAAATGACCCTACTAACCACACGCCAAGGACAAGGTACCACAAGACCAATAAACGACAAGGTGTAAGGACCAAAAGTAAATCAACCATTGTGGGGAAGGTACAACCAGACATCTCTCTCTCGAATGTACAAATGTTCCACATAACCTAAGAGTTCATTATCAATGTATGAAGAAGGGTCCACATGAAGCATGTGGTCATGATGAGGTATATGTGTGATGAAGTATATTGGCCATGGGAATGAGTATGATGCTAAACAAACAAATCTCATACATTAATGCCCATAATTGTTGGCACACAATTTGGAAAAGAATTTAAGGTTTGAGTTTTTCAAGCACACCCGATATCTAGAGTATGAGCAATATAACATCTAAACTAGCATATTGGATGCCAATTTTATATAAAGTCATGACAACATGGGGTAACCATGCATCCATGCATCCATGCAATAGCTCCTTGTGACTACCTCTTATTTGACCTGCCAAAGAGATGGAAGGTCAAATAAGGTCAAATATATGCAATAGCTCCTTGTAACTACCTCTTATATGCAATAGCTCCTTGTAACTACCTCTTATATGCAATAGCTCCTTGTAACTACCTCTTATATGCAATAGATCCTTGTAACTACCTCTTATTTGACATGCCAAAGAGATAGAAGGTCAAATATATGCAATAGCTCCTTGTAACTCCTTGTAAGATATCACTATTACTACAAATTCTATTGTCAAGTTTAATAAAATATTGATCCTTCTAAAGCTTCTATAAATGCATACTATACAACTTCACACAATTCATACTTTTCCTTTAATCTTAGAGAGAGAAGAGATTCAACTATGCAACAAATGTTTACATATGATAAGGAGGTAAAGAATAATTTGTGGGGTTGTGGGAAGCCGCCTAATCAAACAATGAATGAATATGTGATCTCAAAGATTTAGAAAGAGGAATATGGGCAAAGAAAATCAGATTTTGATATTTTTCTAGTTCAAAATATTGAAAGATATCAAGAAGCTTGCACTATTAAAGGGACCGAGACATCAAACTTATGTGTTCTAATGTAGCAAGAGGTCAATGAATGGAATTCTGATTTCTATATAAACTTTCAAGAGGATTTCAATAATACTAATATTGTACCTTATGATCAACAACTCGAGGAAGAAAAGCAGTTTTTAGTTAAACACATTTTTTATGCAGATCAATATGACGATTATGGGAAAATGTTTCAATTATCATTTTCAGAAACTTACAACAATATACCAGTTTATGATGATCATGAAGATGAGATCGAATTCCCTTAGTCCATGGCTCAAATTATTCCTACAAATATTAAAGGACTACCATTCTAAAATGATTCATTTATGAATATAACACTAGATTTGAAGGTGTATATGCATTTTTCCTCTTTTAAGAGAATGTGGAAGTCTCTTATATATTTAGGATCCGTGTGATGGTTTATTAAAACCATTCCACTTAACTATCAAAACTACATTCCATAGATAGCCCAATGCAGGTTATAGCTTAGTCATGGTTGACCATTTCTGGCAACAAGAAGTTTCAATGTGTGGATTAGTGGATGGAAAGAGAGACCTCATTCCTTGGCCTTCAAGGTGATGCATCTCTACAGGCTCTCATTTCAAATTGACCATCCTTTGAGATATGACTCAATTTAATTGTTTGTATAGGTTCTAGGTTATAGTGTGATATTATTGCATTTGTGAAGTGAATTATGGAGCTTAATACAAGTAAGAATGATTTTCACCAAGTTTCCAAGAGGCATAAGACATCATACACAAAGACTCAAGACATAATTGGTTTAGTTATAAAAAGAATTGAGATTTCCTTCAATAAACTTCCAAGTTCTTCACAAGGCTTTGGTGTTTATCGAAATGAAGTCATTGTTAAGTCAAATGCAAAGTTGAATGAAATAGGGCCAACCAATTAGATGGGAGTATTATACAAAGAACTAAATGTTGTTTTGAGTAAATATGGGAAATTGGTTGATAAACAACTTTATGCTGATATAGCTAAGGCATAGAAAGAAGTGAACTTTGATAGGCACATTATAAACATGATAATTGCATCACACTTTTACAAGAAATGGTTGTTTGAACTTGGAGATTGATTCATAAGGGAGGTTAACAAGTATGGGGTAGTTTCTTTGAAGGCCCACTTTGTAGAAATGTATGAAATGCTTGAACAAATGAATGTAAGGAATCTTCAACCAGCTCTTGCATAGGCCTACGATGATAGGGATTAGATTCTACAAAAGGGGTATGTAGTAGAATTTACATTGTACAATGCATTACAATACCTACAAATTATAGAAATATGTATTGAAAAGGATTCTCTAGATTTTGCAAGGAGTTTCTTTGCACCTTTCGCAACCCTTTATATGAAGGAAATATAGAAACTTATTGTTTTACTATTATGGATAGTCCTTATTGAGAACTCTCCTTATTCTAAATTGCTTTCATATTCTCACTGGGATGCCATTTCAATAGAATTAAAAAAAATGTTGCTGTATATTGGGTCAGTTTGATAAGATCCCACTTCATGTAACTATTTCAGTAGGTTGTTCAAGACTAATTCCTATAGGTTGTTAACTATTTCAGTTTCCTGTGTAAATTGCATTAGATATGGAATTTCAATTCCATTCTATATTTTCTTGTCCAATGTCACACGGTCAAAGCACTGATGAAAATACTCCAATGTTGATGCCATTTGGTCATGTGCTTTGCAAGAAATCCATAATAAAACTTCCAATGTTGATTGCATACACCATAATAATAAATCAAAGGAAAACCAATGTTGATTGCATTCACCATTTGGAACTTTAGGCCATGTGCAATTTCATTGAAAAATAGAGATTCATTCAAAGGGTAGATGTATAATGGAAAATAAGAAAGAAAATCACAATGGCATAAGGTTCCAATACTTTGTTGGAATATCAAGTATGGTTCCCATGAGGTACTCATCATGATTGTTGACCTCATCAAATTGGAGCATATTATGGTTAGTCTTGTTAGCAAAAATAACATGCTTGGGTTTTCAATTTTCAAGTTTACAATAATTAAGCAAATCTAGGCTTCCAAATTGATGAGGGATAAATAGGTCATCCATCATAAATTCAACCTGAAAGTTGGCAGCAATCACATCACATCCTAGACTCGCTTCTTTATTGTGAAATATTTTTGTATACAAATGATCATTGAAGAAGGGATTTTCTTTGACATTTTAATCATTAAAATATGGTTTGTCCTTTCACATCTTTTATACTTAGGTGGCACTTCATCCTGCAAATTATGACAAGGAATCTGACTAAAGAAAGATTCAATAAACCTGATGTGAGATTCCATTATAATGGTATGCTCAGTAGGGATAGGGATGTGATAGTTACGCTTGGTACAAGATTGGAAAAGGGCATCCTTGAAAGGGAAAAAATCATAAATCATAAAAGGGCATTTAGTGGTTGTTCCAATTTTCCCATGACAACTCCAAGTGAGTTCAATTTGCATGCACAAGTAAGTAAAATTTTGTATAAGCTGTATATTTGATTTAAGAGGAACGATTTCCTTAGTTTATCAAGCGATGCCAATTAGTCCCCTCTTGGAGCCTCAAGGAAATAAAGGCCTTGCTCATTTCCAATACCACCCCCTTGTATCCCTCACAACTATCTCCTCTACTTTTTAGCCTATCAGATTAGACAACTACTTTTTAGCCAAATTGCATAAGTTGGGCAGCTGTAGCAATGCGCCAAAGTAGTTAGTAATTAAATTTTCCTTAACGAGTAATCTATAAGACCTTACATATGATATAATAGGCTATAAGGGTAAATACACATAGTATAGGTGTGCAATAGTGAAGCAAGCAATGTGTTTTTTGCCTGTGGTTCCCTTTTTACTGGAAGTGAAAGTCCATATCCTTCAGAAAGTATTACTGCTTCTGTAGATAACAATATTGGATCTGATACAAGATCTTTAGATACATTGTCTACACCAACTCTGATTAGGAATACATATAATAAAACCTCCATCTCTATGGGACTATACAATGCTGTTGACAATTCAAGAGTAGTTGAACTCAAGCCTAGATCAAGTGAGGAAAAACACAGTAAGATTGAATATAGAAAAATAAAACTAAGTTTTCAGCCATTTGATTCTACTGGAAAGCCAAATATTTTTGAGAGCCAAGTACCACCATTTTTAGTGGAAAAATTGAGAGAGAATTTAAGTAGTTCATCATTTATAGAAAATGAGCCCAATCAGTTCTTGGGTCGCACATTTGATGATGATATTTTTGAGGGCCTTGACCTTGATGCTCTAGAAGCAAAACCTAATGAGATGGCACGTTTGAGATCAAACATGGATGCTGCAACGGGGAAGATGGCATCTCTAGTAAAATCACGTTTTCCCAATACTCATGATCTGGACTTGGGATGTTCTATGAAGCCCATTTCCTTGAACATTGCCACTATCATCAAACAAACAAGTAGGAAATATGTTGTAGAAAATTGCAACAATGGCAAATATTTCATATGGCATGCCATGAAGGATTTTTCTTCTCCCAAGATTCGAGAGTGAAAAGCTCGCTTGTTTATTTGGATGTGTTGACCAAATATCTCTGAGTGTGCAACCATAATATATTTATTTAGCTCTGCATGTGTTTACCATGATATCCAAGTTGATCTTGCAAGGATTGGACATTCTTTGCTATCCATTGAAAACTTATTTGGATGAATTACATATGTACATGGGGGTTCCCTAAAGCTTGAGGTTCTCTCGGATAACAGAGATATCGACATTTTGTGGGCCCAATATTAATGCATTGTACAATCTGTACCGTATTAAATTGACACTAACTCTATTCATAGCCTTTGGGGTTATGCTTACCTCGAGGATGTCAAGATCAACAATTGAAGTCCGTGGGCTAGAAGTGGAGAGGTAAGTGGGCTCAGATGGAGATAGGGGCGAGCTTGGGTTATGAAGGGAGGAAGTGGGAGGATATACAGGGGGGTCCGAGGTAAAGGAGGAGCCAAGGTAAGGGTGCGGATACGGTAAGCTAAATATGGCGAGATTGCTTCCAAAAATAATGGAGCTAAACCTGTTGCCAAGACCCCACCCATTGCCAAAATTGAAATAGCATGTTTGAGCAAAATAGGGTAAATTCAAGTAAACTAGGGTAAATTCCACTCCAAGAACACCCTAAATTCATTTAAACAAAGGATAAATTTATAACCAAGTCGGAGGGATTCGATTTTCTCACCGATTTAGGGTTCATTCTCTCCTCTGCTTGGCGAATATCGATGTAGAATACAGGTCCTAAAATTTTTTTGGTCCTGGTCTTACTAGTCAATCTTGAAATAACACCCAGCCCTTCAAGATGGGGAAAAATTAGTACCCCAACGGCAGGAACTAGGAAAGGTTAGCTTAGATCAGGAGCGGAGGAGCGGAGGCTCTAGCGTTTCTGTTTCTCTTCGCACAAGAGCAAAATGCTACAAGGATCGGTTAATTGACACAAGGATCTCGACTAATCTGGTTTGGCATTCTGTTTTATGTTTATTATATATATATATATATATATCTATATCTATCTATCTATCTATATATATATATATATATAATAAAACATAAAACATATTATATATATATATATATAACATATTATATATATAATTTTTTGTCATTGCAATGTTATGGAACGTTTACCCTAATTCAACAAAAAGGGGGTGCTAGCAACATGCTTAATTTAAGGGTTACAAAAGCAAGTAGTTGAATCGATTCATAATTGAGATTAGTGGGGAATCAAGTTCAATAGTAATCAATTTTGTAAACTTATGCTTCTTTTGCTGATTAATAGACCCTATTTATTAGATTAGTGGCAAGGGCATGGCTATTCTCAAAGTATGAGAGAATAGATTGTTTAGATTTATATAGACCCTTATCATATTCAAATATAGCCAAATGAATGATCTAAAAGATGAAAACTAAACCACCGTTAAGCCATGCGTATGTTGTTGATATCATATTTTTCATTATAAGAGTTTGATGAGAAACATAAGTATTTGTAATGCTAAGATAAGAATACCATTTTTATAAGGTAATAACCCTCATTTGGCCAAGTTATAACCTTGTAGGCCCTAATAAAGAGCAAAAATTGTGGTCACATACTATCATTGGCAAGTGCAAATGTAGGCTTAGGTAAAACTGATCTAAGGCCTACTTAGGACGTTGTCACATTTTTTTGTCACACTAGGCTAGAAAGGGAAACAACATCTCTTTACAAGCCAATTTGCAAGTGTGATTCTGATTGCCTAGCTTGAGGTGGTATTGGATAGAAAAATAATGAGAAAACATGTAGATCGAACACTAGGCCTATAAACAAGTTGAGATGAAATAATTTAAACTTTGATCTTATTTCATAGTTAGCTAAAGAATTTGAGGTGCAAGAAGGGAACACTTTTGTTATTGTTTTTTAATCCAACTTTTCAAAGCTAACTTACACAATGTAATCCCAATTCCAACACACACGTGACATGTGAAGGAAAACCTACAAGAGGGACATATCGTTTATAGAAAGAGAAACCTACATAAGAAGTAGATAGTATATGGATTATAATTGAAAACCCTATGTAGGAAATGTTGAGATATTGTAACTTCAAAGAATATTATATTTGTACTTTATTATTCTGGAGATGTTTCATTCCTCCTTGAAGACCTTATTGTATATCCGGAGATGTTTATTCCTCCGTCAAATTGTGGTAACTTGAGTTATTAGACTTCCCTAGTGGGGGTCGGCCCTGTATGTGTTATGTGGGTCAAAGGGTTATTAGACCACCCTAGAGGGGTCGGCCCAGTCAGTTGTAGTGGGGTATTTAACCCATTGGTTAAATACGAGCCTACATGTTTTGTGTAAAAGACAAGTCAGAGTAGTGTATAAATAGAGGAGGTGTATTCCTCATTTTACACACACTCACTCACTTGAGAGTGGTGCACTTGTGGAGGAGAGGTCTGCTATGGAGAAGGAGGAGCTTATGCTCAGGGTTACATCTTTGTATATTGTTGGTCATCTATATTGAGGAAGCTTTACTGGGTTTTCTACCCCATGAGGGTTTCCCAGGATAAATCTGTGTCTCTTGTGTTTATGCTATGCTTGTTGTTTCTTCAGTGATCCTGTATGTTCTATTATTGTGAAATGGAATGTAATGCTGCTATTTTCTGTCTTATCATATTAAATCTTAACATGGGGTATCAGAGCTAACCTGAAGGAAGGCAATGTATGGCACTTACGACACTTGCTTCACTTGCGACAATTTGAAGGTTTGGGTTTTACATAGCAAAAACCAGTCATCGTGGAACTTTCTCTATAAATACATTTATGCGAAGGTTCAGGATCTAAAAAGTTTACAGGTCGTAGATAACATCCCTAGGTACTGTGTGTCCAAAGTGAACCCTCATATTCGTTGTACTTTTTGCGTTATGATCAGTACAAGTTAGGGTTTCTGCCTCTTCCAGATCTCAGTCAAAATCAGGTGACCTAGGAAAAAAAGTCATAACTTGGGCTAGGAAGCTCCCAATGAAATTTTGTAAAATGTGACAGGTAGTACACAGAATGTACTATCTCAGGAAACTTTTTTAGAGGCCGAAGATGAACCAGTGACACGTGGCACGCCGTACAAGTTTGCTCTCATGTTTTATCCCATAAACAGGTCACGTTACGACACTTGGCATAACTTGGGCTAGGAAGCTCCAAATGAAATTTCGTAAAAAGTGACAGGTAGTAAACAGACTGTACTATCTCAGAAAACGTTTTCAGAGGCCGAAGCTGAACCAGTGACACGTGGCACTCCGTACAAGTCCGCTCTCCTGTTTTATCCCATAAACAGGTCACGTTGTGACACTTGGCATAACTCTCTCTCAAAAAATCCAATTGAGGTCAGACCTGTCGCGATGAAAAGATGACAGGTCAGGCTACCACAGAAAAATTTTTCAGACCTTGTGGAGCAAAAAGATCGGAGTTATAGCAGAAACAATCAGGTACATCTTTCTATCAAAACATAATTATTTTTGGAGCACCTTCATTCATGGCTTCCAGAATTTAGGGTTTCGGAGAAAGTTAGAATTTTTGGAATCGGAATCCACGGCTGAATGCTACTCAGGAAAATCAAAATTTAGAGACCAAGATCGAATTTTTTGGTTGGGTAGAAGACCGGGCTTGATCAAACTCCAGTTCGGGATTTTGATCGGAAAGATGGAAAATTAGGGCTTCAGCAAAAGTTGGAACTTTTTGAAGTTTGTAACCACGGCTGGAAGCTCCTCAGAAAAATAATAGTTTAGAGCCTTGGATTGAACCTTTTGATTGGACAGAAGGGTGGGCTTCATCAAACCCTAGTTCGGGTTCTTGTCCAGAACATCCAGAAGTTTCGAAGGCAATTTTGAGGGGTCAAATTTTGGAGATTTCAAAATTGAAGTATGCTAGTTTGATCAGCTCAGCAAGACACATCCTTCCATCCATTCAGAAGTGTGAAAGTCAAAGATTGAATTTTTAGGGTTTCTCTAGCAAACCCTAATCAAGCTCCAGATCAAGTTTCAGGGGGAGTTGAGGCTAAGGCCTTACATAAGAAGACTACAAGAAGTCTCGACAGGTATGACTTAAGGAGGTTCAGGTATGTCTTGAAATCTGATTCTTGATTAAGTTCATAATGTGTTTGTCTTCATATTATTTATTAGTACAATCTTGATTAATGTTAGAATTGTCTTATCACCCTAGTAACGGTATGAATACATGTGAATTCTCGAAGACATTCATTGATTAGGGCTATATGATTGTACTGATGTATTATGGTGTTGTGTGAGGTTGATGTTGTCTGCTAACAAGATACAGGTACATCACAAAAGACAAATCAAGTTCCATGACCATGACAACATGAAGACAAAGACTCATCCATAATCTTTGTTCTACTTACGAGGTATGTATGACTTTGTTATATTATGCTTAACCTATGAGACATGCAGGTTCTAGCTCAGGATCTCTAAATCATTGAAGAGATTGTTTAGGTATGTTGTACATAACTAAGCAGGTTTACTAATCCAGGTATGTTTTCCTATGTCAAGTTAGAATCTTACCTTGTGTTAGGATCCCTTATATAAGTATACTTGGTATGATTGGTTATGCTTATTCATAAAGTTAGTAATCAAGGGTTTATGCATATTATCTCTCTTATCTTGATGATTTAATTAACCAGAAGAGTACTATGATCAAACAAGAATATGCATAAGTAAAAGAAGACTTCCTTGAAACCCTGAATACTAATGATCATGACTATACATATTCAAGATTATTTAGAATTAGAATGTTTTGATAATATTGAGAATATACTAATGAATGTATGAGATCATGATGATGACACTAGTGCACACTTGAGCATGCACAGTGGTACAAAATGAATAGAAGTTCAAAAGACATAGAGAAGATCAAACGAGAGGCAACCACACAAACATAAAAGATAAGTATTTGAGTTGTTATTTGAAATAGTAAATGATATTGCTTGTATGCATATTTGTATTCCTAGAATATATGATGCTGAGTGTAAACATTCATAGAGAATTGAACAGTATACTACTAATATCCATATGATTGGTAAGTTGGACAAACATTCCATTGTTGCTTGTCTAGAATGAAACCTCTTTGCTGACATACTGAGAGCTGTGCACACTCTCGATAGTATGTTCTGGTAGAGATGGAAGGCATCTAGATAGCCACTATATGCATACAGGATATGGGAAAGTGTTGTGCCAAAGTATTGGTCAAAATAGTTGCATAACTATGTAAATGATATCTGTATGCATAATAGGTTATCATGTCAATATGATTTGATGATTATGAAGTATTACTAATCATGTACTTAATTTTGATTTGTAGGAAAGATCATGATGAATGATGAACACTGAACAAGCGATGGATGTTCAACAAAAAAAAAAAAGATTTTCAAATCAAACACACTATAGAAGGCTTGTGGCTAGAAGATTCTCTTAGAAAGAGGAAGAGAATCATGATGAGATGTTTGCTCCAAGTGGCTAGATAAGACCATTCTCTTAATGGTGCAATTAAAGAAGAAGTGTGAATCAGGTTCTGTATGGGTTCCCAGGATCGATAGTAAATTGATGAGAATACATGTGAGGATTGCATCATCCTTGAACACAAGTTCTAAAGTGATCCGTAGACAAGTGTCTCCGAGAAAGAAGAGGGATTGTATAATCCTTGAACACTTGTTCTAAAGAGTGTCGTAGATGTATGTCTTCGAAAATGAAGTCCTTGGTGGACATGAGAGGATTGGATCATCCCTGGACTTCAGTCCTAAAGAGAGCCGTAGACATGATGTCTCCAAGAATGAAGTCCTGAATGAACAGGTAGGGGATTGCATCTTCCCCGGACCTCGGTCCCAGAATTGAGCCGTAGATTGATGTCTCTGAAAATTGAAGATAGGACTGCATCGTCCCTGAACTAGGTTCAAAATGTACGTGAGGATTGCATCGTCCATGAACTGGGTTCAAAATGTACGTGAGGACTGCATCGTCCATGAACTGGCTTCAAAATGTACGTGAGGACTGCATCGTCCATGAACTGGGTTCAAAATGTACGTGAGGACTGCATCGTCCATGAACTGGGTTCAAAATGTACGTGAGGACTACATTGTCCATGAACTGGGTTCAAAATGTACGTGAGGACTGCATCATCCATGAATTGGGTTCAAAATGTACGTGAGGATTGCATCGTCCATGAACTGGGTTCAAAATGTACGTGAGGACTGCATCGTCCATGAACTGGGTTCAAAATGTACGTGATGGGATTGCATCGTCCCTAGACATGAGACTTGTCTTAAAGTGATAAGGACTAATCATCCTGTAAGTAGATTGGGATTGCATCGTCCCTAGACATGGTGAGGTGTCTTAAAGTGATAAGGACTAATCATCATGTAAGTAGATTGGGATTGCATCGTCCCTAGACATGATGAGGTGTCTTAAAGTGATAAGGACTAATCATCCTGTAAGTAGATTGGGATTGCATCGTCCCTAGACATGGTGAGGTGTCTTAAAGTGATAAGGACTAATCATCCTGTAAGTAGATTGGGATTGCATCGTCCCTAGACATGGTGAGGTGTCTTAAAGTGATAAGGACTAATCATCCTGTAAGTAGATTGGGATTGCATCGTCCCTAGACATGGTGAGGTGTCTTAAAGTGATAAGGACTAATCATCTTGTAAGTAGATTGGGATTGCATCGTCCCTAGACATGGTGAGGTGTCTTAAAGTGATAAGGACTAATCATCCTGTAAGTAGATTGGGATTGCATCGTCCCTAGACATGGTAAGGTGTCTTAAAGTGATAAGGACTAATCATCCTGTAAGTTGATTCGGGATTGCATCATCCTTAGGCATGGTGAGGTGTCTTAAAAGGATAAGGATTGATCATCCTGTAAGTTGATCTGAATTGCATCGTCCATAGACATGAGAGATGTCTTAAATTGAGAGGGATTGATCATCCCATAAGTGGATCAGGATTGTATCATCCTTGGACCTATGTCCTAAAGTGAGAGGGATTGACCATCCCGTAATTGGATCATGTGTGTTGCAGGGTATGCTGCTATTGTGTATACTTGTATCGGTGTGGATACTTGTATTGATAGATATATTAGTGAGAATACATGCTTTTGATGATAGATGTATTAGTGAGAATACATGCTTTTGATGATAGTTGTATTAGTCAGAATACATGCTTTTGATGATAGATGTATTAGTGAGAATACATGCTTTTGATGATATATGTATTAGTAAGAATACATGTTTTGATGATAGATGTATTGGTGAGAATACATACTTTTGATGATACATGTATTGATTAATGTACTTGTATGGTTGAGGATACTTATGTTGTAGATAGAGATGATCCAGATGCTGTAGATCGAGATCATCCAGATGCTGTAGATTGAGATGATCCAGATGTTGTAGATCGAGATGATCCAGATGCTGTAGATCGTGATGATCCAGATGTTGTAGATCGAGATGATCCAGATGCTGTAGATCGAGATGATGTGACGATGTTGATCGTGTTGATCTAGACGATGATGTTGATTGTGTGATGAAGATGCTGATGATTGTGTGAGGACAATGCTGATGATCGTGTGATGACGATGCTGACGATCGTGAGGATTTAGATATTGATGTTGTTGTAGCTGTTCGAGTGCTGCAGAAGATGAAGACTCACTACTGAAGATGTTGATGTTCCAGTATTGAAGATGTTCCAGTAACTGCTTGAGTTATTGATGATGTTGAGAAAGCTTCCAATGATTTATAGATGTATCACGTATGATGTTGATGACTCCTTGCTCGTGCACATGCTGTTATAATATCCTTCTCGTTAAGGGGGGGTGTTGAGATATTGTAACTTCAAAGAATATTATATTTGTACTTTATTATTCTGGAGATGTTTCATTCCTCCTTGAAGACCTTATTGTATATCCGGAGATGCTTATTCCTCCGTCAGATTGTGGTAACTTGGGTTATTAGACTTCCCTAGTGGGGGTCGGCCCTGTATGTGTTATGTGGGTCAAAGGGTTATTAGACCACCCTAGAGGGGTCGGCCCAGTCAGTTGTAGTGGGGTATTTAACCCATTGGTTAAATACGAGCCTACATGTTTTGTGTAAAAGACAAGTCGGAGTAGTGTATAAAGAGAGGAGGTGTATTCCTCATTTTACACACACTCACTCACTTGAGAGTGGTGCACTTGTGGAGGAGAGGTCTGCTATGGAGAAGGAGGAGCTTATGCTCAGGATTACATCTTTGTATATTACTGGTCATCTATATTGAGGAAGCTTTACTGGGTTTTCTACCCCATGAGGGTTTCCCAAGATAAATCTGTGTCTTTTGTGTTTATGCTATGCTTGTTGTTTCTTCAGTGATCCTGTATGTGCTATTATTGTGAAATGGAATGTAATGCTGCTATTTTCTGTCTTAGCATATTAAATCTTAATAGGAAACAAACAATGACTTGTTAGGGTTAGAAACAAAATTCTTATACCTTAATGAAAACCTATCTATGACACAAAAATGACAAATCATTTAAATCCTTGATTAGAAATTGGTGAGTGATTACAAATCGTTTATACCTTAATGAAACTTCTATGGTTTTTCCTTGACTAGAATGAGTGATTTGATACACGAAGGTTGCAGGAAAGAGTTGGAATGTAGAAGATGATACGTGAATGAAGATGGTGATGATGATGAATATGAGGACAACGATGATGATGAGGATGATGATGAAGATGATGATGACGATGATGAGATGATGACGAATATGATGATGATGATGATGATGATGATGACCATGAAGATGATGGTGATGACGATGACAACGATGATGATGAAGACCACGAAGATGATGATGATGATGATGACGATGATGGTGGTGATGACGATGACAACGATGATGATGATGATGAATATGGTGATGACGATGATGATGATGATGATGATGATGATGATGATGATGATGAAGATCATGATGAAGATGTTGATGATGATGAAGATGATGAAGATGATGATGATGATGATGATGATGAAGAAGATGAAGATGTTGATGAGGAAGAGGGAGACGACGACGACGACAACGATGATGATGATGATGATGATGATGAAGATGATGATGAAGATGGCGATGATGATGAAGAATATGAAGATGATGATGATGATGATGATGAAGATGAAGACAATGAAGATGTTGATTAGGAAGAGGGAGATGACGACGACGGTGATCATGATGATGAGGAAGATGATGATGATGATGATGACAATGATGAAGATAATGATGAAGATGACGATGATGATGAAGAAGATGAAGATGATGGTGATGAAGATGATGATAATGAAGATGATGATGAAGATGATGATGATGATGATGATGATGATGATGAAGATGAATATGATGATGATGATTGCTAGCACAGATTTAGTTTTATGTGGTTGGAAGGAAAAAGGGGTAAATCAAAGGATCAAGGTTTACAATGGGATCTAAGGCTGTGACCAAGATCTAGTGAAAATTTATATATTTAGCTAAGCATATAAGTGAATTGGCAGGGATTCTAAATTTGGCCAATATGCTAAATTAGACAGACAAAGCACTAGCAAATATCTAAAATGGTTAGTGAAGATCTAAAATGGTGGAATGGCTAAAAGATGGCGGACCTCCAAAATGCCCAAGTCTTTGTTAAAAAATTAAAAAGTTTATAGTTATTAATATAAATATTTTATTGAAAGATTTATATCAATATTCAAACCCAAAAAATAAAATATAATTTACCACATAAAAGTATCGGCACGAATCTCGAAAAATATGAAATTTGAACTTTGGAAAAGTCAAAAGTTTGATGAAGGGTGGATATTATTTCGCTAGGTTTAAGTGCTCGATGGATAATACCATAAGGGTTGTGCAAAATTCTTTACCATGGTTTTAACTTTTACTATGTGTCACAGCTATATCATTTCGCATAGGGAAGAAGTGGTAAGGTAAACCACCCATTTCAATTTGTGAAACTACTCTCCCAATAAAAAATAATAGTTTGGCCCAAGATTTAACCTTATGCTATAATGTTGGATATCCATAATTTATTTGGAAAGATCATGTGAAAATATAATGTTAAATATTGGAAATATTTAAAATGAAAATATTTTCCAAGATTTGAAAATCCAAAACCAAGGGAAGTAATCAAAACCACGGGAAGCAATCAAAACTATGGGGAAAAAAAACTAGTGGATGGTTTTCACAGGAAATTGAAAATTGTTTATGGATTTTCATTTATTTCTTAAAATGGATATTTAAGACATCAACTTAAAATGACTATTTCCGCCAAATGGGAGTGAATTTTCAGAGACCAAGAGAGGATTTTCTTTAGCATGGGCCAATCTATAATAGCCTCTCTCTGTTTTTACACAGGTATTATGGTTTAAGAGAATCGAAGTCATCTTCACAGGGAAATTTTCTAGAAATTTAATTTTCATGTCTGAGTCATAACTTCAAAAGTAGATTCCAATGAGCTGGAGGAGAATATGAGAAAATGAAGACATGGGTTTTGTTGGGAACGTGCTCAATTACAAAAACCTCTCTTAGATTTCACACAGCTATCACCATTTGAGATATGAAGGTGGGGCTTTGAATCCTATTTTTCAGCAATCCGCTTCCTGAAATGAAGCAAATCAGTTGTAACTATTTCTATTTTTAGAGTTCAGTTAGATTTCGAATTCAAGACTAGGTATAGGTTTTTTAGTTATATATTCAGATGTATTTGATAGATCTAAGGGGGTATTTTCAAGAGGAGAGAGGCTCTTCATTGTAATAGGTTTCAATTTTCTGAAAATGAATAGAATTGCAGAGCCGGGCATGTTTATCAGAGATTCTTGTGTTATTTACTTTACAATCTGTACTTTCTTTCTCTCTATGTTCATGTATACTTTCTTTGTTATCGTTTCCATTATGGTATGTCTTCTATGCTTAGATGAGAGTTAAAATAAGTCAGAATTCATATGTATATGCTCTGACTTATTAGGTCTAAGTATCCATCTTTCCTCTAAAATCAATATTGGATTCATCTAAAATTGGTGCCCATATTGATGGAATGTCTATTTTTCTTTCCTTTACCACCTGCAAAATATTTTGACTGTAAATGAATAAATACCCTACCTCTGTTAAGAATTCCATTGCAAAGCTTTGCTATTTATCATTATATGTATTCGACTCAATTCCCAATGAACTGTTTTCCTTGTCCAATCCAAAACCCCATCTTTTAAATCTTGTTCTTAGTAATGATCTAGCCACTATTCTTAAGTAAACAATCGATCACTGAGGTGAAATTGGGTGATTAAATTGTATGAGAGAGACCTCTCTGGATTGGAAGGGATAGCTTCTAATCCTAAAGGTTGGTTTGAGAAAGTTACCTCAGGGTTTGCTTGATATAGCCCAAGGTAAAATCCGAGTGCTAACATTTTGGCGCCGTTGCTAGGGATGAAGGTTCAGATTTTCCTTGGGATAAACAACAAAGATTAGTGCTGATTGATGGTGGTGAACAGTAGTCAGACACAAAGAAGGTTGTACATTCTTCACCTGGAGGCTCTACTATCAATAGAATCTAGAATTCAAAGCATCACTAGCGACTCCACTATCTGAAGAGATATTCCATGGAAGCTTACAAATCTGCAAGGCATGCTCCTATGAATCGTTCACACATTCCAGGTTTTCCAAATCATATACCTTGTGTAGATTGGCAGACATATGTGCCCAAATTTAAAGATGAGAAAGGAGATGATGCTTCTCTGCATTTAATCAAATTCCATATGCATATATATAAACTAAGGGTGAAATTTCATGAAGATTTCCTTATGAAAATGGTCATGGATACTTTGGAAGGAAAGGCAAGAACATGGTATGAAAAGTTACCAACTGCTAGTTTGTATTCCCTGGAAGATTTTCATTCAACATTCTATGAAAATTATAAGGAAAGTTACTGATCTTTATCATTGTTTGAAAATTGTTGTCAAGTCAGTTTTGAAAATTTTATGCAACATGTGGAAAATGAATTTGGTGATGAAGAATTAATGGATGAGGAAATTAAAGAGTTTTATGAAGATTATTTTCAACATCAAGAGGAAATGTTAAAGAGTAGCTTCCATAATATTCAACAAGATTTTCAGTAGACAATGCTTTCTTCTTTGATTTTTAATGAAGAAAATCAGGACCTTAGTGTTTAGATTGCTTCTCCTAAGAATGATGAGAAAATTCAGCATCCTTTAGAAGTTTAAGAAGATATAGGAGAAGTCATTCAAGGTTCAGAAATTCTTAAAGTTCATCCATATGAAAAGTTTAATGAAACAGGTCAGGGGTTTATTATTGAAGTTCATGTTCCTTCCCTTGAGTTTGTTGAAGATTCTCATATTTTTACTGACCAAGAGAAGAATGTGGATAGTCAATCAGTGTTTTATGTAGTTCATTTACCTTCTATTGAAGTCATTGAAGAAGAGTTTTCTCTTTTAGATCATTTTGAAAATGAAGATGCTATTCAGAAATTTGAAATGAAAGATTCAGAAATTATGAAGAACCAAAATGATATTCCTATTGAACTATATGAAGGGTCACTCTTTGATATGCCTGTTAAGAGGAATGAAGAACTAAACATATTTTTTTTGCATGATAAGGAAGATAAACAAATGACTGATTTTTACTTGAAAAGTGATGAAATGGAACAACAACCAACAATTAGAAATAAAATCAGCCTAATTCTTTTTTTTGATAATCAACAAGAGGTGATAGTTCATGGTTTTGAAGATCCTTTTGCGAGTGTGTTGCAATCATCGGGGAAGCAGAGTCTTACAAAATTTATGGATTATGGGTATAAATTTCGGCTATGTGTAAAGTTGTCATCTTTCAAGTTTATATTTATGTTGGGAGAAGTTGGATGTGAACGTAAATCAAGTAGCCATTTGCTTTGATTGGATGCATTGGATCCTTCATATCACTTGATCCAGCAAATTGTTTTCAGCATGTTAGAGTAGGAGTATGTGCAATAATCTTGAATATCAAGCATATTTTTCAGTTTGGTTTGCAATTTCAGATTGATTTCAGCAATGAGCAGTTTGGTTTTATTACTGAATTTCCAGCTTGTACAAAAGATGCAGTAATTTCAGTTTGGTTTTCAACAGTTGACTTTTAGTACAACTTTCAGTTTGTCAGTTTGATTTCAGTTGGATAGTTTGCAGATCATAGAGTACATAGCAGGTTTCAGTTTGAAATTGGGAACAACCCAATGGTCAGGCACATGGTCTACGGGTTCTTTGCTACCTCACTGGGAGGATAACATCCCCAGTTGGAGCCAATTGTTAGCACAGATTTAGTTTTATGTGGTTGGAAGGAAAAAGGGGTAAATCAAAGGATCAAGGTTTACAATGGGACCTAACGCTGTGACCAAGATCTACTGAAAATTTCTATATTTAGCTGAGCATATAAGTGAATTGGCAGGGATTCTAAATTTGTCCAATATGTTGAATTTGACGAACAAAGCACTAGAAAATATCTAAAATGGTTAGTGAAGCTCTAAAATGGTGGAATGGATAAAAGATGGTGGACCTCCAAAATGCCCAAGTCTTTGTTAAAAAATTAAAAAGTTTATAGTTATTAATATAAATATTTTATTGAAATATTTATATTAATATTCAAACCCAAAAAATATAATATAATTTACCACATAAAAGTCTCGGCACGAATATAGAAAAATATGAAATTTGAACTTTGGAAAAGTCAAAAGTTTGATGAAGGGTGGATATTATTTCGCTAGGTTTAAGTGCTCGACGGATAATTTTTTCACCGTATGAGAATAGCCGGCGATCGATGCGAAGCGAAGGCGCCAAAGAGGAGAGGTCCGAGGGTCAATCTTGGGTGGGGACGGCCACAGTCGACCGCCCTAGACACCCGGCCATATGGCCCGACCCCAAGGGTTGTGCGAAATTCTTTACCATGGTTTTAACTTTTACTATGTGTCACAACTATGTCATTTCACATAGGGAAGAAATGGTAAGGTAAACCAACCGTTTCAATTTGCGAAACTACTCTCCCAATAAAAAATAATATTTTGGCCCAAGATTTAACCTTATGCTATAATGTTGGATATCCATAATTTATTTGGAAAGATCACGTGAAAATAGAATGTTAAATATTGGAAATATTTAAAATGAAAATATTTTCCAAGATTTGAAAATCCAAAACCAAGGGAAGTAATCAAAACCATGGGGAAAAAAATAGTGGATGGTTTTCACATGAAAATGAAAATTGTTTATGGATTTCCATTTATTTATGAAAATGGCTATCTAAGACATCAACTTCAAACGACTGTTTCCGCCAAATGGGAGTGAATTTTCAGAAACCAAGAGAGGATTTTCTTCAGAACGGGCCAATCTACAATAAGGTCTCTATGTTTTTACACAGGTATTGTGGTTTAAGAGAATCAAAGTCATCTTCACAGGGCAATTTTCCAAAATTTTAATTTTACTGTATGAGTCATCAACTTCAAAAGCAGATTTCGATGAGCTAGAGGATAATCTGAGAAAATGAAGACATGGGTTTTGTTGGGAACATGCTCAATTACAAAAACCTCTCTTAGATTTCATACAACTATCACCATTTGAGATATGAAGGTGGGGCTTTGAATCCTATTTTTCAGCAATCTGCTTCCTGAAATGAAGCAAATCAGCTGTAACTGTTTCTATTTTTAGAGTTCAGTTAGATTTCGAATTCAAGACTAGGTATAGGTTGTTTAGCTATATATTCATATGTATTTGATATATCTAAGGGGGTATTTTCAATAGGAGAGAGGCTCTTCATTGTAATACGTTTCAATTTTTTGAAAATGAATAGAATTGCAAAGTTGAGCAAGTTGTTTATCATAGATTCTTGTGTTATTTACTTTACAGTCTATACTTTCTTTCTCTCTATGTTCATGTATACCTTCTCTGTTATCGTTTCCATTATGGTATGTCTTCTATGCTTAGATGAAAGTTAAAATAAGTCAGAATTTATATGTGTATGCTCTGACTTACTAGGTCCGAGTATCCATCTTTTCTCTAAAATCAATATTGGATTCATCTGAAATTGTTGCCCATATTGATGGAATGTCTATTTTTCTTTCCTTTACCACCTGCAAAAGATTTTGACTGTAAACGAATAACTACCCTGCCTCTGTTAAGAATTACATTGCAAAGCTTTTCTATTTATCATTATATGTATTCGGCTCAATGCCCAATGAAATGTTTTCCTTGTCCAATCCAAAACCCCATCTTTTAAATCTTGTTCTTAGTAATGATCTAGCCACTGTTCTTGAGTAAACAATCGATCACTGAGGTGACATTGGGTGATTAAATTGTATGAGAGAGCCCTCTCTGGATTGGAAGGGATACCTTCTAATCCTAAAGGTTGGTTTGAAAGAGTTACCTCAGGGTTTTCTTGATATAGCCCAAGGTAAAATCCGAGTGCTAACAATGATGAAGATGATGACGATGAAGATGATGACGAGGAAGAGGGTGATGACGATGATGATGATGATGATGATGATGATGATGATAATGATGATGATGATGATGATGATGATGATGATGAAGATGAGCACAATGATGATGACGATGATGATGATGATGATGATGATGATGATGATGATGATGATGAGGAAGAGGGTGATGATGATGATGATAAAGATGTTTCTAATTACGTAATTGTATGGACAAAGCTATTAAATCCAAGTAGTGGTACCTCCTAAGGGCTAGCTAAATAAAGTAAAGTAAGGGTTGTTCATAGTGCATGTCGTACCCTACATAAAAGGAAAGTCAAGGGTAAGGTGTTCCTGGCTTCAACAATAAGTTAGCACTCCATCTCTCTCCAAGGGTGAAGGAAGTTCAAGTAAGGGTAAGATTTTCCGGTCCAATACCTCATATCACTCACATCCATTCACGTGCATGATGATGATAAAGATGATGATGATGATGATAAGGATGATGGTGAAGATGATGACGATGATGAAGATGAGGACGATGATGATGATGATGAGGATGATGATGATGATGATGATGATGATGAAGATGATGATGATGACGGTGACGAATATGATGATGATGATGATGATGACCATGAAGATGATGGTGATGACGATGACAACGATGATGATGAAGATGATGAAGATGATGATGAAGACCATGAAGATGATGGCGATGAAGATGATGATGATGATGGTGACGATGATGGTGGTGATGACGATGACAACGATGATGATGATGATGATGATGATGATGATGATGATGATGATGATGATGATGAATCAATTATGACAATTAGAATAGAATCACCAATTATGGAAGAAATATGGGAGAATTCAAGGAGATCATTATGTGTTATGGAAAACAATGCATTGCAATGTATTGTCAATTGTGCTTAAGTGATAAAATTGTGTCTCACCCTACTATATTATCTTATTAACAAAAAAAAACTCTTTTCCAGCTATATTATCTTATTATTGTCTCATATTTATAGTTGTGTTCTATATATTTGTAGTTTATTCCATCCTAATATTGCTTTATAGGGTTTACCTTATACCATATAGGGTTTACCTTGTACCATATGTGGCATGAAAAATATAGGGTTTACCTTGTACCATCCTTGAATGAGATAATGTGCTTCAAATTTTACCTTGGGATCTTACCCTCCCACACAGTCAATGCATGTGTCTAGTCTAACCATGCCAAATTTCAGTCCAAGCAAGCACAGATTTCAAAAATTTCAACGTTGGCCCCGTGTAGCACATTAATTAATATATAGGTATGGTTTTTTATGCTTGAATTGTTAGTGTCAATCATGTTTGAGTCTGAAAACCCTCCCACACCATCAATGCATGCATCTAGTCTAACCATGCCAAATTTCAGTCCAACCAAGCACAGATTTAAAAAAAATTAACGTTGGCCCCATGTAGCACATTAATTAGTCTATAGGTATGGTTTTTTATGCTCGAATTGTTAGTGTCAGTCATGTTTGATTCTGGAAACCCTCCCACACCGTCAATACATGCGTCTAGTCTAACCATGCCAAATTTCAATCGAAGCCAGCACAAATTTAAAAACTTTCAATGTTGGACCCATGCAGTACATTAATTAATATATAGGTATGGTTTTTTATGCTTGAATTGTTAGTGTCAGTCATGCTTGAGTCTGGAAACCCTCCCACACCGTCAATGCATGTGTCTAGTCTAACCATGCTGAATTTTAGTCCAAGCAAGCACATATTTAAAAAATTTCAACGTTGGCCCCATGTAGCACATTAATTAATCTATAGGTACAGTTTTTTATGCTTGAATTGTAAGTGTCAATCATATTTGAGTCTGTAAACCCTCCCACACCATCAATGCATGCATCTAGTCTAACCATGCCAAATTTCAGTCCAAGCCAACACAAATTTAAAAAATTTCAACGTTGGACCCGTGCAGTACATGATCAAGCACACCATTTGGGTTAGCATGATAATTGTGCATTTCCTTACTGAGATTCTATTTGTTTCGAGAATAATTTAATATTCTCTACTAAACAGGGCCAACCACGTGAAGGTAGAAGCCCTTATGGCCCCTCCCCCTCACATCACTCTCAATTCCCCATAACCCGACAAAATCTATGTAAAAAAAAAATTAAATGTGTTTTTTGTCATACTTTATAAGAAGCAATGTTTCTAATTATAGCATATGCCAACATATAGGAAAATGGAAAAAACACTAAGAAACAATTAATTTATATGTAACAATAAAATTTAATATTTCTATTGCCATATTAAATCAAAATATATAGAGTAGATATATTAAGGCATACCTCATACACTTCAATGGACTTCATCATATTCTTCATCCAAGTCATCATCTATATCATTGTCACCTACCCAATTTTTGAGAATAATTATTTTCTACTATTATCCTTTTTGCAAAACTACTTTGTGATAAATTATAATTACAAGTTTTGTAATTATGACCAATTAGGTCAAAGATGAATGTAATGAATCATTATTATTATTTAATAAATAAAAATGGGAGACAAACACTCAAGAAAGCTATTACAAGAATGTCCACTGGCACACTAGGAGGAATGGAAGCTGCTGGAAGGATTCGGACAGATTACATCATTTGCACTATACCATTAGCTGTTGGTATGGGACAACTCCCCCTAATTTTGTGGCATTTCCCCCTCCAGGTGGAGGGAGGTGAGCAGGTAGCTCACTAATGACCAGTTAATACAAAAAGACCTAGGAAGCCTATAAAAGGCAATTCGAATTGAGCAGGGAGCTCTTACAATGTTTTCTGCAAAAACATTTCCTCAGGGCATCAGGTGATGGCTGAGAGATTCGAATAGGGAGTCTGTGGAGAGTGCAAGTGTAAGTCTGCAAATGTTATGAGAAGGACAAACCAGAGGTGTTGGTGCTGGACCAATTGCTTACTAAGCCTGTAAGGCTGGATAAAATTTCTTGCTGCTGCAAGTAGAGATCCTAAGTTTCAGAACCTTCTTCCTCCTGGTGGATCAGTGGACAGGCTCGGGGGTCCTAAGGCAAACATCTTAGATGCTTGGGAGCAGGTTGGGTGGAACAAGCTTCTTGAGTGATTTTTTCCTCCCATCACACCCAGGTTCTATTCTTTTTGTGTTTTTCCAATTACATGAATGATATCATAAAGTGGCTTAGAAATGTTATTAATAATCAGTAGCAGTAAAATTATTAGATCATGATTGATTTTAAATTGTTGAACTGATAAAATGACTCCTCTGCATTTTTCCCCATGCGTGAAGCTGCATCGTACTCCAGTACAGAGAGGTAGCATTAAATCTGTTCAGTTAAAAGTGAAACTTAGCATGCATCTAAATATATAAACCCAAGAGACCACCCATGCACAGACTTATGTTCCCCATGCATCTTATATTTTAGCAGCAGTAGATTAGATCTCAGCATGCATTGTTTTCATACTGTTCAAATCTGTATGTTGAAACAACATACCAGAAACTAGTTATAATAGTAATTTCTTTTCTGACTTCTGAAGGTGGACATGGTGTTAACATCTAGGGTTTACTGATCTTTAGCTATTCCTTCAAAAGAAACCCACATCATGAATTCTGTTTAACCACATACCCATTCTTTTATTTGTTATTGAATCTGATTGATCTTTATAGAAATTATTGTCATCACTGTATTATTTTGTGCAAAAAAAAGGAGTACTGTATTGTTCATTCATTTTCTCTAAAGGTCCAAATTGGACAAATACAGGGAGATAGAATTAAAATAGAAAAAATGTTATATTCATAAGCAATTAAATTAACTAACGAATGCAATGTCATTTTCTTGTTTCTGTATTATTAATTGCATATGGCAGAATTCACTTCACACAATAGCATGTTCTTAAAAGAAAAGAAAAGAATAGCATTATTGAATTGACTGAGTAAAACACAGCATCTCTACACCCACACTAGGGTTGACCTGTTCTCATCATACTAATATTTACAAACACTTAACAGCTGCCAAATCAAATGTTTCTTTATCATAGATATCCTAACTGTAGAATCCAGATCTATTATTCTTGTTTTTTCTAAAAGCATCTTTACAGATCAACAGACTTCATTAACATTGACAGCTAGGGTTTAGCATTATCATAGTCGTATTCAAACGAAAACGAACACCTTTCTATTATCAGTTTAATTTGAGTATGCATAGATGCAATGCAAGCCAAGAAGATCATTATCGGCTTATAACCACTCTTTAAACAAACACTTAAACATTCCTTTCATTCTTTGGAACAGAATTCGAAAACGAGAGTTTAAAAACACCATACGTAAACATTAAACCCTAAACATTTATCATTTCCATTTAAAATTACGATGGCAGCAACCTACAGATCGCCTCATTGTTACTGAGGGTTTCATTCAACACCTACTTTTTACACTACACAGCTAATACCGAAACAAAACCACTGTCAACATCACTTTTCCTTGTAGTTCCGCACACGTTTCTTCCATCGATTCAAAAGTGCAAAACGACATAAATCAGACGTTAAATGCCATGAAATTATTTGCAAAATGAGGGTTCAAACCCTATTAAGTTCGCCGAGCCAAGGGATGGCCGGCCATACATCTAAGAAATATTCACATCATCTACTCTAAACAAACAAAACGTAAACTGTAATGTTTCCCAATGCTACAGGTGAGACAAAAGCCACTGTCGAGAAGGTATGATACCAACACCCTGCTCATCAAGTCTGATTCTAGGAGAACCATGAGGGAGGGATACCACCGAAGCTTACTGGTGGGTTCGCTATATGTCTTCTCCCCGTCAATTTTTTCGGCACCCTGCTTTTCACCAAGAGCTACCTGCCAAATGACCATGCTCTGAGTTAAATATCAATCATGAAATAACGGTGCATGCAACAAAGAAAACCTTAAAATAGTTGAAACTTTACTATACCTAAGTCGTGACAGAAGCTTGATGAAGCCATCCATCCATCCATTTCGAAGGAGAAGCACCCAACTCGAAGGCCACACTGTGTGATACATTGAAACTTACAACTCGATCAAAACCCCAGACTTGCAAGTCACTACAACGCCACAACAAACGCACTCATCCAACCTATGGATTGCCACACCTTTCAACTCCAGACTCGGACTCCATTGCTAGAATTCACTTACAGTCTGGAGGTTACTGCCAATCTCAGGATCAAGCCCGAGGAAGGATAGAAAAACATCAAAACCCTAAGTGCCTCTCGGCCTGTTGGCCTCACCACAAACCCTACCACCGAAACGAATGCCAAGAAAACGTTACATTATCCCATAAGTTACGGTAGGGCTCATCACAATCCCAACACACAACATTCAACGACGAAGATCTAAGCCACGATGGAGGATGGTAGATGCGGCCTTAACTCACCCCTCCATTTCCCAAGCCACGAAGTTGCCAACTCTGTTGACACCAGGGCAGGAGGCCCGTTACAACTCAACATTGCCAAACCTTATCACATGCCGAACATCCATCACGATGTGCACGTAATATTATCCTTAACATGGTGGCTAGGTGAATTTATTACAAACCCAATCATTTACTACACCCTTGATTTTCGTACGCAGGCTTTATATAGGGTCATCATTCCACCTGCCAACCATATGGATCAATGTTAATAGCATTGACTTTATAAATTAGACCAAGGTTAAACATTCACCGGTAGCATGTATTAAAGACTTTGTATGTCCCTTGGAAATCGATATAAGTATGCCCATAGTATAGAACATCCACTTAGGTTGCATTCGATCCTAGGGTATGGATTGACTCTGCCCAAATTAATATAAAATTCATTGTGAAGCTCATCATATAGTTCATCAAGCTTTTCCCATTGCATAAATTCATAAGGTTACGCCCTTACGGTATAGTAGCCACCCTTGGAACCATCGTTTAGATTGCATGGTAGGGTATTAATGCATAATGCATCACTAGTATAATTTCCCAGGTAATAGAGAACTTAGAATCACCTTATTTCTCGCTCTATGGTATGCTTAGGACCATGTGTCCTTGTCTTAGATTTTGTCATAGGAAAAATCTATAAAAGAATTATTTTAACAACCACAAGTCGTTCATGGAATGATAACAAGTGAAGTCATAAACCCCTAATGATGAACATTCACAACAATCACCCTCTGAGATTGATGATATCTGTATTTTTTGAGCTAGTCAAATTCATCTTACAAATTGGAAGGAAACCATACCTGTAGTGTCGAAATCATAAGCATTTTTTATTTATATCACGGTTATTAAACACTCTGAATTTTATCGCTATCTTTTACCTGCGAATCTGTGCATGAAGGATGAGTACAATGCTTTAGCCAAGTAGATAAGTAAGCCTCGGGGCACCTCGTGGGACCCCTTTCATCATCATCCAGAAAAATTAAACTGTCAGTACTTGTCGAGAATAATTTTGTTCTACAAATGCATCACAATTTTCAATCATTCCAGCATATAATTAAAGGACATAATCATTAATTAGATTCATGATGTGTTTCCAACACGATACACCATCAGAAGACAAAAAGACACAGTGGTTAAATTGTTCCTACCAAGTGTCGCATTTATTAATTATTGCTTCATTAATTATTATTATTTCTGCATTTTACAAATATCAGCATTTAATGATGATTTAAAAAATTTTAATTTTTTATGAAAATATCGGGATGTTACATGTGGTATCAGAGCTCATGTTTGAACTCTAGGCCTAAACATGGTCCAAGAAACACGCAAACAGAAAATTTATGACTGTGAAATTTTTCACTAACTCAAGTTTAAATTATTTTGTCGTATACAGAAAATTTTCTTTGATTTACAGATATGGAAGGATCAGCTAAACACATAAGGGGCAGATTTCCGCCAAACAAACCAAGTATGGAACAGCAATTCCAAGGCAATCGGGCTAACGATTTGTCAGAATTGTTGCGTGCCTTTCAAGAATTGAAGGCAGAGATCCAGTCAGTAAAACAGGACAATGAAAGAATCCTGAGGACACAGGAGGAGTTGAAGCAAGCACTGTTCGACCAATACCCAAATTATGAACAGAACTTTGAACATACTTCCGAAACTAAAGAGCTATCTCATGAAGGAAAGGATAAACAAACAGAAATAGCTGGGGGAAACAACAACTCAACATCATCAAGAGCTTCCAAACATCCACGTAAAAAGAAGCATAACTACTCTAGTGACAACAGTGAAGGAGACTTCAAGCCAAAAAGGAAAAGGAATAAACAGTACGAATAGATATCTGGTGAATTCAAGAAAATCAAACCCCCAACTTTCAATGGCGAAACAGAGAAAGGAGAGACAGCGGAAGCATGGTTGTCCGGCATGAAAAAGTATTTTCAAATCTACGACTATTCGGAATCCTTAAAGGAAAAGATGGCAATTTATAATCTGACCGAGAAGGAAGATATTTGGTGGCAAGACCTTAAAAGGGTAAAAGGTATAAAAGACCAAGATGTGAGTTGGAGTACTTTTAAAAGACACTTCAAGAAGAAATTATTATCTGAGCAGTATTATGAAGAAAAATCCAAAGAATTTTATGATCTGAAACTAGGAATGATGAACATGAAAGAACTGAACATCAAGTTTTTAAGTTTTCTAAGGTATGTGCCGTATATGGTGGAAGAAAAACCGAAGGTCCAGAGGTACCTAAGTTGTCTACCTTTCCACATCAAGGACATGATAGAGTACGATAACCCTAAGACACTAGAAGAATCCACGAGGAAAGCCACTTTTTGCTTTGACCAGAATAAGAAAAGAGAAGGGGTACCTAGCTGGAAAAACCCAAAACCCAGTAATTTTGAATAGAAAAGGAAAAATTTTAGATATGGTGGCAATTCCAGTTTCCAGAAGAGAAATTTTAAGAATCAAAAATTTCAGCAAAATAGAAATAATCAGTAGCAGAAAATTACAGCACCCAGAAATGTTCCCAATGTTTCCAGGACCAATGAACATAAGCCACCTATAAAATGATTTGAGTGCCAAGGGCCCCATTATGCCTCATACTGTCCCCTCAAGAAATGGGTGGCCAACCATATTCAGGCTCCATACAGTCTAAAGCTACTGTGGGAGATGTGGCAAGAGAAGTGCCTAGAATTAGTGCAACATTAGACAACCGGCAAGCAGAACACCAAGTCTCAATGGTGGAGGTCGAAGGTATGCTGCAAAACCACCCAGTTTCTATTTTAATTGACCCCGGTGCTAGTATAAGTTATATATCACCAGTTGTTGTAGAAAGACTCGATTTGAAAACAGATAAATTCGATAAATTTTGGTTAGTTAGATTAGCGACAGGAACAAAAAGAAAGGTTTCTGATTTTGTGGAAAATTGTGTTTTATCTATGAATCAACTAACAACGCAGGTTAAGTTAAATATTCTGCCATTGGGGTCATATGACATCCTAATCAGTATGGAATGGTTAGAAACCCATCGTGTCATTCTGGATTGTTATGAAAAAAGTTTCATTTGCCTGGACGATGAAGGAAAGACAGCAGAGGTAAAAGGCATCCCTAGAAAAACATCCGTTCGACAGATTTCAACCATGCAAGTAAAAAGGGAAATCAGAAAAGGGTGTCATATGTTTGCAGTAAATGCGGTGCATGATGAGATAAGTACTAAGGAGGACAAACTGAAAATAGAGGACATACCTATCTTACAGGATTTCCAAGATATTTTTCCTGAAGAGATCCCAGAATTAACTCCCAAAAGGGACCTAGATTTTACTATTGAATTAATACCTGGTGCAGTGCCAAGTTCTAAAGCTCCATACCGAATGAATATACTAGAGCTGAATGAGTTAAAATCTCAGCTGAAGGAGCTGATCGATAAAAAAAATATAAGACCCAACATGTCTCCTTGGGGAGCACCGGTCATTTTTGTTAAAAAGAAGGATGGTACCCTAAGACTTTGCATAGATTATTGTCAACTGAATAAAATGACGATCAAGAATAGGTACCCGCTGCCCCACATTGACGATCTTTTTGACCAGCTACGCGGAGCAACAGTATTCTCGAAGATCGATTTGCGATCAGGATATCATCAAGTTCGTGTGAAGGATGAAGACATTTTCAAAACAACCTTTAGAACTTGTTATGGACACTATGAGTTTGTTGTCATGCCGTTTGGATTAACTAATGCACCTGCTGTATTTATGTGTTTAATGAACAAAATTCTGCACAAGTACTTATATCATTTTGCAGTTGTGTTCATCGATGACATTTTGGTATATTCTAAGAACAAGGAGGAGCATGATGAACATCTACGTATCATTCTGCAAGTTCTGAGGGAGCCCCAGCTGTATGCTAAGTTCAACAAATGTGATTTTTACAAAGACAAGATTCAGTACTTAGGACACATAATCTCTAAGGAAGGGATTTCGGTTGACCCTACCAAGATAAAGGCCATTAATGAATGGCTGGTTCCTAAAGATGTGACGGATGTGTGATCATTTATGGGCATCACTGGTTATTATAGAAAATTCATTGAAGGGTTTTCCAGGATTGCAAACCCCATAACATCGATGCAGAAAAAGGGAAAGAAGTTTGTCTGGGATCAAAAGTGTGCGGACAGTTTTGTAAAGTTATAAGAATTGATGACTTCAATGCCTATTTTGAGGATTGTAGATCCTAATAAAGATTTTGTAGTGTGCACGAACGCGTGCAATGATGGACTAGGAGGAATCCTAACGCGGGAAGGACATGCTGTAGCATATGAATCAAGAAAACTGAAAATACATGAGAAGAACTATTCCACCTACAATCTAGAATTGTTAGCAGTGATTCATGCCTTAAAAATGTGGCGTCACCACCTTATTGGCAGAAAATTTACCTTAATGACGGATAATATGGGGCTGAAATATTTATTAGATCAAACAAATTTGAATGCCAGGCAAGCCAGATGGCTAACTTTTTTGAGTGAGTATGATTTTGAAATTCAGCACATTAAGGGGAAGGAGAATAAAGTTGCCGGCACATTAAGTCGTAATGCAAGGATACATTTTATTTCAGCCATCAGCACATACACAACAGATTTGGAGAAACGGATTTTTGAAGGAATTAAAGAGGATGAGGAATACAAAAAATTATAGGAAAAGACAACAGAAAACAACTCTGAAAATTCTGTAATAGATTTCAGTTTGAAGGAAAATGGCTTACTGCTGTACAAAAACAGATTGTACGTACCAAACGTACCAGCAGTAAAGATTCTGATTTTGGATGAGGTTCACAAAAGCCACTATTCTTGCCATCCAGGTTACCAGAAAACCATCACAATGCTACGGAAGGAGTACTATTGGCCCAGGATGAAGGATGAAGTAGCATAATATATAGCCAAGTGTTTTGACTATCAAAAAGTGAAGGTGGAACATCAGCATCCTGCTGGATTGCTGCAGCCCTTGCCTATACCCAGTTGGAAATGGGAAGTCATAAGTATAGATTTCATCACTGGGTTACCAAAGAATAAAAAACAGCATGACTCCATTATGGTGGTAGTAGACAAACTTAGCAAGGCAACCCATTTTATCCCTGTCAAAACTACCCATAAAGCTCTTGATATCGCAGAAATTTTTATGAAGCATATTTCTCGACTGCATGGCATACCCAAGGTAATAGTTTCTGACCGAGATTCAAAGTTCACAGGTAACTTTTGGAGGTCCTTGTTCAAGGGGTTAAACACCACCTTAAATTTCATCACTGCGTTTCATCCGCAAATAGACAGACAGACTAAAAGGGTGAACCAAATATTGGAAGATATGCTTAGAATGTATGTTAAGAATCAGCCTGGTAAGTGGGAAGACTACCTGCATTTAGCAGAGTTTGCGTATAACAATCACTACCATGCTTCATCCAAACTTAGCCCATTTGATATCCTTTATGGTAGAAAGTGTAACACACCGGTGTCATGGAGTGATCCAGTTAGCAGAGTCACCTTAGGGCCCGAATTGTTGCAGGAATTAGAACTAATCGTGAAGAAAGTACAAGGAAATCTTAAAGCTTCCTAGGATAGACAAAAAATTCAAGCAGACCTTAAAAGAACTCATAAAGAGTTCCAAGTTGGTGAACATGTTTTTCTTAAGGTAAGTCCGAAAAAGAGTTCCTTAAAATTGGGAAGCTGTGCTAAACTGACACCCAGGTATTGTGGTCCTTTCAAAATGTTGTCTAGATTTGGACCTGTGGCATATCAATTAGCCTTACCTTCAAACCTCAAAGTCCATAATGTTTTTCACATTTCATTTATAAAGAAATATGTGCATGATCCTACTCATGTTGTAAATTGGAATAATGTTAAGGTGGAACAAGGCGGCGATTTTCCGATGGAACCGGACTGTATTCTCGCAAGGAAAGAAACTCTACTCCGGAACCGCATGGTTGTCCAAGTAAAAGTGCAATGGAAGCACTATATCCCAGCAGAGGCTACCTGGGAGTTGGAGAGTAGTATGCGGGCTGCATACCCAAATCTGTTCTAGGAACACTCAAGGGGTGAATAAAGCAACATCGAGGACGATGTTGAGGCTTAAGGGGGGGTGTATGTCACCTACCCAATTTTTGAGAATAATTATTTTCTACTATTGTCCTTTTTGCAAAAGTACTTTGTGATAAATTATAATTACAAGTTTTGTAATTATGACCAATTAGGTCAAAGATGAATGTAATGAATCATTATTATTATTTAATAAATAAAAATGGGAGACAAACACTCAAGAAAGTTGTTACAAGAGTGTCCACTGGCCCACTAGGAGGAATGGAAGCTGCTGGAAGGATTGGGACAAATGGCAGCATTTGCACTCTACCATTAGTTGTTGGTATCGAACAACTCCCCCTAATTTTTTGGCATTTCCCCCTCCAGGTGGAGGGAGGTGACAGTTAATTACAAAAAGACATAGGAAGCCTATAAAAGGAAATTCGAATTGAGCAGGGAGCTCTTACAATGTTTTCTGCAAAAACATTTCCTCAGGGCATCAGGTGATGGCTGAGAGATTCAAATAGGGAGGCTGTGGAGAGTGCAAGTGTAAGTCTGCAAATGTTATGCGAAAGACAAACCAGAGGTGCTAGTGCTGGTCCAATTGCTTACTAATCCTGTAAGGCAGGATAAAATTTCTTGCTGTTGCAAGTAGAGATCCTAAGCTTCAGAACCTTCTTCCTCCTGGTGGATCAGTGGACAAGCTCGGGGGTCCTAAGGCAGACATCTTGGTTTCTTGGGAGCAGGTTGGGTGTAACAGGATTCTTGAGTGATTTGTTCCTCCCATCACACTCAGGTTCTATTCTTTTCTTTTTTTTCCAATTACATGAATGATCTCAGAAAGTGGCTTAGAATTGTTATTAATGATCAGTAGCAGTAAAATCATTAGATCCTGATTGATTTTAAATTGCTGAACTGATAAAATGACTCCTCTGCATTTTTCCCCATACGTGAAGATGCATCGTACTCCAGTACAGAGAGGTAGCATTAAATCTGTTCAGTTAAAAGTGAAACCTAGCATGCATCTAAATATATAAACCCAAGAGACCACCCATGCACAGACTTATGTTCCCCATGCATCTTATATTTTAGCAGCTGTAGATTAGATCTCTGCATGCATTGTTTTCGTACTGTTCAAATCTGTATGTTGAAACAACATACCATAAACTAGTTATAGCAATAATTTCTTTTCTGAGTTCTGAAGGTGGACATGGTGTTAACATCTAGGGTTTATTGATCTTTAGCTATTCCTTTAAAAGAAACCAACATCATGCATTATGTTTAACCACATACCCATTCTTTTATTTGTTATTGAATTTGACTGATCTTTATAGAAATTATTTCCATCACTGTATTATTTTGTGCAAAAAAAAGAGTACTGTATTGTTCATTCATTGTCTCTAAAGGTCCAAATTGGACAAATACAGGGAGATAGAATTAAAAAAGAAAAACTATTATATTCATAAGCAATTAAATTAACTGACGAATGCACTGGCATTTTCTTGTTTCTGTATTATTAACTGCATATGGCAGAATTCACTTCACACAATAGCATGTTCTTAAAAGAAAAGAAAAGAATAGCATTATTGAATTGACTGAGTAAAACACAACATCTCTACACCCACACCAAGGTTGACCTGTTCTCATCATACTAATATTTACAAACACTTAACAGCTGCCAAATCAAATGTTTCTTTATCATAGATATCCCAACTGTTGAATCCAAATCTATTATTCTTGTTTTTTTTTAAAACATCTTTATGGATCAACATACTTCATTAACATCGACAGCTAGGGTTTAGCATTATCACATTCGTATTCAAACCAAAATGAGCACCTTTCTATTATCGGTTTAATTCGAGTATGCACAGATGCAATGCAAGCCAAGAAGATCATTATCGGCTTATAGCCACTATTTAAACAAACACTTAAACATGCCTTTCGTTCTTTGGAACAGAATTCGAAAACGAGAGTTCAAAAACACGATACATAAACATTAAACCCTAAACATTTATCATTTCCATTTAAAATTACGATGGCAGAAACCTACAGATCGCCTCATTGTTACTGAGGGTTTCATTCAACACCTACTTTTTACACTACACAGCTAATGCCGAAACAAAACCACCGTCAACATCACTTTTCCTTATAGTTCTACAAATGCATCACAATTTTCAATCATTCTAGCATATAATTAAAGGACATAATCATTAATTGGATTCATGACATGTCACCAACACAATACACCATCAGAAGACAAAAAGACACAGCAATTAAATTGTTCCTACCAAGTGTCGCATTTATTAATTATTGCTTCATTAATTATTATTATTTCCGCATTTTACAAATATCAGCATTTAATGATGATTTAAAATTTTTTAATTTTTTATGAAAATATAGGGATGTTACAAGCATCTGATCCAGAGTCAACATTGTAAGGATTGGCCATATCATTATCCTCATCGATGTCAGGTACGATCATCATGTCATCGTCGATATCATCTTCATGGACATTGTATGCTACATCATCTGATTCAACTAATTCTTCGACATATTCTTCTAGAACATCATGATCATCCAACTCATGTTGATCGTATTCAACATCGTCTTCTTCTTCAAGACCCTCTTCATTACCTTCCTCTACATTATACTTTACCGGCCTTCCCCTTGGATCGTGTCTCATAACAAATGACCAACCCCCTCTACCTGGAACCTCATAGTAAAATACCTGTTCACATTGGCTTGGAAGAATATAGGGCTTCGTTCCTGGCTCAAACAACCTTGTATTAACCATGGTAAATCCATTATCATGTTCACTAATAGTTTTATTGGGATCACGTTGATTCAATCGTAACCTGTACCATTTGACAACGAACATAAATACCTTGAAGGAGATAAATTCACACCGAAGAATATCTTCCAAATACCCATAGTATCGATTTTCTGAGAGTTCTGGATGTTCGTCACTTGTAGAGGAAACATTAGTCACCTCAAAGACTGGAGATAACCCACAATATGATGTTTTCTTCGTTTCATCCAACTTTTTGATGCGATATCTACAGCCATTGCACCACATAGCCTTATGGTGTTTTACCACAACAAGCCATACACGAAAATATTACATAATGATCTAATATTTATGATTAAGTGCATGTTTATGCCATACAAGGAAAAAAATCAACATGGACATCAATATGTTTGCAAAAAAAAAATAGTGTGGTTGATTAATATGCTTGCATGCTTATCTTTTAAACCATATGCTAAATCAATTTCCCTTTGTGTAAGATTGGTATCTCCATTGCGATGTGCTTCTTTAACCAATGAAGCCACACCTTCCCATGATATTCCATATCGAATTGTTCACATCATTCAATCCATACCTTCATCCAGTCAAGATTGTTTGCGATATATAAATGAATTGCATCCCACTCTCGACCAACTGTTTGATGACAATAAAATTAAAATTCAATACAAATGTATCTTCACTTAACAAAGTATACACTCTTAATTGATGAATCTTGAATATAAAAATAAAATATGTATGATATATACATAAAAATCAACAGTCAAATGTATTATATTAATTAATATCCACTAGATAATAATTACCTTTCACCTTCCTTGATCTACCTTTCCCCTTTAGGTACTCCCCTTCGAAATTGTTATTGGAGTCTGGATCACAAATGTGACGTAAATTGAGCTTTGATGCTAATTGAGGAAGATATTCACTAATATACAACATGTTTTGGTATACCATATATCCTTCCATCATAGAACCCTCAGCATGTGCTTGTTTTCTAACCAAACCCTTCATAAATTTCAAGTGCCTCTCAACCATCCACATGGACCTTGAGTGCACAAGTCCACACAATTCAATCTCCTCAACTTGGTGTATGAGGTCATGTTCCTATGCATTGAAAAATGCCGAAGGTAGATGCTTCTGCGTTTCACACCTGAGATGAGGAATTTCTCTCCTCCAATACTTTATATCTTCTTTATGGATTTCTTTAGAGGACAACCATCTACAAGTGATGCAAACCAATCATGAGATTTAACAAAAAAACATTATATTAGATAACATGAATTAGTGCACAAAAATCAAATATAAGTTCTACGATGAATTAAACAAACAATAAGCGCATGCAAAAAATCGCTACTTACCTCATGTATTTCCCAAGATTATATATAACTTGTTTGACATTGTTGTCGAAGTTGTCCGGGAGAGAGAGAGGTAGAAGATATTGTAACAATATACAAATCGTTTCATTTTTTAAACAAAGAGTAGACAAACAAAATACCAACAATATGTACTGGAATAAAAAAAAGAAATAATTAAATGCATACCATAATAATTACCTTCATGAAGACATGACAATCATGCGTTTTCACCCCCGCAAAATCACCTTTCTTTGTTATGATATTCTTCATATTCGCACAAAATCCGGTGGGAAATTTAATTTTTCACATGAATTCTTTTACAACATTACTTTGTTGCTCCGTTAACATCCATGGAAGTGAGTTTATATTAATTTGGTCTCTGTTGCTATGAAATTGAATGACGTCTTTCATTGCATGGTTGCCTTCTTGAATGTCTTTGCAAATTTTGACAATTTTTTCTTTCTCACTCCTTCCATCCAATATTCGCCATAATGTTTCAGTCACATTCTTTCTGATATGCATTGTATCAAACAAATGAGCAATTTGTAGGTGCTCATAGTAGGGAAGCCTACTAAATTGTTTAGGATAACTTTTCATTCCTCATGGAAGACCATTAATTCCTTCATGATCACGACGTCCATCATGAATCATAGTTTATAAAGAAATTACAGAAATCAATGTCAATTACAGTAAACAACACACAATAAAAAAAAATGCATAACATTTTATATACGATGATTCATACGTACCTTGACGCTTTCTATTATATTGCAACTTCCATAGGTGAGGTGTCATTCTCTGCGGTTTTAATGCAGTCTCTTACTTTCCATTGAACAAATGTTTTTCGGTAGTTCGATAACTGTGATTCTTAGAGAGGAAGTGGCGATACTCATCAAACACCTCCTTTCCTAAGCTTTTTGAACGGTGAGATTTGATCTTAGGACCACAAACTGGACATGCAAATTTTCCCTTTGTCTAAAGACTTACATAAGAGATGGATTATCTATGTCAATTATAATTATATATAAAATGAATGGATTATTTAAAAAAACATGCTTGCATAGTATATTAACTAGTTCATAAAATTAAATGCAATTAAAGTGGAACTTATAATTACAAACCGCAAAAATGGGTTAACCCTGGGGCATCATGTATTGTCCATACAAGCATTCCATGGAATTGAAATTGCCTTTGTCATATTGGTCTAGATACGTCATACATAGTGATTCCATTCCATAACTTTAGTAGCTCGTCAATAAGAGGTTCGATATATACATTCATATCTTTAACTCGGTACTTACCTGATTGATTTGAACATATAAAATATATAATTATGAGTACCATTTAGATATATAAACCATGCACAAGAGAAAAATAAATATATATATATATGACATTATGCAACAAAATACGACAAATAGATGCCACTACATTAAAAAAAGCCGTAGACACAATATACCTGGAATAATCATCGACAACATTATGTGCTCCCTCTTTATTGACAACCATGGAGGAATGTTATTGTTGATAACAAAAATAGGTCACACCAAGTAAACAGATATCATCTCTGCAAATCGATTGACACCATCTGTTGCCAAAGAAATCCTAATATTATGAGGTTCTTCTTTAAAGTGAGGCCATTTTTCCTCCATATCTCTAAATGCAAACCCATCTGTAGGCATTCGAATAATGTCATCTTGACTTCTGTTCCATGCATGGTAATCCATAAATTGCACTATGTTTTTGCACCTGAACAGTCGTTGCAAATGTGGAATAATGAGAATATAACGAATAACCTTGCAAGGCACCTATTTTGTTACTTGATCTATTCGATATCTACTGATATGACATTCTAGACATTCTGTTGCAAATTCATGATGATTATAATATATAGCATGGTCATTGAGGCATGCATGAATTGGTTCATACTACATTCCAATATCTTTCATGATGGAAGATAAATCTCGATATGTGCGAGGTAAAATATTTGACGGTGGTTCAGCTATCAAGCTACAACAAATTAAAATAAAAATCTAGTTAATGTAATATATAAATAATATTAATGAAACACATTTCATCCGTATTAATTTGACTTGTGAATTAACAGTAAAATTATTAGACGAATAGTGATAACCTTTAGAGCGATCATATATATTATGTGATGGAATATATTACATACCTTAACATCTGCGTGACTGATATGTTTGAAAGACCATTCATAACCTTAAAGTTCATTATCAACAATATAATAGAGAGAAGATTTGTGTTGGAGCCCTCATAAAGGGGTCTGTATGCCTTCTCATGAAGAGGTAAATCATGAATATCATCAAAATCATCATTTTCATGATCATCATCATCATCCATTCTAACATTAAATGAATCATGAATCAATGTATTTGTACCATCATCTTCAACTATGTTATCAGTATGATCATCTTCTTCAATATTATCATTAACTTGTTCTCCATTATTCATAGCTCCATGTTCCTCTGGTACTTGTTCTGAAATCACTTCCTCTAGATGATATGTCGTAGGATGTCTTTCCTTTATAATTACATGAAACCATCAATAGATATAAGTTAATATAATAAATATTAAAATAATACATACATTTACAAAATCAATCAATATAAAAACATATATAATCAAAACTTACAAATGGACGATATTCATGTCCCCCCTCAGTGTGTCCATGTTCCCTACAATGTTTTCTGGCTGTTGTGATCTTTATTCTTCATCTCTTGAAGCCCTTGCATTGACTACATGGACAATAACATTTCCCATCACCCTTTCTTTTCATTCCATCCCACAATCTAGCAAAGAAATTATCGATTTTGTTCGTCTGGATCAAGAATATTGCTATTTGACGTTTTCTCATAAAGAGATTGAATGGAGATTATCGATCTTAGAAAATCAAGCTCCACACTTCACTATTTTTAATCACAAAAACAATAGAAATAATTATGTATTCTTTTACGGAAAACAGTCCATTGAAGAATAAAATAATTTCCGCAAACCGTCGCTTGTATAGCAGACATGTCGAAATGTTTCCATAATTTATAGATTTTAAAATTCAAATGTTCATTGGATATCCGACGAAATTACTATAGTTACCATTATAAAATACGTTTCGAATATCCGACGACTTGACCATATTACTGTTATAAAATCTGTGTCGGATATCCATAATTTTGAAGGTGAAACCCGATGACACAGTCCTTTTCGTCGATTGTCATCGAATTTTCTCGTCGGATTTTGGGTTCAAATTTTGTAGTGACAACTTCTGGATATTTCTTAAAATACTTCCTCTGGATATTTCTGAAAATACTTCCTTGAACCATGACGCCCTTCAACACTTACACGGTCTCTAACTGGACCGTGCATTCTTCAGAAATTACTAGTTTCTCCCTTGAGTTACATGGAGGGATATACTCTGGTAATATAGAATTAGAGCCCGACGTGGATTCTCCCGCATCATGGCATTCCTTCCCCCTTGGTTGCGGGTTCAGATAGTTTGTATGTCGTATTTTCCTTGGGACATTGATAGGAATCTATGGGGAGAGTACTTCAAGTCGCTCCAGACTCGCATGGACAGGTATCATCATTGGAACATCCTTGACAGAACCTTGAGCCTTGTTACCAACTGACAAATTGACTTGCATTTTGATAATGGACACTTCCACAATATTTTGACGTACTAATATCAGCTCTGGTTTCTTCACTCTACTGCAATCGCTCAAGTCACAATGAATAACAAGCGAGGGAGTGGTAGGATTTTTAACCTTATTCCCCTTGTGAAATAAATATACTCGATCTTCCAATGATGACGGTGGCAGTGACAGATCTCTTCACACACTTCATTCTTTTCAATAATTAATTCAAAAATCCCACTAGCGCCGCCACTAAACCCTTTATAAAAGCAACAATAAATGCTCAATAACTGTAACTTCGACTAGTGGACCACATTAGAACTTTGACAAACCATACTGCGACAGGCCACCAACTTTCCAAATAAATCATAACTGTGACACGAAAAATAAGTTTGGGTTTCTAAGGGATAAAAATAACACTTCGACAAATGGAGATTCGAAAAATCTTTAGTGCAACAAAATGGAAATTTGGGGTTTCCAAATGACAAAATGAAAGATTCAACAACATGACCCCGACGGAAGGACTTCGTCAAACTAAGAACTTGGGGTTTCCATGCAGCTCTGATAGAATTGTACATCGACCAAGACACTTTGACACAACTAACTATGCCATAAAATAAACTTGGGGTTTCCAACTGGTTTTTTTTTTCTATGTACAAGCATGGAATTAAAAATATTCACCTTGACAAGCCATGACTTTCCCTGTAAGGTTTCATCCAAATCCCATGCACCAAACCTTGAGGGATTTCACCATCTAATTTATGTAACTGCACTCCACCTCCTTGTGTTATAAAGTTAATAACATATGGCCCTAGCCAATGCATCTGTAACTTACCAGGATGTTCAAAAATTTTGCTGTCGTAGAGGAGAGCTGTGATGAACCTGCAATAATTAATTAATGAAAATACACGAGATATCAGAAATAATAGAACATAATCGCTTTTATATTGATCACGGGCCACTTCGAGGGGGAAACCTCCTTTGAGCAATCTCAATACAATTAACTTCACAGTGTCTTCAATGACCTCAACACACACTTATATACTAAGTCTATGCCCAATACTATGATTCAAAACCATGGGACATATAATACTACGGGACGACTTACAAAGCATATGCATCCAATATTATGGGTCAATACTATGGGCTAATATAAAATACGGATCAACAAATACTACGGGACGACTTACAAAGCATATGCATCCAACAACAATATACTAACATAGTAAAGAGAAGGGTTGACATAGGTTCCTAACAAGAACTAGATCTCCTTGTTGAAAGTGCTTCTTAGTAATATGGCAATCATGCCATGCTTTTTCTCGATCTTTTTGGACTTGCTGATGAAAACCTGTGACAAATATATCCTCTTCCAACTGAAGTAACTGTTCCAATATTTCTTCGACAACACCGGTATCAGACATGCCGGTGAAAGCAACAATTCTTAGATTGGATACAATATACTCCATAGGCATCACAACATCTTGTCCATACACCAAATTGAATGGTGTCTGACCTTGTTAAGATTCAACATGCTAAGATAGAAAATAGCAGCATTACATTCCATTTCACAATAATAGCATATACAAGATCACTGAAGAAACAACAAGCACAGCATAAACATAAGAGACATAGATTTATCCTGGGAAACCCTCATGGGGTAGAAAACCCAGCAAAGCTTCCTCAATATAGATGACCAGCAATATACAAAGATGCAAACCAAAGACATGATCTACTCCTCCACCATAGCAGACCTCTCCTCCACAAGTGCGCTACTCTCAAGTGAGTGGGTGTGTGTTAAATGAGGAATACACCTCCTCTATTTATACACTACTCCGACTTGTCTTTTACACAAATCATGTAGGCTCGTATTTAACCAATGGGTTAAATACCCCACTACAACTGACTGGGCCGACCCTTCTAGAGTGGTCTAATAACCCTTTGACCCACATAACACATACAGGGCTGACCCCCACTAGGGAAGTCTAATAACCCAAGTTACCACATTTCAACGGAGGAATAAACATCTTCGGATATACAATAAGATCTTCACGAAGGAATGAATCATCTCCAGAATAATAAAGTACAAATATAATATTCTTTGAAGTTACAATATCTCAACAGACCTATCAACCTTTTACATGTCCTCCTGTAAGCCCATAAAATTGTAGGGATCCTTAAGTCCCAGTCGTCACGGTTTACATTACAGACTTTCGTTAGTGCATGTTCCAGGATCTTATTGAACGCTTTGACAATTCCATTTGCTTGCGGGTGATATGGTGTATTCTTCTGGTGGTAGACCTGGAATTATTCAGTAAGGAACTCTATAGTCATATTAACAAAATATGCATCCTGATCACTCAATAAAATCCAAGGACATCCAAACCTAGTGATGACATTTTCAAACAAAAATCATGCAGCAGTGCAATCTCGTACTACTTTAGCTTCAACCCATCATGTTATAAGGTAATATGTCGCTGTAATAATGTGCCTCGCACCAATCCTTTTCCCTGGTGGGTTAATGGGTCCCACAAAATCAATATCCCACTTGTCAAAATCCTGCAGTGTGACCTGAGGCACCAATGGCATCTCATATCTCCTCAATGATTTTCCAATTCTTTGACATACATCGCAGTTCTTGCAGTATTATTTAGCATCTTTGTGTAGGGTCGGCCACCATAACCCTGCTCGTAGGATCTTCTGCGCTATGGATTTTCCTACATAGTGTCCACCTGCCACTCCATCATGGGACTCAACTAAGCTAATTGGTCACTCATGCTCAACAACACAACGATGCAATACTTCATCCTATCCTAACTTATACAACTGACCAACTATCAACTGGTAGTCTATAGATTTGAAAACCAACTACTTTTTCTGGGCATCGCGTATCCTTCTGGTGCTTCTCTTGTGGATAAAAATGTCACAATATCCTGAAAGTAGTCATCGACCATTCTTGCGGAAAATATATGTTCATCTGGTATATTATCTTCTAAGCTATTTGGTTCTTCACTTGTTTCCAACCTCGACAGATGGTCAAATCCCACGTTCAACCTTCCAGGCTTGACAATGATCTCAAAATCATATTCCTGAAACAATAATAACCATCGATAGATATTCCCCCCCAACACTAGCTTGTTGACTAGGTACTTCAAAGCAAAGTGGTCTGTAAACATCTTAAAATGACCACCTAACAAATAATCCCTAAACTTTTGTAATGCATACACCATGGAAAGTCCTTCCCTTTCTGTCGTAGTATAAATTCTTTCACAGTGGACAATTTCATGTTGTCAAATGCAATAGGATGTTCGATAGAATCCTCACCTGGTTGAGCGAACACCACACCTAGAACGATAGATGAAGCATTGACATGAACATGAAACTCTTTTTTCCAGTCAAGGAATACCAAAATAGGTGTTAAAATCGTTTTCACCTTCAACAGGTCGAGACTTTGCTGGCAGTCTTTGTTCCAGTAAAAAATTTCATCCTTCTTGAGTAATTTTTCTATTAGCACTATAATTTGAGCATATCCTTTGATAAATTTCCTGTAATATCTTGTGTGACCCAGATTTGTCCTCAATTGTCGAACTAAAGTAGGTGGAGGAAAATCAACTATAATAGAAATCTTTGTAGGATCCACTAACAAGCCTTGCTTGCAAACTACATGTCCTAGTAATATTCCAAATGGAGCACATAATATGCATTTCTTCAAATTCAAAGAGATTCGATATTGTCTACAATGTTCTAACATCAACCTTATATTTTCAATATGATTCTTGAGCATCCCATATACCGTCTAATCATCAAAATATACTTCTAAAAACTTATGAATGAATTCCTTAAATGCAGCGACAACTATACATGAAAAAAATTTCAGGAGCATTCTTTAGGCGAAAAGGCATTACCATGTAATGGAAGCAGCCCCATTCTGTGGCAAATGTTGTTTTATGTTGATCCTCCTTAGAAATCTTAATTTGATGATACCCATAAAATCCATCTGTGAAGGAATAGGCTTCTTACCCACCAACATTTTCAAGCACTTCATCTGTAAATGGGGTCAGAAAAGGATCATGGATACAAGCACCATTCAATTTTCGCAAGTCGACACAAATCCTAATACCCCTAGTCTTCTTTTCTTGGACTACCATAGGACTTATCCATTCCAATTCTTCGATAGGCTCAATAATACCTGTATCAAGCATTCTGTCGAGCTCTACTCTAACTTTTTCTTTATATCGTGGATTCAATCTGTACGACCTTTGCTTAATGGGATTGGCACCTGGTTTCGGTAGGATTTTCATTTCACCCAAGTCACCAGCAATACCTTTCATTTCTCAAAACTTAGTAGGAAACAAGTTTTGAAATTCATGCAGCAGATTAGTAATTTTTTCCACTGTTTCATCATCCCAATAATCTCCTATATTTCCAAACTTTGGATTTTCAGGAGAACCTATATTTACCTTTTTGATCTTCAATGGCTTCAAAAATTTGTCATATGTAACTTCAAATTGTGACTTCCTTCAGTTTTTGGAATATGAATTTCCCTCAGATCATCACCCTCTAGGCCTCCACTAATGTTGTAACATTCCATCATTTTCTCCACTATCGCAGTCCACTGTGTCAGATTATACACTGGTCCTGGAAGTTCTTCAATATTTTTTTCCTTGATTATCTGTAGAGCCGCATCTATTATAGGACTTTCATCCTCATAGTTGAATGTTTGTTTGAATATCATTTGCATAGCATCCCATTCCACAATTCCTTGTCGTAGTTCCAACGATGTATACCAATTCCTTGGTATAGTGTCAAGTGTATGAATGAACATATGTACTCACTCTTGCTTGGGTATATTCTGCCAAATTGTAATACAGGTAGCTAAACTATCAGTAGGGCTAGTCAACCCAGTATACCTCTCACCAATATAGGGAATTCCTTCACCAAACTGAATTTGTAAATATTTTCGACAGTGAGACCAACCAGTTATAGTTTGCTTATGCGTAGTCCACCACCTTGCCGGGGTGTCTTTCAAAGCGATCTCCAAGGATAATAAGCATTGTTGTTTAGGTACTTGGTCTTCAAATTCATCAATATAATTGATCACATTAGGAAAACCTTCGTAAGTAGGAAGATTACATACCTCTGTTCCAACCCAACACAATGATTTTTTCACATGGGCACACATTCACATGGATACTTCATGTAACATGTTCTGCCATTTCTCCAGAGCTTCGCCAGAATCAAATGAATAGGAACTAACACTCTATCAACTGAACATGTCGTTTTCTATAGGATTGATATAATCATTTATCCTGGAAGATACATTATAGATGTTGTCTAGATGTTGAGCATCATAATCTCCGTTGACTAGTTGGACATATTGCAGACCTTCCAGTGGATCCAAAGGTGCAACAACTCTAATCTCTTCATTTTCAATTATTACTATTCTCATCTTAAAATTTATAATAGTTTGATTATGTATCGCCCAATCAATCCCCAATAGTGTTGGATACATATTAGTGTCATCGAAAATTCCTATCACTTCAAAGTCTACAAATGTTCACAATCCCTCCACTTCGACGGGGACCCCAACCATTATACCAAATGGTATAAATTTCTATTTATTGACCAACCGTAACTGGATAGGCGACCATACTAGCTTTGAGTACCCATATATTCCCATGTCTATTTGATCGGGATGTTCACAAATGAACCCAAATCTAAGATAACAAAATCCATGTTGTAGTCACCAATCTACGCGTCAATTCGTAGTTCCTGACCAGTCTTGATCCTTTTCTAAACATGATTGGAAACCCTTTCAAACGTCACTTCTTCCTCAGACTCCCCAATTAACTTATGCAATTCCCTTAATGAATTTTCATTTTTAACCAAATCTAAACAATTTTTTTGGGAAAGAATGGAGAGCACTTACTTTTCTTAGATTCTTCTTTGGTGTTGACCTGTCAAAGCGAGGTGGCATGTCATATATAGGTCCTTATTTGAAAATGGGATGTGGGGAGGATATCGACATACCCTTCATAAATTCATCACGATCTTCAAATTATATTCCTTTATCCTTTTGAACATCGAACTGTGGTGGGTTCTAGGCTACTAGTCTCACTCTCGGATCTATTTGATTATTACAACTGTTCTTAGATCCACTCATCATAGTTCCCCCTCTTTTTAATACAATGACAGTAGGATGATTCGGTCGCGGTTCTATTGAGATATTCTGTACATTTTGATTCTAATTATGGTTCTAGTTATGATTCTACTTTGCCTACCATTTATCTATAAGCTGCGGGAAATCTTCAATGGTATGATCCAATGCTCTACAGTATGTGCAAGTCGTGGAAGGATGCAGACATTCTCGAGTATAATGTCCATGTGTACCACAATTATAACATGTGACTTTTCCTCTACCCCGACCAAATCCTCCTTGTCCACTACCTCTAAATCCACCTCTTGGTTTATTGAACTGTGCATCATTTCTCTTAGTTGAACCTTCTCCCTTCATAAGAAACGTGTATGTAGTGCATTCAATGAGCAACTGGTACACTCGACAATGTTTCTCATCATGTCTGACAGAGCTACAAAAGTTACACCATAAATTATGAGGATTACTTACCATCTTTTGTAATAAGTATCATTCTTTCGGTCAGTGTCCTTTAGTCTGACAAATTCGTCGCCATACAACAGGATTTAATGGACTTGGATTACCAACATTAAGATAATCATGAAAATTTGTACATTGATCTTTAGAATGTCCATCTTATTTGCATCTAGTGCACCAAACATCTTCTCGCTTTTCTTTACCCTTCTTGATATCTTGAATATGAATAGACAAGATTGCTAACTACAACTAGATTTGAGCCATACCAGCTCCAGTCTCTCCGACAGGCGATGCTTCAAAATTCATAGCCAACTTCAAGGCTTCTGTTTGCGTCAGAATATTTTGTTACATGAGTGGGAATCTAATATGGGGCATTAATGCAATGATGAACAATTCCTTATGGTGTAAATCACTCATCATAAAGCTTGCATGAGCCATTAAATTTTTATACCACTGGTCAATGTCCCACACAGAATCATTCAGAGCTTGCTTGATCTCCTTCAAACTCGGTAATGCACCGAGATTTAGACTTCGGCTTCTTGAATTCAGTCTTCACTCCCTCCTTTACCTCTGCGAAGGTCTTCACAGGTTGAGTACCAGTCACTTTGGAAAATTTCATAAACTAGTCTAATGTGTGACCCTTAAAGGTCGTGATCAACTGTTCCAACTTGATGTTGTCATCTTGGACTTGTTTTGTAGTCCAAACTGCATTTCATAAAAACTAGTGATGTTCTAGATCTTCATATCCATTCCCATTAAAAATAGTCAACTTCATGTCATCGCCAACCATTCTAGGCCTCTAGGGTCTTCGATGATTCACTACTAATGGACCACTACTTGGAGCCTTCCCACTCGTCGAAGTATTATTCTGACTATTGCTACTAGTTTAACTAAATTGAAAGAAATGTGAAGAATTACTAGGTCTTACCTCAGTGTCCTGGGATGTACATAGGGTCGTGGGTATGTCACAACCTCGGGTCTAGAACGGTCTTGTAGATCCTTCTTCGTCCTCGACAATGAGATGGTGCTTGTATTCCTCATCACTAGAATCCTCTTCGAGCTTTGGTACTGGTTCATAGTATCTTTTTTCAGTCACACTGCAACCCTTCTTTCCTGTCACAGTTCTCCTCTTCTTTTTCGATCAAAGTCGTCTCCTACTCCGCAGAAATACACACTCTTCATCTGATTTAATTTCTTCTCCTCTTATCATTTAATATCATACCATTTATCTGTCCAACCCTTCCTCCATACCATACCCATGCCCACTACGCACAATTGTTCTGCTCGCCAGATTACATTTGCATAACACCCTTTTCACAAAGTAGCTTCTTGATCGACAAGTTCAACGACTTGAGGTACTTACCACGTGAACCTTCAAAGAAATCTCGTTCTGCTACACTATAAGACTTGATAGTGTCAACAACAAATTCAATAATGTACCCCTCTAGTAAATTGTCTAGCCAGTAATCTACTGCGCATGAAATTTTGTTATTCACACCTTTCAGTCATTGTACCAATGCTGGCGTCCAACGTCGAGGCTCGCCTCCTTGGAAATTTGTCTTATGTTCAGTCAACCTCGCTAACCATTCATGCAATATCATAGGGAACTCACCAAAGAAAACCTCATGAATATCAGTAAAAATATACTTATCTAACCAACCTTCATCGTCCAACCGTGGATGGTTGTTCTATTCCGTTGCAAATTATTCCAACTTCCTGGATCTCTAGTTTAGTCAAATGCCACAACATTCCCCTTCACATAAATTCAGGTCCCGACAATGAAACCATTTGTTGGCGCACTTCTACTTCGACCATGGTTCAAACATTCAACAAAATACCAACAAACACCATTACCATAGATATCAGTTTGAAAGGGGGTTCAATCCATTTTGACAACACCTGCAGAGTAGATGAAGTCTCACCTGAAGTACATATGGAGTTGTTAAGATTCAATATGCTAAGATAGATAATATCAGTGTTCAATTCAATTTCACAACAATAGCATATACAAAATCATTGAAAGAATAACAAGCACAACATAAACACAAGAGACACAAATTTATCCTGGGAAACCCTCTAGAGGAAGGAAACCTAGCAAAACTTCCTCAATATAGATGATCAAAAGTGCAAAGATAAAACCCCAAACAAGTGCTCCTTCTGCTTGCAAATATATATATATATATATCTCCATTCCGAATTACACAAGTGAGTGTGTGTGTCCAAATGAGGAGCACATTACTCCTATTTATACTTTATTTTCCACTTGACTTTTTCGCTAACTAGGTCAGCCCCAACAACTTAACCACTCGACTTAATGTTGATTGGGACGACTCTTCTAGGGGAATTAAACACCCCATTACAATTGACTCAAAGGGGATCTATTGCCCCGACTTACAAGGGAGGATTTACCTCAATGACTTTACATAATCAAATACAATAATGACATCCTAACAGAGGAATAAAACATCTCTGAATAAATTACAACAATAGAATATTATTCGAAGTTACAATATTTCAACACTCCCCCTTAACGAGAAGGGTATTCTACTGACAACAACAACATCAACTGTAGGAGCAAGGAGAGAGAGCATCATCAACAACATCAACCGTAGGAGCAAGGAGAGAGAGTATCATCAACAACATCAAGTTGATACATCTATAAATCATTGGAAGTTTTCTTTAACAACATCAACAACTAGAATAGTTACTGGAACATCTTCAATATCTTCAACATATTTAGTATTGGAGCATCATCTTCTACAACACTGAGTCTTCATCTTTGGTATTCATCTTCTACAACACTGAGTCTTCATCTTTGGTATTCATCTTCTACAACACTGAGTCTTCATCTTTGGTCTTCATCTTCTGCAGCACTCAATCGCTTGATCGTCTACAAAAACACTTGATCTCTCTATCAGCAACATCATCTAGATCTTTTGATCAGCAACATCATCATCTTGATCTTTCAATCAACAACAACATAACCTGCAACACAAATGATACAATTACAGGATGATCAATCCCTTTTACTTTAGGACATAAGTCCAAGGATGATGCAATCCTAATCCAATTACAGGATGATCAGTCCCTCTCACTTTAGGACATAAGTCCAAGGATGATGCAATCCTGATCCAGTTACGGGATGATTAGTCCCTCTCACTTTAGGACATAATTCCAAGGATGATACAATCCCACCACTTTCTCGAGGACATAAGTCATTGGATCAGTTCTGGACTGAAGTCCAGGGATGATTCAATCCCACCACATTCTCAAGAATAGAAGTCACCCGATCAATTATGGACTGAAGTCCAAGGATGATACAATCCAACCACATTCTCAAGGACATAAGTCACCAGATCCATTATGGATTGAAGTCTAAGGATTATACAATCCAACCACATTCTCGAGGGTAGAAGTCACCATATATGTTCTGGACTGAAGTCCAAGGATGATACAATCCAACCACATTCTCAAGGACAGAAGTCACCAGATCCATTTTGGACTGAAGTCCAAGGATGATACAATCCAACCACATTCTCAAGGATAGAAGTCACCGGATCCGTTCTGGACTAAAGTCCAAGGATGATACAATCCAACCACATTCTCGAGGATAGAAGTCACCGGATCCGTTCTGGACTGAAGTCCAAGGATGATACAATCCCACTGCACTATCATCATCGTCACATTCTCGGAGACAAGAGTCTACAGATCCATTTAGGCCATGTTTCCAGGGATGATACAATCCCACTGCAACATCATCATCATCAACATCAACACTGCTCCCCCTTTCGAGGAATGGTCCTTTCGAACCACACCAAGCTTGTTTTGGAAGTACTCAAACTTTACTCGAGATAGAGGCTTAGTCAACACATCAGCAATTTTCTCATCAGTGCTCACATACTAGAGCTTTATAGCTCCCTTCTGTACCATATCTCGTATATAAAAATACTGGATTTCTATGTGCTTTGACTTGTCATGGAACACTAGGTTCTCTGTCATTTTTATACAACTCTGGTTGTCACATAGAATCACGGTGGTATCCAACTCTAGGTCAAATAGTCTTGACATCAACTTTCGAAGCCATATGGCCTCACAATTAGCAAAACAAGCTGCTATATACTCTGATTCAGCTGTGCTGAGAGCAACACTGGACTTCTTCCTGCTAAACCATGATATCATGTTGGATTCCAAACAATAACATCCACCGGAGGTGCTCTTCCTGTCTTAGACACTTCCATCCCAATCTGCATTTGTATAACCATACAATCTGTAGTCATGATCTCCAACATAGTATAGACCAAAGTCTATCGTACCTTTCAGGTACCTCATCACATGCTTTGTAGCTACTAGGTGAACACGTCTAGGCTCAGCTAGATATTGACTCAAGGTGTTCACAACAAATCATATATCTAGCCTGGTATTCATCAAATACATCATCTTTCTGTAAATGGTAGAAACCACCATCCATCATCCTGGATCTCTACTTCACATTTTCCTTGGCTAAGGAAAAATCTCAACCACATATTTAATCACTAGAATCATGCCAAGATTCTTTAACTTTGAGATCTACTCCCTCTGAAGTGGATTCTTCTACATCTGAGTATTGTCCTCCCTCTGTGGCTGAACATCATGCACACTCTGCATTGAGTGATCTTCTGCATATCTATCTACGCCATCTCCTGTCAGATGGGTCTACTGATATGAGCCTCAAGATCACTCGAACTCTATGGTGAGTTCCTTCTTGCATCCATCTGAGAGAATCATGTCATCTATATATAGAATCCATCTTCAACCTTGTAGCAAAGGTTTAAATCCGCATCACCCGTGGTGATCATCAAGCTCATCAAATGACTATCGATCCTGGGTACCTGTTGAACCCGTACAAAGCCTTCTTCAATCATGTTATTTTCTTTCAAATCTTGGGAATCATCCATGGGTGTAATCTATCTCTAGAAGTGTGTCTAGCCACGAGCCTTGCTTTGTACTTCTATAATATGTTTGATTTGTAAGTATTATTATTGAACAATCATCACTTGTTCTTCAGAACAAGTGTTCATCATCTTTCTTTTGTAGATCATAGCACACGATCTTTCCTACAAATCAAATTCAATTAAATGATTAGTAACACTTCATAATCATCAAATCATGTTGAAATTTCAATGATAACCTATTATGCATATTGATATGATTCACATAGTTATGCATCTATCTTGACCAATAATTTGGCACAACACTTTTCCATATCATGTACGCATACAGTGGCTATCTAGATGCCTTCCATCTCTATCAAAACATATTATCAAGAGAGTGCACAGCTCCCAGCATGTTAGCAAAGAGGTTTCATTCTAAACAAGCAACAATGGAATGTTTGTCCAACTTACCCAGCATATGCATATTAGTAGTATATTGTTCAATGCTATATGAATGCTTACACTATGCATGATATATTTCCTGATTCTAGGAATACAAATATGCATACAACTATTACGAGAAATATCATTAACTATTCAGAGATTCAAGAAGTAATTCAAATAACAACTCAAATACTTATATTTTATGTTTGTGTGGTTGCCTCCCTCTTGATATCTATTTTCCCTTTATGATGGCATTATGATTATATGTCTTTGAACTTGTATCCATCCTGTACCACTATGCATTCTTAAGTGTGCACTAGTTTCATCATTGTGTCATCCTCAAGATATCATACATAATCACACATTCATTAGTATAATCTCAATAAGATTAAAAACATTATAACTCTAAATAATATTAAACACGTACGGTCATAATCATTAATCAAACTAACACAATATGCATAAAGCCTTGATTAGCTAAATTCTATTTTCAAGAATAATCATGATCAACCATATGAAAGTATACTTATATAAGATCCTAACACAAAGTAGGATTCTAATTCGATATAGGAAAACATACATGGATTAGCATGCTTGCTATTTATGCCTAACATACCTAAACACTATCTTCTTTGTTCTCTTCAAATATTTAGAGATCTTGTGCTAGTAACCTACATCTCTTATAAGTTAAGCATAGTAGAACCAAATCATACATACCTCCTAAGTAGAGATTCTATGTGATCAAAGACTATGGATGAGTCTTTGTCTTCATGTCATCATGGTCATATATTCTTGATATAGAACTTGATTTGTCTTTCTTCATATACATTTCATGTTAGCAGACAACATCATCCTCATACAACACCACAAGTGCATTAGTACGATCATAAGTGTCATAACCCTAATCAATGAATGTCTTCTATCATTCACATGAATTCATAATTTTACTAAGTCTAAAATTAATCATGATTGTACTAACCTCATATTATGAAAACAAACATATCATGAACATAATCATCAAATAAATGAAACAAATTTCAAAATATACCTGCATCTCCTCAAGTCACACCTGTCGAGATTGCTTGTAGTCTTCTCTATAAGGGTAAAACCCTAATATTCCAAGGTATACCGCTTGTAAAAATCTTATATAGATTCATGGTGATAGGATGATAGAATACCAGTTCCATTTAAACCTCCTTCATTGCTTCCCTATGATTCTCCTAACTTTGCTAGGGTTTCTTTGTACTTGTAAAACCCGAAAACCCTAATTTTTAATCTCCTTCCTCCTACAACATTTGATGGAATATTAATGATGAAGGGATTCGAAATCCATTTTCAAAGTTTATAGTGTTGCAATAGGTTTCTCCAACATTTTATCAAGTCCTTCCATACCTAAAAAAAACTGAAAACCCTAAGTGAGAACTTCTTCCTCCTCTTCTTTGATTTCCTCCATTGAGTTATTTCAGATGTGTCGTATTGTTTCTAGTGTATCTCTGAAATTTCAGATCCTCGGGGTCTAAAACTTTGGCCTGTGGTATCCTGATCTGTCATATTTCTATCCCCATAGAGTTGAGATTCATTAGATTCTCCATGAGAGAGATATGTTAAGTTTCCCAACATGACCTGTTTATGGGATGAAACAACATAGCGAACTTGTACGGCGTGCCATGTGTCATTGTTTCAACTTCGACCTCTTATACTTAGACCTATGAAACTAAAGTTCGTTCCCTAACTGAAACTTTTTACGGAATTCCATTTGGAGCTTCCTATCTCGAGATATGACCTTTTTCCCTAGGTCACCTGTTTAGGGCCGCATTCTGTAAGAGGCAGAAACCCTAACTTGTACGGATCACATATCACAAAGTACAATGAATATGAGGATGAAACTCGAATACAAGGTACATGAAAATTTCATCTTCATCCTGTACAAGTTTCAGATCCTGGAAATTCATGCCTCAAACCTTGAGTAGATTTAAAAATAGAAGAAGTTGACCCATTTATAAGAACCAAGGAATTGGCAGAAGACACATAGCTAATTATCCATTTGACAACTTCAAGAGAGAATCCTAAATGAAACAATGGGAGTGTAAGAAAAATCCAAGAGACATGTTCATACGCCTTTAATAGGTCAATTTCAAGGACAAAATCTAGAACGGAAGACACCTTGACTGTGTGAAGGGCCTCTTAGGAAGACCCAATTGATTCGTGGATTTATCTCCCCTCAAGGAATACAAACTGTTTTGGAGCTATATGCATAGACAAAAAGGGCTTGATTCTCATTTCCAACACCTTATATATAATATTATATGCATAGTTGCAGAGGTCTATTGGCCTAAAGCCATAAAAAGAGTCTGATCGATCCTGCTTTGGGATTAAGTATAGAAAAGTGGAACTAAGGATTCTCGAAATATTTCCCTAAACTCTTCCTTCTTCAACCATCCTTACGATATCTTCACCTACAAGATCAAGGAAATTCATGAAAAACTTGATAGGCCACACATCAAGGCCTAGGATTTCCTTCTCCCTTTATTTAAAAAGAGCATTGTTATCCTCTTCCTCAACCATTATTAGGAGAAAGTATATTGCTTTTAAAATTTCTTCAATATTAATGCTCTCAGGATCTTTCAGTAATGTGGAAAAATGCTTTACTCCTAGCTCAGTCAGACCATGAAATCCATCAACATTGTTCCCATCGAAATCCTTCAAGTCCCAAATCAAGTTGTTGCATTTCCTGAAATTTGCATATTTATGGAAGAATGTAGTGTTTTGATCAACATTTTTGAGCCATGTAGCTCGACTTTTAATCCTCCGGTCATTCACACTATCCAATAACAATTTAGATCTTTGAGCTTCCAAGCCTTTGATTGAGTATATGGCCTCTTCTAAAAAAATACGATTTGTGTAGGTATCAAAGAAACAATCCAATTCCTGCTCAAGATGATACCAAATTTTGTCCCTGGAGATGAGGAGGTCTCAATCCCAAGGAATGGCTCGATCCTTACCAATTTTAAAGACTTCACAAATTGAACACTCACGAAGTATTCCAAACCTCTTACCTCATTCAAGTATCATTAACCAACTTCTTGAAGACTTCATCCTCTTCCTAGGTAGGATTGTATTCGAAAGATGCTTTTGGCTTTTCCGCACCAAGGCACAATTCCAGAAGGATCGGGAAATGGCCAGACACCCTAGTTATCTCAACCTAGGATTGATAACTGCACAATGAATCTATAAATGAGTGATGAATAGGAAATATATCAAGACACTTTTCTATGCATGCATCTCCCAAAATTTTGTTTTCCCAGGTTATAGGCTTGATCTCTAAACACTCAATATCCACCTTTCCCACATATTCAAATTTACTTAAAAATAAACCTGCCAATTAATCAATTATAGAGAAGGCACCCGACACCTAACCACTACTCAATGTTAGGTTGAGGTCCCCACCCGGAATGAGCTGCTCAATCTTGATCCCAACACTTTCCAACAAGGATATCCAAAATTCCTCTTGTCCCTCATGTGGGCGTTAAACATTAAGGAGCTGCAACCATTTCCCCAATGCATGACTATGAACAACCACACATAGGCCTGAAAATAAAACAAACAAATTGATAAGTGAGATAGATGAGTTCCACCCAGTCACCATACCTCTCGAGAACAAAATAACATCCAAAGAAACAAAATCCCAATTAGTAAACAATTTCTTCAGAGTCATAACAATACTATCCCTTGCTACCATGGTTTCCTATATGAGCACCACATTTGGATTATTGAAGGCGAACTGTCTTTCAAGGGACGACTGTTTGACTTGCCCCCCCAAGCCTCTCAAAATCAATGAGAGGAGCTTCATAGGTCAATCCATTAAGGGGTGTTTGTTCCTCTAAGAACCCCTAGAAGAATACTTTGTTTTCCCTAATTTACTTCACAAATGGCTCATTCCTGAGCATGTTTTAAAGTCAATTTGCAACCAAACTTGGATCCCCCTGGCTCCTTCGTAGCATCCATACCCATGCCTCTAGCATAGCTGCTACTTTGAGATGGTAAAGTTGATATAGGATGAAGTTGGTACTGTCTACCTCCCCTTCTCCCAGGAGTTAAGACCTCAACCTCATAACTTCCAAAGTCCCCCATAGGATCTTGGAAACAATTATCTCTAGAATCTGTGTCTTTTGAAAGGTTGACCACTTTTAAGCCCAAAAGGGGAATCCTTCTTGATAAATGGGGATCGACTGGTAAAGAAACTAAAAGAAATGAATTTATTTCAAGAACCTCAACTGAGGTTGAAGCCCCATTATTATTAATGAGATTAGCCTTTCCTTAAATCAAGGATTCAATAGAAGGATAATGCTAAAGGCCAATCTTGGTGGATGCAATAATTTTCTTCCAATTTTCATCCAGTTTGAGCAGTTGGAAAGAGGTTAGATCTAAGAATTCATGCAAAAACATAGATGTAGGGGTTCCTTGACCCTTCCTTAGGATAATAAGAGAACCAACTTGAACCTCCTCCCACACCCCAATATCAACCTTCAAGACATAAATTGTTACATCATCCTTCTTACCACACTCTTCCTCTAACATAGGAAAAGAAGGGGGTGAAACCAAAAAGGGAGTAACCCTCACATTAGAGCTATTGGAAACCCTATGTTCCTTACCTCTCTAAACCTTCTTTGAAAAGTGTTTTATCACATTCCTGAACAATGTGACCATACAAGTGGAAACAAACACGTCGACAAGGAAATTTTTCTTAACCTAGGATCTTCATCCATTTAGAAGAACCCACCTCTATCTCCATAGAATAAAAAATCCCCAAGATTACATTGATATCAACTAGAATTTTAGCTACAAAATGAGCATGATTAGACTTATAAGAGTCATCTTCCATATGGAAATTTCCGTGTCACCAATGTCCATCAAGTATCGATCATTCCACAGCTCCAAAGGTAGCCTTGGTAGCTTGACCCAAACCAGGAAAGACTTAGAAAAATACTCATGAGCATCAAAGGCCAGATTCTATGAATTTATGGACAAGTAAGCTCTATCACAAAACCATTGACCTCTTAAAATTCTCTTTGCATCCTCAATTGTTCAAAATATAAACCATTATCCAACCTTTCTTTAGAAAATGAAAAATTGGCCCATAGTCTAGTATAGTACACCAATACTTATAAATCCATTGGTTCAAATGATCAATACTCATATTATAACCTAAAAACTTTCCGACTAATGATTTCCTGAGCAATAATCCTATATTTTGTACTTGAATCCACTTCCCTACAACAAGGGTAATAGCACTTCTCCTGGATTTGATAACCTTTCTTTGGTTCTCCTTCACTCCTACCTATGCCTTCAAGGGACATTCATCGCACATATCTTCCTTCCTTAGCTTGGAACCAATAAACCGTAAAAATCCCAAAACCTTGTTTATAAACAGTGGAGAACATGAGGCATTCCCTTCCTCTATCTCCGGATAAGAAACGTTCTCAAAAACAACATCTTCATGCTCTAACTCCTTTACCTGATTTTGAGCTGAAGTCTGAGTAGAAATGGTCTATCTACAAAGGGTAGTCTCCTTCAAAACCCCAGAAAACCCTCAAGATGACGATTGGTAGCATAAAAATCCCTGCCCACAACCATATCACCAAAAGGAGGCAAAGGGGAGCTAACAAATCCTTCAGGATTTGTCCCCTCAAGAAACCCAAGACTTCCCTACCATTCTACCTGCCAATCCTATCCACATGCTTATGGGAACAGTGCATGTGGCCAAAAATATCCTCCTCCATCATCGAATCGCCACTGTAAGAAACCAATGGATTGTACTCTCAAAAGTCTTATGCCAGAGTCACCTCAAGTCTCTAAAATCCATCTCTTCCAAGTATCATCCACCCTATTTCTCTTGTCCCTAGGAGAAGGAGAGCTTAGATTGCTAATATTGTCTCTAGAAGTAGATGAATCACTATAAAAAAATATGGGGTACATTTCTATCTCTGGATTTCCTCTTTGAGTTGTCAGATATCTTGTTAGAGTGTCTCCTTCAACTACTTCCACTATTGTCATTAGTGATCGAGTGTTTTCCATAGTGCATTATTCTCTTGATGGTTGACAAGCTCTATAGCATGGCCACATTCAACTAATTATGCTCTCTTAAATTTATAGCATCATGATTCATTCTACAAGTCAATCTTGTGTGTCAATATTGAGCCTCGTGTGTCGCGATAGTGCCTTATAGGAGCCTGAGTTGACTTACTAAACTTGGAGAAGAATCGTAAGTTGGACTTAAGAATGATTAAGCTTCATGTGTTGAAGCAAGTGCTTTGTTTTTCAAAGTGATGATGTTGTACAGTCTTGCCATTCAAGGCTAAGGTATTGTGTGTCAAGACAAATCGTCATGTGTTGAGGTGATGCTTTGCATGTCGAAGCATGTATGGTGTGTGATGTACTACTAACCATGGTTGAGCTATTAAGTCTCCTCTAGAGACCGGCCACCCCTAGAGTGAATTACTTTACCATATAACCACTTGTAACGATAGTAGGACAATATGATCACATCATAGGGAAAATATCCTTAGTATATTTGATATGATAATTAAGTTGGCACATGTGGACCATGTAGATAAGACAAGAGATAAATATAAGATGTGATAAGATATGAGAGAATTCGAATTGCACATAAAGGAATTAATTAAGAATTTGAAATTTTAAACTTCAGTAAATCAAAGGCGAACTCGAATTGATCACTATAGTGATGTTAACAAGAAAGAATAAGTTAAGAGAGTTAACTAAGTGATAGCAAAGAATATATAGTTAACTAAGTGTTATTGCATGACGACACTTGAGTTGCGACACTTGCATGACGACACTTAAGTTAGCCACCTAACTAAGTGGGAAAGATTTCCGTTAAGGGGCGAGTTCATCCTAAGGGATAGTTCATTGAGTTAATGCATTGCATGAGAAGTGGGGCACACTTATTCATGCAAGGTTGATGCATCCAAATAGAGGGCTAGTTCATCCCGAAGTCAAAAATAAAAATAGAATTTGATGCATGTGAAGAATATATAAATATGTTATACATGATTGATGAATTTAATGTGAAGCTAATTCTCTTCTCCCTTGAAGGAAAGGTGCTTCTCCTTGTGCATGATATTATTATGAGTCTCTCTTCTTTATCTTTCTCTTCCTCTGTAATTGCACCCGGGGTGCTTGATGTAAAATACATTCTCTGTTGTCTATCAAAATACTAAGGAAGGTTTTGTTGTTGTTTTCTCCCTCAAGTCATAGAGGGTTCCCCCCTGGTAAATTCATGTGGAGAATGTGATTTCTTATGTGTATCATTGTTATTTGATTTCAAGTACTATTTCATTTTAGAATTAAAGATAAAAAATTAACATGGTATCACAAATTAGGGCTTGAAAGAGCTAAGTTCAGCAATCAAGCTTGAGCCTATGTAGATCCTGAGTGTGCACAGTACTTGAAGAATTATGGATTCAATATCAGTAAGACCGAAAGACCGTCTTGAAGGAACTTCGAACTTCAATACTTGGAAGGCCGAGATTCTGAATATATTGGGAGAGCATGATTTGGATGGTTGTGTATCTAGTGTTATGGAAGAACCTGCTACTAATGTAGGGCGCACCAACTTCAAGAAGAATCAAGCCAAGGGAAAGAGGATTATTTATGATTCCATGAAAGACAACTTGATTCTCGTGATTACTCCATTGAATATTGAAAAGGAATGCTTTGACACTTTGACAAATATTTATGAGAAGAAAGTGCCTAGTAAAAATAGGGCATTGAAGAACAAGCTTCGAAATTTGAAGTTGGAAAAGGACAAAGTTGTGGCTTCCTTCTTCACAAAGATCTCTCAAGTAAGATATCAACTCATAAGCATTGGTGTAACAATCAATGATGATGATCTCATTCATACCATTGTCAATGGTATTCCATCTTCATGGGAGACATTCTTGGTTGTAGTAAATGGTCGAAAAGTGCAACCTAAATTTGAGAGACTGTGGTATGATTACATATAGGAAGAAGGGCGAATACAAAGAAAGTATACTACCTAGAAAGAAGATAACCTCACTCTTGCGGCATGGATTAAAAGAGGTAAGAAATATCAAAATAAATTCTCTCATCAAAAGGAGAATGATTTCAAGAAATTTGATAAGTCTAAAGTTAAAATTTTCAATTGCGATAAGAAGGGTCGTTATGAAATAGAATGTCGTGCAAAGCAAAGAGGAAAGTTCAAGGGTAGGTTTCATGCTTCTACTACTATAGAAGATGAACATATAAGAAAGAATTCATCTGATGATAAAGAGACGAGGAAGGAGTACTATCTTGTCTCGGCCTTTTCTGGATCCATTACCACAAGTGCCGAGACATGGTTGGTAGACAATGGCGCATCAAAGCACATGACTGGATATAGGAGCGCTATCTCATATCTGAAGGAAAAGAAGTTTTCTTGTAAGGTGGATCTTGGAGATGATACCACCTATTCGGTTCAAGGAATTATATCCACTTCTTTTCATTTGGATTCAGGAGATATATTGCATGTGGATGAAATTATGTTTGTCCCCAAATTGAAGAAGAACCTCCTGTTTGTTTTTGTTCTAGAAGATAAATGATTCATAATTATATTTATGGAAAACAAAGCACTCATGTGGACTAAGCATGAATACTTGGACTCTGCATCAATGATTGGAGTTAGAGAGCGATGTCTCTACAAAGTTTATGGAAAACTCATTCAAGCCATGATCCACGACACAGCCAGTCCTTGTGAGATTTGGAATAGAAGGCTTGGTCATATCCATTTCAAAGCACTACCCAAATTGTAAAATATGGTGAAAGGTATGCCCATGTTTAAATCTGATTTTGATAATGTTTGTAGAGGTTGTTCTCTTGGAAAGAACATTAATAATAGTTTTCCAAGTAGTACCAAAAAGTCTACAGGGATCCTTGACTTGATTGATTCCGATCTATGTGGTCCTATGTTTGCACCATCCTTCAGTGGTTATTTATATTATTTTTTTTTCATAGATGACTTCTCTCGCAAGTCATGGGCTTATTTTTTGAAAGTAAAGAGTGAAACTTTCAACAAGTTTCAAGAGTTTAAATCATTGGTTGAGAATTAGACTGGGAAGCACATTCATGCTTTGAGATATGGTAATGAAGGAGAGTTTGACTCCCATTAATTCAATGACTTATATCGAGATGCATGGACAAAAATACATTTGACTGTACCCTACAACCCCTAGCAAAATGGGGTTGTTGAAAGAAAGAACGGAACAATATGTGAGGATGCAAAACCCATGATGTGTGATAAAGATATGCCCACATCCTTATGGGTAGAAACCTCAAGATCTACTATTTATATTCAAAACAAAATCCCTCATGCTATCTTGGGAGAAAATACTCCTGAAGAGGTTTTCACTGGTGAAAAACTAGATGTTGGACACTTGAATATTTTCGTTTGTCCTGTTTTCATTCACATACCAAAAGAGAAGAGGACAAAGATGGAGCCATCGGGAAAGAAAGGAACATTTGTTGGATATAGTGAATCCTCCAAAGCTTACAGAATCTATGTTTCGGGACAAAGAAACATTGAAGTTAGCAGAGATGTAACATTTCATGAAGAGGTTGCCTTCAAGCACTCCAAAGAACTTCAATGTGATTCAGATATGGAGAAGCATGATACTCCTATGATGGAGGATCCAGTTTCTGGTTCTCCCATTTTAGATGGTGAGAGGGAGAAGCCAGATGAGTTCATAGATATGCTTGATCCCGAAGAGATGGAAGATATGATATAAATATATCTTGATGAACCTCTTGCTAAGAGGATATTTGCATGGTGTCGAGACATTTTGAAAGAGACAGAAAATAGTGGAGCACCTCTAGGATCATCCAGAGAGCGAAAGAGACCTAAAATATTTCCAGGATATGTAGCACAGATGAGTCACATAATTGATTCATAACCCTCTACCTATGAGGAATCCTCAAAGCAGCAAGTATGGAAAGATGCCATGGTAGAAGAATACAAATCTATCATGAAGAACGATGCATGGGAAGTGGTTCCTAAACTTAACAAGAATTCAATAGTAACTTCCAAGTGGCTTTATAAAATCAAGCATGCAACTGATGGAAGTATTGAAAAGTGTAAAGAAATATTTGTATCCCATGGTTTCTCACATAAATAAGGGATAGACTAGGATGATGCATTCGCTCCTGTGTAAAGGTACACTACTATCCGAACCATACTTTCCCTTGCTTCAGTTTTGGGTTGGAAACTTCACCAGATGGATGTGAATATTTCCTTCCTCAATGGTGAGGTTGAGGAAGAGGTTTACATACAACAACCTGAGGGGTTTGTAATTCATGGGAAGGATTTCCATTCATGCAAGCTTAATAAATCCTTGTATGGGATTAAGTAGGTCTCAAGGGATTGGTATTCAAGGATTGACAGTTGTCTTCTAAGCTTGGGCTTCTCCAAAAGCATGCCAAAAGCGAAGCTGACCCCTACCTGTACTTCAAGGGTGTGAAGAACCAACCATTTATATTGGTTCTCTATGTTGATGACTTGTTCCTTACTGGAGAGGAGCAACATATAGCTCAGTGCAAGAGGGATCTCACTTATGAGTTTGAAATGAAAGAATTAGGACTTATGCACTATTTTTCTTGGTCTAGAAGTTTGGAAAAGGAAAGATGAAATATTTATTTCACAAGGAAAGTACACACTTGATGTGTTGCGGAGATTTGGTATGATGGAATGTAAGTGCATGCCTACTCCTATGATGTCTAATCTAAAGAAGCTACATGAGTCAGATTCTGGATCAGATCTAGTGGATCCTACCATGTATAGACAACTCATTGGTTCCTTGATGTATTTGATACATAATAGACCAGACATATGTTATGTAGTGAGCATCATGAGTCAGTTCATGTCTGAGCCAAGACATAGACATTGGGTCATTTCCAAGCATGTGATTAGATACCTTTGAGTTACTATTGCTTATGGGATCAGATATGCTTCCAGTGGTGGAGTGATGCTACTTGGATATGTCGACTTCAATTGGGGTGGAAGTATTGTAGACTGAAAGAGTAAATCTAGATTTTGTTTTATCTTGGGATAAACTATGATCTCTTGGTCCAGCAAGAAGCAGATCTCTGTATCCCAAAGTACTACATAAGCAAAGTATATTGCAGCTAGTACCGCTTGCTGAGAAGCTATGTGGCTTAGGAATCTACTTGCTAGGTTATTTGTCTAGAAGCTTGAGACTACATTATTCGCTCTAACAATCAGAGCTTCATTAAAGCTCTCAAAAAACCTTGTGTTTCATGGAAGATAGAAACAAATTTAGATGAACTATCACTACATCAGATACATGGTCCAGAGAGGTACCATAAGACTTCAATACATTGCTACTGGTGAGCAGATTGCAAATATCAAGCCTCTATCCCTGACCAAGTATAGGTACTTCCGAGACAAACTTGGCATGGAAGAGCATGCCCCCTCGCTGAGAGGGAGTGTTAAAGTTACAACATCATGAGTCATTCTCCAAGTCAATCTTGTGTGTCAAGATTGAGTCTCGCATGTCAAGGTAGTTCCTTATAGGATCCTGAGTTGGAATCAGGAAACTTGGAGAAGAATCTTGAGTTGGACTCAAGAATGATTAAGCTTCATGTGTTGATGTAAGTGCATTGTTTTTCAAAGTGATGATGTTGTACAATATTTCTAGTCAAGGCTAAGGTCTTATGTGTCAAGACATATCCTCATGTGTTGAGGTGGTGCCTCATGTGTTGAGGTGATGCTTTGAATGTGGAAGCATGTATGGTGTGTGATATACTACTAACCATGTTTGATATATTAAGTCTCCTCTAGAGACTGACCACCACTAGAGTGAATTACTTAAGCATATAACCACTTGGAACGATAGTAGGACAATATGATCACATCATTGGGAAATATCTCTAGTATATTTGATATGATAATTAAGCTAGCACACGTGGACCATGCATATAAGACAAGAGATAAAGATAAGATGTGATAATATATGAGAGAATTCAAATTGCACATAAAGAATTAATTAAGAATTTGAATTGTTAAACGTCAGTGAAGACTTCAGTAAATCAAAGGAGAACTCGAATTGATCACTATAGTGATGTTAACAAGAAAGAATTAGTTAAGAGAGTTAACTAAGTGACAACAAAGAAGATATAGTTAACTATGTGTTATTACAAGATCCAAATCCTAGGCTCTATCAAGTGTCGAGAGGGATCAAATCTCCCGAGGTGCAAACCTCTCCTTGAATAGCTTCTTGAGTGCAATACCTTAGCCACCTAATCCTAAGCTCTAAAGTCTCTAGTTTAAGTCTCATATTTACTTTTTACGTTGTATTATTCTTTTTTTGTTTATGGCCGACATAATATTTATTACTTTTTACTTTGTATTATTCTTTTTTGTTTACTTTGTATTATTTTGTTACTCGACAAACACTCTAAAGTATCATATTTACTTTTTACTTTGTATTAAAAATAAAAAGTAAAGTCTCTAGTTTAAGTCTCATATTTACTTTTTACTTTGTATTATTCTTTTTTGTTTATGGTTGACATAATATTTACCACCTAATCCTAAGCTCTAAAGTCTCTAGTTTAAGTCTCATATTTACTTTTTACTTTGTATTATTCTTTTTTGTTTATGGCCGACATAATATTTATTACTTTTTAATTTGTACAAGATCTCCCTCATACTGGGCTGGAGAGCGCCTCTCGGCGCAATGATGACACTTACGTTAAACTTAAAGACGACACTTGAGTTGCGACACTTGCATGGCGACACTTAAGCTAGCCACCTAACTAAGTGGGAAATCTTTCAATTAAGGGGTGGGTTCATCCTAAGATTTAGTTCAGTGAGTTAATGCATTGCATGAGAAGTGGGGCGCACTTCTTCATGCAACATCGATGCATCCAGATAGAGGGTGAGTTCATCCTGAAGTCAGGATATAAAAATAGAAGCCGATGCATGTGAAGAATATATAAATATGTTATACAAGATTGATGAATTTAATGTGAAGTGAATTCTCTTCTCCCTTGAAGGAAAGACACTTCTCTATGTGCAAGATATTATTATGAGTATCTCTTATTTATATTTCTCTTGCTCTGTAATTGCACCTGGGGGTGTTTAATGTAAAATACATTCTTTGCTATCTATCAATATACTAAGGAAGGTTTTGCTGGGGTTTTCTCCCTCAAGTCATAGAGGGTTTCCCTAGGGTAAATTCACGTGTTGAATGTGATTACTTATGTGAATCATTGTTATTTGATTTCAAGTGCTATTGCATTTCCAAATTAAAGGTACAAAATTAACATGCTCCTCCTAGGCTCTAATCAGTATCTCATTATCTGCTTTACAACTCTGCAACCCCACCCTCCAACTTCTCATAGTCTTTGCTATGTCAGGAAGGGTAACTTTGTTTCTATGGCCATTAGACCCCGTCTCTTCATTATCATCATGCACATTCCCCCCCGCGACATATATATCAGGTACATATGGGTGATGTGCATCACTCATGATGACAGTGTTGTTGTTATAACCAAACAAAAATTCTGAGTACTAGCCCCTTAATTGTCCTTGAAGTGATATTGTATCTGCAAGGTGTTCATACAACCCTTTTATTAGCCTCATTGCATTCTTAAAAAATGAAAATAATTCATTTATTTTGGAAAATTTATCCATAGAGACCTGAAATTGTACCATAGCTAGTTCGATATCTCATCTGTGACCCCTCCAAGTTTCGTTGTTTGAAACATCATAGGAAAAAAGTTGTATTGAAAATGGCTATGATACCAAATGTTATGCACCAAAAATAGCATAAAACACAAAGAGATAGTATTCCAATACCTTAAGAATGCAATAAAAAGATGAGTAACCTACCTATTCAAGGGGGACACCTCCTTTACAATTTATTTTAGATACAAAACAAGATGAGATGAGATGATTCCAAACTAGATCTCCTTGGTGTGTGTGTGTGTGTAGGAGATAAAGGGTACAATTACAATTCTAGATCCTACATAATTATAATTAGGTCCTAGATAATCAATAAATATAATACTTAATATGATAATATAAATGTAATGTCACAATAAATAGGGATTACCATGTTTTGCCCCAAATTTGGCAATTTTTCATGCTCATGACATGGCATTTTGATGATGTGTCATCATACATGGCTATCGACACGGAAATGGGGTCCTACATGGCCACCCCAAATATTTGCGATGTCAGATGGCTTCCATCTACCTCTACCAAGTCTTATATGACTGGAATGGTTTAGATGAGATCCCTCTTTGAATCTTATTCATTCACACATTCTCATATGCTTGATAAGTAACAAGGGAGGGTACCACGTGAACAATCAAGATCTCATCATGTACTTTCTGAGATTAGATCTCGTCCATTTTTGCATCCATACCAGCTCAACGGGTAATACAGGATGGATCCCCCTCGATTCCCCACAAATGGTCACAATCTCATCGCGCATCTTTTAATTTTTCATCTTGGCCATTCACAATGTTTGAACCTATATGCCCCGACGCAAGAGTTCCCTCCTTACCAACATTAATGATTGATCCACAGTGATCCATCCGATCAATCTCATCCATTCGCACATGGTGCCCTGGATGCTGCCATTAACACATGTAGGGATCTGAATATTCTCTCCAGAATATTCACTCAACCACCACTCATGTCAAATATCCCACCTGTACTTTATGGACATGATGCAACCTTATCAAGTGGCCTGACCATGTCATATCTTCCCATCTACATTGGGCCCATGTGCCCATGATGCATAAATATTGCACCCTACCTAGCCTCCCACACTAAGTCACCATACCTTAACACCACAATTACCACTTATGGTTTTTTGACAATGGTAAGAGGTTTTATGATCGTTGGGTAGTGATTATCCATTCACTAGTTGTTTTTTTTCGGCATAGAATTTTCCTTTACATGATGACACATGTTGACCATCCCCCCCCCACCCGTGAATGCTCTAGATTTGTACCTTCCATGGATTCGATCTAATCTCAGTCATTCGTGACTAGGATGCTAGCCAGCTTCCGATCACATCTCCCTGCATGAATGGTTGGGACCATGCGATGCGACTTGCACGATTCAATCCTAGCCATTTGTGGGAGGCCACCCAATTTACACTTCGTCCATCTTGCGATCTTGCAAACCTAGAAAACCACATCGATCGGACTTTCTCGATGAATTTGGGTCATTGGTGGAACTACCTTGAGATTTAATCCCTAATATGCTTCACCTATGCGAATAGTTAGATACAGCCACTGGAACCCACTTGATCGATCTTAGTCATTCACAACAGACCCCTGATTTGGCTACATCCACTAAAATTCCCTCTAACCTATTAGGCACTTCCACCTATTCACTTTCTCCATGTGGCAGATCCATGTCATGATCCCTATGCCTATTTGGCACCAATGGTGCCTAACACAATTTTTTTTCCCAAATTCTACCATTAAGGTATTTTTACGAATGGTTCCTATGCATCCTTTATGTAGATGAAATTTTCATATGGCCCTACTCCTCTAACCAGTATCTAGTACCACTTGGTGGCATCCCCGGCCTCCTTTGTCATACTTCAAGGTCAATGCGAGACTCGGATTCACTAATCTGTAACAAAAAACCCTCCCGTGATGTGGCCTCCATAGTCAACATGAATATAAATTCCTCCATAGTCAACATGAATATAAATGCATATATAGGTGCATGAAACACAAGCACAACATAATTAACAACTATAGTCGACACACACATGCATAATAAGCATAATCACACATAAGGTAAAGATAATCATTGCACATCATAAGCAACAAAGAATACTTATCTTTAATGACAACTGATCCTGTAAGTAACTAGCTATGTAGGAGTAACGTTCCACCTAACCGTGGGTATCAAACTATGATACCACCTTGAGTTGGGCTATGAGGTCACTAGGGAAAATGACACCTACATGCTTTGATATCCCAACTCATAACCCATTTTCTTTAAATGCTTAGCCAAATTCTCATCCAAAGCTTCTACAAGAATCTTAGTTCGCCATCACAACCATGTCACTCCTTCCAAATGCTCCACACAACACAAGGAAGGCATTTCCCTTCATTGATCCACAATTCCCTCATAAAATCCAACCCTTACAGTGCTTATTAGTGTTTGCAGTAAGAGCAGTAAGAGTCCAAGCTATTGTGTGCCTTTCAAGCATCCAAGGTAGAAATAAACCATGGCTTCTCAAGCATCTCGTGAGCAACAAATATCAAGGTCGGGTTATTGCTTTGCCATCCTCTATGCTAATCTACAACTAATTTGGTTTCATTCTAAGTCTATTCTTGGGATAGGGTGAAGAACACGAACTCTACTCAATTCCCTTTTATTGCTCTTGTTACCACTCTGTGGCTTGCCTAGTCTCAACTTAGTGTAGTATGTGTCGTTTGGTCTCAGCTTCAGACTCCCTTGAATGATAGACTCCCATGGTGATAAAGGATGGAATTCAAGAAAACTAACATTAATTCTAATCCTTGAAGGAATGATTCTTACAAAGTTAGAAAAGGTAGATTCACCCCACTCTTCCATAACTACATGAGAGGACTTTCTCACCAACCTCATGTAGGCATTCAATGATTGAATAAATAAGTTAAGGGAAGGCAATTGGCTCCTTCAAGGTACAAGGAAGGATTATATGAGTTCTAGGGCTGACATATGGCATCATACAGTTACTCTCCCATAGGAACCCCCTTTCCTCTTCCTCTTTGGTGGATTCATAACCCCTCTAAATATTATTTTTCAACATAATATTTACATAGCTTGAGTTGTAATGATAATCCAACCACATGGCCCAATATATATATCTACATTATACATGCCTAGAAATTCACTAGGTGGGCCTTGGCCTTGAGCACCACCCTAGGAATCCAAACTTAGCATAATTACATCATTTACATAATCTGATTAGATACATTCCAGGGGTCAAAACTGGGGTATTACATAGAGACAAAATCAAAAGACTCTTGAAGCTCCCTAATTCAACATTGCCACGGTGACAGAAGTAGACTATCCAGTTGAGATTTGCCTTTGAGCCAATCAACAACAATCTTAGAATCAGCTACCACCTAAAGATGACGAATACCTTTGTCTCTAGCAAATTTAAGAGAGCCTAGAGAGCTTTCAATTTGACCCAAGTATTTGTACCAAGCTGGGCACCCAATTTTTAAAAGGAAAAAGTGGTATGAAGAAATATGCAAAACCATACTAATTCCGCAATGACCTGGAGATCCTTGGCAAGCACCATCAATTTATCTCTAGGCTATAGAGTAGTTAAAAACAAACACCAACCGAGCTGTGTCGATTTTGCTTACTAGTTCCTTCTTCATTTCATTAAATGCAGCTTGAACCTCATGCGCTACTAAAACCAGGCTCCCACCTTTTCCATCAAGTAAGGAAATATTTTTATGTAACGAAATTCTCTACAACACATAGCTAGGATGACAATTGAAGGATCTTGTCATCGAGTTAATGCCTAATACAAATGAATGGTTACACAAGTCTTATTAGTTCACGGGGTTGAATAATGGAAACGTGTATGTCTAATTTGGTTGTAATTCCTAATGTGTAGACCATTTATATTCTTTTGTATAACATGAACTCATATGCATAAATTTGGAAATGGATATGTATATTACCTAATACGAATGAATTGTTACACAAGTCTTATTAGTTTATGGGGTTGAATAATGGAAAAGTGTGTCTAATTTGGTTGTAATTCCTATTGTGTAGACTATTTATATTATTTGCATAAATTTGATAGATTTTTGTAAATTGGTTTTATTTATGATTTTATACATTGTTCTATCATTAAGTTTTTAAAGTTCTATTTTTTTAACAAAATTTTGGTTAGTGTAATTATTTTTATGTTTTCTTCATTTATTTATTAATCATTTAGTAGAAGTGTGCATTAGCTCTTGCTAATAAAATATGGGTAATGTTGCTCGTAATTGATTGGGGGTGATGTGTTTGTGTTCACAAATTTTGGGAGTGTAAAGAGGAGAATGATGAGAACAAGGGATTAAAACTTATTTGATTAGGGCACTATATATTGGAAAGATCGATTTTGTAGTTGTATAAATTAGTACTTTTGCTTTATTTTTTCAATTTCACAATGTTAGGAGGGCGATGATATCAAGTGAAAAATAGTGTGATGATTAGCTTTTTTTTATTGAAGTAATTTTTTTTTACAAATTTTGAATCTCAATAATTTGTCTTTAATATAATATTATTTTTAGGTACAAGATTAGTAATTGATTTAATGGATTTGGTTTAACAATAAAGTTTTTAAGAGTGGTTTGTTATCTATCTTTTACTTTAATTTGTTTTTTTGTTTTTAGTAAGATATGAAAAGCCTTCAATTACTGAACAAAAAAGGAACTATATATACTGTTACAAAACTAGCATGTCCAAGATAAACACCAACTATTATCCAGAGACCCCAATTTTCCCATTGCTACTTCCCAACCCATTACATATAACCCTTTTCGCTCTATTGCAGGATATCAAAACCTCCCACCTATGATTGTGAATCCTTCTAAAGAAGTAACCCAACACCCCTAGCCCGAAGCCATTACAAAAACCCAACATCAAACAACAATGTTCTTTTAGACAAGACATAAACAAAGAAACAAGGATTACCCCGAGATTGCAGCTAGATGCATCCCTTCCTCCGGTGAATTAGCCATGCGAACTGACATTGACTTAACAAGATCCATCAAAGGGGAGTCTACTTGAACCAAATGGTTCTTGAATGGAGCTCTTGATAAGTCCGGAATTGCTTCCATACCTACTATATTCCTTAGCATTTCCTCCTTCAAATTACTCATAATATGAGTCACCAGGTTGCCAGAGCTCTCCCGTTCCATCATTGTTCTTACCAAAATATTTCTCATCACCCAATAGGGGCTCAGAACCACAACCGGGCCCTGCTCCTCTATCTTCAACTACATTTATTCCTCCTCCATCATCGAGATTGTTTCGTCGATGTGAGGGGGAATCTCCTCTATGTACTCTTGCCCCCAATCAACTTCAGCAGGACCTCTCTCCCCTCTGCCTCTTCCCCCGCATCGAATGCACATACACTAGCGGGGAGCCATCACCACCCTCCAGAATTTACCCACGTCAAGCTTCCTTCTCACCACAAGAGCCTCAACCCGTCTCATGTCCTCGTCTTTCATTTCTTCACCAACAATCACACATCCTTTAAATACCACTTCCGAGACTCTCCAACCTGTACCACAATTTACTAGCTTCATCATGGACCCTGGGATGCCATTAATGGTGAATTCAAGATACATCTTGGCACACCATCCTACAACATTCCTTCCTCCTTCAATTCCCATGCTCTCATAGTACAAAACGCTCAGCTCACAATAGATCCGTCCTAACCATGACGTCTTACCTCTGCCTCCTTCCCTCATGTTGTCCTGTCCTCTTAAATGGGACATTCCTTCATCTTCCCTGCCCTCGTAAAGAGCCCCTCCTCGCATGCTTCACCATTAAACTGCCTACCTGCTACCAGACGGAGGCAGTTCCTCTGACACATCCTCCACGTGCCACACTTCCAATTGCATGTGGCCCCCCAGCCACTTGTCCACCCACATCCAAGGATCTTTTACTTTAATTTTTATTATTTTATTTATTTTTAAATTGTATAAATATATATAAATTTAGTGGTACAAAACCCTTTTCTTTAATCATGATGGAAAATTACTTATACAAAAAGAAAAAATGAATTTGGTAAAATATAATAATTCCAAAAAAATTGAAGTATTTTACTATTTCTAAATTAATTTCTAGCCAAGCTAGACATCAATTTGGTGTATAAGACCCCTTGTTTTAGGGACAAGGGACCTCTCTCTACACTCCAAATTTGATTGAAAAACTAAGCATGTTTCTATCATTAAAATTCGAATATTCTAAATGGTCATGAGAAAATATAAATGTTGTTATTTATCATAATTTGCTTAGTGAAAATATTCTCCTCCATAAATAACTACTTTATGTTCAACATATTAATATATGAAAAAGAATAAGCAATTTGAAATGTAATTATGTAAACATTTTCAATTATTATGTCCCCGCAGGGGACTATATATGATTCGATGGGTGTTATTAATCTGTCGGTACATGACAGAAATACTTGTGCATGTCAAAGTTTTTGATAAAGTTGTGATTTTGTGATTTATAATGTATTTTTTAAAAACGGATTTTTTGAAATTTGATTGGTTGTTTTGTAGCTGACGCTTGCCTTGGTTTCTGGTGCTCGGGCCTCAGTGGCGGGCAGACGTAATCCATATCTGTGAGCTTTGAATGCTGGCTTTATTGTTTCCCTACTACGGTTGATGGAGGATTTGAATGCACTGCTGCGGTTGATGGAGGATTTCAATGCGCTGTTGTTGTGGGGTTTGTGTAGAGCTATGGACGACAGCTATATACTCATTGCATAGGCGTTTCTGCCTGTTGTTTGTATTTATGTCTCGTGCAAGCTACTGGGTCCTGCCTGTTGCTTCTATCTTGCTCTGGTGCGAGCTGCTGGGTCCCTTCTATTTTTCTCTGGTGCAAGTTGCTGGGTCCGTAGTTTTTGTTCCAGCGGGTTCTGCATTTTGCTTCGTCCTCAACGTTGGAGAGGTGTTGTTCGTCTGTCATTTGCAGCTCATTTTAAGTGTATTTCGAGTGTTGTTTCTGCCTGTTGCTTGTATTTCCCTCTGGAGCAAGCTGCTGGGTCCTGCCTGTTGCTTCTATTTTGCTCTGGTGCGAGCTACTGAGTCCGAGGTTTTTCTTCCATCCCGTTGCTTCTATTTTGCTATGGTGCAATCTGTTGGTTTCGAGGTTTTTCTTCCAACAGGTTCTGCGTTTTGCTTTGTCCTCAGCGTTGGAGAGGTGTTGTTCATCTAGTGTTTCGAGTGTTGTTGTTGTGGTGGTTGGATTTCGCCTATGGACTAGGTAGGCGTTCACTGTTTTTACTGCAATTTATAGGTAAAAAAACAATATTCTTTTGTTGTATTTGTTGGTGTCTTCAACATTATTTGCATCTGCTTCGATCGTTTGTGGGTGGTGCTTGTAGTTTTAGGGCATGTTACATTTGTGGGCATGTTTGGCTCTCAATTGAAATGGGTTAAGTTGAATTTGTTTTTTTTTTCACATAGATGATGATAGTGCTTTTTCCCTGTAAGCCTGGGTGCTTTTTTTTCATGCAGAACATGATATTTGTCATGTAGATATCTGCTGGAAATAAATCCGCCTGATGATGTGAGCATAGACTGGTTAGAGTGACTGTATGTGGCTTCCTGGTAGGCGTTAGCTTAAATGTGTTTCTTGTGTTTAAACCCTACGCATCAAATCGCAGATTGATTTCTCAGATCCCTTGTGTTCTCTGAGAGCGTGGCGGGCTGTGCTACTTAAAAGCATGGGAAAGCATGCAGGCATGAATGCAAAAGAATTTGTCAAATACTGTGCAAAACAGACAGTTCCTAGCTTGTAAGACAATTATTAATGGAAGTATTAATAATTTAACTAACCCTAACCCTGAACAAATTTTATGAACGCCACATCATAGGAACCCTAAAGTTAGGGCATGTTACGTTTGTGTGCATTTTTTCCTCTCAATTGAAATGGGTTAAGTTGAATTTGTTTTTTCCACATAGATGATGATAATGCTTTTTCCCTGTAAGCCTGGATGCTTTTTTTGTCATGCAGAACATGATATTTGTCATGTATATATCTGTTGGAAATAAATTCGTCTGATGGTGTGAGCATAGACTGGTTGAAAGTGATTGTATGTGCCTTCCTGGTAGGCCCTAGCTTAAATTCCTTACTTGTGTTTAAACGTTGCGCATCAAATCACAGATTTATTTCTCAGAGCTCTTGTGTTCTCTGAGAGCGTGGTGGGATGTGCTAGTTAAAAGCATGGGAAAGCATGCAGGAATGAATGCAAAAGAATTTGTCAGATACTATGCAAAATAGACAGCTCCTAGCTTGTAAGACAATTATTAATGCAAATATTAATAATTTAACTAACCCTAACCCTGAACAGACTTTATGGACGCCACATCATAGGAACCTTAAAGCTTCGAATTTGAAAACCCTGAGACGAAAAAACCATCTAACAAATATAATCTACTCATAAGAGTTATCCAGGCATTAGAGGCTTGCCAAGCATAAATCAAATAACCAATATAAATTCATGTGGGCAAACTAAATGCCAAAAGGCAAAGGAAAAATATAGGGAGATTCGAAACCTGGACTCTAAGAATTATCACCTGGTGGAAAGCTCTGCAACGCAAATCGGTTGCCTTTCCATCATCGACCATGTAACTTATCGCTGAATAAATCAGAAGGGATTGTGAGGTTTATTTACGGTCGGGCTGTCATTCTTTCTCAAATCCCTTGTGTTCTCTGAGAGCGTGGCAGACTGTGCTACTTAAAAGCATAGGAAAGTATGCAGGAATGAATGCAAAAGAATTTGTCAGATACTGTGCAAAACGGACAGCTCCTAGCTTGTAAAACAATTAATAATGGAAATATTAATAATTAAACTAACCCTAACCCTGGACATATTTTATCAACGCCACATCATAGGAACCCGAGAGCCTCGAATTTGAAAACCCTGAGACGAAAAAACCATCTAACAAATATAATCTACTCATAAGAGTTAGCCAGGAATTAGAGGCTTCCCAAGCATAAATCAAATAACCAATATAAATTCATGTGGGCAAACTAAATGCCAAAAGGAAAAAGAAAAATACAGGGAGATTCGAAACCTAGACTCTAAGAATTATCACCTGGTGGAAAGCCCTGCAATGGGAATCGGCTGCTTTTTCATCATGGGTCATGCAACTTATCGCTGAATAAATCAGAAGGGATTGTGAGGTTTATTTACGGCAGGGTTGCCATTATTTTAGAAAGGCCGTGTGGCAGTTGACATATCATTTGGCTGGCCACCATGTCGCGCGTGCCACTCGCTTGTATCTGGACTCAGGGCATGCCAGATAAGTTCAAATACAAATTCATGCATTTATCTGTAGCTTTAGGCATAATTCTGTTAGCTCAAAGTAAACTTGACTAAAACGACTTGGCTCTTAATATCTTATAGATTCTTAAATTAACTCACAAAGCACTATAATGAAGCTACAAGAGTAAGTTTTTTTTTTCAACACAAAAACATCAAAATTTGTTAAACTTACCTCAATGCAAAGTTGCTCTTACTCTATTATATATTACTAGAAGCAGATATGGCACTATTACAAAATTTGGCAAGTTACTCTTATGGCTGAAACTAAGGAAGGCTTCCTCTTGGGCATCAATCTATAGTTGGCCATGAAATCAAACATACTCCAAAAGATACTCTGGTCTACATCAACAAAATTTCATGTTGGAAAAAAAAACAAGATCTCGACGCTAAGCTTGAATTGGACAAAAAAATAGACCAAGTCCACTGAACAATTTCATTGACTTTGTTTGCTACAATACAGTACTGCAAACAATACTCTGAGAGTTAAATTCACGTAAGAGTTCTGAGAAATAAATTAATGTTGCTCTAGCTTTGAGTCATTAAAATGAAAAACTGCAACAAATATAAATGTGAAAAATGGACAGAGAATTGAAGTTGAGAGGGCCTTCCAGTTGTCAAATATTATTACATTCTTCAAGGCTATCAAAGACAAACACCCTTCAAGCTTGTTGTTGATTGAATAAGAATTACAGCATAATGAAAACAAGCAGTACCGTAAAGGGTGTTCTTCCTGTTGCCGAGTTACAAAATAGGTCAACTTCATAATAGAAATTTAGAAACAAAGGAAGCATGCCAAAGATGGTCTGATGGGAAGAATATAGGTTTAGACCTTTTCCAATCCAGGGGTAGGGCTTTGGGGTGTTTTCTTGGGATCTAGAATCACTAGATGGTCATGGATCACTTCGACTATAGAGTGTACCTGTGGGCTACTATGTGCATATAGATATCATACTCGCTGGTGGATATGTGATGCATCTGCATAGGGTGAAATGTAATAAAAAACTTGGTCAGTTGGTAAAGTGTGGGTGTTTCATACCCCCACCAAGGTTCAAATACCCCATAATCACCTTTTTCCCCTAGTGGGGTGTCTCACTGTCTCACCCAATTCCATTTGGCATCGGCTGCAAGTCCTGGACTGTTCCATTTGGTGACAGCCTTTGCCCCTAGTGGGTTGTCTCGCTGTCTGACGCAATTCCATTTAGGGACTGGTGCAATTCCTGAACCGTTCCATTTGGTGACAGCTTTTGTCCCTAGTGGCCTGTCTCACTGTCTCACCCAATTCCATTTGGGGATAGTTGCAAGTCTTGGACCCTTCCATTTGGGGACAGGTGCAAGTCCTAGACAAATTTGTCAGAATAGATACCCACTCACAACTTCTGAGACAAAGGGATCGAGGATCTTTCTAGTGTGTTGTAAGCCAACTACATTCCACTGTAATGCTCCTAGGATGGGAAGGGCATTTCTGCCCAGAAGTCATCTTGTGAAGAAAAAATTATAAATTATAGAAAAATGTAAAAACACATTAGCGAATCTGCTTCATTGTTGACAAAACCTCTGCATAGGTCTGCTGACAAGAGCCTTGTTAGCCTTAGGCTGCATCTCACAGACCTTATGGCGCCTGTGATAGCCTTTTGCATTGTTGAGATCTGCTTTACAATCATCAACTTGGCACATTGGATGATGATGGAACGAAGTCGGCATCGCGCGAGACCTCTTTCCATTCTTACTGCCACCATTGGCTGCATCTACATCTGTCTTTGCAACGGGACAATCGCTTCCAAATGTCGCATAACAATTGACCTGCTATTTGGCTAGAGAACTGTAAGCAACTAGCCTCTACCCAAACCTAGAATTAGTATGATGACACCAGAATGAACCAGGCCGGGAAAGGGGGAGATAGAGTAAGAATAGTAGCATCTAATTTCTAGCTGATATTATGGGAAGATATTTATTTCTGAGAGTTTGAAGCCAATGTAACCATACTAGCAACATTGGAAGACAATCAGTTACAAGATTTTTAAATAAACATTTGACTGTAAAAACAATTGTATAGAAATGGCCCATTGTCCACCATTGCTTTTTTGATGACGCTTTTCTATTCACCAACAAAAAAGAGTCAAAAGAGTAAGCTTATCAGCTGATTCCAGTTTTGTTTATTTTGCAAAATCTGGAAAAATTCAAAAAATCTTAGTCACATATTAATTATATAGATTATTAATTATAGAAATTGCATGATCTGAATTTTCAACATACTCATGGAATAAAATGAATATATTAGTCATATTAATTATATAAATTATTAATTGCAGAAATTGCATAGTCTGAATTTCCAAGAGACTCATGCAATAAAATGAATAATTTTCAGGTGCAAATGACTCACAAACAATATCGTTTCACCTTTTCTCGGATTCTTCTAGAAGCATTTGTATAGGTCTTCTAATCTCGTCATTTCTATTTCCTGTGGCTTCAACACCAGCCCCTAGACTTTCAAGTTGCAACCTAGCGAACCTGGACATAGACAAGGCGTATATTGTAGCAATGGAGAACATGGATTTAATGGGCGTCCCAGGTTCAAAAAAAAGTCTGTATCCAATCCAAAGACATTGTTAACTGCATTGTTGTTTGATGCACATGACAACTGCAACAAACTGGGACGACATTTGCAAATATTAAGTTGGTGTCATGTACAACATAGATTTGGCTTAAATTATATTTTCAAAGCAAAAAACCAGAACATAGGTAGATATAGAAAGATTGTTAAATTTAAAATAGTAAACTGAAATGAGATAATCGACAATAAAGATGATCCAATCTAGGTGAAAATTGAATATAAAAAAACAATTGCAACAAAAAATAATCAAACCATGGAATATGGTTCAATGCTCAGCCAAGTGATTCCTCTTTATCAAACCGGATTTCTCTTTTTCTTTTCAGCCATTTTCTGGCTTTTGCATTGCAGTTTATAATGATGATTTCTGAAACTGAAAACAGTCATACTGCACAAAATTGCAAAGTTACAAAATTACATTTTATTAGATGAAAAATTGGAAATTTGTTTTATTAGATGGAAAATTTGAACATTGTTGATTCAAAATGTGATTGGTTTTAAAGTGATGTCTTGCACAATTGCTGAAGTGGAGGGGGTGGTGGTCTGAGGTCATCCATGTACATGTTACATGTAATTCTTGCACCAACATTGAGTACATTAAATCCATCCACCATTCTTTTGTAACTATTCTAAACTTTATCAAATTCCTCAAATTGTTATTGCACACATATAGCATATTGTCTTGAATAAGACATAAACATTACAGCTATAGATCATCAAACATATATATATATATATATATATATATATATATATATATATATATATATATATATATATATATTTGAGTTTATGTATTGTTATAAGTGGTGATCAAGTGACATATATTATTTATTTAGAGCAACCAAATTTAAAAAAATAGTCATTAAGGATAGAAAGAAATATATTGTCTTAGGGTAGTTTCATCTTCTTAGCAACATCATTAATGTTGTGCTAGAGGCCAGCCAAGTGTGGTTGATTTGGCTAGTATTGTGTTAGTGGGATAGTAGATACAAATAGACTGTATCTTTGCAGCTTTTATTCCATAATTCATTTGCACATGTTGCCTTCCATACTTTGGTTTAGATTTTACTTTTGAGTTGGATTACCATTAGTTTCCGTCCTATTTTATTTCTGCAATTCATATTCTTGTGCTTAGTTTTCATTTCTGTATCTATTCCTATATTTACATTTAGTCTTCATTCGCCTAATTAGAATTCTTAAAACCCAATGCTCATTTACTTGTAAATATGATTTACACATGCAACTATATCCAAGATTATAACCACGGTTTTGTTTGTTTACCCAGCTATACAAAAACGTCCATCATATCAGTCAATCATAGAAAGAATCTTGTTTTGGCCTGATTGCGGGTCATTAAGCTTGTTATGACTTCATAACAAGCTTTTCCATTCCAATCTCACTTTAACATTATCCATTTTTATTTCAATGTTAGTTTGGCTCAATTGTTCTGTTAATATACATACAACACTTTCCAGAATATAGGTGAAATGTCATTATTGATTGACTCTTTATGGAAATTTTAACTCATGAAGTCCTCATTTAAAACAACCTAAGACTTATGTAAATAATCTATTTTCCAAAGAAGTGCAACTTTAATAAATATTTTGTATTTTATAATTTTGTACAATATATATGTTGAAAACTATATTTTGTATTTTATATAGAATATAATATATATGTTGTAAATTTGGACTTTATAATTTATATTAAATTTTGTACTCCTTTTGTAAATTATGTATCCTATGGGCCATGATCCCTAACCTATGTCAAACATTTTTTATTTATCATTTAAAGTCTTCAAAATAAGCATCAAATCTTCTTGCTTTGCATTGCTACATACGTTAGATCTGTTGGTGCTCACGCCTAGAATCTAGGGTTTTTGCATTGTTTAGACATCTTGACCTGTACAGAAATTTTTATATGAACAAAATTCAATGTTTCCCTCTCTGCAATTAAAAAAAATCATAAAATTGAAGTCATATGATGATGAGTGCAGTAATTACTATGAAGTAATTACATACATTATCATAGCTCAGTAACCTTTGGGAATTTGTACTTCCTTATGTTGTTTCTCCTCTTATCTAATATATGAATGAGGGATCTCTATATTTGGGAATTTATATCAATTTCCACTTGAAGACAATTGTTGGAGCTTGCAATTGGGAATGAATATCATTCATTTCAAATCATCAATATTACTTCTCAATGAAGATTATTAATTCAAGAACAAGTATAAGGTGTTACCATGGTTGATGTTCACCCTATACTAGGAAGCCTAGTCCATTTCCTAAGGCTAGGGTTAGGGAGAGTAGACATAAGAACAATAATTTTAGGTTCTTAAGTAACTTGGAAATAAAGGTGTTCCTAGCAATAAGATTATCGGTCAGAGATAATTGGAAGTTCATACTTGCAATCTCTTATTGGATTTTTTCAAGTTGATAGTACATTGGTTAACATGTAACTTTAGTTGTATATAGAATCTGTCAATGGTCACTATACAAATTGAGATTTGTAGAAGCCTGGTATGAATGTCCAGATTGAGTGGGTCTAAATAACATGGCTTTACTCCTTCTAGCTCACAAGTTCAGCTCTGAAGGGCATAGGCTACGAACACCTCTGTAGAGTAAGCAATTAAACCATTGCACAAAGAAATCCCTTGTATCATAATGAAAGGGTCTCATCTATAATTTCACATCTAACTAAGTTGTGACTTTTAATAATAATAATATTACTAATTATTATTATTTTTATTATTAGTACACACAAACACAAATATACACTTACATAAATCAATTAAGAAAAGTATGAATTTTGACCTCACAAAATTTAAGGATAGACTTGTACCCTCTAATCAAGATGACAAAAAAAATCCCTAATTTCCCAATCAAATTGGTGTGGAATCCTTTTGATCCAAATAGATAACAAATCTGCTTATGCTTCTAGCATGGTGCATTTGGATAGCAAGAAATTATAGTTTCAACATTTAGTCCACCATAAAAAATCATGACAAGGAAAAAGAATAAATACATATTATCGAAGAATGGATAGGAGGTGCATGGGCTTTCTTTGATGGTGCAACTTACTTGAGGAGTCGATGGGTCTCTCTTTTTGGAAGACTCTCATTTTCTTAATTTTAAAGCATGCCTAGACCTAGAACAAACAATCTTTCATAGATAATGAATTTTTAGTTTACCTTGATATTGACTACTGAAAATTGTACCTGCACATTAGAAGTGTGTCAAGATTCACTTGTGGTTACAAATCAAGTGAAGAATGAATACTCTTTTAAGAATTTCTTATTGCAACTAGTTTTAAATTAGCTAAGATTTAGGATGTATCTCTTTTATTGTTCAATGCATTTCTTATCCCCATGTATATAAGGAAATTAACCAAGATGTTAAAATGTTAATGACTAGTCCAAGGAAGGTGTTATGATGCAACAAGGATTTTAGGCTATTCAAGAACATGAACAACAAAATTTATAATCATACTCTAGGGGTTTTATTGTATTGTTTTTTATGGAAGTCTATAGAAAAAAACACTTGCAAATATTTATTAAATATTGTGATGTTGCAACTGTTCATAGAAATGTGGATCTAAAAAAGTGGATCAAACCATCTAGATCTGCACATGATGCTCAATCACTACCATTAAATCTAAAATATGATTTCTTAGGCCCCAAGATATGTTCTTTTCCTATAACTTATATCATTGAAATCTTCAAATGCAAAATAAAATATGGGTTGTATATTTAACTTGGCATCAAAAAGGCAATACAAGCCTTCTTTGACTAAGCCATCTGAAAAACTCTTCAACAATTTGACCATGCTCACCAATATATTTCTGAACAAATTAATTTTTCACTAACTTTAATTAAACATGGAACATTGCAATTATCCACTGCTAGAGCTAGTAGTGTATTTCCTATGTCAGGTGGTCGATAGCACAAAACACCATCAGGAGATTTATTTCAAGCTTAACAAATTTCTTAGGATAAAGCAGTTGAACCTCCACAACCTCTCTCATTTTCAAATTGTTCTAATATTTTCAAAATCCATCTCATTAACAAATTTGAACAACAATATCATTGTCTGGCAAACTGAAAAACTCTTGCCATGGTCAAGCTCACAAACTTGCAATACCTCCCTTCATTGCCTGCATACAAGCTTTGCAATCGTGTTAAAATACCACTTGCTTAGATTTAGTTTTTGCAAGACCTTTAGGACATGTTCTTTTCCAAAGTTAGTTTTCCCTTGCTCAATATTCTTTACGAAACAATGGCAATGCCATTGTGCATAGTGATTTAGCCTCTTTTGATTTCTTAACAACTATAGTGGATAACTTCCTGGAACACTTCTATGTCATATTGGCATTTTGCAACTGTTTTAGTTACCAAATACTAATTTTTTTGTTTGTTGTTGCATTTGCACATTTGATTCGCAAAATAAAAAGTCTAGCATTTTAATAAAAACTTCATCTATTCTATGATATTATCTTTTTCTTTATTTTAAAAATTTAGGTAAGTTTACATAGATGTAGTGTCATGTATTTATTTTCTTCTTTGTTATGCAGAGACTAGTTTTTACAATATTTCCATATTGGTTGCTATCTCAAGAAAACATATTTTCGTCATAGATATTCTATGTCTGTTGTTATGTAGGTGTTTTGTATTTCATTGAATTGGAAATAGGTATTGGCTTGCCCATATTTTTATTTCAAGTTTGGGTTTTTTTGCATTTTCTAAACTCTTTGATTGAAATAGAAAATAGGAAAAAAAACTTCAACATAAGGCTTTTTTTAAATATGTTTATTTCATTCGGCCATTTTAAAATTACACTTACATCATTGCTTTAATTGTGTAAATACATAAATAGGGTTTTTGCCATAAAAACAAAACATTTTTGCAATCAATTGCATTTCCAATTTTTTTTCTCAAAGCTTTAGTAAAAATCTAGAAAAAGAGAGCTTATGTCGAAACATGATTTCCATTTAGGTGTTTTGTAATATGAAAATTAATTAAAAAAATTGAGTGTAAAGTTTTTGTTATTGTATTGGTTTAGTCTAAAATCCATTGTTTTTTTTTCCTTTTTTACGTTGCTAATTATTTGGTTAGAATCTTCTTAGTTTGATACTACTTAATACCTTTAGCAACTTTCTTTATGTGACAAGTGTATATTTTCTTAGTATGAAATTATGTACAATAAACCGATATTGGCTACTTGATTTAGATATGCTTCGCAGTAAACGCAAGAGTATATTCCTCCCATCAAGTTTCAAGCATTTTGGTTGTTGCAATAGTTCTTTTTTCTTTGCATCTGGATTGTTTGTTCCAATTGCAGTTTCAGATCCAGGAATAATCCATGGCCACTCAACTGTGGGAAGTACTTGGGCATATCCCTAAAACTCATTATGAGGAGTACCACAAGAACCCTGAAGTAGCTAGCCAATTGAGAGGACCTGTCAGTGAAAAGGGCTATGACCCCTACCTGATTGACTATTTCCCACCCGTAAGGTAAACCAACAGCTATCGTTTGTGGCAAAGCGGTTATCAGTTTTACCTAAGCCATGGAGTGAGGGGTGATGCCCCAATACGCAAGCCGTTAGACAGCATTGGTAGCCGAGTGAATGCCCTTAACCTTTAGGAAGCTGAGCATACTTGGGGTCCATATTTATTGGCAATGAGTATTTAGCAGAATGCATTTGTCCATAGCCGTACCAAATCAACTTTCAGGCATTGCAAACAATTAGCAGACTTTGTTAGTCTATTGTTGATTAGACGCATATGTAGAGTTTACATTGTTTGTTATAAGAGATAGGTATTAATCACCTACATGTTTTTTTGCAAATCTAATCTTCCCTAGCTGAATATCATTTTGGAACCAAAACAATGCCATTGTGCATAACAACTTGACCTCTATTGATTTCTTATAAACTATGGTGGATACCTGGTTGGAACATTTCCAATGACATATTGTCATTTTTCAACTCTTTTCGTTGGCAAATACTAGTTTTTTTGCTTGTGTTGCATTTCCCTATTTGATGTGCAAAATAAAAAGTGTATACCATTTTAATATAAAACTTCATCTGTTCTTATGTCCATGGCTTTTCCTTCCTTTTAAAAAATTAGGTAACTTTACATAGATGTAGTATCTTGAAAAAAAACTAAAACTGTTTTACGTCATCCCCTATGCAAAAATCGCAAAGATCTAATCATTTTTTCTATGTGAGCGCTCTCTGTTGCTTGACTCTATGCTTTTGTTTATTTCACTACTATTATTTTCCTTCAAATCATGCGCATGAGTGTTGCACAACTCCCTACCAAAGAAAAAAAATCAAATTATGTATTGGCATTGCTTCTAACCTTGCCACATTTCATTGCAGTTTCATCTTTCAAAGGTTCCGTACAAGTTCTCTTGTTTCTGCAAGTTCGCTTCATTCCATGTGAAGTGCATGTTTGGTTTTACATATGTCCATCGTCCAGTCCAAGTTCATCTGTCATTCCTCTTGTTGTTTATACTTTTTGACCTTGAACCAAAGGAAACAGGAGAAAATGATTAGCATATCACTTGCAAGGGCTATTTCAATAGAAACATGTCCCTGCCTCCAATAACACATTCCCCTTTTGAAGGCATTGATGTTGATTTGTCTACGCACAATTTGTTTCGTCTACAGGATTTCCACTTTCGAATGGGTGATTTCCTTTTTGATGCGCTTGCAGTTCTCTTGCACTTTCGATACACGTCACTTGAAATAAGACAATCAATTGTTAATCATTTCCGCATGTCATTGGCTCAGTCGCAGCTTGCTACATTGACCTCGATACAATCAGACCTATCGATTGAAATCTTGGCTGATTTGCATGGAGTGCGAAGTGTGGACTTGTATCCTGAACGGATGTCGTAATCTACTTCACAAATCAATGAAAATAATACCTATGGATTGTGGGATGATATCTTTTGCATAAAATGGTTTGCAAAATGGTTGAATGTTCCTGTTGTTGTATGGTCATCGACAAGAAAAAATAAGTATCTTCATTTCAAATCACATGAAACGGGATATTGCTTCAACTTGCTTTTCCATGACATCAACCCTGTTGCCGGTCATTTTGAGCCTCTACTATCGTATGGCCCTATATCAACAAGCACTCCTGCCCTTGGACAAGTAGATGGCAATGTTGATATGCTCCATTGTTTTGATTTGCATACTGCACTTTCAATATCCACAAATGCTTTGGCCCAACAAGGTTTTAGTCTTGGCTCTAGAATCAGCGGTGATTGTCATGGCTCTCTTTTTGAATCCCTATGTAAATTGACAGCTTTTACAGATACTGTTTCTCTACAGAAAGCTCTTGCCCAATCGTTTTCCAATTCCATGGCCTTAAATGGATATAGAGAAACTAAATGCTTTCAAAGATATCTACAAGGAAATATTCTAGAGATAAAACAACCTGGTATTGAATGGAAAACGTTCCTATTTGAATTGACAAATACATGTCAATTTCACTATGCACATATGCAAGAATTTGTTTTGCAATGGTTCTCTGAATTAATGGACATTAACATATTCTTATGGGAAAGCAATGTGCAACAAGTCTTGACATGTTTTTATTCAACAGCTAGCACGGACTCAAATATTTACCTTTTCCATCATGGTGTAGATGCAAATCATTCACATTTTTATCCATTGGCGGTAGCAAATTTAAATACTCATTTCTTTGCTCCAGGTACAAATGGACAAGCATCCACCTTAAAGAGCACATTTCCAATTGCAAAAAACCAGTTTCAGAGCATGGACGATCGAAATTCCTATGGTAGGTAACTTAAAAGAAAGTTGCATGTGGCAATGGTAGAGACTAATGACAATGCAAAAAAAAACATGTTGCAATGCTTTCTTCAAATGCAAAATCAGAAAAGCAATTGCAAACCACAAATGCAAAAACATTTGTTGCCACTTCTAAACAAAAAAAACATGGTTCCAAACCACAAATCAATATTCAATGTAGTTTAGCAAAAACTTTACGGTCCTTGAAGGCAACAATACAACAAGAGGCTTTTAAATCTAAAAAGAGAAGCAATCTAGAGAAAAAACATGTCCATGTTTACTTAAAAAGTATCAATGACACTCCTACCCATGCATGATATTGTTGTAGACGATTGCATTTCAAAAAAGATATTCGAAAAGTTGATGAAAATACTATATTGGCTTTCAGATCCTTTCCAAATTGCAATTTCAAGTGTACATTTTCTATCTCTGATCAAATTTGCAAGTTTTGTAAGAAAGACATTTCCAAGTCAGAAATTCCATTCTATGCATCTCCTATTTCCATTCGTAGAAACACCTCAATTCCATCTGTAGCAATGTTAACTCCTCTTGAAGAGCGCTTGGTCTCGCCTAGAAATGCATTTGCACAAATACGACAACTTAGTTACAAGCGAGGCCAAATAGGTTTAACTAGAACAATCATCAATGTTCCTGCAGATTTGGATAAAGTGCAAATTGCTTTGCCAGAAATCTTGATGATGCCTTGACAATTGTTGTTGTATTAAAACGAAGACTAGAATTCAAAAATGCATTCCTATCTAGAAATGTGCACCCTAGCATTGTCATGACAGCCTTAAGAAACTTGTCTAAAACTATGCTATACAAGACTGAAGGTGTAACCATTAATTAACAATGGGAAGAAATGTTTACCATATTTGCTAAAACATAAACCTTGCCATTAGCATCAACAACTGAACCGCTCAATGAAAATAGCTTGGACCTCTCTGATTCTGAGCTTAGTTCTTCTCCTGATCTTGATCCTAAACCTGTGTCAGAAACATTTGTCCATGGATATGGAGAAACCAACTTGCTAGATGACCTGGCCAACAAAACCATTGAATTAGCACCTTCTGAGAATTTTCGTCCATTGGGCATTTTCCAAGATAGATATTCTGAAGAATTGAATTTCCAAACCTTGTTCTTTGCATATAGCCGTGATGCAGATATCTACAAAAAATATCACTATCAACAAGTGGCAAAGTGGGAACTCCAACATGAAAGCTATGATTTTGAAACACACCCAACTAATCTTTTTTTCAAAACGGTTAAGGTTATTATTAAACAAATTTCAAACACTTGTTGGATTACAATACGCATAGGGAAGTTGAAAGGCAAAAAACTAGTAGCCAAAGATGTCAAAACAAAAGCAAACATTGACAAAATTCTTAAATCCCCTCTTTCTTTTCTCACATTGAAACCAATTCGAACATCGCCAGACTATTTCGATTCCATGAAAAAAAACCTTTTTGCAATGATACGCCAACTAGGACCACCAACTTTCTTTGTTACTTTTACTAGTGCTAACCATATTTGGAAACCATTGTGCTCTGCCTTGCATGAACTTGAAACAACACAACACAATGCGGGATCTATTCCAGCTACTGAATATGATCTTGATGCACTAATAAGAAATCATCCAGTACTTTTTGCCCGCTATTACAAACAAAGAATGAATGCACTTAAGTCTTTGATATGTAAGAATAGCAGCTTCTTTGGCGAGGTTCAAGATTTTTTCTTCACAACTGAGTTCCAACAAAGGGGAAATGAGCATGAGCATGGCGTTATATGGATCAAACATGCTCCAATGTTTGGAAGAAATAGCAATAGCGATATAGTGGCCTTCATTGACCAATATATTTCAATAGATTCATTGTTACTTAAACATGATCTTGTGAAATTTCAAACACATTGACATAGTAGGACATGCAAAAAAAAATTTCGTTCTTCATGCAGATTTAACTTCCCCTTTCCTCCCATTGACAATACAATGGTTCTGGATCCACTTGAAGATACATCGAATGAGCTAATTGAGAAAGCCAAACAATTGTTGTCTATGCTTGAAAAAACAACTTACTCAAAGGAGACATCATTTCAAACATTTCCTCAAGAATTGCAAATTACCAAGGATGAATACATTGTTCTTTTGCGTTCTCGTATCACACGCCCTTCCTTGGTATTAAAAAGAGATCCTGCAAATGTTTGGATCAATGCATTTGCAAAAGGAATTCTAGATTTGTGGCAAGCAAACACTGATGCACAGTTCATCCTAGATGCATATGATACAGCAACATACATAAGCTCATACATAACAAAGATAGTTCGTCCAATGACACTTGCATTTAATAAAATCAAAGAGCAAGTTGTCTCTGGCAATGCCAACAATGTCGAAACAATTCGTAGACTAGGTAACACATTGTTGAACATGCAACAAATGTCCACCAGACAAGCAGCTCATGTTGTTATTTCTCTACCTTTTCATTCATCTTCTAGAAAGACAATTTTAATTAACACTGCACCAGATGAGAAAAAAACACGTGTTCTTAAGAAACCAATATTGTTGCAAAACGAGCCAGATGACTCCGAAGACATTGTTTCACCATCTATCATAGACAAATACAATGCACGACCAATTGAACTTGAAGACATTTCTTTAGTAGAGTATGCTTCTTATTTCAGTTGTATTGATACAAAAATAGTCAAAAGAAATAGACCTTGTATCATTCGATTCATCCAATACAACAAAGAGAAAGATCCTGAGAACTATGCACGGGAAAAGATTCTCCTCTTCATAGCACACAGGGGTGACTTCAATTTGTTGAAAAAATCCTTTAAAACATGGGTAGAGGCATATCTAAGCCGAAAAGAAGAGATTTCTTTCGTTGAACAAAAGTTCGTGGCGAACATGACTGGAAAATGGGGCGACCTCGACATTGAACTTCAAAATGTTGAACTTCATTCCAACAATAACAATGACTCTGATTACTTTGAGAATGGAAAAGGACGTGAAACCACAACATAGCATTATGATATTCAATCTGATCTCCAGGTCAAGAACTCAATCCGTGATCACAATCTACACCTTCTTTCACTTTGGGAGATAAACCATATCTACCGGAAATAAATCAATGCCATGTAATACGACGATCGTTGAACAAGGAACAACAATCAATTGTCAAAGAAATTATCTCTAGGAAAAAGGCTAACCCTTCTACGCCAATTCATATATTCTTGACAGGAAGTGCTGGCACTAGAAAAACTCACACTGCTAAATCTCTTTATGATGCTCTTGTCCATTTCTATGACAAAGAACTTGGTAGTGATCCATTAAAGAGAAAAGTTCTTGTTGTTGCTTTTACTGGTAAAGCAGCTTACTATATTAATGGTGTCACTGTGCACTCCGCATTCAAATTGCCTTTGAACTCTTCTAACATGTTGCCATTAAATGTAAATACGCTTGATATTCTATCAAAAGATTACCAACAACTTCGAGTGCTTTTAATTGACGAAGTTTCTTTGATAGGTTTTAAAATGCTCTATAACATAGACAAACGCTTGCGTGAGATAATGCATACGCCAATGAAACCATTTGGGAATCTTGATGTCATATTCTGTGGTGATCTTTGGCAAGCAAAACCAGTACACGATGCCTGGATATTTGAGCAACCAAGATTCCATGGCCAGAGATTTCCTTATAGCTTTTGGCCTGACATTGTCAAGTACTACGAATTAAAAACAGTCGTTCGTCAAAAAGATAAAACCTTTGCCTCAATTTTAAACAGCATCAGGACATCAAATCAAACAACTGATGATATTGACTATTTGAATAGGCATTGCCACAGACAGCCTCCATTGGATCTGACATTCCCATAACTATATCATTGCAACAAACATGTTAAAGAACATAACTCTAAGATGTTGTCTATTGTAAATACAAAAGTATTCACATTAACATCTTTTGACTCGAAACTTGATCAACTTGAAAAAAACTTTGAAACTCATAAGAATATTCAACCTCCATCTACAATAGTTCTTAAAGAGGACATGCTCGTGGAACTTGTCGGTGGAAATTACTCAGTCGAAGATGGCCTTGTTAATGGTGCAGAAGGGCTTTTCAAAGAATATTCTCCAACATCCCTTGACATTGTTTGGGTTGAATTCACAGAGCCTTCGGTCGGTGTGTGTGCACATGCAAAAATGCAACATCTTTACAAATTCACCTCAATGTGCACTTGGACACCAATTCAAAGAATGGCATCGCAAATATAAATTGGGAATGCAAAACATATAGTTAGACGAAAATTTCCAATTCAATTAGCATGTGCACGAACAATCCATAGGGCACAAGGCTTGACAATGGAACGACTGGCATTTGACCCTAAAGGGGTTAGAAGACATGGCCTTGTGTACACTGCACTTTCTTGGGTCAAAAGTGTCGATTGCCTCTATATCATAAACAAGCTTGAACAAAAGAATTTTTCAATTTCAACAAAAGTTGCTATTGAAATTGCAAGATTGCAACAACATGCACAGTTACACTTCCAATATGGAATAAGTTCATTTCCCACTACAAACCATATAGTGATATCTACACTAAATACACGAAGTCTTCTCTTGCACATTGAAGACGTTGCAAATGATTTTGAACTAATGCAATCAGACATCTTGTGTCTACAAGAGACCCATATGGACATGATTTCGAAACACTCATCTTTTTTTGAACCCTACACTTGTGCAATGGCATGCTCTGTGCATGGCATCCTAACTATGATTAAAAAAAATATTACTGTTCTAAAAACAGAAGTCTATACAAGAAATTCGTTTGAAGCAATTGTGACTAGTCTAAAACTTCCACAAATAACCATTGACATTGTCAATGTTTATAACAAGCCCACCAACAATTTGAATTCATTATTTTCTATGCTAGACTCAATCCTTTCTCAAAGGAAAAATGACACAAAATTCATTGTCGTTGGCGATTTCAATATTGATATGCAAAAACAAACAACAGCCAGCAAAAGGCTACAGCTCTTCATGGAAAGAAATTCACTAATGTTGAGAACAACTAAACCTACAACTAATTCTGGCGCTATGCTCGACCATTTCTGGACAAATTTGTCCACATCTGCAATGTACTTCAACACTTCAGATGCTTATTGGACAGACCATCTCAGTAGCTTCTTGTCAATGCCTCTTAACATCAATTGAACTCTTGCGTATCAGTTTTTTAATACATTTACCTATAATTCTTTTATCCTTGTTTTCTTTTCTTTTTTGCACATCAATGCTACTGAACTATGAAAAAAATAACTATGTTCATGCAACAGACATAGAACCTGCTATTTTTCATTTTCCAAAACAAATGATTATCACATTTTCTCCTTCTGTTCTTGGAAATACAATTCATATCTTGTTGACATTGCTTTATTGTAAACATACTATTTCTCCATCCTTGAACCACCACATATACTTATTGTTCATCATTGCACATGATTTTTTCATACAACCATTGTAGCACCAACCTCACACCATCACTTAGGCAGTTGCTTCGGTTTCTTGCTTCCAGAAAAAATTTCTATTGCATCTTTTTTTTGCTTCTCATTCTACATTTTCCCATCTGCATTTTCTCCAATCCTTGAAAAACTTTTCCTCTTTTAGAATTCGATAACATTTAACCTTCCATGTCTTCTTGTTCTAGAACGAGCTTCCTTTCCATGTATAGCTGAAAATATATCAAATCCACAAACATCGAACGTACAACTAAAAGGTACCTAGAAAAAAGCAGTCGATATCTTCAACAAATATTTTATTGTCAGTTTTTTATGCTCATTTTCCTCTAACATTCGCAAGTATCATGTGCTCGGATCAATGCAAGGCCCTTTTTTTTAAAGACCGTTTGAAGACCTTTTTATTTGTATTTTTCATTGCACAATCATTTCAGACTGCCTACCTGTATTTAACTATGAATTTCCTAAATGCAACAAGCAAAAGAAAGAACAAAAAAAGAGGGAAAAAAAACCAGAAAAACACATGCTTGTTCCTGTTTTTCCAGAACCTTTATATGTTGCCATTTCCATTGCAATGTAAATGTTCTTAGCTCACTTTTATCTTGAAACAATTCAAAAATCTGTTCAATTTTTTCTCCTTCGATTACATGTCTCAAATTCTGTGTTCAAGTGAATCCATAGGATACAGAAACCAGCCACGCCAAAAATCAATTAGCAAAAAATTTCATTGTCTGATATCAAAAGAGGAGTGCATATTATGTCAACACCTGCTAGCCCGTCTATTGAAAAAGCTATTTCTCTCTTTCAAGATGTTCCTGAAACATTAACAGTGACAAAATCTTCAATGGAAGCATCTGCAGCAATAACAAACAATCCAAAAAGGTACTTCTTTTTTTGCATTGACTTTGGAAGCATGTTCACCATGTTGCACATTTTTGCAATTCACATTTGTATATTAAACATTTGCTTCTATTTCATGTCTATTTTTAACATGAATTTGCATTTGCAGAATAAAACATGTAACGGAACCATCGACCATTATACAATTATGCACTGAGAGCCATACTAATTTTTCGAAGGAGATATCTTGATTGTGTATGGACCTGCTCAGAACCGAAGTCAGAACTCCCCAGTAAAAACAAAAATTCTCCATGCAGACTTGGTTGATAGATTTGGCCTGATGACAATAACAACCACCATAAATGATAGCTTGATCAATTGTTTTGGTAGTTACATACTGCCTGGAAAAAGCACTAGAATGATTGGCTTTGAACTAAAAAAAAGGTCCAGTATGATCATGGAGATGCAATATTCACTATCACAATATTGCCTGATAACATAATTGAGCCAATTGAACAAGTATGTAAACTACGCTCCCTGGCCTTAGATGAATCATATGTCATTGGATCCATTGATGCAATTGTCGTTGGCTGTCAATACAACAACAAGCAACTAGATTTCTTCATTAGAGATGGACAAACAACAAATGATTTTGCAACTGTAAGTTTCACAACCTTTGAAATTTTTTTCCTTTTTTCTTTTTCATTTGCCAATTTCTTTATCTAGTTCAATTTCTTTATCTAGTTGAAAATCATTTCATTTTTCCTTGCTATGGAAAAAAAATTAAAAAATAATATATATATATATATATATATATATATATATATATATATATATATTTAAAAAAAACATTTAACACATAAATTAGAAACATAAGACAACAATGAAAAAAACAAAAAGGAGCGATTCTCTGTTTGCACTTGCAATCACCAAATATGCCCATTTTCTATTTTCTAATAGCTTTTTCTTTTGCAGTTACAAGTTAAAGAAGCATATAAAAACTTGTTTTTGTTGAGATATTGTAACTTCAAAGAATATTATAATTGTACTTTATTATTCCGGAGATGTTTATTCCTCCGTCAGAATGTGGTAACTTGGGTTATTAGACTTCCCTAGTGGAGGTCGGCCCTTTATGTGTTATGTGGGTCAAAGGGTTATTAGACCACCCTAGAGGGGTCGGCCCAGTCAGTTGTAGTGGGGTATTTAACCCATTGGTTAAATACGAGCCTACGTGTACTTGTGTAAAAGATGTGTCAGAGTAGTGTATAAATAGAGGAGGTGTGTTCCTCATTTGACACACACTCACTCACTTGAGGATAGCGCACTTGTGGAGGAGAGGTCTGCTATTGTGGAGGAGGAGATCATGTCTCAGGGTTTCATCTTTGTATATTTCTAGTCATCTATATTGAGGAAGCTTTGCTGGGTTTTCTACCCCATGAGGGTTTCCCAGGATAAATCTCTGTCTCTTGTGTTTATGCTGTGCTTGTTGTTTCTTCAGTGATCCTGTATATGCTATTATTGTGAAATGGAATGTAATGCTGCTATTTTCTATCTTAGCATATTGAATTTTAACATGGTATCAGAGCTAACCTGAAGGAAGACAAGGTATGGCACTAACGACACTTGCTTTACTTACGACAATTTGAAGGATAGGGTTTTACATAGCAAAAACCAGTCATCGTAGCACTTTCGCTATAAATCCGTTTTGGCAAAGTTTTCGGATCTGAAATTGTTACAGGACGAATATTAAATATCCAGGTACCTTGTGTCCAAAGGAAAACCTCTAATTCGTTGTACTTTGTGATTTATGATCTGTACAATATAGGGTTTCTGCCTCTTCCAGATCTGAGTCAAAATCAGGTGACCTTGGGAAAAAGGTCATATCTTGGGCTAGGAAGCTCCAAATGAAATTTAGTAAAAAGTGACAGGTAGTACACAGTCTGTACTATCTTAGAAACCTTTTTCAGAGTCTTAAGTTGAACCAGTGACACGTGGAACTCCGTACAAGTTCGCTCTCCTGTATTATCCCATAAACAGGTCATGTTGCGACACTTGGCATAACTCTCTCTCAGAGAGTCCAATTGAGGTCAGACCTGTCAGGATGGAAAGATAACAGGCCGAGCTACCTCATAAAAGTTTTTCAGAGGCCGAAGTTCAAACAGTGACACGTGGCACGCCGTACAAGTTCGCTCTTCTGTTTTATCCCAAAACAGGTCACGTTGCGACATTTGACATAACTCTCTCTCAGAGAATCCAATTGAGGTCAGACCTGTCAGGATGGAAAGATAACAGGTCAGGCTATCTCAGAAAACGTTTTCAGACCCTGTGGATTGAAAAGTTTGAAGTTACACCAGAAACAATCAGGTACATATTTCTGTCAAAACAGAATTATTTTTGAGTACCTTCATTCATGGCTTCCAAAATTTAGGGCTTTGAAGAAAGTTGGAATTTTTGTAAATGGAGACCACGGCTGAATGCTACTCATCAAAATAGAAATTTAGAGACCAAGATCAGATTTTTTGGTTGGGCAGAAGGCCGGGCTTGATCAAACCCTAGTTCGGGACTTTGATCAGAAAAGTGGAAAATTAGGGCTTCTGTAAAAAATGGGATTTTTTGAAGTCTGTAACCACGGCTGGAAGCTCCTAAGAAAAATAAGAGTTTAGAGCCTTGGATCGAACCTTTTGTTTGGGCAGAAGGGTGGGCTTCATCAAACCCTAGTTCGGGATCCTGTCCAGAAGATCCAGAAGTTTCAAAGGCAATTTTGAGGGGTCAAATTTTGGAAATTCCAAAATTGAAGTATGCTAGTTTGATCAGCTCAGCAAGACATATTCTTTCATCCATTCAGAAGTGTGAAAGTCAAAGATTGAATTTTTTAGGGTTTCTCTAGAAAACCCTAATCAAGCTCCAGATCAAGTTTCAGGGGGAGTTGAGGCTAAGGCCTTACATAAGAAGACTACAAGAAGTCTCGACAGGTATGACTTAAGGAGGCTCAGGTATGTCTTGAAATCTAATTCTTGATTACATTCATGATGTGTTTGTCTTCATATTATTTATTAGTACAATCTTGATTAATGTTAGAATTGTCTTATCACCCTAGTAACAGTATGAATGCATGTGAATGATCAAAGACATTCATTGATTAGGGCTATATGATTGTACTAATGCATTATGATGTTGTGTGAGGTTGATGTTGTCTGCTAACAAGGCTCAGGTACATCACAAAAGACAAATCAGGTTCTATGACCATGAAAACATGAAGACAAAGACTCATCCATAATCTTTGTTCTACTTACGAGGTATGTATGACTTTGTTATATTATGCTTAACCAATGAGACATGCAGGTTCTAGCTCAGGATCTCTAAATCATTGAAGAGATTGTTTAGGTATGTTGTACATAAATAAGTAGGTATACTAATCCAGGTATGTTTCCCATGAATCTTACCTTGTGTTAGTATCCCTTATATAAGCATACTTGGTATGATTGGTTATGCTTATTCATAAAGTTAGTAATCAAGGGATTATGCATATTATGTCTTTTATCTTGATTGATGATATGCATGAGTAAAAGAAGACTTCCCTGAAATCTTGAATACTAATGTTTATTAACTATAATCATGACTATACATTCTCAATATTATTTAGAACTATAATGTTTTGATAACATTTAGAACATACTAATGGGTGTATGTTTGTGTATGAGATCATGAGGATGACACTTGAACATGCACAGTGGTACATAATGAATAGAAGTTCAAAAGACATACAGAAGATCAAGCGGGAGGCAACCACACAAACATAAAAGATAAGTATTTGAGTTGTTATTTGAAATAGTAAATGATATTGCCTATAATAGGTTGTATGCATATTTATATTCCTATAATATATCATGCTAAGTGTAAATATTCATAGAACATTGAACAGTATACTACTAATATGCATATGATTGGTAAGTTTGACAAACATTCCATTGTTGCTTGTCTAGAATGAAACCTCTTTGCTGACATGCTGAGAGTTGTGCACACTCTCGATAGTATGTTCTGGTAGAGATGGAAGGCATCTAGATAGCCACTGTATGCATACAGGATATGGGAAAGTGTTGTGCCAAAGTATTGGTCAAGATAGTTGCATAACTATGTAAATGATATCTGTATGCATAATAGGTTATCATGTCAATATGATTTGATGATTATGAAGTATTACTAATCATGTACCTAATTTTGATTTGTAGGAAAAATCATGATGAATGATGAACAAGCGATGGATGTTCAACAAAAGGATTTACAAATCAAACACACTATAGAAAGCTTATGGTTAAGAGATTCTCTTAGAAAGAGGAAGAGAATCATGATGAGATGTTTTGACCATTCTCTTAATAATGTAATCAGGTTCTGTATGGGTTCCCAGGATCGGTAGTCAATTGATGAGCTTAATTAGCATCATGGGTGATGTGGATCTCAACCCTTGCTGCAAGGTTGAATATGGCTTCTATACACATATGACATGGATGCAAGAAGGAACTCACCATAGAGTTCGAATGAATTTGAGGCTCATATTAGTAGACCCATCTGACGAGAGATGGCACAGATAGATATGAAAAAGATCACTCAATGCAGAGTGTGAATAATGGACAATTGACAGCTTCATGACAAAGCTTGGGCTTTACCAGAAGTAAAGCTGATCCTAACCTTTACCTTAAGGTTGTGGATGATGAACCTATCATACCATTATTGTGTGACGATGATCTCTTTCTGACAAGGAATGAGAAACAGATCATGAAAATGGCTGCAGAAATAAAAATGAAAGATCTTGGATTAATGCACTACTTCTTAGGTCTAGAAGTATGGCAAGATCCAAAAGGAATCTTTTAAATCAAGGTAAGTATGCTGTGAAGTTTCTAAAAAGATTTGATATGTTGGAGTGTAAATCCATGACCACTCCCATGGACTCCAACTTGAGGTTATTAGTTAATGACTCATCAGATTTAGTGGACCTAACCATATATAGACAAATCATTGGGCCAATGATGTATTTAACAAATACTAGGCCAGATATATGCTTTGTTGTAAATACCCTAAGTCGGTATCTAGTAGAACCTAGAAAGGTTCACTTAATAGCTACAAAGCATGTAGTGAGGTACCTAAAAGGTACATTAGATTTTGGTCTATATTATCTTGGAGGTCATGAACTCCAATTACATGGTTACTCAAATTCTGATTGGGCAGGAAGTGTCTCAGACAGAAAGAGTACATCAGGTGGATGTTATAGTCTTGATTCTACCATGATCTCATGGTTTAGCAAGAAACAATCTAGTGTGGCTCTCAGTACTACTGAAGCAGAATATATAGCTGTCTGCTCTGCCAGCTGTGAAGCAGTGTGGCTTCAGAAGCTATTATATGGAGTGTTTGACTTAGAAATGGATCCCACTGTGATTATGTGTGACAATCAAAGCTGCATTGAGATGACTGAAAATCCTGTGTTCCACGATAAGTCAAAACACATAGAGATCCGATACTTCTATATACGAGATATGGTGCAAAGAGGAGCTATCAAGCTCGTATATATAAGCACTGAGGATCAGATTGCTGATATCTTGACTAAACCTCTGTCTTGAGTGAAGTTTGAATACTTTCGAGACAAGCTTGGTATAGTTCAAAAGAACTCTCCTCGAAAGGGGGAGTAGCATAGTATCTGATAACAAGTCTGTCTCATCAATGATGAGGTTACCTATTTACTGCACCTAGTTACTTAGAATTATTTAGATTTAGGACTCTTATATTCTTTCTTTTGATGATGTGATGTATACATGTTTTGATGTTAGATGTATTAGTGAGAATACATGCTAGATGTATACATACTTTTGATGTTAGTTTTTGATGATGATGATACATGTTGTGGTTATACATGTTTTGATGATGATGACACATGTTGTGGTTATACATGTTTTGATGATGATGACACATGTTGTGGTTATACATGTTTTGATGATGATGACACATGTTGTGGCTATACATGTTTTGATGATGATGACACATGTTGTGGTTATACATGTTTTGATGATGAGGATACATGTTTTGTTATACATGCTGTGAGGGATTGGATCATTCCTGGACTTCAGTCCTAAAGAAGAGCCGTAGACGTATGTCTTCGAAAATGAAGTTCTTGATGAACATGTTATGAAGGGATTGGATCATTCCTGGACTTCAGTCCTAAAGAAGAGCCGTAGACGTATGTCTTCGAAAATGAAGTTCTTGGTGAACATGTGAAGGGATTGGATCATTCCTGGACTTCAGTCCTAAAGAAGAGCCGTAGACGTATGTCTTCGAAAATGAAGTTCTTGGTGAACATGTGAAGGGATTGGATCATTCCTGGACTTCAGTCCTAAAGAAGAGCCGTAGACGTAAGTCTTCGAGAATGAAGTCCTTGGTGGACGGTGAGGGATTAAGTCATCCTTGGACGTAGGTCCTAAATGCACGATTGAGGATTAAGTCATCCTTGGACATAGGTCCTAAATGCACGGTTGAGGATTAAGTCATCCTTGGACGTAGGTCCTAAATGCACGGTTGAGGATTAAGTCATCCTTGGACGTAGGTCCTAAATGCACGGTTGAGGATTAAGTCATCCATGGACGTAGGTCCTAAATGCACGGTTGAGGATTAAGTCATCCTTGGACGTAGGTCCTAAATGCACGGTGGAGGATTAAGTCATCCTTGGACGTAGGTCCTAAATGCACGGTGGAGGATTAAGTCATCCTTGGACGTAGGTCCTAAATGCACGGTGGAGGATTAAGTCATCCTTGGACGTAGGTCCTAAATGCACGGTGGAGGATTAAGTCATCCTTGGACGTGGTCCTAAATGCACGGTGGAGGATTAAGTCATCCTTGGACGTGGTCCTAAATGCACGGTGGAGGATTAAGTCATCCTTGGACGTGGTCCTAAATGTACGGTGGAGGATTAAGTCATCCTTGGACGTGGTCCTAAATGTACGGTGGAGGATTAAGTCATCCTTGGACGTGGTCCTAAATGTACGGTGGAGGATTAAGTCATCCTTGGACGTGGTCCTAAATGTACAGTGGAGGATTAAGTCATCCTTGGACGTGGTCCTAAATGTACGGTGGAGGATTAAGTCATCCTTGGACGTGGTCCTAAATGTATGGTTGAGGATTAAGTCATCCTTGGACATGGTCCTAAATGTACGGTAAGGATTGGATCATCCTTGGACTTTGGTCCTGTGAACTGAGCCGTAGACATGAGGTCTCCGTGAATTGATAGGACTGGATCGTCCCTGGACTTCGGTTCAAAAGGTACATGATAGGACTGGATCGTCCCTGGACTTCGGTTCAAAAGGTACATGACAGGACTGGATCGTCCCCGGACTTCGGTTCAAAAGGTACATGACTGGATTGCATCATCCATGGACGTATGTCCTAAAGAGAGAAGGATTGATCACCCTGGAAAATGATGATCGTGTGATGACGATGCTGATGATAGTGTGATGACGATGATGACGATGCTGATGATCGTGTGATGACGATGATGACGATGTTGATGATCGTGTGATGATGATGATGACGATGCTGATGATCGTGTGATGACGATGATGACGATGTTGATGATCGTGTGATGACGATGATGACGATGCTGATGATCGTGTGATGACGATGATGACGATGCTGATGATCGTGTGATGATGATGATGACGATGCTGATGATCGTGTGATGACGATGCTGATGATCGTGTGATGACGATGCTGTTGATCGTGTGTTGACGATGCTGATGATTGAGTACTATCAACTCTGATGATGTTGATGTTCCAGTATTGAAGATGTTCCAGTAACTAGTTGAGTTACTGATGATGTTGAGAAAGCTTCCAATGATTTATAGATGTATCATGTATGATGTTGATGACTCCTTGCTCGTGCAGATGCTGTTATAATATCCTTCTCGTTAAGGGGGAGTGTTGAGATATTGTAACTTCAAAGAATATTATAATTGTACTTTATTATTCCGGAGATGTTTCATTCCTCCGTAAAGATCTTATTGTATATCCGGAGATGTTTATTCCTCCGTCAGAATGTGGTAACTTGGGTTATTAGACTTCCCTAGTGGAGGTCGGCCCTTTATGTGTTATGTGGGTCAAAGGGTTATTAGACCACCCTAGAGGGGTCATCCCAGTCAGTTGTAGTGGGGTATTTAACCCATTGGTTAAATACGAGCCTACGTGTACTTGTGTAAAAGATGTGTCAGAGTAGTGTATAAATAGAGGAGGTGTGTTCCTCATTTGACACACACTCACTCACTTGAGGATAGCGCACTTGTGGAGGAGAGGTCTGCTATTGTGGAGGAGGAGATCATGTCTCAGGGTTTCATCTTTGTATATTGCTGGTCATCTATATTGAGGAAGCTTTGCTGGGTTTTCTACCCCATGAGGGTTTCCCAGGATAAATCTCTGTCTCTTGTGTTTATGCTGTGCTTGTTGTTTCTTCAGTGATCCTGTATATGCTATTATTGTGAAATGGAATGTAATGCTGCTATTTTCTGTCTTAGCATATTGAATTTTAACAGTTTTTCCGAGTTCAACAACAACTTGCAATCGATGAACCGTCGTTCTATCTATTTAAGAACATAGTTAGAAATGGCAACAAAGGAAGCCATATGATAAAGACATCGCAATCCACTTTCATTGACCCTTTAAATGACGAGTCTGCAATTCAGTTTTTGTTACCTGTTGTTGAGGCAAAGATACAGGTGACTAACCACAACCTTCTTTTTTCCCTTTTCCAAATACTCATAAAATAAAAATGTTGCTTACAATGACATTGGAAAAATAATTTGCAATATTTTCTTTCACGTCCTTTTCTTGCTTTCAAATTGCATAGATAAATACCATACTACCATTATTTTACATTTACATACAAATGCAATGCGCATGTGTAGATTCTTGTACATGTTGCTACTTCTATATCAATAACATGTGCACTGTTGTCTGTGACATTGACTCTTTCCAAACAAACCTTGTAAAAATTGCTCAAACTCTTATGCCCAGGAAAACTTGCCTAGAGTTCATGACAAAAACAACAACAACAAAAAGTAGAAGGACAAGAACCAAACTGATGTTCCTTTTTTCTTCTTTTGCAACCAACTTGAATTTCCATTTCCAATGGTCAATGCCAATCTACTTTCCTCATTCATAGTTATGTTTATAGTTTTTTTCCCTCTCTTGTTTATGTGCTTAATATTCTTTCATTGTTTTAGATCTATGGAACGCTTAAAGTAAGAAATGTGTTCGCACCACTGTTCCAATGCATTTGTTCTGAATGTAAATTTCCCATGATACTTAATACTCGCATATGTGCATTTTGCAATGTTCAAACAAAAACAATTTACGAACACAATTTGCTATGCAACTTGGATACCGATGATGGAATTATCGAATGCACATTGCGAGGGCTGCAACTGCAATAAATTTGCCCGAACATTGCTGCTCTCACATATGAACAATACTCCAAGACCGCTCCATTGATAGTGTTCAATCTTCGCAGGATCTTCTTACAAGGACTATATACTTTGGCCATGAACAACAGAATACTCGATGTCAAAAGAATCTGAAAATGGCAGGTGCACAAAAATATCTTCTCTTTTTCTTCCCAACTTTTCTTTTCTGTTGAGGATATCCTTAAGTCTTTTCTTCTTGTTGTCTTATTTCTTGTGCTTCCTCTGAGATTCATTTTAAGCTCCAAAGATGTTTAATGACATGTTGCATTGTTTTGTTCCTTCTTCTACACTACATACATATACTGGTTTTTCTTAAAGATATAAAAAACAAAAACAAAATAAAACATGGAAAAGCACTTTATAAATAGCTACCTTAAATAGGCAAGTAAACTTACCATGTTCATTTATTCAAATCTATTGACTACTTTAGACAGGTAAGCAGTTATATTGAAAAGAAAAAAAAAACATAGGCATAAACAAATGAAAAGAGCATTTTCATCTACATATTATCAATCCATCTGTGAGACTAAAATAACCCAAAACAACTTCCTCATTCTGTTTACTTATGCATGTGCAATAAATTTGTCTCTACCATTTCTTTTGCCCATTTTCTTTGCGCTTTCTTCATTGCGTTGTTGATCTTCTTTTTCAGTTGTAAAAAAATTGCAAACTGAACATGGCCACTAACACAACATCAACAATTAGTTAAAACCAACTTGCTCCTCTTCACATAAGCTTTCAGTATAGTGCATTGCAATGTTTCTATTGAACAACACCTTTTTTCCTTTTTCCTGGTATTTGCATTATGTTCCAAACCCATCTATTGTCTGATGCATTGAACACCTACTTCTATGCCCAAGCACAAGAACAACCTTTCCTCTCTCCTCATTTCCTACAATTTAGACTTAAACTCTAGATTTTTCTGCATCTTGGCTTCCCCTTGAACATGCCAATGCATTCATCTCAGTAAACGTCCTCGTAAAATACTTTCAAATTCAATAACAATAGCATGCCATCTAGTAGATGTCACAAAAATACTTGCAATTTCAATAACAACACCCTCTTATGTAGAAGATCTCTTCGAACATGTTACATGGATATAGAATAGATACCGGTACAAGATCAAATTATTCCTCCTGTGCAACATTTATAAACACAGAAACAGTGTCTTCAAGAGACTCCAAACAGTGATTTCACACTAAACAAAAATATGCATTGTCAAAAACAACTTTTGTTTTTTGCAAGTTTTACAACTACATAGCATCTCTAAAACATTCTTGAATTTCTTGCTTTGTTTTAAGTAGAGCAAACACTTCTTAACATGAAATAGATTTTAAACCGATCCATTTGTTGATACCGGTTTATAGCTTATTGTTTCAATTCATTTCATTTAAACATTGGTTCAATGCTTCGGTTTTAAATTCTTTCAACCCACTTCTAAAAGTTTAGTTTCTGCAAAATCTTTCTTCTTTAGAAGTTCATGGCATCTATTCTATTTCATGGATTGTGGATGTATGAGACACTGTTAAATTTATAGGCTCAATTGAAGTGTCAGCACATTAACACCCAACCTCCAGTTTTGCAATTTGAAATTGATTTTTTCAATAGTTGTATTAAAAATCCTAAAAGGGTTTACGTCAATGATCATTGTCAATAATAATTTGCTCTTGAAATTCATGTTATAGAATCCCAAACTTGCTTCTACGAATGAAAGACTACAAATACATGCAAACAATATTTGTTCTAGAGTGCTTGTAACTTTCAATTAGATTTTTTTTATCTAATTAACTCGTTAACAAAATGCAATTGAAGCAGAACATATTTTATGCTCGATATTCTTTTTTTACTTTTTCCAATTTCTATGCTCCATGAAATACCATTTGCACTACATACGCACTTTGTTTCTATCCACACTTGAATTCTCAAACTAAAAAAAAAAAACTTAAAATTAGCTTGCATACTGCTACATAGACTACATAGAAACCCCTTCATTTTCATCTTCAAACACAAAACATGATAGTAAATTGCATATTAGGTTCTATAACTGATTACTATAGTAGTCAAAATTTCATATTTGTTTAAATGACATGTCAATTTGCATGCATCCATTCTTTCCTTTTTTTCATGTACACAGTTATTTACAATCTTTTTGCAATTTGCAGGTAACAAATTTTGAAAATTCTGGAACAGCAATGATTTTTCCATTCTGAAGTGCAATTTTGAAGATGCCTGGCATTTTTCAGTGCCCATAAAAAACACAACTGTTGTTTTTTGCGCTTTCCTGCAAGGAGTCTTTTGCACTTTGACAGTTGCACTATATAGCACATCATCCATTGACATTGTTAACATAATTTTTTGACATAGTCTATGTCTTGTTTAGTTTATTTGACTTTCACAAGAAAACAATTTCAACTAAATTATGCTATTGTTATGTCTTTTTTTATGACATCTTTCTTAAATGACTTCAAACACTAAAGCTATACCAGCCTAGTTTTTGTAAATGCTATATCAAAACATGAGACATGGTTTTGTTAATATATATAAACTTTCAAGTTGCAGTTCCAGTTACAATTTTTTTTTCTTACATGTCCAATTGGTTTTTTCCTTTTTAAAAACATGATTCAATTAATCTTGAATCAAAATATGTCCACTGAATGCATGCCAAAGGCTATATTTTTATGTTCTCTGATTTGAATATTATGATACTGAAGATGGACTCTTAGAAATATTTTGATGAATACATGTCCATATCCATCTATAATTGCATATACAAAATTACTTTGAAACTAATTGAAATGAGATTTGCTAGTATACAAAGTTGCAGTTCCAGTTACAATTTTTTTTTCTTACATGTCCAATTGGTTTTTTCCTTTTTAAAAACATGACTCATTTTATCTTGAATCAAAATATATCCACTGAATGCATGCCAAAGGCTATATTTTTATGTTCTCTGATTTGAATATTATGATACTGAAGGTGCACTCTTAGAAATATTTTGATGAATACATGTCCATATCCATCTATAGTTGCATATACAAAATTACTTTGAAACTGATTGCAATGAGACTTGCTAGTATACAATTTGAATCCATATCGAGAAAATGATCTGGCTTTATCTATGAAAGGCATATGCATCAGTCTATAAGAGTAGTTCAAATGCATATGAACAGATATTCTATTTTCATTATTGAAATTTTATATATGATTATTGATATTTTAAATCAATTATATTTAATTATTAGGTTGTGATTTTTACATTTTGATAATTTCTCACTAGAATCATTACTCACAAATATTTAGTTTAAGAAAAATATAAAATAGATAGAAATTATGCATTGGTTAAGAATTTTTCCTAAAATATTGAACATTAAGTTTTGCAAACAGAACCTTGCATATTTAAAACCTTGGAATAGAGAACAAGTCACTTCAATACAATTGCCTGGATTTCTTGTACCGGCATTAAAATTTCTCCTTTAGAATTATTTTTTCTGGCATGGAATCATGTCCTGCAAAATATATAGTTTTTTTGCTTAATAATATCCATATTTTCAAAGAAAATGCTTTTAGTACTTTTAATTGGCTCGATTTATTGTACTGGCAATAAAACTTTTCCTTTAGAATTCTCTTTCTCGCATGGAATTGTTTTCCACAATATATAAATTTTTTTGCTTCGTAGTATCCATATTTTCAAAGACAACGCTTCTAGCACTTGCAATTGAATATAACAAGAATATTGTTTTGATGTTGTATTATACTACTTAAATATGATATGTAGTTTGTTTTTTCCAGCAATCTAATTTCTATTTTCTATATATTTCATTTTAGATAGCAATTTCAATTGCAATTTGTTCCATGTCTTCTTTCATTTCTCTTTTTAAATCCTGAAAAATAAATGAAACAGAAAACATCACTATAATAACTACATATCTATTGTCAAAATTTTGGTGAACAACGTAATCTGTTGCATTAAAATTGGCCTCTCTTACTGTCAAGTAGAACGATGTAAGCAATATTAGCAATGTAAAAGTATCATATTTCTATAGCTTTTGTCTTATAACAATAACTGTTATTGCTATTAGCAACTGCAGGGACATTGCCACCTCGTAGCTCTTGTTTTAGCATTGAAGTTATCACATTCAAATTGCAAATTAAGGAATTCAATAAATTAATTTAAACGTTTTTATTCATTATTTGAGCATTTATTCTTAAAAAGGTAATATTCATAAACATATTCTTAGTTCAAGAACTAATGTTAATTGAATGCTACTTCCTAATTCACCTTGTAAACTTAATTTTACTATGCACCAAAAGAGGGAGTGACTTCATTGTTGTGCAACTTTTTTTTTCTTTCTTTCTTCACACCAGTTTAAAGGATTTATTTAAATAATCAATGTCTTTCTCATGGGACATGGTAGACTACATCCACTCCCATAAATATATGGTTGGTTGACAATGCATTTGCGTCTTGGCCACGCATGCAATATTCCTAAGGAACCTTTTCAAATTTAAAACTATTGAATATTATACTTTAGTCTTTTCAATATAAGGTAGTACCGTAGAACTCGTCAAGAATATTGAAATGCGAGGCATATGTTTGAATTTTCCCTATCAAACTTTTCTTTCGTCATTTTAGTGTATAATGTTTCAAAATAGGGTAGCACGGTACATTGTTTAATAACAACATTGAGTTGTAACTTACTTTTTTTTTCTAGTAGAAAAAAGTCATATTATTGATATTCAAAAGGAATAAAATAGTATATGGAGTTTGGTTTCAAGGAGACTATATAGGAATTGGCGAAATGACCAAAAAAGACTAAAACATATCGTCTCAAAAGATTACATGGAGGATCCCAAAAATAAAATAAAAAATAAGCATAAGAAGTTTAGAGTTCGAAAATATTTACAGAGCCTTCTGCCACTCTGCATCCCTCCGAGAATTCTTCCCACACAATGTAACCCTCATCTCCAACCAAAGCAAGTTTGGATAAGATATCATCCTTCGTATTATGTTGTTGATAAACATGTTTAAAAGATACATCTTTGAATAAACTCAATAAAGATTGTATCCGGTCACACCAATAAGTAAGTGATGCCACTTGGAGAGAATATTGACCACATGCCCATTTGATGGTAACCCGAGAGTCTCCGAAGACTTGAAGTTCATGAATGCCAAAGATGTTAACAACTCTCAGAGTGCACCACAAAGCCAAGAGTTCAGCTTTCATGTTTGAACCACACCCACAATTAAACCTAAGGGTGAAGAACTATATGTTGCTGATATAAATAATTCCACCCGCAGCACACAACCCATCCTTTGAGGCGCCATAAAAAAGCCACATTTTTTCTTATCAGAAAATTAAAAAACTCACACTTTTAGGCTTGGGAGGAACAATCTCACCACAGTTCTCATTTACTAATCTGTAAACCAGGGTACAAATCTGATACACATTTGGTTCCACGTCCTCAAAAATAGATTTGTTACGAGCCCTCCAAATAACCCATGAGATTATAGCAGGTAGCTCAGTAAAAATTTTGCAATTTCTGAACCACTCCAAGCAGCATTTATCAAAATAATCCTCAGGACAAACAAAAGCAATCTTCAATTCTGCCAAAATTCCACTCTAGATATTTCTAGTAAGCAAACAGTGCACAAACATGTGGTGAATGGTATCCAAATCTGAATGACAAAGCATACAGATGCCTGGGTCGCTCCATCCTCTACCTGTAAGTTTATCCCAAGTTTTGAGACGGCCAGCCAAGGCCATCCACAATGAGTTGTAACTTACATGTTATAATTTTCTAATAATTAGTTATAGTTATCGGTTGAGATGTGGTTAAGGGGGTAAATTGGTGGGAATTTTTCATCATTAATCTAGGTTTTATTTTCATAGTGAAGATGCTTCTATATTTAAAAATAGGAATCCTCGTAGTTACATGTTTTAGGAGTGATAATCCATTAATTCCAAATCTCCAAACTCTATCATGGTAAATATACATTGATTCCATTAAAGGCCGTAGAGGTTTAAGGTAGGGTTTCCTCCTATCTCCTCTCCTCTTCCTATTGGTGGCTGAAGGCTTAAGCCTTTTGGTTGCTAAGAAAAGGTCTAACAGATCGATCTCTAGTATCAAAGTTTCAGAAAATCATGTGTTGTCTCACTCCCTATTTGTTGATGATGTGCTTCTATTTGGTGAAAGGACAGTCCAAGAGTGGTAGGAATTCTAGTCTATCTTGAACATTTTCTGTAATGCTTCGGGTATGGTTGTTAGTTCAGAGAAGTCTGTGCTGGTGCAGAATGGTATCAACTCTCAAATTTGCTCACAAATTAGGAACGTTTCCATTTTTAGTTGATAAAGTTGGAAGAAGGTTTAAGGTATTTAGGGTTCCCTTTGAAGTTGAATAACTACATGAAGGAGGATTGGTTCTGGTTGTTCAAGAAAGTCGATAAAAGAATTGGAAATTGGTGTCTAAGATGGTTATCTTTAGCAAGTAGACTTGTACTTGTAAAGTATGTTTTAATGGAATGCATACTTTTCTACTGGATGACTCTAGCAAAGGTTCCTAAATATATCCTTGAAAAAATTAGGCTGAAATGTTTCAAATTCCTCTAGATAAGTAAGAAGGTGAAAGACGAGGTTCACCTGGTCAAGTGGGATAGATTAGAACGACCCAAGATGGAAAGGTGCTGGGGATTTATGAACATTTTTAGGTTAAGACAGGCACTTATAGCCAAAATCCTTGGGCATTGTTTGATTGGCATAAGGTCGTGGAGCAGTCTGGTAAGAGACAAATATCTAAAAAGGAATTCAATTGAAGAATGGGTTAGATCTGACCCTAAAAGGGGCTCAAATGTGTCAAATTTTTGGGTTGGTTTAGTGACCTCCTTTCCTGTCATTTCAAGGTGGTTAGTTTGGAGGATTGGTGATGGGAAGACTCTACAGGTGGGTAGAAACCCTTGGTTAGGAGGTCCCTCAAGTTCTAGGTTGTCATCAACTTTGTTAGAGGAACTATTGAACAAAGGGATTAGTCCCCTGGTTCATACCTCTCTTAGGACTGAAAATCTGGATAGTGTTCATAAGTGGGTGGACAATGGAGAGCTATGGTTGTCTTATCTAGTGGAAATTGAATGTGATGCCTATGTTCAATCATTGAAGCATTCTGGCATTAGCCTCAGTCATGAGGAGGATGCACTTGCTTGATCTTGGAACAATGGCGATGGTCAGGTAATAGCTAAACTAGCTTATCAATCCATCTTTTTTTCTAATATAAATGAAGATGATTGTTCGTGGTATTAAATCATTTGGAACGGGAAGGATGCTCCCCTCAAAACAAGATTGTTCTTATGACTGGATTTAGCAAATAAAGTGCTTACTTGCGACAATTTCTTGAAAAGTGGATGGATTGGCCCTAATATCTGTGTCCTTTGTTTAGCTGCATAAGAAAGTGTTAGCCATTTATTTGTTCATTGCTCCTTTGTTAAACATGTTTGGAAGGATATTAAAGTGTTCTCAAGTTCAAGGGACTTTGGATGGAAGTGTCTTTAGTTATTAGTTTGGAAAGATGGATTGAGAGTGAATCATGGGGACAGCTTTTGGAACTTCCTTGCTACTTTTGTTGGGGAATTTGGCTCCACAGAAATAAAGTTATTTTTGAGGGATTGAAACCCAATGTTAGTCTGGTTACATGAAAGATACTGGGCCTTCTTCTTGAGAGGCATCTTAAATGAGAGTCACCCTCAAATAGGATGACAAAGGTGTTAAAGTTACAACATCATGAGTCATTCTTTAGGTCAATCTTGTGTGTCAAAATTAAGCCTCGCGTGTTGAGGTAGTCCCTTATAGGAGCTTGAGTTAGACTCAAGAAACTGGGAGAAGAATCTTGAGTTGGACTCAAGAATGGTTAAGCTTCATGTGTTGAGACAAGAGCTTTGTATGTCAAAGTGATGATGTTGTACAGTCTTGCTAGTCAAGGCTAAGGTCTTGTGTGTCAAGACAGATCCTCATGTGTTGATGTGGTGCCTCATGTGTCAAGGATTCTTTGCATGTTGAAGCATGTATGGTGTGTGATGTACTACTAACTATGGTTGAGCTATTAAGTCTCCTCTAGATACTATCCACCTCTAGAGTGAATTAATTTAGCATATAACCACTTGGAACGATAGTAGAACAATATGATCACATCATTGGGAAAATATCCTTAATATATTTGATATGATAACTAAGCTCGCACATGTGGACCATGCAGATAAGACAAGAGATAAAGATAAGATGTGATAAGATATGATAGAATTTGAATTGCACATGAAGAATTAATTAAGAGAAAATTTGAATTGTTAAACTTCAGTGATATTAACAAAGAAGACTTCAGTCAATCAAAGGAGAAATCGAATCGATCACTACAATGATGTTAACAAGAAAGATCTTAGTTAAGAGAGTTAACTAAGTGATAACAAAGAAGGTATAGTTAACTAAGTATTATTGTATGACGACACTTATGTTAAACTAAAAGACGACACTTATGTTAAACTAAAAGACGATACTTGTGTTAAACTAAAGGACAACACTTGAGTTGCAATACTTGCATGAAGACACTTCAGTTAGCCACCTAACTAAGTGGGCAAGCTTTCAGTTAAGGGGAGAGTTCATCCTAAAGTTAGGTCAGTGAGTTGATGCATTGCATGAGAAGTGGGGAACACTTCTCCATGCAAGACTAATGTCTCCAAGGTTAATGGAGCGAATTTCTATGAAGTATTTTTGTGCATGTGACTATTGTTAGCGAGTTGGTTGATTGGAGAATTATTCTCCTGGGTCTCTCTTCTATATCTATCTTTCTCTTGCTCTGTAATTGCACCGGGGGTGGTTGATGTAAAAGACATTCTCTACTATCTATCAATATACTAAGGAAGGTTTTGCTGGGGTTTTTCTCCTTCAATTCATAAAGGGCTTCCCCAGGGTAAATTCATGTGTCAAATGTGATTGTTTATGTGTATGATTGTTATTTGATTTCAAGTACTATTGCATTTTCGAATTAAAGATAAAAATTAGCAAAAGGAGCCAATGTTTTTTGAATATGTCCCTATTGGTTATTTTGATGGATCTTGTCAGGGTATCATAGGTAGGTGTGGTATTGGAGTTGTCTTAAAGCTAAATGGGTCACACCTCTTCAGGATCAAGATGGGTGGGGGATGTGGTTCCAACACCAAGGCAGATTTTCTAGCTCTGTGGACTCTTATAAATTTTGCTTCCACTAAGCACGTTGGTAGGTTGCAGGTAGCTGGAGATTCTAGGACCATCATAGAGTGGTCCTCTATTAAGTCTTATCTCTCAGTCCTTATTTGAGGTGGTTGGCAAAGGAGGGTCAAGCATTTACAAGAGGGATTTTAGTATCTCCTTTTCCATCATATTTTTGTGAATACAATGTCAACACTGGCATATTTCCCAAGGATGCTCTGGGACTTGATGAGGGGTTCCTGCTCTTTGATGAAGTCTATGATCACTCCACTATTCATAGTGGAGCTCTACATGCCTATTAGGTCTGTATTGTCCTAGAGGGGGCTTTTTTGTATGGTTTTCTAGTTTTGTGGTTGATGGGAAGCAAGCTTATCCTTGTTTTGTTATTAGTATGTATATGACTATTTTTTAAGTTTTTGAGGCCTACGGGTGTTTCATGGAGGGTGGAAACATTCTCTTTTTGTATTATTTTTTTGTGGGATGGGTAATTTTTCCTCCTTCCTGGTGACTATATATGTAATCCATATCTTGATTCAATCAATTGAATAACATTTATGCATTTTTCTCCGTTGAAAAAAATAGATTCCAGTAATAAGATAGAAGACTTTGGGGAAAAATAATTCTAATTGTTTTTTTAAACTCTAAGTAAAACTTGGTTTTTAGAGCTGGATTCATTCGGCATTGGGGTTGTTGGATAGAGTGACAATCACTTTTTCTATAAATGTGATGAGTACATAAGTCTAGATGAATGCCCTTCATGTCCTTGTATTTCCATGCAAAGGCCTCTTTTTGTTCTCTTAGTAACTGAATCAACTGATCTTTTTGTTCCATAGGTATAATATCCAAGCATGGGATACACTAGCTCTACTCTAATCCATTATTTGAAATTTAGCTAAATAAAGTATGGTGATTTAAATCCAAGCAACAAGCATGCTTATTTCATTGAAACAACATATATAAACCCATCTTTGAACCCAAAAAGGAATTGTTTGTATGGATATTAGTGGTGGGAGGTCCACATGTCGACCAAAGATTTATAAACCTAGGAGTGTAAAACCCATGCCATCCATGGCGTGGATGTGCAAAAACCTTGAGACACCAATTTTCTACTTTCATGCCCTTGCTTACAATGTATGGACTTTAGTGCTATTTGTTTGTTAGTTGCATTTACTTGCATCAAGTCAATCAAGCCAACTTTAGGAAATCGATATTATCTATCAAGCCAACCATATGTGAATTAGGGGGTTATGTATTTGGTTGAGTATATTTATACACTATCAAATTCTTTGTATCAAAAAGCGCCTTTCTCCAAATATTTCTCATTTGGAAGCAAGTGGTCCCTGAAGATGGACTTTGATCTTCCCACTATTGGGTGAGACAAGGCCCTAAATGACCATGACTAGCCTCTTTCTGGCACTTGTTGGGTCATATCGTATTTTTTTTGTATCGATAATATGCCCTATGCTTTTATTTCTTGTGATTATGACCATGACTAAGAATTCATGATGATGAGTGTTTTGGCTTATGCAAACCCTTAATTTTGAGATTTTAACTTTGCTATTAAATATTGCAATGTTGGATTTCCATTTTTGTAATTAAAACATGTACACATTTTTTCCAATCAATAGAGTTCAAAAGGAAACTTTCATGTTTTTGCGAATTAATAGAGTTTAAAAGAAAACTTTAATTTAAAAATGAAAACGATCCATAGCATACTAAGCAAAGCATTATGCACAACCTAATTAGTTGCATTCTTGATTTTGGCAATTGTGAGCATCAAGAACCACCTTTTAATTCTAAACGATAATGAAAAAGATATCTCTTAAAGTGAAAATAATGCTTTATTGATGAATGAGTAAAAAATGAATTTCCTTTTTTACATTCAAATTGTTGAACAAGGTTACAAAATAATTTCCCCAAGAAGAAGCATGTGACGACGGGAGATGGTTGGCACATTTATTATGAGGATGTTGGAGTGTTTTATGGACTGTCAACGAGGAAATTTGAAGTGTCATCTAATTGTATTGAAGTCGGTATTGTTGTTTTGTGTGAAGGTCATTTCTATTTGCAATGGCTTAGAGGACGTTGATGCATCTATTATTTCATACTTACCTCAAGATCATTCTAAGGGATTCACATCAAGTGACTTCCTCCCTTATTATGTTGGGTTGCAATTGGGGTGGTCCTCACTCCTACTTTGATGTTTATCATGGAATTCTCCTTGTGAAGTGACGAACCAACTCTCAATAAGTTATCTATAAGGAGTTGATCTTGGACTTTCTTGGGCATTAGGTTTTTATGAAACCATGTGACTTTTCTCCAAGAACATTGGGGGACGCACATGAAGTCAAGATAAATGTTGAAGGATGCTCCACCACCACTAGGGAAATACAATTTAAGCTAACAAAAGCAATTGGTTGAACAAAAGAATGAAGGAGGAAGCCAAATCCAAACTTGTTGAAGTTGTCAAGAAGTAGGAACACCTTTATGTGGATTCACCAAGTATATTTTGTGCTCATAGGTTGGGAAAAGGGGCCTAAGGACACCCTACTTATTCACATAAGTAAAATCAAAGAATTTATTGTGGGTCTTTCTTCATGTGTATGAGTCTTCTTGCTCGTCTAGTTGACTTTGCAAATCTCTACCCCATGAGATGCCCACTGCGTTTAGAGCCATAAATTATAAGTCTTTGGGAGACACCTAGGATTGACTAGTTAATTAAACGACATGGGCGCTAAGTCAAGTTACTTTCATGTTTGATTTGATCAAATGTTCTTTTTTTATGCTACAATAATTTGTTAAACTATATTCCTGTAAGTTTGTGAATAGGGGAACTTGGACTATATTGAATATGTATGTAGCTAAGAACCATAAGCTAGGTATGTTGAAGTTTCTACTTCAATATACTTGTTCATCGGCATCTCAATTTATTGATAAATAAAAATACATGTGGTTGTTTAAAAATTAGTATCTTTGACCAATTTTGTACCTAAATGTCAATGAGCTAGTGTAAACAATAGTGTATGGAAATTCATAACTAAGATATTGACCAATTTTCACTTAAATGTTAATAAGCTCGTGTAAACAATAATGTACAGAAATTCATAACTAAGATATAACTCATAAATAGATATTTTTGGAAAATTATATGTACGATCCAAATCAATTAACTTACATAAAAAAATAAAATTACACTAAAAAGAATGTCTTTTAAATTGTTCAACTATACTTTTAATTAAAGAGACTAAGAAAACAATATAATTATTTTCAACAAAATTAAAATTTAATAAATCAAATTATTGCACTTCATGAAACAAACAAAATCAATATTATGTTATATTAATTTTTTACACAACGTCTTTCTAAATTTAATCCAAAATATATATATAAAAGGATCTAAAATATCACATTCTTCACATATTTAATATATTTTTTAAAATGTAAGAGATTCCATTCTTCAAGTATTTAAGATTGAAGAATAAACTGTGGAAAGTTTTGGTGAGATTGGTTCCCCGTGCTTTTTAGTTTTAATTTTAACGAGAACGAATTAGAAATTCCAAAATAAAACTCCAAAGGTATTCGTAAAGGATATTTGTGTGGCAAACAAAATATTACAAGTTCAAGAAAGATAAAGCCTTCAGAGTGAGATTACCTCTCTAGTGACCTCATGGGTCCTATTCATAAACTTTTGATATCTACACTTTTATTTCCTTTTATCACATTCAAAGGAAAACATGCTTATGTTTCTAAGCTTTGGAATTAATTTGCTATTAAACAAAACTATGCTATCCCTTTAATATTCTCTAAGTTTGCAGAATTTAAAGCTTTTAAATTAATTTGCAAACTAATTGTAATTAAATAAAACTATGTTATTCTTTCATGGTAAATAATTAAAAAATAAATAACATGGCTAAAGAAACTTTGAATTTAAAGCTTTTGAATTAATTTGTAAACTAATTGTAATTAAACAAAACTATGTTAGGCTTCTTTGTAAATAATTAAAAATAACGTGGTTAAAAGAAGAGCAGAACAATGATGGAAATGGTTAGATGCACGATTCCACACTAGGAAAATACTATTCAATTTCAAACAAAACTCTAATTAAATCCATTAGAATTTACCATCTAACAAATTAATTTGTTATTTTTATATATTTTAGAATATTTAGTTGTGATATATATCAATATAGGTAATACATTTTTATTTAGTGATCAATGGTTATGAGGTTAAAAAATTTTGGATAATGTTTCTTTAATGTTTTTTGGGTGCTTTTTATGTGTTTTTCGAGGGTGTTGCATTTAATAGTTAATGATATAATCTAATTTACTAATTTTCTTTTCAATGAGTTAAAAAGACCTAAAATAAAGCATCGACTAAAAAGTTATGAAGTTATGATCTTTTTTTTAACACAAACATGTGTTTTCTTATATATTATAATGAAGTTGTGGCAAACCAAATCAACCAAAAGTTACAAAAATTCCAAAATTTGTGCAACCAAGCTCTATCGAGTCGAGACAATGAAATGTATTCCTTCACTTAGTGACTACATAATATATAACTATAAATTTGCTTGTTTCACTTACAACTATGTTAGCGAACAAAAATGCCCAAAATTAAGATACAAAAATGAAACTTGAGCCTACTTTAAGGGAAATAATGGCCATTGTGGATTTCCTCCATTTGGAACTTGTCTTGATCAATAATAACAAGACATGTATGTTATATAATGACCTCTTAATTTCCATTTGCCTTTGTTGAACCCTTTGAAAACATTGATTGTCTTGATGTTGAGTGAATCCCTATAGTAAAATCCAAGAGCAAATTGTAGTGTTTTTCCATCCCCTCTTCAACTTTGTCCATTCTAGCACTTCTCTTCTACATTTTGGTTTCCAATTCTTCCATTTTAGCCTCTTGGTGTTCTAATTGTTTGGTCAAGTACCAAATTTCTTGTATCATGCTATCTACTTGCTCAGGAATTCTCCTCGGGATTTTCTTAAGGTCATAGATGTTGCATGTCCCAAAGTCTCTAAAGCAAGAAAAACTAGCCAGAGTGCAAGTGATGGGAGAAGAGATAATTTTTAGTCTATGGAGAACATAGTCACCTGGATCAATTGCCATCCTTAACAAACCACACACTACATAGAAATACCCCCATGCTACCTTTGTGACGTAAAGGACAATAGATCAAACAAGTAGCTAATTTACTTCCTACAAACAACAAACAACGAGAAAGAGAATTTTAACACTCAAATTGCCCCTTACCTAGAATATGTTGATCTTCCCATGATCAATTCCACTTACACCAAACCAAACAAACTTGAAACACAAGTGATAAATCCAAGAGGAGTAGTCGATCTCACCACTAACAAGAAGACAAGAACATGCCTATCAAGGATGCATCACCACCTTCTGAAAGCAGGAGCTAGAACTTCTTCCTATGTTTGTTTCCATCCCAAGTGTGGGATTTATCTCACCTTCACAATTAATCCTGATTAAATGAGGTTTAAATTTTTGTACCATATGGATCTCACCATAGGCATGAGGATTAGTTGTATAATGAGTGATCCCTCATGCAAGTATGGTAGATATGCATGTATTTTGATCTTGATGAAGTGCCACTTGGATTTCAATTTATAACTTGAAAGCACATCTATGGACCTTAGTCCCTTTCCAAATTTATCTTTTTCCATGAAGGATGGCCATAACAACTAGTTAATGCCTAAAGGATATTTACTAATAATATGAACCCATTTATCTAGGTAAGTGACCTTGTTATCCATTTGGTTGGATTTCATGTTGTTGCAGCGATGAATGTGAAAGATCCTTGCCTATTTGATAGAGTCGAGATGCCATATGATCCTTTAAATTATTATGCTTAATCATGCTCCTCCTTTTGTGTTTCTATTCCTTACCATATTCAATATCATAAGCAAATCCCCAAGGATCATTACCTTTTTTACTTGATTGGACTGGAGGACCAATATTCCTTGATATAAAGCATATGCCTCTCCTTCATTGTTTGACACTAACCCTACACCCCACCAGTATTTATCCTAAATTCATTTCCTCTAGGGTTGTAGAGTACCCCCCTCCCTTGCACTTGCCACCCCTGACCAAAGAACTATGATCTTGACAAGGTTGTTTTTTGTGTTTTTTTCAAACAACTCAAAGACAATCTCATTTAATTCCAACATCACGCTAAGGTTAGGGTTTTGCATTTTATGGTTTTTGCTTGTTAGTTTTTTTTGGAATCATCATAAAATATAGTTTCAACCTCTTGTTATGTCCCAAATTTTCCAGTACCAAGGGCAACAAAGAATCCACCAACCCCCCCATGGATCCTAGTGAAGACCAATGAATTAATTAAAGAAAATGGGGATAACTTTAGCCTGGGATATTATTAACCAAGAATAAATTATCCTGTAGATGTTTAATTAATTAAATTAGAAGGATGCAATGATTATTTTCATATTTAAAATATTAATTATTTGTTTTGGTGAGTTGGATGATGACAAGGACACCATGAGGGCACATGGAGAGATAAGGCTAGCCTTACGAGTTGTCACACCAAAGAAGAAAGTGGGGAAAAGTAGCACAAATTAAGATGCCAAGCTAAAAGGAAAGAAACTGACAAAAGCAGGCAAGTGAGGAAAATAGAAACAATGATTTTATTAATTTTAATTATTTTTATAAATAATTAAATTTTGAGCAAGTGGGCCAAGAGGGCGCCCTCATGGGGATAAGGTTGCTAAAATGGAACCGGAGGCAAGAAAATAACAAAAGAGGAAAAGCAGGGAATGTGTAAGAAGTTGCCAAAAGCAGAAAAGTGGAAACATCCATAAAATCCAAGGGAGGGCGCATTTTCCAAATTAGAGGCCAGTTTACAAAGCAGACAACTATTTTACAAAGTAGGAAACATATCAGGTCAAGGGGGGCACAGTTTCTAAAAGGATGAAAAGTTGTAAGAGAGGAAAAGCAGGAAATCCTATCCACTCAAGGAGGGCGAATTTGGAAGGGCTGTCAGAGGTCACCAAGCACATCAACTTGCTCAGCAGGTCATCAGGAAGTTCATAAAAGAATCCATGCAACTCCTTTTCACAACTTTTGATCATTATTGAATTTGTGTGTGAGCACTTTAGCTTACCAAGGCAAGGAGATGTTCCCTAGACAACGAGTGGGAGATGTGCCCCATTCCTTCTCTTAAATTCTTCTTATATGATATTATTCCTTCTCTGTAAGCCATGTATATTCTGATGTGCAGGGACTGAAGTCCATTCAATCTGATTTGAGAGTCAGAAGAATGAATATCAAGCATCTGAATTCGAAATATATATTCATTCCCTTCATTTAGTGGGAACAATGTGGAAGGGACAAAATGGAGGTTATGGGTTCAGTAATTCTAATCATTTTTGGTTTGTGAGATGTATTCCATTGTGTTCAGAGGGTCATTTCTAGTAAGAAACACCTTTTTCCTTGTTGAAAAAGGTGTCCGGATGACCAAGATACAACTATTCTAACTAGAGCCAAGGTTTCAGTGTTAATGAGCGCATGTGTGAAGTTTCAATTGATGAATGCACCCCTAAGAATATCATGAATTTTAGTGAAGCCTCCATATGAATCTACCATCTCTTATTTCACCCTCATTTCAGATCCATTGCATAACTTATCCTTCTCCTACTCCTATCATACTCATTCTCTCAGTTTGTAAGATTTCTCTAGCATTGAAGACTCCTTGAAGATATGAATGTTGTAATTCCTTTAATATCTTCTCAAAGTATTGAATTTAGACTTGATTCTTTTAATAAAATTATGACATAGACCTCATATACTTCATAAGTGAATTTTGTAATCCTCTAAGGCAATTTGGATCAAGCAATTCGAAGACTAGCAATTTTTATTGACTAGTTTTACCATTTTTGCAATTCAAAGATATGTATGAGTCAATTTTCTGTTCTGAAGGTTATTTATGAATACTAAGACATTAATGAAGCATCTCCAACCATTTACCTAAGGATTCAAAGGCCTCTCATTCCATTTGGAAGAACTTGGAAAACTACTAGTCGAGCAGTCCAAGATAGCACCCTTGCCTCTTTGGTTTCCAAAATCCATCAAAACCTCCCAAATATTCAGTAAATCTTGTCCATCATTTAATTAGGAGTTTAATGGTCTGATATCAACAATTGGTTACATTAAGGTGTAATCACTGAGTTTATTTTGCATATGTTGGTGTGCCCAAGAAGCATCAAAGTAGACATCAATCATCATTGTTGTTGAAATGTAAATGGCCCCAGTACATTGTGCATAGGACTTACAAGTTGGCCCTGAACCTGATAACCTTGATTCTGCACATCCACCCATACATTTGGAATATCCTAAACCTTACACAATTCTATCTCTGGGGGAAAGCCAATTGTGTCCAAGACTAGTTTTTCTGCAACTAGTTTTTCAACCAACTGTGGTATAAGTTAATTCTTGTGTCAATTGATGTTTTTAATTCTGAAAAATGAGTAATATATTTGATATAAGATTAGTGATATTACAGTGGTATCATATCACTTTACTTCACTCATCCTGTGGAAAGTAATTCTCAGTGGAATATATCTCAGAATTGTTTTTAAGTTGCAATTGTTGAAGCAGTGACAAACATGGAAGATGGAGGTTTTGAGTTGTATGAGGAAGAAGAGATAATTTACATTGATGTAGGATTAACAAGAGATGAGGATGGTTAAATTTATGACCATATGTACATGGATAAATGGGATAAACTAATGATGGCTAATCCTAAGAAGGAGTTAGCAAAGAGAATATCTGTAGGCAAAAATTTTCCCTGCCACTACCAGGAGTATCTAGCTTTGGGAGAAGAGATTGGTAAGGCCATTTATTTCAAAGATTACTTTCATTTCAGATTTGGATTTGAGATCAAGGATGAGTCTTTGGATTCAATAGAGATCAACAAACCACCCATGGAGGAAACAAGTTGTTCCACCTCTGTGAGTAAAGAAGAAGGAAGAAAAAATCAGCAAATTGCGTCTTCTAGCATCAAGAGATTGTTTGGGTTTACTTCAAGCAAATCTTCCAAAGGAGTTAAGCATGAAGAATCCATCACCAGTTCTTCTAAGGATCAACAAAGTATGGATCAAAGAGTATCTATGAATGGGTTCCAAGAAGAGGCATCTACTAACAATTGCTCAAATTCTAAATAAGCATCTACTGATGGATGTTGTGAAGAGGTACCTACTAATGGATTCCCAAGTTTTGAGGAGACATCTACTGATGGATGTCCATATCTCTATGTGGGTAACATAGAGATGCCTCTTAATGAGGTTTCTACAAGTACAAGTTTCCCTAATACTAAAGAAGATGGGATCCTAGCAGTTAAGGAAGAAGTTACTGTATCAATCTCAATATCACCACTTGAGCTTCAAGAGGTTGATCCATGGATAGATGATGAGGAGGTTTATTCTCCACATTCCCCTTTTGAAATACCACTCAATATGAATGAGGGAAGTATAAAGGAGGTTGTACACACTCTCTGTGACACACATGTTTCAATGTCACAATCTTGTTGGAGAGCTGCTTCATTGGAAGATTCATCTCTCCTTGAAGCCATGGAGAAGATTCAGAGGGCGATATCTACAATCCAAGGTAATTTTTCAGATATGATTTCTGACAAAAAATATTTGCATGAGCTTGTGTATATGTTGCAGGGAGCATCCTTGAAGGATGATGAAGAGATCATGAATATCAATGATGAGTTGATGGCCACCCAATATTCTTTGAGAAGCACTCAAGGTTCCCTCTTAGAATCCAAGATCCAAATAGATAAACTTCATCAAAAGTTTCAAATATCACTCATACCAGTCAACTAGTCTCTTATGGTTGGTTGTATCTAAATTTCTATGGAAGAACCTCATGAGATGGTGGTTCATGAGGTGCATGATTAAATGCATGTGCTTGAGGAAATTTTAGATGCAGAGTAAAATTTCCAAGCACATACAATTTCCCAGAGCGAAACTGAGCTTCTGCATGGAGTAAGTCATTCCTCCACTAAGGAATCAAAAGAGCTCATGTGTGATGGACCAGCCTATGAGGGAGTTGATGCATCCATTAGTTGGGTGGATTAAGTTTGCAGCGAAGATATTTTGTTCCATGATCCCACATCATACCCTTCTACTTCTTCCATGACATTTGAGGATGAATTTTGGGTCAAGAATTTATTTTTGATGGTGCCTAAAAAGGAGAAGAAGGCTCCCAAATTCACTTCAGCTGATTTAAGGGCAGCACCATTCCCTACGTGATAGTTGCAGAGGCATCTCATGCCTATGTTTTATGCCACATCACATAAAGATGCAGATGGTTCCCATTTGAATTCATTAAGTGGGACACAAGATGGTTGCATGCATTCTTTGACCAGTGGCAGAGAGTTGAGCCATTGGAAATTTTCACATGGGGAAGCATCTTGCTTTCCATCTGGACCATTGGGTTGGAGTGTCTCTTCTTTTCCTATATGGGATAAAGGCACATGAGTAATATTCATGCTTGCAGCAATGGAGAGTCCTTTGATACATTTTACACCTTCGGTGAGAAGCATGGGCATCCATGGAATGTTGATGACACCTACCCTTTTGGTGATTGGACATGGGACCCTCACCCTTGTCATTGGAATATTAGTGTTTTGATTCTTGGTACTTGTGTGCATTGGGCACATGGAGTAAAATCTGATGTGCATGAGCTTGGGGAGTTTGGAGATAAGCAAGATGAAGGCCAAGCACCTATCCATTGCCAAAAATATTATAAGTTGCCTCATGAAGAAAGTTTCAGATTTTTGGAGAAGGAACATGAATTCATCTCAGTTGAACCAACAATAATATTGATGGATAATTTCTCCAAATATTTGGATCACCTTCCTTCACACCACATATATATGGCAGCCAACACACATAGGGATGAATTTTGGATAAAAGGATTTTTACTATGGGTGCCACATGAGGAGCAGGAGGCTCCCACCTATTCCATTGATGACTTAAAGGTCAAGCCATGTGTCCAGACAAGTGCACCATTTCCTTTCCAGTTTGATGAGCAGTAGCAGATACATCTATATAATGTATCCATCACACATAATATTGAATTCATTCATAGTGCTTGTTCATCCATTGATTGGGTGTATGGATACATACTGGAGCTAATCACCCCCAAGGGTGATTTTTCTATCGGCATCAAGGGAGAGTTGAATGACACATCATACATTTATTTTGAAATGTTGCATGGGAATCTATGGTTACTAGATGATGCTTTGAAGACATGGGATTGCCATCTAGGTCAATTTTCTAGAAGAGGTATGAGTCTGTGTGTTGGTTTTCACATGGAACATGAGGAGTTCCATACTTTGGGGGAGGGACTCATTGAGGTCCAATTTTGCATTGGAAATGATAAACTTCCAGTATGGTGGAGTGATCTAGACATCCTCCATGATGATATATTCTGCATGCTGGTATTGGTGTTTGGAAGGATGCAACTGAAACAATGGGACCATGGAATTCTTTGGAATGATAGTTTTCCACAAGTAACCGTGCCACTGGGATACATGCAACACAAACAGTGGGATGCAAGAATTCTTCTCAGCTATTTTAGTTAGGTTGATAGTTTTGTTGAAAAGGAATTAGTCATTGGTAGAATGATTATAATCAGAGTGGTGCAGCAAAAACATGGTGGAATTTTGGTTAGAGTTGGAGTTGGTTTCTTGCTTGAGGACAAGCAAGCTTAGGAGGGGAGGACTGTCATGTCCCCAATTTTTCTAGTACCAAGGGCAGAAAATAATCCACCAACCCCCCCATGGATCCTATTGAAGACCAATGAATTAATTAATGAAAGGGGGGATAACTTTAGCCTAGGCAATTATTAACTAGGAATAAATTATCCTATAGTTGTTTAATTAATTAAATTAGAAGGATGTAATGATTATTTTCATATTTAAAATATTAATTATTTGTTTTGGTGAGTTGGATGATGACAAGAACACCATGAGGGCGCATGGAGAGATAAGGCTAGCCTTATGAGTTATCACACCAAAGAAGAAAAATGGAGAAAAGTAGCACAAATAAAGATGCCAAGCCAAAAGGAAAGAAACTTACAAAAGCATGCAAGTGAGGAAAATAGAAACAATGATTTATTAATTTTAATTATTTTTATAAATAATTATTCCTAAATTTTGAGCAAGTGAGCCAAGAGGGCGGCCTCATGAGGATAAGGTTGCTAAAATGGAACTGGATGCAAGAAAATAGCAAAAGAGGAAAAGAAGGGAAGGTGTAAGAAGTTGCCAAAAGCATAAAAGTGGAAACATCCATAAAATCCAAGGGAGGGTGCAGTTTCCAAATTAGAGGCCAATTTACAAAGCAACAAACTATTTTACAAAGCATGAAACATATCAGGTCAAGGGGGGCACAATTTATAAAATGATGAAAAGTTGTAAGAGAGGAAAAGCAGGAAAGCCTATCCACTCAAGGAGGGCGAATTTGGAAGGGCTCTCATATGTCACCAAGCAAATTAACTTGCTCAACAGGTCATCAAGAAGTTTATAAAAGAATCCAAGCAACTCCTTTTCACAACTTTTGATCATTATTGAATTTGTGTGTGAGCACTTTAGCTTACCAAGGTAAGGAGATGTGCCCTAGCCAACGAGTGGGAGATGTGCCCCATTCCTTCTCTTCAATTCTTCTTATATGATATTCTTCCTTATCTAGAAGTGACGTATATTATGATGTGTAGGTCCTGAATTCCATTCAAGCCGATTTGATATTCAGAAGAACGAATATCAAGCATCCAATTTTAAATCTCTATTCATTCCCTTCATTTAGTGGGAACAATGTGGAAGGGCCGAAATGGAGGTTATGGGTTCAGCACTTCTGAGCATTTATGGGTTGTGATACATGTTCCATTGCGTACGAAGTTTTGTGTCCAGTAATAAAATCCTTTTTCCTTGTTGAAAAAGGTGTCTGGATGACCAAGATACAACCATTCTCACCAGAGCCAAGGTTGCAGTGTTAAGGAGCGCACGTGTGAAGTTTCAGTTGATGAGTGCGCCCTAGAGAAGCTCATGAATTTCAATGCTTCATCCATATGCATATACCATATCTGATTTAACCCTCATTGTAGATCCATTTCAGAATTTATCCTTCTTCTCCTTCTCTCATACTCATTCTCTCAGTTTGTAATATTTCTCTAGCATTGAAGACTCCTTGAAGATATGAATGTTGTAATTCCTCTAATATCTGCTCAGAGTATTGAATTTATACTTTCTTATGTTAATAAAATTATGATAGAGACATCATATAATTCATAATTTATTTTTTTAATCCTCTAAGGCAATTTGGATCAAGCAATTCGAAGACTAGCTCTTTAAGCAATTTTTATTGACTAGTTTTACCATTTTTGCAATTCAGAGCTATGTATGAGTCAATTTTCCGTTATAAAGGTTAATTATGAATCCTAAGACATTAATGAAGCATATAAAACCATTTACCTAAGTATTTGAAGGCCTATCGATCCATTTGGAAGAACTTGGAAAACTACTAGTCGAGCAGTCCAAGATAGCACCCTTGCCTCTTTGGTTTCCAAACTCCACTAGAACCTCCAAAATATTCAATAAATATTGTCCATAATTTAATTAGGAGTTTAATGGTATGATATAAACTACTGGTTACATTCAGGTGTAATCACTGAGTTTAGTTTGCATATGTTGGTGTTCCCAAGAAGCATAAAAGTAGACATCAGTCATCACTGTTGTTGAAATGTAAATGGTCCCAGTACATTGTGCATATGAATTAGAAGTTGGCCCTAAACCTGATACCCTTGATTCTGCACATACACCCATACATTTGGCATATCCTAAACCTTACACAATTCTAACCCTGGGGGAAATCCAATTGTGTCTAAGACTAGTTTTTCTACAACTATTTTTTCAACTAGCTGTGGTATAAGTTAAATCTTGTGTCAATTGATGTTTTTAATTCCTAAAATGAGATAATATATTTGATATAAGATTAGGTATATTACACTTAATCATGCTCCTCCTTTTTTGTTTCTATTCCTTACTATATTCAATATCATAAGCAAATCCCCAAGGATAATTACCTTTTTTACTTGATTGGACTCGAGGACCAATATTCCTTGATATAAAGCATATGAATCTCCTTCATTTTTTGACACTAACCCTACACCCCACCAATATTTAGACTAAATTGATTTCTTATAGGGTTGTAGAGTACCCCCCTCCCTCGCACTTGCCACCCCTGACCAAAGAATTATGATCTTGAGAAGGTTGGTTTTTGTGTTTTTTTCAAACAACTCAAAGACATTCTCGTTTAAATCCAACGTCACACTAAGGTTAGGGTTATTGCATTTTATGGTTTTTGCTTGTTAGTTTTTTTTGGAATCATTATAAAATATAGTTTCAACCTCTTGTTATGGGCCTTTCAAATGATCATATCCATCGCATCTCTTATCTGATATACATTTCCATCATTGTAGCCACTATGTATTGCTATGTACATCGTAGTGTTTTCCACCTTTATTCGATAAGAGAATTTGGTTTTCATTTTTAATACACTGCTTTCAATACTATATATTGTGTTGTCTTTGCATTATTGTGTTTTCATTTCATTCTCAATCCAAAATATTGATCAGTGGTATCAAAGCAATATGTTCTTTAATATTTTTCCGTGCATGAATGCAGTGAATTCAAAGTACAGGTAGTTGGGCCTTGAACTAACCAAGCCTTGTGGATGTCTCTCTCACCAACCCTCTCTCTCCAACCCAAGTGACCTATCATGATGGATGAAATAAATAAATATTATGGAGCAATAAATCCTATCAAATTATTGCTCCAAGAAGCCCTTCAATGATAGAGGAATGAGGTGATGGAAAATTTTGCCTAGATCCTTTAGCGACTTCTAATAATGATGGATGCACATTAAACAAGAAATCATTTTAGAAGAGTGACACCTTTCCATGTACAATTTAGTTATGATATCACCGTGTTTGAAGGCAAGGTAGATGTAAAATATTTAGAGAAATGGTTAAATATGCCGAAGGGACATTTATATGTTTAAAATTTTTCCAATTTTGAGGAGATACTGATGAAATACTCTTGATGACCCTTCCTAGTGTGAAATACTGATGGAATACTTACTATGTGAAACATGCTAGACATTATTGTGAACAACATGTGACAAAACCCACTTCGGGGGTATTTTGTCAATGAAATTAAGAAGGATTATTTTCCTTTTGGAAACTATGAAGATCAATGTAGAAGATGTTCAATCTTGCACTAAAGTAAAGATTAGATTGCGATGGAATGCACTAATTCCTTTCATATCCTACATGCAAAACTGGGTATCAGGGACTATACGAGGCATTTGGTTTCAAAATACTATAGTGACCTACACAAATACGTCTAAACATAAATGGATTTTCTTGACATATCTTCACTATGAGTTGCTTACTATTTTCCATCAAGATTGAGAAAATTTCAATAGAAGGTAGGTAAGAGTTTGGGGTCTTAAATCAATGACAAAAAACAAGGTTAAATTCAAACCTAACTCTCAAGATAAGTCATACAAATAACATAACCAGCCTCAATGCGACCAATAAAATCCACATGAAAATAAGAAGAACAAGAAAATGAACAAGGACAAAGGGAAGTTGTTTGGCACCCAAAAAATCCCTTAAAACAACAAGAATGAATGCACTCTAGATAGTCTTTATTGGTTGAGATAAAAGTCTCAGACACTTATTCATCCCTGATGCAACCAAATCCCATGTGTATGGGAAAAATTATCATCACTGTGAAACCCATTATTACTATCACCATCACAAAGGTCCATCTAACCTAACTAGAGGAACTCGAGGAAGGTAGTACCTTTTCCACTCTCATATGCAGACAAAGGGTACGTTGTTGTATTAACAATGATATCCCAAAGATTTTTATCACAACTAATGTCGTTAAGAAGTCAAAGCTACCAATGATTCCACAATCCCATCCACACACAATTGCTTGGTTGCGCTAGAGACAAGACATTTGTGTTGGTCAACGATGGTTCCTGTAATATGGCATTAGTTCCTTCAAAGAAGAGGTAGAATGTTACATTTCCCTTTAATTTTGTCATGTTCTTTTATAACAACCACATTATATATGGAAGCATCATGTCGTTTTCCAATCTAGTCCCTTTGATGTAATTGTCACCTGAGGAGATCAACTTTATATGATACTAGAGGTAGGCCTGAATACCATAGTCTCTTTGATAACTACTGAGAATTCAAGGTATATAATCTCTTAGACTAAGAAATATTTCCTCTTCCTAGTCCTTTCAAAAGGAGCAAAGAAAATCACTGTGACAATTGAGGGATTTGCAAGGGGTCCCTTTATGCAATATAGATATGTAGATCGGTTGGTGGAAGAAAACAAAGATATCTTCACCTCATCTATAGGGTATTAATGCATTATTAGGTAAAGCATGCAATTGATTTGATACTAATCCCCCCTTTTCCTAGTGACTACGTACATAATGCTCTATTCTAAAGAATGAAAAATAATTATAGATTCAAGATTTCATACAAAAAGGTCACATTGACCAAGCTTCCCACAATATGAGAGCCCTATTATTCTATTTCAGGAGAAGGAAAAGACATGGAAACTCTGTATCATTAACAAATCCTTAAATAATATCACATTTAATATTTAGTACCCCATCCCCAGATTGATTATTTTCTCTCTCAACTCCAAGGAACTAAGTTTTTTAGCAAGATGAATCTCAATAAAGGCTATCAAGAGGTTCCAATTGATCTAAACGATGTTTGGAAGAGAACCTTCAATTCCAAGGAAGCTCAATGGTTGGTCATGCCCTTCAGCTTGACTAATGTGCCAACAATGTTCATGCAGATGGTGGACATTATTCTACAACACTTTACCATTATTTTTGTGCTCATATACCTAGATGACATCCTTATCTTTAGCAAAACCCAAGAAGATAATTTGAAGCACATTCAAATAGTGTCCAACACCATGTGATAACATAAGTTATACAGCAACTTGGAGAACTACTCATTTGGGATGCAAAGAATTCAATATCTAGGGTACATCATGAATGAGCATCAATTGCATATGGATCCCTCCAAGATCTAATCCATTTGTGATTGGTTGACATCAAAGACATGAATGAAGCTTTGTAACTTCTCGGGACTCTCAAATTTTTACCAAAGGCTCATGCCTAGGCTCTCTCATATTGTTTGGCACTTGAGATAATTGACTAGTTGTGGATCTAAGGATAGGTTTGTTTGGTCTGAGACACAATTGGGAGAAATTGAGAAATTGAATCATTACATCTACATGGTGCCAATATTCATTTTAACGAAACTACAACAACCATTTGAAATTAACATAAACATTTTAGGTTATGTCATCATCGCAATCTTACAAATCATGGATTTGTGATTGAATATTGAACAATATATGGAGAAGAACACTGAGATTTTTATTATAAGTGTGACATTATTAGAGATTAAATCAATGGATTCTAAATCATATTGAAATACAAAGAAATATCTTATGCAAAGAGAGTAGAGATGGTTGCTTCAAAACCATAGAGAAAAGAGGAAGATTTACTGCTCCAAATGAGAGATTTCCTTCCATTGTTGTGCCCTCCACAAGCAAGATTTCGACCCCAAATCAAAGATATGCCTCCTATAGTGTGACCTACATAAAATATGGATAATATACATCCGTAATAATACCCCCCCCAAGATATCTGGATGACCATAGGTGCGCCCTCCTTTAGAAGAAACCAATACAAACATTATTGTCCCAAAACTCCACAACTTCACACTTCTACTAACTGGAACTTGAGCATACCATCAAGAATTAAACCCAAATACTATAGGTGAACATAAACACATGAAATAAAGCTCTGTAGAGAAATATGAAAGTGATTTCCCCTCTCATTCAACTTCCATGAAGCACAGTAAAGAGATTTGGATGATCTCCTCCTCTCTACTAGTTAGGGTGTGTTGATGTATATGTAACTTCGGAATGTATTTCACATATATGTATATTGTATTCCTATAGAGATGTTATTATTCCTCTATACGGAAGTGGTTGTATTCCTATAGAGATGTTATTATTCCTCTATACAGAAGTGTCGTCATTTATATTGTAAGTGTCATAACTTATACTTGATGTGTTATTAGACCACCTTGTTGGGGTCGGCCCTGTATAAGTCATGTGGGTCAAAGGGTTATTAGAAGACCCTATTGGGGATCGGCCATGTGGGTCAAAGGGTTATTAGACCACCCTATTGGGGGTCGTCCATGTGGGTCAAAGGGTTATTAGACCACCCTAGTGGGGGTCGGCCTAGTCAGCATTATGTTAAGTGGTTAAGTTGAGGCCGACCTAGTTGAGTAAAGGTCAAGTCAAGTTAGTGTATAAATAGAGAGTGTGTCTCTCTCATTTTAGACATTCTATTCTCTCACTCACATTGTGGAGAGTGGCACACTTGTGGAGGAGGAGGCTCTGCTGCTAGGAGAAGACTATCTCTTGTATTCTGGTTGTATCATTGCTCTATCTATCTCTGAGGAAGTTATTGGGATTTTTCACCTTTATGGTTTTCCCCAAGTAAACTCAGTGTCTCTTCCATGCTTTCATTATTGTGTCCATGAATGATATGATGTAGATTTGTTGTACATGTTGTTCTCTCAGTTAAGATCCTAGATTAGATTGAAGTAAATTCTGAAAATTTAACATGGTATCAGAGCTAGCCTGAAAGAAGGCATGATATGCCATGTATGACACTTGTTGCACTTACGATGCTAGGGCTTGATATAGAAAAAACCAGTCATCGTAGCACTTTCACTATAAATCCGTTTTGGAAAAAATTTTGGATATGAAACCTTTAAAGGTCGAATATTAAATCCCCATGTACCTTGTGTCCAAAGGACAACCTCTAATTCGTTGTACTTTGTGATTTATGATCTGTACAATATAGGGTTTCTGCCTCTTCCAGATCTGAGTCAAAATTCGGTGACCTTGGGAAAAAGGTCATAACCTGGGCTAGGAAGCTCCAAATGAAATTTCATAAAAAGTGACAGGTAGTACACAAACTGTACTATCTCGGGAAAATGTTTCAAAGGCCGAAGTTGAACCAGTGACACGTGGCACGTCGTACATGTTCGCTCTCCTGTATTATCTCACAAACAGGTCACGTTGCAACACTTGGCATAAATCTCTATCAGAGAATCCAATTGAGATCAGACCTATCAGGATGGAAAGATAATAGGTCGGGATATCTCAAGAAAAAACTTCAGAGGCCGAAGTTGAAATAGTGACATGTGGCACGCAGTACAAGTTTGCTCTCCTGTATTATCCCATAAACAAGTCACGTTGCGACACTTGGCATAATTCTCTCTCAAAGAATCCAATTGAGGTCAGACCTGTCGTGATGGAAAGCTAACAGGTCGGGCTATCTCAAGAATATTTTTCAGACCCTATGGATTGAAAATTTCAGAGTTACACCAGAAACAATCAAGTACATATTTCTGTCAAAACAGAATTATTTTTGAGTGCCTTCATTCATGGCTTCCGGAATTTAGGGCTTCGGAGAAAGTTGGAATTTTTGTAATCAGAGACCACAGCTGGATGCTACTCATCAAAATCAAAATTTAGAGACCAAGATCAAAAATTTTGGTTGGGCAGAAGGCCGGGCTTGATCAGACCCTAGTTCAGGACTTTGATCAGAAAGGTGGAAAATTAGGGCTTCTGTAAAAATGGGAATTTTTTAAATCTATGACCACGTCTAGAAGCTCCTTAGAAAAATAGAAGCTTAGAGCTTTGGATCAAACCTTTTGATTGGGAAGAAGAGTGGGCTTCATCGAACCCCAGTTCAGGGTCACGTCCAGTGAATCCGAAAGTTTCAAAGGCAAAATTGAGGAGTGAAACTTTGCAGGTTTCAAATTCTGAATATACCAGCTTGATCAGCTCATCAAAGCGCATATTTCTATCCTTTCGGAAGTTTGGATTTTGGGGGTTTCTCTGACAAACCCATATCCAGCTCCAGGTCCAGTTCTTGCAAATCAAGTGGATTGGGTTAATCCTAGAAGAAGATGGATTGGTCACTTGCATAAGTCAAGAAGTTCTTGTCTCAGAGGGAGATGAGGCTAAGGCCTTCCACAAGAAGATTACAAGCAATCTTGACAGGTATGGCTTACAGGTATGTTTCATGGTTAAGTTTATCATATGTTTGTCTTCATATCATTACAGTACAATCTTGATTAATTACTGGACTTGTCATATCACCTTAATAGAATATATTCATTGATTAAGGTTTTGACACTTATGATTGTACTAATGCATTGTGATGTTGTATGAGGTTTATGTTGTTTGCTAACACAAAATGTACACCAAGAAATTCAAATCATGTTCTACTTCAAGAACATATGCTCATGGTGACATGAAGACAAAGATTCATCCATTGTCATGGATCACATAGAAGATCTACTTTCGAGGTATGTATAACTTGGTCATACAATCGTTAACTTATGAGACATGCAGGTTACTAGCACAAGTCACTAAAGAGAACCAGAAGACATTATGCGGGTATGTTAGACATAACTAGCTATCATGCTAATCCAGGTATGTTTTTCCTATATCAAGATAGAATCCTACCTTGTGTTAGGATCTTATACTGTTGTGTTGTTGATAATGATTATTCATGAAGTCATAGGTTTGAATAATCATGGTTGTATGCATATTATGTTTCTTACCATAATTGATGATATGACTAACCAGAAGAATCATGAAGGTATAGGTTTGAATAATCACAGGTTTTATGTATATTATATCTCTTATCTTGATTGATGATTCAACTAACCAGAAGAGTCCTATGATCAAATAAGAAAATGTATGAGTAAAAGAAGACTTCCCTGAAACCTTGAATACTAATGTTTATTATCTGTGAATGATCATGAATATACATGTTTATGATTATTGTGTTTTGATAATATTAAGATTATACTAATAAATGTGTGATTATGTATGAGACCTCAAGGATAACGCAATGATGATACTAATAAGCATGCATAGTGATTAAGGATGGATGTAAGTTCAAGGACAGGTAATCCAGGAAGCAAAGATCAAGAGGGGGCACACTCTAGTTGTTCCTGCAAGAAAGCAAAGGAGCACACTTCAGTAGTTTCTGCAAGGATGCAGATATTCAGAGGGAGTTGACCACTTCTCACAATCCACATAAGAATGGAGTTGCATAAAAGAAGCAAAGACTGAGAGGGAGTCAACCCAACAAACAAACAAAGATAAGTATTTGAATTGTCATTACTTGCATATTTTATTGTTTAAATAATATTGTTCAATAATGTATATACTGATGTTCCTAGAATTAGGTTGTGTATTATGCATATTAGAATAGCTGCATTGATGAACAGTATACTAATAATATGCATGGGTAAGTGGCCTATGGCACTGTACAACATTCCATTGCTACTTATCTAGAATGAAACCTCTTTACTGACATGTTGGGAGTTGTGCACACTCTTAACAATGTTCTGGTAGAGATTGGAAGGCATCTAGAAAGTTACGGGATATGGATAAATGTTGTACAGAAGCATTGGCTAAGATAATTGCATGACTGTATGACATATTTCTTTATGTGTAAGAATTTGTTCTGAAAACTATGAGATTTTTTCTAATCATGCAATTTAACTTGTTGTGTAGGAAAGATCGTATGCCATCACCTACAAAAGAAGAACTACAACATTTGTTCAGCAACAAAATTATCTATTGAAGATATTGAAGTTCCCAGGATATGGGAAGAATGCCATGATCCGTCGATCATGAAGAATGATGTTTGGGATGTAGTCCCAAGACCTGAAGGGAAGTTTGTTATGACTTCCATATGGATCTATCAAGATCAAGCATGCTACAGACGGCAGCATAGAGAAATATAAAAGTGATGAAATAGAAGATACACCAGATGGATTTCAAGACAGCTTTCTTGAATGGTGTAGTTGAAGAAGAAGTGTATGTGGAGCAGCCACTTGGTTCTGAGACACATGACAGGAAATCATATATGTGCAGAACTTGGTATGGTAGGATAGGCATCTTTCTATCCAATTTGGTCTTTACCAAGAGTAAAGCGGGTTCCAACCTTTACTACAAGGTTGAGGAAGGCAATCCAGTGATACTACTATGTGGATGACTTGTTTGTATCAGGTGAAGATAGATTGATTGTTGACACACAGCAAAAGCTTGCTGCCGAGTTCCAGTTGAGGAACTTGGGAATGATGCACTATTTGTTTTTTGGCATGGAGGTGTGGCAGAGTGATGGAATCTTCCTTGGACAAGGGAAGTATGTAGTAGATATCCTAAAGAGGTTCGGGATGATGGATTGCAAGGCGATGGCAACACCTATGACATCGAATCTGAAGCTTATTTGTGATGCTTCATCTGATCCGTTTGATGTCTCTATGCATCGTCAAATGATTGGGTCCTTGATGTACCTGACAAACACGAGACCAGATATTTGCTTTGCGGTGAACACATTGAGCCAGTTTCTGACGGATCCGAGGAGTGTTCACCTGGTTGCTGTAAAGCATGTTCTGAGGTACCTGAAGGGTACAGTGGATTATGGGCTCAAGTATGAAGCGAAACAAAAGTTTAACCTGCAGGGTTATGTTGATTCAGATTGGGCAGGCAATGCTACAGATAGGAAGAGCACATATGGGTGTTGCTTCAGTATGGGATCATGTGTGATCTCTTGGTTCAGCAGGAAGCAGTCCTGCGTAGCACTGAGTACAGCTGAGGCAGAGTATGTTGCAGCCTGTTCAGCTAGTTGTGAGGCAGTATGGCTACGAAAGCTACTGTCTAATATATTTGATCTCCCATTGGATGCTACTGGTATCTTCTGTGATAGCCAGAGTTGTGTGAAGCTGTCCGAGAATCCGGTGTTTCATGACAGGTCGAAACACATAGAGATCAAATATTACTATATCAGGGCTATGGTGCAGAGAGGAGCTGTGAAGATCCTATATGTTGCGACGGACGAGCATATTGCAGATGTGCTGATGGAGCCACTAGCCAGGGTGAAGTTCGAGTACTTCAGGGAGAGGCTTGGCATTCTTCAAATTGATGACACTTCGAGGAAGAAGTGATGGACACATTTGCTGAATCCATTCTAAGCATGTTGGAAGGAGGATCCTTCACATGGCTATGGATGTAAGCGCTGGATGATGAGCATCAAGATGATGTTCTAGTTTCTGCTTTGTATGATCAGTTGGATCATTTATATGTATATGTATGTACGCATCTTGTTGGATGCTGGATATGATCAGTTGGATCATTTATATGTATGTACGCATCATGTTAGATGTTGGATATGATCGGTTGGATCAATTGTATGTATATGCATCATGTTGGATGCTTGGACCATGTATCTGTATATGTATCAGGTGGATACATTGTATGATCAAGTAGATCATGTATATTGATATGTATCAGGTATGATCAGGTATGATCAGGTAGATCATGTATGTTGATGGATACATTGTGTGGATCATGTATCTATGTATCAGGTGGATACACTATGTATGATGATATGTATCAGGTAGATGCTTGCTGTGCATCGGATGGATGCATTGTATGATCAGGATGATCATGGATGACGAGCTTCTCCAGATGACATGAAGCAGGATGTTGTAGTGATGATGATCAGGGTGATCATGTGTACATCAGGATGATGTATGATGATTATCAGATGATACTCTGTGGCCGTGGAACAGGTTGTGCAGGTAAGCATGTAATTTGTGCCCTGGGATATTTGCAGATGGTCTTTCGAGGTTTTTCCTATGGCATGTAATTCGTACCCTAGGACATCTGGAAAATGCTCTTTCGAGGTTTTTCTTGGGAGGACATATAATTTGTGCCCTGGGAGATCTGTAGATAGTCTTTCGAGGTTTTGCGTATGGCATGTAATTTGTGCCCTAGGATATCTGGCAGATGCTCTTTCAAGGTTTTGTCCTATGGCATGTAATTTGCTCTTAGGAGATCTGGACAGGATGAAAAAGGCCTCAGATGCTTCAGCCAGTTTTTTCCATGACCACATGTAATTTTCTCCTGGGAGATCTGGACAGGATGAAAAAGGCCTCAGATGCTTCAGCCAGGTTTTGCCATGACCACATGTAATTTTCTCCTGGGAGATCTGGACAGGATGAAAAAGGCCTCAGATGCTTCAGCCAGGTTTTGTGGTGGACCACATGTAATGTGCTCCTGGGAGATCCGACAGGTAGAGTTGTGTGCTTGTAACAGCCTTGGATGCTTCATCCAGGTTTTGTGGTGAGATCACATGTAATGTGCTCCTGGGAGATCCGACAGGTAGAGTTGTGTGCTCGTAACAGCCTGGGATGCTTCAGCCAGGTTTTGTGATGGGTCACATGTAATGTGCTCCTGGGAGATCCTACAGGTAGAGCTGTGTGCTCATAATAGCCTGGGATGCTGCAGCCAGGTTTTGTGACGCACGTAATAAGTCCTGAGAATTCCACAGTATGGCCAGTGATGAAGAAGACCTGCAGGTGGTGGGCCTACATCCAGTATGAAAAAGGACTGGCTCTATAGAACTTCTTATGACGAGTAGATTCAGAGATTGATTGAGATAGCAGCAGCAGTGATGATGATGATGACTCGATGACGATTATCCAGTGACGATGATCCAGAGAAGATGACTTGTTGTTGGAGCCTAGGCCGCAGCTATGGTAAAGCTGCGAATTTTGAGGAAAAAGCACAAGTGTTGAAGGGAAAGTGCTAATTTTGAATAAACACCAAATTTTGGGCAGAAGGAAAAGGTGCGCAGTACGGTGCCAAATGGATGAGCTTAGCGCAGATTACGGACCGGAACTCGCGGAGCTCGCGCACACACGTCAAAGGAGAATGAATGTGGCCGAGTAGAAAGCTCAGCTACCACAATAAATGAAGGGACGGATTAGAGGGCTCAGCTACCCTCATTTAAGGCTAAGTACAGAAGTTATGGTTGTTCTGATCAAGGAAGAGCAACGGACCAAAGCATTGAAGACGAAGGACAAGGAGCAGTAAACGATGAAGCGACGCCCATGCCCGCAATCTGCGTCGGAAGTCACGGAACCTGCAGGAAGCGGCGACGTGATTGCAAGCGGCGCCTACAGTAAACCTAGCCATGTCCGTGGTTAGGGTTTTTGGGGATTACTGTTGGGAAAGGCCCACAGCTTTGTAAAGGTGCGACCGTCATGGCCACCTATATATATGTGTAATTGTAAAGGTTAGACGTTAGTTAGCTAGCCATTAGATGTTGAGACGCAGATTAGCTGTTTGCGATAAGCTAGCTAGTTAGTAAGTCTTCTACTGTGTTGTTAGGAGACAAGAGTTAGAACTGGATAGCCGTGAAGCTGATCCCTGAGTTGCAGACAGTCTGAGTCAACGTCTGAACTATTGTAATCTCTGTAGAGGAAGAGACTAGATCGAGAGAAGGGCTCCCAGCTGTGTGCGTGGAGTTTCCTGGAAAGATCTAAGGCTGCAGCTGTGTGCGCAGCATATTGTGTAATTCTATCCACTCCTGATTAATATAAGAGACTCCCGTGGACGTGGTTTCCCGTGGAGGTGAACTTCATAATTCTCGTTGTTATGATGCTGTGTTGAGTGATTGCATGTTTTAGTTCACTGTCTGTGTATACATGAATATTGCGTTCTCTTATGAGTATGTTAAGTAAGTTCTCAAAGCCTCCTTGGTAACTATAACCGTTAAGTGTCGAAGGGATCTGAAGAACGCTGTCGCTGCAGCGATAGAGGAATGCGTTACTGCGCCGGGCGTGCAAACAGAAACGATAGAGTAGTGATGCAGAGGATAATCGCCTTGCGCGCAGGAGTGAAGATACCGCGTAGCTAGGCCGTCGAGAGAGAGTTCAGCGCAGTTGCGCTGAGAGGTCTGCGGAAGAGTAAGATATTCCGCTTTGAGGAATCATCAAGGAAGAGAGAGAGCAGTCTCCGCATCGCCTAGGGTAAGGAAATCTGATTCCTTAGCCCCCCATAGCCACTTCGGGTGAGACCTCGAGCTGCTGCGCAGCTCGTTGCTGAGAGGGCCCGTGTGCCAAGGGGTTTCGTTGCTGCACTTCATTAAAACCCGGGTCTGTCCAAAAAGCAGCCAACACTTGTGCTAGAAGACCTTTGTCGAGAAATACCTTCCTAGTTAAGAGGGAGTGTTGATGTATATGTAACTTCGGAATGTATTTCACATATATGTATATTGTATTCCTATAGAGATGTTATTATTCCTCTATACGGAAGTGGTTGTATTCCTATAGAGATGTTATTATTCCTCTATACGGAAGTGGTTGTATTCCTATAGAGATGTTATTATTCCTCTATACAGAAGTGTCGTCATTTATATTGTAAGTGTCGTAACTTATACTTGATGGGTTATTAGACCACCTTGTTGGGGTCGGCCCTGTATAAGTCATGTGGGTCAAAGGGTTATTAGACCACCCTAGTGGGGGTCGGCCTAGTCAGCATTATGTTAAGTGGTTAAGTTGAGGCCGACCTAGTTGAGTAAAGGTCAAGTCAAGTTAGTGTATAAATAGAGAGTGTGTCTCTCTCATTGTACACATTCTATTCTCTCACTCACACTGTGGAGAGTGGCACACTTGTGGAGGAGGAGGCTCTGCTGCTAAGAGAAGACTATCTCTTGTATTCTTGTTGTATCATTGCTCTATCTATCTCTGAGGAAGTTATTGGGGTTTTTCACCTTTATGGCTTTCCCCAAGTAAACTCGGTGTCTCTTCCGTGCTTGCATTATTGTGTCCATGAATGATATTATGTAGATTTGTTGTACATGTTGTTCTCTCAGTTAAGATCCTATATTAGATTGAAGTAAATTCTGAAAATTTAACAGGGTGGAATCTTTCAACACTGAAACTAGTTCACAATTGCAAGGGGGAAATCTCCCAAGATTGAAATACATAAGAGATCTCTTATTCAAAATAAAAATGTCCAAAAATATCTTTCCCAAGAGGCATGCATCCTTTTTATAGACTTCATTGAGCCCTTTCCCCCTCATTCTAGAATTCTCTCACAAAATATTAATAAAATATTAATTAATGATATTTTCATGAGAGAATGATACATTGGCACTAATTTACTTCCTCTCTAATTATATTTGACCAAATAATACCTGAACATATTCCTTGGCCATTCAAATTAGAGAGGCTTAGCTTGATTTTGGGGAAGATACCCTATCATGTGGGCCCACTCACTCCTCTAGCACCCTCCTTGGCTAAATTTAGGACTTGCAACATGTCATAGGCTATCATAAGTTGTCATAAGCTATCATATGACCTGATTCTTGTCATAGGCTATCATAAGTTGTCATAAGATTTTCATAGATGTCATAGATTGTCATAGATTTGCTATTTTTAAATTGAGGAGTTACAACTCATGAGATGCCTCTTCATGAAACTTCTTGGGAGTTACAAATTCGAATGTATGCCTTCATGATGTCTTATTCCACCTTATAATTCAAATTTGGGGGGATTACAACTCATGTGGGGCCCAAATCAACCTACTTATGCGCCCTCCTTGTCCAATTTTTCCTAATGTTGCATCATTTCACATTTTGGACCTCAAACTATACAAATATTTGGACCACATCACCACCTTGATAATTTTTCATGATTTTAACAAGTGACTTAGGCCATTGCATCCCCTAGTCCAGTGGAGTGGTCAATAGCAAAAATTTGGGGACATGACAATTGTAGAGACCTAGATGCATTGCCATTTTTTTGTGGCGGTTTTGTTATGCTTTGGATAGATGTCGTGCACTGATTGATGGGAGGTCCAACTTCCCTTTCTATTCAGAGCTTTTTTGTCTATTTTTTTAGAGGTCTCCAGCCACTATACCATCATTTCAACACCTCCCTTATAGGATGATGATAGAGGTGCATATGGATATGTGGGGTCAGATGATCCCCAAGAAGGGCCAGCCTGACTTCCCGGCTAGGATCACACCAAATGTGCTCGAGATGCTAGGCAGTGAGGAGGACCATGAATTAGACATTGTGCCATATCCATCCATGGGCTTAGACAGGAGAGGGTGCCCCGACATCTTCTTCACCTAGGAGGAAACAAATTTGACTTTAAACAAAGATTGACTATACTAAACTAGGGTCAACCATTGTTCCATTGTTGACTTTAAACATAGTTTGACTATTGTTTAGGCATTGTTGACTTTAAAAAAAAGTTGATTATTGTTTAGGCATTGTTGAATTTAAGCAAAGTTTGACTATAGTAAAGTATGGTTTTACTATACTAAACTATGGTTGACCATTGTTCTTAAAGTCGGATTACGTTAGTTCCATTAATAATACTATGGCTGATGTTAATATTATTGTTAATTAATGTAAACTTTAATATTAAATTAATAATAACTTTAATAATAATGTCAATATGATGAATGTTATTAATGATTAATATTATTAATGATTAATATTATTAATAATATCATTCTAATATTAATATTAATGTTTCCAGCATTAATGTTAATGTTACTATAATGGTTAACATTATTAACAATATCATTTTAATATTAATGTTGATTTTTCCAAATGTTACTAATATTGTTAATATTAATGTTCACGATTAATGTTATTAATGATTAATATAATTGTTTTTTAATATCATCTATATTAGTATTAATATTAATATTATATAATATTTTGATTAGTTAAAATATGATGAATTGTATTGTAATGTTACATTAATATAATCATCTTAATTAAAAACTGTTGATACAAATAAATGCTTAATATTAATATTATTAGTAACATTATTAATATTAATATCACATAATAAAATTACACGACGTTGCCAAATTCAAATGCAATGTTGGTATGGTATAATAAGGGTTTCGTAAAGCAAATGGATCAAATTTATAATCGTTTCGTTAAGTATGAGATTAATCAATTCCACCATTCAAAACTTTTAAATAATTTTTTTGTATAACTTGTAAATCATTTTGTGTATAATGCAAAATTATGGATGGGAATTTCAAATATGAAAGCAAGAAGCTTAATGACACATTATTATTTAAGCTTATGTGATGAGGGTTAAGCAGAATTATAAGAATGGTTGATCGTTTTTTGTTTTTTTCACATAGAAAAAAACAACTTTTATTATGTAAAAAGCTGTGTCAAAATATACAATCTATCGAGGAGGGTGAGCTGCCAGCTCCATTGATGTTGAAATAAACACAAAAGACATATTTTACTAAAAATTTGTCACAACATCCTTACAAAGAAACTTCCCACAACTAACCATAAGAGTCCTCTGAGCATACAAGAAATATAGGTCGCTTACAACGTGGCACCGATTTGGATATTCATCATAAATGAAGGGTGGAAGTACTGAACAAAGATCCATCTTTGAATTCTTCCAAAAAAATGAAGCCATCCATGGATCCCATTAATCTCTTATATAGATAATCTACGACCCAATTCTGCTCTCTATAGATATGGAGGAAGGAAATGGCAGAGTAAGAAGAGATGAGGAAGTGTGTTCGCTTCAACCATCCATTCAACTCTACTGAATGTAAAACATATTTACCGCTCTCCCAATTGAAAACACACCTTGAATCTCCAAAAATAGAAAGAGAAAGAATTCCCTTGAACCTTGAAAACCATAACAGGCCCCATAATGCAATGAGCTCAGCTTTGGTGTCAGATCCTCTCCCAGCTCTCATATAAAGATGATAGATGTGTTCCTGAGAAAGTTTTAAAATCATCCCTGCTCCACACAGTCCTGCCTAGGCTACACCATCAAAATATCCCAGAGGAAAATGGTGGTTCGATTTAGAGAAAGGTCTGATCAATCGATGCTTCGGGCTGGGAGACAAGCTAGCAACAGAGAAGTAGCCATTTATCTGTGCACAAATAATAAGAGCAGAGACCTTCTAGTCTTGAAATAAGAGTCGGTTTCGAGATTTCCAGACTTCCCATACTACATAACAAATATAAGTGTAGGATCAACGGGTTGGATGTCTTACTAAAGTTTGAGATTCCCTTCAAAAGTGTCACAGTTCCAAGAGAAATGGAAGTTGAAAGTACGTTCCAGTCCCTTCCAAAGGTTCCTGAAGAAAAAACAGTTCCCAAAAAGATGATCTACCTCTTCTGAAGCAGCGTAACAGATGCAGTGATCACTTAATATGCAATTCTCTCCTATATATTTCTTCAAAGTTAGGTTTGTTTGCATAAATAACATAGGTCTTGCCTTTATTAGTCTTTGTCATTGGCTAGTGGGGACTCTAGTAAACAGTCGGTCGTATTTTCATTAATTTGCACAAAATTCTATGTATCTATTTTTCAATTAACCTAATTTTTTGGTGAATTTTTCATTAGAAAAAAATTAATTTTTTTTTGCTAACCAATAAGGTATTTTAAGGTATTTTGAGGTCTTATTTGGCCGCATATAGAGGTACAATATCACATTTTACCTAAAAGATTAAGTAGATGTTCTTATATATATGTGATCGAGTCTGCTGAGAAAATATGAAGTCATGTAATGCTAGATCTTAATCTAGCATTAATTTTCACTTTAAATGTTCGCTAATGTTAGCCAATATATTATCGACTTGCATGCACCACACCCACTTATCACTTGTATACACCAACATTTGGTAACCATTTGCATACACCAACCATTTGTGTACACCAACATCTGGCATCCATTTACATACTTAAGTATACATCTGGAATCTTCATGTAGGAATAGTTAAGGAAGCACTGATCCATAATCAAGAGCAGTTCTTGGTCTAATCTGGTCCAGTCGATGAAGAAGACTTTATCTCAGGATGAAGAAGATTTTATCTGGTGATGAATGAAGTTTATCGTATGTTATGTCCTTGATGAAGCTTACCCTCTCATAGTTTCTTGTGCCTCTCATTGAGCGACGGATTTCCAGATGTTAAAAAGGTCAGAGAGCAGTTATTTGAGTCCCATTCGAAGACTCGGTTGCTTGTAATTCCTGATATCTTACAATAGTTCAACACTATGGTGTCCAACACACAATTCATACGATTATGCTCCTCTTCGTTGCTATCGCAATCTTGGGCAAGTGGATTCTGTTACGACTGGAGCTATGATGATGCAGTGAAGCATGAGGCTTTCTCTAGAATGGATATAAAATAGAATCAATTTGTGTCTGTCTTTCGGATCCTGCACAAATTTGACATTAGTTTCCACTTCAGGTAAACATTCTATCAAGTTTCCTAAAGCATCTTCAATAACCGATGCTAATTCTCTAATTCTTTTTTAAGTAAATTTCAAATTGTTTCCCTTTCTATTTGCCTGTGGATTCGTTCTATTTGGATTCAAAGTGTAAGCATTCTGAAACCCAGAAGATGGGAAATTAGCTGGAACTATTTAAGACATTTTTGGTTCTAAAAAGCACCTACTTTTGTTTCTTCAACTAGATTCGAAAGGTTCTTTTGTTGTTCTTTCAATATTGAGACCTCATTCACTAACTTAGGGAATTACTTATATTATTATTGAGTTGATTAATTGCTACTCATGGGGACTAACTAATAAAAAATAAAACTAAGACTAACGAGATCCTAGTGAAACTGAGGTGCGAAAAACAACACTCCATGACCTTGAAAAACACTACATGAATTACCCGTGGATCTCATATCACTACACGATTTGTATCTCATAATTAGCTAGGGAAATTAGCTAAGAAACCAAAGTAGAATTTCCCTACCTTCGACCGCTTCATAAAGACTTGGATTCTTTAGCACTTGTAGCTTGTAGAAGGATTGTATCTTGTAGAATGTATGTGACTTATTGCTACAACAGTTCATTTGCAGAGGACAAACTAATATTAAAAATAAAAGTAGGTTGAGTCGGGTTCTTGAGCACCATGATTTGCAACAAGCTCAACAATTGACCTATTTGGAAACCCTTTGCATTACATGATATAGTAAAAGGTAGCTTGTTCCATATCTGATCAAAAGAGGAGACTCTAACTTCTACATGTTGTTGTATCCACTTTACTGCACAATCTGTTATCTCCCCAAATAAACGTAGACTAGTCAAGTCATCTAGGTGATAGGAAGTCTTTTATTTTTCTATTTTTGGTCTACACGTGTCTGAGTTCTAGTCCGGTAGGTCTGAGAAGGTAACGAAGTCTAAAAATGATATTTCTGCGTCAGCCTCCTTCCGAAGACAGAGTTTCAGGTTTTGGTAGCTTAGGCGGGCCTGGTTTTGGCTCATTAGCTACCGAAAGCCTGGTTTTCAGCTATTTATGGTGTAAAAAGACAGAACATTCCAACCACCGAAAATGGAAAAGTTACAACGTAAAGTGGAGAGACGGTTTTCGGTGGCTTGGGCGAACATGACGGTGTTCATTAGCCACCGACAGATCAAACATTTTCCGCAGCTCGAGGGGCAAAGCCGAAATATTCCCTAGCTGCCGAAAGGAAAAAGTTATGCCCACATCCATGAAGCCATTTCGAGGGTTTGGGCGAACACAATGGTGTTCATTAGCCACCGAAATCCAGGCATTCTTCCCGCAGCTTGCCGTCAACTAGGCTGGGTTGGCTTCGCAGCCAAAAAAAGAAGGCATTAGCGAAAATCATTTTCCAGTGGCATAGCAGGTTTGAATACAAATCGTCGGCTGTCGAAAGGGAAGTCACGTCAATTGATGGACATGTCAAATCAAGGGTTTGGGGTCATTGTGCAGGGAACCCATCATAGTTAAGCCGTCGAAAGGGTCATTTCAACAAAATTTTGAGGCACCCCGAGAGCAGTCCGGACGCCACCGCCATACTTCTGACCAGACGAACCTCTTTCCCATCCACTTAACCACTTTTCTCAAATTTCGTTCCACTGCCGCAATCATATCTCAACCACCATCATTTCACCCTCATGATTACCCACTTTTGCATACCCTCGGAGTTAGCTCCTGAAAGGCCACACCACCTTTCCATTTTCGCCCCCACCGTGACGATTGAGCCCATTTTTCCTTGTTCCCTGTCGCTCTCTCAGTCCGGGTTTGAGCAGCAAGCCCCATCAAGCAGGTCATCGATGCCGAAAGGGGGAGGAGCAGTTTTGAGAAAGGAATTAAGTGACACCTGCTACCTGGAGGCACACCCCGAGGTAGGTCAGTTTTTCAAAAATGTTGGTTGCTATAACTTCTGTAAAAAACTTCAGGGCTCTCACCAATAGGTAGCTGAAGCTTTCGCCCTCACATATGACGGAGAAAAAGCAGCAATAGACAGGGAATAGTTCCATGTGGACGAGGCCCTCATTTCCCAGGTAACAGAATTTCCCACGACCGGGGAGAGCTGGTTTAAGACCACGATTAAGAAGGATTCTGATTTTAAATCATATCTGAAACCGGAGCACAGGAGTCAGGTCTGGAAGAAGGTCATCCCTATGTCATACCTGGAGGACAATTGGCAGCTGTTATTGAAATCCATCCTGGCCTATATAACCTATGAGGGCAGGTATAATAGGGTGTTAATCTACCCCTTCAGGTTGTTGGATCATTTCACGGGCAAGAACCCTCTAAATCTCCCATTCTACCTCCACAAGAGCCTCACCAAAATGGCTCACGAAGTAAAGGCTTAGCCCTCCAAAATTGCAGGGAGGCTATTCCACCATGGTCTGATCAAATTATTGGTCTCTGAGTTATTGTAGAGAAGGGGCATGAAATGGACTTTCTTTCTCTTCTGGAGTGGGCTCGAAACCGAATTACAGCCAGAAGGTGGGAAGAAATCCTCAAACCCCAGGAGTGGAAAATGGAGGAGGAGGGCTCTTCCCCCAAATTCAGTTAAACCCCTTTCCTCAGCTCCACCAGTGAAGAAAACCAAAAGGAAGCTGACATTTGGTGACATGTCTTAGGATGAGGGGATGGTTTCAAAAGAAATTACTTCGAGAAGTGCAAATCCTTTGAACCTCCCTTACACTGATTCTGAAGAGGAAGGGGAGTTGCAGAGAACGGAAGAAGAATTTGATGAGGAGAAAACAGGACAGGTGCCCCAGGAAGAAGCCCCAACCTTGATGGAGCAGGAGAGTGACTATGTGAAGTTGTCCCCATCTGCCTTTATGGAAGAGAAAGGCTTGGACTGTGTCAATTTACCCTCCCCTACACCCATGGAGGAGAAGAGTCAGCAAGTGGCAGACAGGACAACCCAAAAGGCGAACTTTCAGCTTCACAGAGAATCAACTGGATCCTTCAGCAAGCTTATGAACGCGAGTTCCTCCTGAAGGTTATTAAAGAGAAAAATGAAAGGTTGGTAGAGAGGTACAACGAGCTTTACAGATCCTTTCACGGATTGACCAAGAAACATGGAAAGATGAGGGGCAGAAACATAAGGCTTGTCAGGGAAAACATCCGATTGAGGAGAAGGGTCAAAGTTTTAGAAGGCAAGGAAGGAGCCCAAAGTCCCCAGCCCATGGCACGTTCAAACCTAGAGACCTTAGCTGTTGCCGCAATTGACTTGGCAAATCCTCTGACCTCGGCCCAGGAGGAAGGAACATCCAGGTAACATGAGGATGTAAACACAGTTTTGACATTTCTTTTTGCAGTTAAATCTTACATGGTTTTCGGTGGCTTGGGCGAACACCGGAACTGTTCATTAGCTGCCGAAACCTGTTCTGGTAGCTTATGGTATGCAAGCAACTTCCTCCCAGATACCGAAAAGGAGATAAGGTTTTCCAGCACCCTAAAGTGTTTCAGTGGTTTAGGCGAAGCGTTATTATGATTCATTAATCACCGAACGTTAGCCTTTCGGTTGCTTGTCACCTTCAAACTCAGTTTTGTTAGCTGCCGAAAACGAAAATAAACACACGAATATATCAGCAGGCAGCAAAACTTTTTGGTATGGTTCCTAGCACCTTGAAGACGTTTTCCAGAAGGCTGACAGGCGTTCAAGTGTACCACAATCACCTCTATTCGTAGACTGGGAGCATTGGCAGATTCGACAACAGAATATTCTCGCCTATTTTTGGAAAACACCCCTATAGGTTTCTGCAGAATGGCATTTTCACACCTGCCCCAACTCCAAGATGCTCGTCTCAAACTACCAGGCGTGGTGTCACTTACACGGAGCAGTTAATTTGGTCATGATGCATTACTGCATCTATCATTTGTTGTTTCAGTTGTTATTTTTAGTATATTCGATCCATCTGTTTGGGATCTAAAAACTATGTAATGGCTATAAAGCCGAGGACTAAAGTAGAATACAAGTTCGATTTTGGGATATTTTCATGCATTTGTAAACTTAGACATTTTATGCAATAGCAGTAAAACTAGTTTCTTTCGCTATTAATTGTTCAGTTTTCCATCTTCTTTCTGTTCTGCACTTGTGTTTGAATGTTACATTCACACTGTTATGTTTGCTTACATTTGATGACTATCATCTTATCATTGTATCCACAAGCTTAACTCTGCAAGTGTTCTGTGACTATTATAATCTGCCATTTATATATAGGTTTTGTGTATGATTCTGCTGATATGATAGTTATTTATCCATGCAATCACTTATTTTTAAAACCTCTGAACGCTAGTGGTTGAGAGCCTCGTCTATCTGAGTGCATGAGATATGTTTTGAGTGAAAAAGAGTGTATGAATCGTTCAAATTGATCCACCCCCTTTTAGATTATTCATGTTTTGTTCAAGTTACCGGGCTCTTTCGACTGCAACCTAGAAAGACTCCTGGAGTGATAACACAATCATATACATTATTTCCATTTACATCCAATTCACACCTCCTTTAAGCCTTACCACACCAACAAACTGATAATCAACAACTAGCACATATTCACAGTTTCCATACTTTCCATATTAGACTTACTTATGCTTCTTGACAACAACATATAAAGTCCATAGAATAAAGCTTCATCAATGTGTGCAAAAGAAGGAATTTGCTCATATTCTTGAGACAAGCCAGCAACATCGGCCCTCGTCAAAGAAAGCTCTACAACATGATCCCACTTCCCATGGGGATTCCGACTATTTCATCAGTGTAACGACCATCCAGATAAATGGAAATAGTGAGACAGATTAGTGTGGAGACGCAAATATAAGAATTGGCAATAGATAAGTGTGGATCCCTTAGATAATAAGTGTACTATGGTTTCAAGTTAGTTTGACTGTTGAATATGTAAATTGCTTCAAATTTCTTCTCGGAGAAAAGAACATTATCCCTTCATACCTAGTCCAGTCCACATACGTCACGTAGGTCCGACAATTCATTCCTATTTATACACAATCCTCAATCTTACCTATTTTTAGAAAATTCCAAACTTTATAAATATGAGACATGATTTGACCCTCATGTCCTTAAATATAGTTTTATAAGATCTCAAAATTTATTGTTGGTCATGCTTTTAACCTTTCACATTAAATATTTTCACACCTTTCTCTTGTGCTACCACATTTCACAATAATGGTCATTCATGGTCATCTTTAAGGTTCACATCTTATCCCATATTTATTGTTTCAAGTAAGTTTTAAGAGGTTCACGCAAAGAAAATAAGTAGCTTGTCTCATTATTAAGCACTTTATCATAATATTTGAAGCGTTTTAACCACGAGTTGGAAAACATGAGAATTTAGTTGGAAACAAACTTAAAATACAACTAACATAAACTGCCTATGAAATACCCTCAAATATGTAAGGAAATATCAAGAATTACAATTGCAATTTATCAAGAGACTTTACCCGCCCATGGAGAAGTTCACGTTGGATTGCACAATAATTTATTTATCCTCCATAGATTACAAAACATTTAAATGTGTCAATTTCAATAGTTATGTAAAACTAAAATCTATTTTTTATCGATTATTTTTTATGATTTATTCTCACAGACTAGGAAAGTCCTTTATTGTTAATTTCACCCTCGACCAAATCAATTGTTTACATTAAATCAGATAATTGTAAAATCCATTGATTAAGTAATTACACCGAAGGCGTTTCACCAACGAGAAGCATGACCATCCACGTCTGCTAGATTCCTTGCTTATGGAGCGAATGGAATCCTGCCACGTGTTTTCCACTTTGGCCCCAGATATTTCTCACTCTTACGACTTTCTCTACAGGAGAATTCATATTTTATCTTCAGCCGTCTTTGTTGACGTTCAAGCCATCCAAAACAAAGCACCCTGACAAAGTGGCATATTCTGAAAATTAACTCAATTGACCAATGCAAACGACTGGTTTGCAGGGATTGTGCATCCATTCTCGAACAAAGGCAAAAATGAATTCTATCGTGGTAATGAAGCATTTTCAGACTATTTGCAAATAACGCTACTTCAGGAAATTTATGTTTTCGTTAAATTATATTGCTGCCGACCAAGGAAATGAGTGTGCTCAATCAAAAGACCATCGACTCATTAAAATATTGCTTTATGTCTACCTGCCGACTAGAGTTGTTACTTTTCGTGGGTTCACTCCGACCGCTTTGGCTGGGTCGACAAAAATGGGAAAAGTTCGCCCATATGGTCAATAAACAAAATTATATGCTATTTGGTCAAGTGATAAGTCATTTTATTTGAGAATATGCGAACAAACGAGAGTTTTCGTCGATACTTGTGGCATAGTATATGTTAAAGTTTAGTCTAGTCGAATGATGAATTCTACAAGAAGTGAATTTATCTATATTAACTTTATCTGGCGACCATTTTTCAAATTCGACCAGACCGAACTCTCTTTATCTTGTGTCGGTAGTGTTTCACAAATGGTTCCAAATGGTCGACTACCTTCGAGCTGGCATCGGCAGAAATGGGCAAAGTTGAATTCTACAGGAAGTGACTTTATCTATACTAACTTTATCTAGCAACCATTTTTCAAATTCGACCAGACTAAACTTTAACATATATGATTTCACAAGTATCGACGAAAACTCTCTTTTTGTCGCATATTCTCAAATAAAATCACTTATCACTTGACCAAATAGCATATAATTTTGTTTATCAACCATATGATGTATAGACTCAAACTACATGTCACGACAATGTTACATCGACCATATTTTTAAATAATTACTCAATTGTTTTTACATACTCGGCCACTTAAATATGTGTAAGATAAACATCAGATGCGACTGAATTAATCATCTTGATTACATTTCCTTCATAGCCATTGATCATATTTTACAATTCGACCAAAAATAAGTATTGACCCGGAGTGGTCAACCAAATACAATATAGATAAAGTAACCTTGTATTTGGTCGACCACTTTATCTATAAGTATTGACCCACAGTTGACCAAAGTGGTCGACCACTTATTCCTTTATTTGGCGTAACTGTTAAGGTCGACGGACTAACTGTCAAACAACTAGTCGATAAGTCGCGGAATAGCAAGTCGACAAATAATTTTGATGGTCATTTTACGTCGATGGTGTTTGATGAATGGTTCCAAATGGTCGATTACATTCGACCCGTTTCGCTGCAAACTATTACGAGTCACAGCGAAAAGGTGGCTACCAATACCTGTCAGCGCACAAATACAACCAAACTGGACAGTATTTGCATTGATATAGTGTAATCAGGCGGTCGAGCTCTGCATGGCAAAAAATTACAAGATCTACATTTTTTATTAGAAACTTGAGCATTCAATGACGGATTGGACATTGAACAACCTTCCATAACGTTATCCACGTCAACATTTATTTCTTTGGGTTTAATCCATCACGAAGTTATGAACTTTGGTTCAGTAGTACTGATCTCTGCGTATCAACGTATATCTGGATTTGACTTATTGGAACTCCTGGATTTTAGTGCAACAATGGTTAAATATCACCGATCATATCACTGCCAGTGTTAGAGTCATAGGGAAACTCTAACAACGAAACTCGGAGGAATTTGGGTTGATCTCTTTCTATCAACGTATATGTGGATTTGATGGATTGGACCTCTTGGACATTCTTTCTTGTGGGGATAGGAGAACATATTTCAATGAAACAATGGTTAACTGTTCCACCGCCTTTACTCTTAATCGTTTATAAAAATCGATGAGTAAAGTCTCTCTGATTGTTTTGTTGTTTACTAATGTTATTGTGACATCATCTCAGTTTTTTTCTCAGCATTTGAATCGCCATCAATTTGTTCTTGTTTCACGGAGCAACAACCCTCTTGGGGAGCCAAAAAATCTTGTTTTCTACTCAAAAACAAGGTTCTCCTCTAAAACGAAACTCATATTTCTTGTTATAATTACCCTGTCCCTGTTTAATATTTACAAACAAGGTTCTACTGTATTTTTAGGTGTTTTCTGGTTGGAAATTAGAATCTGTTTTTGTCAGTGCACTATCATTTATTTACTCGTATTACTTGTATGTTCAATCTTTAAAGTTAGTATTTGATCATGTATGTGATTTATTTAGTGGTTTGAGACGAAAGGGTCCATGACTCGTATATATTGATTTCCTTGTGTTTATCAATATATGTTTTCTACTAACTTGGTCAGATAATTTGCACCGCAATAGTTTTTGTCTCCTAGAAAAGTTAGGTCTACCAGAAAAATAATCTTTAATTTAGGCATCTGGTATATGAACAATCCTATCTTGTTCTCCCTGTTCCTGTTTAATATTTAAAAGAAAGGTTCTCATAGGAAATTTAAAAATAAGGTTCTCAAAACAACTTATTACAAATATTGACGTAGCCGAGTAAACCGATATGTCCATCAATTCGACCACATAGTTAATATTCAAGTGGTTAATTTCCTGGGAATACTACCTAAAAGAATAACGCCAAATAGAAAGAAAATGATGAATAATTTATCCTTTGTGTGCAAAATTGACATCAATATGCACAATGGTGACCAGTGCTTGGATAATCCATCAGTGTTTAACATTCGAGCAGATAGTTGATGCGATAATTGAAAAATAGTCGACAAGAAAATTTTGTCACCATTGAATTTTGTGAAGCTTCCATTGACCGGTGACCAATGATTCAGCGGTGACCAGGATGATATTCTTTCTTATGTCAACTATGCAAGTCGACCAGCACTAGAATTGACTAAGAGTGGTTCCTTTCAGATAAAAAGACCGACGACCAAAACAACTAGACGTTTAAATGCATATAAGTTTACTTGAATTGTCAACCACCGACAAGGATGATCAGTAGTCGGTTGTCGGCTTGGATACAGTAATGATGTGTATATAAGAGTTTCCTGAAGATAGACAATATTGACCCACAGTCTTGGTCAAACAGAGATATGACTACCATGCAGTCTAATGACGTCGAGATCTACGAGTTGACCGTTTGAAGCTTTTTGGCCAATAGCATCATTGGTGAAAGTATGGATATGTCAATCATTATTTTTTCTCCTAAACTATCTACCACTAAGATCAGATTACTTCATCAACCAGAAAATTAAAAGTCGACCGTCTCCAGAATATCAAGACATTTTCTCGACAAATCCTCGACAATCTTTATCAACATATGGTGCATATTAGGTAAAGGGATAACTTTTGAATGCAATAAATCTAAATATTATATAGGATTTAAAAGGTTCTACGCGTGTCGAGCAAAATAGGTCGACGCGTGGCGACTTGGAAAACCCCATCTTGAAAGCCTTGGTCAGGTCCACGCTTAGGATTGCTTTACAATTTGGTCGCCCTTCGACGAGTAAACTATGCAAGTCAACCAGCATTAGAATTGATATTCTTGCTTATGTCAACTATGCAAGTCGACCAGTATTAGAATTGACTAAGAGTGGTTCCTTTGAGATAAAAAGACCGACGACCAAAACAACTAGACATTTAAATGCATATAACTTTATTTGAACTGTCGACCACCGACAATGAATATAAGTAGTCGGCTATCGGCTTGGATACAGTAATGATGTGTATATAAGAGTTTCTTGAAGATAAACAATATCGACCCAAAGTGTTGGTCAAACAGAGATCCAACTACCATGTAGTCTAATGATGTCGAGATCTACGAGTTGACCGTTTGAATATTTTTGGCCAATGCCATCAATGGTGAAAGTATGGATATGTAAATCATTATTTTTTCGCCTGAACTATCGACCATTTCGATCAGATTACTTCATCAACTAGAAAATTAATCCTCGACCATCGCCAAAATATCAAGACATTTTCTCGGCAGATCTTCGACAGTCTTTATCGGCATATGGTGCATATTAGGTAAAGGGATAACTTTTCAATGCAATAAAACTAAATATTATATAGGATTCAAAAGGTTCTATCCGTGTCGAGCAAAATAGGTCGATGTGTGGCAACTTAGAAACCCCCATCTTGAAAGCCTTGGTTAGGTCGACGCATAGGATTGCTTTACTATTTGGTCAACCTGCGATGAATTACACATTTGATCGACCTGCGACGAGTTACACATTTGGTCGACCTCATCTTAGTTATGTTGAAGCCGGAGAATAATAAAACCATTGGTTAAACACCATCGACGTGAAATGACCATCAAAATTTTAAAATTTCAACTAATTTTAAAGACACAACTTCTTTTACAATAAAATGACCACTTTTAATCACCATATATTGTCCAATCCCGAAGAAAATTTCACCTATCGAACCCCAACCACAACTTTTTTTTTTCCAAAATTAGTATTCACTACTTTTACTGAATCAAACAATTACATCATGGACTACACTTTTAAAAACACACTTGAACCACAAATATAGAAAAGCATAGTGACACAACGCACATCGACCATATAAATAATATCAAGGGAAATTAGTCATCGACCAAATCTATAACTCGTCGGAGCGCGACCAAGTTTTAAAGAAACCCTATGCGTTGACCTAACTAAGGCTTTCAAGATGGGGGTCTTCAAGTCGCCACATGTTGACCTATTTTCCTTGACACCCGTGGACGGCCTTCCTTATCTTTGGTCAACCACCTGTCGATTGCATTCAACAAAAAAATGAGATTCAAAAAAAAAGAGAAGCACCTCACATGTTCATCAACATGCTTTATATCCAGAATAATGCCTCCTTTCTAATAGCCAAGTCATATTTTTATATATTATGCTCCTTTTCCTATGCTCTTAAACATCTAACTAGAACCTGACAACTTTCTGCTTGATTAACATCTCGACTACTCTTTTAACCTACTATCACATCTTAACTCTTCCGATAATATACAATATATGTTTCAAAACAAAATAATGAAACTATGATGTTGTTTCTACATGCTTACTTATTACTCTAATAGGAAGGTTCATTGGTAAAAGGAAAACAAATTTGAAACCATTCTTTTGTCTATTCTTTCCACAAATATTTCTATGTATTGCTTGAGATATCAAATGATCTTTTGCCATGTTCTCCTACACCTATTATCTTTATAATTAATATCAATATTGCCCCTTTTTCCAGCTTACTTTTGTAGTCCAACTATTCTCACTACCACGGTATGGACACTCTATTGACCGAGAATACTATTTCAGTTTTGATGAATGGTGTTGTTGACCTATGCCCACTTGTACAAGTTGTTGCTCTCAATCAAGTAAGCTCTGTTAACTCAACAACTAGCCGCTTCCGGATCTCTATCTCTGATGGAATTCATAAGCATGATACATTACTTCCAAGTAGCTACAATAGTGTTGTGGAGAACGACCAACTCCAAGCAGGTTCGATCATCAAATTCATCAACTGTACATGCAACAGTATACACGATACAACGTATGCTTTGGTTTCCACATTTTACGTTTGCCTTATTTTTTTTTGCACTCCCAATAATTGTAACATATTTTTTACTTATACGTACTTGCCTTAATTCTTCTTTCCAGGACTATCGCATTGGGCACATTTGAAATTGTCACATTGGAACTGGCAATTGTTGGAAACCCATCCCCTTTCAACTTCAGCCCTACCTTTACCTCTCACAGTAGTTCATCTATTTCAGAAAACAACGCCTTTGATCCCGAAAACCCTTCACTTGGAATACTCTCCTCACAAAATCCAACCCCAAACCTTGTTGCACCTATTCTTCAATTCACATCACTCAATCCTTCCAACAAAACTTGGACGATTCAAGGATGAGTTACTACAAATACAAGTATCAACGCCTTCACCAACCAAAAAGGTCCTAGTCAACTCTTTGGGTTTGACCTTGTTAGTGCTAGGAGAGATGAGATTCATATCTCTGCTTTCAATGAACTAGCCACCTCATTATATGACCAAATACAAGTTGGCATAGTCTACACAATCTCAAATGGCACAATCAAACCAATTAACCCAACATACAACCATTTGAAAACTTCTTTCGAGATATTCATTAACACCTCCTCAAAAATTCAACGATGTTTGGAAGAGTTCCCACTTATCCCTTTTCATTGCTTCCACTTTAAATCTATCCATGAAATCAAAACTACAACCCTCAATTCCATGGTTGACCTTATTGGAATTTTCATTTCTGTTTCCCCTGCATCAACTATATGCAAAAGGGATGGCTCTGAAACTATTCGCTGAACAGTTGGATTGAGGGACATGTCTGGGTATAGCATAGACATGACACTTTGGGGGGACCACTGCACAATTGAGGGTGCCCAGCTTGGAAACCATCGAGGTTTTGCTACTCCCCCTATCCTTGCAATAAAAGGTGGACGTGTTACAGAGTTCAATGGAAAAACCATTGGAACAATCTCCAATACCAACCTCGTTATAAACCCAGTTATCCAGGAAGCTCAACTTCTTCAATCATCGTTTGCTGACAATGTATTCTGTTCAGCCTCCCCATCTTTGAGCATAAAATCCAACTCGTCTTCTCCTAGCTCCAGCAAATGCATATCCATCTCTGCGCTACAATCTCTCGAGCCCTTTGAGAAAGCAACTTGGTATTCTATTACTGATACAATCACCCATATTAACATCAATGACATTCATTTCCTTGCATGCCCTCTATGTGTCGATGGAATACAATGCATGAAAAAAAATTCCCACAAAGTTGGTCATATTTGGCATTGTGCAAAATGTGATGGGGAGTTTACAGAGTGTGCTTATCGATACATACTCAAACTTGAACTCATGGATGCTACTGGAAAATTACACGGTATCATAGCTTTTGATGTCGTTGTGCAACAACTCATGGGGATCTCTACAAAATATTTTCGCCTTCTATCAAATGATCCAACATCTCTCCTGGAAATTGTTGAACGTGTTTGTGCTCGAGAGTACCTGTTGACCTTACCAATAAAGACAGAGACTTTTAATTCAAACGCTCACTTGAAGGCGACTCTTGTCATGCTAGAGAATGCTCCAGCATCATCAGCACCTGTTGATCCACTTGATGAAAGAGAAGACATTGTGACTAATAAACGGCTAGTTGCTCGAAAGCTTTGAACTCTATCTTCAAAAACCTCTTCAATTCCGACTTTCTATACTTTCTGCTTCATACTTAGCAACTACAAATTTTTGTATACACACCACTACCTGAGTGGTACTTGTAACCAGCAATGACCAGTTTTGAATATTATATCAATTAGTTTTATTGTAACATTGTGTTAAATTACATATTTATTTCACTCTATCTTGGCACTTTGTCAAGTTTATGCTTCTTTTCTTTATAAATATTGTTAAGGAGGATATGTGTTCCTTTCTTGCAACAACTTCCCATAAATTATCCATAAACACTCTTCAAATGATTAAATATATAGTATGCTTCTCTTACAAAAAAGACGTTATAAAGTTCATAACCACCAAACATTTTTTTTGTAGGCATGTCAACCAATAATGACAATGATCAAATCAATGCACACAGAAGAGTTCTCTATGCTCAAAAGAAAAAGGATAACAACAAGCGTCAATGCCTTCTATATAGAGTTGCTCGTCAACTTGTTCATATCCCTTCTCCGCTTCACGTTGTTCAACCTCCCCGGACACCTTCTGCACCATCTGCATCCATACCGACATATCCAACAAATAGCGACCTAGATGGTGCACAACAACGGTTCCGTAGAAGATTGGACAAACTATCTCCCATGAATGTATGCTCTATATGCATGGAGTCTTATCCTGGAATTAAAACAACACAATATTCTGGTGCATATGCATGTGCTTGTTGCATTGCAAAAAGAAATGGCCACCGATATTCCTTTGCAAACAACATGGATCTTGGGATACAACCACCAGTGCTAGCCATCCTTACTCAACTTGAAGAAATGCTCATTGCTTGTGTTAACCCAATTTTACAAGTCACTCATGCTCGTGGTGACAATATACATATTTTGGCCATACTATTAGCTTTCCGCAAAACATTACTAGCATCGCCACTCTCCTCCCTCGATTACTCTCAGACATTGACATCCTTATTGTTCGTAAATGTAGTCCTATGAAGAAGCCTTATGAACTCTTTGTTAGTCGAACACATGTTCTTGCTGCTCTCCAATACAAGCTTTCAAATGACCCATGCTACAAAGATGTTCAAGTTAACTCAACTGCATTATCTTCTTTTCCTATTGAACCAACCGACATTTCGTCCCTCCTTCGTCATGCCACCCCCAATGAAACCACATTTCTTCAATCACCCGGCTTCCTTGAACCCAATGAAGAACACTCCTCCTCCTTTATATCTACACAAACAAATTGTAGAACTGAGGTTGATGAAATCAAACGCTTCTTAGAAACAAGCGATGAACCAAATCTACCGTCCATTGACTGGCCCCCAATAGACATTTCCCCTATCAATGAGTACAACACAATAGGCCTCCTCTCAATGGCCTTCCCAACCTTTTTCCCACTGGAGTCACAATGCTTAAACAACCACACATTCAAGAGGTTGGTATGGACAATTATGCACTGCACCTTCTTTGATACCATGACAATAGATTCGTCCAACATCCTCGTTTCCGTTATTACATATATAACCTCATTGTGCGCCATCGTAGCCATTCTACTGCTTCTGTGTTTGTAAAGCGCAATATTGAAGATACATTGCCTCCAACAATCACAGAACTTGTACAACAATTACAAGACTTTCTAGATGTCAAAATCACAGAGCAAGTCATGCACTTTGGCTCAACCCTTCGCGGGACATCGTCCTACTGGAACAAAAGCAGATGTGAACTAACTGACATGATCACTCAACAAGGTACACCAACATTCTTCTTCACTCTCAGTGCAGCTGACACAAAGTGTCCTGATTTACATTCTTGGATGCCTGGACAAGGTCCACCCACTTCAAATCAACAACACCAATGGATAATTCAAAAACTTATAAGCAATCCACACATTGTATCTCAATACATGGACAATAGATTCAAAATGTTCCTGGAAGAGGTTCTTCAAAAAGGCCTTTCTACAAAAGACTACTAGTGCAGGTTCGTAACAAATCATATTCCCATTGAATTTCAATGTATTCAAAACCTGAAATGTTCATTTCTGATATTTATAATTTTCCATATAGGTATGAATGGAAACACAGGGGATCTGTGCATATACATGATTTATTATGACTGGACGATGCACCCAATATGGACACATTAGACTGGACAGATGCTACCAAGGTTGAATATGCAAAACTGTACTTTGATAAGTTTGTTACAGCATGGAATCCTCGAGTAAACCATTTTCAAACCCCATGCTTCCAAGTCTCTACTATAATTGATCCATGCACCATTGGAACAAATTCAATACTTGCAACAAACCACTTGAATGACTATGAAGAACTTGTTATTGTGTCCAAAGGAACACAAAATGCTCAGAATCTTCTTGCCTCCGTAAAAAAGGATCCTCTCTTCAATGCTGTTACAACTTCCCTTTTCATCTACAACCTACCTCTTCCTTATTCATTGATGCAAATGGCCAAAAAACCTACAAGCCTTCAAGGAACAATGCCCTCCTAAATATTCACAACCCTGCCATGCTCTCTATTTGGCGAGCTAATGTTGATTTCCAACCTGTTCTCTCTAGATTGTCCTCAAATATATTTCAAAATATGCAACAAAGGCAGAGCCCAAATCAGAAAGCTACCATGCACTCCTTTCTCGTCTTGCACATGCAACTCCAACTGATGCCCCCATACTTCAACCAATAAGACGTTTCTTGTCAGAGACTGTTGCTGATCGAAACATTGGCGCACAAGAGACCTGCCACGTGCTCCAAAAACTCCCTCTTTGTCTTTGCAGTTGTTCCTTTCTATCCTTGAATGTTAGCCAAAGTATTTTCCACCGTATTTCCAATGAATCTCTTGACACCCCACCAACACCCACCTTCATTTCTGCTTACATGCAACAACCCCCTGCACTCGAAAAAATTACCCTTCTTGAAGCTACTCGCTCCTGGTCATACTCAACTCGTAGAAAGCACTCCCAATGGAAACCAATTTACCCTCCAAAAGTTTTTCATGTCTTTCCTCGCTTCACTACCATTCCACCAATTACTGCAAATTCCTTTGTTGCCTTTTGTTGGAGTGAGCTCCTCCTATACAAACCTTTTCGCAATCCCCACGATGACATTGGATCCACAACATTGGACATAACTTCTAATTGGATTCGCATTAAAGACGCATACACTACATGGCATGTTAATCGTTTTCCAGAAGCCCCCAGTACACCTCCCTTCGATGACTCTACTCTTGCTTTCAACCACTTTCCCTCAGACCCTTCCATGGATGAATGGGAACTCCTTTCTCAACTCTTCCTTGGAAACAACGTTTATGTCGATGACCTTGATATGCTTGGCCATCGTGACTTTGACAAAGAACACAATTGGAACTAAGACCATATTCCTTCACACATGCATGCAACAGCCATATCATTCACTGACCTCAATCAATTGTCCACCCATGTACAACCAAACACCTCTTCATATTCATGTTCTCCTTCCTCCTTGTCTCTCACATAATAAATGGCCTTCAATCTTATCATCGCACACTCCGCAAATGCTACAAGCCCTCCTCCACTCAAAATGGTCATTCAAGGCACTGCAGGAACAGGAAAGTCTTTCTTGATTTCTTTCCTTAGATCTGCACTCCAACCTGCCTCTGCCGACAAACCTTCACCCTTTCTCCTCCTTGCTCCCACAGGTATTGCTGCCTTTAACATACATGCGCTTATAATACACTTTTCACTTCGCATACCCATTACTGAGATACACCCTCTTGAAGGCCAATCCCTTTCAAGCTTCCAAGAACAATTCCGTCATATGTGATACATCATCATTGATGAAATGACTTTCATTGGCCCAAAAATGTTAACTCGTATGGATGACTGCTTACGTCAAGCCTTCCCTTGCCAACAAACAACCCCTTTTGGTGGTTGCTCTATCATCTTCCTTGGTGACTTTCCACAACTGCCCCCTGTAAAGTACATCCCCATGTATGTTGGAGCATCACGAGGAAATGCTCTATGGTGTACTTTTGACACTTTTGTCACTCTTTCAACCATATATCGACAACAAGGAAAGAATCCTTCTCAAGTTTGCTTTCGTCAACTCCTACTGAATCTTCGAAATGCAACACCAACTCTTGAATATTGGAACCTGCTCATGTTAAGGACACCCTCATCCCTTTCACATGAAGAGAATCATACATTTGACCATTGCACTCATTTGTACGCAACTAATACCTTTGTTGCATTGCATAACAAACAAATGTTGAAACTCCTTAAAATGTCAATTGCACATTGCTTTGCAGAGCAAAAGAAAGAACATGTGTATGCATCAATAGATGATGAACAACTTCCATTCAAGGTTCTACTAGCAATTGGTCAACAAGTCATGTTGACATCCAACTTGTGTGTCTCAGCAGGCCTTGTAAATGGCCCACTTGGAAAAGTTATTGCAATTGTTTATAACTCCAATGATCAACCAGATGATGAACAACTTCCATTCAAGGTTCTACTAGCAATTGGTCAACAAGTCATGTTGACATCCAACTTGTGTGTCTCAGCAGGCCTTGTAAACGACCCACTTGGAAAAGTTATTGCAATTGTCTACAACTCCAATGATCAACCACGTACATTGCCATGTTATGTTGTAATTGACTTTCTCGACTACAAAGGACCCCCATGGGATTCTTCCAATCCAAATTATGTCCCCATCCCTCCTGTAACAAGGGGTTCACGGAGGCAAGTACCACTTCGAATGGCATGGGGTTTAACAATTCATAAAGCACAAGGGATGACCCTCCAAAATGAAACAATAAATATTGGAAACCTTGACCGACAAGGCCTTACATTCACTGCAATATCAAGAGTTAAGTCTTTATCAGGCCTTCGCATATCTCCACCTTTTTCCTTCTCTAGGTATTCTTGAATGAAATATAGTCCCTATATGCAATGCAGAATAGAAAAAGAGAGTTGGTTGCTTCAAATTCTTTGCAGCCACATGCTCCATAAAATTACATTCATGGTCCTTTGCATCTGTACTTTGCATACCTATTACTCGACTACATTCTTCTTTTTGCAAAATGAATTGTCTATTTTTTTCATATCTTGTATTCTTATTGTTACCATCATTGAATATTTTCCTATAGAAGAGAAGAGAATACTACTGTATAAAGAAAACAAGAGATTTAATCCTCATATCAACATTTTTCTTGTACTACTCTATCTCATTTACTTCAATGTGTTCTCATAACTTTTTTCAAACCAACCACATCACAACATTTCATTCCATGTTAGTCTTTTTTGCAATAAATATAAACTGTCCCAATATATATACTTCACTATGCTACAATGCCTTATTTGAATATATAAGTTTTATTGCGTGTTATCCTCTAATGCTTTGTTGAAATGCCTTGAAAAATATGTTATGTCCCATTAACTGATATGCACCAATGATGCCATCGACCAAAAAACTTCAAACAGTCGGGATGCATGGTCGATCATTTTTGTATATCTTCAGGAAACTCTTAAATACACATGATTACTATATCCAAGTCGACAGCCGACTACTCGTATTCATTGTCGGTGGTCGACAGTTTCAATAAAGTTATATACATTTAATCGTCAACTTTTTTGGTCGTTGGTCTTTTTATCTCAAACGAAACACTCTTAGTCAATTCTAATGATGGTCACATTGCATATTTGACATAAGCAAGAATATCATCCTGGTCCGCGCTCAATCATTGGTCACTGCTCAATGGATGCTCCACGGAATTCAATGGTGGCAAAAATTTCTTGTCGATTATTCTTCAATTATCGCAGAAACTATCTACTCGAATGCCAAACCCTGATGGTTTACACAATGACTGCTCACCATAGCGGATATTAATGTATTTTGTAGACAAAGGATAAATCATTGATCATTTTCTTTGTATTTGCGATTATTCTGTCAAGCAGTATTTGAATTGATGGACATTTCGTTTTGCTTTGCTCCATCAATATTTGTAATAAGTTCTTTTGAAAACCTTATTTTTAAATTTCCTATGAGAATTTTCTTTTTAAAGTGGACATTTTTTGTAAAAGAGTCGAATCTTTGAAAACTAGTCGAAGATCGACTGCTTTAATGTACTCGATATATTTGCTTGGTCGACATCCTTATTTTGTTCGGTCTTCAACACCAGCTCATTAAAAAGTAGTTGATGTGATCGATATGGTCGATACCTTACTGGTCGATATTTTGTTCGATGGGTCGAAGTATGTAAAAGTCTTTGTAATTCAAGTCGGTTTTGTTGCAGACCATTGTCAGTCCAGTTATGCGACCAAATGAGATTTTTGGTCGATACATGTGGCATAGTATATGTTAAACTTGAGTCTCATCTTATGATGGTCGTCTCCATAGTATATGTTTGATGATACTTTTCAAATTTGGTCAAATATAACTGATGTATGTGGTTGACGACTTTGGTCAATCCTGAAATCTCGTCGAAACAAGTTTGGTCGAGTACACTAGAAGGTGAATTTATCTATACTGTAATATAATACTTAGATATAATCATATTAATTTATACCTAAAGATTCATTAGTATAATAAAGTATCATATCAATTTCATACCTTGAATACTACATACCTTGTAAACATTTCAATGAAAATTCCTGATTATTGACATTGTATGTTTTCAAATCAGGTCTGTCTAAAGAAACCGAAAAAAGAAAGGGCAAGCAGATCGAGCTTCAAGAAGAAACAACTCCAAAAATACAAATCAAAACACTATTTGAAGACAAAAAACCCATAATAGGAAGCACCCCTGAGTTCAAATGGGGCCAACTGTACATAGCTATCAAAGACGATAAAATACCTAATTCTACCGTGGAAGAAGGCATAATTTATCAAAACATCAAAAGGTCTGGCCTTCACAAGGCAGCTACACGGCCAAAATTATTTCCCTACTCAGACGTCATTGCGTGGATTTTTCCCCATGTAGATACTACTGCAAAGATCATTGCAAATGCCACTGTAAGAGGGCTTGCATCCTTCCAGCCAGTCTACCTTGCAGCCGCATACAGGATGCCTACATCCAAAGTATTTCTAACTAACGATTGGGTAAGATGTTCCAATATAGATAATATTGAATGTGCAAGGAAAATGATCCTACCAAACAAACGACTTAGACCCAAATCTAACAGACAATATGACACCGAAAACTTAACGACCCCCTATCAAATCATACTTCTATTTTTTAGAAGACTCTTCGGTCAACCAAACGCCAACATCTATAAACTCAGTTGGGTTCCATTGATATACCATCTTGCCACACATGGTACAGTCTTCAATTGGGCGCATATTATTTCCGACAGTATGGCATCAACCATTTCTACAGCTCAAACTGGCCTTTCAGAAGGGAAGTCACAATTCTTCATGTCTGCCTACCTCATAGATTGTATATTAGTCAACCACCCTTTTCCTAATTTCAGATGTACTTGGAATCCAAATGAGACTCCCATTCATGTAGCATATCAGATAACTTGGGCACACCGATATGCAAGCTACTACAAATTACTATGCGAAGAACTAATCATGCCCCTTTATTCACTGGTCTTCAATAAAGAAGCAAATTGTATGTCAGACAATGCCTTGGATGTAATAGTTGAATATGGAGACTATTACTTCTCATCAGAAGGCACATACATTAGAATGTATGGAGGCACCCAACCTCCTTCTCTATTGCCAAAATATGTTAAAGATTACATAGTGCATAAAGAAGCGATAAGACAAGTGTTCATCAATGGAATTGGTCACTATCTGTATGACAAAAAAAAATCTTCTTACCCACCTGTACCATTCAACATTGGTGGATACAAATTTCCTATGATAAAGGCAGTGGAAGCCTTCATTTCAGACTTGCAACCTTTTCACTTTGGAACTAAACTTTTTGTAAGAAATGACAAGAAAGGCAAGGTGGCTAAACATTGTGCTTCTTGTAACATCACTTTTCAGTACTCGAATCACTTTCTCAAAGAAGAGGAAATATATAAAAGTGTAAACAATATGACAGCGCTGCACAACAAACTAGATGCGAAGAGTGCATCTCCTTCTACCCTAACTACAACCAAAAAAACCAAGCAGAAATACATAAACAAAGTGAAGAGGCGAAAATACTAGAAGAACAACCACGGCTGCAGCAGGAAGAAGCACTGGAACAGCAACAAAAAGAAGCAAAAAAAACAAAAAAACAACAGCATCAAATACAACAAATGGAAAAAAAACATACAAAAAAAACACAAATTCTACACAACGAAGCCGAACAAGCCCGTTGTAAGAGAGAAACTGAAGAGGTGCAACATAAGGTCCAACATGCATATGGTCGAATTCCTCAATCATTCTCGACTAGCCACAATCGACAAGTTCAGACAATGAAAACACGACCTCCCGACACATATCTACTAGCAAAAAGCAGTTGGGATCTCCGACCAATAATTGAATAAAACCAACATCCGCGCGACAACGCGCAGAAAGCCTATCACACCGAATTAAATACCTTGTCAAATAATTCTTTGATGACACCATCTACTTCACATTCTGCCCCTCTTGGTGTCACCCCAACCGAACTTTTCAATCCATCAGATACCTTACCACTCATACCAGAAATCTTGTCCCCTTTAATCATTCGGAAACCGTCTAGTAGTTCCATTCCTAACACTCTTTTCCCAATCGACGAAACACATCTGTCGTCGACTCGTCAAGTCGCTACTAGTGCACCAATCCCCACCACTGACAACGGGACCACAACAACATCAAAAGTAATAAACTTCTTGATCCAGCAGCACAAACAACTAAACCACTAGTCGAGCCAGTAGAACAAGTAAAACAAGAAACAACTCAAAAAGTAAACTTGACAAACACAGTAGTCATATCAAGCAGAGTAGAAGAAGAGACAAAACAACCATCAACAATAGTCGAGACACGAAAACACTCAGAACAGCAATTAGCGGTCCCAAAATGGCAACGGAAATTCAAGAAAAAGCAAGCTAAGGACAAGCGACGCCATCAGAAAGATCTTCAACAACAGCAGCAGCATTTGGACCACATATCTCAATTGGGTCGCTTATCTATACATCTCGACCAATTTGGGCCGATCTCAACATACCATCCACAAAAGGCACGACAAGTAGAGCTCAATTTACTGACTGATGCAATCAACCGAGAACAATGACATAAACGACTAGCAACAAAAGACCACGTTCACAAGCTGAAAGAAGACCAAACTGTATTTTTGACAAAGTTTCAAGACTTAGCGCAACAGGTCATACCAATTACAGTCAGCTTCAACACTACTAGCACACTTGATAAATCATTTGAGTTGTTCCAATCTGTAGTGTCAACATTATCTGAAGAGCTCACCAGGGACCGACAAGAAGAACCAACAGTAATAGCGTCATTGATGTGGAAACAGTTCGAAGCATTCAACTCAGCACACGATCAGCTCATCCAGTATAATCATCAAGCAGAGACAGCAAACAACGTTCTCCGCAATTGGTACAAACATTATGGCAACGTCTTTAGACAAATGTAGGAGACCCGGGACTTAATTAGCACTCTTCATCAACAACACCGAGTAGCTGATAAAACCATGGCCCCAATTATTGAGGAACAACTGATAATGGAAAACAAAAATTTGGAGAAACTGGAAAAAAGTGAACAACAGTGGTTGAGCCACGCCTGTCATAACCTTCACAGAGTAGAACAACTCCGACCACATTTTAAAACACTGCTTTCAACTGCCAACGAGAAAATAGAACTTTTGGGTCCCGACCTAATTCATCTACAGGGAAGGACTACTCAAGAACACATAGCTAACTTGTCGAGCCTTACAACACTTACTATCAACATCCAAAGCACGTTGCACCATTGGAATACCTTCCAGCACCACATGTCTGTTTTAGCTGAAGCAATTGTCAACGTCTGTGTACAACAACAAGCAGCCACCAGTTCTAGTTCCAGTCTGTAGACAAGTTTTGTTCAGTAATTTTGCACATCTCCTCCTTTCTTCTAGTTGACTTCAAAATTTCCGGCTCAATTACTATTTTGGTCGATGTATGTGGTCGATCTTGTTATGAGTCGATGACTAATATGGTAGACCTAAAAGAGTGTTCGATAATTATTTAATCGTTCTCTTATATATTAATTTTATGGTTGATATTGTAAAGTGGTCGACCCTTAATACTAGTAAACTACCAGTTGTGGTCGGGGTTTAACTAAGTGGTCGGAACCCTATGTGGTCGGGGTTCGAAGGGATTCGACTAAGTTGCCTTGTTTTGTTTCTCCTTCCCTTACGGCATTCATTTTTGCACCCCAAAGGACGAATGCTATTAATTAAATCAATCATTTACATTAAATCATATAATTGTAAAATCCATTGATTAGGTAATAATTGTTAAATATATTACTTAAACCTCTTAGTTCAACCTTCACTACAAGCTAAAAATAATATATACAAGGATAAGGAAACAGGCTACTCATTATAAATTAAAGAGGAAAGTGCATGTGAGCATACTAATGAAATCAACACATGTGTGACAATTCTTGTATTGAAGTCAACACGTGTGACAATGCTTGTAATGATTGTGACTTTAAAATCTTGGATTGACTTTTTTTTAAATATATTAAATTATAGTTTAGATGTTAAATCAAAACTGGCCATTCAAATATACGTCATAAACTAACAAGGTTAATGTGATATAAGGGTTTAAAATTTGATTTTTACTATATATATTTATATTTTTAATATAAATAGATAAAAAACTTATATTTTTATTTTCAATATGGAAATTTTGATTTTTTCATGGTCTTGTTGTCAGAAAAAACTTGATTTGATCATGGTTTTTTTGGGTCCATAGTATTTGGTGGCCCATTGTATTGCTTGTGAATAAGCATATTTAAAGGTTTTCAAGATAAACCATCTTTGTCATTATGTGTGTGCTTGGTTTAATCATTATGTTTATTATTTTTTTTGTTTATTATATTTTTGTATTATATGAAACAAGGTATGAGAATTCAATATTTCATATAGTTATTATAAATGTTATTTAAAAAAAATCAACTATTATTATGATGGGTAAAACTAAAATTTAAATATTGGGGTGGCAGGTGCGGGTGGGATACTTTTTGATCCCGGAGGAAATAAAGTCGCGGCCTTCTCTTAGGTTCTAGGTAGCAAGACAAATAATGAGGCAGAATGGCTAGCTCTCATTTTCTCATTATATTTGGCCTCCTCCTTCAGCATTGACAATCTCAGAATTTATGGAGACTCCATACATGTTATTCAAATTATGAGAAGGGGTTCTGCTCCTCAAGGTTCAAAATCCCACAGATACATGCAACGAATTAAAGCCAATGTTCATCTCCCAAAGGCCTCTTTTTTCACATTTGCCGAGAGAACAACAGGCTTGCGGACTTAGCGGCTAATAAAGGAATCTTGTTAGAAATCGGGCACGTCAAGGACCTCAATGGTGCCATGGCGTTTCATTTCATTCCCTACGTTAAATGTCAAGGGTCAATAATTTCATTGCAAAACATAAGTTAGGGTCCTTTGGTTTCTCGAGGGTCCTCCTCAACCCTCATTCAAACTTTGGTTATGTGCCTTCCCCTCCCTCCGTTTCTTTTGCCACACGCCTCCCCGGCCATCCTCGCACTTGTCACATGGCTCCCTACTGTGCTGTCAGCTCCCACGAGCCATTAATAACTCCTCCACCCGCTCCTTTCCCTTCTTTCACCGCGATGGCTCGCCCTCCTCATTTCTCCTGTGCTTTGAGTCGGCTCTCCCTCTGCGAATTAGACTCCCCTCCTTCCCGTGCCCTTCTGCTGCCATCGTTTAACATTGGAACAATGCAAAGTGTTATGGCGGCCATAGCCGCCCTAAGCCACACTGTGGTGGACATTAAACTCTCGGTTCGCAGGACATATGACGCCGTCTGTACCAGCGTGAAGCAAAATGAGGAGATGGCCATGGATCTTAATCACACGGTCTCCCAGCTTTCTTTCCAGGATTCGAGGATAGATGACTTGGAGAAGAATTTGTTTGAGCTGATGGGAAAAGTGGAAATGCTGCAGGAAGACATGGCAGTCCTTACAGGGAAAACTCAGGGAAGTTATGTGCAGGAAACCCCCACGGTCAATCAGGAGATCAACCAGGAAATGGTGGACGTAGCTTCTGCCCAATTCAAGAATTATGGATAATTTTCAGCTTAGCTCAGGTTTCAAAATTTTGTATCTATTTTGCCAATGTATTCCTGCATTATACTCAACAGACAGTTTATCAGGGTTTATCCCAACTCCATTTTGAACAGTTTTAGAAAGACAAAGTTCAGAGCTTGTAAAGCCATGCTGTTAGAAATCATAGTTACAATCTTTTCAGACATTTCCTCCTCTGTTAAAAATCTTTTTGAATGCATGTAATGAATAGCTGTGCATAGCTTTTATAAATACACCCTATTTCCCTGTTACTGTTAAAAAAAAAAAAACTAAAATTTAAATATCAAATGAAAGGTAATGTTAAAATTTAAACATTATATAAAAAATTATTGATGTGTAAGATAAAATGCCAAATTTCAACCCTGAAACCAATTACATTATGATAAATACCCACAAACTACATCCAAAATCCATCAATTATAATATCACTTCAAATTAAAAGAAGCAATTTCATTAATTTGGCGAGAACATACATTCCATTTACTTCTTTTTTTCACTCAGAAAAATGACTATACTTTATTAATAAGTATATGATAGAAAGTATACATAACGCCTCCACCACGAGAGAAAAAAAAAAAAAAAAAAGAGTCGTCCCACCGGACAAGAACCACACCCAAACCCAAGAGCAAAGACCCCTTACAACACAGGAGAATAAGGCTGCCCCCAACCAATTAAAGAAGTGAAACTGCCCAACCATATGAGCACATATCACAATCCAAAAATTATAAAGGCTAACCCTAGCCAGGAAGAAAGAAAATAGCACATTACAGAAAAGTAAGGGACCAATTTATATAAACCAAGACCACTGGCCCAACCAAACCAGAAGAAAACCAAGATTCAATACAGGATGAATCTGCCTGCATCCCGAAGAATATCATCGGACCAAAACTCAAAACACAGAATACCTTCATTACTATTGAGATGCCATGACCTATGTTTGGGAGCAAGCCACTTCAGGCTCTACACATGTGGGTAGTCAACTCGCATCATCTAGCCTTTGCGTTAATTCATGTGGGAAGTCAACTTGTATTTGGAATTAGTTTCAATTTTCATTGCAATCAGGTCCAAAGGGAAATCAATCATCAATGCACCTTATAGTTGTACATTTTGATAGCCATTAACCCCACCTTAAGCTCGTGACATCATCAAACTCTAATGACATATGCTTCTAGTCATTTTCAATTTCCATGATCTCTTGGTTGATGTATATTTTAGTTTTCTAAAGACATTGTACAATTTCAGGATTTCACTAACTGATATAAATACGCAATCAACAACAAGTCCATGATCAAGCACCTAATATATTTCTTATCAATTAAACATTAATGTTGTTTTTCCCTCATTTAATTCTTCTAACTGGTTTGTATTTTTTTAGTTATTAAAAAAAAATCCTAAAGGCAAAGACTCATTGTTATGCATTTTTCGTTGTTTTGATTTATGTTGAAAATATGTTAAAATAATCCTAAAATCAACCACATAAATATAATGTTATGCATTTTTCGTTGTTTTGATTTATGTTGAAAATATATTAAAATAATCGTAAAATCAACCACATAAATATAAACTTATGTCTCACCTATAGATTTAACATGAGTTTATTTATGTTGAAAAATCTAGAACACAAATATAACCAAATACTCAAGAACCAATTAAATGTGTTTTCTTTGAATAAATAACATATGTTTGGCCTTATGTTAAATGTATGCTACAATAATCGTAAAATCAATAACAAAAAAATAAGTCTATGTTTAGCGTATAGATTTAAAATAATTATGCCGAAGGCATTTCACCAACGAGAAGCATGACCATCCATGTCTGCTAGATTCCTCGGTTATGGAGCGAATGGAATCCTGCCACGTGTTTTCCGCTTTGGCCCCAGATATTTCTGACTCTTATGGCTTTCTCTGCAGGAGAATTCGTATTTTATCTTCAGCTGTCTTTGTTGACGTTCAGGCCGTCCGAAACAAAGCACCCTGACGCGGTGGCATATTTTGAAATTAACTCAATCGACCAATGCAACTGATTGGTTTGCAGGGATTGTGCATCCATTTTCGAACAAAGGCGAAAATGAATTATGTCGTGGAAATGAAGCATTTTCAGACTATTTGCAGGTAACGTTACTTCAGGAAATTTATGTTTCTGTTAAATTATATTGCTACCGACCAAGGAAACGAGTGTGCTCAATCAAAAGACCATCGAATCATTAAAATATTGCTTTATGTCTACCTGTTGACTAGAGTTGTTACTTTTCGTGAGTTCACACCGACCACTTTGGCTGGGTCGGCAGAAATGGGCAAAGTTCGCCCATATGGTCGATAAACAAAATTATATGCTATTTGGTCAAGTGATAAGTCATTTTATTTGAGATTACGCGAACAAAAGAGATTTTTCGTCGATACTTGTGGCATAGTATATGTAAAAGTTTAGTCTGGTCGAATGATGAATTCTACAAGAAGTGACTTTATCTATATTAACTTTATCTGGCAACCATTTTTCAAATTCGACTAAACTGAACTCTCTTTATCTGGTGTGTCGGTAGTGTTTCACGAATGGTTCCAAATGGTCGACTACCTTCGAGCTGGCGTCGGCAGAAATGGGCAAAGTTGAATTCTACAAGAAGTGACTTTATCTATATTAACTTTATCTGGTGACCATTTTTCAAATTCGACCAGATTGAACTTTAACATATACTATTTCACAAGTATCGACGAAAACTCTCTTTTGGTCGCATATTCTCAAATAAAATCACTTATAACTTGACCAAATAGCATATAATTTTGTTTATCAACCATATGATGTATAGACTCAAACTACATGTCACGACAATGTTACATCAGCCATATTTTTAAATAATTACTCTATTATTTTTACATACTCGACCACGTAATGCGTAAGATAAACATCAGATGCGACTAAATTAATCATCTTGCTTACATTTCCTTCATAGCCATTGATCATATTTTACGATTCGACCAAAAATAAGTCTTGACCCGGAGCGGTCGACCAAATACAATATAGTTAAAGTCACCTTGTATTTGGTCGACCACTTTATCTATAAGTATTGACCCACGGTCGACCAAAGTGGTCGACCACCTATTCCTTTATTTGGCGTAATTGTTTAGGTCGACAGACTAACCGTCAAACAACCAGTCGATAAGTCATGGAATAGCAAGCAGTGGAATAGCAAGTCGACAAATAATTTTGATGGTCATTTTGCATTGGTGGTGTTTGACGAATGGTTCCAAATGGCCGACTACCTTTGACCTGTTTCGCCGCAAAGTGTTACGATTCAAAGCGAAAAGGTGGCTACCAATACCTGTTAGCGCACAAATACAACCAAACTGGACAGTATTTGCGTTGATATAGTGTAAGCAGGCGGTCGAGCTCTGCATGGCAAAAAATTACGAGATCTACATTTTTTATTAGAAACATGAGCATTCAATAACGGATTGGACATTGAACAACCTTCCATAAGGTTATCCACGTCAACATTTATTTCTTTGGGTTTAATCCATCACAAAGTTATGAACTTTGGTTCAGTAGTACTGATCTCTGTGTATCATCGTATATCTAGATTTGACGGATTTGACCTCCTAGATTTTAATGCAACAATGGTTAAATGTCGTCGATCATTTCGCTGCAAGTGTTAGAGTCACAGGGAAACTCTAACAATGAAACTCGGAGGAATTTGGTTTGATGCAATGTATAATACATGTCGACGCACAAATACAACCAAACTCGCCAGCATTTGGGTTGATGCAGTGTAAACAAGCGGTGCAGCTCTGCATGGGAAAATCTTACAACATGTACATTTTTTATTAGAAACTTGAGCATTCAATAACGGATTGGACATTGAACAACCTTCGATAAGGTTACCACGTGAACATTGATTTCTTTGGGTTTAATCCATCACGAAGTTATGAACTTTGGTTCAGTAGTACCGATCTCTTTCTATCGACGTATATGTGGATTTGATGAATTGCACCTCCTGGACATTCTTTCTTGTGGGGATAGGAGAATAGATTTCAATGCAACAATGGTTAACTATTGCACTGCCTTTACTCTTAATCGTTTATAAAATTCGATGAGTAAAGTCTCTGTGATTGTTTTATTGTTTACTAATGTTATTGTGACATCAACTCGGTTTTTTTCTCAGCATTCGAATCGCCATCAATTTGTTTTTGTTTCACGGAGCAACAACCCTCTTGAGGAGCCAAAAATTCTTTTTTTCTACTCAAAAACAAGGTTCTCCTCTAAAACGACACTCATATTTCTTGTTATAATTACCTTGTTCCTATTTAATATTTACAAACAAGGTTCTACTGTATTTTTGGGTATTTTTGGGTGTTTTTTGTTGGAAATTAGAGTCTGTTTCTGTCAACGCGCTGTCATTTATTTACTCGTATTACTTGTATGTTCAATCTTTAAAGTTAGTATTTGATCATGTATGTGATTTATTTAGTGGTTTGAGACGAAAGGGTCCATGACTCGTATATATTGATTTCCTTGTGTTTATCAATATATGTTTTTTACTAACTTGGTCGGATAATTTGCACCGCAACAGTTTTTGTCTCCTAGAAAAGTTAGGTCTACCAAAAAAATAATCTTTAATTTAGGCATCTGGTATATGACCAATCCTATCTTGTTCTCCCTGTTCCTGTTTAATATTTAAAAGAAAGGTTCTCATAGGAAATTTAAAAATAAGGTTCTCAAAACAACTTATTACAAATATTGACGGAGCCGAGTAAACCGATATGTCCATCAATTCGACCACATAGTTAATATTCAAGTGGTTAATTTCCTGGGAATACTACCTAACAGAATAATTCCAAATAGAAAGAAAATGATGAATAGTTTATCCTTTGAGTGAAAAAATGACATCAATATGCACGATGGTGACCAGTGCTTGGGTAATCCATCAGTTTTTACCATTCAAGCAGATAGTTGATGCGATAATTGAAAAATAATTGACAAGAAAGTTTTGTCACCGTTGAATTCCGTGGAGCGTCCATTGACCAGTGACCAATGATTCAGCGGAAACCAGGATGATATTCTTGCTTATGTCAACTATGCAAGTCGACCAGCATTAGAATTGACTAAGAGTGGTTCCTTTGATATAAAAAGACCGACGACAAAAACAACTAGACGTTTAAATGCATATAAGTTTACTTGAACTGTCGACCACCGACAAGGAAGATCAGTAGTCGGTTGTCGGCTTGGATATAGTAATGATGTGTATATAAGAGTTTCCTGAAGATAGATAATATCAACCCACAGTCTTGGTCAAACAGAGATCTGACTACCATGCAGTCTAATGACGTCGAGATCTACGAGTTGACCGTTTGAAGATTTTTGGCCAATGGCATCATTGGTGAAAGTATGGATATGTCAATCATTATTTTTCGCCTGAACTATCGACCACTACGATCAAATTACTTCATCAACCAGAAAATTAATAGTCAACCATCGCCAGAATATCAAGACATTTTCTCAACAAATCCTCGACAGTCTTTATCAACATATGGTGCATATTAGGTAAAGGGATAACTTTTGAATGCAATAAAACTAAATATTATATAGGATTCAAAAGGTTCTACGCGTGTCGACCAAAATAGGTCGACGCGTGGCGACTTGGAAACCCCCATCTTGAAAGCCTTGCTCAAGTCCACGCATAGGATTGCTTTACAATTTGGTCACCCTCCGACGAGTAACCTATGCAAGTCAACCAGAATTAGAATTGATATTATTGCTTATGTCAACTATGCAAGTCGACCAGTATTAGAATTGACTAAGAGTGGTTCCTTTGAGATAAAAAGACCGACGACCAAAACAACTAGATGTTTAAATGCATATAACTTTATTTGAACTATCGACCACCGACAATGAAGATAAGTAGTCGGTTGTCGGCTTGGATACAGTAATGATCTGTATATAAGAGTTTCTTGAAGATAGACAATATCGACCCACAGTGTTGGTCAAACAGAAATCCGACTACCATGCAGTCTAATGACATCGAGATCTATGAGTTGACCGTATGAAGATTTTTGGCCAATGCCATCATTGGTGAAAGTATGGATATGTCAATCATTATTTTTTCGCCTGAACTATTGACCATTTCGATCATATTACTTCATCAACCAGAAAATTAATCCTCGACCATCACCAGAATATCAAGACATTTTCTCGGCAGATCTTCGACAGTCTTTATCAGCATATGGTGCATATTAGGTAAAGGGATAACTTTTCAACGCAACAAAACTAAATATTATATAGGATTCAAAAGGTTCTACGCATGTCGAGCAAAATAGGTCAACGTGTGGCGATTTAGAAACCCCCATATTGAAAGCCTTGGTTAGGTCGACACATAGGATTGATTTACAATTTGGTCAACCTGCGATGAGTTACACATTTGGTCGACCTTCGACGAGTTACACATTTGGTCGACCTCATTTTAGTTATGTTGAAGCCGGAGAATAATAAAACCATTGGTTAAACACCATCGACGCGAAATGACCATCAAAATTTTACAACTTCAACTAATTTTAAAGACACGACTTCTTTTACAATAAAATGACCACTTTTACTCACCATATATTGTCCAATCCCAAAGAAAATTTCACCTATCGAACCCCAACCACAACTTTTTTTTTTCCAAAATTAGTATTCCCTACTTTTACTAAATCGACCAATTACATCATGGACTACACTTTTAAAAACACACTTGAACCACAAATATAGAAAAGCATAGTGACACAACGCACATAGACCATATAAATAATATCAAGGGAAATTAGTCATCGAACAAATCTGTAACTCATCGGAGCGCGACCAAATTTTAAAGCAACCCTATGCATTGACCTGACTAAGGCTTTCAAGATGGGGGTGTTCAAGTCGCCACGTGTTGACCTATTTTCCTCGACACCCGTGGACGGCCTTCCTTATCTTTGGTCGACAACCTGTCGATTGCATTCAACAAAAAAAATGAGATTCAAAAAAAAGAGAAGCACCTCACATGTTCATCAACATGCTTTATATCCAGAATAATGCCTCCTTTCTAATAGCCAAGTCATATTTCTATATATTGTGCTCCTTTTCCTATGCTCTTAAACAATTAACTAGAACCTGACAACTTTCTGCTTGGTTAACATCTCGACTACTCTTTTAACCTACTTTCACATCTTAACTCTTCCGATAATATACAATATATGTTTCAAAACAAAATAACAAAACTATGATGTTGTTTCTACATGCTTACTTATTACTCTAATAGGAAGGTTCATTGGTAAAAGGAAAACAAATTTGAAACCATTCATCTGTCTATTCTTTCCACAAATATTTCTATTTATTGCTTGAGATATCAAATGATTTTTTGCCATGTTCTCCTACACTTATTATTTGTATAATTAATATCAATATTGCCCCTTTTTCCAACTTACTTTTGTAGTCCAACTATTCTCACTACCACGGTATGGACACTCTATTGACTGAAAATGCTATTTCTCTTCTGATGAATGGTGTTGTTGACCTATGCCCACTTGTACAAGTTGTTGCTCTCAATCAAGTAAGCTCTGTTAACTCAGCAACTAGCCGCTTCCGAATCTCTATCTCTGATGGAGTTCATAAGCACGATACATTGCTTCCAAGTAGCTACAATAGTGTTGTGGAAAACCACCAACTCCAAGCAGGTTCGATCATCAAAGTCATCAACTGTACATGCAACAGTATACACGATACAATGTACACTTTGGTTTCCAAATTTTAAGTTTGCCTTTTTTTTTTTGCACTCCCAATAATTGTAACATATTTTTTACTTATACTTACTTACCTTAATTCTTCTTTCCAAGACTATCGCATTGGGCACATTTGAAATTGTCACATTGGAACTGGCAATTGTTGGAAACCCATCCCTTTTCAACTTCAGCCCTACCTTTACCTCTCACAGTAGTTCATTTATTTCAGAAAACAACGCCCTTGATCCCGAAAACCCTTCACTTGGAATATCGTCCTTGCAAAATCCAACCCCAAACCTTGTTGCACCTATTCTTCAATTCACATCGCTCAATCCTTCCAACAAAACTTGGACCATTCAAGGATGATTTACTGCAAAGACAAGTATCAACGCCTTCACCAACCAAAAAGGTCCTAGTCAACTCTTTGGGTTTGACCTTATTAGTGCTACGAGAGATGAGATTCATATCTCTGCTTTCAATGAACTAGCCACCTCATTACATGACCAAATACAAGTTGGCATAGTCTACACAGTCTCAAATGGCACAATCAAACCAGTTAACCCAACATACAACCATTTGAAAACTTCTTTCGAGATATTCATTAACACCTCCTCAAAAATTCAACAATGTTTGGAAGAGTTCCCACTTATCCCTTTTCATTGCTTCCACTTTAAATCTATCCATGACATCAAAACTACAACCCTCAATTCCATGGTTGACCTTATTGGAATTTTCATTTTTGTTTCCCTTGCATCAACTATATGCAAAAGGGATGGCTCTGAAACTATTCGCCGAATAGTTGGATTGAGGGACATGTCCGGGTATAGCATAGACATAACACTTTGGGGGGACCACTGCACAATTGAGGGTGCCCACCTTGGAAACCTTCGAGGTTTCTCTACTCCCCCTATCCTTGCAATAAAAGGTGGACGTGTTACAGAGTTCAATGGAAAAACCATTGGAACAATCTCCAACACCAACCTCGTTATAAACCCATATATCCAGGAAGCTCAACTTCTTCAATCATGGTTTGCTGACAATGGATTCCGTTCAGCCTCCCCGTCTTTGAGCAGAAAATCCAACTCGTCTTCTCCTAGCTCCAGCAAATGCATATCCATCTCTACGCTACAATCTCCCGAGCCCTCTGAGAAAGCAACTTGGTATTCGATTACTGATACAATCACCCATATTAACATCAATGAATTTCATTTCCTCTCATGCCCTCTATTTGTCGATGGAATACAATGCATGAAAAAAAATTCCCAAAAAGTTGGTCATATTTGGCATTATGAAAAAAGTGATGGGGAGTTTACAGAGTGTGTTTATCGATAGATACTCAAACTTGACCTCATGGATGCTACTAGACAATTACACGGTATCATAGCTTTTGATGATATTGCGCAAAAACTCATGGGGGTCTCTGCAAAAGATTAATTGTTCCTTCTATCAAATGATCCAACATCTCCACTGGAAATTGTTGAATGTGTTTGTGCTCGAGAGTACCTGTTGGACTTATTAGTAAAGACAAAGACTTTTAATTCAAACTCTCACTTGAAGGTGATTCTAGTCATGTCAGAGAACGCTCCAGCATCATTACACATGTTGATCCACTTGATGAAAGCGAAGACATTATGACTAATAAATGGCCAGTTGCTCGAAAGCTTTGAACTCTATCTTCAAAAACCTCTTCAATTCCGACTCTCTATACTTTCTGCTTCATACTTAGCAACTACAAAAAAATTTATACACACCACTACCTGAGTGGTACTTGTAACCAGCAATGACCAGTTTTGAATATTATATCAATTAGTTTTATTGTAACATTGTGTTAAATTACATATTTATTTTACTCTATCTTGGCACTTTGTCAAGTTTATGCTTCTTTTCTTTATAAATATTTTTCAGGAGGATATGTATTCCTTTCTTGCAACAACTTCCCATAAATTATCCATAAACACTCTTAAAATGATTAAATATATAATATGTTTCTCTTACAAAAAAGACGTTATAAATTTCATAACCACCAAACATTTTTTTTGTAGGCATGTCAACCAATAATGACAATGATCAAATCAATGCATGCAGAAGAGTTCTCTATGCTCAAAACAAAAAGGATAACAACAAGCGACAATGCCTTCTATATAGAGTTGCTCGTCAACTTTTTCATATCCCTTCTTCGTTTCATCTTGTTCAACCTCCCCCGACACCTTCTACACCATCCGCATCCATACCAACACATCCAACAAATAGCGACCTAGATAGTGCACAACAACGGTTCCGTAGAAAATTGGACAAACTATCTCCCATGAATGTATGCTCTATATACATGGAGTCTTATCCTGGAATTAAAACAAAACAATCTTATGGTGCATATGCATGTGCTCGTTGCATTGCAGAAAGAAATGGCCACCGATATTCCTTTGCAAACAACATGGATTCTGGGATACAACCACCAGTGCTAGCCATCCTTACTCAAGTTGAAGAAATGCTCATTGCTCGTGTTAACCCAATTTTACAAGTCACTCATGCTCGTGGGGACAATATAAATATTTTGGCCATACTATTAACTTTCCGCAAAACATTACTAGCATTGTCACTCTCCTCCCTCGATTACTCTCAGACATTGACATCCTTATTGTTCTTAGATGCAGTCCTACGAAGAAGCCTTATGACCTCTTTGTTAGTCGAACACGTGTTCTTGCTGCTCTCCAATACAAGATTTCAAATGACCCATGCTACAAAGATGTTCAAGTTAACTCAACTACATTATCTTCTTTGCATATTGAACCAACTGACATTTCGTCCCTCCTTCGTTATGCCACCCCCAATGAAACTACATTTGTTCAATCACTCAGCTTCCTTGAACGCCATCACGAACACTCCTCCTCCCTTATATCTACACAAACAAATTGTAGAACTGAGGTTGATGAAATCAAACGCTTCTTAGAAACAAGCAATGCACCAAATCTAATGTCCATTGACTGGACCCCAATAGACATTTCCCCTATCAATGAGTACAACACAGTAGGCCTCCTCTCAATGGTCTTTGCAACCTTTTTCCCACTGGAGTCGCAATGCTTAAACAACCACACATTCAAGAGGTTTGTATGGACAATTATGCACTGCACCTTCTTCGATACCATGACAATAGATTCGGCCAACATCCTCGTTTTCGTTATTACATATATAACCTCATTATGCGCCATCGTAGCCATTCTATTGCTTCTGTGTTTGTAAAGCACAATATTGAAGATACATTGCCTCCAACAATCATAGAACTTGTACAACAATTACAAGACTTTCCAGATGTCAAAATCGCAGAGAAAGTCATGTGCTTTGGCTCAACCCTTCGTGGGACACACTCCTACTGGAACAAAAGCAGGTGTGAACTAACTGACATGATCACTCAACAAGGGACAACAACATTCTTCTTCACTGTCAGTGCAGCTGACACAAAGTAGCCTGATTTGCATTCGTGGATGCCTGGACAAGGTCCACCCACTTCAAATCAACAACACCAATGGAGAATTCGAAAACTTATAAGAAATCCACACATGTATCTCAATACATGGACAATAGATTCAAAATATTCTTGGAAGAGGTTCTTCAAAAAGGCCTTTCTACAAAAGACTACTGGTGCAGGTTCGTAACAAATTATATTCCCATTGAAGTTCAATGTATTCTATACCTGAAATGTTCATTTCTAATATTTATAATTTTCCATATAGGTATGAATGGAAACACAGAGGATCTACGCATATACATGGTTTCTTATGGTTGGACGATGCATCCAATATGGACACATTAGACTGGACATATGCTACCAAGGTTGAAGATGCAAAATTGTACTTTGACAAGTTTGTTACAGCATGGAATCCTCGAGTAAACCATTTTCAAACCCAATGCTTCCAAGTCTCTACTATAACTGATCCATGCACCATTGGAACAAATTCAATACTTGCAACAAATCACTTGGATGACTATGAAGAACTTTTTAATTGTGTCCAAAGGAACACAAAATGCTCAGAATCTTATTGCCTCCGCAAAAAAGGATCCTCTCTTCAATGCTGTTACAGCTTCGCCTTTCATCTATAACCTACCTCTTCCTTATTCATTGATGCAAATGGCCAAAAAACCTACAAGCCTACAAGGAACGATGCCCTCCTAAATATTCACAACCCTACCATGCTCTCTATTTGGCAAGCTAATGTTGATTGCCAACCTGTTCTCTCTAGACATGCTGTCCTCAAATATATTTCAAAATATGCAACAAAGGCAAAGCCCAAATCAAAAAGCTACCATGCACTCCTTTCTCGTCTTGCACATGCAACTCCAACTGATGCCCCCATACTTCAACCAATAAGACATTTCTTGTCAGAGACTGTTGCAGATCGAGACATTAGCGCACAAGAGACCTGCCACATGCTCCAAAAACTCCCTCTTTATCTTTGCAGTCATTCATTTCTATCCTTGAATGTTAGCCAAAGTATTTTCCACCGTATTTCCAATGAATCTCTTGACACCCCACCAACACCCACCTTCATTTTTGCTGACATGCAACGACCCCCTGCACTCGAAAAAATTACCCTTCTTGAAGTTGCTCGCTCCTAGTCATACTCAGCTCGTAGAAATCACTCCCAATGGAAACCAATTTACCCTCCAAAAATTGTTTGTGTCTTTCCTCACTTCAATACCATTCCACCAATAACTTCAAATTCCTTTGTTGCCTTTTGTTGGAGTGAGCTCCTCCTATACAAACCTTTTCGCAATCTCCACGATGACATTGGATCCACAACATTGGACATAACTTCTAATTGGATTCGCATTAAAGATGCATACACTGCATGGCATGTTAATCATTTTCCGAAAGCCCCCAGTACACCTCCCTTCGATGACTCTACTCCTACTTTCAACCACTTTCCCTCAGCCCCTGCCATGGATGAATGGGAACTCCTTTCTCAACTCCGTCCTGGAAAACACCTTTATGTCGATGACCTTGATATGCTTGGCCATCGTGACTTTGACATAGAACACAATTGGAACTAAAACCATATTCCTTCACACATGCATGCAACAGCCATATCATTCATTGACCTCAATCGATTGTCCACCCATGTACAACCAAACACCTCTTCATATTCATGTTTTCCTTCCTCCTTGTCTCTCACACAACGAATGGCCTTTGATCTTATCATCGCACACTCCACAAATGCTACAAGCCCTCCTCCACTCAAAATGGTCATTCAAGGCACTGCATGAACAAGAAAGTCTTTCTTGATTTCTTGCCTTAGATCTGCACTCCAACATACCTCTGCCGACAAACCTTCACCCTTTCTCCTCCTTGCTCCCACAAGTATTGTTGCCTTTAACATACATGCGCTTACAATACACTCTGCACTTCGCATACCCATTACTGAGATACACCCTCTTGAAGGCCAATCCCTTTCAATCTTCCAAGAACAATTCTGTCATATCTGATACATCATCATTAATGAAATGAATTTCGTTGGCCCAAAATTGTTAACTCGTATGGATGACCGCTTACGTCAAGCCTTCCCTTGCCAATGAACAACCCCCTTTGGTGGTTTCTCTATCATCTTCCTTGGTGACTTTGGACAACTACCCCGTGTAAAGGACATCCCCATGTATGTAGGAGCATCATGAGGAAATTCTCTATGGCGTACTTTTGACACGTTTATCACTCTTTCAATCATATTTCGACAAGGCAACACTCATTCTCAAGTTTCCTTTAATCAACTCCTGTTGAATCTTCAAATGCAACAGCAACTCTTGAATATTGGAACCTGCTCATGTTAAGGACACCCTCATCCCTTTCACATGAAGAGAATCATACATTTTACCAATGCACTCATTCGTAACCAACTAATACCTCTGTTGCATTGCATAACAAACAAATGTGTAAACTCCTTAACATGCCAATTGCACATTGCTTTGCAGAGCAAAAGAAATAACATGTGCATGCATCAATATATGATGAACAACTTCCATTCAAGGTTCTACTAGAAATTGGTCAACAAGTCATGTTGACATCCAACTTGTGTGTCTCAACAGGCCTTGTAAATGGCTCACTTGGAAAAGTTATTGCAATTGTCTACAACTCCAATGATCAACCACCTACACTGCCATGTTATGTTGTAATTGACTTTCTTGACTACAAAGTGCCCCCATGGGATTCTTTCAATCCAAATTATGTCCCCATCCCTCCTATAACAAGGGGTTCACAGAGGCAAGTACCACTTCGAATGGCATGGGGTTTAACAATTCATAAATCATATGGGACGACCCTCCAAAATGAAACAATAGATATTGGAAACCTTGACCGACAAGGCCTTACATTCACTGCAATATCAAGAGTTAAGTCTTTATCAGGCCTTCGCATATCTCCACCTTTTTCCTTCTCTAGGTATTCTTGAATGAAAGATAGTCCCTATGTGCAATGCAGAATAGAAGAAAAGAAGTTGGTTGCTTCAAAGTCTTTGCAGCCACCTTCTCCATAAAATTATATTCCTGGTCCTTTGCATCTGTACTTTGCATACCTATTGCTTTACTACCTTCTTCTTTTTGCAAAATGAATTATCTATTTTTTTCATATCTTGTATTCTTATTGCTACCATCATTGAATATTTGCCTATAGAAGAGAAGAGAATACTACTGTATAAAGAAAACAAGAGATTTAATCCTCATATCAATATTTTTCTTGTACTACTCTATCTTATTTACTTCAATGTGTTATCATAACTTTTTTCAAACCAACCACATCACAACATTTCATTCCATGTTAGTCTTTTTTGCAATAAATATAAATTGTCCTAATATATATACTTCACTATGCTACAATGTCTTGTTTGAATATATAAGTTTTATTGCGTGCAAAAGTTATCCTCTAATGCTTTGTTGAAATGCCTTGAAAAATATGTTATGTCCCCTTACGTAATATGCACCAATGATGCCATCGACCAAAAAATGTCAAATGGTCGGGATGCATGGTCGGTCGTTTTTGTATATCTTCAGGAAACTCTTAAATACACATGATTAATGTATCCAAGTCGACATCCGACTACTCGTATTCGTTGTTGGTGGTCGACAGTTTCAATAAAGTTATATACATTTAATCATCGGTCTTTTTATCTCAAGCAAAACACTCTTAGTCAATTCTAATGTTGGTCGCCTTGCATATTTGACATAAGCAAGAATATCATCCTGGTCCGCGCTCAATCATTGGTCACTGCTCAATGGACGCTCCACGGAATTCAATGGTGGCAAAACTTTCTTGTCGACTATTCTTCAATTATCGCAACAAGTATCTGCTCGAATGCCAAACCCTAATGGTTTACACAAGGACTGCTCACCATCGTGGATATTAATGTATTTTGCAGACAAAGGATAAATCATTTATCATTTTCTTTGTATTTGCGATTATTCTGTCAAGCAGTATTAACTATGTGGTCGAATTGATGGACATTTCATTTTGCTCTGCTCCATCAATATTTGTAATAAGTTCTTTTGAAAACCTTACTTTTAAATTTCCTATGAGAATTTTCTTTTTAAAGTGGACATTTTTTGTAAAAGAGTCGAATCTTTGAAAACTAATCGAAAATCGACTGCTTTAATGTACTCGATATATTTGCTTGGTCGACATCCTTATTTTGGTCGGTCTTCAACACCAGCTCAGTAAAAAGTAGTTCATGTGATCGATATGGTCAATACCCTACTGGTCGATATTTTGTTCGATGGTTCGAAGTATGTAAAAGTCTTTGTAAATCAATTCGGTTTTGTTGCAGACCATTGTCAGTCCAGTTATGCAACCAAATGAGAGTTTTGGTCGATACATGTGGCATAGTATATGTTAAACTTGAGTCTCGTCTTATGATGGTCGTCTCCATAGTATATGTTTGATGATACTTTTCAAATTTGGTCAAATATAACTGATGTATGTGGTCGATGACTATGGTTGATCCTGAAATCTGGTCGAAACAAGTTTGGTCGAGTACACTACAAAGTGAATTTATCTATACTATAATATAATACTTAGATATAATCATATTAATTTATACCTAAATATTCATTAGTATAATAAAGTATCATATCAATTTCATACCTTGAATACTACGTACCTTGTAAACATTTCAGTGAAAATTCCTCATTATTGACACTATATGTTTTCAAATCAAGTATGTCTAAGGAACCCGAAAAAAGAAAGGCCAAGTAGATCGAGCGCCAAGCAGATCAATCTTCAAGAAGAAACAACTCCAAAATACAAATTGAAACACTATTTGAAGACACAAAACCCATAATAGGAAGCACCCCTGAGTTCAAATGGGGCCAACCGTACATAGCTATCAAAGACGATAAAATACCTAATTCAACCGTGGAAGAAGGCATAATTTATCAAAACATCAAAAGGTCCGGCCTTCATAAGTCAACTACACGGCCAAAATTGTTTCCCTGCTCAAAGGTCATTGCGTGGATTTTTCCCCATGTGGATACTACTACAAAGATCATTTCAAATGCCACTAGAAGAGGGCATGCATCCTTCTAGCCAGTCTACCTTGCAGCCGCATACAGGATTCCTACATCCAAAGTATTTCTAACTAACGATTGGGTAAGACGTGCCAATATAGATAATGCTGAATGTGCAAGGAAAATGATCCTACCAGACAAACAACTTAGACCCAAATCTAACGGACAATATGACACCAAAAACTTAATGACCCCCTATCGAATCATAGTTCTATTGTTGAGCAGACTCTTTGGTCAACCAAACGCCAACATTTATAAACTCAGTTGGGTTCCATTGATATACCATCTTGCCACACATGGTACAGTCTTCAATTGGGCACATATTATTTCAGACAGTATGGCGTCAACCATTTATGCATCTCAAACTGGCCTTTCAGAAGGAAAGTCACAATTCTTCATGTCTGCCTACCTTATCGATTGTATATTAGTCAACCACCCTTTTCCTAATTTTGGATGTACTTGGATTCCGAATGACTTCCATTCATGTAGTATATCAAATAACTTGGGCACACCGATATGCATGCTACTACAAATTACTATGCGAAGAACTAATCATGCCCCTTTATTCACTGGTCTTCAATAAAGAAGCAAATTGTATGTCAAACAATGCCTTAGATGTAATAGCTGAATATGGAGACTATTACTTCTCATCAGAAGGCACATACATTAGAATGTATGGAGACACCCAACCTCCTTCTCTATTTCTGAAATATGTTACAGATTACATCGTGCATAAAGAAGCGATAAGACAAGTGTTCATCAATGGAATTGGTCATTATCTGCATGACAAAAAAAAAGCTTCTCACCCACCTGTACCATTCCACATTAGTGGATACAAATTTCCTAAGATAAAGGCAGTGGAAGCCATCATTTCAGACTTGCAACCTTTTCACTTTGGAACTAAACTTTTTGTAAGAAACGACAAGAAAGGAAAGGTGGCTAAACGTTGTGCCTCTTGCAACATCACTTTTCAGTACTCGAATCACTTTCTCAAAGAAGAGGAAATATATAAAAGGGTAAACAATATGACAGCGCTGCACAACAAACTAAATCCGAAGAGTGCATCTACTTCTACCCAAACTACAACCAAAAAAAAACAAGCAGAAATATATAAACAAAGTGAAGAAACGAAAATACTAGAAGAACAACTATGGCTGTAGCAGGAAGAAGCACTGGAACAGCAACAAAACGAAGCAAAAAAAATAAAAAAAACAACAGCATCAAATACAGCAAATGGAAAAAAAACATACAGAAAAAACACAAATTCTACACAACGAAGCCAAACAAGCCCATTGTAAGACAGAAGCTGAAGAGGCGCAACATAAGGTCCAACATGTATATGGTCCAATTCCTCAATCCCACCCGACTAGCAACAATCGACAAGTTCAAACAAATAAAACACGACCTCCCGACACATATATACCAGCAAAACGCAGTCGGGATCTCTGACCAATAGTTGAACAAAATTGACATATGTGTGACGATGTGCAGAAATCCTATCACACTGAATGAAATACCTTGTCAAATCATTCTTTGATGATGCCATCTACTTTGCTTTCTGCCCCTCTTGGTGTCACCCCAACCGAACTTTTCAATCCATCAGATACCTTACCACTCATACCATAAATATTGTCCCCTTTAATCATTCGAAAATCGTCTAGCAATTCCATTCCTAACACTCTTTCCCCAATCGACGAAACACATATGTCGCCGACTCGTCAAGTCGCTACTAGTGTACCAATCCCCACCACTGACAACGAGACCACGACAACATCAAAAGTAATAAAAATTCTTGAGCTAGCAGCACAAACAACTAAAGCACCAGTCGAGTCAGTAGAACAAGCAAAACAAGCAACAACTCAAAAAGTACACTCGACAAACACAGTAGTCATATCAAGCAAAGTAGAAGAAGAGACAAAACAACCATCAGCAATAGTCGAGACAAGAAAACACTCAGAACAGCAATTAGCGATCCCAAAATGGCAAGGAAAATTCAAGAAAAATCAAGCTAAGGACAAGCGACGCCATTAGAAATATCTTCAGCAACAGCAGCAGCATCTCGACCACATATCTCAATTGGGTCGCTTATCTGTACATCTCGACCACATATCTCAATTGGGTCGCTTATCTGTACATCTCGACCAATTTGGGCCGATCTCGACATACCGTCCACAAAAGGCACGACAAGTAGAGCTCGATTTACTGACTGATACAATCAACCGAGAACAGCGATATAAACGACTAGCAGCAGAAGACAGCATTCACAAGCTGAAAGAAGACGAAACTGTATTTTTGACAAAGTGTCAAGACTTAGCGCAACAGGTCATACCAATTCCAGTCAGCTTCGACACTACTAGCACACTTGATAAAGCATTTCAGTTGTTCCAATCTGTAGTGTCGGCATTATCTGAAGAGCTCACCGGGGATTGACAAGAACAACCAACAGTAATAGCGTCACTGATGTGGAAACAGTTTGAAGCATTCATCTCAGCACATGATTAGCTCATCCAGTATAATCATCAAGCAGAGACAGCAAATAACATTCTCCGCAATTGGTACAAACATTATGGAAACGTCTTTAGACAAATGCAGGAGATCCGAGACTTAATTAACACTCTTCATCAACAACACCAAGTAGCTGATAAAACCATGGCCCTAATTACTGAGGAACAATTGATAATGGAAAACTGAACGTTGGAGAAACTGGAAAAAAGTGAACAATAGTGGTTGATCCAAGCCCGTCATAACCTTCACAAAGTAGAACAACTCCGACCACATTTTAAAACACTGCTTTCAGCTGCCAACGAGAAAATAGAACTTTTGGGTCCCAACCTAATTCATCTACAGGGGAGGACTACTCAAGAACACATAGCTAACTTGTCGAGCCTTACAACACTTACTATCGACATCCAAAGCACGCTGCACCATTGGAAGACCTTCCAGCACCACATGTTTGTTTCAGCTGAAGCAATTTTCAATGTCTGTGTACAACAAGAAGCAGCCACCAGTTCCAATTCCAATCTGTAGTCAAGTTTTGTTTAGTAATTTTGCACATCCCCTCCTTTCTTCTAGTTGACTTCAAAATTTGCGGCTCAATTACTATTATGGTCGATGTATGTGGTCGATCTTGTTATGAGTCGATGACTAATATGGTCGAACTAAAAGAGTGTTCGATAATTATTTAATCGGTCTCTTATATATTAATTTTATGGTTGATATTGTAAAGTGGTCGACCCTTAATATTGGTAAATTACCAGTTGTGGTCAGGTTTGACTAAGTGGTCGGAACCCTATGTGGTCGAGGTTCGAAGGGATTCGACTAAGTTGACTTATTTTGTTCCACCTTCCCTACCGACATTCATTTTTTCACCCCAAGGGGTGAATGCTAGTTTATTTCCATTAAATAAAATTTATTCTTGGTTTGAATAAGCATATTGTTGTAGGTTCAAGATCTTTTAAATTTCCATTGAATAAAATTTATTATTGGTTTGAATAAGCATATTGTTGTAGGTTCAAGATCTTTTAATTTCAATTTAGGAGGTTCAATTTAGACTATGTTTGAAAATTAGAAAGCACTCTAAGCTTTACAACTAATATATCCGAATACTCAATGACCAAATATATTAACTTTTTGACTTACAAAATTGCCAAACAATAATTAATATTTTTATAATGTTAATTCACTTTAATATCAATTTCACAAAGTTTGAAATCGCTATTATATAATCCATTTCACCAAATGCAATCTACATGCTCGTTGTTATCATATAATTCTCTTTCCTCCATCATTGTTCACGTTATAATTCGTATTGCATATATCATCGAATTTATTTGCCTTTGCGTCAGTGATGTAGCAAGTCACTGTAGAATTCATCACTTGGTTTTTGTTGGATGTAAGATTGGATATAGTCTGGTAAATAACCTAGTCTTTTTCGCTATGGTTATGAAGACGATGACGTAATTTTGATTTCAATACGAATCCTTAATTTGTAAATGCCACAAAGAATATTCGGAATTTATTTAATCATATTCATTAATAATTAAAAAATCAAAATTCTGGTATTGATGTAACGACTAAACACTATTACATTCTAAAAAACAATGTTCATTGTTGATTAGTCCAACTAGTAAAAACCAATAAACATTAAATAATAAACAAAAAACAAAAACACCTCACTAAATATAATCATAGAATTAACATAAAACAAAAAGAATATAACTAAAATGAAAATGAAATAAAATTTAAAAATAAAATAAAGCTAAGGAAAAAATGAAATGAGATAGGATAATTAAAAATAAAATCAATGAAATTAATCAAATAAAATGAAAGAATATAGAATACAAAATAAAATAAAATTTAAAGACAAAAAAACAAAAACATTGTTGATTAGTCCAACTAGTAAAAACCAATAAACATTAAATAATAAACAAAAACCAAAAACACCTCACTAAATATAATCATAGAATTAAAATAAAACAAAAAGAATATAATTTAAATGAAATAAAATTTAAAAATAAAATAAAGCTAAGGAAAAAATGAAATGAGATAGTATAATTAAAAATAAAATCAATGAAATTAATCAAATAAAATGAAAGAATATAAAATACAAAATGAAATAAAATTTAAAGACAAGGTAGTAACTACAACGCAACTAATATGCTAATCCCTACCTTAAGATAATATTTTGTGATTTTGTCAAATTGATAAAGAAAGGAAATACATTATCATATGACGAACAATTGAAATCCCACGTTTTTAATGCAAACACAACCAAAGTAAAGATTATTTGGAATATTTGACACATTGCACAAGAAATCATTGCAATATCCAACACATTACAAAATGATAAAAAAAGTGTTATGTTATGATATTCACAACCAACAAAATAATTTTCTATAAAAATAAGTTTAACAAGGAACAAAGTATTTTAATTTTGGAAAACACACAAATACAAACATATGAAAATATTAAACAAGTAATAAATATTAAAATGTAGGGGAGTATTTATTTTTTATTTTGTCATAAATAAATTATTAAAATAATGATTTTTTTTAATATATATATATATATATATATATATATATATATATTCAAGAAAGATTTGTCGACTATGCCTACTTTAGTATATGAGTGATAATATGGGATGAGAAAGATTTAGAGAGTAAAATAAAGTTAAGATATTACAAGCAAAAGTAATTCTTTGTTTTAACCAGTTCAAAGAAGAAGATTAATATAGCCAAGATCAGAACGAACTCCCATGAGCTTCATACCGAAACATGATGCTGGACAATTCCTAAAACACCATGGGAGAAAAGTATTTTGCAAGTTCTGTGAGTCTATGAGTGTTGAGGACGAATCTCACTTTCTTTTAAAGTTCCCTGCATACACCCACATTCGATCGCAGTTTCCTAATCTTTGATACAATTCTAATCTCCATGATCTTTTAACTTGTCCAAACTATGGGGACCTACGGATGCTTCTTTCTCAACTTTTTAATCATAGGAATCAAATTTACGGAAATCCAAAGAATTTGTTTCTCTTTTCTTAAGGTCCGGTAGACTAAAAGGTCTCATCGGACATTAATCACCATCATCATCATCATCATAATAATTGGTGGATTGTCGATAAAGATTGTTGTAATGTAAAATGTAAGAAATCAAAAAAAACCCCGTCATTAATGTCTTAACTGACGAATGGATGGATTCGTTGTAAAATTTTGATTCACATCATTCATATCATTCTTTACATAAGGAGTAAATCCAAACTTTTTGTCAGTTTCTTTGGATTTGTAAAACAATTAATATGTACCATCAAATACTTTGTTTTTTTCAAACAATTAGTATACATACCATCGACAATTACTATGTGTACTATCATATGCTTTGATATTTGTAAAATAATTAATATATACATCATTTATTACTATGTGACAATTTGAGGATCTTTTTCAAATAAAATCCCAAACTCTTGATATTCAATCAGGGTTATTTTGTCAAATCAAACCCTGCAAACAATAAAAACAATATTTTCTAATTTCAAAAATTAAAAACACATTTTATTATTTTTAAAAAATTAAAATTAATAATAATGTGTTACATAACATTATAAAGTAACTATAAAATTGATAAAATTAATAAGAAGTCAACTTAATTTTGACAACCCGATCACTCTAATCCATGCCTTGGCAGGGACTAATAAAGGTAAATGAAAAATGATAACTAAAAATCAAATAAATAGAAGAAGAAAAAAGTCAATGAAATTAATCAAATCAAATAAAAGAATATAACATAACTTTATGTTTAGTGTAGCGATATTATAGTTACTAAGTTTGATATTATATTTACTAAGTTTGAAAGGACTCGTGTCTATCCAACAACAACAAAATGTGATATAACTATAAAGTATTTTTTATAGAAAATATCAAATTAATTATAAAATAAAATTGAGGAAGTGACTTCATACAAATATTTTGGAATTGATTTTCATCGCAAGTTTATTTGGAACTATAACATTAAGAACAAGATTAATGGAGGATGGAAAGCTTATTATGGACTTGAAAACATTTGCAAATAGTAGACCTTTGGATTTGGGATAAGAAGAAACTCCTCTTTGAGATTCTCGTTGCCCATGTTATATTATATGGATCTCATGTTACATTATATGGATGTGAAGTTGGGGATACAACTTCTCTAAAGAATTGTGGGAAATGATAGAGCAAACCCAAAAGCATTTTATAACCTACAATCTCAAAAGTACATGCAATACACCATATCCTATCCTCATAGAGACAAGTCTATCCCCCATTGAGAGCATGACTATGACCAAGTGCCTAATGTACATGAACAATATAAACAACTTGGGATACAAGAGGCTCCCTAAGATTGCTTCATATTCCAGTCAAAACCACCTCTAAATTTAGGAAGAAGTTGGGGTGTGATAAAGAATTAGAGGATAAGAGAAAATTAAGATACTATAAAAAGTGATCAACCCTAATCTAGAAAATCAAAAGTATTACTTCATTTTAACTAGCATAAAGAAGAAAATCAACATTCCTAAAATAAGAACAAACTATCACGAGGTCCATAGTGAAACAGCAAAATAAACAATTCCTAAAATGTTGTGGGGAAAAGAATTTGTCATTATTGTGACACTAAGAAGGTTGAAAATGAAAATCACTTTCTCATAGAATGTCCTGCATGCACCCACATTAAAGCCCAATTTCAAAACATTTGTTACAATATTGACCTTCTTAGTCTTTTAACTCATCAAAACTATCTTGATATAGGAATGCTTCTCTTAAAGCTTTTCGAGCACAAAAATAATTTTTTAAAGAAAATCAAATGATTCCTTACATCTTTTAAGGTCCAATAAACCAAAGTCGATCTTAGTGGATGCTAATAATCACCACACCACCACCACCACCACCATCATCATCATTACATATGCAAATAAAAAGGATTTGGGCATGAGTGGGCCTAGCAGTTAAGAACATGTGTTTCCTCCTACGACGTCATAGATTCAAATCCGGAGGGCGGTAGGTTATGTACACCTCCGTAGACTTTAGCAATCAAATATTTGTGTGGAGAGGGGTCATTGTCCCACAAGAAAGGGGGTCTCATACACCAAATTGGTGTCTGGCTAGGTTGTGACCTTAAAAATAATAATTATTATTATTATTATTGTAAATATCCCCACAACATTTGTTTTTGTTTTTGTTTTTGTTTTTTACATGTAATTAAGCACTCCACCTTTCAACCCATAAAGGTGAGATATCCATTATGGCTTCGGAAGAACGCCAATTAACAATTGGTTCACTAAGAGCAAACATGTCACAAGTAGAGTTTGAATCCAAATGGTGAGGATAATAATTCTTCCTAACAACCACCCGCTTTAGACTCAATCAACTCTCACTACAATTGTATTGATTAATAGAATCAATATATTAAATGTGGTGCATTTATTATGAAAATTAAATAATTTTAAGATGAGTATGTAATTTTTTATGTAAAAATATTATTTCATTTAAATAATAGAACATAATTTAATTGGAGTAGTGTATTTATTCTATGTTTTGGACTTTCCGGTGGGTTTCCGTCGAAATACGGTAAATTGTTTTGGTAAAATCCAAATTAGGAAGTGTTCAAAATGTGTTTTTGAATCTATTAATAGATTTAGCACCCTCAAATATCCCATGACACCCATATTATTCAAGTTCCATAGATAATATTTTTTATTCTAAGATTTTTTACAGATTTGCAACTGAACTCCGAACAAAACAAGATAAAAAATACACTTGGAAATAGTTTAAAAAATACACTTGGAAATAGTTTAAAACGTAGAATGTTTAGACTACCCCAATTTAATTTCACTATGCAATAATTATCATTAATTGAAATTAATATTAACCTATACAATTATTAAATAAATTACATTATAGAAAAAAATAATTAATTCGTTGTATATATTAAATTATTTTATTATTACATTAAAAAAATTTCCGTAACTTATAAACTATCATATCTTTTTTGTTACCCGGATGCAGGTGTCCTAGAGCCACGGGCGCGTGGCGAGCTCTCCATTTTCCATCCCATTAGACCGACCCGTAGCTTAGGAAGTGACGGTACTTTAATGAGCTGTGGGGATTACACCCCAGCTCATATGGTCATTTATTTAAAATACTTTATAACTACCTTGACTAAAACACTCACTTTTTGTTGTTGTACTTTAAACGTACTTATCACTCTCTTTGAATATTTAAAATTTAACTAGTTCTTATGTTCTTTATTTAAAATACTTTATCCATTGACGCATTAAAAAGGTGCTTTCTTAACATTAGAGAAAATAAAAATAAAAGCAATTAAAGAAAGATTTGTTTAATCCCTAAGCTCCAAGCCCTAACCGTAGCGTTGAATCCAGAGAGCTTATGTGGCAAAGGCTAAAATAGGGGATCAAGCAAACCGGTATCGGACATTACATATGAAAAGTCTTGGGAGGGCCGTTCGAAGGAAATCCACACTATCAATGACAATGTAACTCTGGGAGGCAAGTCTACAGAGGAGAAAGGAACCATGGCAGTGGCCAAAGGAAAATGCAGAGAAGCATGGCACTCACACTAGCAATCTAATAGAATCGGCTATTATGATGACAGAGGGGCAGAGAGATGGAAGTCAACCTCAAAGAGATGGCAGAAAAATGTTTGCAGATGAAACACATGGAAAATAGTTGTCAGGGAGGGAAAGCGGTCAATGGGTAACTCATGATGTTGTACTAGTTAAAATTCAAAATATATACAATAAAAACGTGGCAGAAGCAACTTTATCTAATACCCCATGACCATATATAATGCCTCTAGGTATTGAGGCATTAGACCATTTTTAAGCCAAGCAGAAGTGATTGTAGGTCATACTCCATGGCCAAATATAATTATGCGATTAAAATACATTATTGATATATAATAGAATTATATGATTCCATGGAGTATGAACTAAAATTGATTGTACTTGGATAAGAGTTGGTCTAATTCCCTAAGAACTAGAAGCATTTTACATGCTTCCTTAAGGAACATGAGTAGGTTAAGAACCTCTATAGATAATTGGTTGCAATAGCCCTTCTAAGCAATAAATGTTTTTGAGACCCCATCCTTCAAATTTACTAGGGTTTATTGAAGTGTCTCGAGCTTTCATAAGTCATGGAGTATGACTTAGATGTCGCATATGTCTACGCCTAACCTCCCTTACAAACTAGGTGCAGTGGAACCTATAGATTTCCTAGTCTAATCACAAGCACATGCCATCGACTAATCACAAGTGATGGATAAGAACCTATGTCCACATCTTCTTATTGGATAAGAACCTCCGTAGAAAATTGATTGTAAGTTCCCTACCAAGAGATGAATGTCTTTGAGACCCCATCCTTCAACTTTCCTACGGTTTATTGAAGTGTCTCGGGCTTTCGTAAGTCATGGAGTATGACTGAGATGTCTCGGATGTCTTGAATGTCTACCTCTAACCACCCTCTCCCTCTCCCTAACCCATTATCTCTCTCCCTTACAAACCAAGTGCAACGAAAGCTATATATTTCCTAGCCTAATCACAAGTACATACCATCAACTAATCACAAGTGATAGATAAGAACCTATATCCACATCTCCTTATTAGATAAGAACCTCCATAGACAATTGGTTGTAAGAGCCCTCCCAAGTGATAGATGTTTTTGAAAACCCATCTTTCAACGTTCCTAGGGTTTACTGAAGTACCTTGGACTTTCGTAAGTCATGGATTATGACTTAGATGTCTCAGATGTCTCTAATGTGTACCCAAACCCAACCTCTCTCTCTCCCTTACAGACCAAGTGCATCGAAACCTATACAGTGCCCACGCTAATCACAAGTACATGGACAATGAGCTCTAGAGGAATATTTTATGGCCTAAGACCCTCACTTTAGCTTTAAACTATGGCATGGACGCCAATAAACATATTTGAATATGTCAAAATCATATGTCACAACAATAGGCTACAACGATACCATCATTGAATATATCTCCATCATATTAAACAAAAATACTGAAAATTTGTATTAGTGAAACTTTGCTAGTAGCCTTCCAAACTAAATTATAATACAATATTAAGGAAGATGTCATAAAGTCTCAGTTCAAATAAAAGAAGTGGACCTACAAACATGATTTTATGCTCCATACCTTGCCAAGATGGATATGGTGCAAGGTGTTGAATGGTTAATATAGTTGTTAACTTATACCACCCACCTTGAAGAGCAATGCATAAACATGGTGATTGAATGATAGAGATCTCCCAATACCTATTCAACTCACCCAATATCTTCAAATAACCCCAATGCCTATATTTTTTTTAATTCAAAACACCGCTTGACACATATACACAAGCCAAGGGGTGAGTTTAGCTAGTCTTATCTACTTACTTATCTTGAAAACCCCAAATTTGTAAGATGGTTGGGACAAAAACTATGATAGCTAAACTCATCTCACTTGGACCATATTATCTGACCATATACATGTGAGTTTTTTCCTCACCTTTCTCATTATGACTTGTCTCATGTCACTTGGTCTAGTGCATATCAGCTTATCTTACTCGACTTGTCTCAACACATCTCATCTTGGTTGGATAAATTCATTTGGGCTTTGCTCATATAAAAGGACTCATAAATTCATTTGGGCTTGCCAGTTCACTTCTTTCATTTTATTACTTGTCATCAAAACACAACAACTGATCAATAAGTTTATGTTGAATCTCTATAGGGTAAATATATCTACAACGTTGTAAGAAGATGACATGGTGGAATTTCTAGCCTATGAGAATGTTTAAAAAAGGAAAAGCTAACGCAACAACCTAATACAATAAGAAAGTCAAATATTTCAAGTAAGAAAAAAAATGCAACCATGAAACTCTTCTCTTTACTTTAAATGAAGATCTAGAGAAGGTAATGTATTTTGATTATGCTCTTATAATGTTGGCGTAAGATAAGGAATAATTCAATACTTTTTGCTTTTAGAATTTTGTCATTGAAATCCATTATACTTCTTGCAATTGGTTGTTATCTACATTTTAATAGCAATATATAGTTGAATCAAGGGAATCACTTGTTATTAGCAAGCAATAGCATTTACCATGCCTTGAACAAATGATAGAAAATATATGGATAAATGAGCTAATGGATTTTCCTTGGTACAATATTTCCATAACCTTCACAAATATGAGACTCACAATTATGTGTAACATAATTAATGCAAATAAATACAAATAAGGAGTGATAACATATGATCAAATTCTCTTAGTGGCAGTAGTCCAAGTATCCCTTCACACTGCCTTCACAAAAATGCCCATTACTAAGTCAAATATGACTAACATTTATGTGTTTAGTATTATTTATCCAATTTGAATACATCTCCACACCATCACAAACCATACTTTAACTTCCATTTCAAAACTATTATCCTAATTAACTATCATAACTTAACTATACTAGCACTTCTAGAAAAGCTAAATTCTTATATCTTTCAATTGTGTATGCTCATATTATAATATTATAATAATTTTACAAATAGAATGACATATTTAATCTTGACTATACTAAATTGTGTAACAACTCTTTGTTGATGATTCATAATGACCACGTCAACAATAAGGAATGCACCTAATAACAAGCCCCAAATTAGGATCAACCACTTTTGGGATGATGTTTTCCAACTGGTATATGGGCTCAATTTCCACAATTGTTAATTTTTAAGATATGTACTCAGAATATGCATTAATACATTTAAACTAATAGTTGTCTCAAGCACAACGCATACCTAATGCAATTCGAAAGCAATCATTGGCGCATCAAATCATGAAAGTTTGCGATCACACATTAGCGTGACTCCGATATAAACTTATGAAATGATAAATCCAATATCTTTTTTGAGAGGTAGGTTTTGGGGATTTCAAAAGAGCACTATCCCTTTCTCACTCTTTTATGTCAACAGTAATGAAGGCACCTGATCGCAAGCCCCAAGTTAGGCTCGGTCATGTTTGGGATGATGTTTTTCGACTAGTATATGGGCTCAGTTGTCAAAATTGTTAATTTTTAAGATATGTACTCAGAATATGCCTTAATACATTCAAGCAAATAATTGTTTCAAGCACAATGCATATCCAATGCAATTCGAATGCAATAATTAGAGCTTCAAGTCATGAAATTTTGCGATCACAAATTAGTGTGACTCCAATAATACATTAGTGTGACTGCGATGTAAATTTCTGAAACAATAAATCCAATCTATTTTTTGGGAGGTAGGTTTCAGGGATTTCAAAAGAGCATTGGCCCTTTCTCACTCTTTTATGGTTTACTCAAGGATGAGAATGAACACTAGCCTTTTCTCGTACTTTTTAATTAGTGACAAGGAGAAGGAGAAGGAGCACTAGTCCCATAGAGTCTTCTTTGTAATTTGTTGTATTTATTTGGTCTTGTACCATTTTATATTTTTAACAACACAATCATAACATATTTTTTTGTGCAGGAGATACAATTGCACACTTGGGATAGTCTTATACTGTATGTGCACCCATGCTTCATGTCTCCCAAAAAAAAATTGCTTATATGGATCTCAAATGGTTTCTAGAGGTTTTGAGCCAAAGAATGGTTACCAGGACTTGTACATTCACAATTACACGATGGATAATGTGAATTCCATAGGAATTGTTCTGAACTCGACAGTTGTGAACAAACATGAACTTTTGATTCAATTTGAAGCAAATGTAGAAACTAAAGTAATTGAGTCTGGTGTTAAATATTTCATTGTACAACATTGCACCTTAAATAAAAAATTATAAACATCTTACGAAAGATGCGATAGAAAGGAAAGATTTGTCTACATACAAGTATGGATGGAAGTTGGTAACTACAGTGAGAATTCAAACATAATATTTGCTAATGCAATACATAACGGGATTCAAACTATTTTGAAAGGTGTATACCTTTAAAAAAAACATTATCTGTTGTTCACTTCATGAATATGAAAAAAGAGCTCAATCTACATTCTGGTGTAAACCTATCATACTGGAGGCATAGGTATGCACAAAGTTTGGATAAGGATATGAGAAAGTCCCATTTCAAATCCTTGAAATAGGGTCCAAATGAGGTCAATATGGAAACAATAACAAAATGTTTCTAAAATATGGAGGTGAAAACAAAAAGGGGGCATCTACTTTCTTATTTGATGGAATTTTTTTTAAATTGACATCCTACGATGTCATGAGGGCCCTGAAGAGTACCAGTATCGATTAATCAATACGAATAGGGTGTTTGAATTGATATAATCAATGGTAGCGAACTCAAACACACTGTAGTTGGATGGGTTACTGATTACTTTTTTTAAAGGGGGTACCAAGAAATCATTCTACCTTGCATAATTGGAAATAGAGGATGGTGTTTCAAGCGAAGATGTACTTTTTTATTCTTGATGGGAAACACACAATATATGCTTCTAAAGAAATATTTAAAAATAAGGCATATAGTGATCTTCATGGTCAATTCAAAGAGAATATGGCTCGACTTGTTGAACCTGCCATGCATGTGTCTACAATCCTAAATCTTTGCAAACAACAAAATGAGGCAAACAAAACATGGGTTCAAACAGAGTTTATTGTACAAATTTTGAAAGCTAGATACCATTGGGAGAATTTTGGAAGGCCAAAGCATCCTGGGAAGGGGAACAAACCTTTTGTTGAATGGATGGTAAGTTTTGATACTTGACTTGCTTTGATTTTAGACTTTAATTAAAATATTATTCTCAGAATCATAATCTACCTTGCAGGATTTTGAGGAAAAGTATAAGAACATTCAAGAGAAACAAGATTGAAAGTCTCAAAGTTAGGTTGACCTTAGTGTATCTTCCTTGTGAAATGTGGAATAAATGGGTCAACATATTTTACCTTTATAGGAATGGTGGTCTAACATTTTCCCCTAAAAGGCATCACAAGAAGATTTCACTCCCAATAGTCCATCTAAATATATTACAAGTTTTTTTAGGTGTACAAGGGGGATGGAGGATATAGAGCTAAATGTATTAGAAAATAAAATAATAGATGGAAGTGTATGGTTAAGTAATTCAGTTAAGGAAGGGATGACACCAGATGGATTAAATGTCTACTATAAGAGGATTAAGGCAGAGAGACATGTTCGCAAACTTGCATCAAGTTACATGGAAACTAATGATGGTGACAACCATAAATCCTTCAAAGTAGACGCAAAAAATGTACTAATAGTGTACAATATGAGAATCTACCACATCATTCAACTTGGTGATATCCTAGATGAAATGAATGAGATAGAGGATGATGATGAATCTGAAAAACCAAATAAAGAACAAAAAAAGAGGAAGGTTGATGCTTCTCAAAATGTTCCTAAACCGGCTAAATAAATATTAGAAATGTATATAGCACAATAGAATGGAATACAAGGGGATCACTTTCAAGTTTCTTTAATTTTTCATGTGTTTCATCTTATCTGAATTCATTACACCTTGCACTGGAAGGGATATGATCACACATGATGTCAATGGAGATTGATCTATCCAATGTGGTTACAGATTGGAGTCATAATGACTTGATAGATTTCTTTAGTATATTAGGAAACAATCAAGGAAAATGTGTTTGTGTTTTTACTGTTGATCCAACAAAGTGTTACATTGTTGTTGAGGCTATGAGCACATATTTCAAAAGAAAATAATTTTCTTTTACGGTTGATTATTTTAGAAGTTTCAAATATAAAAACATATATGACAAGGTAGATACACTCATTGTGTTGCATGGGCTATATGTCCAAGGTTAAGATAAAGTTATTAATACAACTCAAACCATGGAGATGATTTTTTACCAGAATAAACCTAAAGAGAAAATGGATCCCTTGCCTTCTTTTAAGGAAGTTGGTGTTTCAAGGAGAAACAAACATCCATTAAAAAATGAAAGAAGGCTTTCATTTTGGAAAAATATTATTGACAATTTTGTAGAGAGAGGTGGAATGGTTCTCTTTCTCTCTTTGTATGTTGGATGCATACTTCTTCAATATACAGTGCACGAAGAAAGGTGTAGATTGGCGTGTGTTGTTGAGAACATAAAACAAGAAGAATATGTTCACGGGTATTGTCGAAGTCTTATCGACTATCCAGGTTGGTAAAATATGTATTGTTTCTTCCATTATTATAGTTTTAAGATAATTCTAACACAAAATGTCTAATTTTCTGAGATTGTCATTTTTCATATAGATGTTCAACCTTTGAATATACAGTGCACAAAGAAAGGTGTAGATTGGCATGTGTTGTTGAAAACATAAAACAAGAAGAATATGTTTATGGGTATCACTGAAGTCTTATCTACACTCCAGGTTGGTAAAATATGTATTATTTATAAAACTATACAATAATTGTATTGTTTCTTCCATTATTATGGTTTTAAGATAATTCTAACTCACAACGTCAGATTTTATGATATTGTCATTTATCATGAAGATGCTCAACCTCTAAATATATCATTTATGGATGTTGGAGAAGATCATATACTTATAGATGAAGGATTTATGGATGTTGTTGCATGTGGAAATACACAATAAATACACAATCAAGTGGTAAGTTCATATTCACATGGAATATATCAACACATTGTTTATTGTAAAACAAATTAAAGTGCTTCATTTATTTTCCAAAATCAAAGCCAAGAACATCTCAACCAATAGTCTGGCATTCAACAAAAGTGGAAGTTATAGTTTTTAAATCACAATTACGTACATTCTATATTATTTTTTCTTCACAAGAATGCTTATATTTGTATTAATAAAATCTGCAGCTGAGTACAATCTTCAAGTGTATACATTCAGTAAGGAAATGCCATTCCCAACAGTAGTTTAAAAGAGTTTCAAAATTATTGCAGTCTTCCTTTGCAGAGGGTGTTTTGTATATTCTACTAGTATAAAGCCAACAGTAGGAACCTAATATCAAAATGCATTTGCAATTGCAAAACATAAGTTAGTTATTGTTGATTTGATTTTTGTTTGGATCTACTTTATTGAGGGAATTTTCAATTTCCATGTTTTATTGGGACTATTGCACCATCTCTTCCTCTTAAGGCCAACTAGGTTTGGTTTCCATTGAAATGCCATGATTGTGGGCAACTGATGCAGAACTTTTGCTTAAGGAATTGATGGAGTTTTGAAGGAGAGCAACCTCCTCTTCCAAATCTAACAGATGTTGCCGATGGACATCTAAAACTTGACAGTAGATGCATTTTGCAAGGAGTTTTGTGTTCCCATATTTTGCAGCCAAGGGGAAACAACGAAAATCAAGGAACTATAATACTATTTATGTTGTGTTGAGAGAATCCCAACGAAAAGTAGGAGGCTCCCTAGTCGAAATTTTTCTATGATTATACTAAGACCTCCAGAATGAAATTACAAAGAATAGATTCCCAAACCCATGCAGGCAATAGAGTGAAGGAGACTCCCAACCTATCCTATCAAGAGTGAGATCCTTCCGGGATGAAGTTGACCCATAATCAAGAAAGGGCCAAACTAACTAATGAAAAAAGATAAAATATGTAACCTCCTAATCTATTACTCCATGTAGATGAGCATAATGATGAGCTGGCCCAGTAAAGCAAAGGAAATTGCTAAACCCTTGTCCAATTACTCCATATAAAGAATTCATAGCATAATCGAGATTGTAGAGCCCAAAATTCACTTCACAAAAATTCATATGCAACCATGGATTTATCAGTAATCTATGCAGAATTGAAATGGGGTGAGCATTTGTACATAAACCTGAACTTATCCCTATAACCCGAGAACCATGAAGGAGATGCAAACTCTGGTCACGATACCATGGAGCCGAAGGTGAGTTTCATTGGTTGTTGACAGGAAAGAACAGGAGTCGGATTTCACAATGCTTTCGAAAATTGAAGAGGGCCATTTTAAGATTCGAGGAGGAGTTAATACCACTCAAGCAAATGCTTATGTGAAGTGAATTCAAATATCTGCATATTACCTGGGTTTAATGAGGATGAGAAATTAAGGAGGTTCCACCTGTTCATTGCATGCATATACTTGATAAACATTAGGAGATGTGGATTGTGGTTAAGGCCCCATTTTTTTAAATGTTCCCTCCTTACTCCTAGTGGCATTATTTTCCCATAGATCTGCCTTTTGGTTATGGTGTCGAAGGACATGGAAAAGTTGGATTTTGGTGAAGTATTTTGCCTCATTTTTTAACCTTGTTATCCATCTTGCAAGATATTTATCCTTAGGAGGGGAAGTACTTTGCACCATCTTGATCAATATTTCAGACTCCCCTATCACTGTGAGACAGTTCAAGCTAAGAGAGTGGGTTTGAAGAAGGCCTTGATAGAGCGTTTCCACTTTCTCCTGGTTATTTGTTTTCATGCCCAATCCCCATTCAAAGTAAAGTTCTCCCTTCCCATTGGGTTCAAGGATGATCCCCCAACGCCTGCTACCCCCATACATTTTATATTCTACTCATCTATATGATTTCCTATTGTAGTATCAAATAATCATTTCAATTTTAAATATTGTGGTACCAAATAATCATTTCAATTTTAAATATTCTTTCAGTACATGAATCTATAGAAGACTGTGCTATAAAAAAAAATTGCCAATAGATACATTCTTATCCAATGAATGAAAAAAATATTAATTTTTACTTCTCTTTCTCGAAAGGAAGAAGAAGTTGTGGAAATGATGAAGGAATCAAAAGCAATTGACCAAGGTTCATTCTCTACTCTACTCATGGCATAATTTCTTACAAGGATTACCAAATGCTTAACTCAAGTATCATTATTGTACAACATATAGAAAATGATGAACCATTGGTACATGCATCTATAGAAGAATGTGCTATCAAAAACCACTTGCCAATAGATATATTCTCATCTAATGAATGAAGAAAAATATTAATTTTTACTTCTCTTTCTTGAACAAAAGAATAAGCGGTGGAAATTATGAAGGAAACAGAAGCAACTGACCAAGGTTCATTCACTACTCTACTCATGGTATAATTTGCTACAAGGACTACCAAATACTTAAGTAAATTATCATTATTGTTCAGCATATAGAAAATAATGAACCATTGGTACTTGCATCTATAAAAGAATGTGCTATCAAAAAACCATTTCCAATAGATATGTTCTTCTCTTTTTTACACAAAGAGCAGAGGTTTTTATATTAAAAGGACGAGCAAAATCCCTCAAAAAATTACAGAGTCTAACATAACCCGATTACAGAAAAAAACTTTAGAAAACATCGGGTCTTCAAAATTCCACCCCTTGGAGCAGATTTCCAACCTACTAAAACTGCCTATTAATCTATTGACATTACAGTTATGTATGCAAACATACTAGCCTAGATAAAAATTGCAAAAGCAATACATTAACAAAAAATTATGGGGTATCTATCTAAGCCTGGGAGACCCCAAACGACGCAATAGCTACATGGGAGGTCCCTGGTTCCGTGGGTTTTTCCTCTAAAGATAGCATAAGATTTCCCAATTGAGCTTCCAATAGGCAATTATGGCTTACATCATCTGAATTCTCTCATTTTGAACCCCCACTTTCAAATTCATCCAAGTGATTTCCAAGGCCTATTCACATCTATCTTCCCTCTACCATGTTCCCCTATTTGGTGCCACTACTCAAAAATCGATCCAATCGACCAACTTCACATTGCACACTTCTCACCATTCTCCCCAATTTCCTATTTCTCTCTTGCAGATGTTCAAGACCATGCAAGATGCAACAATCCCCATCCAGTCACCAATTGGATTATGTCATGTCTAAACAATGTTTTCTACTGAGATATTGGCTCATCCCCAATTCGAATGCCTCCACTTGAAGGGAAGTGTTGCAAGCCTACAGAACGCAGAGCTCCTGACCACCCCTTCTTTCAAACAACAACATAGCAAATGAAGAGGTTGTCAATCCTACCTTTATTCCCGCCACAGTGGAGTCATACCAATGGATTAATTCAAATGTGACAGGATGTCCTTTCCCTCCCACCTTAGCCCCTCCTGAATCACCATGACAATTGCCTCAACTGAAACACTTAGGCTTCGTACATGGAGATAAGTGGAGCATGCTCAAGACCTGATTTTAATGATGCATTGGTAGTTCGACCTCCCCTTTGATGCACATGAAATTATCCAAGAGCTAAGCGATGTGTACAACACTAATTATTAATTGTCAAATCCATCATATGTTGGGAATTTATCGATGTTTCATGGACTAAAAATAAAATAAGGAAATATTTTTTTACACTGTAAATTTAGTAGAATTAAAAACTACCACATTTTAGATGTTGATTAAACCATTCAATTTACGAGCATCTATCAAATTATATTCATATATGTCAGATTTCAGTACACCTCTATCAAAAACATTCGCTAGATCTCTAGTTTCACCCAAGTCCATCAAAAATTTGTCATGTTACACCAAAGTGGGATAAGGCCATGTGATGGCTTTTAACTCCCATGCGCTTCTCCACCTACCGGATCCTATCCTTATTCACTCCCTCATGAGACCATGTGACTCCTCCAGCCACCTTCATTACTACTCGACTTCTCCGACCGCTAGAGCTCCTACTCTAAGATGACTGAAAATTTCTCATGACTAAGGTTTCCCCTAGCCTGGAATTAAGGGATACATTCCTCCTTTTCCTGCCCATTGTCGAATATTTTCATTCCTAGTCGAAGGAGGGTTCCTTGGAGGGAAAATTCTAAGGATCCATAATTTTCTTAAAGTGTATAAACCTTAGCGAATCTTACTAATTCTTAAATTTACAACCATAAAATATTTGGTAATTTGTTTCGAAATATATTCAAATTTCTAAGGACTTTATATAGCTTTTGGACAATTTTGATCAATTTTAGAGTTAAAAACAAATTATCCCATGGAATTTGGGTGAATCATACCCTCCTACTCCTACCATCCTTAACAATAGATACATTTTTAAAGATTTAAGATTTCTATGGTGGGTGGTGTTAGAAGAACAGGTTTCTAGATTCTCCACGGTAGCCATTTCAAAGTCGACGTTTTGAATCCTTAGCTAGATTCATCATCAGGACAAAAAAATGAGCGAAGAATTGCAATCCAGGTGAGTAAATAAAGAGATGAAAGTAGCTAGGTATGTCCGTTCAGTTCAAAACCATTTAGTTCAAACTTTAAAATCAATATTAATAAGAATATAATAACCTATCCATTTCTCAATAATATTATGATATTTGTTGTTTTCCATAGTATATTACACCATCAACAAATTATGATAATATTAAGTAATCCTAATGATATAATGATGTTGATGTTCTCAAATTAATATTAATATATAAGTTATTGCTCTTAAACTGAATAATATTATATTAATAGGTTATGATGATGATTAATGTTCAAGCTCAACATAATTATTAATACTTCTTATTAATATTAATAAGTAGAGATAAATAAACCTTAAACCATCAACATTTTATGATAATATTAAGTAATCATAATGATATGTTGATGTTCTCAACTTAATTATTAATATCAATACTAAAAGGAAATTTAATTATTAACATTAATAAGTATTAATATTAATAGTAATATGTGATGATTATTATTCGAGCTCATATAATTATTAATGCTAATAAGTGTTAATACTTCTTATTAATATTAATCAGTAAAGACAAGTTATTACAATTAATATTAATAAATAGATTTAGAAGTGAGCTTAGATGCACCAAGATAAATAAGAAGAGATGGAAGGGTCTTCATCCATGGTTTTGTCCATTACCTACTTTGATGATAAGTGGCAACCATCTTTCACTTATTTCAAGGCCCCCGTCCCTATTTAGGTTTTTTGGATGCTTCATGATTTCTAAATCTTCTCTCACTCTCTGCTTGTAGTAGTGGTCTTCTCTTGCAAGCAGCTTTGTGTTTTCTAAGAAAACATGGTGCTTGGTTTTGAGAGAGTGTTCAGCCAGTGCGGAAGTTTTCGTCCTCTCTTTCCTTATGTCAGCTCCATGTTCCTTGATTCTTACTTGAAATGAACGCCCAGTCTCTCCTATATAGCTCTTCCCACAAGAGCAATATATCTTATACACTCTTTTGTATTGATGCCAATCAATCTTGTCTTTCACTAACCTCATTTTCTGTCTTATGGTTTTTTCTCTCTTTCTGCTTAGTCAAGTTTTCTGCTTTTGCCCGAGCCTTATTGATGTCCTTATTCTTATATTCAAAATGTCGACTTTGAAATGGCTACCGTGGAGAATCCGGAAACCTGTTTTTCTAAGATACATTTTTATTCAATGAATGAAGAAAAAATATTAAGTTTTACTTATCTTTCTTGAACAGAAGAAGAAGCAGCGAAAATGCGAAGGAATCAAAATCAATCGACCAAGGTTCATTATCTACTCTACTCATGGCATAATTTGCTACAAGGATTACCAAAAACTTAACTCAATTATCATTATTGTTTAGCATATAGAAAATGATAAACCATTGGTACATGCATCTATAGAATATTGTGATGTCGTCAGTTCATTTCCAATAGGTACATCATTAATGAAATGAAATTCCAACTTAGATAGTTTGGTTTCAAAGAAAGCAATGTTTTAATTTGTTGTTGTTGAGCAAAACATGAAAATGCTGAATTGTTGCAAGAGACTAAATCAATTGTGCAAGGAACAATTTCTTCAAGTATTATATTAGAACACTATTATTTTCATTGCCATTTTTGTAATATATAGTAAATGATATTTTTATGCAATAGTGAACATTTTTTTTTGCAATGGAAACCAAACAAAAAAATATTTATTTTAGATCTTGAAGATTTATTGTGTTATGATTCAATGGAAAAATCCAAAGCAAATTTGAGAGTGAAGGGAAAGAACTACAAACTTTGCCCAAATATATTTGAATTCCTCATATTAGTGAAAAGTTATTTTGAGATTGCAATTTGGGTTGACAAGGAGAAGAAAGAAGTGGCCCACTTAGCTAAGCAAATGTTTAAAAGAACTCCAATTGCATGGAGTGTTTCTTTGTTTTGTTTTGGTAAAGAGAAATGCAAAAAAGGATTCAATGGGCCAATTAACCAAGCCACTTGATGTGGTTTGGAGACGAAATAATAATATCTATTATGATACAAATACCATACTTGTATATGAAAAGGTTGTTAGAGAACCTGAAGAAAATTGTATAGCATCTACACCTATTGGTTCAAAGGACAATTGGTTGATGGAGTTTTGGGAGGAAATTTCAACTGTGCAAAATGAAGGCAATAAGGATGTTAATCTTGTAGATATTTTGAATTTTATATGATAAATTATTGTAAACAATCATCTTATAGAAGAAACTCTTGATATCTTGATAAATTATTGTAAACTAGTTTGATTTTCATATGCTTGATATATGTTCAAAATAAGCTCTTGATATTGTGAGTATATTAATATTGCATCAAATTATGAGTGAATACTTTCATAGTTTTCGGCACCCTATCTAGTAGTGTATCATTCTATTATGAATGGATGATTTCAATAGGGGGATATGGGATTCATTTCCCATATACCTTTGAAATATGAATAATTCCAATGCATATATTTTTCAAGGTAATAAATGCATGGCCTTGTTGCTTGTCTTTGCGTCTCTTTTAATAGTTTAATAATAATATATTATTACTTGAATTTAATTTGTTTAGGTCCTCCATTTATTGTTTATCCAAATTCTAAATCATTTATTATAATTGATTTAAGTTCAAAATAAACTTTGATATTAGGAGTAGAAGGATTACTTTTTGGAGTACCAAGGTTTGTCGGCACAAAACCGAAACATTCAAAGCTCGAATTTAAATATGCTCCTGACAATTATTATCAATGTAACGTTAGTCCCCAATTATTTGAAGTTGCAAGCGAAAATTTTGATATTGCTTTATGGTTTACTTACCTGGAAAAAAAATTACATTTTTCATCTTCAAAAATTCGATTGGATGAAGGACATCAATTGTGTATTTACCTGGGGTACATCTCAATGTGAAATGAACAAATACAAGAGAAGTTGAACTGGAAATTCGCTTCCTACCTACCAAAAGAACCTATCTAAAGTGTTTGATATTTATGAGGAAAGATATGATAAATCAAACATCTTGTTTATAGGTGAAGCAATGTATCAGAGTCTGTATAATAGTGAGGAAAATTGTTTTAAAATTCCTCTTACTTCGGAATATGGAAGTTCTTTGAAAAGAGATGGATTTATATGGTCCAATCTTTGTAATTTTCTAAGTCATCCACCAAAAACAAGCATAAAGAGATACTTGAAAATGCTTACAAAAACTATCCCCGGTTATTCATTTTAGATAATTAATTATAATGATATCAACTTGGAAAATGATTTCATAGTCAACACATTCTTGTTATGCAATACAACATGTTATTTAAATCGATATTTATTTTTGGTAATTATATATGCATTTTTGAAATATTCAAAGCCGGTTGTTTTTCTTATCTTTTATTAATGGATAGTGTTCTTGTCAATCCATCTCACACAAAACATGAAAATAAAAAACCAAGAATTGGAAGAAATTTGCTTGGTACATAGATTTATTTTTTACTTCTTTAGGTTAAATAATTTCTTCAAACAAATGTTGAGAGTTGTCAAGTAGGCATATTGACTTTTGCACTTAGAAAAATTTTGAAGATTTATTGCTACAATTTTTAGAATCTATGGGTTTGAAAATAAATTGACTTGTATTGTCCTAAAAAATATTTGGGTTGCAAGGCCACCTCTAGCAACATAAGGCAATGTGGTATAGTGACAACGAGAGCATATAAGGCAGTATCATTCTGCAAAATCCTTATCTATCATAATTCCAAGCATTGCGTTTAAAGCATTTCAAGATTCTATCAATTCGAGATATAATTAATATCCATTAGATACTTTTAAAATGACTCTCATAGCCATGTGAATCGATCTTAAATGCTCACTTACACTCATTATGGATTGCATGCATTTCAAATTTTGAGAGAAAATTTAAATAGACTCACTCTTGTTCATGTCAATAATTATGTGAATTTATTTTAGAGATAATAATTTTTTTTCTTTATAGATGGAAAAACCTATCATAACTTAGGTGTCAATTGGGAATGATAAAAATCATCTTACTCAAGAATATTTTAACCAATTATCTAGAGCATTTTTTTTATAAACCAGAACGGGTATTGTTTGTATTTCTTCAAAAAAATTAAGAAAGGGTTGCGGCCTAACTAGAAGAATATTTAAAGTTGAAATGATTATTTGATACCACAATAGGAATTTATAATATGAGTAGACTATAGAATGTACAAGGGTGGTAGGCGTGGGGGATCATCCTTGATCCCGATGGAAAGGGAGAACTGTACTTTGAATAGGGACTGGGAACGATAACAAATAACCAAGCGGAAGTGGAAACACTCTATCAAGGACTTGTTCAAGCCCACTCTCTAAGATTGAACTATCTCATGGTGATAGGGGACTCTAAAATATTGATCAAGATGATGCAAAGTACTTCCCCACCTAAGGATATATCTCTTGCAAGATGGATAACAAGGTTAAAAAATGAGGCAAAATACTTCACCAAAATCCAATTTTCCATGTCCTTCGACACCATAACCTAAAGGAAGATCTAAGGGAAAATAATGCCACTAGGAGTAAGGAGGGAACAAGCCTAGAATTACAAACTCTAAGTGCCTGTCAATTGAAAATTTGATGATGGTTACACATTTTATGTGGTTGTCATTTTAGGTTCAATGCAATTTTATAGAGTGTCAATTTTTTTAATATTATATGCAAATATGGCATGGTGACCAAACCCTAAACAAAAGTTAGAGATGATCATTAAGAGCACCAAGGGATGTAGGAAGTACAGAGCTCGAAGTAACTCAAAAAACATCATGTGAGTGGTCCCAAGGACAAGGATGGCCATCCGCCATACCATACCTTCCACTATGTGGGACAAATTTATCTCAATCCAAAATTAATGAATCATTCGGGTATATGGTCGACTCGTTGAGTACAAGAGAGAAGGTAGGAAAACCCTCTAATCGCCCATCCACCCATCAGGTAGAAGGACATCTTGAAGAAGGATCAAAACTATGAAATACAGGTCCTATGTAGGAATGGATGTTCAAGCACTCTATTCTTGTGTACGCAGTAAAAGAGAGAATAGATCATCCCTTTTCATTGAATCCTACCAATGCAACTAGTGAATTTAGTGGACATCAAATCAACGAGTTTAAATTTTTCATGCATGTAGATGTTGAATGTAAATTCCAAGCCGGCCTATCAAATATGTTCCACGCAATCAAATATGTACCACGACCCATCAAATTCCAGGCCTGTCGCATGTCCTTTCGATGCCTATCCCTCCTCGTGTGATGATTTGATATGTCCATTTGATGTTATGCCTCATCCATATGCATATGCTAGGCACGTGGACGCATGATGTCATCTTTACCTCTGTAATTTATTTCGCATGGTCATGGAACTATTTCCGTGGTTGTAGTCTTCAACTTAATCTTGTCCCCGTCAACTCATTAGGTGTGTAATCTTGTTCATAGGAGGGAGATCTAGCTACAAGATGGTGAAGTGATGTGGTGGACTTAGGATGTCAGCGTCACCACCGTAATTTATTTCACTTTCTCGTGGAACTATTTCCCTATCTCAGTGAAATCAAGGATGCAGCAAAACGAAGGGGAAAATGCCCAAAACATAATAATCTTTAATAAAAAGAAAATAAATATTTATAAATGGCATATTTTCGTCACCGTGGATCACAACGCACAACAACCCCAATGGAAGAAATCTCTGTCAAATGTGACCCGTTGCCAATTTATGATTTAATTTTAATAAACCCGCGATAGGTCCACCAAAGGAAAACAACTCCATCTAGCTTTGACCTACTAGAAGCTATGGTTTGATGCATTGTGAATAATGGCCAGCCACGTGTCTACATAAATCAATGCTCCATAAGGGGGTAGTAACTCACTATCCATCACATGTTAAAAGCATATCGCAATACATATTTGATTCAGTTTAAAATTAATTCCAACACCATGCTCATCAACACGTTGGGTCTGTAATATTGTTCATATGAAGGATATTTGGTTGCAGGGTGGCGAAGTGATGTGGTCAAACATTGAGGACTACGAAGTAGGGATGGGTGGCAAAGTGATGTGGCCCTTTCTAATGATCTAACTGGTCTGGAGATTATGAGGAGAACATGTCTCTCTCACAATATGGACACTTTGGACACTTAGATGAGGAGGAGGAGCACATGCCTTTCTTTATAATATATGAATTTTAGTGATGATAAAGATGAGTATATGCTCTATCTTAAAATCTATATATGATAGAAACAAATTTAACAACTAAATAAATTCTACAAACTATATTGGAAATAGATATATCAGTTATTGGATATCGGTATATCGGTTATTGGAAACCAACATCTTAGGTATTGGAAACCGACATCTCTTGTATTAGAAACCAACAACTCGACTATTGGAAATCGACATCTCAATTATTGGAAACCAATATATTAAGTATTGGAAATCGATATTCATAAAAAAATTATGATGGCTTGGACTTATTTTTGTCTAGATTTAATGAAAAGGGGGTTGTAGTCCCACTCACACATAACAAGTCATAAACACAATCTTGGATGATATTTCTTACAAATACCTATGCTAATATATCCTTGGAAGTTGGTTTACTAGAATAGCAAGGAAAATAAGACCTCTATGATCTTGGCATAATCCACAAAGAATAATACAAACAAGAAATCCAAAGGATGCAAGAAAATTGAGTTTCCAAGTATCTAGTTAAGGAAAGGAAAGAAATGGAGAGTAAGGCTTGACACCAGCCAACACCAATTAAAGATCAAGCAACATGATGTTCAGAGAGAAACATGTGGGTTCTATTTTCAAGGCTTGTCTTATAGGTCACCTTCGAGGACATATTTCATGTTCCTCCATTAATAATGGAGGATGTTAAGGATATAACCATTAATAATGGAGGATGTTAAGGATATAACCCAGTTGGAAGCAAGTAAACATCACGAAATTCATAGTATATTTGATTTCTTTAGCATGTATTCCTCATACTCAGCTCCAGAGAAAACTTTACCTTGTGAATTGTATCAATTTAATTTTTTCCTACAATTTTACTATTGATTACGCTCTGTATTCACCTCTTAACCCTCCTTTTGACGCTCACAACTCTACATTTTCCCTTCATTCCATACTCATAGAGGATCGATTTGATCATGAGAAATTCGGGTAATAAATATTTTTTTGTGAATACTTTCTTCACTTTTTATGGCTTAAAGGCGCCTTGGGTTACCGAGAGCTTTACTTATAATAAATTTAAATGTTACGATGCTTTCAATTGTGAAGGATTTTGTAGCCATAGCAAGGCACTCATCCGTGATGTATTTACCATCACTGCTACCTTTGTAACTAAGGGATGTAGCATAGCCTCCACTTCAGCATCCAACAATTTTCAAGATTGCTAAGCAGCCTCCACCTCAACGCACAAGCAATTGAAGATGCCATAATTAAATATACCTTTCCAACCATAGATGTTAATTCATGTTGAGACTATTTTTGAAAGATTCCTCATGCACGATGTCAAGATAGAATGCGTTTTATGGTGGTTACATATTATTGGAACCATCTTCTATTTAATAATGAAGATGCCTCGATCTACCAAATCACAACATCTATCCATAAATCCATTTATGTAATTCAATGAAGAAGCATCAAACCTCATGATTCTAGAACAGAGTTTTTATTGTTTTGTTATTTAATATTAATGTAAAGATACCCCTAAAAACCTATCAATAACAGGGGACGTTGCTCATATGGGGAACCACGAGTTATGTAATGAACTTATGTTTGGGTGATTGTATAAATGGGTATTTTTCCTCCACTTAATATAAGTGATCTTCAGTTCCAACTTATGCCCTAGGTAGATCTTTAGTGTTGTAGTCATTTCCAACAATCTATTCCAAGGAGCACAAGCCCACTTATCTAGCATATTTGTTGTCTTGATTTTGTTTCAGTTCTTATTTTTGTTCATTTATTTCTTTTCATTAGTCTTATTACTAGTTATAAGTTTTGTTTCAATTCTACTTTCATTTCATTGTGTTAAAATATGTAGTCAATATATACACATAGAATTGTATCTTGAGAATAATTAGAAAATTTCTATGTCTACAAGGTTGAATTCTATCGAAGTTAAATTTACTTGTGCATGAATTTAATCATCAATTCTGTAGCATATAATTATTCGAGCCACAAGATTAGATTAGAGTGCAACTCAATTAATGTCGATGAATAAACTACAATTTAATGTACATATTGGTTTATATTATATGTTTGAATAGTGTTGACATCTCCTAAACTATATTTATCTTCATGTTTTCCTTGCACTTGTTGTAATCAAGTTAATAAACCCAAGACATGGAGGTAACAAGAATCCCTACTAGTACAAATACAGAGCATGCACTGATGGATGAACCCTTGGATGAATTTGCAACATAATCTTTGTCGGCACAACTCTACTTCAACCATGGTTCACTTAACTAATCACCAACAAAGCCCAAGACACCGGCCCTTTTGGCATCACCTGCGAAGTAGGTGAAGTCTCACCTGAGGTGTCTATGGGAGCTGCAAGAACCAGATTTCTGGAGTACCGAAGGGATGCGACAGGATTCTACCAAACATAATATTCCAAACCTCGACAAATCATAGAAGTTCCATGCATATCACTTAACTAGATTACAACATATATTTATTAACTAAACAATATACATATCATTCATAACTTCCACATCAATTAACATTTATTCATCAATGTGCATAATGTAACAAAATAACATAACACATCATAACATCATTCACACACATTGAACACCAAATATAACGTGGAAACCCAAATGGGAAAAAACCATGCAAGTGCTTTTCTTTATTCATGAGTCACAGTAAATAAGCACTTCATTTCAGCAACATCTTACATATTTCATATTTCTCTTTTACAATGGATATGTGCACATAGCATGTAGATCATGCAACCCTCGCCTTTACAGTACACAATATTTTCGACATAAACCCAAAACCTCTTCAATCTTACTTTTAGGCACCAAAAACATTGCCAAGACTAACAAACCCAAAAAATCCCAACCAGATACATATTTATAGGGTTCACACAACCTGCCCCGCTCCCAATACTCCACTACTCAACTCATTAATGTATGTGGACAAAAAATCTTAACTAAATTACCCAACTCCACCCTTGACATGTTCAAAACACCAATATTCCTTTGTTCTCGACCCCTATGTCGGATTTGACCCTTCCACGTCGGACCACTTCGTTGTAATCCTATTCACACCAAAACTGCTTTCCAAGTGAACAAAACTTTACCTAGCCCAACAAGCCCCCAACACTCATATGTGGCTCATCTCGAGCCACTTCAAGGTGGTGTTATAGGTGTATTTTACTTCAATAGGAAAGTTGCATACTTTTGCTTCAGCTCATCGACAGTTTGTTGCATCTTGTCTCTATGTTGGCACACTTCTTGTACCAATTATCCATTCAGATGTGCTTGCGCTTGTTGCTCACTACATTCTATTGTTTTCTGAACTTCATTGTCCGCACCACTGATGATTTGTAGTACATGCTTTGCTTTGCTCTAAATTTCTTCGATCATCTCAGTTCGCTTTTTCTACTCAATCCTCAACTGATTAACTTCATGTTGCAGTTGTTTGTTCTCTGTAGCTTTTACTGTTTTTCATGCAGGCGATAGAGTCTTAAGCTGACTCTTTAGACTTAACAGCTTACTCTATGTGTCTTCTAACCTGCTATTGATATCTTGCAGCTCTGCATCATCCAGTAATGTTTCCCATGCTTGTGTACCGTCTTCAAATAATTTGACACATTCACCTTCGCAACTCTTAATAAATTTGTTGGCTTTAGTGACATCCTCATTGCATTGTGCAATAACTTCTGACAGATTACTGGGCACTAACTTTGCCTCTAGCTCCACGATCTTCTCTCGGAATCCCGAAATGACTCTGCTTAGCCTCATCATTTTTTCCTCGGTAGCCATATCTTTTGCTACCTCTTCTTATGGTATTGCATGGCAAGCTCTCGCGACAGCATTCTGCAACTGCTCCTTTTCCTTAGCAATGTCTTTGCGCTCCTTCTGTAATTTCTCGCATTCCTCCTACAAAGTACTATGTTGAGCACGGTACTTAATCATTTAACCATATGTGTTTTCTTTATGCACCCTTATCTCCTTTGTGACATGTTGTTGAATGTTATGTAGCATAAACATAGGTAACATGGACAGCTTCAAATCAATAAAGCTAAATTGATGAACATGCTCCTATAATCCTTCTTTCCAAAATTTAGTGCTCATGGTAGCAATTGCATTGCCCTTCCTGTTGTAACAGTGGATCCCCAGGGCATCCCGTCCTCATGTGATATTCCCTCCTTTTGTTGTGCAACTCCAGGCTAGCTAAAGTAATTTGAAGTCCCTGAATAGCTCGTCGTAGACTAATGAGTCGATTCGTCACTCCTCCAAACAATTGCAGAGTCTTCTCTTCATCTATCTTTGATGTTTCCTCTACCACTTCAGTCATTCTATCATATAGGATATTAATATCATCTTCAATCAACGCCATTACATATTTTTTCTTCTCTGCTTTTGACTTCTTCCTTTGTCCTTGTGTCGCGCTTGATGCTTTCCTTTTTTCAACAGGATTGGGTTTTGTCTCTGTCGCACTTGATTCTCATCCTTCCTCTTGCACATTTTCTTAGTTCTAACTTTTTCCACCAGTACTCCCCATGGGATGGGAATCTCTATCGTCACCATGAGCTCCATTCTGCACGAAGGTCCCTCCCTATCCCAGATCCTGTTGCGACACATATGTGGATATATGCTCAACTTCAATGGGAAATTTCCACTCCAATGGCCATTCATCAGTGATGGAGAGGAGATCTTGTTCAGATAGCTTGTAACTGGTCACCAACCACTGCTTATCCGAGTCATGCCTCACTTGCACATACATATGGTGAGGTCCTGCTTTGAATCTTATAATCCCTCTGAACTTGGAAACCACATGCGCCTCTATGCATAGAATCATTGGGACATTATGTCGAAGTGCTTCATTATGCAAGTAGAATTCTATGTTGTTGTTGATATGCCTCTTGGTTTCGTCACTGTACCAAATGTTAGCATACCTCGTGGATAAACATTGACCACTTCGACTGTCCATTGCTTGGTACTCCTCGGGTTCTACCCAAGCGACAAATGAAATTAAAATAAAAATCCATGAATAATGAAACGGGTTACGTGTGTCCAATGTATCTTGGAAATTGATGAGGAACTCATTCAAGAGAAAGGTGGCCTGGTTCATCTACACACCCTGCGCACACTGCTCTACTACTACAATGACCATCGTAGGTACCTGGTTAGGGCGACACTTCCTCAACACTTTTCTAGCTAGCGCCTTTGCTGCGAAGTACACACCTTGATCATTGATTGAGGCTATCTCGTAGCCCCTCTTATCCTTTGTTAAACTATACTTGGCCTTCATCTTGTTTGTGAGCTCCCTATCTTTTTCTTTCCCCACAAAAAATGTGGCAGGGTCAATGCCTGCCTTTGGAAAGCCCGTGATTTGCGCAATTAAGTCGAGGTTAATAGAAATTTTCTTGTCGAGCCATAAGAATCCACCATGCACATAGATGAGAAATTTTTTAACGCATGAATTAACTTCAGCAGTCCTCCCAAAATGCGTTATGTCGAATAGCGACAGAACGCCCAATCATTGCAATCCTAGAGCCCATGGCATAGGCTCACAAAAAGTAGTTTGAGTTCCCAGTAATAAAATCGGCTGCATATAGTTTGTTGGTTTGAACTATGGGAATTTTCAAATATTGTGGTCTGCATATGATAGCTTTGCAATATTTCCCACGATTTCCCCTTGAATGATGACACCTTTCGGTATCACGGGAAGTACCATTGCGTACTTAGCATTCTTTCCCAAATTAACTAATTTTTCATTTGGCTTCCTAGGTGGCACACATTGGGGAAGCACGGTGGCAGGTGCTAGACCCCAATGATTCCTTGTCATTTTTCCTCTTCGAACATGCTTCAACAATTGTATGTCATGTTGATGACCTCTTATTCTTCGGTGGCTCAATTGAAGCTTGCGACGACATGACTTATGGTTATTCCTGGTTAATAGGAATGTTTTATGTTGTTGTAATTTCCTCGATGGATGCTTTATCCATGCTTACACCATATAGATCTACCTCCATTGTTACAGACTTTGGCTCTTGGATCTTCAACACTCTAACGCTCTCGATGATAGCTCTCTCAATTCACTTAATTGCTCAGGAAACAATGATCCAACTTGTCGACCTGGTAGGCTTTTAAATCCTTGCTTCAACATGTCTTGTCAATGTTGCTCCCAATATTTAGTTATTCGGACCCAATCCTTTGTAATAATTATATTTTTTTATGGAAAATCCGTTCACACAAGCGGGCTTTTCGACATTTATGACTAGATCCTCCACTAATGTCGTCACTTTGTGTACCATAAATGCAGCAATAAATGAACACTCGGGCTGCTTCGACACAACTTAACTTCAACACAAAATTAACTTGGGGTTTCCTCTCTTTTTTTCCATATGTACATGCATGCTCAGTGTGGGAATACACGACTATCCCTGTAAAGTTTCGGTCGGCTTCCATTAACTAAACCCTTTAGGGGCTCACCATTTAGTTTTTGCAATTGTACAACACCTCCTTCTATCACATAATTGATCACATAAGGTCCCAACCAGTGCATTCTTAGCTTACCAAGATGTTTAAAGAACTTACTATCGTATAGGAATACTAGATCTCCTTGTTGGAACTGCTTCTTCATGATATTGCAATCATGTCATGCCTTCTCTCAATCTTTCTGGACTTGATATTGAAATCCTTCTATTAATCTATCCTCTTCCAATTGAAGAATTTGTGACAACCTCTCCTCGACAGCACTAGTGTCTGACATACCTGTGAACGCAGCAAACCTCAAACTTGGCACAACGTACTCCATTGGCATGAGAGCTTCTTGACCATATACCAACCTAAAGGGTGTCTGGTCCGTTAACTTCTTGAAAGTTATTCTATATGCCCATAATACCACAAGAATCCTCAAATCCCAGTTGTCGCGGTTAACATTGCAAACCTTTGTCAGAGCCTATTACAGGATTTTTTTGAAGGCTTCAATAGTCCCATTAGCTTGTGGATGATACGGAGTACTCTTCCGATCATAAATTTGGAACTCTTGGGTAAGTGCCTCAATAATCTTATTGAGAAAGTGGGATCCCTGATCACTCAACAAAACCCGTGGGAAACCAAATCTAGTTACCACATTTTGAAACAGGAACTTCGCAGCAATTGTAACACTACAGTCCTTCACTGGTTCAGCTTCATCCCACCTAGTCAAGTAATCTGTCGCAGTAATGATGTAACATGCTCCTAATTGCTTCGTAGGTGGGTTGATTGGTCGCAAAAATTCCACAACCCATTTCTCAAAAGCTTGCAAGGTTACGTGTGGCACTAATGGCATCTCGTCCCTCCTGGATGGTTTCCCTGTTCTCTGACAGACATCAAAAGATCGACAATATTTTTTAGCTTATTTATGCAAGGTAGGCCACCAAATTCCTACTCGCTGTATCTTTTGAGTTGTATCCTTTCCTGTGTAATGGACCCTTGCAACACCTTCATGATCTTCGACCAAAATCATTGGTCGATCATGCTTCATAACACAGCGTCTCAATGCTTCATATGGTCCCAGCTTGTATAAATGACCCGCTATTAGTTGATAATGTGTTGCTTTAATAACCAAATATTTCTTTTGATTGACATATAACCCCATGGGTGTCATACCTGTGGTCAAGAAGTTTACAATGTCTTCAAAATATTCATCCACCATTCTAAACAAAAACAGTTGCACATCTGGGAGGTTTTCATCTTAGTTAACCGGTTCTTCCCCTGTTTATAACCTCGACATATGATCAAGTCCCGCATTTATCCTTCCTGGTTTAACTATAATTTCACAATCATACTCCTGGAACAATAGGAGACACCTGCATATTCTTCCCCCCAACACGGACTTGTTGACCACGTATCTAAAAGAAAAATGATCAATAAACATTTTAAAATGACCCCCGAATGGATCATGCATGAACTTCTGTAGTGCATAAACCATAGCTAATCCTTCTCTTTCTATTGTAGTATAATTTATTTCTGCAGTAGATAACTTCCTACTAGCAAATGCAATAGGATGACCAATAGATCCATTTCCTGATTGAGATAGAACTACACCCAATGCAATGGATAAATCATCAACATGAACATGAAACTCTTTTTTCCATTCAAGAAACACTAAAATTGGTGTTGTTACCATATTATTCTTCAATGTGTCGAGGCTCTGCTAATATTCCTCGCTCCACTAAAACTTAGTGTCCTTCTTCAAAAGCTTCTCCATCAGCATTGTGATATACGCATATCCTTTGATAAATTTCCTCTAATACCCTATATGGCCCAAATTTGTTCTTAATTGTCGAACTGATGTTTGTGGTGGGAAATATACTATAATGGAGATCTTCGCAGGATCCATCAACAGACCATGTTTACAAACCACATGACCCAATAATATACCAAATGGGGCACAAAAAATACACTTCTTCAAGTTTAGTGATATATGTTATTGTGTACAGTGATCTAACGTCAACGTAAGGTTCTCAATATGGTTTTTTAGCAATCCATAGACTGTCAAGTCATCAAAGTATACCTCCAAAAATTTATGGATAGACTCCTTAAATGCTCCGAACACAACCTGGGAAAAATAGATGGTGCATTCTTTAGGTCGAAGGGCATCACTGTATCCTAATAGCAACCCCATTCAATCACAAATGTGGTATTATGTCGAGCCCCCTTAGCAATTTTGATTTGATGATACCATAAAATCCATCCATAAATGAGTAAGCCTCCTGGCCACCCACATTCTCTAATATTTCATCTATGAAAGGCGTCTGGAACGGATCATGCAGACAAGCATGATTCAGCTTCCTCAAATCTACACAAATCCGCATTTCACCTGTATTTATATCTTGGACCACCATCGGACTAATCCATTCAGACTCTTCGATAGGCTCAATAATTCCTACATCTATCGTTCTGTCAAGATCTGCTCTTACCTTTTCCTTATATTTTTTATTCAATATGTATGGGCGTTGTTTAATAGGTTTTGGATAAAGATTTAGTTGGATTTTCATCTCTCCCAGATCACTAGCAATGCCTTTCATTTATGAGAACTTGGTAGGAAATAAATCTTGATATTCATGCAATAGGACAGTCAACTTACCTACAATTTTGTCATCCTGGTAGTCCCTAATGTTTGCAAATTTTGGATTTGCAGCTGAACCTATGTTTCCCTTCTTTGTTTTCAATGGCTACAAAAATTTGTCAGATGTGGTCTCAGGGCCCTCGAGCTCTCAAATTCCTTCTATTTATGGGATATGCAAATCTCTCAAATCATCATCTAGATCTCTAGTAATATCATAACACTCCATTACTTGCTCAAGTGTCATGGTCCACTATGGCAGATTAGGTAACTGCACAGGTACTTCTTCATAAATCTTGGTCTTTATTATCTGCAAAGTTGTATCTATTGACGGATTCTCATATTCATAACTGAACATTTTCCTGAAGTTTGTGGCCATATAATCCCATTCTGTTGTGCCTTGTCGAAGTTCAAGTGTTGTATACCAGCTACAGGGTATAGTATCCAAGGTATGGACAAACATATGGACTCACTCTTCCTCACGTACATGTTCCCATTCTTTAGTACATGATGCTAAGTGATCTACAAGACTAGTTAACCTAGTATACTTTTCTCTGTTATAATATATTCGCTCTCCAAATATGACTTCTAGTATCTTTATGCACTGCGACCAGCCCTGTATCTTCCCCTTATGGGTATCACACCACCTATTCGGGGTATCTTTTAAAGCTACATCTAGAGCGAATGTTCTTTGTTGTTCAGGTACCTTGATCTCGAAATCAGAAATGAAAACATCTAAATTGGGAAACCCTTCATAAGTAGGTAGATCACATATATATTTTCCAACCCAGGGAAGCGATTTTGTAACACAAGCACACCTCCTCGTGGATACTTCATGTAGTATGTTCTGTCAATCTTCGAGTGCTTCCCCTAAGTCTGAGGAACACGAGCTAACACTTCACCAACTCAAGGTACCATCTACTGTTAGATTGGTATAATCATCCATTCTAGAAGTAACTTTGTAAATATTTTATAAGTCTTCAACATTGTATTCCTCTCGGATAGGTTCGACATACCTCAGACCCTCCAAAGGATCCAAAGGTGCAACAAATCTGATGTCTTCAAATTTCATCAACCTTTTCTTCAGATTTATGATAGTCTAGTTTTCAATTGCCCAGACGATACCAAGCAATGAAGGGTATGAGTTGGTATCATCCACTATTTCTATAACTTTGAAATTAATGTAACTTCGCAGTCCATCTATTTCGACAAGGACACCCACCATTCTTCCAAATGCTATTACTTTATGTTTATTGGGTAATATTAACTAGATTAGTGACCATACCAACTTGGGTTTTCTCATAGATTCCCATGTATGTTAAGTACTAACATTCACATCTGACCCCAGATCTAGAATAATAAAATCCATGTCGAAGTCCCCAATCTGCGCACTAAGTCACAATTCCCTTCCTCTTCTTACCTTCTTTTGCAAATTATTTAGAGCCCTTTCCTGAAGGGGTTCTCTTTCTGGCTCATTAATTAAACTCACGGGAAAATTTGAACCCAAAATCCGATGGCATATTTGTTTGAATTTTGACAACACTCCATCTAATATCCAACAAAGATGGTTTTTTTTAACGTCAGTGAAACTTCGTTGGATATATGACCGACACAAATTCCTGTCGGATATCTGAAAACATCTCGTTGAATAACCTACGCATTTTTTTTAGCAAATTAGTTGAATAACCGACATCTATGATGTCGACAATCCGACACCAGGATCATCCCCACGTGTCGAATAACTGACATTTAGGACGTCGCAAATCCGACAACATATTCATCCCCATGTGTCGAATAACCGACAACTAGGAGGTCTAAAATGAGACAACATATTCATCCCCACGTGTCCAATAACCGACAATTAGGATGTCAAAAATGCGACAACATATTCATACCCACCTATCGAATAACCGACAATGGGCAGGTCGAAAATCCAACAAGCACAGACCACAATCTAACATCAATATCCGATGACCTTTGTCGTCGAAGGTATATCTTAGTCGTCAGATGACTATTGTGTAGGCATCGGATATGCGACGGATTCCGACACTAATATCCGATGACTTTTGCCATCGGAGGTATAGCAAAGTCATCAGATCACTGTTGTGGAGTCATCGGATATGTGACGGATTTGGAGGATTTAAAAAATATATATATAACACGCAATGTGCTAGTCTTTAGAAAGGACATAAATATCTAAAGTAATGTCAAAAGTGATCATAGACTCTAGGAGAGATTCATTTGAGGGAAGAACACAATTCAAAAGAGAACATATGACAAAACATTTACTTAGACCAACAAGAGGGATAATATTGAGGTTCACTACCTACCCCACCACAAGCACTTCTCACTTGTAGTAACATATATGGAATCTAGGGAGAGTAACTATGGATGCCTCTTCATGAAACATAACTAGGTGGAATAGTCATGGGTCAATCTTTCACATTGGGTGGGGATATATAGGACTTCATCCTATATCTAGAACTTCAACATAAAGGCATCACTTTAATTTGCATGCCAACTTTACTCATGTTCCTAACATTCCACATCCACTAACTAAGTTTCAAGGGATAATATCAAAACTTAAGTAATGGCCTTGTGCTTGATTCTTGTATGAGAGGTGCCTTCCCAAAAATATTCCTTGCTACTAAAGAGCATTAGCTCTCAACTAGTAAACTCCTAGTTTTTTTTATGTGATATCCAATAATTTACTTTCCAATCCTACAACCAAGGAATAACAAGTATTTTTCATTTTAGTTAAGTTCTACTTTTGGTTGATTTTTACTTAAAGGGATGAGGAAGTGATAAAAAGATGATGTTCTCGAGTGAAAAGGTATAAAAAGAGAATTATTGTAAATTGAAACAACGATTTAAACTTGGAAAATATATTTCGATTCAAAAAATTTGCAAAAAATACAGAAAATCAAGCATACCCTTTCAAACCCTAAAGCCAATGCAATTTTTCAACAAAGATATTTAAATCCAAAGCAATCAATTATTTTTAGTTTTCATGACAGCATGCTAATGAAATCAATCTAATATTTTCATTGAAAGCAAATGCTTCATAATGCATCAAACTACCTAAGAGGTCCCTAATAGAAACAAAAGAAAATATTGTTTTCCAATATTCAATTTTTATTTTTCGAAGTTTAAAACTCTCCCCCAACAAAATTAAAATGGAACACCCCTCATTAAAGATGACTAGACTTCCTACCAAGGTTCAATACTTCCCAATTCTAAAGAAAACTTCAAAATTAAAATAGTATTTTTTAGGCTTGAATAATTTTGGGTCACCCACAAGACTTGCTCACAAGTTGCTAAAGAGTAACTTGCATGTTGCTCAGTCCTTGCAAAGAAATAACTTGTATGTGCATAAAATATCTCACAACCTATGCAAGAGTAAGTCACAAACCCTCATGATTGTAATAGAAACATGCCACAAAGTATGGGATAGAGAAGGGTTGACATTGTTTGAACGAGTTCGTTTAACAAAAGAAGCAAGTGTCAAGTCATCAAAGAGACCTAGAAGCATATATTTGTTTTGGATCAACAACAATATTTGAGAAAAACTTGGAATCTCAAGAAGAATTTGTAGTCCTTGTAACCTTAACAAATTAAATGAAATATGGAACATTTTTTAAGATTACATGAAGTTCACATTGAATTGATTTACAAAAGAAGTCTTGAAGTGAATCTTTGAAGCAACCATGATCAAACTTGAAGACAATCCGAGATCTTGCAAAATACGTATGATAACATAAATTTGTTTTGATATTCAAATTTGAGAAGGATAAGACTTGAATTAGAAACAAGTCCGAGGAGATTTGATTGAGGTGATATAGCTTACCTGAAAATGCTAGAAACATCGAGCATCCTTACTACATTGAAGCAACACTTGGTATGGAAGAGGTTGACCTAATATGGATGCACAACAAACAATGAAGACAAAGCATAAATAAATACATCCCTAAATACCAAACAAACAACCCTTTTGAAGATAAGAAGGAAATGGCCTTATTGGCTATTAAACTAACAATTGAATTGAACACCTAACTCTAGTAGTAAGCCCATGAAAATTTTCTAGTCAATATTTGGATGATAATGAGTGAATCGGTATGAGTAAAAGTGAAGTATGTTGAACAAACATTGTGAAGTTTCAGGCCAGACTATTGGAAAGTGTAGACCTTGAGAAGTTATCCGTCAAAGTCCAGACCTTATGAAGCACCCAATGCATAAGCCTTGTGAAGACTCGTGTGCATAAATTGTGAAGATTTCATGAAGCTGACATTGTGAAGATTACATGTTACAGACTTTGTGATTATTTGAGTTACAGAACTTATGAAGTATTTGATGCAGACTTTGTGAAAAGTTTAGTCTATACGTTGTGAAATTTAAGAACAAATTTATTGCAGACCTTGAGAGAAGACTTAACAGTGCATACCTCGTGAAAAGTTGAGAACAAACCTCATGAAGTATTTGTTGTAGACTTTTTAAAGAACCAAGAGCAGACCTCATGAAGATCTCAAAATAGACCTTGTGAAGATTTGATGGTATAGACCTTGTAAGAACTTTAGAACATATAACTGATTTAGTTACCTCTATTCAGTAAGGAATAAATGTTTGAGAAGCAACCAACAAAAATGCAAGAAAGTCATGAAGCATAATATAGAAGTGCAACAGTGCATAAGAAATCCACGCTTCCTATAGGTGATCTTGCTTATGCAACATGAGCTAAATACATGTTAGATTTATATTAGTATATATTTCCAACAAACATAAGAAAATACTAGTGATGTATTGAGGAAGAGTTTGACAAGTCAATGACATTTGAATAATACCTTGGAACTCTTTGAAGCAGTAGATATGTAATTTCACTCATTGGCCTACCCATCTCAAGTTTATAATATGTCATTACCTACAAACACCACAACAAGATTTAAGTTAGTATAATTCCAAGCAATAAATATGTTAGAAATAACAAAATGCTACTCAAATATGAAGTCAAGCCAAAGTCAAGCCAACCCACTTGTTTATATCAAAGTTTTCCTATGGAAAATCCTGCAGACCAAATAACTATTATGTAGGGTCCTGTGTAAAATCTTGCAAACCAAATAATAACAACACGTCATTCATATACCAAAATATATAAAGAAAAAATATTATGTGAATGATGTGGCTTTATTGTTAGCAATTAAGTGTGTTGTCGAACAAAAAACAACTAGAATTCCATATAATAGTCGAACTGCTTCCCAATTCTTATTGAAGAAATGATTTGCAGCAACTCTTGCCTCAATTACCAACAACACATAGACAAATAGTAGCATTAAAGAGGTTAAAAACTTAAAACATCCACTCTACATGGTCTCCAATAACTAACATCATTATTTGTTCATTACTATAAAGGAGATGTACATGAATATTTGTCTAGACTTGTTGATTTCACTGTTAAGTTGAATCTAAATGATAAACACAGAGGAACAATAAGCAGTATACAACACTTCATGTGGAATAGAATGAGTAGAGAACTTAAAACATCCACTCTACATGATCTTTGTTAATGTTAATGCTACTCAAAGCATTAACAACGAGATTCTACCTCAAATTAGAATTGCAGTATCAAGGTTTCCACTTGTGGTTCTACATTTTCCAGCTTCAAATTTACATAGTTTGTCTCAAAATTGTCTTATGGCTCCTGTAACTCTAGAAATTTAGATATCTCTCAATATTTTGGTATTCTTATATGCTTGGTATAACAAATGTAGTAGCATTAACATTAACAAAGACAACACTACATGATCTCCAATAACTAACATCATTATTTGTTCATTGCTATAAAGGAGATGTACTTGAAAATTTACCTGGACTTGTTGATTTCACTGTTAAGTTGAATCTAAATGATAAACAAAGAGGAATAGTAATAAATATACAACACTTTATAGGAAATAGAATTAGTATAGAACTTAAAACATCCACTCTATAGGATCTCCAATAACTAACATCATTATTTGTTCAAGAGACGTACTTGAAGATTTTCCTGGACTTGTTGATTTCACTGTTAAGTTGAATTTAAATGATAAACATGGAGGAATGGTAAGCAAGATGCACCAATTTGTAGGAAATAGAATGAGTAGAGAACTTAAAACATCCACTCTACAACATCTCCAATAACTAATATCATTATTTGTTCATTACTATAAAGGAGATGTATTTGAATATTTGCCCGGACTTGTTGATTTCATTGTTAAGTTGAATCTAAATGATAAACACGGAGGAACAATAAGCAAGATATAGCACTTTATAGGGTAGAATGAGTAGAGAACTTAAAACATCCCTCCAATACCTAACATCATTCATTTGTTCATTGCTATAAAGGAGATATACTTAAAGATATGCATGGACCTGTTCATTTCATTGTTAAGTTGAATCTAAATGATAAACATAGAGTAACATTAAGCAAGAAACAACACTTTATAGGAAATAGAATGAGCATAGAATCAAAGATATAATGTCTACAGCAATTCAATTTGACCAAGGAGGGTCAAGGAAGTGAGAGCCAAACCAATTCATAATCGACATAGCTAAGTTCAAGGTTAGATGTATGTTGCTAGAGGCTATAAGGTTGCTTGAGGATATAACTGACATATCTAAGTCCAATGAGGACTTACATTGCTGGAATATTGAACAAACCACTGTAATAACCTAAAAAGTAGGCAAAAGTCTATCTTCAAATAATATTGAAATGTGGGCAATCCAAATTCCCTAAAGAACCAGGAATGGTATGGTTATGAATTTGTTTAGCTATTGTCTGTCAAACCACTTCTTATACTTGTGATGTTCCATGAAGGTCATGTTTTGAAGACCTAGGGTTTGAGGACATAAAACCTATGATGGAAATGTAGACTTAGAGGCTAGTGCTTGTCTTGTATGCCATGTGCTTTTTTTATGTAAGATAGCTAGGATTTGTAAACCCTAAGGAATATAAGAGCACTAACGTGAATACCTTGAGCATGGCGAGATGCTTTGTTTGGAGGACTTGGAGGTTGATGTGATGTCATGATTGATGGAGTTTGGCGAGATGCCTTTCTTGGGAACGTGATGTGATGATGTACTTGGATGTTCATGTCTGTGATACGAATGACAAAATAGCTATCTTTGGTTGGAAATGATTTCTAGTTAGGGGGAGTTGGTGGTTGGGGTATTTATATGGTTTCCCTAGCTAGGGTTTGGAGAGCTTGAATTGTGCCAACTTTGTGAGAAACTTATGGTATGTAATTCATCTTTTTAATATATATGAAGTGTTCCAGGTGTCTAAACTATGCGTTCTCACAAATTCAAATTTCAACTTATGTTATCTTCTTGATTGGGTAGATTCTAGTATTGGTTGTGCACACTGATTTGACATAACATAGAGTTGAAATGGTAAAGTGATTTATCACGTCTAGCAAATAAGGGAGAAGATTTACTGCTATTATAATATTATGTGCTAAGACATTTTAGATCGGTTATATGCTTGGAAAGTGTTCCCTAAGGGTTGTAGCTTTGTGGTGCTAAAGTACACTTGAATGATATGTATTGTATTGAGCTACTTTGTGGAATTGGGTCGAATTTAAGTGAAATATTGTTGTTGTAAATTCATATTTCAGATTTGTCCCTAAGGCTGAAAGTTCACAGGAAATAGATCCAAGAAACCTCAAGGTTGAGGTGAAATTTCTGAAATTGCATTACAACTTAAAGGTTCTATTCATGAAATTTTTACATGGTATCAGAGCTTATTGGGATGAAATTTCCTTCTTGCTCTTTTGAAGGCCAAATATTTCAGTTGGTGAACCTAGGAGTGGTTTTTTAATGGTGAAACCGTAGTGTGCTTGAGATGAGCACTTGCACGTGTGAAGGATTTGATGGGTTGAAACCTAGTTGCTCTCGTGATCATAAGAGTGTGATCTCACCTATGATAAGTACTCGAGCTAATTCATTAATGGAAAGTATACATACCTCATTGAGATCCTCTTTGTTTTGAGGATAATTTAATATTCTCTATTGAATAGGGTCAACCACGTGAAGGTGGAAGCTCTTATGGCCCCTCCCCCCCCTCACATCACTCTCAATTCCCCATACCCGATGCATGTACTTGAAAAAAAAAATTATGTGCAAACATGTGGATTTTGTCATAAAGAAACATTTATCATTCATTCATTAAAATATAACATTCATTCATTCACACTTTCATTCATTAGGCAAAAAATAATGCATGACATTATATTATCAAAAATAAGTTTTCATAGCGTTTCTTCAGTCACTTCCTTCTAGGTTTTTTTCTTTTGACAAAATCAACAAGCAACTCATCTTTTGCAACTTGTTGTTCAGTTCTTATGGCATCTACATCTTGTCGTACTGTCTGCCTAGTAATGTACTCACGACGTGGATGTTGTTGCAAGGGGTCGGGATTTGCTGTAATAATGTAAAAATGTTACATTGATATCTTTTGTTATTATAATGACAAGTATTTCATTAAAAAAAACATTACAGAGGTGTTTTTTACCTGATGTGTCCACATCATGTACTTCATATTCATGTCTAAGCTCATCTTGTATAGTAGGACCCTCTACATTCTTTACAGTTGAAACATCAAAAAGTACAATCAATATTCACCATTTGCAATGCAATATTTTAAACTATAGCATATGAATACATTCATTACCAAGATTCGAAGCATGACCTTCGATGGGTTGTTCTCCATCCTCAGCATTAAGTGGATCATTGCTTTCATGCTCAAAACAGAGTCAATCATTTATGTCCAATATTTATAATGAATAGATTGCACAAGTAATCAATCTTAAATAAAATTCATTGATTTTATATACCTATGTGCAAGATGGATCACCGGAAGACTCTATTTTCGCAGACAAGATTTTTCAGCGTTCAACAATGGCTCCAAAGTCATGTTGGAATCCAAGCTTCAAGTCTTCCTCCATGGGCACTTAATTGAATCGATCGGCCTGCAAATTTGCATAACATCATGAATTTAGCTTTTACGGTGTAATAAAACAAAAATTATTTGCAATTTATTATTTGGATGCAATATTGGTTTTATTGATACTTACAATTTGTGCCACCAAAGTCGAATAACCACCAGGCCCAAGCTTATGTTGTCCATTTTTTTCTTGTCTTACCTTTGTGGCCTTTGATGTGTCTGACATCCTATGAAAAGGTTGAAATACGTTAGATGTTGCAAATTCGATCTAAAAAATAATAATAATAAGGTTTATAATTACATTGTGGAATGTATTGCATACCTTCCTGTGCCCGATGGTAGCTTTCCTTCTTTTCTCAAAGCCCTCTCCTTTCCATCTTCCACCAGGGCCTTCCACTCTCTTCCTGGAATCATTGGAGGGCACTCATACCTAGGGTTCCTTTCTAGATGAAACCTATATTGGTCCCTCACAATCTTCATTCATATGTTAGCCAACTTTCTTTAGGACCTCTACTCGGTTGAAGGTCTCGCTACCGAACAGGCCAACCAAGCGTTTAGTGAGCTCATATTTTAAATTTTACTTTGTTTATCCCACCTTATACGAATGGTGGGCCTAAATATCTCTAATGACAAATCATTTATATGTTTATAAAAAACATAATTTCCTGCAAGACGATCATGTCATCATTAGTTGAAAAAGAATGTATTATGAGTATATTACAATCAGATTATAAACAATAACTTAAACATTGTATAAATACCTGGGATCTTCTCTATATTTATGGGAACGATATATTCGTCCACCAAAAATGTGGTATGTAGTGTACCCGTGCTAGTGACACAGGAAGATCCAGGAAATGTTGATTGAGCATTATCAATACTAGGATTTGCATTGACCCCTTCTTTTGTACGATCTGGCGTGCGCGGGCAATAAAGGGTGCGCTCACATTTAGCCTCGGGGGTGTCGCGGAATGTGTTTCTAACTGTTCAGTCGAAAACAATGGCACATGAGATGCAAGTGGGGTCATATGCTCATTTGACAACTCTCCACAAGTATTACTATTACCAACACCCCCCTAACCACTAGTATGTGGGTGCAAAAAATCCTATAAATACAAACCATATTTTAGTTCACGATCATATAAAAGTACAAATTATAAAATCCTAAATGAATTTATCTTCTAATTCAAGATCCCGCAACTTACTTTCAATGCTTGAGATCTCTTTACCAAAACATCAACCTTTGCTCTAATCTCATGTGTATGTGGATGAATGAATAGCAGAGGAAGGATATCCTCACGAATTTATTTTAAGGTCTTCTCTATCATCTTAATTGGGTCTAGCGAAGATGCTATGTCATCATCGCGCATGAGCTCATCCACATCAATATCTATTGATTGCTCTGATGCTAGATCAAATGCCAAATTAGTAGCCTGCAACAAAAATATATAAAACATTACTAAAATGAAAGCAATAGACTGAGGAAAAAAACATAATAAAAAAATATTGCTCATGTTCAATTTGTACAATTACAATGAGGTATACATGCTGCCTCGAGGCTGGTGTCGTCTGATCCACAGCTGGGGACTTGCCTCGATCATCACCCTGCAACAAAAATGTAGAAAACATTATCATAATGAAACCATTATACACGAGAAAAAGACATATTAAAAAAAACATATTGCTCATATTATATTTGTACAATTACAATGAGGTATACCTGCTGCCTTGAGGTTGGTGTCGTCTAATCCACGGCTGGGGACTTGCCCCGATCATCACCCTGCAACAAAAATGTAGAAAACATTATCATAATGAAACCAATATACACAACAAAAAGACATAATAAAAAAAAACATATTTCTCATATTATATTTGTGCAATTGCAATGAGGTATACCTGCTGCCTCGAGGATTGTGTACTCATCTGATCAACGGCGGGGGACTTGCCCCGATCACTTCCCTGCAACAAAAATGTATAAAACATTATCGAAATGAAACCAGATTATTCATGAAAAAAACATAATAAAAAAACATATTGCTCATATAATTATATTTGTACAATTACAATGAGGTATACATGCTTCCTTAAGGATGGTGTACTCCTCTGATCAACTGTCGGAGAGATGCATCAATCACTAGCCTGTGACGAAAATATAGAATTCATTATCGAAATGAAACCAATATACACATGAAAAAAAATAATAAAAATAAATATTGTGCATAATATAGTAGTAAAATTACAATGAGGTATACCTATTGTCTCAAGGCTTGTCTTGTCTGATATACTGCTAGGGAGTTGCCCCGATCATCACCCTACAACAAAAATATAGAAAAAATTACCTAAATGAAACCAATATACTCACGAAAAAAACATAATAATAAAACATATTGATCGTATTTAAATTGTACAATTACAATGAGGTATACCTGCTGCCTTGAGGCTACTGTCATCTGATCAACAGCTGGGTAGTTTCCCCGATCAGCACCCTACAACAAAAATATAGAAAACATTATCTAATCGAAACCAATATACTCAGGAAAAAACATAACAAAAAAACATTGTGTTCATATTATATTTGTACAATTACAATGATGTATACTTGTTGCCTCGAGGATGGTGTACTCCTCTAATCAATTGTCGGGGACTTGCCCCGATCCCTACCCTACGAAATAAATATAGAAAATTTTAATGAAATTATAACAATAGACTCACGAAAAATGCATAATATATTAGATTCATTAGTTAAAGGTTGGGTAAAATGTTAGATGTACCACTCCCATAGTAATTGTGCTTGTATCTATTTGATTCAAATTGTAATTAATCAGCAACTCTTCCCCTGTAGCTATTGATTTAATGGCACATACAAAAACACGATTTCCTTCATGCCCCTCAAATATGCAATTGGGTTGCTTAATTATAGACCCTCATTGTGTATTGTTTATAAACCTTGCAATATTCCCTGTAGCTTTTGGCCTTCCGTCATTGTACATAGTCGCTCCTTTATTTTGATCCTTGTCTTTCAACTGGAAATAATTTGCAGACAGTCTATATCTGCACATACTTCATGTATATTGGACTAGTCGCATCCAATATTTATAATTGTAATAGGGTCCAACATACTCCATCAATTCAGTACATTTTTCGTAACCGACCTTTATGCCATCCATGCAAAACAACCCCAAACCATGTAATGACGATGGTGCAATCCGATATATCCTCTCGTTCACACAAAAATTTGTGTTTAGTTGAGGAAGATCCTTAGGTACCAATTGTTTCACTAGATGCTTGTACCTCAAGGGCACCTCGATGTCGCCTATGGTCTCATCATCGGAAGAACGTGACTCCCCTTCAGTGAGAAAAATTTCCATGCGTTTATGGAATTTTCTTTTAATCTTTTGACATCTAGTTGATCTACCTCTTGTAGGCCTACTAGATGGCTCATTTAGACTAGTCGTATGGAATTTTCTTCTGATCTTTTGACATCTAGTTGATCTACCTCTTGTAGGCCTACTAGATGGCTCACTTTCCTCTAGTCTTCCTAAAATCCCCTCGCTCGAGGAAGACAGATATGACAAATACCTGTTTGGATCTACATGCACCATGGGAAAAAAAATTCTCCAATAAATAAAGCACTTAGGCACATTGACATATGTAACTTGGGTTCCCCAACATTTCCATGTAATACAACCAATTTCAAAAGGGTATCTATCATGTGCCCCATTTTTTTTAACACCATGAAAATTAGTTATAAGAATCAAGATCAAGCTACTATATGGTTACCCTCATTACGGAGCCATCATGACCAATTCAAGAATTATGAAAGATATCAGATATGGGTAGCACTATGGAACTATGGCCATCAAAACATCATCAAACATCCTAACCATCAAATATGGGCACGTTGAATCCTAGCCCAAATATCTCCAATGTCAAATCATTTTGCTAAAGTTGAAAGAGATGAAAATTATATAAAAATTCAACCATGCAAGGCAGTGTTTATAAATGTGACAAGCTAAGAGTTTTAAATATTTGTTGCAACCTTAAATAGAGATACAAAGGACTTAGGGAACTTTGGGACAACGTAGAAGACCCAACTACTTTGGGACCACTGCATAAAATGGGATCAACATTTAGGTGTGATAAAAAGGTTAGTTCACGAAAAAATAACCTCATTATCCATCTCGTATGTAAAGACATTACAGTTAGGTACAATTTGATCTTGGATTAAAATAGAATGAAGTAATTAATTGATCCACATCGCTCAGAGCACCACTTTGAAGAAGCGGATTAAGTGTTTCTTGGTCTATAACAATATAAGTAGTTTTTTCTCAAGGAGAAGGAACACCAAAAGCTAGCATCCAAGTTCTATTGTCCATATCTAATACTCAAGCAATTTGGACAAGTCACCTATAGATTAACTCTCGCAATTGACTCTAAGTTCCACCCAATATTTCATGTGTCCTATTTGAAGAAATTGGTTGGGACAAATTGTAGAGTTTATACCATCCTCCCCAAAATCAATGAACACGGTTCCATTTGGGTACAATTTGAGGCAATATTGGAAAAAATAGAATGTCTACTTAGCACACTTGGAGCTTTCATTATTGACTTAGCCCATGGTTTACAACTTGTGAATATTGTAAATAGAGAGCTACCCATGATGAGAAGCAATCCATTATAGTAAGTTGTGCTTGAAGCTGAGAATCTATGGTCTTGTTTTAAAACTAATAAAAATTTGAGATTGTGCCCAAAACGATTGTTTCATTGACAAGATAATGCTATATCACTAAATGCCTTTTTTGAAAACTTGTTATGGATGTCTTCCATTTAACCAGCACACGGCCCATGGTTTAGGTTGCCTATTTTACCCCATTTTTTCAACACCAAGAAAATTAGTTATAACAATCAAGATCAAGCTACTAAATGGTTACCCTCATTATGGAGCCATCATGATCAATTCAAGAGTTATGAAAGATATCATATAGCAATTCTTGGGATGCTCTCTAATATAGTTAAGGGTATTTTATAACTATGCCCACTAAACAAGGTGATTTGCAATCAACATGTCATTTTTTTACAAAATAAACCAATTCTCAAGCCGCGACCTTGTGGCAACAGAGCATAAAATTTGTAGCTTTCATGATTTGTTTCTTAATTGTAATGTCCCTTGTTAGGAATTTTATTAAAATTGCAATTTTCCACTTTTTTTCCCTAGTTCGACCTTTGACTAGTTTGATCTCTAGGTCCCAAATTTGCCCCAAATGATTTCAAATCTTCTGAGAAGGTATATGAATGAGATTAGAACATAAATATGTGTTTTAAGGATGCCTTTGGACCTTTAAAATACTTCTGCAAATACTCTTTCAATTCTGGCCAATGTAGGGAACTTTACTAGTAATTTGCCTTTGACTAGTATTGGTCTCTATGTCTCGAATTGACTCCAAATGCCTTCAAATATTCAAGGAAGGTGTATGAATGATATTAAGACTTGAATATGATGTTCAGGGATGATATATGGCCACCAAAATACCTCTGCAAACTCTCTTAAGATTCTGGACCAAGTATGCAATTTTACTAGTAATTTGGGGTTCAAATCCCCCTGGGGTAAGTATTGAAAATGGCTTCCCAAATGCCTCCAAAGCCACTCAAATTTCTGAAAAGAGGTAGGGAATGTATTAAGGATGTTATTAGGGTCTCATTTGCACCATTAATTGATTATTATATCTGTTCCAACCCTCTCCCATTCAACTGCAAAAATCACCAATTCGACCCTTGGGGAAATGGCACTATTTCTTCTCCCAGTGCAATTAAACTAAGTAAAAAATACTTCAAATGCTCAAGTACAGTACATGAAACTTGTAGAAGACATCCATGGAATTATATTGACCACAAATATATCAGAGAATCATCCATCCATTCGAAATCATCATCAATACATTGGCTCACAACAAGGTAGTGGGGAAATGGCATTGTTCTTCCATTAAAAATGAGATTTATACATTTCTACTTGGAATTTCGACCTGAAACTTTTTGGAGATGAAGAACAGAGTATTTAATTCATATTACAAAAGAAATGGGGCATTAAAAGCTCCCCCAAAGAGTACAATAGCTCACCAAAAACGCCCTCCCTCAAGGATCAAGAATATGCCATCAAAACCGGAAATGGTTGAAGGAGTGAGCTGCAATAGAAGAAACCATGAGCTGCCCTGTAGCTTACACCTGCAAATAAAGACTCCATTAAAGCTCCAAATGAAAGGTCTGAATGGCCTTTCCAATTACCAACTTGGATGGGAATCTTTCACCCTCGAAATTGGCTAAGGCAAGAAACTAGTCATCCACTAGCTCTCCCTCTTCACAAATGCAATTACAAATTCTACAAATGATCAAAAGCTATTCTCATACTTCATTTCTACATTTTATAACCAACATTATCCTTCTAAGGGTCGAAATCCTCTCAATAGATTCAATAGATTTCCATTTAGGAAATATTCCGCATTTGCCACTTGTCTCCTAGTTCCAACCTTCCATCTTCTCCCAAATTCGATTTTGGGTCTCTTTGGCTTCTCCAACTCCCAAATTCGACTTCCTTGAGCCTATTTTTGGGGCTGACATGTCATAGTGGTCAGATGTCAGAGGTCAGGTCTGCAATTTGTCATAGTTGTCATAGATGCTCCATCATTGGTGTCATAGGGGCTAGGGAATCTAGCCCAAGTGTCTCATTAGCTCCAAATTGCCTCTTCCTCTTCCATGGGAGTTACTCTTTCTCTATATTTCGACCTTGGATGAGTCATGCAATGAATAATACCTTTTGGACTCCCCCAAGTATGTTACCATTCACCTTGAATTCGAATTGGTGAGAGAATGATGCCAAATGTAGTGGGGAAATCTAGCCATATGTGGGTCCCACTTCCTCCATGTGTCTTCATGATGAAATGCCACTTTGATTTTCACTTGTATATATTTATTTAGATCTTTTATTAAATATTTATTCCATTCTAATGTTCAAACATCATTTATTATCCGCATTATTCCAAATCCCAAAGCTTCCACCCCAAACCTAGGAAACTAGTAATTTTCCTTCTTGGCAATCATTTGACCTTTAGCATCAATTTGACAAACTCTAATGAATAGAGCCAATGTGATTAGGCCATTGTGACCCAATACCAAATTTGGGACATGACAAATCCTCCCTTCCCAATATTGCTTGTCCTCAAGCAATTTTAAATGTGGGTGTTGAAGAACCTGCTTTCTGTATAATTCTTTGAAGTTGCCATTGAATTGCCCAACCTTGAGTCTTTGAGTTTCCATGAAGATTTTAGAGAGGAACCACCATGCTTGCTGCTGCACTACTCTGATTAAAATCAATTTATTAAGTGGGGAATCCATCTCCCATACTGCTTGCTTCCCCAAAAAATATGAAACCAATGAGATAAAAATTATTCCAGGGTCCCATTGCTTGTATTGCACCCCAACAATTAAAAGTGCTCTCCAACCCATACCATCAGATAAGAGGATTCCTGGATCCCATTTTCTTGTATGCATTCTTCCAAACATCATGAGTACAAAATATATATCATCAAAGTACATAACAACATAATGAAAATGTACATAAAGGAGATGCTTCATCAAAGAGTCATGAAAGTGCTTATACCTCCAAGCATGTAGACCACCATTTTCCAAGTGCATACAATCTTCAAGTGACCCATCAAATTTGCTCCAATGACATAGTTGAGGATCCCATGTCCAATAGTGCTGCTCCAAGAGAATGTGATATGCATCAAAATATTCAGCCATGCATTCTTTCATCCAAGAAGTGAATGAAGAATCTCCACTAAAATCTGAACCAAATAATGAGCAGGAAAAACAAAGAGAATTCAAAGGAATCAAAGAAGTCTCATCCATACATCCATGAGGATATGTATCATCATAAGGTAAAGCAATATGCTGCTGCAATTCTACATAATGAGGTGCTCTATTCATGTCATCATCAAAACGAGAGGTAGGAGTTTCATACCCCTCATGTGGCACCACTAGAAACAAACCTTTCACCCAATTTTCATCCCAAAGTGATGTGGTTGGAAAAGAAGTGTGGGGTGAGGAATTATGAACCAAATTTAATTCTTTACAACTCTTACCCATTGAAATATTTAATTCATCTTCTCCATAATTGCTTGGTCCAACTATTGTGAGATCATGTACCTCTTCCAATGCTTTGCAACTCTCTCCATGAGGAAACTCATAATCCCTTTGAACAAGGACAAGTTCTTGTCCTTCTTCTTGTTTTAGTGTAGCATCTTCAAGCACCTGCATATCAACATGTACCTCATGTTCCACAATTACATTAGGTTCCTCTTTTGTGGCATAAACTGTTTCATCCTTTTCCTTGAAAAGAGAACCATTGCTCATTCTTTTTTCCGAGTTGCTTCCAATTTCACTAAGCAACAATTTGAACTCTTGAAAGTATTGCCTCCACTTGTCTTCAAAGGAAGGTTCCAATAATTTTCTAAACTCCTCATTCTCCTCTGAGGTTCCTTTCTCATCCTTACTCATGGTGACCAATGAATGCACTTCTTCTCGTATTTCTTCCCTTTCACCAAAGTACATCCAGTTTCAGTTTCTAAGGGTGATGGCTTATTTCTTTGACTACTGGTCTTCATTAATGTCCTACCACATCAGGTTCCAAGACCATGCTCTGATACCACTGTAATGTCCCTTGTTAGGAATTTTATTAAAATTGCAATTTTCCACTTTTTTTCCCTAGTTCGACCTTTGACTAGTTTGATCTCTAGGTCCCAAATTTGCCCCAAATGATTTCAAATCTTCTGAGAAGGTATATGAATGAGATTAGAACATAAATATGTGTTTTAAGGATGCCTTTGGACCTTTAAAATACTTCTGCAAATACTCTTTCAATTCTGGCCAATGTAGGGAACTTTACTAGTAATTTGCCTTTGACTAGTATTGGTCTCTATGTCTCGAATTGACTCCAAATGCCTTCAAATATTCAAGGAAGGTGTATGAATGATATTAAGACTTGAATATGATGTTCAGGGATGATATATGGCCACCAAAATACCTCTGCAAACTCTCTTAAGATTCTGGACCAAGTATGCAATTTTACTAGTAATTTGGGGTTCAAATCCCCCTGGGGTAAGTATTGAAAATGGCTTCCCAAATGCCTCCAAAGCCACTCAAATTTCTGAAAAGAGGTAGGGAATGTATTAAGGATGTTATTAGGGTCTCATTTGCACCATTAATTGATTATTATATCTGTTCCAACCCTCTCCCATTCAACTGCAAAAATCACCAATTCGACCCTTGGGGAAATGGCACTATTTCTTCTCCCAGTGCAATTAAACTAAGTAAAAAATACTTCAAATGCTCAAGTACAGTACATGAAACTTGTAGAAGACATCCATGGAATTATATTGACCACAAATATATCAGAGAATCATCCATCCATTCGAAATCATCATCAATACATTGGCTCACAACAAGGTAGTGGGGAAATGGCATTGTTCTTCCATTAAAAATGAGATTTATACATTTCTACTTGGAATTTCGACCTGAAACTTTTTGGAGATGAAGAACAGAGTATTTAATTCATATTACAAAAGAAATGGGGCATTAAAAGCTCCCCCAAAGAGTACAATAGCTCACCAAAAACGCCCTCCCTCAAGGATCAAGAATATGCCATCAAAACCGGAAATGGTTGAAGGAGTGAGCTGCAATAGAAGAAACCATGAGCTGCCCTGTAGCTTACACCTGCAAATAAAGACTCCATTAAAGCTCCAAATGAAAGGTCTGAATGGCCTTTCCAATTACCAACTTGGATGGGAATCTTTCACCCTCGAAATTGGCTAAGGCAAGAAACTAGTCATCCACTAGCTCTCCCTCTTCACAAATGCAATTACAAATTCTACAAATGATCAAAAGCTATTCTCATACTTCATTTCTACATTTTATAACCAACATTATCCTTCTAAGGGTCGAAATCCTCTCAATAGATTCAATAGATTTCCATTTAGGAAATATTCCGCATTTGCCACTTGTCTCCTAGTTCCAACCTTCCATCTTCTCCCAAATTCGATTTTGGGTCTCTTTGGCTTCTCCAACTCCCAAATTCGACTTCCTTGAGCCTATTTTTGGGGCTGACATGTCATAGTGGTCAGATGTCAGAGGTCAGGTCTGCAATTTGTCATAGTTGTCATAGATGCTCCATCATTGGTGTCATAGGGGCTAGGGAATCTAGCCCAAGTGTCTCATTAGCTCCAAATTGCCTCTTCCTCTTCCATGGGAGTTACTCTTTCTCTATATTTCGACCTTGGATGAGTCATGCAATGAATAATACCTTTTGGACTCCCCCAAGTATGTTACCATTCACCTTGAATTCGAATTGGTGAGAGAATGATGCCAAATGTAGTGGGGAAATCTAGCCATATGTGGGTCCCACTTCCTCCATGTGTCTTCATGATGAAATGCCACTTTGATTTTCACTTGTATATATTTATTTAGATCTTTTATTAAATATTTATTCCATTCTAATGTTCAAACATCATTTATTATCCGCATTATTCCAAATCCCAAAGCTTCCACCCCAAACCTAGGAAACTAGTAATTTTCCTTCTTGGCAATCATTTGACCTTTAGCATCAATTTGACAAACTCTAATGAATAGAGCCAATGTGATTAGGCCATTGTGACCCAATACCAAATTTGGGACATGACATTAATCTACTTAACTGTGAAGCAGTGTTTTCCAATAGATGTTATTACATCAAGGATTGTGAATTAGATAAGTGTTATAGTCTTCTAGTCTTCTCTTGTAAATTAGATAAGTGTTCTAGTCTTCATGTCCTACATTGTAACTAAAGATTGTCAAAATATAGAACTAATTAACCATTCAAAGTTGGTTTTCCTATTTGGATTTCTAGGGTAAATATTGTGTTCATGTGTGATATATTTTTTCTCTATGTTGTGTTAAATGTTGTATTAATTGATGTATGGAATTTTTTGTAAGATGTTATGTATTTAATTGCTACTTGGGAAGTCCCTAGGGTGTAGAACGGTTGGTGATAGGGTGCACTGCTAAGGCACTCCTTGTGACGTCATGGGTTCAAGCCTAAAATGGCTTGTGCACTTGTGTAGAGGCGGTACAGGTGCACCTAGGAGTATAGTGGTAGCGAACAAGAATCGAACCCTTGTCACGTGAGTATGAGCCTCACCCTAGTTGTCAATTCCCCTAGTCAAAAAAAAATTACTACTTGGGATTCTATTAATGGCGTGAGAATCCTTTATATAATGTAGCTTTGTGGATTTTCTTCGGGAATTCCATTCTCTGTTAGTATTTTGAAGAATAAAAATAACTAACAAATATCTATCATTCGTTATACTCTAAGCATTGAAATCAAGGTCTCTTGGGAAATGGTTGTTGTAATTGTGTAACCAAGCTCTACTTTTGGTCCCTAAATACAAGCAAATCAAGTCTAGCAACGATGTTGGCATCTAGATGGGTCATACATTACCATTATTCATCCTCCACAGCTATACAATGTTGTTGGGGTTGTGTGGGGTTGTACATAGCCAGTGAGGTGTTTTTTTATCTCCTTTAGGTCGCTTGGAATGCTCTTTAGGAATTGGCATGGTCATTAGACAATGGAAAGAGTGGAATTTGTCATCTTAGTAATTTGTGACCATTGTACTTTATGCTTATGATGATGATGACGATGGTGGTGGTGGTGGTGGTGGTGGTGGTGGTGGTGGTGGTGGTGGTGGTTATCAATTTCCACTAAGACCAACTTTGGTCTATCAGACCTTAAATAGGTAAGGAATCACTTGGTTTTCTTTAGAATTGTATTTATGTGCTCGAAAATCTTTAAGAAAAGCCTCTTAATGTGCTCGAATGTGATTTTTCCAATTCTTTTGGTCTTCTGAATTTTTATGAATGTTTTATTTATGCCATAAAATAATCATGGAATTTGGATATGTTATAGACAATGACATGGGTTCCTTGAAAATTCATCCCAACGACTACACCTTGTATATATGGAAAGCAAGGTGATAGATGGAAGTGAATAGGTTTGGGAAACCTATGATGGGTCTCCTTGGTTGGATGATGAATGATGGTTTGAAATGCATATTATCTATGGCTCATGGATGAGACAAAAGGCCAATTGAATGTGTGAAGCATTTATAACCAACCATGAAGAATGTGAACCACTAGGAGTATGGGGCTATGGGTCAACGAAATGATTAGAAGTACGAGGATTTTTTTTTAAATGTAGACTGTATGAAATCTGAATCCTAAGGGGAACAAGTGGAATGGGTGTCATTTATTCAATAGAGTACTAAATTGAAGCATCCCATCAAGGTGTAATATTACTAGCCAACAAAAAATGAATGCATGTTGAACTTGTGGAGTTATTTTCCAAGTTGGAGGGGAACCTAGTGGTATAGAAGTTTTAAGATCCTATGATCCTATGAACTAAAGATTAATTTATGACCTTTCTAGAAGTTTTAAGATCCTCTATATTGGAGTCTAATGTTCCTCATTTGACATGATCATAACAACACATCTCAGCTCTACTTTTTGTACTACTTGTTTAGAAGGTGACCTTGCCTCTCTCAGCTTCTTTGAGGCTGCTACAGCTATGTATGAAGGTGCCATTGTTTTGAGGATGTTAGTGCATGATTTAAGGCTGCCTCTGCACATTTGAAAGGTGTTTCTAATTGATTGTTATATGATTGTCCTAAAGACTATCATTTATTGCAGCAAGGGTTTGAAGTTTCCATCCTCATTCGTGGACTATTTTGGTTAGCACCGTGAGGTATGTACTTGTATTTGGGCCAGATCTATTATGATGAGACTTTTTGTACCTATATCTATTATACTGAAACTTGTTGTGGCCAGATCTATTATGATGAGACTTGTTGTGCCCAGATCTATTATACTAAGACTTGTTGTGCCCAGATCTATTATGTTGAGCCTTATTTATAATTAGATATATGTGTTGAGCCTTGTTTGTAATTAGATCTATGTGTTGAGCCTTGTTTGTAATTAGGTCTATGTAATGGGCCTAGCTTGTACTCAAATCTATTGTGTTGGGCCTTGCTTAGGGTTGCCACTGTAATTTGACTGTCATTGACCATCATTGTTGCCTTTATGTCCTCATCTGCTTGACTGTACTACAACCTATCATCTCCAGGTAAGTATTCCAAATTGTTCCTTTTATTATGAATTAGACATGTTATTGTTGCAGTTAGAACTTCATTAGTTATTCTACTACTGCTTATTACATGTTACTGAAGATTTCACTTTAACATGGGGACCTACTTGGGAGTGTTAAAGTTGAAAGAGACGAGAATTATGTTTTAAATTATCTTGACTTGTTATTGTTGTACTATTTCGATTGTTGTACTAGTTTTTTAACTTATATTTGCATTAAAGTATATCAAATTTTCACGTTTCTGCATGAAACCCTAACCTAACCCAAAATTTAATAATTTCTTCCCTCCACATGTAGAATACAAATAATATGTTGAGTTGGTTGTTGTCATGATCAGGGTAAGATTAATTCATCCCTAATACCACTAATAAATGTTTGTTACTTTCACTTAATGCTGGAAAGAAGTAAAAACTACGCAGTTATGTCCATAACATTGTCATTTTTACTAACATTGATGGCCATCAACCCTAGCAGAGTTGTTTGAAAGCATGCAAACATTTATAAGGTTCATATATATTTTTATATCAATTTTTTTGTATTCCTTATCATGACCTTATGAAGTAGATGTATCTATTTTTGTTAAATAATTTATGTTGAACTCAAGTAGACAAGTTTAAAGTTTAAACCTATATATAATTGTAATTGATTTAGATCGATTTACATAATAGTGATGATCATGTAGGTTCATCAACTTGTTTGGATTAGTTGTGTCTACACATTGGATTCATTATCTTTTGTTTCTAATTAGAGTTGGAAGCTCACTTGTTTAAAAAGTTATCACTTAGCTTTAATCGTACATGTACCTACACTAAGACCCACTCATACTAATGAAACATTAGTTTTATATTCACCTTAAACTATTCCATATACCTCCATATTCATCCCCATTATTGCAAGTATTGGTTTTTCCAATGAATTATACTTGCATGCTAAATATTTTATATTCCATAGTTATTAAGAACCATCCCTAGTGTTTAAAAATACTTAATGTATATCATACCCATCTTATAGGTGAAAGTATTCCACATTTAGGGCATGTGTGATGCCATGGAGCCATGCACATGGTCCATGAGATGAAAGTATAATATTGTTGTCTAAAATATTTTCATTTTACCCTAAACCATGGAGTGGGCCTTGAGAACCATCCTTAACACAAAAAAACTCATAAATGGATACAATATTTCATTCATATTCCACATTTTATCTATGTAGATTCTAAGTGTTGGTTGATATCTTGCCCCATTCATGCTTCATGCACCCCAAATATAAATATTGTGGCCTCAGACAATATATTTTGGCACTAAAGCATGGGCTAGGCCTATGATCTACCCATTGTTTTCCAAACCTCTAAATGGAGGCCATATATAATTACAAAGCTAAATATCCCCTATTTAGGGAATACATGATAACTTACAACCACTCAAGATGTAAATGAGGTCCAAAGGATAATATGATGGCCTAAGATCTTGGATTTTGGTATTAGACAACTTTATATGCCATGAGGAACATCCTTGGTGTGCCACTCCTTAAAATTGTTACCAAATTTTACCACATCCCATTTACAAGTGAAGGATTCCCTATAAATGACTTATGTGATGGAATAGGGACCCATGAATTACCCATCTATTTAAGAGACATATTCTATGGGTTAAGAGCCTATATTTTGGCCCTACACCATGGCCTAGAGCTTAAGAAAAATATTTGTGTGCCAAACCTCAAAATTACCGCATGATAGATAGCTAAAATGCTAATTGTGTGGTGGATTTTGGGATTGTGCATGGACCTTCAACCTTCTATATCATGTTTGATTCCATGTTTCAATGCTCAGTTACAAATTTATAAAGCGGTTATGGTATAGTATTGCTTTACCCTTGTACTCTATTCGAACCTGGTATGATTGTGTTATGCTTAAGCTTCTCGTATTCTATAAGCTATGGTATGATTAGGTGATTTCCATATATGTTATCCCAGCTTGGTACAGTGTTACCAATACACATAATGGAATTGCTTTGATTTCAATCATATTTATCAATACGAGTACATATGTGTTTCTCATGTTAGCAGCTTACTTGATACTAAGTATTATTGCACTTGGTTGTATGATATACAATAGATAAGAGATAACTATATACTATATTTATCCGTGATGGAATGTAGGCTCAATAATCCTTGGATTATTTATTGTATCTAACAAAAACACCCTTCAAACTCAGAGTTCATTTTTAGTTATTTTATCCTCAGGAATATGAATATATACAGGACAACCCGAAACATGAAAGTGTGATCCTTGGGGTTTCTCACCAGTGAAAGCTTCCTTTGATGTTTTGTCCTTCAATACCTTGTGAGGACACTTGTTTAGGATTTCTATCAACTTTATTCTTGCTTCCTAATGAACCTAAAATACTCTTGACTTTTTCAAGGTTAACTCCTCTTAATATAAGGGTCAATAATCTTGATATTGTCCTATCCTAAGATATTGGAGAGTTGGTTTATTATTTATTACTATACACTTATGAATGGATAGTTGGTTTATTACAGAACATAACTGCCATGAGATCCCCTTAGGGGAAGAATCTGAAGGTCTTGCCTTAGTAAGGCCATAGAGTTAAATCTTTAGTCTGTGGAGTAAGGCCCTAAGGTCTTGCTTTAGTATTAGCCCATCATACACTTCTAAATCCCCAATCAACTACACATTTCATCAATGGGACTTGCGTGTTGTTTTATTTTTTTTGGATTGACGTGTGTTTACTCACCATTATGGATTCCTTTGATTTTACTGGAGCAATAGATCTCCCCACAGTGCATTCATTAAAAATGTGAGAATCTTAACCCGTAGGATAGGTCAGTTCAGGAAGGAGATGACGTATATTGAGTGGCTGCCTCAATTTCGGCTGCATGAGCCGGCTCCATTTGTTTTCAATCCACTCCCCTTCGGTGTGTTGTAATTGTGAGTTGCTTTCCCCACATAAGGCTAATCAATAAAACCAAGTTAGGGTAACACCTTATTGATCTAGAAAGCAATAACCCCATTATTCATGAATGTGCATCAATAAAACCAACTATGGAGCAGTCTCAAGTAGCGGAGCAATAAAACCATCAATTTTAATGCAAAAGGGGGTTGCAAGGAAGAATGAAATTGCAATCCAATGCTTGATAGCATTCAAATACGATACAAATATAAGGCTCGTTCTTTGTCAAACAAAAGAGGGTAGGGTTAATGGCCTTACCGAATTCATTGGGCCCTTTTTTGTCTATGTCATTCTCTTAGCTGAATGTGGTCTCCGCTGGAATGCCTCCTTTAGGCACTCTGATATCCTCTAGATTGCCTCCTCTAGCTGGTGCACCAATATCCTAATCTAGAATGTGGCCTCCATTGCGTGAATCGATCCCCTCTGTTGTCGCCTCCTCAAATTATCACTAGTGTTTGTTACTCTCGATGCTCTAGACGACCTGCACGGGCATCTATTTGTTTTATGTTGTTTTGTATTTTGGATTGCATATTTTATATTTTGTCTTTTTTTAAAATGTAAATTAATTTAATTTAGACAAATTAAATCTCAAGTATCTAGTCCAAGTGCAATGGGTGACAAGGTGAGAAAGGAACCCATTGCTAAAATCAAGACTTAAACCACCCTTTTTACTGAATGAAGGGATCAACTTGACCTCTCTACCTCAACCATTGGATTATGTTGTAAGTACCAAAAGAAAGACACACAATACTCTTGTTGCCAAAAACTCAAACATCCTAAAATCTAGGGTTTAGGGTTAATGTCTATAACATCTTATTCATAGTTTAAAAGTGTGGTTACATGGTCATCGAGTTCATTATAAACATAAGGAAATGATTATTAAATATATAGGATTCTTATCGCATCACTCACATATGTATGGTACACAAAATGTCATAAAACCTTATATCATATGTACCACAAGAATAGAGGCCAAAACATGATATAATTCGTCACATTATAGAGGTAATACCTCATTGCAATCTTTAATCTCATTCATAAGGTTTACATAGCACTCTATGTTTTTATCATTCACATGTTTGCAGGGATATGGGGGAACTAACTACCTTCTTCTCACAAGAGACCAATGTTAAGACCAAAACATGGTACAAACCAATCCCTAACAAATATAACTATATAACATAACCATTAATAAGATTAACATTAGATGCCCAAACTTTCCATGCATAATAACACCATTTGTCAAGGGTATGGGGATTTTGAGCCGTCCTTTCTTTAAAGGGGAAAATAAAAGTTTAGCTCAATAAAATAAATCATTAAACATAATGATCATCATCTTAAATCTTATTTGTCATTCATAATAGTTAATACCCACTTAGGCCATCATTCCAACCCTCAAAACCCCAATTTCATTAAAGGAGGGCCAAATAGGTTGCTACAAATCATGTGCATGATTCCTATGAGAAAATATATTGTAAATAGGATGGTTGGCATGCATTTCCCAAGGAAAAATAGTGATCATATGGGTATTGTACTCCTTCATAAAAGTTGTGTGCACATAAAACTAAAAACTTTGGTTTTTGAAAGTTATTTGAGGTATTTTAATTAAAATAATTCCTTGAGGGATTGACAAGGAAAGAATTACACACAAAATAATGCCCCCAAATAATTAAATAGAGTGTGAACAAAAAAACTATCCTCATATACACTTAAAAAACAATTAGGAAGCAAAATATACACATATAGGAAAAACATTCTAAAATTCAAATTGTCAAGTGGAAACCTCCTAGCAACTCAATAGGTGGTTTCTTGAGGTTCATATATTTCATATTATAAATCTTAAATGGGCAAAGAAATTATTATTTCAGAAAATCCTGTTGTAAAACACTTGGCATGCAAGAACTTCTAATGCATTTTCCACACAACTTGCAAACTAATTGATCATTGCAACAACCACTTCATCCACTAACATCTATAAAATTGGCATGGAATGTTATCCTAATAATTAATGTAAATATATCCTTCATTGTAAATTAATGAAATCATATACAAAGAGAAGAAGAAATACACTTATCTTTTCACAAATTTAGCCAAGAAAGTAGATTGTATAATGATTGCCAATCAACACATACAACATAAAGATTCTCGTGTATGCATTGTATTGAAATCTCATCTTACAAAATTTAGATAATCCCCTCATAGCATTTAGGAATAAGGTGTGTATATTATATAATGATCGGCAATCAACATGGGGATAAGTTGACAAAGAATGGACAGAAAACATGCAATTACGATTCAAGCATATTGACCTCTATGGCCATGAAAAATCCATAATTCATAGGCTCAAACCATTTATGAAATGTATTATAACTTTTGAATAACTTTTATGGGTGTACTTTCTCAAGTATAAGAAAAATGTTCTTGCAACTATTAAATAATGCCATGGTTGGGAGTAAAAGTGGGAACAAAATTAAGGTTTTCCATAACAAAGATTAAGGAAAACATATCTGATTAATTATTTAAGTATTGCAAAGCTATTGATATTCACAGGAAGGTTACTTGCTCATATATTCCACGGCAAATCAGAATTGTGAACATGGAAATAGGAAAATTGTGGGTATGCCAAGGAGAATGATTAAGGACAAAAATCTCTCAAACAACTTCTAGGTTGAAGGTGTTTATACAATAGTGGCACTAAGACATGAGAAATATCACAATTCAATAGGCATGGACTAAAATAGAAGCATACGTAAATCATATTAAAATGCATAGGAAACATAGGCATAATCTAGAAGACAAAAACAAAAAAAATGCATCTTTGTAGGGTACAATTAAGAGTTCAAAGCATATGAGATTTTCAATTTAGAAAACAAATATATGGCTAGAAGTAAGCACCCATAATATGGATTCATGCCATTAGTCCCAATTCAAAGCTCATTCATATTTGTCTTTCCTACATGCACCACCTCACATTCATTCAAGTTCCTAACACTCGCATCTCTCTCAATTCCCCTTAACCTAATTTGACATAATAAACAACATTTAAAATACAACATCGTTGACCATAATTCTATTGTTGAACCAAGTAAAGGTGTGTAGAACCATTTGAAGAAATTCCTTGATGAGTGTTGCATTGAGTTTTCAAGTTAGATGTTCATAATGGTGAGGTAATGGTTGGTAATAAAATCTCATGGAGTAGAGATACATTTATTTTCAGTATCTTTTTTATGAGATATGTATTAAAATCCATTTGGTGTGAAAAATTATTGCATTTGGGGGGGGCTCATATTTTATAAAAATACCATGAAATGAGAAGATTTAAGTTCCATTTCATGAAAGAATGTAAATTTATAGATTTTTTTATGAGGATTAGGTATCAAACCTCATTAATGAAATTTTATGTAGCTTTTTTATGGGGAAATTAGACTTAAAATCAAATGATATTGTTGGTAAATGTTCTTGTAATGAACTTTGTACTCAAAAGATGAATTATGGGAAAGCAAAATTGGAACAAATACCTGAATTGAATAGATTTGTTTAAGTAGCAAAATATGTTAACTAACATAAGCATGACATGAAGGATACAATGAAACTCAGATTAGTTATTTAGAAATACTTGGAGGCATCAAGAAGTGGTCGAAGTATTGAAGGAATATGGTGTTTAATATGATGCTCGTGAAAACGAAGATGATGATGGTGGTGGTGATGAGGATGAGGATGATGCCGACGAAGATGAAGATGAGCATGATGATGGTGATGACAATGATGATGGGGATGATGGAAATGATGATGACGATGATGTGGACGATGGTGGTGGTGGTGGTGGTGGTGGTAGTGGTAATCAGGATGATGATGGTGAGACATGCATGATGAGCATTGATGGAAATGATGATTATGTGAGGACATGAGGCATCCTTGAGTCTTGAAACCATGCAATACTATTGATTCCACATGCACCTAGTTTAACCATGTCAAATTCCAATGCATACAAGCACAATTTGAAGAAATTTCAACGATGGCCCCGTTCACTGCTCACTATCCAAGGTCGATGAAGATTATGTTGACGATGATGGCCTCGTTCAGTACATGAATTATTCTATAGTTTTGTTGTTTGATTGTTGAATTGTTTGTGTGAGTCATGTTTGAGTTTGGAAACCCTCCCACGCCATTAATGCATGCATCTAGTTTAACCATGCCAGATTTCAATCCAAACAAGCACAAATTGAAAAAAATTGAATGTTGGCCCCGTTCAGTACATTAATTATTCTATAGGTTTGTTGTTTGACTATAGAATTGTTTGTTTGATTCATGTTTGAGTCTGAAAACCCTCCCACATAGTCAATGCATGCGTCTAGTCTAACCATGCCAAATTTCAGTCCATACAAGTACAAATTGAAAAAATTTCAACGTTGGACCAGTTCAGTACATTAATTATTCTATAGGTTTGTTCTTTGATTGTCAAAATGTTTGTTTGAGTCATTTTTTAGTCTGGAAACCCTACCACATTGTCAATGCATGCATTTAGTCTAACCATGCCAAATTTCAGTCCATATAAGCACAAATTGAAAAACTTTCAACGTTGGCCCCGTTTAGTACATTAATTATTCTATAAGTTTATTGTTTGATTGTCGAATTGTTTGAGTGAGTCATGTTTGATTCTGGAAACCCTCACACACCGTCAATGCATGTGTCCAGTATAACCATGCCAAATTTCAGTCCATACAAGCACAAATTGAGAACATTTCAACGTTGGCCCCATTCAATACATTAATTATTCTATAGGTTTGTTGTTTGATTGTCGAATTGTTTGTGTGAGAGATGTTTGAGTATGGAAACCCCCCCACACTGTCAATGCATGTGTCTAGTCGAACCATGCCAAATTTCAGTCCATACAAGCACAAATTGAAAAACTTTCAATGTTAGCCCCATTCAGTACATTAATTATTCTATAGGTTTGTTGTTTGATTGTCGAATTGTTTGTTTGAGTCATGTTTGAGTATAGAAACCCTCCCACACCATCAATTCATGCATCTAGTCTAACCATGCCAAATTTAAGTCCATACAAGAACAAATTGAAAAAATTTCAACATTGGCCCCGTTCAGTACATTAATTATTCTATAGGTTTGTTGTTTGATTCTCAAATTGTTTGTGTGAATCATGTTTGAGTTTGAAAACCCTCCCACATAGTCAATGCATGCGTCTAGTCTAACCATGACAAATTTCAGTCCATACAAGCACAAATTGAAAAACTTTCAATGGTTGCCCTGTTCAGTACATTAATTATTCTATAGGTTTGTTGTTTGATTGTCAAATTGTTTTTGTGAGTCATTTTTGAGTCTGGAAACCCTCCCACACCGTCAATGCATGCATCTAGTCTAACCATGCCAAATGCATGTCCGTACAAGCACAAATTGAAAAACTTTCAACATTGGCCCCATTCACATCAAAATTATAATATGTGGGGTCAAGTACATGAGTAGGCACGCCTTATTTTTGGGTTATGAAATATTATATAAAATAGAAGGTGAAATAATTAGCATGATAATCATGTATTTCCTTACCAAGCTTCTCTTTGTTTCGAGAATAGTTTAATATTCTCTACTAAACAGGGCCAACCACGTGAAGGTGGAAGCTCATCTACCCCCCCTCATGTCCCTCTCAATTCCCCATAACCCGACAAAATATATGTACAAAAAAATAAATTATTGTGTTTTTGTCATACTTGAGAAGCAATGTATCTTATAACATATGCCAACATACAAGAAAATGGAAAAAAAACTTAAAACCAATTTATTTATACATACCAATACAAGTCAATCATTCTATCGCAATATTAATTCAATATATATAGAGTATATATATTAAGGCATATCTCATACACTTCAATGCACTTCATCATCTTCTTCATCCAAGTCATCATAAGTATCATCCGATCCAGATTCAATATTGTAAGGATTGGCCATATCATCATCGTCATCAATGTCAGTTTCGATCAACATGTCATCGTTGATATCATCTTCATGAACATTGTCTACTACATCATCTAATTCAACTAATTCTTCGACATCTTCCTCTAGAACATGATCATCTAACTCATGTTGATCATCCTCTACATCGTCTTCTTCTTCAAGACCCTCTTCATTATTTTCCTCTACATTATACTTTATCGGCCTTCCCCTTGGATCGTATCTCACAAAAAATGACCAACCCCCTCTACCTGGAACCTCAGAGTAAAATACATGTTCACATTGGCTTGGAAGAACATGGGCATTCGTTCCTGGCTCAAACAACCTATCGAGATTAGCATGTTCAATAATAGTTCTATCGAGATCATGTTGATTCAATCGTAACCTATACCATTTGACAATGAACATAAGTAATTTGAAGGATTTAAAGTCACACTAACTAATATCTTCCAAATACCCATAGTATCGATTTTCTGAGAGTTTGGGATGTATGTCACTTCTAGAGGAAACATTGGTCACCTCAAAGCTGCAGTTATCCCACAATCAGATGTTTTCTTCGTTTCATCCAACTTTTTGATGCGAAATTTACGACCATTACACCACATATCCTTGTGGTGTTTTACCTACAATAAGCCATACACATAAATATTGCATTGTGAATTGATGATTAAGTGCATGTTTATGCTCTACAAGGAAAAAAAATCAACATGTACATCAATGTATTTGAAAAAAATAAATAGTATGGTTCATTAATATGCATGCCTTCTTATCTTTTAAACCATATGCTAAATCGATTTCCCTTTGTGTAAGATTGGTATCTCCATTGCGATGAGTTGCTTTAACCAATGAAGCCACACCTTCCCATGATATTCCATGACCATATTTTTCACATCGTTCAATCCATACCTTCATCCAATCAAGATTATTTGTGATGTATAAATGAAGTGCATCCCACTCTCGACCAACTGCATGATGAAAATAAAATTACAATTCAGTACAAATGTATATTTACTTAACACGGTATACACTTTTAATTGATGCATATTGAATATTAAAAATTAAATAAGTATGATACACACATAAAAATCAACAGTCAAATGTACTATAATTAATCTCCACTAGCTAATAATTACCTTTCACCTTCCTCAATCTACCTTTCCCCTTCAAGTACTCCCCTTCAAAATTGTTATTGGAGTTTGGATCACAAATGTGACCTAAATTGATATTTGACTCTAATTTAGGAATATATTCACTAATATACATCATGTTCTGGTATACCATATATCCCTCCACCATAGAACCCTCAGGACGTGCTCATTGTCTACCAAACCGTTCAAAAATTTCAAGTGGGCCTCTCAACCATCCACATTGACCTTGAGTGTACAAGTCCACACAATTCAATCTCCTCAACTTGGTGTATGAGGTAGTGTTCTTGTGCATTGAAAAATGCCGAAGGTATGTGCTTTTTCATTTCACACATGAGATGAGGAATTTCTCTCCTCCAATACTTTATATCTTCTTTATGGGTTTCTTTAGATGACAACCATCTACAAGTGATGCAAACAACTCACGAGATTTAACAAAAATAAACATTATATTACATAACAATTAGTAAAACAAATGTCAAATATAAGTTCTACAATGAATTAAACAAACACTTTATGCATGCAAAATATCACTACTTACCTCATGTACTTTTCAAGATTGTATATAACTTGTTTGACATTGTTGTCGAAGTTGTCTGGGAGAGATAGAGGTAGAACATACTGTAACAATATAAAAAACTTTTTATTATCTTTTACAAAAAGTAGACAAAAAAATACCAACAATATGCACTAGTATAAAAATATATAGCAATATGTATACCATAATAAGTACCTTGACGAAGATATGATAATCATGTGTTTTCACCCCCGCAAAATCACGTTTCTTTGTTATGATATTCTTCATGTTTGAACAAAATCCAGTGGGAAATTTAATTTTGCGCATGACTTCTTTTACAACATTGCTTTGTTGCTCCATTAACAACCATGGAAGTGAGTTTATATTAATTTGGTCTCCATTGCTATGTAATTGAATGACATCTTTCATTGCGTGATTGGCTTCCTGAATGTCATTGCAAATTTTGACAATTTTTTCTTTGTCACTCCTTCCATCCAATATTCGCCATAATTTTTCAGTTACATTCTTTTCGATATGCATTGTATAAAACATATGAGCAATTTGTAGGTGCTCATAGTAGAGAAATCTATTGAATTGTTTAGGATAGCTTTTTATTCCTCGTGGAAGCCCAATAATGCCTTCATGATCACGACGACCATCATGAATCATAGTTTATAAAGAAATTACATAAATCAATGTCAATTATAGTAAACAACACACAATAAAAAAAAATCAAAACATTTCTTATATGATGATAGATCTAATAGACAATTTTATATGTACGTACCTTGACGATTTCTATTATATTGCAACTTCCATAGGTGAGGTGTCATTCTTTGTGATTTTAATGCAGTCTCTTCCTTCCCATTGAATATATATTTTTCGGTAGTTTGATACCTATGATTCTTAGAGAGGAAGTGCCTATACTCATCAAACACCTCATTTCCTAAACTTTTTGAACGACAAGATTTGATCTTAGGACCACAAACTTGACATGCAAATTTTCCCTTTGTTTGAATACCTACAAGAGATGGATTAACTATGTCAATTATAATTATATAAAATGAATGGATTATTTTAAAAACATGCATGATTAATATATCAACTTCATAAAATTAAATACTATTAAAGTGGATGTTATAATTACATACCGCAAAAATGGGTTAACCCCGGGGCATCATGTACTATCCATACAAGCATTGCATGGAATTTAAATTGCCTTTGTTTGAATACCTACAAGAGATGGATTAACTATGTCAATTATAATTATATAAAATGAATGGATTATTTTAAAAACATGCATGATTAATATATCAACTTCATAAAATTAAATACTATTAAAGTGGACGTTATAATTACATACTACAAAAATGGGTTAACCCTGGAGCATCGTGTATTGTCCATACAAGCATTGAATGGAATTTAAATTGCCTTTGTTGTATTGGTCTAGAGACATCATACATAGTGATGCCATTCCATAGGTTTAGTAGCTCATCAATAAGAGGCTTGATATATACATTCATATATTTACCTTGGTACTTACCAGATCGATTTGAACATATAAAATACATAATTATTACAGCCATTTTAGATATATAAATAATATACATGAGTAAATGAAAAAAATGACATTATGCAACAAAATACGACAAATGAGATGCTACAATGTTAAAAAAAATTGGAACAATCATTGCCAACATTATGTGCTCCCTCTTTATTGACAACCATGGAGGAATGTTATTGTTGATAAAAAAAATAGGCCACACCAAGTAAATAGATCTCATCTCTGCAAATGGATTGAAACCATCTTCTGCCAAAGAAATCATATCATTACGAAGTTCTTCTTTAAAGTGTGGCCATTTTTCCTCCATATCTCTAAATGCATAACCATCTACAGGAATTCGAAGAATGTGATCTTGACGTATGTTTCATGCATGGTAATCCATAAATTGTGCTATGGTTTTGCACCTGAACAGTCCTTTCAAACGTGGAATAATGGGAATATAACGAAGAACCTTGCGAGGAACCTTTGTTGTTACTTGATATGTTCAATATCTATTGATATGACATTATGGACATTCTGTATCAAATGCATGTTGTTTATAATATATAATATGGTCATCCATCGTGGCATGCATCAATTGCTTCATATTGCATTCCAATTTCTTTCATGATGGTAGATAAATATCGATATGTGCGAGGTAAAATATTTGACGGTGGTAACAAAAATTCAACTATCAACCTACAACAAATTAAAATAAAATAAATCCAGTTAATATAATATATAAATAATATTAATGAAACACATTTCATCTGTATTAATTTTACTTATGAATTAACAATAAAATGATTAGAGGAACAAAGATAACCTTTATCACAATCATATATATGTTATGGAATATATTACATACCTTAACATCTGTGTGACTGATGTGTTTGAAAGACCATTCATAACCTTCAAGTTCATTATCAACAATATAGCAGAGAGAATATTTGTGTTGGATCCTTCATAAAGGGGTCTGTATGCCTTCTCAAGAAGAGGTAAATCATGAACATCATCAAAGTCATCATTTTCATGATCATCATGATCATCATCATCATCCATCCTAACATTAAATATATCATGGATTAATGTATTTGTACCATCATCTTCAACTATGTTATCAATATGATCATCTTATTCAATATGATCAACTTGTTCTTCAATATTCGTAGCTCCATGTTCCTCCGGTGCTTGTTCTGCAAGCACATCCTCCGAGCGATATGTCGTAGGAGGTCTTTCCTTTATAATTACAAACCATCAAGAGATATTAGTAAATAGAAGAAAGATTAAAATGATACATACATTTACAAAAATGATCAATATAAAGACATATATAATGAACAACTTACCAATTGATGATAGTCATGTCCCCCCTCAACGTGTCCATGTTCCCTACAATGTATTTTAGTTGTTGTGATCTGTATTCTTCTCCTTTTAAAGCCCCTGCATTGACTACATGGACAATAACATTTCCCATCACCCTTTCTTTTCAATCCATCCCACAATCTAGCAAGCAATTCTCGATTTTGTTCTTCTGGATCAGGAATATTGTTATGTGATATTTTCTTTTACCAGTCTTGACTGATGATTATCGATCTTAAAAAATCAATCTCCACACTTCACTATTTGTAATCACAGTAACAACTGAAATAATTGTGGCTTTTTGTACGGAAAACAATCTGTGCAAAGATTATAATTTCCACAAGCTGTCACTTATATAGAAAACATGTTGGAATATTCCTATAATTTATAGTTTCTAAAAAAAATAATAAGATATCCAACGACATTAATATAGTGACTGTTATAACTTGGACACGTCGGATATCCAACGACACTAACTATTGATCGTTCTAACCCAGACATGTCGGATATTTGACTTTGACGCAGAGACGTTGGATATTCGACTTCACTAGTCGAATATCCGACGACCCTCGTCGAATATCTGACGGTCATCGGATATATGATGACCTCTGAGGTCAATTTTAAAAAAAAAATAAGGAAAATTTGCAATTATAAAGGTGAAATCCAATGACAAGGTCAATTTCGTCAGATTTTTTGTTCAAATCTGGTTGTGACTCTGTAACTCCCTTAAGGCAGTTTCATCTTTGACTAGGTCTAGACAACTTTTTAGAAGAAAAAAATTAGTGCACTTATCTTTCCTGAGCTTCGCTTTGGAGTCGATCGGTCAAAGCAGGCTGGCATATCATATACAGGAACTTCGTCGAAGACCGGTGGTAGTGTAGATGTCGAAGGTCCCCTATGTGTTGTAGTAAATTCTTTCCTTGCTTCCACAAAAGTCTTTTTTTTCCTTCTGGACATCAAATGGTATTGTTCGCTGCATGGTTGGCATAATTCTAAGGGCACGCGGATCGGCGCAAATTTCTATATCATCTCATGTCACAGCACCCCCTCTTGTAACAATAACAATGGTTGGTTGCTCTTGTCTTAGTTATGCTGAGACCTTTTGGAAATTCTGGTTTTGGTTTTGATTTTTATCACCCTTGGCTTGCCACTTTGCTATGAGTTGTGCACAGTCTTCAATAGTGTGATCTAATGCTCTACAATATGTGCATTTCTAACATAGGTTTTGACAGTCTCTAGAAAAATGTCCTAGCTGACCACAATTGTAATAGATTACTTGGCCTCTACCTCAGCCAATTCCTCCTCTTCCTCATCCTCAGAAGCCACCCCTCTGTTGATTAAACTACGCACTACTCCCTTCACCTTGTTCCTCACCCTTCATTCTATAAGCTTATGTTGTTCTTTCTGTGAGCAATTGATATGCTCGATAGTCCTTCTCATCATGTCGAACTGATCTACAGAATTTACAAAATAAGTTTTGTGGAGTACTTACAATCTTCTGCAATAGATAGCATTCTTCTAGTTGATGTCCCCTAGTTTGAAAAATCCTACACCATACTCCAGCTCCATGGTTCAGCAGGTTAGGATCTCTGACAGCTATATAATCCTAGAAAATTGTACATTTTTCCTTAGAATGACCCTCTTCTTTGCACCTGGTGCACCAAGCTTCTTCTCTTTTTTCTTTTCCATTCTTGATGTCTTGTATTTGTAATGATAGATTTGCCAACTGCGACTGGATCTTAGCCATAACGGCTCTAGTTTCTCCAACAGGTGATGCTTCTAGTTTCATAGCCAATTCAAGGGCCTCGGTCTATGACATAATATTTTGTTGCATTAGAGGGACTCAGATATGGGATAACAAAGCGGCTATAAACCATTCCTTGTGTTGAACATCGGTCATATGAAAGCTTACACGATCCATCAACGTCTTGAACCTCTGGTCTAAATCCCAGATAGATTCATTTGTCAATTGGTTGATCTCTTTGAGTTTAGTAATACACTCGATTTGTATTTTGGCTTCTTGAGTTCATCCTTTAATGCATCCCTAATATTTTCTAGGGTCTTATGTGGTTTTCCAATAGGTACCTTTGCAAATTTCATGAATCATTCCAAAGTACGACCTCAAAAAGTTGTAATTAGTTGCACTCTTTTTACATTATCATCTGCACTTGCTTAACAATCCAGACAGCATCACATATAAACCAATGTTGTTCTGGGTCCTCTAATTCCCATGAAAAATTGGCAATTTCATATCGTCCCAATCCATTCTTTGTCTCGAGGGTATTGGATGACTTTGTATTACAGGACCAACACTTATAGCAGTGTTGCTAGTCTAAGTGTTGTTTTGACTACTACTACTATTACTTGCTTGTATAAACTGCGACGAACTAGTGTTTCTTACCTTAGTTTCTGGAGATGCATTCAGGGTCGCAGGTATGTCGCAGTGTCTGGTCTGAGCTGGTTCAACAAGATCTTCCTCGAAAGTGAGTTGGCATCCTTCTTCTTCCTCCTCTTCTCTATCATAAGATTCTTCTTCAAGTTGTGGTACCGGCCTGTATTCCCTCCATCAGTCGCACTGCAACCCTCTTCTTGTGTCCCAGTTATCCTTCTCTTATTTGACCAAAATCATCTCCCACTTTTCACTAGACCATGCTCTTCATCTGTCTCATTGTCTCCTTCCCTTTTCATGACAGCTCATTCCTTACAACATACTTCTGGACCTTCACCTATTGACATCCCGAAACACCGCGCACAAATAACTTACACGTCAGACTCCATTATCATGCTCCCTTTTTCACAGAGCAACATTTTAATCCACAAGTTTAAGGATTTCAGGTACTTACCTCACAGTCCCCAAAAGAACTCTCGTCCAACAACACTGTAGGATTTTATAGTGTCTACATCAAAATATGTATTATATCCTTCTATTATACTATCCAACCAATAATCAACAGCACAAGATATCTTATTATTAACATCTTTAAGGGTCCAAACTAGTTCAAGTGTCCAAACCGTAGGCTCACTCCCTTGAAAGCACCTCTTTTGAAGGGTTAACCTTTCCAACCATTCAGTCAAGATAACATGGAATTCTCTAAAGAACACTTCATGGATGTCTGAAAAAACATACTTACCTAACCACATTTATTCATCAACATGGGGATCTTTGTTCTGGTCTTCAGCAAACTCTCTCGGCTTCCTATCTATCCAATCCTGAATTTCGGGCTTAGTCGGATGCCACACCCCCCTTCGACACAGATCATGGTCCTGACAATGGAACCATTCTTGGCACAACTCTACTTCAACCAAGGTTCACTTAACTAATCACCAACAAAGGCCAAGACACTAGCCCTTTCAGCATCACCTGCAAAGCAGGTGAAGTCTCACCCAAGGTATCTATGGGAGCTGCAGGAACCATATTTCTGCAGTAGAGAAGGGGTGCAACAGGATTCTAGCAAACATAATATTCCAGACCTCGACAGACATAAGGATTCGATAGATCATAGAAGTTCCATGCATATCACTTAACTAGATTGCGACATATATTTATTAACTAAGCAATATCCATATCATTCATAACTTCCACATCAATTAACATTTGTTCATCAATATGCAAAATGTAACAAAATAAAATAGCACGTCATGACATCATTCACACACATTGAACGCCCAATATAACATGGAAACCCAAATGGGAGAAAACCATGGAAGCGTTTTTCTTTATTCATGAGTCGCAGTAAATAAGCACTTCATGTCTTCATCAACATCTTACGGATTTCATCTTTCTCTTTTACAATGGATCTACGCACACGATTTATAGATCATGCGACCCTCTCCTTTACAGTACACAATATTTTCGACATAAACCCAAAACCTTTCTAGTCTTACTTTTATGCACCAAAAAGATAGCCAAGACTAACCAACCCCAAAAATCCCAAATTGTTACATATTTATAGGGCGCACACAGCCTGCCCCGCTCCCACTACTCCACTACTCAACTACTCAACTAATTAATGTATGTGGACACAAAATCCTAAGTAAATTACCCACATCAACCCTTGACATGTTCAAAACACCCATCTTCCTTTATTTTCGGCCATTATGTCGTAGTTGAACCTTCTTCGTCGGACCACTTTCCTATAACCCTGTTCACACCCAAACTGCTTTCCAAGTGTACAAAACTTTACTTGGCCCAACAATCCCTAGTTAAGGGAACAACAAAATTTGATATGCCTGCCATGGAGGAATATATACAAGAAAAACCACTTGATGAAGGCCCTAGCTCAAGCAATCAAAAAAGAGGTAAGACTATCAAACATCCTAAATTTTCCAAGCGATTTTTGTCAAAGAAACCCACTTATGTCGAATCACTTAAGGCCAATAAGAAGTTGAAGTTACAATATTAAAAATTGAGAAGACAGCATCTTAAATATACATCTAATACTCACGGATCACAACCCATAGACATTCTCTTATATGCCATAAAGCAATATGGTACCCACGTTGAAACTTCATGCAAGGGAATCTTCCCCTATGTTATTGAGACATTGATGGGTTCTTCCCAATGTGGATTCCTAGATATTCTAGTAAGCACTAAACATTTTTTCATATGAAAGTAGTGACAGAGCTTTGCAAGTTTCTACTTCTCCCTCATCCTTTCACACCTTGATAAAAGAGGGAAACACAGTGTGACTTATCTAGACAACATAAAATAGGAAAATCAACAGCCTTGAACAATTATTAAACAAAACAAACAAACCCTAAGCATGCAATAAAACTCTATTCCTTCACAATAAGAAGATGAAACTCGAGATAGAATTCAAATGCCTTGGAGGACTCACCAATTTAGGTTCCATTGGTGGTCCCATCAAGTACCTTGTAGTAACTTTTGCTAGTCTGGTGGTCTCCTAAGTCTCCTTTGTTGCCTTTCTACTTCTGCTTGGTGGTATGTGGGATCGAACTTATCTTCTTACACACATGTTGTCTTCTCCTTCTATTTTTGTTTTATATTTTTTACTCGTTATGTTTTATATATAATATATATTTATACAATATATAATAAAATTTATTTAAATATATCATATAATTTATATATTATATTTATGGACCCAACTACATTGTGTTGGAATGAAATGGTGTCCTATAAGTGCTAGAAATCAGAATACATGGTTTGGACCTATATGCTTTGCACCAATTGTCCTATACATCCTATGACTTGATGCCTATAATGTGTGCGTGTTTATAATTGGATTGATATTGATGCCAATGTTCATTGATGTATTTATGGTGTTATAGTTAAAGGTTCTTTGTGACCATATATGAAATTAAGGAAGTATTAGACAAAGTCTAGAGTGTTGTATAAAATGGCTAGACAATATGTGTAATATATTAACATGTGCACTATACGCACCTCTAGATCTTCCAATCGTGCACATAAATGTCTAAGTATGTGCTAACAATATTCATATCTGCACTTATCCTACCCAATTCCATAATTATGACATTGTAGGAATATAATATTCATGTGGGACCACCTTGTGGCCCCAATAATTTTGCTCACATTGTGTCTAATCTCTCCTTGGGAGCATATATCTCCACTTATGTTACATGTATAGTTAACATTTATCGGTAAGATTTTGTCATCCATGGAGGATGCCACACTCTTAATTATCACCTACAGAAGATAACAATGAATTCCTAACTTCTAATAAACCTTTAGCCAATCATTAACCCTTAATGGCAAAATATAACCATTAAATCATAATCCCTATACTAATATAACCTCTAACTCGGAATATAACCCCTAACCCACATATACAAACCGGCCTCTCTCTTAATTCTGTAATAATATGAATCCTAACCCTTAAAATAATTCATCACCATATAACCATTAGATCATCATGAGAACGTTTATGATGATTACAATGATGAGGATGCCAAGGATGATGTCGGCAGTGATGCCAAGGGTTTGGTGAAGGGGACTTGTAATCTCCAAAGTGAATCTTAAATGTTAGCCTTATGCTCTACAATCAATGTTGATCTGCAACGACGGAACCTCATGTTGAACATCGAGGAAATGATGACACTTACTTGTTGCATATTTGGTAACAATGATGACGATGACATTGATGTTCAATTATTATGGTTCTTTGTTAATATTATGGTTCTTTATTAATATCATTATGTTTTTCAAACCCATAATTAAAATACACAACAAAAAAGAGCAAAAATATGCACCCAAACCCATAATTAAAATACACAACAAAAAAGAGAAAAAAAGATGCACCCAAATGAAAGAATCGAGGAATATTAGGGAGCACAAGATATGCTACTAAATGAAAGAATCAAGAAATACAAGGAGAAAAAAATATGCACCTAAAAGAAAGGATTAAGGAATATCGTGGAGAACAAAATATGCACCTAAATGAAAGGATTAAGGAATACTAGGGAGTTTTAAACATTAGTAAGAATTAAGGAATACTAGGGACTATGACTATAATGATTATAACAGTGATCATGATCCTTGCATCCAAAATAATGATAATGTTCTATAATAATAAAAAAGTAATGTTAGCACAAATGATCAAGGTGATTTCACCTTCTTGTTGTTATTATGGAATTAGTGTACATCGATGACTATGGCTTCATGGTGATGCACACAAAGTTGCCCCCATGCTTCAATTGCTACCACTACTAATTCAAAGCAATATATTTAGGGTCTTTGTGAACCCACCAGGGTGTGTACGCAATTGATAGAAAGTCCTTTCCTTCTAGAACAACTAGAATGTGTCCCTAGGATTCCTCCAATAATGTTTAGTATATAATCAACTCAGAGGGAACAAGGAACACATCTTACAAGAAGGATTGGTTTGACACCTTCAAGGATTATTATACTCAAGGTGACTCAATAAAGTTAGGAAATGATCATGTGCAATAAAATGAAGGAAAGGTAAACACACATGAAATATCTAAATTGGTCCAACACATGACAAGACCTACATGGGTGTCAACTTGGTGCTAGTTGAAATGACCTAGAGATTGAATGATGTAAGTACATGAGTGAACGCTGCAATATCCTTATGTAAATGGGTCATGGTGAAGACAATTATGATAATAATGATCACAAGTTCTTTTATCATCTATGCAAAACATATTATGCCCTTGCATGGTCGACCCTAACTAGTAACTAGTGAAAGTGGCTAACATTAAAAATTTTGCAAATTGTGCTTACATCTCGTGGAACATGACTTACTCCACCTAAAAAAATACTTTGTTTTATGGAAGGCTTTTAGATCTAAAAAATAAGGTGAGGATGGCATCCCCAAAGGCCAACAAATTGGTTAATTTTAAAACTATAAATGAGATTCTATTGGTTGCTAGAATAATTTATTCTCTACTAAACAAGGCCAGACACATGAAGGTGGAAGTTCATCTAAACACTACCCCCCCTCACGTCACTCTCAATTCCCTGCACCCAAACAATCTAGTTCAAAATAAATAATGAAATTAACATCATATCAACCAATTACATAGAAAATGCCATAAAACATAGAAAAGCAAAAATCATATAAGTAATAAAAAAAGAGAATAAAACATAGTAAAAGCAATATAATCACCTCATAGGTCATTTCAACAATTAAATATATTCATGAATGTTCTTGTTATTCATTGAGATCAAAATCAAAACGATCAAGATCTAAATTCTTAAATAGATTGGCCATAACAACATCATCATCAACTTCTTCAATATTTTCATCTGGCACATTTCTCTATTCCCGATCTGCATCATCTTCAACCTCTTCATCTCACACATCTAACTTCTCCTCTATAACATCTGTGTGATCTTCTTCAATATTGACTTGTTCCAATACAATCTATTTTACAGGCCTTCCTCTTGGCTCATACCTAACTACACATGCCCAAGCTACTTTATTTGGCACCTATGAATAGAAGACATGCTCACACTGACTTGGAAGAACATAAGGCTCTATACCCAACTCAATTAACATTGTATTAATCATGGTAAATCCATAAGCATGATCAATGACATTTCTATCAATATCATGTCCATTCATATGTAACATGTACCAACAAACCTTGAAGATAACTACTTTGAAGGATTTAAACTATAACACAAGTAAATCTTCCAGGTATACATAGTATTTATTTCCATATACTTCCATACGCTTGTCAGTGCTAGAGGAAACATTAGTAACCTAGAAAACTGTAGGTATTCCTCAATCAAAGGTTTTCTTCTTATCATCCAACTATTTGATGCGAAATTTTCTCTCATTGCACAACGCATCCTTGTGGTGTTTCACATGTGCCAATATATGCTAAATATGTTAAAAATGTAATATTATCAATTAATAAATATATTATGACCAACTACTTAAAATTTTTGAGGAAAAAAGAATACTAACATGTTTAGTATATGAAAAAAACCAAAAAATTGTGGGTAATGCTTACATGTTTATCTTTTGCAAAATATGCTAAATCAATTACCCTATGAGTAAGATTGATATCTCTAGAATGATAAGATCTTCTAATCAACTCCACCACCCCTTCCTATGGTAATTTACTATAAACTTTTGCACATTGTCCTATCTATGCCTTCATCTAGTCGAGATTATTTGCACACATATTTCATAAAATTTGGAATTTAATAGTGGATCTAGAATTCCAAAATAACAAAAAAAACTCAAGTATGGGTTTGTTCTTGTAATAAAATATTTCCAGATTTAATGAAATCTCAAAAATCATATAAGTAATAAAAAAAGAGAATAAAACATAGTAAAAGCAATATAATCACCTCATAGGTCATTTCAACAATTAAATATATTCATTAATCTTCTTGTTATTCATTGAGATCAACATCATAATGATCAAGAACTAAATTGTTGAAAGGATTGGCCATAACAACATCATCATCAACTTCTTCAACATTTTTTGTCTGGCACATCTCCCTATTTCTGATCTGCATCATCTTCAACCTCTTCATATGAGACATCTACCTTCTCCTCTACATTATATCCATGATCTTCAATATTGACTTCTTCCAGTTCAATATATTTTACAGGCCTTCCTCTTGGCTCATACCTAACTACATATGACCAAGCTACTTTATTTGGCACCTATGAATGGAAGACCTTCTCACACTAACTTGGAAGGACATAAGCCTCTGCACCCAACTCAACTAACATTGTATTAATCATGGTAAATCCATTAGCATGTCAATAACAGTTCTATCAAGATCACATTCATTCATCTGTAACTTGTACCAACAGACCTTGAAGAGAACTACCTTGAAGGATTTAAACTATAACTCAAGTATATCTTCCAAGTAGACATAGGATTTATTTTCAGATACTTCCATACGCTTGTTAGTGCTACAAGAAACATTATTAACTTGGAAAACTGTAGTTATTCTGCAATCAAATATTTTCTTCTTATCATCCAACTATTTGATGCAAAAAAATTTCTCATTGCACAACACATCCTTGTGGCATTTCGCATGTGCCAAAATATGCTCAATATGTTAAAAATGTAATATTGTCAATTAATAAATATATTATGACCAACTACTTAAAATTTCGAGGAAAAAAGAATACTAGCACATCTAGTATATGAAAAAAACCAAAACATTGTGGGTAATGCTTACATGTTTATCTTTTGCAAAATATGCTAAATCAATTACCCTCTGTGTAAGATGGATATCTCAAGAATGATAATATCTTCTAATCAACTCCGCCATCCCTTCCGCGATAATTTACCATAAAATTTTATACATTGTCTTATACATGCCATCATCTAGTCGAGATTATTTGCACACATATTTAATTAAATTGAATTAAATAGTGGATCTAGAATTCCAAAATAACTAAAAAACCCAATTTTGGGTTTGTTCTTGTAATGAAATATTTCCAGTTTTAAAATTTAAATGTAGTGCATCCCATTGTCAACCACCTATATGACGAAAAAGAAATTGAATAATTAGGTGCTGGTAAAGGTTAATAAATTATGGATGAATACATTTTTTAAGATTAAACAAGTACAAAATTGATCACTTTTCACTTTCCTTGTTCTACTCTTCCCCAACAAAACCTCCCCTTCATATTTTTTGTTGGAATAGACATCCCAAATGCGGGGCAGATTAATATATGGTGATACTACATCATGAAGTTACTCAATAGTATACACCATGCATTTATACACCATATTGCCGTCGAGACGTGATCTTTGTTTAACAAAATATTTCAATGCCTTCAAATGCCTCTCCACCATCCACATTGACCTTGTGTGTACAAGTCCACATATTTAAATATCCTCAAGTTGGTGTATGAGATAGTGTTCTTGTGCATTGAAAAAAGTTGGAGGAAGATAATTTTGCAGTTCACACATTAGTTGAGGAATTTCTCTTTTCCAATACCTTACATTTTTCTTTATAGATTTCTTTAGATGACAACCACCTACAAATGTCAATGCAATTCAATGCATGATTACAAAGAATAATAAAAATATGTGTACAATGCAAGTAAATCACATGTATTCCAGTTGTGTAGTTAACCTTTCAATTATACATTGTGACAGTTTACCTCATGTACTTGTCGAGATCATATATATATAACCTATTTTATGTTGTTATCAAAGCTATTTGGGGGAGGTAGAGGTAGCACAAATGGAAACATAGGACTCATAATTTTATTCCAGAATTCAAAACAAAACCCAATTTCTAAAAAAAGGAAGATTAATTTACCAAAATACCTTGATAAAGGCATGGCAATCATGAGTTTTTACCCGATTCTCCTTTCTTGGTTAAGATATTCTTTTTGTTTGAAGCAAAACCAGTGGGAAATTTAATTTTCTCAGTGACATATTTTACAGCATTACTTTCTTGCTCTGTAAATAACCACGAAATATTGTATGGTTTTCCATCATTGGAATAAGGAATCAAATTTTCCATTACATGATTAGCTTCCTGAATGTCACTACAAACTTTGGTGATTTTATCTTTGTAACTATTTCCATCAAGATTATGCATAATGTTTCTATAAAGAATATGTGCATTGCATTAAACAAATGGGCTATTTGTAGGTGTTCATAGTAGGGCAACCTATTGAATTGGATGGAGTATCTTTTCATTCCTTGTGGAAGCTCATTAATGTGTTGATGACCTTTATGAAACATAAATGAAAAACAATTAAATATTAGATACCATAAAAATACTTGAATACAAATACAAGTTGTATTACATTACATGTGATATGGAATCCAATTAATTGATTAACTCAATGTTTTTTATTATATTGAAATTTCCATAGTTGAGTTGTCATTCTTCGAGGGTATTTTATGGTCTTTTCCTTTGTGCTTCCTTTCCATTAAAAATATATTTCTTAGTAGTTTGATATCGATGGTTCTTATGGAGGAAATGCATGTACTCATCAAGCACCTCCTTTCCTACATACCTTGAGCATCGAGATATCACTCTAAGATCACATACTATACATGCAAATTTACCCTTTGTTTGAAGGCCTATAAAGAGATGTGCAATTATGTTCGTACTAGTATAAAAATAAATTATTAAAAAATGCATGAATAATTGATAAAATTAAATATTGTTAGAGTGCATTACTTTACTAATTACCACAAAAATGTGCTATCCCTGGGGCATCATGAATATTCCATGTAAGTATTCCATGGATTTGAATTGTTTTTGCTCTACTAGTTTGGGAATTCCATACATAGTGATACCAACCCATAACTTTAGAAGTTCATCAATTATAGGATCAATAAATATGTCCATATCCTTAACTTGGTACTTACCTAATCATTTAATTTTATTACATTGAACATATAATAAATTAACACACAATAAACCACTAAGTTACATATGAAATGATATGTACTAGAAAACCATATTTAGAACAACTACCTAGAAGAATTATTGCCAACATTATGTGCCCCCTCTTTATTAACATCCAAGGAGGAAAGTTACTCTTTATAACAAAAGCAAGCCACACTGAGTAAATGTACCTCATCTATCTAAATGGATTGACAAGGTCGATTACCAATGAAACCCTGACATTACGAGGTTTTTCTTTAAAATTGGCCATCTTTCCTCAATGTCCCTAAATGCGTACTATCTACAAGAATTCACATAATATGGTATTCCCTTCCATTCCATGCAAGGTAATCCATAATATGTGCCTTGATTTTGCACCTGAACAATCATTGGAAACATTGAATTATGGGAATATGACAAAAACCTTGCGAGGCACCTTATTTGTTACTTGATAATTCAATATCTACTAATTCCACATTGAGGGCATTCCAAATTTGTTGTTGTTGTACATAACATATAATATGGTCATTAGGACACACATCAATGGATTCACACTCCATTCCTAAATATTTCATAGCTAGAGACAATTCTCAATATGTGTTAGGTAAATTATTTGACAATGCTAGAAGAATATCACCTAATAGTCTACAATATTCAAACAAAAAATTAAATTAATGATATTCATCAATATTGCATCGACCTTTATACAATTAACACTTAAAACATAAAGAGAACTAATGGTATTGATCATGTATGAAGAATTATATTACATGCTTTAGGATCTATGTGAGATAGGTGCTTGACAAACCACTTAATACACTCAAGTTCATCAACAATAAAATCATAGAGAGAAGATTTCTCCTTGAGCCTTCATATAAGAATTTTTATGCCTTATCAATAAGAGGTACATAGCGAACATGTCCATCAAAATTATCATCCATCGATGGAGCAAAGGTGTCTTTGATTAATCTATTTATCACATCATTCTCAATTATATCAGTATCATCATTTTCCTAAGCCATAGGATTAACTTCATTATCTCCACGATTAAAAAAAAAGAAAAAAAGATGATAATAAAAACTAAACTTGTAAAGAAGAATGTCCAATAGTTACTAATGGATGAAATTCACACTCCCCTTAGAAGTGCCCATAATCCCAACAATGGTTTTTAGCTAAAGCCCTTAAAATTATTTTATTTACTCCCTTGCTCTTTTGCAAGGGAATCAACATTTATTATCACCAAGTTGTTCCCTTACCCTAGCAACAATACTCTCAGTTCTCCCTTTGTATATTGGCGTTTTAGAGAAAAATCAATATTTAAAGTACACATAAAAACATTGTAGCAATGTTACAATTGTCGAAACTATGAAATAATATATTATAGACATCAAGAAAATCACATTATTGTTGCCTTATATCTTCAAGCATAGAGACAGTTGATTTTGATGTTAGAATTCCAACAATAGTTGATTGTTTCCAATTTAACAACTGTGTTTATTAACCATGGCAACAAATTAATGTATCATTATAGTTATCTTATGGACATTGTTGTCGAAATTCCAAAGATAGTTGACTACATCAAATTTGATAAGAATAAGCTTTATTGATTATGTTAAATAATCGCAATCTTCAAATAAATTTATGGTTGTTGTCGTCGGAAGTCTGATGCACATCAAGAGCAATAAGTAAATTAGCTATAAGTATTTCAATAATTTCAAAAAAATACGACAATACAAACCATTTCCACTGTCATTGTAAAAGAAATGTCAGAATTTCCACCTAAATGTAGTATTATTCGATATGAGAAACATCTCCTCTATCTACAGTTCGAAATAAACATCCATGTATCTAACTTGACATTATCTAGGCAAAATAAGAGACACCATCAAATGTTCTTTCCACATAGACATCCAACAAGGGATGTTATAACTTCTTAAAATAATGGGCCAAATTAACTACTTTGTAGCCCAGGAAGAGAATGGATTCACTCCATTCATCACTAAGCCAAGTCTTATACTTCATTGCTCACATATTTTTTTCAAGCCATGTATTCTCTATGTCCTTCATTGCCCCAAAATCTATAAAAATGTGCAACATGTTTTGTCCACTCATATTTTTGGAATACCAATCATAATCAACTAAAGTTTACAACAAAATATAGCTTGCAATCTTGGAATTATAGGCAAGTGGAATAATAGTTTTGTGGGGCATTTTTTCCCTTTACATCAGAGAAGTAGCAACTTGTTTTGCATTTTGGACACACAATCTTATCTTTGCATCGTACTTTTTATATGATCCAATCTTTAGAACACGCATGATATACTTCATAATCAACACCCAAATGAATCAACATTTTTTTGGCATCTTTACATGTACTAGGAAGGGCATTGTTTGATGTATCTTTCAACGCGCTAAACACAACTAACATTAACTACTAACTAAAAACTAACAAGCTAAGAATATTTAACAACTCATAATATAGTAAAGCTACTATAACTAAGTTTTAAGAAATTGTATAAGATTTCAGGACATTATACTCTAGTACACATCACATTCTATAACTTAATAGATAAGCAAAGATTATTGTCTAACCATCCATATGTTGATTTCAAATTATAAGGCATCATAATAACAATTAACCTTAGGGCACTTTGCTTCACAACCCATTACGAAAAAAAGGTGTATGTGTAACTTGCAACAAATTATCCACCTCAATGCCATGGTTTGTGTTATCACCTCTATCGATGCTCCCGCCAGAAAAGGAAAGGGAACCCCCTACCAAAACCCAGGCATGCCCATTGACCGGTTACACCAAAGGAAGAAGCAGAGAACCCAAAAAATGGCTAAGTGTCAAGCAAATCCAAGCCAAACGATCAAGCCGCGGTGAAAAAGATGAAGGAATGGAGGTTTTCTACGCTGAGGCGAGAGTGAACGGTCCAGATCGAGCTAAGGAGATTGACGGCGGAGGAAGGATTTCGCTGGGCAAACTTGCGCGCCGGATAGAGCCCCGAAATCCAAAGTGGGGGTTTTGCGTGTGATTGAAGATCAATGAACGAGGTGGACCGCGAAATAATCAACGGTCCACATAATATTTCACTGGGGAAAGAGCTCAAAAGTTAATGGCCAAAACGGATGCGAAATTTTCATTTATTTCACCCTAAGCCGATTTAACCCCACCATGGATCTGATCCAACGGTTCCAAGCGATCACTAAAGTCTGGATCCGATGGCCCAAAATAACTGCAGAAGGCACATTTTCTCAACTCATATTCTGCTTTCAAAGAGAATGTGAATGGTCAGGATTGAAAGGACAAGGGCAGATCAATGGTCGGGAAGCTATTTGCAACTCATCCGTTGGGAAGATTTCCGATGTTTCGAATTTTTGAACCCGCGTTGCGGAAGTCGAAATGATATTTGTTTTCAAATGGGCGCAGTTGGGTTTTCGACTTCCGCAACCTACATTCCAGGCTCCGGATTGTGAAGGCGAAATTGTCAGGGTCCATTCGACGGTTCCGGTTCTTGAGTCCCGTAGTGCAGACTGCGGATCATGGAAGTGAAATTTCGTCGCATCCATTCGACGGTTCCGGTTCCCGAGTCCCGTAGTGCGGATCGCGAAAGCGAAATTTGGTCGCGTCCACTCGACAAGTCCAGTCCCCGAATCCCGCATTGCGGAATGCAGATTGTAGTGTCCTGAGTTCTCCAAAGGCATAGATGTGAGGACCCGATTTTTGAAACTCGCGCGGATTCCAGAAATTGGAACGGTATCTACGGATCGAAGAATGAAGAACAGGGCAAATTGCGGCTGTGAAAAAACGCAGAATTTCACAGGGAAAAGGCACGACTGGGAGCCGATCTGGAAGCAGAAGAGAGGCACAGCCTGGTTATCCATCCAAATCATCCTAAAATGGCCCAAACCGCAGATCAAACGGGCGGTTTTCCAAGCCCGAAATGCACATTGACAGCGCACAGAGGTTTCCCCATTTGTGCGTCTAACAAATAAAGAATCTGTTACAATTTACCCGTTTAATAAACGGTCGTACCTGGCCGAAGTGTTTTAGAAGCTTAGATTTGTTGTAAGCCTATAAAGGCAGGGTCCGAATGAGGCCCAAGGGTTGGAAATCGAGATTCAGAGAGATAAAATCTCTGCGCATGTAATAGATTCGGCCTTTCAATTAATATAAAGACCTAATTTCTGGAGCAGATATTCTTGTGATAAGCATTTTGATGTCTATTTTTCTTGTGCATGTGTTATTCATTAGTATTTTCCATTGATTGTTTTCTTTTGCAATATCTAGATCGAGATTACATGGTCTGAAATTCATATTTTATGCTTCAAATGCATATTACTAGGTACTCCACTCTTTCTTCTTGAAGTTGCAAGTTAGAATTCATTTACAAATGCTCTAAATATGTGAAGGAATTTGTTTCCCTTTCTACTACCATCTGTTGATTATCTTTGACTTGAAAAAACCTCATCTACCTTGGCCCTGCCCTTGGAATTATGTTCCAAATCAGTCATATGTGACAGAAATCCCATTAAATTTTGACTCCATGCCTAATGAAGCTCCTATCCTTAACCCCAACCAGCTGAAAAAACCCTAAAAATCCTTATCTAAAGGTCTAGCCACCACTTGTTACCCATAAACCAGCCCATTCAAGCAATATTCTATGTGCTGAAAGAATTAAAGAGAGAGCCCTCTCTGTGGTTGGAAATGCTAGTTTCCATCCACCAAAGCTTGGTTTGAAACAGTTACCTCAGGATCCCTTCTGCTGCAACCCAGAAGAATCCCGAGTGTTAACATTCTGGTGACTCCACTACGAAGAGAAGGACTTCTGATCCAAATTTTAGGGGGAATATGGTCTAAATTCGAATGTATAAGCCATAAAAGCATTAAATGGAGAGGCCACCCTCTCCCATTTATTATAAAAGCATTAAATGGAGAGGCCACCCTCTCCCATTTATTATAAAAGCATTAAATGGAGAGGCCACCCTCTCATATCCATGGTATTTGGTAGCACATGGTTTTGGTATATGGTATGGCCTCAAGACACATTGTAATAATGCTATATAAAGGCCTAGCAAGCCTTCTCATGATAACAAGTTACTCATTTGGTTTCTATCCTACATTTCTCTTATTTTATTGAGTTATTATTGGGGTATTGGTTCTAAGTGTCTTTCTTAGGATAGTTTGAGAGGTGAGGCTCAAAGAACCCTCTTTGAGCCTCACCCCTCCATGCGGCATATTTATTCTATGTATGTCCATATATGTTATTCATAGCCCATATCTCACTACTTTGTCTTTCTCGCAGCTAGTTCATTGTTCGCTTCAGTTTTGAAGTTATCTCTTCTCCTCCTCTCTCGGCATTCAAGTCTTCCGGGTCTCAACCCCAAGATCCGGATCTGTGGTATTAGAGCGAGTACGCTATCCATCGAGACAATATTTTGGAGCATTATGCGGGTTCAACGGAGGTTCCACAATCTCTACAACAACCCACGCTTCTCTACAAACCCTTGACATCTTTATACTCAACACTCTCACATTCAACAAACTTTGAACATGTGCCATGGACTGCATAGGATGTTTCAGAGGCTCTACCACATCTCATCGGAAAGGTATTTCCGTCAGCTCAAATGGGTATTTCACGGAATTTCATTTCGTTTTTCGGTTTGTGAGATATGCTTGTTTGAAGTAGCACATGTTTGTGCATAATGCGGCCGGACATACAACAACTTTAAACAAGTGCTACAGATTCCAAAGAATGTCTCAAATGCTCTACCAAATTTCATTGAAAATCTATTTCCGTCAGCTCAAATGGGTATTTCACGGAATTTCATTTCGTTTTCCGGTTTGTGAGATATGCTTGTTTGAAGTAGCACATGTTTGTGCATAATGCGGCCGGACATACAACAACTTTAAACAAGTGCTACAGATTCCAAAGAATGTCTCAAATGCTCTACCAAATTTCATTGGAAAGCTATTTCCGTCAGCTAAAATGGGTATTTCACGGAATCTCATTTCGTTTTTTGGTTTGTGAGATATGTTTGTTTGAAGTAGTACATGTTTGTACACAATGTGGTCGGACATACAACAACTTTAAACAAGTGCTACAGAGTCCAAAAAATGTCTCAGAGACTCTATAATAGCTCATTAGAAATCTCTTTCCATCAGCTAAAATGGGTATTTCGTGGTTTTCTATTTGGTTTTTTGGTTTGAGAATACCATCGATTGAAGCAACATATGTCTGCAAAATAGTGTGCGCGCGTCTTTTAAACTTCAACAAATATTTTCTCAATCTCTGGGCCACTCCAGAGTAAGTATGTTATATGGATGGAAAGGTCTCTTCGAGATATCAAATGGGTCTTCAATGGAATTCAATTTCAGTAAATGCATCAGAAGCAATGAATGGATTTGCAACAAGTCATCAACTGCACCAAAGATCATGAATTTTCATTTTTTTTTCTTAATGTAATTATGGTTATGGTTAACCACACAAACCTTATGGTTCTGGGTCAACCACACAAAACCCATGGTTATTGGGGAAACCACACAAAACTCACATTTATGTATTGTAATCAAGGTTATGGGTCAACCACACAAAACCCATGGTTATGGGTTAGCCACAAAAAACACACAGTTATATATTGTAATCATGGTTGTGAGCCAACCACACAAAAGCCACGGTTATGGGTTAACCACACAAAACACTTCTCTTCAGTGGAAACAAGCTTGTCATTGCCACCATGGTTATGGGTCAACCACATAAAACCCACGTTTATGGGTCAACCACACAAAACCCATGGTTCTGAGTCAACCACACAAAACTCTTCTCTTCATTGGAATCAAGGTTTCCATTGCCATCATGGTTATGGGTCACCCTTGAAAAACCCACAGTTATGGGTCAACCTCACAAAACCCACAGTTATGGGTCAACCACACAAAACCCTTCTCTTCATTGGTAACTAGCACATTGTAATCATGGGTCTCTTTTTAGCATGAAATGATGGGGACCATCATTTTCTAAGGGGGGGAATGATCCGGATTTTAAGGGGAATATGGTCTAAATTCGGATGTATAAGCCATAAAAGCATTAAATGGAGAGGCCACCCTCTCCCATTTATCATAAAAGAATTAAATGGAGAGGCCACCCTCTCCCATTTATCATAAAACCATTAAATGGAGAGGCCACCCTCTCATATCCATGGTATTTGGCAGCACATGGTTTTGGCCCATGGTATGGCCTCAAGACACATTGTAATAATTCTATATAAAGGCCTAGCAAGCCTTCTCATGAGAACAAGTTACTCATTTGGTTTCTATCCTACATTTCTCTTATTTTATTGAGTTATTATTGGGGTATTGGTTCTGAGTGTCTTTCTTAGTATAGTTTGAGAGGTGAGGCTCAAAGAACCCTCTTTGAGCCTCACCCCTCCATGTGGCATATTTATTCTATGTATGTCCATCTATGTTATTCATAGCCCATATCTCACTACTTTGTCTTTCTCACAGTAGGTTCATTGTTCGCTTCAGTTTTGAAGCTATCTCTTCTCCTCCTCTCTCGGCATTCAAGTCTCCCGGGTCTCAGCCCCCAAGATCCGGATCAACTTCTTCTCCCAAAACAAGAATTATAAAGCATTAAATTAGATCCCTGAGGGAAAACAGAGGATCAAATATATCAAGGTTGTGATATTTTCCCTAGCGACTCCAATGTTCAGACTTACAGTTCCACAAGAGACACTTGGCGAGTTCCTTGAGAGAATTATGGCTTCCAGAAGGATACCTACTAGAAATCAGTCGGATCCTGAACCAATAGAATTCGTATCAAATCCAAAGAAGATCAACCTCCAAGCAAAGAAGGAAAAATTTGGTATTCCCCCATTAACTAGGTATTTTTCTTTACGTAAGGAAGAGGCACATGCTATAGAGACTGCCTCTTTTGATTTAAAATTTGAGCAGACCTTGTTTAGGTCTAAATCTGAGACAAATCTTGAAGAAACCATGTTTGATCGAAGAAAATTCCAAACGCACTGCCTGAGTGCTTTGTGGGAGAATTTACAAGTCAGAGAAGAAAACAATGACCTATTCCTCTCCACTAAAACAGCTGGTACAAATAACCAGGTATTGATTACTCCTCCTTCTACTTCAAGTCATACTGTTATAATACTTGGTGTTGTTTCTAAACCTAATCCAAAAATCCCTCATGTTTCCAAGAAAACCCTAGGAGCAATGGCTGCCAGATTTGCCCCTTTAGCCCTCCCTGCCAATCTCCATGACCTACCTGTGGGCTATACCCAACGCCTCAGGAAATATGATGGGGAAGGAAGTGGTAATGCACAGCAGCATGTGGACCAATTTACTGATTTCATAGACCTGGAGGAGGTAGATGAAGATGATGTCAAGATGAGGTTATTTTTCCAAAGTCTTGAAGGATAAGTAAAGAAATGGTTCAAAACCCTCCCAAATGGAGGAATTGTTTCCTACCAAAAGTTTGAAGAATATTTCCTAGCCAGATGGCAGGATAAACAGAATCCTCTCCAGATTCTCACTCAGTATGAAAACACAAAGAAAACTAATGTTGAGACTGTCCAAGAATTCTCAGCTAGGTTCATGCGAGTGTACAACTCTATCCCTGTGGACATGAAACCTCCTGTGGGTGCAACTAAACTTCACTATGCCAATTGTTTTGACAGTGACTTTGCTCTCATGTTGAGAGAAAGGAGATATGCTACCCTACCTTATATGTTAAAGGATGTTGTAGAAGTACAAGCCAATCTGATGGCCTCTGGAAAAATGAAGCACATAAGTGAAGCTGAGAAAAAGAGACCTAATGAGGTATCCCAGCCCTCCACATCCCAATCCATTGATACCAGGTTTGAGCAGATGATGAGAACTATGGAAAAATTGGTGGATATGATCTCCCTTGATAATAGGCCTCCTTCCATAGAAAGCCCAGAGCCTCAAGATTGAAATAATAATTATAGGAGACCCCCTGCCCCACAGGGAAGACCAAGGGATCCTAGAAATGCAAAGAATCATCCCATTAGACCACCTTTTGCTGAGAATCTAATAGCAGGAGAAGAGGAAGATGGGCAGCTTGTAGATCATATCCACCTTTTTTATCAGATGCAACCCCAGTTCTATTTAACTAAAGACGAGCATGACCAATCATCTCTGCAGTTAGATATCATCCTAAGGGAATCATTATCTGAGCAGTATCAAAAAAGGGTTCCAGAATGCATCTTTGAATTTCAAAGGCAACACAATCTGAGAAATAGGAAGGTAACAGTAGACCAAGGAAATGCCACTGTAGATCCATCTACTTCTCAGCAACAGAAATGAGAAACCCTCATGAAGGGTGAGCCAAAGAATGTTGCCTCTGATAAGGCAACTAAGAAAGGAGCAAAAGTTCCTAAAAAGGGCCCAGAAGGAAGGGATGAAAGTAATGTGAAAACCATGGAAAATATTCATTCTGCTTTCAGTCTAGAAAATGAAATTTCTAAAATGAAAATCTTCATTCCCTTAAATGAGTTGGTAAAAAACTCATAGTATAAAGATCAGATTCTGAGAGTAGTGAATGGAGAAGAAGTAAAGCAGCCTGATACTCTTAATTTGCATGATGAAAATCCCACCCTTTTGTTTGGCCCTCATGTTGAAAGTGCTCCAGAAGATGATGTTCCTCCTTTCTATATCAGTCTGAACATTCATGATCACATATTACACAATGCTATGTTGGATTCCGAGGCCTCGCATAACCTCATGCCAAGATCAGTGGTGGAAAGTCTAGGGTTAGAAATCACTAGGCCCTATAAAGATATGTTTTCCTTTGATTCTAGAAGAGTCCAATGTTTAGGGCTGATTAAAGACATGGTTGTCTCACTAACTCAAATACCTCAGAAAAATGTGATGATGGATGTGGTAGTAGCTGATATTCCACCCAAATTTGGGATGTTGCTGTCCATATCTTGGGCATCTAAATTGAAAGGAACTATACATATGGACATGTCTTATTCCACCATCAATGTTTTTGGAGAAAACATAAGACTATACAGAGAGCATAGACTGTCCAATGTAGTAAGCAACAAAATCAAGCCTGATAATCATCCCATATTTGTTGTAGACACTAATGTAGGCTCCTTAATTTTCTGCTATGATCTTGGTTTAAAAGAAAAAGGTGTGAAAATTACCAATTTGCCTGAACCAAATGATGAGTCTCATAGTTAGAAAGAGATACAATGCATTGGCAGCTCAACAAATATAGAAGACAGTGGTCGACAAATGGAAAAAGGAAATGATGAGAAATAAGAATTAGAAATAGAAGCTACAGCCACAGTCCAAAAAGAAGACCACTAGGTTATGAGATTTGATGGGGCTGTGAACAAAGAAGGAGTTGGGGCAGAAGTACGGATCATCCCCCCAGATGAAGAAGATAAACGCCCTAGGTTGCATTCCTTCAAATTGATGTTTGACTGCTCAAATAATGTGGCATAATATGAAGCCCTATTGTTAGGCCTGGGTGCACTCAAAGATTTGAGAGCTAAAAATTTCAAAGTCTATGGAGATGCAAAACTGATGATTCAAAAGGTGAATGGGATTTATGAAGCCAAGCATCCGAAAATGAGGGATTATAGGAATGTTGTGTGGGATATGTTGGACAATTTCTTCACATAACATAGTATTTATTTCATTTCTAGGGAGCAAAACATAACAACAGACATTTTGTCCAACTTTGCTGGCAAATTTCAACTCCCTGCTTATCCCACTAGAACCTACATGATGAATATAAAACACAGACCTTCTGTCCCAAACAATACCAGGCATTGGAAAATATTTGAAGATGATCAACAGATAAAGAAATTTATGGAGATGACTAGAGAATTTACGAATACCCAGATTGATCAAGAAAACTGTGCAAGCGATGAATGGGAACCTCATCCACGAGAGCTACTATAAACTTTGGGAGATAAAGAGATCTTGCAGCTAAAAAACAACTATATTCCCAAAGGGTTGGTTCCATTGGAAAAGTTGTTTGATGAAAATGATGTTGCCAAAAATCATAAGGTTGCTCCAAACCATAGTGAAGTGGAAGATTGTAACATTGGGGATGATGAAGAACCCAAATTTGTCAAACTATCCAAATCTCTAACCCCGAGCACTAAATATGACTATGTGGATTTAATGAGAAATTTTTCTGATGTGTTTGCATGGTGCTATGAAGACTTGAAAGAATATGACACTTCTATCATCCAACACACCATACCAGTGAAGACTGGGTAAAAACCATTCAGGCATAAACTAAGAAGGATGAATCCTATGTTGCTCCCTCTGATAGAAAAAGAAGTGAAGAGACTATATGAAGCCAAAATCATAGTCTCCTTAAGTTTTTCAAAATGGGTAGCCAACATAGTCCCAGTGAGGAAGAAAAATGGTGAAATCAGACTGTGTATTGACTTCATAAATATGAACAAGGTGTCCCTAAAGGACAACTATCCCCTGCCTAAAATGTACCATATCTTACAAAAATTTGTAGGGGTGAGCAAGGATCTCCATGCTGGATGGATTTTCAGGGTACAATCAAGTTAAGGTACAGCCAGAAGATCAAGACAAGACAATATTTACCACACCTTGGGGAACCTTCACATATGCAAAGATGCCTTTTGGTATGTTGAATGCAAGAACTACATTTCAAAGAGCTATGGACATAGCCTTTGCAGAAGAGAAAGATAAGTTTGTGGTTATCTACATGGCTGACATTACTGTGTATTCCAAATCTGATGTTGAGCATTTAAAACATTTACATAAAGTCTTTGCAAAATGCAGAAAAATTGGAATTTCTTTGAACCCCAAGAAATCAAACATTTCCATGCAAGAAGGCAAGTTGTTGGGTCACATAATATCTAAAGATGGAATTAAAATTGAACCAGACAGGGTGGACACTATACATAAAATTGAACTCCCCAGGAGTAAAAAAGAAGTCCAATCTTTTCTAGGCACAGTAAACTTTCTAAGAAGATTTATCCCCAATTTTGCAGAGATCATGAGATCAATTATAAACATGCTTAAGAAGGATAATCAGATCAGATGGACTGTTGAATCCAAGCAAGCATTTGGAGACATAAAAAGGGTAATTGTTGAAGCACCTATGCTAATCAGTCATGATTTTGACAAGGAATTTCTTATGTTTTCTTTTGCATCTAAGCATTCTATAGTTGGATTACTTTTACAAAAAAATCAGGAAGGAGATGAGCATCCCATAGCTTTCTTCAACAAAGCTCTTAGAGATGCAGAGCTTAAATACAACATCATGGAAAAGCAAGCATATGCCATGATCAAAACTCTGAAAGATTTCAAAGTTTATGTTTTGCATTCCCATGTTGTTGCTTATGTTCCTAATGTTGTTGTGAAAGATATATTGACCCAACCTGATCCAGAGGGAAAAGGGATAAGTGGATAGTTGTGCTACTGGAGTATGACTTGGAGATCAAACCTACAAAACTTATCAAAGGACAGGGACTGGCCAGGCTCATGGCTGAATCAAATTGGGATTCTATGAGTGTGAATTTTGTCTCACACATGCTGGAAAAAACCACTCAAGACCAACTATTATAGGTATCAAACGCATTCTTATCATCTCCTTGGTACTATGATATTATTTATGTTTTGCAGAACTTACAAGCACACCCTGAGATGAATAAAAGCAAAGCTAGGTCAACAAAGATGGAGGCAACAAAGTTTTGCATATTGAATGGAAGCCTTTATTGGAAAGGCCCTAGAGGTGTCTTACTGAACTATATAATGGAAGATGAAGCCAAGGGGACCCTAAAAGAATTTCACAAAGGTGTCTGTGGGGGGCATCATTACTAAAATTCCACTGTCAACAAAATTCTTAGAGCAGGATTCTATTGCCTACCATATTCAATGATGCATACACATAAGTAGCCACTTGCCATGAATTCCATATCTTTGACAGAAGTGCCACTTGGGTCCTTAGTATAAGACACAATAGTATTTAGATTAGGAAGTGGATGATGTAAAGGAGGTACATTCAAATACTTATCAAACTCTTCGTAGTAAATACTTTACATATGTGCCCTTCTCTCTCCAAAATGTATTAGTGCCAGAATGGAAGAGGAGCATTAAGGCATCCATAATCACTTATGTCATCCTATAAATCTACACATTAATGATATTACTGTAAAAATGAATAGCATATGAACAAACATACATTATATTTTATAGACCCTAGATCAATAGATAAAAATAAAATAAGTGGACTAACTAATTTGAACAAAGCTCCATGAGAATGTTGCACGTGATAATTTAAACAAATCAAACATTTGAAAAAGAACAAAAATCTTTCAACATTCCATCATTACAAATTGCCAACATAAACTCTTAAAGTTTAAAACTTATACAATATCATTTTATTGCCTTCTTATTGTGTCCCATTGGGACCTCTAATGGAAGGTTGAGTAATTCTCGTTGCTTTTAAGTCGGTTCAAGCCTAATAATATTATACTCCACTAATAACTCATCTTCAATAATCAAATTTTGAATTGTAGCTACACAAACATGTAATTTATGATTAGTCTTAGACGTGAACCTTTCCTTGTCATTAATTGTCTCAACAAATATACAATTTGCAAATTTGTGTTGATATGTTAAGATGTTAATAAATCTACAATGTTCCTATGTATGCATGGATGACCATCCACGTGCACATGGTCCTTTAATTTTCCCAATGAATTCAAGCACATACTTTAGTCAAACATAAATATTTGTATTATGTCAATCTACCATAATCATTTAGTCTACATGAGGACCATAAGTAGGTATTAATGTAATGTATCCCTGGTAAACATGGTTAATAACTTGACGATAACTCTAGTTTTAAAAACCCGTTTTTTTGGTCATAAACAAAAAATTCAACCCTCGAATTGAAAAGTTGTACTAACTATCTTTTTCTTGAAGAGGTTAAAAACTTTTTGCAACCATGACCTTAAAAGCGTGTAATGTTGCTCACAAAAAACTTAAAATCAACACTCAAATGGAAAAGTAGTGCTACCAATAGCATCGTTTTTTGGGGATTAAAATTAAGACTTTTTGAAACCATAGTCATAACAACCCGTACTAATGCAACCAACATTTTAAAATAAACCCCTGAATCAAAAAGTTGTACTACTAGTAGTACCTTTTTTTTCAATAGTTAAACAATACAACTTATTTGAAACCATGTCCTTAATAATCGATACTGTTGGAACCAAAATCTTAAAATAACTCCCAAATAAAAAAAGTGCTACCAGTAATGCATTTTCTCTTGAGGTAAAAATTATTTGTTTGAAACCATAACCTTGATAACATATACGGTCGCAACCAAAATCCTCACAACCACCCCCAAATTGAAAAATGGTGATACTAGTAGCACCATTTTTTAGAGTTTAAAATTACAATGTGTTTAAAATTATGGCCTTAACAATCGGTAATATTGCAGGGATGGCAGGTGCGCAGGGGGGGTCGTTCTAGACCCCAAAGGAAAAACGATACTAACCTTCGCATGGGGTATTGGAATAGCAACTAACAACCAAGTTGAGGTCTTGTCTCTATGGAAAGGACTAAAGAAATCAAAGGAAGTAGGGATCTCCACTCTCACCATCATTGGAGATTCTATGACAATAATCATATATGTCAGGAAAAGAGAATCCCAGGTGATACCCATTTGAAAAGGAGCATGCATAGAATCAAAATATTATTAAAGTTCTTCAACAGGTGTATGCTTATCATATCCCAAGAGATTTAAAAAGCCATGTAGACATTCAAGCAAAAGAAGGCTCCAATGTGAAATAAGGTGAATATAAGCAAACTATAGCCTTGGAATTCATCCCCTTAATAGTTGATATAAACTTTGCCTATCATTAATTATGATTCTAATGTATCATCATGAATCTTAGAGAGCACATGATTTCATCCTCGTGCCCTCATTATCCTACCTCACTCTTGGTAATCATCTCCTTAAATGGAGTACAACTCCACTCCCTCGTCGAATGTGGTATTCCCTCTCAAACAACAGATTATCCTTTTTATACGGCACTTATATGTTCGAGACTATCTCTATCCTGCTATGGTTTTGTGGTTCCTTTGGGTTGTACTTGACTTTCTATAAGTGTGCACCTGAGGAAAACAAGGAATATTGTTGTTCTAGGTCTAAGTACTCATCTCAGTATTTGTCCTCAAAAGCCTATTGTGCAATTGCCTCCGTTGGCTTGAGGTTTCTTTTTTTCATGGTTCATGAGGTGCTCACAGGTCCAAGAGATTTGGGGGGCGTGGTTCCTTTGGCACCTTTGGATCGTGGTTAGTTTTACAAGGAGGCACTCAGTGGTCTTCCATCTCTCCCAGCTTAAATCCTCCTCTGTCATGGCCTCTTCAAGTTCTAACTCTAAAATTCTTCTTAAGCTCATACCTATCTCTGGTTTCAAGTATTATATCATGTATGTGTTTCCAAATTTGGCTTATGTTACGTTCTTTTGGGCCCCTTATGTTTTCTCCTCTGGATTATTTGTGTTTCCTTGTGTGTTCTAGTTGCTTAACATGGGGGACTACAGTCATGGATGGTTTAGATAATCTCCAGAAGAGTGTATATTCCCTCTAGTTCATATGTTATGTCTCGCCCCTAAGTCTATGTAACCCTCCATATACTTGTGTTACTTCCCCCCCCCCACTTCGAGCACAAGGCCTCTTATTGGGTTTCGGCTTGTTCCATGCAATTTCAAATATACTGTTTATGTGCGGATGTGCAATAGGCATCTCCTTGTATTTATTTGTCTAAACCTCGTGTCCTTTTAATACCCCATTCCCGAGAAGTCACTCCAGGTGTGAGAAGAAAACAACTTTGGACTCAGAAGAATACAAGTTTAAAGGAAGCTTATGGTTACCAGATTCCTGGGAAGCAAAATGTTGCGAGTGTTTTCGAATCAAAATGCAAGTCCTCGGTAACTATGCACAAATGGAATAATCTAAATAGTGTTAGAGGGATTTTTGTATAACTTATTTCAAACAATTTTGATGTTTTGTGATGCAACTCTAATTCTAGGCATATTTTGGATGTTGTTTACTAGAAGTGTAGGGGATCAAAATAGAAAAATATTGGACAGGAAATAGCTGGATAGCATTATAATAGAAAATATGAAATTATACGAGCTTATTTGGACAGTCTACAACTCATTTTGTAAATTTTACTCAAGAAGACTGTATGATTCAGCCGTAGTACTCTTTTTTTTATAGTAATACAATTATCCGTTATTGTGAAAGAAAAAAAAACAACTGGTAGTATTGCAACAAAAATCTTAAAATCAACCCTGAATTGAAAAGAGGTATTACCATTAACACCTAGTTTTCAATCCTAAATTTCAATATTTTTTAAACCATTCCCTAAAAAATCAATATTATTGTAAAAAAATCATAAAAAAATAGAAAATTAAATGGAAGAAGAAAAAAATATAATTAAAAAAATTGAAAAACAAACAAACAAACTTAACAAGCAAACATTAAAATGTAAATAAATAAAAAGAACATAAATTTTAAAATAATTGTAGAAAAAAGGAGAAAAAGAAGAGGAAAGCACACCCCACACCTCTCTCACCCTACTTTTAAAACAAACAAATTAATAAATAAATAAAATTTTAAAAATCAAATAAGATTAAGATAAGTTATAAAACAATAATAACAAATAACAAAATTTATAAAAAAAAAAATGAATTAAAAAAATAGGGAAGGACAATTCTTGAAATAACCCATCCCAAGAAACCTACATGTTGCATTGCTTTCTACCCCTCTTGACACACTTGTGCACCTTGTTAAAAAAATAAAATAAAAATGAATTAAAAAAAATAGGGAAGGACAATTCTCAAAATAACCCAATCCAAGAAATCTATATGCCTCATTGCTTTCTACACCTCTCGACACACTTGTGCACCTTATTCCTTCATGCTCCTCCCAACATGCCCGCGTACTACCTAAATGAGCAAGGCACTGGGGTATGTTTGGAGGAATGTGGGGTGGGAGGCCAAACTGGGCAAATTCTTCTTGAACAACTCCCTCAAATATTTTGTTTGTTTGTTTGTTTTTCTAAGCATGGGAATCGATAACTCGTCGAGATTACCTGATTCATGAAAGGTTCAAAAAAACCTTTCTAGCGCTCAAATGGAAACCCTAACATCGTAGCCCCCAATGATATTCAGTTGATGTTTGATGCCCCTGAACTGAAGCCCTCTTAAACCTCGATGATCCAAGTAGTGGGAGAAAGAAGATCCCACCCTCATGGCTTCATCTGTCCCAATATATTTCTATTTTAGAGGATTTTCCATTTTTGTAAAATCCCTCACATGCAGCTTGTTGTACCTATAAGTGCAAGATTCAAATCATATAATCTCTCTCAAAGACTAGATCTTGCAGGTGACAGGGATTCCTCTCAGTCTCCAATGAATTTTATTTGAAGGGCGACAACTTCAAGAGAAATCCCTGCTTCAAGATTAGGGAATTCTCGAGGATGCCACCATTGCTTGTATCTAGACTTCTCAGAGGAGTAGTAGGCTTCAAGGAAACCTCCTCTCATGCAAAATATTATAAAAAATGTGGTCAACTCAGAGCATTCAATTTCCTCAACATCCAAATCAGAAGTCTCTAGGACAAAGGCACTCTCTAGACCAACCTTCATTATGGAACATTCCAAACAGACTCCGTCTTTAGAGGTCAAAGACCCTCACATTTAATCCCACGCCACTCTCTTCCAATGAAAATCCCTCATCTTTTGTTTCAACGGGCTTTGGCTTTCTGCAAAAACGCCGAGGGAATGGGTGAACCAATGCTGGTCTACAAATCATGAGTTGTTTTTTTTCTCCAAAGGCTACTTCATCGTAAATTTCGCTAAGGAGGAAGAATCTAAAAGAATCATATAGCAAGGACCGCGATTCTAGGGACGCTTCAGGCTTTCCATTCAGAAATGGTTATGTAATTTCAATCCACTCTACATGAAGGCTATGACCATTATGATCTGGATGCAGAAATGATATTGAAAGGATATGCCACCTTTCCTTGTATTTGTGTCAAGCTCGATCTCAGATGTGGGATACCTGATAGGATACTCATTGACTAGCTTGACGGTGAGCCTAATTTGTAGCTTGTTGACTATGAGAATACTACATTCCACTACAGATCCTACCATCAAATAGTGCACCTTCAATAAACTTGTCCTTTTTTCCAAGCTCCCAATAACTCAAATGTACTTGAAGAACAACAAAAGGATGGAAATGATCCAAAAGCCATAAGACCAAATCGTCCCCTCAATCTGAAAGCAAGAAGCCTCAAAAAACCCTTTAGCCCATTCACCACCCACAGCTCCAGTTTATCCTTCTTTAGTTACTCAGTAGCCTTCATTTCAGCCATCAATTCAACAATCGTAGGATCCTCTAGACAATGATCTTGTCAATGATATGATTATGGTCACAATCACAGGATCCTCCAAACAATGATCTTGTCAGCGATATGATTATGGTCATAATCGCACTCCTAGGTGCTCAAAAAAGCCCCCGCGAATATGAAAAATCAAATAGTGATATCCAAGAAGACACCTTGTTTTTTCTTTGTTGAATAAAATGATTCTCATCTAGCTTACAAAAAAAACTCGTCGAGATTACCTGGGCTAGGCCCAAAGTCGGCGGCTGCCACTATAACCCAAGAGTATATCCAATAGCTTGTAATCTAGATATACAAATAACTCATGAATTAACAAGGCCTGAGGCATTCATAGACACACCCAAATATGGGGATCCCACTCTAGGGGGGCACCTACCCTTCTAAACTGGTCATGAAAGGCCGATGTCTCATTGGGGCTTTGAACCCTGGTGGCGATAGTGAAATTCGCAACTCTCCACCATTAGACCACCAACTCATTGTTTGTTTGTTTTTTATTTTGTTTTTGTGGGGAGGGGGGGCTTTAATTAATTTATCATTATTATTATTTTCTCTTCTCTCTTTTTTAAATGGAGTGAGGGTCAAGGGGTGTGACGAGATGTTTCAATAAGTTTCTTTAATATTATTTTATTTTATTAACAAATATATTGTCCTCTAGTTCAATATTTTTTTCCTTCTAAAATTTGTAATTAATTAATTTTTTCATTTTTTACCTTTTTGTGATTTTATTTAAATCAGTGTTAGGTCTTTAGGCCATGGTTTCAAAAATATTGCAATTTTAAGGTAAAAAATGGGTACTACTAGTAATACTTATTTTTGTTTCGAGGGTTGATTTTAAAACTTTGGTTATAATAATATTGATTGTGAAGACATGGGTTTGAAACAAGTTATAAGTTTAAGCTTGAAAAAAATGGTGCTACTTGCAACACTACTTTTCAATTCAAGGATTGATTTTAAGATTTTGGTAGCAATGGTACTAATTGTTAAAGTCATGGTTTCAAATAAATTGTAATTTTACCCCAAAAGGAGAAAAGTTGTTATCGGTAGCACCACTTTTCAATTCATTGGTTGATCTTAATATTTTGGCTACAATAGTATTGATTCATAAGGCCATGGTTTGAAACAAATTGTAATTTTAAACCTTGCACACAAAAAAAAAATTGTTGGGGGTTTGATTTTAAGATTTTTGTTGGCAAGATTACAAACTATGGTTACAAAATGTTGTAATTTTAACCCCCCAAAAAACGGTGCTACTAGTAGCACCACTTTCTAAATCAAGAGTAAAAACAACCATTATCTGTAACCTCTAAAAAATGAGAACTCTGAAGGGTTCTTGTTAAGAAGGTTACAATTTTGGTGAGGAAATTGCACGTATGACATGATATATAGGCCTAAGCTTTATCCTCGCATTTTAGAAGGGACAATTATGAAATTGTAGTCACGATATGGAAAAAATTCTCCTATAGTGGGGTACACACTAGATGTAGGCCCAAACACCATAAGTGGATCTATTATATCACTCATTATATAGTGGCGCCAGGTTCCTTGGGAGATTTGCATCGACACCAACACCTTTCAAAAAGATAGGTTGATTAGAAAGATGGTTGGATCATTTTTGTATTCTTGGATCTTTCTCCCTCCTAATAAGCTAACCATTATTTGCACTCTCATAATACAAGGAATCTTGGGAATTTGAGGAATATTTGGCATGTGATAAATCCTTTGATGGTTGACATACAAATCACCTTTTCTTGGATGAGACTACGAGGAAGGGATGAATTCATGTGCACTCTACTTGACACTCTGCATGGACTATGGGATTTGCAACAATAGTAGGGGGGAATTTGATCAATCAAATGGAGTCCAACTCATTGGTATTGTTCCATTATGATATATAATTTATGTTTCTTCATTCATTTACATTTGGAAGAACCACACTAGTAATGCATCATTGTAAAGCTACAAAGAATCATCTCCATTTACCTCTGAATTCAATGCTCCACTAGAAGATAACATATCACAATTTGCAAGAAAAAAGTTGATCTTGGGGTATATTAGGTCTTGATTGGAGTTTGTTGCACATATGTCTTAAAGTTAAAGCCATTTGATAATTATTTTCAATCCAAGAACAAAATGTATCACAATCAAAAGATGGATAACTATCGTTGTTTGCTTGCAAATCATAGATATATAAATAGATATATTTATCGCATAATTGGCCAACATGAAAAAAATGGTTATAAATTCATAAACTACATTCCTTGATTTATTGATTTATTGATTTATTTATATTATTCTTGACTCAGCATTGAAGTGCCATGAAAAATCATTGGATCTGGATTTGGAATCTGTATATAATAAACGTAATAAGCATGAAATTTAAATATGCATATGTCATATTTAAACAAATAATATAATATAATATATTTACAAACCTGCATCTTGAGGAGAGTATGAACTAGTAGACTACTTCAAGCTCGTATTACGAGAGGAGCTACTTGACATTGAACATATGCATATATGTCTCCTTTGCACAAGAGCAATACAAAAGCAATATTTATGAGTGGAGACCAAAAGTATTCTAATAAAGATATAAGTTGTAGTATAAATGATGTACAAATTAGTTCTTTCTGGATAGTTCATAATAACAGAAAGAGAAACCAATATTTTTTGCTTGAATTCTAGTAAGAATCATTTTGGATTGAATGAATTGCATATATCATATAAGTTAACATTGCACAATATTATTGCAATAGAGGTATTCAAGGGTGGTGAATCCATTTATGCATTCTTCATCTATCCAAAAGATACAATTTCAGTGAAGATTGTCTAGCTAGATTTCGATGATGGCAAACCATCAAAGGTCAAAAACTTAGAATGTTTAGCCTTCTTCATAAAGACATGATTTTTTGTAACAAGAAATTTATGAAATTTGGGTTATTACTAGATGTACTTACCCAACGACACTTTGAATCAAATAAAGATAAAGGAATCAATGAATCCATCGTTATTTATACAATCTCACAATGATATGAAACTAGTAAATTAAAATAATAAAATATGGTTATTCTACAAGTGAGAGTTTATAGTAGTCAAGGATTAGGGTTATAAGGATTGAGGATTGTTAGGTTAGGGATTCTAAGTATTATGGGTTAAAGTGGTCAGGGGTGTAATGGGTTAGATGATATGGTGATTAACATGGATTTATGTTAATGATTAAAGGTATAAATCAATATATATAATTTTAAAATGGGGATTATATCTATTAAATCAATATATATGTCTCAATATCGATTGTTCGATCATGTGGGAAACCAAACACGTTGAGTAATTATTGCTTGGATTTGCATGAAATTCGTATGTATAGCACATCTTAATGTTTGTTATCAAGCAATATGTACAAAACTCATCGTGATTGGATATACAACAAAGTTGTGGCCTCAAACCAAATCAAATCGAAGTGAGAAACAAATTACAATCTTACAAAGTTGAAGTGATGTACTAAGAGCATTATTATCCTTTTTTGTTGTTGATGGTAAATTAGGTTAGAGATTGTTTGTTGATTACTTCATTATTATGTTTATTTACAAACAAAAAACAAATCCACACACCCCTATGGCATAGTAAGAAAGAACAAGTAATCCATAAGAGTTGAAAGGGGCTTTAGATGCAACCCTCCATCAAGGGTGATTAAATCCACTAGTGGGGAAAGCCAATTGAAGTTATGAATGATAAATTATTGTAAGATACACCTACGATAATGATATCCAAAGGCGTTCTCACTATCTATCTCAAGTGCCCTCGCAGTACCACAAGAAAGCCACTTAGTGATAAACCTTTATATGGCCACTAAGATGCCTATCCATAAGTCATGGACAAGGGGTTACTGATTCATGGGTCAAGAAACACAAGGAATTTAACAAATTGGGAGACTCACACAAACCCATTGGGCCAACCTGAGCATCAACACCAAAAATATGGCACATCCCTTGTATTGGAAAAGCACACTCATTAGAAAGGACTTTCAAGTTCTCTGTGAAAACTTTTGTATTTTAAAAAAACTCAACCTTGGGGTGTTATTTGAATACCTAATTCCAAGATCCTAATATAATCTAACATATTTCATAAAAAAATTGTGCAAAGAGTGAGGAGATCTTATTGAATATGAAAGATTGCTTGAAAGAAAATGACAAAACTGATAAATTCTTACAAGTAAATGTACTTGTCTTTCATTAATCCTTTTTTTTGTAATTGAGATAGTTTACATATTAATAATGTACATACAATTTTACAATCAATCCATATTGTAAATAGCTATTGAGGTAAACTAAACTACAATTATTAGAAAATATTCGAGGTATTCATAGATATGTATTTTCCTCTTTGGGAATTTACCAAAGTACTAACATGTAAAAATGAAAGCTTACTACCTCAACTTAAACCAAAATATTTTAGAGTTTGTTCCATCAACATCAAGATAATCAACAAAAACAAAATATTTTAGTAAGACAATAGTTTGACCTAGAAGAGTAGAGGCTAATCCTTAGATTCAGAGTTAAACACAGCATTTATATAGATTGGGGAGTTACCCCTCCCTATGGATTCTTGGAAGCTTCCCCTATATGTTTTTCGCTCTTAATTCTCCGTCCTTGATCCTCTTCCTCCATGGTATTTGTTACATCCTCTACCTCTTCACGTGTATCCTTTGATCCCTTGTAGCATTAATCATATTTTCATACTTTTTCTCTAGTTGGTATAGTTTGTGAAGAATTTCATTAGCATTAGCCTAAAGATTCTATGATTTAGACCTTTTTCAATTATATTTTTCCAACCATTTTTGCTCAAAATACAGTCAAAAATTGAGAAGAATTGCTAGAATTACAAATATAAATTCTCGAGACTGCACAATTTGGGTGCAAGGAGGTGTTTGAGGACACTAAATCCATTTATGCATTAAAAATGCAATTTTAGCAATGGAAAATTGTATACCTAGATTCTGGTGACAATAGCCATAAAAGTTCCAAATCATATAACGTGTATACTACTTCATTTCATTATGTTGAGCTCCTTTTAATTCAATAGCCAATGCAATGAGTGTATTGATATGCCAATATAAGTCCACTATCGTCAAATATTTTGTGCCCTCGCACCTAAATCCCATATCTAAAATTCAAGGTATCAATTGCATCAATTCGACCTCTTTTCTCCCTCACTCTGTTATTAAGGTATTCCACCTCCTACTTGATAGTTGTAGAGTATTGATGGTAATTTCAACCTTGACCTTGAAGGACATATCCTAGGTATAAAAGGTTACTTACATTTCCCCAATATCCCTCTGTGCACGCCCTAGGTTACTTCCTTGAGCCCAAAATCCTTGATGCCTACCATCCTAGGTATCCAACAACGAACCAATGGGCATGATACCACAACTACCAAAACATGGAACCCTTAGGGTTGAATCTAGAGCCAAATCCCAAAGCAGTGGATGAGGACATACAATGTTTCCTTTCCTCAAAACTCTAATTACAACATTGAGAACTGATATCCGTAAATAAGAAAAGAGTCTTGGATCTAAATACCATCTCCATTAACATGGTGATGAAACTCACCCCCTCCTTTGAATGCATGTTCGACAATCATAATTCTACTCCATAATGCCTTATGTAACAAGTCTTCAAATAACCATATCTAAAGTTAATTGAAATCCTATAATGAGATGGTAATTCCTAAGGATATAACAAGGCAAATCCAACTATGATGCCTCAAGTATTCTTCTTGCTCATACCCCATCTCCTCCCCACAAGCACCAAAGACACTTTCATAAGGCACACATCCTTTGTTCTAACACACAATTATATTTCCACCTTCCTTCTCTAACATCCCATGCAAGGCGTCTTTCATCAATTTGTTAAATTTGTGCAACTATAAGCAAATAAAAATGATATAAAACAATACATATATTTAGAAGAAATTACAATGGAGACATAGTTCATTGTATTACTTATGTTAGGGACAACTTATGCAAGTAAATTAACTAAGTTAGGAGTTACTTAACAATTAATTAACAAAACATTTTAAATATTTAAACAATAACCTAATTTTTTAAAATATATAATTATGCTTCAAAAAATAATTAATTAATATAATTATTAAATTTAATTAGTGTACACCACCATAGACTAAGTATAAGCTTATTTTGTTCAATTTCATGCATTACTTACTTTGCATCTATTTTTATGTACATTCACATTCAGTTTATAATCCACTACAAATCGTGAGCTATAAATCTTTTAAATACATTTTGATTTCTCTATAAAAATTTCTAAATGCACCTCTTCCTCTAAAATTGCTCCCAGATATGTTTTGGCTACATTCCATATGGTTATCTTGCACTGTAACTATTTGTGTATTTTGCATATATTTTTATGAAATTGATTTCATTGTGGTTTTATTGCATAATTTGGGCATGCAATTGTTAAAAAAACATTGTATCCTTTACCCATCTACATATGCTTCTCTAAATTTTAGTATATTTTTTAAAATCTCCTTTAACATTGATGATCTAAGTATTCTCTTCATATGTTTCTCATTTTAAGGTCCTATTTTACCCATTACCCATATGTACATCATGCTATGAATTTGCATATTTTCTTTTAATGTTCATTTTAGTGTAGGGATCTAAGTATTTAGTACCATAGTCAACATTGGTTATTTACTAAATTAAAGCACAAGTATAACAACATAATTTATGCTATCTTCGATGTATATATGCCAAACAACCCTGCAGATAAAGTAGAGTGTTGGAACACTCTCCTAAGTCTAAGAAACTCGGATTACTCCGACAATTGTATCATTGCGAGAGATTTAAATATTATACGAAATAATGTTGAAAAAAGAGGGGGGGTGGAAGAGACCCCTTCAGAGATAATATGGAAGAGCTTATATTGGATTAAGATCTTCTAGATATCCCACCGCAACGTGGAAAGTTTACTTGGACCAACAGGCAAGCAGGTCCTAGGCACATAGCCACAAGATTGGACCGCTTCTTAGTACAAATAGCTTCCTTCTTCAAAATTCTACCATCGAGTCCTATATTCTCCCATCGCTTATCTCATACCACAAACCCATATCCCTCCACCTCCAATCCCTTGTGAATTATGTTCCTCTCCCTTTTCGATTCAACCCTCAATGGCTCTAATATCAAGAAGTGGTTGATCTGATCCATTCCACTTGGGCAACCTAGAATCCGAGCACACCTATATACATTTGGGAATAGAAGCTTATCTTGGTCAAACAATCTTTAAGACAATTGGCTAAGTCTTCTCTATCCCTGGATGAGGAGAAAAAACTCATCAAAAGTAAGTTGCAAAACCTGCAAAATAACTCAGAAATGTCAAAAGTAACTCTGCAGATGCAAAAGAAGAATGGGAATTGCAATTTCAATATCAAATGGATTTAAAGAGGGAATAAGAGTACTGGAGGTTGAAATCCCGAAGCATTTCGCTGAAGGTGAGGGATAAGAACACCAAATTATTTCACAATCTAGCCAAATTCAGGCAAACAAAAACTAATGTGTTGAGAATCACTCAGGATGATGGATCTATTATGAATCATTTTGAGGAAATAAAAGCAGCTACTCAGAACCACTATGCTTCCCTTTACACTCAAAGAGAAGAAGCAGGTCCCTAAAACATCCAATCCATGCTTGAACACATTTGTAACTTAGTATCAAGATAAGATAATCTTGATCTCATGTATCCAATCTCATAATTCAAAATCTCAATTGCCATATGGAGTCTGGGGCCTGATATAGCACCTAGACTTGATGGCTTCTCCATATCCTTTTATCGCTTCTTTTGGGATTCTATCAAATATGATCTTAAAATAATTCTTCAATATGTTCATTAATCATTTAGCCTATGAGGGAATATGAATTGCTCTTTCCTTGCCTTAATCCAAAAAGAAACCAACCCCACCTCCTTCTCTTGTTTCCGACCAATATCCTTGCGCAATTCCTCCTACAAAATCCTCACCAAAATTATAGCCTCTTGATTGAAAAAGGTTCTCCCCAAACTCATCTCTCCAAATCAAGGTGGCTTCATGTAGGATCGACAAACTATGCATAATATAGTTCTTGTCCAAGAGGTGATCCAAACAAGCTATCAATCCAAAGGCAAAGGTATGGTAGTCAAATTAGATATGGCAAATTCATTTGACCATGTTAGGCATTCCTTTCTTTTTTCAGGTGATGGGACGCTTGGATTTAGCCCAACTTTCGTAACAAGGATCTCAGCTTGCATCAACAGACTATGGATCACCCCCTTGTTAATGGCAGACCATCAACATTCTTTCAAACATCTTTTTGAAAAAAACACATCTTTTTGTTCGAGAATTGGCTTCCATGTTCTACTTAAGCAAATTAGCCATGTATATTGCTTGGATTTTAATTGCCAAGCTTTGTTTAAACAACATTCGAGTGAAGGAGAAAGATGTAGTTCTCGCATGGAAACTCCATGAAGAGACGAAGCCCTTCTTCCCTACAATTTTTTATTTGAAGACATTTGGTGGGTGTAGAGGTGAGCACATCCATCTATTTTGAGGGCAATTGAAGCTCATCTTGGTGACTTCACATGAGGTATTATTTAAGATTTGTTTGCAGCCCTACGTTTTGCATTATGAGTTATATGAAGCCATGTGATTTTAGTGCAGTATATTCTCCTTTCAATTTTCAAAGATTCATGTGTATCCCAATCAAACTCCTTTGATTGTTGGGAAAATGCATCTTCCACAATTTTATGGTGATCGTTATGACACTCATGATGCATCCAAGCATGTTTCATTGGTTGGAGATTATATTTCATATTTGGATGTTGATATAAGGTTGTTTCTTATATCATTAAAAACAAGTGCTAAGAAATGGTTTCATTCCTTGGAAAAGGGAAATAGTTCATCTTATGCAGATTTTACCCAATAATTTCTTAGGCATTCAGATACTTCCTATGAATAGGAGTAAGAGGATGAAAAAATTAAAGATCATGCACATGAGGAGGACAATGATGAAGAAACCTCTCAAGCTTCCATTTCACTATTTTATGAATACAAGAGTTTGGTAAGCTACACTCTTTCTCAAAATTCTGAATTTGTTGATCTATAATATGGATGATTTTGAGAAAGATGACCTAGAAGAAAAACCTTAAGAGGGCAAGGATTTAGCAATTTATTTGGTCCCACTTTTGATTATGATAAGGATAGGCAAGGGTATGACGTTAAGGATGAGCATTTTCAGAATTTTGATCATGGTTTGGGTAGGGATTATTGGTGATTTTCATGAGACCCAATCTATAACACCTCTAAACAAGGAAGTGCAGATTTTGAATGCTTTGGACAATGACAACTTTAGAATATTCTCATTTTCGTTTTCAGCCATCTACATGTGCTAATGATGCAAAATTGGGGCAGCCTCGTTCTTCTTCTTCAATGATAAATTTGAAGCAGCAAGTGCAAGGTAATTTCCAACCATATTCTTCACTCCCTAATGCTGACTTTTCTCATGATTTGAGGTTGTTTTGTAATATTATTTAAGCATAAATTTTCAAGTCACAAAACCCCTTTAATTCTTATCTATTTACGAGTGAAAATTCAACAAATAAATATGATTTTTTGGGGATGGAAATGATGTGTTATAGTGGGGTTCAAATTGCATAAATTTCCAGCCACCTTCCTCTTCTAGTTTCTCTCGTATTTTGCATGCATTGTCAACTAGAAATTGCATTTTGAATGCTAGAAATTGTACAGGGCAGTAAGCATTCCATATTGAGTTATATGGTAGAAATTTCCATCCATCAAAAAATGGGTTTCAAGCCTTTTCTTTTAATTCTGGAAATTTATGTCATATCTCATGTTCATCTAATGTGGAGAATGATCTTAAAGATTATGGCAGATTTGAAGAACCCCATAGTCCCTTTTTGATTGAAGGGAACGATGATGATGATGAGGGGTTGATTTTCAGTCATAGTTATGCTTATGTTATTCCTATCCAAACTTGGATACAAGAGTCTTGTGCTAGTGCATGCCCTTCTTGGCATGATGTTGGGTTTGTTCATCATCTTCATGAGCTCATTCCAGATTTCAACCCTCATCTCATACAAATTGCAGATTTGATCTATATTATTTTTTATGTAACATTGTGACATTATTTTGGATTATGAACAAACAAAAGGTAAAAATCCACGCCATTGATGAAAAACTCAAGTGGTTACATAGAGTATATGATTTTACCTAGCATGTTCATTTTCACATGTAGGGAAAATAATAATCTTTTGCATGAGCATTTGAATAAATGCATATATAAAAATTAAAAAAAGAGAAAAATATGTGAACATTTTGGAATCCAAACAGTGGCCCACATCATGAGCCTATAGCCCTCATGTCCCCGTGAGTGATCTGTGATCTGATGATTAACAAAAATCGGGCCTGTGAGTTTTTCGATGGCAACTATCCAGGAAAAGATCGTGACCAGCGTATCAGGGGAATCTTGTATCTCATTGAGGAAAGATACTTTACCTTCTTCGGTCATGCCCATCAAGGATCCAATAATGAAGCTGAGTTCCTAGATCTCAAAGTTCTCCTCCACATTGCTTGGGACAATGGAATTCATAATCTATATGTTTTTGGAGACTCCTTGCTCGTTGTGAATTGGATGTTTGGATGTTGCTTGTTGGAAGACATCAAGGATTTTGAAACTAGGAAGAACCTTAACAAACATCTGTGACAACTTCTCTAAAATTCACTTCCAACATGTTTATCGAGAACAAAATTGCAAAGCAAACCAACTTTCTAATTAAAGAAGGTTTCCAAGGCACTCAAGGTATATGGTCATCACACAGGTAGACGAACAAGGCTCCCTCTACTCCTCCACCCCACTTGATAGACTATATAATCCAAAGTTTGAGCACTTCCTATTTTCTTGTTCCATCCCATGATTTTGTAACCCTTATGTAACAATTCCCCAAAATATGCTACATTACGCAATAGTTCTAGACAATTTCGACCAATTACTGGTATATAACTATTGTAACAGTGGCCTTTTGTCAATCGCCCCTGGCCTAAAGATTGCATTTTTGTTCTCATGGAAATAAAAATACGTTTTTTTCCCTTGGAACAAAAAAAATGTGAACATTTTGGAAGGTGATGTGGTGTTTGGGATGTTGAGGTCATACATCCACCACATGGTTTAATGGTCATTGCTAACAAGTACTTGTAGGAGATTCTAAGGTTCTCATGCACTCTCATGAGTACATGTCCCCAAGTTGGAGCCATATGTTACCCCATATGTTGTTTAAGGTCCCACGCTGGATTTTTTTTACTCACAAAGGATTGATTGCCAGGTTTATGGAGTTGTTTGATGCCTTGTGTTCTTGATGCTATTGTTGTAATGATGCATTAATTGATGGTACATTGATGGATGCTCATGGGGTATTTGTGCTAGTAGTTATTGGATATTGGTATTCTTGGAGTTTCCTTTGCTTAACAATTGACTAACACTTTGTACATTCATGGAATGGGAACCCATCAACTTAGAGTCTCCCTAAGTTGAAAAGTGTTAGTGTTGCCTCTGGGATGTAATATAGTTATCTTCACTCACATATCAGTTGCACATTATCATATTCTAGTGGAGTTCCCTAATGATCATGCTTTGATTTGGCATCTAGATAGCATGGACCATCATTCTTGATGAAGCGCTTTGCTTATGCATATGATTTTATGATATATGGAGGTATTCTACGGGGTATTTGCATGTGTATGACAAGGCCATTAACTACTCGGATTAGCTATTACACATGGATCTATGTGTTGGTCATGGGTTTGACCCCTTGATGTATGGATGCGCCACTTGCACACTTGTTGGAGCTATAAATGACTTGTTCTACACTCACACTATATATATTTCTTGAGGAGTGTCCACTCCTTTGAGGTTACTTTCACACTCATTCATGCTTATTTGATGGACCATTCTCTTTGATAGCCTCAAATGGGGTATTGAGCATATTTGACTTGGTTTTAGGGTTAATTGATGGAACACTTTCACAAGGAGGGTTACTTGCATTCATTTCTATGCCCAGTAGTAGAAGTGTTCCACCTTTTGGGAGCCTATTGTTTGGAGCATTCACATTGGTCAGTGTTCCACATATTATTCATGCCTTATTTGGAGATAGCATCCCACCTTGGAGAGTATATATTTCATTTATGATGGAGGTCATGGGTTTGACCCCTTGATGTATGGATGCGCCACTTGCACACTTGTTGGAGCTATAAATGACTTGTTCTACACTCACACTATATATATTTCTCGAGGAGTGTCCACTCCTTTGAGGTTACTTTCACACTCATTCATGCTTATTTGATGGACCATTCTCTTTGATAGCCTCAAATGGGGTATTGAGCATATTTGACTTGGTTTTAGGGTTAATTGATGGAACACTTTCACATGGAGGGTTACTTGCATTCATTTCTATGCCCAATAGTAGAAGTGTTCCACCTTTTGGGAGCCTATTGTTTGGAGCATTCACATTGGATAGTGTTCCACGTATTATTCATGCCTTATTTGGAGATAGCATCCCACCTTGGAGAGTATATATTTCATTTATGATGGAGGTCATTTGGTTTTGGAGGAGATCTAGTTTGTCAAACTCTAGATCTAGGGTTCATTCGTTGTTTTGGAGACCTTTTCTCTTGGAGCGCTACCTTTGGAGGTTAGATATTGGGTTTTTACTTGGAATATTTGTTCATTTCATGGTGAATTCTACCCTCTCCTGACTGAGTCATGTACATGTGGCTTTGACCACCTCATTTTATGCTTTTGGTTACGATTGTTGGAGAATTTTGGTTTCTTTACTCCTCCCTATACTAGATCTAGGGTTTTATTATTATTTTATAATAGGAGGAAGATGAGCTAAAATTTATATAAGCCTTTGCTCTCTCCTTCATTTTTCATGGTTGGATTTGGGGAAGAATCTAATTGAGCCTAATTGAATATCTATTGGTTTCTTTTGAATGGTGAATCAAAGTAATCTCTCTTGAATGGTATTATGTTTCTCATGTTTTGCTCATGGATTGAATATTCAAATGACAATGGTTTTGGTTTGAATAAAGTAAGTATTTTCTTCTATGTGATGGTTGTCAATTGGAAGTGTTGAGTTGTAGTATGTCTCTCATTCTATGGTTATATGTTGTCTCACCCTTGCATGACAATTGTCCCTCCAAAAGCATTTGAGAATACCATTAATAATGTTCTCTTTTTGTAGAATTTTGAGTTGAGTGAAGTAATTAGATAGTGATTAGAGTTTGTAATTTTTCAACTCTAATCCTTCTAATATTTCCTTTAAATCCTTCATATTGACCTTGGTTGACCCCATTTTTCCCAATGGATAAGACATTAGCCTTCAATCCATTCAACATTTTTCTAATTTAATATCATAAATCGTTTTTCTATAACTATCTCTTCATTTCACCTTGAACCTCATTGAAAACATTATCAATTCTATCATAAGAAAGCCTCCCTTGAGTTGGAGAAGAGCCAACCGAAAGAGAAGAAGAGGGTTTGGGTGGTGACATTGACCTCCCTCTTAGTTTCATTGAGTGCATACCTAGATATTTAGGACTTTATCTTGAAGGATGTGAGTTTGGGTGATAACAATACCTATCTCCCAAAATTGTCATGGGGTGCAAAAAACTCCCTATTGCCCTAATGGAGGTTTGTACTTTGACCAGGATTAGCCCACAAAAAGCAGTGAAGAGATTTTTCAAGGAAACCATAAGATACCTTAGATATGACTTAACAATAAAAGTAGTATATATGGGTAACTACTAGAACTTTGGTGCATATTTCAATTTCACTACCGATGGCATGGGATTAGTGATCCAATTATCCATCTTCTTCTCTTCCAATTACACCACCACTTCCCAAAGTTCCTTGGGAGAGGCCTGGAATGAAAAAGGGTTACCAAGGAATCTGAAAAATTTGGCATGGTTGAATCTAAGTCCAGTTCTGAGAGGAGAGCCACTCGAGCATTAAGCATTGGTTATGCATGTAGCTTAATCCTTGGCCCATGGGATACTTGACGTGGCAAAAAAAGAAATGTTTTGGTATTCCATGGTATGATTCCAAGGTTGTTGGTCTTTTGAGATAGTTAGGAAAGAGCAATCAACAAAATTCCCATCAACCAATTGGCCAATGTTTGGCCTAGGGAGAGGAATCTTTCGAATGTGTTCCAAACCAACTCTAGAGTTCAAAAAATATCCCAATGCTTAAAAACCCTCCACATAATTGGTTGGGGCCAAGGGGAACCCTTGTTGAATGGACTTGAATAACCCAATTTCATTTGATTTGCAATTATTAGGAGAGAGATGGGCTAAGGCATCCACAAAGAGGGTTTCAACACATGTGAGAAAATATGGTCCACAACCTAGGGCTTTAGGCATATCCAAGATGAAGGCCATTTGACATGGTCAATCTTGATGAACAAGGTATTTGGGACAGAAATGCGAGCCCATTCCATTCCTTCCCAAACTCCAATACATTGTCAAGATTGTAGTGTCCCCTAATAAGGCTTGTATGATTAGGTTGAACAATATTAAGGAGTAAGTACGTTAGGCATAGGAATTGAGCCCTTGATATAAGTTAATAGCAAGTATTGGGCATAATATTACATTATTAGTTCGTGATAATATTTGGGTCTTATGGTCTGGGTATGAATCGAAAGAGGCCTTGGTTGAATCTCAAAACCGAATACTGATTACATAAGGTTCATTATAATCTTGCAGAATTTCTTGCCTAGCAAAATCTTTGGTGCCCTTGTAGAATTCTCAAGGAAAACCATCTATTATGGTATCCTTATCATTGACCATTCCATGTAAGGCGACAACTAGATCATCTAAAGATAGGGTTGCTTCATAGGCTTGCCTTTACTCATTTGATAGCTTACAAGGAACACTATCAATACACTTTTGGGTAGATTCTTGTTGTTCATTTAAAAACCCTTTAGATTGGAACACCATCCTATAATGTTCAACAAATTCATGCTCAATTTCCTCTCGGGAGGTCGTATGGCCGCTGCCTATCTTCAAAGCATAAATGGATTCCATAACCTCTTTGGTGGCAATGGCTTCAAAGAACACTTTTTTCTCCAAGGGAAATAATAAAATAATAGTTATAATCTAAAGAACCCTTTGAAAAGATTTCAATGATAATAAATAAATGGAGTTAGTTAAACCTACTTGCTACAAGTAACTAACTCCATGCGAAAGTTTCAACAATTAATAAACAATGTAATTAGCTATCAACCACCTCCCAAATGACTCAAGAAAAGATTGCACACACCTCCTTTGAATGATTGACCAAGTGTTCTTCACCATGAGCATTTATTAATGATGATTTCTCTAAATAATCAAACCGCTCAAGCATCCAAGGTGGGAAACTCCTTAAATCCAGTGGTCAAGGAAAAATGACAAGTGTTGTAAGGCATCAGTTTTGAAATTGCCAACGTCCTCGATATTTATCAAATTTTCTATTATAACCATTTTTTGAAAATCCCACAACCACTCTACTTCTAAATTTGCTGAGCTATAACAATTATAGGAACTCTATCAAAATATGACTACTCCAAAAGTAAGGATGCCCCTCCAAAAGTGTAACAACTTCCCATGTGTCAAGTGCCTTTGAATCCCTGGGCATTCCATCTAGGGGCCCCTCGACCTTAAGAATCATCAATTTAGTTTCATGAGATAATATTGAGCATAACATCCCCCTCTTAAGTGATTTTTAAATTAAGTGCAAACCCTAGGTACTTTGGATAATTAGTGTGATTAATTCTATTTCTTCGTTGACTTTAATTAATCACGTTAAAACCTTAAGAACCCAAGGTTAAAAACTTTAATTAATCCATCACTTAAAAGGTACAATTACTAACACTTTAAAACTTAGGGAGACCCTGAGTTTATCGGCTCCCATTCCATAAAATACTTAAGCATTAATTAATTGCCTTGTTACCTTAGTCAAGTATCCTCTAATCATCATTTATAAGGAGTGCATCATCTTATGAGCATTGTTTTACTTGTTAGGCACGTAATAATTTACCAATAATCATCATGAAGACATACAAACACATCACATCGTACCTCCTAGCCAATCACCATGGCCACTACTCAACTATGAAGAATCACCACCTCTAAGTCAAGAACACATGTGTACCTCCTACTCATCCAAATGTCTAGCCATGAAGAACTGCAAGCTCAATCCTTGTCAACAATTTCTCAAGTGATGTGATGAAACTCATATGTGTCATTCTCATACAATAAGAGGGGTAACTTCTATCTCCAACTTTGGGACATGTCCTCTTTAAAGAAGAGTGCATGAGAACCTCAAAATTTACTTCATGTACTTGCTAGGGGAGGGAGAAAGAGAACAAGACAAACCGTCAAGTTTATACCCATGGTACTGAAGATTGCCCATAATTGATTGCAAAATTGAAGCTTTATTTAAGTGATAAAAGGTAAGGAATCGACCAACAAATTCGATCAATTCAGAGTTGTAGGATGGTACTAATATGGCTAGTCCGACCATCAATGTTGTCACCTGTGGAGGGGCTCAAATCAAGCAAGGAAGATCTTTGAGGAGTATTTGTCGAATAATGATTTTTCTTTTGGTAACCTGATCTATCCAAAAGATTTGTTGGAAATGCCTTTTGATTAGATTCAAGAGATCTATTCACATCCCCAAAACTCCGCATACAATGCCAACTTTTTATTTGTTTGGTATTATTATTTAGTATTATTTTAATTGTGCATCAAAGTAATCCAAATTTGGCTTTATATGATAGGGCATGAGTCATCAATGCCAAAGAGTTCATGAAATCAAATGCATCTACTCCAATGTTCATGCAATAAATTATTACTTCTCCTGCCTACCTACTCTAATATGTGAAAAATGAGCATGCTAAGTAAAATCATAAACCAAATGCAACCACTTGAGTATTCCATCAATACAAAGAACTCTTCCCTCGTGTTTGGTCATCACCTAAAACATGGCTACATAAAAAAATCACATGGATAAAAGTTTCAATTTCCATGAGACGGGGTTGAAATCTACAAATAGCTCATGAAGACGGCTCAAAACCCCACAATCATGTGAAGGAGGCCTTGCACCAACATAAGAGCCTCTATTCAAGCTTGGATAGGACTAATGTAAACATAATCATGGTTGAAAATGTCTTAAATCAACTCCTCATCATCATCATTATTCCCTTCAAGCAATAACGGATTAGGGGGCTCTTCAAATCTGCAATAATATTCAAGGCCACCATTCAAATTAGAAGAACACGAGATATAACATAAGATTCCATCTTTAGAAATAAAAAAGGTCCAAAATATAAGGTTGAGTCCCTCCTTTTGATGGTTGCAATTTTTTGTAATACTATTCAAATTGAAATGCTTGTTGCCCCATACAAATTCCAACATTAAAATCATTATTTCTAGCTAATAATACATGTAAAATCCGATAGAAACTAGAAGGAGAAGGTGGTTGGAAATTTATGCAACTATAATCCTGATATACCATACAGTATCCAACATCTAAATAAACATTTATAGCTGAAAAATCACATGCAAATTCCCCAAAATTCAAAGGAAAAGATGGCTGGAAAATTATGCAATAAAAACAGTTGCAACACATCAATTATAGCCCCAAGAATATGATTCTTTACTCACAAATATACCATAAATTAAGGGTTTTTGTGGCTGAGTTTTTCCTGCATAAATAATGTCACAAAACAATCGCAAATCAAGAGAAAAATCAGCATTAGAGAGTGAAGAACATGTCTAGAGATGACCCTGCACTTGCTACCCCAAAATCACCCTAGAAGAGAGAGAACAAGGTTGCCCCAAGTCTGCATCATTAACACACATAGATGGTTGAACATGAACTTGTTAAAATTGTGAAGTTGCCTCATCCATATGAGGTTGTCCAAGGCTTCACAATCTACATTTCCTTCATTAGATGTGTCATAGATTGGGTATCCTCAAAATCTCCAACAATCTCTACCCAAACCGTGATCAAAATTCTGAAAATGCTCATCCATAACAACACACCCTTGGCTACCAATAATACATTCAAAAGTGCGAGCAACTAAATTTGGAAAATCCTCACCCTCCAATGGTTTTTCTTCTAGATCACATTTCTCAAAATTATCCCTAGATAAATCATAAATTCAAAATTTTGGAAAATGTGTAGCTTTTCAAACCCTTGTTTTCATGAGATGATGAAATGAAAGCTTAAGAGCCTTCTTCATCAATGTCCTTCTCATGTGCATGATATTCAATTTTTTCATCCTCTTTCTCCTCTTCATAGGAAGGATACCAATGCTAAAGAATGGCTTGAGTAAAACCTACATAAGATGAAAATTTCCCTTTTCTAAATAATATAACAATTTGTTAGCACTTGATTCTAAAGATATTGCAAACAATCTCATAGCAACATCCAATTTTGAAATATAATCTCTAACCAATAAAACATGCTTGGATGCATTGTGAGTATCACAAAGGTTGCCATAAAATTCAAGAATAGGCACTTCCCCAAAAGTAGGAGTTTGTTTGTGATATTCATTAATCTTTGAAAAAATCGAAAGGACATATCTCTTCATTTCACCTTGAACCTCATTGAAACCTTTAGTGATCCTATCCTAAGGAATACTCCCTTGAGTTGGAGAAGAACCAACCTAAAGAACACAAGAGGGTTTGGTGTGGTGACATTGGCCTTTCTCTTAGTTTCACTAAACCCATACCTAGAGCTTTAGTACTTTATCTTGAAAGGTGTGAGTTTGGGTGACAATAATACCTAGCCCCGCATTAAGAATCCATACAAGATATTTACATTGCTTACAAATATGGTCATTTAATTAAGCTCATATAGCTCAACTCCTGCCATTACAAAATACTCATTTACAATTTATACATAACTGGGTCTAATACATCCAAAGGGTAAAAACAAGTGTATTACACATCAAAAAGGAGTTATGCAATGACAAAAGGGCTCTCTCTAGCCAATGGTAGATTCTTTCAAACCCTTTTGTAGAAATTTGTCCAAGTGAACCTTAGTGTAGAAAAATCTTACCTTTGGTTCCGATTAGGGTCATGCTACCCATGTCGAGCCTTTGGTGCCCACTCGACTTCTTTATCTCTAACCAATAAACATATGGGGAAGTACCCTTCTTTGTTTTCTTAACACTCCATCATAGAGAAATCCTTGCAAATAAGGCATGGGGTGTTAGTGAGGTCATCAACCATCTAAAACCAAAAGGAATCACACTCACTTGCATTGTTGGAGGCATAAACATTGGTAAAATTTAGTCAATTTTCCACGTGAAGAAGGATCCACATAAGTCTTTGGCAATAGTTTGTACTCCATAAACAACAACAATGGAAAACTGTGGCGAGAGAAGGACTGCTACCCACCTTTTTTCATCAACATGATCTAAAAAAAATACCCACCTAAAGAAGTATGAAGCATAAGACCCACTTAGAGAAATCAGTGATTGGAAAACAATGCATTTTTTTCAAGGTCACTTAGGCCCCAAACATTCTAAAAGGTCACTTTGATTAAAAACCAATAACATCACACATCTCTGCCTTATTTTTCTTGAGGTCCCAAACAACACCGAAGGAATTCTTAGGGGAATAATGATGGTACAAAAGTCACTAAGGGCGGGCTCTTTAGGTTGATTGGAGTGACCATCCATAGAGACATAAAATTTCTTAAGAGGTCAAGAGTGGTGGAGAGTGGGCTCATTGACTACCACTACTTGCATGCATCAAACCATGAGAGGTCTTCAAGGGCTTGGGAGTTGATGACCTACTAGGATTGTCTACAAATAAGGCCTTGGAGACCAAAGGCTTGGTGGTTGGGGATTTCATAGGTTGATACTTGAACTAATTGGCATTTTCCCTTACGTACAACTTTTTTCCATACACCTTCACCCACTTTGGGTACCTACAAAGCTTTAGGAGAGGGAGGGCTTTATTGAGGGTAGGGAAATTTCAGTTTCAACTTGGACCATAAGTGGAAAATCCTGAATGTAAGGGTTAATGATTTAGTATAAAAAGAAGGTATTGGGAAAATTTATACAGTGGACTGGTCGGTGATGCACTCGACTACCAATTCAGATATACACTAATTCCTTTAAGTCACGGGAGAGGTTAATTGCACATATATGTTGTTGGCATCGAGATTGAGGGCTAAAAAATCTATTAAGTTCTTCACAAAAGGAGTGACAATATGTTTTAGCATTGGCTAAAATTGCATGGGTAGGCAACGGAAATCTACTCAAATTGGCCAAGCAAGTGATGCTTTTTTGTTAACTAAGAAGTCATAGGTACAATGTTTAAGCACCACTATGGTGTTCTTACATATTTAGAGGCCTATATTCATTTTCTCCTTGACATGGGGAATGGTTGTTGGATCAGAACAAGAAAAAGGCCTTAGTTAGGCTCCATGTGTGTGTATAATGACAACCATTGACTCTCATACCTTGCAGACCCAATTTTGAATCATTACCTAAAGGGGCACATTTCCAACAAAATAACCAAGAACAAACCCCCACAAAACACACAAGAGAGACCATCATACTAGAGACCAAAGAATTCAATATCAACAAGAGGATCATTCACTCGTAGTATACCTTGGAAACAAACTTCCAACAAGCCTTGGGTGCCATTGTCAATCATTGGTATAAACTTGCCACTACGCCTTACCCCGTGACACAAAACCATTGGCCCTATAGGATAGTGAGGCCCTACTAAATGTTGAAAAAACAAGTTAATCATTCCACACATGCCCAAGACCACAATCTCTAAACAATAACTCAAAACCCTAGCAAAGCCAAAAACTCTTCACACACACACACACACATATATTGATTGTTATTATTATATTTAATTAAGCGAAGGAAGAGTTTTTGGTTTTTGCCAGGGTTTTGAGTTATTGTATGTATGTGTGTGTGAGAGAGAGAGAGACAAATATTTCAATAACATATATATTTTTTGGTAAGCTAATAAGTTCTATATTAATATTAAAAAAGAGTATAAAAGCTTGCATTTGATTGGTCTGTCACTAGGGAAACTAGACCAGTCATAATGTATTAAGTCTTTGGATTTAGTCCATAAATGAGTTTGGGAAAAACAAATACTTATATTTAGTCTAATAGTGCCAGACTTAAAGAAGCTTCATGGACTTGCTAGGAAGGTGATAAACAACCGGGTAAGACCTAGTGAATCCAAACTAAACTTAAATCTAATCATCATCAGTAACATGAATAACCTGGGCTTCCTTTGCTTGGGTTGGTTTGTGGCTGTTGCTGGGATTTAGGTACCATTTTGAAGACCATTATGGTGGTTGTTTTGGCTAGTATTGAGTTTGGCTTCGAAGCTGGAAATAAATTTGATCATGGTGGCAAATTTCCGTTCAAATCCTCAATTTGGGCCTGCATCTGAACTAGTTGAAGAATGATTTCCTTCTTCTCTTCTTGACCATCCATCATAGCCCTACCTATCAAAGTCTTAACTTGCTGGTACATGATGACCATTTTTCGGCGTGTTTGGTTTCTCGGGTACGCGAAGTGCTGATGCCTTTGAGACAAGCTTGCATCTCTTCACATTCTTCCTCATATGCCAGGGTATCCTGCTCGGAATTCACCCAATCCTCACCCTTTTTTTTTGAATTTCCTCAAGGATTCGATGGTGATAGCATGCTTCATCTTCCTCCACTTCACCTTGGACACGGGGCATATGTCGATAGTCCTACTTCCTCTTACCAGCCTCTTGGGTTTGATGACAAGTGCTTTCCATCTAAACTGCCCACCCTACTCGATTTTTGTCAGCCCCTAGGAACCGCCGTTGCATCTCCCTCCAACCATTGATAATTTATCCTCCCCTCGAATCCTTAGGGTGGTTGGAAACCTGCTCTCAATAGTCAAAGTCCTCTGCAAAGAAATATGTCCTGGATTTTCCATGCCTTGCACCCATTAGACTAGATAAAAGAGGGTAACCATGAAAGAGGCATTAGTCGGATTTATCACAAGAATTACCTATACATCGTGGGTCACAATTGGCCTTATCATGATGCCAAGAAATCGCTCGTTGTGCATGAAATCCTACTGATATTTGTTGGTCTCAACTATTGGTGCATGGTGTCCTGCAAGAACATGTTTATCCATTTCCCACAAGGTTGGATGATTTGTCATAACGACAAGAAACCTCCACTACCTTGCTGCTTGTTCTTCCTGCACTTGTAATCTAGGGAGGGACGTCTAATCCATGCGGGAGAACAATTCTCTTGGAGATCTGTAGCTGATAATACATGGGAGTGGGAGGGGGATAACCCAATGTTTGGCCACGTACCTTGGTGCATACCAAGTGCCTAACTCCCATCATGACACCCGACTCAAGGAATTTCAATAACATATATTAAGATCATTAGTCTAATTTAATTTATTATTATCATTATTATATATTTGTAATGAACAAATAACAATTTCTAACTATTTTAGGCTTATGGACAACAATTTGATTGATATAGAACCTATTAAACTCAAGCCTACTTGGCGTAATAACCGAGCTGGAGATAATCGGGTGGCGAAGCGTCTTAATCGGTTTGTGGTATCTAATTCATTTGTGGACAGGTTCTTTCTCATGAGATAGTGGGTGGGTTCGGGGGGGTCCTTTGATCATTTTCCTATTTTTATTGAACTTCGTCCTGGTCCAACTAAACCAACAGGTCCTATGAAGTTTAACAAGACTTGGTTGAAAGATGAGTCCTTTTATAATCTGGTTCATTCCTTGTGGGTTCCATACAATCCCAGGGCCGCAGTTTCGGCCTCCTTTCCATTTGCTGCAAATTTAAAAAAGGTTAAAGGGCCTATTAAGGACTGGGCACATGAGAAAAGGATCAGGGAGGACAAAGAGCTCAAGCAGATTGAGGTGGAGCTGGAGAGATTGTATGAAACTGATGGGGAGGTTTGGGTTCTTTGGAGGATAAGGCCCTGCTTGTTACTCTGGAAGGCAGGAGAAACACACTCCTACTGGATAAGGAGGAAACCTGGCGTCTTAAAAGCCGAGCGATTTGGTTGGAGGTTGGCGATGAGAATACTAAAAATTTTCATGCATTTACTAAAGGAAGGAAGGTTGTTAACACTATCTGGAGCCTAATTGACATGTTTGGGGAACCACAAACTTCTTTTGAGGGCATGGCTAGGGTGGGTGTAGAACATTTCCATAATCTTTTCAAGGCACCTGCTCAAGCTTTGGTCGCTGAAGTCATTAGAATTGCCTAGTTATTTCCACGCTTTGTCGAAGATGAAGATAATCAGGCTCTTATGGAAGAAGTCTCAGAAGAGGAATTAAAAGGGGCTCTTCACAGTTTCCAGAAAGACAAGAGCCCGAGACCGGATGGTTGGTCCATTGAATTCCTTCTGGCTTTGTATGATTTCTTGGGGGACGATCTTTACAGGTGGTTGAAGATACTCGAATCTCTGGGAGGATTCCGGATGCTTTTAATTCTACTTTCATTGCACTCATTCCTAGGACGGACAACCCCTCCTCCTGTTGTGAGGAAAATGCACCTATAGTTCAGGGAAGAAACTACCAACTTCAGGTATGAAAGATAGACCTACAAATGTTCTGCAAGTACAACAAGTAAGTGAAAAGATTAAGGTTAGAGATATGTGCACCTTATTCATAAGGTTGATCCAAGCTTTCTCTTCCTTGCTTTTCAATGTTATCCAATATCGCAATGCCCACACCTGCAAAACAACTTGATACCTTTCTCAAATACATTTGACTACATATATAAGACTGATATCCATGACATAATAAGACATCAAACTATAATCAAACAATAATCAAATCTAAGACACACATAAATAGGTCATATTTGGAAAGGGAAAAACGTCTGATATATATTGATGAATGAAGCAAGTACATAGAATTATACCTTCCTTCAAGCTTGGCACTTCACGAAACCCAGATTCAAGGTCTCCTACTTCTGTTCTCCAAGGATCCCAGCCTCTAATCAACTGTGCTAGGGTTTATCAGAAACTAAGGCACAAGAGAGGGGGATGAGGGTCTCCATTCCTCCAGCATAACATTGTTATAGGCTTGGTTCCCCACATGGCCCTTCTACCTTCTTTATATAGTCAATGAAGGAGAGGAAAAGTAGTTATAACCGATTAGGAAGTTCCCAAACCAACTCAAACTAACCAAAATTCGAGATTTGGACTAGTTCAGGAAAATGCCCTACTCTTCCTACTGCAAACCAGCGCATTTTTCAAGGTGTGTGCTACTTTATTGAAGTAGAGTCACGCACACATTCTAGTATGCCCTACTCTATACATAGGATACCAGCGTTTTTGGGGGAAAATGGCCAAAAACAGGGTTTTCTGATGATTTTCAGGAGATGGTTTGGTCTGGAAAAATGTTCCTAAGGGTTATAACCATCAAATGGGCCAAGAGTGAGGTAATTTAAACCATTTTTAGTGTCCCGAATGACCCCTCAATCCACACATGTCCTGTTGTGTGACTAAACTTGATCTCAAGAAGTGTCGTCATGCAACCAAGCAATACAAGTGTCGTCACGGACGAAGAAGTGTCATTTTAAGCTATAACACCTCCCTTGGTGATTTTAGACCCATTTCCTTGTGCAATTGTGTGTATAAGGTTGTTTCTAAAATTATTGCTAGAAGGTTGAAAGTTATATTGTCCTGAAATATCTCTGCTGAGCAGTTTGGTTTTCTGGAGGGTAGACAGATTCATGAGGCTATCGGTGTGGCTCAAGAAGGATTACATGGCATTAAGTCCAAAAAGCTGAAAGGGGCTATTCTTAAGATCGATCTATCGAAGGCATGTGACAAGGTTATTTGGCTCTATATTCATACGCTTCTCACACATTTGGGCTTTGCATTGGGTTTTATAAGATGGATCATGAGCTGCATCTCTTCGGTCTCCTTTTATGTTCTTATTAATGGGGCGGCCTCACCTTTTTTTCACTCTAAGAGAGGTCTTCATCAAGGTTGCCCATTGTCACCTTTACTTTTTCTTCTGGTTGCGGAAGGTCTGAGCAGGGCGCTCAGAGAAGCCAGTCATATGGGTACTCTCCAGGGTATTCAGGTGGCTCCAAAATTTTTCATAACTCATCTACTTTTTGTGGATGATATTCTTATTTTTTGCATCGGGTCGATCAATGATGTGGATACCCTCCAGGACATATTACAACTTTTCTCTAAAGCCACAGGGATTGCTATGAATATTATATGTATGTTAATTAAATTTATTAATTATTAAGTGAAAGGGTGTAACCCTTCACTATACACACTCAAGCCTATAAAAAGCGAGCCTCATTGTAAATTATTAATCATCCATCATCGATTATATATTATTATTTTATCAAATGGAGTTATTTCCCATTGGCGGATTATTCGCTTGAATAATCACTGAGTATATCCGGACACGATAGCATTGGTATCAGAGCAGCTCTTTCCTCGAGCCTCATTGATCCCAGGCTGGTAGCCATTCTCTCAGAATTTCTGAGCTACTTGGTCTTTGACCAGATATCGGGCTCTTGGCTCTCTTCTTCACATACCCTCCCGCAACCTCCATGACTTCTGCACACTCCATTCCTCGCCATCTTCCTTCCTCTTTATCCTTTCCCTTCCTACGTCCTCCATCCATTCCCTGCCCATATTCCTCCGCACCCCCCCCCACCGGTATCCATCTCTCCCACTGCGCTCACCTCGCCTCGTCCTTCCACCCCCTTCCGCATCCACGCAACCTTTCCTCCTCTCCGCGTCGTCGCTCCCAACTTCCTGCCACCATTCCCTTTATCTCCCTACGTTCCAACTCCCGCCCAACCTTACCATCCACCCCCGTGCATGCACGCCTCCAGCCTGCGCGTTTGCAAGCCCTCCGCCAGCTTCACACCACTGCCAACCCCACACACAGCTCCCTCATGTGCCCTCGCCCATAGCTTCATTCTCCTCGTCAATTGCCTCTGCAACTACGCCTACCCACCATCACAACTGCACCAACTCGACCAATCCCTCCTCGCGGCCACCTCTTCCAGCACACCTCCGCCACCACCGACCCCCTTCCGCCGCCTCCAGCTCGGCCACCCCCTCCTCCAGACCACTACACCTCTCTTCCGCGTGCATTTTTCCATTAAAAAAAAAAACTATTATCATTGTTATAATATTTGAAAAAAAAATTATTATAACACATTATTATTAAATTTAATAATAAGTGTTATTATAATATAAGTAATTATATTATTATTATTTTAAAAAAAATAATAATTATTATTATTATTTTATAATTATTATTTTTGGGAAAAAAAAAAGAGATCAATTATCATTGAAGGAAGCCAAGGACCAATTGTCATCGTCAAGAAGACATTAAGACAAGCCAAGAAAAACAAAAACCAGAAGTCCAAGCAAGACTCCTTATTGTCAAAGAAGTCGAAGAACACTTATCACCGAAGAAATCAAAGTCAAGGACAGTTATTTATCATTGAAAAAGTCAAAGGAAAGAAGGCTTATCAAGAAGTCGAGACGCGTTAACGACAAGGACGACCAAGTTTAAGAAAGACTCATCAAAGAAATCAAAGAAGATCATTCCACCGTCGAAGAAGACAGAAACCATGGAAGCCGATTTGCGAGAGAAATTAGAAGCCAAGTTAAAACACTATTGAAAAGACAATGAAGAATTACGAGACATTAATACACAATCAGAAATAAAGATTGAACTACATAAGATACAAGAACGGTTCAATGAACATACAATGTCCAACTAGAAAAATCACATAGAAAAATTATGTGCGCAAATCAAGGAATTAAAAGATGAAAGTGATTTCAATCAGAGATTGAAAAATCAAGATATAAAGAAGGAAATAAATAATTACGAAGAAGAAATAATACGCTTGAACAAAATCGTTAGCGACAAAGATGAAGAACTAATGCAGTTACGACATAAATTAGAAAGTCAAGAATCAGAGGTCGGCCAATGTCGACAACAGATAAAAGTTCTTCAACAACAAAATGACAACTCTAAAAAGACACATAAGTTAGAGATCGCGAAGAGTAATAAAGCATTATCTAACAATGCTGAAGAAATTTTTAGACTAAGAAATCATAACAAGATACTAGTCACAAAAATTAAGAAGTTGAAAAATAGTCGGAAGATAGAACAATCTATGGACGACATTGAAGGGAAACTTCTAGACAAACAGGAAGAAAATAGTTGTATCAGAAGTCATAATGAAGATCTTAAGGAACAACTTAAGACATCTGAAGATGACAGAAAATCGCAAGTCGAATTGATTAAGAAGTTTCAAAATGATAATAGGCAGTTAGAAAACAAGTTGGAAAAGATACAGAACAAAAACTTAAATCCTCAAGAGACGAAAATACAACTTCCAACTCAGATCAATGCTCTAAAGGCAACATTCGTAAACGAAAGTGACATTGTGAAAGTTCCCTATCGACACCCCAACCATAAAAACCGATATTTGAAAAGGTGGGAAATGTCGAAAGATAATGGTACTAATGTGATCAAATCTCCTGACGACACATCAGTAGGGAATCCCATCAATCCACAACAAATCAATTTGGGATGGATTGATCTGTCGACGTATCGGAAGTTATGCTCTACACTTAGCAGTTCATATCGACATGTTTCGGCGGCCACGACACGCAAGGAACAATGGGACAAAATTATAAGGCTTTGAGGACAAAGCCTTTCTAAGAGAGTGGCAATGCTATGAATATTATATGTATGTTAATTAAAGTTATTAATTATTAAGTGAAAGGGTGTAACCCTTCACTATACACGCTCAAGCCTATAAAAAGCGAGCCTCATTGTAAATTATTAATCATCCATCATCGATTATATATTATTATTTTATCAAATGGAGCTATTTTCCATTGGCGGATTATTCGCTTGAATAATCACTGAGTATATCCGGACACGGATATAGCAGGGATGGAGATTAATGCAAGGAAATCCACTTTATCTGTGCATTTGTTAAGGGAGGCTGAGGTTCAGGCTTTTAGAAGGGTTTTTCCTTATACTCTCTCTTATTTGAATGATGGCATTAAGTATTTGGATTTCCAATTAAAACCGAATGCATACAAAAAACAGGATTGGATCTGGTTAATTGACAAACTTCGCAAACGACTTAAAGTTTGGAGTCATAAGTGGCTTTCGCGGGCGGGCATTCTGGTACTCGTTAAATATGTTCTGGAGGCGATTCCTGTTTATTGGATGTCTTTATCCTGGATTCCTAAAGGGACGCTGGAGAAGGCACGAAAAATTTGTTTTCGCTTTTTATGGAGTGGCAAAGGGGATGCTTATGTATCTCCCTGGGTTAGGTGGCAACGGATTACGATCCCTAAGGATTTGGGCTGAAAAAAGATTTTTCTTTTTTCCAAAGCGCTGGCGGCAAAAGGGAGCTGGAGGATTTTGAAATCTGAGAGTCTTTGGACCAGCGTGGTCATTCAAAAATACATTGCACCGGCTTTTGTTCTTAACTGGGTGAGGAACCATGGGAAGACTCATCATGGGGGATCGGTCATTTGGAAAGCGGTGATTGATTCTTTTCCAGTTGTTGGTAATCTTTTGGCTTGGAACATTGGTAATGGTAGGTGTCTGAGGGTTAGGGAGGATCCCTAGTTTGGATGTGAGGGAGGACATCTTTTATCGGAAGATACGGTGGGGTCTCTCTGGACCCGTGGTGTTATATATTTATATCATTTGGTTGATCAGGTGCTAGACAAACCTTGGGTACAATCCTGGCGGGCAGTGAACACTTTGGATCTATCTGCTTTTGAACAAGGGGAATTGTCTCGTTTTTATAGGGAACTCAACAGATCGCAGGTACTACTCATGGATAGGGATGATGAACTAGTGTGGGAAGGTGCTCCGATGGGAAAATATACTCCGAAGGAGGGGTATATTAGTCTTAGCACTATCGACAACCTTGGGGTTCCGGTGTGGTGGTGGAAGTTTTTGTGGAAGCTGAAGTGTGCTTCGAAGCAAAGGTTATTTATGTGGAATATCCTCGAAAACAAAGTACCAACTTGGGATAATCTACATAAAAAGAACCGTGTTGGCCCGGGTTGGTGCATCTTGTGAAAAGCGGCATAGGATACTATATTTCATTTGTTTCTACAGTGCCCATATGCGATCAATGTATGGTCTGAATGTTCATTGCTATTTGGTATAAGGTGCAACTGGGCTGGGAACATAATGGTTCAAGCCTGGGCCTCATGGAATGGTGACCCTTTATTTAAATCTGTGAAAGCTCTACCTTTAATGGTTTGTTGGGGTATTTGGCTAGCCCGAAATAATCTTATTTTCTCTGAAAAAGACCTGCACCCCGAGAATAATTGCGGCACTTATATGTGGCATCCTCACTGCTTTCCCACAACACATCAAAGTTTCCAAACAACGGAGGATTCTTGAGGTGGAGATAGATCGGACAATACCTTGGGGCTTTTTTGATGGGGCTACTCAGGACAATGTGTGTGGGGGTGGGGTTGTTCTTCACCTCACTTCTTCTCACTGCTTCTTTCTGTTTTGGGGGTTGGGGGCTGGTGGGAACAATTATGTTGAACTTTTGACTTTCAAACTCCTTTTAATGTTTGCGGTTGAGGAAGGCTGTCAAAACTTCAATGTATTTGGTGATTCCATGAATGTCATTAACTGGACTTTGGGCATTCAACAGTGCAGAGACATTAGATTAGCAAATATTCTATAGGACATCCGAGATCTGCATCACTCACTTGTCAACTTTTCTTGCAGACATGTTTATAGGGAGAACAACAAGGAGGCGGTCGAGGCTTCTAAGGAGGGCAGGAACTTGGCAATGGGGTTGTGGAAAGTGAAGGAATTTCATGATGGAACAACTCAAGAATACTACCATCATCCCTTTATAGAAGATGTTGCACAATGATATGGTCTGTTTTTTGATGGTTTCACTCTGGTACTACATATTAACAGTGGACATCAAGGGCTGTTATTTATCATTTAGACAATTATTTTGTTGTTTTTTGAGGCTCGGGGAGCCAGATGTAACTTCCTTCTCTTGAACATCACAGTCATGGCGCAGGTTTATATGTATAACTCTATAACTGATTTCTCGATGAGATATGATACTATGATCCTCTCACAGTTACAGTCTTTGTACTGGTTACCGCATGCACACTAGATGTACATATACAAAATGTAATTTTGTTCACCACTGCTAAAATAAAATTACGCTTTTTTTCCCAGGGAAAAAAAAATAATTTCTAACTATTTTATATAAAACTACTTTAAGGAGAAGTCATGAAGAAACTAAACAAATCATTTAAATAACAATATCGACACGGAGGCATTCCAAAATTTTAAGAAACAACATACTCACTTTTTTTCAAGAAGAAAGGTCGTAACTTGATGTCGTGGCATCAACACTTTTAGAGTGTCTTGGTATCTTCTTTTTCTTGTATTCAGTTTCCATTGCCATCGTCGCTTCTCCTAATTACCATGTTTTTCTGCGATGGTCTCATGAAAGGAAGCAAAGATCCACGTTAAATATATTCTCTACATTTCGATTTATGGTTTAATAAAAATAGAAGATTCAATGTAAATCATAAAAGTTTATCGATTTATGGTTTAATAAAAATATTAAAATTTATTAAATTAATGTAAAAATCAAAAGTATTTAATAAAGTGATATAGAAGATTCAATGTAAATAATAAAAGTTTATTTCGGTTTCTTTTCAACACCAATAAGTTGGTAAAAATGTTATAAATGATCATAGTTAGTAAATCGAATTTTAATAATTTTTCTAAATTGATTTGCAAAAGGATTATAATTATTTTATTTCTCACAAAAATGACTATGTTTGTATTAATAAAATATGTTATTATGCAGAGTTTTAGATTTTTTTATATTTAGTGAATAAGTGCTAATCCAAGCAGAGGTTTTAAGGAAATCCAAAATTATTATAGTCATTCTTTGTTGTGCAAGATTTGTAAGTTCTACTAGTATATAGCAGAAAAAAAGAACCTAAAACCAAAATGCATTTGTAAAACATAGATTAATTTTAGTTAATTTGAGCATTGGTTGGCTCCAGATGGCTAAGGGACTTGTCAATTTCCATATTTTCATGGGACCATTGAACTGTTTCATCCTCTCAAAGATGGCATGGTTCTATCTCCATCACACTACCCTAATTTGAGGCCATTGAAGTGGTGTTCTAGAATTTGATGGAGTTTCAGAGGAGGACAACCTCTTCTTCTAGAGTTGTCAAGTGTTGTCGATGTGCATCCAAAGTTTCAATAGTAGAGGCATTATGCATGGAGTTTTGGATTCCCATGTTTTGTAGTCGCAGAGAGATGGAGAGGATCGTTGAATTGTTTCCTTTAATATGTTCTTTGTGTCTTCTGAGAGCCTTATTCAATTTCATAATCTCCATATGCATATTGTTTTTTAGAAAAAAACGATTATGGAATTATATTAAGAAAACAATGATTGGATCATTGGAACATATACAAAATTATGGCTTATATAATTGCTAGTCAGTTCTGAATTTGCAGCAAACAGAAATATCATATTCAGATAACTAGAATCATTGAGTCCCTTTCCAAACCAGCACCACCAAAGAGCCAACTCACTGACAAAGGGACTGTCTTCATAGTTTACCCAGAGAATGAGCCATCTGTAGAAGCTGCCAACAACTGTTTGCTGATTTAACCGCCTTAACTTCACACTTGTCAAGTTTAAGACAACTCGTCTATCCTCCATCAGAGCGGTGGAGATAATCTGCCTGGATGGCGTCGGTCTACAAGTGTGTTGGAGGATCCGTAGTTGACCATCCCTCCTATGTTGCAGGCTCCAGATAAAAATCTTTTCATACATGCGATCCTTCGAATGATCCTCCAAATTAGTGGAGATGGACCCCTTGTGCATCGTGATTAACATATAACTCATCTATGTTAAGATGGATTGCCTCATTGGCGGCCAGATCTGCCTCAGAGTTCAGTTCATGCAGAATATGAAAGAATTTCAGATTCTGGAAAGAGCGAGAGATAGCTTTGATTCTTTGCGGGAATCTAGCTAATTTCAAAATTTTGAAATGGTTGGTTACATTCATGGCTTGAATTATCAATCAAGAATCTCCGAAAACCAGAGCTTCATCCACGTCAAGACATTTCAGTTGTTTCAATCCTTTCCCCAAGCCATGGGCTTCTGCCATATTATTTGTTCCGATTCCAATGTTCCAAGAATAATTTATTTCAGTATTTTCCTTGGGATTGTAGCAGGAGTGCTATTGTGACAAAGTCATGCAAACAGATTCTGATGGTGATTAAGGATTATTGTAATGGCCCATAAAAGGTATGTTCCAAACATGACAGTGTTCTCCATTTATTGTATCATAGGTCGGTGGCTTTCTTTGATGGATTGTCGGTGGATGGCTCTTGTGCGGTGGGAGGCGTAATCTATATAAACAAAGAACATTTCTACCCACTTAAGTTGAATTGTGGTAGAGGTACTAATACCAAAGCTGAATTACTTGGGCTATGGAGTGTGCTCACTGTTTCATTTGCTTTTGGACTCTATGAATTGACTATTTATGGAGGCTCTAGGGTGACAATCAAATGGGCACAAGGTGAATATTGTCTAAATGTGATCTCTTTACATTAGTGGTGCTATAGAACAAGGGAGAAAATTTTGTTGTTCAAGGACATAACATTTGAACATATCTATCGCCAACAGAATGGGATGGCAGATGAACTATCCAAAGAAGCTCATGAAGGTGTCGAAGGATATATCAGATGGGATGAATTTCTGGAGGAACAATGCATTGATTCTGGCATTGTGAACCTTTTGGAGGTTTAATTGTTTTTTGTTTTCCAGCTGTATTCACTCTGACGGGAGCTTGGATAATTTTGTTATTTTGAGACTTTGATGTTTTATATCACTGCTAAATATTTGAACATAAGTCTGTTACATGACTTATGCACTACTTGTACTATTTGATTCTCTAATGAATACCAGTAGTACGGTTTTTTCTACTGAAAAAAAACCTCTCCCTCTCCTGTAGCCCCAGGATTCCCTTTCGAAGATCCATCAAAAAATAGCTTGTAAAGTTTATTTTCCTTTCTCCAATTGTAAAACTGAGATTGATCAAGCCTTATCTCCCTGACTTCATACTGCCGGATTGCAGGAGCATTGCTAGCAGCTGGAACTTTGAATGATGATAACCATTCTAATTCTTCTGATCGAAGAGGGAGCTTGTTATTAAGAAGTGGATGCACCTGAAGAGAGTCCCCCATAAGGGCCTAAACTTTAGATGCCACTTGCATTGGAGTGTGATCAGTTTCTCTAAAAATTATTTTGTTCCACTCCAGTCATATCTCCCAAACTATAAATTTTGGCAGAGTTAACCAACAGTGTTTGGAACCAGCCTTATGTGACAGAGATCCCGGGTTAATTTGATCCCAAGTGCTGAGAAGCAGCGGGATACTGTCCGGGAGTGTTACTATGCCAAACCAGGGTGCTATCAACCAATCCCAAACTTCCAAAGTGAAGGGGCATTTTAGAAATAGATGTGCAATGGTTTCTTTGCTCTCTCGACATAGTGGACAATGGAAGGGGTCGACAAACCCTCTTTTTCCAAATTGTCACCAGTGAGGATGCTTCCATGAGCTAAAGTCCACACGAACATATCCACTTTGGTTAGACTTTTGTAGTTCCATATTCGATTCCAAACAATGGGATTTTCTGGGACATTCAGGATTGCAGAGAAGCGGTTGTACCCTTGAGCAGAGGTGTAAGAGCTTGAATTGGTACCCCAACCTCTTTTGTCTTTTGTAGATTTTGCAATGGGCGATAAACCTTGTAGAGAGGAGAGGAATTGAGCTTTTTCATCTGCCAAGTGGGGAGGGAAATCAGGGATATTCCAGTTTTCCCAAGCGAAAGGTGGTTCAGTGTTCCATCTCGAGATAGCCCATAAGGTTTCGAGGCCTTGAGCTTCCATCCATGCTCCAAAGTTCTGAATTCCAGGAGCAAAGGTTAGGGGAGGATTTCCCAGAATGGAATCCTTCCAGATGTTGATTTGCTTTCTATTACCTGGGATCTAGGTCAAGTATGTTCTAAATAGAGGGAGCGCTTTTTGACAGAGAGTAAATATAGGTGAGCCTTTTCTGACACTAGGATCATTGTCCAAGCAGCGCATTCGAGTGCCTGGAAATTATTTTCTCTTGAGAACCTGGCTGCTCCAGGAGGTCGTATTATCTATCAAGTTCTCGATAAGTTTGGCTCCCAAGGCCAAGTTCTGGAATTTAAGACCACGGATTTGCAACCCCCCCTCCTTGATAGGCTTTTTGATCTTTTTCCAGCTTACAAGTGCAAATTTTTTCCCCTTGTTGCTTTTCCCTCCTTGCCACATAAAATTTCGAAGAAGGCTGTCGATTAAGGAGATAATTTTCGCTGGTGCTAACATGATGGAGCTTTGATAGATTGGAAGGCTACTCAAAACAGATTTGATTAACGTTACTTTCCCTGCCAAGTTGAGCCAAATTGCTCCCTAAGATAGAATTTTCTTTTTGATTTTTTCCACCAATGGACTCCAGTCTGTTGCTTTTTGAGAGGCTCTAAAAATAGGGACGCTTAGATATTTGAATGAATCCCACTGGGTGACACCCTCAATCCTGAGTATTTGAGAAATTTCAAACATTTCTCTCGGATTGATATTCCAGCTGTAAACCTTACTTTTCCTCAGATTTAATTTACTTCCCGATGCTTTGCAGTAGGAGTCTAGTTCAGATTTAAACATTTTGGCAGTGATTGGGCTGGCTCCTCCCAGGAGGATAGTGTCACCAACAAACTGTGCATGATTGATGTCCTTGATCCCATGGTCCATTCTAATACCAATTAGATCTTGATCTTGCCTAGCTCATTCCAATTGATATTTGAGCACCACTGCTTGGATCGCATAGAGCATAGGGGAAAGAGGACATCCATGGCATAGTACTCTAGAGGCTTTAAAAAAGGATGCCACTCTATCGTTGATAAGAGGGGCAATCCAAGGTTCATTGATACAAGCTTTAACCCAACATATGAAGGTAGGATCGAATCCGTAATGTCTCATTACTTGAAAAAGGAAGGAGCACCATACTCTATCAAAAGTGTTAGCTAAATCAATTTTCACCACCATACCTTGATCTCGATTTCTTGTGCTTGAGTGGATTTCCTCTTGAACCGAAATGATGTTGTCCCAAATTTTCCTTCCTTTAATGGATCCTCCTTGATTTTTTGGAATGAGATTGGGGAGGGTGTCTTTTAGTCACTTGACCATTATTTTGGTGATGATCTTATAACCAATATTGCATAATGAGATAGGGAGAAATCTATCAAAAGAGGTAACATCTTTTTCCTTTGGGATTAGAGCGAGGAACACTAAGTTGGTGCTTCCCCCAATCTTATCACAATTTTGAGATTTCGTCACCATTTTCTGAAGGTCTCTGTAAACAATATCCCAACAAGCTTTGATAAACCTTGCGGTGAAACCATCAGGACCTGGAGCTTTGTCCTCCTCCATATCCTCCACCGCAGCCTTTAGTTCTTCAATGGTTATAGGTTTGTTGAGTTTCAAGTTATCCTTTCTTTTCATCTTGTTTGGGTCTAAGTCCGTAATGACTTGTGTGTTAGGGGTCTGATCTTTTAAATCCTCAGTGTAGATGGTGTTGAAGTGTTGGGTTGCCTCTTCTTTAATTTTATCAAACTCGGTGATCGCTTGGCCTTAAGCCTGAATCTCTCGAACTTCTTTGAAATGATTTATGGCTTCAGCTTGCTTGTGAAAGTAGTATGTGTTTCGATCTCCAGCTTACAGCCAAAGAATTATAGACTTTTGTCTCCAAAATTCTTCTTCTTTCCGATAAGCCGAGTGCAAGGTTTGGTGTAAGTCTACTTCTCTGTCTAGGAGAGCCTTAGTGACTAGATTTGATTCCATAATTTGTTGATGATCTTCTAGCTTTTGTTGGGCTTCCAGTCTGAGTTGAGAGGGGGGTACTATGGATTTATCCCAACTCTTGAGAGCCTTTTTAACTCTTCGCAACTTCTCTTGCCAAACAAAGAAGGCAGACCTAGAGACCGAGATTGACCATGCTTTTTTGACAACCTCCAAGAAATCCTTTTGGGAAGTCCAAAGTGGATTGAAACGAAAGGGGATAAGACCCAAATTCTATTCTTTCTTTATATCGAGGAGGATTGGTTTATGGTCCGATCCTCCAAAAGATAAGATCCTAGAAGAGGGGTTCAGTCAGTCCTAATAAGAGAAGAGAGTCTTGGACTAGGAATCGGTTTAATCTTGTTGCGATATGCCGAGGGCCGACACGCTTATTGGTCCAAGTGAAATTGCCTTTGGAGGGAACAATATTTGTCAGGTCCCAATCTAATATGAGCTCATCAACCTACTCACGAATGGGATCTCTAACCAATGAGCCTCCTCTTTTTTCAGATTGGTTCCAAATAACATTAAGATCTCCTGCTAAGATAATATTTTCCAACCTAATACCGTTTCTTATTTCCCGGAGGAGATTCCAACATTCTTTTTTTTTCCAGACAACAGGGCAGGAACATAGATATTGAATAGACATATCTGAACTCCTGTAACTTTGTGAAGCAACAGAGTGAAGATCCAATGAGTGCAGGAATTATTTTTTACTAACTCGAACTTAGTACTATCCCATAAGGTGCCTAATCCTCTAGAGGCTCCTCTAGAACTGACTGCAATGCCTCCACCTTTTTTCCAAAAATTAAAACTTGTGTGAAGGAATGTCCTTTCCTCCATCTTTGTTTCCTGAATTAGTAGAAGATCGGGCTTGGGAATTCTAATTAGATCTTTCATAGCGTCTTCTTTATTTCTGCTACCCAGTCCCCTACAATTCCAGGAGAGGATCTTCATTACTTGGATTTGGGAGGGACCCCTTTGTCGGGTTGCCCTTGTTACCTGGCATTTCTTGGGTTCTGGAGGAGCCTTTCTAGCGTCTGTTGGGATCCTTGTAGCTTATCCTTGTAGGTAGCTTGCTCCCTCTGCTCTTTTTCCGATTTCCTTCTGCGTGTGGATTTCTTTATGTTAGACATGGTCTTCTCTATTTCCATATGCATATTGTTGTTGTAGGTTGGACACTCCATTTTTTCCAAATCGCTGACAACCCAATAGGTGTTAATCAAATTCCCCACCAAATCCTCCCTTTCAATTTCATGTAACCTCTAGAAAGCAGTGATAATGTGATGTATCCTAAACCAAATCTAGTGGCACTAAGCAATTTCCTCACCAATTTGTCAGGAATGAGGTCCTTCCAATATAAATTCAAACCACATACAAAGAGAGAGAGAGAGACTAAGGAGGCCCAAAAAGACAGACGAAATGGCTCACGTTGAGTTGGGAGGAACTAGCGAACCCAGAGGCACGAGGGAAACTGCTCACCCTCAAATCATTTACTCCAAAACAATTGAGACCACCTAACCCAAAATTCGCCACCCAACAATTGAGATGAAACCTTGTATTAACTAGAGAATGTTGCAAATTTGGAATGGGATAAGAATGATAATAATAACCTGAATTTAGCTTGGAGCCCATCAAACCATGAAGACATGCCCAGAGTCCTAGAGATGAAGCTTCCCATTGACATATAGAGGCCGAATCCCACATTTCCATCATAAATTATGAAGAGTCATTTTAAGAATCGAGGCAAAGTAAATTACCCCTTGGCTCTTGTGCGAAGGGGATTGTTATGTCTGCGAATGGTCCTATTTGTACTTGAAGGAGTTGCAAAATTAATTGCTCACACCTATTCATTACATGCATTGGTAACCTTAGGGGGCGTGGATCATGACAGTTTCCCCATTTTTATTAAGAATGCCATCCTTGCTCCTAACAACATTACTTGCCTTTGTATATGCCCTTTTGTTATGTTGACGAAGAACATGGAAATTTTTTTTATTTTGGTGAAATGCTTTGTCTTGTTTTTTATCCTTGATATCCATTTAGCAAAAACAATGTCCTTGGGAGGAGAGGTGATTTGTACCATCTTTATCATTACCCCAGAATCCCCTTTCACCGTGAGGCAACTCAAGCTGAGTGGGTGAGATTGTAGAAGGCCTTGGGTATAGAGCTTTTGATTCTTCCTGATTATTTAATATAGTTCAAAGTCCCCATTCAAAGTACAATTCTTCCTTTTCATTAACATTAAGGATGACCCCCTGGTACCTGTGAAAGGATTATAATCAGTAATAATAATAATAATCTATTTTTAAGGTTAGAGTTAAGCTAGACACCAATTTGGTGTATGAGACCCCTTTGTTTGTGGGAGGGACCCCCCCTTTGCACAACGATGTATCTGCTAAAGTTTACAGAGGTGTACATACTCTATCCCCTACGGATTTGAATGTATGACCTCATAGGAGGAAACTAATGTTCCCTACAGATTTGAACGTATGACCTTGTAGGAGAAACTAATGTTCTTAATCGATAAAATGATTGTTTTTAATGTAAAAATTGATTCAAGCCCTCCAATACATTCTTGGACTAGAGCCTCTTACTAACCATAAATTTAGTAAGAATTCAATAAAAAGTCTACCAATAGACAAAGTTAGTAAATCAATACAAATTTACTATAACTAATCCAAATTAATTTTTCTCCACATTCATGAAAAAGTCTTCCACAAATCCTCTTTTCAACCATATATTTGTTAAGAATTAAGTAAAAATTCCACAAATGACCATAATTGATATATCATCTAATTTTATTAGAACTAATCCACTTTTCAACCATATATTTTGTAAGAATTAAGTAACATTTCCACATGTAAATTTACTATAATTAATCCAAAATCAATTTTTTTCATTTTATTCTCATTGAAATGTGGTTATACAATTTTTGTTAAAATTGTAATTTAGATTGATGAATTTTTGAGTTTTATTTTCACTTGAAATGGCTAAATAATCTTTACCAAAATTATAATATTGGATTGATTAAATTGTTATTCTTAATGTAAAAAAGAATTAAACCCCTCAATATTTTTATCACGGTATAGTCTAAATATTCTACGTTTTCAACCTTTTCTTGGTTGGAAATTTTAATTTTATTTGTAGAAGCATATATATTAGCTATGGAAATTGTTCATAAACATTAAGCACTTTCAAATTTAGATTTTACCAAAAACAATTTACCGGATTTCGACCAAAACTCACCTTAAAACCCAAAACAGACTACTCCTTCTATTACAAATGAATTTTGCACTTGTTAACATTTTACGATTCCATAAATTCAAAATAATTCTTATAAATCTCAAATTAAAATAACCATAATAAAAAAAAGAACAACTTCATAAACGTTTATAAAATGAAGTAAAAGCCTAACAACTTCATAAACATTTATAAAATTAAGTAAAAACCTTAAAAAAATCAAAATACTAATCCAAATTCAGTTCCCACCAGACACCGGCATGGCTAGTTAAAAAGGAGTTCACCTAATTTTTTTGAAAAAAAAATGAAAATCATTGTCATCCATAGTTGGTCAACTAAAGAATTACGGTACACATAAAAAACAAAAAAAATCAAAGGACCTGCGAAAATCTCCGCCCCCAAAACCAAAAGGGGAATACTGACCACAAAACCTTGCATAAACCCTAAGGGCCTTAGCGCCAAAATTAAGACTCCCGAAATTACAAACATCACGACGGAACCCAAATAACCCAAAGCTACAATTCATTTGAGAGCGTGGAATCCGGTCGGATCTGTAGAAGCCATTAAAAATGCTTGAATTTACCCAGTGAAATTTTCGTGGGCTATATAATGCCAAGGCAAGAGAAAGAAACGGAGGAGATTACAAAAATCAGAACAAGCTTGTTGATTATTCCAGAAAACAAATATACTAAAACGAAAAATAACAAAAAAGGCAGATAAATATACCGCAGGAGCCCTCATTTGACCCATGGTTAAACCCTCTGCGTCTCTGCGCTCCTTTAGCTCGGAGGTTTAACCGAACCAGGGTTAAAGCACCGTCCACTCATACTTGAACAGGGAGCCGTGAGCTGCGAAGGGTCGGGCAAGCTTTCAATGAGGAGAGAAGAAGAGTACTGGTACAGTTGCTGGTAGTTGGACTCGAACCCTAGACCTATAACGCGGCCTGCAACTCTAGGGTTTTGGGGGGGAAATGGCGGGCATGGACGAAAACGAGCTCGCACATAAGCTCTTTGAAGCCGGGAAGCGGCTCGAACACCCTCCCCAGTCTAAGGATGATCTCGTTCAGGCTTTAGAGGTAAATTTTCATTTGAGAAAAATAAACAAAAAATATCTGCCAGGGTTTGTCTATGATTTTTTTCCCAAATTCTTGCAGTTCTTATGTGTGCACAGTGTTCTTTTTTAGAAATTTAGCGTTTAGAGTCTGTGCTTCTTCCACTTCGTGAAGATGCGGGGCTTTTGGTGTTTTTTCCCTGTGCCAATAATTTCTACTCGTTTTTGGTTACCCTTGTTGAAAGCTCTGCCAAGTTATCTGTTACATAGAAATAACTGCAAAGGTTGATTCTCAAATTCCCTGTTAGAGCTTGAGTAAGTGTTGGCTAGTTTGCTTCTTTTTAAAAACTGTTACGGACGGGACGCTTGAAATATTTTTTGTTTTTAACCCAGAAAAACCCTGGAAACAACAATAAAACAACAAAAAAGGACAGGGCCTTTACCTTGGCCAATTTACAAAGTTTTGTACTGGATGCTGATGGTGGCAAGTGTGTTGAAGCCTGGACATGCTTGGAATTGAGTACCCTGCCTAACTGAATGCTCTACCACTAAGCTACAGAGCCCTTTCACCACAAGGAGTGATAACCCTTGTTGGCTTGATAGCTTTTAAGCTTGCCACTCTCTCTTCCCCACAAGTGTCTTAGCCACGAGCAACCAAAATGTTGTCAATGGAACTATCGAATATCACACACACTTAAAGTCTGCATAATTTTTTTAAACAAATTAGAAGTTTAGTGAGAACGAAACAAAGTCTACCTCTTGGTAAATTCATTCGAGCATGATGAATATTGTGTTACATTGAACACGTCATATCTATAAAAAGTCAACTCAGCAGCAAAAGACCATGCCTATGTTGGCTACTTAGTGTGATATATCAAGGCTTTTCCGAAGCTAGATATGAATTGCAAGAATGGAAAAACTTATTGCCATGTTGACTACTAGCTGCTGAGTGCGAATAGTTTCCTCGAACCTTTTAGGAAGCTAGGCAAGATTGGGAAATAAGCTATTGGCATTGACCATGCAACAATATAAAATGACAAACCTCCTACTTTGATGGTGATAACATTGAGCTAGTTCTATCTTTTCATGCATTAGTCATTGTTTGTTCATAAAATAAATCCAGATACTACATTTGCTTACCATAGATATTTATTCATTTACTTGTAGTAAGAAAATGCAAAGAGCTTACTTAACTGACCCTCTTAAGGGATGTTCAATTGTCCCTTGAGTTATGGTGTGACTTTTGTCAATAACAATAAATGTTTTTATTTAGTTATTTCTCTTCTTGTGAGAAGGTCCCATTTTTCTTTAAAAGTAGGGCATTATATGGAAGCCTTAAAACATTATTTGTCAATCAAAAGAAGGTCAATATGACAACAAGAGAGAAGGTTAATTTTAGAACACTAGTTTTTTTTGAGCTTGGAATAGAGATTTTTCGCTTGGAGCAAAAATGATTTTCAACTTGGATCATTGGAGGGAACTTGTTGGGTGTGATTGTAAGTAGTTTTTTTTAGTTTTCTATATAATTTCAAAGTTTTTTGGTTTCAATGGTATACATTCAACCACCAAAACTTGAAAAACTATTGCAGGGGATGCTCATGACTAATAACAATTATTGTTGTACTTGGAGAGGGAGTTTCAAGTTGGAGAAAAAAAAGCCAAGATTAATGTTAATAGATCTGGATCGACTCACATTGAATATGTGGACCCAAGAATTGGAAAATAATTAGTGTTCCACTAAGTTTTTGGGATGTGGGAGCGGGGAAACACACAATGGGGACGTGTAGAGACACACTCACAAATTTTGGGGGTAGGGGGGTGTCAGGGTCCCTAACATAGGGGGCCAAGTCTCTAAAATTATTAAAAAATTAAAAAATATGAATCCCAACATATTAACATAGGGTCCCTAACATAGGGGGCCATGTCTCTAAAATTATTAAAAAATTAAAAAATATGAATCCCAACATATCAACATATCAATTCCTCATCCCATCACCATTTACATACTAAATTGAAATTCATTGTGTGCAATGTAAACATGATATTCAATTCATAATGGCTATTTAAATTTTTTAATACATGCATGTCTTCCATTATAACTTTGAAATTTGAATCATAAACATAAACAATAGATAAATTTAAAATGATAAATGATAAATCTGAATCATAGACATGCCACATAAACACCTACAAATAAAGAGTGATGAGTCAAAGAATCAATATGAGTTCATCATTGGCAGTAAATAAAACTAAAAGTAGCAAAAAGAAATCATCAAAAGAGCATCAAGGAGATAGTTCCATGTACTGGTCCTTCCGATGCATTTGGTGCATGAAGTCACCATCTAAGTTAGATTCACTCTTAGTCTCAGCCTCGAGTGATTGATTTTTTAGTTTTTTCATAAAAAAATTTAAAATTCAGGAGGGGGGAGCACCTGGGTGTTCCCCATTTTTGGGAGGGGGCGTCTACAAGCCCCCCTCTCCAGGAAACTCCTAATGAAAGAGACTCTTGGCTTTCAAATAAGCACTCACCAATGATGAAACCTTGAAGCATCTATCGATAGATTTGGAAGCCCTCAACAAAAGAATAGTAAAAAAATCACGTACAACAAGATTTTTCCTTTCGGAAGGGGTACATGTGCTTTCCTGTAGGTTATGGTGCATGTGTATGTGTCTGTTGATAAGGAAAAGCGTATGTACATGCCCCTACAGAGAAGCAAAAGAGCATGGGCGATTGTAACTGTCTGCGATTGAAAATTCGTGGATGCCGAAGTGGTTTGGACACAAACATGCAAAAAATGCAGCTACACAAAGACAAATAGCCAGATCTTTTGCAATAGAGACAAATCCTCGATAACAATTTAGGATACTATGGATTTTCACTTCAAATCTAATGAAATATCAAGTAAAAAATTGAAAATTTCTCAAAATTATAAAAAATAATGGTTAGGTTAGGGTTTTAAAAAATTCTCATAAATGTAGAAAAAATGACCAGATTTGGTGTAAAACCTCATTGGTTGTCTATATCTGATGGTAGTTCTACTAGAGAAGGAGGGCCCAATAACAAAAATTGAAGAAATTTGATGCTTGATTTTTTTTAACAAAAAAATTCTTGTAGAAGGTAGAGCTTAGTAACCAACTTTGATACCATGTTAGATTATTTAGAAATATTCATTCACATATAACAATAGATTACTAACATGTAAATCAATAACATAAGCTTACCAGTCTAATCTCTTATCAACACAAGCATCAAATAACCAATAACATATGCAAGGAAGAAAAAGAAAGAGAAAAGAGAGGACCGATTTTATGTGGTAAAACTCCAAATGGGGAAACATCTTCGAAAGGCTTGATCTTCTTATTCTTCAAGAAACTTTCACTCTTACAATCTTTGGCATCTCCACATAAGCATCACATCACATTCCATTTTGACTTAATATCACAATCACTTTCCAATATTGTTATGTACCCAATGGGTCTCCTTCACCTCTATTATATATGCTAGAGGTATGGAAGATCACATTCCATAATACATATGGAATAAATATTTTTCCACCTCGCTTATATAAAGAATGTTTAGAAGAGAATTTTACTTCATGATGCATGTTGGATAACTCGTTTTTCACAAGTTTAGGGAGGTATGAGGTATATTATGCCTTCTTCTTGTAGATAGGACTCATTATGCTTACAAAATGTCTTAGCTAGGCTTGTACAACAATAAATGAGGCCACTAGACATCACAATATCTCATGACATCTCACTAGACATCATCATGCATTCCAACATACTCAAGTAAGGGTGCATTAAACAAAAATGAAATTGAAACTACTTATCATCAAAATATCACCTATATTGTGATCCTCAATTAGTAGTACCCTCAACCCCTTCCTCTAGGCTTTAGCCTTGACTCTTTGTCAATCCTCTAGGGAAATCAGTCAACACCCTCCAATTTGATTGAAACTCTCTAACCCAAGTATTAAAATAAGGTAGAAAAAGCTTAACATGCCTAATTAGTGATTTTGTTCGAGTGAAGGTGATATTTTTACCCAAGGTCATACTAGAGGAGTGCAACAATCAACACCACCAACATTGAGGTACAAAGAGGGCTTGGTGCTCTTGTTTATATCTCGATCCCATACCCTCATACATGATAGCATCTAGTGGAAACATTGGAATCTGACCAATCTTGAAATATTGAAAATTGTTAAGTTTGTCGAATATTGAATGAAATATGAAATTCTACTTTCTCCATATAAAATTGATGAGGCTCGAACCACTCAAACATCTTCAAACAGTTAATGGTAATGTTAAAAATTTAAGTAAAAGTTGACAAGTTCCTTTGTCTTTCCTTTTCTATCCTCTTACTAGTAATTGCTAAGGTGACAAACTATGTGATTCCATATCGAATTGGCAATTAGATTTGAGACCACCATTTTGACTAGTCGACCCTTGGTATTTGTTGGATCGATTGGTTTTGGTAGAAATAGTTTGGTTTTGAAAACACTAGTTGGGAGCAGTGTTTTAAAACTCGTAATTGGGAGTTGAATTGGTTGAGGGTTAACTTGGAATGAAATCGGACTGGCAATGAATCAGAGTGGTTTGATTTAAATGACTTAGACTATTCAAAAATACTTAGAATTTTACAATTTGAATGAAAAAAATATGTTTGAGATTCCAATATATCATCATTCCAAGCCATTAGAGACAAAATATGCAAAGTATACTCATGTAAGTGGTTAGGAATTTAATATTACTAGTAATTGCTAAGGTGACAAACTATGTGATTCCATATGGAATTGGCAATTAGATTTGAGACCACGATTTTGACTGGTCGACCCTTGATATTTGTTGGATCGATTGGTTTTGGTAGAAATGGTTTGGTTTTGAAAACACTAGTTGGGAGCAGTGTTTTAAAACTCGGAATTGGGAGTTGAATTGGTTGAGGGTTAACTTGGAATGAAACCGGACTGGCAATGAATCATAGTGGTTTGATTTAAATGACTTAGACTATTCAAAAATACTTAAAATTTTACAATTTGAATGAAAAAATATGTTTGAGATTCCAATATATCTTTCCAAACCATTAAAGACAATATATGCAAAGTATACTCATGTAAGGGTGAATATATCAAAATACAACAGGTGCGATACATATCCGAATCAAAATTGAAAATGCATAATCATTAAAATCATTGCCTATATTGGATTCCTATTCATCGATAACACTCTGTCCCCCCCTCTTCTATGCTCTAGCCCTTGCCTCTACCTCGAAACTCAAAGTTGATCCTCCAAGGACATCAGTCTACACCCTACAATTTTGATGAAACTTCCTAATACAAGCCTTAAAAGGTAGATAAAGCTTCCCTTGCTTAATAAGTGATTTTGCTTGACTGAAGTATACTTTTTTATTAAGGTCATGACAGAGGAGTTCAATCAACATTAAGAATTAGTCATCAACACCACTAGCATCAAGGTACATAGAGAGTTGATTTGCATGATTAAATTCCAATCCCTTATCCTCATACATGATAGAATCCAGTGGAAATGTTGCAATCTTGAAATCCTGAAAATTATTAAGTACTTTGAATTTTGAATGGGATTTGAAATTATACATTTTGCATATGAAGTTTGATGAGGTTGGAAGCACTCTTAAACAATCCCTTATCCTCATACATGATAGAATCCAGTGGAAATGTTGCAATCTTGAAATCCTGAAAATTATTAAGTCCTTTGAATTTTGAATGGGATCAGAAATTCTACATTTTGCATATGAAGTTTGATGAGGTTGGAAGCACTCTTAAAGATCATGAAACAATTAATGGTAATGTTAAAAAATTAAGTAAAAAGATAGAAAATGAAAGATAAGGAGAATGTCACTATTACTGATTTTAATGTCATTAGTACAAAATTGGTCACTTTTTTTTAAACATTTGTGTTTAGCTTCCACATGTGCACCTTGGGCATTATTGGATTATCTCGATCGAGTTAATGCAGAGCCAAGGTCTAAGTCGATTGTTTTGGCACCAAACTGGCCTCCAGGTTGAGTTTTGTACCGGTTCGAAATCAATGAGGGTTAAATCGGTTAATTCGATCAGTTTCGATTATGAGTTGATTGGTTTTTAAAACATTGGTTGGGAGTGAGTGAAATTCCTTAATTTTTTTTCTTTTGAAGTTCACTTCATTTCAATTTTTTAGTTTCAAACCTTTTATTGAAGTAAAGTGCACTTATTACGATAGGGAAATGGAAGCTAAAATGGTCGATTCTACTTGTTTGATTCTATTGTTAAAATATAGTTGGTTGAAATGGAATAAATATGAAGTGGGATAGTATTTGGAAATGGGATGGGAGACATATTACCTTCTGAAGTTTTCTCAAGGGATTAATACAACCTACAAAATCCATAAAATATCCACCTCCAACCAAGTGCTTCAACAAACAAAACCCCGAAAATGTAGCACAAAGACCCAAATTTGCTAAACATTGCAACCCCCCTTTGTCCTCAATTGGTCCCTCTATCATCTTTCCTTTGCCCTTTCTTTCATTCCATGTGTGATGTGGACATTGGTGTCTCGATGCACCTTTCACCCACTTGGTGTGAAGCTAATTCAATGGAACCACAACTAGTACCATAAAGGTGCGACCATAAATTGGAAAGTTTGGCCCAATTCATTCGACAGATCGTTTGGGGTAGTTGAAATACCTGGATTCAGAATTGTTTGATCGAGTAAAAGTAACTCTATAGGATCAATCATTGGCTTTATGTTATTTTCTACTTACCTCCCCTTGCATACTCGAAAACTGAGGAATATTCCAATGCTCCTTTTCGCCACTATCTTTGTGTATGAGATGATCGCTTAAATACACAATGTCAAACTCAATCCATAACTACAAAGCATTTCTTTCTACCCTATTTCCAAATTGGGTTTTTTAGAGCATGTTTTTGAATGTTTTTATTGTGTATGTGATTGTTTTTTTAGTGTTCATGTAAATAAAATATACAATGATTGTAATGCACAATTTTTTTTTTAAATATGTCCAGAATTACAATCATTACATAGTCAAAGACGACTCCAAAGGATTAAGTGTCACACAGCGAGATTTGAACCCGGGTTTGGAGAATAACAACATTCTTCCCAACCACCTGATCTACACTCAATTGACGATTGTAATGCACAATAAAAAACACTATAACTATTTAATTTATGTATTTTTAATTAAGGTCCATGTTGGTGAATCAACTCGGGCACAGGTTGGGCGATTACAATTCATATTGGATGCATGAACAATAACCCAAACATGGTTGGCGTGATAAGTGGTTGTAACATTTGTGGTGATAATTTTTTACTGGAAGTGAAAGCTACACCTTTTGTGCGTTGTCGAAAAGGGATTTGTTGTAGGTCTTAACATTAACTTTCACCACAAGAATAGAATACTGAGCTTGCAATTGGGCTATTAAAAATGGAGGAACTTTATCTATTATGTGTATTTTCTTAACCTAAACCTAATGTATCAACAATGATGAACTCATGCGTTGAAGTCATTGAAGAAAGTATCCTTTAAAAATTTGGGGTAATGTGCACAAAATTTGAAGCTTAATACAATTGTGTCAAGATGGTGGATGATGCAATTGCAGGAAAATATTTTTATGCAAATGGAATTGCATACCATTTCCACTATTCTTCTCTTTAAGAGATGTTCATGTTCACTTTAGTTGTGGGGTCTTAATACACCTTCCTTTGTGGGGACTTCATACGCCTCCCTTCTAAAACCAAACTTAGGATTTCAATGAAGGTGCTCTAATAGACTAGGGAATAACAAGTTTCAAGGATTAACATGTAGAGAGAAGAGACGAGAAGGACTTGGATGAATTTAGGGTGCTCTATTTGTATGGATGAGTGGATTGATCTCAGTTGGCGAGCATTCATTGATAATATTGTTATATTTGTTGGAATATATAATCGCCACCTAATAGTTGTTTTGGCCTCACATGTGATTAATATTTTATTTTACTTGTTTGACTTGTTATATGGTGTGGCAACCATGGTTTATTGGCTAACTACTTTCTTGTGGAATGTATTATCTTCCCATTAAAATGCACCTCCCTTCTAAAACCAAACTTAGGATTTCAATGAAGGTGCTCTAATAGACTAGGGAATAACAAGTTTCAAGGATTAACATGTAGAGAGAAGAGATAAGAAAGACTTGGATGAATGTAGGGTGCTCTATTTGTATAGATGAGTGGATTGATCTCAATTAGCGACCATTCATTGATAATATTGTTACATTTGTTGAAATAATTAACAGCCACCTAATGGTTGTTTTGGCCTCACATGTGGTTAATATTTTATTTTACTTGTTTGACTTGTTATGTGGTGTGGCAACCATGGTTTATTGGCTAACCACTTTATTGTGGAATGTATTATCTTCCCATTAAAATGCATTGATTCAATCATAATGATGTGTAAAGTTGTGTGAGTGATTGGTATGGTTGCACTGTGTCTATATGTTGTGTTTAATGCCTTTTTCTAATATCGAAGCAAGTTTAAGAGTTTGAACTTGTAAAAGGCATTTAATGCAAGTGTATCCATGAGAATTCTAAATAAGTGTATAGATAACCTACATTTGGAGAATATGTATTAGGAGAAAGCACATACATACAAGTGTGAATGGATGGTGCAATGTGTAGCTTTGGTGGGAAAAAGAGAGTGCATGAGAATTGAGGATAAGCATATAAAGGCTAATGTTAAGAAGGAGTAAAACAATATGGGGAGCTGAATCATGAACTTTTTAATGTTGCTTTTTGTGATCATTATGGGATATTGGCAGTAGAAGTTGATTGAGAAGTGCTTATTGAATAACTACAACCAAGTATTGTTCAAGTAGTTGTAGAACTTGAGATAGGAGCATAATATACAACAGTACAGAGAAGTATTCTACATGGTATCAATTCAAGTTGGACATAAGCAAAATGAAGACCACCATGTCTTTTAGTATGTTAATAGATTGAATCTTAAAATTGAAGATGAAAGAAGTTTGCACGAGTTGTATTCAATATGGGAGGCATATTAGTTGGGGCTAAAAGATGAGGTGGAAAGGTATTACACAACTCAAGAAGGAATTTTGGTTGAGGGCAAGGTGATGGAAGCATAGGCAAAGGTCATAATTCCACATTGAAGGTGGAATATGTGAATGACAAGAAGACATAAGCTTGAGAAGAACATTTCGACCAACATAGGTAGATGTTTAGGTCATAGATACTTCAAAGAATGAGGAAGAGCTTATGGTGGTTATTGATGACATTTATTGTTACACATGTCGTATGGAAGGACATATGTCATTTGATTGTTGTTTCCAATAAGCCCCTTGGATTGACTAATGCACCCAACACCTTCACGATGTTGAAAAAAGCTTTGAGGCCATGCATTGATAAATTTGTAGTTGTGCATTTGGATGGCATTTTGATTTGCATTGATAAGTTTGTAGTTGTGCATTTGGATGGCATTTTGATTTTCAATAAGGTAGAGAGGAGCATTTGCAACATTTGATGCCAGTGTTCGAAGCATTCATGAAAGATGAGGTACATATCAACTTGAGGAAGTTGGAGTTCCTCAAGGAAGAGTAGATGTACCTTAGTTTTGTTGTGTTCAAGGACACATTGTGCATGGATCCCAAGAAGATGAAGGTGAATGAAGATTGACTTAGGTGCATAATGCCATTGCATTGTAAAGAATTCATGGCATTGTCTATCTTTGCAGTATACAAGATGTTTAATGAAATATGCTCGAGAGTTTTAGTGGATCAAAACAACATGATGCCATTTTGAATTGTTGAAGAGAGATTAAGGAAGCACTAATCCTTGCATTACCAATTTTGGGTGGAGTGTTCCAAGTGCAATTGTTATTTATGTGGTATTGAGTTAGGAAAGAAGGATAGTGTACTTCATTAGGAAGTTAAAAGAAGTGTCGATGTTGAAGGACTTGAGACATTACTTCTTGCCTAAGTAGCTTGTTTCTGCACAAACTTTTTAACACCAAAGTTTATCAACACCCATATGAAGCTGAATCAATGACAAGTGAGATTGGTGGACTTTTGAAGAGACGTGCTCTTGATGAAGCACAAGCGATGAAAGGAGAACATGGTCACAAATGATTTTAGTAGAAGAGTGTTCATATTGGTGACGATGAAGAACCAGTAAGGTGGATGAGAGTGAGTCAAGGTTTTCTGTGACAATGATGGGCATTTTACATAGATTGTGCAGATGTGCAACACACCCCCATTATAGGGGAGAACAATGTAGTTGAATTATTTCTTGCATGATGGCTATTTGTTTAGAGGGAGACAGTTATGTGTCCTTAAAGGCTTTGTGTGGGAGAACTTAAGTAGAAGGGTGCATTGTGTAGTGCATTAGGAGGGCATTTTGGTCGCAACAAGACACATGCTTTTTGGCCAAATATGAAGAACATTAATAGATTTGTGGAAGAGTGTAGATTCTTTTAGGTGCTGAAGGGAGCAAGTCAAAATGCAATATTGTACCCACTGTTGCCAGTCTCGAAGATGCCTTTGAAAGATAGCATGATGGATTTTATACTTGGTTTGGCAAGAGCATAGTCTGCTTACAATATAGTGTTTGTTGTGGTTGAAGGGTAATTTGAAATATAGAGAATTATCGCTCTGGACCAACAACAATGGGATTAATAGGTTTTCATAGCTCAAACAATTAAGATTCAAGGATTTCAAGAAAGCTTATGTGTAATATCAAGACTTTATGCACATTTAAAGCCTTGAGATACCTCAAGATGGGAAGCTCCATCACTACTTGTTGAAAGACAGTTTTTCATAGAATTGGCATCATTTGTGTACGCAAGGAGATTATTGGATTAAGTTGTGTAATGATGAATCACACCACTCCAACATCATAGTATACTTTGGAGTGGAGAAGATGCTCTAATTTGGATAGGGATTTCTATTGCTTGAGATAGGCATAGATGGTGGCATGATTTGTATATTGTTGCCTTTGTCTTAGGACAATGATGTCAATGAGGTCTAGAGTAGATTGTGGGAGTTAGTTTCAATGGGAGCAAAACATGGGAGTCAGTTTCATGGGCTTGCTTGGATTGTTATTAATAACTAGTAAAGACAATGATTACCTCATGGATCATGGTAGTAGTGGATAACTTTATCAACATGGGCATCATGAGACAATACAATAACAAGGCAACGAATTGCCCCATTTTTGTTTACCCTCACCAGAATTTGGTGAAGCAATCATTGTTGATGTTCACCATGAAATCATTTGAAATAGGATATTTTGATTACAAAAATCAATTTAATACCCTTAAAAACCCTTATTGCACTTAGTTTATGCATCTATTTATTATATCTATGCAATTTCATCAAACAAGATTATTTTTGGTTGGATTCTCATTATTTTGCTACAAGAGAGGGTCCATTTGTTGGCTCTTATCTTGCTCATGACATGATCTATGCAAGAAGATAAAGGCCACTCAATTGCTCTTTGAAAATGATTTTGTGCATTTTGATCTACCATCATTAATCATCTCCCATTGTATCAATATATTCCTAAATTAATTCTAATGAGCATTGTGTGGATCGAGGGACATTGATTCAATAGGAGTACTGTGTTCCATCCATAGACAAATGGACAAATTGTTAAAGATTATGATGCTACTAGAGACTAGATTCTAATTTCATTAGCATTCAATACATTATTCACAATAACAGCATAATAAGGATCTCTGAAAGATACACAATCACAAAGCACAAAACAATATACCCTGGGAAACCCAACAAGAACTTCCTCAATATAGATGATCAAAGTACAATGCCCAAAATAGGTCTCACAAATAAGAGAGACAAACCCAAACTCTAGAGCCAAGCCAATCCTCCTCCTCCTTCGCAGATCTCTCTCTTTCTCCTCTAATGCGAATTGCACAAGTGAGTGATGGTACAAATGAGAGGAACTCACTCTCTATTTATACTTTACCTTTTACTTGACTTTTATTCTAGCTAGGTCGGTCTCACTTTAACTTTTAACTGACTGGGCCGACCTCTCCTAGAAAGACTCAAATAATATTATATTACATTCTTTAGGGTACTACCGACCCGACTTACAATGGAGGCTTGACCTCATGACTTTTACATGACCAAATATAATAATGACATCTCCGAGCGGAGGTAAAACATCCCCGACGGAGTTACAATAATAAAGTACAAGTAGAATATTCTTTGAAGTTACATTAATTTAACACTCCCCCTAAGAAGAAGGGTATTCTACTGACAACAACATATGCATGTCTACACAACATCATCGGAGGGAGGAGGGGCATCATCAACATCATCTGGAACATTGGTTGATACATCTATAAATCATTGGAAGTTCTTCAACAACATCATCTTCTTCAATATAGGGCTGAAGTATCATCATCTTCTGTACTAGAGCATCCTCATCTTTAGCATTGGAGCATCATCTTCTACAACATTGGAGCATCCTCATCTTCAACATTGGATCATCACCTTCTTCAGTACTGGAGCATCCTCATCTTCAGCATTGGAATATCTGCAGCACTGGAGCATCCTCATCTTCAGCACTGGAACATTTGTAGTATTGGAGCATCCTCATCTTCAGCACTAACATCCTCATCTTTAGCATTGGGGCATCCTGGAACATCATCATCTGCAGTACTGGAGCATCCTCATCTACGATATTGGAATATCATTAGGAGCATCATCACCTGTAGCATAGATAATCCTTCCTTTCAGAACTAGGGATCCTGGACAATCCTTCCTTTCGGAAGTTAGAATTCAGTCCATCAACTCTGGTGATCCTTCCTTTCGGAACTGGGACCATGGACAATCCTTCCCTTCGGAACTCAAGATTCAGTCGAACAACTATGGCGATCCTTCCTTTCAGTACTGGGATCATGGACAATCCTTCTTTTCGGAACTCGAGATTCAATCCAACAACTCTGGTGATCTTTCCTTTCAGAACTGGGATCATGGACAATCCTTCCTTTTGGAACTCGGGATTCAATCCAACAACTATGGTGATCCTTCCTTTCGAAACTGGGATCATGGACAATCCTTTCCCTCGGAACTAGGGATTCAGTCCAACAACACTGGTGATCCTTCCTTTCGAAACTGGGATCATGGACAATCCATCCTTTCAGAACTAGGGATTTAGTCCAACAACACTGGTGATCCTTCCTTTTGGAACTGGGATCATGGACAATCCTTCCTTTTGGAACCAGGGATTCAGTCCAACAACATTGGTGATCCTTCCTTTTGGAACTGGGATCATGGACAATCCTTCCTTTCAGAACTAGGGATCATGGACAATCCTTCCTTTCGGAACTAGGGATTAAGTCCAACAACAATGGTGATCCTTCCTTTTGGAAGTAGGGATCATGGACAATCCTTCCTTTCGGAACTAGGGATTAAGTCCAACACTCATATCTTAGACAATCCTTCCTTTTGGAACTAGGGATTTAGTCTAAAGATCAACATTTAAGACTATCCTTCCTTTTGGAATTACGGGATCACTGTCTAGGGATGATCAATCCCATAACAACTCAGGATCAGCATTTAAGACTATCCTTCCTTTCGGAATTACGGGATCACTGTCTAGGGATGATCAATCCCACTGCACCTCAGTATCATCAACACTACTCCCCCTTTCAAGGGAAGTCCTTACAGACTACACCAAGCTTGTCACGGAAGTGCTCAAACTTCACATGAGACAGAGGCTTAGTCAACACATCTGCAACCTGCGCATCCGTGCTCACATATTGGAGCTTTATAGCTCCCTTATGCACCATATCATGGATGTAGAAATGCCGTATTTCTATGTGTTTTGACTTAGCATGGAACATAGGGTTCTCTGTCATCTTTATACAACTCTGGTTATCACATAGAATCACTGTGGTATCTAACTCTAGATCAAATACTCGTGATAACAACTTCCGAAGCCATATAGCTTCACAACTAGCAAAACAAGCTGCAATATACTCTGCTTCTGCAATGTTGAGAGCAACACGGGATTGCTTCCTGCTTAACCATGAGATCATGGTTGACCCCAGATTGTAACATCCCCCTGAAGTGCTCTTCCTGTTTGAGACATTTCTTGCCCAATCAGAATCTATGTACCCCTACAGTCTGAACTCATGATCTCTAGAATAAGTGAGATCATAGTCTATTGTGCCTTTTAGGTACCTCATCACATGCTTTGCAGCTACAAGGTGAACATGCCTAGGCTCAACCAGATACTGACTCAAGGTGTTCACAACAAAGCATGTATCTGGCCTTGTATTTGTCAGATACATCAATGACCCAATAATCTGCCTGTATAGAGTCACATCCACTAATTTTGACGAAGTATCAGATAATAACTTCAGGTTGGTATCCATGGGTGTGGCCATGGCTTTACACTCCAACATATCAAATCTTTTCAAGATTTCTACTGCATACTTCCCTTGGTTAAGGAAGATTCTCTTTGGGCTCTGCCATAGCCCGAGACCTAGAAAATAATGCAATAAGCCAAGGTCTTTCATCTCGAATTATGCAACGAGCTTCTTCTTACACTCTGAGATTTGCTTCTCATTACTTGTTAGGAACAAGTCATCCACATATAGCAATAATATGACTGGTTTGTCATCCATAACCTTGAAATAAAGGTTAGGATCAACTTTACTTTTGGTAAAGCTCAAGCTCGTCAGAAAACTATCGATTCTTCCATACGAAGCTCTTGGATCTTGCTTCAACCCATACGGAGCCTTCTTCAGTATGCAAACATGTTTCTCTTGGTCTTCAAGCTCAAAACCTTGTGGTTGTTCTATGTACACTTCTTCTTCAATGACACCATTTAGGAAAGCTGTTTTTCACATCCATCTGGTGTAACTTCCACTTCATCGTGGCTGCAAGTGCCATGATGGTTCTAATGGAAGTGTACCTTGCTACGGGAGCAAATGTCTCTTCACAATTGATTCCTTCCTTTTGAGAGAATCCACGAGCCATAATACTTCCATCTTGTATATCCATTTGTTTCATCTTTCTAAGTCACTAGATACCAAGATCAAACATCTCCTTTGGGGTTTTCTTGGAGTACACTTGTGGAATCAAATGATCCTTGATGGAATCTGCTATGATCCTATTGGCTCTAATCATATCGTTCTTATGCTTTTCCTTAGCTTTAGCTTTTGTGGGTTCTGGTACAACTTCTTTAATAAACTTTGAAAGATCATTCTCTTCTAGAATGAGTCCAATCCTATACTTCCAAGCACAGAAGTTCTCTATGCCTTCCAACTTGTCATCAGGCTTAGTGCTTGGGGCCATCTTATCTCGAAGAGCAGAGAATAACCAAAAATTAAAGTTTCCAAGCATGAAAGTTCTCTATGCCTTCCAACTTGTCATCAAGCTTAGTGCTTGGGGCCATCTTATCCCGGAGAGCAGAGAATAACCAAAAATTAAAGTTTCTCTAAATAAAACACCGAACTCACCAAAATATGTGCTTGACTGAGGCGAGTATGTTGGTACACTTGGTTTCTGAAGATTCCAAAATTTCACCCTTGAAAATTGACTTGCGAAATTTTGGTCTGCAGTTTCTGGCCTTCTTTGGTTTTCTGGTTTTTTTGGTCTAGAGTCAAACTAGGGTTCGACTTTCTGGATGTTTCACCCACTGAAAAACTTCGATCTTGGTGCCAAAATTTTGATCTTGGAGAGACGCACTTCCCTGTGCCAATTGCACTTGCACTAAAAAATTCCACTTTTGTGAGAAGCCCTAATTTTTCACTTCTGAGAGAGAGAGTTTTACCTTGTGAAACTTGCTCTTTTCAAGCTAGCTCTAATACCATGTTAAGATTATATGCTACTATAGACTAGATTCTAATTTCATTAGCATTCAATACATTATTCACAATAGCAACATAATAAGGATCTCTGAAAGATACACAATCACAAGCACAAAACAATATACCTTGGGAAACCCTCAAGGGGAAGAAAACCCAACAAGAACTTCCTCAATATAGATGATCAAAGTACAATGCCCAAAATAGGTCTCACAAATAAGAGAGACAAACCCAAACTCTAGACTCAAGTCAATCCTCCTCCTCCTTCGCAGACCTCTCTCTTTCTCCTCTATTGCGAATTGCATAATTGAGTGATGGTACAAATGAGAGGAACTCGCTCTCTATTTATACTTTATCTTTTACTTGACTTTTATCCTAGCTAGGTCAGCCTCACTTTAACTGGTTGGGCCAACCTCTCCTAGAAAGACTCAAATAATATTATATTACATTCTTTAGGGTACTAACGACACGACTTACAATGGAGGCTTTACCTCATGACTTTTACATGACCAAATATAATAATGACATCTTCGAATGGAGGTAAAACATCCCCGACGAAGTTACAATAATAAAGTACAAGTAGAATATTCTTTGAAGTTACATTAATTTAACACAAATTGAGGTAGTAAATTCTACTATTGTAAACTTGTTGCCAATTTTTCTTCATTGACATCCAACAGCATTGGAAATTGATACTCTAAATGTGCAACGCAATTGTTACTGTGCTTTTGCATAATGTTACATGAACTTTATCATGGAGTCATGCCTTGGATTATTGTTGGAGGATCCATTAGCTATTTTGGTTTCCATTCTTGAAGCAAGTACGATGAAGGATGTTATTGCACATGGGAAAGACAAACCATGATCAACTTTGAGAAGCTTTATCGATGCACAAGGCCAACCATGATGAATAACATAAAGCATTGATTTCATTCAAGAGAAACAATTAGGGTGTGTCTTCATTGTTCATGTAGAAGCACAAGGCTAGACTTGATGAACAAAGCAAAGCATTAATTTCATGTAAGAGACAAAGTTAGTTTGTATCTTCTCTATTAATGAAGCGATATTTATGAAGAAGGACAAAATGCTCATGTTGCTCAAATATGGTCGATGTACTCATTGAGCACATTAGAGAAAACACATTCAAGTTGGAGTTATCGTGGTCTATGGGGCAAGGTTGGTGGGAGCGAGAGCGAAAATCGATAAGTGAAATTTAAGCTTTTGTTTTGGCAGTGGTTTTTTGATATAATACATATTTTACTATGTATTGATGCATATATATTAAAAAAACATGTAGAATGCCAAATTAGCTATAGAAAATATGAAAATATAGATCTATCCATTTAGTACACATATAACATTAATCATCTTGTAGCTATAACTTATAACTTTGTCATCATACGATCAATCATCATCAACATCAATCTTAAAGTTTCAACATATAATATTTGCCATTAACAAACTCTAATAGATAACATCAACCATGAAATAAAACAAAGCATCCTATTCATTACCAAAGAGTTGTAAGATGCGATCAACAATTTAAACTTCAAAGGTAGGTTCAATCCTCAAAGTTCAAAGTTAAAACTTAAACCCATATAAGGTTTACAAAATAGGCCATGATAAATATTACATACAAAAGTACTATACTGCTATCTAGTAACCTTTCCTCTTGCCACGAGAAACTTCCATTTTCTTTTGTCGTGATCTAAGAACATGAGTAGGAGCAGTTGGAAGTATTTGTGGAACATGAGAAGTGGTTGGATGCCCGTTATGGATTGTTGGACGTTGTGAAGATAAAGGCAAAACTCCTACATCTGGAAACTTGTTGGTGGTTGGGAGTGGTATCTTTGTTGTATGCATGTGATTACCATCGTGATCACCCAATAGTTCAGCCTCCAAGTGCTCTAATGCTACAACTCCAGCTCCATTCTCCAAATTAGGCTCCTCTGGATTGTTGTCCCAAGTAAAAAATGTTCGATCACAATGATGGGACAACCTCATGTTATAGTGCACATAAACCAAGCTTTCTACCTGATCTACATTCAAGCTTTTTCTCTTCACTTTGTGGATGAAGTTGTAGGTGTTCCAACACCTCTCTACGAAAAAGTGTTCAACAACCCGTGAAAGCACCCTCATTGCCAATTTATGTAGATATATGGGTAGAGGAGCCATACATGTTCCACCATTCGATAGGACTCAACCTATTTTGATCTTTGGTTGCATGCAAGTAACCAAAGACTCCATGTTAACTGATGTATTTGCTCAATTCGCTTCGTACTTGGGACACTCCTCCTCATTAGGGTCCAACTTGTCTAATGTAAACATATACCCATTTTGCACCTATGAATCTGTGTGGCTTTCTCCTAACGTCACACCCAGGTGTTGGTTGGGCCAACCAAGATGGAGAATAATATTTTGTTGTAAGGATATTTGTTAGGGCATGGAGTGGAACATTTAGATTATCCCACCTTTTGACCACATGTTTATGAATATGATCATACAAGATTGCAACTCTTTGCTTAACAATGTCTTTGATTTGGCCAAGCATGCTATCCATCTTCTCATACACCTCCCCAATCATTGGTTGATTTGTATCTGTAAACTGAATGGTACTATAAACAAGCTTGGTTAACTGTAGAACATACCTAACCTGTGCCCAGAACTGACCATTAAGAATAGTGCCCACCTCCTAAAAGTCATGTTTATCATATGTGCTTGCAACTTTTTCTTTCAAGCCTTGCCATGAATCATTTGAGATCATACTAGCCAATGCCTCTCTTACCTTCAAAATACGCCTGCGGGTGAGGTATTTGCTAGCAAATCTAGTCTTTGCAATCTTCAGTAGCTCCAACTTAGAGTGATTGCGAAAAATGTGGTGGGCCATGTTATGATTGGTAATAAATTTTATCATTTTCTTCCCTCTCTTCTACAAGGCACCAACACATCTATAATTAGGGTCCTTCATCTTAACAATATTATGCATCAAAAGGTTCAATGTGTGAAAGAAACACCTTGACCAAAATATGTTAGGGTACATATCCTCAATGATTGCTCCATATTGCCTTACAATTGGCAACATTACTAGTAATGACTTGATTGACATTGTATGGCCCAATCTCTTGAGTGGTTTTAAGTAAAGGTTGGGCGATATCAATACCAACCTTGTAGCGATTTGAGTAATCATGGGATGAAAGGAAGATCGCACACTGGCAGACACACCAATAATATTTGTTACTGGCTTGCCTTTAACATTTGTCCTACCATTAGATACAATGGATACCCAATAGTTGGTACAGTCATTTTTAAACTTTGTAAGAGAATTAGTGACTTTGGCTCTTTCCCTAGTAAGTCCCACAGTACTAGGTTTGTCATACCTAGGGCCCCTGTATCCTTTGAGGGCACCATTGATGGCTTGTACAATTTCATGCCAGTAGAGTGAGCAAAGAACATTTAATGGTACACTACATGCATAGAGAAACTTGTAAATTTTTGAATCCACATCATCCTTGCAACCTTAGTCAAGGAAATTTGATAATGTTCTTTGCATAAGCGAGAATCCACTATTGTGGGGGGATGAGGATCAACTGCCAGACATTTTGTATGAGGCCTCAAATTTGACCCTTGATTTGTTGGATTTGTTTTAAGCAACCTCTTCTTCTTGCTTGTATTTGTTTCAATCTTTCCTCGACACTTGATCTTAGGTTGTGACTCCAATAGTCTTACCTTCATCCCATGGCATAATCCCACATAAATGTTTTTTCACGCGGGTATATGAACCCATGTAAGTTTTAGTACAATAAGGGTATATAAAATTTGTTGTTCCACCTCGTTTCCCTCCTCTAATCATTTCCACATACTTCCACAAAAGTGTTGCATCCTTTTGTTTTTGTCCCTCATCACTCTCAGCTTCATTATCATCATCCCCTTCCCATTTTTCTCCTTTTCACAGTATGTGCTAGTCCTTACTTCTTCCTCCTAATCGTTGGTATATCGATTTACCAACACCACCATCATTATAAGAAATGGAACCAAAATAAGAACCACATACCCACCATGCTTCATGACTCAAGATGAGAATAACTTGTTGCCTGCAATAGAATGATGCAAAAGAAGAAATGGGAAAGAGCAGGGGAAGAGAAAATTCGAGATTTAAAATTTTAACATAGTGGAATTTAAAAAACAAACAGAGAGTGGGATTTAGAGCCTACCTCTTTAGCTCACGAATGGTGGTTTAATGTTTCTATTGTAGTCTTCAATCTCCCTTCCAACCTTTCACAATAGCAGCCTTCAATCTCCCCTAATGGGATGCTATGAAGACTTCATCAAATATTTGAAGAAAAAACATTGAAAATAGCTTTGATACGGCAATCTTGGGCCTTGCAAATTATTTCCCAGGCTTAATGGGGTGGAAAGTTGAAGCTTGACATGCTTATATTTCAAAGCAAGTATGCAAGGGAGTTCTATCGAAACTTTGGTATGTGGTGTTGATTTTTGAGCAGCATCGAGAGCCATTCTTAGGGAGAATGGAGGCACTTGGTCAGTTACGAGGAATATCATTCAGTCTGGGACTGAGGCACTTTGTCTGTTACTAAGTTGTTGACTATGGTCAACTTGATTCAGCCTAGGGCCAAGGCACCTGGTCAGTTACCGAGAATATCATTAAGTCTGGGATTGAGGCACTTGGTCTGTTACCAAGTTGTTGACTAGTGGTCAACTTGATTCAGCCTGGGGTTGAGGCACCTGGTCAGTTACTGGGCCATCACTAGAAGCCCTAGACTGGGTCTAGGCAAGTTATGTGTGATTTACTCCTCTCCTTGATCATTGGGCTATAGGACCTCCTCAAGGGACTGGCCACCCCTTGTTGGAATAACTAGACTTGGACCTTGGTTTTAGTGGGGGGAGAACAAGACACCCAAAGAATAATCTTCCTTATATTTGATGATGTACTTGAGTTGGCATGTGTGGACCATTGAGACCAAAGAGAAGGGTTTAAGAATTTGCCAAAAGATGACTTGACTAAGAAGGTTGGTTTAATAGCCCAAATGAAATATCATTACCCCTCATAAAGTGCTAAAAGCCCACATTGAAATTAAAAGGAACCTAATGAAAGCATTAAAGTGATTTTTAATTATTAAATTAAAAAATACAAAATGGTTTTGGGTTAAGGGGCTTCCTTGACTTATGGAATTTAACCCTTGTTGTACTCAATGATGTAATATAAACAAGGAGCACTCTCAAGAGATCAGTTATAATCATTCAATTAATCATCTATCTCTGTCCAAGAATTCATTGGGTATTTTCAGCTGCTGTTTTATCTTCTTCATATCAGCTATGTATTTTTTAGGGTTTGGATCAGCTAGCAGGCTCACAGTCTTCCTCAACAAGCCTTCTGTCTCTTCCTCAAGGCTGCCAAGGGTCTGTTCCAAGTCTAACAAGGATTCCGTCTTGCCTAGCAGAGCTGCCTTCTCTTCCTCAAGGCTGCCGAGGGTTTGTTCTAGCCCTAGAAGGGCTGCCGAGGGTCTGTTCCAAACCTGACAGGGCTGGCGAGGGTCTGTTCCAAGCCTAGAAGGGCTGCTGAGGGTTTGTTCTAGTCCTAGAAGGGCTGCCGAGGGTTTGTTCTAGCCCTAGCAGGGCTGCCGTGAGACTGATCAGGCCCTAAAGGGCTGCCATGACTCAGATCGAACCCTAGATGGAGTGCCGTCAACAGTTTTAACAAGGATCAAGGCTTCCGTTGCTTGCTAAAGGGCTGATGTCATCAGGATTAAGGCTGCCATCATCTACAGCAGGTCTAATATTGGGCAGTGGGCTTGCATTCAGATTCCAAAGGGTTCATCTCTGTTTCTCTTGATATGTAATAAGCCCTAGGGGCATATTTGTAAAGTCTGTTCATCTTAAATCTGCTTATGTAAAACTCAGAGTCATGTCATATTAAGGAAGATTATTTTTTGCTGGGTTATATTCCTGAAAAGGTTTCCCCAGGGTAAAAATCTTTGTGTTCTTGTGCATGGTTTTCTTCTTACTTTTAGTTATCTATTGCTGGTTTATAAACTCAGATTTATATGCTAAAAGCCTGCTAAAAGTGAAAAATCAGTTACTACTGTTCTGCTACATAATCAAATCAGATCTGCATTAGATAATTTTAACATGTGGATGGCAAGCCATCATCTATACCTATAGAGATTGGTTTGAAATTACAGTAAATGAGAGTTTCTAAGTTAACAAGAGCATACTTGATTGGTTGCCATGATGGTGAAGTTTATATTTTTCGTTTCCTTCGAAACCACATTGGAATGTTTCAAGGATCCTAACATGTGAAAAGAACAATTGATTATGGAATGACTTTTATAGCAATGTTGGTGAGTTCCAACTTACATGTTAGACATTATGCTATTTAGTCTAAGTTACAGGGTGGTAGGAAGTCTACTTTAGGATACATAGGAGCAACAAACAATAGTTGTCTACCACACAGTTGGAGTACGTGGCAGTTGTGAATGCCACATATGATGCAATTTGGCTTTGTTGAGTTGTTCAGGATCTGATTTGCAAGCATGCTATTCCCATCATACTATGTTGTGACAATCAATGTGTTGAAAACTGTGAAGAATCCATTGTTCCATGCTGTACAAAATACTTTGGGGTACATTGTCATTACATCAAGGAGTAATGACAATGGATTGATCAAAAGTATTTGCCCCATAGAGGAGCATGGATTAGATATCCTTACCATTCCATCAAATTAGTACAAATCAAGATGTTTGGACTAGCTCTTGGAATTGTGGCTAATGAAAGGAACAAGAAGGGATAGATTCAAAATAATCATTGGCAGCCTAATGTCTGTTTCAGCTTATGTATGAAACATATTTTATTGTACTTGACTTGTTATGCGATATGGCACCTATGTTAATGGGTTGACCATTTTATTGTGTAAATGGTTTCTTGTATTAGATTGTTTATAGAAAGGTATTGATGCGATGAGAATTATCAGTTGAGCTGGGTGGATGATTGGTATAGTTCCAATGTGATTGTATTGCATTGTGTCTATGGATTAAGCTTTCTAGTGAGCTTCTTTCAGGTACTGTAAAGGATGTTGCAACTTGCACCTTCAAATGTGGTGTAGGTAGTCATTGGCATTTTGCATGTATCTAGGTTTGTTGGGGTTTTTTCTCGGACCAAGTACAATCATAGTTATTGCATCTTATGCAGTGTGCATGCATTGAACAATGCACTTGGGGACATTGGCATCGAATATCAGGTTTAGTGAACTTTGTTAGTGGTGCACTTTTTTATATGCGATCACCACCTCCTTTACTATATAAATTTCTAAAGGTCTCATGTGGGGAAGGAATTCCCAAGCTTGCAAATTCCAAATATGCCACCAACCACTTCTGGAGAGGATGACCCCCCTCGTCCTTGGTTTCTCCTAGAGGACATCAGCAGGGTTTGCATTGACTCCTTCACAGAGACAGAGGATGACAAGGATGCTTCTTTTCTCTCATCTACCTCTCTTTCTACATCTACTTCTGCTTCTGTCACCGAATTGAGTCAGAGCTTAGTTCATTTTTGGGGTTGCACTTTTGTCCAACTTAGGACCAGATGCTTTCATCCTTTTATGAACATTTATATCTCTTCTTCTCAGCATTTTTTGCTTTGCTTTTGTAGAGGTATCCCCGTCACTCCCATAGTCAAGTGGATGACTGTTTGTATTTTATAGCCCCATTGATATTTTCCTTGGTCATTTGTGGACATTAATAAAATTATTTTATCTTTTCTTAACTTAGACAGGGATGTGCACATAAAGGTGCACCAAATGAATGTATGTGATTCACAGAATTCCCTTTCCCACTGTGATTGCTAGTGCTGAGTGAGGGGTCTAAGCAGCAAGTGTACATCTTTCACAGTAGCTAAAATTTGGGCACTAATTTAGTTCTGGGCTAGGTATTTGAACTTTGAAGTTTGAATCTGGTCAATTGAAATGAATTCGGATCATAATTGTAGTTTTGTATTCTTGTGTAAGGCATCTACAGTTGCTAACTCTAAGCCTTTTTTTGTGTTGGTTCCACTACTAGACATTGACCTAATTTATTCATTTGAATAATGGTTGAGATTCTGTTCGATTTCTTCCCGTTTCATATTTTTGGTACCTTTTTTTTCTCATTAGTTGTTTTGTGATTCTTCTGTTTTCAGTTTTCAGTTTTAATCCATAAATATTATGTTCAGTGCCTCTTCTATTGTTTTTTGATTCATTTTCCCCTTATATTTGATGTATTTTTCAACTGAATTTTGAGTGTCACAGATAATATTTAAATTTCTGTAAATTGATATATCATTTTAGTCTCTATGATTGGGTATATTTACCAGTGGTTTGTTTCCTTTGAAAGATACCAGTGACCCATTTATGAATTGCAGTCCTACACATTCTTATTCATTTGCTTGATGTAGCTCTGGTTGTTAAGGTTTGTGTTTAATGCTTCAGTATCTACTTTTGTTCCTCTTCCTGAAGGCAATATTAATGTTATTGGAGATCTTGCTTGTTACTTGATTTATTTATCATTAGATGTTGAGTTACTCTTTTTTGCCTAGTTACTGTCTGTATATTTATTTGAATGCTTTTGGATAAAAAGGTGAGTGTTACCGTTCAAACTAGCGGGCTAGGCTTGCAAGTGAAAGGCAATCACATAAGAAAATTGGACCGTTGTCACCTTTGTTCAATCTCCTAACTTCTACGGGATCCAATGTTGTACCAAGGGGAGAGCCCTTTAATGTACTACCAAGTAGATCCCAAATTCCTTCCAGACACCTTAAAGCATAGATCAATGCCTCTAATGGAGTCAAACACAAAGTAATAGAGAGAGTTATGATTGGTGCTTGTATAGTAGTTTTGGCACTTTTGTAGGTCTGTTTAGGGTTAAAAAAGATAGGCCGAGGATTTCATGCCTGAAATTTTAGGGCTGAAATTTTGGGGTCGTGAGAATTTAGGGCTTTGAGAATTTAGGGCCGAAATTTTGGGGTCATGAGAATTTAGGGCCGCGATAATTTAGGGCCGAGGTTTTAGAGCCGAGATTTTTGGGCCGAAATTTTGGGGTCGCGAGAATTTAGGGCCGCTGTAATTTAGGGGCGAGATTTTAGGGCCGTGAGAATTTATGGCCGAAATTTTGGGGTCGCGAGAATTTAGGGCCGGGAGAATTTAGAGGCGAGATTTTAGGGCCAAAATTTTAGAGGCAAAAAAATGAAGAAAATTAATTTTTATTTTTATTTATAGGGTTTTTGTTATAAAATTGCAAACCTAATTCTAATCCTAATTCTACCATGAAAATGCAAAATTACACATGAAAATGCAAGTTTAAGCTAGCAATAATATTTACAAAAATTCAAACTAGGGTTTGATGTAGAGAAAATGGACAAACTTAGGGCGATGTAGAGAAAATGGACAAAATTAGGGTTTTAATGGATGTTTTAGAAGAAGGTGACAAGTCTTCCTCTTGGAGTTAATTCTCTTTGCTACTAGGTTAGGGCTTCTTGAAACAACCTCAAGGGTTGGTTTCAAGAGTCTAAACTAGGGCAAAGTTGGACTCCAAGGCCAAACTTTGTAAAAACCTCTTCTTGGGACCGTTTTTAGTAAAAGACTTACTTGAGCATGAGTTATTCCAACCATTTTAGCATCTACAAAGCATTAGCAAGACAAAGAAAGCCTCCAACTCCATCCAAGAGCAAGAAGAATCATCCATCCAAGAGGTGCACATCACTTCATAAGGCCCTTTTAGGGTAAAAGAGTAGCATAATGAATTTTATCCCATAAGTTCTGTGTAAAAATGAAGTGAGGAGATTGTATTTATATGATCTCACACTCACATTTTACAAAATAACCAAGCCTAAATGCTTCAAAATGTCAATTTAAAATTAAAACATGTCAACTTGAAATTATAACATAAAATAATATAAAATAATTAAATCTGTGGGTAACTTGAGGCATTTTCCCCACAGTTTACCCAAAATGACTAAAATAGCTAAAAATAAGGAAATCACCCCGAACTGAAGGCTCGGGTGGTGAGGGGGGAGCGTCATGCCACATCTAACCCCAACAGTGGTGAAAATCCCTCAACGCCCCCCCCCCCCCCCCCCATATTAGGTAACGTAGGCCTGGTACAAGGATGGTGTTATCATGACTAGGAGCCCAAGGAGAGAGGGTAGAGGGACCAAGAGGGTGTGGACGGTGAACTGGAAGAGAGACATAAGCCCCATTGTTGAGAGAAACGCCACAGGAATGATAAAACAGGTGGGGGCGTCATGTGACCCACTGACCCACCCTTGGGAGCCCCAGACACCAACCTCAGGGCTTCAAGCCCTTTCATGAGGCAGTGAACAATGCCACTAAGCCATAGTACTCCCAGGAGAGGAACCAAAAGGGCTTGGCCATAACCTCCACTCAGAAAATGCTGGAAGACACCCTTCCTGGTAAAAAAAATGACCCTCTCTCCTTGGAGCACAGTTCAAGGTGCGTTGGTATTGGTACCACGTAACAATGAGTAATTTTTTTATTGTATTTTGTCATTGATATGGAATGTGTTTTTCTCATGATACATTGAGAGAGACGTAGTTATTGATATGTGGTATGATCGAGAAGCATAGTTACATTTTTTCAGTGTTCATCTTGTGTGGAGTATTCTTTATTTCGTCCACTTATGCTTGTCAAACTTTTCCCAAGTAAAGCTCTTCTGAATACAAAGAGGAAAAATATTCCACTTAATGGCCCTGACTTTAAATTGCAGAAATTTATGCTAGTCAAAGGCACATCTATTTTCTTTTCATGACTTCAATGTTGTCTGATCTGAAGATCATGTCCTAATGTAATGTCTCATTCTGTCGGAGTCTTCATGTGTTTTTGAATATAAGCTCAAATGCACTTTCAATGGGTAGTTAAATTAACGGTGCACTTGTAATAAGCTCAAAAGTTCATATGCTAGTATAAGACTTCTAACAAAGACAAAGCAATGTGTGAAATTTTACATGAAATGAGGCCATGACAAACTTAATTGGCATTTGAATCAAATGTTGAACCTTGTTAGTGTTAATTTTTATCTTGTGAAACACCTGGATTTTTTTTTCTAATTATTCTTTAAGACTGGCACATTTCTGTTAGATTATTTGCTGGCACATTTCCATTAGGTTATTTGCTAGAAGAATATTTAATTTCCTCAGGACCAGGGCATTTTATATTTTAGTTAAGCTGTTTGTAAAACTATTATTTTTTACTTCCGCAGAGTGTCGTTTTGTTGGTATTAGTTTTTAACTGTCCAAATCTCTTCAATGTTGCTAATACTTCTTAATTGTTCCAAACTCAGAAAGTGGAGGACTATTTGTCAATGGTGGAACAGTCACCTTCTGAGACAATGCAAGATGCAGTGCTTCCATCCATGAGTGCATTGGTGAAGCCAGAGCTTCTAAGGCACCAAGACAAAGATGTCAGGCTCATTGTTGTGACTTGCATTAGTGAAATCACTAGAATAACGGCACCTGAAGCACCATATAATGACGATTTAATGAGGGTACCTTTCTGCTCCTTGAAGAGCATCTGCACAGTCATTCACTGTTTTTATTTTTTTGGAGTAATTTAAGCTTCTATTGAGTTGAACAGTCTCTGCAGCTTGTTTGCTAGTTGAGTTAATGATTTCAAACATTTGAACTTCAGTTTAATCTTTTTGCAGGAGATATTTCAGTTGATTGTTGGAAGCTTTCAGGGCCTAGATCAAATGAACAGTCCCACATTTGGAAGGAGGGTAACAATTTTAGAAACAGTTGCAAAAGTCAGGTCATGTGTTGTAATGCTGGACCTTGAGTGCGATGATCTCATTCTTGAAATGTTTCAACATTTCCTTGCTAGTGCTAGGTAAAACATGTTGTTCTCGTGTGCTTTGCTAAAAATAATAGTAAATTGGGAAGTGGTGCCTCATGTCTCTACAATGATCAAAGTGTATATTTCATGTCTTTTTCCTGGCCTTTGTCTTCCTTTTTATATTGTTCTTTTTCTGGGTCGAAGTACATGATTGGTTATTGTTTGCAAAAGAGCTTTTGGATTCTATTTTTTGTTTTTTGTAAGGGGCTTGCTATCTAGTTCGCAATATTGATGCCTAACTGTCCATTATCAGAAACCTGTTAAATTTCTATACTGTATGATCTTTGATAGATGAAAGCAGCAAGGATGTCCTGACCATATATAGATACAAATGAATTAATGGGAGTGTAATATTGGTTTTATCAAGACTTGGGAGAGCAGTTCTAGTGACTGACATATAGCTGGTTGTTGGGGGATCCCACACATCTCCACAAGAATGAAAGTAACAATATCATGGCTTGTGGTTGATGAGAGTAACAGTGTTATGGTCTTATGGTTGATGATCATTGCCACTTGATCAAATCTCTCACTGCATTATGAGGATATGTTGTTTCTATGGATATCTGCAATATTGTGCTAATAATTTGTGTTTGTTTTTACAGATAATGTTGTTACTATTGTTAAGAGATAGTAAGGATGTGTGGCTTAGAATGGATCATGTTGTTTTATTAACATTTTAAAAACAAAAATACGATGCGTTAATTTAGACATAATGACAATTTTAGTTTCAACATCAAACTATAATAATTTATACAAAGTGATGTAGCTGGAAACTCATCACTGCATTTATTGAAATGTTGTTACATGACCATATAATAGAATAGTATTTCGTTATAAAACAACAATTTCAATAACGTGGAATTTTTATTACAATTTAACTACTTGGTTGACATCAACCAAATATTATGGAAGTATTATGTCTTACTATCCATAAAAAATATCTAATTCCTTCACTAAATTAGTCTTTACATGTGGGCAATTAAGGTCCCCATGATTTTCAACGACTAATCTCTTTCCTTAAGTAACTGCATTCTTGTTCATCTGCCTCAGACTTCAGTAGACATGTGGTTCTTTCTCTTGGCCGCTAGCTGTCTGTGAAAAACATTTTCTTTGTTTGTGCTGCATACTGGGTTTATGCAATCTTAGTGACATGGTAATACCAGTTGCTTGGGATATCTTCCTTGATGCTTCATTTAGATTGTCCGCAAAAATCAGGTATTAGTATTTATAATTTAGGCCTTCTGTATTGATGCCATTGAAACTCTGGGGATTCTTCTTTGATTTCTAGGTTGAAATTATCAATCTCTATCTATCCATTCTTACATGCACAACCCACTATTTTCATTCTGTGGATGAATGTAAAAGGAGTCTAGGAAATCAAGGTCAACCTACAGTGCCACTCGTGATAGATGAGGTACAGATGCACAGGAAAGTTCTTTATCCAGTTTTTCTGTCAACTAGGGACGGTCCTGCCAAGCAGAACAATGAGTACAACTAAAAGCACCAGAAAAAACTCTCATGTAAGCAAACACGAACAAAGAAAAGAATCGACTAATGAAGGGCAGCACCCACCTATAAATCTCAGTAAGGTCTTCTATGCTTCAGTCTTATATATTGAAGCCTTTTTACTTGGAAATTGCAGTATCAGGAGTTGCAGCCTCCAGCTTTAGTGTCCGCAAACTCTGAAAATGCTGCCTCTGATCCTAGAAATTGTAGATTACAACTCCATAAATCACATTTTCAAAAACTAATCTCCATCTCATCTCTCTTTATAGATGCATGATCATGGGTTCAAATCCCATTTAAAATTGCTTCCGTTTTGTGCAATGAGTAACATTACTGTAAGGTCTTCTATGCTCCGGTCTTAGATATTGAATCCTTTAACTACTTATAAATTGCAGTATCAGGAGTTGCAGCCTCTAGCTCTAGTGTCTCCAATCTCAGAAAAAGCTGTCTCCAATCTTTTAGAATTATAGATTACAGTTGAGGAAATCACATTCTCAAAAACTAATCTCCATCTTGCCTCTCTTTTTAGATGCATGATCATGGGTTCAAATCCCATTTAAAATTGCTTCCATTTTGTGCAATGAGTAACATTACTGTAAGGTCTTCTATGCTCCGGTCTTAGATATTGAATCCTTTAACTACTTATAAATTACAGTATCAGGAGTTGCAGCCTCTAGCTTTAGTGTCTCCAATGTCAGAAAAAGCTGTCTCCAATCTTTTAGAATTATAGATTACAGTTGAGGAAATCACATTCTCAAAAACTAATCTCCATCTTGCCTCTCTTTTTAGATGCACGATCATGGGTTTAAATCCCATTTAAAATTTTGCTTCCATTTTGTGCAATGAGTAACAATACTGCATTGAAAAGATTTTATGAAAAAATATTGATGAGTGTTCTAGTTAATTTCATCTATTTTTATAGGTTTCTGTGCACTTGTTTATTGAAGCCAGTTCGTTCCTTTGGCAATCAAAGTTGCTTTTGACACCAAGTTAAATTTTACATATGCTTTGTAATTCTTGCATAGTTTGCAAACTTATGTTAATGTTTTCTTGCTTTTTTGCTGTTGAGCTTTGTTTGTTTGTTGTTTACAAGTGCTGTTCAACATTAAGTAAAAACTATTTTTCAGGAAACTAGGTATATCTCCTATACGAATGGATTTTATTTTCAATTTGAATGAACATATTGCTTTGCTTAGCTGATCATGTTTTTGTAAATTCTTGCAGTGAGAATCATACCGAAAACGTTTCTGCCTCAATGCAGACAATTATGACTTTGGTTTTGGATGAGAGTGAAGACATATCACAACAATTGTTATCTGTTTTACTGACTAGCTTGAGAAAAGAAAAGCGGGTATGTTTTGTTTCAACATTCTGATGTGTTTCTTTGTTATAAAGGTCTAGAGTTTGGGATTGTCAAGTTCATTGTGGTCTTATTGAATAGTTGTAATCACCATGCTGAGACTATTCTAATATCATATGGTGGATTTTTGCATGTTTCAGGAGGTTTCACCAGCTGCCCATGCGCTAGCTGTAAATGTTGTTAAACGTTGTGCAGAAAAGTTGAGGCCATATCTGACAGCAGAAATGTCAGCGGAAGGACCTTCTCAGAGTGATTTACAAAAAGAATACCATGAGATTATTTATGATATTTGTCAACAACCACTCCATTTGCCTCTTCCTATTGTTTCAAGTACAGTTCAGGAGCTTCAGGTATTTCCTTGTGTGGAACAGCTTCATAGTTATTTTACATATTCTTCTCTTTCTTATAGTTGGTTTGAAACTTTGAGCTGTGTTAGAGGGTTAGTAATCAACATGTTCATAGAAATAGGCAGTCCACATTTTCCATGGATTAGTTGTAATGAGTTTGAACTGATGTTTGAAGATAAGTGCATATGAAGTTAATTAGTTTTCTTTATGAAAATATTGTAATTTAGATGATTGGGCTGTTTGATGCATTTGGCATTTGCACTTTGCAAACTTTTATGAGTAAATATTTTGGCAAATATTTACGACTTTTCAAGGAAAGTACAAGTTTAAACGTTGCTCTCTCTTTACCCTTTGTAAATATGACAATCACAAAATATCGACATGGGAAGCTTTTTGGGTTGTACTTGTGAGACGAGGTATATAAATTTGAACTTAACATCTCTCTCTCACATTCTCTTTACCTTTTGTTTGGTTAAGAGAATAACAAGCGTACACACACTACTATTAACAGATAATAATACTGATATTGTATACTATACCTAAAGTTGTGGCACAAAATATTTTTGAGTAGATATTTAAATATGGCAATCACAAAATATCGACATGGGAACTTTTTTGGTTTGTACTTATGAGATGAGGGATATAAATTTGAACCAAACATTGCCCTCTCACACTCTCTTTACTGTTTGTTTGGTTAAGAGAATAACACGCATACACATACTACTATTAACAGATAATAATTCTGATATTGTATACTATACCTAAAGTTGTGGCAAAAAATATTTTTGAAGTAGATATTTGGTGAAATCTTTCATAGTATTTGAGTTATGTAGGACCCATACTTGACTAGTCAGACATTCATTTTCAAGGAAACACTTGAATGGAAATTGATTTAGAAATGGGCCTCTAGAACTCTATTACCTGTCAGCCTCTAGAACTCTATTACCTGTCACATGAGTAGAGAAAAGGTCCTTTTTCTTTACACAAGACAGACGTGGACTGGTCCTATAATAATGTCAATATATGTCACTGATGTGAAATCACTTAGTTTTCACCTCTTCTGCTTAGGAAATTGAATTCTTATTCCATGAATGCTTGTTCCCAACTCTGGGATGTTAGGACATATAACAGGGTAAAAATCCAATTTCTGCTGATCAGTTTATGGTTATTCATTAGTACTATGCTTTCTTTTTGGATTGTAGGGGCCAATTAGAGCCTCTTTGTTGATGTACTTTGGTTCAGAACCTCAGAGATGTATTGCACAAGGTGCTATTTTGGTTATTTGCACCCATACTTGCTATATATATGAGAAACTTTGCATATTTGTGTATTAATGGTTTGGATTCATATGTATGCACATGAATATATATGTTTTTTTACAAAATATGAATATTTTATGTATTTTTTAGTCGACTTTTTTTTTCCGGTTTTTTTCTGGTTCTGGTCCGGTTCACATTTTGGTCTCCGCCGGTTCGATGACTGGTCCGGTTCTGATAACATTGATCCCAAACCATGAAGTCCCTGGTGAGTTACCTGGATAGTATTCTTCATCCAATTGATAGTGAGAGTAGAATCACCTAAAACCTGGTTTCTATTTTGACCATGCTTTCTTCAGCATCTTCAGCATGCTTTCTTTAGAGTATTTTTTACCAATTTACGAGGGTGCTGCCTTTACCATATTTAGAAATTGTTTTTTATTTCTTTAGGTAGAGGTTATTTTTTTTGATTATATGCTATTCTAAAGTTATTGAAAGAGCGGAGCTGAGAGAGTTTCCAGATTTAGGATAAAGCACAGATGTCAAAGAAAGAAGTGATCTATCATAGTTAATTTCTGCATGCATATGGGTTGTGTTATTCTAGGCAGAATTAGTGTGGGGTTTCCTCTCCCAGCCTAGGCACACGACAGGGATGGTCTATTATTATTGTGAACCATAGACTTTTCTCAGTCTATAAAGGAAAGGCAGGGTATTCTACCGAGACAGTGAATTAGACAGTTTTAGTTTTGAGCTATTGCATCATAATTTCTTCCTTCAGCATTATAATTTCTTCCCTCAGTTAATAGAAGACAGATGTGGTTTCAATGCTGCAGAATCTAGTACTTGCTGTCATAATTTTCAGAGTGATGTGTTTGCAGGTCTAGCATTCCTTCATCTGCTGTTTTAATAGGTTAATTGGCTTACAGCTTAGGTTTTTTAGGAGTGCAGGTCTGCTTACTGTGTCTTCAAAATTTTATCAGATTTGAAGGCTTAATCTTTTGGATATTTTTTTTGAGTGAAAAGGACATATATGCTAGAAGAAAATGTGAGGGGCATGTGTACTTGAGTAATATATATATGCTTTGACTATTAAATATTCGTCCTGTTTGAACTCTGCACCCCATGATTCCGTAGATTGTGAAAATATTGATGGAAAATTTTGAGATGAAGCGAACAATAGTGAAGTGCTTTGAGTCTTAAAGTGAACACCATTCAGATAAAGGAAAATTACCTCTTGGTGGAAATACATATGGATGTTTGAAGTGTTTAAATGCCAATTCAAGTTACCTGCAATACATACATGGTATTGTGATACCAACTGGTGCAAAGACTATTATTGATATGAATGCTAAATTTCAAAGTAACAGCTGCTCGTCTGGCAAGTTATGATGAGATCTGACCTGTCTATGAACATAAGCAAATATATTTGGTCAATATTTTTGAAATACACTGCCCTATCCTATAGTTTATTCTTTTTTGTGTTTTTACTAATTATATTCTCTGGGGATTTCAGCTAGACGGAAGTGCAGCCCCTGTATCTGTTGTTGTCAATGATGTACAACAAAATGCTCAAGGTGCAAGCTTGTCCCCAGTTGCTAAGGTAATGAGTTTTAAGTTTTAACCTATACTTATATTAATGCTGCTGAATCTTCATTTGTTATCAGAATTAAGTGGTTCCTAAAGACTAGAGAATGTTAACCATGGATCCGTTCTTATTGTCTCTCTGTGATGGTTCAGGTGTCTCCCGTTGATAAGGAGTTGATTAGAAATGAAGATAAGTGTGTGCCTGAAGGTGACAAGGGTGACCACAAAGATCTGCAAAAGATGAGCGATGAAAATGCCAAAGAAGCTGGGAAGGAGAATATTTCACATGATCTGATACCTCCCAGAACAGTTAAGGCCAATAAAGGTCGCAGAAGTAGTCAAACGAGAAGGTCAACAACTACACCAAAAGTTGAACCAGATAAATTGCTGGATTCAAAAAAACTGGAATCTGGCAAGCCTACTCCTACTGCCAGGGAAGGAAGGAAAAATAGAAAGTCGGAAGGTTTGCTTGAGGCAAATAAAGCTTCCGATGAAAGTTTTGCTGGAAATGATGCTCAATCCTTGTCTTCCTCCAAGAGAAAAAGAGGCCGATCAGGTAAGGAAAGCAAAAATTCGGTCCCACTAGATCAACCAAAGAAGGAAATGGTGGATTTGATATCCCAAGGTGGATCAGAGGCAGAAACATTAGGTTTGGCCGCCTCAGCCCAAAGCAAAGAGGTGAAGGTAAGCTCTCCCACACAATCAAGTAAGGACATCATAAATCCATCATCTCCAGACCGATCAAGTAAGGAGGCCGGAGGCTTAGCCTCTCCAGCACCATTAACTGAAGATTTGGAAGGCTTGGTAGCTCCAGCACAATCAAGTAAGATGGAGGAAGGGGTGTCTTCCCCAATACGATCGAGCAAGTCCCCAATACGATCGAGCAAGGATATTGAGGATTTGGCTTCTGTGGTACAAAAAACCAAGGATAAAGGAGGTTCACCCTCACCAGTGGGATCCAATAAGGATGCAGTAGGCCTTTCCTCTCCGGAAAAGTCAAGTAAGGAGAAGGTAGGTTTGGCCTCCCCTACTCTCATGGATGATGACATGGTGACAGACTCCTCTCGACCAAAACGAGGGCGTTCAAAAGTTGCTGAAAAGTCATCGGACAGTCAGGAAGAAACTATTTTGCCAGGTTCTACAGCTGTAGTAGCAGAAAACATATCAGATCTAGCTGGGACAGAAGAAAATCCTACTAAATCTCCTAGCACCAATCAGCAGTTGGTAGCAAGTACAGATTCGGCAGCAAAAGTATTGAAACGTCCAAAGAGGAAGCTAGATACCAGCAATGTCAGCACACCAAAACCTGTGGATAAAAACAAACCTGCAAATCCAAATGAGTCAAAGCAGATTGAAACTCCTGATGAAAACCAAGATGATGTTCATCGTCCTAAAAAGGTTGAACTTAAGATGTTCTTCGAGATTGTTAGAACCTGTTGTGGAAAGTTTTATAGTTAGATATGGCTTAAGCAAACGCTGATTCATTTATAACCTTATTATCAGATGCAGAAGGTTACTTCCATTCAAGAGTCTACTGAGAAGGATTTACTTCAGGCTGGTGAGAGTACCAAGAGAACTCCAAGAAGTTCTGCAAAGAAGAGCATCCCAGGAGTGGAGAAGGTAAATATCCTTTCTGAAAGTAATTACTAACTAGATGTCATTGTTTGTCATTGCATCTTTGGTTTATCTCTCTATTGGCTTTGGACATTATTATGTATCTGGAGTATGGAATACTTTTGAAAGTTTATTTACTACTCAAGCATGTGGTTGCAAACACTGTCGCGACATTGCCAAAAAAAGTAATAATTTGCATGTTTTATGTGTCTATTACTTCTGCTATGGTATGTAACAAATTCAGAATTTGTTTGTTGAGATAAAATTTTGGCAGACAGTTATAACTTCTGTAGCTTTAGGAAGTCATGGTTTGTAACTTGTTTTGAAGAGATATTATTGGTTGTAACTGCCCCACAAATTGGAAGCAGCCTTGGTATATATTCTAATCCAGCTTTTTGCATTGTAGTTTTCAGATTGGTTTTTATATGAGACTACCATGGTGCTTGTTAGCCAATATTTTCATCTTTCTTAACTTTGTCTTCTTTTGTTGTTCAATCCATCTTGAGGTTGTTTATGAAATGAGTAAATTGTGGGAGTTATTTCATGAACACAGCAAGATGGTTTTGTGACTTGCATATAATATTTTAAATAGCTGTTTGTGACATTTAAAATTTAAATAGCATTTTGACATCTTCAAATTACACACTTTATATTATCTTTTCAAAACTGCATATGTTTTTTCAAATTTTGAATCTCGTATTCTGTCCGTGTTTGAAGCTTTTACAATTTTAATGCAACTAGTATGATTCATCTTTTGGGAATTGTTTCACCTGCGTTAGCTTGACAAATGATATGCTCGTCATCTTTCTATTTTTTTTGAAAAATCTTGTGTTTTTCTCTCATTTTGTCCTAAAATATAGCATACCTGGATGCTCCCATCCCAGGGTTAGCAAGTCTGCAAAGTAATAAGACTGCTTCTGGTAAAGTGAATCTTTCTGTTAATGAAACCATAGAATTTGTTTCTTTTTGTTGCTTTCTTTTCTTTATTTTTTTTCCATATTTTGAAGACAAATTCATTATAAACTTTTCTCATGACTTTCAGAATCACAAACTGAATTTGTTCCTCTATGATTTTGTTATCAACATGTCAGCAAAACATTCATTCCTTTAATTATTTTTGTTTGTTGATCAGACTCCTGGTACAGTAGAAGGAAGTGGGGAAGCTGACAAGTTGCTTGGACGGAAGATCAAGGTTTGGTGGCCACAGGATAAACAGTATGTCTCATTAATCTTTACTGTTAATATTATTATCACTTTATGGTCTTGTGTTGTGTGATAGCATACTTTTTTCTTAATTATTTATTTCAATGGAAGTAGTTTCAAGGTACTTCATCACTGGAGACAAGGACTTTTTAAATTTATTTAATTGGGCATTACTTTCTTTAATAATTTCTCATGAAAATATTTTCAGATTACTTCATCATTGGATTCAAAAGTTTGTCAATTTATTTAATCAATCATTAAATTATTAATGAATTCCTTTAGTAAGATATAGGAAGAAAAATCTAAAAAAGAAATTTAGGGTTGGATGTGGTGTTGCATAGTTATCAATGCCATTAGAAGTCACTTGAAAGTGTTTTGAGCAAACTGAGAAATGTTTATGCACAATTTCATAAATGATTTTAAAAATTCTTACAGGGTAATTGCTAACCTGTTTATGTAAAATCTTCTGAATTTGAGAATCTACTTTTGATTGCGATATACCTATAATACCTTTGTTGGAAGCTTAGGAAAGTTCCCTTCTTTTTCCCAATTCTGTGTTGGGAATGCGTTGTAGAAATACTGAATAATTTTTCCTCATTATTATTGTTAATCTATTTTAATAGTGGTGATCTTGGAAGTGATAGCTTTCATCTCTATGGTGGTTTGTTTGATGACTTCACCTGTGTTTAGATTTTTCTAGATCTGATTTGTAGTGGCCCTTCTGTCCCATGAATGGGAGCAACCTTGGTGTACATAAACATATCATATTATTGCTGTCATTTTGATTACATATTGGATTTTTTTTTTGTGTTGATATTTTTACTATTTCTCAGCCGACTGTCCCCTTCCACTACTGATTTCCCGTATTTAGACAACTCTTTCCACGAGCAGGTACCTTTGTCATCCTCTTGTGGTTATAGCCATAGTTTTAAAAACCGCTCAACTCGGAACCAGAACTAACCGAGTTGATTGGTTTAATCGTCATTGGCCTCGAACTGGGAAAAAACTTGGCCTGGAGGCCGGTTCGTACCGAAACAACCTGAACTGGTCAAGTCTTCAATCACTCGGCCAAGTTAATCCAAATATGCCTGGGGTGCATGCATGGAGGCTAGGGAAAATCACTTATTAAGCATGGGAAGCTTTTTCTACCTTATTTTAACGCTTGGATTAGGAAGTTTTATCAAAATTGTAGGCTGTTAAATAATATCCTTGGAGGATCAACTTCAAGATTCGAGGTAGAGGCAAGGGCTAGAGGATCAACTTTGCATATTTTGTCTCTAATGGTTTGGAATCTTTAAAACACTTTTTCCCTTGAAAATTTGAATATTTTATGTATTTTTTAAAAACCCGAGTCATTGAAATCAAATCTGTCTGAGTCATTGCCGAGTGCGAGTACACCCTCAGCCGGTTCCGAGTACAAGTCCGAGTTTAAAACATTCGTTATAGCATATTATCTGCTTGAGTTGTGTTGTTGTTCCTTGTATATATTGTTATTCTATTTAATGCCAACTTTCTGCAGTTTTGTATATATTTGGGTGTTATCTTGTGTTGGTTTATGCCCTTTCTAATTTATTATTGCAATTGCTGTCTTCAAAACTCACCTTATTCATGAACTAAGTGTAATGCCCAGCTTTGAAAATATAGTGTACTCATTACATTGTATGTAGTGTCTAATCTACTATTTGAGCAAATCATTCAGGTGGATCCGTCGTTATGTTTACCTTTCCAATTATTATTTTTAAAAGATGACAGTTGTGGCCATGTAGGTGCAACTTGGTAGTAAAAAAGGGAGAGATCTCTTATACGCTTGGACTTCCATCCCAAAACAAGATGGGATGGAAGACTAAAACTTATTTTTAATCTAGCTTCTTATGCTGATTGAAACAACGACTTGAATATTATTTAATGAATTGGTTGCCTAAAAAGATGCATTGAAAATATATACCTAATTATCAGATGGGCCTCATTGAGAAAAGACAAATTGTGCAAGCAAGGATTGAGAGTGCAACACTCTGTTTCAATTAACTCCTCTTTCATGAGTTCTTTCTTGGTTTTCCTTTCTTGGGTTAGTGGTGGCTAGGTAAGCATCTAGTTAACAGCATCATTGTATGAAAGGGTCAAGAGATTGATTTTGTTACCTTCTGGATGTAGATGTTATCCAAAACTCCACATGCAATGCCATGGGTTGAATTTATATCAATGAGGATGGAGGATGGAGGATGGAGAATTTATATTCGTAATAAGTTAGAGCATTTACCTGGAGTGTGGGACCCTTCCTGTTTTATACTCCGAAGAATTTACTTTCAGAACAGACTGTGCCTCTCGGAGGCCAGTCAATTACTAGGAACAAACTGACCCTTACTAGTGGTAAGTACAAACCAGAGAGAAAGAGAGATGATAAGTTGTAGTCATAATGGTAGCAGTGAAGGTCAATGACAGTCAAATCAGATAGGCAGTCCCAAGCCTCAATACAAGAGGTAACCCTGCACATAGATGTAGCCCAACAAAGTCACAACACAGAAGATCTGATCTTAATTAAGTCTCAGCACAGAGGAACAGACCTCAATAAGGTCTCAGTACAAGTATCAGACTTCAATAAGGTCTCAGGCTCAGCACTATAGATTTAACCACAGATGAGTCTCAGCATATAGATCAGACCCTAGGTGATTGATAACAGTCAACGGCCTCCTTAAATAGGGCTGTGGCAGCCCCACACAAGCTCAGAGAGGGTCACAGCATGCTCTCAATAGGTCATAGCAACCTCAGCAAACCCTAACAGGGTCACAGCCTCCTCTAACAGGCTCACGTCAAGCAAGATCAAGCTCACGGCTTCCACAGAACAGGCACTTAGCAGGTATGACAAGACCAACAAGGTTCACGGTTTCCACAGAACAGGCACTTAACAGGTATGACCAGACCAACCAGGCTGACGCCCTACATAAGCATGCTGAAACAGACCAATGGGGATCACGGCTAAGACATAGCAGGCTTAAACAAGCTTACGGTTAGCAGATAGGACATCAGCAATACCTCAACAGGCAGACAACATGCAGATCGGATCTCAATCAGTCTTCAACATGCAGATCGATCTCATGTCTGGGCAAGTTAAGCTGATGGCCAGCAGATCAATCCTTAACAGGACCTCAACCAGCAGATCGGACCCCAACAATACTTCAACAAGCAGGCAAATAACAGATTGGACTTCAGCAAAGTTTTAGCAGGCTCACGGTTCACCTCTCTAGGGTAGGCAGCCTTCATATCAGTCCAAAGAACAGTCAGCAATAATTGCTAGGGCAAGTGGCCTCCATATGTGAACTCTCGGCAATCTAAAACAGTCCAATGAGGGCTCATGGCCTAGTTCCAAAAAAGCAGCAGATCAGATAGCAAACTCTAGCAGCAAGAGGTCAACCTACGGCAGTCTATGATGATCTTCAACAGGTGGAACCGTGGATGACCTATACAAGCAGCAACAACAGTTCTGAACCCTTGACGTCAACCTCAAAAGATCAGAGCTTGACATGTGATGTAATAAATTATATCTAATGAGGAGAATATACTTCAATATATAGGATCTTAAATACTTATAGAATGGTCACTAAATAATTCTTTAATCAAGTTAGGGTTCCATTAAATAAGGTGAGTACCAACACATAAGGGTTAAGACATCAAAATAATAAAACTTATAAAAATATAGAATATAATTAGGATGCCTTTAGGGGGGTACTAGGGTCATGGTTAAGAGTACAAGGACCAACAAGTGGTACGAGTCAAAAACATAAAACAAGGATGGGTACATGACCCACAAACCCTAGGACCCAAAAGTGTACCACTAAGTTGGGCAAACAACCCTATAACCCATAAGACCAAAACATCAAGGTGGTAAGAATCAAGACAGCTCTAGGTGGGCAGATAACCCTTCTAACCACAAGTCCAAGAACAATAAGGTGGGAAGACCAAGGGTGAACAACCAAAGTGGGGTTACAACCAATCATCTCTCTCTCAAATGTACAAGTGTTCCATATACTACCTGAAAGTTCATCATCACTCTATAAGGAAGGTCCACACTGGATGATGTGATCATGTGGTCCTCCAGACTGCTCCATAGGTCAAATGCTAGTGACTCCATCAAGGGGTGGCCAATCCCTTGAGAAGACCATCTAGCGCAACCATCTCGAAGACCTAGGAGAAGAGAACATCACACATCATCATCTTTGTTAACTGACCAAGATCCTCCATTCTTAAAGAATGGATCTCAGCCCTAGGCTGAGCTTCAGTCCTAGATTGAATCATATTGATCAACCTGCTGGTCCTTGACACCAGGTCCTCCATTCTCTAGGAGAATGGTCCTTAGCCCCAGGCTCAACTTTCGTTGTCCGACTAAATGTTGATCAACCACTTGCAGGACCTATTTAGTCCTCATGACCAAGAATTTGCCTGGTCCCAAACCAGGAGGTCTCTGTCTCAACCTGCAGGATCTGCTTGGTCCTCGTGACCAAGAACCTATTTGGTCCTAGACCAGAATACCCTAGAGACAAATAGGGGCCCTAGCCACATGCTAGGGACTTTGCAATGGCATTAACCTGCTTGGTCCTCGACCAAGAACCCCTGGAGATTGTTGGGGGTCCTACGGTACCTTCTAGGGACTTACTCTACTTGGTTAACTAACCAGGAACCCTAGTTAACTGACTAGGGTACCATCCTCTCTGAGAATGGGTCTAGCAGCTGCACTAACTTTAACAGGGTTAACTCGACCTAGACCCAAACTCAACAATGACTTAGACCGGTTTGATTTCAATGACTCGTTTTTTTAAAAAAATACACAAAATATTTATATTTTCAAGAGAAAAAATATTTTAAAGTTTCCAAACCATTAGAGACAAAATATGCAAAGTCTACTCATGTATATACCATGTAAGGGTGAATATATCAAAATGGCACTAAGTTTGATACATATTTGAATCAAAATTGAAAATACATAATCAACGAGGCTCTAAATGGGCTAGAGTCCAAATCGAACATGATATGCCTACAAGGCTACAAGGTCGGTGTGATCAATCATCAAGGATCAAACTCATCATGGGCTGATTTGATTCATTTGACTGTTAGCATACCTAGACAGTTGACAGTCGGACTGTGAAATTAGAAAGTTGGGAAACAACCAGCAAAACAGTTCAATGGCCACAAGTAACAATGAGATGGATAGCAACACCTTCAAGTTGGGTTTAGCCTCAATGAGAAACGAAATCCACTACAAAGAGTCCAAGAAGACAATCCAACAAGGTCCAAAACCTCTAACTGCTCAGCCTGCATTTCTGCTCCAAAACCTCCAAATGCTCACAAATGCTCAATGAAGATGGTGTGCAGAAAATACAGGGTGGGGGGGGATGTCCTCAAAGAACATCGAGTGCAATCCACATCTAACCCCAAAATTCATAAACCAAGAGGCTCGAAATGGCCTGTAGAGTCCAAAAACCTTCATGCTACAAAAAATAATTACATATCATCAAAATCATTACCTATATTGGGATCCTATTCTTCAATAGCACCCTATTACCCCCTCCTTAAGGCTCTAGCCCTTGCCTCTACCTTGAATCTTGAAGTTGGTCCTCCAAGGACATTAGTCAACGCCCTACAATTTTAATGAAACTTTCTAATCCAAGGATTAAAATAAGGTAGAAAAAGCTTCCCATGCTTAATAAGTGATTTTGCTTGACTGAAGGGTACATTTTTGTCAAGGTCATGGACTCATGATAGAGGAGTTCAATCAACTTCAATGATCAGCACCACCAACATCAAGGTACATAGAGAGGTTGATGTGCTTGATTAAATTCCAATCCCTTACCCTCATATACATGATAGAATCCAGTGGAAACGTTGCAATCCTGAAATCCTGAAAATTGGTAGGTCCGTTGAATTCTGAATGGGATCTGAAATTCTACATTTTGTATATGAAGTCCAATGAGGTTGGAACCACTCTCAAACATTCTGACACAATTAATGGTAATACTTAAAAAATTAAGTAAAATGATAGAAAATGAAGATAAGGAGAATGTCACTTTAAATGAAAGATAAGGAGAATGCCACTTTTACTTCGAGAATTTAACACTGCCATTTAAATATTACTGACTTCAATGTCACTTGTACAAAACCGGTTGGGTTCGTACAAACTGTTTGCCTCCACCCTGTTCTCTTGCAAGTCAACCCAGCTGAGTTAAGACAGACTCGGCCGGTTTGACCAGTTTTGCATTGGACTGGCCGAGTCAACGTCTAACTCGGTCGGTTAGGTACCAAACTGGTCGGCTATACCCGTTTGGTGATTGGTTTGGAACCCTCGCCCAACAACTTGGTCAAACTGGCCGGTTCCGAGTCTGAGCCGCCGATTTTTAAAACACTGATCTATAACACACTGTATAACACACATTTAATATATAATTGAGGTTTGAGAGTACTGAGAATATTTAATACTACATAACTACACTCTCTAGGATTCTAAACATTCACATTTAAAAACCAATGCACAGTCACAGGCAAGGTTGCAGGGAAAGGAATACTCGGTTTTAAAGAATGGTCATTGTCACGAGCGGCATAGGAATACTCGTCAGTAAGTTTGCAATCACAAACCTTTGGCGAGTACACAGGTGATGGAATAAAGCTTCAAAGAATTAGCAGGCTGTCAGGAGTGAAAGAATTTGGTGATGCTTTTTGCAAGGGGTTACACATAGTTGTAGGTCTAGGAAAGATGGGAAAAACAGAGTAAGAAAGACATTCATTCTTCAAATCCAGGGCCCAGGCTATGGCAGTGAATTTCATGCCTCTAATTTTAACATATTTGAGGTTTTGATTGAAGAAGATCCTCGAATTTGAATTCGATGAATTCTGTGACTATGGCATTGAGCAGCTGACCATTGTTGACCCCTTGGAGATCTCTTGAGTTTGTATAAAAGTTTTGCTAGTTTTACCTGCACCTTTAACATTTGCCTAAATTTGAATTTTAAACTTCAGATCCAGCAAATTTGGGGACTTCGGATACAATTACCTCTTCAGGAATTCAAAGTGCTCAAATTTGTCTTCTTTAGATTCCCTGATCAAATGTTCTTGGTTTTGCTGGTATACTTCCATTCTCTGTCTACTATTTTGAGAGGGTATTTTATGGTAGTCTTTTTACAATGTGTAGCTTTTTCATCTTTTTCTTTTAGCAGTAGGTTCTCTATTGTGCTATTTGGAGATTACGTCTGGACTCCCCTGAAGATCCATTTTGACATGTTTACTTTCCAGTGCCGTTGACCTATTTTGGTCATTAATGGAGATAAATTTAATATAATTTCATTTCCGTTTTTAGTGTTACCCTTCTATCCATTTCCGTGTTTTACTCTCCTATGGTTCAAGAAATTCTCTCTTTTTCTTTTGCACTCCCTATGCTTTTTTTTATAAATTTCTTGTGCTCTGTACTGTACGATTGGTTAGTCTTGTTATTTTATGGGGATCCGGAAAATTGAATTCATGGAATAATCGTGAAGGTTTATGAATCATTTGAATCTTGTAAAAAGGACTAGACTTGCCGAGTTTGACTGTATTTGTGGGCTGTCTCAGTTAGCCAGCCAAAATGGGCTGATTCAACCTACCAGCTTGTGAAACTTGCCTGGAATGGGCTTGACCACTGCTGTGTACTTCTGGGTTAAAGAGTTATCTTTGGAGTACTTATGAGTTGTTGTTTGGTCAATGCCAAGTAGTCATGAGCCATTGTTGTATTAATGAATTTGACTCGTTGAGCTGTTAGAAAAACATCTTGGTCTGTGTATAAAAACATTGAAAATGAGTATTTTTGCTCATTTTCTGCATTGTTTTATTGTTGATTTTTTCCCTCTGCTCTCCTAATTCTTAAGCTAGATGAATTTATACATTTAGGGATTAAATACCTAGGGTTTTAGACAGGAACCAAGTGTGTTTTGTCACTTCACCAGCAAAACTGTCATTCCAAAGGAAGTATACTTATTTATATACTTGTATTAGAGGAGTAATTCCCAAGCTGAGTCGAACTCTTCTTTCTTTTTACCTTACAGAGGTTTTGTCCAAGCCAACACTCTAACACTGCTTTTAAGTCTGATATTTGAACATTTGTTCATCTTTGTTTCTGGTTGCTTTCTTAATATAAATTTGTGTATTTTTGCACGTTTGTTTCAGCTTTCCTTACTCATTGCATGCTATTTCAACAATGCCTTTGATCTCGCACTTTTTACCTATCATAGTAACTTCCAGGATGCTGGTACATGTGATATTTTGATTTCTTTGATACAAATGGAAGATCTAATGTTGTCTAATCCAGGTTCTTCTAGGTTTCAGGGGAAGGGATGAGTTTTGGGGCTGGTTGGAGAGACCATCCCAGCATACTCCAATTTTCAGGTGATTGCAGTAGAATACACCACAGGGATCTCCCCAAATATATTAATAACATAAAAAATGAAATAAATAGTAGTTCTTATTACAAACATACACCATGCAACATTAAAGTAATCAATTAGAAACAGGTTAATAATAATTCTTTTTCTCATTAGTAAATCTGTAAAAATTGCAATATTCATTCATACACTAAAACATCATATGGTGATATGAAGACCATTTGCCTACATACATAAACTTGAAGGGCCTGACCAAACCAAAACTTAAAATGATCATACATTAGAGTTTCATGCAGCATTGACAGTATTCCACACTGAATCAATTAGTGAACCAATTCTAGCCTTCCCAAATGCACTGATGTATCTCGACACAAATGAAGTGGATCAACAAGTGTTAAGGTGTTTGCATATGAGAATTTATGAATAAGATCTATACATAATAACCATCGAGCCAACTACAGATGAGAAGAAAAATGTTTCAATTTTTTAATGACTTTTGAAATAATATTTGTGCTGTAGGAGATGCCTGGACATTGTCCTTTGCAAGTTTGGTGATCCCCACAAGGACTTGGATGGGAGAGAATGTTCTGTGGACAGGTCCCTATTGAGCTTCCTGTGAATTGGGGATGAGAGAGTCATCTCCACCCTATCCTCCAATCCTCTGTATGTAGGGGATGCAGGGCATGTGCTTTGACATTGTGGAGCACTGCATATAGTTGAGAAATAATCATTTCTAGAAGTTTTTAACCTTATAAAACTTGCTTTTAAGTTGTACCCATGCAAATGGCTCTTGCATTGTGCTTATTGGCTTGTTAAATATTGATTTAGTGAAAGACTGTTCTACAAAGAACCTGTTTGTCTTTAAGTTAGAGACAATTTAGCTGGTCTCCAGATTTACATCATTCCTGATTTATGTGTACTTGTGGTTGGTGGTATGCGATTCTGTTATGCTACTTTTGTTTGAAGTCGAGATATTAGAACTCTATAACTGGGCATTATTTTTATGTTCTACTTTTGCAGGTTCTATAATGGTGTTGTTGATTCCTATGATTCTAAACTGAAGAAGCACAAAGTAAGCTCCACTTTATGATCTTTTATTTGTGGAATTCCATTTAGTTAAATATTTATTTGGAGAATGTAGATTTTATGCATATATGCTAAAATCAATAATGTTTTTACTTTTATAGGTAGTATACGTTGATGGGGATGTTGAAGTACTTAATCTCCAGAAGCAGCGTTGGGAGTTTATTGATGACAACCCTGTGACTGAAAAGGTTTTTGAATAGATCATGCTATTATTTTAGAATCCTTAGCGTAATTATTTATTGAGTACTGCTGTCTAATTATTGGTTGTGGGGTTTACATTGTGCAGTCACCAGAAATAATTGCGAGCTCCAAATCAGTTGTAGACAAGTAAGATTCAATAAAAGTAGCTATTACTTCTCTTTATATTACACACTGATTTATCTGAGCTGTTTTGCATAAGATTTCATTTGCTTGAATGAATATGATTCAGCTTAGTAAAGAAAAGATGTCTCATACCAGTTTTGCACAGTGATATATATTTCTTTAAACATAACTCATTTCTGTATTCATTCATTTATCTTTAGAATGTGAGTTGTTGAGTATTGTAGTTACTAAACTTCTGGTTATTTATCCTTCTTAGTGGGTGTAAGTCCAGTTCCAAAATGTCTCTGGAATTACAATATAACTTGTGATGCAATACACTGAATTTTCTTGTAACATATCTATTATGTAAGATTTCACTTGTAATTATCCTTTGGTTTCTTTCTATGAACACACATTTGTGGTGGGCAAATCATTGTCATATTTCACTTCAATAATAAGCATGCTTTTATATTTTAATTCTTCTCTTTAGGATAGCTAGCATCTACAGACAACATGTTAGGATAGCTAGCATCTACAAATAACAGCACCATAGAAGTTATTTTAAACCTCATCATTTTACAGGAGTTGGAAAATATGCTTACATATGCACCTTGTAACATGATGTGAATTGAGCAGTTTGGTAAATTTGTGCAATAATTTTGTAATGTTCAGGGGAAATGGGGACAGTTGTGTGTCGGCCATATTTATTATTGATGCACCTAGGATAGAGTTGCTACATGATATATTTGCTACATGATATATGTGCTCCATAAAATTATATGCCTTCATGGAAGCAATCGAGCAGTTATGCACAAAATATTACATACAATCTGTTATTTTTGGTCAAGCTTCTCCCCCTAATTTACCAACATGGCATGTCTCTAAATATTTCGATCACTATTAATGTATATATGCTATCTGTTAGATGTTTTATGTATGTATAGATTCTGATTTTTACTTAAGCACTTGTGAATGCATTATATGATTGTTTAATGGTAATTAGAGCAAAATTTTTCTTGTAGGTTGTGCACATGCAATGTGAAGATTGGCCAATTAATGAAAATGTTTTGATACATATGTGATACATATCTTGTATTTTATTCATTGAATGTAGAAATTTGTTGGTTCTCTTATATAGAAGAGGGTTGATTGCTCAATATATTGTGCACTAAGGTTTTGATGATTTTCTTGTGCTTGGCACATTGGCGATTGGTGTGAACGATTTTGCTATATGGTTGATTTCCTTGAGATATTGACATTTCCTCTTGTTATTGATAGTAGCGTCTATGGTAGAAGGAGAGTATGTATGGTAGAAGGAAAGTGCCTTCTGTGGTGCATTTTGGACTGGTCAAATAATTGGAGGTGGCAAATAAGATTGTACACGTAAAAGGAGAAGATAGAGAACAATAAAGTAAAAGGCTGAAATCATTGAAGGGAGCCAAATTCAACTTCCAATGGTGGGAATGATTGAGAGTTTGAAGGCTCAAAACGATAGAATTGTTTGAAAGAAGTTAACACTTTTTCTTTAATAGTAGTATATTATATTTGGTCGGAAAAATAAATGGGATATGAACCTTCAATTTAGGGGTTTATTACTAGAGGGTTGTGCATAAACTAAAAATTGAAGTATAATATCTTGTTAAGTGTCGTGTTGATCAACGGAGTAAATTGTGTTTTGGAGATACATTATGTGAAAGGTATTGTCATTGCTTCCAATCTATTTGTATAGCAAATCTCTCCTTTGAGTACTGTGAAGGAAAAATTGAGGTAGTTAAAAGGACCTAATTCCCAACCTACTTAAATTGTAGCTTGTAGTCGGTTTATTTTTAAAAATTGTGTCATAGTATCAATGAAGTAAAGCTATTTTGATTTTGTTTTGTAAAAGCATATCATTACTTTACTAAAAACTGCAACATAATGACAAGTAGTTGGGTGGCATGATGTCACACTCTAGAGAAAGGACAACAATGACATGATGACACCATGTGGAGAAAAGGATGATAATGTGGCATGCTTCTTGTCAGCTTGGTCTTTCATATATGAATCCAAGTTAAAAATCAAAGAAGGGACTTGCGGAGCTTTGAATTAATAAATCAAAATAAAGCCACAATAGTGGGAAGCTAAGCATAGTAGCATTTCCAAATTATAACTAAAGGGGAATTTTTGTAGTCATCATTTTTTGTTTCTTGAGAAATACTTTTATAGAAGCCTTGGTTAAGTTGTTGCATTACAAGGGCCATAATTATGTTGTCAAAGTCACTTAGAACTTGCACCTATTCATGGGGTTTTGAACATAGATCGTTGTGCTAAGCATAGTAGCATTTCCAAATTATAACTAAAGGGGAATTTTTGTAGTCATCATTTTTTGTTTCTTGAGAAATACTTCTTATAGAAGCCCTTTGGTTAAGTTGTTGTATTACAAGGGCCATAATTATGTCGTCAAAGTCACTTAGAACTTGCACCTATTCGTGGGGTTTTGAACATAGATCGTTGCATTGATACAAGCTTGACTATGTTGTTTATTGCAAGACCACACTCTGATGGGCTATAGTTATGTAACCTTCTTTAGCCTTTTGCATTAACAATCTTAGTGTTAAGGTTTGGTGAATGAAGTCATGTTTTGGAAATATCTTCTATGAAGGCATTGCCATTGTTTACAATATATTTGCATATTGAGACTTTCTTTAAAGTATTGTGAAGGGAAAAAGGAATTAGATAAAGGAATCTAATTATTAAAGCGGTAGTCTAAACATGTTACAATTTGGATTTATTTTTGACCATATTTGCTGGAAATTTGATCAAAACATTAGAAGAACTGTTGGAATTGCAAATATAAGTTGTTGAGATTGCACAATCCATGTGCAATAGGGGTGTCTGAGGTTGTTGAATCCACAGTTAAGGATTTGGCCCTAGGCCTAATCACACCCGAATTGGATGTTTTGCTTGTTGCCCATGTTTCATTGATGGATGGGTTCATTAAATGCTAATGGTTTTGAGAACTTGTGGAGTAAGTCTTTTGTCTTTATTGTGGTGATTGTCCGTTGGAAGTGTTCAGTTGTGGCATGTATCTCAAGTATTTGGTTGTATGCTCTCTTATTCCTTGCATGCCAAGTATCCCTAAAAGACTAGTTGAAAACATCCAAACTAGGGTTTTGCTTTTGTTACATCTGTAAATTTGGTGAAGCAATTACATAGTGAAAGTTGTAACCTTTAAGTCCCTAACCCCCCTTTCTAATCATTCCTTTGACCTTCATATGAGCCTTGGTTGACCTCAATTTGCCCAATGGATAAGACACTAGTCTCAATACCATTCATCCTTATTCATACTAGTCATATTGTTTTGCTAGAGCTGTCTCTTTATTCCACCTTAAGCATTATTGCAAGCTCCAGTAATCCTATTCTAGGGAAGCCTCGCTAGAGTTGGAGAGTAGCCAACCTAGAGAGAAGAAAAGGGTTTGGTGTGGCGACATTGGCCTCTTGCTTAGTGTCATCAAAACCATACCTTGAGCTTTAGGACTTTATGTCTTAAAGGGTTTGATATCTGTCATGTAGTTGGAGGCCTTCTAATTTTAGTGCATACCACTTTCTAATGTTATGTTAAATAGCACTTGATGGAGCACTAGCCTTGTGCACACGTTTTAATGGTGATTTGAGGTTGTTTAACCTTGTTTTGACAACTTTGATGCTTATTGAGGGAGCGCTCTAGCTCTTTTGCACAATTTCACATTTGAAAGGGGGTTATTTTGATATAAACCATGTTTAGTGTTCCCTCTTTCTTGTCACATATTTTGAGGCATGCATGCATTATAATATTATTTTATGGCTTGAATAGGTTGGCACATTTCCCTAGGGTGCACCTCCATGATTTGTTTTGATGACTTGGCATATGGAGGAATATTATGTGGTTTGTTGATGAGTGTAAACACTCTTGCACGCTTCTCTAGGGTGCTTTCTTGTGTGCTCAGGGTTTTGGGAAAACAACACTTGGTTTTGAAATTCAGCTTGAGGGTTTGGCTCATGGTTTGGATGGATCCAATAAACTTAGCACACTTCACTATGGTGCACTCCTGCTTGTGAGTGTTGTATCATTTGTTGAAGGAAGTTACAACAACCTCGACACATTTATTAAGGGTGAACACCTTGTGTGGTTTCAAGTTGGTTATTTGCTTGGTCAAGTTAGTTATCATGGTATATTCCTTGTGGGCACTTCATCTACACATGGATTATTGTATTATTTGCTTGGTTAAAGTAGTTGTTCATGCTCGACAAGTTGTTATTGACTCCTTGTTCCATGCACATGTGTAAGAGGTTGTTGCATTTGGTAAAATGTGCATTCGAGTTAGTTATGGAGTGGCCCAACTCTATGGAGCTTGTTAGAGCCCCATGTTTCATTAGGAAAGAGGTTGGTGTACATTATAAAACAATGCTAAAGAGTTGGTTAAGGAGGTGCCCTATCTTAAAGGGAGCCACATGTGCCTCTAGAAAGGTTGGTTGCACATTTTTCAAGGACGTGCCACTTGTTGGATTTTATTGGGTCAAAATAATTCGACCTACCATTCACATGTGGGAACCTACTATTCTTGAAAGGTGCACTTTTGGAGGGTTGATTTATTATCTTTTTTGGAGGTTGTTGCTTGCTGAAACCCTTACTTTAAGGATGCATCCCATCTACTTGAGCTAATTTTGGAGATGGTTAGTAGCTAAAACCTTCATTGCATACTCATTGCTGAACTTTCTCATGAGGTTAGTTACACGTGAGCTTTAATATATTGTTTCCCTTGCAGAGAAAATTGGATCTAACCACTTTATGCTGTTGTTAGATGAATTTGTTGATAAAATTGTTGATCTAGGATGGAAAATGATAAATTAATTGTAAAGGAAGTTGAGCTTGACCCTATTTAAAGAGGACCCCTTCTTTGTTTATTTTTCATGGATGGATTTGGGGAGCTCTCCCCATAGAGATTTTGTTGAAGATATTGAAGGCAATATATGCTATGGGCTCTTGGGAGGTATACTGTTTTTCTTGTACTTAATTCGTTGAATACTAAAGTTAAGATCTTTTGCTTAAAACATGTCATGAAGGGCTACAACATAGGCAACAAAATTTCTCATCGAGAAAATAGGGCTTTTGTTAAAAGGAAATTTAGTTGTGCTTTATTTCCCTTTTAAGTTTCTTGTGTCTATATTTGCAATGTTGAGGTTATTGGTCTCCACAACCAATTCGTTTTTTGGGCAAAGTTCTTTGTGTAAACTACTAGAAATTACAGTTGTGTATCTTCTTATTTGATTTAGATTAGTTACGATTTATATTTCTCAATAATAGACTTACACTTCTGCATATTTAGAGGTCTTCTTTGATTTGGATTCCTCCAAAAGTAATCTCTAGTTTTTAGGGTTATAAGATAAGATTGTATTTCCTCTTTATTAGGGATACATGTTGAAATATTGTAACTTCTAAGAATATTATATTTGTATTATTATTCCTGAGATGTTCCATTCCTCCGAGGAGACTGTATTGTATATCCGGAGATGTTTATTCCTTCGAGAGTTTGTGGTAACTAGGGTTATTAGACCTCCCATGTGAGGTCGGCCCTGAGTTAGCTGTTTAGGGGTTATTAGACTCTTCTGGAAGAGGTCGGCCCCATTAGGGTGAAAAGTCAGTTAGAACATGAGTATAAATAGAGGAGGTGTGTTCCTCATTTATTTCATTCATTCACTCACTTGTGATTGGCGCATAGGAGAGAGAGAGGTCTGCTTAGGAGGAGAAGGAGCTCTTGTTTGGGTACTACATCTTGTATTGGTTGATTATCTATATTGAGGAAAGCTTTGCTGGGTTTTCTACCCCATGAGGGTTTACCATGGTAAATCTGTGTCTATCTTGTGATTGTGTTTCTTTTAGTGATCTTGCTTGTGAAATTAGGCTAAACTTAACATGGTATCAGAGCTAGCCTGAATATGACATCTTTCACATGGTGAAAATACCTCTCCTCCTCTGGTGAAAATTAGGGTTTCTGCAAAAGTTGGAATTTTTGGAATCTGATTTCATGGCTGGATAGTCCTCCTCAAAATTGAAGTTTTGAGCCCTAGATCGAACTTTATGAGTGGGTAGAACTCCGGGAAAGTCAAACCCTAGTTTGACCAAAATTGCAGAAAACCAGAAAACTAGAGAACCAGAAAAACTGCGCACCTGTGCACCAGTGAACCAGAAAAGCTGCGAACTTGTGCACCAGAAAACCAGAAAAGAAAAGTCCAGAAAACCAAAAATTCTGTGGCAGATCCGGAAGGTGAAAAGTTGAAGTTAACAGAAGTAGAACACTCCAGTATTCTCAATTCAATCAAGCTCATCTTCTGGTAAGTGTTATTCTATCTCTTGAGAAACTTCAGTCTCTTTGACCCCTAGATAAGATGGCTCCAAGCACTAAGCTTGAAGACAAGCTAGAAGGTATAGAAAATTTTCGGGCATGGAAATACAGAATTGGTCTCATTCTTGAAGAGAATGATCTTGTCCAATATATTAAAGTTGAGGTTGCAGAACCTGAAGAAGATGAAGCCAAAGAGAAGTATAGGAAGGACCTAATTAGGGCAAAGAGAATCATTATTGATTCTATCAAAGGCCACTTGATTCCCCAAATGGCATCCAAGAAGACCCCAAAGGAAATGTATGATGCTCTTTCCAGAATGTATGAGGGAAAGAACATCAATAGGAAGATGAACCTGAGAGCTCAACTGAAGAGCACCAAGATCAATAAAGGAGAATCTATTCAAGACTATTTCTCAAGGGTTTCCCAGTTCAAGGAACAACTAGATGCGATTGGAGATACCCTTGATGAAGATGAACTAGTCATGACTGCTCTAAATGGTCTAACTAGACCTTGGGAGGCATTCATCCAAACTATGTGTGCAAGAAAAGAAAGTATGAAGTTTGATGTGGTATGGGAGGATTGCATTCAAGAAGAGGCTAGGGTAGCCAACAAAGAAGCCCTGCTCAAAGAAGATGACCAAGCTTTGGCCACTCACACTAGAAGAAGGAGTCATTACAACTCCATGAAGAATGGCCATAAGAAATCTCATCCTTCACATAGATTTCAAAAGAAAGGAGTAAGCTCAAAAAGAGACCTCTCCTCAGTTAAGTGTTACAGTTGTCACAAACCAGGACACTTTGCTAGAAATTGTCCTTCAAAGAAGAAGAAGAATTTTCACAAAAGACATCATGCACATCTAGAAGAAGATGATAGTGAAGAAGAAGAAGAGGTGAGGCCTAAAAGGAAGAGGAGCAAAGTAGAGGAAGAAGATGTAGAAGAATATGTTCTATTCTCTGCACTCTCTGGGTGAGTAACACCTGGAGAAGATACATGGCTCATTGATAGTGGTGCTTCAAAGCACATGACAGGTCAAAAGAAAACTCTCTCAAATCTGGAAGAAAAGACCTCTCCTCAGAAGGTATCCTTGGGAGATGATTATCAATATCCCATCAAGGGAATTGGTGAAGCAAGCTACAAGCTTGAATCTGGAACTCCATTGGAGATGAAGGAAATCTTATATGTACCAGGTTTGAAGAAGAACTTACTTTCTATTTCAGCACTAGATAAGAAAGGCTATAGGGTTGCATTCATAGATGGACAAGTACTCATGTGGTCCAAAGGAAAATCAATTGAGGATGCAATTGTTATTGGTGAAGGGGAAGGAGGTCTATACAAACTCAAGGGCCATCCAGAAGCTGCCCTTGTTCATGAAGCCACTAGCCCAAGTGAGCTATGGCATAGAAGGCTTGCTCACATTAACTACAAAGCACTACCTCATGTGAGCAAGGTAGTCATGGGACTACCAGACTTGAAGATTCATCATGATGGCACTTGAAAAGGTTGTGCAAAAGGAAAGAATATCAAGATCCCATTTCCAAAGAGTGAAACAAAGACTAAGGGTACATTGGAATTGATCCATTCAGATGTATGTGGACCAATGCCATCCACATCCTTGAGTGGATATGAATACTACCTTGCATTCGTTGAGGAACTAGTGACCACAGGGTGTGTTCCTTGTAAGGTTGATGTACCTGGCATATTTAATAAGGTGAATTCATTAATGGAAGGAAGGTGCATTCCTCAATAAGAGGAACAATCTCTTCACTCTTAAATCTGCGTGGAATCTTGGGAAAGGTGTGAACCTTAAAGTTTATCCCTATCCTCATGTGATAATGGTAGATTGAGGTTTCCATTAATAATGGTTTCATACAATAGCAAGCTCAGTTGAAGCTGCCACAAAACACGTGCGTGTCATGCACGCCTTCTTCATTGTGGTAGCGTGATCTTCTTCATAACAACTGTAGTCTATTTGTCTCTATGCATGTGCCCTATCACATAGAAGAGGGCCATGATCTACTTCATAACAACCACGATCTTATACTTGGAAAGGGTTGATCGCATACCACATATACCTCCTAAGAAGACCACAAATCAACCTCAAAGAAGGATGCCATCTTCCATCTATTGCTTGTGTTTTGATTGCACGTGACTGTGCCAAGTTTTATAGCCTAGCATGATTGCCATTTCAAGCCGTTCTTTAGCAAATTTGAAAGTCACATCAATCATTACAACAACTAGGGCTTGAATCCATGGTTTAAGGACTGATCTCATGCAAGGTTTTCTCTATCCTGTCAACAACACTTAAAATATCACAGTTGCTAGCTCTACCATCAATTGCCCACGACCAATAGTATTCAAGGTCAGTTTATTATTATTTTTATGATGTGTATTTGTTATTAAATATTGGGCAACAATTATTATTCTCAAAGTGGCGTTATTGGGTTCATGCGTGATGTTAACTGTTGTGGGAAATGCAAACAACATTAAACCACAATTACTACCTTTGTGTATTGCATGCAAGTCAACAAGATACCAATCAAACCAAACAAAATTAAATGATAAGTGAAAGAAACTCAGTCAAAAAGGCAATTATGTCTACTTGGGATATTACAAACACTCGTATGCTGAAAAAACATGTGGCAGAGATCTACTAACTAGCTTTGGAAATGGTGGCTAGGGAGACCCTTTCTAACAATTGAGATCATGCATACATGGCATGCAAAACATACATCTATAGGCTTGGCGGCTAGGGTAACCGCTTGGATTTGTTAGATTTGTGGGTTACTCTAAAAGTGTTTATACCCTATTTTGGGATGGTTCATGAGATTTGGGATGCATGGTGTATGTTCAACCCCTTGGATTGTTCCAGATGGATTGTAGAATAAAAGATGGTTTGTGATAGATATGTCGATTTGAGATTGCTTACTTAGTGGATGCTCGACCTTACCATAGTGTTGGCTTTGTGTTCTTTCCCTTAGGTGTTGGAGTTCTTTCGCTTGATTGTTGGACGCTCTTCATGATGGCCACATGAGGAACCATTTGAGGAGCATTTTGCATCATAGAGGAGGTCTCCAAGCCCTCGATGGCCTGTGGCAGCTTGGATTCTTGTTTAGAGGATTGGGGATGGTTGAAGGATGCTCGGGGTTTGGTCAATGTTTTTACAGTTGGTAGCTGACCTAGTGGAGTACATAGCTTTGGCTGATTGATGGAGTCTATGGATGCTTGTGATAGAGGGATGTGGACTTGTGTAGCTACACCATCTTGGAGCCTTGATTGTGTACAATGTCACCTTGGATTATGATACATATTCTTCAGATGTATATTTCACTTGTGTTGGCCTACAAGGCTCATGTAGGTCATTTGTAAGGGTTTAGGGAAGGAGATAACCATTCCATCCATATAATCATTCACTATTTTCTTTGTACTTGGCTTTTTGGAAGAAGTTGCTAGGGTTGATGTCTTTGTTGGAGCTCGATTCTTGTGATTAGGGTCTAAGCTTGTGAAGAATAGGACGGAGGAGATAATCATATCAGTTGTGTGTTCATTCTTACTCACACTTGTGTAGATATGTGACCTAGAAGAGGAATGCACTTGTCTTGTCTATCTTAGAATTTATTTGTGCTTGGTATTTCTCTCTGTCGTGAAGAGATCAAGTTTCTTGGAGCACCTTGGAGTCTGGAGTTGGGGTTTTACACTTTGATATTGGAGATTAGGGTTTTTAAAGAAAGCCCTATTGTGAATTGGTGTTGAAGAAGAGAAGAGGAGGATGCATTGTCTTGGAGATTATGTTGGAGGGACTCTTGAAGTTTGATCTTCTTGGTTGGGCTAAGGTTTGCTGATTTATCCTCGTTATGACTGTTTGGATAGTTGGACTTTTTACACTAGCTTTGAGAGAAGGCTATGGTATGCACGTGTACTTCATCTTGAGCATATTATTGAAGTTTCCAACGTTCCATAACTAGTGCAATTTTCAGATTTGCATTTCAACTATATATGTTCTTTATGCATTGGTATTTACAATTGTTTATGTCTTGTTGATTTAATATAAGGAAAGGGGAAAAATGTTAAGTGTATTAACATCTTATAAGAGGTTGAATTTACTTTTGTTATATTGCTATAAAAGTACATTTTCATATTTGGTTATTGGTCGATAAGTTTTGAAGTTGGGCTTGTTTGAAGTGAATTATTGTGATCTTTCTGCCATTGTTTTATACTTTAATTTACAATAGTTATTCTTCTCTTACCTTATCCTTTCTGAAAGTTATTGTTACTTTGTAGACCTTTGTAAAGCATTTGACTTTGTCCTCTGCGATGCTCGTTTTTAGAGGTTGAAAGACTTCGACATTTTTGACACTCATGATAGTCATCATGCGCTTGTACAAGTTTGTCCTTGGTTGTTTGCACAATTTTGGTGAGGTATTCCACTTTGTCAAAAATACCATTTGGGTCAAAGAGGGGTGCCCCCTATCACTCACTTTATTTGGTATGTACATAGATGAGCTAGAGACCTTTCTACATGATCATATATACGATGATGACGGCTGCCTCCTCCACTAGGTCTTGATATCTATCTTGATGTTTGCGGTTGATATTCTCTTGGTCTTATACTTGGAATGTTTGCAAAGATTACTAGATGCATTGACACTTTTTTTTTACCTTGACAATTAACGGTCAACTTGGGTAAAACCAATGTAATGATCTTCAATGGGTTGATGAAGGTACACGTGGACCGATATTTTCCTTTTAGTGGGGAACATATTTGATTAACACCTATACCTACCTAGGGGTGCAATTCGTAGTACCTTGCTTCAGTTTGAGACATGCTGTTCAACCTTGGACCAACAACATGCTGTTCAACCTTGGACCAACTCTGGGAGTTCGTTTCCATGGACAACATGTTCAACCTGCCCTCGACACAACATGGCAACCACTGTGTATTTGTGGTTGTTGATTGTTTCTCTAAGATGGCAATTTTGATGCTTTGTAAAAAGAGCATCACTGTAGATGCCCCACTACTATGCTCTTCTTCTAGCATGTTTGGGTTTATTTTGAGCCTCCATTGATCATTATTATAGATTAATATAGTAGGTTATTGAGTATTTTTGGTGAAGGGTATTATTGATGATGGACACATAGTTGACCAAATTGACTATTTCCACTCTTAAAGTAATGGATAGACAGAGGTAGTCAAAAAGATGATTTTGCATATTTTGAGAATGTACATCTCCAAACATCCATGCACATGGAATGAGAGCCATCTTTAGGTTCAACATAGCTACAATGGAGTCCTGCATAGCTCTATTGGACACAACCCTTCTCAAGTGTGCTTGTGCTTCAAACCATTAGCCCTAATTGATGTAGCATTATTCATTGCATCTTACATAAGAAGAATCTTCCCTTGCTCAAATTGTGGTTGATTGAGAAATCGAATTTGTTGAATGGATCCAACACATCCACAAACAAGTTCATGATTTTTGGAAGAAAGATTATGCCAAATACAAGTATTTGGGTTGACAACAGTGATAAGCAATAGGGATAAGACATGATTGCATTTATAGAAAGAGTGCCTCATAGGACCACATCGAAAGCTTCGCCCACCTTGATATGTGTCTTACATCATCACCAAGGCTGTGTGAGAACGCTTTTTAATTAAGTATCCTTCCTTACCCTTTCCTTGGCTTGCCATTGTATTTATTGTGTAGTTGCTTCGACCATATTTTTCACTTCTCGTGGACACCTCAGAGGTGGGTGAGCACTTGTCCTCGACATATCTCAATCCTAATTGCCTTGAATAGGTGATAATCAATCAAATCATGGACACCAAGATGAAAGGCACATGTAGTAAGAACATGCAACTATAGGAGTTGTCAAAGTAGGGTCAACTTGTTCACTAGGAGTTAGATTCAATAAAAGTTTTTCTTTTTGATGGAGGAATTTGATGGAATGGGGACCATTGCTTCCAAAGGGAGGACCATTGATACCGGGGGTGTTGATGACCAACCACTTGTTCTAGTAATTCAGAATGATTTCATGTCTTGACAGTTTTACTTTATTTTTTTAGGTCTAGAACTTTCAACACTTTTTGTAGGCATTTCTCTTGTGTTTTTGGTAGTTGATGTAGGCAATGAAATCCTCTATAGAGTAAGAATTAAGCTTTGTAACTATCCAAGAAACACGGTAAACAAAGTTTGTATGCAAAAATTGTGCCCTCGGGAAGTTGATGTATGAACTAGGCTTCTTGGGGCCCACATTCCTTAAGCCACTACCCAGGGTTCAGGTTTGGATGTTTAGGGTTTTTGCATCGTTGGGCATCGTACTTTATGTTAAAAGGGAATTTTGGCCTCTTGTAATGTCTTCTTTCTAGAGAGCATAGGCGAAACATTTCTTTGTAACTAGGTTGCATGCAACATGGAAATGTGTACTAGTTTCATAAACGAGAATGCGAGGAAACACAACACCCCCTCCAAATGGATAAGTCGAGGAAATGCGGTATTTATGTGTGTGTATATATAGAGGGAGGGATTGTGGTTTTCACTCTCTTTTTATTTCATTCACTAATAGAATTTGTTATGCTCTCTGCAATATCTTTCTGTGTTTCCATTTTTATTAATGGCTTCATTTCATTCTCTTAATAATTTAGATTATGAGTGCTTTTCCCTAGTTGTTGCGTTGGATGATGGTGACATGCAAGAGCATAGAAATATGATGTTATTCACTTGATCGACGCTTTCCCCCTTTACAATTCTCTTTACGTAGTCGATTCCCTATGGTGACTTCTGTGCATGGCTTTACTCCTACAATCGTCATGATTTTATCATTAATGGTCTCGATATCTTTAAGGAGCGACTTGGCTATCGAGGTGATAATTTGAAGAGACATTATTGTAGGATTGATGGATTTGTTGGTATTGGAAACATGGTGATTTGTGTTTGATGGTGCTCGAAATTTATTCAATATATAATGGATACTATTCCTCAATAATAACAGTCACTTTAAAATATATACGTTGGCATTATAGTCGTTGTTGACCTTCAAGATCTTATCCTGAAATTTGTTAAGCACTAATAAGGATCAACTAGACTATTTCATATTAACATTTTTGGATTATTTAGCACGACACATATCAACTTGTCAAAATCTCATTCTAAATTGTCGGAATGCTCTAAATAATTATGTTTGTGGAATTTTGGATGCGATTTGAAATTCCATTTTCTTCATATGTGACCTGATGAGGTTGGAAACCATGTCAAACATTTTCTCGCTCCCTTATGTTTCACTTTTTAACGAGGAGTTATGATCTTGTCATACCTTTATAGAAAGAAAATATAATTTTGAAATTTTATTCAAAACCAATTTGCTTAATACTTTTCAGTGCTACATTATTTTAGCATGAGATTTTTGTAACGACTCACTCTTCAATACCTTTGCATGGATACAATGATGCCAAGACTTGGAACAAAGGTATGTAATATCCTAAGAAAAGACTGCTTCCTTTTTATGTTTGTTTTTAAATGCTAATTCATTTTGACAGGGGTTTAGCAAGTGAACTCTGGAGCACCTAGACTGTTTATTTAGGTGTTGAGCAAGTGAGCTCTGAATAACACCTAAACTATTTTTAATATTGTTTTATTAAAAGATGTTGAGCAAGTGAGCTTTGGAGCATTTGGACTATTTGTACTAGTTAACTGGTGTTGAGCATAAGCTCTGTATGAACAAGACTATTGATTTAATAGTGTTGAGCAAGTGAGCTCTAGAGCACTATTAATTGAGTGAGTGTTGAGCAGTAATGGTCTGGAGCACTTAGACTCATGGTGATTAACTGATGTTGAGCTGGGAGCTCTGAAGCATTAGTGATCCATTGAACTATTATTAAACTAAATTGTTATTATCTACTTTATTCTTTTTAGATTGACTGGGACTGCAACTCAAAGAGGGACCAAGCATGCAAGAGATTATAATGGTCGAGTAGTTGATAACTAAGATCAACTAGATGTTAGGATGAGTAAAAATCGTATTTTTTATTAAATAAAGATAAAATAAATTGTGAGAGTTAAAAATAAACTAAATTATTAATTAAAGATAAAAACAAAATGGTCAGTGTGTCTAACAATTAAACTGAGTGATTTAACCCTAAATCCTACAAGCCTTTTTCCTCGTAAAATCTTGTAAGTAATAGAGAGAGAACCTTGCAAGGGGCAAGTGATTCCAAGTTCACTGGAGGGTTCAATCGTGGATCTTTGAGCGCTCAAATTACCAAATTGTGTGATATTTGGTGTGTCCAAGAAAGTGGACTGTGGGAACATTAGGGGAAATTATTTTACAAGATCTACACAAATGGTTGGTAAATGGACCTTGTGACTACTCTGCTGTTAGTAAAGAAGATAACAAATTTTACCCTAGGCCTTGTAGCTCTTTTCATGCTCGGTTTGGCTTGGGGGTGACCTGTTGAACAAACTTGGACTGGTTTGAGGTCTACGGTTAGGTGGAACGTGGCGGTTTCCAACTCAGTATCCTGTTTATGTTATTACTGTTAATTTAAAGATTATTTTTATAGATCCGAAACGATCCTCTTTATATTCTAAATCTGTTCATGCAATATTCTTATTGAAAAAAATCTACATGCTGTGATTTCTTATTTATAAATATGTTAAGTCTGCTCATAAAAATCAGATTGGGTAAATCAGTGGATAAATCTATTTTTGTTGAATTAATTCTGATAATTGTTATATTTTCAAATTAGATATACAGATCTATTTTATAGGCTGCAATAATTGTTCTACAACTTTGAATACAGAGATTGGCAGAATTGGTTAGCCATGATGCATGTGTTTTCTTTTAATTCTTAGCATTGTTTATAATTCCATACCTTAGTTACCTATCATATCGTAGGCTGTTAACCTAAGGAGAAACCTCCCATTTTTCCTAAATGTAGTGCCCCTAGACTACTGTAAACATTGAGGGCACTTGCTTAGTGACCCGACTGTTTGAAACATTAATAAAATAATCCTTTGATTTTATTTTGAGTATATTTATGATTACGATTGATTGTAAATCAATAAAATAATGATTTATGTTTGTGAGAAATGTGTGTAGCGACAGGTGAAACGGTTCACCGAAGGACACACAAAGGAATATGAAGGGTCGTAGAGTACGGGTAAATCACACATAGGGGGAGCGACGACGATGTCGACTTCTGACAAGAATACCACGCATGAGCTGATAAGCACTGATCCGCTTGCTCAAGAGGAATGCGTGAGGGCGTACGAGGTAGGCCACGACGGAGCTGGTCACGTACGAGTTGAGGGGCGCGCAGTGAGAACGGACTCACTCCTCAGCGCCATTAGTCCCTAGATAGCATGTAGACGGAGGATGGATGGTAACGATTCCTAAAATCCCTACAAGAGTTCCCGCAAGTCAAAACGGAAAGATGGTGGCAGAAGGGCCCGACGATGTGGTACCCTGTCGAGAAATGAAAGAATGGACGCAAGGACCCAACGATGCGGTACCATGCCAAGGAATGGAAACCATGGATGACTGGACCCGACGGAGTGGTGCCATGTCAGAGAATTAAAGTTAAGGAACCAGGAGCCCAACGACGCGGCACCGTGATCCTAGTGAGTTTGATTGTTAACTTAAACTGAATAAAAACTTAGGAGAATAACTCTAGATTATTACTTAGCAAATGCATAAAAGAAAATAGTTTAGACATTTGCACATGAATAGTTGTTTTTGTTGAGCATTTAAAATAATATAAATCATTATTTAGAAGCAAAATAGAATCCTAAGATTAGACACCTAGTCAACTAAAAGCTAGGAGTTGATTAAAATATCTGGGGGACACACTAGAGCAAACTTAGGGATGTAGGTGCACTTCCCAGAGAAACTGACACTTGGATGGGTGAGTGTTTTAATTAAATAATTAATTAAAAATATTTAATTATGCATGAAGCGACATGTGTCGCAGGAGATTTTCCTTTATAAGGAAGGCTTAGGGAATGGGTAAAGGGCCCATAATTTGGATGATTGTCGTAATTTTCGAATGCCTCAAAAACAACTATTCATGTGCAAATGTCTAAGTATTCTCTCAATTGGGGTGCATTGCTTATCTGGTTAAAATATCCTTAGTGTTAATCAAGAAGGGCACAATGCTCTATATCAAAATATCAACATAAAAATTCATAAGGGCAATCTTTGGGCAACCACTACTTCTAGGAAACATGCATAAATCTAACTTTGACTTAACATTTAGGTTTCTCAAAATGACTTGAAATTTTACCCTCTTGCTTTTCACCATAAAGGGTGCCCAAAACCATGACCAAATATTGAAATTAAAAAACCCTAAGTTTGCCCTAACTTTTCTAGCACTGGGATCATCACCAAATTTTACCCACATGCTGCCCTCAAAAAGTGTATCTAAAAATATGAATAATTTTGCAAGTGCAGATACTCTTATTTAACCTAATCGTGAATTGTAGAAACGCAAATTTTTGACTGAATTCTACCAAAATTGAATTCTATGCATATCTTTATAAAGGGTATTTGCAAATGTAATCATTAAAGGAAAATAAATTTTCCAAAGTTATAAAATTTTTTTAGATAGCAAATCTCGAATATCAAATTTTACACTTGTATTCTTCATCTACCAATGCGTGTGCCAAGTACTGATTGCAAATGCAAGCATGGGGAACTTGCTGAACTTAATGACTATGTGAAGCGATGTACTAGTACAAATGTATTCACTTTCGACATACTTGTTCAATCTTTAACTTTGAGTATTGAAAACCTGGGAGACCATATGTGCTGAGTTTGAATATAACACTCATGAACTGTCTATGTCGAATGAGGAACTTTTGATGATACGTTCATCCTGTAGTGTATCTGTGATCTGTCCATGTTGTATATTAGTGAATGTTTCCACAAAGAGTTGATCTTGAATCCATCTAAATGATCTTTGAAGAAGTTCATTTTGAGTGTTGACAATGTTTAGCAAAAAATCAAAGTCGTTAAAAAATACAAAAACAATGATATCGGGAAGTTAAGCATAGTAATGCTTCCAAGTAGAGGAGTGATCTTTGTAGTACTCCTTGCCCCATTGCACATTAGGGATCTTGGTTTTAGGTGAAGCTTTGTAGCTTTGACTCTCATTTCCTCACCAAGATGGGATGGGGAGGCTGTTTAACATTTACTTATTTGTATATAGAAAGTTTAAACATTTCCAAATAAAAAATAATGATAAATCCACATTCATCTGATGATCCCCAAAATTTTCACTTCCACCCCTTTTCAACCTTAATCCAGATCAGGGCTTGGATCCATTAGGACTAGGGAAGACAGTGCTTGAAGCATACTATCTAACAAGTACACTTGAAATGTTCAGGTTCCTTGGCTATCTTATTTACCTGATTGTGTATCTTTGGACAACAGTTTGGGATGCTGTTCTAACTGTGAATAGTCATTACCTTAGACTGTTAGGGACTTCATCTTAAGTTCTTGCCACTTGGCCAGTGCAATGTTTTATAGGAATGAAAATCATAGCAGGCAATTATTTGGACAAAATCTCAACCACTTCCAAAGTACTCTCTTTTGATAACATAATACTGAAAGGTATACTGCTGCTCTCTTTCTTACTAGATTCAATGCATATGGGTGGATGCTATTTTTTCCATTTATACCTTGGCACAAGGCCATGATGCAATGAGGGAATGTTTGACGTTGTTGGGTCCAATATGGAAGGACATTTATGTTAATCAAATTGGAGTGTTATGGTTTCCCTTTTCAATGTTTTTGAGTATTGTCTTAAGTGTTGTGCAAATCGGGCTTAACTTTCCTTCTATGGAAGACACTAAGTAAAAAATCACTTGGCCAAAATCTATGTTGTTTTTTGGTATGTGCTATCAGCTATACATGGAAATTAATTTTTATTGAAAATTTACAATACACACACACACACAGACACACACCTTGTAAACTTTCATATTAGTGAAGTTTTTTTAATGAATTTTAGGTTTTTTAATTTCTTTTATTTTTTGAGATTTACTTGAGTACGAGTGAAACTTTAATCTTTGGTATTTGCATGTCCACTGTTTGAGTCAACTCTCGTAGCTTTGTGGAAATAGCTAGTCTGTTTTCCACCATTCCCGTAGGGTTTTGAACTAACTTGTTAATTATGTAGCTAAGAATTGAATACATTAGATAGTGATGTTGCCAACTTTATAAAAGGTTATAGTTGGATTTGGCTTTTAGTCAATGTGAGTAAGTCCATTTTATTGTAGTTAGAAAACCAATAATTGTTTTTTTTTTTTGACAAGAACGGGTAGGTTTTATATTAATAAAACTGTGGCTGAGCCACCCAAAGGGATACATCTGAGAATTCTGGATGGGAACATAACTTCCTCATCACTGAATGAGTTCTGAGAACTAAAACACAAAGAAAACTAGAAGAAATAGAGCTTCTCATCGGAACCTGAAAGACAATGCTGGCTGAATATGACTGTCAGATTTATTTCAGAGACCCAGTTTGACTTCGTGTCTGGACTGGTTGCCTTGTATGGATTGTCTTTTTCTTCTTCACTACTTTAGTCCATTCCTTGGACTGCTCTTGAGAGCGTGAGGCATTGGATTCTTCTTCTTCTTCTGCTTGATCGGCCCAGCTTTGGGAAGCAGGCGGTTGAGGCGCCACATTTCCTTGATCGGTCGGCAGGGGAGTAGACTGCTCAGATGGTTCTTCAATGGCACTTTCTGGATCGGGGTCGGGCCCTTTCGAGATGAACTGATGAACTGGCTTTGCACCAGTCCACCAAGTTGGCTTTCGCTTTGACTTGGATGCTTTATGCTTCTCTGAGAGTTTTTTGCAGCTTTGGGCTAAATGCCCTGTTTCAAAGCAAATTCTGCATCTAAAATTAATATGCTCATAGTCTAACTTCTGATTCCATGACTTATCTTTACCTTGAAGGACGATTTCTGCTGGAAACCCTTTGCTGAAGTCCATCTCTACGCAGATTCGAGCATAGGTTGTAAATGCGGATTCTGTTTCTGGGCTTCTGCTATGAAATTTCCCAAGGGCATTGCCAATGGATTCCAGAGATGCAAGGCCCCAAAAGTGGAGAGGCAGATTCGGCAACCTAACCCAGACTGGAGCTGAGGCGATGACAGCAGAAGAGGCATCAAAAGAGGAGGTCCAGGGCTGAATGGAGAGACCAGATCTGCCCCAAAACCAGGGGCCAGATCTAAAGATCTGATCCCTATCTTCTGCAGATCCAAAAATGACTATAAAAAATCCTCTTGCACAAGGGCAAATCAGAGCTTCCTCCTTTAGAGACCAAGCAGAGGAGGTCCAAGAATGCAAATCTACGAGCTTTGGCCACAAGCCATTAAACCTGCACACCAAAGCTGTTTCAGAGAGGCGTTCCTCATCGTCTAGAGCTTCTTGGATGACCGGGATAACAAGGGCCGGAGCCTCTTGCACCACGAGGTGGTTTGGAGAGGGCCCTGCGTCACAGAGGCGGTCCGTATCGCTCGAGCTCGGAGGAGGAGCTGCTGCACGCTGAGGGAGATCGAAGGTGACTCCACGGAAGGGGCTCTGCCGGGCAGAGGAACAAGCACGCGGCGAGGAGCCAGTAAAGACAGTAGAGGGCGTCGGATCTGAACCTTCAGGAGGACACCTTCCTGCAACTAAATTGGCGAAGGAGGGAGCCATGCGAGCTACAGGAAGGAGCAGCGAGGCTGCTGAAAGCCGGAGCGGCTAGGGTTCCTGCGTTTTCTTCAATAGATTATTCGATTAACTAGAAAACCAATAATTGTTATCACCTAGTTGGGTGGGATTTTGGACAAGGATCATGAGCATAAATGAGTGTGTTGAAATAAAATTCTTCCCTCAATTCTGGCAGTCCTTTTGGAAGTAAGGCTTGTAAGTTTGCAAGCTTACCAAACTATTTGAGAGATAAAGGTTCTTCTTAGTTTGATGAGTCGTGGAATAGTTAATAGGTTACTCAACACTTGGTTGCTGCATCTTGTTTGTGATGAGGGATGTTGAGAGAGCCAGAGTCTTTTCTATATCTCTAGGAGCAGGAAATTGTGTACAAGTTTCTACACTTGAGGATGTTTTTAGAAATGACACATTTAATGTTTTTGGAAATGAGGAATCACCATTTCTACAATTAGGATCAAGGTGTAGGTATAGCATTTTTTATAGTTATGATGTCCATAGGTCTGCAATATTTAGAAAAGAAATAAATTTCATCCCTACTCATAATTTTTGAAGGCCATAAGTTTTTGATTTATAAATAAATAAAATTACTTTTTAAAGTACAAAAAATTGTCTTTGTACATGAATATACCAATAAACTTTTGGAAAATCTTTCCAAAAAGTGTCCATATAGGGACCCTTTTCAGAGACACCTCTTTGAGGTCTTTTTTATAAGACGCTTCCTGTTATTGCTATATTATAAGTGTGCCTTTTCCTGATCAGGGAGCATTACAGTGCAATGTATCACGATTTACATCAAAATTCAGCTGAAAATTTGCAAGTTGGGGGTTTTCCTTCTGCTGAAGTCACCCACGACTTGCAGTTAACTCCAACTGCTTGAAATGACCATCTTACATAGATGAGACAGTCCATGAGGGGTGAAACATCTAAAAGATTTAAACCTTGGTGGGTTATATGAAACACTCTTGTTTTTCCCTTTTACCAGGGCCCTGTTGACCCTTTCTTTGAAGGTTGCGCTTTGTTTCCCTAGTGTTTTTGTACCAAGATCTCTTGTAGGTAAATGAACTTAAAGACGAAGGTTTTAGTTTCATAGATTGCTTCTCCTTCCATGCTTATTCACCCTGGATTGCCTTAGAATCCTCTTGGAAAAAATGCTGTGATGAATAGCAAACCAAAGAGACTTGGATGAATAGCAAATATGCTATTTAATTTAGGTGGAAGCCCTTCATACCATCCTTGTTGAGAGGAAAGTCCAAAGGGCCTTTATCATTTATGTGCTTCTTCCAGGCTGTCCTAGATAGAACAAAACTTGTGTAGTTGTAAATATGGCTTGCTTAGATGGATTAGTCTCTTATATTCCTACTATGATTTTGTGGTCATGATTTTATTAAATCCATTTGTGCCAGGTTGTAAAGTATCTTGATTTATTATTTGTGAAGTATCTTGCTATTATATGATTTAACTCTTAAGTCTTAACATATATAGGCATTTCTAGGGAACGTTTAACATTGTCATCTTAGATCCTATGGTAGCCTCTGTTGCACTTCCTTAGATAACACTTGATAATGTCTAACTAAAAGATTGTGGAGGATTGAATTTTTAAAATTCGATGTGTATTACTGAAAATGCTGTTTATAAGAAATATTTTGGTGAAGCTCAAAAATATGCACACCTTGATTGCTTGGTTTAGTGAAGGAACATCATTGTAACATAATTGCTTGTATGTCAAATGCTTTTTCAAGTGCCCTAAATTCAAGCAAATTTTGTCAATATTTTTTGAATTTACTGTTACAGCTCCTAACTGTTGCTGTAGAGCTTTGTTGGCAGATTTTGTAAGTTGAATGATTGGGTATTATACCGACTTAAATTCTTGCATTTTCCAACCCTGTGTGATTTTGTGCCATGTAATGAAGTCAATCGCACGTGTGAAGCTAAATGAAAGTCTTGCTCTTGAAAGAAACACTGGCATATTGTTCCCGAGGGAATGAACTTGTCAGTTGGTCCTTCAAATTAAATTGTAGCAATATCTCATTTTCTGAAAATGCCAGTCTGAGATTTATGGAATTGAAAAGTTTTCATATAACAAGATATTAATTGGAGATCAGTTTGATTCTGTTTGATCTTGTGTGATATGTTATGATTCTAAAATATGGTGCATTTATTGATTATTTTCAGGCCGGCAAGGAGGAGGACCACTAAAGGGGAAAGCCCTCCAGTAAAAGAGGATATGACAGAATCTTCGGCAAAAAGGTATGGCATGCATTCTAAATGAGTATGGTTTTATAAACCATTTCTTTATCTTTTTGTTGTTTTAGATAGTTTCTTTATGCCTTTCTGATTTGCGATGCAGGGGATCACATTCTTCCAAAACTAGGAAGGATTCTAGATTGCAGTTGGATATGAAGCCTGATGACAATGGGGCATTGGTAAAAAGTGCTGATGCTGGTTTATCTGAAAAGAGTGCTTCAGAAGTCATTGCAGACACTGTTATGTCTCCAGAAAATACCGATCAACCGACAAGTGGCAGTAGGGGAAGGAAACAAAAGCAAGGTGAACATCTTTCATAAAAACATGCATCGGTTTTTTGATTTGTACTATATTTTTAACAAAAATGGATTTCAACCATTGTACCTCCTCAGAAAGCACAGGGTGTGATATCCGTCTCTTCAGATTTCATTATTTGTCATAAGAAAAGGTCCTTTTGTTTTGTCTCCCACAAGTCTTTGTGTAGGTGCCACTAATTCTCATCCTTGGTGTAGCCTTCTGAAGTTCTCAGAAAGTAATTTGAGGTTAGCCATTTTGTTCAATGTGTGGTTGAATTGAATGTAAGGTTTGCTGAATTAAAATTCACTTTCGGTAGAATATTGGAGACTGACATTAAAGAGAAATGAGTGTTGCTTACAATAGAAAATTATTGCCTGAAATTTGAAGGGAGAATTTAGAAAAATATTGTAGAATATTTTCTCGTCACAGTGGTAGTCAATTGTTTGTAATGTTTACTCCAGGAAAATAGACTGATAAAGATTTTTTTCATTGTTTGTTACGGCATATTTATATTTGAGGGTTCCCCTAGAACTGTTTTCTCTAGCTACATTATTTTTTAAGACTTGTTTTCCCTCTCAATTTGCACTCGTGATTAAGATTCAGTAAAATTTGGCCTTTGTGTGGCTAAACATGTAAATTTTTGTTACCTATTTGAAGCATACAAGGAAACAAATAGCATAGACAGTGATTTTTTCTAATATCCCAGAACTGGAATATCAGGAGATATTGTTGTGCTTTCTATTGTTTCATTGAAGTAATTGTAAATGTTCTTTTTAGGACTGCCAATCAATTGTTTGAATCATTGATATTTGTAAGTGTGTGGAACGATGAATAATGCTCTTAGGTACACAAATGTGCTCATTCTGTTTGAATATATTTGTACCTGGCTACTATTTAGATGTTGAGTTTGTAGAAATTTGCCTTCAGAGCATCTGTAATTGTTTAGGCGGGGTGACGTGAAGATTAAATGCCTACTTAACTAGAAAAACTACATAAAACTATTTTGATTTATGAAATTCTTGTTCCAAATGGCAAACCTTGTCTTTCCATGGCAAATCTTCATTGTTGTTTCTGTGCAACTCTATGCATCCAACTTCCCTTGTTTGAATACATCTTAGGTAGGTTATGAAGTCTGATACCATGCTAAACAATGAATACACAAACTAGTAAAATAGAGACAATATAGAATATAGGATTGTTTATTATAAAGAGTCGTTGGATACAGTGAGGAAGATGCTCTTATATGCTTATTCATGGTGTGGTTTATAATGCCTACCTCACGCAAGTATTGTTAATGACACTATAACTCATGACATTGCCACCTAACATAATCTGGCTTTATGACATTGGACTTTAGTATTGCATTGCTAGTACTACAACAGATATATACTGTAAAATGTAGAAAAGCCATCAGGGTCATTTTCGAAACAAACTTTAAAGACAGGTTGTCTAAAAACCCAAAACACAAGTCTCACTGTTCTGGTTTGTTGTTTAAAAAGGGTAGCTACAAAACATCAGAAGACTAAATCAACAGATGAAACACTGGATATAGACACTAAAATTTATGAGCCACAAAAGCATAACCACATTTTACTAACAGAAGTTGAGAATTTGAAAATTGGAAAAAACGAATTAACAATAAGCCAGTATAATATTTCATATTAGAGATAACTAATTGCCGATTGATGAAATTACTCCCCTGAAAGACAGTTCCAAGTGCACCAGGATCTGTCACCAGAATATGTACATCATGATCAGTTTGAGGAATGAGAAAAGGAAACTGAAGATCTTCAACATGTTTCAAGTGGTGAAATTGAAGATCTGTACAAAAATTCAAACAGCCAAAATTCAGCAACGCACTAGTAATGTCCAGAGTAAGTTTTTGCAAAATTCTTGTCAGGATTGATTTCTAGTGGATATCTTTCGGATTACATCAATGTAGAAATGTCATCATATAGCAAACTTACTGTCAGGCCTCCTATTATGCTTCATTGATGAAGCATCTCAAGAATCTCAAGAAGTAAGGGCGTGCCATGTAACTAAATATTATAATTAATATGTATTGGAAATGATGCTTAGACGTGCCCTCTCTGTACATCTTCTATATATATGATCATTATGTAATATATGCAAATCATTTACCGTATTTCACTATTTTATTATTATTTTTCCATTAATGGACGATATTATGTGAGGAGGCTCCTTACAAAGAAACGTTGGTATGACATGTTAGAAGTCAGTGTGCCCCTTTGTTAAATCTTGCACCATAGGCTTTTCACAATATGCATAGTGCATTGTGTCAAGTATTAACTGATTTTAGCTGTTCAATTCAACGGGTTCCGTGATAACAATCCCAAGATTCCTGAGTCTTAATGTAGCTGTTTAATATGGTTTAATTTTTACAGCAAATGCCATGTTCAATCCATATATATACTCGACCCATGTTCCAAAGTTAATTTACAAGTAACAAATTAGAAGCTTGTGATATGGAGATGGTGGATGATCACAAAGAAAAAGAGATGGTGAATGATCACAAAGAAAAATTTATAGGGGAATGCATTGAGGAAATAATTCTGGTTTTGAGTTCTTGTTTCTTTTGAAGTCCATTTTTGGATTATTTAACAAGGGGGTCTTATACATCAATTTGGTATGTGGATAGGCTGTGACCTTAAAAATATACTATTGTTTATTATTATAAATCTGCTCTATTGCAAAACTGAGAGCACATCTATTTTCCAGATTTGGTTAGGTTACTAGTAAATATTTACCTTTTGATGTGGAGTTGAAACTGCTATTCTTTAAAAGAAATGTTCAACTGTCGATCAGGAGAGGGTGGAGATTCAGAAAGCAAAACTGAAAACTGGACATAGGCCTTAAGATTCAAATCCTTCATGCATGAGCAATGCTTATTACCTACCTGTGAATTAGCATAGGAAAGACCTGAGACAGGTGTTAAGATTCAAATCCTTCATTCATGAGCAATGCTTATTACCTACCTGTGAAATAACTTAGGAAAGACCTGTGTGTGGAATGGAGTGTCAAACTATTTAAATTCATTGTTTCTGGTAATTTGTTTTTTCAAATGCATGTATGTTGCGGAAGACCCTGAGAGCATGTTTTCGAAAATTCTTGTTCTTATGCAATTTGAATTCTAGATTTTTCTTTGCATTTAACAGAAAGTTTGTTTTTCTTGTTGTTGCTACCTGAAGGCATATATGTTGTGCAAGACCGTGAGAGCATGTTTTGGAATATTCTTGTTCTTATGCAATTTGATTTCTAGATTTTGTTTACATTTAACAAAAAGTTGTTTTCTGTTTGTTGCCACCTGAAGGAGGGGAGAGCAGAAAGGGTAGACAGGTGACATCTTCGAGTACACCAACAGATGGAACTGTGAAGAAGTCTAAAGGAACTAGAGGAGTAAAAAGTGGAACAGAACAGGATAAAACAGGGATTTCATCCGATGGTGGGGCAAGGAACTCAGATGATGAACCTCTGGTATATTAAAATTTGTAACAGTCTTTTTCTTTCTATTTTTCCAAGGATTGTATGATATCGGCACCTCTCAAGTTGTTTCCCTTAAAATGCAGAACACATGGAGGTCACGCTCACGATCTGAACAGTAAGATTTGGGGATAGAGCTTTGTCTTATATTGGTAGGAGGAATAGGCTCATGTTATCAAATCCTATTTGGTTGGCAACCATTTCTGTTTGACACAGTTTCATTAGATGTCCTGATGTCCTGATTCACCTCATTATAAATTCCAATCATTTATAGTAAGTTCATGATCCTTGTACTATGAATGCCACGGCGGCCATGATCTGTGTATGCTTTTTTTCTTTTGCACAGGCTCTTGCAGTTGTTCTACAGGCGTGTTCTTATAAATACAATTTGCAGTATTCTTATTTTTTATGAGCTGTATTTAACATCACCCTCTTTCATTTAATTGTTGTTTCCTCTTTGATCATATCATTTGCTTCCTCCATGGCTAGATTGTGTCAGTACATAGATACACTTGGAAGCGATAGCTCTTTGATCTAATAATAGCTACATTCTGCATTTTTTGCCTCGTGAACTGAGGACATTGTTTATTATGTATTAAAGGATTTGTGGACCATAGGTATTCATGTTGGATCATTTTTGCCTGTCGAAAGTCTAGCATTACTCGTTCAAGACCAGGTGTTTTATCATATATGATATTTTCATATTCAGTGACTTTACTATGCTTTTTCTGTTTGAAATTAATTCCTTTTTCTCTTAGAACAGTTTATCTCTTTGGAATCATTTTGGTAGTTTGTATACAATGTAGTGCACATAAGAAATACTTGACCACCTTGTTCAGATTTGCGTGTTGTTACGAACATAATTTCGGACTATTTACGGTTGAGATTACGATGGCCTATGGAAACAAATGTATTTTAATGTTTTCCCTCATCAGGCGATCCCTTGTACATTATAAGCACTTCATGTCTGTTGCCTCTCAAGTGATTGCAGTGGAGTCAGTGATGAAGTGTAAGTGATTCCGTTTCCGTATTGGTTTTGTCCCTTTATTTGGTTCTGTAATTGATTGATAGGCATTATTTATTTTTTAACTAGAGAAAATTTGCGAGTGAATTTCAGGGCAAAGTTGTTTTCTTGCAAACACCTAAAAAACAGTTCTACATCTTGATGACGTGGGCAGTTGAGTAAAATAATTCTTTTTTATTTAACAGCCAAGTTTGTGAATTTATTGTTTCTATACATGGAATGGTTTTTATATATTGTATCTGCATCTTCCGCATGCTGTTTACATACTCTTTCTGGAAGTAGTATAGATTCTATTTTTTGTCATTTACGATATTTTCTAAGCTAAATGTATAGCCTAGGTATACATACGATTAGTTTTTCACCCCAAGCTAGTGGCCATATTAGTCTGTATTCTTAACAAGTAGAAAAGGAAATCCTTTTATGTTACGAGTTATGCTTTTAGGGAATGGCGTGCAATGATCTGTAGCCAATGATCTCTTGTGATGAGGCAGGCAAAGTCTTTTACTTGCGACATCTTAATAAAGGTTTTATATCTTCACGATCTAGGCAGTTGAAAGTAAACTAATTTCAATGTAGTTTCGGAACCGACTGTTTCTGCACACATTTACTATTATTTCTGAAAGTGTATAGCCTAGATATACATATCAATTGCTTTTCCCCACAAGCTAATGGCCATAATGGTGATATCCTTTAATAAGTAGAACAGTAAGTCATTTACGTCACTAGTGTGCGAACAAATTTGGCTTTTATAATGATTGATAGTTAACGATATTTTGCCGAATGATCTGTTGTGATAAAGGTTTCTGTTCTTTAATGTAACTCTCAACAAGATCTAACTGTATCTATAGGAGCTTTTTTTAACTGATAGAACATTTGTTATGATTTACTCTTTGGGTTTTGTTAGCCTTTCAAGACCAACTGTTTTAAAGTATATCGAACTTTCGTACTTTTTAAGCATTGTTATGATGTTTTGACCTTTCATATTGACTGGCCGGCATGCTCTATCACTATAAATGAAGGAAAAGTGCAACTGGAATGTAATTTACAAATGACTTGAGGTCTCTGTGATTTATGTTTTTTATTTGGTGATATCGAAGTCTAAAACATTTTTTGATAGAAAATGAATGCAATGTGAGTTCCGTTTATAAGATATTTAAGTTTCTCTTGATACATGGAATGCAATGTGAGTTCCGTTTATAAGATATTAAAGTGAAAATGTTAAGATTGGACATGCCCCTATTTGCAAGTGCATCATTTTTCACGGAGAGCTAGGAGAGCTGCAGGAACATATACTGGTCTATTTTTTCATTTTGCTTTTATGAGATTGATTCTGAACCTGGTAGTCGAAGTTGTGGTGAGTTGGAAATCGATTGGATGAAAGAGTGGTTGGAATGGCCAATTTCGCATGCTGGGTCCCATTGACAACTAGTTCACATTTACTGCAATCGATTCTCTCGAGTTATTGGAAAGTCGTTAATGGAAACAAACTTTGTTATCTATCTCCGCATTTATCTGAGCTTCAGTTAAGACAGCTTGTTGAATGTCTACCCCTTAGCATTTATTACATGATTACAGATAATGATAGGTTGCTGTTTACTATCAGAGCAATTTATTTCACGTCTAAGATGTTTTGAACATAGTTTTCACGAGATTCTTCTATATGCACATTTTTAGAGGGATACAATCAGTATATTTCATTAATGGTCGGTGGCATTTTAATGCTGAAAAACAGAATGGATCAATTTCTAATTGAAATATTCGAGGAGCTCGAACTATCAGATGGTCTCAAATCTCGACTAGGATAAACCTTAATAATAACTTGAACATTTTAAATTTCAAATAGAGGAATCTTGGTAATATCTTGAGCATATTACTGAACATGTAATATTTTGAATGTTGGTTGTGCCAAGCAAGAAATGGAAGAGAATATCATATTGTAAATTGATGAGATAGTTAAAAAAATGATTGTTAAACAATGCAATTGTAATTTTAGAAGCATAATAAGTATTATGTGGTTGATTAATTTACCGACATTAAAAGATATATCACGGTATACAATTATAGTCACCACTTTCAAAGGTATTTACTTCTATTTGGTGTTTTGAGTGTCTGCCGGGTTATACAATTCACCCCTTCTGCGATAATAAATGTTTGTTATGTAAAAATTTAAAAATCCGAGAAAAAATAATTTCTTTTGTTTGGTAAAGTATGTCATGGATGATGTGACAGTTGAAATAAGGATTCTGAGAATAATTCTTGGTATGACCAATTAATTAACATCTTGTTAAGATTTAGACCTATCTAAAACTGTAAAAATACATGTATAATTGGGTATATATACAAGCATAATTCGGCATAAATACATGCTAATGTTAAAATGCCTTGGTTTAAATACTCGATATTTCAAGTATAAACCAAATACTCGTTATTTCAAGTATTTGTAAATCGGAGAAAATATATTTTTGATGAATGGATTGTATAAATCCGTAAGAGGTATATACAATCTACAACCTAACTATGCTATTCTTGGTCCCATATGGTCCCATTATGTGTATGGGTTTCATTTCTAACCAGCCGGTCAGTTTTAAATGTAAGTGAATTATGAGTTATACTAGTTATGAACCTTCTTACCAACCTATAGATGAAAAAAATTATGCGTTGTATATAGGGTGATTTGTTGGCCAATTGTATTTTCTCTAGGTACATAACGTATGGCCCCCATTTTTATGAATTTTTGAGGCATAACTTTGTGAATTATGAGTTAGATTAGTTATGAACCTTGCTTACCAACTTATATATGAGAAATATTGCAGGTTGTAAGAATATAGGATTGAGATATGTTTGGTCAATTCTATTTACTCTAAAGGAACATGATGAATGAGCCTTGTTTCTATCTATTTCTATGGCATGTTTTTATGTACTTTTAAGGCATGTTGATTATAGTTTATATTGGACTGCAGAGTTTGAAGCAAACAATTTGATCTGAGACTAAAGTGGACGATGCCTATTTTTTTTTTTTTTTTTTTTTAATGTTTGGTCAATTCTATTTATTCTTAAGGCACATGATGAATGAGCCTTGTTTCTATCTATTTCCAAGGCATGTTTTTATGTACTTTTAAGGCATGTTGATTATAGTTTATATTGGACCGCAGAGTTTGAAGCAAACAATTTGATCTGAGACTAAAGTGGACGATGCCAATTTTTTTGAAGCTCTGAAGGGATTTTGATGAAGTTACCATAGGCATTAATGATCACTTTTGTATATGTTAAATTCATCAAATGTATTTTTGAGAAAGTGGAATTTAGTTTATTTTGTTTTTGCTTCCTCTCTAAAGAACATTTGAGAAATTTAGGAAACAACAAAAATTCTACAAGTAAATTGACTACAAATACTTGTTTCTTTGAAATGTATAAATGCTTATTAAAGTACTTCATGTAAATGATGTTTAATGTTTCAAGTCATTCTTGATTGATGTTTTTTAAATATATATAGAATAATTACAAGTAATTAGATCTTAAAAATTGATTGATGTTTTTTAAATATATATAGAATAATTACAAGTAATTAGATCTTATATAAGGGCTATAGATCCTTTTAGGAATTGGTTAGAAATGGAGTTTAGTGGGCACATAAAAAACATTGAACAAATAGTGTTGGTAGAAACAATGAAAACCTTGAAGATGGAGATGCAAAGTTGTAGACTTGATAATGAGAGAATGCTAAAGGCTTATAAGTAGTAAAATTAGTTGAACACTTATGCAAAGCTTGAATTTACAATAGAAACAAATGCAAATTGAGTTGAGACTTAAATAAGGTATAGTGTTCAACAATTAGATCACATGAAAGATTCATGCATTCCAAGAGTGCTACCAGGAGTTGTAGGCATCACTATTCACCACCTCATGTAGCTTGGAAGTCATACTCGGATGAGGAATCTAGGAGCAACTTAGAAATGTTTCTAATTGGACATTGTAATTGAAAACATGCGGAAGATACACTACAATGAGAGATGAGGAAGATTAATTATTGGCTTTTGATGGTGAGAGTAGGAAAGGAGAAGACATTGAAGTTTAGTTAATGGGGATGAGGTATCTTCAATTGCATAATTATTCTTGTAATATGGAAGCTATAATTGCCGTTTACAACTTCCATTGAAAGGCTTCCATTCGGTGGGATCAATTGGTCGAAGTGAAACATATCAATGAAAATAGGATTTCATGGAGGCAACTCAAGAAGTCTTTATTTTAACAAAAATCGTATTAGGACATTATTATAATAAGAAGGTGGAATAGTTATTTGAATTCAAGTTGGGAAATATGAGCATGAAAGATTATGAAGTGAAGTTTTCATAATTGTTGAGTTTATAAAAGAAGATATGTTGAGTTTATAATGAAGTCTCATTGGAGAGTACCATTACTTTTTGTGAAAAGAAATGATGGACCTATGCCATTATGCATTGACTTCAAGTAGTTGAACAAGGTGATTGTAAGGAATAATTTTCTCTAGTGAGAATTGCTAACTTGATTAGCTAAGATGTGCACATATTTTCTCAAAGATTGGTTTGAGATCAGGTTGTCTTCAAGTGAGGATAAAATAAGAAGACATTATCAAAACAATTTTTAGAACTATATATGGTTACTATGAGTTTGTAGTGGTGCCATTTGAGTTAACAAATGCACCAACTTCCTTTGTTTTTTATGAATAGAATATCCAGGTAGTGTTTGTATAAGTTTGTCATTGTATTTTTAGATGACAGTATTAAGTATTTCAATTTAGAGGAGAAGCATGGAGAACATTTGAGATTGGTGCCACAATTCCTCTAGAACATCAACGTTTCCTTTTATGAGAAGTACATTCATTATTTCTGGATACATTATTTTTGAAGGAATAATAGTGGATCAAATTAAGATTGAAGTTATTATGGGATGGCATACAACCATAAATGTAACGTAAGTAAGGTTATTTATGGGATTGATTGGATAATATAGAAGATTTATAGAAGGGTCCTCAAAAGTGGCACATGCAAATATGTCAATTCAAAAGAAGACAAATTTGAATGGACACCACATTGTGAAAAAAGTTTCTAGTAGTTAAAGCGATTGTTCACTAATACACCGATTCTCAAGATTGCAGACTCAAATGAAGATTTTGTGGTATGCATAGATGCTTGCAGAGAAGGAATTGGTGCTCCTTAATGCAAAATGAGCATGTGAATTGTAATGAATCTAGAAAATTCAGGGAGCATGAGAAAAAATATGTTACACATGATTTAAGACTAGTTGCCCTTGCACATGCATTGAAGATGTGGAGACATTTATCTCATTTGTAGAAAATTTGAGTTAAAAACAAAGAACAATGGGTTGAAGTACTTGTTTGAGAAACATACTTTGAATTCATGTAAACAAAATCGTTGGATTTTTTTTGTGAATTTGATATTGATATCAAACATACTAAGGTTTGAATTCCATGTAAACAAAATGGTTGGATTTTTTTTGTGAATTTGATATTGATATCAAACATACTAAGGGTAAATATGACAAGATTGTTGATGCACTTAGCAGGAGAGCAAATGCAATACATGTTACAACCATTAACATGTGTAGATTAGATTTAAAAATTAGAATCCGTGAGACTATTATCTCATATGAATACTATCTCAAGGTAAAAGAAAGATTGGAATAGGAAAGATGACAACATAAATATGAAAGTTACATGTTAGAAGATGATGAACTAAAATAAATGCCTTAGGTATCCCATGCAACCTAGCAACCGCTTTCATATAATTTGTTGTTATATTTGTTGTTTTATGAGTTGAGTTTATTGAAATAAAATGAACAGTTTTTGTCAACTTGTTAACCACTAACAAGATTTAATCGTGTTGTTTTGTTGTGTTGGAAAACTAGTGATAAAATCAATTATCACATCTCATTTCCACTCTGGGAATGGCAATGGTTGTAGCAATCCTACTGGATGACTATGTTTAACATTTACCTTATGACATTCCATGCACCTTGCTATATACTCAACGATGTTTTTCTTCATTCATGACCAAAAGCATCGACTTCTTACTACTGAAATTGTCTTTTGGTATCCGAAGTGTCCAACATATGGAATTGTATGCATCTAATTCATTACTACTTTACTTATTTAAGTAGAATCAAGAACATAAACTACATTTTTATGCATAAGAAGTTCATCATCGAGATCCAAAATTTATTTGAAACTTTTGGAAATGGCTATTCAAAGAATTTGGTACAAATTTGAATTTGAGTACAACATATCATCCACAGACAAATGGACATACTCAGAGAGTTAATCAAGTTATTGAAGATATGTTGAGAATGTTTGTGGTGGACCAACCATCTAAGTGGGAAGATTATTTGTATTTTATAGAGTTTGTATATAATATTGGATAGCATGCTTATGTGAAAATGAGTTTGTTTGAATCTTTGTATGGCAAAACATGCAATATTCCAATTAATTAAGACAATTTAGCAAATGTAATAGTAATTGAGCCATAATTGATTAAAGAAATGGAAGAGAAGATAGTTAAGATCAAACATACTTGGAAAAGAACATATGGTAGACAAAATAGTTGTGCACACAAGGGCATGATATCACGAGAGATTGGGGTTGGGGAGCATGTGTATTTGAAACTTATCGTAAATAAGAGTTCTTTGAAGCCAGGGATTTGTTCTAAGCTAGCGAGCAAATATTGTGGGAGTTTTAAGATTTTAGCTAGGATAATGCCTATGGCATAAAAATGTAGTTTATGTTCCTGATTCTACTTAAATAAGTAAAGTAGTAATGAATTAGATGCATACAATTCCATATGCTGGACACTTTGGATACCGAAAGACAATTTCAGTAGTAAGAAGTCAATGCTTTTGGTTATGAATGAAGAAAGACATCGTTGAACAAGGTGCATGGAATGTCATAGGGTAAATGTTAAACATAGTCATCCAGTAGGATTGCTACAACCATTGCCATTCCCAGAGTGGAAATGAGATGTGATAATTGATTTTATCACTAGTTTTCCAACACAACAAAACAACACGATTAAATCTTGTTAGTGGTTGACAAGTTGACAAAAACTGTTCATTTTATAGCAATAAACTCAACTCATAAAACAACAAATATAACAACAAATTATATGAAAGAGGTTGCTAGGTTGCATGGGATACCCAAGGCATTTATTTTAGACAAAGATCCAAAATTTATTTGAAACTTTTGGAAATGGCTATTCAAAGGATTTGGTACAAATTTGAATTTGAGTACAACATATCATCCACAGACAAATGGACATATCCAGAGTTATTCAAGCTATTGAAGATATGTTGAGAATGTTTGTGATGGACCAACCATCTGAGTGGGAAGATTATTTGTATTTTATAGAGTTTGTATATAATATTGGATATCATGCTTATGTGAAAATGAGTTTGTTTGAATCTTTGTATGGCAAAACATGCAATATTCCAATTAATTAAGACAATTTAGCAAATGTAATAGTAATTGAGCCATAATTGATTAAAGAAATGGAAGAGAAGATAGTTAAGATCAAACATACTTGGAAAATAACATATGGTAGGCAAAATAGTTGTGCACACAAGGGCATGAGATTGCGAGAGTTTGGGGTTGGGGAGCATGTGTATTTGAAACTTATTGTAAATAAGAGTTCTTTGAAGCTAGGGATTTGTTCTAAGCTAGCGGGCAAATATTGTGGGATGTTTAAGATTTTATCTAGGATAATGCCTATGGCATATGAGCTAGCATTTCCTGCTTCCATAAAAGTGCATAATGTGTTTCATGTGTCATTGTTGAAAACATATATACCTGATCGTAACCATATTATTGGTTGAGCTTTGATTCAGGTGGAACTAGAGGGAAATATCTTGGTGCAACCAATATGCATCCTAGAAAAGAAAATCACGCTGCCTAGGAATAGAGAAATAAGACATGTAAAGGTCCAATGGACCCACTACAACCCTAAAGAAGCAACATGGGAGCTAGAGGATGTTATGCAGGAGGCATACACACAACTCTTTTGATGTAAATTTTTGTAAATGTGCTTCCAATGGAGGACTTGAAAAGATATGCATGTGTCACACCAATTCTTTCTATAACAAAGACATCTTGAGTTGGGGCTATCAATCCACAAGAGGGAAAGCTTTTCCAATCCTTATACTATGTTCAAAGACACATGCAACCCTCTGGTATAGAAAGCCCTTCCACAGTTGTCTCAATCCACCATCACTCCTCCCCCACTAATCTAGACAACACAAGGAATGGGGTCCCCTTCTTTGTTCAATACTCCCTCGGGCAATACTCAATTCCCTTCCAATGCTCTGACACAGTCCGACCATTCCTTTCCAGGCATCCATAAAGAATTGTTATGTAGGAGGCATACACACGACTCTTTTGATTTTTGTTTGCTTTTATTTTTTATTTATTTTACTAACATATGGTATCAAAGCTTGAAAAATCGTAGGCATAGAGTTTTTTTGGGAATGGGAGCTACAAAAATGACATGAGGTTTAACCAAGTTCAAGATTGAGAAGTTTCACGACAATAATTTATCTTTATGGAAGATGAATGGAGAGGATTTGTTGGTTCAAAATGACCAAGCCCTAGCCCTCAGTGGTTGCGAAAAAATCGGGCGGCATGATAGATGAGGACTGGATAAATCTTGACAGAGAGACAATTTCTCCAATTCTCCTTCGCCTAGCAGACTTTGTCTTGTTCAATGTTTGTGAAGGAAAAACCGTAGAATCACTTTGGTGGAAACTTGGGAATTTGTATGAGACTAAATCGACAACAAATAAGGTTTTCCTAATTTTTTTTTATTTTCATCTGAAGATGAAGGAGGGTTTAACTAGGGCAGATAATCTAAATTAATTTAATACCCTAATCAACAAACTACTCTTGGTGGTGTAAAGGTGGAGGATGAGGACATGTCGATCATTTTATTACATTCCCTCCCAGATTCCTAGGATCATATGCTAGTGACCATCACCAACTCGTCACTAGGAACTCTAAAATTTGATTATGTGGTAGCTTCTTTACTAGGAGAAGAGTTACAAAAAAATCGTCTTTGGATCTCTCTACCAGTGAAGCTTGTTAATGCCTAAATCTCACACACATGTGACATTTTGATTAATATTGTAGGACATCATCAATATACAACATGCATCTCATTAAAGACATTCTCATCAAATTCACAATGAGAATTGAACCTTAGAATGACAAAGTCATTAATTCTAGACAATCGCACGACTTTTATTTAGAAACTCGCATAGATCAACGTGACTTATTCTTTGAAATTTGCGCAGTTGTACTAGCAGTGGGACCACCTATATTTCACAATGGATTCAAGGCTCATAACAGATCTCTTGGATCCAAAATTTGAATTGGATTCCTCACATGCTTGAGAGCATTCAATAGACCCCTTCATGTACCTAGAGAACCACTTCATGAGCAAGAGCATTCACATTGGGAACTAGATGTTTAAAGGCTTCCATTTGGTCTATAAAAGGATGGGCATGCATTCATTAAAAAGATGGTCTCTTACACCAATTCTTGCAGCATAACTTTGCTCTAGATTTATCTCTAAGGAATGCATGCCCACGACTTCCTTTTATAGGCAAAATGGAGGTCTTGAAACATCTAGTTCCCAATGTGAATGCTCTTACTCATGAACTGGTTCTCCAGGTACATGAAGGGGGCTACTGAATGCTCCTAAGCATCTGAAGATTCCAATAGGAATTTTGAGCCAGGAGAGTTGTTATGAGCCTCGAATGCACCACCGAAGGTAGGTGGTACCGCCGCTGGTACAATCGCATGGGTTTCGAAAAATAAGTCATGTTGTTTCGTGAGGGTTTCAAAACAAAACTAGTGCGGTTGTCCATAATTGCAGTTGAGATGTCTTTAATGAGATGCATGTTGTATGTTGATATTGTCCTCTTGCAATATTAGTTGAAATGTTGCATGCGTGCAAGATTTAGATGTTAACAAAGCTCTAATCACAAGAGGGAGATCTAGCGGAAGGGGTCAACACGGGAGATCACAATTAAGATCCAAGTCCAGAGGACACAAGAAAGGGAGGTGCTAAAATTGAGAGAAACCAAGGCACTCGAGGAAAGTCTGTTGTTATCTAAAGAAGGAAAAGAAGGATGAAAATCCGTATCAACCATCAATTGAAGCCAACACAATAAATTTAGAAGATAACAACATGTGAGCCTTTTTGTCTTAACAATAGATCTTTATTATATGCTTAGGTTTTGGACCTAGGTGTATCTTTCCACATGTCTCCATATAGAGATTGGTTTTTCAATTTTCAGCCCTGTAGTGGTGGAATGGTCTACTTGGGTGATGACAATGCTGTTATAGGTCAAATATGCACTTCTCCATCCGTGATCACGTTTCCTTGTCGATCACACAAAAGGACACTATGGATGGAAGAGTTGGATTGACCTTGGATGAGTTATTGCTGAGATCACACATCTTTAGCTGAAAAACTTATTTTTTCTACAGTTTTCACTATGTGTGCGCTACTATTTCCACTGACATCTAGCGTTCTAAACGCCGGTTCTGCTGAAGAGAACCCATGCACTTACCTCAAAAGATATGTGCGCTAGTTTTAAACAACAAAAGTTTCATACTGTGCGCTAGTTTACTGTTATGATACTTGCACACATGTTAAGATGAATGGAAAAAATATATTAAGATTACGAATTGGGATTAGTTGAGGTTGGTTCTGTAACTTCCCCAAACTCCCAATTCAACTGCCTCACGAATCTAACTTCCACCCTTGTCCTATAAATACAAGGGGAAGCCATGAGGGAGAGGCCAATGAAGAAGAAGCTACTGTTACGCTGAAGGATTTTCTAAGTCATTGTGAGGAGCATGAGCCCAGGACTCAGTTGCAGAAGTATCTTGACAGATCAGGTATATCTGTACTTAACTACATTTCTTTGACAATAAAAGGTGGAAATACCCTTCCTGTCCCAATAGAATATCTATTTTATTGAATATCTGATTGTGATTGATGTTAAATTGCTTTCAATTTCATTATATATATTACAGTTAAGATACACTGAGGAAGCTTGATTTGTTTTTGCAGGTACATTACTGTGGAAGATTGGGCGAAAGCTAGGACCAACCGTCGTTAAAAAGGTACTATTTCTGGAATCCTAATCTCGTTTCATTCATAGTAATTAGTGCAAAACATAATGTATTTACCTGTCACCCCATGTAAGTTGGTAATGTCATGTTCCCCACTATAGGGTATATTCCCGCACAACAGAACTGGCGACTCCGTTGGGGAGAGCCGGTTGCTTTTGCTCTAGGGACCTTGTCTAGGTTTTCTTTAAGTTTTTATAGTTTGTTGGTCTTCTGAGAGGTTCTTATAGGTTACTTTGCTTTTCATTTTTATCTTGATTCATTTCAGTCTGACTAAGCAAAGCTCTATTTATTGCTTTAAGTCCCTGTGCACTGGTCTTTTGTCCATACAGAAGCGCATTTTCTGCCTTGTGCGTTAGTTTCCTTGAAACATAGCTGCACATTTTTTGTTGCAGGCGCTGGTTGTTATACCAGACAGAAGTGCATTTTTCTTGTAGGTCTAAGCCTTCCACTAGGGTTTGGTTTCTAGGTTGTTGGGTCTACTTCTGGCATTTGCCTTGCTTCTTTGACTGTTACTGAGACATCTTTGTCTTCTTTGAGTCTTGTCTAACCTCTTGAAAGTCCCTTTGGTTTGCTTCACTTACTTCAACACTTGTTTTAGGTGTCTTTTCTTTTTTTAGGCGTTTTGAAGTTGTGCGCAACTCTCTGCTAGATACAGTAGCGCACTTTTTTCCCTAGACGCATGTTGCATTGATACAGACCTGCGTGCTCAATGCTTGTTGTCTGTTGCAATACCTGCACACTTTTACTGAGTCTTGTCCTTTTTTTTAAGGTGATCCCAGTTTGAGTTTTGGGTGGCTTTTGAAAGGTTTATTGGCCTGGATACCTTTTGAACTCATGTTCAGGTCAGTTTGAGCTGGTTGAAGCCTTCTGATTAGCTTTTCCTTTGAGTTTTGTGTGGCAGTAAAGTTACCTCGGTTTACTTCCTTACCCTATTTGTTTGGCAGATGTTTTTTCTTGGGTTTTGATGCTTAGGAGAAACCTCTTGGTTTGTTTTTCCTGTTGCATGCATCTGTTTTCCCTTTTTATTTTACATCTCATTCCAAATTTAGAGTTTTTCATTTGAACAACTCTGTAGGTCAAGTCTATGTCAAGTCTGTTGATTTGTTTGGTTTTTCATCTTTACCCACACTCTTGTTAGATCTTGCTTGTTTCCTTTTTCAGATTCATTTTCTTTTGCAAAGTAGAAGAAAAGATCAAAAATTGAAAAGTGGTAGCATAGTTGTAAGATTTGCTAAGACTGTTTCGAAGTAGGATAGATTATTTTGCTATTTGCTTTGGAAATCAAAAAGAAAAATTGAAAAAATGCTTATGCTTAGGATTGCCCATTTCTTGTTTTGAAAGAGATAAACGAAAAAACAAAAGAGTCTTTGTGAAGTTTTACAAGCATCATTTGTACACACTCTTCTTTCTGTCGAAACTATACCACACACTTCACTACCCTTCTTGAGTAAAAAGTAGCTTCTAAAAAGAAAATTTAATAAACTTAATTAACAACTTTTTCTTTTTAGGTTCGTCACGACATCAACTAGCTTAAGCTAGGGTTTCGAGGTAAATCATCTTAAACTACCGGAAATTGGTTTCATTACTCAATAATCATAGTAAAACAATCTCTTAAGTAAACCCACCTATATAAAAATATCCTGGGAACGCTCTACTCAAACCAGAGTTAAGCACGAGGCCGTGTGAGACTGGAACTGCTGAGGATACCCCCTCACTTTCCTTTTGAACATAAGCCAGAGCTGATTCGTATACAGGGGTCTACTAGTACTTTTAAGTGCTTTTGGATTTCGGGCTTTGCTACCCTGCCAATGCGTCTTGGATAGGCTGATGACTGTTCCCCCAGGTATTTTCATATTTGTGGTATCCTTAGTATCTTAACCCTAGGGCTCTTCATAGGTATAGTGGAAGGCTATTTCCACTACACCTTAGACAGACACGGAAGGTAACCCTTTGCAGTAATCCCGGGAGGGCGGTTTGGTGATTCAAACGCTTGCACCCAGAGGACCTCCATTGGATGCCGCATAAATGACCGTCGATACTCTATTGGTTTGTTCTGGGACCTCATCATCCCAGACTTGCTTCTGAGAGTATTAGCTTTGTTTGCCTGGTTTTGATCACTGTTGGACATTTTTATCGGTGTGCTCTTTGTGCTGCTTGTTTTTAGTTGGCCTCAGAGATTTCGGGTCGTTGAGTCAGAAACTATGGATAACATCCCAATGGGCACCAATCAAGGGACCCTTGTTCAAGGGGCTCCTTGTGCTTTTCCATTCATTGGGAACATTGGTACTCCCTTAATGGCTACCTTGAATCTTTCGGGATTCACTATAGGGCTATTGGTTTGGTTGTTTTCCACTTCGAACGCCTTGCATGCTCTTGATGCTTCTCAAGTAAGCACCTCACATCAAGAGCATCAGAACCCTATGCTTGCTTCACCAGTAATAACTTCTCCTCCTCATTCTACCTCATGTCGTGAAAGTAGTAATACTAGTAACCAACAGTCTAAAAGGAATAGACGGAAGAAGAATAGGAAGAAGATGCCAAAGCAAGGGGGTAGCCACCCAGCCTTTGGAAGTCATGCTGGGGAACCTAACCAACCTTTGGTGGTCATGTTGGGAGAACTCACTCAGTCACTGTAAATCATACTGAACCCACCCACCAAGCCTCTAGAAGTCATGTTGGGGGCACCCACCTAGCCTCTGAAAGTCATGCTGGGGGTACCCACCTAGCCTCTAGAGGTCATGCTGGGAACAAAATTTCAGTCACTGCAAAGCATACTGAAAGCATGTCTTCAACCACTGTAGGTCATGTTGAGGACACATCATTGATCACTGCTGGTCATATTAATGACAAGTCACCAGTTATTGTGAGTCATATTAGAGACACTGAATCAACCACTGCAAGTCATGCCGAGAAAGTTGACATTGTCGAAAAACCTAATAAATAGAAGCTTAAGTTCCCTTGTAAGTTTTGTGAGGGAGACCACCTGACCTATTTGTGCCCTGTACTTCCAGAAGTGCAAAGAATGTGGTCCATAGTTCAAAAGTCTTCTGCTTCTGAGCAACCAACCACTGCAAGTCATGCTGGGGGCAAGTTGTCAGCCAATTCTAGTCATGTTGAAAGTATTGATGTTGTAAAGGAGTCTAATTTTATAGGACGCAAGCCAAAGTTCCCTTGTAAACTTTGTAAGGGAGATCACCTTGCTCACCTGTGCCCTGCTCTTCCAGTGGTGCGGAGAGTGTGGTCCATGTCTGAAGGATCCTCTGCTCCTGAATTGTCTATAGATTCCTAACAGCCAAATCAACCTTTGGTTGATAAAGTGGTTGAACCAATGCAATCTTTGGTCAACCCCACTCTTTCTTCGAAGAGTGAAGTGATTGAATCGATGCAATTTTTGACTGATCCCATTGGTCCTTCAGAGACTGATGCATATGTCCCTGATGTCTTCTGCATTATGAGTTCAGATGTTTTTGAAATGGGGGGCACCTCATTTGTGCCAAGTAAACCCCTACCAAGCTCTGGGATCATTTCCTTTGATTGGAATAGTCTAACTGGGCTTCATCTTCCTTCTTCTATACCTTCCAGATAAAGGTTGATATCGGAAACCATGTGGTTCATTTATGTATTGTAGATGAAGGAGCCTCTGTTAGTATCCGATCCCCTTATGCTTGGAGAGATTTAGGTTTTACTAACCTTTTTCTAGCTGTTAATTGGCCGTTGACTTTCGATAAAAGACCTAGTGAACCGTTGGGATTCCTCCCTCAAGTACCCATTACTTTGGGTGGAAAAACAATCTTCGTTGATTTTATGGTTTTAAAGGACCCTATGGACTTTGATATGATCCTAGGGCATGATTACGTATATGCTATGCAGGCTGTGGTGTCCACGCTCTTTCGTGTGATGCATTTTCCTCACAATGAAAGCATTGTCACTATCAATCAACTTACATTAGTTGATCCCTCTTATTACCCAACTATAGAGCAAGTATGTCCCTCGTCAATAGGCACTACGATGTCACAATCAAATTATGTGGCATATTGTTCCTTGAGTCCAATTGCTACTGAGAAGAAGCCTCTGAATTCATGCTTACCTTCTCAAGACTGGGTCTCGGCAGTTGATCAGGTGATGACTCCATCTGAATGTTTAGAGATGCGTTCTATTTGGGATGATCTACTTCCATCTGATGAAGTTTTCTTAGAGTCTATAATGCGGTCTGCCATTCATTTGGACATTGATCCACTTATAAGCATTCTTCCACCTTCACTTCGAGCTCGTTAAAAACAGTAAGGAAGTTATGAGTATTCTTCCACCTTTACTTCGATCTCGTTAAAAACAATAAGGAAGTTACGAGCATTCTTCCACCTTCCATTCGAGCTCGTTAAAAATAGTAAGGAGGCTATGAGCATTCTTTCATCTCTCCTTTGAGCCCGTTAAAAACAGTAAGGAGGTCGCGAGTTTACTTTTTCGTGCTCGTTAAAAAGTTACGAAAAAGACTTTTATAGAGTTCTTTCATGCTCTTGTTAGACTCTTTAAATATGACAAGATTGCGAGTATAGTTGTATTTTCAGATTCGTTAAAGGATTTGAAGGGACACCCGCTTAAGTATAAGTTTACCCCTTTTTCTGGACTTTTGTGGATTATTTACGAAAAAGGAATACTCTAGTCATACGTGGCTAGAAGAGTTCTCCTCTCATTGTTTTACATTTTTTCGGGTGAGGAGACTAATTGTACGAAAAATGACCTTTTGGAGTCTTCTTTAGGGTTTTCAGACTCTCGAAACATGAAAATACCAATGAGCATTCACCTACTCGGGATCGATGTGAAATCCACGAGAAGGTATATAGAGGATTGTTTAAGTTTTTCAGATTCTATAAACAGGAAAACACCGGTGAGCACAAACCAACTCGGGCTCCATATTAAAATCCACGAGTAGGTGTATGGAGTTATTGTTTAAGTTTTTAAGACTCCTTAAAATTGAAAACACCGATGAGCAAGAACAGATCTCGACTCGATATTAAAATCCAGAGATCAGTATTATAGAGTATTCGTCTATCTTTTCTTCGAACTTTGTAAAAAATGAAGAAAGACTATTGAGTTTGCTTTCTTGGACTCATTAAAACAACAAGAAGGATATTCTTTTGAAAAAAAGAATAAGGGAAGAGAAGGGTATCATACATCTTTTCAGTTTCAAAGGTAGCTAAGTCAGTCATGTCCTTAAACACAACACCTATTTGAGTCCATCATTCAGTTGGGTTTTAGTTTTTGACCTTATGGTGAACTTGATCTCAGAGTTTTTACTCCTCCGATTGGTTATTCTTCCAATCATATGGAGAATCTGCTAATGTCTCCTACATTGCAGGTTTATATCACATCTCCCTCATGTTAAAAGATGCCTAAGTCACTTTCGTGTCGTGCTCACTGTTCAAGGATACAACCTGTGTCGTCCATTCTGCAGTTACCTTGACTTCATGTGTCGGCCATCCTGGTGTCAGTTTGTTTCATCTTGTGTTTGTCCTACTCCAAATCAGCTCAAACTTTTGAGTGTTCCTCGTGTTGGATGACGAAGGATGCATCAAGTTCTTCCTTCCAACTAACTTCTTCCGATCGACTTCAACTCATTATGCTATGGGAATGAAGTTTAGAGTTTCGGTTAGTACCTTGGGGATTGTAGTCATCAGTGGTAGTTTCCCTCGCTGTTGGATAATGGGAATACATTAATGTCTCTTACTCAACAGGTTTCTCAAGTGTTAGACTTCAAGTCCACTTATTCACACTTGTTAAAACATAGTAGGTACCTTGGACCCCATTATCATTATTGATGGAAGTCCACGCGTTTGTTAACGGTATACATCAATGATCGATAATCAAACGATACCCCCATGTTCAACTTCAACTCATTTATTCACATGGTTAGGGTTTGTACCTTGGGTTGTTTGGATGAAGACCTTGGGAGTCTGATAACATTACCATATTCATGTTATCACCCAAGCTGCGCAAGACCGAGCCACACTCATTTTTGGCTCTTCATGAGACATAGATCCAGCTTGTTGTTATGGCTATGATCTCTTATCTTTGACATGGATCCACACTTGTATTTTAGTGGCCATGCTATATATACATCTCCCAGTTATGTATTGGAGATCATGTTGTATCACACCGAACATCTATATGATGTGACTATTGTAATTGTTCGCTGACCTTGATCGTTGTTTTCAGGTACTTTTGTGACTTGGTTATGTGGTTTCTTGCTCCTTCTCTGACTTGGAATTATAATGTATTTCGACCATCGTTTCCCTTTGAACTCACACATTAGAGGACATCTGTTATAGGTCAAATCTGCACTTCTCCATCCGTGATCACATTGCCTTGTCGATCACACAAGATGACACTATGGATGGAAGAGCTGGATTGACCTTGGATGAGTTATTGCCGAGATCACACATCTTCAGCTGAAAAACATATTTTTCTACAGTTTTCACTATGTGCGCGCTACTATTGCCACTGACATCTAGCGTTCTAAACGCTGGTTCTGCTAAAGAGAACCTATGCACTTACCTCAAAAGATGTGTGCACTGGTTGTAAACAACAAAAGTTGCATATTGTGCATTGGTTTACTGTTATGATACTTGCGCACATGTTAAGATGAATGGAAAAAATATATTAAGATTATGAATTGGGATTAGTTGAGGTTGGTTTTGTAACTTCCCCAACCTCCCAATTCAACTGCCTCACGAATCTAACTTTCAGAATTGTCCCATAAATACAAGGGGAAGCCATGAGGGAGAGGCCAATGAAGAAGAAGCTATTGTTACGCTGAAGGATTTTCTAAGTCATTGTGAGGAGCAGGAGCCCAGGACTCGGTTGCAGAAGTGTCTAGACAGATCAGGTATATCTATACTTAACTACATTTATTTGACAATAAAAGGTAGAAATACCCTTCCCGTGCCAATAGAATGTCTATTTTATTGAATATCTGATTGTGATTGATGTTAAATTGCTTTCAGTTTCATTATATATATTACAGTCAAGATACGCTGAGGAAGGTTGATTTGTTTTTGCAGGTACATTACTGTGGAAGATTGGGCGAAATCTAGGACCAGCCGTCGTTAAAAAGGTATTATTTTCGGAATCCTAATCTCGTTTCATTCATAGTAATTAGTGCAAAACATAATGTATTTACCTGTAACCCCATGTAAGTTGGTAGTGTCATCTCCCCCACTAAAGGGTATATTCCTGCACAACAAATGCTTTAGAAATTGTGAGAAGAGGGGACATTAAGATCAAGTTGGAAAAGACAGAGAAATGAAGTTGTGTGATGTATGCCATGTACCAGATTTACGGAAGAATCTGCTCTCAATCAAGATGATGGATAAGTTGGGGTATTCTACCTTTAGTGACAATCAGTACAAAATTACCAAAGGATCCCTCGTGGTAGCAAGTAGAGAATATTGACCTTGTATTGTTTATGCGGTGATACGATGACAAGTCATGCAACAACAATATGATCAAGGAATGTTCTAGATGCAATAATGATGCGCCATCAATGACTTGGACATATGAGTGAAATATGTTTGAAAATTATGCATGATCGAGGTATGTGTTCTAGGATTAAGTCTTGTGATTTAGACTTGTGTGAGCACTGTATTTTTGATAAACATATGAGAGTTCATTTTACTGCAAGCTTTGGTAAAAGTTCTCATCTTTTGCGAGTTATTCATTATGATATATTTGGAACAATCCCCACTTTGTCCATAAATGGTGCTAGATGTTCTCTGACTTTTATATATGATTATTCTAGACGAGTGTGGGTGCATTTTCTAAAAAATAAAAGACAACCCTTTGAGAAATTTAAAGAATTTAAGACACGAGTAGAGAAAAGTTTGGGCAAGTTTATTTTATCTCTAAGATATGACAATGGACGATAATATTGCTCCAAGGAATTAGATAAATTTTGTATAGAGAAAGGAATTAAGTACAAGAAGACTGTTGCATGCACACCACAAAAAAATGGTGTGGCTAAGTAGATGAATCACACAATCATGGAACATGCAAGAAGCATGCTTAGTGCATATGGATTGGATAATGGATTATAGGCAGAGGCTGTTAATACAACTGTGTATTTGATCTATTAAATGCAATTGCGTATCTGATCTATTAAATACAATTGCGTATCCGATCTATTAAATACAATTGCGTATCTGATTAATATATATGACCTACAATTGCATTGGATGAAAAGACTCATGAGGAGGTTTGTTGTGGTAAGCTAGTTAGTTATTCTCATTTGCATATTTTTGGTTGTGATGCATTTTCCCATGTGAATAAAGAAAGGAGGTCCAAGCTTGACCCAATGCCAAGGATATGTGTTTTCCTTAGTTATGATAATACAATAAAGGGGTATAGATTGTGGGATCCTACTGACCATAATATAATTGTTAGTTGAGATGCTATTTTTAATGAAAAATCCATGCAAAGGAAGGAGGTACTACAAACACCAGAGAATGTAACAATTGAAGTAGAAATGAGAGAAGACGAAAATGAATCTTTTGATCAACCTGAAGAACAACAAGCTCAATAGCCACAAGTCAAAAGATCTACATGTCCCAATAGATGTCTAGGAATGTCTCATAGTACTTGGTTTACCGTTTTGATGCGTCACTCAGGTTTTTCCTCAGATATATAAACATAAAACCTCTTTTAACCAAATGAAGTTAAATGGATCAGAGTCAGAGATGTGTTTTAAAGAGAAGAGGATGCTTTAGTTTATATCAAGTATTAGGCTACTCCGATCTCATAAGTGTACGTGATATACTTTCTTAAGAGTTGAACTCCTCCCTTACATTGTTGCCATGGAACAATGGTTAGTCAAATTAGAACAATTTAATGAGAACCTCCGCGCAACTTTATAGTCAGCAAGAAAGAATTGCAATAAGGCTCAGTATGACTAAAAAGTTAAACCCTGCTTTTTATCTCTTGATTTTCAGTCTTCTTTTGCTTTGTTAATTGTTGATGGTGTACCTAGTTCATTTTAGGCAACTAGAGAATCTGAGAATGCATATAAATGGAGGAAATGGGAACTTGTGGATCTCCCACTAGGAATAAAAGTTGTTCGAAATAAGTGGGTATATAAAGTAAATAAAAACAATGATGGGTTGCCGAAACGTTATAAACCTCGCTTGGTAGAAAAATGCAATGTGCAGAAGTCATGTATAGAGTTTAATGAATTTTTCTATGCAGTTGTGATGCTTACTACTGTAAGGGTTTTACTTGCTCTTGTAGTAACAATTGCAACAAATTGATGTAAACATCACTTTCCTGCATGATGATCTTGACGAAAAAATTTATATGGTCAGCTTGAGGGATATAACAAAAGAGGCAAAGAACATTTGGTTTGTAGACTCAATAAATCTCTGTACAGATTGAAACATTCGCCGTTGATGTGGTACAAAAAAATTAACACCTTCATGAAGAGCCAATGTTTTAGTAGAAGTGAAGATGACCATTGTGCATATTATAAGAGGTTTGATGATGGCAATTTTATTATCTTGTTGTTGTATGTTGATGAAATGTTGGTTGCAAGGCCCATTATGAAGAAGATCATTGATCTAAAGGCTCAGTTGGATATAACATTTGAAATGAAGGGTTTAGGAGCAACAAATCAATTTATAAGGATTAAGATACTCATGGACATAATAGGTATGCAAATTGGGTTAAGTCAAAAGTCACACACACACACACACACATATATAATTTAGTAGTGCTTCAATATGCAGAATGCAAAACTAGTTAGTACCCCACTTTTTTCACACTTCAAGTTGTGTTCCGAATAATGTTCTAGCTTAGAAGAAGAGAAGACAAGCATGTCTTGTGTACCATATTCATCAGCAATAGGGAGCTTGATATTCGCCATGGTGAGTGCCATACCGGATATTGCTCAAGAAGTGGGAGTTGTTAGTCGGTTCATGACAAATCTTAGTAAGGAGCATTGGAATGATGTGAAGTGGATACTCATATATTTAAGGAGCACTTCAGATGCTGCTATTTTCTACATATCGACATATTTATAAATTAAAGGTTTTGCATATTTTTATTTTGGTGGAGGCAGAGATGGATGAAAGTCTAGTACAAGATATACTTTCACTCTTCTTGGTGGAGCTGTAAGTTGGACTTCTAAGTTGCAACTAGTGGTGGCTTTATCAACCATTGATACATAATATGTGGCAGCAACTGAGGCTAGTAAAGAGGCCATATGGTTAGAGTGATTGATGGATGAATTCAAGGTGATGCAATAGAAGATCACTTTGTACTGTAATAGTTAAAGTGCTATTCACTTAGTAAAGAATCCATCATTTCATGGTTGCACGAGGCATATTAATAATAAGTACCATTTCATAAGGAAAGTGGTGGAAGGAGGTAGGATGTTGTTGGAGAAAATTAATACTGATGCAAATACTGTAGACATGCTTACAAATTTAGTAATGACAGAGAAGTTTGAATGGTGCAAAACGTCTTTGGGATTCTTGAAAATGTGATGAAGGCATCATTGGGTAATGGAATTCGGGTGGAAAACATTGGAAAATAAAATCTTGTATGTTGAATTCAAGTGGGAGAATGTTAGGGGATGAATCCGATATCTAGATCTCCGATATCGTCCTGTAGAGATCTCGACTAGGCCCACGTGTTGCTTGTATGCACTGGGCGCACGAGGGGTGCATGGGTGGGCCCTGAGTCTCTGGGCATTTAGGGGCAGAGCCAACGAGGAGAAAATTTCTATACCCTTATGGTATATTTTGATTCCTTTTGGAACCCTCATAAGTATTTTATAATAGGGGAGTGACCCCCAACATTGTAACACTAGAGAGAGAGAAGTAAACATTGTAAGTTTTTTCTGAGTAATAATAAAATATCAAAGTTGCCATTGCTCCATGGTTTTACCTGCGTACAACAAAGTTTCCATGTAAATCTAGTGATCAATTGTTCATTGTTGTTTGCTTTTGTTTTTTTATATATTTTACTAACAAGAAAAAATGTAGAATGCATGCATATTTCAAAATAATCATTTAATTAATTAGGCTGCCATGGATTAATTTTTGATGTTAAATTTCTATAATAAATCAATGAAAAATGAACTCGACATCGTAGATAAAAATTTAAATGTAGAATGAGTGCCGCATAGCCTATAATGTGTTGGGAGGATGTTGGGTATGTGACAATGACCCCATTGGAAGTAGCCATGACGATAACCATTGAGACATTGGTTTTTTCTACATACTATTTAGGTTGAAATCATATTTTGGTCTCATAGTAAGACTCCAAATTGTTTTTGATTGGCTAAATGCTACTAAAACGCACATGATCTTATTGGAAGCAGCCATGGTGATAACCATAAGGGACATTATTTTTTTGCAGATACTATCTAGGTTGAAACTGTCTTTTGGTCTTGGAGAAAGACTTAAAATTGATTCTAATTGGTTAAGGGCTCGTCTTTGTCGAGCGTAAGGAAATAGGTTTGTGATCCAAGAGCGAGAGACATCTAGTAGGAGTAGAAGTCTACTCCTTTATGTAGCACCCGCGAGTCATCTTAGGTGGAGTTGTTTTTCTTGAATAGTGGTTATGGGTTAACTCGTATTCACGAATAGCAAGTTGTCCTCATTGTTGGGTGACAACTTATTTATGATAGGGTTTGCAACTTTTGAAAAAAATATAACAATACAATCGGCATGATTTATAGTATGATATGAATTTAATAGACTATTTGGTAAATATAACATTACAAAGACTAGATTCAAAGTGAAGTACTAATAAGGATTTCATAATTATGACGGTAAGTTTAGACACACTTGGATCCATTATGTGGCTAATTTCATATTTTTGGTATTTACTATAGACATACATTTTGTTAAGGACCATGACTAATTTTCCATAGAAATGCTTAGACATTATTGCATACATGTTCTTGTTTAAAGGGTGAGGTTGCTTATATCTTCCATAGATCCTTGTCTTGGTCAGGTTGCTTATATCTTCCATAGATCCTTGTCTTGGTCAGGTTGCTTATATCTTCCATAGATCCTTGTTTTTATCCATAATCACCTTACTATGTGTGAAATTTGTTCATGCTCAAACCTTTAATCTTCCATTGAAGCCATTGCTTAATTAAATTGAGGTTGGAATAGTTGAGCTACCCTTAGTTGTACGCTTTTTTTTAACCATGGGAACAACAAACCTCCCAAGGGTATATCCAACAACTTGTAAGCCAGATATACTAGTAACTTGTGACTCAGGAGGGGTCGAGACATCCCGAAGCCCCACCGTGGTGAGCCTCTATCCGAGGGGTCTCCTAGCCTTCGAGCCTTTGTTGGACGGGGTCCAAGTTGGGATTTTGCACAAGTGTTGAAAAGTGCGCATTGCTCGCGGCGGCAGGCGACAGGCAGTTTTGAGAAATTGCGCATGTCGCGCATCGGCAATGGCCAAGGCAGAGTCGCACAGTGGCAAGGAATAGGAAAGGTTGCGCAATATGTTGGTGCGCGGTTCGCGCACAACAACCATTCTGGAGAAAGCATGAAAGGAAAGGTTGGAGCAGAGAAAGCGACCTGTTTTGGGACATGGAGATGAATGGAAAGGACCTGTCAGAGAGAGTGGCGGCAAGGAGTTGAGAATCTAGGCCTCGACGTCGACAATGATAGCAAGGAGGCAAGCAGTTGAGAAGCTAGGCCACGACGTCGACGTTGACAGGAAGGCGGCAAGCAGTTGAGAAGCTAGGCCACGAAGTCGACAGTGACAGGAAGGTGGAAGCAGTCGAAAGGGATAGGCCATGATACAATGTAACCGTTTTGAGGATTGCGGCTATCAGAGAAGCGTGTGAACCACGAGTGGTCTAGTTGGATGGCTTGGAGCACGCGGAGTAAGTTGTCGATGGCAACAGTCAGGCTGGCAGTTGGCCACGCCGGTTTTGTAGACCTAAGGGTTTTTGCTTACGAATTGTAAAGATATGCCTACGGGCATAATCTATAAATAGGCATGATTTTGTATGGGAAAGGGTTGTTAAACTCTCAGTGTGGGTTATTGAACATTGTAAAATCAATTGATCTTGAAGCTATTGTAAAGGTTCTGCAGCTAAGTGCGCAGACACCTATTTGAGAGAGAAGAGAGTCTGCAGCTGAGTGCGTAGACTAAGAACGGTTGTACCCTTCCCATAACGAGCAATATTAACAACCGTTCTTGTGGACGTAGCCTCCATTGGGGGGGTGAACCACGTTAAATCCTGTGTAGTGTGATTGAATGTGCCGTTTGCAATTATCTGTTTGCTTACATGTATGCTTGAATTCCAGTTATCAATTGTATGTTAATGCTTTTATATGTATTCGCCATAGGAGAAAGATGGGAATAATATGTTAAGTATTACATGAATGAATGACTGATGGATGCAAAGTAATTCAGATTCTGAGTGTATTGACTGATAAATGAACACCTGCATGGAGGAATGTTAAGTATTTGGCAACTACAAGTCTGTGAATGTATGAATCTGCCAATTAGTCACATAGTTGAACATTGAATTTAAGCGCAGCGTTGGAGCACGCAGTATTGTATGTTTATTCAATTGCATACAACTTAACGATAAGAACTTGAATGAGTTGAATGGATAAAGAATGCTAAGTAAGAATGGTTAGAGTTAATCATCCTGAATAGACGCACGGTCTAGCTGATGCGCTGAACCATTGAGGTTCGCTGCGAGATAAGTTGTTGATAGTTTATCGTCGTACGTAAGAAGTGTCCCACAACACACAGTCATTGGATGAATTGGTGCGCGAGCACCTCTGCTTGCCGAAGTATTCGATGTGAAACAGAGAGGTTCCACGCAGTTGTCTGTCCGCAGCAATCCGGAGGATATCGCATTGCTTATCATTCCTCCCACACTCGCATCACCAGGTTATGGAAACTTGATTCCGCAACCACCCCCTCAGCTTCGCCTCGAGTGAGACCTCAGGATGTGCGCAATCTGTTTCCAAAAGGGCAGGTGAATAGTGGTTTTTGTTGGTTCCTTGAACCACGAAAGTACCTGGGTCTACACTGGAAACCTCGAGCTCAGTTATATACGCCAACAAATTGTTCTGTTGCTCGGCTCAGACCAATGATGCGATAGTGTGTTTGGAAAGTAATGTGTGACAAGGAATACCAGTTCCCATTGGGTTCAGACAATAGGCATCCCGAAAAGAAGGAGATCTGGGATTGGTGTGATAAGATTGAAAGAGATTTTGCAAAGAAAGAGAACAGACATCCACGTCTGTCTGACGTACAGTGGTTGGAAAGATATTTGTGGAGAGAGATTCATGAGATATTCTGGGCTTCGTTTGGAAACGAGTTGCACGAGTGGATTTCGTGACTCGCAGAAAAGAAAACCTATTTTCAAGGAGGAGTACCTACAGAGTGGACTCCAGAGCTCACAACGCAGCTCAAAGCAATAAATATCCCACTGACCCGACCAGTCGACTTCTGGGTTGATAGCATACTTGAAGGATTTGTGACCGAGTTTGCTCTAGACACATTGAAGTCTTGCAGTCAAGTTGAAGCATACTTTTTTGAAGGATTTAGAGGTAAGTTCTTGAACAATCTAAGTCTATACATTAAAATGCTTTTAGCTGAGAAAGGCGTTTTAAGAATGCAGTAATATTTTTGCATCTGTGATGGTCAATAGCATTTTTAGTGATTCTGATGAAGAGACACATAATCTGAGAAGTGGAAAGAGATATAAGTTTAATAAAGAAAAGAATCCCGAAGGACTTGGACTTCGTCTGAATACTGAACTCCCATGTGACCTTAATAATCAAACCGCGCTGCCATCAGCCACTATCCACCCTATTACACCTCAGAATCCACTGGTTGCAGAAACCGCGCCACCCCTAGATCAGAACCCACCCGCTATAATTGAAGCGCAACCCACCCTGCAGAACGTTAATACCATGCACACCACAGCATTAGGTGCTCAGACCAGTCCGACTCAGAATATCCCGTAGAATACCACTAGTCCAAATAGTCCCTTTATTTTCTCTGCACAGATAGTCAGCACTACTCAGAGCGCTGCACAACTAGGAAGGAGAATGACAGATAACGATATAAAACTGCCGATATTCAAAGGAACGGGTCTAGAAGACCCTGATCAACACTGGTTTCTATGTGAAGCCGTATGGAGTTTGAAGCAGATCCAAGACGATGTTGTGAAGAGAGCATAGCTCATCACCACTTTCAGAGACCGTGCCTTGCATTGGTTTATGAAATATGCTTAGACACAACCGAGAACCCTAACATAAATTAAGGCTGCACTTGTCGCAGAGTTTAAGAAGCCGAAATCAGAATCGCAGTGCATAACAAAATTAAAGGAAATCAAGCAGAATCCTACTGAATCGGTCTGGGAATTTGATCAAAAGTTTAAAACGTTGTTGGATCAAGTGAGCTTTGTGATCGCTCCGCAACAGAACCAGGAATGGTTCATCGCTGCATTGTTGCCCCACATCAGACAACCATTGATGCAGCAGAAGGTTGCGTCACAGGAAGAGGTCTTTGAGATCGCAATGAAGTTGGAGGCTTCACCGATTGGAGAGAGTAGTACTGGGATGTCATAGATTCAGAACCAGTTGACTACCTTGACATTAGAATTGCAAGGTATGAAGAATGGAAAAGAACAAAGATATGAACACAGACGTGAAGTTTGGTGCACAGGATGCAAATGAGAGGGCCATACCAGAGAACATTTCCCCCTATTTCAAGATTATCTTGACAGTGGCGCACCGAATCCAATAAATATGAATCATAATTAGGCACCATGGTGCGAAATCTGCAGAAGCAGAGGACACAGGCCTGAGGATTGTTATCTCATACAGAAATACGTAAAGACACCTAAGAGCTTATACTGTAATTTCTGTAAATCAGTTGGACATGACGAATCCAACGGCCGGGCATATGAGCTCATGAATGAAAGAAAGCGAGATATGGAAATGATGCGAGGTGCTGGAATGTACAGTGTCCAAGAAGAAAATCAGCTGAAACAAGAAAACACCCACTGTGATCAAGGAGGATATAAAGGCCGTGGTGGTGGATACTGCAGGAGAGGAAGAACTGCTGGCCCGATGCAAGGAAGAGGCCACAGCCAGGTAATCTGTTATAACTGTGGCTAGCTAGGTGACGTGTGTAGAGATTGTACCAACCCATGCACTACATGTAATTACTGTAAATCATTTGAACATGTCATTGAAGAGTGTTCTGTGCTTGAGGTCGGAAGGCAGAAATGAAGAAGTACAGAACCACCGAATCCCATCATTCAGTTGATCACAGCAGAGAGTAGAACTGCGGATCCAACTGTAAAAGTAGTAACGCGCAGTGTTGCTGATACAAGAAGGGACAGAGGCGCAGAAGCTTCGACCTTTGGAACTCGTGATCCTAGGCAGAACCCACTGAGCCAGTATGGATTAGAAAAGCCCCTGGGAAAGAACCGGGTCTGGACTTACAGAAAAATAAGGGATCATTTGAGGAAGTGCGGGAGATGTTCCGAGCACCGCCACCCGGCTCAACGAGAACACAGTTGTGCAGTGAAGTACCGTAAAGAGAGGATATGCCAACGACATATGATCAGGTAGGCGCCGCAACAGATACAGGGACCTCTGTTGCGAAGTTCTTATGGAGCTACATGAAATTACTAAAGAGTGCAGATGTTTACACATAATTTGAAACGCTACTGAGGCAGTATGAGCCAAACAACGAGAGGGGGGATTCCAACGGCATAGTCCATAATATTAGGAGTCCTAAAAGAACAGCAAGGGAAATGAGACTCACGACACAAATTGGTGACTACGAGATGGACAAGATCATTCTTGATCTGGGATCAAAAGTAAATGTCTTGACCAAGCAAACATGGCATCAGATGGGTAAACCCAAGCTACAGTGGTCACCTTTACAGTTGCGAATGGCTAATGAAGTGATAGTTATACCTTTGGGGAGGTTACCCAACACTATTGTTGACATTGACGAAGTGCACAGCTATGTAGACTTCGAAGTGATTGAAATCGTGGACGACAACAATCCTTATCCAGCACTGTTGGGTATCGATTGGGCAATGACAAACTCTGCCATTATTGATTTGAAAACCATGAAAATGATATTTGAAGGCATTGATATCAGGGTCATCGCACCGTTGGATCCCTCATAGGGCGAACGATATGTTGAACCGATTGAAGAGGAATCCAGAGCCCAAGACTTGGACTGTATTTACAACATGACAACCAATATTGCTGATTACATTAATCCAACTGCGGATGGCACACTCAGTTGGTGCTGTGATAGCTCTTGCATCTCAGAATCTGATGCAGGACTAGAAAACTGGCAAAGCAGGTTACATGAAATATCTGCCAGGAAATGCGCACGGATCACGAAGTCATTGTGTTGAATTGGAAAGGAGGTAATCCCAATCCCTGGCTATGATGGTTTCTCTAATTTTTATTCTTTTATCAATGAATATACTGCAGCAATTGCAAACGAACATCGCTTACAAGCATTAGATGTGGCATTGCACGATACACCTGCCAGATGGTGGGCCGCACATAAGCAGAGACTGACAACATGGGATCGGTGCAGAATTAAGATGCAAATCAGGTTTGCTGACAAGGTTACCCTCTCCTTTGAGAAATATAATGGACAGACAGATCCACGAGAGCATATTCGGGTCTGTTCCGAAGCATGGAAGGAGAGTCCACAAACAGAATGGGTGCATCTGTTTGTGCACACGTTAGAAAAATTGATTCCAAACAAGTGGTACCTAGAGTTGGATTTGCATAGAGGCACAGTGGACTGGTCTGGCCTGACTGCGAGCTTCCAGCAGGATTTCAATTTTGAAAATGAGCATCCAAGTATCGATGACGCGCTGCAAATTATTAAAGAAAAAATATTCTGTCCAGACTGTACACAAGGAAACATGACACTAGAATAATTCTTTGGCGCAGAAAGCATACCTGCGCGCCTACAACCTGAATGGGATGAGCAGCTAGAACATGCTATGGATTGTTATCACATCGACGGAGAACCCGAAGATAAAGTAGATAGTGATGAGGAGGACCCGCGCAATATACGGATACCTGAGTCAGAGGGATCGCGCGAGGTTGAAGGACCTCCACTGGAAATTCCAGATATGAGTGGACCCATGAAACAAGGAAAGTAAACATTGGCACCAGTGAAGAGCTAAAGTTCGCAGCTATCAGAGATTACTGGGATGAAGACACAGTTGAGGAGGTCAAGGGTATACTACAGGAATATCAAGAATTATTCCCGACCAAGTTCACGGAGATGAAAGGTATACTGGGAGACTTAGGAGTGATGAAAATTCCTCTTAAGCCTGGCGCGAAGCCTGTGAAGCAAAGACCATATAGACTGAACCCACGCTACAAAGAACGAGTTAAGGAAGAACTTGATAAGATGCTCAATGCAGGGATCATTGAACGAGTCGAAGAATCTAAGTGGATAAGCCCGATGGTTATCCAGGATAAGAAGACAAAGGGTGAAATCAGGATCTGTGTAGATTTGAGAAAGCTGAATGATGCTTCCATGCATGACCGATTTCCTACACCTTTTACAGATGAAGTGCTAGACAATGTTGGAGGAAATGAGGCGTATTCTTTTACTGATGGATTCTTCGGCTACCATCAGATCAAGATTGATTGTGCAGATAGGCACAAGACGACTTTTGCTACAGAATGGGGGTCATTCCAGTACACCGTGATGCCCTTTGGCTTGAAGAATGCACCCGCCATATTTTCCAGAGTGGTCGTCGCAGCATTTAATGATTTTATACATAAGTTCTTAGAGGTTTATTTTGACGATTGGACCATCTTCGGGTTATTAAAGAACCTGCACAACAAATGATTTAGAAATTGTGAGAAGAGGGGACATGAAGATAAAGTTGGAAAAGACAGAGAAATGAAGTTGTGTGATGTATGCCATGTACCAGATTTACGGAAGAATCTGCTCTCAATCAAGATGATGGATAAGTTGGGGTATTCTACCTTTAGTGAAAATCAGTACAAAATTACCAAAGGATCCCTCATGGTAGCAAGCAGAGAATATTGACCTTGTATTGTTTATGCGGTGATACGATGACAAGTCATGCAAGAACAATATAATTAAGGAATGTTCTGGATGCAATAATGATGCGCCATCAATGACTTGGACATATGAGTGAAATATGTTTGAAAATTATGCATGATCGAGGTATGTTTTCTAGGATTAAGTCTTGTGATTTAGACTTGTGTGAGCACTGTATTTTTGATAAACATATGAGAGTTCAGTTTACTGCAAGCTTTGGTAAAAGTTCTCATCTTTTGCGAGTTATTCATTATGATATATTTGGAACAATCCCCACTTTGTCCATAAATGGTGCTAGATGTTCTCTGACTTTTATATATGATTATTCTAGAAGAGTGTGGGTGCATTTTCTGAAAAATAAAAGACAACCCTTTGAGAAATTTAAAGAATTCAAGACAAGAGTAGAGAAAAGTTTGGGCAAGTCTATTTTATCTCTAAGATATGACAATGGACGATAATATTGCTCCAAGGAATTAGATAAATTTTGTATAGAGAAAGGAATTAAGTACAAGAAGACTGTTGCATGGACACCACAACAAAATGGTGTGGCTAAGTAGATGAATCACACAATCATGGAACATGCAAGAAGCATGCTTAGTGCATATGGATTGGATAATGGATTATAGGCAGAGGCTGTTAATACAACTGTGTATCTGAACTATTAAATGCAATTGCGTATATGATCTATTAAATACAATTGCGTATCTGATCTATTAAATACAATTGCGTATCTGATTAATATATCTGACCTACAATTGCATTGGATGAAAAGACTCATTAGGAGGTTTGTTGTGGTAATCCAGTTAGTTATTCTCATTTGCATATTTTTGGTTGTGATGCATTTTCCCATGTGCCTAAAGAAAGGAGGTCCAAGCTTGACCCAATGCCAAGGATATGTGTTTTCCTTAGTTATGATAATACAATAAAGGGGTATAGATTGTGGGATCCTACTGACCATAATATAATTGTTAGTTGAGATGCTATTTTTAATGAAAAATCCATGCAAAGGAAGGAGGTACTACAAACACCAGAGATTGTACCAATTGAAGTAGAAATGAGAGAAGATGAAAATGAAGCTTTTGATCAACCTGAAGAACAACAAGCTCAATAGACACAACTCAAAAGATCTACATGTCCCAATAGATGTCTAGGAACGTCTCATAGTGCTTGGTTTACCGTTTTGATGAGTCACTCAGGTTTTTCCTCAGATATATAAACATAAAACCTCTTTTAACCAAATGAAGTTAAATGGATCAGAGTCAGAGATGTGTGTTAAAGAGAAGAGGATGCTTTAGTTTATATCAAGTATTAGACTACTCCGATCTCATAAGTGTACGTGATATACTTTCTTAAGAGTTGAACTCCTCCCTTACATTGTTGCCATGGAACAATGGTTAGTCAAATTAGAACACTTTAATGAGAACCTCAGCGCAACTTTATAGTCAACAAGAAAGAATTGCAATAAGGCTCAGTATGACTGACAAGTTAAACCCTGCTTTTTATCTCTTGATTTTCAGTCTTCTTTTTCTTTGTTAATTGTTGATGGTGTACCTAGTTCATTTTAGGCAACTAGAGAATCTGAGAATGCATATAAATGGAGGAAATGGGAACTTGTGGATCTCCCACTAGGAATAAGAGTTGTTCGAAATAAGTGGGTATATAAAGTAAATAAAAACAATGATGGGTTGCCGAAACGTTATAAACCTCGCTTGGTAGAAAAATGCAATGTGCAGAAGTCATGTATAGAGTTTAATGAATTTTTCTATGCAGTTGTGATGCTTACTACTGTAAGGGTTTTACCTACTCTTGTAGTAACAATTGGAACAAATTGATGTAAACATCACTTTCCTGCATGATGATCTTGATGAAGAAATTTATATGGTCAGCTTGAGGGATATAACAAAAGAGGAAAAGAACATTTGGTTTGTAGACTCAAGAAATCTCTGTACAGATTGAAACATTCGCCATTGATGTGGTACAAAAAAATTGACACCTTCATGAAGAGCCAATGTTTTAGTAGAAGTGAAGATGAACATTGTGCATATTATAAGAGGTTTGATGATGGTAATTTTATTATCTTGTTGTTGTATGCTGATGAAATGTTGGTTGCAAGGCCCATTATGAAGAAGATCATTGATCTAAAGGCTCAATTGGATAGAACATTTGAAATGAAGGGTTTAGGAGCAACAAATCAATTTATAAGGATTAAGATACTCATGGACATAATAGGTATGCAGATCGGGTTAAGTCAAAAGTCACACACACACACACACACACATATATATATATATATAATTTAGTAGTGCTTCATTATGCATAATGCAAAACTAATTAGTACCCCACTTTTTTCACACTTCAAGTTGTGTTCCGAATAATGTTCTAGCTTAGAAGAAGAGAACACAAGCATGTCTTGTGTACCATATTCATCAGCAGTAGGGAGCTTGATATTCGCCATGGTGAGCGCCATACTGGATATTGCTCAAGAAGTGGGAGTTGTTAGTCGGTTCATGACAAATCTTAGTAAGGAGCATTGGAATGATGTGAAGTGGATACTCAGATATTTAAGGGGCACTTCAGACGCTGCTATTTTCTACATATCGACATATTTATAAATTAAAGGTTTTGCATATTTTTATTTTGGTGGAGGCAGAGACGGATGAAAGTCTAGTACAAGATATACTTTCACTCTTCTTGGTGGAGCTGTAAGTTGGACTTCTAAGTTGCAACTAGTGGTGGCTTTATCAACCATTGATACATAATATGTGGGAGCAACTGAGGCTAGTAAAGAGGCCATATGGTTAGAGTGATTGATGGATGAATTCAAGGGGATGCAATAGAAGATCACTTTGTACTATAATAGTTAAAGTGCTATTCACTTAGTAAAGAATACATCATTTCATGGTTGCATGAGGCATATTAATATTAAGTACCATTTCATAAGGAAAGTTGTGGAAGAAGGTAGGATATTGTTGGAGAAAAATAATACTGATGCAAATACTGTAGACATGCTTACAAATTCAGTAATGACAGATAAGTTTGAATGGTGCAAAAATTCTCTTGGATTCTTGAAAATGTGATGAAGGCATCATTGGGTAATGGAATTCGGGTGGAAAACATTGGAAAATAAAATCTTGTATGTTGAATTCAAGTGGGAGAATGTTAGGGGATGAAGCCTATATCTAGATCTCCGATATCGTCCTGTAGAGCTCTCAACTAGGCCCACACGTTGCTTGTATGCACTGGGCGCACGAGGGGTGCATGGGTGGGCCCTGAGTCTCTGGGCATTTAGGGGCAGAGCCAACGAGGAGAAAATTTCTACACCCTTCTGGTATATTTTGATTCCTTTTGGAACCCTCATATGTATTTTATAATAGGGGAGTGACCCCAACATTGTAACACTAGAGAGATAGAAGTAAACATTGTCAGTTTTTTCCGAGTAATAATAAAATATCAAAGTTGCCATTGCTCCATGGTTTTACTTGCGTACAACAAAGTTTCCATGTAAATCTAGTGATCTATTGTTCATTGTTGTTTGCTTTTGTTTTTTTATATATTTTACTAACAAGAAAAAATGTAGAATGCATGCATATTTCAAAATAATCATTTAATTAATTAGGCTGCCATGGATTAGTTTTTGATAATTCCTATAATAAATCAATAAAAAGTGAACTCGACATCATTTATAAAAATTTAAATGTAGAATGAGTGCCGCATAACCTATAATGTGTTGGGAGGATGTTGGGTATGTGACAATGACCCCATTGGAAGTAGCCATGATGATAACCATTGAGACATTGGTTTTTTCTAGATACTATTTAGGTTGAAATCATATTTTGGTCTCATAGTAAGACTTCAAATTGATTTTGATTGGTTAGATGCTACTAAAATGCACATGATCTTATTGGAAGTAGCCATGATGATAACCATAAGGGACATTATTTTTTTGCAGACACTATCTAGATTGAAACTGTCTTTTGGTCTTGGAGAAAGACTTAAAATTGATTCTAATTGGTTAAGAGCTTGTCTTTGTTGAGCGTAAGGAAATAGGTTTGTGATCCAAGAGCGAGAGACATCTAGTAGGAGTGGAAGTCTACTCCTTTAGGTAGCACCCGCGAGTCATCTTAGGTGGAGTTGTTTTTCTTGAATAATGGTTATGGGTTAACTCGTATTAAAAAATAACAAGTTGTCCTCATTGTTGGGTGACAACTTATTTATGATAGGTTTTGCAACTTTTGAAAAAAATGTAACAATATAATCCCCATGATTTATAGTATGATATGAATTTAATACACTATTTGGTAAATATAACATTACAAAGACTAGATTCAAAGTGAAGTACTAATAAGGATTTCATAATTATGAAGGTAAGTTTAGACACACTTGGATCCATTATGTGGCTAATTTCATATTTTTGGTATTTACTATAGACATACATTTTGTTAAGGACCATGACTAATTTTCCATAGAAATGCTTAGACATCATTGCATAAATGTTCTTGATTAAAGGGTGAGGTTGCTTATATCTTCCATAGATCCTTGTTTTGGTCTGGTTGCTTATATCTTCCATAGATCCTTGTTTTTATCCATAATCACCTTACTATGTGTGAAATTTGTTCATGCTCAAACCTTTAATCTTCCATTGAAGCCTTTGCTTAATTAAATTGAGGTTGGGTTAGTTGAGCTACCCATAGTTGTATGCTTTTTTTTAACCATGGGAACAACAAACCTTCCAAGGGTATATCCAACAGCTCGTAATCCAGATATACCAGTAACTTGTGACTCAACAGGGGCCAAGACAGCCCGAAGCCCCACCGGGGTGAGCCTCTATCCGAGGGGTCTCCTACCCTTCGAGCCTTTGTTGGACGGGGTCCAAGTTGGGAGTTTGCAAAACTGTTGAAAAGTGCACATTGCTCGTGGCGGCAGGCGACAGACAGTTTTGAGAAATTGCACATGTCGCGCAGCGGCAATCGCCAAGGCATGGTCGCACAACGGCAAGGAATAGAAAGGTTGCACAATATGTTGGTGTGCTGTTCGCGCGCAACAACCATTCTGGAGAAAGCATGAAAGGAAAGGTCGAAGTAGAGAAAGCGAATCATTTTGGGACGTGGATACGAATGGAAAGGACCTGTTAGAGCGAGTGGCGACAAGAAGTTGAGAAGCTAGGCCACGACATCAACGGTGATAGGAAGGCAGCAAGTAGTTGAGAAGCTAGGCCACGACGTCGATGGTGACAGGAAGGTGGCAAGCAGTTGAGAAGCTAGGCCACGACGTCGACGGTGACAGGAAGGTGGAAGTAGTAGAAAGGGATAGGCCATGATACAGTGTAACTGTTTTGAGGACTGCGGCTGCCAGAGAAGCGTGTGAACCACAAGTGGTCTAGCTGGATGGCTTGGAGCACCCAGAGTAAGTTGTCGACGATGACAGTCAGGTTGGCAGTTGGCAACGCCGGTTTTGTAGACCTAAGGGTTTTTGCTTACGAATTGTAAAGATATGCCTACGGGCATAATCTATAAATAGGCATGATTTTCTATGGGAAAGGGTTGTTAAACTCTCAGTGTGGGTTATTGAACATTGTAAAATCAATTGAGCTTGAAGCTATTCTAAAGGTTCTGCAGTTGTGTGCGTAGAGACCTATTTGAGAGAGAAGAGAGTGTGCAGCTGAGTGCGCAGACTAAGAACGGTTGTACCCTTCCCATAACGAGCAATATTAACAACCGTTATTGTGGACGTAGCGTCCATCCGGGGGGTGAACCATGTTAAATCCTGTGTAGTGTGATTGAATGTGCCGTTTGCAATTATCTGTTTGCTTACATGTATGCTTGAATTCCAGTTATCAGTTGTATGTTAATGATTTTATATGTATTCGCCATAGGAGAAAGATGGGAATAATATGTTAAGTATTACATGAATGAATGATTGATGGATGCAAAGTAATTCAGATTCTGAGTGTATTGACTGATAAACGAACACCTGCATGGAGGAATGTTAAGTATTTGGCAACTACAAGTCTGTGAATGTATGAATTTGCCAATTAGTCACATAGTTGAACATTGAATTTAAGCATAGCGTTGGAGCACGCAGTATTGTATGTTTATTCAATTGCATACAACTTAACGATAAGAACTTGAATGAGTTGAATGGATAAAGAATGCTAAGTAAGAATGGTTAGAGTTAATCATCTTGAATAGACGCACGGTCTAGCTGAAGCGCTGAACCATTGAGTTTCGTGCGAGATAAGTTGTTGATAGCTTATCATCGTTCACAAGAAGTGTCCCACAACACACAGTCATTGGATGCGTTGCTGCGCGAGCACCTCTGCTTGCCTAAGTATCCGACGTGAAACAGAGAGGTTCCGCGCAGTTGTCTGTCCGCAGCAATCTGCAAGATATCGCGCTGCTTATCATTCCTCCCACACTTGCATCACCAGGTTATGGAAACTTGATTCCGCAACCACCCCCTTAGCTTCACCTCGGGTGAGACCTCAGGCTGCGCGCAGTCTGTTGCCGAAAGGGTCGGTGAATAGGGGTTTTTGTTGGTTCATTGAACCACGAAAGTAGCTGGGTCTACACTTGAAATCTTGAGCTCAGTTATATACGCCAACAAATGGTTACGTTGCTTGGCTAAGACCAGTGATTCGATAGTGTGTTTGGAAAGTAATGTGTGATGAAGAATACCAGTTCCCGTTGGGTTTAGACAATTGGCATCCCGAAAAGAAGGAAATCTGGGATTGGTGTGATAAGATTGAAAGAGATTTTGCAAAGAAATAGAACAGACATCCACGTATCTCTAACGTACAGTGGTTGAATAGATATTTGTGGAGAGAGATTCATGAGATATTCTGGGCTTCGTTTGGAAACGAGTTGCACGAGTGGATTTTGTGACTCACAGAAAATAAAACTTGTTTTCAAGGAGGAGTACCTACATAGTGGACTCCAGAGCTCACAATGCAGCTCAAAGCAATAAACAATCCACTGACGCAAGCAATCGACTTCTGGGTTGATAGCATACTTGAAGGATTTGTGACCGAGTTTTCTCTAGACATGCTGAAGTCCTACAGTCAAGTTGAAGCATACTTTTTCAAAGGATTCAGAGGTAAGTTCTTGAACAATCTAAGTCTATACGTTAAAATGATTTTATCTGAGAAAGGCGTTTTAAGAATGCAGTAATATTTTTGCATCTGTCATGGTCAATAGCATTTTTAGTGATTCTGACGAAGAGACACATAATCTGAGAAGTGGAAAGAGATATGAGTTTAATAAAGAAAAGAATCCCGGTGGACTTGGACTCCGTCTGAATACTGAACTCCCATGTGACCTTAATAATCAAACCGCGCTGCCATCAGCCACTATCCACCCTATTACACCTCAGAATCTGCCGATTGGAGAAACCGCGCCACCCCTTGATCATAACCCACCCGTTGCAAGTGTAGCGCAACACACCCCGCAGAACGTCAATACCGCGCACACCACAGGAGTAGGTTCTCAGGCGAGTCTGACTCAAAATATCCCGTAGAATACCACTAGTCCGAATATTCCCTCTATTTTCTCCACACATATAGTCAACACTACTCAGAGCGCTGCACAACCAGGAAGTAGAATGACAGATAACGATATAAAACTGCCGATATTCAAAGGAATGGGTCTAGAAGACCCTGATCAGCACTGGTTTCTATGTGAAGGCGTATGGAGTTTCAAGTAGATCCAGGATGATGCTGTGAAGAGAGCACATCTCATCACCACTTTCAAAGATCGCGCTTTGCATTGGTTTATGAAATATTCTCAGACACAACCGAGAACCCTAACAAAAATTCAGGCTGCACTTGTCGTAGAGTTTAAGAAGCCAAAATCAGAATCGCAGTGCATAACAGAATTAAAGGAAATCAAGCAGAAGCCTACCGAATCGGTCTGGGAATTTGATTAAAAGTTTAAAACATTGCTGGATCAAGTGAGATTTGTGATCGCTCCACAACAGAACCAGGAATGGCTCATCGCTACGCTGTTGCCCCACATCAGACAACCATTGATGTAGTTGAGGGTTGCGTCGCAGGCAGAGGTCTTAGAGATCGCAATGAAGTTGGAGGCTTCATCGATTGGAGAGAGTAGTACTGGGATGTCATAGATTCAAAACCAGTTGACTACCCTGACATTAGAATTGCAAGGTATGAAGAATGGAAAAAAACAAAGATATGAACACAGACGTGAAGTTTGGTTCACAGGATGAAAATGAGAGGGCCATACCAGAGAACATTGCCCCCTATTTAAAGATTATCTTGACAGTGGCGCACCGAATCCAATAAATATGAATCCTAATCAGGGGCCATGGTGCGAAATCTGCAGAAGCAGAGGACACAGGCTTGAGGATTGTTATCTCATACAGAAATACGTAAAGACACCTAAGAGCTTATACTGTAATTTCTGTAAATCAGTTGGACATGATGAATCCAACTGACGCACATATGAGCTCATGAATGAAAGAAAGCAAGATATGGAAATGATGCAAGGTGCTGGAATGTACCGTGTCCAAGAAGAAAACCAGCTAAATCAAGAAAACACCCACTATGATCAGGGAGGATATAGAGGCCGTGGTGGTGGATACCGCGGGAGAGGAAGAACTACTAGCCTGGTGCAAGGAAGAGGCCACAGCCAGTTAATCTGTTATAACTTTGGCCAGCCAGGTCACGTGTGTAGAGATTGTACCAACCCATGCACTACATGTAATTACTGTAAATCATTTGAACATGTCATTGAAGACTGTCCTGTGCTTGAGGTCAGAATGCAGAAATGAAGAAGGAAAGAACCACCAAATCCCAACATTCAGTTGATTGCAGCAGAGAGTGGAACTGCGGATCCAAGTGTAAAAGTAGTAACGCGCAGTGGTGCTGATACAAGAAGGGACGAAGGCGCAGAAGCTTCGACCTCTGGAACGCACAATCCTAGGCAGAACCCTAGTGAGCCGATATGGATTAGAAAAGCCCCTGGGAAAGCACCGGGTCTGGACTTACAGAAAAATAAGGGAGCATTCGAGGAAGTGCGGGAGATGTTCTGAGCACCGCCACCCAGATCACCGAGAACTCAGTTGCGCAGTGAAGTACCACAAAGAGAGGATACGCCAATGGCATATGATCAGGCAGGCACCGCAACAGATACAGGGACCTCTATTGCGCAGTTCTTACGGAACTGCATGAAATTACTAAAGAGCGCAGATGTTTACATGGAATTTGAAAAGCTACTGAGATAGTATGAGCCAAACAACGAGAGGGGGGATGCCAACGGTGCAGTCCATAATATTAGGAGTCCTAAAAGAATAGGAAAGGAAATGAGATTCACGACACAAATTGGTGACTACGAGATGGATGAGATCATTCTTGATCTGGGATCAAAAGTAAATGTCTTGACCAAGCAAACATGGCATCAGATGGGTAAACCCAAGCTACAGTGGTCACCTTTATAGTTGCGAATGGCTAATGAAGTGATAGTTATACCTTTGGGGAGGTTACCCAACACTATTGTTGAGATTGACGGAGTGCGCAGCTATTCAGACTTTGAAGTGATTGAAATCGTGGACGACAACCATCCTTATCCAGTACTGTTGGGTATCGATTGGGAAATGACAAACTCTGCCATTATTGATTTGAAAACCATGAAAATGATATTTGAAGGCAATGATATCAGGGTCATTGCACCGTTGGATCCCTCACAGGGCGAATGATATGTTGAACCGATTGAAGAGGAATCCAGAGCCCAAGACTTGGACCGTATTTACAAGATGACACCCAATATTGCTGATTACATTAATCCAACTGCGGATGGCACACTCAGTTGGCGCTGTGATAGATCTTGTATCTCAGACTCTGATGCAGGACTAGAAAACTGTCAAAGCAGATTACATGAAGTATTTGCCATGAAATTTGCGCAGATCACGAAGTCATTGCGTTGGATTGGAAAGGAGGTAATCCCAATCCCTGGCTATGATGGTTTCTCTAATGTTTATTCTTTTATCAATGAATATACTGCAACAATTGCAGACGAACATCGCTTACAAGCATTAGATGTGGCATTGCGCAATACACCTGCCAGATGGTGGGCTGCGCATAAGCAGAGACTGACAACATGGGATCAGTGCAGAATTAAGATGCAAATCAGGTTTGCTGACAAGGTTACCCTCTCCTTTGAGAAATATAATGGACAGATAGATCCATGAGAGCATATTCGGGTCTGTTCTGAAGCATGGAAGGAGAGTCCACAAATAGAATGGGTGCATCTGTTTGTGCACATGTTAGAAAAACCATTTCCAAAGAAGTGGTACCTAGAGTTGGAGTTGCGCAGAGGCATAGTGGACTGGTCTGGCCTGACTGCGAGCATCCAGCAGGATTTCAGTTTTGAAAATGAGCATCCAAGTATTAATGGCGCACTGCAAATTATTAAAGAAAAAATATTCAGTCCAGACTATACAAAAGGAAACATGACACTAGAAGAATTCTTTGGCGCAGAAAGCATACCTGCGCGCCTACAACCTAAATGGGAGGAGCAGCTAGAACATGCTCTGGATTGTTATCACATCGATGGAGAACCCGAAGATAAAGCAAATAGTGACGAGGAGGACCCACGCAATATACAGATACCTAAGTCAGAGGGATCGCGCGAGGTTGAAGGACCTCGACTGGAAATTCCAGATATGAGTGGACCCATGAAAACAAGGAAAGTGAACATTGGCACCAGCAAAGAGCCAAAGTTTGCAGCTATAGGAGATTACTGGGATGAAGACACAGTTGAGGAGGTCATGGGTATATTACAGGAATATCGAGAATTATTCCCGACCAAGTTCACAGAGATGAAAGGTATACTGGGAGACCTAGGAGTGATGAAAATTCCTCTTAAGCCTGGAACGAAGCCTGTGAAACAAAGACCATATAGACTGAACCCATGCTACAAAGAACGAGTTAAGGAAGAAATCGATAAGATGCTCGATGTAGGGATCATTGAGCCAGTCGAAGAATCTAAGTGGATAAGCCCGATGGTTATCCAGGATAAGAAGACAAAGGGTGAAATTAGGATATATGTAGATTTGATAAAGCTGAATGACGCTTCCATGCATGACCCATTTCCTACACCTTTTACAGATGAAGTGCTAGACAATGTTGGAGGAAATGAGGCGTATTCTTTTACTGATGGATTCTCTGGCTACCATCAGATCAGGATTGATTGCGCAAATAGGCACAAGACAACTTTTGCTACAGAATGGGGGTCATTCCAGTATACCGTGATGCCCTTTGGCTTGAAGAATGCACCCGCCATATTTTCCAGAGTGGCCGTCGCAGCATTTAAAGATTTTATACATAAGTTCTTAGAGTATCATTTTGATGATTGGACCATCTTCGGGTTACTAAAGAACCATGCCGCGAACCTCAAGATGATGCTAGAAAATGTAGGCAACATCAGATTTCTTTGAATTTGAAGAAGTGTATTTTTTGCGTTCGCTATGGAATCTTGTTAGGACACATTGTGTGCAAACAGGGCTTGATGGTTGATCCTGCCAAGATCGTAGTCATCGTGAACTTACCGACACCAAAATCAGTTAAGCAATTGCGCACTACATTGGGACATACTAGATATTACAGGAAATTCATAAAAGGGTATGCGCAGATAACCGCAACAATGGAGAAACTACTAAAGAAAGATGCACTGTTCATTTGGAATGAATACTGTGAGAAGGGATTCAACACATTAAAGGAGAAGATGGTCACTGCAAAAATCCTAGTTTTTCCGGACTGGGAGAAGCCATTTCATGTCCATGTTGATGATTCATGTATCGCATTGGGCGTTGTTCTTGCTCAGCCAGGAGAGGGAGGTATTGATCATCCTATTTCCTTTTCCAGCAGAAAGTTATCATCTGCTGAGAATAACTATACCACTATAGAAAGGGAAGGACTCGCTAGGGTATATGCGCTGCAGAAGTTCAGGCACTACTTGCTTGGTGCGCACTTCTCCATGTTCACTGACCATTTTGCTTTGAAATACCTGGTTAATAAGCCAGTGTTAGGGGGGTGTATATGCAGATGGTTACTACTGTTTCAGGAGTACGAGTTTGAAATTGTGGTTAAGCCAGGAAGGTTGAATTTGGGACTTGATCATCTGTCAAGAATTGAGTCAGGAGAAGAGCCCATGAATCTGGAGGAAAATATGCCTGATGCGCAGTTGTTCGCTATACAGGTTGTTGACGATTATTATCAGGACATCATTGCATTTTTGACTACTGGGTTCGCACCCACAGAGTTCACTACGCAGCAGAAGAAGCAGCTAGTAGTGCTCGCAACGGACTTAACTATAATTACAGGTCAGCTATATAAATTGGGACCGGATGAAGTACTATGCAGATGTGTATTAGACCATGAGAAACCATTTATATTGGCTGATGCACACTCAGGAGTCGCAGGAGGCCATTGCGTAGGTAGAGCTACTGCGCAGAAGATATTGCGCTCAGGGCTATGGTGGCCTACAATTCATAAAGATTCAAAGGAACATTTCCAGAGTTGCGATGTTTGTCACATGACAGGGAAGCCATCGCGCAGGGACGAAATGCCCTTAAATCCACAGATGACATTGCAGGCCTTTGAGAAGTGGGCCATTGATTTTGTGGGTCCTATTAACCCACTAGGGAAAAGAATTGGTGCGAGATATATCATAACTTCTACCGATTACCTCACCAGATGGGAAAAAGTGAAGCCAGTGAAAGACTGTAGCACAACTACAGCCGCAGAGTTTATATATGAAAATATCCTTACAAGGTTTGGATGCCTGAAGATATTGATGAGTGATCAAGGCACTCATTTTCTGAATAAGACCATTGAGGCTTTGACCGAAGAGTTCCACGTTCACCATTAGTGCATCACGCCTTATCATCCACAGGCGAATGGAACCATTGAAGCATTTAACAAAGTGCTGGAGAATGCGCTAACCAAGATATGCAACGTCAATCGAGATGATTGGGACCTGCGCATTCCATCTGTCTTATGGGCATACAGGACCACAAGCAAGAAATTGACTGGCCACACACCTTTTAGATTGGCTTATGGGCAAGAGGCTATAATGCTGATGGAGTACATTGTTCCCAGCTTGAGAATAGCAGCGTATACATGCATGGCAGATCATGCAGCGCTAGAAGACAGGCTCCTACACTTGGTTGGGCTGGAGGAGGATCGCTTCGTCGCAGGCTTCCACCAACAAGTACAGAAAGAGCATGAAAAAGCATGACATGATCGCCACATCAAGAACAAGAGTTTTGAGGTAGTTGATCTAGTCCTCATGTATGATAGTAAATTCATGAAATTTCCTGGAAAGTTTAATATGCATTGGATTGGCCCATATACTGTAATGCATGTTACTAATAGTGGCGCAGTCTAGTTAGCTACATTAACTGGAGATACCTTGCCAACTTTGATAAATGGTAGCAGACTAAAGCTTTACTGCGACAGTCCGGCTGCGCAGAGTTTTGTATGATTCGGGGAAGTGTACCGCATAACACTTCTGAAGTTGCGCACGAAAAAAAAAGGGGAAGAGGAGAGAAGCTGCGCAGAGCAAGCACGGAGACTGATCGCACAGAGAAAACGGCACGACAGTCGCGCAGAAGATGACACCAAGTGTGCATCCCGAACTGAAGATCCTGTTAGACCGCCAACACACCATCACGAAAACCATTACCATGACGTCTGTTGGCCAGTTAGTGGGCCGTTAACCAAATTGGTGGCACTTGGAAAGTTTAAAATTTAAGAGAGGATATGACATTTTGGAACCCATTAAAGACCGAAGTGACCAGTTTAGCATCGACGTCCAGCTGGCAGGTTGAGCCATTAACGCTGATTCGACGGAGTTGACAAGATGGCTTACCAATTATCCTTTTGGCATTTAAGGAAAAAGATCTAGCCTAATGATGAGGATCAAGTGGCACGACTGAGATCTTAGGCAAGAATTGGACATTAATATGGTATCAAGTGCCTCGGCAACCGCAGAAGGCCACGTTGCAAGACAATAGAGGCTATAAATACACCTAGACCGACCACTTATTCACATTACGAAGCTGTTTCCATTACTTGTTTGAACTTTCAGAGAGCTGAGCGAACATAGTGTTGTATGAGTGAACCGGTTGAGTTAGCAGATATCTCCTGGTTATTTGAGCAAGCATGGATTCCAGCAGCAATGACGACGATGAAGGTAGGTGCATCTAGAAGCTCATCATGACAGGCTGCAGGAAGAAACAAGGGCAAAGAGCCAACTTCCGAGCAGGGGGGTCCAAAGTGCCATTACAGTAGTCAGCCTCGGCTCAGAACCTACCTTTTTATCCAGTGCCCGACTACATCCCTCCACGGAAGCTCGATGCCCCACCAGTCCACATAGAGAATAATTTCAAGTATGAAATCCTGATACCCACTATTTCTACTAGTGTGAAGATTGAGGAGAATTTGATGGGTGGCGTACCAGGTTGCAAGCTGGACAACCCGGACTTACTGGAAAATACGCTGGTAACGCTGAAGAATTACCCACAATTTAGACCGAATGCCTATATCAATTGGGTAAAGGACGCATAGACCGGCGTCGACAGACTGTAAGTACAAGAGTGGTTAAGGGCCATCCGGACATCAGGCTTGTTGAATTTACTGCAAATGCCGCACTTTACTAAGAGTCATGAGTTTTCCACGGTAGTGCGCACATTACGCACTTGCGTACATGAAGGCTTCTTATGGCTAGATACCCGCATTGATATCAACATTGATATGATACATCATATTACAAGACTGAATAAAAGAGGAGAGGACCTGGCTGACCTGATAATAAAGAGGGTGCAAGATAGAAATCTGAGCGTCGAAGTAGAAAAAGAATTCGGTGTAGTGCGGAAGGGACGTGCGTTCCCAACCGTAGATATCAATGACTGCGCCATGAAGTTTACCACCCAGTTGCTTGCAGGGAAGCTACTGCGCAAGTGTAGGCCACCTGAGGTACCCGTAGTTGCAATCAAAGTAGCTTCTAATGTCTTGCGCGACAAATCCTACAATTGGTGCCAGTTCTTATTGAACGAGTTCCTAGCAGATGTTCAAGAGACACAGGATAATGGAACACCATTCCATTTCAGTTGGCTGCTAGTATTGATAGCCTTTGTAGGCTCGAAAGAGCCAGAGGAGTACCAAGGAGTTTCGACCTTAGCAGGACAAGGTCGGGCAACGCATTTTTCCAACCTATGGGCAAGCTCGAAGGCATCAAGACAACGACATACAGCCGAAGTATTTTATGTCTATTATCACTAGTTGCGCGAGGCGATTTTGGCAACGCTGCGCATTTCGAAACCATTGACCGACAAGTTTTACATACATCATGAGATTTAGCGTGAAGAGACATCAGTCACATATTCAGCCAAGGGCTGATTAGCAGGAAGGATTATGGTATCCTGGGTTTTACTGACTGGATGACGAAACCATTGATCAAATGATGGAGCGGTGGGATGCAGATTGGAAAGTCCCCGCATCACGAGATGATGCATCGGACTATGAATAATAGGTAGAACCCCTGTCGCACAAGATTGATATAAAGGACTCCGATGAGGAAACCACAGGCACAGATAAAGAAGAAATAGAAAAGCATAAGGAACAGCAAGTAGGTGGGCTACCTATAGGTATGCCCATTGAGGAAGAAAAATATGACGTGCAGAGTCAACATACAGCCACGTCAGCGGGAAAAAGAAAGGCCACTGAGGGCCCCTCGCATCGCAAAGACGACTCACAAAGAGGAAAGCCGAAAAATCCGAGTTCGGTCCAGTACTACATCCAGACGATTGCGAGATCATCGCAACAAAAGTGCAGGAAGTATGGGAAGAGACTCGCGCCGAAAAAGAAGCCAAACAAGAAAAACTGCAGCTGACCATAATTCAAGCTATGGAGGAGGTCAAGACAATGGTAGCCCATATGGGGTTGGGGCAGCCAAGTTCAGCTTCTAACGGGAAGTCAGGGGGACCAAGCACGCAAAGAAGACCACCTGTTGCTGTAAGTAAGTATCCGCGCGTCTTGAACCTTGAACTGAGTTACCTTATTTATCCAAATGAAACGGTTAAGGATGCAGTAAAGACTGGGTGCCTCGACCTGAACATTGGGGCCTTGCCCCTAGAGGACCTGAACGAGTTGCACATTAGAGTTGCGGAAGAAATTCATGAGAGAGGCCTAGCCTCATATGATAAGTGTGCACAGTTAACTGAAGATATAAATCAGTTAAGGCAGGAATCAGATAACAACAAGCAAGAATTGAGCTCAGGCAAGGAAAAATGCTGAAAGCTAAAGGAAACCGTTTCAGCGGTGTGCGCAAAAATAGAAGAATAGGAAGGAGAAGATGATGTGGAGGACACGATAAAGAAAATTGGGGCCAAGGTAGAGTCCCTCACCTATGAGAAAATACAATTGGAAATCTCTTATAAATGAAAGATCGCAGAGCTAGAGGCTAGGCACCCTGTCATTCCACCAGATCAGTACCCAGCTCCAGCTGAGGACGTCAAAGCAACCATGGATGGCATTTCGGCGGAAGTGACGAAATGCCAAGACTTACTTGAAAAGATAACTACAACAATCACCGGGTTGAATGAGGATCTTGCGCTCCAGCAGGTAAGAGCGGAATTACAACAGAAGTAGCAGCAGGTAGATGCTGCAAGCGCGGAGCTGAGGAATGCATCGGCAAGGGAGAAAGTGCAGAAATTTAATGAGGTTAAAAACCTACAGAAAGAGTTGGCGACACTAAGGGAGAAAGAGGTTGCTACATCGGACAGGCTGCAACCCATTGAACAGGAAGGCCTCGAATTGATGCAGCAATTTGACGCAAAGTTCAGAGAACTTCAGGCAACAGAAGGAACCATGAGAGAACAAGTGGCTAGGGGGAAGGTCTCGCAGGCAACACTGGAGACGCTTCACAGTTTTGAACAAAAAGCCAAGGAGATAGTTGCAGCGTTAGCAGGAACTTTGCAAAGCTTTACATCAAATCTCGATACGACGGAAGATGCGGCACCAGAGTCCGCCAGTGGAAGTGGCTCGGGACGAGTCACAAGTGAGTGTTAGGGGCCTGTTGGACGGGGTCCAAGTTGGGATTTTGCACAAGTGTTGAAAAGTGTGCGTTGCGTACGACGACAGGCGACAAGCAGTTTTGAGAAATTGCGCATGTCGCGTGGCGGCAATGGCCAAGGTAGGGTCGCTAAGCGGCAAGGAATAGGAAAGGTTGTGCAATATGCTGGTGTGTGGTTCGCGCGCAATAGCCACTCTGGAGAAAGAATGAAAGGAAAGGTCGGAGCGGAGAAAGCGACCTATTTTGGGACGTGGAGACGAATGGAAAGGACCTGTCAAAGCGAGTGGCGGCAAGTAGTTGAGAAGCTAGGCCACGACTTCGACGGTGATAGGAAGGCGGCAAGCAGTTGAGAAGCTAGGCCACGACGTCGATGGTGACAGGAAGGCGGAAAGCAGTTGAGAAGCTAGGCCACGACGTCGACGGTGACAGGAAGGCGGAAGCAGTAGAAAGGGACATGCCATGATGCAGTGTAACCGTTTTGAGGACTGCGGCTGTCAAAGAAGTGTGTGAACCACGAGTGGTCTAGTTGGACGACTTGGAGCACACAAAGTAAGCTTTCGACGGCGACATTCATGCTAGCAATTGGCCATGCCGATTTTGTAGACCTAAGGGTTTTTGCTTACGAATTGTAAAGATATGCCTATAGGCATAATCTATAAATAGGCATGATTTTGTATGGGAAAGGGTTGTTAAACTCTCAATGTGGGTTATTGAACATTGTAAAATCAATTGAGCTTGAAGTTATTGTAAAGGCTCTGCAGTTGAGTGCACAAAGACCTATTTGAGAAAGAAGAGAGTCTGCAGCTGAGTGCGCAGACTAAGAATGGTTGTACCCTTCCCATAACGAGCAATATTAACAACCGTTCTTGTGGACGTAGCCTCCATCCCGGGGGTGAACCACGTTAAATCCTGTGTAGTGTGATTGAATGTGTCGTTTGCAATTATCTGTTTGCTTACATGTATGCTTGAATTCCAGTTATCAATTGTATGTTAATGCTTTTATATGTATTCGCCATAGGAGAAAGATGAGAATAATATGTTAAGTATTACATGAATGAATGATTGATGGATGCAAAGTACTTCGGATTGTGAGTGTATTGATTGATAAACGAACACCTGCATGGAGGAATGTTAAGTATTCGGCAACTACAAGTCTGTGAATGTATGAATCTGCCAATTAGTCACATAGTTGAACATTGAATTTAAGCGCAGTGTTGGAGCACGCAGTATTGTATGTTTATTCAATTGCATACAACTTAACGATAAGAACTTGAATGAGTTGAATGGATAAAGAATGCTAAGTAAGAATGGTTAGAGTTAATCGTCCTGAATAGACGCGCGGTCTAGCTGACGCACTGAACCATTGAGATTTGTTGCGAGATAAGTTATTGATAGCTTATCGTCATACGCAAGAAGTGTCCCACAACGCGCAGTCATTGGATGCGCTGGTGCGCGAGCACCTCTGCTTGCCGAAGTATCCGACGTGAAACAGAGAGGTTCCGCGCAGTTGTCTGTCCGCAACAATCCGCAAGATATCGCGCTGCTTATCAGTCCTCCCACACTAGCATCACCAGGTTGTGGAAACTTGATTCCGCAACCACCCCCTCAGCTTCGCCTCGGGTGAGACCTCAGGCTGTGCGCAGTCTGTTGCCGAAAGAGCCGATGAATAGGGGTTTTTGTTGGTTCCTTGAACAGCGAAAGTACCTAGGTCTACACTGGAAACCTCAAGCTCAGTTATATACGCCAACAACCTTGTCACAACGAACCAATGAGCAACCCGACCCTTGTCGGTTTTGAACCTGTGACCTCCACAAAAATAACACATATTCTTAACCATAGTTATACGCTTGTGTTCATTCTTTTTAAAGTCTATTAGACATTATGACAAACGAACCTTGCAAAAGACTACCTCACGTGTTTGTAATCAAGGATTTGTTGTTTGTGAAGACGAAATCTTCAAGCCGTGCTTTGGCATGAGAAGGGCAATAAACTTTAACTTTTTATTTTTCGATATTCTTTAACCTTTTGTCTTTTGATGGGTCTAAACCACATGCCTATCTAATTATTTACCACCTTAATCTCACATCTCATTAATTACCGTAAGAATATTATTGTATCACGGACTTCTTTTTCTTTACCAGTACCATTCTCGATTAATATTTAAATCTTATTCTTCCATTCCTCCTCCCTAATAAGATCTTTTGGAATAAATTAATTATATTCTTTATTTTCTTTGATGACCAAATTACGTACACGATCATGGTGTCTGCTACTATTTTTACGATGGTAATATCATGCTATATAAAAAAGGTTTATTTCTCCTACTTTATTCGAAGAACCCTATTATTTTTATTCTTAGTTTTATGTAATGCCCAAATCAACCATAAGATTAATGTGGTTTTTTGTATTCTTACATTATCGAATTGGGTTTTATCAAAACGTTCTTATCCCCTTTCATTCCCAGGACTCTGTTAGATTGTTTGGGATTGCCTTTATACAACTATTGGGTTTGAGGAAATTTAGTAAAAATAGAGTTTCATTTCAAGGTTATTATTGTCGATTTAATTTTATACAAAACTTAATTTCAGTTTTAGGAAAATTAATATACTTTGAGTTTCGATTGAAAGTTATTCTTGTAAATTTAATTTTATACAAAATTTATCTCTAGCTTTAATACCTTTAGTTATTAGTTTTTTTAGTTCCAAATACCTTTAGTTATTAGTTTTTTTAGTTCCAATTAGTTTCATAAATTTGATAATTTTAAGAAGTGTATTTGAATATTCCTTACTTTCTCTTACCTCACTTCCGGGTCTTATCTCACTAAGATGACTATTAGTAGTTTGTTAAAGTTTACACTCTTACTACTCCTTTATATCCTAACTTACTAAAAAGTATTATTATGGGTAGGTTTATCAAAGTTTACCTTAAATGTGAGATTTTATACACATATGTGGATAGGAATGCACATAAATGAGAAAGAGTGGATTAAAACATTCATTAGATGATGCAATGTCTCATTATATAGTAGAAGAGAGGACTACGTTATGTAACTCCCAAATACATAACTATTAACAACTTTAAATACCTCATTATTACATTAATGTATTAGAGAGCATTTATTATTCATCTAAATTATATATTTTAATTATGATCATTATTTCCAACACCTTCTCATAAGGATCATTTTACATACTTGTTCAAATACTATGATGTTGAAGCTATAAAACAAATAACAACAAATACAAGAGCCACTTCTAAGATTAAAATGGCCAAAACGATATGGAAACATAACAAATATATGAGATTCAACCAAATGATTATTTTCCAATGGAAAAGCTTTGGATACAATAGTATCACCTTGAGGTATGTAGCTTCCAAGAGAAAGCCAACACTCCCTTTAGGAGGGTCCTTTCAATTCTTTCTAATTGCTCTCTAACTAACTTGGAATGATGAAGGAAAATACTTGCTGATTGAGGAAAAAGTCAAGGGAGCTTGAGATGCCAATGAATGGTAAGAATGTGGATGGAAGATATGTCCTCCAAGTAGATTCTTTCAACATAACCTTGCTCTAAAATTTTCTTATAGAATGCATGCCCATGACTTCCTTTTATAACCAATTTGGAGGTCTTCAAAGAACCAGTTCAATATGTGAATGATCTTCTACATGAAGTGGTTTCTAGGAAAAAGATGAGGCTATTGAATGCCAAAGTACATGGTAGAAGCCAATTTGAACCTCTTTGGGACTCAAAATGTAGTTTGGGTCTTTCAACGTGCCCTAGAATTTACGAGTCCACATGTATGCACAATTGTGTAGGTTTGAAGTATTTTCCGTGAGATGTTGCACATGATCTCTTTGTATGAAGCTACACAGGTCAACAAAAGTTTGATTGTGCCAAACAAACTTCATCCCACATGTTGATTTTTGATGAAAATGAAGCCATGTGAGCTGCATACTGTATGTTGATGATGTCTTTTCGTAATGCACACTAAAATGTCACAGGTGTGTGAAATTTAGCTGTTAACACCCAATACTAAATTTATCCCTCAAACCCACATGGAGTTGAAGAATGGAAAGGTAGTGGAACATGCCATGGGTGGAGTGAATGTGGCTGACAAAAAAATTAAAAGATATGGGTGCAAATTTGGATGCTATGAATTAGAAAATGCATAAATTTGAGGAGAAATGTATTCTTGATACCACATATTTTTTCATCATTGAAGAGTATAACCAAGAAAGATCTCAATGGTATAATTTAGAAGGTACATATGAGGATTGGTATATGAATAGTTGTAATTTTTATGAAGAAAACTACTTCCATATTCTTTTTGTTGACTCTTCTCCACGATATGAAGAGAACCTCATAGATAAAATACAATTGTAGGTGGTGCCTACCAGTTTCCAGTATGCTTCTTTTACAATAGTAGATTTTCTTTTAGAGTCATCCTTGTACTGCTACATGGAGGATTTGTTTTCTTTGAATATTTATACTATTTGGATCCATATGACTATGGTGGGCATTTGAATCATAACAATTAATATTTTATGGAGCTTAGGAGTCATCAATTGGGTGCTAGCTTGAGCACTTAGACATGCGACATAGGTTTATGGATAAGTCCCTTGGATTGATTCAGTATTGCAATTAGTCCTTGCACGTGGGACATTAATTACTTTAACATGGCAATCAACACTCATATATATGGGAGCCAAGCTTAGAGTGGTGTTTGTTGGACCACTTTGGCATGGTGGCCAACACTTCTATGCTTCTTCTACAGTAGTAGAGTTGCTTTTAGATACATCCTTGTACTGCTACATGGAGGATTTGATTTCTTTGAATAATTATACTTTATTTTGGATCCACATGACCAATGTGGGAATTTGAATCATAACACTAAATGATTCATGGAGCTTAGTTTCCAACTTGAGCACTTAGACATGCAACCTAGGTTTATGGACGCGTTCCTTGAGTTGCTTCAGCACTACAAGTAATCATTACACATGGGACATTGGTTACTTCAACATTCAACACTCATACATGGGACTCAAGCTCAGGGTGGATCTTGTTAGACTAATTCGAAATGGTGGCTAAGACTTATACATGGGACCTTGGTTCCTTGACCTAGTTTAACATTAGGGTCAACACTTGTTAGGATGTTTAGACACTTAGGAGTTAGCTAATCTATCAACTTAGTTTAGTGTGTTTTTAGGTAAATTGTTTTTATTTAGTATGCATTTGTACTTATGTAATACGACCGTCATGATATGTTCTAGACATAGGGTGGTCAGACGAATCATCTTCACCTCGATCTTAATGGATATTGATCTGTGGATTAGCACACGATTGGTCCATGATCTCTATTTAAAGATCACGAAGGTTCATTTGCTTGATGATCGATTATGAGAAACTCATATGTAAATAATTTTTCCTTTTGCATTGATATATTGCATCAAGTATCTATTCCGGTGAAGGTAAGATTGTGGAGTTTAAACCTTGCCAAGTTTTAATCAAGGATTTCAAAGATATTAAGCATGTACTAGAAACTAGAGTTGTTGATGATGTCATCAAGTTTTACAGATTTAACAAATTTGGGTCATTGTCTTTTCCCTCCATTTTTATTGTTCATAGTGATGACTTGAGAAAACTCTGTCATGAACGATTTGGTCATTTAAATTATCATTCATTACAAAAGCTACATAATAAAAAAATGGTGACTGGTCTTCCTCTCATTTCTTGTGGAGATGGTGTTTGTCCCATGTGCGTGCTTGACAAACACCATCGGGATGGTTTTGACAAACGCGCATCTTGGCATGTCCCGACCTCCTTGCAGCTTGTTCATATTGATTTGTGTAGTTTGATTCCTTTTTCTACTTTCTTTGGATTCAAGTACTTCTTAAATTTCATTGATAACTTATCTAGACACACTTGCATTTAATTTTTAAAACTTAGGAGTGAATTTTTGACATGTTTTTGACCTATAAGGCCCTTGTAGAAAAATAAATATATGGACACCAAATACACAATTCAAGAACATATAATGGAGGTGAATATATATAACAATAAATTTATAAATTACTATGTTGCATAGTGCATTCAAATGCAATATACTGTTCCATACACACCACAACAAAACGATGTTGCTAAGAGAAAGAACAACACATTAAAAAACTGACAAATTCTATGATCCAATATAAGGGTTTATGTCCTCCTTTTTGGGCGGAAGCCATTAATTGTGCCAATTATATAGTCAATTACACTCCCACAAATGATTTAAAATATATACACCAGAAGAAGCATGGAGTAAAACTAAACTTGATATAAACCACTTTGATGTGTTTGGTACTGTAGCATGGGATCACATTTCCGATGAAAATAAAAAAGAATTATAGTGTAAGAGTGAGAAGTGCATATTTGTTGGATATTATGAAGATGTAAAAGGTTATAGACTTCTACAACCTAACTCCAATGACATTATTATTAGAAGAGATTTTAAATTTGAAGAAAATATATTGGCTTGTGAGCCTAATTCAATGCCCGTGCCATCTTAGATGATTGTGCAACCTTCTAATCCCAACTTCTTTGCTTGTGATCCTACTATGGCTTCTTCTTAAAATAATGACAGTGAGGATGGAAATCAACCTCCGCCTGCTCACATTCCTTGGGTTGGGTTTATTGAACATGAATCTGCACCAACACCACCGCTTCCTAGATGGGTTCGTTAAACATGAGAGGAAATTTGTGATCTTGTTAGTGATCCTATAGATCAACATCGAACACATTCTGAATTTCTGAGTTCCAGTGAGGCTCTTACCTTCTGGATCAAGTTTCAGAGACTCACGATCCATAGGAATTTGTAGATGGTTGTGGCCATCCATATTGGGATGCAACTGTGAATGAAGAATATCATTCATTAATGGTGAACAATACTTGGGATCTTCTACCTCTTTTGAAAGGAGAAAACATGTTAGATGTAAACAGGTGTATAGAACTAAGTATGAATCATATGGAAGTGTTGTCATATTTAAGGCAAGGTTAGTTTCCAAAATATTTTCCCAAGTTGAAGGAGTTGACTACAATGAAACTTTTGCGCTTTTTTCCAAAATGAACTTTGTCCTCCTTGTTGTCTCCATTTTTTCTTCACATAAATGGAAGGTCCATCAAATAGATGTCAAATTCACCTTCTTGCATGAGGATTTGCAAGAAGAAATTTACATGGAACAACCTCCTAGCTATGTTCATAATGATTCTAGCCTTGTTTGTAGCCTTAAGAAATCTCTATGTGGCCTTAAGCAAGCTCCTTGGGCTTGGTATGCCAAAATGGATAGCTTTCTTCTTGACACCAATTTTTGTAGATGTCATTATGACTCCAATGTATATACCAAGAATGTAGGAAACTATCTCACAATCCTTGTTCTCTATGTTGATGACCTTATTCTTACTAGTATTGACCCTAAATTTTTAACCCATGTGAAATCCATCCTTAAGAAGAGATTTGAAATGACTGAATTAGGACATTTGCATTATTTTATTGGTCTGTAAGTCTTCAACCCAAGAATGAATTTTTCTTTCTCAATTTAAGCATGCTTGTGACCTTTGTCACTTTCACATGGAATATTATAAACTATCCCCTTCTCCATTCCAATCTAGAGTCAAAATTTCTACCCCTGTATTACCCCCGAAGTAAATGCTACGTTGTACCATCAGTTATTTGGTAGTATTTAGTACTTGACTCTCACTCGTCCTGAGATTTACTTTGCTACTGGTCTTGTTTTCTAGTATATGTAAACACCCCATGACAATCATTGGAAAGTAACAAAAGGGTACTTAATTTGCTATATCAAGGGTACAATTCAATTTGTAATACATTACTGTTTAGGGGGGACTCCTTTGTTGGTTGGCTTCATTGATTTAGATTGGGTTGAAGGCCTTGATGATCGGAATTTTACTGCAGGTTATGTTTTTAATATTGGTTCTGAACTTATCACTTGGGCTTGTAAGAAATAACAATATATTTCTCTTTCTTCAATATAAGCAAAGTATTAAGCAATAGTTAATGCAAGTTAAGAAGCCATATGGCTTCAATAGATCCTTTCAGAGTTTGGGTTCTAGTAGTAGCATTTGACTTCTCTCTGGTGTGACAGTTAGAGTGCCATCAAGCTTTCCAAATATCCATCTCAACATCAACACAACAAACCAGTTGATCTATATATGCACTTCATTATAAAGCTTATTAGGGATTTGTTGGCCCCCAACAACTCCCCTTGATTTTTGTAAAATCGAAAGGGGCCCCCATGTAAATTTTTGTAAATATGTTGTTTTCAAGTTTGGTTGGAGAGTGCAATTAGATAGATTCCTTCACTGGATCCTTTCTTTTATGGTTTTTGCACTGCTTGATTTTGGGCTTGGTTTTCATTGCTTTAAGGATTTGGTGTTTTTTGTCATTTGACTCTTTGGTCCTTCTATCAATGATCATTTCTTCATAGGTTTGCAAGAATTGGATTGATATCATTTTTGACAACATTGTTATTCTTTACTTTATCAATAAATTTTGCGGCATTTTGGTGAATCAATATAAGCTATTAAGATGCTCAACTATGAGATCTAAATTTACATCTTGAAACAATGCATATCATCAAGTGGAACTATGTCTTTTCTTACCAATTTGAATACTTCATTGAATTTTGCGAGTTTTAAATTTTTTGCCTTTTATACAAATTTCATTAGGTAAACTCGAAAAACTTAATTAAGGTTCTCTCATCAATATATATGTTTGAAAGGCATAGGAAGACATAATTATCGTTACCTTTAAACGTATGGATCTCTTTATTTATTAAGATGGGATATTTATGATTCATTCATATGTATATGGAAATATTAAATTTTGTAATATTATTATTTTTCCATATAATTATTTTGATTCATATAATCTTATCTTTTGTCAATATAAAAGTTAACATTCATTAAATATTATGGTTAGCTAATTATATATATATATATATATATATTTTAAAGAAAATGTTGATAATTTATTATAATAACTTTTATTATAAGAGTTTGAACACGCCATTGGTATTAAATGATCTCATTTAAAATTTGATGCTTGGATTAACTTTATATTTTTGGATACTTTACATTTTAACATTTCTTTATAAAAATGAATAAAATATAATCATAAAGAAATTTTATTAAAGAGTTATCTAAAAAGTGTATTATTCATACAACTTTATCATCATACATGACAAGCTTAGAATTTTCCACATGGGAGAGTAGGATGGTTGACATTGGAAATTTCGTTCATACTTTAAAATTGGTAATAAGAGATGATTTACATGAAACCTTTGATTGTTTGGTTTATGTTACCAACACATGAATTGCAAAGAAAATGCCTTTTCCTTCTTTAAAAAATTGATTTGATTAGTTTGGGTGTTTTGACTTTTCATTCTTCTAACTTTTTATGACTATGCACGAAATAAAATCCTAAGAGGAATTATACCTCAATGTGCATTAGATTGTGAAGATAAAGTCATATAAATTTATTTTTCGACATCCAAAGGTTTTAGCGTGATTGCGTGGAAAACGCCAGTGGTCAAAAATCCAAAAGTTCTTCAAACTTGCCACATGCCTTGAAGTTGGGTTTAAGTGTGAATTAAAATTCTATTTTCAATGTATACACTAGTAATCTGGGCAGGTCATTTGGTTGTGAACGGAATTCATTCTTAATTCGACTGTATTGGCATTTTTTGTACGGAAATTTAGAGCAATTTGAATTCATTGAATATATATGATACGAATATAAATTATTACTATGAAAAAGTAAATTTTAAAAACCAATTTAAAAAAACCAAATTTTAATTATTTAATAACTATAAAATATAAACAACATTTAATTTGATGTGAAATTAATTAAAAATATTTCTTTGAGAGATTGAAGAGTTGTAAGGGGAGCGATGGTGGTCTCTACTAGGGTTTCGCAGGAAGGGCCTGCAAAATCTTCAGGATTTGGACGTGAGGGTGGTGGCTATGGATTCGTCCGATTATGCTTGGGTCGTCACCGATTTCTGGGCCCTAGGGAGAGTACGGGATTACAGAGATAGCTGGTCTTTTGTGGGAGGTGTCACATTTGTCTTTCTGCTTAGGACAGGTGGCTGATTCACCGGCTGGTCCAGTGGTCGGGACATGAATTTGCACGAGGGTGGGGCTTTACCCCATTCTTGTCATTTCCTCGGGTTAGAGTCTGATGTTCGCCCTGATGACCTTTCCCCCTCTGCTCGCGGGTTTGGGAGAAACCCTAACTTATCTGTAGTCAAAGCTAAGTGCAGGCGGAGGGCAAAGACTCTCAAGGCCCGAGAGAAGGTGGAGAGATTTGTAATTCCTGCGGCTGCAAACTTGGAGAGGGTCGAAATGTTGGCGGACAGAGCTTTGGTTGGTCGTTTGGAGTATGCTTCTGGCTCGAAGGCGGAAATTGTTGAGTGGGTAAAAAACAATTGGACGCCTCTTGTGGGTAATACACCGAGGATAAATCTGTTGGTAAATCAGTGGATACTGTTTATCTTCCCCTCTGCAGAAGCTATGGCATGGATTCTGGAGGGGACTTGGTTCTTTAAGGATGGCTCACTGAATCTTAAGCGATGACACGTAGCCTTTGACCCTATACATGAGCGATAGGGTATTCGCCATCTATGGATGATTGTCCCCGGTCTCCCAATTGAAATTTGGACGGAGGACATTGTGGCTAGGCTGGCAAATTCGGTGGGTAAGTGCATCAGGGTAGACAAGAACTCTATCTTTGGAATTGATAGACGCTATGTGAAGGTTTTAGTGGAAATAGATTTGAGGTTGGGGTTGCCGGCTGCTATTGAGATTGTCTGGGGCGAACGTAGCTGGACTCAACTGTTGGATTTCTATAGGATACCGTTTCGCTGCTTTCTCTGTCGGGAGGTAGGACACATTCAAGCTAAATGCCCTAATTGTCTATCTTGTCTGAAGGAGTCGGTTCACCGGGTTTCATTGAACCCTCCACATTTTGATTCGGCTTCCCTGAAGAAGGAATCCCCGAAGACTCCAGTTACTGGTAAGTTGAAAGTTCCTCCGGAATCTGCTTATTCTGAGCTTTCTAAAGCAGATTTAGATTTTATTTCTGATAAAGAGGTGGATTTAGATAGGAGGATTTCTTTGGGGGTTGTACAGTTAAGACATGGTTTGTCCAAACCTGTGACTGTTCCTGGGTCAGATATGGTTGGTTGTTGCCCCGTCCCTGCCTCTAGGGTTGATATTTGCCCTCCTATTTTGTGCCCTAGCACTTCTTCGGATGTTCTTTTTTGTGGGGAAACTCAGAATGTTTCGGACTCTTCTTTTTTATCTCCACCAGCTCTACCTGTATGTGAGTCGGCTGTCAACCTTTCAGAGAAACCAGTGGATGTTGTAGTATCTGCTTTCTTGGAGGATAGTGGATCCAAGGGGGAGTGTGAATTGGTCCCTCTTGATATTTATTCAAAAAATCCTGCACGGGATTCCAATGTGCTGTCTATTCCTCCTAAATTCCAGAATGTGACTATTAGAAAGGGGAAGAAAAAGAAAAAAGTGCCTGATCCAGGGACTTTGCAGATTGGGGGATCTTGTGAGGATGAATGTGGGTTTGTGAGTGAAAATGGTATGGGTCTTAGAGCACAAAAGCCCATTGTGGATATTTCTTAATGTCTTTAATCTCTCAGAATGTTCGTGGGTTGGGTGGGGTTTTGAGGGCTAGGGCCCTATCCAATCTTTTTCTTGCTACTAGACCTGGCATTGTTTTAATTCAAGAAACTATGTGTTCTAGTTCTGATGCTGTTTCAAAAATTGGTAGTATTTTGCCATTTTGGGAGATCTCCACTGTGGATGCATCCGGTCATTCTGGGGGGCTGGTAGTTGCTTGGAATCCACAGTTATTTAGATTCAAAGCTTTCAGGACTGCGTGGGGGATTCTTTTGAAGGGATATTGTGTAGGCCTGAACTTTTGTTTATCGATTTTCAACTGCTATGGTCCTTATTCGAACAGGCAGATCTTTTGGGAATCACTTTCCGGGTCTGGTCTATTGAATGATGAGAGTCTTATTTTCGCAGGTGACTTAAATTTTACAAAGTCACCTTCGGAAATTTGGGGGAAAAAAGCCAGACTTGATCCCATGGTGGATTTTTTCAGTAAATTATTGTTGGACCATGAGTTTATTGATGTTGAGCCTTCTAAATTATGCCCTTCCTGGAGTAACGGTAGAGGGGTGTTGGCTGCTTTTGGGGCAGACCCGGGTTTTAATGAAGCGCAGCAACAAAACCCCTTGGCGCACTGGCCCTCTCGGCAACGAGCTGCGCAGCAGCTTGAAGTCTCACCCGAAGTGGCTATGGGGGGGCTAAGGAATCAGATTTCCTTAACCTAGGCGACGCAGAGACTTCTCTCTTTCTTCTCTTGCGACTCCTCAAAGCAGACTACTGGTCTCTTTCGCAAGCCCTCCTTCGCAACTGCGCATAATTCTCACTTAACAGCCTAGTAGCGCGGCGTCTCTGTTCCAGCGCACGGGGCGACTTTCCCCCCTGCGTCAGCGCTCTATGTATCTCTTCTTTCCACGCGCCCAGCGCAGTAATGCAATCCTCGGTCGCTGCGGCGACAGCGTTCTACCGATTCCTTCCGATACTTAACGAGTATAGCTATCACGAAAGCTTTGAGAACGTACTCAACATATTCATAAAGATCATACAACATTCATATAAACGCAGATAACTCAGACATGCATTCATGCGAATATTACCATAACAAGGAGACGTAAAGAATTCACCTCCATGGGAAACCACGTCCACGGGAGTGTTTCATATATTAACTCAAAGGAAACTTATACAATAATGTTGCGCACACAGCTGCAGCCTTAGATCTTTCTAGGAAACTCCACGCACACAGCTGGGAGCCCTTCTCTCGATCTAGTCTCTTCCTCTACAGAGATTACAATAGTTCAGACGTCGACTCGGACTGTCTGCAACTCAGGGATTAACTCCACGGCTATCCCGACTCTAACTCTTTCTTCTACTACACAACAGAAGACTGAATGGCTAGCTTACTAGCTGACTGACTGGAAACCACTGACTAGCTAGCTTACTAACTAGCTAACGTCTACCCTTTACAATTATACATATATATAGGTGGCCATGACGGTCACACCTTTACAAAACTGTGGGCCTTTCCCAACAGTAATCCCCAAAAACCCTAACCACGCACATGGCTAGGTGTACTGTAGGCGCCGCTTGCAGTCACGTCGCCGCTTCCTGCAGGTTCCGTGACTTTCGGCGCAGATTGCGGGTATGGGCTCCTTGTCCTTTGCCTTCAATGCTCTGGTCCGTTGCTCCTCCTTGATCCGAGCAACCATAACTTCTGTACTTAGCCTTAATGAGGGTAGCTGAGCCCTCTACTCCGTCGCTTCATTCATTATGGTAGCTGAGCTTTCTATTCAGCCACATTCATTCCTCTATGACATGTGCGCGCGAGCTCCGCGAGTTCCAGTCCGTAGTCTGCGTTAAGCTCGTCCATCTGGCACCGTACTGCGCACCGTCTGCTTCTACCCAAAAATTGGTGCTTGTTCAAAATTAGCACTTTCCTTCCATACTTGTGCTTTTTCCTCAAAATTCACAGCTTTTACCATAGCTGCGTCCTAGGCTCCAACAAGGGGGTGATGATGGTGTCCATAAATGTCTTGATCATTTCTTGGTTAAGGCCTCATTGCTGGAAAAATTTAAAAAATATCGTTCCTGGGTTCATGGGCATAAGATTTCTGATCACTGGCCCATCATCTTTCAGTTTGATGATTATGGGGTGAAATCAAATGTACCTTTCAAATTTAACCATTCCTGGCTGTTGGAGGAGGATTTTTGCAAAATGGTGAAGGGTTATTGGACTTCTGCTGTTGTTGAAGGTGATAATCCATTAGATATTTTCTGTAACAAAATGCAAAGTCTTAAAAGAGTTGTGATAGGCTGGGTTAAGCAGAGAAAGGAAGGTGATAAGAGAGATCTGGCATTTCTCGAAGATGAGATTCAAAGGATTAATAAGGAAAATTTTGAGGGAGAGATGAGTAAGGAAGATTTTGAAGTGGTTAAGCTGCTTGAGAAGAAAAGAGAAGATATTCTTCTTCAGGAGGAGATGGAATGGAGGTTAAAAAGTAGGGCTTTGTGGATTAAACATGGTGATCAAAACACCAAGTTTTTCCATTCCATTGCAACGGCTCGTCGAAATCTGAATTCAATATGGGAATTGTTTGATGCTGATGGTAATATTTGCTTGGGAGAAGAGGCGTTGAAATTGGAAGCTGTTAAACATTTTGGGAATATCTATAAAGAAGAAGGTAAGTGTGATCTGATGGAACATATAAAAATTGCAGAACTCTTCCCTCGGTTTTTCAATGTTGACGATGCAGTTGCTCTCGGAAGGGAGGTTACACTTGAGGAGGTGGAGAATACTCTGCAACAATTTGCATGTGAGAAAAGCCCTGGCCCCGACGGGTGGCCTGTGGAGATTTATACACATTTCTTTGAGATTATGGGGCCTGAGATATTGTGTATGGTTGAACATACAAGGCTGCAGGGTTTCACTTCTGGTGCATTGCACTCTACCTTTGTTACGCTGATACCTAAAAAGGGAAAGCCTGATAATTTTGGAGATTATAGGTCTATTGCCCTTTGCAATTTGGCTTATAAGTTAGTTTCTAAAATTATTGCACAAAGAATTAAATCGGCTCTCTCAGACCATATCACTGTAGAACAGTTTGGCTTTTTGCATAACCGACAGATTCATGATGCCATTAGGGCATCACAGGAACTTCTTCACTCCATTAAGAGTCGTAGACTCAGTGCAATGCTGCTTAAATTAGACTTGGAAAAGGCATATGATCGGGTGAATTGGACTTTCTTAAGGCTTATTTTGATCCAAATTGGGGTTCACCCTCTTGTCATAAATTGGATCATGTCATGTGTCTCTTTGGCTAGCATTGCTATCTTGATAAATGGCTCGCCTTCATCTTTTTTTAGTGTTCGCGGGGAATCAGGAAAGGATGTCCGTTATCCCCTTTATTGTTCCTTCTGATTGTCGATGCTCTTAGCAGGATGCTAAACTTTGCTAAGCAGAATGGCTTACTCAAGGGCATTGAACTGGGGATTGATTGTGTTATTTCACATCTGATTTTTGTGGATGATGTGCTGCTGGCTGGTTTGGCTACTGTTGCTGAGTGGGGGGTCTTCAGGAATATATTGAATTGTTTCTGTCGTGTTTCTGGGATGAAGGTAAGTCTTTCAAAGTCAAGCTTCTATTTTCATAATGTGGATTCTGATGAAAGAAAGGAAATTGCTACTATTTTGCCTTTTAAATGTCACCCATTAGATGAAGGGCTCAAATATTTGGGTTTTTTCTTGAGACCCAACAATTATCAGATCAAGGATTGGTGGTGGTTAGTTCGGAAAGTTGAGGCTCAGATTTCACACTGGGCATATAGATTGCTCTCTGTGGGAGGCAGACTTACTCTGATCAAGGTAGTTCTGCTGGGGGTTTCTGTATATTGGTTATCTCTTCTCGAGATCCCTGTATACATTTTAAATGTTATCAGAAAATTGATGTTCAATTTCCTGTGGTCCGATGGTTTAGACAGAGCCTCTTTGGTTATGACTGGGTGGGAATCGGTCTCCAGGCCTGAACGTTAAGGTGGCTGGGGAATTAAGGATTTAAAATCCTTCAGTGTGGCTCTCAGGGCTAAAAGCCTTTGGAGGTGCCTCTTTAATCATAATCCTTGGTCCAAGATCTCCTTTGTGAAATATATTAATACGAACTTGGCTGAATGGATTACTATGAATATGCCTTCGAGTCCAGGTTGCTCTCCTTTATGGCGTGGACTACTTAAGGTTTCAGGCTGGATCATTGGCGACTTGAAGTGGCAAGTGGGTAATGGTAAAGCCATTAGGGTTGGAAAAGACAATATTTTGGGTATTGATGAACCTGTTGTTCTTTCAAATAAGATCATGGATTATTTAAAAATATATGGTCTATCCTCCTTAGATCGTATTAGGAATTTTTATGGTCAGACATATTGGTTTAATTCCTTTGATTTGGGGTTGGTTGGTGAGGATGCAAGCTCTTGGGATACTTATGTCAGTACACTTGGTTCGGCTGGAGTTTCTTTATCAGATCAAGAAGATAGGATGATGTGGATTGGGAATGAAAAAACTGGAATAGTCACAACAAAAACAGCATATGACAGAATTATGCAGGAGAAGTATATCTTTCCTCAGCACTGGTGGTATAAAAAGATTTGGAAGTGGAATATTGCTTTAAAGCACAAGTGTTTTTTATGGCATGCCTTACAGGGAACTTTGAAAACTTGGGACAATCTCACAAAGCGTGGTTGGTGTGGTCCAAATTGGTGTATCTTATGCAAGGAGAATTCTGAAACTATCAATCATCTGTTTGTTTTTTGCTCCTTTGGTAAAAAAGTTTGGGATTTTTGTTGTTCAAGGTTGGCAATCACAAAGGTATGGAAAATGTTGATTTTGGGGAGGCTTTGCTGATTTGGTCTCGTTCTTCCAAAGAAATATTACAGGTTCCTATTTTTATATCTTGGGCACTTTGGTACTTCCAGAATTTGATTACCTTTCAAGATAAAGTGCCTGATGTTGTGTCTTGTGGACTTATTGCCATAAATTTAACACAACAGTATCCTGCAAAATGCATTACAACAGAGGAGAGAAGGATTGGTCAGTTTACCTTTGTTGTAAATCAACCCATACTTTTCTTTGATGGGGCTGCTCAGAACGGTTTTTGTGCTGCTGGTGGTGTTATTTATCTGAATGAGGGACATTTTTATACACTTCGTCTCAATTGTGGAATTGGCAGTAATATGAAAGCAGAACTTTTAGCTCTGTGGTGTATTTTGAAATGTGCCAACATTTTTGGGCTGGCAAATATTAAGGTTTATGGAGATTCGCGTGTTACTATCAAATGGGCAACTAAAGAATTTGATTTAAATGTTATTGCACTATCCCACTGGTGTAGGCGTGTTAGAAAGGAGATCGATATGCAGGAACACATCTCCTTTTCTCACATCTTCCGTGAACACAATGGACAGGCTGATGATTTATCAAAGCAAGCTTTATTGGGCACTGAAGGTTTACTGTTTTGGGAGGAATGTATGGATTCCAGCATGCTGGAAAGTGGCGAAGTCTTTTTCTTTTAGAAAGCTTAAGGCAAGGTTTTTGTTGTGGAACAACATACTTTTTGTAAGGTCATTGTCCTTCCTGATGTATATAGTCTAGCATGGACAATTATATGATGTTGATAGGTGGCGGTCTGTGGGACAATTGTCAAGAAATGTTTTGAATATACCTTTTCTGCAAAAAGGTGAAAATCTTTGTACTATTTGATTCAAGGAATAACAATAGTACGTTTTTTTTACGGTTGAAAAAAATAAACAACATTTAATTTATTACTTTATTATAAAAATGAAGGTACATTTATGCTAATTTGGTTTATATATTTGATTAAAAGTATTATGTATAAGAAGTCTCTTCCGTATTTATCCGTATTGGATTTTTTTATTACTATCGAATCGTATTTGTATCCGTATTCATACTCGAATTATGCTACTATGGTCTAAATGGCTGAAATTCTTCATCATAGTGCAGTATTTATCGTCCAGAAGTTTCAATCTCAGTAAATGAATTCAAGGTTATAAACATGAACAAGAACATTGGATTCCCGTCATTTTTCAGCTGACAATTTTCGGCAGCAAACTGCGAGCAAATAGAAGCCAAAATCGAAATTCAGAGACATGGGTTTTTAGCAGAATAGGCTAATTTAGCTTGATTGTGTGACGGTTTCCTCAGAAAGTTAAAGCACCTGGGAGTTATGGGAGGTTCTTTGAACACGTTTTTTCTAGTTGTGGCCAGCAAGGTAAATGCCAGTTCAATAATTTAGGGAATTGATGAAGACTGCAACGTGTATGTCAATGGGTTGAGGATCCAATAATTAATTCTAATTTGCCATTGCCACCTCCACAAAGAGATTTGCACGAAGATAAACTTTCTGAACATAGATCATGGTTACCTACCGAGCCTTCACGTTGGTGGAATCGGATTGAAAACAACAAACGCGCCAGGAAGAAAGAATAGGCGGTGAGTAAAAGGGATAATTCTTTAACATTTTATGTGAATATTCTTACTTAATGCATTTTTATGGGTTCATAATCTAATTTTATTGTTATTTAACATAAATTTTAATGTGCAGGTTGAACAGTGAATGTGAGATAATGCATATAAATATGCCACAAAATCATCTGCAGTGGGAGATAGCTGAATCTGTTTGCCAGCAATACAGGAGGTTACTCTGGATTCCTAGGATATTTCATGTCTTGGGGATCGAAATTTAGTGAATCACCTTGCTGAAATGAAAAAAAACAGATAAAAAATCAGGGTGTATTCGTTTCATATAACACAACTCGATTCGATTTGCCAGTTCGAGAAATAAATTAATTGTTGGAGTTGCTGTTAAGGAGACAATTATTGTTTCCCATTTCCTATAAAAGCATCAGCTAATCGAAATGCAAAAGGGGTAGGCTTAACAGAGCTATGATGTTTTTCTTTTATGTTTTGTGAACGCTGCTGCCAGGGGAGAAAGTCTCGGCAGAATGGAAGAAACTTTGTTTTCTTTTTATTTCGTTTTCTATTTTGTAAGATTTTCATTTGCAGAAGGAATACTAGACACCACCGAGGATGGAGTTTGGAGAAGAAAACGTATACTTAAATTTTGATGTTTCAACTTGTGGATATTCTGAAAAAATTGTTTCTCTCTTGGATGTCTTCGAAGTACAGTTTCAAAACTGGTATCATTTGTGATAGCTTTTGAAACTTTTATATATATATATATATATATATATATATATATATATTTGGTATATATTTGGTATTTGTCTTTCTTCAATTATCTATATATATGATCATGCTTTGCTGTGACTTATATATAATCCATAAAGACTTGCTCTAATCACTCGTTAGCCATTTCTATGTTTGATATTAATATCATATCTTTTATTTAGTTGAGGTTTGCTTGATCAATAAATGATAGCGATATTACTTATACATTAGCTAATGAATTAAAATATTTGTATATTGATAAACATTTTAAAAACAGTTAGTTAATTTTCATGATTGTTCAAACATTGAAATGCAAAACATTAATTAATTTTCATTATCGTTCAAACATTGGAATGTAAAACATTAATTATCTTTTGATACTTATGATTGTAGAATAGTGAAGTCATTTTTGTTTCATTATTCCTCTTTCATAAAAGATTATAAAATAAAAAAATTGTTATAATTTCAATTCTGTTGAGTTGAAGTTATTTCCTTTTCAGATATACATATCATCAATAGGTAGTTAATTTAATTAAATAAGCTTGCTCTTAGCTGCGATAGGATAGTTATTTTAATTTTAAATTAAAGTTTTAGTTTAGATTTTCAAGATAATTTTTAGCAGCTGTTAGATAGGTTTTAATTAGATTAGTTTGTTTAACCATCTAAAATAGTTATTTAGTAAAAAAATCCAAAACCTGTTAACACCAAAAAAATGCTCACCAGCTCATCCCTTTGGACATACACCTCTGTTGACCAAATTTTCTACCAACTTAGCCTCCAAAAACCCAGAAAACCCAAATGGGTACCAAAATACCCAAAATTCCCTAAAAAATATACCAAAACCCCAAAAGAGGGTCAAAATCAAAATAATAGGGAATACAACTCAAAAGAAAATAAAAAAAAGAAAAAAGAGGGCAAAAGCCCTAAAAAGCCCTAAAACCCTAATCTAAGTCTATAAAAGGGGTGGAGGCCCCTCATTTCAAATATCCCTCAATCACTCTACCCTTATGCTGCTAAAATTTTTGTCAAGCCTTAGCCATCCATCTTTGAGCTTTGGTCTCCCTTGAGAAGATAGAATCTTAGCCACCACCAAAAGCATTGAGGAGGAGAGTACGAAACCAAAGGAGCTCCGGAACACACTGTCAGAGCTTCACCAGCCTTGTTTCCAAGGTAAAATTTTTGCAAGCCCTTGCTTGCCCATAATACAAAAAGTTAAAGATTCTTTGTTACATTGCTTTGAAAATCTGTTGTTTCTTGCTTAAAGTTATTTTCAATTTCATGCACATGTTAGATCAGATTGTTTACTGCTTTTATGATTAGTTTAGTTTTGATCATTTTCCTTTAACCTAATACTAAGGGTCCCTTCCCTTAGTAGGTGCCCTTTTGCACAAGCTGGGGTGAAAACCCTAGCTACAGATTGGCGACTCTGCTGTCTAAACCTTTTTCTGACAGTTTAAGTTTTTAGTTTCATTTCTGTTTACAGTTTTGTTTTCTGGTTTCATTTGTTTATTTATAGTTCTGCATGTTTTCTGTACGACTGCAACCAGTTTTCCTTTTTGTGCAGAAAATTGCACCTTTTTCACCCACGGCTGCGGTCCCGACCGCGACTGTTCCCCCGTTTTGCACGGTCCGCACATCGACTCTTTAGCATTTTGCTGCGGTCCCCAGCGCAGCTTCACTGCACATTTGCACGGTTTCCACTGCGGCTTCCCCTCACCTGTTCGCAGTCCCCACCGCGTCGACCTGACCTTGGTGCATGGTGCATATCGCACCGTCCCAGCCATTTGCTGCAGTCTTGAACTGCCTGCAAGTTGCCCCTGCGCGCGGTCCATACTGTGGTGCACACGACCTTCTCCGTGGCCCCGACTCTACATCAGAGTGGCGCCACTCGGCACCCCACCCCCTCTGCGGCCCCTATCGCTCGCCACCCTCCCATCTCTGCGACCCTCACTGCACACACACTAATGCAGACTGCACTGCAAAACACAGCTTGCACCTCGCCTTCCACGCTACAATCCCCCAGCTGTGCGCTGCTAACCCCCCTCCTGTCGCGCTGCACACCGCACTGCTCAGCGCGCTACTGCCACGCTGCACAATGCACTACCCGTCGCGCTACTACCGCGTTGCACACCGCACTGCTCAGCGTGCTCCTGCCGTGATGCACACCGCACTGCCCGGCGTGCTCCTACCGTGCTGCACACCGCACTTCACAGCACGCTACCTCCGCGCTGCACACCGTACACACTGACCCGAAACTCGCGCTACACACCGTGCAGATCCAGCCCATAGCAACACCTTGATTTTCAAATTTTCACTCCTTTTGTTATTTAAGAAAAAATAGTTTAGTTTTCAGTTTTTGTTAAACATTTAGCTTCCAGCATTGTTTCCATTTTTCTAGCATTTAAATGCCATCTTTTTTACTTGTTAGTTAGATGCCAACATCATCATTGCACACACACTATCACCTAATTCAAGTGAGCCCCAAAAAACAACTTAAATCAACCAACTTTTAACCCCATTTGGGGAACGCAAAATAATTTTGTAGCTAGGTAGGACAAGGGGGATAGGTATCCAAATAACACCCGTTTGTCGCTTACACTTGAGACATAGATGTTGTCATCTAGGGTGCCAAAATCCCCTAGTACTTGTTGACATGGTTACGACCAATTTGTCGGAAAGGCCTCTCCCTTAGGAGGGTTGAAGTGGTGAGACTGGTTCCGGAGGCCTGAGTGGAATACCACAATCCATTCAATCACCGACGGCTACCTACTCGTTGTCCGTGTGTGGTGATTCCTTTTAGGCCTACACGATGATAGGACTGGAGCCGCAGATTCACCTTTCTGGATGTGTCATGAACGTGGTATCTTAGTTTCCTTTCTTTTAGGATTGTCTACCCGGTGTCCCTTCTGGTAGGGGGATATCATTGGCCTTTGGTTCTAATTTTCGTATTGTCTGACTGGGATTTCATCACCCTGCAAATGATACGTCTAGTTCGAGCTAACATACCTTTTTAGTTAGGTGTTTTCATGCTCTCTTACCTCCCCTGAGTCTAGTGAGTTTACCTTTTTCATTTGTTAGGAGCCATGTCTATTGGTATTTGACCATTTGTTGCCACTCCGTTTGTTGTAGCACAATTGTTGCAACAAGCGTTTTGAGCATCATTTTTGGCCTAAGTGCTTTCTTTTTTACGCTCTCCTTGTGCACACATGGTTGCACTAGGATTTTTTATCCTTTTACTCACCACTCCTAACTCGGATTACCCTCATCGCCACCATTGAGTCCCAATGCCAACGGGGCCAACCCCCACAGTACGTATACTTGGCTATCCTCGCCATAGACGTAGAGCCTCGTCACTTGATCCAGACGCCCCTTATACCACATCCGATTCAGAACCATAATACAACACGTATACTGCTCCATATAGCCCCTTGGCTGGTTGCACCGAGTGAAACGAGGTGCTCTATAGCCCAATATGGGGGAGATGTTGTAACATGTAACGTTTGTCTTTGTAACGTTACATGTAAAGTTTGTCTTCTTTATTATTGTCGGCCATTAATTAAAATGTAAAAAAAAGTAAAATGTAATGAAAAGTAAAAAATAAAATGTAATGAAAAGTAAAAAAATAAAATGTATTGTCAGCCATTAATTAAAATGTAAAAAAAAGTAGAATTATATTTAAAAAAAATCCATGTCGACTCATTAAATAAAATATTGTGAAATGTAATTAAAAAATAGATGTTCGTTTATAAAATAAAAACTTAAAACTTAAACTCGGATCTATCAATCGAGAGAGATTAAATTTAAAAAAAGAAATACACCTGAAAAAATTGGATCCCTCTCGGTGCTTGATGGATATGAGTTTAAGATGGATCTATACTGGTATGACTTCCAACGCCTTTTCCGGTGGGATGGTTGGTGGAGGGTCCACCACTCATCCAACCACCACATCAACAACCATCCCTGTCACGTCATCTCTAGGCCCTGCACATAACATTTCCGCCAACACATCCATCCCTATAGGTAGTGGATTGGTCACCAATACAAATCCATTGGTGACTAGTAGCATACTTAGGGGAGTGGCCCCACCATTTCCGCTGTGGCCCACACTGTTTCCCCACACATGGGGGGAAGTAGCCCTACCATTACCACTATGGCCCACACCGTTGCCCCACACATTGGGGACAACGGCCCCACCATTGTCGTTATGGCCCACACAGTTTCCCCACACATCGGGGGAAGTGGCCCCACCATTTCCGCTATGGACCATACCGTTGCCCCACACATAGGGGGCAGTGGCCACACCATTGCCGCCACGACAAACCCACCTCCCCCGCCACCCCCGACACATCTTCCTGCTAGTTTTCCATTCATGTCCAGTCTTAACCTCCCTGACTTGGATAGATTGACTAATGATCCTATAAGACATGATCCTACATCGCCTCCTATGCCCACAAAACTTCCTTCGGACATACCCAAATTCGAGGGAAAGGGAGGAGAAGACCCCCAAAATCATATCATATCTTTCCACTTATGGTGCTCCTCCAACTCCATCGTGGATGAATCCATTCGTCTATGATTACTGCAACGAACCCTCACTGGAGCTGCAGTTAAGTGGTATATTGACCAACCTCATGGGACACACCTTACATTCACATCCCTTGCCTCCAATTTCCTGCAATTCTTCCAGCTACCCGTTCGTTATGATGCCAATGTAGAGATCCTTTTATCTTGTAGACAGAATATGGCCACCCACATCAAGGACCACATCCACGAGTGGCATAAATGGCGTACTTAATGTAAGATCAAGTTGGACGACCGTATTTTCTTAGACTGGTTCTTGAAGTCTCTCAAACCAACCATCGCGAAGGATGTGGCCTCCGAGCGACCTCAGTCTAAGGAAGAAGCCATCCTCAAAGCCCAACAATTTGATCTTATTTTTGCCTAATTTGGATACCTATACTTTATCCTACCTGACGCCCCTCGTGCCGACGCCGCCCGGAGCGACGCCCTCGGAGCATCCCATGTTGCCGACGGCATCATTGGGCATGTAGCATCACGCACCCACTGTACATGGTTATTCCCACTCCTAGTAGCCCCAATCTTTCGCGTTCCATGTCCCATTATGGAGCGACTACATCATACGCCCCGATCACTCGGCCTCCTAATACCCATGGACCATCCTTCCCACAACAGTGTTATGGCCATATACACTCACCTTATAATCCCCCTACGGGACACCCCCCTTTTTATCAACACCCCGCTCCACCCGCACATCCCGATGCCCAAGTTCAGTCGGCTTACTACCCTCCACAGGCCCTACTTATGCAACCACAAGCTCCTCCAGTCTATCACTCACCGCCGACCCCACCAGCACCGACTCAACCTCTAGCACATCCCTGTTACTACCCGCAGCAGGCACCTCCACCATCTACTCAGCCATAGAATCCCCTGGGAAGAACCTGCAATGATATATTAATGAAAACACACGAGATAGTAGAAATAACAGAACTCAAAATCACTTTTATATTGATCGCAGGCCACTTCGAGGGGGCAAACTCCTTTGAGCAAGCTCAATACAAATAACTTCATGGTACCTTCATTGGTCTCAACACAAGCTTATATACTAAGTCTAGGCACCAATACCATGGTTCAATACCATGTGTCAATACAAACCATGGGCCCATACAAAATATGGATCAACAATTACTACGGGACGACTTACAAAGCATATGCGTCCAACAACAATAATACAAACTATGGATCAACAAATACTACGGGACGACTTACAAAGCATATGCGTCCAACAACAATATACGAACAAAGTAAATAGAAGGGTTGACATGGGTTCTTAACATCCTCTCTCCCTTAGAAAAAGCTTTGTCCTCAAAGCTTTAGATGTGGAAACTGATGCAGAATCTGAAGGAGTGGTTCCCCTGTAGCATCCTCGGGTTGCATTTCGGGCCACTGACGCCTTGTGAGTTTTAGGGAGAGTTGCTTGGAAGGTTGTAGAAGAAGAAGAACCATATCAGCTGTGTGAAAAGTGTGCTCAGAATGGTGTTGATTGGCTTGTTGTTTTAGTCGAATTCTTGGCATGTGAAGATTGTCCTGCAAAATGAGAAGAATCTGATCGCGGTTTCGAAGAACCGAGTCAATTGCCTGAACTAGGGAGCTACTGAGGGTGTATGGAAGAAGAATTGGCTGTGCCTGTCCATAGGATGCTTCATATGATGTCCTTTTAGATGTGGTATTGTACCACTGGAGTGCTTCTAGTAAATCCATAGAAATAGTTGTCCAAATCTATGTAGGGATGGGCAAGGGTTCGAGCAGTCCCAAAAGGAGTGTCATTTCACCCTTGTTGTCCTGGCAAGTATCACAGTCAACCACCATCTGTTGAATTGTCATTTTTAGTCCTTGTCAAAAGAAGTTACATTGTTCCTGGTAATACATTTTGAGGAACCCAGAGTGTCTTGCTGATGAAGAAGCATGGAGTGCATAGAAGAGATAGCCCCATTGAACATATTGCAACCAATTTGGAACAAGCAGAGAAATAGTTGGAAGAGAAACTGGGTCATCAAATGTGCGAGAAGGAGCATCTGCCACCATATTGTCCTTACCCTTCATGTAAGTGATCGCATAGGAATAACCCATGAATTGGATAACCCATTTCAGGTGTGCTGGGGAGGAGACCCATTGTTTTAGGAAATTTTCTAGACTTTGGAGATCAGTCTTGATGCAGAAATAATTCCCTAATAGGTATGGTTGCCACTTCTGTACTGCATGCAAAATAACCATCATTTCCAGCTGAGATGTAGATGCAGATAAATTCTTACTGGAAAGGTCTCTTGAAGGCGACAAGCCCACTGGTTCAGCAAGGACACTTGCATATCTATAAAATGAAGTAGGGGAGACTGTTGATGGGTGCATTTGAATGGAATGGCATTGAGCGATGACACCATGTGAATTCTTTTTAAGGATATTTTCCAGGCGATGTGAACTGATGATGCGGAGAGACCCTTGTTGTAAGCCCTTAAATTTGTGTTGTTTCCCATTGACTGAAAACTGCATCCAAAGTTCAGCAAAATCCCATAAGATGGGGGCAAGTGTGCGTAACCATTGAATGCCAAAAACCACATCACATCCGCCTAAGGACAAGGAAAACATGTCAGAGCATAGGTTATAATATTCCAGAGAGATACACACATTGTGACACTTTCCCTTGCAAGGTAAGGTGCCCCCATTGGCAACCATGACTTCAAAGTTGGAGCAAGGATGGAAAAAACAATCAGCATGTTTGGCGATCCGAGGTCAATGAAGTTATGAGTGCTACCGGAATCAATGAGTATTGTAAGAGGAAGCTTCTTGAAGTAACCCCTGACTCGCATAGTTTGGGGGGTGGTGACGCTAGATAAAGCATGGAGAGATATATCTGGGTGGTCTTCCTGAGATGGAAGGTCAATAGGCGGCTCCTGAATGTCGACCTGATCATCCGGTGTATCTGGAGCCTCTTCACCAACTTTAGAGGCGGGCGGAGAATCCACACCCAAGAGAGAGAGATTTTGTTGAATACATCTATATCCCCGAGTGAATTTTTCATCACAATTATAACAAAGCCCTTTTTCTCTGCGTGCCTGCATCTCTGTTTCGGAAAAATGCTTGATAGGAGTTGGTCGAGGAGCTGGCGGGATGGGAGGTCGTTGAGAACCCATATTTCAGAAGGGAACAAAAGTGGGTTTGGAGCGTTTTTGGGCGGCAATCTTGTCTTCTTCCAACTTAGCCAACCCCAGGGATTCCATCATTATGTTGGGATATAACATTTTGACCTCTGGGTGGATTTCATCCTTAAGACCACTGATAAAACAACTCCTGTAGAAGTCATCGGACAATCCTTCTGTGTGGTTGGCTAGTTTCTCAAATTCTGTCTAATACTCTCTCACAGTTCCAATTTGACGAAGTTTAGTGAGTGCTCCGGTGAAGTCATCAAAAGCACTAGGACCAAATCGTTGCAAAAGGAGTTGGCAAAAATATGTCCATTTTGGCTCGTCATGAGCCTTGATGTACCAACGGTACCATTGAAGGGCTTGCTGTTCCAAATGAAAGGATGCAAGTGGAACTTTTTGGACATCAAAAGTATTATGCATATTGAAATACTATTCTGCACGATAGATCCATCCAGTCGAGTCAGTACTATTGAAGCGAGGAAATTCAAGCTTCGGACCACAGAAAGTGCTGGAAGAAGAGAACCCATTGGTTACAGAAGATTCTTGCTGTTGGTTATTGTTCATGGCTGAATGCTGAAGATGGAGGCTGAGAAATTTTTCATCAAGATCTTGGAGTTTGGTTTAGATGGCTGCAAGTGCTTCCTCCATGGTTTTTGCTCCTGCGCAGGTGACAACCATAACCAGGATTTTTTTTTTTTTTTTGGGAATGGATAGAAAAACACAAATAAAAGCTTATTTAGTAAAGGGAAATTTGGATTTGGGAAAAAATCGGATGGGTAGTTGGGGTTTGAATAGGTTTTGGACACTTTCTGATGGGCAGGGAAGCAAAAAATGGGGATTTCGAAAGCGGGGTGAAAGAATGAGAAAATTTGTCAAAGAGGGACAAAGAAGCAGAAATAGGGAATGAACACAATGGCAAAATTTGGAGGAGAGTGGGTGAAAATTGAAGAAGTTATGGCAAACCCTAAAAATAAACAAATGTGATATTTCTGGCTATGGGAAGTAGAATTTGGAATAGGGTCTTCATGAATGAAATATGTAGAATGTGATTGCAGGGGTGTCCGGAAAGTTTGAAGGGAAACAGAGTTAAAACAAGGGAGATATGCAATCACATATCTCCCTTTTTTTTCCAGGAATGTATCTGCAAAGGCATGGAAGGGATCAGAAATAGATAGATCTGCAACGGTGCTGAAGGGATCGACAACAGATGGATCTGAAACGACGCCGAATGGATAAAAAATGGCTGGATGTGAAACGACTTTCGTAATAGATTTGAAACGGCTGGATCTGGAACGATTGTCAGAATGGATCTAAAACGATTCGATCTGAAATGGCTCTGAATGGATCTAAAATTATTTGATCTGAAATGGATCGGAATGGATCTGAAATGGCGCGGAAGTGATTGGCAACAGTTCAGCTAAAAATAGATATGGACCCCAGGTATGTGCGGCTTCCTAACAGTTCAGGGGTTTCAATCGGCCACCAATGTTGTCTGACGGCTTGCGTATTGGGGCAGTACCCCTCACTCCACGGGTCAGGTAAAACTGATAACCACTTTGCCACAAATGATAGCTCTTGGCTTACGTCACGGGTGGGAACTAGTCAATCAGGTAGGGGTTGTTGCCCTTTTCGCTAACAGGTCCTCTCAATGGGCCAACTACTTTGGGGTTCCTGTGGTACTCCTCACAATGAGTTTTAGGGCTTATGCCCAAGTACTTCCTACAGTTAAGCGGATAGGGATTATTCCCAGATCCGAACTTGCAACAGGTGCGCAATTTTTTTTGGCATAAATTCCACCCAACGAGCCCAAGAAAGTGCTCTGATACCAGATGTGAAGAACCTGCAATAATTAATTAATGAAAACACACAAGATAGCAAAAATAACATAACTCATAATCACTTTTATATTAATCGCAGGCCACTTCGAGGGGGCAACCTCCTTTGAGCAAGCTCAATACAAATAACTTCACGGTACCTTCATTGGTCTCAACACAAACTTATATACTAAGTCTAGGTGCCAATACCATGGGTCAATACCATGTGTCAATACAAACCATGGGTCAATACAAAATATGGATCAACAATTACTACGGGACGACTTACAAAGCATATGCGTCCAACAACAATAATACAAACTATGGATCAACAAATACTATGGGACAACTTACAAAACATATGCATCCAACAACAATATACTAACAAAGTAAATAGAAGGATTGACATGGGTTCTTAACATCCTCCCAACCCCCAAGGGAAAGTTTATGCCCAATAACACCCACAGCAAAACCAGCTTGCTCAACGCAACTAGCAAGGCTAACAAAACAGGGGCATAGAAAAAAACCGTAGAAATAACCAAATTCAGGTCCAAGGCGGTCCACAACCAAACCCACCCAATAACAAAAACGCCGCCCCACCTGACCAAAACCCTGACAGACCACCTCGTCAGGGAAAAAATCCCAACCTACAAACGAATCATCCGTGTTCCATCTATGGGGTCTACGGCCACTATACGCACAATTGTCTGCATTTAGACCATGCCCGTCAACTTTGGACGAACGACTCCCAACGCCAAGGACATGATGCTCCTCCTACACAACCCAATCCCCAACCACCTCCCATGGTGCTGCAAAATCCCTTGGCCACGCAAGGAGTAGTAAACACCCAACCACTACCTCCTCCTCAAGGAACCACACAACCACCTCAGCAGATCATGTATGCCACACAGACAAACCAACCAACGGATTCTAGGACCCACCATCTCCTCATGATGTCATTGACCGACGTCAATCTCCAAATGCGTCAAAATCAATATGGACCCAACCCCGAAACCTCCCCCGTTGATACTGCTACTAACACTCTTCCCACAGATAAGTGCTTACGCATACCCTCGCCACACGGCGATGGGGCACCTAAAGCCCCTTACTTCCCACTATGACGGATCAACAACAATCCTAACGCTCATGTCGTGACAAATTATAATATTGTAGAATATCTAGTCCCCCACTGCTATGTTTGCCTTGGAAGTCCTAAAGAACTATCCTGCACAGAGGAAATTATTATTATCTGCCATTGGGGCCATAGAACCCACCAATTCACGATTGATGGCTAGACCAAGCCAAACCCCATTTTCCCTCGACACTAGCTTTCTAGGTTTTTGTATCAGTTCAGAACCTTGTTATCCATCGATGCATCATCGATGAAGGTGCCTTCACTTGTGTTATGTCGACGTTTGTTTGGAAGAAGCTTGGATCTCCCACTCTACAACCATCAACAACTGTATTAAGAGCTTATGATGGCTGCGCAACTCAACCTCAAGGTTTTTTGGCCAACGTTCCCGTTCAGCTAGGGGGAAAAACGGTCCTAATCGATATAGAGGTTATCAACGCATAGCTTGATTGCAACCTCTTGCTTGGTCATAGTTACATGTATGCTATGAAGGTCGTCGCTTTGTTTGTCTTCCACATCATGATGTTCCCCCATGATGGACATGTGGTCAAATAGACCAAATAACATATTATGATCCCAATGCCCCCACTGCTCCTGAGAATGTTCTTCCCATGATTGAACAACCTGCGCAAAATGCACCTACATCGTTCGTGTCCACAGTTGGACCCAGGTTATACTTAGAATCACCCATGACCTCCACGTTCCAATCCATTCTGCCCCTTATGAAGATAACAGAGATATCTGATCTCTGCACAATTTCCTCCAACCACACAGCTCCCAACTAACAACCGCCTTTACTACCGCAACCACCGTCGGTACCAAGTCACGTTGGGGCAACACCAACCCATACGATCCCATTTTTATTCCTACCTTCTGGATTGATAAGGACCCCCGTGATGGCTACTTTGAACCTCCTGGGCTTAACCCTAGGTCTACTCGTGTGGTATTTACCCGCCCCTACGCCTCCACCAACACCACAAGTCGTCCTCCAACCAGTCCAACCTATTAACACTTCCAACCGCCCACCCCCAGGCGTTGTGAACAGGCCCAACTATCCCCCTTCCGACACAACATCCACATCTGCTACAAACTCTCCCCCACCACCACCTAAGAACACTGGGGCAGAGGCCCACAAAACTATACCGCCCCACTGGCAAGAAAACCCGTGGCACCTCAACCACCCCCGCGAGCACCCCCTAAATGCTCCCTGTGTGATGATATCGGCCTTGCCACCCACAACTATCCTCAATTTCCCGATCTCCAAAAACACATGCAGACCTTGGATGGTGACCCCAACATCCCCGTAGTCGTACTAGACCCCCTAGCCCATCAGTGCAACAAGGTGTTGTGTACTAACCCGCTTGCGCTACATGTGGAATATATGGTCACTACTCACACCACTGCCCTAACATCCCAGATTACAGAGTAGCCCTCTACGAACTGAATAACACTGACTTAGAAACATCCCCTCCCACCATTGAGGAAATTCGCCCTCCTAAATCTTCCTCCTTGGAAGAAATTAACACTATCTACATGATCTCCACATCAAGAGGACACATGTCATCCCCCGAACACGATCTCTCCCCAACCAATTTGACCACACATCACTTTCAGAGCGACGAGGATATACTCGAAACACTTACTGCACCCGATTATCCTTGGTATGACATGCATCATCGATCTTATTTTATTCCCGAGGAGGCTTCCACTCCCACAACCACTTAGTTTTCAATCGAAACAAAGGACTTCCTACCCGAGAAGGTCGACTGGTTTAAGAACCCTATTCACGCCCCTGACACCTTCGAGGAAGGAAACATGGCCAATATATCACCGACCATACAATTTGATATTTCTGTCACACCTAGCGCACCCGAACTCATCACAGTAAGTGCCACTTGTACAGAATACGAAATCGTGGAATCCAAAATCTCTTTCAGGAGTTTCGTGATGTCTTTGCTTGGTCTTACATCGAGATTCCCGACCTCGACCCTACCATCGTTGAACACCACATTGATACATGGCCGAAAGTCCTACCTGTCCGCCAGAAGCAAAGACCCATTCACCCATCCAAACTCCCTGCAGTCAAAGCCAAAATTGAGAAGCTGCGGAAAGCCGGATTTATCTATCCCATCGCTTACACCACCTGGGTGTCCAACCCTATACCTATCAATAAAAAATAGGGCACTCTCCATGTTTGCACAGATTTTCGAGATCTCAATCATGCATGTCCCAAAGACAACTTCCCCACACCTTTCATCGACCAGCTCGTTGACGCTTGTGCTGGACATGAAGTCCTCTCCTTTATGGATGGATTTTTTGGATATAACCAAATACACATTCAAAAAGAAGACCAATATAAAACTGCGTTCACTACCCCATGGGGCACCTTTTCCTACTGGCTCATGCCATTTGGTCTAAAGAATGCGGACGCCACTTTCCAATGAGCCATGACATACTGCTTCCATGACCTAACTCATATCATCCTGGTTTACCTAGATGATCTTACTGCTCGCTCCAAAGAACAATCTAACCACCTAAATGACCTCCGACAAGTCTTCCTCCGTTGCTACAAATACAGAATCCGCTTGAACCCTCTCAAGTGTGTCTTTTTCGTTCCTGTAGGTCGGTTGTTAGGATTCATTGTTTCACAGAAAGGGATAATGGTTGACCCTTTAAAAGTTCAAGCCATCTTGGACCAACCTCCCCCTCGCACCATACGTCAGTTACAAAGTCTACAAGGGAGAGCCAACTTCCTCCGCCACTTTGTTCCTGAATATGCCACAATGGTTCATGGCTTTCTCCGCTTACTCCGCACCCGCAACCCATTTTTCTGGGATGAGCAAGCTCAAGGAGCCTTTTCAGCCCTTAAAATAGCATTAACTAATGCCCCTTTGATCTCCCCCCCGGATTTCTCAAAGGATTTTATTTTGTATGTTTCGGCGTCAGTATACGCCTTCTCCTGGGTACTCATTCAAGAAGATAGTGCAAAAAAAGAACATGTAATCTACTATGTGAGTCAGACCTTGTCTGGCCCACAATTGCGTTACCCCCCAGAAGAAACATTAGCCCTAGCTATCGTTTTCTCCGTACAAAATCTCCGTCCCTATATATTGCTGAGCCTAACTACTGTTGTGGCCGACTCTAATCCTATGGTTTACCTTTTGAGTCGTCATATCCTATAAGGCCGTGTGGCCAAGTGGGTCATTATTCTCCAAGAATATGACCTCACGTTTATGACACCTAAGAGCGTCAAGGCCCTTGCACTGGCGCAACTTATGACAGACTTACCATCATCATCCACTGTCATCAATACCAGTCTTCCAGATGACCATTTGTTTATCATTTCCTCATATGACCCTTGGTATGGTGATATTTTGATATACCTTCGCACCCAGAAGTTTAGACCCGACCTTGACCGTAATGGGCGCAGACACATACGCCATCATGCCTCGCGTTACCTTCTCCTAGGAGACATGTTATACTGTCATGGTATTGATACCATTTTACAACACTGCCTCACCCGCGATGAGGCTGAACAAGTCTTTAACGATTGCCACAGTGGAGCCTGTGGTGGACACTTTTCAGGGATGGCCACCGCTCAGAAGGTTATCCATGCCGAATATTTCTAGCCCTCCCTCTTCACTGACTACATCACTGCAATTAAGCATTTCTGTAACTGCCAATTCTTTTCCCCTAAGGTGAGGACACCACCTGCTCCCCTCCACCCAGTCGTCACTGTTGGCCCTTTCTGCAAATGGGCCATCTATTTCATGGTGTGCAACCCGAGCTTGGCAAGCGGTCACAAGCATATCATCGTAGCTTTGGATTACTTCACCAAGTGGGCCGAATCCATTCCCACGTTTAACTGCAAATCCGACACTGCAACTCGTTTCTTTTTCAATCATGTCATTGCCTGTTTTGGGGTCCCACAACAACTTGTGTCAGACCATGGGAGACACTTCGAGGACTCCATTTGGAAGGAGTTTTCCATCCTTTTGAATTTTACACATCAACACTCCTCCACCCATTACCCCCAAGGGAATGACCAAGAAGAGGCCATCAAAAAAATATTGAAGACCATTCTTCAATGCACTATAAATCACCATAAGTCCAACTGGCATCACATGTTGTTTCTAGCACTTTGGGCTTATCGCACTTCCACTAAGACCTCCACAGTTTTCACCCCTTTCCACTTAGTCCACGTCGTCGAATCAGTCCTCCCCATCGAGTTCCAGATTCCCTCCCTCCACATAGCCATTGAACTCCTACCTGATACCTCCCCACTTGAACAACGCCTAATCCTTTTGGAACAGGCTAACGAGGATCGTCAGACAACCCTCCAAACCATCGAAGCTGCTAAAAACCGCTCTAAAGCAGGTTATGATAAACACGTTCACCCACTTAATTTCCAGGAGGGATGCCTTGTCCTAGTCTACGACCAAGCATACGATAAAACTGGGAAAGGAAAATTTGAATCCATGTGGCGATGACCATATATTTTCCATACCTGTTTAGGTCATGGGGCATACATCCTCGAAATGGGTTGTACCTTAAACAATTCTACCCTTAGCACCATTTCAGGACTTTTTAGTCCCGATTGTACAGTTTCATCCCTTTTTGTCTTTTTTCCTTTTTCTCTAAAACCTCACATTGTGTTTCCCTTGCATGATTACAGATGGATTCCGTTCCACCACAATACGTCGGTTTTGCCAATGGCACAAGTCGCTGGTCCCAAAACCTTACCTCTGCAGCTTGGGTCCTGTATTCCCCCTCACACGAGTTAATCCACCTCAACGGCGTGTGCATAGGTGCTGCTACAAATAACTAGGTTGAGTACGATGCAGTGGCCGGTCTACGGACTGCTGCCCCCCATATGGGCATATGTCACCTTCGTGTGTTTCTTGACTCCCAACTGCTTGTCGTCCAACTCAACAACCATTACTAGGTACGGGATCCCTACCTTTTTAGAAAGTTCCTGCGCACTAAGCAAATGATCAGACAGTTTGAATCCATTACATTCACTCATGTCCCACGAAATCAAAATAGTGTAGCAGACCAAATGGCTAACAATATTCTAGACCAGCATACAAATCACAATATGTAACACACATAAGCATATCACCCATAGGTACATAACAATATCATTTAGGCATTAAAAAACCACAAAAATCGCAAAAAGAAATCATCACCATATTTGCATCCATGTGCATCATCATAACAACATCCATGTGCATACAATACAAACATGATGATATGCGCATCCACGTGCATAAAACATAAACATCATCACAAAAGGCATCCACGTGCCGATAAATATATATATCATGAAAATGTCATAAGTACCCACTGTACCCAAAAATACATATAAACACAGCGAGGAGCCCCAACAACATCCTCGGTAAATATCATAAGTCGTATATACAAAAATCCCACATGCTCATCACAGTGGGGGTAGCCGTGTCAACTTCCTAGTCAGACTCCTCCTGGTAGTCCTCATCATCATCATCCCCCTCTGATTCCCCTGCCTTGCCGACAGTTGCTGCAGCTACCTGTGCTTCCAGCTCATCCTCCCCCTGCTCCTCCTCAGGCATCTCCTCCTCAGGATCCTCCTCCTTAGGGTCCTCCTCTACAGGCACCTCCTCCTCAAGCTCATCCTACTCAGGATAATCCTCATCATCCTCCCCAAGATAGGGTACATCCCCTCAAGAGAAATATCTCAATGTCTGTGCAGCCATCGCAATGCGTAGCATGATAGGCCTCTACTCCTGTGGAGCATCATAACATATGTCAATCAGCTCCTGATCCAGATGCTACCAGCCATCACTCTCGATCCCCTCGAGGAGCCGATCAATTCACTGTCGCAAAACATCCAAGGTAACTGCGGCACTCTGACGACGCCGCTGTCCACAACCTACTGGATCGACCCCCTCCACATGGCCTCTCCGCAACCGATGCCCCAACGACAGTAGAGGTCCCACATCTGCAAAGGAAAACACCAAAACGTCAATAAAAAACCAACTAGCTGCAACATAGTATGATGCATAAAAAACAGACAAAACAAAAAATAGACATACCATCTGGTCCCTAAGCCTGACCAGGAGGCTCGACAGCTCTGGGTCCCCTCAAAAGTTCATCCGGGCATATGGGTAATCCTCAATGGATACTGGTATTTGCATCCACTGTAAAAACAATTCCTCTGTGAAGAAATGACCCACTAGTCCTCCGCCCATGCGAGTCATCATCTCTCCCCATCGCCACATCCGCGGCTCTGTCGGTGGCACCTCTCGCACGACTTTGTGAGGCCGCAGTGTCGGGCTCCACTCAAAGAAAAATGCACATAAAAAGGATGGGTAATAGAATTCCCTCCCCATATTCCTAACATTGCTCAGCTCTTACCGAACAGCTGTCAAGTACATCTGTCCCCACGCATAATACGTCCCGTTAAGGACACTCTCTATTAGTAACATCTGCCCTCCCGAGATCCGGTTAGGGCCATGAGAACCCAAAACTCGTACCACCATTGCCGCAATCACCTGGGTGGTCGGACTCTCCAAATCACAAAGCATAAGTGAAGACCCGCTCACCTCCGCCATCGGCAGACAATGCTTGTCCAATAAAGTCTTCATCGACACATTCCCCGGCCTCCTCGGCTAGGTATCACCAACCATGCCCAACCTGGGCAGTCCAGTCAAGAAATATTCATCGGCCAGGGTCAGATCTAGTCGCTCGCCCTGAATCATAAAAGCCACAATGTCTGAATCTTAGAACTCAACTAACTTGTTCAGCAATAGAGGTGCTGAATGCATATATGGGATCTCTGCGAACTTCAGGAGCCCACTATCAGCTAGTGCCTCTCAAACCACCATGTCTCTCCGGATACTCCTCCGTATGTTGGGAGGAACCTCCCGCTCTCTCCATCCAACCTCTGGAATCCTGCCAATCACAACAATAAAGACCATTAGATCCATATCCCAACACAAAATCTGGGCTTTCAAACGCCCTCTGGAGCGCGCTTTATCCCTTGAAACGTGCGCTGTAGAGCGCACTTGATAAGCCTCTCCCCGCGCTGTACACCGCGCTTTCCTCTCAGAAGGCTGTGCTGTGCACCACAGCCACACCAGCCCCTAGTTGCGCTCTAGAGCGCGCTTTCCCCTTGGAAAGTTGTGCTTCAGAACACACCTAGGCTGAGCGAACCCGCGGGGCACACCGCGTTTTTCGGATGCCCCAGCGCGCCTTGAACTGCGCCCTTTAGCGAGGTACCCGTGCATTGCAGCGCAACTATCTCTACCATTGTTGCGGCCCAGAGCGCACCAGACCTTCCCAAACCCACGCTATGCCACGTAGGTACCCATTAATGACCGGTACGCCTCCCCTGAGGCCCAAAAGCCAATAAAAATATTTAAATCACAAAGCTAAGGACATGAGCTCTTACTTGCAACTCCCGGAATGCAAATCCACTGGTGAAATATCCCACAATCTCAATTTTCACCTCTGGCCTCCTCTAATCTCTTGTCAAACTCACCACTCACAAATGAAACCTATCATGGGGGACGACTTACTATTTATAGACATTGGCCCTTTTCTCCTTTTTCCATTACAGGATCATCCGATGCCTGTTTCTCAAACTGTTAATACCAATGTACTCAACACATCTAGAACTTTGCGGTGGTAGAGTCAGTTTCCAGTTTTCACCGACACCTTTTTCGGGCATTTTTTAGTGCCCCCTGTCGCCTCGATCTACGTGCCACATCAGTCGTTGTCCGTTTTTGACTTTTTTTACATCAACGGATTCCATTTTCCGCACTCGTGATGATGCTTGAGATAATTTCTCGATCTCACCTCTATATTTTTTGGACATTTTTTAGTGCCCCCCATTGCTTTGGTTTGCGTGCCACATCGGCCGTTGTCTATTTTAGACATTTTTTACATCATCGGATTCAGTTTTCTGTGCTCGTGATGATGCTTGAGATCATTTCTCGCTCTCACCTCTATATTTTTCGGACATTTTTTAGTGCCCCCTGTCGCTTCGATTTGCGTGCCACATCGACCGTTGTCCATTTTTGACATTTTTTACATCACCAGATTTAGTTTTCCGCGCTCGTGATGATGCTTGAGATCATTTCTCGCTCTCACCTCTATATTTTTTTGACATTTTTTAGTGCCCCCTATTGCCTCGATTTGCGGGCCACATTGGCCATTGTCCATTTTTGACATCACCGGATTCGGTTTTTGTATTAAAGAAAACTCACTATGGCTTGGGAATACCACAACAGACAGATGACTACCAGAAATCTACTCAATTCTCAAAGCAATGCTATTATAAATGACAATGTTAAGATAATGGAGAAATGTAACCAACCTCGATCCAACGTTTGATGTAGATCCCTGTTGGAGTTTTCAATCCACGCACTTGTAATCTGCAAATTAGTCTTGACAGCCAATATCCAACAAGTACATATAATATATAATTGACATTAACATTATCAATAACAATGGTCCATAATATCATAAGCAAATGTAACCCAATGTATAATAAATGACATTCACACCATGAATGGATGAGAATATGAGTATTTCTATTAATGAACAAGAAGAAGTACAAAGTGATACGACCTCTTGCCGCCAACCAATCTAAACCAAGATCTAGATCAATCCACTTGTGCCTCCACCACTTCCTCCATGAATGGCAAACTCAAACTAGAAGGAGTTTGGAAGGTGAACATAAGAGGTTCACAACTACAAGGATCAATGAGTGCATACTCAAGATAGGGAAAAAATCCACTAGAGTTCCTTTACTATTCTCTTCTTTCTCCCGTCCATAAACCATATGTTCTCAATATATAGTCCTCTCAAAGGTAGGTGAAAGGACTCATCGAGACGTTACTTGGGCAGATGGAGAGCCAAAGGTCACCCAATGATCGCTTTTTGGGAGTAAAAAGTAATTAATAGTGGTTTTTACCATTTTACTTGATACCCACGGGCTATAGTGATGCAACTTGCGGGTATGCATGCTATAATGATGCAACATGTAGGTAGGAACAAAAATAGGGCAAACTGGTATCACTGAAGGATAAAAATGGATCTGAGTCACTGAAATGGATCCTACAGGCCAAAGAATGCTGATGCTTACAGGATGGAAGATTTCTATGTAACAGATGCCCCCTAATGTGTGAGGTCAGAGACTGAAATGTGCTACGATGGCCAAAATACATTATAAAACTCAGAAGTGGAGTGATGGAGACACAAGTGTAAAGAACAACTCACTCGTCATAATACAACAGTATCTCTGAATACATGTCGGTATAGTACAACAGACTGATACAATGGCCATGAATAGGCAGTACATAATGGATAGATGTGATAAGTGATCATAGCCATGATCCCTCTATAGTAAGATATGGTCTTCTGCTAAAAAGAAGACAACTGGTGCAAAACTGGAGGTACAAACTGTTGAAATCTGAGAGGTGATATCTCAGATGTAAAGTCAAAGTCATATGTAGCATACTGAATGCCACAATCGCCTGGGGTCTTCTACACAAGTCTTCAACGGTGCAAGTCCCATCAAGTGAATAAAGGAGTTGGGGTCGAACTTGATGAGACATCATCCGATTATCGGTTAATGATGTATACCGTTAACAGACGCGAGATGACCCACCGATAATGAAAATGGGCATCAAGGCACCGAGCACAATCATCAGAGTGTGAATAAATGGGTTGAAGTCGAACACTAGGATGAATCCATCGATTAGGGGACATTGATGTATTCCCAAAACAGTCGATGGCGAGAGAACCTGCCACTAATGACTACAAGCCTCAAGGTACTCAACCGAACTCTAAACCTCAAGTCCTGGAATAAATGAGCTGAAGTCGATGGAACGAGACTCGTTGGAAGGAGGGCATTAAGGCATCCCCCATCAACCAGCACAAGGTACCAGCAATGCTGAAAGATTTGAAAGATCTCAGGTGAAACAGATTGACTCAATAAGGATGGCCGACATGCAATAGTCAAGATATATAAGGAGTGGCCGACACTGGTTTCAGGACTTCCTTTGAACAAGAGCATGAGCATATGGATAGACTCAGGAAACATAGACTTGACATAAACTGTGCAATGCAGGAGGCATTACAGAGGGCTCCATAATGACTGGAAGCTTAACCAATCGGTGGAGAAAACTGAGAAACAAGTACAGCTCTTAAGGCCCAACTATAGTCCTGACTCATAATGTACGGAGTGGAATGAATGCTCTGTTCAAAGGCGACACAACAGCTGCCAACAAGAAATAGTGACCATAATCCCATCCGACTTTTTGGAATATTTGATTTTTTTGTCTTTTTCATATTTGGGAAAAGCTTGAAAAAGAATAAAATTGCTTATAGTACAACAAGTGAGGGAACGAGTGTCAAATAGATAGCAGACTAGTCCCAAACAGTGGAACATACCTATGCTCAATGCAAGGAAGTGCGTGCAGGATGTGGACACTCGATTGTATGTTCCCTCAGGGTCAAAAGGTCATCAAATTGTAAAGGGAAAATATAAGCTCTGCAGGGCTCAACAGGGGAAAAATGCTCAGGCACTAGGCTAACAATTGAGTAAGCGGGAGCCGACACAAGGCTCAAACGGAAAGCAGGATGATGCAATGCAATCACAACATGATATAACTGAGAAGTCCTTTTTCTTAAAGTTAGTCTCCTCACCCGAAAAAGTGTAAAACAATGAGAGAAGAACTCTTCTAGTCACGTATGACTAGAGTATACATTTTTCGTAATTAATCCACAAAGGTCCGGAAAAGGGGTAAACTTATACCTAAGTGGATGTCACTTCAAATCCTTTAACGAGTCTGAAATAACAAGTATACTCGGCAATCTTGTTTGATTTTGAAAAAGTTTGACAAGGGCTTAAAAAAGACTTTATAAAAATCTTTTCCATAAAGGTTTAACAAGCCTGAAAAAGTAAACTCGTGACCTCCTTACTGTTTTTAACGAGCTCAAAGGAGATATGGAAGAATGCTCGTAATGACAGTAGACGAGTGTCAGGGACATGCGAGACTAGTTCCAAGCGCATGGGACAAAGCTATGCATAATTCAAGGAACATGAGCAACATAAGGACACTCAGGGGCTGTCTGCGAATTCGGATGGCAAAAGGTTCAAATGCATCATAACAATGGAGAGGCCTAAACCTATATGCAAGGTTCCGAATATGCCTGCCATGACCGAAGCACATGTCGAAAAGGACCAGTAACCAAGTATAAGTCCAGCTAAGAATCCTGTCTCCAAGAAACATAAGTACCAAGATCATCTCTGAAACGTATGTAAAGAAAAATCTGATACAAGTCACTATGGTAGAAACATTTTCAACTTCACTATTGTTAACCTAAGACATAACGCAGGTAGAGCTAACCACTGAAGGTGCCATAGTACCAATACTTGAGGGATCAAAATGATCATCTTCAAAATGAAGTGCAAAGCTGAAGGATGTGAAGGAATCTACAGTGGCAAATTCATCATCACATGAGTTGGAAATTCTAGAAATAGAATCAAATTCTTCAGGAGCACCGATTTGCAGATTTATAGGAGAGCTCAAAGACTCATCAGACTCAAACATCAAATCAGGGCTGGACGAGACTGTGAATGGATCCAAATTCAAATGGATGGCAGGTTGTATTATAGGCTCATCTTGTTCAATAAGACCGAGGGTGGGAAGGGAATGAGATCTATGATAGAAATCCTCCCAAGGCTCGTCATTACCATGCATGTACTCGATAAAATCTTCATCCGAAGGTAGAGTACCATCAAGGCATTCGTGTGACCAAGACGAGTTGGCTGCCCAAACTGGCAGCATAACGGGATCTTCTTCAACTGTCTGGGAAGAAGAGAGATCCGGATCTACAGTGGTTTGTTGGATATGATCGTAAGCGAGCTCTGCTACAGATAAAGGCATAGACATCCTGACATGCGCAATGTCTCAAAATGTGGAACTCGTGGATGGTAAAGTTCACGGATCATATAAATAGGAGGTCCAGAATAACATATTATTCAAAGGAGGAGGCACATTGTCGGTAATGGTTCCAATAAAATTCACAGGTGCAGAAAGATTAAAAGTTCCCATCAATGAGGGGTACATTCCAACACCTATGTTCCCAGTTGCTGGCTGAGAATTAGAAACTTGCGGGACTACGGATCCTGTGGATGTTGTGGAAGGAGTTCCAAGATAATCCAGCTTATCGATTGTCACAATCTTGCCTTCATGGGGAAAGAATATAACTCTAAATACAGTAGACGCGACAACCTTCATAGCATACATCTAGTTTCGACCCAGTAAAAGGTTGTAGTTGATGGGCGCATCAACCAATTCGACTTCAATAGGCATGGAATTACCTCCCAAGGAGACAACAAGGGAAGGGATAATTCCATGCGGCGTAAAATACCTACCATCGAATGCAGTGAGTGTAGTTCTAGACACGAGTAGAGGAGGAGAGCCAAGAGCTTTCCAACAAGATAACGACATTACTGATGCAGAGGCACCTTCATCAACCATACTGCGTTTGACGAAGCTTTTAAGGCAAACCACCTGGATTTGAAAAGCCATGTGGTAAGGTAAGCGAGGCTGGACATCGGTAGTATCGAACTTGATAAGACTAGGATTTCCCCCATCTTGAACTACTAATGCACTCAAAAGGGAATGCTTCTGAGAAGGACAGGCTTGCAAAACTTCAAGAGCCGACATGGCACACGGAGTTTGGCCCAAATCTTCTACGATGGAGTAGTTCTGGGTGGCTCGAGCATTAAAATTATGCATGGAGCGCTTGAGAACACCTTTCGGTATCCATGGCATAATGGAAGGCTTCTCGATATGCAAGGAATTGTCAGGAGGAGGGGTAGGCTCATTCCCCAAATTCGGTTGTGGTGCACCATAATCGCGTTGACGAGTAGCAACACAAACCTCTGACTGAACCATATTCACACATCCATAACCACTAGTATTGGAAGAAGACGTTTCCGTTTCATTAGTACCATAACCAATGGTGGGAGCATGCAAAGCCATGTTTTGATGATGAGGAAGGGGATCCTTCAACACAGCTGGGCTCTGTGCCAAATGCTTCGATGCTTCTTCAATTCGAGGACATAAGTGAGTAAGATGATCCTCCCCACAAAGCTTGCAAGGGAATTTCACCTTACGCTTAGGTTTACGATCCTCGCCAGCATTACCACCTTCCCGAGGCGGGTTGGAATTCTCTTTACGAGGAGTATTACGATTTCTATTTTTATTACTTCCGTTGTTTCCACCCCTATGATTATTTCTCCCCTTTTTCTTACCACCAGGTTGCTGGTTACCCGATAGTTTCGTTGATTGCACATTGTGTACATCAGACGACGGAGTGGAAGTGGACAAGGTGTGAACCTGTCTGGGAGCAGACTGGTTTAGTGACAAATTTTGCATTTGATTAGCTACCAAGTCTATAGGGTGAGTGCATGCGGACCCCATGATGCCATCGGCATGTGGTCCAGGAACTGACGTAGGCTCATGTCTTGTTCTCGGTGTGTCAGGAATAATGTCATACAAAATGCTAGACTGAGAATAAAGTAGATCTAACTGCTGGACTTTCAAGATAGCTTGTTCCTCAGTCACAATGCCGGACATTGAAACATCCTTAGCAATGTATGGGAGTAAATACTTAAGGAACCATTCCAACAGAAACTCTGGAGGAATGTTAGCTTTCATTAATCTCTTCCACCGACACCAATCTTGAACGTGGTCAGAAATGTGTGTGGCCTTATTCTGACGGAAGGTGGACAATAACTCAGTACCAGTATCATAACGAACTGGCAACTGGAAATGGTCTAAGAAAACCAAAGCAATCTCGTTGAATCCCCTATAGGTGTTTTCGGGAAACTCCACATACCACTTCGCAGCTGCCCCCGCGAGGGTGCGTTGAAATAGTCGTAAACGAATGGAATCATGATTCAAAGAGTTGGAGGAGCACCAAAGGTGAAATGCCGTGATATGATCTCTCGGCTTCTCACCACCTTTCCCCTCAAACTTCGGAATGTCCGAAGGGAGCTTGGTAGGGACTGGGGGCCAAGTAGGGTCGTGACACACCAGATCATTCATGAGCTTCGAAATATCCAGGAGATTCAAGCGTGCAAGGAACAGAAGCTGTGGCTGGAAAGATGGATTATAAGCTCCCATAAAAGGTTGGTTAAACAAAACTGTGTTATAAGATGGACCAAAAGCTTGACCATGAGGATTAAACTGCTGATAATGAGGACCTGACGGTCCATAAGCTTGCCCATGGCCATAGGATTGATAACCTCCTCTTGGCTGACCCATTTGAGAGTAAGCAGGTAGATGCGTGTTTTGAGCACCATATTGGGGTGGTGGGTGATAGTGGTGGCCAGCACCGACTGTGTTGTAGTAAGGGTTTCCACCATGAGTATGGGGCATGTATGTAATATTCATAGTGGGAACCGTGTTGTAATGACCATAATGGTATGGTATGTTCCCGCCCCTAGCATTAGGATTAGCTTGAGCAGTCGTGTGGTGACCAAAAGCATGAGAAGAATGCCCATCCCCAACATTAGTGTGATTAGTAGCAGGGTTGGTGGTATGATGTCCATGTGGATAGGAAATATTCCCACCCCCTACATTAGCATTACTAGTGGCGGCAGTGGACGCAAAAGTATGCGGTATATGTCCACCCCCGTGGTTGGGAGGAATGGTATCATGTGCAAAAGTAGTCATGGGTTGACGAGTAGCGACATGTGTATTAGGTGGTGGATGGTGAGTCGTGTTCCGAACAACATTCCGGCTAGGTTGGGTATTCCTAGGAGGTGGTCGTGTTCCAACATTAGCATGGTTAGGAATCTGACCAGTCGCCATACTATGTGAGTGGGTGGACAACATAGTGCCCCTAGTGGGTATAGTATGGCTAACACTTTGACTAGTACCAGCGTGAGTACCAACTGTAGTGGAAGGTTCGAAAGTACTATGACTAGGCATACCAAAAGAGAGTGTAGTGGGGTTGATCGTAGGGCCAGTGTCATCATGAGTCTCAGGCCTCCCGTATCTATAATCACGTGGAAACGAAGGAGCAAAAGGATCGTCTTGTTCTTCCTCCTCGGGTAATTCGGGCATCCCATAAAGATAATTATCCGGATTTGAAGGATCAAACGGATCCCGGTCAAGTGGATTACGCCAAATAGAACCAGGTTGAGTGTCAGGTGGATCACCTCCCCAATCCTCATGAGGATTACGGGGGTCGGAATTTTGTTCAACTCTACCCGAAGGAGTAGAAGGATCTTGCCCAATATTGGGATATGCAGCCATGTAGTCTTCGACGTAAGTCACGTAAGAATCTGAAGACTCAGAAGGAGCCCTCTGACGTCCTCTAGAAATATGGCGTGTAACTTCGTGTGGCTTTAAACCAGCCAAATGACGAGACCGACGGAGAGTAGGGCTCCGCGCCACGATATCTCTAGAGAGAGACACAACATCCCCTAAAGGCCAACTATCGATAAAAAACAGTAAATCAAAAGCACACACCTAGAGAAACTACAGCCAAGAGTAGACAAACAAAGTGTCTAAATGAGCTTTCGACACTAGAGCTGGTATGTCTCGCCTAGGAGAGGCTCGAGACTCCCAAACTATAGCTGGAGGTAACAGAACCAATTATAGAGACACCCAGGCTTCACTGTGTCGATAGGGTCAAGTCCACTGCACAAACACAACTGTGCTGTCCAATCCCTATCTGACTTAGGACACAAACAACATAACCACTACAAGTACCATGTGCGGTACCTAGGTAAGGCAACTATGTTCACCAAAATATAACCAATGCTCAGGGGGACAGTCGCAGGTGGGACCCGTCGTATGGGTAGGGTAGCTAAGCCCGAAGCACAAGAGGATGAACCTCCGGTACCCCCAGATATGAACAAATCCTAGATATATCTCCCACGTTCAGTTGATATCAGAGGGATATCTCCTCAACCAACCTCCCGTGACCTCGTGCTTAACTCTGGATTGAGTAGAGCTTCCTGAGAACACCGATCTATACCATGGATTCCTCCACTCCCTGGTCAGACACCTAATGTTTCGTCTAGTAGTCTTGGATTGTTAACTCACAATGATCTATTCCAAGACTCTAAACCTATGCTAGTTGGTGTACCCTATAAATAAAATCAGTCTAATCAATTTTATGATTAAGCATTAATTTTAGTGGCTGTGATTACTCAAGGGATATGATCGTGAAACTAGTGATGTGTAGACTCAATAGTATGCAACATCGTCCAATCCTAGACTCATCTATCCAATAAAACAATGTCACTAATATGCAAAATCAACCAACAATTCCGAAATAAAGATGCAATCTTTTATCTTTTCGATGCACAGGAAAAACCTAAAATGAAGGCAACAAGCACTCAATGCAAGATGCAGTACATGGAAATGAAATATTTTTGTATTTTTTCTTATAAATAAGAAGGAAAATGCAAAAAACTAAATGAATATTTTTTGTATTTTTTCAATATAAATGGAATGAAAAAATGCAAGCAAAATCCTACTATTCAGTCACTGAAGTGCCGAGAAGATCACTAAGACAACCTAGCAAATCCTAAACAGCAAGACTCAGCCAAAGGAATGAGCTCAAAAGGAAGAAACCAAGAGGCTAAAACCAAAGATTGGTAAAAAACCAAGAAGGCTCAACCAAGAGAAACGAAAAGATCTGGTCACAACCAAGGCATGAAACAGTCAAGAAAGAGGCCAACAAAGACTCATGAACCAACCAAACTCACCCAGCAACAACCAATAGTCATAAACCAACAAAAGGCGGAGTTACACGCTACTGTCGAAGGAAATCCTGTATTGGAGAAAACTCACTATGGCTTGGGAATACCACAACAGACAGATGACTACCAGAAATCTACTCAATTCTCAAAGCAATGCTATTATAAATGACAATGTTAAGATAATGGAGAAATGTAACCAACCTCGATCCAACGTTTGATGTAGATCCATGTTGGAGCTTTCAATCCACGCACTTGTAATATGCAAATTAGTCTTGACAGCCAATATCCAACAAGTACATATAATATATAATTGACATTAACATTATCAATAACAATGGTCCATAATATCATAAGCAAATGTAACCCAATGTATAATAAATGACATTCACACCATGAATGGACGAAAATATGAGTATTTTTATTAATAAACAAGAAGAAGTACAAAGTGATACGACCTCTTGCCGGAAACCAATCTGAACCAAGATCTAGATCAATCCACTTGTGCCTCCACCACTTCAATCCTCCATGAATGGCAAACTCAAACTAGAAGAAGTTTGGAAGGTGAACATAAGAGGTTCACAACTACAAGGATCAATGAGTGCAGACTCAAGATAGGGAAAAAATCCACCTGAGTTCCTTTACTATTCTCTTCTTTCTCCCGTCCATAATCCATATGTGCTCAATATATAGTCCTCCCAAAGGTAGGTGAAAGGACTCATCGAGACGTTACTTGGGCAAATGGAGAGCCAAAGGTCACCCAATGACCGCTTTTTGGGAGTAAAAAGTAATTAATAGTGGTTTTTACCATTTTACTTGATACCCGCGGGCTATAGTGATGCAACTTGCGGGTACGTATGCTATAATGATGCAACATGCGGGTAGGAACAAAAATAGGGCAAACTGGTATCACTGAAGGATAAAAATGGATCTGAGTCACTGAAATGGATCCTATAGGCCAAAGAATGATGATGCTCACAGGGTGGAAGATTTTTGTGTAACAGTTTTCTACACTCGTGATGATGCTTGAGATCATTTCTCGCTCTCACCTCTATATTTTCTGGACATTTTTTAGTGCCCCCTGTCGCTTCAGTTTGTGTGCTACATCGACCGTTGTCCATTTTTGACGTTCTTTACATCGCTGGATTTAGTTTTCCACGCTCGTAACCATGCTTGAGATTATTTCTCGCTCTCACCAACAACATTTAATGATATTTTGTCCCCACACCTTATCGCCTCGATTTGCGTGCCACATCGACAACTATCACTTTTTACCAATCCCTGCATCACAACCTATCCATGAGCCCTCCACTCCATCCATACTGAAATTATGGCATTGTTTTGCTGTCCTTCATCAACCCGCAAGGAGGCCCCATCAGTGTTACCCCCCTATCACTGTGCTTGATCCCCATACTCATCCCTTGATTGAACATTTCCTCCTTGCCCCACCATTACTTTTGTTCGGTATAATTTTACCCATTTTTTGGGTCGAGCAATTCCTTTACGAAAAAGGCACTTAGTGAGTTTCTGTTAAGCTCTTTTCTGACTCCTAAAACAATGAAAAGATCGCCGAGCAATCTTGCTTCCTTTCATGCTCGCTAAAAGTATCTGAAAGGGCGTCTACCTGGTATAAGTTTACCCCTTTTCTGGGCCTTGTAGACTAATTATGAAAAATGAATACTCTAGTCACACCGGCTAGAAGAGTTCTTCATTGCATCCTTTTACGCTTTTTGGGGCTTTGGAGAATAACACACGAAAAAGAACCCCCTTGGAGTCCTCTTACTGCTTTCAGACTCTCTAAAAGTGAAAGTAACCATGAGCAATCACTGTCCTGGGCTCGTACAAATCCACAAGATGATACCTCTCCACCATTTCAGAGTCTTCTTATCGTTTTCAGACTCCTTAAAAGTGAAAGCACTTACGAGCATTAACTGTCCTGGGCTCGCACAAATCCACATGACAGTACCATTTTGAGCACACTTTTATCCCTTCTTCGAGCTCCTTAAATCATGAAGAAGGACCCAATGGTGCCTCTCAGTGCCACACCAAAGCATATATAATCACACCATTATGGCAGCTTCCCTAGTTTTGTCACCTTTGTTCAGAGTATTCTGTAATATGTCACCTTGAGAGTCTCCTGATATGATCCACAAGTTTGTCCCACTGTAGTACTTATCCCTGATCCCTTAAGCTATGATCCCCGTACCCAAAGTTAGTTTCATATGATGCTAGGTCATCCATGTTATCATGCTCTGAAAAAAGGAAGTTTGAGTCCACCTACTCTATGACCCCAGTTATTCCCCATCCCCACAGTATGTCAGTCCCACCATCAGTACTATTACACTGCGGTTGTACACCTTGCGCTCCTATCAAGGAAACATCATTGCCTTGGTAGTTGCAAGGTTTCCCTCTGTCGACGCCAACCAATCTATTATAGAGGATAGACCCAGAGGTCCCTGTGCCTTGGACTCATCACCACCAGTGGTGAGTGCCTACGGATCATTTTGAAAGGAGTCCTTAGTGACTCTCCAAATGATTGTTTCTCACATGCTCGACGTCAACACCTTGATCGCATCATTGATATTTGTGCAGGGTATTGGTCCCTTCAATTATCAGTCGAAGACCCCGTATGTCCTCCGACTCTAGCATATTGGTGAGTCAATTTAGAACACCCCATTATATGTTCCTGTAGATATCTAGGTTGCACTTGGCGACAGTTTTATGGAAGCACCCCACTTGCATGCTTCCTTGACTTACAGTTGTTGGACACCTTCAGATCCAACATTTTTATCAGTCATTCTGGTACCACAATCAGAGTGACGAATGTTTTCCAGTGTATCAGTTCTTCAGATCAACCATGGTCAGACCATGGGTATGCCCCATATTTGCGTCCCCTCTGGACCAATATGATGTACACAATAGTTTTTCCTGTATTATTCAGGTCCCCGTTTTTGGACCTCATTATTATATTTTGACAACGAGTATGGGTATGCCCGCCTCGTCCATATGTTGAGATACTCCTCAGTGAGACATGTATTTTTAGTTTTTGGCAATCAGTATAGACCTCGTGTTCTGGTCTCCAACAAGTTCGTGCTCTCCTCCATCCCAATGTAGATCACCCAGGAAAACCACAGTACTTATGATATTTATCGGCCATATGATGAGCTCCTGCCCTCACACATCAGGGGGCAATCTGTTAACACCAAAAAAGTGCTCACCAACTCATCCCTTTGGACATACACCTCTGTTGACCAAATTTCCTACCAACCTAGCCTCCAAAAACCCATAAAACCCAAATGGGTACCAAAATACCCAAAATTCCCTCAAAAACATACCAAAACCTCAAAAGAGGGTCAAAATCAAAATAATAGGGAATAAAACTCAAAAGAAAATAAAAAAAAAAGAAAAGAGGGAAAAAACCCTAAAAATCCCTAAAACCCTAATCTAAGTCTATAAAAGGGGTGGAGGCCCCTCATTTCAAATATCCTTCAATCACTCTACTCTTATGCTGCTAAATTTTTTGTCAAGCCTTAGCCATCCATCTTTGAGCTTTGGCCTCCCTTGAGAAGATAGAAATATTAGCCACCACCAAAAGCATTGAGGAGGAGAGTACAGAACCAAAGGAGCTCCGGAACACACTGTCAGAGCTTCACCAACCTTGTTTTCAAGGTAAAATTTTTGCAAGCCCTTGCTTTCCCATAATACAAAAAGTTAAAGATTCTTTGTTACATTGCTTTGAAAATCTATTGTTTCTTGCTTAAAGTTATTTTTAATTTCATGCACATGTTAGATCAGATTGTTTACTTCTTTTATGATTAGTTTCGTTTTGATAATTTCCCTTTAACCTTCTATTAAGGGTCTCTTCCCTTAGTAAGTGCCCTTTTGCACAAGTCGGGGTGAAAATCCCAGCTACAAAACCAAAACCCAAAAACAGAGACTTTCATTAGGAAAGCAAATTAGGATAAACTTAAACTTAGAAATTAACATTAGGAATTAGTTTGACTTTAGGATAACATAGGAAATATTTTGCTTGAGTTTTTCTAACCATATTCTCCTTAAGAGAATAAAAATTTAGTTGGTAGAAGGACCACAACCTGCGAGATTTTGATAATCCAAACACACTAGGAGCTGTAGTAAGCAGCTTGCGTGGGATTAATCTCCTCAGTTGGCCTAGGTCATAAAATCAGGCCAACAAGATTGCATTCATGAAGTGCTCTTTTTCCCTACTGATGATCAAATTGCATACAAATTCACAAAGTCTCTTACATAAGAAAACTTTTATAAACTTTGATCTATATTAGGAGGTTAAGAATTTTCCATTAAGGGTAGATAGGCTCTAATGCCTCCGTTGTTCTATTATTGTGTCACCTTTGTAAATACTTCAATCTTTATCCAAGTTTTTCTTAAGGGGGTATATAAGGATATTTAGACACTTAGGATTTAGGTTAGATCAACTTGGTCTAATGTGTTTTTAGGTAATTTGGGTTTCTTAAGTATGCATTTGTACTTATGTAATTTGACCATCACTATCTGTTGTATACATAGAGTGATCTGACAGTTCATGTTCACCTCAATATTAATGGCTATTGATCCATGGATTAACACTTGATTGGTCCATGGTATCTATTTAAAGAGCATGGAGGGTCATTAGCTTGATGATCGAATGCGAGAAACTCAATTCTAAATACTTTTTCCTTTTGCATTAATATATTTCCTCAAGTAGATATTTGTTTGGGGCCATGGGATATTTCTCTTTTTGAGTGTTTTAGCTGTGTAAATAATCATTGTGTTGATCTGTGATCTGTTTATGTGAGAGGTTGCTTAAGGAGTTCGAATTGTTTGGAAATACCCTGTTTTAGTTTAACAACACTCATCTAGGGACCCTATTTTATGCATTTATCCCTATATATGTGCCCTATTTGGGTTATATTTTTTACAATTAACCCCATATATGACCCCCCTTGGGTCATATCATGCTATATCTTCTCACACGAAGCATTGAGGGAATTGATTTTAAAATGGGGTGGAGTGTTTTGATCCTCCCTAGTGGTTTAATGGGGGGGGGGTGAAGAGTCCATTTAGAGTAATAATAATAGATGCCATTTATTGTAAGGTGGACTAGGTCCACTTTGTTTGTTATTATTAAATAATTCCCACTATGGTAGCTAGTACTGAATAAATGTAATGGCATGATAGGGATTATTAGTGATATGTTCTCCTTAACTTATGTTTTTCCTCATATGAGATATTAGTATCATATTATTTTTTGTATGGTGTGCTTATTATTGTGTCTTTTGTTTGACATAGACTTTTAGTTTCCTATTCTCATGGAGTAGTTGAGAGTTTTTTACGGAGTAGTTAGGATCTTTATATCCCTAACAAATAGATCTATTATTGTACTCAATTGTTATTCTTTAGGATCTTTCCTCCTAATTTGTTGAGGTAGTTTTTCTCATGTAAAGTTATAAAAGTGTGTTCTTTCTTAATGAAATTCAGCTAGAGATTTGTTTTTTCACACCTTTGGTGTAGAAATCTGCTCATGTTGTGGGATATTCCCACATCATTGGTATCAGATCCTTTCTGATCCTTTTCGATCCTTTTACGATTACAGTTCATTTCTCTTCGATGTTTGATTGAATATCATTTTACTTCATGCATGTATTTATCAATTTTATATCTGATCTATCTTATGGTCCATCAATATTTTTGTGGATATAGCATAATGTGAATCTATTTCCACACGTTTGAGTGACTTGACAACATAGCTGCAAACATGGGTTTCCACATCTAGCAAGCACATAAGTCCCCCCACCCCGTGGTTCATTATATATCATAGTCCATAAATTAGTGACTCAAATTTCTTAATCGTCGTGCCTCCTATCTATTGAATCTCCATCAATAGATCAACTCATATTTCTTAATCGCCGTGCCTCCTATCTATTGAATCTCTATCAATAAATCATTGTCTCTTGTTATTACTTATTTGATCCAAATCACAATGGTGAATCAAACTACACTGGTAGCCAGCCAACACTTTTTCATATTTTTAGAGAGATTGAAACCTTGAGATCTATTTTTAGGAACCAAAAATCAAATTTTGGAGCCATCCATTTCTCTAGATATACTATATTCCTTCAAACTTATATCTATTGTTTGCCCCTATATATACTAGTCTAATAATGAGAATACATACTAATTATGAGGGGTAGTACTAAGGATTCAGACAAAGTGGGAAAACAAATGGCCTTGTACATAGTGGCACTCTGTCCATACAAAATATATATGTTGAGTTGGATTTAATGATGGAGTTGTGGCTATCCAACTAGGCTGCTTACATCCTTGTATAAACATTGTTTGATGTCACAACCTATGCAATCCAATGACTTAATTGGATTTTTCTAGAAAACCTGTGCATAACACTTCTCGATGCAATATTTGAGAATCAATGTGTGTTAATTGTGGTGGATTTGCAAATAGATGGACTGATTGGAGATTGCCTCATGATTTGATGTTGTAATTAGGGACAAGTTGGTTTTGATCATTTTAAATTGCATGTAAATTGATTGAGCACGTTGAAACCCATTTATCATTTCAACAATTGCATTGGCTCCAACTAAGCATTTTTTCTAGACTTGTGTATGTGTTGATATGATTGGAGGCAAGGTATTCCTCAATTGTCAATCTCCTTATCAATTAACAGACTAGCCATTTTGTAGCTACATATAGATAATTTGGCAATCTTTTATAGTTCATAATAAATAATGCATATGATCCTCATCAACCATTAGCACTAACAATGAGAGAAGGAAGCCCATTTTGGAAAGCAACTACAATTTCATCATTGTTTTTTATTTTATTTTTTCCTTCTGCTCTATTTACAGAATTCAAGATTGTAGAGGTTGGTTTAGTGTCCTTATTTTGTCCTGTCATCTACCCAAATTCCACATTTCTATTATGGGAAATGGGGTATACAACTTTTCCTTAAACATTGTCTCAAACAACCAAGTAAGTTAGTCACAATGATCAGAAGATGTTATGATGAATTAATAATTGCATTATCTAAATAATGTATGTAAATTTGAACATAACATCAAGTAAACACTCATCTATATAACTCTTACATATAAGAGACATTCCACAACTTAATATTTGGTTCCATACTCCATTGAAAACATGATGGCATGATGTTTAGTTAATTATAATTTTAGTAAATGGCATATATCATTATTTAACATAATCTTAACGCCAATCCCAAAACCATAGTTAATTATGAATATGATTTCAAACAAGATTCGAATCCTCAATAAAGTTTCAATAAAGCTCTCCCCTCTTAAAATAAGTAGGCTTTAGACTTTAACAAGAGTTAAGTTATCTTCTCTTTAATGATCTAAAGAAAAGAATTGACCTTTTTAACAACTAAACATTTTCAGTAAAAGGACCCTTTCTTAAAATTTTAATCTTCCATAAATGTAAGTAGACCAAGTGGAGAAGAGTCAGTCCTCGGTGAGGTTGCTCCATATCCAGTAAACACAAACGAACAAAAAGAAGTGTACTGGTTAGCATTTTACTTAAAGATTAGGAAGGCTGTGACAAACTGAAGTAAAAGAGATAACAATATACAATCAACATGTAACGAGGCTTCAAAGAGGGTTGTTCCCTCTCTCCCCCTAACCAAGGGAGAGTGCCCAAGCAACAGTTAAAACAAATTAAATTCTACTCAACAGGGTTGAGTAGAACCTCAAAGGAAATGGCCTTCAAAACTTAACAAACCTTCCAAACCTACAGTATTAGGGTTGCACCCTTCATTTACCAACCGTGTAAATATATAAATATGCAGTCAAAGACATGTAAAAAGAGCTACAAAATGATAGAATAAACAAAATATAGGAAGGGAAAGAAGAAATAGGTAGTTCCTCTCCTCATTTATAAAGATAGATGACATTTCGATACAATATTCAGGAAAGAGACAACGAAACATAAAACAAATGGTATGCCAAAGGGACAAAACCTAGTACTCTACGATGGTGACCGCCCTTTACCATAGAGGGAACAATGTAATTTAAGTTAGCATCCTATCCCCAATTATGCTCTCTTCTCCTTTTAGGTTGGATGAGGTAGCAGTCGAGAACATGAGTCTCCAGCCCCCTTTTCCTCTTTCCACAGTTCTCTTTTAATCCCCACAGCTCCCTTCTTTTCTCCATGAGCGACGCCCTTCCAAAAAGCAGTTAGGTATTTGTTTTCTTACGTGAAGGGATGGAATTTGATGGAAAAAATGGCCTTCATGGGCCATTTTTCCCGTCAAATGCTATTTATATTTCATGCTTGCCGTCAAGAAAAACAAAGAAACAGTGAAAACATACCCGTATTGTGTTGAAACCGTCAATTTGAAACTTATCCAAATTCCTACCCCGCGTGAGACTATAACTATCTACCGAAGAGAATCCTTATGGGTCTCTTATTTAAAGCTCTTTAATGGTTTCCTCTTTCTTTTTTAAAGTATTTAGTCTTTTATATATATTAATAAGATAATCACTGTTTCCAATATGGTGGGTAACCATATTTATTAATAGGAAAAGTATTAGACTAATCCCCTCTTTTTAGAATCCCTCTCTTTTGTAATACATATTATGTATATTATTTTCAAAAGATTTCAATTAACACTATATATATATTTTCTTATACATATGTTTATACAAAAGTCCATTTGTATAAATAAGGATATATCTTATAAAAAAAATATTGTTTCATTATAACATAGTTACTAAAATAATAAAAAGAATTTAGAAGTGGACACATATATATATATATATATATATATATATATATATATTTTCCCAAATTAAGATAAGTATAAAAATAATTAGAATAATTATTTAAAAATAATTAGCTTTTCCTTATTCAATAAGAGATTATAGAAGTTCATATTTTGTTAAGGAAAAACAATAAATTAGTCTACTTACGATGACACCTAAGAGATTTTAAACGAGCGAATACTAATGGTTCACTTTTCTTTAAGTGCCCGAGGAAACAAGATGAATCTCATCATCCATAACTAGATTCACATGGATTTCAGGCAGTCTGCCTTTCCCTCTAAGTAGTAGAGGGGATATTACAATCCCCCCCCTTAGAAATAACACCATCCTCGGTGTTCATGGCATAAAAAATACTTTATTTTCAACTTTAAATGTCTTTTGCAAATATGATTCTTCAATTATTTTTGCTTGCTTTAACATATATGCTTGGATGTCTTTAAGATTCTTTGCTTCTCTTGTCAACCTGTAATTTATACAAGTAATACCAATTCTTTCCACAATCTTCAATATTAAACATATGCCTATACATGATCATCAAGAAACCAAAAGGAACATAAAGAATAAATCCTCTACAACATACTATCATGGTAATTATATAGAGTTTAGTTTTACTTACAAATGTACACTTTCAACATTTGTTAATCATACATGATATATATAAATCATAATAAAAACAAAAATCTTATGAATTTCATTTCAAGGCATATAACTTTTCCATATTCAACTTTCATCTCCATACCTTCTGCATGGCAGTATTTATTCCCAAATATTTTAGTCATTCCCACTTTGCTTCTCAAGATAAACAATTATATCAAACTATCATAACATATACATAATCACAATTTTCTCACATAATTGAAAAATATATATACTAATTTTAAAAGCATTACTAATGCATATAGCAACAATCCTCTTATCACATTTATCAGGTGAGGATTACCTCATATAAATCTATATCCAATACTCCATTCTTCATTACATAAAATATCAAAAGTAAAATTCACACACATACCTCTTGTATGGAAATGCCGTTCCAAAATATAGATTGGCCTACATTTTTAGTTACATTTGGAAGTTCTGGCATATATATACACGAGGGTGATCTTTTGGCCGAACCACTAGTTCACGTACAAGCCTCCTCAACGTGTATGCATTTAATTCGTCCAACACAAGGACGATACCCTTCATCGGCTGTTTACATCTCTCGAGCGTATCTCATGTTTCTATTCTGTACACCAAGTACATAATAGTCGATACAACTAGTACCTCATCAATGCACCAAGAAAAGGCATGCATGCACCTAGTACATGTACCTGTGTATCACACACAGGAATCTGTGCACTAAGTACATGCATCTGCATGAATTCGTACACCAAGTACAAGCATTCCATAACAATTAATTTATTGAATTAAATCGCAACCAAGGAATCCCCAAAGTTGTTTAAAATAACATTCATTAACATTATTTTAACTTGTTTGTTCTTAAATCTAAATATCAGCTTCAAACCTTATTACATCTTATAATAATTTTACATATACCAACAACTAATCTTCCTGCTTCCAGTATATTAGCAATACTCATGCCTTTCTGAGATTCAATTTACGTTGAATTAATTAGCCAATCTTTAGTTCAGTTCTAGGAATATCTTTCTAACTATACACCTGCTACAGATGGTCGGTACCAAACAATTACCCATAAACACTCAAGGCACTGGCTTATATATGGTACCTCTGAGTACATTGTACTAGATTGCAACATACCTCTACTGCACATTCACACCCTTGTGAATAACATAAAACATATTTCTCTCTCTCTTCCCTGAACTAGACTAGGTTTTCGAATTTTATCATTTAGGTATAATTAATTATTTGGATTTTTTTTTAATTATTTTATTACTTAAAGTTTACATTTTGATCTCATTAAGTCTTTGTTCTATCAACTTGAACTCCTTTTACCCGCACTGCTGCAAACATAGTCAGTCATGCTGACATATACTTGATACTTTTCAAAAAGGATTATCATCCCATCACACATCATATTCAACACATTACTGATTATACTCGATGTTCTAGATCCTACCGACTCAATCATCGAATCAACATGGTAACGAAGAGCTTACTAGCTCAACATCAAGTTATGTAAAATCAAGTCCTACAAGACTTGATTAACATCATTACACATCAATTAACTCAAACATCATATTATCAATTCATAACTTGATATTTTTCTAGTATCTTAGAAAACATATGTAAACTATATTTATATACATTATTTTTCGAAATTAAGAGGAACACATGTCATAATTTCCTAATGGTCATATATCATGCATTTATGCAATATGCATTAGTTTGATATCCTCATTACTATTAGCACCATACAAAGTATGCATAGCATATTTCAATTGCATGTTTCATCACCAACATATCATTTATATGCAACTCATTTATGTTCAGGACAACTTCGAATAGAAATTGAAGATTCACTAATAATTTCTTTTTACTTTACTCTTTAACATATAGGATTCATTGTCACCAATGCATTATTGAATGCTTAGTCATATAATGAAATTGTTAATAGCACCTAGCTATCTTTTCAAAAATATGTATTTCATCTTTGGTCTATAAGTATTACCTCATTCACCACTTCCATTATTTACACTCCATTTGACAAGTCTTACCCTATTTGTTCGTACCTACATACTACACTTGCATCTACTTGCACATAATTAATCTTATCATAGTTATCTTGAAAAAATGATTTTAAGTGCAAAGTAGAAACATGACAATGAATTTCCATATTGATGTACTCAACATCAATGTTATGCATAGTGCAAAATCTTGATGTAGTATTTATGTTATTTACGCATGTATACTCTTGCTACAGTCAAAGTATATTATTATGTAATACCTAGATGCATTATTTTCCTACTTTATATATATTTTTCATTGATTTCGACCTTATTTCTCTGATGTTTCCTCTTTTATCTGATGTTGAGAACTTGAATGCATATTTCAATATAGCCACCAAGTTTATTTTTTCCAAACTTCATCTTTAATTGATGTTTAATCCTACTTTAGTTCTTCATAAAAAAGAGAATAATTCACTAATACTTTAATATCTTATTGTAACTAAGTCCAACTATCATTACCATAAGGTTAACCACTCAAGAGAAATACTAGTTTCCTCAAGGTCCATTCATGTGTAAAGGACTTATTGTTATATTTAGTTAACTTCTATTGTACTTGTAACCAATCATAATTATTACATAGAATTAACAATTATCATATTCTAAGTTTTTTCATTCTATCATAATTATAGAATAGATCCTCACTTCCTTCCTATCATTATTCCACAATAGTAATTACAATATTTTAGTCTTTATACTATTAATCATCATCATGGCATTCATCGTAACCACTATAGGGTTAATATCTACATAGGACCTTAATCAAGGCACATTTTAATACAAAAGGATTACTCCAAGGGAGTTAATTCCATTTACTTCATTTATACATAGTAAATAAAAGCCACTAATTATTCTTTTATAATTTATTGTAGTTAAATATTTATTTATGACTAATGGTTAATATTAATTTCTTTTTTTGTATTTCTCAACTCACATTTATCTTAAGCACCTCAATTAAACCTTACTAACCTTTCATCATTAGTGCAGATAATTCGTATGTAAAACCATGAGTTAGTCATATATATCCTAGTATTCATCTTTCTTATACAGCTCAAGCCACCATGCATTTAATCAAACATATAGGTTTATGTAAACAATTTACATACTTCCACTATCATTAAACTATGCCCTCTAGATTAATGAGTGTTCTAACATACCAACTTAATCCATACTTTCGAGAAGATAAACAATTACTGCAACAACTTGTTTTCAAATAGAAATTTGTTTATAAAGTATACAACATACCTGCATGTAGGAGAGTCCATTAGGCCGTAGTGTTGTTACTCTGCTTTGATACCACTTTGTCATGTACCCAAATTCCAAATTGCTATTATAAAAAATAGGGTATAATTTTTTTCCTTAAACATTGTCTCAAACAACCAAGTAAATTAGTCACAATGATCATAAAATAATATGATGAATTAATAATTGCATTATCTAAATAATATATGTAAATTTGAACATAACAACAAGTACACACTCATTTATCTAACTCTTACATAGAAAAGACATTCCACAACTTAATCTTTGGTTACATACTCCATTGAAAACATGATGTCATAATGTTTGCTTAACTATAATTTTAGTACATGGCATATATCATTCTTTAACATAATCTTAACGTCAAGCCGAAAACCATAGTTAATTATGAATATGATTTCAACAATAGATTCAGCTCCTCAATAAAGTTTCAATAAATTTATCCCCTCTTAAAATACGTAGGCTTTAGACTTTTACAAAAGTTAAGTTAACTTCTCTTCAATGATCTAAAGAAAAGAATTGACCTTTTAACAACTAAACATTTTCAGTAAAAATACCTTTTTTTTAAATTTTAATCTTTCATAAATGTAAGCATACCAAGAGGAGAGGAGTTGGTCCTCAGTGAGGCCGCTCCATCCCCAACAAACACAAACGAACACAAAGAAAAGTATTGGGTAGCATTTTACTTAAATATTATGAAGGCTTTGCCCTCTTATCCGGTCTACAAACTAAAGTAAAAGAGATAACAATTTACAATCAACATGTAACTAGTCTTTAAGAGGGATGCACCATTTCTCTTCCTTTTTTACATGAAAAATACCACTTTCTTGCTATTTCGAAGGAATCAAGGAAAGCTAACATAGACATGGGAAATCCCAACAAACTTCCCTACATATCATGGATGGTTGGTTGAGCAAACCATTAGTCGGTCATCCAAGCCAGCAAATGTCTCAACGAAATGGAACCTAAGTAGATGGAATGAAATCCATCTATCCCCACCAACGTACCACCATATCATTGGAAATCCATCTCTCTCCCTAACCAAAGGAAAATGCCCAAACGACAATTAAAAAAAAAAAATTCTACTAAAAAAGGTTGCACAGAACCTCAAAGGAAACGAACTTCAAAAACATGAGTCTCCCGTCCCTTTTTCCTCTTTCCAGAGTTCTCTTTTAATCCCCACGACTCCTTTTCTCCACGAGCGTCGCCCTTCCAAAAAGCAGTTAGGATTTGTTTTCTTGCGTGAGACTATAACCATCTACCGAAGAGAATCCTTAAGGGTCTATTATTTAAAGCTCTTTAATGGTTTCCTTTTTTTATTATTAAGTATTTAGTCTTATATATATTAATAAGATAATCACCGTTTCCAATATGGTGGGTAACCATATTATTATATATATTATTTTCAAAAATATTTCAATTAACACTATATATATATATATATATTTGCTTATACAAAAGTGTATTGGTATAAATGAGGATATATCTTATAAAAAAAAATATTGCTCCATTATAACATAATCCCTAAAATAATAAAAAAGAATTAGAAATATATATATATATATATATATATATATATATATATAAAGGATCTTTTGCTCAAATTAAGAATGTCTCTATCATTTAGTTGAATCAAGCCTTTCAGTCTACAAACTCAAAATAATACCTAGGAAATCACAATTATACTTACAGTGCTTTATCAGTGAGGCCTTGGCCTTGAGCTCTCCAGTAACTTGTACATTGCACAATTACAATTGTATTCTTATTACATAAGAATCGAAGTAGCAGAGCGGATATTACATGTCCTGGCTTCTATGATAACCACATGAGCCATGGCGATGACAATGCTGGTCAAGGACGACATAACTCACCAATATCACTGCTTCTTTACCCGATAAGGTTAACAATATCTTTGAGAGCAAGTCATATTCCCAACAAGAGAAATGTGAGGTTCCCATATTGATGGGAACACAATCTTGAAGTGCTCAATAGTTATATTTTGTATATGGACACCTAGTTTTAGTACAATGTGAACACTAATGATGACAAGGTTCCATTTTCCAAGTTAAAAGCTCATGGGTCTTTCCACGATGTTAGTTTCTAAATATGCTACTAATCAAAATCCCATACCAGTTGGACTAGGATTATAGAAGTGCTTAGTCTCCCATTCTACCCTTATAGTTATAAATATGACGTCTAGGTCAAGTGGTTCCTTTTACATCAAGGGTACCACACTCTGATTCAAGAATATTGTTGGCACAATTTTATACCTAAGGTTCAAAATACAAAACCAACAATAACCCCATGAAAATTGGCATATTAAATATTCAGAAGTGAATAAGGTCTCACCCGACACTCTCATAATAATTACTAGATCAGGTTACAGTTAATAATTACATGAAACTAAACAGAATAATCTATCATCATTCAGTCACATCAAATCTTCATTCATAACATAGAATGTTTTAAAACAAGGGGAAACAAGCCACCATCCCAACATCTTTATTCCATAAACATAGCCATACCTTTTATCTTTCTTCAAAACCCTCACTATCTAAATCTCTATTCTTCCATCTCTTACTATGCTCTAATATCTCTTTCCTTACATACAAAATAGATGAAATTTATTAGACATTAACTGTCCTTAAAAAATGCTTAACTTAAAACATGACTGTGCATTCCTGTACAATACATTATATGCACGTAGTAATTATCAGTCATTGTGCCAACGTAGTCCAAGACTACTGTGCATAGTTTGTCTTCGTGGTGCACTATCTAAATAATAATTACACCACCAATAAATATATCAATGAATTCAATAGGTTGTAGATTCTTCTCAAAATCATTGATTCCATTGATAGACTTGTTCTCAAATTCAAAAGTGGCCTACAATAATACTTGTACCTAGAAGTGAAGTACATGGACATGCCCACCATTGATGTTGCATATAATCAAGCATATTTGGCTAATTTTTTTGGATCACCAAATAATTAAACATTGTTCATCCTCCTCCAATATTTATAGATCAACACCATCAAAGCTTGCAACTCCTGATTCTACAAGATCATCATCTTTTTGTCAATTTTCTTCTTCTTCTTCTTATGCTTTTGCTAATTTTTTCCAATTTTGTAAGAAACAAGGACATGATAAGTTTGACTATTTCCAATTGAGAAGAAAACTCTGATTGTACAGTATCCTAACAAGGAATATGTTGATACTCCCATTCAAGTCTATAATGCCCCTCAACCTCTCTATGACTATCGATATTGACGACACATATATGTTAGTGACCCAGTTAAAGAAACCAAGATAAATGACTGTTTATATGTTGATTTAGAACAAATTGTTGACTGATTAACGACACATGTGATAAATGAATATGTTTCTAATGAATGATTGATTTAATGACGATTATGGATACTTGTTATTTTAATATGAAATATTGTTGATTGATTAGCACATGTGAAATCTTATGATGAATGTCATATTTATGCTGAAATATGGAATTATGCAGGTGATTATGATGTGAATCCAATGGACAATTATCTATGTTTTGCTTAACGATTAGAAAATGAATGAAATGAATTATGATATGACGATTTTTTTTAGTAGTACTATTGATGTGTGCTCTGAGTATGTGTACAATGACATGTAAGATGGTTTACCAACTAACTCACCATAGAACAAAAAGGGGGATGTAGAGGACGGGATAAACACACATGGGGGTACGACGACAGTGTCATCTCCCGATAACATCCACGCAAGAGTTGAAATCCGGTTCAGCTTTACTCGGGTGGGCGTGAAGACGTATGGGTGAGACCATAACGGTTTGGTCACATATGAGGTTGAGGGGCACGCAATAAGAATAGACTTACTCCTCAATGCCATTAGTCTCACATAGAGTGTAGCCGGATGATTTATGGTAACAGTTCCTAAAATCACTACATAGAATCCCAACATAACAGTAAAATGAGAAATTATTGTCGAAAGGACCCGACGATGTGGTACCTAGACAGTAAAATGATAAATTATTGTCGGAAGGACCCAACGATGTGGTACCTAGACAATTAAGGAAATAAAGTGTTTTCAGAAGGGCCCGACGATGTGGTACCTAGATGAATAAAGGAAATTGATAAATGAACACACCTATGTATTTGGAATATAGTATTGCATTATATTATTTGTGCATGAAATGACTATTTATAATTATGTATTTGGCATATAGTATTGCATTAGATGATTTGTGCATGAAATGTTTAATTGTAATTATATATTTGACGAATAGTATTGCATTAGATTATTTGGGCATGAAATGATTATTTGTAATTAAATAATTAAATATGGAGTAAATGATAGACTAGGAGTCATTAACTAGTCAACTCCACTTGCATCCACTAAAATAGAGATTGGAATCCTAGACTCCTAGTATCAGGGGACATCTAGGAATAAAATGTGGGAAGTATGTGCACTCTCATGAGAGAGTGACACATGGTTGGGTGAATATTTGTATTAAATAATTTTTCATAAAAGAGTATTTTTGCATGAGGCGACATGTGTCGCAAATGATTTTCTATTTAAGCAAGAGGTAATGAAGGGAAAGGGGATGTCTCCCTAATGCTGGATGACTACCAAAATGGCAAATGAGTTCTGATTGTGATTTCTATTGTGAGTTTAGCTAACGATTTTGGTGAGGGGGAGATCACTCCTGAATCCTTGCTGGTGTGTATCCTCTACGAACTCGAAGGATCGGGGGTGGCTATGTGACTGATTGCACAATCCTATGGTTGGGTGGCATAGCTAACGATTGTTTCGCCTATGGTTAAATGAGCCTTCACTTGTGGATGCCAACCGAAGACCTAGTCAACACTTGGACAAGCTGGATTGGAATGAAGACGACGACCTCTCCTTCAACAGTGGATTTGACCTACGGTAATAGGTTCTATGTTCTGTTTTTACTTGTTAGTTCAAATATCGAATTTATTTAATTTTATTATTGATTATGCATTGTAAATGGTTTATATTATCTTCTTAATCCTTAGAAAATAGTTTTAAGTAGGACCCCAGAAATGGGGTTGCTACAAAGTCTCTAGTTAAGACACAATTTATGAAGAGTCAAGGGGACTCAATAAAGTCACCTTACTGCAGCACTTTAGTCCTCCAAAAGCTCGAGATAGTCTGTTTATCACACATGCATATCTCTCCCATGATTTCTCTACTTCTAGTATCTTCAACAATGGATCCCAAGAGAACTTGATTGCCAAGTCCATTGCCGATAAATTTCATTTGTTGATGAACCCTCATCCTCATCCTTATGACTTGGATGGAAGGATAATGGTTCATATTCCAGTCTCTCACAAACATGCAATGTCTCATTTGCATTTGGTCCTAAATTTATGGATAAAATAACTTATGATGTGACTGATATGGACTACCATGGTATATTGCGTATCCAACCTTATAAGTATGATCCTAAGGCCCAATATGATGCATTCAACAAAATTTACTCACTACATAAATAAAATGCTTAATATATTATCTTTAATACATTTGAACTACTAGATTAGGTTGATCCTAAAGTTAAGAAGCATTCTTTGACTTTTTTCCAACAATCTTATCCACAACACCATTATGTTCTACATGTGAAGCCCTTGGTTAATTCAACATTTTCAAAGGTTTCATTTTCCATGTTAAAGCTCATGGGTCTTCCCAAGATGCTAGTTTCTAAACGTTCTGCTAATCAAAACCCCATTACCAATTGGACTGGGCTTGTAGAAGTGCTTAGTCTCCCATTCTACCCTTATAGTTTTAAATATGACGTCTAGGTCAAGTGGTTCCATTTACATCAAGGGTACCACACACTGATTCAAGAAGATTGTTGGCGCAATCTTAGACCCAAGGTTCAAAATATAGAACCAACAATAACCTCGTGAGAATTGGCATATTCAATATTGGGAAGTGAATAAGGTCTCACTTGAGACTCTCATAATAATTACTAGATCAGGTTATAGTTTGGAATTACATGAAACTAAACACAATAATATATCGTCATTTAGTCTCACCAAATATACATTCATAACATAGAAAGTTTTAAAACAATGGGAAATAGGCCACCGAACCAACATCTTTATTCCATAAATATAGCCATACATTTTCTCTTTATTCAAAACCCTCACTATCTAACTCTCTATTCTTCCATCTCTCTATATTCTCTAACTATCTCTTTCCTTAAATACAAAATAGATGAAAGTTATTAGACGTTAACTATCCTAAACAAATGCTTAACTTGACACATCATTGTGCTTCCTATACAATACATTATATGCACGCAATAATTATCAATCATTGCACCAATACAGTCCAAGACTACTGCGCGTAGTTTGTATTTGTGGTGCACTATCTAAATACTAACTACAACACCAACAAATATATCCATGAATTCAATAGGTTGCAGATTCTTCTCAACATCATTGATTCAACTGATATATTTGTTCTCAAATTCAAAAGTGGCCTACAAGAATACTTGTATTGAGAAGTGAAGTACATGCACTTCTCCAACATTGATGATGCATATAATTAAGCATAGTTGGCTGATTTTTTTTGGATCACCACATAATTCAACATTTTTCATCCTCCTCCAATATTTCTAGATCAACACCATCAAATCTCGCATCTCCTGCTACTACAAGATCATCATATTTTTGTCAATTTTCTTCTTCTTCTTCTTCTTCTTTTGCTAAGTTTTGGCAATATTGTAAGAAACAAGGACATGATAAGTTTGTCTATTTCCAATTGAGAAGAAAAATTTGATTGTACAATATCCTAATAAGGAAGATGATGATGCTCCCATTCGAGTCTCTAGTTAAGAAACAATTTATGAAGAGTCAAGGGGACTCAATAAAGTCACCTTACTGCAACACTTTAGTCCTCCAAAAGCTCGAGATAGTCTGTTTATCACATGTGCACATCTCTCCCATGATTTCTCCACTCTAGTACCTTCAACAATGGATCCCAAGAGAACTTTATTTCCAAGTCCATTGCTAATAAATTTCATTTGTCGATGAAACCTCATCCTCATCCTTATGCAATTGGATGGAAGGATAATGGTTCATCTTCCATGATCACACACACATGCAATGTCTCATCTACATTTGGTCCTAAATTTGTGTATAAATTCACTTGTGATGTGATTGATATGGACTGACATGGTCTATTGCTTAGCCAACCTTATTAGTATGATCCTAAGGCCCAATATAATGCATTCAACAACATTTACTCATTTCATAATGAAAATGCTTAGTATCTTATCTTTAGTACATTTGAACTACGACATTAGGTTGATCCTATAGTTAAGAAGCATTCTTTGACTTTTGTCCAACAATCTTATCCACAAAACCATTATGTTCTAGATGTGAAGCCCCTGTTTCATTCAACATTTTTAGAGGACTCCTGTACACCTCCTCCTTCAACATTTTCTTTGTTCTCTCAATGGACTTGGTTGCATAGGTATACCACATGACGAGAAATTTGTACGGACTTTAAAGTTTCTCACTTATCGTAGAATCCTCTCCATGCTTGGAAGTAAAGATTTGGTAGCCTCTTTGCATTTAGTTACAAACAAGTTTGAAATTATTTATCACCTAAATATTCCCTTAAAGATGCTTTCTATCATAATCATATAAATTAGTTGAAAATCCACAAGGTCATCAACACATATCATGATGCAACTATTGTTCCAGAGTATCGACTTCCACTCATGGAAAATCAAGCTCCTTGGATTTATCATGATCAGATGCAACAACACTTTCCCTCTCTCTTGAAAGCATTTAAGCCCAACACTTTTGATGTTGGGAGGAATGATAGGTGTACTTAGCGATATGTTTTCCTTAACCTACATTTTTCCTTATATGAGATATTAGTTTGATATTACTATTTGCATGGTGTTTTTATTATTGTGGATTTTGTTTGACATATCCTTTTAGTTTTCTATTCTTATGGAGTAGCCGGTATCTTATCCCTAACAAATATCTCTATTGTTGTACTTAGTTGCTACTATTTAGTATATTGCCTCCTAGTTTGTTGAGGTAGTTTCCTGCCTGAAGTTGCTAAGCTAGAGAAATAGGCATGGGAGGAAAACATAGTCATGATGAAAATGCCCTAACACTTGGAGATTTAGTTAGCATTTGATTGGCATTTTTATACTGTTTAATTCCATCCTAAATATAGTGCTCCCTCATCTAGGGTTTCAATGGCATATGTTAAAAAAATTATTTAGTTATTATTGTTGTTTGAGACTTTGAGTTAGTTGAAATTCATTATGGCTATGCATGTGGATGGATGCCACCACCTCATGGGATTGACTCCTTCTTTGAAGCTAACCGTTTGAATAGTTGATGAGGGTTGTTAGACATTGGATATTGTTCTATGGAGTTAGCTGAGGAGGTATCCTAACCTTGGTTGATATCATTTCCATTGGTTAAACATTTATGAGCCTCCACTTCACCCCTTAATGGACTAATCCTTAGATTGGGGATTCATTGCACACTTATGGAGGCCTCATGCTACAAATTCAATTTTGAGGAGGTTTACTCAGTGTACACCTTATGGAGAAACCACACGTTTCACTTGAAGGTGGTAGTTTCATGTTTAATGAAGATTGTTAGTGGAGCAACATCTCTTGTAGAGGATCGAGGATATTTTGGAGCTTGCTGACATGGTCAACCAATTGGGAGGATACACTTCATATAACCACTCATTATTTTATTGTTGTCTCGCCTGTCACATGAGTTGGTTATGAGAGAGCATTATTGTATTGTTCTTCTTCAAGAAATTAATGCATCTAGGAAAACGATTACCAATTTAATGTAAAGGGAGATTGAGCTCACTCTATTTAAAGAGTAGCTCTCTCCATCATTTTTTATGGTTGAATTTTTCAGGAGTTCTCTTCTTGGAGCCTTCTTGTAATCCTTTTGAAAACAAAATGAAAATGTTTTTTTGTATTCATATGTGCAGCTAACGTTGTCATTTCTAATTACTGTAATGTAGAGGCCAAGAAGGGGTATATTTATCACATTGGAAGGATTTAACATGACTCATATTCCCTTTTTTGTTTTACTTTTGAAGATATTAACTTTATTTTAGTTTAATACTTCATTGTAGGACACACCATCATAACACTGTTTGAGAGCCACACCTTTAGGAACCTCCAAGTATATGCATTATCTAGCAACAAGTTGAGGGTTATAATGTATAACAATTCTATTTCTCTTAGTCATTCATAAAATTATTGTCTTAGTTGGATCTATTGACTCCATTAGCCCTATATTGGATAGGCACTCATCTTGGTCCTCCATTACCCCATTTTTACTATCCTATGCTATGAAAGTATTTTTTTATGCTATCTCTTCACATCACCTTCAAAATCCTTGTCATATATTTAATAATCCTATTTTAGGGAAGACTCCCTTGCACTGGAGGAGAGATGGCCTAAAATGAGGAAAGGGTTGTTGTGGTGATAATGGGAGGCCTTCCTAAGTTATCCTTAGTATTCAGTCATGAGAACTTTAAGGATTTCAGGTTGGATTGATTACATTACAAATTTGATTTGTATATACAATGAATGGAAACTAATACGATATAAATTTTACCCCATCATTTAAGAATTGAATTTCAAAAAGATACAATAGAGACATGATAAATTAAACATTGATGTCAACAATATACTACCAAATGCAACAACTGATGGATGACTTCACCTTCACTTGCACACCTTTCAATTCAACATAATGATTTTTCAAGTTGGGTGGAACATGCTTGGGACAAGGAATCGATATGGCATTGACCATCAAATGTAGGAGGATCATACCAGATTTACACATAATCCTGTGGAAGCCTTGATGGTGTCGGATGTTGTTGTGTCATGCTTTCTTGATGATGTGTATTGAGAAAAATAATAAAACCAAATTGGAAGAGCCATTGGACCAATGTTTATAATACATCACGATCACTAAGAATGGAATACAAGAAAAAATGAATGAAATAAACACCAAGTCAAACATTATGCTTATATCAAAGCTAAGTCAAACACTATGCTATGAAAGCTAATTCAAAGTTCTATTATAAAGATGCATATCGTCGGCTGAATGAATGAAATAAACTACATATAATAAATGAAGTAAACCACTACAATGCACATGAAAAGTAAATAGCTAAAACAACATAAAAAACGATAGATTCATGAGTATTATGTACCTTTGAGTACAATTGATGCAACCTCTCCACATAGGCTAGTTATCAATTGCAATAAATCAATGATCCATGAAATGCTAAATTTATGACAAAGAATTTAAGAAATAGACATACATTTAAAAATTTACAAAACTCTATAATACATAAGAACAAAGTTGATTACTTTATTGAGCTTCTCTTTGTTTCAAGAATATTTTCATATTCTCTATTGAACAGGACCAACAACGTGAAGGTTGAAGCTCATATGTCCCTTCCCCCACCCTCACATCACTCTCAATTCCTGATACCCAATGTATTTACTTCAAAATAAACCAAGTTATAACATCAACATATACCATTCATTCATTGACATATAAAATATAAAATATATTCATAAATTCATTCATTTGTAACATATAACATTCATTCATTAACATATAACATATAACATTAACATATAACATACAACATTCATTCATTCATTTGTAGGAAAAAAATACTTCATGTCATTACTTTATATTATAAAAAATAAGTTGTCATAACGTTATTACAATCATTTTTCTATTTTTTCTTTTGACATAATTAGCAATCAACTCATCTTCTACATTCACAACTTCCCCTTTAGTTCTTATGGCATCTGCTTGTCTTACTGTTTGCTTGGTCGTGTACTCACGACGTGGATGCTGCTACAAGGGGAGGTCTGCTGCAATAACGAAAATATGTTAAATTGATATGTTTTGATATTATTATTACAAGTATTTCATTAATAAAATGAACATTAGAGTGGTGCTCTTTACCTAATGTGGCCACATCATGATGTTCATATTCCTGTCTAGCGTCATCTTCTACACCTTGACCCTCTACATGCTTTGGAGTTGAAACATGAAAGCTTACAATTAATACACCATTTGAAATGAAATATTTTTAATTATAATCCATAATACGTTTTTTTATAGCACATGAATACATCCAGTATCAGGATGCACACCATGATCATCATTGGGTTGTTCTCCATCCTCACCAGGTCGAGTTCCATTGATAGGGGAATTATTTGTATCGTTGCTTTCCTGCTTAAAAGAAACATACACAATATTTTATGGCCAAAATTACTAATGAATAGATTGCACAAGTAATCAATATTAAATAAACTTCATTGATTTTATTTACCTACACGTCAGATGGATTATTGGAAGACTATGTTTTCCCTGTCATGCTTTTTCAACATTCAACCACGAATCCAAAGCCGTGTTGGAAGCCAATCTTGAAGTCTTCGTCTCTGGGGAATTCCTTGGATAGATCAGCCTACAATTTTGCATAAGATCATGAATTTAGCTTTAATGGTGCAATAAAACAAAAATTATTTCCAATTTATTATTTGGATGTAATATTTAATTTATTGATACTTACAATTTGTGCGACTAGTTTCGCATAACCACCAAGCCCAAGTATGTGCTGACCATGTTTGTCTTGTCTTTCCTTCGTGGCCTTCGATGTGTCTGGAATCCTATGAAAATTTTGAAATACATTAGATGTTGCAAATTTGATGTAAAAATAAAGAGTAATAAAAATATAATTACATTGTTGAAAGGATTGCATACCTTCTTGTGCCCAGTGGTGCATTTCCTTCTTTTCTTAAAGCCTTATCCTTTCCATAATCCACCAGGCCTTCCACTCCCTCTTTGGAATAATTGGAGGGTGCTCATACCTAGGGTTATTTTCTACATGAACCCTATATTGGTCCCTCACATACTTTAGATATTGGCTAGCTTTCTTGAGGACCTCAATTCGGTTAAAAGTCTCATCACCGAACATCCCAACTAAGCGATTAATGAGCTAATATTTCAAATTTTGACTTTGAGCATTCCACCTTGTGTGCATGGTGGGCCCTAATATCTCCAATGAAATATCATTTAAATTTTTATAGAAAACATAGTTTCCTACAAAATGATCATGTGATCATTAGTTTAAAAAGAATGACCTATAACTAAATTTAAATTAGATTGTTTATAATAATTAAAACATTTTTTAAATATTTGGGACCTTCTCTATCTTTATAGGAACAAAATCATCGTTCACCATAAATGTATCCTTTAATGTTCCCATGCTAGTGACATGGAAAGATCTAGGAAATGATGCTTGAGAACTAGTAATAATAGTATCTTCATCGACCCCATGAACATGATCTACACGTTCTGGCATGCATTGGCCGCCAGAGGGTGCACTCACATTTGTCCTGGGGGTGTCATGCTATGTGTGGCCGACTGTTCAATCTAAAATAAAGGAACATGAGATGTAGGTGGGGTCGAATTCTCATGTGATGACTCTCCAGGAGAATCGCTAGTACCAACACCAACCTGACCATGAATATGTGGATGTAAAATGTCCTGTAAAAACAAACCATATTTTATTTCATGAAATATACGAGTACAAAATATAAAATCCTAAATGAATGTAAATTTTAATTAAAGATGATGCAGATTACAGTCAAGGCTCAAGCTTTGTTGATCAAACAATCAACCTGTCACGTCTCTTCTACGCCATTTTTTATTTATTTAAAATTATAATATCTAAATAAATCTCAAAAGCGCGCGAACTAAGTTTTCAATATGACCTGCTAGCCTTTAAAAACATAAGTACTATACTTATTATTACTTAGGGTGATGTTAACCTAAGTGTCATTGTATGAATATCTTCTATACTTAATCTTGTGTAACCTATACACAAACATGTTTAACATATATAACCAGTTCATATGCAAACATAATGCATATCAACTATATGCTAAAATCTTATGCGGCCATAAGGTATATGTTGCAAACATCATTTGTAGCTTTTTAGTGAACATAAACTATGTTGGAAATCTAACACAATAATACTATGTATTATAAACATTTCTATTGTATTAACAACATTTATAAATTCATGCTATTACAAACCAATTATCAAATAGTTGTAGGTTATAAAATTATATTACTCACCTATGAACTATATAGTAATACTATAACTATACCCTAGATTTACCCTTGTAAAAGCTGGGCTCATTATAGTATAACATAAGCATATTTTATTCACTTAAACGTGAGCCATGCTTATATAACGTTTGTGGCATGGAATGTAATGTCACACTATTACAATAAATTATGTGCAAATAGTATTTGCACATAATATTGAACAATGGTTAAAATAAATCTTAATACATGGCCAACGAATATATACCAAGATCGATTATTATTTATCCATCATTATAATCGTGGGTTATAATATATAACATATATATTATATAACTATGCACTAAGTCCATAACTGTGGAACGCTAATGTTTTATAATAGTTGGCCAATGATACATTTTGATGCCTCATAGGCTTAACATTGATTACCCAACGTTTTGAACCCGTGGCCATGTTACCCACTTGGCAAGTTGACTTCACGCTAGGGCTGCACCAGTGGTTTGTGACTCAGCAAAATGTTGTGGTTACGTTTGCAAGTTGATTCCAGCTAACTTGCAAGCGTGTCATCCTTGTCACACTATAATAAAAGAACATCACTTGCTCCATTAATACTACACTGGCCCTCGACTGTCGATTGTTGTTCAGGCATCGCAGCTTGGGAATGGTGAACGTATTAAACCGTCGATCTTGATGTTAAAGTCGTGGTGGTTTTCACGCCCATCAACCATACTTGACTTAGCATTAAATTCATAGTCACTGGTTTCAGAGGTGATATCAACCTTTTAGTCCCGGTAATTGCAGTATTTGGTAGGGACAATGGTCTTCGAGACTTGCATTCGTGCTACGTTGGGGTCTTCATAGAGCGCTTCTGCTTTGTGCAGAAGGCTCATGCCTCAAGCAGAAGTGGAAGGGCTCGACTCTACTCTGAGTGAGTGAAACAGAAGTAGAAGGTGCTCGGTGGATCACCTAAGCATATGAAGGTAAGAAAAACTCATCGTCTCTACTTTTAAACTTCATCCCTCAACCTTTGGTTAAACCTTCTGCAACGTGTAAATCCATCGTTGGTTTTCTTTGTATAGGTGAAGCACTACTACACCTTCGCTCTAATCCACATGTAATGCGTTATGGTAAATAGAATGCATTTTGTGGTAAATATTTTGTCTATGTAAATTTTTACTGAATTCACTTTGTTTTTACTATCGTAGGTGAAAAGTAGCAGCCAGATGGTGTTAGAACCTTCATCCACAACCAAAACGAAAGGAGGATGGCACCGATTGACAGGTAACCCGTTCACTCCACAAGTCTCAGGAAACTCACCTAATATTAGTGAAGGGTTACTTAATTCGTTAGGGTTTCTCTGTTTTCCTATACACCTAGTTAAAAGGTCATCTACTCGACTACAACGCCACCGTGTATCACTTCGCAAAAGGTCTCTCGACCTGGGGTTGTATGAGTTAAAATTTGTTTTTTGGTTTTGTCCAACGAGTGAGCTTGTAGAGCTTTGACTCGGTTTATTATGTATTTTGTTATGTAAAACTTAGGCAGATTCGAGTCGACTTGTTAAGCTATTGTTCACACCCTAGACGTGTTAGGATATTCCTATACTCCACCCTAGTCCTACCATCATTTTCATTATTTGTATTTTCAGCCTTGCATACATTTTTGCATGCAGCATGCATGCATGTAATTGCATTCATCCTAGTCATCAGTCCCAACACCTAGCCCTCAGCTAGCTAGCCCCAGGAGCTTCTCATGGATCAGTTTCATCCCTCCTAGAGCTTAGTGCACCATTCTTCCTTGATTTAAGGAAGCCACTCGTCCTCTCTCACCTACCACTCAGTTGCACTTCAGTTGGTTGAGTTATCTTTAGTTCTCTCCTTGATTTAAGGATATATTGACTCTCAACTGACTGTATCACTCCAATGGACCTCCGATGAGACTAGACTGCCCATTCTGACTCCAGTTAGCTCCTCATGTGCCCTCCATTGAGCCTCCTTCATTCAGTTAGTGCCTCCATGTGCCAGTTACACTCAGTCACACCTACCACACTCAGTTAGACTCAGTTTGATTGATGGTTGACAGTTACTTGTGCATTGATGACTCCACCGATGATGAGATAGAATTCTAGTTGTGCTTTGATGACACTCCAGTGATCTCTTGATCACTTCATGAAGGCTAATTCGAATTTCCACCTTGGCATTCGAATCCTCATGCATTGTATTATTTATTTGTTCATTTGTGATTAATGAATTAGTGTGTGTGAAGTTATTTTGCTTCTATCCGAGTTCTACTATATTATTATTCTGTTTCTCATTTACTGCATTGACCACTCTTAATCTTATTCCTAAATTCTTTCATTGTGAGGTATACATCATATCTTAGATATGTTGTGAGGATTTTCACATGGTATCAGAGCATGTTGAGAGTATTGTTTATCTCCATTCCTGAGAGTTTTTTGCAGGTTATCATCAAGATTTTGAGTGCAACAGTTGCAGTAGTTTCTGCATTTTTGCAGCAGTAGCAGTTGCAGACATTTTCTATTGTTTTTGCAGGTCTCTGAAACAACTTCCATGTTCAATTTGGAAGGAATTACTCCTCTTTATCCATTCAACTATGATGAATGGAAACCACAGATGATAGCACATTTGAAGATACATGGTCTCTTTGATTATTGTTTTGAAAGAGAGTTCGAATCCTTTGAAGAAGAGAATGATTGGTTAGATGAAGGTGAAAGAGCCACTGCAACCATGATGCTTGCTATGCCTTGATGCATGGTAGACCACTTCCTTGATGTTGAATCTCCAGAAGAGCTATGGGCCCACCTGGATGACAGATTTGGCAAACAGAATGAAGGGATTGGTCCAAACCCTTTCGAGAGCAAGTCCATTGTTGCATTCACCCTCCTTGATGATCTCATTGATCATGAATCAGTATCAAACATATCTCATATTGAAGTTAGCCACAAAGAAGAAGAACTTGCATATTCTACACTCATGCTCCAAATTTCTTCTATTTCAAATTTTGTGCCAACTCACACTCTGGAAATTGCAGAGGTTCCTAAATCCTCTCTTGCACCAGAGTCCGTTGGTTTACATCATGATCTCATGAATGTTTCGGAGGTGAAATCAACCATTGGAGGTAATGCATTCGCTCTCCTTGATCAATCACCTCTTATTTTCTACTATATGATCATTATTTCATGCTTTCAGAAGGTTATTGCAGATGATGGCCATTTCCATTCGCTTGGGATAGTTTCTCATGCATTTATTGGTTTAGATCTCACCTTAAATGGTTCAAAGGAGATCTTAAGCAACCATGATTCAAGTCTTGGATCTGATTTGGATTCCAAGCAATCACTGATATTTGATGGTTCTTTTGGGCATAATCTCACCCATGATGGCCATTTCCATTCGCTTGGGATAATTTCTCATGCATTCAATGGTTTAGATCTCACCTCAAATGGTTCAAAGGAGATCTTAAGAAACCATTCTTCAATTCTTGGATTTGATTTGGATTCAAAGCATTTACTATCATGTGATGGTTCTTTTGGGCATAATCTCACCTATGATGGTTCGAAGGAGATGACAAAAGACTATCTGCACATTCATAGATTTGATCCTACCTCAGCTGATTCAAATCACAGGTTCAAGGATCATCTTCATATTTTTGGATTTGTTCTCATCATATTTGATCTGAAGAGAAAGTACAAGCACATGCCTTTTGAGCATGAACCACTTCTTCCCAAGAAGAAGATACCTCCAGACATATGACCAAGCATCACACCTACTTGAGTTTGGAGCATTTATCTTTGTGTGTGCCTTATAGTCTATTTTGAGGGGGGGTATTTTTCCCATAAGGTTTTCCCCATTTCCTCGGTTTATTGACTGTTATTATTCATTGTATTGGGTGACCTTTGGTCTCAGTTACCAGGGCCCGGGATGGATTAAGGGGGGGTGTTCGGATATTCCTATATTCCACCCTAGTCCTACCAACATTTTCATTATTTGTATTTTCAGTCTTGCATGCATTTCTGCATGCAGCATGCATTCTACATGCATGCATGCATCCCAGTCATTAGTCCCAGCACCTAGCCCTCAGCTAGCTATCCCTGGGAGCTTTTCACGGACCAGTTTCAGCCCTCCTAGAGCTTAGTGCGCTCTTCTTCCTTGATTTAAGGAAGCCACTTGTCCTCTCTCACCTACCACTCAGTTGCGCTTCAATTAGTTGAGTTATCTTTAGTTCTCTCCTTGATTTAAGGATAGACTGACTCTCAACTGACTGTATCATTCCGATGGACCTTCGATGATACTAGGATGCCCATTCTAACTCTAGTTAGTTCCTCATGCGCCCTCCATTGAGCCTACTTCATTTAGTTAGTGCCTCCATGTGCCAGTTACACTCAGTCACACCTACCACACTCAGTTAGACTCAGTTTGATTAATGGTTGACAGTTACTTGTGCATTGATGACTCCACCGATGAGGAGATAGAATTCTATTGTGCTTTGATGACACTCTAGTGATCTTTTAATCACTCCATGAAGGCTAATTCGAATTGCCACCTTGGCATTCGAATCCTCATGCATTGTATTATTTATTTGTCCATTTGTGATTAATGAATTAGTGCGTGTGAAGTTATTTTGCTTCTATCCGAGTTCTACTATATTATTATTCTGTTGCTCATTTGACTGCATTGACCACTCTTAATCTTATTCCTAAATTCTTTCATTGTGAGGTATACATCAGCTCTTAGATATGCTATGAGGATTTTCACAAGACGTAATGTAAAAGCCCCTTTTTTTGGTTTTGAACGACGAAACAGACCTTCAGGGTCTCGACTGTATTATTTACTTTGTTTTGATTTAATATCAAACTCTCATGTGTTAGGGTTATTCTTGTATACATTCCTGTAATGCCGTTATATGTATTTTCATTTCAATATTAAAATGGGCGTGTATTTGCATAGGACTTCTCTTATGCCACTATTTGTTATTTCTATTTTTCATGCAATATATATATATATATATATATATATATATATATATATATATATATATATATATATATATATATATATAAGTTTGGAACTCCGTCTAAATCCCAATGGAATATTATGTACAAAGTTCGTTTAAAAATTCACGTTTGGTCTCTGTCTCTACTATTCTCCTTTTTTTAGCAATGAACAGGGTTACTTAATGAGATAGATTTGCATTCATATTTAAATTGCGAAATCATTTTAAATAGATATAATTACTGTATAATCGCGAACAATGGGTCATAACCCTAGCTTGTATATGTATTTGATACATCATTTAATCGTTGGAAAATTGCATTAATGCTAGTTCTATCCTTTGTGTATTGTTCTGGGTTTAAAATAATGGTCGGAGCTTGACCATGGAGTTCGAGCTCCTAAGCCGAAGGTAAAGGCATAAAAATACAACAAGATAAAAATGATTTATAAGGGTTCATCCCGAAAATAAATAGTAATTGTATTTTTATTAGGGTTTTGGGTATCCAAACCCTTCCTACCTGTATACAATCTTGCACGTAGGGTTATCGTTTTCATAAATATGTTCATAATCTTTAAGCAATTAACTTACAGGGTTTAATTTCCCTTGTTAACGTTGATGAAATTAGGGTTAGTCGCTAACACTGACTATGTTTGGCTTGACCGAACATAACAATGAGAAAATTAATAGTAATATATTTATTATTAATTTTTTTACACCAATGTGGGTGTTCAACCCTAGCGTATCAATTAATAATATAATTCCCTGCTCATGCTTGTTCTATTGCATAAACATTGTATATTATTTTCTTGTTATGCATTGGTCGATTTTCGACCACAGAGTTAACACTCCCATGCCGACACTTACTGGAATTCGCATATTAAATGAAGAGAAATGGATTCGTATTTCTCTTGCCGAAAATAATTGGCATTAAAAGAAAATCGCGAATAGTGTTTATGTAAGGATTCTGAGTACTGAAATTTTTTATGTTTATAGGTATATAAATTACTCTAATATACATAAATCATATAAATCTGAAAAAGGTAGAATAGTAATTTTATATACTGTAATTACTTGACATGTAAACCTTAAGGTTTACATGTCTCTTTCAGTTCTTCCATAAACATGAACATAAATGCATTCTCTGTATCCTTTTGTTTTTACAGAATAGATGCATATGAAAACCTAGTGAGATTTGCCCCCAATACTCATATCATTTCAACATTGATATAAAATAATGAATAAAATCCTGATAACACATACATGATTTATTTACTCCTAAAATAATTTATGTTCAGATCCAAATATACAAAATCCTTCCAGAAAACATATCAGAATTTTACAAGTAAAACCATCTAAAAATGTGCAGTAATAAGATCATTTAAATACATTGACATAATACTTATCTGCAATTTCTGATTGACCAGTGGGACATAGCCACAAACCTCCCAGCCTTAGACCAACAAGTCTCCTTGATCTCATGGTTACCCCCGAGCTGAGTTCACAGTCCATTTGGGTCAACGTTTATATTTTATTTTCCCTTAACTTGTTCCCCAAGTTATTTATAAAATTTCCATGGGAGCAGACAACCCAACATCCAACTCAATAATCCTGAGCTCCAGGATGCTCCAGGGACTTTTAAGTCTCTGCACTTAAGAGAGAAACCAGTCACAACCTATTCAGGGTATTTGTAGTGCTCCTGCAGACTTATGGTAGTACTCCTACCTGAACAAAGCTAGTGTTCCAAGTTATAACCAACTGGTATGATTTCTCCTTTTCTGGTTCAGTTTGTGCGCCAAACTGCCCCCATTTCAATGTCTTCATTAGCTTTGGTTATTTGATCCCCTCTTCTCCTTTCTCTCTTGTGTGATAATGATCATGATAATGTGTGAATGAATTCCTCTTTTCTCTTTTTATTCTGCTTGGTGTGAGTTCTCTTAATTCTTATTTCTTTAATGTCATTATTCTCCCTAAACTTTTATTTAGGGTTTATAAGTGTCTCCATAATAATTTCTCATTATTATTTTATTTGGTATTTATCCTCCAAACCCATAGGAACTCTGACTCCCATCTCATCAATGTGCTGGTCCACATGGTCATCAGAAATTAGCTTCTCAAATTTCTAATATCAACTAAGTAAAATGAAATAATATTTAACAGAATATAAAAGGGCCTATTAGTCCAAAATATTTGGGGTATTACATTTCCCCTCCCCTTAAGTTTTCACCGTTCTCGGTGTTAAACAATTTCAAAACAACAAAATAAACATAATAACTCAAATCAGTTTGTGTCATGTACTTCTTTGAACAGGAAAGAGTATATTGCTCGCATTTCCTTTTCCATTTCCCAGGTAGCCTCCTCAGGCTTATAGTGCTCCCATTGCACTTTTACCTGGACGATGGTTCGATTCCGAAGTACCACCTCTTTCCGATCTAGTATGCATACAGTATATGTCTGGAAGTCTCCTTCTGATTCCACCTGAATCAGATGCCAATTCACAATATGCTTAGGATCATATACATATTTCTTTAGCAATGAAACATGAAACACATAATGTACTTTAAATTTTGCTAGTAGAGCTAACTGATAAGCAACATGTCCTACTCTAGCAAGTATTTGGAAGGGACCACAGTATCTTGGTGCTAGCTTGGAAACCCTGCCCAAACACAAAGAACTTTTGTTTGATTTCACTCTTAGGAATACATGATCCCCAACTTCAAATTCTTTATGTTCTCTATGCAGATCTGCATAGATTTTATGTCTGTCCTAGGCAATTTTTAAGTTTGTTTTAACTTTTTGCATAATGTTTTCCAGTTCTTTTAACAATTTAGGACCCAAGACAATCCAGTTCACCAGATCATCCCAAGTCATAGGGGTTTTACATTTTCTTCCATACAAAATTTCGAATGGGATCATTCCTGCCGAAGTTTGATACCCATTATTGTAATCAAATTCAACCAAGTGTAGGTAATTTTCCCACTGAGTTGGGTTATCCATGACATAAAACCAAAGCATATCTTCCAGTATTTGATTCACCCTCTCAGTCTGTCCATTTGTTTGAGGGTGGTAGGTTGTACTAAAACTCACTTTAGTTCCCAAACCTGTAAATAACTCCTTCCAAAAGTGTGAGGTAAACTTCGCATCCCTGTCAGACATAATCACCATTGGGATTCTATGAAGTCTAAAAATTTATTTCATGAATATGTCTGCAATGTGTATTGCTTTGAATGTGGATTTCACGGGTGTGAAATGAGCTTCCATAGTTAACTTGTCCACCAAAACCATGATAGCATCATGTTGTTTGTTGTTTTTGGGCAACCCAGTGACGAAATCCATGGAAATAGTCTCCCATTTCCATCCTGGCACAGGTATATGTTGTAACAAACCAACCGGATGTTGATGTTCCACTTTCACCCTTTGACAATCCATACACTTTGCTATATACTCATCAATTTCAGACTTCAATCTGGGCCAATAGTACTGTTTTTTGACAACTGTTATCATTTTCTGATAACCTGGATGACCAGAATATGGCCTCTTATGAAATTCATCAAGAATTAATTGCTTTAATTCTGTATGATCTGGTATATATAATATGTTTTTAAATAGAAGCAACCCATCTTTTGATACACTATAATCTATTGCTTGTTGTTCTGAATTTTCTGCATGACACTATTGCCTTAAATTCAGATATTTTGGGTCTTTTTCAGCTACTGTCTGGATTTTTAATGCCAAATCATATTGAAAACTATTAACTGAAGTCATTGTTAGCATGTGCATTCTTCTACTTAGAGCATCAGCTATTTTGTTTTCTTTATGTTGAATTTCAAAATCAAATTCACTTAAGAAAGCTAGCCACCGTGCATGTCTACCATTCATATTTGGCTGTTCAAAAATGTATTTCATCCCAATGTGATTAGTTTTAAGAACAAATATTTTCCCAAGAAGATAATATCGCCACATCTTCAAAGCATGAATGATGGCAGCCAGTTCTAAATCATGCGTTGCATAGTTTACTTCATGCGTCTTTAATTTTCTAGATTCATAACTGATTACAGAACCATCTTGCATTAATACACCTCCCAATATTTCCTTGCACGCATCCGTGCATACTACAAAGTCACCATAAGGGTCAACCACATTTAGAATAGGAGTTGAAGTAAGCAATTGTTTCAGCTTCGCAAAACTATCCTCACATTTGGCTGTCCAAATAAACTTGGCTTCCTTTCTCTGAAGGGATGTGATAGAATGAGCCACTTTGGAAAATCCTTCAATGAATTTCCAATAGTATCCAGCTAATCCAATAAAATAATAGACATCGCTTACATTTTGGGGAGTAGTCCAGCTCATTATGGCCTTGATTTTATCAGGATCCACCGCAATACCTTGGGATGATATTATGTGACCCAAATATTGTATTTGGTCTTTGTAAAAGTCACATTTAGTTAACTTTGCATATAACTGATTTTCCCTTAGGACTTGCAACACTAACCTTAAATGTTCCTCATGCTCACTTTCATTCTTTGAGTAGATGAGTATGTCATTGATAAACACCACAACAAACCTATCCAGGTACTTTACTGAAAACGTTAATCAGAAGGCACATGAACGTGGCAGGTGCATTCGTTAAACCAAATGGCATCACCACAAATTCATATTGTCCATAATGAGTGCGGAAAGTTGTCTTATGCACATCCTCTTCTTTAATTCTAATTTGATGATAAACTGACCTCAAATCTATTTTTGAGAAGACGATAGCACCTCCAACTTGATCAAATAGATCCTCAATCCTTGGCAAGGGATACCTATTTTTGATATTTACTTTATTCAGTTGTCTATAATCTATACATAGTCGGAAAGTGCTGTCCTTCTTCCGTACAAAGATCACCGGTACTCCCCACATGGAAATAGTTAGACGAACATAACCCTTTTCTAACAACTCCTGCAATTGTGCTTTCAATTCTATCAATTCAGGAGTACTCATCCGATAAGGTGCCTTAGAAATAGGTACTGCTCCTGGAGATAGGTCTATTGTAAAATCAAGTTCTCTCTTGGGTAGTAACTTAAGAATTTCCTCGGGAAACACATCTTCAAATTCAACCAATACAGGGTGTTTAGTTAAATCTGAAACTTTACTTTTCTGATTTTCTACTGAGTGAACAACATATAATTTGCACCCTTTTCGTGCATTTCTTTTCAACTAAAGTGCATAAATTTCCCTCAATTTTACTGTCCTTACTATCCCTTGAATCTTTTCAAACTGCCCAACATCATTCACAAAAGTAGTAGACTTCTGATAGCAATCTAGGACATCTCTATGTTTTTCTAGCCAATCCATACTGATAAGTAAATCGTAAGAACACAATGGAAAAAAATTTAAATCTGTACTAGTGTAAGATTCATTTAACTTTAAAGGACGCTGATTTACTACTTCAGAAAATTTTCTTTTTGCTCCTGTGGCCATTTGAACTAGCCAAGCTGCATGCATTTTTTTTTGCTTAGTTTGCAGGACTCACAAATTTTTGGGTCTATATAAATTTTACATGCACCATAATCAATCAGGATAGACACAGGTGTCTCGAAAATCATACCTTCAACCTTGATAATAGAGGCTTGATGTTCTGCTTGCCGATTGTTTAATGCAGCATAAATTCCTTCTAATGACGACATTCATACCATCTATGATTTTCTCCACAACCCCAACATTTGATTGGTTGTTTAGATGGTGTGTCTTCAGGTCTTCTTGTACTTTCAGTGTTCACCTTCTTACTTGGTGGAACAAAGTTTGATTGCGATCTATTGCCATCGAACTTGCTGCTGAAAGGTGCACGCACAACTTGGTTTTTAAAATGATTGGGCTTGTGACCTTTCTGCCTAATTTCAGACTTTGTCTTCTTGTTTTCATTCCACCTCGTAGATATTTCAGCCTTATTCTGACTTTGTTCAAAACAAAATCTATCCTTTCTGAAGGCATCCTCCAATGTCTTCGGATCATCAAACTCTATCCGATCCTTGAAACTAAAAGCTAAACAATTCAGGAAACATTGAATTCTGACTTTTTCATCTTGAATGTAGGGAACATACTTGAGTAATTCCATAAATTTGCTGATTAACTCCTCCATAGTTTGTTGTCCCAGTTTTAGGTCGTAAAAATATTTTACTTTCCTGTCATAGTACCTTTTAGACAGGTATTTATGTTTAAAGAATGTCGCAAAAGCTTTCCATTTCACCTTTTTCTCATTGATAGGTTTTGTCAGCTTAAGATCATCCCACCATGCTGAAGCTTTCCCTTGCAGATTAAAAATAGAAATCCTTGCCTTTATGAGACTAGAATAGTCAAACATTCATAGCTATTTCTCCATGTCCCTAAGCCACAACTTAGCTTCTTCTCCGGTTTTAATTTGCCCATTTAAAGTAGGAGGATTAATCTTTCTCAAATATGAGTGTAGTTGATTCATTTTTCCAGTTTTATTTTTCTTTTTAGGAACAAACTCTTCGGAATCTTCGCCAAGTGATTCTTCGTCGCTGATATCCATATTATAACTCATCGAATTTCTTGGATGAGTAGTCTTAAATTTGGAATTTCGTTTCGTCGCTGACTTTTCTGCATGTTGTTCTTCTTGTGTTGGAATATGACTGTTTTATTTCTCAGTCATCTTTTGTAGTAGAATTGCATTGATTTCTCGATGTTCCTAAAAATTTTTAATATTGTCTTCCTTAATGCTTAGCAGCTCAGCTTTAAGGCTTTTGACAATTTCCAGCATTTCACTAGATGTTGTTTCTCCTTGTTGAGAGTTCAGATTATTTTCCTTCCTACTAGTCATTTCACCTTGTTGACTAGATGTTTCCAAAAAAATCATTTCCTCTTGTTCCACAGAATTTATTTTCAGCCACTTACTGTTTTCAACCACAGTTCTGTCTATGTGTGATCAACAACTATTTTTTAGACAACATAAACAACAATACATCTGCTCACTAAAATAAGAAATAGTATGCTATTTTTTTTTAAACAAAATTTAATGTGAGTGAGCCTAAAGGTCCTAGTGTAGTGACCGTAGCTCTGAAACCAATTTGTCACGTCTCTTCTACGCCATTTTTTTTGTTCAAAATTATAATAGATAAATAAGTCTCAAAAGTGCGCGAACTGAGTTTTCACTATGACCTGCTAGCCTTTAAAAACATGAGTACTATACTTATTATTACTTAGGGTGATGTTAACCTAAGTGTAAATGTATGAATATATTCTATACTTAACTTTGTGTAACCTATACACAAACATGTTTGACGTATATAACCAGTTCATATGCAAACATAATGCATATCAATTATATGCTAAAATATTATGTGACCATAACGTATATGTTGCAAACATAATTTGTAGCTTTTTAGTGAACATCAACTATGCTGGAAATCTAACACTATAATACTATGTCTTATAAACATTTCTATTGTATTAACAACATTTATAAATTCATGCGATTACAAACCAATTATCATATAGTTGTAGGTTATGATTATATTACTAACCTATGAACTATATACTAATACTATAACTATAGCCTAGATTTACCCTTGTAAAAGATGGGCTCGTTATAGTATAACTTAAGCATATTTTATTCACTTATACGTGAGCCATGATTATATAACGTTTGTGGCATGGAATGTAATGTCACACTATTACAATAAATTATGTGCAAAAAGTATTTGCACATAATATTGAACAATGGTTAAAATAAATCTTAATACATGGCCAACTAATATATACCAAGATCAATTATTATTTATCCATCGTTATAATCGTGGGTTATAAAATCTAACATATATATTATATAGCTATGCACTAAGTCCATGAATATGGCACGTTAATGTTATATAATATTTGGCCAATGATACGTTGACATTTTGATGTCTCGTAGGCTTAACATTGATTACCCAACGTTTTGAACTCGTGGCCATGTTACCCACTTGGCAGGTTGACTTCATGCTAGGGCTGAACCAGTGGTTCGTGACTCAACAAAATGTTGTGGTTACGTTTTCAAGTCGATTCCAACTAACGTGCAAGCGTTTCATCCTTGTCACACTATATTAAAATAACATCACCTGCTCCATTAATACTACGCTGGACCTCGACTGTCGATTGCTGTCCAAGCATTGCAGCTTGGGAATGGTGAACGTGTTAAACTGTCGATATTGATGTTAAATTCATGGTGGTTTTCGCGCCCATCAACCATACTTGACTTGGCATTAAATTCGTAGTCACCGGTTTCAGAGGCGAAATCAACCTTTCAGTCCCGGTAACTACAGTATTTGGTAGGGACTGTGGTCTTCGAGACTTGCATTCGTGCTACGTCAGGGTCTTCACAAAGCGCTTTTTTTCTGTGAAGAAGGCTCACGGCTCGAGCAGAAGTGGAAGGGCTTGACTCTACTCTTAGCTAGTGAAACATAAGTGGAAGGTGCTCGGTGGATCACCTAAGCACGTGAAGGTAAGAAAAACTCATCGTCTCTACTTTTAAATTTCATCCCTCAACCTTTGGTTAAACCTTCTACAACTTCTAACTCCATCGTTGGTTTTCTTTGTATAGGTGAAGCACTACTACGCCTTCGCTCTAATCCACAGGTAACATGTTATGGTAAATATAATGCATTTTGTGGTAAAGATTTTGTCTATGTAAATTTTTACTGAATTCACTTTGTTTTTACTATCGCAAGTGAAAAGTAGCAGCCAGATGGCGTTAGAACCTTCATCCACAACCGAAACGAAAGGAGGATGGAACCGATTGACAGGTAACCCATTCACTCCACAAGTCTCGGGCAACTCACTCGAGATTAGTGAAGGGTTAATTAATTCGTTAAGGTTTCTTTGTTTTCTTGCACACCTAGTTAAAAGGCCGTCTACTCGACTGCAACCCCACCGCGTATCACTTTGCAAAAGGTCTCTCGACCTGGGGTTGTAAGAGTTACAAATTTAGTTTTGTTTTTGTCCAACGAGTGAGCCTGTAGAGATTCGGCTTGGTTTATTATGTATTTTGTTATGTAAAATATAGGCAGAGACGAGTCGACTCGTTAAGCTATTGTTCACACCTTGGACGTAATGTAAAAGCCCCTTTTTTTGGCTTTGAACGACCAAACAGACATTCGCGGTCTCGAATGTATTATTTACTCTGTTTTAAGTTAATATAAAACTCCGATGTGTTAGGGTTATTCTTGTATACATTCCTGTAATTCCGTTATTTGTATTTTCGTTTCAATATTAAAATGGGTGTGTATTTGTACAGGACTTCTCTTATGCCACTGTTTGTTATTTTTATTTTTCATTCAATATATATATATATATATATATATATATATACAAGTTTGGATCAATGTCTAAACCCCAACGAAATATTATGTACAGAGTTCGTTTAAAAATTCACGTTTGGTCTTTGTCTCTAGTGTTCTCCTTTTTTTAGCAATGAATAGGGTTACTTAATGAGATATATTCGCATTCATATTTAAATTGCAGAATCATTTTAAATAGATATAATAATTGTATAATCGTGAACAATGGGTCTTAACCCTAGCCTATATATGTATTTTATACAGCGTCTAATCGCTTTAAAATTGCATTAATTTTGGTTCTATCCTCCGTGTATTGTTTTGGGTTTAAAATAATGGTCGAAGCTCGACCATGGAGTTCAAGCTCCTAAGCCGAAGGTAAAGGAATAAAAAATACAACAAGATAAAAATTATTTATACGGGTTCATCCCAAAAATAAATAGTAATTGTATTTTTATTAGGGTTTCGGGTATCCAAACCCTTCCCGCCTGTATACATTCTTGCACGTAGGGTTATCGTTTTCATAAATCTATTCATAATCTTTAAGCAATTAACTTACAGGGTATAATTTACCTTGATAACGCCAATGCCATTAGGGTTAGTCGCTAACCCTAACTGCGTTTGTATTGACCGAAAATAACAATGAGAAAATTAATAGTAATATATTTCATATTAATTTGTTTACACCAATGTGGGTGTTCAGCCCTAACGTATCAATTAATAATATATTTCTGTGCTCATGCTTGTTCTATTGCATAAACATTGTATATTATTTTCTTGTTATGCGTTGGTCAATTTTATACCATGGAGTTAACACTCCCATGTCGACACTTAATGGAATTCGCATATTAAATGAAGATAAATGGATTCATATTTCTCCTGGCGAAAATAATTGGCATTAAAACAAAATAGTGAACAGTGTTCATGCAGGAACTATGAGTACTAAAACAATTTTTGTTTATAGGTATATAAATTACTCTAATATACATAAATCATATAAATCTGAAAAAGGTAGAATAGTAATTTTATATACTATAATTACTTGACATGTAAACCTTAAGGTTTACATGTCTATTTCAATTATGCCATAAATATGAACATAAATGCAATCTCAGTATCCTTTTGTTTTTATAGAACAGATGCATATGAAAACCGAGTGAGATCTTCCCCCAATACTCATATCATTTCAACATTGATATAAAATAATTAATAAAATCCCGATAGCACATACATGATTTATTTACTCCTAAAATCATTTTTGTTCAGATCCAAAGATACAAAATCTTTCCATAAAACATATAAGAATTTTACGAGTAAAACCATCTGAAAATGTGCAGTAATAAGATCATTTAAATACAATGACATTATACTTATCTATAATTTCTGATTTACCAGTGGGACACAGCCACAGACCTCCCAGGCTTAGACCAGCAAGTCTCCTTTCTCTCGTGGTCACCCGCGAGCTGAGTTCATAGTCCCTCTGGGTCAGAGTTTATATTTTATTTTCCCTTAACTTGTTCCCCAAGCTATTTATAAAATTTCTGTGGCAACAGACAAACCAACATCCAAATCAGTACTCCTGAGCTCTAGGATGCTCGAGGGACTTTTAAGTCTCTGCACTTAAGAGATAAACTAGTCACAACCTATTCAGGGTATTTGCAGTGCTCCTGTAGACTTGTGGTATTACTCCTACCTGAACACAGCCAGTGTTCCAAGGTATAACCAGCTGCTATGATTTATATTTTTCTGGTTTAGTTTGTGCTCCAAACTGCCCCCATTTCATTGTATTCATTAGCTCTGGTTATTTGATACCCTCTTCTCCTTTCTCTCTTGTGTGATAATGATCATGATAATGTGTGAATGAATTCCTCTTTTCTCTTTTTATTCTCCTTGGTGTGAGTTCTCTTAATTCTTATTTATTTAATTTCATTATTCTCCCTAAACTTTTCTTTAGGGTTTACAAGTGTCTCTATATTATTTCTCATTATTTTTTTATTTGGTATTTATCCTCCAAACCCATAGGAACTGTGATTCCCGTCTCATTAATGTGCTGGTCCACATGGTCATCAGAAATTAGCTTATCAAATTTCTAATATCACCTAAGTAAAATGAAATAACGCGTAACAAAATATAAAAGGGGTTATCAGTCCAAAATTTGGGGTATTACACAACCTTTGCTCTAATCTCATATGTATGTGGCTGGATGAATAGCAAATGAAGGATTTTTGCCTTTTTTTTTAAGGTCGTATTTATCATATCCATGGGGTCCTTGGAAAATGCAATATCAACATCGTACAAGATATCATATACATTATGATCTATGGATTGCGCTACTACAGGAGCCTTTGCGACAAAAATATAGAAAACATTACCGAAATAAAACCGATATACTCATGAAAAACATAATAATAAACCATATTGCTCATATTTAATTTGTACAATTACAATGATGTATAAATGTTGCATAGAGGTGCCATCCACATCATGATCTCTGGGATAGTGATCTACTATCTGAGACTTCCCCTGATCACCCTGCGACAAAAATATAGAAAACACTACCAAAATGAAACCAATAGACTTACGTAAAAAATATAATAATAAAACATATTGTTCATATTTATGCACAAATACATTGAGTTTTTCCTATCGTTTCATATTCGAGGGTGGTGTCCTTCTTTGATCTACTGCTAGAGACTTCCCTCTATCACCCCACGAAAAAATATAGAAAACATTACCGAAATGAAACCAATAGACTAAAAAAAAACATAATAATAAAACATATTGCTCATATTTATGTACAAATACATTGAGTTTTACCTATCATTCCGTAGTCGAGGGTGTTGTCCTTCTTCGATCACTCTTCCACAATACAAGAACCATATTGGTCCATATTAAAATGTTTCCTTAAAGTACAAGATGAATGATATTTACAGTGAATGATAAAGATAAAATATTACGTATCGCTCAATAGACTCACAAAAAAAACATAATAATAACCGAAATGAAACCAAAATGAAATATAATAAAACATAAGATATTAGAGTAATTTATTAGATGTTGGGTAAAATGGTATATGTACCACTACCATAGTAACATCGTTTGTATCTATTCGATCAACAACTCTTCCCCTATAGATATTGGTTTTATGGAACATATGAATACATGGTTTCCTTCATGCCCCTCAAATATGCAATTGGGTTTCTTATTTGTTGACCCAGGCCGTGTACTATTTATAAAACCTGCAATATTCCCTGTTTCTTTTGGCCTTCGGTCAATGTACATAGCTTCTCCTTTATTTTGATCCTTGTATTTTAGTTGTAAATAATTTGCAAACATTCTGTATCTGCGTATACTTCGTGTATATTGGGCCTATTGTATCCAATCTTTGTAATTGTAACAGGGTCCGACATACTCCATCAATTAAGTACATATGTTGTAATATACCTTTATGCCATCCATGCAAAATAACCCCAAACCATGTAATGATGATGGTGCAATCCGACATATCCTCTCATTCACACAAAAATATGTGTTTAGTCGAGGAAGATACTTGTGTACCCATTGTTTCACTAGATGTTTGTACCTCGAGGGAACCTCGATGTATCCTATGTTCTCATCATCATAAGAACATGACCCCCCTTTAGAGAGGAAAAATTCCATGTGTTGATCTCCCTCTTTTATACCTACTAGATGTCTCACTTTCCTCTAGTCTTCCTGAACTTCCCTTGCTTGAGGAAGACAGATATGGAAAAGACCTGTTTGGTTGTACCCAAACTCCATTGAATGAGAGAAATAGTTAGTGAAAATTTATAGAAGGATGCAACATAGGAAAACACGATTTCCAAAGGCATTGATAAAGCTAAGAAGTATGTTATCTTATGTTGTCTCCTTACAAAAGAAAATCATTGGATTTAATGGTAGGCTCAATCCTTAATTTGAAGTTTTGCATGGCCTTCTTCTCATTTAAGGTCTGAGAAGTCTACACAGAGATGAATTTCATTACATTTTTTAAAAGAGGAACTAGTTTTATTACTTAGTTTGAGTAGTATACCAAAACAATAATGTTTGATTTGATCATCTTGTTAAGTTCTTTTCTAATTGCAACATCTAGGTTTGTATAGATCTTTGTCTTTGTCCAACCAACTCCATGTTAAGATTTAATATGCTAAGACATAAATATCAGTATTACATTCTATTTCACAACAATAGCATATACAGGATCACTGAAAGAACAACAAGCACAGCATAAACACAAGAGACATAGATTTATCCTGGGAAACCCTCATGGGGTAGAAAACCCAACAAAGCTTCCTCAATATAGATGAGCAACAAATACAAAGATGTAATCCCCAAACATGAGCTCCTTCTCCTCCATAGAAGATCTCTCTCTCACCTATGTGCCAATCACAAGTGAGTGTAATGTGTGTTAAATGAGGAACACACCTCCTCTATTTATACACAACTCCAACTTGACTTTTGCACAAACTAGGTCGGCCCCAACTTTAACCACTGGGTTAAACACCCCATTAAAACTAACTCTGGGCCGATCCCACTAGGGAAGTCTAATAACCCAAGTTACCACATTTCGACGGAGGAATAAACATCTCTGGATATACAATAAGGTCTTCACGAAGGAATGAAACATCTTCGGAATAATAAAGTACAAATATAATATTCTTAGAAGTTACAATATCTTAACACTCCCCCTTAACTAGAAGGATATTATAACAACATATGTAGGAGAAAGGAGTCATCAACATCATACATGATACATCTATAAATCATTGGAAGCTTTTTTTAACATCATCAGTAACTCAAACAGTTACTAGAACATCTTCAAGATCTTCAATACTGGAACATCAACATCTTCAGTACCGAGTCTTCATCTTCTGTAGCACTCGAACAACTCTAGTAACATCATCATCATTTGGATCTCTCGATCAAAAACATCATCTGGATCTCCTGATCAACAACATCATCATCTGGATCTCCCGATCAACAACATCATCTGGATCTCTCGATCAACAACATCAACATCTGGATCCTCTCGATCAACAACATCAACATCTGGATCCTCTCGATCAACAACATCAACATCTCGATCATATCGATCATCATCATCTGGATCATCTCGATCAACAATATCATCATCGCAACATACTATGCAATTCACATGATCCGATTACGGGATGATCAATCCCTCTCACTTTAAGACACCTCTCATGTCTATGGACGATGCAATCCAGATCTACTTTAGGATGATCAATCCTGATCCATTTAAGACACCTCTCATGTCTATGGATGATGCAGTCCAGATCTACTTACAGGATGATCAATCCTGATCCTTTTAAGACACCTCTCATGTCTAGGGACGATGCAATCCCAACCACATTACCAGTCCTTTTTCATACTGGATGTGACCTAGATCAAATCTAGGATTTATCACCACAGAGCCAGTGCTTTTTCATACTGGATGTGACCTAGATCAAATCTAGGATTTACCACCACAAAGCCAGTCCTTTTGCATATTGGATGTGACCTAGATCAGATCTAGGATTTATCACCACAGAGCCAGTCCTTTTTCATACTGGATGTGACCTAGATTAAATCTAGGATTTATCACCACAGAGCCAGTCCTTTTTCATATTGGATGTGACCTAGATCAGATCTAGGATTTACCACCATAGAGCCAGTCCTTTTTCATACTGGATGTGACCTAGATCATATCTAGGATTTACCACGTACATTTTGAACCAACTATTCAGGGAAAATGCAGTCCTATCACGTACATTTTGAACCAAAGGTTTAGGGAGGATGCAGTCCTATCACATGCATTTTGAACCAAAGGTTCAGGGACGATGTAGTCCTATCACGTACATTTTGAACTAAACGTTCAGGGATGATGTAGTCCTATCACATGCATTTTGAACCAAAGGTTCAAGGACGATGTAGTCCTATCACGTCCACTTAGACAAAGTCTAAGCACCACTTTTCGGAGACATATGTCTACGGATCAATTCAGGGACCCAAGTCTGGGGATGATACAATCCCCTCTCGTCCATTAGGGACCACTTCTCGGAGACATATGTCTACGAATCAATTCAGGGACCGAAGTCCAGGGATGATACAATCCCCTCTTGTCCACTAGGAACGACTTATCAACCTTATCGTTGATATCATCGACCTCATCATCGGGACAGGTAACCTTAGCATCGACACATGTATCCTTATCATCAATACAAGTATCCTCATCATCGATACAAGTATCCAAATCATCAATACAAGTATCCTCATCATCAATACAAGTATCCACGTCATCAATACAAGTATCCACATCATCAATACATGTATCCTCATCGTCAATACAAGTATCCACATCATCAATACATGTATCCTCATCATTGATACAGTATCCACATCATCGACCATATCACTCCCCCTTTCGAGGAGGGTCCTTTTGAAATACATCAAGCTTGTCTCGGAAATACTCAAACTTTACTCGAGATGGAGGTTTGGTCAATACATTAGCAACTTGTTCGTCAGTGCTCACATACTCGAGCTTGATAGCTCCTTTCTGCACCATATCCATATGTGCATTGAATTATCATGGAACACTGGATTCTCTGTCATCTTGATACAACTTTGGTTGTCACACAAGATCACATTAGGGTCCATCTCCAAGTCAAATAATCCTGATAACAAATTCCGAAGCCATATCGCTTCACAACTAGTAGAGAAAGTAGCTATATATTCTGCTTTGGCTGTGCCGAGAGCCACACTAGACTGCTTCCTACTAAACCACGAGATCATGGCATATCCCAGACAATAACATCCACCCGATGTGCCCTTCATGTCTGATACACTTCCTTCCCAATCAACATCTGTGTAGCCATACAATTTGAAGTCATGATCTCCAAGATCACATAGACCAAAGTCTATCGTACCCTTTAGGTACCTCATCACATGCTTTGCAGCTATCAAGTTAACATGCCTAGGTTCCACTAGATACTGACTCAAGGTGTTCATAACAAATCATATATCTAGCCTTGTATTCGTCAGATACATCAATGACCCAATAATCTGTCTGTACAGAGTCACATTCACTAACTCTGATGAGTCATCAGCTAACAACTTCAAGTTGGAATCCATAGGAGTGGCCATGGCTTTGCATTCCAACATATAAAATCTTTTCAAGATTTCCACAACATCCTTTCCCTGGTTGAGAAAGATTCCTTCTGGGCCTTTCCATACTTCCAGACCTAGGAAGTAATGCATCAATCCGAGATATTTCATCTCAAATTCTGTAACTAGCTTCTTCTTGCTTTCCATGATTTGTTTCTCATTCCCTTTCAGAAAGATATCATCCACATACAATAATAGTATGACAGGTTCATCATCCATAACCTTTAAGGTAAAGGTTAGGATCATCTTGTCAAGAAGCTATCAATTCTCCCTCTGTGACTGAACATCATTCACACTCTGCATTGAGTGATCTTCTGCATATCTATTCGTGCCATCTCTCGTCAGATGGGTCTACTGATATGAGCCTCAATATCATTTGAACTCTGTGGTGAGTTCCTTCTTGCATCCATATAAGAGAAGAATGCCATCTATATATAGACACCATCTTCAACCTTGTAGCAAAGGTTGAAATCCGCATCACCCATGGTGATCATTAAGCTCATCAAATGACTATCAATCCTGGGTACCTGTACAGAGCTTTCTTCAATTTCACCATCAAGAGAATGGTCTTTATCTATCCACTTGGAGCAAACATCTCGTCATGATCCTCTTCCTCTTTCTAAGAGAATCTTCTAGCCACGAGCCTTCTATATTACATTTGATTTGTAAGTCTTCTTGTTGAACATTCATCACTTGTTCGGTGTTCATCATACTTCTTTTGTAGATCATATCACATGATATTTCCTACAAATCAAAGTTAATTAAATGATTAGTAATACTTCATAATCATCAAATCATGTTGACATGATAACCTACTATGCATACTTTTATGATTCACATAGTCATGCAACTATCTTGACCAATATTTTGGCACAACAACTTTCCATATCCTGTATGCATACAGTGGCTATCTAGATGCCTTCCATCTCTACCAAAACATACTGTCAAGAGTGTGCACAGCTCTCAGCATGTCAGCAAAGAGGTTTCATTCTAGATAAATAACAATGGAATGTTTGTCCAACTTACCCATCATATGCATATTAGTAGTACACTGTTCAATGCTATATGAATGCTCACACTATGCATGATATATTTGAGGAATACAAATATGCAAGCAATATCATTTACTATTTTAGAGATTCAAATAACAACTCAAACACTTATCTTTTATGGTTGCCTCCCGCTTGATCTCTATATGTCTTTGAACTTCTAGTCATTCTATACCACTATGCATGCTTAAGTGTGCACTAGTGTCATCCTCATGATCTCATACATAATCATACATTCATTAGTATAATCTCAATAATATCAAAACATTATGTATGGTCATGATCATTTCATACACAGGTATACTTACCTAAGATCCTAACACAAAGTAGGATTCTAACTTGATATAGGAAAACATACTTGGTTTATCATGCTTGGTTATGTCTTAACATACCCAAACAATATCTTCTTTGTTCTCTTCAATGATTTAGTGACCTTGCGCTAGAACCTGCATATCTCATAGGTTAAGCATATTAGAACAAAGTCATACATACCTCGTAAGTGGAGCTTCTATGTGGTCAAAGACTATGGATGAGTCTTTGTCTCCATGTCATCATGGTCATGTCTTTCTTGATGTACCTTTCATGTTAGCAGACAACATTATCCTCATACAACACCATAAGTGCATTAGTACAATCATAAGTGTCATAAACCTAATTAATGAATGTCTTCTATCACTCACATGCTTTCATTATCAAACAATCGTAATTGTACTAACCTCAATAACATGAAGACAAACATATTATGAACTTAATCAAGAATCAGATTTCAAAACATACTTGTGTCTTCTCAAGTCATACTTGTCGAGTAGTCTTCTCTATAAGGGTAAAACCCTAACCATCCAAGGTAGATCACTTGTAAACATCTTATGAATTTTCATGGTGCTAGGATGATAGGATATCAGTGCCATTTAAACATTCTTCATCGCTGCCCTATGAGTCTCCCAACTTTGCTAGGGTTTCCTCTTACTTGGAAACCCTAATATTCAATCTCCTTCCTCCCACAACATTTTGATGGAGGATCAATATCTATGATGAATGGATTACAAATCCATTATCAAAGCTTCCAATGTTTTATCAGGTGTCTCCAACATTGTATTAGGTCCTTCCAAACCTAAGAACTGAAAACCCTAAGTGAGAGCTTCTTCCTCCTCATCTTAGATTTCCTCCGTTTAGCCATTTCAGACGGGCCGTATTGTTTTTGGTGAAACTATGAAATTGTGGATCTGCAAGGTCTGAAACTTCGTCCTATGGTAGCCTGAACTATCATCTTTCCAACCCCACAGGTCTGAGCTTTAATGGATTCTCTGAGAGAGAGAGTAATGCCAAGTGTCGCAACATGACCTGTTTATGGGATGAAACAACATAGAGAACTTGTATGGAGTGACACGTGTCACTGTTTCAACTTTGGCCTCTCAAAAGAGAACCTGTGAAACTACATTCCGTTCCCTACCTGTCACTTTTTACTAAATTTCATTTGGAGCTTCCTAGCCCGAGATATGACCTTTTTTCCTAGGTCACCTGTTTAAGATTGCATTCTGGAAGAGGCAAAAACCCTAACTAGTACTGATCATAACTCACAAAGTACAATGAATCTGAGGCTATCCTTTGGAAACAAGGTACAGGGGGATGTTATCTATGACCTGTATAATTTTCAGATCTCGAACCTTTGCCAAAATGGATTTATAGTGAAAGTGCCAAGATGATTGGTTTTTGCTATATAAAACCCTAACTTTCAAATTGTCGCGAGTGAGACAAGTGTCGTAAGTGCCATGCATTTCCTTCCTTCTGGCTAGCTCTGATACCATGTTAAGATTTAATATGCTAAGACATAAAATATCATTATTACATTCTATTTCACAACAATAACATATACAGGATCACTGAAAGAACAACAAGCACAGCATAAACACAAGAGACACAGATTTATCCTGGGAAACCCTCATGGGGTAGAAAACCCAGCGAAGCTTACTCAATATAGATGACCAGCAAATAAAAATATGTAATCCCCAAACATGAGATCCTTATCCTCCATAGAAGATCTCTCTCTCACGTATGCGCCAATCACAAGTGAGTGTAATGTGTGTTAAACGAGGAACACACCTCCTCTATTTATACACAACTCCGACTTGACTTTTACACTTACTAGGTTGGCCCCAAATTTAACCACTGGGTTAAACAACCCATTACAACTGACTCTAGGCCAACCCCACTAGGGAAGTCTAATAACCCAAGTTACCACATTCCGACGGAGGAATAAACATCTCCGGATATACAATAAGGTCTTCACTGAGGAATGAAACATCTCCAGAATAATAAAGTACAAATATAATATTCTTAGAAGTTACAATATCTCAACACTACACCTCCCTTTTACAAAGGAATATAGCATTGAATGATACTATGGTAAAACGTATTTAAGCATTTATAATCCCATGCAAAAATGTCTTTGAATTCAAGGAAGATGGAAAGGAACTTGGATTTCCCTTCAATAGTGCATTGGGATTCTATGTATAGGATTTAGGGATTCTCTTTAGAATGCATATTTTTCAGGATGGTTGGGAAATCTTATGTTTGGAGGGATCAATATTATATATTATAACCAATATTTTTAGTAGTTCCATTAGCTAAGAAAGGTGAATTCGGGGGGGGTTTAAAACACATGATTGACATACTTTCATTAAGGTTATTATTTTGGTATATATATTTCTATATTTTTATACTGCATGTTGTTGGTTTTTTTTTTTTACTTTTGGAAAAAATAATGAAACATTTGAGAGATGCTCTCAAAGGAGTCATGATAATCCATGGAATTCAAGAGGAAACGTAGGGGATTCATCCATCATCATAAGATAAGGAACATAAAACCTCCCAAATATCCATATCCATGAATACTGAAATTATCTAAAGGACCCTCTCTCTCAATCAGGAATAGCATACCATATACTTTCCATTGTTACAAGCATAGTTACCAAATTCAACCAAATAAATTAAAAAAGTCAACAACTCATTCAATTTGACCTAATTGTTTGTTCAAATTCAATTAGGTGGAAAGGACTTGAACTTGGTGCCTCTATTTTTTGTTGGGACATGGTTCAAAGAGCAACAAAAATATTTTTTGGGGAATAGGTCTATGTAATCCTTGAGTAGGGCCACAATCTTATATATTGTCCCATTGTCCCAATAATCTCCAATAGAAGCTATCTAAGGCTATTCCTTTGAGCAAATATTTGAATGTCTAATATTCAATAACTCCCTATATATATTCTTGGTGGGATCATCTGAAGTTTCTTTGATGGACCTCTCTCCTTTCTTGGTGCAGGCAAACAATAAATTACCTTGTGATTCCTTGAATTTTAAGTGACAAATTTTCTGGTTCATCGTCTTCCTCCAGTTCAAGATCTACCTTTGCTTAATACTAGAGGGTCGACTTTCCATCACACCAACTTATGAGTGGGTCTTGTGCTAGTAGGCTTTGTTGATGCACATTGCATACCTATTCCCTTGGTCCATCCAAATTTTTGTAAAGAAATTTAAAAATTGAATATATTTTAGAGTAGAAGTCACACCAAGAGGATTACCCAGGTATTAGAAGGTAAAACATAACCCTTTCTTGAGTAGTTATCACTTGTGTATATGATATTGGACTTATTCATGCAAGTACAATGGGAGATGTTATCTAAGGTGTAGATGAACTTATGAACCCGATACTTTTGAGACTATTTGTATGCAAGACTGGATTGGCGTCCTCTTGGTACACCTTATGAGGGAAATTGGGTCTTTTGCTACCCTTGGAATATAAATAATTGGATACTCAGTGGGTTAAACCGATGTCGCAAAGTAGGGTAGATCCTCTTTCAATAATTTGATTCTATCCTTATGCATAGCCCACCATTTGGAAGCAACGGACCTCAATTTTACATCTAGTGCCATAACCAACTGTACTTATGGGATCATTAAGCTCGTGTACTCCAGAAGCTCCTCTATATCCCTAGTGCCATCAGATATAAGAGGGTTCCTCAAATTTTTACCAATACAAAATGTTGACCTGGTCGTAGTGCAATAGAGAGATGAAATCTCATGATTATCTCTTTCCAATCCTAGAATTAATCATGGATATCTAAGTCATAGGAGTAGATGCTGCATTAGCTCATTGCTCCACCGACCATGATATTTTCATAGTCATCCCACATTCTGGCTATTAAGTTGTACAATTGATCAATCACTATGCCATCCATACCATGATTCACCAGCTTTGAGTACCAAGCTCCTTTGATAGGACCAATAGGTCATATCACTCTTGTCCCACCTACTTCATATTTGGATCCAAAGAGGAATGAATCCCTCATAAATATGAAGGAAAGGGGATTCATTCCTCGTTGGAATATTAATCTTTTTTTTGTTCTAGATGAAGAGATATGGGGGGAGTGATGGCACATGAATCCTTTTAAAATCAAAGGAATTTTAGAGGTTGAATATGGGCATGGTTTTTGATGAAGGTATTTCTTCCCCAGACAAGAGATGGGGATATTTCTCCTTGGTTGCTCACTATAAATCTAGTCGGCACACATTCCCATAGCTCAAAATTGTATGATAATAGTGAAATGGAGAATCGGTTGAAGAGTATTGAGAGTATTTGTCATTTTAGAGATTCCCAATTTGATCTTGTCAATGACATATAGGTAGCTATGGGAAACATGACTTCTATCAATCTGGTTTTTATGAAAGAAAAAATCCCTATTCCCACAATGATAATGACTGTACGATAAGGGTAAATTGAGGAGGTGTTGCATGATAGAGTAATTTATGAGACCTATTACATAAAGAGAGTTTGTTAGGAATACAATTTATCCTCTTTCTATGGAACAAAATTTATGATGTAACATGGAAGAGTCACTTTGAAGGTTGTTGTTATGATAGAGTAGTTTAATGGAGTAAAATTGTTGCAAATAAGTTCCCTTTACCGAACTTTGTCCTGAAAAACTAGAAACTTGGTTGATAGTCTTCAACTCCAAGGAAAACATTCAAATTGAAGGTTAGTCACCTCTAGATAATAGCAATGAATTTTAGGGATCATACCATATGCAATATTGCACTGAAAATAGTATATGCATTGATGGATCAGTCCATATAATAACATAGAGTGAATGCAATAATAATTTAAAAGGATTGGATGTTTTTGAAAGGATCCTGGACCATAACAATGGTAATTATGGATTGAACATTCCACAACCAATCATAGACATGGTATGTAAAATTGTGGAAGGTTATACACTTCAATATATTGGACATAGTATGAGCTCGAGGTCATATACCAAGAGGCTTGTATAGCTTCACGCCTTCCAATCATAGCCTCTCCTCTTCCAATTCAAGATCAAGAGCGTTGGTGGCCAGTAACGGTAATAGAGATGCAACATTGAAGTTGAACGAGTTGTAGTTTCATAATCACCATATCAAGAACCTATAACCCTTGTCCCATAGCATTCGAGAAAGTATCCTTGTCAGTTAGAGAGCCATAAACCACTGTTCCATCATCCCGATAAAAAAAACCCAACTTATTATTCCCTGGGTGGGTGGGCTAAAACATTTATTTATCAATGAAACATTGCTTAGATAGCCTAGAGCGGGAAAGTATCTACCTATTTCTATGGGAAGGCATAGATTTGGTTTCTATAATGATAGAAAGAGTTTGGATTTAACCATGAGTAGTGAGGAGTCATTCATGTAAGATCGTAAGGAGTCATTTAACTTCCCCATTCAAATAAGGCCTGAATTGACCTTACCCACTTTGAAATGCCCTGAAACGACAATATTATGCATATTTAGGGTTTAAATGCCAGAAATCATACCATTTTAGGCATCTCCTGCAACTGTGTCGATGGTGCCTCCTCTGCGCGGGGTTTTCCAAGATATGCCCTCTCCTCCACGGGAAGGATGGTGGGGTGCCTCCTCTACATAGGTTTCCCCAAGTCTCGAGCTTGCATGTGCCTACAATCTCTGGTTGTCTCAGGTGTCAGGAGGGAGGGTGGGCGAACAATGCTATTTGCATTTTAAATTTATGTTTTTGCTCTGTTTTTGTTTTATTTATTTTTTAATTTTTTATTTATATAATACATTACATGAAATTAAATTATTTTATATATGTTTTAATTTTATAATTTGTTTATTTAATTTTATTTATTTTCTATTATATATATATAGAATATATTATATGTATTTTATATTTATATTTATATTATAAATATATTTGTTTTTTATTAATTGTTTTTTCATTTGTTTTTTATTACATAATGATATATTATAGTATAGTTTTTCAATTTAATTTATAATATAAATATTATAGTATAGTGCCTTCAAGTTGGGCTTCTAAGTCATATTTCCAAGCCGAGGCATCCTTCCAAACTGTGCTCTAAAGGCATGCTTCCAATCCGAGGCGTGCTTCCAATCTAGGCTTCCAAGTTGTAGCACTCCTTCCAGGGACACTTGGCTTCCAAGGCATGCTTTCAAACCGTGCTTCCAATCCATGCTTCCAAGTTGGATTCTAAGCCGTGTTTCCAAGTTGGGATTCCAAGTCATGCTTCCAAGTTGGATTCTAAGCCATGTTTCCAAGTTGGGATTCCAAGTCATGCTTCCAAGGCATGCTTCCAAGTGAGGCTTACAATGCGTGCTTCCATGGCATGCTTCCAAGCCACGCTTCCTTTATTCTGCACACTTGGCTCTATTGGGTGGAAAAACTCCATCTAGGATTCTAAGATGTCATGCTAAAAAAATTAAATCTTGATTGATTGCCCATATTATTCGCCACTATGTTTGTGGAAGCACTCATGTTGGGTGGAAGTGTTGAAATACTGAGAAGGGGGGTGAATCAGTATTCACACTTTAAACCACTTTTAACCACAATGTATGAACATTAACCTTATCAGTTACCATTGAACAATTCATCATGTATGCTTTCATTCGATACATATCATCGACAATACTAATCAACAATACATCACATCAACAATAGATACTCAGTACACCAGAACTTACATGGAAACTCAAATGGGAGAAAACCACAAAAATGTTCAGTCATGTAGAGATTATATTCATGGGAAGAACCAACATCTTGTGTTTTCCATCACCAACTGGATGGAGGCACCAACCTCCTGTGAGAAATGACTCACAAATTTATTAGACACCAATATGAAGGAAGCACCGACTTCTTGTGTTCTCCAGCACCAACTGCATGGAGCCACCAACCTCCTATGAGCCCCGACTCACAAATTTATCAGACATCGATCTGAATGAAGTGTCAAATTCTTTTGTTTTCCAGGACCAACTAGATGGAGGCACCAACCTCTTGTGAGAACCGACTCACACTCCTTTCCCCTTCCTGCCTCCCTGTTGAATCATGTTGGTTCTGTCACACTAATGCCAGATTGTTTTAGTCAGTATGTTTCATCAAGCACTGCAAATTTATACATTGATCTGCTTCAGCCTTAGTCTTAACTCACAATTGCGAATTTGCACCTCCTTTGTCTTCACAATAGTGACTGCGGTTTCATGCCTCCTTCGTTCACGACACTTCAACCATGCACCCCTTTATCTTCAAAATTGCGACTTCAAGATTCCTTTGTTCACATTTCCGTGACCATACACCCCTTTATCTTCCAAATTGTTACTTATTGCAACTGTGACATGCACTTCCTTCGTTCATGGTACTCCAATCATGCACCCCTTTATATTAAAAACTCTGAATTATTCCAACTGTGACTTGCGAAAAGATCTACTCCAGATCAACTAGTTACTGATATCCTAAAATCCCCAATGTTTGTTATTACATCTTCCAGATCTTCATTTCTCCTTTCAATTGTATTCATTTTCAGAGCTTCATCCTCCTTCCCCTTACTTTTTTTAAATGAGGAGAGCACTTCCCTTATTTATACAAGTGTTGGAAAATATTACGACAGGGCCAACTTGAATGTTTCCAATATTCAATCCTTTACGCCGACTTGGATTTTCATTTGTATTGCTTTGAATTAAATTGTTTTATGGGTTATAGACTATTCATAGAGCCACAAATCCCACTTCATATCCTTAATTTGTGTGGGAAATTTCCCATGACTTGGTGGGACTTGCGCTCATATTCCCTTTAACAACCTTGTTCTATATACTTCTTCAAACTACCTTCAAAACTTCACATAGGCGTACATTCCAAACCTATTTGACATAAATGGAAACACTAGGTCCAACAATCTCCCCCTATGGCATTGATGTCAACAAAAATTAAAATCGAGCTCCCTTTAGTGTAAAAGCTCCCCCTGACTTGCAACCCTTGCTTTACTATGAATCCCCCCCTTTGAAACCAATGGCAAAGGTATTCTCATTCTTATTATGCTACTCTGCCTGAACCTGCACCTTCTAATTTGTTGTTCAATACTAATTCGGCAAAGGTGTCACTCCTATATTTTGTCCGAGACTTTGAAGGACCTCCCCGGGAAGCAATTTAGTAAAAATATTTGCAACTTGTTCTTTTGTGGGTACATATTCTAGTTTTATAGTTTGATCTTCAACCTTTTCCCTTAGAAAGTGATATTTGATAGGAATGTGTTTTTTCTTTGAGTGCATAACATGATTCTTGGATATACTTATTTCACTAGTATTGTCGCAGAATATTGATATTGGTTGGTTAGATAGTACTTGGATTTCCTGTAGAATCCGCTTCATGCATAAAATTTGCTTACAACATGCAGCTGGTGCAATATATTTAGCTTCACCGTTTTTGACGTTCTTATGAATTGTTTGGGTTTCCAACATGTCTTGAGTTCACTATCTTTAGTTTTCATGAACTTTTTAGCTGCATCTACATAGGTTCCGAATTCTGACATATTTCCTATTTTCATCTTCTTTGACTCCTCATCAAGGTTATACCCTAGTCCTGTCTTGTCGTTATGTGATTTTTGATTGTTCAGAATCTCCTTCAGTGTTTTGGAACTATTTTCATACTTCAACTAGCAATTTAATTGAGAGTTTATCTTTTGCACTCTCTCTTTTAGAAGCACAATTTATGTTTCCAAGTTCCTTTTTATTCTCTGTACTTCCTTTTGATAGTTTTCACTATTATGACTTTGGCGTAGTTTTCCCTTTGTTTGCATTTGACTTCTAATCAACTAATCTAATACTTTAGATCTATCTTCAATTTTTTTTGTTGATAGCCTAATTTCGTTTTTTGTAATTCTTTTCTTAGCATATCACTTTCAGCTTCCAATATTTCACTTACTTTTCTTTTCTTTTCAATTGATTTGTCAATACTTCTTCAATTCTTTTTGCTTCTTCAAGTTGTTTTTTGAGATCAATGATAACATGTTCAAATTTCCCAAGTCTTCTTTTGCTCTCACGATTTCTTCTTTAAGTTTGGACATTTGTTATTTTAGCTGCTTGTTCTTCTTCTTTGCCACTCTCAACTCATCCAGTGCACTGATAATTTCACCCTCAAGGTCTAATTCTACTTCTTCATCATCATTTTCTTCATGTTTTTCTTGATGATTTATATCAGTGATTTCTAGATCTTCATTTTGTGTCACTATTGCCATGAAGAGAATTTTGTTTGAATCATTGTCACTTTCATATTCTTCATCAGATGAGCTGCTATCTTCTTTGGAATATAAAATTTTCTTTTCTATGTCAGAATATTTGTTCCCAGTGTTTCCTTTTTTGTATATCGTTTCCTTCCTTTTGTGATAAGAAATATCTTCATCATCACTATTTTCGATTTTTCCATATGGGCATTTTGAAGCATAGTGACCAACCTTTCCACAATTAAAACATTTAAAGTGTAAGTTACCTCTGAAGTTTCCTGATCCTCTTTTGAGTTTTCTAACAAAGTTCATTTCTTCAGTGTCTAATTCATTGTCTGAAAAGTTGCATGATTTTCACCCTTTGATCCTTGTCTTCTTGGTTGCTTTGTATATTGCTTCATGTCTTGAATTTCCTTTGCATTTGTCTACCCTCATTTCATATGTTGTGAGAATTCCTTGTAATTCTTCCATGGTCAATAGTTCTAGGTCTCGAGCTTCTTCAATGGCTGATACCTTTGAGTCAAATTTCATTGGAAGGGTTCTGAGTACCTTTTGTACAACATTTTTTTCTTTTAGTTCTTCTCCTAATCCTCTGATAGTGCTTGCTATTTCATCGACACAAAGAAATTATGTTGCAATGTTTTTTTCTTCATTCATTTGAATTTTTTCAAATTTTCCCCTATGTGTTTGTGGTTTTTCTTTCTTAACTCCATCATCTCCTTGATATACTTTTTTAAGCTTATTCCACATTTCCTTTACTGAGGTAATATGCAAAACCTTAACAAGTTCTGTTTCTGGCAAACCACTGAAGATTGCATCTACAACTTTTGCAGTATTATGATACAATTTCTTCTCATTTGTTTCAGTAGGGGGATCCCTTGGAATTTTGTACCCATTGACAACTGTGATCCAAATCTTGAGCCCTAGAGACATCAAATATCCACGCATCCTTACACTAAAAAAAACGTAGTTATTTCCATCAAAGAGTGGAATTATTATCGAGGAAATTACTTCATGATTTTCCATGGATCTTCCTTTCGATGGTTAATCTGTAATTTGAAGGAACCTCGCTCTGATACCAATTGTTGAAATACTGAGAGAGGGGGTGAATCAATATTCACACTTTAAACCACTTTTAACCACAATGTATGAACATTAACCTTATCATTTACCATTCGAAAATTTATCATGTATGATTGCATTCGATACATATCATCAACAATACTAATCAACAATGCATCGCATCAATAATAGATACCTAGTACACCAACATTTACATGGAAACACAAATGGGAGAAAACCACAAAAAATTGTTAAGTCATACAGAGATTACATTCATGGGAAGCACTGACTTCTTGTGTTTTCTAGCACTAACTGGATGGAGGCACCAACCTCCCATGAGTACCGAATCACAAATTTCTCAGACACCAATATGAAGGAAGCACCAAATTCCTGTGTTTTCAGCACCAATTGGATGGAGGCACCAACCTCTTATGAGCCCCGACTCACAAATTTCTCAAACACCAATATGAATGAAGAATTGAATTCTTTTGTTTTCTAGACAAACTGGATGGAGGCACCAACCTCATATGAGCATTGAATCACACTCCTTGCCCCTTCCTACCTCCCTATTTAATCCCATTGGTTTTGTCACACTAATGTCATATTGTTTTTAGTCAATTTGTTTCATCAAGCACTACGACTTTGTACACTAATATACTTCAGCCTTTGTTTTAACTCACGACTGTGAATTTTCACCTCCTTTGTCTTCACAATAGTGATTGCTATTGCACGCTTCCTTCGTTCACAATACGGCAACCATGCACCCCTTTATTTCATAACTACGACTTATTCCAATTACGATTTCATGCTTCCTTCGTTCATAGTACCACGACCATGCAACCCTTTATATTCAGAACTGTTACTTATTCCAATTTTGATGTATCCTTCTTTCGTTCACGATACTGAAACCATGCACCCATTTATCTTCAGAACTATGAATTATTCCCATTGCAACTTGCGAAAAGATTTGATCCAGATCAACTGGTTATTGATCTCATTAAATCCCCAATATTCGTTATTACATCTTCTAGACCTTCATTTATCCTTTCAATTGTATTCCTTTTCATAGATTCATCCTCCTTCCCCTTACTTTTTTTAAATGAGGAGAGCACCTCACTTATTTAAACATGTGTTGGTCAATATTACAGTAGCGACAACCTGAATGTTTTCAATTATCAGTCCTTTACATTGACTTGGATCATCATTTGTACTACTTTGAATTACATTGTTATATGGGTTATAGCCCATTCATAGAGCCACAACTCCCACTTCATATCCTTAATATGTGCGTGCAAGTTCCCATGACTTGGTAGGACTTGCACCCTTATTGTCTTTGAAAACCTTGTTTTATATACTTCGGATCTGGATTTTATGAGTAGAATGAAATGAATACAGATTATTATCATATGCTTAACAGAAAATAACAGAGATACAGTAAAACTGGTTTTCTATTCAATAAAGGAATAAGCTAAAACTGTAAAATGCAGTGGAAAACAAGCTTGCTGGAACGGTGGCGGCTTATCTCTGAGAAGAGATGTGATGGCTGTGCTAATTCACATGAAGATGGTTACAATGAGGCTCTCAAGGCCTTTTTACAATAAACAGGAATGTCAAAAACCCTAGACATCCAAAAACCTAACCCTAGGAGATGAAGCGCCAAAAGTCATGTGGGCCCCATTTGGGTAAGTTAGTACATCAAATTCCCAAGGTCATAACTTTTGCATACGATCTCCGTTTGGGGCACTTGGTAGCCCGTTGGAAAGGTCTATCCGATATTTACAACTTTGGCAGGACACTTCTGTAGAATATCTTGGACCTGTTGGTGGATATGCTAGATCCGTTCAATGAACCGAGTGGCTTTGTCGGCTTCAGGGGATGAGTCGATCGAGGTGGTCTCCAAGGGAAGTGCAACATCCATGGGGCCGAATGGTTGGAATCCCAACCCCACCTGAAAGGGGCTGTGGCCAGTTGAGCTATGCAGGGCTCAGTTGTAGCTATGCTGGACATAGGGAAGACTCTCATCCCATGTGTGGGGGTGTGTTGAATTGTACATGCACAGGATATGTACGACCATCCGGTTGATGACCTCGGATTGGCTGTTTGTCTGGGGGTGGAAGGCAGTGTATTTGGTGAGCTTGGTATTCAACAGTGACCAGAGGCTCGACCAGAATGAGATGAGGAACCGATTGTCACGGTCTGAGATAATGGTCCGTGGGATCCCAAAATGTACCCATACTCGTTCAAAGAAGAGCTCAGCAGTGGCTTCTGTTGTGATGTTCTTCTTGCAGGTGGCTAGAATTGCCATCTTGGAAAAGCGATCAACAACCACAAAAAAAGTCATTTCCCCTCTTGGTGGATGGAAGGCCCGACATGTAGTCCATTGAGATGGATTCCCACAGCCTGTCAGGAGTAGGCAAAGGGGTGTACAAGCCCTGTTTCTTAATGGTCGGTTTGGCAATAGCGAAAGCAGTGTAGGACTTGATATACTTGCCGACATCCTATCGAAGTTTCAGCCAGTAGAAATGTTTCTGCAACACTGCCACTGTCTTTTCGACGCCAAAGTGTCCTGCCACCTGACTGTAGTGAGCTTCCCATATCAGCTTTGCACGCTCGCTTGATGGAACACAGAGATGGCCCAGACAGCACAACAACCCATCCTGAAGATGGAAATTAGCGACCACTGAGTTGGTGCCCAACATTTGGTAGGTGATGGAGAAGTCAGGGTCTGTCTCGTAGAGGTGGGGCCATCCAGAGGTCTCGTGGCCACAAGAGTCTAGCACCGTGGTGAGTGCCGTGACTGGAGGTCGATTGAGGCAGTCAACAACTCGGTTGGTACTCCCTGTTTTATATTTGATGTTGAGGTGGAACTGCTGTAAGTATGTTGACCACTTCTGATGGCGGTCATTCTGCAACTTTCCTTGGGTTTGCATGAACTGCATTGGCTTGTGATCAGTGTGGATGACTATCTCCTTCCCAAGAATGTAATGTCTCCACTGGCGGCAAGCTTGCAAAATGGAGTACATTTCTTTGTCTTAAGTAGGGTACTTACGGACAACATCTGATAGTGTCTCACTATGATATGCCACGGGGTGGCCGTGTTGAGTGAGAACAGCTCCCACAGCATAATCTGAAGCATCTGTCTTGATCTCAAAGGGATGTTGCAGGTTCGGTAATGAGAGTACCGACGATGAGCACAAGCGCTTCTTCAAGTATCATCGAAGCCTTGTTGTTGGGATAGGCCCCACACAAATTTTGCCTTACCGCCACCCTTGGTTACTTGGCTGAGGGCCCATGCGATATGAGAGAATCCTAGCACGAAACGGTGATAGAAATTGGCGAGGCCCAAGAAGCTCCAAAGTTCAGTGAGTGTGGTTGGGGTGGGCCAGTCACGGATGACCTGGATCTTGGCTGGATCCACATGCACACCATGTCGATCAACGATGTAGCCTAAGTAATGGATCCTGTCCATGCCAAAGGAGCATTTTTCCAAATTTGCATATAGTTTGTGCTGCCGCAGGGTGTGCAGAACCTGCTGAATATGTTGCAAGTGTTCTTCCCAAGTCTTGTTGTAGATGAGGATGTCATCCAGATACACCACTACAAAATTATTGGTGAAAGTTTGTAGGATATCATCCATCATTCTCATAAAATTTGTTGGAGCATTTGCCAAACCAAAGGGCATGACGAGCCATTCAGAAAGACCTTCTTTTGAATTGAAGGCAGTCTTCCATACATTTGTCTGTTCTATTGGGACCTGGTGGTAGCCAGACTTCAGATCAATCTTACTGAAGTATTTAGCCCCCGTAGCTGATCAAGGAGGTCGTTGATTCGGGGAATCGAGTACCGGTTGCGGACTGTGATTTTATTCAGGGCCCGGTAATCAATGCAGAGTCGCCAGGTCCCATATTTCTTCTGCACTAGCACGATTGGGCTCCCACAAGGTGATGAGCTGGGACGGATGTGCCCCTTGTGGAGCAATTCTTGGATCTGCCTCTTGATCTCCTCGTTTTCCAACACAGAGCGACGATATACTGGCCCATTGGGTAGCGGTGCGCCTGGGGTCATATTGATGGGATGCTTGACCTGGCAGTGTAGAGGTACTCCAGTAGGAGAGGAGAAAGATCTATGAATATTCTTCCACCACCTTATCCACTTGCTTCTGTTGTGTGGACAGATCGGTCGTGGAGGCCCTGGATGTGGTTGTGATCTTTCTCTCACTCTGAGAGCGAATCACGAAGAAGACAAATTTTCTGGTCTGAGAGATTACCTTCCTGGATTGCTTGGCAGAGATTAAGGAAATAGCACGAGGAGGGGCTGCCTCGGGTATCTTGTACAATTTCCTGTTCAAAGAAATAATGACACTATGAGGCCTGGACTCATATACATCATGACGTTTCCATAAATAAGGTTGGCCCAAAACATCTGAAACTTCAAGAGAAGCAACATCACACAATACCTCGTCCTTGAAGGGCTTGATGCCGTACGACAGTCGACACTGTTGGTTGACGTGGAGATCGCTTCCTTTGCGGAGCCATCCAATGGTGTAGGGTTGCGGGTGCGGTGTTGTCGGCAAGGCCAGGCGCTTGATGACCTCTGTTGAGATGAGGTTCTTCTGGCTACCGCTATCAACGATGAAGTGCAGCGGGGTGCCTTTTACCCACATCTGTGAATGGAAGAGGCGTTCTCCTTCTTCTGGCTCATCTGGTTCATCAGGCTGGAGCTTGGTGGTAGCAATGGTGGCACTGGGTTTCGCGTCGATGATCTGTCTTCCCCTTTCTGGTTCGAAATCAGAGTCAAAATCCGCATCTAATTCAGATGCTTTTACTTTGGCCACCAGTGACTGCTTTGAGTGGAAGTCAACAGTGTTATGCCAAGGGCTCTTATGGAAGTCGCACCACTTCCTGGTATCTTTCTTTGTCTTTCCGGTGTCCTTCTTTGTTTGTGGGTTGGACTGGTTGTCCTGATATTGTACATATTTGCTCTGTCCTTTATTCTGTGGGTTGGGGATGCCCTTTCTTGTCTTTTGCTGTGAGGGGTTCCCAGGCCCAAATTTCTGCATCTTTTGTTTGAGCTTCTGCTCGATTTTGACGGCATATCGGTAGGCCACACCCAAGGAAGAGATGTCCAGAAATTCCATTTCGGTCTAGATGTATCTATGCAGACCACCGCGATACTTGAGCACCAGATGTCATTCTGAATCTTTGATACCCAGCTTGGTGCGCAAGGTATGGAAGGTATTTGTGAACTCTGGCACTGCTTGGTCTCTTTCTTGTCGCAATGTGGTCCATTTGGTATACAAGTCGTCATAACTTCCAACAGGGTAGTATTGTTCCTTAATAGCATCCCTGAAGGATTTCCAGGTGACCGTGACTGAAAATAATGAGGTTTCCTCTGTGTCCTTTTGCTCACAGAAAGTTTCCCACCAATTTTTGACATGGGGAATGGCTTTGAGGAGCACAAAAGTAATATTTTCTCTATTCAAAAAGTTATGGACAGAAAAATACCCGTCTAGTAGATTCAACCACTTATCTACAGCATCTGCGTCTATCTGACCTTCAAATATAGGAATATCAAAGTTGATTTGTACCTTGAAGGGCGCGGCGCCTCCGCTCGAGGAAGATGCGTCGCTTGTTGGTAGCCGCCGAAGGATTTGTGTGAAACTATCCATCATCGCGTTCCTTTGTTGCGTGAGGGCTTCCTTAAGCAACATTTTGAAAGGATCTCATGTCCCGTCATATTTCTTTTCTCCTGCCATGAGAGGTCGCTTGGGCGTGCGAGAGATTTTGTCCTCAAGAGAAACAAGCTTGAGACCCAATTCTTTGTACCCTGACCTCGTTGGGGACATGCATTAAGACGACAAGGAGCAGACCGCTCTGATACCACTGATCCAGATTTTATGAGCAGAACGAAATGAATATAGATTATTATCAGATGCTTAACAAAAAATAACAGAGATACAGTAAAACTGGTTTTCTATTCAATAAAGGAATAAGCTAAAACTGTAAAATGCAGCGAAAAACAAGCTTGCTGGAATGGTGGCGGCTTATCTTTGAGAAGAGATGTGACGACTGCGCTCATTTGCAAGAAGATGGTTACAATGAGGCTCTCAAGGCCTTTTTACAATAAACAGGAATGTCAAAAACCCTAGACATCCAAAAACCTAACCCTAGGAGATGAAGCGCCAAAATTCATGTGGGCACCATCTGGGTAAGTTAGTACATCAACTTCTCGGGGTCGTAACTTTTCCATACGATCTCCGTTTGGGGCGCTCAGTAGCCCATTGGAAAGGTTTATCCGATATTTACAACTTTCGACTGGGGCCAAATGAATGCCATTGGAAACCATTTGGCCCCCCAAATCGCCAAAAAAGGTCACTTAGGGCCTCAAAACAGCCCCGGAAGTTCAGGACCTGAAAAAACTGCTAAAAATAGTAAATTACCAAAGTTGCCAGAAAACTGTTTTGAGCCAGTTGGAAAGGTGGGTGGCCACCGATATAAACCTGGATCAACTTCTTCAAATTGAATTCAAAACTTCACATAAGCATACATTCCAAAGCTATCTGACATCAATGGAAACATTAGGTCCAACATGAAGCACTCATGTTAGGATTCCAAGTTGTGCTCTCAAGGCGTGCTTTCAAGTCATGCTTCAGAGTAAGTTATTAGGCATTTTGAGTGTTTGACAATAGTTTCTTTGATAATGAGCCTAAAATAATCTAGGGTATATGTGTCAATATTGGTGCTAGTTCTTGAAGGCAATTCCATTGGAGATTAAATGGACTAAAAAAATAAAGTGTGAGAGGAAACCAATGTGTCTTATATAGTGACCTCTTTTGAACATGCACTCAATGAAATCATAAGATGTTGGGTCAAATTTATCAATTGACACTCTTGAGGCATGTGTAGTAAATCCATGAATGTGATCAAAGATTCCCTGTTCACAAAACCCTATAGGAGAGAAACAGTAAGTGGCGTGATTCCAATGTAGTTAGCACTTGGTGGTGTACCTAAAATTAATTACTTTTTGGCTCCATTATTTAATGCAATTTTAGGCAATTTTCATGGGTTGATGCTAAAATTGGTGCAAGTCTACTCCAACTTTAGCATTGACTATTGAGCCAAAATCAAACAATAAAAAGGATAAAAACCCCAAAACAAATCAAACTTTTAAATGAAATCTAAAGGTATCACTTTGTCAAGAATTTATAAGAAAGAGTAACAAGCTCCAATAGTCTTATGGTCCCATAGACATGATGCTCTTAATCCTTCAGAGTGTTACACCAAAATCTCATCATCATGAGTCATGCGTCACCTCCATGCCTTAATCCATGAATTTTCTTGGTCTAAAACATCAGAAGGAAGGTTGTTGTCCTTTCCCTTTACCTTTTTGTGGTCACCCCTACGCACCCTACCTTCTAGCAAGGAGTGTCAAACTCAAGGTGACGTACTCTGAACGTTAGAATAGCACATTGTTGATGCAGTGTGCCTTCGTACAAGGTGCGATGATATACTTCTGATGCATGTTTCCTTCATGCAAGGTGCGTCAGAGTTGGTTTAAATGGATAAAAGGAGGCTTCGAGCGACATCTTGAAGCTTGGTGATGTGGAGGCTTATCCCTAGATGCTTGGAAAGGTGGATATCGATCCCCTAACCTAGTGGGATGATCCCTTAGACCTCTCCCCTAAATCCTCAACCTATTCTATCCTTTTATCCCTATAAATACAAACCCCCTCCCCATTGTTAAGGGAGGAAGGATTATGCACCCATATGCTGGTGGAATTTGGTCAAGACTATCTTCTTTATCCATAGGAAGCTAGGAGGATTTGGATCTTTGAGGCAATATCATTTGAGTTGGAGTCATAATGTCAAATCATCGGTTGTAACTCTCTCTACTTTGTATTTGCTGCAAATTACATTTAATATAAACATCTTTCCATAAACTTGTTATGTCTTTTAATATTGTTTATTATTGGATTCTTTGACTGCTTATCTAGTTAGATTCATAATCATATGCTTTCATATTGTTCGTTTGTTTTTACTTTCTCCATCTTATTTTTTCAGCCGGAGATCTAGGGATTGGAAGTAGATCAAACGAGGAGAAAGGAATTGTGATCATAAGGTAAATCATTCTCTGAACTACCTTGCAATTTAATTTAACTAGGAAAGATATTATATTGTGTACTCTTTTGTTCTAGATCTAAATCATTTAGGATAGAGAGATCAGTTTTTGTCCGCATTAACCGATTGTCTTCAAACAAAAATGACGAGCATACTGGGGAGTTATAGATCATAGTTTTGATTTGTTTTCAATTCTTGATTTTTCTTGATTGAGCCTCAAATTTCCTTTACTTCCATTGGATATGACCATCAGTGAGTCTTTGGGTTATCCATACTTTTATTAGGATCATCATCAGACCTGTTACCTTTTTATTCTTGAAGCATTTTTATTTTTTGTGACTTGGATCCCGCTCGAAGCACCTAGGCCATTCATCCCCCGCGTCACTATGTTTATGACGTGCCTTACTAGCCACCAACCTGCGTCGTTGATGCTATATGTTTGTTTACAAACTGCGTTGCTGACGCTCCTTACTTATTTGCAGAGTGCGTTGTTGGATTTTCCAACACCCTGGTGCACACTTGCAGGGTGCGTTGCCCTCTATTCATTTTCACTTGGTATAAAAAATTCTTCAAGATGGATTTTGGTTTGGTTTTCTGAGTTCTGTGTTTTGTTACTTGTAGTCAAAGAACCTCTAGGCACATCATAGTTTATCCTTGGCTTGATTGTGAAGTTTAAGTGTCGATTAGGGTCCTATCTAGTCAAGCGAGTGATTCAGTTGTTGTGGGAAATTTCAATCCCCCATCGATATACTCAGTATTGTGACTCCCGATCGTTTACCAAATGTGTTCGATTTGTTCGATATGACTTCCGAGCCTTCTCATTTTTTTATTGCGATTTTTTGCTTAGATTTTGTGTGTTTTGATTGTTATTAATATTTTGAGTGATCACATTTATTTGGGAATTAGCAACCGATTAGAGTTTGTAGTAGTATATTCTTTCATTTTCTGAATATATATCTGGAAAGTGGAATCATTCCTGGATTTCTTGAGTGCATTTGAGTAAGAAATCAAAAAATTGTTCATTACCTTCATTTCGAGTTTCTTTCTTGAAAGAGTTGTAGAGACTTTTTCATACTTTGGAATTTATCATTAAAAGTCTTTGAAAAGTTTTAAAGCATCATTATTATCTTGCATTTTCTTGGTTATGAATACTTTTTTATCATCTCTTTGAATATTTCAAGTGCTCTTGAACTTTTCATTAAGCATTCCAAATATTGAAGATTCTTGCATTTTTTTATTTTCTTCCACTTTTTTATCTTTAAGTTTGGAAAATTGAAGTTATTGCATTCAAAGGAAATTCTCCTTTTCACTTTTTTTGTAGATTTGCTTAAACTTGAAAAGAGAAAAAGAAAAAACATTTAGATTTGGTTTTATTTATTTTATTTTTTGTTGGATTAGTGAAAGAGTGCTTTTGATTCTTTGGTAGATTTTGAACACTTAGAGGTACTTGTTCATTTCATTTTCGGAAACAAAAGAAAATTTATCCTTACCTTAGCTAGTTTTCATCAAAAATAAAAGAAAAGATTTGCATTTGCATGTAGCTTAGATTTGCATTCTTTTTAAATTCATGTCTACACCTCATGCATTCACCTAACCATCAAAGATAAAATTTAATGATATTACTAGGTTAAAACTGTATAGAAACTTGTGTGTTAAGTTAGAGATGTGTTCCAATGTCTTTAAGCGTGGCAACTACCGTTCTTTGCTTGCAATGCATCCCTAGGGCTTGTAGTTCTTCCATGTACCAATCGGTATATAAAATGGCCTTTCATGTACCCTTGGGTATATATAAAGGCACTTCACGTACTCAATAGTATATCGGAAGGCTCCTGTCGTACGGTTGTGCATTAGACAACACCATTACAGATTTGAGCTCCCACGTACCTTGTGTATATTGGGAGACCCTTCTAGGATTCCTGTAACCATCTGAGTTAACCTGTTGGCCGTCTTGGTGTGGCAATACACCGAGAACAACACTCATGGAGCTACTACGTTCGTGCTATAGGTAGTCGGGTTATACGGTCAGGGGTACCGTCCTAATCCTCCCTGGTTAGTGCTATGAAAGAATTGGCTAATTATAACTGTTGTACCCTGTGGTATATCGCGAGTTACACCGCCTTGATAATCCCATGAGGTTCCAGACCATTGAATCCACACATACCACACAAGTTTGCTTGTGGCTTTAGCTTGTGTATATTTTGGAGTGTATTTTTCTTTTTGTATATAAAACTCTTAGGGGAAATTTTTTTTCAGTCATTCTGGATGATCAACCCTTAAGAAGGTCCCAAAGGATTTTTAACTTGCCACCTGAATATCCCCTTAATCGGGAGGAGAAATTAGGAGCAAACATGGATCAAACTAGCACATCTGTGTCGCGTGAAGAAGACACTTCTACCATGAAGTCGGGGATGAACTATTCACCCCCCCCACACACCCACATATCAATGATCCTATAGGTCTTGTGATTGTGGCACAACCTTCTTCGCATGACACATATTTTCATCATTCGATGGAAGGACATTCTGTATCTACAGACTCGATTTTCAGTCAGCCCCAGGATGACACTGTATCAACAACATTTGTTCCAACTTCAACATTTTGGGACACTTCTTTAGGACGACATGTTTTCGATTTTGTGTCACTTCCAACCGTGGAAAATCCAATACAATTTCCTCCATGGATACCTAATGATGTCTATTTTGCACTCGTTTACATGAAAAGGTATGGAAACCACCCAACCCACCCCCAATGGAAAATAGTTCTTAACAAAACATTTACATGAATTCTACAAAAGTCATATTCAAACCCATAATCGAGCCTACAACATGCTAGATAATTCTCCTACCCAATAAGAGGATGCCCCCTCTTCCACTAGAGGGTCTCTTCAGATTCCATGCCCTTGTAGTGACCCTACCCCTTAGATACCAAAACCACCTCTATGGTGTACTACCCATAACCCTCATGTGAGAGCTTTTCATAACTACAACTTCCTAGATGATTTGGCCCAACCCCATGTCACCATGTCTACACTCGAATTTATTTAGTCTTGCTCTTATCATAAGAAGGAATTATTATCAACACTAGGTGCAATCAACCAACCCGATTCACACCTTATGATATTCAATTTAAACATCGGTGAGCCATAGTTTCCTTCATCCATTTCATTCCAATTCTCCATTACAATCAATAATATCATCATCCATTGATCCATCAATGAAGAAGGTGTGCCTACTTGTGCCATGTCCACAAATGTTTGGAAAAAAATTGGATCCCCTAATCTTGTCCCTTCAAAAATCACTCTCCATGCCTATGATGTTCATCCTTGCAACCACATTTCCTTTACCAAAATGTCATTATAGAGCTAGGGGGAATATGGTTCTTTTAGATGTAGGATTCATTGACACACAACTTGACTACAACATCCTCCTTGTCCATGTATGTTATGAAGGTGGTTTCCTCCTTAGTCTTCCACGCCATGATGTTCCCTCACAATGGAAAGGTGGTCACCCTTGACCAACTTACTTACTATGAGCCTCACCCCATTGGTAACCTTAATAACATCCTACATACAGTTGGAAAGGATAAAATTCCATCTTTTAGCAATACATGACATGGAGCCTATAAAGACTCTTCATTATTGGGGGCATATCTTGGACCACCACCAGTAATCTTGTCATCAACTAATGGCATCATTTGTACCATCTTGTCCTATGTATATCAACCACCTTCATCTACTTCCACCTCTATGTTATCATCAGACATCAAATACATAAATCCATCCTAAAGAAGCAACCATTCCCTCCCCTCTTCAGTTTCACCTATTGTAGAAGTAATCTTTATTCCCCCCTACTAGGATATAGGGTACGCTAGAACCTCACTTTTCCAACACTCGCCCTTAGGATTCTCGTATGGTACTTAACACCTACATACCTAGAAGTTACCCTCAAATTATAGTCCCATATTAATTTCACACAAATTTCTCCTACAAATTCCTCACCATCTGAGATCTCATGAAAAGTTTCACCTATCATGGAAGGACCATTAGTGAAATCCACCTTTTCACAACCACAAACAAATAAGGGTAGCAAGATCAAAATGATGAAATCCACATCCTTTCCTAGTAAATCCCATGTATGAGTTACCCCTCCATGGGATTTGCATGACATCATAGGTCATTCCCTTAACATTTTCCCAACCCTACATGATATTAGGAACATGTCACCTCCACCCACAAGAACTTCCCTTATTCAAAACTCATCAATGGGGGGCATACTCTCTACTCCTTAAGTAGAACCCCTATAAACTAAGAACAAATCCTTGTGCACCAACCATGCATGCACCACATGTTCTCAGTTTGGTCATTATTCTCATCATTGTTCGGCTCTCCCATAATTTCAAAATACCTTTACTTCTATTCATCAATCTTTGTCCCCCATCTATGGGTCAAAGACAACCTCCCTTGTGCTTGTCACAATCAAATTTGTTTTGATGTCAATCGATACACCCACCACTCACCCATGTTTAGTTTGTGAGTAGAGAGGTCATCTATTACAACCCAATGTCAGCATGGTTCATCCTATAAGAGCCACCCATTCCCCCCCTTTCTGCTCACACATTGATGACATCATGCCCCATTCACCCATGTTGATATTGTGGGTTGTTGACACACTTCTCATTTCAATGCCCCACCTTGCAAGTAGAATGAGCATAATGATTTTCCCAGTTAAGGAAACCTTGCAACACCTATCCACCTCTATCAAGCCCCCTCATCTCACATGAAGAGGATATTTTTCCCACATCACATGATATGTTTGGACATGTCGACATTTTCTACATATCCTCATCAGTCACATCTATGACATATGATCCCTTGTCATCATCATTACAGGTGGACATTAGCATGTCATTTGGGCTACATGCTTTCTCCCTCCACATGGGTTGAGACTCGGGAATCATATACTATATCCCATGGGATCATACAACTCAATAGACGCATTACACAAATGTGAGATTGCTTAAATTCATATCAAATTGTGATGATTGAGACAAACATCGATAAAAATTGCAGTGTTTGAAAAAAACACAACTTTTCATATCGAAAATATTGGCTTTAGGTTCACATCACGATATATCGCAATGTTGATGATATATCTTTGATGTTTGCAACATTGATATATAGTACAAACCTCTAATAGCCACATTTAACTCTCCACATAACTAATCGTATATTACTTAGGATAATAAATATATCTTAAGATAGTCACATGGCAGTCTTAGGACTTAATGATTAGGAGAAATATAATAAAAAATCCACGTTTTAATCATAAGTCCATAGAAGCGCACTAGCTAGGGTACAAAGACTAATGCAAAAGCTGGAAACATATCCAAGTCTTGAATTTGATACTCATGGTCTGTAACCTCATGAATCTTGATGACGATTCTCTTGAAAACTATCAAAAGTGGATGCCAAAAACAAAATATGGAAACCTCATTATGCAATAAATGAACTAGATATCCTATAAGTGTTCACTAATGTGAACCCAAAATTGATGGGAAAAAACCTAATGAGAAGTGAATTGACTGCAAGTCCAACACATATTGAATCTTGAAAATGCCCAAAAATCTAATGTGCCAAGCAAAGATGAAGAAGAATAATGTGTCCTTTGCAATGTCAAAAGATTTTCCTTGTGCCCTTTCCAAGGTAGCATTCGTTCATTACATATTTTAGATGGAAACACCATTCATTTCTAGATGTATTATGACCCGTCATTGAATGTGTCATGTTGCTAATGTCATGGATTCATATTATACTTGACTTGTTTATTACACAAGTATGGGTATTACCTCACAATTGTTTCTATTCAAGTGGCTCTCTTTGTCTCTCTCTTTAAATGCAATAATTTTGCAATTTAGTTAGTGTCATGTTTCCATGCAATGTTACAGCTTAAAAGGGCTTAGTGCATGTGTTCTCTAATAGTGATGATGATGTATTGAAGTTATTCAAGACAATTACGTGAGCAAACTTGGGAAACATCTTCACTTTCTTTATATGGAATTCTCCTAGAAAACTTATAATTACAAGCATCTTTCATGGGTTAAATAGTTCAATGAATGCAAGGTTATGCTACACAAGTATAGCCTGGAAATAAGAATTTGCTGTGATCACTTCATTGTGCTTCAAAGGTGTTGATGTTGATAATTTCTACCTTCATTGACCTTTGCATGAAGGAGAGAGTTTGAGTTTGGTCTACATAGCTTGGTGAAGGTGATGTTGTTCATGATTGTAATATTCTTTCCATTTTCAATAAGACAAAGCATTTATGTATTCCCCTAATTAAATGCGGGTTTAAATGATTTATGTATTCCCATTGGATTTGATAACAACTATTTGAGTCGTTGATATTAGGAGAGATTTTTAGTGCCACTTGTTTGGTTGCCTTTGTGTGTGGATTCATAAAGGGGCTTTTTTACTCAAATCCTCCTTCAATTGCTCCACATCAACAACTAGTACCTAAAAAAACTTATTTAAAGTTTTGTTTCACCCTTCTCTCTAAATTTCCATCATTAATCATATGTTAAGGAAAGTATTTGGTTTAACTTTGCTCACTCACACTATACTTTTATTTTTCTCCACACTAACCATGTTAACTTGTTTGTTGAATGCATTTGGTACATCCGTTATCAAATCATGCATAACAAAATGTACAATACATTTATACACAACACTTTCACTTTTTTTTTTTAAAGAAATCATCAAGTTATATTGATTATCTCACTTTATCACTCCAACTATGCATATCAAAATCAAGTAAAAAATAAACATCAAAATCATCAAATTATATATCAAGTTATATTATATTGATTATCTCACTTTATCACTCCAACTATTACTCCAATTATGCATATCAAAATCAAGTAAAGAATAAATATCAAAGTTATATTGATTATCTCACTTTATCACTCCAACTATGCATATCAAAATCAAGTAAAGAATAAATATCAAAGTAAAGTAAGGAGGTGATCATGAGGCTCAGCATTTTCAAAACTTGATAAGATTAGGTATTGAGTTAATGTTCCATTAACTCTTCACTCTTGCATTGCCTAATGAAAGACCTCTGAAAAAAATATTATATTAAAAACCAATCCAAATACATTTCATGTCACATAGTTCAGGGAAAGAACTATTTTGTGGTCCTTACATTCTCTACAGATCAAAGTAATCACCGAATAGATTTTACACCAAAGCTTGTCTAATTGGATATTGAAAGGTAAGATGAGAATAATGAAAGTGAATACAAGGTGTCAAGCTTGACTAATTGGAGATTGAAAGGTAAGATGAGAAAAATGAAAGGTGAGTACAAGAACGCCTTGATGTTAGAGATATCACGCATATGATGGATAGGCTTTTAATGATGGCCACGATAAGCATTTGTCTATCAACATCAAGTTGACAATTTATCTTGAGTAAGTTAATTCCCTTGTTCTTGATGCTATAAATATCTACATATGATGGGTAGGCCTATAATGCTGCCCACAATAAACATTTGTCTATCAACATCAAGTTGACAACTTATCTTCAGTAAGTTAATTGCCATGTTGCCTTTGTAATCATTGAGTCTTGTAGGATTAAATATGGCCATTTTATATTTCAAAATTGATACCCACTCTGCCTTGGGTAAGATAATGTGCCTTGTTGCATGTAGATGGCCATTATATATTTCAAAATGTACATTAATTGAGGCACACTTAATTATTTAATCCCAAATCGAGCATATGATTGACTAAGGAGCATTTGACATTAGAAAGTTTAATGCTTTTAATAGTAGAAGTGTTGTTAAAATATTCCTTTACATCCTAACTTATTTTACTTCTTAGTATGTGGTACCAACTTATTTTGCTTCTAGTCTCATTTACCTCCTGACATATTAAATCATTCATTTGAACGTTGTAAGGCTGATTATGTTTGCGGTTGCAATTTGCTTGGAGTAAATCAAGGAAATGACAGAAATATGTCGAAGTTAGTAATCTACCAAAAACTTCACAAATCCAACCATTTAAATAGTCATATTTGTTGACAAGGGATATAGTAAGCGAATTTGACAAATTAACTATATGGAATCGGGATTAATTTGTATATTTTATTAAAAAGTGATAAAATTGTTACTATGAAAATGTGCTATGAACATAGATTTAAATGTATTTTTTTATAAATATGTTTTTTATGTATATTTTTTCTATGTGATTTAGTGGAAATTTTTTTTATGCAATATCAAATGTTAGCATTGTACAATCTAATTGTAGTAGGATATTTGAGGATGTTAAATCCATTTTTACAACATAAACAACAATTTTATCAATCAAAAATTGAAATTCTAACAAAGATGATATGATTAAAGTCGATGAAAACAAACCAAATTTATAAAACATTTCACATTCTTCTTAAGTTAAGGTTTATAGCTCCCTGTTAATCATTTAATGTTGAATAAAGTCAATATATATTAAGTTAATGTAAAATAAAGATTTATAACTCCTCATTAACCAATTAATAGAGTAATCAATCAATAGAAAGGAAGGTTGATAACACCTCCATTGATCAATTTTAGAGTTTGTATTCATCTCCTCATCTCATAACCTTACACTAGTCACTTAATGTGAAATTAAGGTTAGTAACTCCTTGCAAATTTAATAAAAAATTAGAGTTTGTGACCCTTCATTATCTCTTTTTATAAGGCTCGTACCCACAAAGTTTCAAACCGGTGACCTTACGCAAGGAGTGCCTTAACAGTAAACCTATTTACCATCTGAATTCTATGCCCAGTGGGCATTGTGACCCTCCATTATAATTTAATACAAAATATTTACATAATTAGTGTTAGATGAAATTTCCTCGTGATAATTTCTTTATGCATGGAAAAGTATTTGACATAATGCTTGCATGTCAAGTATTGGAAGAGAGCTTAGTTGAGTAATTTTTTGTTGCACATTCTCATACCAAGACAATTTTAAACCGACATAGATTCATCTTAAACCCGTATCTATCAAACACCCAGAGGGATCCAATTTCTTGATGTGTAATGTGCTTGATATATCCAAGTTTAATATGGATCTATGTTGGTTTTAATTTTTTATTTTATAAGTAGACATGGATTTTAATTACTTTTGGTTTGGTTTAATTTATTTTATTTTATGAGGGGCAATAATTTTTTAATTACTTTTTATTTTTGGTAATGTAACATTAAGTTGTGTTACCTTACGTAACAACATCTCCCCCATATGGGGCTATCGAGCACCCCACTCCTCTTGATGCGATTAAGCTCAAATATTTTATGGGAAAACCTTATTCATGTGGGTGAATTCTAACAATTATGTGGTGGATTTAAAGTAGAAATTAAGGAATAATTTGGGGATTCTTATTGCTCAACAACACATTATTTATGAGGGTAAATCACTAGAGGATCTTTTAGCAAAGTGGTGGGCACAATGGCTGGGGCGGTCGGTTGTGGCCGTCCCCACCCTGAATCGAACCCCAGGCCATTGTCCAACGACGCCTTCGCCTTGCACGTGCCAGCTATTCTACCACTGTGAAAAAAAAGTGGTGGGTACTAGGATATCTTTTAGGGACAAAAAAAACAAAATTACCTTTCCAATGATTTGAAGTCTTCTCCTACTTCTAGTGCCTATATAGTGAAACACGCTAAGAAGGAGTCGATGGTGGAGATTACTATGCTAGAGATTACACAACTACATGTTATTTGCAAATTTAGTGGGTGTTGACCTCCAACATTGGCCTTGTTCCAATGGATCCACACGACTTGGACCAAGAAATTTGAGATCTCTTTGTTTTCCAAAAGCTTTTTATTGTTCAGTCCTATAATAATTTTGATTATCAACGAGCTTTCGAGACAATACCTTGTTTTGGGGAATCATAGGACTTTTTATAACCCCTTGGTTTCCATATTTTTTGATCTTAACACTATATTTGTTACTAGAATGTCAGTTTCAGTTCATCCACCCAAGTTGTCATTACATTTAATGGTTTTATCAATTTTTTAGTATATTGAGAATACTTTCATCACTTACACAACATTAGATCTTGAGAGAGTTATAGTAACTTTATGTACATATGTACATATTTGTATTGAGATGGATCTTAGTCAAGGTCTTCCAAACAAAATGATCCTCAAATATAAGATATTTAAAATACACAAGCCTTATATTATGAGAATATAGAATTCAAGCAAAGAAATCTGTTATCTTCCAAGATGTTTACAAGGCACCTATTTACAAGGTACCTATCTCCACGCTTGAACTCATTCTCTTGGGAGAAAAAGGACCAAATAACAACCAAAGAGAAGGAATTTTCTGGAGGAATTGAGTTTGGACACTGACTTTAATCATAATGAAATAAATTAACAACCAAATACCAACATTGATCAAAATGAGGTAAATCAACAACAGAAAGGAGAAGAAATCCTATAGACTTTCCCTCATTCTCTTGGAAAAAACAAATCAAAATTTATTTTAAAAAAAAACAAAAAATGACATATACATTAATTATATAATTTCAATCCTATAAATACGATATGTATTTGTACTTTTTTATATTTTACTTTGAATATTTAAAGAATAAGATTTGTATTCTATAATGAAATAAAAATTACATTTCTTTTTTGGAAAAACAAAACTCCCTAATAATCCAAAAGAAAAGAAAAACAGAACTCCCTAATAATCCATTCTCAACAAAGGCTTCAATCCAAAAAGATGTAAAAAAATTGCTAAGATTCTATATATACAAGGAACATACATGCTAATTTCCTTTCCCTGAAGACTCTAAAGGAAAAGCTAAAATCTCTAAAGAAGTCGATCAGCCAGAAGTAACATGGCAGTGTCTCGTCTCATGTTCATCTGGACATCCCCATATAACCAAAATGGGGAATTTGTTGCAAAAATAATAAGAAATCTGTGGTGATCTTTAGCACGAGGCAAGCATTTTCACACCACAAATTATCAAGTATGCATAGGTCATAAGCGAGAGTGGATCACTCCACTACAAAGGAGATAGGCTTATCTTCAAATATAAATTTTTCCTTGTCATTATAGACAAAATCTGGATATAATTTTTGGTTAAATCATAGTTTTTCACTGTTCAAATTTAATTGCAGAAATGGAATTAGCATGTTCAATTATGTTGTTGCACTGGCATTGTGTAATCTAAACAGCTTATATTTGCAATTTCAAAACTCCAATTAAATTCCAGGCAAAAATGATCAGAAAAATAAACAAATAAGTGATCAAAATGGTTTAGACTAGCTATTTGCTCCGAAAATTAAATCTCCACATAGCCAGTACTATGATGCTTCAATTAACACATTGACACAATGTGTTATTTATTGGCAGAAAACTTGTATAGCAGGTCTATGCATATAAACAAAAAATTCTGTGTACGTAATACTCATTATATCCTCATCATATGAGGTTAACAATTCCGTGTCTGTGTAATCCTCTCTATATGAGATTAAAGGACCTCCATGAAACTATGAGGACTATGATTAAAAAACAAAGCTCAATCCCACGAACAAGGCACAAGGTGAAAACGATACTTTTATGTTACTCATGCTTCCTGTAGCCCTGTTGTGAACCCAATGACAAGCCTTATATTATTGCATTGGTTACATACTCAAGATTATAATTTTCTTATTGTACAACTATTAAAACTCTGGTTGGTCACAAAAAATACGTAGGTTAAAAATCTGGATGAGTGTAGAGAATCAAATTTAGATAATGCAAGTTAAAATCTCAAGAAGAGATGTAAAATCCTTAGAATCGTTAATAGTGTAACAGTATTATATGATTTGGAGAGTGACCCGAAACTCGACATAAAAAATACACAAATGCAGAAAATCTCCCATATTTTAAAAAAATGGCCAAAATATATGTCATTCAGCATTGCAAGAAAATAACAGGAGATTCATTTATGTGCAAAGCTACGCGCAGTATTAAGAAAAATCCCTTATCAGAGTGCAGGTGAAACCTGCAAATAAATCTAACCAAGTTTTCTCAACATTATCCTCATTAATTGAAATACAAAATATGAAATGGTTGAGTCAATCCCGATACCCCAGGGGTAGAAGGGTAACCGAGTTTTGTCAACATTATCCTCATTAATTGAAAAACAAAATATGAAATGGTTGAGCCAATCCCGATACCCCAGGGGTGGAAGGGTATGTGACATGCCACAGCTAGCACTTGGTAGAATCAATGTGCTAAGAATTACATTATATTAGATTCTGGCCTTGCTAATATACAATTAATGGGACCTATGAGCTCAATTTGCAAATCTACCAGAACCAATAATCTTTGCATCCATGATCAAGGATGACAGACATGGCACAAGTAGTAAACAGCCCAAAGACTATGGTATTAATATCTGCCAAGAGGGCTGATATTATTCATAAATTTGTCAGAGAATTCTTTCATTTTTAACCACATCAAGCCACCATTATTCTCAGAGGGACTGTTTCTCCATATATACACATCACCAACACTGATCAGTCTCCCAATTCCTCCAAGAAGCAGCAAATCCACACCCAAAGTGACAATCGCCATTGGAACTTTGATCGATAGAAGATATCCCGGGAAATCTGCTATTCGTCCTCCTCCCTTGCAGGGACTGCAACCTCAATCGCTCGTCATACTTTGCCCTAGTTTCTGGATCAGACAGTATAATATAAGCATCATGAATTTTAAGGAACTCCTCTGTATTCTTGGCCAATTCGCCCTCCACGGCGATATCCGGATGCCAAATCTTCGCCGATCTCCGGTACGCATCTTTTATATGTTTTTGAGTGGCATCTCGCGGAAGCCCTAAAAAGTCATACAGTGTACAATTCTGCAATCCGCCATTGGTTACAAAAGGCCTGTCCTCGGCCTGTTCGCAAGCTGCGGCCCGTGCCACGCATCTACCAGAACTTCCAATAACCCTCACAGACCTGGGAATTCTAAGTTTAAACATCAAATGCAGAGCCTGACTACGGCTCAAATCTTTTCCACCGCAAACCCTAATTTGGGGTTCCAGAGCCAATCTACCACACAATTCACTCCTGGCATTTGGCATCACAGAGTAACTTGCCCTCAAGTGCAGAGCATTGCCACGGTTCAACTCTTTTCCATCCCTAACCCAAAGTTGGGATTCCAGTCCCAATCGACTGCACAATTCGTTTCTGGCACTCGGCAGGACAGAATATCTCGCCATTCGTTTCAAAATAACAGACTATAAACCCCAGAAACGCTAAGGGTTTCAAGTCAATAAACCCTAACGGTTTGAACGCAAAAACAAAAGCGAACAACGCGAATCCAATTCGCAGAGAGGTGAATTCCAGAGGCCATGGACGTCTGATTTGGTACATCCTCTTTAGACATCATAATTTAAACCCCACAAATGGCAAATGGCCCCATCAACAAAATCGAAAAAGATAAAAAATGATAGATACAATTGAAATGGGTAGAGCTGTCATAGAACATTCCGCGCCCAAACTCGGGCTCGGTATGGTTTACAGGTAGGAGTGGACCTCACAAATATGTAGGTGGTCACATTTTTCCATCGGTTTCCATGGGCCCAGCTCCTCCCGGATTTCTCCAATCTCAAGCTATTTCTCTTCACATGGGTTCGGTGGTCTGCCCATCCGGCCGAAGAAGACTGAACAGTCAATTCAATTGCCGTCTTCTAGAAGAGCAGACCTGATACCTAACCATGACCTAACACAAGAGGTAGAACATATCGCCCCTTCAATATATATAATAATATTATAAACAGCGCTTCTAGAAGCTGGACCAGGATTGGATATTTTGCGGGACAAGAAAAACCTACCAATTGTTCTGTGACGTAGGCATCTCCTATATTTGTAAGAAAAAAAATAGTTATATTTATCCTATTAAGTTTTATATTTATGTGTATTTCTGCTATCTAGGTGTGGGGTTATTTCTGGGGCGGTCGGCTGTGGCCGTCCCCACCCAGGTTCGACCCCGAGACCCCGTCCGATTGGCGTTCTCGCCCACCATTGAGCGCCAGTTATACTATGCGTGAAAAAAAAAGAAAAAGAAAAAAGGTGTGGGGTTATTTACAACTTCAATGGAAAAAAGTATAGACCTGCACATGGATATTCCTAGAGACAACAAATAATCAACCAAAGTTTATTCTGCAAGTTACGGAAGTAAGGAAGGTTCTAAATTTTGGTGACTTGTCATTTGTCATTGGACGTATGAGAAAAGAAGGCCTTGGTCTTTCCTCTCTTCTCGCTAGATCTATTGCTAGAATCAAAGGAATGGTTCCTTATTTTGAATTCATTGAATTCCATCATATGCTTTTAGCTTGCAACTCCCAAGCGGATGTCATGGCAAATTCTACAATCATCCTTGCAAAAGGAAATTTTGTGAAAAATGGGGGTGTCCTCGTTACACATCTAATTCCATGAATAACAATGTTAGAGATAACATGAGTCAACATATGAGGGATAAGTGGCTCGTGGCACATATTTAAGAGGTCACCTTTCCTCCTCCACACAGTTCTTCAATCCTCACTGTGAGGGTACTTTTAAGTTTGATTTGATGAAAAATTGTGATGTAGATGGGATTTCTCAGGCCACCAAGGTGGTGAATTTAAGTTGGTTGGCTGAAAGTTCTATTGGGACTTGAACTTTGTGGAATGGTTTTGTTTGGTTATTCATTATGAACCTAGTTGTCAATGGGTGGGAAACCAAGGTTTGGATCTAAGTTGTGACCTTGGTTGGCTTCCCATGAATGTGGGATGTTGTTCTTGCATTGGCCCTATTTTCATCTTTGTTTTTCCTCATTTTGGTGGCATCATGTCTAAGCACAACCACCTTAGCAAATGTGCACCCTACAATGCCCTAGACCTATGCAAGGTTATCAGGCCTCTTGTTAGGAAATTGGATGCTCTCCAGGAGGCAATTACACACTTGAATGAGAGCATATGCAATCAAATTGAGGCTCAATTTGCAAGGGATGTGGATTTGGAAGTTGGAATGGAATCCCAAAATAGAAGAATAGAGAAATTGGCTACAAACATTGACATGCACTACAACATGATACTCGGTTTTGCTCGTAGCTCACAAACTATGTTAAACTAACCTTCAAATTTCATTAGTTTAGGCAATAAAGCACTCGTGGAGGATATCATAGTGTAGCATGCACTAGGAGAGCATGAAGAGGAAGCATCAAACCAACCAACACTTAGACAACTAGAGATCGATGAAGAAGAAATGTCGGAAGTTCACAATAGACATGGTTCCATCTAATTAGATGAGGTTTTTCTTATGTTTTGTCATGCCATACTTTGTGTGAATAGTGCATTATAATACATAGTTATCAAAAATATAGATTACAAAGTGATAGAACAAGAATTTCCAGTTTGTAGTTGTAGACCTTCGATAAAACTAGAAGTTTGAACTCTTTTTTAATCTTTTAAGACCATGTAGTTATTTATTGACCGTTTCAACCAATAAAAATACTATATATTTTTATTAAAATATCTATTCATATATATATTTCCAATCATTTTATTTTTAAATAATATACTTTTCCAAATGATTCATATTCATATATATATATATATAATGTAGTTGTATTAATATTAAATTTGTAAAACATGGATTATTATGTTTATCTAAGCATGTCTATGTCCTACATTTCTAGAGACTTTCACTCATTGTATTTTTTATGTTATATATACAAGCTTTTATTTTTGGAAATGCAAGAAAAAAAATAAATATCGTTATCCTATATATTTATATAGTTACTTTTACTCCACATATTTTTTTATGTTACGTATGTAAGGATTTCTTTTCATAAATGTAAAAATAAAATGAATATTGTTTTCATAAATGTAAAAAGGAAAATGAATATTGTTTTACTTTATTTGTATATATTTCCATTCAATATATTTTTGATGTTAAATGTAATGCAAGGAAAAAAAACCAGATGCGGGTGTGAATATAACCTCTCATAATTTTAATGTTGATTATGTCAAGCAGGTGGACAAAAACCAGATGCGGGTGTGAATATAACCCCTCATAATTTTAATGTTGATTATGTCAAGCAGGTGGACAGATGGAGGCATGCATGTGCCACTTGTCTCAATGATTAATCATGTTCATTGTTTGTGGAGGATGTTAAATTGTGGGTGTGTAAAATGGCCCCATGCGAGAGTATGTGTGGAGATGGTTAATACTTGGCTTATAGGGATGAAACAAGGTGTAAGGTTCGGCTCTCGGGGCAACAAGTGGGCTGCATTAAACGCCAAGATCCACGCACGGGATTTTATGGATTTATCATACAATAATCATGTTAGGGCCATCGTTCATCCGTGAGGGAGATGGCGGCGTATCTAGACTAGGGACTAATGTGAAGATATATGCCATGTGCCATGCCCAAGCTTGTCCTTGCCACTTCCCTTTCACTTGATTATGGCATTTATGAGGTAGTTTTGATAATGATTGGCATCTTGCTCACCGACAAGCCTACAGTTCGAGGTCTGGTTATTATTTAAGAAGTTGTAAGTTCCTTCAGAGGTACCCAAGCACTACTATTCTGCAAGTTGAGGAGATTATCTAATTGGAAGCTATTGAAGCAAAATTGGCATGAGAAGCAAGATTGGGAAGGCATCATGTGGATAATCAGAAACTCGAGTCTCCTCCTCCTATGGTTTTCATGGCCCCGAAGGAGTGTGCTTGAAGTAGGCGTGGTAGTGGAAGGAGGGCACATCAAGGGACTGGGTGGTGTGAGGAAGTTTCGACCTTTACCTTGGACGTCTCGACACATGTTGAGCATGCTGTGGAGTTTATGGAAGCTCATGAACTGGAAGAAAAAGAGTATAGCACTAGGACTATCAGTCCTTACCAGGCCATAAAGACGGCTCTAGACAAGGTTCTCCTAGACAAGGAATTACAAAAGGAAGAAGTGCACCATCTAATCAATGGCATTTGGGACAATGCGGAGGAAATACACCAGCACCTAGATGAAGTTGCTAAGGTTGTGGGGTTGCTATTCAAAATTACCAAGCTAACGAGAATCCTAGCTCAAAGGTTGTTGCTCACAGCTCTCCCAATTGGGTATAACCGGTTCTAATGCAATGCTAGTTTTTTGGTCTAAGTTCTATATGATGCATTATAGGAAACCTAATGTTGTTTATTTATGGCTTGTTAGCCTGATAGTCTATAGTAGTTCTAGTAATTTTGACAAAAGCGCACATAGTAGGAATGTTCTATGCTGCTTTTATGATCACCTGGTTTCCCTCATGTGGGCAAGTTTCTTTTTGCTTGGGTGCTCTCATGTAAGGCTAAAACCTATGCTTTAGCCTGATTGACCTGTCTCTTATCGGAGGCAAGGCTTTCAACATTTTTGTATCTTATTTTATTAGCTAATAAAAGGTTCTACAATAGCTTACGGAAAAATGTAAGGATAAAAAATTATAATGTAAGAAAAATATATTGTAAAGAGTAAATTCTCATTAACTTCATAGTAAAACTGGTATTGGATCAAACTTAAAACATACCTTGGACAAATAATTTGTAAGATTTGTAAAACTATATCATAAACACCAAATGGTATCTCTTTGTTTAAATAAATTTTGTTGATATCAATAGATGATATTGATTTAAATATTGAGAGGCTTTTGCAATCTAACATATGATATATTATATGTGTAAAGTATGTCATTAATCTATGACCAAATCCTCAAATATTAGTGATAACTAACCAATATTGATTTATTAAACATGGATAAGAATACTAAAAATAAAATAATTTTTTTTAATATAAATTGCATAGTTGTGTATTTATGTATTTTACACATGAAATTTTATTATTAATTATGTTTTTTAGTAGTTTTTTTTGAAATAATACAACTCAATACATTGTTTATTACCAATACAATTAAGTATATGTAATAAAAAGTCCTTCCAAATTTAGAAAATAGGTTCTAAGTCAAATATAAAGAGAAAGTAAAGATGAAATCATAAAAGTATATTTTATTATAAAATTTGTCACATTAATAAGTAATCGTTCTCTTATAAACATTAAAATATAAAAGTATATAGAATTATTCCGGTCAAAATCAAAATATAATTAAATGGTGATATTTTTTTATGTTTTAGTGAATACAAATTAACAATACTTTATTGCCACATAACATTTAAAAAAAATCATATTAAATAGTTTTAATTTTATCTTGTGTTTAAAAATAAAGAGACTTTCGTATTTAATATCTCATTAATAATTTCTTTGACAAATTAAAAAATAGAATAAGTGAAAATTAAAATTCAATTTAATAAATTTATGTTTAAAAAAATAGACAATTTTAATGAAATCAAAACGCTTTAACTTATAAATAAATGATTAAATTAATAATAAAAAAATTAATTATATTTAAAAAAATATTTAAGATAACATTTTATGTGAAATGATTTATGATGATGATGATGAAGGTTATTATTTGGTTTGTTTTAAACTTTTGTTCCTATGTTCAAAAAACTTAGAAAGAAGCTTTCCAAGATCACTATAGTTTTGGCAAGTTAGGAGGTTAGACAGGTTTGTATTCTAGCAAATACTATGAAACTCATATCTAATGTGGGTGTAAGCAGGACATTCTTAGAGAAAGTGATTTTCATCCAATGGTCTAACCAAGCCATTGTATCTTTACACCAACTCCGCTTGAGGCATAATTGGTTTTGACTTGAATTTAAAGAAATTTTAGGAAGTCTCTCGTTTTCCATGTTATTTATCTTGTGCTTGTACATCAGGTAACTAGTCATAGCCATGCTCTCGATGGGGGAAAGACCCGCTTCTAAGAGGAGAATATGATAAGGTGTGTTGCTTTTAATTTTGAGGTTATAAGTTATAAACCGCTTCTGTATTTGCTCAATCTTTCTCCAAGATTCTTTAGAAATGTTGCACCCCCATACTTCACAACCGTATAAGATGATGGGGATGACAAGAGTTTCAAAGAGGAACTTTTTTTTATCCCACATGACCAGGTTGGCTAATTTACAATTATTTTCAAGACCAATTTTTTTTTTTCATCCTCCATTAATCATTTTCTCAATGTTGTGGTTCCAATTGAGCTTGTGATGAATATCAATTCCAAGATACTTGTAAGAAGTCACTTCCTCCAATTTATTGTTATCATAAATAAAATTTGCGTAGGTGTTTTTCTTAGATTTTATTATCATAAATTTTGTCTTGTTGATGTTAACAGTCATACCCGTGTTAAAGCAAAAATATTCGAGAATTCTTAATTGTTTATTAAGATCAAAGGGGGAACCTTGCCATAAGAACAATATCATCAGCATAAAATAGGAGGACGATAACTATCTCAGCTAAGATCATTCTGGCACAACCTGCTTCTTCTAAACACCTTTCTAGTTTATAGATGTAAATGCCAAAAAGGGTAGGGGAGAGGGGGCAACCTTGCTTAACTCCAATATTACAGTTTATATCCATTGACCAGCCCTCGTTATTCTTAAACTTGGAAATGACATTTTCGTATAACCTTATTGCGACAACTCGCAATTCAAAAGGAATATTAATCTCCTCTAGCCTATTCCATGGGTTATTTCTAGGCATTGTATCAAAAGCTTTCCTAAAGTCCACAAAGCAACAAAAAAAATGACTTATTATTATGACAATCCTCTCCAATGATCATAAGCGTAATGAGGTGGTCTGTGGTTCAATGATTCCTTCTAAAACCTGCTTGGCCTTTAGCCCTCTTACCTTTCATCTCTAGCCATTCGTTGATCTTCTATTTTAAGATAATACCGTATAACTTGGCTAGGAGAGGGCTAATCATAATGGTCCGATAATTAGAGGGATTATTTTTATCCCCACTTTTGAAAATTCGAATACCAAGACTCTGAGTCTAAGGTGTAGGGAACCCTTACTTGACTATTAAATTAAAGAGTTTGTGGATGTGCGGGATGAGGACAAACCCCCCAATTTTTAAGATTTCTGCTTGGTAGCCTTCAATGTCTTTGGCTTTTCCATTTTCTAAGCGCTTAACCCCAAAATCTATGTCTTCTAATGAAAAAAACTTATTTCGTTATAAGAGGGGTTTGAATGTTATCTCTGATATCCGAGGATTTGTAAAACTTTTTAAGATAGGAATTCCAATATTTTAAAACAATCTTATTATTTTCTTTATAATGCCTTTTTCTTCTTCTTCTTTTAATTAGGGTTTTTGTAATGAATTCTATTCTATAAAATTGTGTAGAATAGAATTATATACTTTCCTATAATATAAATAAAATAAAACCAAAAATAACTATATGAAAAAATGTCATATTATTATTTTTATATGTGAATAATTAGAAATAATATAAAAAAAAGCATAACTCTATCCATCATGGTTGAAGTATTGTCTTAATATTAAAATATATATAAGTAAATATACCAAAGTAATTATTAAAATCATATTAAAACAATAATTTTATTATTAAAATAATATTAAAACAATAATTTTATTATTAAAATAATATTAAAACAATAATTTAAAATTATGAAATTAACATAAATTTATGATATTTTTTTACAGTAATGTGATTGAATAAAAAAATTAAACATGAACAAATATCCAAAAATGTTTAGAGATATAAAAAAGTACAAGCTCATTCTTCATCATGTTATTTTGTAATATTCTAATAACTATTTATTTATTATTCCAATTTTAAATATTCTATTTTAGTTTTTTATTATGAATGTTAAGTTACATTGGTTTATGTTAAATTATATTATTTTAATCATTATTTATTTATTTTAGTTTTTATTATGAATGTTAAGTTACACTGGTTTATGTTAAATTATATTATTATAATAATTATTTATTTATTTTTAAATATTGATTAAATTTAAATATTTTATTTTAATTTATTAATGTTATAGATATTATAAAATCATTTTAAAAATATATTACTAATTTTTTTTATTAATATGTGAATGAGAGATATTTATATTATAATTTTTTTTTAAAAATCTATATTAACCAGTGCTACAGAGTAGCAAATACTTGTTGATATGATGTACAAACGGCAATAACAAAGGTAAGCAAGTTTGGAAAATTAGATTTGAGGATGTGCTCCACATTTGTTGGATCTATAGTAAGAACAAAGCTGTATGGTCGTGAAGAAAAAAGTCATGAAGGTGGTTGAAATCAAGAATCATCCCAACCATTGTTGCAGTTGCAGGTGGGCACATGTCAGCACTCCGATTCTTTTTGAATAAAAAAAACATTGCCAGAGCAAGTGTTAGCGTTCCTATTACATACATCAAGGCTCCACTGTTTTATTGAACGATTGATATATATTAAGACATGTGGATGGAAATTACCAATTTTTCGGCTTGCATGAGCAGGCGAACCGAAAATAAAGTAGTAATCGTTGCTCAAAGTAGCAGCTTCCATTTGGATTTAATTTAATTACGCCGATAGGCGTTTTTTCCCGAGGTGTATTTTGAGAAACATTATTCCATTTCGTCATCCTTCCAACGAATCCAATTTATACACTTGTCCACATGGTTGTCCATTGGTTTGTTTATTTTCCCGAGGATTTCTAGCCTGCTCTATGCTCGCCGTCCTCCAGTCCAACATGCTTGATCTACACGTCGATAGAATGGATTCTTGGGGGCTGGGAACATGCATTTTGCTCACACTGCAGGCCAATAGAATGGATCTTTGGGGGTTGGGCACATGTGTTTGGTAACAGAGGGAACACCGATGTGCAGTAGCTCTTTTCATGTTGTAGAAGCCTTCGCCCATCTAATCTGCAATAAATCCCTTCCTGGATTGATGGACAACTTTCAGAGGGCACAATGAGGTAACGGAGGGAACACCTATGTGCAGTAGCTCTTTTCATGTTGTAGAAGCCTTCGCCCATCTAATCTGCAATAAACCCCTTCATGGGCTTGATGGAAAATTTTCACAGTAGCATATTTGTTGCTTAGCGAGGCATACCACTTTGTGACATGCACCGAATACAAATCTTGAACTTCACCCATCTAATCTGCACTAAATCCCTTCCTAGGCTTGATGGTCAACTTTCACTATAAGAGAAGGTAGAAATGTCAGTTTTCAATTAAGGTATTCATTGAGGTAGCTGGACATCTTGTCAATCCAACGACCATCCCTCGTTATTTATATATTGGGTGGAGACGCATAGATGTAGACGTATTTCGCTTTGATTTCAATCCTATATCGTTTGAGCTTTCATCAAATACTTTCATCAAAGACACCCAAGTATTTTTTCAATCTTGTTTTGGTTTCTTTGTTTCCTGCTCTGTTTCACATGCGTAGTTGCTTGTACATGGAGTTCTTGATAAATCCTTGTAGAATTGGGTTACGGGTATCGAGAAATCTTTGTAGCATCAAGTATCGGGTATGACCATTTTTCTTAAGAGCAGTCACTGTAATTAAAGGAACCTCCTTTCGGTCACTGTTTCACCTGCCATTGTTTCTGCGTCTGCCCAGGTTTGTGTTTCTTCACCTGCTGTTGTTTCTACGTCTGCCTAGGTTCTCGTTGAACTGACTTCCCTCTGCGTCTTCCTAGGTTCGTGTTTCTTCACCTGCTGTTGTTTCTGCGTCTTCCCAGGTTCTGGTTGGCCTTACTTCCCTACCCCTCGGCCACTATTCTAGGACTCGGACGCGATATTTTCCTGGGATCGCCAATGAACCATCTCTTTTACACCCGGTCACTAGAGTTTATTCACATTCTAAATTAAAATATTTCCCAGTTGGAGCAACTCACGAGCCCAAACCTTAGGGATTCATAGCCTCTGTAAAAGCCAGCACATAAAACTCAATTTAAGTCATATCCCTCAAAGGCAACACATAAAACTCAGAGAAAAGGAAAATAAGGGTTTGTTTTCTTGTCATAAATTAAATCTTTGGCCACTTCCCCTCTCACCCACAGGTTGGCATTCTGCTCTGCATCCTTCAAATAAGACCAGTCTTTACATCATTGAATTTGTCTTTCTTTGGATACTGTATGTTGTAGGGTTCGTTTGCTTTGTCATCCCAACTCATTAGTTGGTCTTGTTTGCAGAATATAGCGGTGATGAGTGTCATTTGTCTTGCCAAAGCCAAGCCTGGAATTTTTGTTGAAGCCATACAATATCTCTTGCTGCTAGCTTCTCTTTTTAGTTGATTAGTAAAATTTAAACTTGCAACTTGCATTTTAATGTTGCTCTCAATCTACGCCATGCTAGATGGTTCGTTGGATTTTCTTACCCTCCATAACCAAGAGTTGTCCCAGCTTCTCAAATCTCCATAATTGAAAAAATTATCCCAAATCTCATAATGAACAATGTGAACTCCACCAACGACATCAATCGAACATCTGTTGTATTAGTTTCTTATTTTATGAGTTACTTTTCAATAGTGGCACATTCAATGCTGCACTAACGTGGCAGTATCCGAAATTTTATTTATTACTTTAAGTTATAAAATGGTCATTTAAAAAATATTAATACAATTTTAAAAACTCCATATTAATTTTATTAATATTTAAATTTTTATCATATTTGGTTTAATTCGATTCCTTTTGGTCAAGCTATGCTTCTGGCATAGAAAACTAATGTATTTCAATCTCATAAAGATGCATTGTAATACCTGGATTTCCTCCTTGATAGACATCCAACACTTTTATTTATAAATTTAATATATGCCAAATTTGATGGGTTTAGTCTACAAACACTCCTTGTTAACTTGATGAAAGGGTCCATCTACTTAACCTTATTTATGTTTTCGTTGCGGTTGTGTTTCGTTCCTTTCCTTGCTGAAGACAAAGGGCATTTGCCTTCTTCTTTATATATATATATATATATTGTAATCCTTCTGCTACATAGAGTCTTGAGCAAAGATGTAATACCCCAATTTTGTTCCTTATGAAATATTGGCTTTTAATGAAAATATTGTATACATGCGATGCATGTTTCCCTAGCGTGGAGCTCAAGGCCAAGGCCAAGGCCCCGCTAGTGTATGTTCGGATTTTATTTAAAATGGACAAGCATTTGATATTTTGCTACCCATGTGCTATTAAGCCATGGAATATTGTAATTTGATGTAAATACTAATATTTCAATAAAATACCAAAACTGACTATGGAAGCAATTAATGAGAAGGGGTCATGTGTATCCACTAGGGAGTGGTGAGGGGGTTGTGGGATTGAACCATATGCTTCCAAATGTCATCTTGAGAACCCATTTGACTTTCATTGCTGACATTTATTTCAATTGTAAGGAAGTTGTTGAAGAATTAAGTCCATGGCTTCAATGGAGCATGGGCAACCCAGAAATTCGTATGACAGAGTATGGGATCTGTTTTCTTGTACCACAAGTCACCCTACCTCATGGGAATGGGTCCTTCCTCATTCCCATTCCATTGTTGAACATCCCAACATCACTTTTCATCCATTACGAATTCCCAGCAGTGAGAAAAACCAGAAATCGCAACTTTGCAAGAACCCATGTTTTGAAGTGCCATAAATGCCCAAAATTGAGTATTGACAGTGAAATCCAATGGGGGATCCATAGATATGAACCTTGGGGCGAAATTGAGAGTATTAGATACCCCAAAGTCCATTGGAAAACCCAGTTTTTATAGCCCAAAAATCCAGTGACGGGATTGAGTTAATTGATGATAGCATTGTGAGAAATCCAAGTGTGAATGACTGAGTAGAGGTTGGGTAACTTGATAAACCCAGTGAAGAATAAAATCTCAAAGAATTAGCAGCTGGACCTTTCTATGCCCACTCTGAAGAGCACTGGAGGGAAGGGACGCCTAAGGGACTGTGCAGTAGAGAAAGGGACCTTCCTTGTGTTGGGTGTGGTAGGTATTGTGGGTGCCATGACTGTTGAGTTCATTTGAGATGCTTGTAGCTCTGTGGTTGAGCTCACTGGATTAGCATTACCCTCCTTTGTCTTTTGTATGCTTGATAAACCCAACTGTGTGTTGGCTTAGCATAGCTGTTGAGTGAAACCATGGTTGTGAGTGAGCCCATCTAGTTCCTCCTTAGTGGATGCACAACCCATCTCGGGGGTGATCTTTCAGTTGAAAGAATATAGGTTGGACAAAGATCTATGGTTAGGTAGAACGTTGCTCTCACATAGCCAGTTGTTTGGACAACTTCATCTCAAAGATAAGTAGACTCCGTGGTTTAAATTATGATCATTATGTGTTCTGTTCTGAATGTTAATTGTCCATGTTAATGAAATGAAATGATTATTTTAATGAAATTGACATGAAGTCTGTGCATAGCATGAGAATGAGATTGAATTCTCTGCATGTTGATCCATCATATGCTTGGGATAGATATGCTGATGCGTTACTGTTTGTGTGTTTGCAAATATGATTTAATTCCGTTGTGTTTATATTGAGTATGTATTTGCACACATAAGTTTTTATTTATCCATGAATTTCTTAGTAATGTATGGGGCCGAGATTACCAATAAGCTCAGGATGTTGGTCATGTTTCCTTCCTGGAACTAGATTAATGGAAGGGGACGTGACAGAGTGGTATCAGAGCGCATGTTGTAGCACTGGGGCTGCTTGGGCCAAACTCTAAGTTTGTAGACAAGTAACAGAATGTTTTAACGCGGTATTGGTGAAGTTGGGGCATCATTTTGGAATGGAAAAATGGAAGGATTAGAGTTCTCAGATGGGACAGAGGACCACTGACGAGCTGTGCATATGACCCTTTTTGTTCCTTTATTTTACCTTGTCTATGACTCCTTTTTGGCATAATCCTGTATTACCACTAGCTCTCTTGCTTACATCTTGCACATCTTGGCCGTGGTAAGGATTGATCTTGTCCTCCTTGTTATTTGTCAATTGCATATGATTGGATAGAGTTATGCTGCCATTTTTGCCTACTAAAGAAGTGGTGTTTTTCAGGTTTAGTATATGTTTACCTACAGGTTGCAGAATGAAGGATTATGGAAGCTGGAAGATATGCATTTCAGTCTTGAGCTATTACACTAAGGTATCAAGATTGATGTATTTCTTTACATCATTTGGTTACTTATCCAGCGTTCAGATGAGGATGCAGTTGATCCAAGGATTGGATATTTTTGTACCTAATTCAGTACCTTGGGTCTATGATGACTCATAAGTTGACCACTCCGATATCTCTGGGATCGTCTCCACTTTCCATGATGAAGGCTCCTGAAATATCTATTTGAAGATTTGTAGATAGGCTTTAATTGGAAACCTGTTGTAACTATACGATCTCTCATATTTCTCTCATAGGCATTGATGTATAAAAGACATGGGGACTCTTCAGAAGGGTTAGCCTCAATTGCATAAGATCTATTGAACACTGTATTAGGCTTTTATATAAAAGATTTCTGGTTTATCTGATTTGAATGTGTTGATCAATTTCGTGTGATTGAGAGGCTGTTCAATTCCTGTTGCTAGAGGCAGGGCCCCCTTCTGTAACAGGTGCTGTTATAAGTAGGATTTCTTTCCTTTATGCATGTGTGTTCAGGTTGATAAATTAATTGTTGATGCAGTGTTGATTGGTTCAATTAATTGATATTCAGAATTGGTGTGTTGAAGTGTAGATGAGTGTGAATCCTTTAATGAGTGATACGATTTGATTGCCTAGTCATTTCTATTATCATTTACAGAGTAACATATGAATGATGAATGTTGAATTAGAATTATTTTTGCAGTGAATGGATGCATTAAGTTATTCTTGGAATTCTGTTGTTCGTACGTAAGAGTAGAAGCAGATTGTAAGAGTTTAATTAGTTTGTTTAATTCCTTCATTCTAGTTGTGGCTTATCGAATTGTCTTTCTTAGGAGTTTCTCAGTTTGTTCAATTGGAAATCAATTTGCTTTATGTAGTTGACAGGGTGTTGTTGGTGTTGATTACTTCCTGTAGTATAGCAGAATATCATAGCATAGCAGAACATCTCTTGAAGTTAATAGTTAGGTGCTTTGATCTGATTGCAAGATCCTTTTTGTAATTGGCATGTTCTTAGGAGTCCATTCACCAAAATATTGTATCCTAATATCAATTTAGTAATTCATTGATCTCTTCTGAGTTAAGATCACCCAAATTGCAGTGTCTGGCATATATTTTGCTTGGTAGCTCATAAGCCTTCATGGCCCTGGGTTGATAATTTATGAACAACTTTCTATTTCAATTTAATTAAAGAGGAATAAAAGAGCTCGTCAACCACATAGTTGCATAGAGCTCTGCAAGATCTTTCCAACGGTACCAGACTCGTCTCATTTGGCTAAGGGACGAAGGAGATATGAACCCCGCAAGTTGCAAGAACAGAGGTGTTTCTACAGTTGCGGATTTTGGGTTGCGGGAACGCAAATTATTGAAAATTGTGTTTTGGATTTCCGCAATTCCGAACCCGCAATTTCGGGATTTCGGATTTCGGGTTGTGGGTTGCGGGAACACAAATTTTTGAAAATTGTGTTTTGGATTTCTGCAATTCCGCACCCGCAATTGCGTATTTTGGATTTCGGGTTGCGGGAACACAAATTTTTGAAAATTGCATTTTGGATTTCCGCAATTCCGCACATGCAATTACGGATTTCGGATTGCGGGTTGTGGGAACGCAAATTTTTGAAAATTGCATTTTGGATTTCCGCAATTCCGCACCCTCAATTTTGGGTTTCGGGTTTCGGGTTCGGGTGAAAAAAAAAAGAAAAAAGAAAAAAAAGTATAAAGCCTAAAAATTGATTTTTGGATTACAGAAGCATGCGGGATCAGAATTTGATGAGTTTAGTGGTATTCTGAGGCCATTAACGAATGCCATGGAAGGTCCAGTGAGGATCCCGAGCCCATTATGCTCCAATTTGGCATAAATTTGGGATTAATGGCTTTTACAAATCGGTGTCCCGACGCTTGACAGAAGGTCGGATTGAGCCGAAACTGATATGGAGCGGTCATGGAGTAGGCATAGTGTTAAGTTTGGAATTTTGGAGCCAAACTACAAAGGATGTGGAGTCGGGGTGAGTGTGAAGGCCAAAAAGCACTATTCTAGGCCATTTCTTGGAGATTTTGAAAAGCTTGCAGTGGATGAAAGTGACCCTGTAATTAGGATTCAAGAAATTTACTGAACTCAACATTTCACATTCTCATTAAAATAGACAATTCACGTTAGACAAAGATTTTCCAGAAATGCATAGTTTGGGAGATAAACATTTTTTGCTCAAAATTTGAAATTTTGGAAAATTGTAAAAAGTGGAAAGTAGTCAAACCCAAAATTTAATAGAAAATTAATGGTGCATCAGGACAGAGATCCACGAGTTGCTGGGTGTTCCTTGTTGTATGGAATAAATTCTCCTGATAGAAATGTTTTGTTGAATCCTTATAGATTTGCTTCTACAGGTGCATGAAGTTGGCAGTTCAAGATATTTTGCAACTGTGTAAAAAGTGCAGAATTGTGGTGAAAGTTTCCATTTTTGAAGTAATGTAGTTTCCACACCCAATGTCAGAATGGAGCACGTGGATAGGAATTGGAAATATTATCCAGCAGGGAACAATGGTGCATGACCAGAATTTGAATGAGGTTGTCATACCCCATAGATATTTAGAGCAGAAAAGTGTCAGTGACTGTTTTTGTCAAATTGTTGACAACATGGGCAATTTACAGAATTGCATGAATGGGCAAAAGAAATGAAGACATATTAATTCTGTAAATGGTTCCATGAGTTTGATTGTGTTAAATATTGTTTGTTTATGTTTCTATAAGCATTCTTAAGATGTCTAACAAATATTTTCATAATGCACAGTGCTTGCAGCTCATAAGATTTAATAGTGTAGCAGAAGTAACATACAAGGAAGGGAGTCTCCAAAGAAAAATGGTGACCATAAATTATGCTCAAGATCCTTATGAGCATGAAGAAGATGTGCTAGGAGAAAATTGTGGAATAAGGGAATGCTGAGACTCAATCTAATGGGAGAAGGGAGCAAGTAACTCCTCAGAATTTGGTTGAAACCATGGTGAGCTTCAATGAAAGGTTGATGAAGGCTCAAGAAGAACAAAACCAACTCAATGCTGCTATTTTGAAAAGCCTCACTGATATGCACCAGAATATAAACCTTAGGTCCAACCCAAGCAATGTATGTGAAGAAGGAAGAGATGCAGAGAGTCGCTCTAGAGGTCGTTCAAAGAAGAGGACTTCAAGCCCAAGGAAGAGTTCTATGGGCAAGAAGCATAGAACACCTTCCTCTAGTAGATCATGTGACTCCAGAGGGTCTCAAAGAAGTCCAAGGCATATGCCCAGGAGTTTTAATGGAAGAAATAAGTTCAAAGGCATCCCACAGGGAGAATTCAGGAAGGCAAGGCCTCCCGCATTTGATGGAGAAGACAAGACTGGCCAAGAGGTAGAGGCATGGCTTCTTGGAATGAAGAAATATTTCAGAATTCAGGACTACTCAGGAAATGAAAAATACAGAATTGCCATTTACAATATAAATGGCAGAGCTTCAATTTGGTGGGATAACCTCTTGCAAGTAAAAGGGATCCGTGAAAGGAAGATCAGTTGGGAGAGATTTAAGAACTACTTCAAGGAAAAATACCTTTATGCTAGGTATTATGACAGTAAGAGAAAAGAGTTCAATGAACTCAGGTTGGGACAAAAATCTATGGAAGAACATGTCCATAAGTTTTTGGAATTACCGAGGTATGTGGATTACATTAAAGATGAGAGAGTAAAAATCCAATGCTTCCTTGGGAGTCTACCACAAAGATTCAGAGATAGGATTGAGTTTGTTAATCCACCAAGTCTTGATGAAGCCATTAGAATGGCAATGCATTGCTATGAGCAGAGTAAATGAAAATCAGAGGTTAACCAAGCATGGAAAGGAAATCCAAGAGGGAGGTTTGATCAAAAGAAAAGTGGCTTCAAACCACCATTCAAAAGTCAGCCCATGACCTTTCCACAGAGGCAACAAGCAAGGAGTGGATTCAAGCCAGTAGTAGCAGCAGATAAAGCATCAAAAGGGCCACTTCAGTGTTGGGGATGTGGAGAAAATCACATGCTTAAATATTTCCCACATCGGAAGGAGAATCCCCGACGTTTGCACAACTTAAAGGGAGCATCTACAGTGGAGGACATGGCAAGGGCAATGCCTCGAATTTATGCAGCGTTGGATAATCATCAGGAAGTTCATTAATCATCAGTGGTGGAAGTTGAAGGTAATATTGTTAAGCCATCTATTTCTATTTTGATTGATCTAGGATCCACTCATAGTTATGTTTCTCCAAAAGTGGTTGAAGTTTGTTCTCTTAGAAAAGTGAAGCACAATAAGTCTTGGCTGGTTCAATTAGCCACAGGGACCAAGAGAAAAGTTAGTGAAGTAGTGTGGAGTGCCCCATAGAATCGAATGGACTCCACACACATGTAGATTTAAATGTATTACCATTAGGATCTTATGATGCCTTAATTGGCATGGATTGGTTGGAAAGACATAGAGCTAAGTTGGACTGTTATGAGAAAGAACTTGAGTGCATTGATGAAGAGGGAAGGCCAATATTGGTAAGAGGAATACCCAAGGAAGTTTCAGTAAGACAAATTTCAGCTTTACAGTTGAAATTTTTTTATAAGAAAGGTTGTTAATTATATGCAGTTCATATATCAGATTCGTCAGAGGACAAAGGACCAAGGATAGAAGACTTCCCATTGTTGTAAGAATTCCAAGATGTGTTTCCGGATGAAGTGTCGAGACTACCACCCAAGAGAGATATTGATTTTACCATTGATCTTGTTCCAGGGGCAACGCCAAATTCCAAAGCTCCTTATAGAATGAGCACACCAGAATTGGTAGAGTTGAATATGCAGCTACAAGAATTAATGGACAAGAGGTATATCAGGCCTAGTGTGTCTCCTTGGGGAGCACCGGTGTTATTTGTCAAGAAGAAGGATGGGACTTTAAGGCTGTGTAATGATTACAGGCAACTTAATAAAGTGATAGTCAAGAAAAAGTATCCATTTCCAATAATTGATGACTTATTTGATCAAATGAAGGAAGCTAAGGTGTTTTCAAAGATTGACTTGAGGTCTGTCTACCATCAAGTGAGGATTAAAGAAGAAGACATTCACAAGATGACTTTCAGAACTAGATATGGTCATTATGAGTTCACTGTGGTGCCATTTGGTCTTACCAATTCACCTGCTACATTTATGTGTCTCATGAATAATGTCTTTAACAAATATTTGGATAAGTTTGTGATTGTGTTCTTGGATGACATTCTTGTCTATTCAAGGAATGAAGAAGAACATGAGGAGCATATAAGGATGGTGTTGCAAGTCCTTAGAGAACATCAGCTGTATGCCAAGTTAAGCAAGTGTGAGTTTTACCAAAAGAAGGTGCAATATTTGGGTCATATCATTTCTGAAGAATGAATTGCAGTTGATCTAGAGAAGATTAATGCCATCATGGATTGGTCTACTCCAATGAATGTTTCAGATGTAAGATCTTTCATGGGTCTTGCTGTTTACTACAGAAGGTTTATTGAAGTCTTCTCCAAGATAACTCATCTAATCACTTCATTGCAAAGGAAGAATATCAAGTTTGTATGGTTTAAAAAATGTGAGAAAATTTTTCAGTAGTTAAAGGAGTTACTTACCAACGCTCCTGTTTTGAAGATAATAGATCCAAAGAAAGATTTTGTAGTGTGCACAGATGCTTTCATTGAAGGGCTAGGTGGAGTGCTCATGCAAGAAGGAGTTGTGATTTTCTATGAGTCAAGAAAATTAAAAGAGCATGAAAAGAATTATGCCACACATGATTTAGAATTAGCAGCCATAGTACATGCTCTCAAGATGTGGAGACATTATTTGTTGGGAAGAAGATTTGAGCTTAGAATAGACCACATGAGCTTGAAGTATTTGTTTGACCAGCCAAACTTGAATGCTAGACAAGCTAGATGGATGGAGTTTCTTTGTGAATTTTATTTTGAAATTAAGTATGTAAAAGGGAAAGAGAATAAGGTTGTAGATGTTCTTAGCAAAAAATTCCATGTTGCAACATTAAGTGTGTGTAAATCAGATTTGAAGATAAGAGTTCTTGAAGCGCAAAACAGTGATGAAACTTGCCTTCAAATTAAAGTGAAGTTGCAGTAGGGTAATGTGGATGAAAAGTGTGCGGGATATCAGCTTGGTGAAGATGATATCCTCATCTACAAAGATAGACTGTACATTCCAAATAGTGTTGATTTGAAAAAGCTAGTGATGGATGAAATACATCAAATGCCATACTCTGGACACCCAGGATATCAAAATACTATAACAGTAGCAAGAAAGCAATACTTTTGGCATAGTATGAAGAAGGACATAGCCGAGTACATTGCTAGGTGTCAAAAGTGCCAACAAGTCAAGGCAAAGCACCAACATCCAGCAGGATTGTCGCAGCCCTTACCCATTCAGAATAAAAGTGGGAAGTGATCTCTATGGATTTCATAATAGGTCTTCCCATGACAGTGAAGAAACATGATTCAATCATGGTTGTGGTGGGAAAGCTATCAAAGGTAGCTCACTTTATTCTAGTCAAGTCCACCCACAAGGCTAATGACATTGCAAATATTTTCATGAGAGAGATATTCAAGTTGCATGGATTGCCTAAGGCAATAATTTCTGATCGTGATACAAAGTTCACTTCCAATTTCTGGAAATGATTATTTCAGGAATTGGGGACTAGATTCAATTTCAATACAAAATTTCATCCTCAAACAGATGGCCAAACTAAGAGGGTGAATCAGGTTCTTGAAGACATGCTGAGAATGTATGTGATGGATAAACCATCAAAGTGGGAAGATTACCTACACTTGGTAGAATTTGCATACAATAATGGACATCATGCATCATTGGGGATGAGTCCATTTGAGGCATTGTATGGCAAGGGATGCAGGACTCCAGTGAATTGGGACATCCTAGTGAACATGGTAGTACTTGGACCAGAGATGATTAAGGAAATGGAACAGGAAGTTGCTAAGATCAGGCAGAATTTAAAGGCAACTCAGGACATGCAAAAGAGTTATGCAGATTTGAAAAGAGTGCATAAGGAATTTCAGACTGGGGATCATGTTTATTTGAGAGTGAAACCAAGGAAAAGTTCTCTCAAGCTGGGGAGTTGTGCCAAGTTGTCACCAAGATATTGTGGGCCATTTGAAGTCCTAGATAGGATAGGGCCAATTGCATGTAGAGTTGCATTGCCTGCTAACATAGGAGCTCATAATGTTTTCTATGTATCTTTGCTTAAGAAGTATGTACATGAACCTAATCATATGATTGATTGGAATGTGATACAGGTGGAACCCGAGGGAGAGTTCCAAGTAGAGCCTATGCACATCCTCAACAAGAAGGTCACTTTACTCTGGAATAGAGCCATCGGGCAGGTAAAGGTCCAATGGGAGCACCTTAGTCTTGATGAGGCTACATGGGAGCTGGAGGATGCCATGAGAGAGGCATTCCCATTTTTGTTCAGTTTTGAGAACATCGAGGACAGTGTTGTTCTAAGGGGGAGGGGAATGTAATACCCCAATTTTGACCCTTATGAAATATTGGCTTTTAATGTAAATATTGTATACATGCAATGTATGTTTCCCTAGCGTGGAGATCAGAGCCAAGGCCCCGCTAGTGTATGTTCAGATTTTATTTAAAATGGATAAGCGTTTGATATTTTTCTACCCATGTGCTATTAAGCCATGAAATATTGTAATTTGATGTAAATATTAATATTTCAATAAAATACCAAAACTGGCTATGGAAGCAACTAATGAGAAGGGGCCATGTGTATCCACTAGGGAGTGGTGAGGGGGTTGTGGGATTGAACCATATGCTTCCAAATGTCATCTTGAGAACCCATTTGACTTTCATTGCTGACATTTATTTCAATTGTAAGGAAGTTGTTGAAGAATTAAGTCCATGGCTTCAATGGAGCATGTAGCTCGAGAATTTGTATGACAGAGTATGAGCTCTGTTTTCTTGTACCACAAGTCACCCTACCTCATGGGAATGGGTCCTTCCTCATTCCAATTCCATTGTTGAACATCCTAGCATCAGTTTTCATCCATTACGAATTCCCAGCAGTGAGAAAAACCAAAAATCTCAACTTTGCAAGAACCCACGTTTTGAAATGTCATAAATTCCCAGAATTGAGTATTGACAGTGAAATCCAATGGGGAATCCATAGATATGAACCTTGGGGCGAAATTGAGAGTATTAGATACCCCGAAATCCATTGGAAAACCCAGTTTTTATATCTCAGAAATCTAGTGATGGGGTTGAGTTAATTGATGATAGAATTGTGAGAAATCCAAGTGTGAATGACTGAGCAGAGGTTGGGTAGCTTGATAAACCCAGTGAAGGCTAGAATCTCAAGGAATTAGTAGTTGGACCTTTCTATGCCCACCCTAAAGAGCACTAGAGGGAAGGGACGCTTGAGGGACTGTGCAGCAGAGAAGGGGACCTTCCTTGTGTTGGGTGTGGTAGGTATTGTGGGTGCCATGATTGTTGAGTTCATTTGAGATGCCTGTAGCTCTGTAGTTGAGCTCATTGGCTTAGCATTTCCCTCCTTTGTCTTTTGTATGCTTGATAAACCCAACTGTGTGTTGGCTTAGCATAGTTGTTGAGTGAAACCATGGCTGTGAGTGAGCCCATCTAGTTCCTCCTTAGTGGATGAAAAACCCAGCTCGAGGTTGATCTCTCAGTTGAAAGAATATAGGATGGACAGAGATCTATGGTTGGGTGGAGTGTTTCTCTCACATATCCAGTTGTTTGGACAACTTCATCTCAAAGATAAGTAGACTCTGTGGTTTAAATTATGATCATTATGTGTTCTATTCTGAATGTTAATTATCCATGTTAATGAAATGAAATGATTATCTTAATGAAATTGACATGAAGTCTGTGCATAGCATGAGAACGAGATTGAATTCTCTGCATGTTGATCCATCATATGCTTGGGATAGATACGCTGATGCGTTACTGTTTGTGTGTTTGCAAATATGATTTAATTCCATTGTGTTTATATTGAGTATGTATTTGCACATAGAAGTTTTTATTTATCCACGAATTTCTTAGTAATGTATGGGGCTAAGATTACCAATAAGCCCGGTATGTTGGTCATGTTTCCTTCCTGGCACTGGATTAATGGAAGAGGACGTGACAAAAGACCAACCCTTTTATTTTCTACATTGCATATTTGTGTATCGTAAGAATATTGATCTGTCTGGGTAGTTGTTGGTGATTACCAAAAGAAAATAATATTGCTCTATATATGAAGAATGAATCAATAACAACGCAGTCCCTATGGATAAGTTCTTAGTCAAATATTGAATACAATATGTTTTGTATATGTGTTGTGTTTGAGACAAGATGGGCACCACCCTCACCTTGAAGATAAATGCCTTTAACAAATGTTTTTATAATCTGTATGGGTTTGGATTAGATAACAAGTCTGTAACCATAGATGTAAATATATTTATGGGTAAATGTTGTCTAAGGGAGGGCATAACACTTGTTTGACTACCATTCATAATTTATATATATATATATATATATATATATATGAATGAGAGAATGGCCAACAAGATTACAGTTTTGACATTCTCTTTGCTGATTATTCATGTATAAGAATGGGTTAAACTCTCGTCACTTATCATGTAAAAGAAAATTTACTACTTTACAAAAATACTTCTGCTAAATCATCCTTTACATATTTAATACTATCAGCCCTATCCTAACCCTAAAATCATTAACGCTCTATATGTGACTTCTTTACTGACTGGTAAAAATATTTACACTAGTTTACGAAGATCTAGATCAGTCTTTCTGCTTTCAAAAACCAATGATTTGGATACACTGTCTTTTATAATGTGCTTGCTGCATAATACTTGTGGCTACACCAAGATCTTACCAGTATAGCTATGCTTTGACTATCAAGGTGTCAAATCATAGCTACACCGAGATATGCAATTGCACACATGTTGTACTCTCTAAGTATAGCTACACATTTTCTTAAAATACACAGTGAATGTGAGTAGTATGAAAGATAATTCATCTTCTAAAATTTAATATCTACCTTGGTTTGTATATTGTAAGATTACTTTTTCTATATGATATATTAAACCCATTTTATTAATATAGAACGAATAAAGAAAATAAGTTATTAAATTGGTATGATCTTCTATACAAATATTTTTGTACGTGAAAATCAAATTTATGAATCATATTATGTTCATAGTCATACTGATCCAGAAGTCCTTTAATAAAATGTTTATCTAGAATCACATTGAACTTTATAATACTATCTAAATTATGAATACACATTACAATAATTTAAGTGAATAATGTTTTTCTTTTCTTAAAAATCTATTTAGATCTTATTTGTAAATAAAATTGAATAATTTGATAATTGTTAAATTTTAATCTAAATTCACATAAAAATTTATTGAAACTATGATGATGCCTGAATGATTTCTATTCATCTTTCTCTTCTTTTCCTACTAATATTTTTATGATATTTTCCATTCATCTTGTGTTCTTTTTGTTTCTTATCAAGTAGACACTCTCATGCTAACTTTTGCATGCTTTCACACTTAGTGTCTATCATGTTATCATGTTTTTATTGATGTTTTCATCCTTCATGTATTAGCTTGAATGGTGATGTTTGAATGATTGCTATGTAGATTTCTCTTCTTTGCCTACTACTACTTTTCATCTTCCTATGTTGTATTCCATCCATCTTGTGTTCTTTTTGCTGCACAGTAAAAAATTAAATGAGCTAAAGGCACCGCATTTTGAGAATTTGGAAGCTTATGTTGCTTCTACTTACTTGTGGCTGTTGGTTTGTTCTGTTTATGTCACCTAAGAATCTCTTCAACTCTTCAGGAATATAATTTCATCAACCACATAACTTGCAAAATCTTCTAATTCAGCTATCTGCCAAACTATATTTGGTTCTTTGTTGGATTGAATAGTGCCTCCTTATTTACATTCTTTGATTCCCAATATTTCCTTCAACTTTTGCTACTAATATAAACAAGGTGACCTTCTGAAATTTTATGTTTCCCCAAACTTTGCCGCATCTTCTGCTCTTTTTTTATGATCATGCTCCAAATTCATGGTCTTTAGGTCTTGGATTTACCCTTCAAGGATGGAAAACTAATTTCCGGCTTCTTGCAATACAATTCCTGTTCACACATGGTTTTGTGAAACTAATGAAATGGTAAGCATTTCTATATACACATTTTTTTTGAAATGGTAAATATTTTTATTCATATATCTTTCTTTTTTTTTCCTGAAATGATAACCATTTTTACCATTTCCATATACATAGTTTTTTTTCCAAACAATAACCATTTCTATTATGGTTTTTCCTCAAATGATAACTATTTTATTTTAATATAAACACCTTTTCTCACAATAGAGATGTGCAATATGCTACAAGAGTTTTTTTTCCCTGAAATGATAACCATTTTTACCATTTCCATATACATATTTTTTTTCAAACAGTAACATTTCTATTCATGTATGGTTTTTCCTCAAATGATAACTACTTTATTTTTATATAAACACCTTTGATCACAATAGATATGTGCAATATGTTAGAAGAGAACAATAATCATTTTTCTTCACTGTCAACTTAGGCTCATTAACCACTTTTTTTCACACTTAACCTACACTCATTTCTATAACTCTCAATTACAACTTTCTTTCAAGTTTCAATGATAACCAACTTTCATTTGAAAAACAGTTTTCTATTTAATTTTTTTAACAAGCCCAAAGTTTGCATTCACTTTTGCTCTGTGAAGGAAATATGGTGGTGGGATAACCTCCACCTGTTACATTTCTATGACTTGTGATAAATTCATCTTCTGAATAAGGCATAAAATAAGTATACAATAAGTAATTGCAATTGTGCTCTTTTCTTTATTTATTTTATGGATTCCAAGTTTTGGTTGTAGGTGTTCATCTAACCATGTATGTTAAAATTAGATTTTTTTTTGTTCGATGAAGCATATTGAAAAAAACCTTCCATCTTTTTAATGTTTTTTGCTTATGTATATCTTATACAAAAAATCCATATAAAAAGAAAAAGAACAGTAAATTTACTAAAAGATCATGTTAACAATTAAATATCAATATATTTTTTATATGAACATGTTTCTTTTTCTTTTTTGGTTTTACACCTACGCTTTGTAAATCTGTATATAAATTTAATTGTAAGCATGAAGCTCCCCACTCTCCATGGGCATGGGAAAGGATTTGTGTGTACTAAAAATATTTTGAGGGATGGTCAAATTAGTGGGCAGGAGAACCTACAATCTTTATACTAACACCTTGCTTGTACTCTTGCCTTATCCATTCTTAGTTTGGTAATATAACATACTATTTTGTTGCATGCTTTTTCAAATATCAATTATACTAGTTATTTTCTTTGTTGCAAAATTAGTGCCTTGCTTTACAGTTATATCTATAAAACAACAGAACCTAACAATCACATCCTCAACTAAAATATCCTCTTCTTCCTACACTAGCACTACCATGAAATGATTTACTAGATATGTAGTGATACCACATTCAAAGTGTGTTCTCTTTGTCGCTACAAAGGATTTTATATAAACTATATTGTAATGCTCAAAATGATGCATTTTAGGAATTGAATGTAGTTCATTGTATCCCATCTCCTTAAAGGTCAACCTATAACTCTCCATTTTAGTGTACTCTGTTCTATTTTGCATCCTTTTGCAAGAAATTAAAGGGGTCTTTGCAACATTTCTTTTTCTAAATTGCAATAAAAAACTTTGATTGCTTTACTTGGTTGGCATTACTATTATTGCAATTATTGGTTAGGGATCAACTCCAAAACATGCTATTGTCCTGTTTTGTGGTTAATATTGTGTATACATTTAACTCGGTAGAAAACATAAATCCTTACTTTGATTTACAAAAAAAACATCTCTATACTTGCATCTTCCACATGGTAGATTTAACATATTACTCTTTAGCTCACTTTATTTCTAACTCCTTCCCACTTGTCTTCTAGATCTCCCAACGCCATACCAGAGTGAAGAATACATTTGTCCGCACCATATTTGGACTTTTGCCTCTTTTGCCAGGTATGTTTGATTTTGTTCATCTTTTTCAATCCTCCAACATTTTTCTTTACTTGTTTCTAACTCATACCAACAATATACTTGTCTTAGGCATAATACATGCTCTCATATTCTTACACCAATGTTCCCATGCAAATGTATTGATTTCTTTTTCCTTTTCAATCAATATAATTTCCCTTATGGTTGTTATATCCTATAGTCTCCCTGGAATATTTTACACTTATAACTTATTTTGATGTCAACATTTCTTCTCTTTTGTTTTCCCAACCATAACAATTATATTTATCCATCCTTCTACATAAATTACTGAATATATTTATTCTCTGAATCTGCATAACTAAAAGCCTAGAGCTTTAATTGGAACCATGCACCTTGTAGCAATTTTCCTAAGGACATAGTAATGTGATGAAAGCAAATTGCCCACATAAAAATATGAAACCTTGGCTAAAAAACCAATGCATTACTATCACCACTACTGTCCATTTCACATGTGTACTTATGTTCACGTAACCATTCATGTACTTGCAAGTATTGATATGCTATACGATACCCAAGTAATTCCAAGATGTCTCCCAATGAATCAACATACTTGCACATCATTCACATATTACCTTTGTACCCTAATCTAACCAATCTCATTTGAAGGATAAGATGAGAATGGCATATCTATACTCATTGTATTTCGTACAAACTGTTTTAGCTTGCTTAGTTGTCCTCTCCCTTTATCATTTAGGTTCACCTTAACCGTGAAATCAACAACTCCATTGAAATTTTCACATACATCTATTCTATAGTGATGAATATTTACTTATGTTAGTTCTTGCATATGCTTTAGAGTCTCCTCGTATGTTTTTTAGAAACAAGATGGACTTTGTTGGTGTCCTTATTTCATGGCAAATGTCCTTCCTCTAAAACATATAAGTCTTCATATTTTTTTTTGTATTTTTTTCCCAACCCTTTCTGCTTTTATTTTATAATTTAACACAAACTATACTTGAGAACTTTTAATACCTTACAAATATAGTACTCTTATTTTATTTCCATTCTCTCATTAGGCTAAAGCTTGTTGCATCTCAATGTTTCTATTTGATTCATTACACCGTATAGTTTGTAAACATGGATCTTCTCCACTCCCCATTTCTTAAACTCTTTCATCCATGAACCCCCCAATTTGCTTTAGGGTGTTGCAATACACCTCATCATACATAAGGTATAACATATGTATGCCATCATACACCTCATCATACATAAGGTCTAACATATATATGCCATCTTTAGATCCATTTTTTTTTATGTTAACAAAACAAACATGTCCTCTCTCTTTATCATTTAGGTTCACCTTAACAGTTACTCCATGGGGATGTTCAAATATATCTGCTCTTTAATCATCAATACATATTTATGTTAGTTCTTGCATATCCTTTATATTCTCCTTATATGTGTTTGGGAAAGAGCATGGCCTATGTTGTTGTCCTTATTTCATGGCAAATGTCCTTCATATAAAACCAATTTTTTTTTCAAAAAACATAAAAAAATTCCATGCTCACATTCGAAAATGTAAATTTGTCAACTATACGTTTTACTTTTCTCATTGCTACAAATTGAATGGATTTATGCATAGTTGTGTCAAACTCCTTTCCCTAATTTAGTACTTGTATATTTACAATTTTTCTTCTTCCTGTAATACTCAGGAAACCCCCACATAATGGAGCCACCCTTGACAGAAAATGCTATATCTCTACTCTTGGCCGGTTCTGTACATCTCCAACCATGCCTACAAGTTTTTTCACTATCCCCAATCGGATTGATGAAGGAAACGACTCCACGCTACCGACTGACTATCTCTGATGGAACCAACACACATCAGACTTTGCTTCCAACAGCCTTCAAATACCTCCTTTTAGACGGAGAACTCCAAGAATGCTCTATCATCAAGATTTCCAAGTGCACCTGCACCATCGTTCACAATAACACGTACATATCACTTTTCAAAGTTTTTTTCTCCTTTTTTTTTAAAGTTTCCTTCAACCCTGTACTTCATATTTTAAACACCCCCTCTTGGCACAACTTTAACATATTTTTAAATGTTGCCTTTTTTTCTTAGCGGGACTATTACAGTGCTCAACCTTGAAGTTCTCCACCACAAGCTAGGCCTTTTTGGGATCCCTCTCCCTCTTGTACTACCAACTAATATTGGACTTCCAACTGGTTCATCAACTATCCAACCCCTTTGCCTCACAGAAGACAATGTTATTTTCTCACCCCAAACAACAACTCCACCACTATCCATGCCATTTTCTATTATTCCATTCAAAGCACTAAACCCCAACTACAAAAAATGGTCCATTCAAGGTCACGTAATTGCAAAGACAAACATCCATGAATACACAAACCAAAAAGGACCAGGGAAACTATTTGGTTTTGACCTTCTTGACTGCTCTGAAGAAGAGATCCATGCCTCTGCATTTAACAACTTTGTTGACTCCTTCCATGCTCGGATTGAAATAGGAAAAGCTTACACTATCTCCAATGGCACAATAAAACCAAGAAACCCTACATATAACCATTTGAACAACCATCTTAAGATTATCCTTTCTGCCGTGTAAACCATCCAGCCTTGCCTACATGATTTCCCCTCCATTCCTTTACATTCCTTCCACTTTAAGCCAATCAATGACCTTCAAAATTCACTGTTAAATTCCATAGTTGATCTTGTTGGCATGGTCATCTTTGTCTCCCTTGCATCGACAATTCGGAAGAGAGACGACTCCGAAACAAGTAGGAGAAATGTTGCCCTTGGAGAGAATTCATTCTTCAGCATCGATGTCACATTGTGGGGCCATCATTGCCACAATGAGAGCTCTAAACTTACTTCGTTGTACTCCTTTGATCCACCCCTCGTCCTCACAATCAAGGGAGGACGTATTACAGAATTCAATGGCAGAACAATTGGTTGTGTTCCCAGTACTTCCCTGCTTATTAATCCAAATATTGAGCCAACCCACCTCCTTCATCAATGGTTTCATGCCAATGGATTCCATGCAGCTTCACCATCCTTGAGTCGAAAATATGCAGGCTCTTCATCCCTTCCACACCCAAAGAAAACAATTTTGGAGTTGCAAACCATGCAACCCTCTGAGAAGGAATTGTGGTTCTCTGTACGTGCTTCCATCATTGACATTAACATGGATGACTTCCACTTCCTTGCATGCCCTCTCTTTGTAGATGGCATACAATGCATGGAAAAAATTTCACATCAAGCTTTCAACATTTGGCATTGTAGCAAGTGTGATGGTGAATTCCCAGAGTGTGACTATAGGTACATTTTGAAGCTTTCACTACATGACCACACAGGGAATCTCATTAGAGCAACAACTTTTGACGATGCAGCAAACCAATTTCTAGGCATCTCTGCAAAGGACTTGTGCCTCCTCTCTAGTGAACCATCAACCGTAAAAGAAATATTTCTACACTTAACCTCACGTCAATACCTTTTCACCTTATCCGTTAAGACTAATACTTTCAACTCCACTGCAAGATTGAAAACAACCATTTTCAATTCTAAAGAGCTTCTTTATGCCGATGCATCATCCATCCTCCTCACAGAAATACATGCACTAACACCTCATACCCATCATATTTCCTGCTATCTCTAACCTCCCCTCAATACAACATACCCATCCTCTCTTCCAAACATCCCTTTGCATTGGCCTCCCACATATAAATCTACCCTCAATCCTTTTTTCTATCTCCATATAATCCATACATGTTTTCCCACATAAACCATCCTATGTCTCCAATGCTTTCCCCTTCATCTCCGCCCAATTATGTTTCTTCCACTTCATCACTCATGCTATCTTTGTTTCCCATTACCTTGCTTCCTTGATTTTAGATAGGCTTGTACCACCTTAATGTATTCATATACTATTTATTTTATGCCCATACTACTCTATATGGTGTCCTAGACATTATATTTTTTACTATGCCTTACAATGGTTCACATTCACTATATTTATCTATATGTGTGCAACCAAAATTGCAAGTTTCCTTACATGTATACATCATTTATGTTGTTCTTTTATGTGTTGTGCTTCTTCCTATTTACTTCTCACATAGATATATATGCTCCACATGTATCCACACATGCTTTGCACCTTCATTATTGCAACACTTTCACATGGACTTGATTTGTATATTCACAAATACATTATGCTATGTATTATGCCTTTCTTTATGTTAAAATATGTGCATCTCTTTTTTTCTCAATTTATGTATTTATAACACTCTACAACCCCATTAATGTCTCATCCAGGTTCAAAACAAGCTTCTTTTCTTCAACATACCTATGTCTTCCGATAATGGAAGTGAACAAAGAAATGCATGTAGAAGGATTTTGTATACACACACACAAAATCGCTGCAACACACAAATACGACTTCTTTATCAATCCATACATGCCACCCTCAATGCTGCACCCATCCCCTCCACCCCTCCACTTGAAAACCTAAATACTCCACCAATGTAGACCTCCACTACACCCCCCCCTTCAACCATCACATGCAACTCCCCCTTAACAGACGCGCAATTCTGATTTCGTAAACAACTCGATCGCCTCCACCCAATGCATGTTTTCTCTATATGCAAGGAATCCTATCTAGCCATTAAAACCAAATTTTCAAATGGAATTTATACATGTTCTCGTTGTACTAAAGAACACCATGGGAATCGATTATCCTTAACAACAACATGGACCCTGGAAACCAGCCACTAGTACTTGCAAGGATTACTCAAATTGAAGAAATGCTAATTGCTCGTGTCAATCCAATCCTTCAAGTTTCCCATGCACGTGGTGGGAAATACAAATACTCTGTCCATACTATTAGTCCCCCCCAAGACACCTCCACAATCGCCTCCTCGATTCCACGCCTCTTGCCAGACTTGGAAATCCTTGTTGTTCGGAAATTAAATGTGACAAGCAAGCCTTATGAATTCATTGTTAGCCATTCCAAAGTCCTAACTGCATTGGAATTAAAAATGTCCAATGACCCATATTACAAGGATGTCCAACTTAACCTACTTGCATTAGATTATTTGCCACTTCAACCCATAGATGTGTCCTCCATTCTTCGTCATTCCACCACCCCTAGACCATACCTCCAAGTACCCTTTCCCCATGTGTTAAGTTTAAACTAGATTGACTAGCAAGATCACTGAAATAAACACAATCACAAGATAGACAAAGATATTACCTTGGGAAACCCTCATGGGGTAGAAAACCCAGCAAAGCTTTCCTCAATAAGATGATCAACCAAAATACAAGATGTGCTCCAAAACTTGACCTCCTTCTTCTCTATCTCCTATGCATACTTCTCAAACACAAGTGCGCCACTTTCTGAGCTAAGCAAGTGTGTCAAATGAGGAGCTCTCCTCCTCTACTTATACTGATTCCCGATTGACCAAAATCCCTAATGGGGCCGACCTCTCCTAGTGAAGTCTAATAACCCCTAAATAATAAACTCAGGGCTGACCCCCACATGGTGGGTCTAATAACCCCGATTACCACAATTCATCGGAGGAATAGACATCTCCGAATACATAATAGAATTACCTCGGAGGGATGAAAAATCTCCGGAATAATAAAGTACAAATATAATATTCTTAGAAGTTACAATATTCAACACTCCCCCTTAACGAGAAGGATATTATAACAACATCTGCAGGAGCAAGAAGTCATCGACTACATCATACATGATACATCTGTAAATCATTGGAAGCTTTCTTTAATACATCATCATCAATAACTTAACCAGTTACTGGAACATCAACATCATCGTCATCGTCATCACACGATCATCAACATCGTCATCACACGATCATCGGCATCGTCATCACACGATCATCAACATCATCATCACACGATCATCAACATCGTTATCACACGATCATCAACATCGTCATCACACGATCATCAACATCGTCATCACACGATCATCAACATCGTAGTAGCATACCCTGCAATATACACGATTCATTTAAGACACCATAATATGTCTAGGGACGATACAGTCCACTCGTCAACTTAGAAAAAATATAAGGACCACTTTCTCGGAGACATATGTCTACGGATCAATTCGGGGACCGAAGTCCAGGGATGATACAATCCCCTCTTGTCCACTAGGGACCACTTCTCGGAGACATCTGTCTACGGGTCAATTCAGGGATCGAAGTCTGGGGATGATACAATCCCCATCATGTACATTTGGAACTAGTGGTTCCGGGATGATGCAATCCCCATCACGTAAATTTTGAACTAGTGGTTCCGAGATGATGCGATCCTCATCACGTACATTTTGAACTAGTGGTTCTAGGATGATGCAATCCCCGTCATGTACATTTTGCACTAGTGGTTCTGGGATGATGCAATCCCCATCACGTACATTTTGAACTAGTGGTTCTGGGATGATGCAATCCCCATTAGTCCACTAAGGGCTTCATTCACGGAGACCATATGTCTACGGTTCAATTCAAGGGACCGAAATCCGGGGATGATACAATCCCCACCTGTCCACTAAGGACTTCATTCTCGGAGACCATTCGTCTACGGATCAATTCAAGGGACCGAAGTCAGGGGATGATACAATCCCCACCTGTCCACTAAGGACTTCATTCTCAGAGACCATACGTCTACGGATCAATTCAAGGGACCGAAGACCGGGGATGATACAATCCCCACCTGTCCACTAAGGACTTCATTCTCGGAGACCATTCGTCTACGGATCAATTCAAGGGACTGAAGTCTGGGGATGATACAATCCCCACCTGTCCACTAAGTACTTCATTCTCGGAGACCATACGTCTACAGATCAATTCAAGGGACCGAAGTCCGGGGATGATACAATCCCCACCTGTATCCTTATCAATATAGATATCATTAGTACATCACTAGTACAAGTACATACAAGTATCCTCATCAATACATGTATATCATCAAAACATGTATCCTTATCAAGAACATGTATCCTCATCAATACATCAACAAAACATGTATCCTCATCAATACATCAATGAAACATGTATCCTCATCAATACATCAATAAAACATGTATCCTCATCAATACATCAACAAAACATGTATCCTTATCAAGACATAAAGAGATAAGTAATATAAGTATTCTAAGTATAAGAATCCTAAATCTAAGCATATATAAATATCTAGGTTTAATAAACAGGTATCCTCATCATTGACCTTGCTGTCGATGAGGGAAATCTCATTATTAGTGACTGTATCACTCCCCCTTTCGAGAATTGTCCCTTTGAACTATACCAAGCTTGTCTCGGAAATATTCAAATTTCACCCAAGATAGAGGTTTGGTCAATATATCAGCAATTTGTTCTTTAGTGCTCACATACTCGAGCTTAATAGCTCCTCTTTGCACCATATCTCGTATGTAGAAATATCGGATCTCTATGTGTTTTGACTTATCATGGAACACTGGATTTTCTGTCATCTTGATACAACTTTGATTGTCACACATGATCACAGTGGGATCCAATTCTAAGTCATACACTCCAGATAATAGCTTCCGAAGCCAGACTGCTTCACAAATGGCAGAACAGGCAGCTATATATTCTGCTTCAGCAGTACTAAGAGCGACACTAGATTTTTTCTTGCTGAACCATGAGATCATGGCAGATCCAAGACCATAGCATCCACCTGATGTACTTTTTCTATCTGAGACACTTCCTGCCCAATCAGAATCTGAGTAACCATGTAATCTGAGTTCATGATTTCCAAGATAATATAGACCAAAATCTAATGTACCCTTTAGATACCTCATTACATGCTTTGCAGCTATTAAGTGAACCTTTCTAGGTTCTACTAGATACTGACTCAGGGTATTTACAGCAAAGCATATATCTGGTCTGGTATTTGTTAAATACATCAATGACCCAGTGATTTGTCTATATAGAGTTATATCCACTAATTATGATGAGTCATTAACTAATAACTTCAAGTTGGAGTCCATGGGAATGGCCATGGCTTTACACTCCAACATATCGAATCTTTTTAGAATCTCCACAGCATACTTACCTTGATTTAGAAAGATTCCTTTTGGTTCTTGCCATACTTCTAGACCTAAGAAGTAGTGCATTAATCTGAGATCCTTCATCTCAAATTCTGAAGAAAGCTTCTTCTTGCATTCGATAATTTGATTCTCATTTCCTGTTAGAAATAGATCATCTACATATAACAATAATATATCAGGTTCATCATCCATGACTTTGAGGTAAAGATTTGGATCAACTTTGCTTTTGGTAAAGCCCATGCTTGTTAAGAAATTGTCAATCCTTCTGTACCAAGCTCTGGGAGCTTGCTTTAATCCGTACAAAGCCTTTTTCAATTTGCATACATGAGTTCTTCTATATTTAACCTCAAATCCTTGTGGTTGTTCTATGTACACTTCTTCTTCAATTAAACCATTCAGGAAGGCTATCTTAACATCCATCTGGTGTAATTTCCACTTCATCATAGATGCAAGTGCCATGATAGTTCTAATTGAAGTGTATCTAGCAACTGGTGCAAATGTTTCTTCATAGTCAATTCCCTCTTTCTGAGAGAATCCTCTGGCTACAAATCTTGCCTTGTATTTTTCAATGCTACCATCTGCAACATGTTTTATCTTGAATATCCATTTGGAAGAAACCACACTTTTATCTTTTGGCTTGGAAACTATATCCCAAACATCATTTTTCATTATCGACTGATATTCTTCTGTCATTGCTTCCACCCACTCTTTCTTCTAAGCTGCCTCTTCATAGCTAGTAGGCTGTTGATCCACCATATCACACATCAAGGCCACATAGTTGGATATTATCTTTGGTTTCTTTCTTTCTATAGTGGAGCCTTCGGGGGCTCCATATCTTTCAGCTCCTTGAATAATGTCTCTAGCCCATGCTGGCCTTCTTTTCCTAGATAAGTTTGTAATAGGGGGTTCTTCCAGTTCCAACATGTCATGATCTTCTGGAGTATCATCTTCAGGGATGGGCACAGCTTCTGTGACTCTACGAGGTATCTCTTCTTCATAGACTTCTTCAAGTTGGCACTTTCTAGATTTCTTAAGAGCTGCTTCTTCATCAAATGTCACATCTCTACTTATTTCCATATGATGAAAACCTGGTATGTAAATTCTGAAAGATTTGGATGATTCACAATATCCGACAAATATTCCCTTCTTACCAGAAGGATCCAACTTGGTTCTCTTTTCTTTTGGAATGTGAATGTACACTGGACATCCAAATATTTTGAAATGACTTACCTCAGGCTTCTTTCCTGTAAACATTTCTTCTGGAGTCTTGAATTCAAGAGCACTATGGGAAAGTCTATTTTGTACATAGACTGTTGTCCTAGCTGCTTCAGCCCATAGATACATGGGTAGATCTTGGTCATGTATCATAGTCTTTGTAGCTTCCATGATGGTTCTATTCTTTCTTTCAGCAACCCCATTTTGTTGGGGATTATAGGGAGTGGTTAGTTCCCTCTTGATTCTAGCTTCTTTACAAAAGTCTTCAAAGTCCTTTGAAGTATACTCTCCGCCATTATCTGTTCTGAGAATCTTGATTTTCTTTTTTGAGTGATTCTCTATTAGGGCTTTGAACTCCTTGAACTTTCCAAAGACTTCATTCTTTCCTTTTAGAAAGTATATCCAAGTCTTCCTTGAATAGTCATCAATAAATGTGACATAGTATTCATATCCACTCAAAGATGTGGAGGGCATTGGTCCACATACATCACAGTGTATTAACTCCAGGGTACTTTTAGGCTTTGTTTCACTCCTAGGAAATGGGTTCTTGATATTCTTCCCTTTTTCACATCCTTTTCATGTGCCATCATGATCAATCTTTAAGTCTGGCAAACCTATAACTACCTTGCTTACATAAGGTAGTGCCTTGTATTTAATGTGAACAAGTCTCCTATGCCATATCTCATTTGGGATAATGGCTTCATGTACAAGGGCAGCTTCTGGATGGCCCTTAAGCTTGTACAAACCTCCTTCTTCTTCACCAATGATAATTGCATACTTGATAGATTTTCCTTTGGACCACATTAATACTTGTCCATCAATGAATGCAACCCTATAGCCTTTCTTATCCAATGCTGAGATGGATAACAAGTTCTTCTTCAATCCTGGTACATACAATATTTCTTTCATTTTCATGGGGGTACCAGAATCAAGCTTGTAGCTTGCTTCACCAATTCCCTTGATGGGATATTGATAGTCATCTCCTAGAGATACCTTTTGTGGAGAGGTCTTTTCTTCAAGTCTTGAGAGAGTCTTTTTCTGACCTGTCATGTGCTTTGAAGCACCACTGTCAATAATCCATGTATCTTCTCCAGGTGTTATAGATCCAGAGAGTACGGAGAATAGAACATATTCTTGTGCATCTTCTTCTTCATTTCTCCTAGATCTTCTCTTGAAGAAGGTCCTTTCTTCTTCTTCTTCTTCACTTCTAGGTCTTTTCTTGTGAGGTCTTTCTTCCTCTTCTACTTCTTCTTCACTATCATCTTCTGCACGATGTGCTTGATGTCTTTTGTAATGAGAACCCTTTTTCTTCTTTAGAGGACAATCTCTAGCAAGGTGTCCTATTTTGTGACAAGAAAAACATTGGAATGAGGAGTAATCTCTTCTTTGATTAGTTCCTCTTTTCTTTTGAAATCTATGTGGAGAATGAGACTCCTTGTGACTATCCCTTTTGGAGTAGGATTGATTCCTTCTTCTCTTGGTGTGGTTGGCCAAGGCTTGGTCATCTTCTTTGAGCAAGGCTTCTCTATTTGCAACCCTAGCCTCTTCTTGTACACAATCCTCCCAAACTACATCAAACTTCATACTTTCTTTTATGGCACACATAGTTTGTATAAATGACTCCCAAGGTCTAGTGAGACCATTTAGAGCAGTCATCACTAGTTCATCTTCATCAAGAGTATCACCAATGGCATCTAGTTGCTCCTTGATTTGGGAGACTCTTGAGAAGTAGTCTTGAATGGATTCTCCTTTGTGCATCTTGGTATTCTTCAACTGAGTTGTTAGGTTCATCTTCCTATTGATGTTTTTTACTTCATACATTCTTCCTAGGGCATCATACATTTCTTTTGGATTCTTCTTGGAAGCCACTTGGGGAATCAAGTGGTATTTAATAGAATCAGCTATGATTCTCTTTTCCCTAATCAAATCCTTCCTATGCTTCTCTTTGGCTTCATCTCCTTCAGGTTCTGCAACTTCATCCTTGATATAATGAGCAAGATCATTCTCTTCAAGAATGAGACCAATTCTATATTTCCATGCTCGGAAATTCTCTATACCTTCTAGTTTATCTTCAAGCTTAGTGCTTGGAGCCATCTTCTCTTGGGGGAGTCCAAGAGATAAGAGATAGAGTAGTACTTACCCGGAAACTTTAACTTTTTACTTTTCCGAATCTGCAACAGAATTTCTGGTTTATCACACTTTTGGTAAAACTAGGGTTTGACTTTCTCGGAGTTCTACCCAACAAAAAACCTCGATACAAGGCTCAAAATATAGATCTTTAGAAGAGATATTCAGCCATGCAACCAGAAACCAAAAATACTAACTTTTACATAAACCCTAAATTTGGGAGAGAGAGGTATATAAATTCTCCTTGTGAAAGATGTTCTATTCAGACTAGCTCTGATACCATGTTAAGTTTAAACTATATTGACTAGCAAGATCATTGAAAGAAACACAATCACAATATAGACAAAGATATTACCCTGGGAAACCCTCATGGGGTAGAAAACCCAGCAAAGCTTTCCTCAATAAGATGATCAACCAAAATATAAGATGTGCTCCAAAACTTGAACTCCTTCTTCTCTACCTCCTATGCAGACTTCTCAAACACAAGTGCACCACTTTCTGAGCTAAGCAAGTGTGTCAAATGAGGAGCTCTCCTCCTCTACTTATACTGATTCTCGACTGACTAAAATCCCTAATGGGGCCGACCTCTCCTAGTGAAGTCTAATAACCCCTAAATAATAAACTCAGGTCCGACCCCCACATGGTGGGTCTAATAACCCCGGCTACCACAATTCATCGGAGGAATAGACATCTCCGGATACATAATAGAATTACCTCAGAGGGATGAAACATCTCCGGAATAATAAAGTACAAATATAATATTCTTAGAAGTTACAATATTCAACACCATGATGATGATGCAACTCCTTTCTTGCCATCCACAACAAACCCCCAAACCTCCTCCTTCATTTTTTCCCTCCCAACTTCCCGCACTGAGACTGAAGAAATTAGGCACTTTGCCTCATCGAGCTCTGGAACACCAAACATTTCCATTGACTGGCCCCCCATTGGCCTTTCCCCAATCAATGAATACAACACATAAGGCCTCCTCTCTATGGAATTTCCAACCTTGTTCCCCACTGGGGTTTCCATGTTGAAGAAACTACATCTTCATGAAATTGGCATGCAAGAATATGCTTTGCACCTTATGCGATATCACGATAATAGATTCAGCCAACACCCTCACTTTCGCTACTACTTGTACAACCTTATGATGCGACATCGAAGCCAAGCCACTGCTTCTGTATTTTTTAAACGTAACCTACAATACACACTCCCTACAATTGTCTTGGCCTCGCGCACACAACTCCACGAAATTCCTGATTCTCATGTTGTTGACCATGCCATGCGCTTTGGATCTGGTCTGCGCAGCACACGCTCTTTTTGGAACAAAAGATGAGGTGAACTATATGCCATGATCACCCAACTTGGTATCCCAACCCTTTTTTTTACCCTTAGTGCAACTGACACCAAATGGCATGACCTTCACATGCTCATGCCTGGCCATCCTCCAACTTCATTGCTTGCACAATTCCAGTGGACAATTCATAACATTATAACCAATCCACATATTATGTCCCTATATATGCACCATAGATTCACCATCTTCCTTGAATAGGTCCTTAAAAAAACATTCAAGGCAAAGGATTATTGGTGCAGGTTTCCCCCCTCTCATTTGTTGCATTTATTTACTTCTAACATTTTACAATTCCACTTGTTTCCTCACTACTTTTCTACCCTTATTTATATAGGTATGAATGGGAAAATCAAGGTTCTGCTCATATACATGGATTCCTTTTGTTGGAGGATGCACCCAATATGGACAACCTCGACTGGGATGATCCTTCCACCGTGGAATATGCAAAACAATACTTTGACAACTTCTTAACTGCATGACTCGTTAGTATTGTTTTTCTTTTCATACTTTGTAGTATTATCCACTTGTTATGAAGAACAAACAAAAACAACTTACCATATAATTCCTTCATTAACATGTTGTCTTATTTATCTTGTTCCATATTTTGTATAATTTTTATGCCTTTATTTTTGCACAATGCAATATTAAAGTTTCATTTTTTCAAACTTTCAGATGTGTAACAATCCAGACTTGCGCCTGTGCATATGGTCAACATTGCAACATTGTAGATGGAGTTTTTCATCATGCTCTTACCATGCTACACTGAAGAGCGAACATACCTGCATTACTAAAGCCAATGTTGCTTCAGCCTTCTAGTTTCACAAATTAATATATGTGAATCACAATAGCTTCCGCAATACAGATCCCAACAGGGTCTGCATCCTCTTCATCAGAATGGCACCCTAAACAACCCTGCCACTGTTCATGCACAATATATGCTTGTAACATATATCTCATCACCAATATATGTGAAGAAGATACATTTATGCAATTAAATAAGATATACTTCTTTTGGTTGAGAACCTAAGGACTTCATTTATCTATGCCTTTCGTGCATAAAAATTGTGTTCCATAGATTTTTTTTAAGGAAAAATCGTTTGAAGAAGCACTGCAACCAACATCTGTCTTTTGCATCATCAAAAAATGCCAAACAAATTTGATTGCCCTACTTCTCAAAGACCAAATTCATGTGTGTATGTCATTGCGGCTGTGCAACTATTAACTCTCTCACATGTGTGTATGTCATTAACTCTCTCTAAATAAATACTTTTATTTTTTACTTGCCTCTGGCAAGGTTGCATTCTGGTTGCAAAGGTTAAAACATGGGAAATGTGTAAGTTGGGAATGGTGGATCTATGCCTGGTTGATTTGCATACATTGGTGACCTCTCTGTTACTACCTTATATCTTGGTTATGTTGTTAAATTCCATCCATTTGTTGCTTTTCTTTTTACTTAGAATATTGTTTTCTTGCATGCAACTTTAAATCATTTCAGAATTGGTTTATATTTGTTCATGTTGCCAATGTTTTTTTTTTATATCATGACTTGATGTCTCAACCAAGTATCTCATAATTTATATATGGAATTTTTTTTTTATGATCCTTCCAGTGCAGTTAGGTTTTGTGTCCACATCTCCCATGTATCTCTGTGCATTAACTTAATAAGTATGCAAATAACACATTGCTCATCTTCTGCTACAAATTTCAATAAAAAAATCCAAAGATGAAAGCTCTATTATGCCCTCCATGTTCTTGCAATATCTATTATTCTTGTGCAATAAATTGATGACAGTTATTTATATTAACTTAGTACTTCCATTGTCTTTATATGATTACATATTGGCGTATTATTGCACCTTTTTGGGGGCAATTGCTAGTTCTAACTTTACTGCAAAATTTTTTCATCCCGTGGCACAATCTCGTCGTCTTATAATAGTTGATGCTAAAAAAACCAACAAACAAAAACAAACCCATCAATAAATGTATCAATATATTTTGAGCGTTGACCAAGCTTTCGTAACATGCATTCAAACAAACAAAATATATATGTAACATGAAGTTTGAGTGCTCGCCCTATTTCTCCAAGGGTCTCTCTCTTGAATGATGCTTTGTACCCAACGGTTTTTTTTATTTTTTTTATGGTGTAGTCCCTATGGGATATGTGGAAGCGGTATGGTCTTAAAGGTATTTCCACAACAAAAAAATTTCATTAAGTTTCCTGTGGAGCGGGAACCAATACCACAACGAAGTTATTAACGCTATGGGGATTTTTGCATTTTGCAAATCTTCTCCATTTGAATATATTCATGTTTTCGGCGACTCAAAATTCATTGTTGATTGGATAAATGGGAAATGTGCTTTAAATGTTCTCGTACAACGGTATTAGAAAAATGGTGAATGCATTTGAAAGTATCTTCATTTCTCATATTTTCATAAATTTCAACGAGCAGGTGGATTCCTTATCCAAGCGTTTTTAAATATTTTGGTTCTATGTTATGTGCATGACTCGTTAGTACTATTTTTCTTTTCATACTTTGTAGTATTATCCACTTGTTTTGAAGACAATTCCAACACATAAAGTTAAGTGCATCAGAGTATACCTGGAAGTTGACTTTGTGAATTGCAAGCATTGTTTGAAGCAAAGAGTGTGTTCATTTGTGTTATTCATGCATCATCTTGCATATTATCCTACTAGGCTGTAAAAAGTATACTGAATTTTCATTTCATGTGACAATGCATATTGAATAATAACAAAATAGGAGAGACATAAGATGAAAGGAACTAAAAAGATGATAAAAGATGGATGGATGAGCTAAATCTGTCCAATTTATGTATGGAAATTATATATATCTGAATGTAATAAAGAAGAAAAAATAGTAGGAAAGAGAACCCTATTAAAAAGGGCCAAAACAGTTCGAAAGCAAGCATATGTAACTTTGAATGCAAAAATCAGTTGAAAGTACCTTAGAACTATGAGCATGGATAGCAGGCTCAAACATTTCATTAGACCTGATAGAAATAAAATGAAGCAAATCTGCGTAAGACATAAGAGACAAGTTGCTCCTTCAATATTCTAAGAAATAGATGATACATTTTATAAGTTTCCATGCTTGACTAATCTTTGAAGACAACAAAAAAAGGAAAAATAAACACAACAGTAACTAAATAAACACTTGATTGTGCTAATGGATAGTATTTTCCTTTTATACAAAGGTTGCCACGAGAGCATATGATGTATAGCCCAAAAAGCACTTGCAAAAGTTGGATAGAGACAAGATGAGTCCCCCCACGAAGATGATGCACAAGAATAGAAATAGGCCTTGATGGCACTTGAGAAAAGTCGATAGTGACAAAATTTTGTGCAGGTATTCTAAGTCCAATGAAACACAACACATAATCATATTAGGAGAGCAACATAAGATTTTTTTTGTAAGTGTAATCAATGCAAGAATCCATAAAATTTCAAGAATGGCAAGTTGTAAAGTAAACATGTTAACATCATAATGAATGCAAATAATGTTAACACGTGACTCTTACCCTTGTGATCTGTTCCATTTTTTGTTGTTGTTGAATATGTGAGGTAATGATATTGTCAAAACATGAAGACTATGCTTGGGTTATGTTGACTCCCTGCTTTAGTAGAATGTGCCAATTTCCTTGACTGCAATGTTCCATGAAATAAGCCTCATACAACTTTCAGTTAAAAAAGGCAGGGGAAACGGGTAAAGGGTTGTTACCATTTTATTTTACCACAAAGGCCTTGAGGTGAAAGGTGTTGAAGCATGGACCCACATGCCTTAAAAAAGGCAAGGGCAAGCTAGTGAAAAGAAATCCTATTTTAAATATTGATAAATTAACCTGCATGATAAAGGAAATGGAAAAGGACCTACCATACATTAAACATAATCAAAAGCAAAGAAAAAGCAACTTTTGATTCTATACAGACCTTAATGAACAATTGTAATGGGATTCAGAGGTGGTAAGGTGGACATCTTGTTTGCTGTGATTTTGAATGTGAACTGCAATAAAAGTAATGTAAGAGGCTAAAACAAGATAAATTGTATATATGTATAGAATGGAAATGTAGTATAAAAGGCATGGCGGGGAGGATAGTACCATTTCGATTGGAACTTGGACGCTATGTGTACATCCAGAGGAAGCGTAGCATTTGGCGAGACGAAAAGATGATGATTCCAACATAAGGAAGTGTAGTATGAAATGGAAAAAAAAGAGTAGCGAGCTGTCGCAACAGCTAATATTTATAGACCATGTACTCTCCTAAGGAAAGCATTTTAAACCAACTCAATGTATAAATTGTATCATTGTAGTAGTGTAAAAAAAAAGGGCAATACATGTAAATGTAATTAGAAACAATATTACAATATGTGATTGTAGAATAAAATTTTAGGAGATACCTACACTAAAACCAATTATAGAGCCACCATGAAAAAAATGTAAAGATGTGATATGAAAGAGTTGAATCAAGAGAGAAAAGTGGGAAAAACAACATACATAACATATATACATTTGGAATATAGCTATACTTGTGTTTGCATTGAAATGTGTAGATGAAAACTTGAAAAACAGAAAATGAGATTTGGTTTAAACTTGTGTGTGCATAAAATGTACATGTATTTTCGTATTAGTGGGATGTAGTTCATGGGAAAAACAAAATAAATGTATACATTTGGAATATATCTATACTTGTGTTTGCATTGAAATGTGTAGATGAAAACTTGGAAAACAGAAAATGAGAGTTTGTTTAAACTTGTTGTGTGTGCATAAAATGTACATGTATTTTGGTATTAGTGGATGTAGTTCATTTGTACAATGTTTGTGGTTCACATGATGTGCTAATACATTGATTGAATCAAAACATAGATTGAATATATGGTAGGAAATACAAGTGGAGAGGGTAGAAATGGCTAGTGGAGAAAGTGTGGGAAAAAAGAAAGAAAGGGTTGGTGGGCGTAAAGGAATGTGAAAGTGGCAGCAAATGATACAAATGTAGGGGAAAACTGGGTGGAAAGGGAGGTGAAAGGAAATTGAAAGCGAGGAGGCATGAATCATATATGAAAGAGGGATTATGAAAACGACAGCACCATCTGTGATTTATGTATGGGGAAAGATGTGGGTTGCAATAGCAAGTCTTCTTGGGCCATGCTTAGAGTGTCCCTTTCATGCATATGGATAATGCGTTGAAGGAGGGCTCTCAATTCAGAGAGAAGCTTAATCGTTGGTTGGATGTAATTCAATGGGAGGTTGGAAGGTCATTGGAAGTGTGCTTCTATTCGTTGAAGTCCTTCTTGTTGTTCCTTGATCTGTTGGCAGAAGTTGGCAAGGATGTTGAGGTACTGCATATCCGTGGTTGTTGTGAAAGGGCTATAAGTGAGGAAAAAAAAGTTAAACTCTTGACAAGTTCAAACCATACATATAGCATAAAATGAAAGAACAATTTATGTAATTTTTTTTTTTGAATTGAAGATTGAAGAAAATGTTGGAATTGAAATGCTATGCTAGAAGGCAATAAACCATAACAAGTTAATTGTAAATTGGTGCAAGGAAAAAAACATGAGAAATGCTAATACGATCGATATCCATGAATCTAGGAAGTAATTTGTTTTTCATTTTCATTTGGGAAAACAAGGAATAAAAAATTTGGAAGGAAGTGTATATTAACATGTGCAAAGCATATCATAGATAGAAGGAAAGGATTTTTTTTGGAAGGGAAACATTGGTTTTATGTTTGGTTTTTCTATTCGAAAATGGAAGACAATGATGTAACTTAAATGTTATGCTGGAAGGAAAAGGTGAAATGAAAGTAAATGTAATTTGGTAGAAGAACAAATGAAGGAAGACATTAAAGTGAAAGGTAAACATGAGTAAAGGACTAAATTAAATGTTTTGTTTCTAGCAAGTGCAAAGTAATAGTGAAGGGAATTTAATTTGTTTTGTATGGTATTTTGTAATAGTTATTTTTGTTGTGTGTAAACAACAATAGTTATGAAACAAGTTGAGACAAAAAAAAAAGGTAGTACACATGTGTCCAGTCCCATTTAGAAGAAGAGTAGACTAAATGATGCATTGATTGTAACCATATGCAACTACATTTGTTAATGGACATGTGGTGGAATTGATTTGGAGGCAATTAAACTTTCCTCTTACTTCTGCCGTTGAATAGAAGAGATATCTTTCATATGTGCATATCGAGAAAAAGAGAAGGCTGACATTATGCGGAGGTCCGAGAGATGTCTCACTCTTGAAACAACAGTGAAGGTAAGACCTTGACGGTCAATGTTGCTAATGTCGATTGTTGTCTTTTGTAAGGTCACGCCTTGTGCTTTATGGATTGTTAAACCCCAAGCCATGCGAAGTGGAAGTTTCCTATGAGAGCCCCTTGTTAAAGGGAGGATTGACACATAGTTAGGGTTGGAAGCATCCCATGGTGGGCCTTTATAGTTGATAAAATTTATAACAACAAACAAACGAAGGTTAGGTGGAGTAGTATTGCTATTGTAGAGAATTACAACAACCTGTCCAAGAGCACCATTAACAAGGCCTTCCTCGGCCCAAAGGTTTGTGGTAAGCATAACTTGTTGGCCAACGGAAAGTAGCAAAGTCATAGTGAGTTGTTCATCTTCTGGTGCAAGCATAAATGGTTTCTTCCTAACTTTTGCGGTACAACATGCAATTGGGACACTGAGTTGTCTAAGCATTTGTTTGTTATGGATTTGTGATCAAATCATTTCAAAGAATCTTCAATCATAACACCTGCAAATGTGTTGAAAGCCCTCATATTAGAAAATGTTGGGTTCCATGCAACCAATGTGCCACCAGAAAACCCACGAAATCCATCCCAATGGCCAGCCAGCCGGGTTTTATTTTGAGGAAATAATTTACAGCAGACAAGATCGAGGTCATGGTTTCTTGGAAAAGTACAACATGTGGATTAATAATAGAGAGAATTTGCTTGATAGCAGCACATTTAGGACCGCTGCTTAGTCCCCAGACGTTTAAAGACAAAAAAATCATGAAGTGACCCCAGAATGGGTTGTATTAACTCTAAGAGCCCCTGAATCAGGTGAAATAACTAAAGAATCCATAGGTAAACCAAAATCAAACAGAGGTGAGATCGGCGGATTGAGCCAAGAACCCTTACCCTCCCCTTTTTCTTTAGGTCCTCTTCGTGACTTTCGTATGGTGACGTTACCAATAAATACATATTTTATTGGGATGATAGATGGATCCACCTTATGAGTGGAGGAATAAACTGGAAAAGGGATGCTAGGCGGAATAGGGGGATCACAAGGGGGCTGGGAGTTGTCACGATCTGTTAGAGAAGAAGGTGAGAGGCAAATATCCAAGGACTTGTGCCATGGCGACGTAAGGGGTGGAAAACAGGTCAAAGAATCTAACTCAAGACCTAGCTTGGGAGGGGGACTCTCAGAGATAGACTGAGGAGGTAGTGACAAAGGGGGCATAGTGAAAAAACAAAAAAATGGTTCCCACCAGCTGAGAAAACCCTAGGTAAGGAAGCGGAGACAGGCACTGGATTTTGGTCCTGATCATCCGAAATAGGTGGTGCCAGGGTAAGTGTTTGAGAAGATGTCAGAAGAGGATTGACCAAAAGAGCAACAGATAGTTCCTCGAAGGATAAAAATTGAGTAACGAAGGAATGGTCGACATGAACTTACCAACTAATTCTGACGCCGAAGAGCGATCCAGGGGCAAGAAGATGTCCAAAGTGTCCTCCTGCGTAGCATACACCGACTTATTCAGACCATCACCGTTCCCCAAAACATCAAAGCCGAGAGTAGGACAATGCTGCTTGGAATGATCGGTCCCATGGTATGCATGACATCTGAATAAAACCTTCCAGTAATCCAGCGACTGTATAAAGGTGCCACCATCCCATTTGACTTCCAATTCACCCATCAAACCCTTAGACGTATCTAACTCCACCAAAACCCGAGGAGTCCGACATTCTGAGCCACAAGGTTGTTCCTCTTCAATCATAATAAATCTACCAATGGAATTTAAAATGGCCGTAAAACCTTTGAGAGACCAACATTAAATCGACAAGCCAAGAAGTAAAACCCACAAGTGTCGTTTTTTCAATTTGTCCTTTCGGGGGTCAAAACCTGCATACCACCGGGAAAGAACCAGTGATCCACGCCCAATGATCCAAAAATGTATTTCAATGTTGTCACGGTCCTCCTCCTCCGAAAGTGAAACAAAATCCAACCATTTGATAGCATGATGAAACGAGAAATATTTTTTATAAACGGATTCCACTACCTGCGAACCCAATCCAGAAGTTCAAGCCAACTAAGGGATAAGTATTCAAATTTAACAACCAAAGCTCTTTCATTCAGGGCCATGACCATGTCACAAGTAACATCCTTTCCAAGGACACAAAGGACACGTCCTTTTTTCACCAGCTCGAAAGGGAGCAAAGTGTCCCAATGCACAGGTTTCTTCGGATGTTTAAAACGCCACTTATCGCTAGGTGTCGACACAACGGACACATCAGGTGTAGATTGAGGGATTTCCAATCCATGAGCACCGCCAGCAAGAGACCCAAAAGAAAAATTATCAACACGTGACCCGGGGCATTCAAAAATGACTGACAAAGATGAGTTTGTCACAACCCTCATGGGTTTCGACCCTGAGAGTGACAACGGCTCAGATACAAAGGACGCCGACACAACTCTGGAAAAACCCCCGAAATAGAAAAAAATGCAGAAACCCAAAATCGTAAACCAGGCGAGTGACCCCCCAGAAAGGAGCACAAGGTACTAGGTTAGACTTAAAAAACTAGGCCCAGTGAACCGAAACAACAAACGCATCGGTACAAAAAGACCAAAACCCAACCCAGACAAAAGACAAATAAAACACAAGAAAAGACACAAAACAGGTAGTTCCCACTTTTTTTACCTGGTTGGTACTAGGCCTACTACTAGGTAGTAGGCTTGGCTCTAGGAAACACATAAAAAATCATATAAAAACTGACAAAAACCCTAAGGGGAGAGAGGAAACAATAAAATAGACCACAACAACTAAAACGCAAGTGAGAAAGAGACGAAAAACGTAGCAGACATTTCCTCGCATCAGCCGACGAGATATGCAGCATTGAACTGTCTGCTCAAGCCTGACCAGCACCATCTGAAGGCCGCCTCACCGTCCAGTTTTCATCCCTCAGGGGAAACCCTACCTCTCTCGAACCAATCTCTCATTTATGAGGTCATGAGAGGAATTGCTCCTTGAAATAATGTAGTATGAAATTTCTTTTACTTTGTATTGGAGAAAATTAAGAACTCAAAAGGACACAAATCACTAAAAATCTCAAAAATCATAATCGATAAAGAGGAATTTGAAGAGTCACCAAGGAGTTGTTTTGTAAATGTTATAAAGCAAAGTTGTGAAAAAGAAAGAGGGGAATTTTGGCTATGGGATTTTTGCTACCCATTTTTGTAAGAACTATTTCTTGTTTAATGATAAGAATCCATTGGGATGGATTTTTGCACATAAGTATTGTTGTCATGTGGATGAATGTTTTGAACTGTTTCATACTTTATCTCATGGGGATATTGAGTAAGATTGTTCTAGACTTTTGATGGATTGTTCCTACAATTTTTTTCTTTTTGCAGCTTATATGATATTTATGTGTTATATTTGTTTTCTACGAGTTGTGATTAAGAATGATATGAATACTAATACTGTTCTAATATTTATATGTCATTCTGTTATTGTTATTTACTCTTGAAATACAACTATCTAATTTAGAATATGGATGTTCAATGTTATTTCACCACTTGTCTCTTTAAAAAATTTGCTCCTACCTAGGATAGATTAATATAGCTATAAGACCGCATTTTAGAGTAACTCATATTGCATTTCATTCTTTAAATAAATAAAAAAACCATAAATAATGGATCAGGCTGCAACCGGTGTAAACCCAAAACCAGTGAATGGTAGTCGGGACAAAATTCAGACAGGTTCCCTATTCTAAATGGTTTAAGTTCTAACTAGGACTTTCTACCAGGGATAACCACTTTCTATCGATGCTAAGCCATTTCCAGGCGTCAACATGTCATAAAGAAATAACTAGATTAAGGGGAATTTCATCTTTAAAAAGTCTATACCACCACAATATTGCTTATAGTGCCTTCCTAGGAGTAGCTTTACTCCCAATGTGGCCTCCTACAAGTCCATTGTGACATTCCCAGAGGGTCTCTATATTTTCATAGTCCAAAACACATTGCTAAATAATTCCATTGTATCCTAACTTGTAAAATTCACCCATTCTAATTTGGGATTCAATTTTCTTTAGGCATAAGGTGTCTTTTCTTAGTTGTAGAGTAGTCAGGGAGATCTATTCATGTAATAAAAATTGAAACATACCCCAAGTAGTTTTGGATTTCATCATTCTTAAAGAGATCAATATCTGGGAGTTGATCATCTACAATGCCTCCTATTTATCTTGATTCAACACACAAGAGGTGGTTAGTCCCTACATTGTGCTTCCCTAGTTTTACAACCACCTCAAAATCAAGTTTTTGGAATAGATGTAGCCACGTACAGATGCAACCCTGCAATATAAATTTTTAAATAGGTACTTCAAGGCATAATGGTAAATTAAAAACTTAAAGTGCCTCCTAGTAGGCAGTGTGTATTCTTTCTTTGTGGGGGTGTAGCTACACTCTTCTTGAGATAGTTCCCCACTTGCAAGATAAATGGGAAGATCCGAACTTCCTTATCTTGGTTGTGCCATAATTTTCTCAAGTGCAATATGTTAATTTTTCAGAATTTACACTTTGATCTAGGATCTTAACTAAGAGAATAACATGTACAACATATCCACAGCATATCAATCATGGACACAATAATGCAAGCACACAAGAGACACAGAGTTTCACTGGGGAAAACCAAGAAGGTGAAAAACCCCGCAACTTCCTCAGAGATAGATAGAGAAATGATACAACCCAAGTACAAGAGATAGTCCTCCTAGCAGCAACTTATCCTCCTCCACTAGTGCACCACTCTCCAATGAGAGTATGAGTGAGAAAGTGAATGATCAAATAGAGTGCCTCCCGCACTCTATTTATACTTGACTTGATTTGCCTAATAACCTTTACTAGGTCGGACTTAACCACATAACATAATGCTGATAGGGCTGACCCCCAATAGGGTGGTCTAATAACCCTTTTACCCACATGACTCATACAGAGCCGACCCCATCAAGGTGGTCTAATAACCCATCAAGTATAAGTTATGACACTTACAATATACATGAAGACACTTCCATATAGAGGAATAATAACATCTCTATAGGAATACAAACACTTCCGTATAGAGGAATAATAACATCTCTATAGGAATACAATATACATATATGAAACACATTTCGAAGTTACAATTACATCAACACTCCCTCTTAACTAGGAAGGTATTTCTCGACATAGATCTGCTAGCACAAGTCTTCTTCTCTGGATCATCGTCATCGTCATTGCTGCTGCTATCTCAATCAATCTCCAATATACTAGTCATAGGAAGTTCTACAGAGCCAACCCTTTTTCATGCTGGATGTAGGCCCACCACCTGCAGGTCTTCATCATCACTGACCATACTTTGGAATCCTCAGGACTTATTACATGCATCACAATTCCTCGAAAGAGTATCCCAGGACCATTTATGTGCCAAAGCACGACCAACAAGATCTCCCAAGTCCACTTACATGTGATTGTCACAAAACCTTAAAAGAGTGTCTTGACTAGCAATAACTCTAAAGAGCATCCGAGGCCTTTTACGTGACCAGCACAACCTGTCCGGATCTCCAGGATGTATTACATGTGACCCCCACTACAAAACCTTAAAAGAGTGTCTTGACTAGCAACAACTCTAAAGAGCATCCGAGGCATTTTACGTGACTAGCACAACCTGTCTGGATCTCCAGGACGTATTACATGCGGTCATGGCAGTGCCTCGAAAGAGAATCCTAGGACTTATTACGGCAACACAACCCAACCTATCGGATCTCCCAGGTCTACTTATATGCCATAGGACAATGCCTTGAAAGAGCATCCCAGGACTTATTATGGGCACACAGCCCAACCTATCGGATCTCCCAGGTCTACTTATATGTCCTCCCAGAGCAATGCCTCGAAAGAGAATCCCAGGACTGATTACGGGCACACAGCCCAACCTATCGGATCTCCCAGGTCTACTTATATGCTCATCTGCACAACCTATCCACGGCCACAGAGTATCAACCTGATACTCACCATACATCGTCCTGATGTACATGATCATCCTGATCATCATCATAGCATCGTCCTAATTCATATCATCCAGAGCATCATCCTGATACTCATCACATATGATCATCCTGATCATCATCATATCATCATCTTGATGTATATGATTTGGAGCAACATCCTGAAGCTCATCATCCATGATCATCCTGATCATACAATGCATCCACCTGATGCATACCAAGTATCTACCTGATACACACCATCATACATGGTCCACTTGATCATACAATGTATCTACCTGATACATTCACAAATACATGATCCACCTGATCATACAATGTATCCACCTGATACATATACAAATCCATGATCCAACTGATCATATCAAGCATCCAACATGATGAATATACAAATACATGATCCAACTGATCATACAAAGCATCCAACATGATGCATATACAAATACATGATCCAACTGATCATAACAAGCATCCAGCATGATGCATATACATATACATGATCCAGCTGATCATAACAAGCATCCAACATGATGCATACAGAGCAGCAACTGGAGCATCGTCCTGATGCTCATCACACAGCGCTTACATCCATAGCCATGGGAAGGATCCTCCTCTCACCATGCTTGGAATGGCTCCTGCAAATGTGTCCATCACTTCTTCCTCAAAGTGTCGTCAATCTAAAGAACACCAAGCCTCTCTCTGAAGTACTCAAACTTCACTCTGGCTAGTGGTTTCGTCAACACATCTGTAACCTACTCATCTATCGCAAAATACATGATCTTCACTACTCCTCTCTGCACCATATCCCTAATATAGTGATATTTGATCTCTATGTGCTTCGACCTATCATGGAACACTGGGTTCTCAGACAGCTTCACACAACTTTGGTTGTCACAAAAGATACCAGTAGCCTCCAATGGGAGATCAAATAACTTAGACAATAGTTTCTGGAGCCATACTGCCTCACAACTAGATGAACAAGCTGCAACATACTCTACTTCAGCTGTACTCAGTGCTACGTATGACTGCTTCCTGCTAAACCAAGAGATCACACCTGATCCCATACTGAAGCAGCACCCAAAAGTTCTCTTCCTATCTGCAACATTGTCTTCCCAGTCCGTATCAACATAACCCTACATGTTAAACTTTTAATTCGCATCATACTTGAGCCCATAATCAATTGTACCCTTCAGGTACCTCAGAATATGCTTTACAGCAACCAGGTGAACACCTTTGGGATTCGTCAGGAACTAGCTCAATGTGTTCACCGCAAAGCAAATATATGGTCTACTGTTCGTTAGGTACATCAAGGACCCAATCATCCGACGATACATAGTGACATCAACTGGATCAGATGAAGCATCACACAGAAGCTTCAGGTTTGATGCCATATGTGTGGCCATGGCCTTGCAGTCCATCATCCCAAACCTATTCAGGATCTCTACTGCATACTTCCCTTTTCCAAGGAAGATTCTATTTGCATTCTGCCACACCTCCATGCCTAGAAAATAGTGCATCATCCCCAAGTCCTTCATCTCGAACTCGGCAGCAAGATTCCTCTTGGTATCGGCAATCAATCCATCCTCACCTGTAACAAACAGGTCATCCACATATAATAGTAGTATCACTGGATTGCCTTCCTCAACCTTGTAGCAAAGTTTGGAATCCGCTTTACTCTTGGTAAAGCCCAAACTGGCTAGAAAGCTGTCTATCCTACCATACCATGTCCTGGGAGCTTGCTTCAAGCCATACAAGGATTTCTTCAACCTGCACACATATGACTCCCTGTCATGTGTCTCAAAACCAAGTGGTTTCTCCACATACACTTCCTCCTCGACTACACCATTCAAGAAAGTTGTCTTGACATCCATCTGGTGTATCTTCCACTTCATCACTGCAGCCAGAGCAAGTACTGATCTGATGGAAGTGTATCTGGCTACAGGTGCAAAAGTCTCTTCATAGTCTATTCCTCTTTCTGGGAGAAGCCACGAGCTACAACCTTGCTTTGTTTTTCTCCATGCTACCATCTGCAGCATGCTTGATCTTATAGATCCATTTGGAAGTCACAACAGACTTCCCTTCAGGTCTTGGGACTGCATCCTAAACATCATTCTTCAATATCTTCAATAGATAACTTTGTTGTTGAACAAATGTTGTAGTCCTTCTTTTGTAGGTGATGGTATATGATCTTTCCTACAAACTAAGTTAAGTTGCATGATTAGAAACATCTCATAGTTTTCAGAACGAATTCTTACACATAAAGAAATATGTCATACAGTCATGTAATTATTTTAGCCAATGCTTCAATACAACATTTATCCATATCCCGTAACTTTCTAGATGCCTTCCAATCTCTACCAGAACATTGTTAAGAGTGTGCACAACTCCCAACATGTCAGCAAAGAGGTTTCATTCTAGATAAGTAGCAATGGAATGTTGTACAGTGCCATAGGCCACTTACCCATCACATGCATATTAGTAGTATACTGTTCATTAATGCAATTATTCTAATATGCATAATACACACCCTAAGTCTAGGAACATAAGCATATACATCATTGAACAATATTATTTAAACAAACAAATATGCAATAAATGACAATTCAAATACTTATCTTTGTTTGGTTTGTAGGGTGGACTCCCTCTCAATATTTGCTTACTTGCAGGAACTACTGGAGTGTGCTCCCTCTTGATCTTTGCTTCCTGGATTACCTGTCTTTGAACTTATATCCATCCTCGATCACTATGCATACTTACTAGTATCATCATTGTGTTATCCTTGAGATCTCATACATAATCATACATTCATTAGTATAATCTCAATACTATCACAACACAATAATATTAAACATGTATGGTCAAGATCATTTCATACACAGAAAATTTATCACAATTCTTTTACTTATGCATATTCCTATTTGACCATAGGATTTTTCTGGTTAGTCATATCATCAATCAAAGTAAGAAGCATAATATGCCTAAACCCATGATTACTAACTTCAATGAATAATCATTATCAATCATGCCATGTATACTTATATAAGATATCCTAACACAAGGTAGGATTCTAACTTGATATAGGAAAAGCATACTTGGATTAGCATGTTATCTAATTATGTCTAACATACCCACATAATGTTTTCTTGTTCTCTTCAATGACTTGTGATAGTAACCCGCATATCTCATAGGTTAACCATTATAGAACCAAGTTATACATACCTTGTAAGTAGATCTTCTATGTGATCCATGACAATGGAAGAATCTTTGTCTTCATGTCATCATGGTCATATGTTCTTGAACTAGAACATGATTTGTCTTTCTTGATGTACCTTTCATATTAGCGGACAACATCAACCTCATACAACACCACAATGCATTAGTACAATCATAAGTGTCAAAACCCTAATCAATGAATATCTTCTATCATGCATTCATATTTTTATTAAGGTGATACGACAAGTCTAAAGTTAATAAAGATTGTACTAACCTTAATGAAGACAAACATACCATAAACTTAATCATGAACAGCTCTCGAAACATACTTGGATAAGTCATACCTGTAGAGATTGCTTGTAATCTTCTTATGTAAGGCCTTAGCCTCATCTCCCTCTGAAACAAGAACTTCTCCACTTATGCAGGTGACCAATCCATTCTCTTCTAGGATTAACCAAATCCACTTGATTTGCAGAAACTGGATCTGGAGCCGGATTAGGTTTTGTTAGAGAAACCCTAAAAATTCAAACTTTGAATTTCAAACTTCTGAAAGGATAAAAATATGTGCCTTGATGAGCTGATCAAGCTGGTATACTCAGAGTTTGAAAACTGCAAAGTTTCACCCCTCAAAATTGCCTTTGAAACTTCTGGATCTTCTCGACAGGATCCTGAACTAGGGTTTGATAAATCCCACCCTTCTGCCCAACCAAAAGGTTCCATCCAAATCTCTAAACTTTGATTTTTCTTTGGAGCTTCCAACCATGGTCATAGACTTCAGAAATTCCAACTTTTGCAGAAGCCCTAATTTTCCACCTTTCCGATCAAAATCCCGAACTAGGGTTTGATCAAGGCCGACCTTCTTCCCAACCAAAAAATTTGATATTGGTCTCTAAATTTCTATTTTGATGAGGAGCATCTAGCTGTGGTCTCTGATACAAAATATTCCAACATTCTCCGAAACCCTAAATTCCTGGAGCCATGAATGAAGGTGCTCAAAATCCAATTATGTTTTGACAGAAATATGCACCTGATTGTTTCTAGTGTAACTCCAAAATTTTAGATCTACAGGGTCTGAAAATTCTTCCTGTGGTCGCTTGACCTGTTACCTTTCCAACCCCATAGGTATGACCTCAATTGGATTTTTGAGAGAGATTTATGCCAAGTGTTGCAACGTGACCTGTTTATGGGATAAAACAAGAGAGTGAACTTGTACGGTGTGCCACGTGTCACTGGTTCAGTTTCGACCTCTGAAAAACTTACCTGAGAAAATAGAGTCCGTTCCCTACCTGTCACGTTTTACAAAATTTCATTTGGAGCTTCCTAGCCCAAGTTGTGACCTTTTTTCCTAGGTCACCTATTTGTGACTGAGATCTGGAAGAGGTAGAAACCCTAGATTGTACTGATCATAAATCACAAAGTACATCGAATTAGAAGTTTTGCTTCGGACACAAGTTACATGGGGATGTTATCTACGACCTGTAAAGGTTTCAGTTCCTGACCCTTTTCCAAAGTATATTTATAGCGAAAGTTCTATGATGACTAGTTTTTGCTATATCAAGCCCTAACTTTGCAAGTGCAACAAGTGTCATAAATGCCATACCATGCCTTCTTTCAGGCTAGCTCTGATACCATGTTAATTTTTCAAAATTTACACTCTGATCTAGGATCTTAATTGAGAGAATAACATGTACAACATATCTATAGCATACTACAGCATATCAATCATGGACACAATAATGCAAGCACACAAGAGACACATAGTTTCACCGGGGAAAACCAAGAAGGTGAAAAACCCTGCAACTTCCTCAGAGATAAATAGAGCAATGATACAACCCAAGTACAAGAGATAGTCCTCCTAGAAGCAGCTTCTCCTCCTCCACTAGTGCACCACTCTCCAATGAGAGTATGAGTGAGAAAGTGAATGATCAAATAGAGTGCCTCCTACACTCTATTTATACTTGACTTGATTTGCCTAATAACCTTTACTAGGTTGGCCTTAACTTAACCACATAACATAACGCTGACAGGGCCGACCCCCAATAGGGTGGTCTAATAACCCTTTTACCCACATGACTTATACAGGGCCGACCCCATCAAGGTGGTCTAATAACCCATCAAGTATAAGTTACGACACTTACAATATACATGACGACACTTCCGTATAGAGGAATAATAACATCTCTATAGGAATACACACACTTCCGTATAGAGGAATAATAACATCTCTATAGGAATACAATATACATATATGAAATACATTCCGAAGTTACAATTACATCAACACAATACTCAAATGATCAACGTGTACATGGAACACAACCTTCCAATTAAAGAAAAATAAGATTGTGTATTTAGGAGCTTTTGATTTAGAATGTTGAAGAAGGATTCACACTCCATCCAAACAAGTCCTCTTTTTTCTTTAGAAAGTACTTTATAGGTCCTTTAATAGTAGCATAACCCTTAATGAACTACATATAATACCTAATATGAGAGTGTTGACTGTAACATATAAAAAGTGGTGGGGGTTGACATGTTAACAATCAAAATGATATTATCTAGGCGAACTGGAACACCATCATGAGACTAGATGGCCAATAGTATTCCAAAAGCAGCACAAAAGATGCACTTATTTAAATTAGCGAAATTTTAAGTTGCCAGCACCCTTCAAAAATAATGTGAAGTATCATGACATGGTCCTTTAATGAATTATTTACTATCTAATCATCCAAATATATTTCCAAAATCATATGGATATAATCGTGGAAAGATGCAATGATGAATTTGAAGAAAATGATAGGGGCATTCTTCAACCCTTGGTCCCTATAGGTGTCCTCCTAATGTGCCCTTGTTACCTATATGAATTCAAGATAACTCACATAGATGTTGGCCTAGGAAATCGTATGGAAATAGGGTTTATATTAGCATACTACATTCTGAGATTTATTAATTATTTAGTTTCTTGGGACCTATATGCGTTCTACATGGTTAATGACATGTAATTATATGGTTTAATGTCTCATTTGTTTTTAGGATAATCTATAGCTATTGAAAGTTAAGGTCGCTAGATAATAATGACAAGCATGGGACTAATAAATCAAGCATAAGAGATTCATATGTGTTTTAAAATAGCCTTGTTTTATTGCATAATATGTATTAAAAATAGGGCTTGGAAATATTTATCATATGGTGACCATAATAAGGGTTCACCAAACAATTTCAAAAACAAAAAAGAAAAAAAAAAATACACACATGTGAATGGACAGCCTTACACTTAGTGGATATGCTATTTTTTAAGCAAAAAATCATGCAGTTTGACAGTCAAAATCCATGCATGAGGGAGTCTATGTAGTTGATCATTTTCTTTCCTGATTTTTGAGCATTCTTGTCTTGATATGTTGAGGAAACATTAGATTTTTAACCCCTGATCATAAGGCTAGCAATTAGAGTTATTTTAGGCACATCCAGTCACTTGAAATTGTTCCCTCTGAGCATTGGAAAGCCCCATTCATTGGATCGTGGATTATATCACTTCTATAAGAGGTCTTGGGAATCATTTATAGACCATAACATTTCCATTCATAGGAAAGGGAAATTGTTTCTTTTTCTAAGGGAGACCATATCAATGGGGGTGTATATTCCATTTGAAAGTGGCTTTTTTTCTTCTTCTTAAACATAGGATGTGTGGGCTTGGAGGGACCCTTTTTAAGTGGATTTTGCATCTCATATTGAAGACCGACAACTATGGAAGATTATTCCAAGGTTGGATTGAGCTCTTAGGAACCAGGAAAAGAGGTAAATTTCACTCATTATGATCTCCACCTTCACTACTATGCATGATGGCGGTTGTAAAAAACAACCAGGTTCCCTATTTGTAGTACCATTACCTCAAAGTTAACTATCCATACCTTTGATTGTTGATTAGTCTCTCTTTCCTAACTGATATAAGGCTAGAATTCTATATCATGTATGTCTTCTTTCCATTCCAAGGATGCACCATTTATGTACCTCGAAGTTATGATAAATCATCCCCTGAGTTGTAGAATGAAAAGAATCCTTGACACACAATCTAATAATGGAAACACATATATTATATTGCATGCAATAAAAAAACTATTACCAATATGATATACACTAACATACTTGGATCAAGACCCATGTGTTGGGTAACCTCAGATTTAAATGAATCACATTGAAGCTTGGTTTCAAAGCCTTAGGTCGCTGGTCATGACAAAATACATATGAATATACAATGCTTTTTTTTGTGAAATATGATATGTAGTAATGGCATATGTTTGTGATTTTGTTTCTCCCTATATCACATACTTGTGTTATGATGAGGTACAAAAAATCCATGAAATGGGCCCAATGCTTATCATGCTTCCTTGGTTGAATCATGCATAAACATGGAGTTGTTATAACCTATACATTGTGGATTAGAATTATGTAGGCATGCTATTTGTCCCAAGATAGTGCATTGAATTCATAAAACAATTACTTAATAGAATGCACATGTTTGAATGTCAAATCAACATTGTGAGCATGTTTTTTCTGCTTGCAAGTATGCTTGATGTGGGTGTTATGATTCATAAATTAATACCATGTGTCTTTCGCCTTACTCAACCGTGTTTACACTGTAGAAATGCATTTAGTATAGTTAGTAATATACTAAGTTGTAAGAATGTTGTTCTTTAATATTGAGTAAATCGTGAATATAACAACAAATAGGAAAACCTCTTGGTCCACCATTGTATGTGGAGAAACCAAGGGAGGATTAGGGACAATCCAAGACCACTAAAGAAGTCCCTCCTTTTGAGAATTGTGTTCTATAATGGGTAGAGATCACCATGCCAAATGGGTCATTCTATGGTATGACATGGTTTCCCTTATTGAATCTAGTACATCCTCAATGGCAAGGCAATCACTATCGATTGATATATGTCATAGAAAAGGTTTCTCTTTTAACTAAAATTATGAACATGATAAGTTATATGGTAGTTTAGGGTAATGCTACTTGAACAATGGCCATGGACAATTATGTAGCACTTACATGATAGTTAATATGACAACTACGAATCATAATGATGAATCATATGTATATTTTTCTTACCATAAAGTATTATGATGTTTACCATTTCAAATATTGGTTGCATGCATTTAATAATGTGGGTCTTTGAAAATTGTTAATGCTTTATAATTTGAAATGCACATTAGTTGAGAATATTATAGATGACATGGCAACCTAAGAATTTTGATCACCCTAGCCTTCCAATTACCATTTCAAATATTAGTTGCATGCATTTAATATATTAGTTTCCTGCATGTAATGATGTGGGTCTTTGAAAATTGTGAATGGTTTATAATTTGAAATGCACATTAGTTGAGAGTCATTATAGATAACATGACACCCTAAGAATTTGATCACCCTAGCCTTCCAACTTTGTCAGTATAATTCTGAATTTAATACCTTGAAAACCAATTAGAGGTAAACCAACAGACATTAGTGACTTGTCACTTGTCTACTTGGACCTCTATAAAATCAAATTGAAGAATTGAGGAAAGGGGAGGATTAATGAGCGGGTGCAACCTATAATCTATTTCTGTTTGTTCTAATTCACGATTAACCCTTTCAATTGCCTCATACTTCTAGACATCTAGTGATAGTAGGAGGGCTATAATTTATGGTTCAACCTTAAGGATGAGAACTGGTATGCTTTATTTTCAAGGTAAAATCCAGTTAATCTACTTCATTTCTTTCAATTTACTTGTATATCTCTACCAACACTAATCATCTCATGAATGCAGATTCCTTCCAAACAACCCGAGTGATGTCTGATTACAGTTCTTAGTTGTTCAAGGCTTCACCCAATTGGGTCTTGATTTGTTGTAAGAAAATCCAGTCTTAGAAACATCTTACTTCTAGGAAACTGAATTGGTTGCTAGCTCTAGATAGAATATATGGCTGCACATGTTCTTCATTAATAAAATCTGGGTTAGTTTTGCATCATTGTCTTTCTCAGTGTGAATAAATTTTGGTTTTAGAGTGTTGTTTACCTAGATGCTTTACTTGTATAATTTGATTGCAATTCTTTTTTATATTATGTATTAGATTTTGCATTGTATTATCTATACATTTTCATGAAAACTTGAGAGTTGCCAGCCTATTTCTATCTGTGTTTATTTTATTAGATGGTAGCAAGTATTATGTAGCCTATTAATTGGGACTTTTAGTTTTCATTATGGTATAATGTCATGAAATGATGTGATAACTCATATAGTCATACACAAGTATGGTTTACTAGTTTGTTTTCTATTCTTATTTTATCCTATGTTTTGTGCATTAGTACACTAGCATTAACACTCGTAGAAGCAATAACCATGCGACACTTAATTGAAAGCACAATTAATGAGAACCACACTTAATAGGAGTTTAGTACCCATAAGGGGAAGGATCTCACTAACAACTTGACCAAGGGGGTCTTGTACACCAAATTGGTGTTGTGACCTTAAAAATATATTATTATTATTATTATTATGCACATAGTTGAGGGTTATGTGGTGGACACTTAAAGGTGGTTAATGTTTGATGTAGCATAAATATACTTTAGTGTTAGTGTGGTTAATGTTTGATGTAATATAAATATACTTTGGTGTTTAGCTTGATTATGACCTTAAAATTATATTATTATTATTATTATTAATACAACTTGAATGGGCCCAATAATTATATGTACGCTTTTAAATTATTTTTATAATATAAATATTTTTCATTTTTTATAATAAAATAATATTAAAAATAGCTAATTTTTTTATTAAAAATAACATTTTTCAATATTAATAATTTTGATCATATAATTAATTTAGTTACTAATTCCATATTCATTGCATGTTTACATTTTTTCATTATAATTTGAAAAGTGGATGTGAAATTTAATCAATCAACATGGAAAAAAATGCCATTTGTAAAACTAACCATTTTAATTAGTTTTATCTTTTATTTTTTGAAGTTTCATTAAGTTTCCCTAGTGCTTACAATTTTAAATGGGCTCAATTTTTTAAGTGCTCTCATTATTAGTTAGAGGTGTCTGTATTTAATGTAAGTTTCTAATAAGAAGATTCGCACCTCAAAATTGTATAGAGGCTCTCTTATAAATGGTTAGGTGTGATCCTTTTATATAAATAATTTTAGAAACTGAAAACCATACTTGTGTATGACAAAGATTAGTATGGTTTTTGTCGTGAAGATCGATGGTGGAAGATGAGTTTCACCGGAAAATAAGAGAGATGAATAGTGGAAGCGAAATCCCCCCAAAAATTAAAGGGTGACACTAAAGGATAGAAATGATCAACGATTGTTGGTGGGAAAATGGATAGATCGATGATAGGGGAAAGGTTTCTTTGGGGAAGAAGCGAGGAGGATAACGCATATAAAGTGCGCCAAAAATTCAATTCAGGCGGTGTTAAAGGCACACCAATATCAACGACTATTCGATAAAGGGGCAGTTAGATTGATGGCCCAGAATATTTTCTTTTTGCCAACATGCACGACGAAATGGAGGTCAGAGCGGTTGCGAAATACCATACTGTTGTACGTGTGTCATCTCCACATCATTTCACAATCAGAGAAAGAGGTAAGGAAAACCACCCTCCAAGGATTACAAGTATGTGTAATCCTTTTTTTTCAAATATACTAAAGCATTTTTCAAAAAATTCCCTTAATCCTAGAAGTATAAAATAATACTTTGTGGTTGATTCAATATCTAGTGTTCGTGGCAATTCGATTTTCTTTTATGAACTGCGTGTAACAAAACTCCATTGAAATCGAAAATAATCAATGGTTTACTGGTAACAAATCTTCTAGTATCTGCAAACAAAAAAATACACAGACAAAACAGTAAATAAAATATTATGTTTCAATGTTTCTAAGTATATTGCTTTCATTTTCTGTAATTTTTGAAACAATGTTTGAAACAAATCACCAGATACATGATACTATGTCCATAAATAATATGAGAATTGCCCAATAAAATTTACATCAATTAAATGTAGAAGTTGTCAAAAATATACAAATCACTAAATGAATTGTTGTCTATATAATATGACGGCCATTTGAAGTTGAATGTCTTTAACCAATTCCCCATTTTTGAATGAGGCCTGAGATAAATGAATGAAGGGGCGGATGACCCTTCTTCTGCCCAGTATTATTTTCATAATAGTTCTAGACTGCAAGAAGAGGCGGTCGATCCTTCTTGTCGGAAGTCAGAAGTCGGGATAAATATTGTTTATACGTTATAACTTATCCAATGTCCCTATACCTACCATTTATTGCGGAAGTTGGTAGTCGGGAATTGTCATCCCAACCTTCATAGATTAAATATTTTTACATTTCTCTGTTAAATGAAGAGTTGGCTGACCCTTCTTGTGCTTAGTATTTTTCCAGTCTTCACCATTCAGGATATACATGAATTGACAGCCTAGCCTTCGTAGGTTGAATATTTGCACAATTCCCTCATAAATGAAGGGGTGACTGACCCTTCTTCTACCCATCATTATTTTCATACTAGTTCTAGACTACAAGAAGGGTTGTTCGACCCTTCTTGTGTTCACCATTCTGGATACAGGTGAATTGTTGGATATTGGTGTTCAAAATTATCTACTAAATGAAGAGTCAGCCGAACCTTCTTGTGCTTAGTATTTTTCCAGTCTTCACCATTCTGATTATACATGAATTGATGGCCTAGCCTTCCTAGGTTGAATATTTGCGCAATTCCCTCATAAATGAAGGAGCGGACGACCCTTCTTTTGCCCAGTATTATTTTCATAATAGTTCTAGACCGCAAGAAGGGTCGATCAATCCTTCTTGTGTTCACCATTCTAGATACTGGTGAATTGATGCATATTGGTGTTCACCACTATCTACTAAATGAAGGGGCGACCGATCCTTCTTGTCGGATTTCGGAAGTCAGGATAAATATTGTTTATATGTTTATATTTTATAAATTGGGTGACATTCCTCAAAGAGAAATCATAAGTTTTTGATAAGTTTAAAATTTTTAAAGCAATGGCTGAAAATGATACAAATCTAAAAATCAAATGTTTAAGGTCAGATAATGGAGGAGAGTTTACCTCAAATGAATTAAATGAGTTTTGTGAATCCTGTTGACACACTATTTTTCAATTTTGAATGGGAAAAGATTGATAAAAATAAGTCTTGATATAATGTAAAAATGGTGAGAATAGCCCCAAGTCCTAAACAAAATGGTTCATATGACCATTGGCTATACCAAAAAGGAGCTAAAGAACCCAGTGAAGTCCTTTGGAAGTCATGCGGAATGATCAATGGTCACGATTGCATTGGAGAAGATTGACGGTGGAAGATGAGTTTCGCTGGAAAAGAAGAGAGATGAATAGTGGAAGCGAAATCCCCCGAAAAATTAAAGGGTGATGCTAAAGGATAGAAATGATCGACGATTGTTGGTGGGAAAATGGATAGATCGACGACAGGGGAAAGGTTTCTCTAGGGAAGAAGTGAGGAGTATAACGAAGATAAAGTGCGCCGAAAAGTCAATTCAAGCGGTGTTAAAGGCACACCAATATCAACGGCTATTCGATAAAGGGGCGTTTAGATTGATGACCCATAATATTTTCGCGTCGCCAACATGCAAGACGAAATGGAGGTCAGAGCAGTTGTGAAATACCATACCGTTGTATGCGTGTCATCTCCACATCATTTCTCAATTAGAGAAAGCGGTAAGGAAAACCACCCTCCCGTGTTGCGAAACCACCTTCGGGGGTGTATAAAAGAAAAGGGCACATCAAAAGTTGACTTTTGTCTTTTCAATGACGGATGATTGGAACATGTCCGTGTTGCAGGAAAGCGACATAGCATAGTTTTTTCAACCTTTTCATGCCAAGTAGGTCCTTTGAAACTTGTGAAAGTAACTAGAATTGTTTACATAATGGAAGGAAGTAGTGAAGCAGTCCCTCAGAACGTTGAAACTTCGAGGATAGAAGAAACCCTGGAGGACAGAGATAGTGTCATTTGTGACCCCATAATGGTTAAATTCTCACTTTCAGAAATCAAAAGCAGGTTGGAGGGTTTATATAAACAAAATTTGAATGTGCACAATGTTTATAAGTCTGGTTTTATCCATTTTTGTCTAGAAAAAGCTTTAGGGTTTCTGATTTTCGTTTCGTGGTGTGGAGTAAATTATTCTCAGAGTAAAAGAGTCATTATGAATTCATCAAGAACGGAAATTATTTTCCCTGTAAATGCATGTACCATTAGGAAAGCTCTAGAAGTACCCCTGTTTTCCTCCCACAACCAAGAAGAGTTTTCCGAAGAAGCCGTAGTTAGCCAGTATAGAGAGTCATCCCCTGAGACGAAACAAACCTTCATGACCAGTTTTCTGAAACCTGAACTTTCCATTGATAACATCCCCTATCCACTTGACATTAATTTCTTTGATGAAAATTCATAGTTAGTTTTGTCACTCATTTCACAGTTTTTAGGGTTTGATGATGATTCCATGGTCACAGAGGTTCAATTAAGTTTTATTTTTAGATCAAGTGTTGGTAAAACAGAAATGGATTACAGTTAAGTACCCTGCCTTAAATTTGATGAATTCTTGGCTGGGAACATCCACTCTCAGTTAGTGAATTTTCACACTTCCAAACATTTCAAATTCCAGACACACCTGATGAAAATGCTCCTGTTTTTCAGTGAAAAATATTTACATTTCCCACAAGAAGTGTTTTCAGAAACAATGGAAAACAATATGTTTAATTTAATGAATTTTATTTTATCAGAAGTATACAGATTGAGGTTTGGAGAAAATTTTCCTAGAGTATTATCAGAGATGAAAACCCTGATGCAATTAAGCCTAGAAAAAACAATTAAAGACTGGTTTTTACTGAAGTAGCATACAATAATCAAACTTTATGGATTTTTTAAGGAGCCCTATATTCTACCAGCCTTTTTGACTGTGAGAGTTTTTGCTTTGGATTTTATCAGGAAAAAATTGACAGTAGAAATGACCATTTTCTAGATTTCAGGAAAGCTTCAGATATAAAGTTCCTTTAAAAATTGGTCCTTTTATCATCAAGAAAAAGAATGGTCTCCCTTTTGTATAAAAACATTTAGAAACACTGAGTTTTAGGAAATCCATTGCTATAAATTACGATCCTTGTCATGTTATTTCTCAAAGAAGGCAACTGGACAAAAGTAAAGCCTTTGATCACCAGGAGGTTGAAGGATTGGCAGAGATGGAAAATTTACTTCAATATGAATTAGACACAGAAGTTTCAGGAAGTTCACACACTAATCCTTCTAACTTGGATAAAGTTTCAGCTCAGTTGGTACCTACCCCAGGAAAGATTGAAGCAACAAGTAAAATAAATTTTTATGGAAGTACTGATATGCATATGGAAGAAGGAAGATAAGCCAAAAGATTAAAATCAAGCCAGCAAGATGAAGTAGTTGTATTTGACATATAAAAGGGAAAGAAGAAAGACAAATACCAAGGACTAGAAATTCAAGTACAAGATAACAAATTTGATGAGGCAAGAGCTGCAGGTGATTCTATAAAATTTCAATCAAGATCTGAAATATATGTCAAATATGGGCAAGACAAACAAACAACAATATAAGCAATGCATAAGTTGTTTCCAAAAGTCAGGAATGTTGTTGATTCAGAAATTACTATGATGACCAGCAGAGATCCAGCCAAAAATACTTTGAATTTGGTCGTATCGTCTGATGATAAGGTCACATAAATGAAATTGAATTTGTAGAAGATACCAATCCATGATAAAATTCAACTACATAGACATAATGGAGAGGTGATTTATATTGATTTGATGAAAGCTACTTTAAAAGTGGAAAAACTACATAATACAGTGAACAGGTTGGAAAATCTAGTTGAAGCAAGAGAAAACAGATAACAAATCTCATCAGCAGCAAATAAAAAGATTGCAAGATGACCTGGTGGAGAGCAATGATGGACCAAATAGAGGGGAGGCAAGTAAAAAGATTTTAGCTAAGAAAGAAAAACCTATCCAATTACTTAAGAAAAAGCTTAAAATTCCAGCTACTCAGTTAATTCAAGCCTCTGAATTAACTGTGTTAGAACAAGAAAAAAAACTTTATCTAAGGAATTGGATGACTGTAGAGCTAAATTGCTCAAGTTTAAGGAAAAAGAGGTAAGTTGGGAGAAACATAGATTGAGTCTTAAGATTCAAATTGAAGATCTAAAGGCCAAATTGGAAAATATAGCACAAGAGAAGCAAGGAACAAATCAAGGAAACAAAGAAGCAAGCATGGATGCTATAATTCAAGCTATGTCCCAAGTTAGCTTGAAAGAGGTGGAGATCAAAGAACTAAAAGAAGAAAAACAAAGAATAGAAGAGGAAAAAAAAAAAAAAAATGAAATAAAAGAGTTGACAATTAAGAATAAAGAATTGGTAGACAGAAATCAGAGGTTCATAAGTCAAGTGACAGGACAACTACCATTGCAAGGTGCAAAGCATTTGATTTGTGATTCAATCATCAATGCGACTGCAAAATTCAGGCCTTATTTAAATTTTATGAAGCAAAGGAAGCCATGACAGATGATATCTTACAAAGATGTACAACAATGAGAGAAGTTTTAGATAAGAAACCAAAAGATACCACCTAGAATACCATAAGTTTCTTAAATACTTTGACAAAAGATCATCTGAAAGCAATGGCTATCAAAAATAGGGTAATATTCATATCTTGGGATAGGAGAGTCCTTGGAAAACATTCTCACATTGAGAATGTTCAGGCTAGAGAAGAACAGATGAAGAAATAGGTCAAAGCCTTCGAAAAGAGATTTGAAAAGCTAATACAAAAGGGACTACCTTCCTTTTGGGATGAAAATAATGAGTTAATTTCCCAGAACAATTATAAGAATTTACTATTTAATATCAAGATGAACCATGAGAAATTTGAATATTTGACTCACGTTCTAACAAGGAAAATTCTACTGGAGAAACTCTCAGATGATTTTGAAATTCTAAACTAGCTGGCCATGATAAGTGAAAAGATTCCTCCAATTTACATTGCAGAGTACATAGAGATGAAAGTTCTGGTCAAGGAGATGACTAGTTATGAGATAACTTCTACAGATCAATGGAAGACAGTAGAGAGATATGGGAAAATGAAGTACAACTTGCACACTTGAAGACTACTATTCGAGAAAGAGCCCCTGTCAGCAGCTATAACCAATAGAAAGAAATCAAATGTTATATTATGAGAAATTTTGGTAATCGTATAAATTTTGACCGAAATGGAATGAAATAGTTAGTTTATAATTTGCTATTTTTAGTTATGAAGCAGTTAGGGTTTTACCTCGAGAGGTTTTACAATGTATAAAAGACAATTTTTGGCAATGTAGTAAGCGTTGGAACCCCGTGAAGAGATACTCGTTTTGTATTGAGCCCTTCAATTTTGAATAAAGATGGTTGTGCAGAGTTGATGCATATTTTCAAGAGTAAATATTCCTGTGTTATTTTATTCAAAGGATTAAAAATAATGTGACTGTCCTGTCAATGATAAGATAATTAAAAAATTAACTTATGATGATAATGGCTGTTATGTAATTGCAGAATGTGAAACAATATGAATCAAGTAAAGAAATTTACTGATGCATAACTTGCATATAAATCATATGAATGATAAATCAAGCACACGGATTTATATGTTTTATGATTTAACAATACAAAACAGAGTTATTAGATGTATGTATGAAAAACCGAAATGACAAGGAAACTTGATACACATAACAAAAGAAAGTAAAAGGGAAACTAACTGAAATTCTTTAAAGATTGTAAAACATTACAATTCTCCAAGTACAGAGTCTCTCCAGTTCTCTCCTTCAATGCTTCCCCCTCCCATTCATGCGATTTTCCAAGGGCATATTGCCACTTGGAAAATACATCCAAAAGATCATCAACGTCTTGATACTTTGCATGCTCAAGCTGTAATTGTGCGTTGGAAGTGAAAGCCTCGATCTCCCTCTTCTTAGCAATTGACCATTTTGTATCTCCCCCCTCACAATCCTCGGTTAATATATGGATCTCCTCTTCAGCGTATTGCTCACCACGCAACCAACTGTAAATTTTTTATTAAAATAATAAACATGCTATGTACATACTTTATATAAAAAATGTTTAGAACCTGATTTTTTCCTTTTGGAAGGCTACTTTTGACACTTCCAATACTTAATTTTGAAATTTTAAAACAGATTTTAACACTTTCAAACTATGATTTTGCATTTTCAAAAACCAAACTCGACACTTTACAAGAATTATAATCACAGTGAAATTGAACATACTAGTACAAAAAACCATAAGTGTATTATTTAACAAAATATTTTCATATTCATTTTATTCACAATTGGCCTCACATCACTCACGCCATTCAGGTGCAGCAAGCAAGGACATAATCAATCTAACAAGAATGTGTCATTGACATCTTGGCAAGTATAAGGTTTTGTTATAATGCAATTCCCTTCCTCGTTACTAACATGTTTTTCTTTTGAGTCATATTCAATCATTGTATTTGTAGCATCCCAACCATGGATCAAAATGTCCCAAACTTTATTTAAAATAATAGTACAAAAAACCATAAGTGTATTATTTAACAAAATACTTTCATTTTCATTTTATTCACAATTGGACTCACATCACTCACACCATTCAGATGTAGCAAGCAAGGCCATAATCGATCTAACACGAATGTGTCATTGACATCTTGAACAGTATACACTACTACATTTTTGGCCTTTAGGGGGGGTTGTCTTCCGCCCCCAAAAGTGACCTACGGGGGGGGGTTTGGCTTTGGGGGTGGTTTTGGCAAAACCGCCCCTAAAGGCACCGATGTTAAAATTTTTTCCCTTTAAGGGCATTTTTTTACGAGATTGGAACCGCCCCCAAAAGTGACTTTTGGGGGCGGTTTGTGACCCCCCTCGTAGAGGTGTACGGAGGCGGTTTTAAACCCCCCTCGTATATTCCTTCATAGAGACCTATGGGGGCGGTTTTGAACCCCCTTCATAGAGGCCTACGAGGGCGGTTGTGAACCCCCCTCATACAAACCTATAGGGGCGGTTTGGAACCCACCTCGTAGAGGACTATAGGGGCGGTTTCAAACCCCCCCGTAGAGGCCTATAGGGGCGGTTGTGAACCCCCCTCGTATAGTCCTATAGGGGTAGTTTGGAACCCCCCTTGTAGAGGTATATAGGGGCAATTTAGAAACCCCCTCGTAGAGGCTTATAGGGGTGGTTTTGAACCCCCCTCGTAGAGGCCTATAGAGACAGTTTGAAACCCCCCTCGTAGAGGCCTATAGGGGCGGTTTGGAACCCCCCTCGTAGATGCCTATGGGGGTGGTTCAGAAGCCCCCCTAAAATTATTTATTACAAACCTTTGGGGGTGGTTACAAACCCCCCTTGTAGCTACCTACAAGGGTGGTTCTAAACCCCCCTCGTAGCTACCTACAAGGGTGAATCTAAACCCCCTCATTGTAACATACACAGGCAATTTTGAACCCCCCTCGTAGTGACATATGAAGGTGGCTTAGAACCCCCTCGTAGTGACATATGAAGGCAGTTTATAACCCCCCTCGTAGTAACATACAAAGATGGCTTGAAGCCCCCTCTATAGCCATAATAAATCATAGTAAAATATATTTTATTGAAAATACTAATATTGCAATATCAATAGGGCACAGAGGAATCGAACCCCCAACCTCCTGTTTGTAAGGCAGACGCTCTTCCATTGATCTAGAACCCTTTTAGAAATGGGGAGAGGAGAATATGAACACCCAGATTGCATCATTTGTAATTCTAAGAAAATACAATAATATCCAATTACATTTAAGAATCCTGAAAGCCCAATTGTATGCACACCTAGGAGGGTAGTTGAGGTGATGGCCTTAGAAGCTCAAAGTGCAAAATAGGGATATTGATTCCTCCTAGAAACTAATTCCCCAAAGATCCTACTCTATGAATGAAAGATACCAAATGGAAGATGACCTCAAGTCTAAAGGGATGGGCGTTGAACTCTACTTGAACAATGTGGTGGGAGACACTCCTTTTGCATTAGATGATGTGTCTTAGAAAGAAGGTTTGGATTCTCTCATTGCCGATCCCAATCACTATGAAGTAAAGTTGGACACCAGATCTCTAGATTGTAAAGGACCATGGGTTTGAAGATTTCATCCAAGAGGTGCATCTTGGACGAGACATACTAGCATATATTTGGAAGCATTGGATGGCAAGGAATCCACATCTCTTGTTAAGTCGTCATTGGAGGCCTTGTGCATGTTAAAACATGGCCACGTGAACTAGACCTATAAGTAGAAAATAGGCCGTGGTGATCCCTTTGGAAGTAGAAATGAAATGTGGAGAGAGCACTCTTTGACAAGTTGAAAATTATAGCCTTGGTTTTTGTCAATTATTAAAGGTTGTAGATGGTGGATAGGGCACTGATTTGTCTTTGTAAGAGGCCAAAAGAATTAAGAGGAGCAGAGATATCAACACCTGTTCTACAAGACACTGACAAAGATGTGCTCCTTATTGGGAACTGATCACAGACTTGTTAAACACAATTATAATTAAGAGAGACACTGGGAAGAGTTCACATGTCCAAAATCTCATCCTTTAATTAAAGTTGGAAATTTAAAACCTAAAAATAAAGGGAAAAAAACTCACAACTTTTGAAGAAGTGCAGTGCAGAGAACACAAATTTTAAGGATTCAAGTTTAAAAATTTAAAATTCAAAAGAAAAGCAACTACCATCTTTTAAAGATTTAAAAACCCCCAAATATTTGACAGGCCTGGAAAATTATAACAATCACATTGAAAAACAAAAAGAAACTAATCGGGAGCAGGCATCCAATCAGCACCAGCAACCGCATGCACAATACTAGGAGCTATAGGAGCCTCAGATTCCCACTGAGCATCAGCAACCTCTGTAGGTCATTGATTTGCTCCAAGGGTAAAGGTAGGAACATATTCATCTTGAGCAACCTCCTCTTCTTCTATTTCCTTGGCTTCCTTTGGCTCCCTGTAAAATAACAAGTATACCTGCAAAAAAAGAATAAGAATGAATTTAGGCACCAAGTTGTCATAAAATTGTTCATGTACAATGATATGTAAACCATAAATGAAATATATTCATTGGCCTAGACTTGATTTTACCATGACATCCCATTTATGACCCGGGGCAATTGTTCCCCGCATCTGTAAGACCATCCTTGCCAACATCCAAAACAGACAACCAATGTTGTGCTTGCCCTTCTTATTCGCAGGAATACTGATGTCAACATGTTTCATTGGAGAATCAGTCTCACAAAAGGCAATGGTTGGAATATTACCGAGGGCTGCTTCTCTTATAGGCTACAAGGCAGCAAAATGATGGTTGTGAGAATAGAAGCTTTAAAAAGTTTAAAATATGAAGCAACATGTAATAGACTTAAAAGTTAAATCATTCAAAACACCAATTACTTAACCCATTACCTGATGATCAGTCTTTGGGTCAGTAAGAATCAAAAGATGGGGCTCATAAAATGATGTATGAAGCTGATTTGTAAATGTTCCAGGAGTGTGCCTACCAACAATTGCACGAGCTCCAGTAAATTGAGCAAATTTCAGAACTGCTCGCTAACCATATGGCCTTGTAGATTGTACAATTAAATCCTAAGAGTTCTCTATTGCAACAATTATTCTTGCAGCAATCTGCAGCTTTTCCCAAGTCTTACCCAAGTTGATGATAAATATGCTTGAAAGCAAAACCACAAATTTGAACATTATATTAGAAACTCATACAGAAAGAACCCAAGTAAATGAACAACCTGTAGAAAAACACTTGGACAAATGATTCAACCAATCTATGAACAAGCTTCTTGTAGACCAACAAATTGGATTGCTACAACATTATTGTCAATTTATACTCTTCCAATACCACTTGTAAATAATTATCACTGCCAAGTCGGTTCTTGGATGCCTTTTCTCTAACTTATCAATCACTGAGGTATATTGATGGTCAAAAACGAGCATCTAGAGACAAGAATTGTAGGTGCCAACATTTTTCCTGTCACCAAAAATTATTGTCATTGACACATTTTAACTAGTACCCATTCCCCTAAATCCTAGTGGTATAGTATATAACCCTAATAACATTGAGTAGCAAACAACATTGTCGCATATTGACAATACTCACATAATAAGACCATACTCCAGTAGGGTTGTATATCAACAATATTCATGCAATAGGATCACACTCTAGTAGGGTTGCAGATAATACATCACACCAGTACAAACCCATAAGCCTCATAAGTATACTAACCACAAAGCCAACAGGAACGTAATCTGCAGAACCTTCAGGCTTCAGATATGGTAATACCAGAAAGTGAAAGTGCTAATATCTCAAGCCAAGGACTTGACCACAAGATCTGCTTCTAAATTCACAAAGATTTTGTACATGTTTGCACCTTATAAGTCATCTTTGGAATGCAGCGAGCTTGAATGTGCAATAAACACACCCACCAATAAATTAAATCACTACTACCATCAAATTTAAACAGTTTGTTGTCCATTTATACACTCTTCTGATACCACTTGTAGATGAATGTCGGATGTCTTTTTTCTAACTTGTCAATAACTTAAGTAAACATAAATAGTCAAACAAGCATCCAGAGACCGGAATAGAACTTTTCAATATTTCTCCTGCCATGTAAAAGTACTTTCACATGGAAGGCAGATTCTAAGTAGTACACATTCCCCTCAATACTGGTGGTAGAGTGGTTTATAACTTTATAACCCTAGTGACATTGTTAGTTTACATCATTGTGGCATATTGACAATACTCGCGAACTTGGAACTTACTCCAGTGGGATTGGATATAATAAAATATAACACACCAGTATGACACACATCAATCTCACAAGTAAACTAACCATAAAGGAAAACCCCACTGGGGTTGGATATAATAGTAAATACAGGCTACAACACACTAGTATGACACAAATCAGCCTCACAAGTAAACTAACCACAAATCCAAAAGGCACTTAACATACCAAACCTTGAGCAAGGTTAGTCCTAGAGAGCAGAAGCCTGTGAAATTCTCAAGTTAAAGGATTTTCACCCCAAGAAATGTTGAATTCATAGAGACTTAAGCGTAAGTTGCACCTTATAAGCCATCTTTGGAATGCAGAGTTTGAATGTGCAATAAACACACCTATGCTCACACTTAGACTTTTGGCACTGGTCACAAGTGTGAGATTAGAAAAGCTTTATCTTTATCATCATACTGTGTTTGGGGGATTTATGAGTTCTTTGTCTGATCGATCGAGCTCTTTGACTATATCTTACACCTTCAATACTGCCACTTGGCTTCCTAAATACTGCAACCTTAGACTACATCTTACACCTTAATACTGTCACTTGGCATCCTGTAGAAACAAAATGGCAGGCAAGTGGCAGATGACATGCAAAGAAATATAACCATCCTTCCTGATGTGAATTTAACCCATGATCAACCTCTTGTCATTAACGTATCCATCAACTGACCAAGAAGCACTGACATTATAGTCTAAAACACATTTTTTTTGTATTTTAGGGAACTGATTCAAAGATGAAGATGGAAATCTTTTCGCACCTACTACATTTACAGTGTTGTGTCTAGCTTATATTTCAACATCTGAAGCAATGGAAATAGGGTGTTTGTATGGACATGATTAGTTTCAGCTGCACCTCATTTGGGGTCCCTTGTTCTTGCAGAATTAGTGGATGCCTAGTTGTGGACAGTATACACAAAACGTGGCCTTTTTTCTTCTAGAATTGAAAATTCGGGGCCTATTGCAAAATTGCAATGTCATATTACACCAGGAAAGCCCAAACCAACTCAAGAAAAATATCCAATGGAGGGAATAATTGCTCATAGACTTTGATGATTGATGATTGATGCTGTGTTCATTGGTGGAATGTTTTCTCTTGGGTAGTAGACAAGACTGTAAAAGTTTTTAGGGCTCTTCCTTGCCCCGAGGTTTGTAAGATTTGGTTATCCTGTAATAATATGATTTTTCAATATGTCAAGCTGAGTACAGCTCAAGTTGCTCATAAAATCAGATGTGCTTTTGAGAGCAACTAAAAATCAACAAAGGTTAAGCCACTAAGAGTCCTTGAGGAACCTAAAATTGTTTATGGCGAAGCCTGGGGCTTCTTTGATGAGGCATGTTGAGGTGACCTTGGATGTATGGGGCTGGTGCTATGCTATTCCTTGATTAGACATCATTTTCTTTTAAAGTTGACTGTCAGAGGAGGCATTAATAATAAGAGCAGAGATGATTGCTATCTGGCTCCCACTGAAGACAACTTCTAAGAAAGGTGTGAAGAATCTTCAAATATTTGGAGACTCCAAATGGATAGTGGATTGGAAAAATAACAAATGCAGATTGGATAACTTGGTACTAGAACATGCCATGAATTAGGTGCTGGAATTAAAGGGAAGATTTGAAGAACTCTCTTTCTCACATGTTTATAGAGAGTTTAATAATAGTGTTGATTGTTTATCCAAAAAACCTTTGCAAATGTAGGAAGGGTTCCTGTCCAAGTGTGAATTTAGCAGAGGATCCCAGGTTACTATTGTTGAAATATCTTTGTTCTGCAATTGGTTCTAGTAGACTCCTTGGATTATGCCTATAAGGAGCCTATATCATGTCCGTAATAGGTAGTTATATGAAAATATAGAGATAGCTGGTTGGGTCAGTCACAAGACTGACTATTATTGGGCCACAAAAAGAGAGTTGGATGTATATTTTGATTTCATCTCAAAATATTGAATATAAAACGTTTTTCATGAAAAGAAAGACATCTAAACTGGAAATGAACTGAGGATGGCACATGTATGTAGGTGCATGCTTTAGGCATGCATACACCCCCTATCTCTCCCTCCATAAATTAACCCGAGCCCTCATTACTGTTGTACGGAACTGTTGAATGAAGGTTACTATCAGTGCTGTTTATTATGCTGAAAGAAGAAGGATGTAGTAGCTAGAACACAATCCAAGCTACATAAGTAAAGCTAACAGTGTCATGAGCCTATAAGGACATAATAAAGGGGACTTCAAGTCTTCGACCATTGCTTTATTTAAAAGTAAACATTTTGATGACGAATGGCATAAATATGATAAATATGTAATACATACATTCGACGTCTTAAATCTGGCCTTAATTTTTGCTACAAGTTCCTGAGTGGTGACTGGAGCCATTTGTCGTAAAGCAGTCCACACTTCTTCCTATGTCACTGGTCCTATTGCTTGTGCACCGAAAACCTTGTTAGAGGTCAATTATGAAGTCACCACTCCCAACATCAGGCCACAAGGATGTTGGTGTTCTTGTTAGGTTGAATTTCTTGAGAATTAACAATGAAACCATTACTATTATATTTGGCTATAGTTTGGACAAGAAGGATGGTATTGTGGATGTGAAAAATGCATTTAAGTATGGTAGGGTTCATAGCAGTTGAAAACCGTTTTGGATTTTATAATTCCAATAATATCTTTCACTCTCAATCTCAAAAGATTCCAATACAAAACAAAATGGAAAATTGGAGCCTTTGGATTCATTTTCTACTTACTGCATTCTTAATTTTACTTTGGATAGTATAGTATATAGAATTTGAACAGGAAAATAGGCTAGAGAATGAACTCGTTGAGGATCAAGTTCTTCTACACTTATATAATGTAATACAAAAGAGAAATCATTGGAATCTAAGTAGAATAGGGGAACAAATGCCCCAATAGTTTTTTAGGATGATGATGATGTATTGGAATCATCTCCAAGGTAATGTTGTATAGAAAGGAGTTTAGTGTCCCATTAAAGTAGTCGTATACTAGTTGTAAATGAGGAAGACTTGGAGCTTCGATTTGGATTGATGGTTAAAGGAAGTACATTAGTAGACCACAATCCACATCAAAAAAATGGTACATATTCTCCAAATAGAACAATTTGCATTCTTGTTGATATTGGTGAAGCTAATCAAATTTGTTCCAAAAATAGGAAGAGGGGACAACAATCAATCACAGATGTTCAAGCTAATGAATGAAAGGAAGTCAAGATCATATGCGGAATTGGAAAATCCACTATGGAGGACAAGACATCAACTTCATGTGGGCACATATTCTAAAACAGATCCATTACAAATTATAAACATTGATGGAAGAGATGCCCAACTTGTAGGTAAAAATACTCATAATAAATAGCATCCACGGTATCTATATTTCTAGAAACCTTGATAATAAAATGCCAAGGTGATCATAAACCTGAGTTAATGTCCAGGGAACAAAAAGTTATATTAGAAGTATTTGTTTCTATAATTTATCATCTTAGAGTCAAATTCATATGAATGATTGTAATTATGTAGTTTGTAGCAACAAGGGTGAATTCTACAACCTTTGTATGTGTGTTAATTGCAACAAATTTGAGTTTGAAGTGAATACTCACCGGTGGGTTGGTTGTGATACTTCTTGCCTCCATATACACACATATTGTGTAATTTGTTTAGTACAAATAAGTAGAGGTACCAATCTTAAGGGTGGTGCAGGGCTTGTAAGAGGACATTCAAACTATTTTGGTGTACGAAAGATTTGATTCAGCTTTGTGCATGTGATTAAGACATGGAAGCCCTCAAGAAGGAATTCAATTGCATTTCAATTATATTTCATGGAAGTGAGGATTCTAAGGGTAGGAAACTATTCTAAAAGCCTGAAGAATGAATATATTGATGAGATTACAATTTGCAAAGTGATGCAATTTTATTTCAAGAGTTACTAGTTAGAGATAGAAGTTGTTGAAATATTTGAGGCCGTGCAAAAAAAATTATGACATACTGCCAAGTGCCAATGGCTTTAGATGCTGCAACTATTTCTTTAGGGCCAAATGCATGGTATTATTCAACAAAACACCATCCCAAGGCAATGAGACACCTACATACTTCTCAAAATCACCTAATGTAATCAATATCCTGAACCATAGGCCAATGATACACTCAGGACACCATGTGTGGTTAGTGGAGAAAACCTCCTTAGCCATAGATGGCTATAATATTCCTTTAGGGGGCCCGAGGTAGAGACCTTAGAAGAATAAATATTATTTAGAAAAATCAAGGAGATTACATCAGACATAAATTTCATTTCTAGAGATGCCAATAATCATAGTTGTATTTCTTGTTGCATCAGAGTTGAGGGTTCCCAATGAGAGCTCATGTCATCTCAGCATCTATCATCTAATAAACAACAATCATGGCAATGCATCATCATATAATAGACTAAAAACAACAAAGACATATTATAGCCTAAGAACAACAAAGATATGTTATAGCAGTAAAATAGCTCAAGCGAAAATAAGTCCAAATATGCATATACAGTATATGGCATAACAAGTTCCCTAGCTGTCTGAAAACAGTTAAGAGAAGCTAGGAAATGAACAATGCCACCCTATGAAAAAGCAAAATTCCCTAGTCCCAATAAAAGAATTGACTAAATAAATAAATGGGACCAAGTATGTAATTAAAAAGGAATACAATAAAATAAAAGGATAAGGAAAATGGTAACTCATAACACTACCTACATATTATCTCACAAACACATTGGATGTATAATGTTTTCGTATGTTAGCACTCATTAGACTTATTACATTGCTGGGCTTTGCATTGTCATTTGATGTTCTGGTTTTACGTATATATTTTTGGCACATATCACACTTGGTTTTCCAGATGTGCACACAGATCACAAGGAAGTTGTAGGTATTGAGGGCCCTGATCAGGGTGGTTACAGGTGTCACACCGATCCCTACACCTGGTGATGATGATGCATAGTTTCGAGCACTTACATGCACTATACAAACAATTTTTTAGCAGTTTATCAGTTTGTGGCTTCCAGTGGTCACATAGGCCACCTCATAGTTTTAAATCACAGGGAAAAGGGACTCTGTTTTTATTTTTCTCGGTAGCTTGTATCCTGTACCTTCCAGCCCCAGGCTCAGATGGAAGAGCGTTCCATCATTTCTACAGTTATCAATAGTTCTTTTCTACAGGAAGATTTTAGGAAGCAGGTTGTGGGCCCAATATTGGCATGGTTTGAGCCAGCACTCCATCTTTCCTAGAAATGATGATGACCCTCTAGGGATGCTCTACTTTGGATGCTTCGGTCATCAGTTTTGCACTCAGGGGCTTCAATTGGACATTTGGGGAAGTTGGTGGACATGTGTCAATTTGCATTGATCCGGTGGGGATGATGAGGTGATGTAGACGGATAATGCAGGATTAATAAAGGATCTTCCTACCTGGTAGGGAAGCTTCTGGGACTCTATACAGTCTAGTGACTTCAATTATGTTAGTCTAGTGACTTCCTATAGAGCCCTGGTCAATTATGTTAGTCTAGTGACTTCCTATAGTCACAAACAAAGTTTAAATAGAATAGGATAAAGGTATTATAGCAAACAGACATCTATCAATTCTCAAATGAGTTATGTATCATTGCAAGATAATCACTTACCTTTGTTTTCAATTTATTTGTAGATCCAACTCCACTTGGCTTTACATCATCACTGCTAGACTTCCTTTTTCCTTTTTGAGATTTTTGCTAACCAAGATTTTATATATGTTTTCTTTCAAAAGTAGCTAGTACCCTGTCCTATGAGAGGAATTGGAGCACATAGTCTTTTATTCATGCAATGAAGAGAAACTAATCAAAATCTAAGAGCATAGAGAACTTGACCTACATTCACTGTATACTTCCTTGCTCAAAAATAGTAAGGTACAAGGAGGGATCCTGCAAAGAGATGGAACCAATACACAAATGATATTGCTAAAAAAAACTAAGAGTAGAAGGAGTCGTCCTTCCAAGAGATGGAACTGATACAGAAATGATACTATATGTGATGATGAGGAGATGGAACCAAATGGTCTTATTGAGTAGCTTGGAGTTACATGGCATCTAAACAATATGGCTAAACTGCTTTTGAACCATCAACCTTGCAGATTTGCAAACAAGTGTTGCATATGTGATGATTTGCACATTGGATTGACCACCCACCTCCTCAATGACCTCATATAAATGGTCCTTCAAGAAGATTGTGCACTTCTAATGATCTAATATAGGGTAGACCCATTGCACACTGGGTTCGTGGAAATCATTGAATAAAAACTTGTAAGTGTATATAAAAATATTTTTTTTAATGCTCCAGAGATCCACACTCTTGCTATGCGTTGGCTATCTCAGGTTGCTAGTTCCTCAGTTGCAGAAAGGAACTGGCCCACATTTAGTTTTAGCCACTCTAATAAAAGGAATTGGCTTACCTCTAAGTTAGTTTATGTGCATAGTAGTCTTCACCTTCTTACAAGGAAGGCACCAGAGTATTTACAGGAGCTAGCGGCATAGTGGGATGTAGATCCCGGGGATGGTTCCCAGATAGATGATGATGAGGATGTCCCATCTCTCCATGCAGGATTGGTTAATGTGCCATTAGATGACATTGAATTGCATGTGCAGGGCATTTATGGGTAGGATTAATACAGAAGATTTGAATTTCAATTTATGAGTGGCTTCAAATTTCATGGTAGTATGGGCATTGAATCAAGGACCCACTTTTTTGTTATTTTGAGGCATTTCACCATTTGACACCTGCACTGTGTATTATTTGGACTATCATCCATGCTTTTCCTGGCTCACAATTTTGTAAATTTATTTGGACTATCATCCATGCTTTTCCTGGCTCACAATTTTGTATACATACTCTCTAAATCATCTTTAGACTTTTCGTGAAACTTGATTCGTAACCCCTTGATGATGCTCAATTGACAATTTGTAAATTTAAATTTTATTTGCTATTTAAATTTTGAAATGATTCATGTACATTGTACACAATATTGAATATTTTGATTAAATTTGGTTACCATCATTTTGTGTTGCAGGGTTTTGTAACATGATCTCAAATTTTAAAACTTTATAGTTATTTTTCTTTGAACATTTGTCATTTACCATGGATAGACAAAATGTTCAAGGCCAAGCTGAAGAACATGAAAATCCCTTGTGGAGATTCATGACACTACTCAATGATGGACCAGAAGTCCAGAACAATGCAAAAAATGAATGCACAAGATTTTTGGCCACATTTTTAGAGGAAACTAACAAAGAGCATATAGTCATCTATTGGGAAACTCTAGTTATGGCGTTAAGTCATGCATTTGTTCAAGTGAACAGAAAGTTGAAATTACCCAGCTTATGAAGTTCGTAACTTTAGACTCTAGGGTCTAATTAGTAGAGTTTAAACTTTAAAGTTAAAACTTAAGTTTGAAAGCTAATCTAAATAGCTTACTTGAATTTCATATTTGATTCATAATTTGAATTTCATAAGTAGTTCTAGTTTGAATTTTTATTTCAATGATTACTAAGTCTTGACTCTAAATAGCTTTTGCATTTCTAATTTGTATTGCAATGTTTTTAGTTGTAGCTTGTAGTATATATATACAATATTGAAAACATATATATTATATATTATTGCCATCCCCAACCCACCATCCCCTGCAAAATTTAGCTGTCTACTCTAGCCATCTCGGAAACTCATTCCCCTGTCCCAAAACAGTGCAACATAGATGCACAACTAGAAATAAAGCATTACAATACAAACAACAAACAAACACAATTACAAGCAATTCCTGTCAGTCCTGATTTTCTCCTTATTCCCCAGTAACATTTCTAGAAAACAACACATGCACACAATGCCATTCCAGATGAAACCTTGCACAGTTATATTGCATGCCAATCCTTCATACATTTTGCTATCTATTGCTCATTATGTATTTCATCATTTTATATGGGTTTTAAAAAGGTAACCATAAAATGTCAAGCCGTCATGTTTAAAATGACATAACAATTAAATGGATTTTAACGGGATTTAACAATTAATTTAATCATTTAACAATTAAATGGGTTTTAACGGGATTTAACAATTAATTTAATCATTTAACAATTAAATGGGTTTTAAAGACCAATTGATTTAACAATGAAACATAAAGCTGGTGATTAACTAGCCACATTTTTATGTATATACAGTGATAAACCTCCATGAAATATGCATATGGGGCAAATAAACTAACCATGGATGAAATGCAGCTTTCTGTAGAAGACAGGATACTGCGGGCTAGTTCTTCTCTATCAAGATCCCAGGCCATGATGGAAGATATCTCCCTAGATGCATACTACACTCAGAAACAATGGTCAGAGTTCGAATGAAAAAAAGAAAAAAAAAGTTTCATGTATGGAAACTTTTAAATTAGATACCAACTAATATAATAATAAATGCAGTTTCACCAAGACCAAAGATAATTCTTATTAAAGACGAGGTCAAGTTGTACACAGACTCTTAGGATTGGAGATGAGAGTTTGACTACTAAAAACCTTGTTCTTATGTACATAATTATCAGAAATGATTTGTTGAAGCTATTAATCTTGGTTGTCGAAAGGCTGATTAGTTATTTTCTATTAACTTGGTTGTTGACAGGCTGGTCCGTTATTTTCCATTAACTTGGCTGTTGAAATCCTAGTGATTTAATTTGTTTTGCACTTCAGCCCAGCTTGCTCCACCTGATGAGTATGTCTCTAGTTACAATGTTTATTAGAAAAAGGCCCCTTGGAGTGATATGTAAGAACTTTCCTGGTATCACAACCCTGTAGACAAATGAGATGGCTGAAGACATGCGAGTGAATCCAGGACGAGGAAGGTACGAGTCTTAGGTGAATTTGATAGAACAGATATCCCTCAGTTTCAACATCAAAACCAAATAATTTTATAGTAGAAAAAAAGTTTACAATTTTTCATGAATAGCATTACCAAATACCCTGTCAACTGCTGCCAGTCAACCACAACATTAACACTCCGAGCACCAGGTCTATGCCCTTGAGCTGTTTTCCATGCTGTTGCAAGCCTTTGTCTATCTCGTTGAGTGTAATATTTCCAGACACGAACACTTCCATCACCTAGAAATTCAGTCACTTTAGCATCAACATCGTCCATTTGCACTGACATCTGGAAAACTACATTTTGAACACAATAATCTAGAAAACATACCGGCAATGGATCTTACTTGAAGCAACAAGAAGCATGCTTTCATCCAGCTCATTCACAAGACAGAGCTTGGATATTCCCCTGCTTGGGCCATCGTGGTTGTCAAAAGTATTCAGCGGTGAAGCTTCATCATAGTTCCATATCTTGGAAAAAAAGAAAATAGTTTTTCCATGCAGACTCAGTCTATGACCTTCCAAATTTTAAATGCTAACTATCAAGACAGTGTGTGAGAGATTACTAAACACATCTATTGGGTGAACCACATGGGTCCATATTTCTAGAATTAAAATAAAACCCAAGAAAACCATGGCCTTGATCTGGTAAATTTATGAAATCATCCTAGAATGACAAATTGAAAATAAAGATATAAACAAAAAACATTCAAAACAAAAAAACTAGTGGAAGAAAATGGCGACTCCTTAAATTACTCAAAGTTATCCAAAAGATATGGCATTTTGTTCAACAAAGTCTATAGGAAGCACAAATTTGATTTTTCCTCATGTCAAACAACAGAAGAAGAGAGAAGCTTTACATATTGCAAAGAATACATTCATTTCTTCCAAGTGGCAACTTCAACAAGTTGTTTGACATTAAATAAACCCCTAGTTGCATATTTTAAAGTTGAATATTGATTCTAGGGTAAAGCTTTACCTCTGAATCCTGATGTCTAATGGACAATAACAAATTTGGTCAAAAGAAGAAAGTCACAAAGGTGCCTGTATAAGACCAAGCAATAAATCAATGGCACTTGGGGAAAATGTTACTAAAATTGTATACATCTCATAGAAAGTCACTGCTAAACAATAGATTTCAGGTGACAGCTCAATTAGGCCATATATAGATAAAATTAGTAAGCATAAATCAAATTCAAATCATGTCATCTTATGTCCTTGACTTCATTTGCATAGCAATAGCATGGCATACTACATCATGAGAAAAATGCATCCATCTACATAAGACACATGATTAATTCTCGACCAAGATTCAAGAAGCATACAACTAGGATATATAGTGACTCATGACAATAATTCAAAGTGCCTATTATACCAGGGGGTTCCAGACTTGACCAAAACAATTGACCTTAGGCAGTTGTCCAACCATTCATCATTACCCGAGTTACTGGATCTGCCATCCCTATGTGCAGATCCATGGATCCAATCCGGATCCACTAGCAACTGTCCAGGATCCATCCTAGAGGAAGATCCTATGGTAAAAGGAAATGGATCCCACCACCATGAAATAGATCCCGACTTTCTGAAATGGATCCTGCCATTATGAGACAAATCCCAAAATATATGAGGTAGTTTTGGACACAGATCCTGACCTTTTCTGAAATGGATCCTACCTTTATGATGGATCCTAAAAATATGTAGGGATATTTTGAGCTCGGATCACTAGTCAAAGATATTTTTAATGTAAAAAACCCCAAATGGGAAAAACACTATCTTCCTAAAACCATAAAACCCACTCATACTCTATAATAAGACTGATTCCCCCCATCGTAAAATATAAAAGATTGGGGATGCATGTTAATTCATCTTTCATATATAGACTGCATGCAGGTTTTGCAGACTGTAGCTCTTGAATCAAGATTAGTCATCTACAGAATGAAGTGCTTGGAAGTCTGAAGCTAAAGCTCCAGTAGGTGTCATCTACAGACTGAAGTGCTTCAAAACCTCAACCGACCCATGAATATGTTCGAAAAAATATATGAATTCTGTGAAGTCAATAGAAAGGATCTCATAAATCTTGTAGCCTTTGATTTTTTTATACAATGGGATTGTAAGTTTGTTAGCCATCGACAATCAGTTGCTTGGTTATTGGGAGCTCTTAGTACATGCAATGCAACTAATTAAATTTTGATCTAGTTTGCTTTCTCAGCGAAGTATATTCTTCTCTCAATATTAATACTTCCATGTTTCAAGAACTCAAAACCCAAGAGATACACGTACAAAAAAGAGCTTATGTAGTCCTAATCTTAACATGTATAAATATAAACAGAAAATTATGTATGTTAAGTTGGTAACCAACCATTTTAGAAAAGCTTCCTCACTACTACTGGAAACAACCCTTGCCTATGCCTTGAAATTGAACCCCTTAAAGATTATCAAAATTTTGTTGGACTGTGGCATCTTGAAATCTGGAAATTTGTTAAGGATCATTTCCCTGCCATACCTGGACCCTAGCTTTTCAAAAATATGACAGGAACTAATAAAGATCCCGCAGATCCATATCCTGGAAACGTAACAAAAGATCAATCCCAAAGCCTTGTGTAACAAAAGATTACATGAAATTAATTAGAATGTGCACACATAGCCTTAGAACATGGGGCGATGATATGCACACTAGCTAATGCTAAAAGTGAGCTCTGAAAGTTTAAAAGGTTCTAGAGGTCATGGGAATGGTGAGAGGAGGAACATAATGAGACCCATGCGATGGCATGAGGCCCTACCCATGGCCTGTGAGTCTACATAAAGGAAAATGTTATGGCCTAATACTATGTCTTTGGACTTGCCAAATATTATACCGTAAGCATTAAAAAGAAAACCATATCCCACTCATAGCTGGCCAAATATTACCTATGAAGGGTTTAAGTGACGGCATGGGCTCTACTTCCATGAGTTATAAAAGAAAATGTGTTCTTGCATAATATCCCATATTTCATGCATAAAACATGAAATGGACCTAGAGAACCATATTTTCATGCACCAATGAATATTGAAATGGTGACCATATATCACTCGTAGGCTTAAGGTTCTTTATTTTTGGCATGTGTGGTGGTTTAACACATCACACATGGCCCATTAGCCCCTAAGGCAAATTGTATGGCCTTAGACTATGATGTTTGACCCTAGACCATGAGAACATTCATTGGCATAGTTATTATTGAAATGACCACTGTATCATACAGGGCATGTGTGATGTCCTAGGGCTTCAAGTGTGGACCATGAACCTCAAAGGATAATGTTATTTCTTAAGGAATGTTATGTATGCCTAGGGAATTCAATTTTCTAGTTGGGTGTTGATATTGGTCTATTTTATCTAATATAATTCTAGGTACATGGCCACATGACCTCTAGTATATGATTTTAATCCTGGCTAGTATTACATTTGCTTCATAGTTAGGTAGGTGTTTTGATATCCCAAGTGTTCCAATGAATAAGGGGCACCATGTGACTCATGGAACACTAACATTCTTAACTTTGTCTAATTTGGCACATAAATCTAATTTATCCATAGAAAAATCTATGGTGTATGCCTTTAATCCTGATTATCTTTAGAGTTAGGTAGGTCTTTTGATATCCTGAGTACCCTAGTGAATACAAGTATCATCGGCCTCATGGAACACTAACCCTCTTAACTTTGGCACATACATTTGATTTCTTCACAGTAGTACTTAGCTTCAACTAAATGTTAATCTTCATATTTTTGACTTCCTTCTCCATCCAACTCTCATTTCTTAATAGAGCTTCACACACCTCTTGGTAACATTTGTCATCATTGGATCACCTCCTATCATTGTCCTTAAATTTGATTAAGCTTGGGAGATTGCATATATATGGCATCATCAACTCAAGGCATATGCCACTTGATTCTCTTCCCCTTTTATGTGAAATAACTTGTAATCACAGTTGGCCAAAAACTTCACCCATCGCCACTACCTAGCAGTCAATGGTGGATGAGTCTACAAGTATCTCAAGACCTCATGTTCTATTCATAATTCAAACTTTATATCAATCAAATAATATTTCCATGCATTTAGGTCATGGGAATCTATTGTTACTAAGAGATCTAAGTTGTCATGATCTGGTTACTTTTGCTTGTGAATGTTTAACTGCCTAGACTCATATTCCACCACTTTTCCCTCCTTCATGAGCACTCCTAAATGCTCTCACCACTCGCATTTATCCATACCAGGAAATCCTTATCAAAGCAAGGAAGTATCATTATAGGTGTTGTCATGAGAATTCTCTTTAAGTTCTCGGTATCTTTCTTCATGTATGGTTTTCCACATAAATTTGACACCTTTATCTTGTAACGTCAGCAAGGATCTTATAATTTTTTAGAATCCTTTGACAACTCTCTGATAATACCCAACTAATTCCAAGAAGCTTCTTACTTTGGTCTCATTCTTTGGGGTTGGACAACTAGAGATAGCTTCGATCTTATTAGGGTGTATCTTTAATCCTTCTTTAGATATGACAAACCTGATATATTTAATCTCCTTCTTAAAGAATTTTCATTTTCTTTACTTAGCATATAGATGGTATTCATGTAGCTTCTACAACAATAGGAAGAAATGCGATAAGTGTTACGTTCCTCCTCATTTTGAGAATATATTAGGATGTCATCAATGAATACCAAAACACACTTGTCTAAATACTTTTGGAACACGCCATTTGTTAATTAAAAGAAAAGTATGGAGCATTTGTCAATGCAAAGGGGAAAACTAGGAACTCATAATGCCCATATATAGTTCTAAAAGAAGTCTTTGGTACGTTAATTTATTCCACTCTCATATGATGATACCCAAAACTTGAGTCGAACTTTGAAAACACTTTTTCCCATTTGAGTTAGTAAAGGGGATCATCAATTTGGGTAGGAGGTACTTGTTCTTAATTGTCACTTTATTCAACATTCTATAACCAATGCACATCCAAAAGGTTCCATCCTTCTTATTGACTAGCAATATGTGTGCTATCCAAGGTGATGCACTTGGTCATATGGACCCTCTATCTAATAATTCTTGTAATTGCATCTTGAATTCACCCAAGTCATTAGTTTGCAATATATTCTAGGCCTTAGATATCCGCATTGTGTTATGTTATGATTTATTGTTGTCATTGTTGTCCATTGGAAGCCACTTGAGTCACCCTTCACATAAAGGGGAAAACAATGAGAAGAAAGGGTGATGGAATGAAAATAACTAGCATGTTGAAATTGGAAGGAAAATTTTAATTTTTGGTGTTACAGATCTCAAAATTGCTAACATATCCCGCTTGTACTTGAAATATTTCCTCTATAGAGATTGTGTGATGTTTCAAGGCCTTAAGCATCATTCGTGAGAAACAAAGGGAATTGTAATTACACATAGGCTAGATATTCCATACGTAGGTCATATGTGGCAGTCTAGGTTAACATGCATGGACCATCAACCCCATAGAAAATTAATATGGTATTATACCCTAAAATTAGTTCATAGGCCATGGTCTAGGCCACAAGATGTTCAGGTACACAGGGTACTACCAAAGGACCGAACACCAAGAGCAACCACTTCACATAAACAGATCACAGATCAACACACCAATGTTTTGATGTGGTTTAAATCCTCTTGAGGGAAACACTCCATGGCCCCGGCCAAATAGCTTCTATGGGACAATTTATTATGCAAAGAAAGAAAGTTACAAATGAGCTTCTCATAATCGATCAACTAAACAATGATCCTCCATGCTCTTGAAATAGAGATCATTGACCAATCGGGTGTTAAGCCATGGATCAAGGTTAGGTTTGATCTAAGAGAAGTTGAGCCGTCGGATCACTCTATGTTGGGAACATATCGTGACTGTCGGATTAAGTATTTACAAATGCATATTAATGCATACTAAAGAAACACACTATCCCTAACGGATGTATTACACAAGTTGATCTTAACTAACTCCTAAGTGTTTAAGTATCCTAACATCCCCCCTTAAGAACAACTTGGGATAGGATTGAAGGATTTACAAAAGTGACACTATTAGGAGAAGGAAGGAGGCATTAGAGCCTATCCCCCCTTAATGACAAGTTCCTGAACTCCTAACATAGATCGAAGTTTAGAAAACTTCGCTTTTGTAAGAGACTTGGTGAAGATGTCTGCAACTTGATCATCTGTAGGGCAAAAGAGCACTTCAAGAACACGATCATGAACAAGATTTCTGATGAAGTGCATATGTAGCTCAATGTGTTTGCTGCGTTGATGTAGAACTAGATCTTTGGCAAGCTTGATGGCACTTTGATTGTCACACCAAAGTGGAGTAGGTTGCTGCTGCTCGAATCCAAACTTTGAAAGGATCTGCCGAAGCCATAAAGCTTCCTGATTGGCATTAACTGCTGCTCGATATTCTGCCTCTGCTGAAGAAAGAGCAAGAGCTTGTTGTTTCTTACAAGCCCAAGTAATAGGTCCAGATCTCAGACTGAAAACATAACCTGCAGTAGACTTTCGATCATCAGGATCGCCGGCCCAATCTGAATCAGTGAAACCAACCAACAAAGGTTTCCCCCCTGTACTGTAATGAATCCCAAACTAAACTGTACCTCGAATATATCGAAGTATTCTTTTAGCTGCTTTCTAGTGACTGTCATGAGGTGTCTGCATATAATGGGCAACACGACCAATAGCAAAGGAAAGGTTAGGACGAGAATGAGTCAAGTATAAGAGACTACCAACAAGATGATGATATAAGGTGGCATCGACTTCAGGTGAAGTACAAGTGGCAGAAAGTTTGAATTTAGACTGGAAGGGAGAAGGGGATGGTGTACAATATTCCATGTGAAAGCGACGAAGAAGGTCACAAGCATACTTAGACTGAGAAAGAAAGATTTCTTCTTTGGTTTGCAGGACTTGGAGACCAAGAAAATAATGCAAGTGTCCTAAGTCTGACATTTCAAATTTTTGTTTAAGACTGGATTTCACATGGGTTATAAGCTTAGGGTCACTACCAGTAAGAATAAGGTCATCAACATATAGACCAAGTATGATGAGATGGTTTCCTACTTTCTTGGTATAGACATTGGGGTTAGAATGGCATCTAGAAAAACCAGTGTCAAGGAGAAAGTTATCTATTTTGGCATACCAAGCTCTAGGAGCTTGCTTAAGGCCATATAAGGATTTCTTAAGGCGGCAAACAAGGATAGAGTTATCTTGAACATATCCAGGAGGTTGTTCCATGTAAATTTCCTCCTGTAAATCACCATGTAAGAAGGAAGACTTGACATCCATTTGATGGACTTCCCAGTTATGTAAGGCTGCAAGGGAAAGAACAGGGCGGATGGAGTTCATTTTTGCGACGGGAGCAAAGGTTTCATTGTAGTCAATCCATTCAACTTGGGAAAAACCTTTGGCAACTAACCTTGCCTTAAGTCTTTCAACACTTCCATTTGATGCATACTTAGTTCTGTAGACCCATTTACATCTGACAAGTTTTCTTCCTTTTGGAAGAGGTACAAGATCTCAAGTATTGTTCGCCATTAAGGAACGATATTCTTCATCCATGGCTGCATCCCAATCTGGATTCCCTGAAGCTTCTGCAAAAGTTTCTGGATCATGATTCTCGGAAACTTGAACCAAAAGAGAAGAGGCTCGCTGAAACTGAGAACATGTTCGATGTTGATCTCTAGGATCACCGGCAAGATCACCAGCTGCTTCACATGTTGAATGGACCCATCGAGGAAGCACTTGTGCTGGTGCAACTGGAGGAACATGAGAAGGCGGAGGTGGATTTTCATCCTCACTGTCATTATTAGAAACTGGAGTTGGAAACCTATCAAGGAAGTTGGAAGAAGAAGAAGAAGGCACAAACGCCGAATCAGGCTCGCAGGCCAAAGATGGCACAATCGTCGAGTTAGGCTCGCAGACCAAGAGATTTTCATCAAATTTAACATCTCTTCTAATGATTATATCATGAGAATGTGGTTGAAGAAGTCTATAACCTTTTACATCTTTAGAATATCCAACAAATATGCAGTTTTCACTTTTAGGCTGCAATGCTTTCCATTTTTCATCCGGAATGTGAGCCCATGCTTCACTACCAAACACACAGAAGTGACTTACATCAAGTTTAGTTTTACTCCATGCTTCTTCCGATGTTATACCTTGTAATGCTTTAGTGGGGGTGCGATTAACTATGTAATTTGCACAATTAATGGCTTCAGCCCAAAATTGAAGACTTAGTCCCTTAGATTGGATCATACAATTAGCCATTTCTTTTAAAGTGCGGTTCTTCCGCTCAACTACACCATTTTGTTGTGGTGTATATGGAACAATGTGCTATTGTTGGATGCCTTGTTCAGTGTAGAAAGTAGTGAACGTTTTGTTAACATATTCTCCTCCATTGTCAGATCTTAACTTAATAATTTGATGACCAGATTGTTTTTCAACAAGGGCCTTGTAGGCCAAGAACATGTTAAATAATTCTCTCTTAAGTTTTAGGAAATAAACCCAAGTGCATCTGGTGTAATCATCAATGAAGGTTAAGAAATATTTGAAACCATAAAAGGAAGCAGATGGAAGAGGACCACACAAGTCACTATGCACAAGCTCCAAGGGAACCGAGGTGTGCCAAGAGGCACGTTTGTCAAAACTGTCCCGATGATGTTTTCCGAGTACACAACCGGAGCAAACACCATCCCTACAAGATACCATCGGAAGACCTGTCACCATATTTTCATTACATAGTTGTTGCAATGAGAGATAATTTAAGTGACCAAATTGCTCATGCCAAAGTTTGCTCAAGTTATCACTATGAGCAACAAAAACTGAAGGGAAAGGTGATGACCCAAAGTTGTTAAACTTGTACAACCTGGTAATATCATCAACAATTTCGGTAGCTAGGACCTGTTGAGGATCTTTAAAATCCTTGATTACAACTTGGTGAGGTGTAAAGGTCACAGTTTTACTTTTACCAGAATGAGTGATCTGATAGACTGATAACAAATTGCAGGAAATTCTTGGAACACATAGTACATCACTAAAATGACCATTATCTATTGGAACTGTTCCAACTCCTACAACACTTAAAGATCTATCATCACTAACAAATATTTGTTTGGTGCTACATTCATGCATAGTAGAAAAGATGGCTTGATCCTTAGCCTTATGATAAGATGCTCCAGAGTCAATGAGCCATTCATTTGAAGTAGAAGAAGAAGATGCATTATAAGAATAACTAGAAGCACAAAGTGCATGTCCATGAGAGGCAGATTCTGAAGACGAATTTAGGCTGATGTGGTGCTTCTTCATTGCTGCTTCCAAGGCTGCCATCTTCTTGGAACACTTATATTCATCATGATTATCTTTCCCGCAATAGTGTAATGATGCTCAGTCTTCTTGCCTTTTGGCTTGGATCCTTTGTCATTTTTTAAAGAAGGAGCTGACTGAGAGGGTTTTGGACCCTTGTTTGACTTATTATTGCAAAAATTTTGTTTTTTGGGAGGCTTGGACTTTTCTTTCTGTTGGGACAATAAGGCTTTCCCAGATGTATCTGCATTGTTGATTATTCCAAGATGAATGAGTTTATCTTGTTCTTTAATCAAGGAATCACAAAAGGATTCAAGACTAGGCTCTTGATAGCTAACTGCATTCAAGGATGCTTTCATGGAGTAAAATGTAGATACAAAAACATAATATGCAGGTCCAAGTTTGGAAAGAATATGATAAATGTATTGTTTGTCTTCCCTCTCAATCTTACATTCTGCACATAAGAGTTTAAGAGTTTTGTACTTAGATAAATAATCTTGAATGCATGAAAAGTCACTTGGATTTAAAGAAATCAACTCATTTTCGAGTTGTTGACCTCGAATTTTATTGTGTTTACCAAACACAGATTCCAACTTGTCCCAAGCAGCATTAGGTTCATCAATTCCAGATATGTGGAATCGCAAATCAGTAGAGATTGACATCCCAATCAATCCACGAGCTTCATCACATCTATTTGCCCATTTTATTTTCTTATCATCATCAGTGGGTTCTTTTTCTTTCCCTGAGCTAATTCTGAAAAGTCCCCTACTTTGTAGAACATCCTCCATACGAGATTTCCATGAGAAATAGTTGGAATTGTTAAGTAGAATATCACAAGGGGTGGCCATATTTGTAAATTAGTGGCTGTAAAAGTAGAAACCAATAGTCTGGATGTGAATATCTCGAAAAAATAGGCGGTTTAAAAAAAAATGGCACTGAAAACTGACTCTGTATGATGAAGTTATGCTTGAACAAAGAAACTGTTGAAGATGTCCCCAATAGTGACGTGGCAGCGAGAGAATGTCCAAAAAAAAAGAACCCCCCTCTTCCCAAGATGAACCTTTTGACAATCAATTTACAAGAAAGTTGCTTTAAGTGAACCACTTTTGTAAAATAAGTGATTTCACTTTTACAATGATATTACTTTTAAATAGTGCAACAATAAAAAAAAACTTAAGTGACTCACTTGTATTTTTATTTTTTTATTATTTAAGTGAGATGCATTTTTACAATAAAATACTTGAAAATAGAAATTGCATGCACTTTTTATTTTAAAAGTAACTTCCTAAGACTTGAACTCAAGACCTATTAAGGAATAAAACAACTTTGAACCAAGTGAGCTAGATTAAAAGGTATGTAAAATATGGGAATGAGGAAGGTTTTTTTTTTTTTTTTACTCTTCTTGCTCGGTTTGCGTGCTTGCCCTTTTTCCTGCAAAAGAAACCACAAATCGAAACAAAAAAAAAATTTCCACCCTTATGGAGTTAGATCTTGTTAGCTTTTCCATAAAGTCTACATTTTCTCTCTATTTCTGATTTGCCGAGATTGCGCAAGGTGCACGGCAAAGAGCATACGCAGTCGAGAAAAACCCTTTCCCTTTCTATTTCTGATTTGCCGAGATCGCTCAAGGTGCATGGTAAAGAGCATACGCAGACGAGAAAGCAACAATCAGAACCCCCAAAAAAATTTAATAGTAAAAAATGATGAAATATGAGATTTTTTCCTTAAAAAAAGAAAATAAAAAATGCGTCACTGTAACATTATACCTTCAGATCCGATGAAATACGCGTTTCTGGAGCAACCAGGAATTGTTTTTGATCAAACGAAAACTATTTCCCAATGGAAACGATGCTACGGACGCAATGGACCACCTCCCACAGCCCAGAAATGCACAGAAATACTAGAACTAGAAACCCTTTCGAGTTTCGGCAACAACAGTTCAAGATCTAAATCACAACTGGAAGCGACACTTCATAAAAGCTCTGATACCATGTTCGGGTACACAGGGTACTACCAAAGGAACGAACACCAAGAGAAACCACTTCACATAAATAGATCACAGATCAACACACCGATGTTTTGACGTGATTTAAACCCTCTTGAGGGAAACACTCCACGGCCCCAGCCAAATAGCTGCTACGGGACAATTTATTATGCAAAGAAAGAAAGTTACAAATGAGCTTCTCATAATCGATCAACTAAACAATGACCCTCCATGCTCTTTAAATAGAGATCATGGACCAATCGGGTGTTAAGCCACGGATCAAGGTTAGGTTTGATCTAAGAGAAGTTGAGCCGTCGGATCACTCTATGTCGAGAACATATTGTGACCGTCGGATTACGTATTTACAAATGCATACTATAGAAACACACTATCCATAACGGATATATTACACAAGTTGATCTTAACTAACTCCTAAGTGTCTAAATATCCTAACACGAGAACCATCGTCAATGTTACAAATATTGAAATGGCTACCATGTCTCGCTTGTAAGGTATTGTTTCCTAAGGCATCATTTCCAAGGCCCTGAGACACGTGCATACTGCCCAAAACCATCTAAAGACACTAGTATCCGCAATCATAGGCCAATGATACTGTCAAGAGGCAATGCATGGTTGGTGGAGGCTATATTCTTAGCCTTTGATGTCTAGAATATTATTTTTGGTACAAAGGTTTAATTCTCCTCCCATGACCACATCTAATGCCTCGAGGCCCCAAGACATGGATACATAGTTCCATGAATATATATGTAAGTTCGTGCATGGTGCTTAGAGCCATTGTGCATGGCTCTGGATGCCTTAATGGTTTCTTTGGGTCCAAAGGCATGGTATTCTTCCCTAGAACATCATTCTTGAGGCATTGAGACACATATATACTACTAAAAAACACATGATGGCATTGACATTATCAATAATGGAAATTGGTACCCTCTTGTGTGGTCTATTAAGTCTATTGTCTCATCCCTATATGGATAAAATATTCCTTTAGGGCTTGAGGTTCAAGTCTCCTCCCTTGACCATGTCCATGTCCCTAAGCCCCCAAGACGTGGAGACATAGCACCATGGATGCCCTTGTGAAGTCATCTATGGTGCTTTGAGGCATTGTTCATGGCTCTATATGCTTTAAAGGTTTCTTTAAGGCTAAAGACATGGTCTTCTTCCATATAATATTATTCCCAAGCCCTTGAGACATGTGCGTATTACTCAAAACCACCTAATGGTACTAGAACCCTTAATCATAGGTCAATGATACCCTTAGGAGGCTATTTGTGGTTGGTTGAGGGAACCTTCTTAGCTCTTGATGGCTAGAAGCTTCCTTTAGGGTCCAAGTTTTAGGTCTCCTCCACTAACCATGTTGAAGGCCCCAAGGCTTCAAGATGTAGATACATAGTAACCTATATACCCCTATGAAGACATGCATGGTGCTTGGAGGCATTGTTCATGGATTTGGATGTCTCAATGAGTTCTTTAGTTTCAAAGACATTGTATTCTTACTTAGAACATCATTCCTAAGGCCCTAAGGCAAGCACATATTTAACAAAACCATCTAATGGAACCAACATCCTTAATCATAGGATAATTTAAATCTCAAGAGGCCATCATTGCGTTTGGTGGAGGGAACCTTCTTAGACTTGGATTCCCAAAAGATTCCTTCAGGTACCAAGATTTAGATCTCCTACATTGACCATGTCAAAGGAACTAAGGTCACAAGCCCTACATATATAGCACCATGGATACCGTTGTGAAGTCATGCATGGTGCTTCGAGGCATTGTTTATGGATATGTATGCCTCAATGTAATGTTTAGGGACAAAGCGATGGTCTTATTCCCTATAATTCCATTCCCAACGTGGTAGGACACCTACATAAGGATCTTTCTTCCTTCCTATGACTCCATTCGAGGCCTCGAGATGCATCCCACCATGAAAAAACCCTTGATTGTGCCCATATCCAACTTTTATGGAAAAGATCTACTTTAAAGGGTTTATTTTATGGTTCATGGCCTTAATAATTGCTCATTATGTCAATAATCTTATTTTCGGGTATAATTCCCTCAATTTCTTCACCAACCATGGTCCAAGACCCATCCTCAATGCAAAAAAGTGCATTTAAGATAAAAACCACACCAAAGAAATGGAATCAACAAAGGATAAGGAATGAGTTTGTGGCAATGGTAAAATAGTAATATTGCAAATGACCTTGATACTAAAAAGGGAAAAGAGAGCATAAAGAAGATATATAAATTATAATTGAATGCAAGAGGAGGAGGAGGATGTGGAAGGATAAATTATTATCCTTGCATTATAATAAAACACTTATAATTTCCCTTTCAAGTTAGCAACTGGTGAATCTACACTAGCACATGATAAATGGAAATGGGAGGATAGAAATGTTGAAGGATTGTCAAGTTCCCATAAGAAATGATCATGAATAGACACAAATCCCACAAAATTGACAAAATCTAAGTTGGGACGAGGCGAGAAACTTGTCAATGATAACTTGAAGGAGAAAAGGGAGCAATTAATTAACCAAAGACAAACAACCTCACTTAAGGAGACATTTCTCCAAATGATTAGGCCTTTTAAATGAAAATTTTCTTGTGGAACATAAGGGGCAATAATGCACCTAAGAAACAAATCATTTTGAAAAACAAAATAAGAGTAGAAAAACCAGACTTAGTGTTTATTCAATAAACAAAATGCAAAATGTATAACATGTATAAATTCACCAAAATGATATGGGGAGGATGTGATTGCTCGACTAGAGGATTGAGAGGATTTTCAAGAGTTATGGCAATGATGTAGGATCCCATAAACATGGATATAGAAAACCAACTTACTGCCTATTGATAGATGACTAGCAATTTATACTTTAGACTCAAGGGTAAAGGGCAATATAACTAATGTATATGGGTTCATTGATCCCTAACAAATTCTAGATTAATGTTTGGAAATCTTAAGTACGATTAAGGTCCCCCCCAATTAAGAACATTGAATCATTAGAGAATATGGCCTAACCACAACAAAATCCCTCTTTGAAAAGAAAGGATGAGTATAAAGGTTGGATGCGGCAAGCTAGATTCTTCGAGACCTTTTAGAGCATTGATAATTTGTGGATGTATTTCCAAAGAATGCCATCTTCACTTGGAACAATTGGTGTGGAGGGTTGATTATAATATGCTCATCATGTGGCTTATAGAATGTCTCAATGAGACACCATTTTATGGACTATAATGCTTATGAAATATGCCCACAATGGTAGAATGGACAAAGCTCAACAATGTTTAATAACATGCTCGAGAATAATGTTGTCTCATGGAATGTTGTGATTTGGGATTTCATATAAAATGGGAAAATAAAGGAGGCTCACAAATTGTTTAAAAGAATGCTACAATGGAGATATGCATTGTTTTAAGCATGGAGAGATGTTCTTACATTGGTCTTGTTGTTTCTTTATGTGGACCTAATAGATACTTGGAGTGGATTTGACATACCAGTTACAATTACCAACAAAAATTGCCAAATGGTGAGGGCATTCCATCATGGTACCTTTTAAGATTATCATCATAGTTTGGACATTGACCTTCATTTGTCGAAGACATGACTAGTGAGGAATTCGGGGGAGTAAAAGAATGTAATATGTGATTAATGTGTCAAGGAAAATGGACAAATACAAGGCAAAAGTTGGCCATTTACAAGGTGGGAGGACACATTAATTAAACTCAAAACCTCACACATCCAAATATGCCATGTAAGTAAGGATAATTCTTGTACATCAACCTTACCTTAGGCCATTTTGTCTCTAGGGATCATGTGACATTAATAGGCCTATGTCCACCATACAAGCCCTATAAAGGGAATCTTTATCATGTAAGTGGAATATAGTGTTCATTTAAAGTTTGGCACACTAAGGATGGCTCTCATGGCCTAATGCATGTTCTAGGGTAAACATATAAAGTCCTAGGCCATAACATTTTCCTCAAGGGATCAGGGCCCACAAATGGGGCCCTAGTCCATAACGTCATCTCTATGTGGGAAATATTTGGCTTGCAAGCAAGAAATGGCCATTTCAATCTCTATGCGACCAATAATGGTTATCATTGATTGGGCCATATTATCAAGTCAAAACATAACGTCTAATGGTAAGGGTCTCATGGGTCATGTGTGATGCCCTAAACCACCTCAAAGGCCCCATATACTACATAGGTAATATTTAGCCAATGAGTAAGATATGTTGGCCATTTTGAGGTTTGGCACACCAAGTATGGATTTCAGTACCTAGGCCATGGACCAAGGTTTTAGGGTACAAGGCCATATGAATTACCTTGGGGATCATGGCCCATGAATGGAGGCCTAGATTATAACACAAGTGTACATGGGGAATCTTAGCCTATATGAGAGATATGTTCACCATTTTGAGGAAGGGCACATCAGGGATGATTTTCAAGGCCCATGTTATGATATAAGGTTAAATAAGGGTCTTAGGTCATAACATTTTTCTCTAAGCTCATGGTCCATTTTCAAGCCCTCAAACCGCCACACATACCCTCCATAGGGAATCATTAGCTTACAAATGAGATATGGTAGACATTTTCCTCTTTCTAATACTAGACATGGTTCTCAATGCATATGTCATGGTTCAATGCTAAAATCCCTAGGCATACTCATGAGTTCAATGCCAAAAAGATGACTCCAAAAATTCAATTCTCATGAGTTTTAAGGGGCATTCCAAAAAACCCACCTCCATAAGTTCAATTCTCATGACTTTTAGTGGGGGTTTTGACAAACTGCCCCCACAAGTTATGACAATTGGGCTTTTAGGGGTGCTTTTCAAACAACTGCCTCCAAAAGTTCAATTCTCATGACTTTTAAGGGGGGTTCCAAACAAACTGCCTCCTAAAGTTCAATTCCCATGACTTTTAGGGGGGGTTTTGACAAACCGCCCCCAAAAGTTATGAGAAGTGGGCTTTTAGGGGGGGGGTTTCAAACAACCGCCTCCAAAAGTTCAATTCTCATGACTTTTAAGGGGGGTTCCAAACAAACCGCCTCCCAAAGTTCAATTCTCATGACTTTTAGGGGGGTTTTGACAAACCGCCCCCAAAAGTTATGAGAATTGGGCTTTTAGGGGGGTTTTCAAACAACCGCCTCCAAAAATTCAATTCTCATGACTTTTAAGGGGGGTTCCAAAAAAACCGTCTCCAAAAGTTAAATTCTCATGACTTTTAGGGGGGCTTTTGACAAACCGCCCCCAAAAGTTATGAGAATTGGGCTTTTAGGGGAGGTTTTCCAAAAACCGCCCCCAAAAGTCAAATTTCAAGACTTTTTGGGGCGGATTTAAAAAAACCACCCCCAAAAGTCCAATTTCCATGACTTTTAAGGGGGGTTTTAAAAGACCGCCTCCAAAGGTCTGAAATTTTTTTTTAGGGGGGGTTTTACCAAGACCCCCTCAAGCCAAAACCGCCCCTAAAGGGCTATTTTGTTGTAGTGATAAGTTTTTGTTATAATACAGTTCCCTTCCTCGTTACAAACATGTTTTTCTTTCGAGTCATCTACAATCACTATATTTGTAGCATCCCAACCAGGGATCAAAATGTCCCAAACTTTATTTAACATAATAGTACAAAAAACTATAAGTGTATTATTGAACAAAATACTTTCATTTTCATTTTATTCACAATTGGCCTCACATCACTCACGCCATTCAGGCGCAGCAAGCAAGGCCATTATCGATCTAACACAAATGTGTCATTGACATCTTGACAAGTATAAGTTTTTGTTATAATACAGTTCCCTTCCTTGTTACAAACATGTTTTCTTTCAAGTCATCTACTATCACTGTATTTGTAGCATCTCAACCATGGATCAAAATGTCCCAAACTTTATTTAAAATAATAGTACAAAAAACCATAAGTGTATTATTTAACAAAATACTTTCATTTTCATTTTATTCACAATTGGAATCACATCACTCATGCCATTTAGGTGCATCAAGCAAGGCCATAATCGATTTAACAAGAATGTGTCATTGACATCTTGGCAAGTATAAGTTTTTGTTATAATACAGTTCTCTTCCTCGTTACAAACATGTTTTTCTTTCGAGTCATCTACAATCACTGTATTTGTAGCATCCCAACCATGGATCAAAATGTCCCAAACTTTATTTAATGGCTTGCACAATACATAAGGATTTCCATCACCCTAATAACCCTCTTTGGCTATGCAAGAACAATATTCTTGTGTTAAAATTACTCTAAATTGTTCCCTTTGCAACCCTGCTCTTTGTAATAATGTTGGCAAAAACTCGTCAACAGATGTCCATACCCCAACTTCAAATATACTAAAGCATTTTTCAAAAAATTCTCTTAATCCTGGACGTATAATATAATACTTAATGGTTGATTTGATATCCGGTGTTCTTGGCAATCCGAATTTCTTTTTTTTTATGAAATGCGTGTAACAAAAGTGTTACAAAACTCCATTGAAATCGAAAATAATGAATGGTTTACTAGAAACAAATATTCTAGTACTATCTGCAAACAAAAAGCACACACACACAACCCAATCAATAAAATCTTACGGTTCAATGTTTCTAAATATATTGCTTTCATGTTCAACAATTTTTGAAACACATTACCAGATACATGGTACGATGTCCATAAATAATATGAGAATTGTGCAATAAAACTTACATCAATTAAATGTAGAAGTTGTCAAAAATATACAAATCACTAAATGATTTTTTTTTTGTATAATATGACGATCATTTGAATTTGAATGTCTTTAACCAACACCCCATTTTTGAACGAGGGCTGAGATAATTCAACAGAGAACACAACATTGTTTTTATAGTTATTTCTCTCTCTTGTGAACCATCAAATGTCCAACTAGTTGGCATTTTCAAGCAGTTTTCCTTGCTATTATCTACTGATTGATATTTCCCTTCATCTATAAACAACACATGTCCATTTTTTTTATATATATCTCCATATTGGATAAGTACATCCTTGAATGATTTTTTGTAAATTTTCGGTACTTCACCAACATTAGTATGCATACATTGAGTAATTATAAATAGTGCTAAGTTTACATTGCTCTGGACCCCAAATAAATACAAAGTCTTCACTCTTCAACCATTCAAATATACCAAGGATTTTTTTAATTTCCATGTTTTCGAGCAAGGAAAACCATAGAGCAACGTCGAAATGTTCTCTGGCAACAATGATAATATCGGGGCTGAACATCCATGTATAATAACGATAGCAATTATGGACAAAATGAGGTTGTTTGGAAGAATATTCAATGTTGGATAACATCTGAAATCCAAAGAGCAATCCCTCTACTCCCAGAACCAATAGTTTATTTTGCGGTGATATACGGACTGCATACAAGAACCGTGACTATATATATAACAACAACAACACTTCATTCATGAAGCTAATGATAAAAAACATGCAACTGTAAATGCAGATGTTGATTTCCAAAGATTAATACAAAAATCACCCAAAATTTCACAGATTCAAATGATTTAATAAAAGCATCACACTGAACTAATAATATGTTAGATTCATACGAAAATATCAATGTCACCGAAAAAATAGAAAACACATTGAATGATTTAAAATAGGCAATGATAGGTTACATCTAAAAATATGCAAGGACATGTTACATTTGATGGCTGTCACTCAACTAGGAGAAGGCATTAAAGGTTATGATATTATTTGATTCAAGCATTTTACTAAAACCCTGCCAAAGTTGATGTACCAATTCACTATCTGTCCTAGCAGACGATGCAATAAAGGGCTTACTCAAAATACCGTTTTCACATGGATTTGCTTTCACATCATCACCCTCTAAAACAATCATTAATGTATTACTTTCCGAAGTTTTCATTGGGAACTACTCCAACACACGCTCCATATTTTTTTGTGTATTTCCTTCTTTATCATAGGTACATCTCTCTTGAAACCATAAAAATAAAAAATCCCCCCCATATGTTTTTTTGCATTGCTTACCCTCAAATTTTTTGTAAACAGTGACTTCCCTTGATTGACCCCACATTTAGATGACCAAATCCCAACATTGAATTTGGAAAGACATAGTCCCAAAAATTGCATGGCATGTGTTCGTGACTCATATGAAGTTTCTTTGTGTTTAAATTCAAAATCACCAAAAGTAATTTCTTCCCCCCTTTTTACTTTTTTGTTTCCCTCCAACAGTATTTTTTTGATTTCTCTTTTTTCTCTTTTGGAGTCATTTTCTATGACTTTCTTGCGAAATAGAAAACCTTCCATTTCTAATATCAATAAATTTTTTGTATGGGGAGCTGCACAAAAATATTGCTTGTCATTATATATTTCAGAATAAATTTGTTTTATCAATTTAAATAGAAAATATTCTTTGTCTTTTACCTGTCAATTCTAGGCCAACATTTGAGCCCTCTCTTGGTTCATTATTGTCCAAGCTCTCGCCTGGTTCATTATTGTCCAAGATCTCACCTGGTTCATTATTATCCAATGTGATTTGATGGCTAATATCCACGAACATCGTCGATGCCAGCTCTAGTTGTGGATGATCCACACGTTGAATAACAATACAATCATCTTGACTTGAAAATTTGCAGGTATACATTTTATATAATTTTTTGCAAGTATTCAAGGTCACTATCCCCTTTCATAATTTAGTTAATTTAACCACAATATTTGAAAAATAAATTTTTACCTTCTTGTCCATCTTGTTCTCCAGTTTGGTAGTTCTTTGTGGATTCTCTATCACATTCAATGTCATCATCGGATAATATAATTTGACTGGACGATACCTGATTGTGCTATTTATTTGAAGCTATAGTAGAATAGGAATTTGAAGAAGTTATTGAACATAACTGACCGAGAAAAGTAAAATACAATGAAATAAGACATATGAAAATGTTAATACAAATACCTTGTTTTATACCGAATTCATGATAGAAACTGTTCATAAACAGCTCTTGTTGTACTGTATCCACAATAGAAATTACTATTCTATCTAGCGACCTGATCAACGAACGAAGAAATCTACCTCCCGCGTACAATGAAATAACTATACCTCGAGAAGAGAGTAGTCTAGAAACTATGTGATCCCAGAATTCCTGTGTCCTTTCTTTTGCAAAAACATGGCTTCTCGAACTATCATTGTTAACCTTGGGAAAAGGTAAATCAATCATTGGTATGTCCTCATCCTTCCAATCTATATCCATTTGAAAAGTGGACAAACTATCCTCATCATTTCCAATGCTCCAACACTGTATAATAGAGAATCCTATAAACAAGTCCTTGGAGAAATCTCTATAAACTCCCTTGGTAGGATTTCGTGCTACCTTTTTTTTATTTCTTGTTGGAAAGTGTGAAATATTTGGAAACCATACAAGAGTTTTCCATATCAGCTAAAAAAATACAAGTACATGCCGCTTCATTTGATTCTAAGTAGTACAACAACGCAAGCATATCTTTTTTTGTCCAAGGACTATCACAATTACACATATCAACAACAACCAATTCACAGTTTATTGCAGCACCAAAAAATGCAATGGATTTTAGTGTGTTGGCCAAAGATGTAGGATAACAACATTGAAAAGCAAACTATGAACTATCTTTAACATCATCAATGGACATACCCATCCCCTCTTTATTGATATATATATTCAATATTTTCTCAACATCATTTGGTAGTTTGGTACCATTATCCTCTTCAGATTCTTTCTTTCTCTTTTTACTCGGATATTTTGCTTTCTTTTCGGAGCCTAAAATACTGCACAGTTGCTGGAGATGATTCGGTGCAATTTTATAGATTTCAATGACATTATGGTCAGTGATAATCCGTGATTGATCATTTTGAACATCATGAACTTTGAAATATTCAACGATCGAATGCCTGGTTGACCTCTCGTCCTTAATTCGCTTGCAATATTGATATAAAGTCTCTACGCAAAAGTTTTTCTTGATTGATGTGCTCATCCAAACCAATCCGTTGATTATATTGTCCACCACAATGGTCAATTCATATCCATCAAGATAACACAATGGTCTAAAAAAATTAGATCCATAATTCTTTATTTTATTTTGAACAAAATCAACTTGAGTGATGCTTTTGGGTGAGCATGGAAATGAACCACTTTTGTAAAGCTCAAATACAGACATCCATTTTCTCCATAGTCGATGTCAAAACAAGAGTTAGCTTGTCCTTAAGATTGTCCTTTGTTTGAACAACAAAGATATCCATACATTCAGCTTGGAAGTTCTGCAAACATATAAAATTGAAGATAATATTTAATTTTCTAATTTCATAACACAGGAAACAATCTAAAGACTTTTATTGATAAGAAGAAAAATTATATACCTGCCAATCATCACTGGAAACGTTTCCCTTTCTCGGGCGGGATGGCCTACTGCGGGATATCCATTTCTCCCTTGCTTTTACAACTTGAAAAATGAATGGAGTGTCTACAAATTCCTTGTTTGATAAATTTTGTTGTTTGCATAATTTGTTGATAATGTGTTGAGGAACATATTTATGTAGAAGACGAGCTGTTCAATGTCTATACCTTGAATAGACCGATTCATATCTATCATTTTCAAGGATTTTTTATGTGCAAAAATAGTATGCTTCCCATCCAATATATAAAAAATTACTGAAGTAAAATTAATTTCATCTACATATCCAGGATTAAATCCCAACGTGGTCTCCTTATCGAAAGGCAATAGAATAGCATCTCTCAATGTTGTTGTAAATTCCGAGAGAAGAGATACAACCATCTTTTGCACGACCTCCTCATCAAATTTTCGATATTGTAACTGCGGAGGTGCAACAACACATCTTGTTACGTCAATAGAAAAAGCTTTCTCATTGAACAAAAAGTATTTGATCTGCTCTTGTTGAACTTTCGAAGCTCTTAGTCGCTTTCCGCATCATCGCTTTAGAAGGACTTGATTTGAGTGGTTTGAAGGAATATTTGTCCACATATTTTACAATATGATGGATAAATGTTCTTCTAAGGTAGATAAGAATCTTTTCATGGCCTACGTTTGTCAACTTCTTTTCAATATTCATGTAATGCAATACATACGAAGTTTTTGCAGCCAGGATTCTTTTCTTCCATACCGACAAAATTCCTTTCTTCAAAGATGACGCGGTATTAATTCTATATCGATTAGAAACATCATACTAGGGAAAAACCCACCATTGCTTCACACAAGAAACCAGATCTGAATCATGACCACTTTCATTAGATCTCGTCAAAAATTACAAACCATAAGATCAGCCGGTAGAATGAAACACAGGTCTCTCTTGACCACTTCAACTTGAACATGTAATAAACCATCAGAAATGGGATCCGCATATGTCAATATTCTAGCTCGAGTTGGAGCTCCTTCCTCATACAAGAATAATAGATATAAATCTGGGTACAGATTATCTGGTTCATCCATCTCAACATACCATCCATGCTTGAATAAACCAAGGTTGTGATCTTTTAACAATTCAAGGAATGAGATTTCCTGGTACTGACTAAGGATCAACAACGTAGACATGTTTTATCTGCAAAACAGTAAATATTAAGTAGTTAATATAAGAATGCATACAATGTTTATAATTATAAATTAGTGTTTTAATATTAGATGTATACTTGCAAATGTTCATGCTAATGATTGATGGACAAGGAAGGACCGCTCATTTTCAAAATCAATTGATTGATTAATAACAAATATGCTAGCAATATCCATGAGAGATCGAATGCACATTTTATATAGTCATTTGAGATAGGATCGATCATAGAAGGAGCGATTACCATAGAAGGGGTGGATGACCCTTCTTGTCGGATGTCAGAAGTCGGGATAAATATTGTTTCTATGTTATAATTTAGCCAATGTCTCGATCCCTACTATTTACTATGGAAGTTAGAAGTCGGGAATTGTTGGCCCAACCTTCGTAGATTAAATACTTTTACATTTCTCTCATAATTGAAGGTGCAGCTGACCCTTATTTTGTCCAGTATTATTTTCATAATAGTTATAGACTGCAAGAAGGGGCGACCGACTCTTATCTGATTGTAGAGAAGAGTCTACAGTTGATTGCAGAGACTAGTATTGTTACCCTTCTGAGATAATAAAAGAACAGTTCCTGTGGATGTAGCTCCCACATGGGGTGAACCGTGTAAATCAATGTGTTTATGTGTATGAGTTTATGACATGTTTTGTATATGAGTTTATGCGAGTTTATGTATTTACTTTCATATGTATGTGAATAGTAATCACACATTGAGTAATTGAAATACAAGTGCGTGATTGTGAAGAAGAAATACTTAGTTTGATGAATTCATAGTTAATTGGTGAATACAACATAGATTCAACGTAGTTTTATATATTGCGATAGTTGCGAAGTACAAAGTCATTTGTTATTCTATCCCATTAGTAGATTTTAAATAGAATGTAAAGTCAATATGTTAACCACATATGCGCATCGCCATGGTTACATAATCTTAGTTCTGTAATCCCCCATATTCGCTTTGGGTGAGTCTTCAACCTGTTTACAAAGTGATGCCGAAGGGGCTAGTGAAAGGGGTTTTGTTGTGTCTACATTTATCTCATAAATGAAGGGTAGGCCAACACTTGTTGTGTCCAGTATCATGTTCATAATAGTTCTAGACTGCAAGAAGGGTCGGTCGATCCTTCTTGTGTTCACCATTCTGGATACAAGTGAATTCATAATTCTCTACTAAAGGAAGGGGCGACCGGTCCTTCTTGTCAGATGTCAGATGTCAGGATAATATTTTTTTTTTTTAATGTTATAACTTAGCCAATGTCCCGATCGCCACAGTTAGTAATGTTAAATAGAATGTTAAGTGAACATGTTAACCACATCTGCGCATCACCATGGTTACAGAAGCTTGATTCTGTAACCCCCCATATTCGCTTTGGGTGAGACTTCAACCTGTTTACAAGGTGATGCCGAAGGGGCCAGTGAAAGGCATTTTGTTGCACCTACATTTATCTTGTGATTGAAGGGTCAGGCAACCGTTATTGTGCTTAGTATTATTTCAATGTTCACCATTCTGCATATACATGAATTGACATCCTAGCCTTCAGAGGTTGAATATTTTTACAATTCCCTCATAAATGAAGGGTAGGCCGACACTTCTTGTGCCCAGTATTCTATTCATAATAGTTATAGACTACAAGAACGGTCGGTCGATCCTTCTTGTGTTCACCATTCTGGATACAGGTGAATTCACAATTCTCTACTAAACAAAGGGGTGGTCGATCCTTCTTGTCAGATGTTGGAAGTCGGGATAATTTTTTTTTATGTTATAACTTAGCCAATGTTCCGATCGCCACGATTACAGAAACTTGATTCTCTAACACCCCATATCCGCTTCAGGTGAGACTTCAACCTGTTTACAGGGTGATTCCGGAAGGGCCAGTGAAATATTTCGCTCATAAATTCGATCTTCCTGCAATCCGCATTGTGGGTTGCGAGGTTGTGGGATTGTGGAATTGTGGGAACGTTTTTAAGAAATTTAGGTATCCGCAATCCGCAATATATTTGCGGGTTCGAAAAAGGCGATGAAATTTTATTTTTTTAAAGTTTGGTTTCCGCTTTCTGCAATCTGCATTGTGGAATGCGGAAAGGCGGAACCGAAAATATGTTTTTTATTGATCAAATGCTTTCTGACTTCCGCAATCCGCATTGCGGGTTGCGGAAGAAAGAAATTCAAACTCATAAAAAATGTGTATTGAGGGATTGCGGAAATGATGTAATTCTGTAATGTCCCTTTTTTTAAATTTATTAAAATGGTGAAAATTTTAACTTTTTCCACTAGTTCGACCTTTGACTAGTATTGGTATCTTGGTCTCCAAATGACTCGAAATGCTCCCAAATTGTTATAGAAGGTGTATGGATGATATTGGGACATAATTATGAGGTTCATGGATGATTTAGAGTCTTCAAGAGGCTTATGCAACTCTCCTTTAAGTTCTGGCCAAAGTAGGGAGTTTGACTAGCAAGTTCTCTTTGACTAGTATTGGTCTCTTGGTCTCTAAATGACTCCAAATGCTCCCAAATTGTTACAGAAGGTGTATGGATGATATTAGGACATAATTATGTGGTTAATGGATGCTTTATAGTCTTCAAAAGGATTCTACATATCTCCTTTAAATTCTTTCCAAAGTATGGAGTTTGACTAGCAATTTGGGGTTCAAATCCCCATGGGGTAGATGCTAGAAATGGATCTCCAAATCCTATTGGACCCTCTCGAATTTATGAACATAGGTAGGGGATATATAGGAGACATAAATATAGTATCATATGTACCACTATTCAGTTTATTTAGTCTTCTACAACCCTCTTACATCAGATACAAAAATACTAGTTTCGACATAGGGGGGAATGATAGTAATTCTTCACAAATGGTTATGAAACTTAAGAATATTGCTCCAAATTCTTGTATAATGAATATTAAACTTCTTAATAATATTAATGTCACTCCATACAACATTAATACATCATACATTTACTGAACCATTCGAATTTGATACCACTTCAAGTGCAAATAACAAGGTATTAGGGAAATGACACCATTTGTTCATAGTTTAGCATTTTTACATCAAATATCTTTGGGTTTCAACCTGAAAGTCTTCTGAGAAGTAAAAAATGAGTATATATATAATATTACATATATATGGGGCCTCAAGAGCTATCCCAAAGAGTTCATCACCTCAACAAGTGCGCCTCTCCTCAAGGAGCAAGAATATGCCAAGAAATAGAAGAATGGTTGTAGAAGAAAGATGAAAGAGATGTGACCATGAGCTTCCCTGTAGCTTAAAACTGTAACAAAATACTCCATTAAATCTCCAAATGAAAGGTCTGAATGGCCTTTCCAATTACCAACTAGGATGGGAATCTTTCACCCTCGAAATTGGTGCTAAGGCAAGTAGAGTAGCACTCCACTAGCTCTCCTCTCCAAATGCAAAATGCAAATTCTAAAATGATCAAAAGTTGATATTATTATTTTTTCATGAATTTTATAAACTTCTAAGGTCCTCCATGGGTCTAATTCCTTCCAAGATCTTCATGCCAACTCAAGTTGGGAAGAGATTCCAATGTATGCCACTTGTCCCTCCAAATCTAGCCTCCTCCTCCACCAAATTTGGATAGGTGTCTCTTTGGATTCCCTAACTCCCTTGAGTGCCCTCTTGGAGGTTATTTTCAGCCATGACATGTCATATATGTCATATTTCATCATTTATGTCTGATTTGTGTCATAGGTTTCATAGCATCTTCATCATTGTTGTCATAGAGCTAGAGACTCTAGCCTAAGTGTCCCACTAGCTCCAAATTGCCTCTTCCTCTTCCATGGGAGTTATTATTCCAGTCCAATTCAACCTTACATGACTCATGCCATGAATAATACCTCTTAAACTCCCCCAGTATGTTACCCTTCATCTTGAATTCGAATTGGGGAGAGAATCAAGCCAAGTGTAGTGGGGAATCTTTCCACAAATGGGTCCCACAATCTCTATGTGTATTCATGATCAATTGCCACTTTGATTTTTCCATGTATTTATTTATTCATCTCCTTTATTAAATATTTATTCCATTCTAATGTCCAAACATCATTTATTATCCCCCTTATTTCAAATCCCAATGCTTCCACCCCCAACCTAGGGAATTAGTAATTTTCCTCCATGACAGTTCATTTGGATGGGTATATTACAAACTTTGAATTGAGAATTTCTCTTAATGTGACCCACCTTGTCCATTTGGATATAATTTCACATTATTACTAACTTGGACATCATTCTTATCAATTATTTGACCCTTAGCATCAATTTTGCAAACTATCATGAGTATGGCCAAAGGGGCTTAGGCCATTGTGACCTAATGCAATTTTTGGGACATGAAAAATACTCCCTTCCCAATATTTCTTGTCCTCAAGAAATTTCAACACATGTATGTGGAAGAACCTGATTTCTTTCCAAAATTTTGCTTCCCAAAACTTCTCTTCTAAAACCTTGAGTAGAGCCACCCATGCACTACAATTGTGTGTTTCCAAAAGCAAGGAGATATGTGTTTTCTTTTTCATTTTGATATCCCCTGTACACCAATATCACCACTAAACACCAAAATGTTAATTAAATCCATCAAAACCATGTTTGCACAATTACTCTTTACCTCTTTCATATTTTGGAAACCCTTTCTGATACCACTGCATAATTATTTGAAGTTGCCACTGAGTTGCCCAACTTTGAGTCTTCGAGATTCCATGAATATTTTAGAGAGCAACCACCATGCTTGCTGCTGCACCACTCTGATCAAAATCACTTTATTAAGTGAGGAATCCATCTCCCATACTGCTTGTTTCCCCCCAAAATTGAAATCAATGGGACTAAAAATTATCCCAGGGTGCCATTGCTTGTATTGCACTCCAACAATTAAGAGTGCTCTCCAACTCATATCCTTAGGTAAGAGAATTCTTGGATCCCATTTTCTTGTATGCATTCTTCCAAACATCATGAGTACAAAATATATATCATCAAAGTACATAACAACATAATGAAAATGTACATCAAGGAGGTGCTTCATCAAAGAATCATGAAAGTTCTTATACCTCCAAGTAAGTAGACCACCATTTGCCAAGGGCATACAAGATTCAAGTGACCAATCAAATTTGCGCCAATGACATAGGTGAGTATCCCATGTCCTATAATGCTTCTCCAAAAGGATGTAATATGCATCAAAATAATAAGCCATGTGTTCTTTCATCCAAGAAGTGAATGAAGAACCTCCACTAAAATCTGAACCAAGTAAGGAGCAAAGAGAACAATAAGCCTTCAAGGGGCTCACATAAGTAGAATTTGTGCATCCATGAACATGTGTATCATCAAGAAATAACAAAGGATGTTGCTTCCATTAAGAATTTTCTCCAATCATATATCTCTTCACCCAAGTAGTGGATGAATTTCTTCTAATATCAATTGAACTAAGCAAGGAGCAAGGAAAATCATGAGTCTTCAAGTGACTCAGGTGAACATCATAAGTGCATCCGTGTAGATGTGTTTCATCATAACATAACAAGGAATGTTATTGCAAATGTAAATAAGAAGTGGCTCCAATAATGTCCTCATATAAAGGAGACATAGGAGTTTCATGCTCCTCATGTGGCACCATAAAAAATAAACCTTTCACCCATACTTCATTAGGATGAATGCTACAAAATATGGAAATGTAGGATGTAGGAGAATGAACCAACTCACCCAATTGATCAGAAAGTACATAAGTTTCCTCATGTAAATGCTCCATAATGGTAGGATCATGCACCTCCCTCAAAAATGCAGAACTTTCCTCATAGGTTGGTTCCAAGGTAGTGGAATCAACTTCTTCAAAAAATGTGTTACCGTTTCCAAGAGGAAACTCAAGTTCCTCTTCCACCACATCAAGTGCTTGGATATCATCAAGCTCATATTCAAACACATCAAGCACATGAAAATTTCCATGTTTATCATGATCTACCATGTCATGAGAATCCTCCATGCAATCTACCATATGACAATTTGAAACATAGGAGGAAGAACAAGTATATTGTAACCTTTCATGAAGTTGATCATTTTGAATTTTGAGTTTATGAATATCTTCATTATTCTTCAAGTATGCATCATGTAAGAATTCATTAAACTCAATCAAATTGTTCCTATAAAAAATCAAATACATGAAATTACCTTTGGTGTTGCACATTGCTCTTTGAATCTTCTCCATGTCTTCAAGGAAGGATGGATCCTTCAATGAAGAAAATCTCCAACAAGAATTTGACACCAAGGCTTGAGTGTCATGGAGTATGCTAAGGGTCTCTTGGATCTTCTTTTCATTCATCTTCGAGGACCCTTCAAGAAAATGAGGCTCTTGCAAATGAATCTCCTCATCTTCTCCCTTCTTGCTTGTACCAACTTCATGAAGCTCAAGTGGTGATGGGGAAGTTGATCTTGTTTCTTCTTCAACTGCTACAAGGTATTCATTTTCATGTTTAATGGAAGTTTGGCTTGCAGCAACACTTTCAAAAGTTATCTCTATGTCACCAACATAGAGGTGTGAGCACCCATTCTTTAGGTACTCCTTCATAGTTCAAGCATCCATCAGTAGATTCTCTTTGTTTCATTTCCAAGGTAGAATGTGTCTCAAAATGATATTCAATACTTTCAATAGAACCTTCTTAATGCTCATGTGATGTCTCTTCATCTTTTTCAGAGTCACCTGGGAGTGACTTTCGATCCTCTTCATGTACTACTTCTTTTGATTCTTCTACTTCACCTATTTCAGAACTAGGTGGTTCATGGGTCTCCTCTTTTTGCTCCTTCAAGCAAGATGATGCATATTTCCCCTTGGTTTCTTTAAGATCAATATATTTGGAATCTATTTTTGAAGAAATCCCAAGAATTCTCCTCAAGTAGGACGTACATGCATTCCTTGAAGCTTCATATATTTCACTGCTCTTTTCACTCACACACATATGATTTTCTTTCCAAGGTATTTTACAAAAATGACATAAACCTTTCTTCACTAACTCCACATATTCATTTTTGGGTCTATTTGCAAACACCAATCAACATAGTATTCAAAAGGAATGGCCTTTTGTGTATCTTCCTTCAAAGCAAGATATGCTTGATATTGTTGGGGCAAGGTTTTATATGTTGCTCTCCATCTTTGTAACTCATTCATAGAATTATCCTTTGGTAGTGTGAAACACTAATATTAATCATACATAGGGTAATAATAATAATATTAATTCCTCATGAAATTGTAATAAGTATTGCATGATGGCACCTCTTCCTCAAACCATTCACAATCTGATTCATGTTGCTCATAATCATCTGCATACTGCTCATAAGCATTATAATCATAGGAGTCATCATAATAGTAAGACATAGATACAAATTATTATTCAATGTATGATATTAGTTCATAGGTGCAAGGACCATGCTCTGATACCACTGTAATGTCCCTTTTTTGAAATTTATTAAAATGGTGAAATTTTCAACTTTTTTCCACTAATTCGACCTTTGACTAGTATTGGTCTTTTGGTCTCCAAATGACTCCAAATGCTCCCAAATTGTTATAGAAGGTGTGTGGATGATATTGGGACATAATTATGAGGTTCAGGGATGATTTAGAGTCTTCAAGAGGCTTCTTCAACTCTCCTTTAAGTTCTAGACAAAGTGGAGATTTTGACTAGCAAGTTCTCTTTGACTAGTGTTGGTCTCTTGGTCTCCAAATGACTCCAAATGCTCCCAAATTGTTACATAAGGTGTATGGATGATATTATGACATAATTATGAGGTTAATGGATTCTTTAGAGTCTTCAAAAGGATTATTCAACTCTCCTTTAAATTATGGCCAAAGTAGGGAGTTTGACTAGCAATTTGGGGTTCAGGGTAGATGATGGAAATGGATCTCCAAATGCTATTGGACCCTCTCGAATTTATTAAAAGAGGAAGGGGATATATAGGGGAAATCAATATAGCCTCATATGCATCACTATTTAGTTTATTGAGTCTGCTACAACCCTGTTAAATTAGATACAAAAAGACTAGTTTCGACATAAGGGGGAATGATAGTAATTCTTCACAAATGCTTATGAAACTTAGGAATATTGCTCCAAATGATTTTACAATGAATATGAAACTTCTTCAACATATTAATGGAACTCCATAAAACATTAATTCATCATACATTGACTGAACCATTCGAATTTGATACCAATTCAAGTGCAAATAACAAGGTATTGGGGAAATGACACCATTTGTTCATAGTTTAGCATTTTTACATCAAAAATCTTTGAGTTTCGACTTGAAAGTATTATGATCAGTAAAAATCGAGTATATATATCAGATTACAAATATATGGGGCCTCAATATCTATCCCAAAGAGTTCATCACCTCAACAAGTGCGCTTCTCCTCAAGGAGCAAGAATATGCCAAGAAATAGAAGAATGGTTGTAGAAGCAAGCTGAAATAGATGTGACCATAAGATTCCCTATAGCTTAAAATTGTAACAAAAGATTCCATTAAAGCTCCAAATGAAAGGTTTGAATTTCCTTTTCAATTACCAACTAGGATGGGAATATTTCACCCTCGAAATTGGTGCTAAGGAAAGTAGAGTAGCACTCCACTAGCTCTCCTATCCAAATGCAAAATGAAAATTCTAAAATGATCAAAAGCTACTATTATTATTTTTTCATGATTTTTATAAAATTCTAAGTTCCTACATGGGTCTAATTCCTTCCAATATCTTCATGCAACTCAAGTTGGGAAGAGATTCCAATGTATGCCACTTGTCCCTCCAAATCTAGTTTCCTCCTCCACCAAATTCGAATAGGTGTCTCTTTGGATTCCCTAACTACCTTGAGCACCCTCTTGGAGGATACTTTTAGCCCTGACATGTCATATATGTCATATGTCAACATTCAAGTCTGGTTTTTGTCATAGGTGTCATAACATCTTCATCATTGTTGTCATAGAGCTAGGGAATCTAGCCCAAGTGTCCCACTAGCTCCAAATTGCCTCTTCCTCTTCCATGGGAGTTATTCTTCCAGTCCAATTCGACCTTACATGACTCATGCCATGAATAATACCTCTTAAACTCCCCCAAGTATGTTACCCTTCATATTGAATTCGAATTGGGGAGAGAATCATGCCAAGTGTAGTGGGGAATCCTTCCACAAATGGGTCCCACAACCTCTATGTGTCTTCATGATCAATTGCCACTTTGATTTTCCCTTGTATTTATTTATTTAGCTCCTTTATTAAATATTTATTCCATTCTAATGTCCAAACATCATTTATTAGCCCCCTTATTTCAAATCCCAATGCTTCCACCCCCAACCTAGGGAACTAGTAATGTTTCTCCATGACAGTTCATTTGGATGGGTATATTACAAACTTTGAATTGGGAATTTCTCTTAATGTGACCCACCTTGTCCATTTGGATCTAATTTCACATTATTACTAACTTTGACATCATTCTTATCAATTATTTGACCCTTGGCATCAATTTGACAAACTATCATGAGTATGGCCAAAGGGTCCTAGGCCATTATGACCTAATGCAATTTTTGGGACATGACAATTTCCAAGAAAAACAAGGCCTCTCGCAAATAATGAAAATACATAAAAACAAGCATTATTTAATTTTTTTATTGAGATCAAAGCATGCAAATGTGAGAATGAAAAATATCAATCATAAAACCCCACTTTGAGATATTTGCACAATTCACTCATAAATGAAGGGGCGACCGACCCTTCTTCTGCCCATTATTCTTTTCATAATAGTTCTAGACTACAAAAAGGGTCGGTCGATCCTTCTTGTGTTCACCATTCTGGATACAGATGAATTGTTGAATATAGGTGTTCACACTTCTTTACTAAACGAAGGGGTTGCCAATCCTTCTTGTCGCAAGTTGGGATAAATATTGTTTATATGTTATAACTTAGCCAATTTACCGATCCCTACTATTTACTACAGAAGTCGGAAGTCGGGAATTGTCGTCCCAACCTTCATAGATTAAATATTTTTACATTTCTCTCTTAAATGAAGTGTCGGCCGACCCTTCTTGTGCTCAGTATTTATCCAGTGTTCACCATTCTGGATATAGATGAATTGATGGCCTAGCCTTTGTAGGTTGAATATTGTTACAATTCTCTCATAAATTAAGGGGCGACCAACCCTTCTTCTGCCCGTATTATTTTTATAATAGTTCTAGACTGCAAGAAGGGTCAGACGATCTTTCTTGTGTTGACCATTCTGGATACACATGAATTGCTGGATATAGGTGTTCACAGTTATCTACTAAACAAAGGGGAGACCGATCCTTCTTGTTGAAAGTCGGAAGTCGGGAAAGCTTAATCGGGAATAGTGGCCATTTGGGAGACAATTATGTTTCACATGTAATAAATGATTATCATGATCATTGACTTTTATGGACAAGAATATGTGTAGTTTCTTTTATTCATAATATGAATAGAAAGAGACTCTTTTTCTTCTGGGAAAACAAAAAGAGCATCTAACTATGATGAATTCTGCATTAATTTGGAAGAAAGAACATTGAAAATATTTAAATGTGTGAATCAAAGCATATAAAATGAATTCTAACTCACATATTACAGTCAAATATGAGGAAAAGTGATAAGATTGTGTAACACGAAATACATTCACAAAAGAGAAATTAAAAGACTGAAGAAAGTGACAACATATGAATCTCTATTTCTGATAGACTTGTACTTCTTCCCTTCATTAAAGTCATCAAAAAATATTACATCACTGTATCTTTTTCTCTCGGATCCAACCCCTATTACTTTGTAAAATCAAAATTTATACAAAATGTTCTTTGAATTCTTTGCTAAAAAAAGAAATTTCAAAGAAATCTTAAACTTCAAGAACATTTGTTTTGTTGTCGACCAAGATGGTATAGTGTTGCTTTGATTTGGGATGCTATAACACTCGGGAAGTTAACAAAGGAACCGCAACGCCATTTAAAATTAAGACAACTAAATATTCATTCTTGATATAACCAGTATTTTGTTTTCTCAAAATTTTCAACAATTTTCCATTGCTCTTGAGTTTGGATTTCATAATCCATCATTTCTTTCACCATCACCTCCAATTCTATGCATTATGTGTAACATACATCTGACAGATCTTTCTTAATCATTATAAATTGTTCAAGTATTTCAAAATGATCGGTCAATTTATCAATTATTGTCTTTCTAGTTAATCCTTTGACTAAACCTTCAAATTTTGAGTGATCCATACGAGCCTGTACTATCAAACTGTGATAATTTTCTTGAGTCATTAATTTTCCATCTTCACTCCAAAAAGAAGGTAGACCACATTCAAAAGGCCCCATAAATAATTCCTTAAAATTTTGAACTTCAAGGACCATCTGTTGCGCCATGTCTTCTACTTCTTTAACACGATCATGCTTGCCAATAATTCTTCTTGCCCAAATGATAATTGATGGTCTGTCTTTGATTCCAGAACTCTACATATCTAATTTGGTTAGAGTGCTTAAAAATTTGACTGTATTTTGAGTTGTTTCTGAATTCGTTTTGCATAATGTCTCGTTTTCCACTTTACACCTCTAGAGAGCTATGTTTTCTATAGTATCTTTATATGCTATAAAATTCAAATGTGACCAGAATTTGGTGACTTCCATTGATATCGCATCCCATATAAGGTGTTTAGAGCCTTGTAATGGAAGCCAACCTGTCAATTTATCTTTTAATTCATCAACTTTCTTTTGGTAGTTGATTTCTATCACTCAAAGCCTTTTTTCTTTTCTCCAGAATTTTGAATTACTTACTGTTTCAACTTCTGGTTTTCCACTTTCAACTCTTCTATCTCTACATCTTTTAGAATAATTTGTGACATAGCACTGGTCAGTTCCTCAGTGGAGGACTTTTCCATTTTTCCTTCATCCGTACATAGATATTGATCCCTTGGCTTCTCTGGCACTTGCACAGTTTCAATCTGATTGGTATTCAACACTGAAATTTGTGACAACAATTCAATCCTTTATTTTTCCCAAGCATGCTTTTTATCTTGTAACTTTAACATTTTACCTTTGTGATCCATCATTTTTTGATATATGGATTCCTTTTCTTGTTGCAATGATGTCAACTCTGGAGATTGCACATGTTGATTATTTGGCACCTTCAATTTTTTCTTGAGCATTTGAATGGTATTTTCTTTTTCATCAAGGAGCCTTTTGGTACACTTGTTGTTCCCTGGTTTGGCTCCCATGGTCACAAGCTCCATTTGTAGTCTTTTAATATGGATCGAATTTGCTTTGTTTTCTGTCTTCTCTTGCCTCAATTGACTCTCGAGCTTTGCTATCATAGACTGCAATTTAGAAATTTTTAAAGTGGATTGTAATAAATCAGAATATAGGACATCTCCTGTTTGTTTATGCAATTGAATCTTATCGGTTATATTAATCACATCAAGCTTAACTTCCATTTCAGAAACTTTTTCATCGTTCACCACTGCAAACCTTATAGTGTTTCTTCCTGGATTCGTAACTGTAAGAAGGGAAACTTTTTGTTCTGCCAACATTCTTACTTGAGGGTACAACTTTTGAGTTTCTTCCAAAGACTGCTTCTTCTTTTCCTCTTATTGTGAAAAGACATCAAATCTAGACTTATATTGAGACTTACTTCTAGATTCCTTTATTTCTGAAAAAGAATATTGCTGCATATTTGTAGGTGGCTACAAAATCAAAGTATTTTTTTTCTGGAACAATTAAATCTCATTCCTCCATACTAATAATTTCCTTTTGTCATTCCACTTTTGATTTCTTTCTTGAAACTTCTTCATCGACTTCCATACTATCAACTTTTGAAATACTTCTCTTATTGGTGATATCAGATTTAGCTGGTGTCTGAACCAACATTGCCAAATTGCATGTTTGCTCCATATTCAATTCTTTCTTATCTTGTTCAAATTTGAATAAATTTTCCATTTCTTTTAATCCTTCTACTATTTTATGATCAAAAGCCTTGTTTCTATTTTGTTGTCCTCTTTGCGATATAATTTTATGAGGATCATAATTAATCCTTTCAGCCTCTTGGAAATCCATGACCTTCAATAATTTTTCTACTACATATAAGGATGCCTTAGTCTTAATGATGAATGGACCAAATTTAAGAGGGAATTTCACATTTGATGATTTTTTGAAAACACCAAAATGTTCTTCTTCTGAATGCAACCTTTGTCTAATAAATTCTAAGGCAAAAACCCTTGGTGTTAAAAAGCATGGCAACATATATGGTGCTCTAATAAAACCATACACTCTAATTATAATATGTTCTTTATACAAGAACCAATCACCTGTTTGGCCTTCTGGTGTAGGCTGCAAAGTTTCTTTCATTTCTTATAAAACTCGGGGAAATTCAACATTAAAAATAATTCTATAAACTTCTGCCACAATTATATTGGTGAACTCAAACATATTGACCTGTTTAGGAAGGTCATGAGAAAAGATGGTACAAAGAAACTTCAATTCTGAAATATTTGAACAGAAGAACAGGTTCAGGAGATATGACTGATATTTGAAATGCTTCAACTCGTGGAAATTCACCAACTGGACATGAATCGCTTCAGCTAGGAATTTATTAAAATTAAAACAATACACTGGACTCGACTGTGACTCGGGTGAAATTACTTGCAGAAGGAAACCTAACATAACTTATTTGATTGAATTATCACTATATAGACCTAAAATTTGACTCAACAAGGACAAAACTAACTAGGTATTTCGCTGAAAGACATCAATACTCAAAGGGAACGATAGGTTTTCATGCGACTGACCATATTTCAAGACTTGTAATAAAAACTTGTCTTTTCTGTCGGACTACAGTTTCTATAAAACTTTACCAAATTTTCTTTGTTAAACGACTCAGGGATTTTGGGAAATGTTTCAAGTAAACGTAGAACCTCATAGATAGTATGTGCATTTACTCGGTATAGAATTTTGGTTGTATTTACATTAATGGTTACCCTTTCGACCTGTGAATAATTCACCGCACACCAACCAACAAATTCGGGGAAGTGTAGGGTTTGTTTGACACAAAATAATACAGAAAATAACCAAAAACATTAAATACATCCTTTCCCTACGAATTAAACTCCATTAATTTATCTTTAGACTGTGAAATACTACACACAGACAAAACAGGGTCGAAAATATCCCTTTCCCTGTCAACTACAAGCTCCTCATTTTCATCTGAACTTTCATTGCAGGGAAGAAGGTATTGGGTTTTCTCCATTTGGGAAACAAAATCTAAACACTGAGGGTTTCAAGCTACCTGTGAAGTAATATTGTTGGCTACTGTTCTAGTTGACGAAGACAACAACGTGTTTCCCATGGGTTCTTTTCCTCTAGGCAATAAGCGACAAAATCATTTTTTAAAACTTTGAACAAACCTTTTATATAGCATATGCTTATGTGGTTTCAGAATTGCGATGAGCAGCTTAAATTTAACCTCTTTTCATAGTGGACTCCACCAACGCTTGCCACCTGGTAAGCAGTTTAATTTCCGCTCCACCTTTCCAAGTTTAACCACTATGCACTTTCTAGCGCCGAAACCCATTTCCATCGTCGATTTGCTTCTGGGTGGGTTTGCATCATTATTCCGCCATGTTTTTACACGTTTGAAACTTTTGGTGTGAGTCATTCAATTGTTTAGCGCCTTTTCCATCTCCTCCCTTGGTCATTTGAAGCCCCTCCATGCATTAGAAGACCCTGTGCGTAATCATGAAGGCCATGAAGTTGACTTGCAAAGAACATCGTCGATCTCAGAGGAATCAAATCCAATGGATCACACTCATTTCGCTAGCTTAACATGCACGAAGTTCACGCATAGGATAAAAGACAACCAAAATGCCCCGATATGGTGACATTACGAGTCAGAGACCTTATATAGAGACCTTAATATAGTGACAATATTTGCATTGTTCCTCTCAATTATACCAATTCTAGACATTGTTTGTAGATGGGTTTGTAGAAGATCTAGTGTAACATGGGAAAAAGTCGATGAAGAAGAGGGAGAGAGGACCATAAGAGATAAGAGAAGTCTAAACAACATGATCAATATTCCAAGATGACGTTGAGATGAAACATTAAATTAGGAAAAGAAGGAGAGATCACATGCCGTAGAAATAACATCTAAGGTTGGTGTTATTTTTTTACACAATCCATTTCATATTATCTACATAATTAGATCGTTCAAGCCATGGAAATTGTGAAAAATGGCAGTGAGGTTGTACAATCTAGGAAGTGTGATTTTTTGTTGGTTCATTAGTGTGGGTCATTCGAGACTTTTCCTCCATATACTAGTCGCATAATGCATTACAAATTTCAAACAATTTGGTTGTGGAAAGTTAAAACCATACATCTAACTCTGTTCTCCACGTACAAAATGCTACACATATTTGAAACTCCAATCCATAGTGCAAAATTATGCACATACCTATAATTTCACAGCATCCCAGTCATATAAGGAGCCCATTGGATGAATCACGAATGCAAATGTTGTAGTAGATGTTTGTAAGGAGCCTGTTGGATGAATCATGAATGCATAGTGAAGAAAATGAGGTGGAAACGACAATGAGGATGAATTACCCAAGATAAACTCTGTTTAAGTTTCACCCCTACGCAGTTGGAGTATTGGGCATGGCTGCATCCAATTTCTAAAAGAAGTGAAAAAATTTGCATCGTTCCTCTCTACAGCTTTTAATAAGCAATGTCTAACCCAAATAAACCAAGAAACAATATAGAGGAAATTTTAGAAACATAAAAAATACCTGACAATATGGAAAAAAAATTTGAAAAAAATTTATAACCGTGGAGATTGAATTGAAAAGTAATCAAACTTATAATAGAAAAATCAAGGTTGGATGGAAACGAAATACAATTTGTGCAATGTCCAATGAATATAGAGATCGATAAATACAAAAGAGGGAGTGAATCTAAAAAATATGTTCATGAATACAAAAACTATTATCTTGAATCACTTCGATAACAAACTCCACTCCTTTGAAGCCCTTTGGAAACTTGAAAGTGGACGAAAAAGTGAAAAGGTAACATTAACCAAATTTAAAGCTATAACCAATTCGTGAGCCTTTAGACAGTTTTGGAAAGTGCTTTTGACACCTAGGGGTTTTTATGCTTTTAGTAAGCCTTAATGTTTTGTGCTTTTCAACTTTCCTTTAAGGCATTCTATTTTCTCTCTTGATATGTATAATATATTGTATTCATATTGAGGAATAATACATGAGATGATATTTCCATCAACTGATTTACTTCTTTGCTTCAAAATTCTTGACTATTATAATTCTTTCATGGTATTGATCCTATATAGAATTCTCACAAGATGAAGTGAAGAAGGACGAAATTCTAGTGGAAGATGAAATCTTGTGATGATTTCTACTTAGTATTTTTTGTTTTAGGTCATCTTGGAATTTTTAGTATATCTTTGTTTCTGGGATTTTCATACTGTGACATGTTTATGGGATGTAGACATGTCAAGACTTGTGAGTTCCTACGATAAATATTTCAGATGTTGATTTGCTATAGTTTCGAAGATATGAACTCAGAAATTTAAGTTTTTTGAATAACCTTCAAACATGTCAATTTGAAATTTTCCTTATAAGTTTTGAAGCATAATGTTTCAGATAGTGCCCTTTGGAGGAGATACAAAATAGATCATTAAGAACACATGGTTAAAATTTCAGATCTTGGTTCTCTATATTTTTTGAAGATATGAACTTGGGAAGACTGGGCTTTTAAATGACTCAAAAATCATCTATAAACAAATTAGTTTGGCATTTTCACTATAACTTTTGATCCATGATGTTCCAAAGAATGACCCTTAGAGGAAATGTTGTAGAGATATTGAAGAACGTGTGGTAAAAGTTTCATATCTTTATTCATTACATGTTAAGGGTTATACTTGTTAAATGTTAGGGTTTGTGACAACGAAAATTCAAGTGAAGAAGGTTGACAAAATCTTTCATAATATTCTCATACGGTATCAGAATCACAAACTTGTTTGCAATTGGATTTGCATTCTTAATGATGATCTTGGTGATTATCTTGGCACATTCTATGATGATCTTAGCATAGATATTATTGGTGAGTGTATTGAAATATTCCATGGCAATGTTATTGGCATGAGATCCCTCTAAGATTTTGGAATGTACTATGAGGTCTATGATGTAAGGGTTTGAAGGTGCAAATAGATGAAGTCTATTGGTGATTATTTATGGGATTTGATTACACTCTTTGGAGGCATATTTATGGTTTTGCTATACATCTGAAGTATATCTTGGAATAAGTTGTTGGAATTCTTGGAGGACATATTTGAGGCATGTAGAGGTTGACATTGTGACGGAGATAATATTTGTGGCATTGTGGCAGAGACAATGATTGTGTCATTGTGATGAACAGGGATTGTGATAGTGACAACAATACAATGATTGTACAGTTAAATCAGGGATTCAATTCCTTCAGGAGAGTCTGATAGTTGGACCAAAGATCTTTATAGCACATGGATGAGCATGAAAGTATCTACTCTACAGATGGGGTTCGACTGTTCTATGGATCAAATTTTGATCTGATTGGATTATAAGAATGAGACTCAATTTACATGCACATTGTTTTTATATCTGAAAATCTGTTCTAAATGGTTACATCGCTCTAAAAAGACCACAAAAAACTGCAGCCATGAAGGAGCTAAGAAATAATAATGCAATGGAAATGGATATCATCTTGCATGGAAGATATGATCATGTGAAAGATAAATTTGGAAGGTGTTCATCAACTAAAATGCTATGGGACAAGGTACAAAATATCTACACAAAAGGACCCCATTCTTAGCATTATTTTTGTCTCAAGTACCTAAAAAGATTGGGTAAATAGTTCATGAGTTTTGGAGTCCAAAGAAGGCTTAAAAAGTATAAGGAAAGTAAGCTTACCTTAGGGTGCCTACAAACTTATGCCAATAGGCCCGAACACTTAAAATATTAATCAGAGGCGCTAGAGAATCAACTACACAGGACCTTATCTGATGATGAGGGCGCTATCCGACAGGTGTTGGTTTATCCAACAATACTAAGAGGTGGGGGGGAATCAATATTTCCTTTTTCAAAACTTTTATATACAATTAGTATTAAGCACAAGTTAAATAATCATAAGTAACGTGAATAAGAAAATTAACAATTTGAACACACCGATTTATCGTGGAAATCTCAAAGGTAAAACCAACAAAGCTTTCCTATTAATGAGCTAATTATATACAAAATTGTTTTACAAGCACCAACTTGATGGAAAACTTAATCTCCTAGATTCTTTTGCCACTACAGAAAGGATGCTCCTACACCCCTGGTTTTCTATCTTCTCAATAGACAAGGATGCCCCACCACCCTAATTATCCAGCCACAACTGGAAGGAGGCAACAACTCCCTTAGAAGGCCTCAAATTGCCCTAAGCACCACCCAACAACCCTCTAATTTATAATAGTTTTAACTTCAATTTTTCATATCTTTAGTGGCAGCTCGAAATTTTGTAATGCTTCATCTATCTCACTGGCCTCTTTCTTGCTTCTGATATGCAATTACCAGAACTTCAGAGACACCTCTGATCCTCTTGATACATTTGACTTGTATGGTTATATATCTTTTCAAAGAACTTTATTATTTGAAACATTGTGTTTTTTAGGAAAAGCGTGCCTCTTCATAAAAAATATAGGATCCTTATAATGGCATCGATTCATCATTGATATTCATAGTCTTTCAATCTTGTTTTAATTAGTAAGGAATTACTACTTTTGCAGAGTTTACCAATTTTGGCAATTCTCCAAAGTTGGCAATTTGGCCAAATTGTTTTCCAAATATACCATTGCCAAACGTCTCTTCAACATAGTAGACGTCAAACCAGTGGTCAACTGATATTTACAAATATTTTGCGTCCGATCCTTTTAATTAACCCTCCAGCATATCTCAACAATGAAATGATTCAAAACCATTGGATCTTCATCAATCCACATCGATGGTGGACTTCAACATGCGCTTAGCTAGATTTCATAAAGAATTTGCATCACATCCTGAGCTTTAAACGCTACACAACTTAACCCAGCGAAATTGTCCTGTATCATTGGACCGTCCCATCCAAGATCGATGGTGCACTTGAAACGTTTATGAGCCCAATTATGAACCCTAGCCATCAATCTGTCCCATCAGTTAAATCAAAGGTCGGTCAAGGTAAGGTCTACCAGTTCTCGGGTAACGTCTTTGACTCTTAAGGTCATATAACACTCTTTCAATTACTTTGATCTTTAATTCCGATGGTTGTGGATATTTATTCTGATCCGTTTTCTGGGTTTTTTGTTCATTTTTGCTTGTTAAAATAGGATTTGCCCCTGTTCCCTTGTGTTTGCCGAAAATGTTGTCTGCGAATATTTCTTCCTCCAATGAACCTCCTCAACATCTGGTTGCTAAAGTCGGAGAAAAGGGAAATCTCTGGATTTTTACCTCTGCTCTGCTTAGTGGCCGCGAGCTCCTATATGAGAAGCTTTGTTACAACAGTTCTTTAGGCCTATCTTCTTGTTTTATAATGGCGGAAGGTAACAGTCGCGGAAGGACCAACATCACTGATGCAAACATCTGTAGAGTCGAGAAGTTGGAAAAGGAGATAGCAGAGCTTCGACAGAAGCTAAAATTGAAGTGCGACAAAGAGGACTTTGAGTCCTTGAATACACGAATCGAGGATACCATCGACCGCAAGATGGAAAGTAACAAAAACAAACTGATTGAGCAAATGCGAGAGATCCTTCTTCAACGCGACGAATCCATTCGAAATCAAGCCACCGGAGCTCAAAGTGACACCAAGAGGAGCCCAGTGACTTCGGTAGGTTCTGGACAGTCCCTTCCAGCTTCCAGAATTCCCTCAGAGGCAACATCATCAGGGGTGAAATCAATGGAGATTGACTATTGAGGGAACCACATGGCCCACCCACCACGGCCTCTTGTTATTTTCATGATAACTTTAATATTTTTCTATTTAGGGGAGGGATTTTTTACAATGCCCTTCTGTTCAGTTTGTATTGGCAGGTATTTTGAAGGCTTGTACTTTTGGTATTTTGTATTTGGAAAGGATTTAAACCTTCTGTTTTGAAGAATTTAACTCTGTATTTGAATGAATTTAAACTTTACTTTTTGAAGAATTTAACTCTTTATTTGAAAGAATTTAAACTTTATGTTTTGAAGAATTTAAACTAGGTATTTTGGAAGAATTTAAACTTTACATTTTGAAAAATTTAAACTCTGTGTTGATGTCTGGATCCCTACTATTCAGAATAAAATATATGCAATTTTTTGAATATTAATTTTAATTAATTTTCTTAATTCTTTGTTCTTCTCTAAATTCTTAACCTCTCTTATTTATCGATTATGTATGGATTTATGGATTATGTTACAATTTAGATAAAGTTTTGAATTTCTTTTGGATGATAATTTAAATAACGGAAAACAAAAAATCTAGGCCATCAATTCGACATAGTGATTATTTACTGGAGAAAAACTCTTTGAATGTAGAAAAAATCTAGGAGACACATTAATGAAGATAAATTAATTTAAAGATACTGGAAAGAAGAATTACATGTCTTGTTGGGTTTGCATTTTCCTCTCTCCTCATACGACTATCTTTTCCTAAAATTGTTCTTTCCAACTGCTTTCAGTGAAAATACTGCTAACAAAACATGGATTCCCACATGGATTTCGTTTTACATGATTTAATAATTATTTTATTTCATTTTTTAGATTGAGTGAGGAACCATATTTTTTTTGGAAGTGCATTTTAGCTATTTTGTATAGATTTGAAAATGGAGTTGTGTTGATTTTCCAATTAGTGTTTGTAAATTACCTTACTTTACTTTGCATAGTATACATGGTTATCTAAATATGCCTTAATTTTTAAGTTTGAATACAATAATTTTTAATGAAACATTATAAATAGGATTATTATTAAAATAGTATTATTGAAGGCCATGTATTTCTTGTTTTCTCCCTCGATGTTTCTACTCTTGCATTGGATTTACTATAACTTAAATCCATAGGTTTATATTGAAATGGTACCTTTAATATTCATAAAATTCTTTTAAACAATAGCTAAACTAATTGTAAAAATCAAATATGCCACGTGTCACAATCTGAGCGTTCCACGTGTCACCCTGGAAACTAGATATCGACATTTTAACAACAAAATTTATAGAAAGATTGCTTGAAAGAGTTTGCTGGAAAGTTGAAATTTGTGTTTAGAGAAAGGGTGTTGGAAGTAGATGTTGAGGAGAAAGAGCGTCCGTTCGTTCCTCCAGGGATGTTTTTAAGCAGTGGTGAAAGTAGATATTGACACTCTAAACACAAATTTTATATGAACATTGCTTCGCACAATTTGCTTGCAAGTGGAAATATTCTCAGAGAAAGAGCGAACACTCTTTCTCCAAGTTGTCTATTTTTAAAATTCCCTCATAAAGGAAGGGGCGGCCGATCCTTCGTATTCCTAGTACTCTACTCATAATAGTTCTAGAATGCAAGAAGGGTCGGTCGATCCTTCTTATGTTCTCCATTTTGGATCTAGGTGAATTGCTGGCTATGGGTGTTCACAATTATCGACTAAACGATGGGGCAGATCCCTACTATTTACAGTGGAAGTTGAAAGTCTAGAATTCTCATCCTAGCCTTTGTAGATTAAATATTTTTATACGTCTCTCGTAAATGAAGAGTTGGACGACCCTTGTTGTGGTCAGTATTCCTCTAGTGTTCACCATTTTGGATATAAATGAATTGATGGTCTAGCCTTTGTAGGTTGAATAATTTTACAATTCCCTCATAAATGAAGGGGAGGGCGACCCTTCTTCTGTCCTGTATTCTTTTCATAATAGTTCTCGACTGAAATAAGGGTCGGTCAATCCTTCTTGCATTCTCCATTATGTATATAGGGAATTGCTGGATAAACGTGTTCACAATTATCCACTAAATGAAGGTGCAACCGATCCTTCTTGTCGGGACAATTTTTTTTTATATGTTAGAACTTAGCTTATGCTTGGATCCCTACTATTAATAAAATGGGAGCCCCAGTTACAAATTTCTGGAGTTAATATTTAATTCTTTTATCTTGATTATGGGGTTGATTGATTGATGTCTTCATTCTCACTTTTCCATGCTTTGGATCCAATAAAATTGTTGAATAACTCTTCTTTTTCTACATTTTGAGAGTTGCGGAAAGCTTAGTTTTTTCCTTTGAAATACATAGTTTCCACAATGCATATTGAGGAACGTCCTTTTTTTTAGTTTTGAAATATTTCGTTCTACGTTTCTGCATTCCACAATGCAAATTGCAGAAATCAGAAACCCAACTAAAAAATGAAATCGCATTTGCCTTTTCCGAACCCACATTCTACAACCTGCAATGCGAATTGCAGAAAAATCAAATTTTCCCTATAATTTTCCCGCTCCGCATTCCCGACTGCAGATTGTGGAAACAATAAAATGCTCAATTCAAAATATGTACTTCCACAATTCCGCAACCCGCAATGTGAATTGCGGATTGCGGAAACCAAAATAATTTTTTTTCAAAAAAATGCCGCAATTTCTTTTCCTCTTTTTCTTGTTCTAATCTTGTCCGTCAATTTCTTTGAGATCTACGATCCGGATTGATTTTGCTAGTAATATTTTGTTAAGTATTTCAAAATTAATTATCATTTTTTACCATTTTCAAACTTTGAATTTCACCTATTGCAAATGGATTTCACTGCGATTTTGTATCTTGTCAATGGATTTGCTTTTCTCCACCGGCTAACAAATGCTTACCAAGCAATTCCTGGAGTATTCCACGACCCTTTTCAATTTCGATGAAATGATCAAATCCTGGATTGAAACCCTAGATCAAATCTGGTTCATAATAGTTCTAGAATGCAAGAAGGGTCGGTCGATCCTTCTTGTGTTTGTCATTCTAGATATAGGTGAATTGCTGGATATGGGTTTTCACAATTATCTACTAAAATAAGGGACAAATCCCTACTATTTACAATGGAAGTTCAAATTCTGGAATTCTCAGCCTAACCTTCATAGATTAAATATTTTTATACTTATCGCATAAATGAAGGGTCGGTTGACCGTTGTTTTGCTCAGTATTCTTCTAGTGTTCACCATTTTGGATATAAATGAATTGACGGTCTAGCCTTTGTAGGTTGAATAAGTTTACAATTCCCTCATAAATGAAGGGGCGGGATACCCTTCTTCTGCCCCGTATTGTTTTCATAATAGTTCTTGACTAAAAGAAGCGTCGGTCGATCCTTCTTGCGTTCTCCATTTTAAATATAGGAAATTGTTGGATAAACATGTTCACAATTATCCACTAAACGAAGGTGTGACCGATACTTCTTGTCGGGAAACGAAATTCGGGACAAATATTTTTTATATGTTAGAACTAAGCCTATGCCCAGATCCCTGCTATTAATAAAATGGGATCCAATAAAACTGTTGAATAAATCTTCTTTTTTTTTCTGCATTTTGAGAGTTGTGGAAAGCTTAGTTTTATCCTTTGAAATACATCGTTTCCGCATTGCGGATTGTGGAACATCTTTTTTTTTAGTTTTGAAATATTTCCCTCTGCATTTCCACATTCCATAATGCAGATTATGGAAATAAGAAACCCAACTAAAAAATGAAATCGCATTTTCCTTTTTCGAACACGAATTTCGCAACCCGCAATGCGGATTGTGGAAACGTCGATTTTTTCCTATAATTTTCCCGCTCCGCATTCCCGATACTAAAATGATCAATTTAAAATCTGTACTTCCGCAATTTCGTAACCTAAATTGTGGATTGCGGATTACAGAAATCAAAATGAAAAATTTTCAACCCCCCCGTCCGCAATTTCTTTTCCGCTTTTTCTTGTTTTAATCTTTTCCATCGATTTCTTTGAGATCTACAATCCTAATGGGAACCCCTTTATCTTTGATATCTATGATCAAATCCTGGATGGAAACACCTACTATCTTTACACCCAAAGCTGATAAATTGTATCCCATTTCCTGGCCCTAGAGAACCTTTTTCTTTGTTGGCAGCCATGTTTTGCAAGCTGTATGGATTGCCAAACTGTCCAGTCTTCAAAGCAGAGTGGGAACCCATGGCCCATCATGTTGTTACCACATGAAAATATTTTAACTGGGCACAAATTTTATCAGTCATGTTACAGGAGGCCATTGAAAAGTACCAGAAGACTCCTTCCTCATGAAAGCCAACATTTTACCTCTTTGGTTATGTTATGGATGTGTTTTGTTCGGATTTATCTTTCCCTTCCATGGGGTGGAATTGGACAAGGGAATCACCTCCAATCCATATTTAATATTCTGCATTGTGGGAGGATAACTTCATACCTCTCAATTATGACATCTGTGACCACTTCATGGGCTCCATTTATCAGAACATTTTCAAAGAAGATGCGCCCACTTTTTATTCCCAAAATCCAAAGCATTAATTTCCACGATGGGAGATTGGTATGTGGGAGAATATTTTTCCTACATTAGAATCTGGGGCAGCAACATAGTTCACTTATTGCCCAGGATTGTGCCTGACAAAATGGTAATGGAAGAGATATATTTTCAAATTGTCATTGATGGTGTATTCCCTAAGTTGGATGGATCTAAAAGGAAAGGGTGGCCTAGGTTTCCCCTTACCCTTGGGTCAATGGTGATTCAAAAATCTACCCATGGAACTTTGCTTGGGAAGAGAACTACAACTTTGAAGCTAGGGGAGGCCCCTAAGAGGATGCATGATCCAAAGTCCTTCTCGGCCAATCATTTCACACAGGAGCACATCAAGAGTACCATTGTAGGCACAGGGTGATTCCATGAAGATGGGTAACTCTTTTTGGCCAAATATGATGGTGAAAAACGGAAATTTTATCCATGTATTAAATTGAAGCCGTTGAAACTCATATTTTCCAAATGAATTTTGACATGCGGTTGAAAAACGAAATGTAGAGAATTATGTTGGCTTTCCAATGATATTTTTTTCAAAATATTCCAATGTCATTTATCATGTTGAATTTTCATTTAATGAAACGTGTGTACTTAAAAATTTGAAGAGCAATTAACAAGTAGTTTGTGTTCATGCATGATAATTTAATGTTAAAGTAATAATTAAAAAAAATGAAATATGTGAACATGATCTAGACATAATGCATTAGGGATTACATATTTTTATTTTAATTTTTCTCGAAAAAATATATTTATTATTATTTTTTGAAAATGACTAATGAATATTTCAGTCGCATTTTGCACACATGTGTGTTCGTGCACCAAATCTTTTAATTTTTTACATAATTTAAAAAAATAAAAATACCTTTTGAAGATGACACGTTTATCTAGGGCGTGTGTATTTTTTCAAATTTTTTGAATGTGTATTTTGAATTTTGTGGATTTATCTTTGAGCTCAATCGAAGTTGTCGGCATGGTTTTTTAGGGCAAGTTTTAGTAGAAATTTAAAAACAAAAGACATATGAAAATAAAAACTCGTAAATTTTATCTATCTGGATAGAGGATTCGTTAACGAATCCAATGTTATCAAGTCTGCTCATTAATGAGCATTTAATAACATGGTTTAAATCTGTGGAAGGAAGACAAAAAAACCATTTTGTAGGGAAAAGGGCTCTCGGCCTGTATTTCAAGCCCTCGATTGAACTATTTGCTTGATCAAGCTTTTTTAAATACCTCGATCAAGGGCTTAACAGACCCTCGATCGAGCATTTAACAATACCTCGATCGAGGGTTTAACAAGACCTCGATTGAGGTGTTGTTAATCCCTTGATCGAGGTATTGCTTGATTAGGGTCTGTAAAAAAGGCTCGATCAAGGGTTGGTGTGTGTAAAAAAAAATATAAACCAACTGGGGCGAAACCGCGAAAGGAGTTGGCAACAATTAATGTTTCCAACTACCCTTCCCTCGTAAAAACATGAACGAACATGTATCTAACCAGCAAATAAGAATTCACAAACAACAATTTACCTCATTGCTATTTTTTTCTCCATTAGAGATTTGTCAATTTGAGCTTGTTGAATTAGAGATTTGTAATTTTCATATTGCTAAATTAGATCTCATTAGACATGTAAGATTTCTTTGTAGGCATAATTCAAGATTTCATACTAACATTTTGAAAAAAAATGTGTTTGCTTTCATTGTAAATTGATTCATGTAAGATTTATTTGTAGGCATATTTGAAGATTGCATACTAACATATTGTTGTTTGTTATAACATTTTGAAAACAAATTGTTTGTTTTCATTGTATATTGATGGGGAATAAAAAAAAAAGACAGAAAACATGCTAGACAACAAAATGCCAATGAAGAATGTGAGAAGAGTAGAGAACGAATGAGATAACAAAGAGCAAGGTTGAGAGAAGAAGAAGATGCACATTTGGTGCAACAAATTCCAATGGAGCACAACCAAGGTAAATTATTGAATTACATGCTATCATAATTTAAATATCATGCTACATAATTTACAAAATTAGTAACAATTTTCCAATAAATTTAACTAAATTTTATAATTTAATTTGTTTCATATTTATTTGTAATGATATTCTTATTTATTTCATCAATTTGTTATTTAAATTTTAAAGTTTGCAACAATTTTTATATTAAATGAACAATTTTCAAGTGGCTTTAAACAAATGTTAAATTAGAACATTTTTTAAATGAAATGAAACATGTAAATTTAGATTCTACTTTCATGTTAAGATATGAACATATTTTTAACTATTTTCAAATTATGCTTCAAAGTTGCTTTAACAATTTTCAAATTATTTCAAAGGTTCTAACAAATTTCAATTTTATTGTCCAACAATTTTCAAATGAAATTTGTACACAAGTATATTCTATTTTCAACAAGTATATTCTATTTTCAAGTTAAAATGTATGTACATATTTAATATTTTCAAATTTATAAACTTTACTAAGAATTTTCAATGTTATTAGAATAATTTTCAAATTAAATGTACACTTGGACATTATTTTCAAGTTAAATTGTATATAGTTAACTAATTGCAATTTTTTAAGTTACTAACAATTTCAAGTTAAATGTAATTTCAATTTTTGTTTTGTTAGAAAATTCAATTTCAAAACAAATGAATGAATATTTTGAAATGAACATGTTGTGATATTTATGTATTAGTTAGAATTTATTCAATTTGAAAACAAATGAATGAATATTTTCATAGTTATAGTGGTTGGCATCATTTTCATAGTAATGAATATTTGAATACAAAGGAATGTTCAAATAGCTATTTAATTATAATGTTTACTTTTAAAAAATTCCATCAATCACATGTACTTTTATTTACATATAACATGACATATCACCATGATAAGATTAATGATTAGAATCATATATTTTGTTAGGACAAATTGGAAATAATTATTTGCAATGTTTGCAACCTTGCATTGATATGTGAAATATTATTGATAAAAAAATCCTTAAATTGCAACTTATGATAAAAATTACAATTTCCATAATTGTTTATTGTTGAAATTGCAAAATCATCAACTATTGAAATTCTAGGGTAAAAGTGTTGTAATAATTTATTCTTTGTAGTGATTTGCAACTTGTATTTTAAATATTTATTTGTTTATTTTATACCATAAAGTTAAAATAATATTTTTCTTGTAATGTATTTAAGTAAAATGGACATAAATTGCATAAAGAAAATTTGCCCACAATTATGTAATGTGATGATTATAAATGATATTAATTTTTATGCCCACAATAATTTTTATGAAGTTATTAATAATTATCTTGAGTTAAATATATATACTTTATTTTCAAACTTTACTAGTAATTATCAAACTAAATGTACAATTTCAAGTTGCATGTACATATTTAGTTGTTTTGAAATTAAGTTGTACAAACAATTTTCTTGTTTTAATGTATTTTCAATACTTGTACATTTTTCTCAAGTCACTAGCAATTTTTAATTTGTTAATTTACATGTACAACAAATTTCAAGTTACTAGCAATTTTAAAGTTAAATGTACAACTTGTATTTAACATGACATATCACCATGATAAGATTAATGATTAGAATCATATATTTTGTTAGGACAAATTGGAAATAATTAAATTTGCAATGTTGGCAACCTTGCATTGATATGTGAAGCATTATTGATAAAAAATCCTTAAATTGCAATTTATGATAAAATTACAATTTCCATTTAATTGTCTATTGTTGAAATTGCAAAATCATTACCTAATGAAAATGTTATTTTGCTTTAAAAATTATGAATTTCTCCTCAATCATATCACTATGTAATGTTTTTAATCAAATATCGTATTCATCTTTAAATCAATGTTTTTTTCCCCACATTTAGAGTATAATAGGTATGTTATCATGGGTAGAAAATCAATCTTAAATTTTTATCACATGTATATACAACATGGGATGCATGATGTTGTCCTTGAAATTATAGGGTATAAGTGTTGTAATCATCTATTCTTTGCATGGTGGTTTGCAATTTGTATTTTAAATATTTATTTATTTATAAATTATACCATAAAGTTAAAATAACATTTTTCTTGTAATGTAAAAGTAAAATGGACATAAATTGCATAAAGAAAATTTGCCCACAATTATATAATGTGATGATTGTAAATTATATTAATTTGTATGCCCACAATAATTTTTATCAAGTTATTAATAATTATCTTGACTTAAATATATATAGTTGATTTTCAAGTTACTAGCAATTTTAAAGTTAAATGTACAAGTTACTACCAATTTCAAGTTACAAGCAATTTCAAATTTTACTAGAAATTTCAAACTTTACTTCTAGAACAATTCTCAAGTTTAATTAAGTTAGCAATTACAAGCATCTGTTGCAAGTTCAGATCTGGGAATAATCTATGTCCGCTTAACTATGGGAAGTACTTAGGCATAAGCCCTAAAACTCATTGTGAGGAGTACCATAGGAACCCCAAAGTAGCTAGCGTATTGAGAGGACCTGCCAGCGAAAAGGGCAACGACCCCTACCTCATTGACTAGTTTTTTCCCATGAGGTAAACCAAGAGATGTCGTTTGTGGCCAAGCGGTTATCAGTTTTACCTAAGCCGTGGAGTGAGGGGTATTGCCCCAATACGCAAGCCGTCAGACAGCATTGGTGACCGAGTGAAACACCTGAACTTTTAGGAAGCCGAACATACCCGGGGTTCATATCTATTTTCAGTTGAACTGCTGTCAATCACTTCCGTGCCATTTCACTAACACCTCGGGGTTTTGGTGTAACGGTTCGTATCACTTGAGCAATTTCAAATTTCAAGTTACTAGCAATTTCAATTTTTACTTAGAACAATTCACAAGCTAAATGTATTAATTGAAAAATTCAATTCATATGCAATTTTCAATTTTTCAATTTCCACATCAAATTTCAAGTTACTAGCAATTTTAAAGTTCAATGCACAACTATCAAGTAACCAATTTTCAATTTGTTAATTTACATGTTATGTAGGGAGAGATTATGGTCAGACATCACATCATGGTGATCAAGAATCACATGACCCTGTGCCCCCTCATGATCCTGATCATCCATCACATGACACCTTTCCCTCTCACATTGAAAATATAATTGGGAGTTGCAGTGGAGTTGGAAGGGGTGGAAATTTTCTAGAGGATTGTGTAGTTGTTTCTGCACAATAAGAGATTGGGAACTCGATCCCTGTTCAGAGAGTTAGAGAGAATTTCAATAACATAATCAAGTCACATTTTGAACAAAATTCAACGATGGCACAAGCTCAAATCCTACATGGGTTGATAAAACACAAAAAATTGAAACGTGCCACAAAGTTGTTGGGTTTTCAAGATGTTAGGAATATGGGTAGATGGCCCTTCATCAGGACCATGTACTCAAGCTACATCCCAACCATGTGTGAAATCCATTGTAGCATTGAAACTCGCCTGTAGTGATGCCTGTGTAATATGCCATTACATGTAATAAGTTAGATTTATTAAAAATTAAAACTAAATTTAACATAATTTAAAAGTTATCCGTAAAAAATTGAAACATAAAGTACAAAAATCAATTACTAAATGTGACTAAATAACATGAATTGGAACATAAATTAAAACTCACATGTGTGTCTGAACTTGGATCGTCAAGACCTTCGCGGTCCTCATGTCCATGATCAGGATCTACCCCCTTTCCTCTGTCCTATACAATTTGAATTTCATTTGAAGTTAAGATCTAAAACAAAAAATCTCAAAAATTAAGAAATAAAACACAAATTATTTAAACTGGAAAATAATATTCAAACACAAATTAAATTGGAACATAAATTATAACTTACCTCGACTACTGTCATCTACGGGTGGGGATGAGCGGATGGACCAACCGATGGCTTGCTACCAAAGAGTTGATCCATGAATGGGGTCCCCTGCATGGATCAATAGAATACAACTCCCTTAAGTATTATTGACCATTCAATTTGTGACATTGATATGATGTAGTTCATGAAGAACATATATACATAATTGTACAAAAGTATACCTGTCCCGTAGCGGCCCATCTACAATACGACTGAAAGTATGCATCTCGGGCTGACTGAGCATACCGCAGTAGGGCCTCACCATCGAAACTCCTGAGAACATCACTAGGGACATACTCTATCTGTGGCTCTGCAGGTAAAGGGGGTGGTCTACATGCCTCTCCATGCACAACAAGAATAGCACCACCCATAGCAGTGAACAATGACTCTGCAAGGTCCTGTCTAGTCTCTGCAGCAAGCTAGGATGTTTGTGCCACATCCTCCAACCTAATAACTGTCCTATCTAGAAATGGTACCAACCTCAGAGCGGGTGGCACGAAAGCAGGGTCTCTCCAAGCTCCAGGAGGTTGGTAGGAGCATCCCCTACCAGCCCCATAGAACTGGGACCCTGTGCTGGTGTAATTCGGGTGCATGTCCAGAACAAACTCTGCATAAACATGTTTTGCAAAGTACAATGGGACCTGTTCATGGTGGGGAAACATGCCCCATGCTCCAACAAATCTATCATATATATGTGGTGCAGCGACCTCCAACTTAAACTCCCTGAGTCTAAGCGGTTGAGTGGGAGCACAGTCACGAGGGATGTCGAACAAAACACCCTTGATGTCATACCCTCTTATGGTGACTTTGACATCCTCCCATTTGTGGATCCCAATAACATCCTGTCTCCTCCTCTAGCATGCATGACGCCAAATGTCACTGAGAGGTCCTACCCTCTTGTAGAGGGCCAACAACTCATCAACTTCCGACAACATCATGGACAAAGATCTTCGTGTGGGAGAATCCTCCCTCAATCTGTGGATACATGAGGTCACCCAATCTTGTAGGGAAGTGATATCCTCAAGACTGATCCATGCGAAATCATCATCGTATGACCCCCCTGACGGGGCACCTGCGATCCAAACCAAAACACAAATGTTACTAAAAATATATATTATAACATGCAACTGAAATTCAATGCATTATATACTAAAAATTTACTGAAAATGTCCTAACAAAAAATATGCACCTGATGCACTCATGTCTTGTTGCAAATCCTCTGCTTGGGGATCCACATGTATGTCGTCGGGATGAACCGACACACTACCTCCCCTGCTGTCGCCACCAGTGGCAATTGACCCTGGCCTGGCACCACTCCTCGGTGAATGGGAGCGCTACCAATGGCCGCCCTGTTGGGCGACATCAGATTCTCTTGTGCTTCACGGAGCACAAAGCAATGAATCTCTCTCTTCAGGACTATCTGCATCACATTTCAATTTCAAATTCTAATTTTCTTTCAAATTCTATTCCAAATTTCACATTTCAATTTCAAATTTTCTCATTTCAATTTCAAAGTTCACATTTCAATTTCAAATTCAAATTTAGTTCAAATTTCAGATTCTATTTCAAGTTCCACATTTCAAATTCAAATTTAAATTCAAATTTCAATTTCAATTTCAAATTTCAAATTCAATTCCCAATTCAATTTCAATTCTTATGGTAAGATGGGAGGTAAGAACTTATGCTTTCACTATTGTGAGTGTGCTATCACGCAAGATCTGAAGAATGCTAGTATATATTTTTTATTTATTTTGGTTTGATTCATGGAAAGTACAAATCTAACTCATGTCAATAGATAACTTGGTGACAACATGGTCTTAGTAGCATTAAGGCATACAAATACATGATTAGTTTTGCATTGGAATTTTCTAAGTAGGGTGTGTTTTCTATAGATTGATTTCATTTGAATATAAATGGTAGAGTAGTTCTTAATTATTTCAATTTCATTTGGTGCAGTAAGAACCACCCCATCCACTAACCATTGGAAGGAAAAATTATGAAGGAGCTAAAAGTCTGAGGTTTGCATACAAGGTGAATTTTTTTCTACTATGATTTTAAAGTTGTAGATTTCAAAATATAGAGAGTCACCATATTCATGAGTATGCTCTCTTCCTATGTCTAGTTGTGATTTGGAAGATTAGAAAAGAAAAATATGGATACAAGTCTTTATATCAACTTGGAATTCTACTGTCGGGGTTTTCTGAAAAATTAAATCCATTTGCAATTCATGAGTGCATGATATCTTGATAGGGGAACATTGATCTCTTGATAGGGAAAAAAGTTGTTTAAAAACCATATTTAAGATCTAAGAAACAGGTATAGAATATTTTTGTGGGGTGAACTCATAAATTCACCACAGACACACTCACCAAGAATATCACATACCTAGATCAGATTTAGGGAGAACATTGTAATTTTTTAATTTTGACTATCATATTCTACAGGGGAATCGATTTCAGTATATCATTTCATACCTGTCAAAATGAAGTAAGGTACCTTGACACTTATTTTCATTATTGGTTTAAAGTTGTCTCACGTTGGTTAACGTCATACATCAATGGCCAGTAATCCATGATTTCTTCCCATGCTCGAATTTAACAAAATCATTCACATGGATAGAATTGTACCAAAGGTTCGGATATGAATGAGGACTGCATGGTTTCATATCACTAACACCAACTTGCAACAATGTTCCACTAAATCAAGATCCACATCTAGAGTTCAACACCAATAGAGTAGTTCTAGCAATAAGAAGATAAATGCATTTTAAAAAGGTTTTGGATTCAATATTCTTTTGGCTCTCATTGTCTAGGATGATGGTGGCAAGTCGATCCTTGACTTGACAATTGTGAGTGAAGAGGTGATTCGCAAAGTGTTGTGAATAAGTTTAGTCATTAAGAAGAGAGGTGTCTACAATGTTAGGTTTGGAAAGGGAGAATATTTGTAGTTACGAGGAAGAAGCATAATTGAGAGATGAGCTGACTAGCCTTGGCTGCTTGGTGGTTTAAGGTTGCATTTAGAGGTCTTGTGTGTGTATATTTTGTGATAGTTACACTAGAGAGAGTGGAGGGGGGGGGTGACAAGAGGTGGAAGTCCCTAGGACAACAATATGTGTAGGAGTAGGTTGTTGAGGTAGTTAGGAATTTTGAGTAGGATGAGACATGGCATAAGAGGATGAGGAGTGTGAGGTTTGGATAGGGCTAGGGTTGGCACGATGTTTGTGGTTAGAAAAGATATAGGGATGTTTAACAAATTTATGTTCTACTACTTGGAACTAGTAGATTTGAACCCAAAATCTGACGAGCAAATCCGACGACCTCCGACGAAATGGATTGTGTCGTCGGATTTTTCTTTGAAAATTGCTTTTTTGTTTTTTTTTTTAATTTTGAGAGGTGCCCATCGGATATCCAACGTATTTTTTAATATTCGACGAGTCTGGCTGGCTATCCAACGGCTCTGCTAATATCCGATGCCTATTCGAATATCCGATGCTTTAGATGTCGGATAACCGACTTCATTTTGAACCTGAAGATGTCAGATAACCGACTTCATTTTGAACCCGAAGATGTCGGATAACCAACGGATTTTTCCCAAAGGTCACTAGATTAGTGTCGTCGAATATCCAATGTAGGTTTGACTTTTTGACTTTTACAATTTATAAATATCAAACCATTCCGACATGTTTGCCATACCCGTGACGGTTTGTGGATGTTTTTTTTGTTCAGTGGACTGTTTTTCGTTGTTTTTGTTATTCAAGTGAGAAAAGTACTCTGGAGCTTCATTTTCTAGCATTGATAATATTCATTTAAGCTCTTTACGAGAAAATGTCAACTACAAATATTCCTGATCTAGATGAACAAAATTGACAATTGCTTGCTAGATTGTGGGAAGGAGTTGAAAGAAGGGGTGGTGGTAAATGCTATTGTCCATGTAATCAATGCAGAGGCTTTAAGAGGAGAAGAATTTTGATCACAACAGCCACAAAACATTGTAGGGAGCATGGGCACGCCAAGGGGGGACATGAATACCATGCATTTGTAAGTTTGCATTATATATGTTTTTATTTTGATTGCTTTTGTAAATTTATGTATTATTATAATATTTCTTATTTTTGACCAACAATACAATTGGTCGTTGTTATTTGTAACTTTTATCTATTGATTTTTTCATGTAATTATAAAGGAAAGACATCCTACGGCATATTGTTCGGATCAACAAGTGCTTCCAGAACAAGTACAGGAGGAACATGGAGCTATGAATATTAATGGAGAACAAGTTAATGATCACGTTGAAGAAGATGATCATACTGATAACATAGTTGAAGATGATGTTACAAGTACTTTGATCCATGATTCATTTAATGTTGGAATGGATGATGATGATGATCATGAAAATGATGAACATTTTGATGATATTCATGATATACCTCTTCTTGACAAGGCATACGAACCCCTTTATGACGGCTCCAAGACAGATCTTCTCTCTGCTATATTGTTGGTAATGAACTTGAAGGTTATGAATGGTCTTTCAAACATATTAGTCACACGGATGTTAAGGTATGTAATATATTCCATCACAAAATATATATGATTGTCATGTATTTTATTGTTAATTCATATATAAGTCAAATTACTATGGATGAAATTTGTTTCATTAATATTATTTCTATATTATATTAACTATATTTTTATTTTAATTTGTTGTAGCATGATAGGTGAATATTTGTTACCACCTTCAAATATTTTACCTCGCACATATCGAGATTTATTTGCCATCATGAAAGAAATTGGAATGCAGTATGAAGCAATTCATGCATGCCCCGATGATCATGTTCTTTATTACAACCAGCATGAATTTGCAACAGAATGTCCTGAATGTCATATCAGTAGATAGTGCACAGATCAAGTAACTAAAAAGGTGCCTTGCAAGGTTCTATTTTATATTCCCAGTATTCCCCGTTTGCAACGACTGTTCAGGTGCAAAAACATAGCACAGTTTATGGATTACCATGCATAGAACAGAAGTCAAGATGACATTATTTGGATGCTTGTGGGTCCACATTTAGAGATATGGAGGAAAAATGGCCTCACTTTAAAGACAAACCTTGTAATCTTAGGATTTCTTTGCCAGCAGATGGTGTCAATCCTTTTGCATAGATGAGATCTGTTTACTTGGTGTGGCCTATTTTTGTTATCAACAACAACATTCCTCCATGGTTGACAATAAAGAGGAAGCACATAATGTTGTCGATGATTATTCCAGGTACGAACAATGCAGTTTTTTTTTATTGTAGTGGTATATTCTCATTTGTCATTTTTTGTCTCATAATGTTATATATATATTTAAAGTTTTTCTATTGTGAAATATGGTTTACATATCTAAACGGTACGTCTCATAATCAGAATATTTATTTTATATGTTCAAATCAATCAGGTAAGTACCAAGTCAAAGATATGAATGTATATATCGAACCTCTTATTGACGAGCTACTGAAGTTATGGAATGGCATCACTATGTATGACTTATCTAGACCAATGCAACAATGACAATTCCAATTCCATTCAATGCTTGTATGGACAATACATGATGCCCCAGGGTTAACCCATTTATGTGGTATGTAATTATAAGTTCCACTTTAGTTGCATTTAATTTTACAAACTACTAGTTAATATAATACGCATGCATGTTTTTCTAAATAATTCAATCATTTTATATATAATTATAATAGACATTAATATTGATATTCCATCTTTTTATTTAGGTCTTCAGACAAAGGGGAAATTTGCATGTCCAGTTTGTGGTCCTAAGATCAAATCTCGTCGTTCAAAAAGCTTAGGAAAGGAGGTGTTTGATGAGTACAGGCACTTCCTCTCTAAGAATCACAGGTATTGAACTACCGAAAAACATCTTTTCAATGGTAAGCAAGAGACTACATTAAAACCAAAGAGAATGACACCTCAGCTATGGAAGTTGCAATATAATAGAAATCATCAAGGTATGTATAATCAATCATTAATGTATATGATCATATTGTATTTTATTATATTGTGTGTTGTTTAGTGTAATTGACATTGATTTAATATTTAATTTCATCATTGTCGTTCATGTGATCATCATGAAGGCATTAATGGGCTTCCACGAGGAATGAAAAGTTATCCTAGACAATTTAGTAGGTTGCCCTATTATGAGCACCTACAAATTGCTCATCTATTTGATACAATGCATATCAGAAAGAATGTGACAGAAACATTATGGTGAATATTGGATGGAAGGAGTGACAAATAAAAAATTGTCAAAATTTGCAAAGACATTCAAGATAACAACCATGCAATGAAAGACGTCATTCAATTTCATAGCAACGGAGAGCAAATTAATATAAACTCACTTCCATGGATGTTAACGGACCAGCAAAGTAATGTTAACGGGGGTGAAAATGCACGATTGGCATGTCTTCATGAAGGTAATAATTAATATGGTATGCATTTAATAATTTTTCTTTTTCTTTTTCTAGTACTCTTTTTCAATATACTGAAACTATTTGGATATTATTGTTACAGTATGTTCTACCTCTCTCTATCCCGGACAACTTTGACAACAATCTCAAGCAAATAATATATAGTCTCAAGAAATACATGAGGTAAGTGGTGATTTTTCCATGTGCTTACTGTTTGTTTAATTCAACATAGAACTTATTCTTAATTTGATTTTCATTCTCTACTTCATGTTACGTAATATAATGAATTTTTTCTTTAATCTCTTGATTGGCCAGTTGTCATGTCACTTGTAGATGGTTGTCATCTAAAGAATTCCATAAAGAAGACATAAATTATTGGAGGAGAGAAATTCCTGGTCTCATGTGTGAAATGCAGAAGCATCTACCTTCAGCATTTTTCAATGCACAAGAACACTACCTCATACACCAAGTTGAGGAGATTGAACTGTGTGGACCTGTGCACTCAAGGTCCATGTGGATGGTTGAGAGGCACTTGAAATTTATGAAGGGTTTGGTCAGACAACGAACATATGCTGAGGGTTCTATGATGGAGGGATATATGGTATACCAAAACATGTTGTACATTAGTGAATATCTTCCTATATTGGCATCAAAGCTCAATTTACGTCGCATTTGTGATCCAGAATCCAAAAATGATTTCGAAGGGGAGTACCCGAAGGGGAAAGGTAGATCGAGGAAGGTGAAAGGTAATATAACACATTTCACTAGTGATTTTTATGTTTATATATCATACATATATATTCTATTTTTTATTTAGTATTTTGCATCATTTTATATTGTAATTATATACATTTTTAAGTGACTAATATACATTTTCATTGAATTTTAATTTTATTGTCATCAAACAGTTGGTCGAGAGTGGGATGCAATTCATTTATACATTGCAAACAATCTTGACTGGATGAAGGTATGGATCAAAAAATGTGAACAATTTGGTCATGGAATATCATGGGAAGGTGTGGCTTCATTGGTTAAAGCTGCACATCGCAATGGAGACACCAATGTAACATAAAGGGAAATCGATTTAGAAAGAAGTTTAAAAGATAAGCAGGTAAGCATATTAATCAACAACACTATTTATTTATTTATTTAAATATTGTCATTGTACGTCACGTTGGTTATTTTCCTTTTATGGCATTATAATAAACATGCACTGCTTTATCATAAATATGGTGTTATCATTATGTAATCTTTTCTTGTATGGCTTGTTGTACTAGGTAAAACACCATAAGGCTATGTAGTGCAATGGATGTAGATATCGCATCAAAAAGTTGGATGAAACAAAGAAAACATCTGATTGTGGGATATATGCAGTCTTTGAGGTGACCAATGTTTCTTCTAGAAGTGACAGACATCCAGAACTATCTGAAAATCGATACTATGGGTATCTAGAAGACATTCTTCAGTGTGACTTTAACTCCTTCAAGGTATTTCTGTTCATTGTCAAATGGTACAGGTGTAGATTGAATCAACGTGATCTCGATAGATCAATTATTGAACATGATAATGGTTTTACCATGGTAAATACAAGGTTGTTTGATCCAGGAACGGAGCCCTATGTTATTCCAACCCAATGTGAACAAGTATTTTACTCTAAGGTTCCAGGTAGAGTGGGTTGGTCATTTGCTATGAGACACGATCCAAGGGGAAGGCCTATAAAGTATAACGTTGATGAAGGTAATGAAGACGTTCTCGAAGAAGAAGAGGCCGTAGAAGATGATCATGATCAACATGAGTTAGATGATCATGGTCCAAAAGAAGATGTCGAAGAACTTATTGAATCATATGATGTACTATCAGACAATGTCCATGAAGATGATATCGACTATGACATGTTGATCGTAACTAACATTGACGACAAGGATGATATGGCTAATCCTTACAATGTTGAATCTGGATCATCGGATGATAGTACAGATGATGACCCAGATGAAGAAGATGATGAAGACCATTGAAGTTTACGAGGTATGCAGTAATAATAAATTAATTGTTTCGTAGTGAGTTTCCATTTTCCTATATGATATAATTAGAAACATTGCTTGTTTAGGAGTATGTCAAAAGACACATTTAAAGTTTCTAGTGTACATAGATATTTTTGTCGGGTTATGGGGAATTGAGAGTGATGTGAGGGCGGGGAGGGGCCATAAGAGCTTCCACCTTCACGTGGTTGGCCCTGTTTAGTAGAGAATATTAAATTATTCTTGAAATAGAGAGAAGCTTCATAAGGAAATGCACAATTATCAAGACCCAAACATCATCATCATCAGCAGCATCGTCATTGTCATCGTGATCATCTTCATCATCATCATCATCATCATCATCATCATCTTCATCATCATCATCTTCATCATCATCTTCATCATCATCATCATCATCATCGTCTTCATCATCATCGTCTTCATCATCTTCATCATCATTGTCATCATCGTCATCATCATCGATCATCTTCATCATCATCATCGTCATCATTGATCGTCATCATCATCATCATCGTCGTCATCATCATCGTCATCATCGATCATCTTCATCATCATCGATCGTCATCATCATCATCATCGTCGTCATCATCATCGTCATCATCGATCGTCTTCATCATCATCGTCATCATCATCGTCATCATCGATCGTCTTCATCATCATCGTCATCATCATCGTCATCATCGATCGTCTTCATCATCATTGTCATCATCGATCATCTTCATCATCATCGTCATCATCATCATGATGATCTTCATCATTCTCATCATCATCATCATCAGCAACATCATGTTTATCGTCGTCGTCATGGCCACCATCATCATCATCATCATTGTGATCAACATCATCATCATCATCATCATCTTCCTCATCATCATCAGCAATATCTTCATCATCATCGTCATCATCATCATCATCATCGATCGTCTTCATCGTCATCATCGTCATCATTGATCGTCATCATCATCATCATCGTCGTCATCATCATCATCATTGATAGTCTTCATCATCATCATCATCATCATCGTCATCATCGATCATCTTCATCATCGATCGTCTTCATCATCATCGTCATCTTCATCATTGTCATCATCATCATGATGATCTTCATCATTCTCGTCATCATCATCATCAACAACATCATGTTTATCATCGTCGTCACGACCACCATCATCATCATCATCATTATGATCAGCATCATCGTCATCATCCTCACCGTCATCATCCTCACCGTCATCATCATCATCATCTTCCTCATCATCATCAGCAATATCTTCATCATCATCGTCATCATCGATCGTCTTCATCATCATCATCGATCGTCATCATCATCATCATCGTCATCATCATCATCGTCATCATCGATTGTCTTCATCATCATCATCGTCATCATCGATTGTCTTCATCATCATCGTCATCATCATCATTGTCATCATCATCGTCATCATTGATCGTCTTCATCATCATCATCATCTTCATCATCGATATCATCGATATCCGATGAAGCTATTACCTAGAAAAACCAACGGTGTTTGTCATCGGTGATTTAGCGATCTCGTCGGATTCTTTTGAAGTAAGAAGTCTGATATTAGATGCATGCATTGACGGTGTGAGAGGGTTTCAAGACTCGAATGAATGACACTCACCATTGCAGCATCAGAAACCATACCTATAAATTAAATAATGTGATACATGGGGCCAACGTTGAAATTTTTTAAATATGTGTTGGCTTGGACTGAAATTTGGCATGGTTAGACTAGATGCATGCATTTACGGTGTGGGAGGGTTTCTAGACTCAAAAATGACTGACACCAGCCATTAATGGAGCATTAAAAACCATGTAATGATACTCAACAAGGAGTAATTTGATCATCATGGTTTCACTCTGAAATAACTTATTCTTTCGTGGACTCGCTAGTACCATTGCTTATGGACCCTCACAAGGAAATCCTCTTAGGTCATTGATTGTGTTGGGATAAATCATCACTAACTTGTTTGATGGACCTAATGGTCCCATGATAAACACTCATAACATGTAAACTATAGAGGACATACAAAAAATGGTTGATTCTCTCACCCAATTAGTTAGCAAAATGGAAACCAAGAATCACTTCTCATTTTCCAACCCTTCCAATAGTATGACGCCTCATTTTTCTGAAGTAGTTCTAAACAAGTTTGGTGGGTCAGATCCGATTGGTTGGTTCGATCGATCAAATGAAGCACTAACTTTCCCTTAATGTAATATTTTATTACCTAATGAAATTCATTATAGGAGTCATCAAAGTTCATTTGTTTTTTCATAAAAATTAATTGATTATTTTTTAAGCAATTCCTTATTAGTGGTCTTAAAGAGGAAATTAAATCCCACTTAGAGGTGAACCACCCTACTACTTGGTTGGAGGACAATAATATTTATTTTCATGCCTGTGTTATATCCTATGCTCAGTCCAAAATCCCCAACTTTATTTCATTTCCTTTCCCCAACTATGGTGGCTCTTCAACAACCTCTTCCACCTTTCAAGGTTCATAAATTGGCATAGGACAAAATGGAGGAACATCAACTTAAGGTTCTATGCTACAGTTGTAATGAAAAATATTCTATTGAGCATAGATGTAAGGAACATCAATTATTTGTGGACATCTTTGAGGACATTTATGATGATAAACTTGATGGAAGAACTCAAAAGGAATCCCCTCCCATCATTGAGGAAGTTTTTCTTCCTAACCCTGTGAACAACCCTATATCTCCCTTAATTATTTGACTAGTATTTATTTCTCCTCATTAATGTTCAAATGGGTGATTACTCCCGGAAAACTAACATGTTTTCCATTGAAACGGGTGGGCATGATATTGTTCTCGGTGTGAATGGATAATAAGATTATGTCATATCACCATGGATTTATTGGAATTACAAATGAGAGAGCATGATCATAGCATCTCATTGCTTCATCGACGTATCCTCCCATCCAATGTGTGATCATATTGTCATACTTTTGAACAAAATAATATATGAAATTAAAAATATTGTATCGTTGTTTTTAAGCCCCTTAAAAAAAAACATTATATATATATATATAAAAACCAATTAAAATTAAAAATAATGAATATATAATAAGTAGAATTAAAACATTAATAAAAAAAATTACAAAATAAATATATAACAATGGTTTTTTAATTTGTTATTAATTAAATATATATATAACATTATATATAACAATTAAATTTTAATTGCTATATATAATGTTATATATATTTAATTAAAAAAACCAAAACACAAACATTACATAACATATTATATATTGAACAAATATAAAAGCCGGCGGCCATATGCATTTCACAAACCTGCGATTTGGATTTGGAGTGACCTCAACTGGACTGACCTCGATTTGGAGTGACCTCGATTTGGAGTGCCCCTCGATTTGGAGCTGCGCCTCTGCGATTTGGACCCGTGCCTCTGCTATTTGGACCTGGTATCGAATGGCCATATGCATTTCACAAACATGCGATTTGGATTTGGAGTGACCTTGACTGGACTGACCTCGATTTGGAGTGACTTGCGATTTGGAGTGACCCTCGATTTGGAGCTGCGCCTCTGCGATTTGGACCCGTGCCTCTACGATTTGGACTTTTTATCAATTTGGATTGGACTATTCGTTTGTGGCCGGAGAGGTGGTTTGTGATTGTGGTAAGGGAGAGGGAGTGGCCCAATGACCAAGCAGTGGGAGTGACCCAACGAGCAAGCATTGGGAGAGGAGGTTTGGATTCCAAGCAAATAAAATATAAGAGCTGGAAATGCCTCCCATGAGTACCAAGCCCTAAATTGTTTTGATTTGACAAATTTATAAATTTGGTAGCAAATCACTGTGGTTTCATTGCTAATTTGGTCTTCTAAGAGGGTTTCATTGCTAATTCAATCTACATTGGGGTATTTTTATCTTATTGCATCTATTGTTTTTTTTTAGTTTGATGGATGAATGGGGGGGTGGGGGCTATTACTAATGACCCCAATAAAGCAGAGTTACCAAGCTCGTCAATTTCATTTGCATGCACATCCAAATCAGTTGTGACACTGCTGGAAACATTGCCATCATCTTTCTTTAGCAGTGCCTTTGAATCCTCAGTCATACATTTATGCTCCACACCTACACTAGTTCTACACATGGATAACTCTATCTCAATATTGGCAGTGATAAGAACAATGATTAGTACAACAATTTCTGAAATACAACAAATGACGCTCTATTTGTTGGTGGCTTCTATCAGTAGTTTGATTCTTCTTCCATGCATATTCTTAGTAGTTATAGCTCCAAAACAATGGTGCTATTCAAACTAGTTCTTATAGAGGGCTAAGTGCTATTTGTAGATTCGGAAGACAAATAATACCAAAAATAAGATTCCCATCATTTTCAGACATAGCTTCAAAATCCTTAATTGTCCCAATCATCACTAAGATGAAACCCAGAGGTGAATTGAATGCATCATTGATTACTTCTGCCCTAGTTTACAATTGTTGATGTTGTTGCACTTATAGCAATATGGAAAGTATCATGTTGAAGCGCCTTTGATGAAGTACCCAACCATTCTGCAAGAATCCTAAAGAGAGTTTTCGATTGGAAGTATTGTTCAAAGGAGATATTCAAAGTTTTCAATAAATGTCTAATAAAAGCACCATTGCAATGAATCCTCCATATGATAAAACAAGGCAATTAATGACTCCTTCAATCTTGAAAATGTGCTTCTCAATAATGTTATTTCCAACCATGCTCCCATTTAATATTAGTGTGCTCATATATAAATAATGCAAGAAGTGCAATTTGTTTACACCTTCAATCCAATTTTTGTTATGAGATATGGAAGCACAATGATTGAATAAACCTTTAACAGAGCTAAGGATGGATTTTTTCTAGCTATTAGAAACACCGTCAAATATCCTTTTGAATCTCTGTGTTAAATGATATTTCATTGAATACCACTGGAAAGAGTTGTCATAAGACCAAAACTGTAATGAGGTCAATTATGATTTCAAGGCTTCCATTGATGTGGATGGCATTAACAAAAAGATCAAAGTACACTGCTGCTTATAATGAAAAAAATTCCAATCAAGGATTGTGATCTGTTAGGTTTGTCCTAATTTTAAATATTCTCAAATTTTGTATTTGAATCACTTCAAACTATTGCTTATCTATAAGAATTATACATTTCTGCTCCAAACCCTAACCTAACCCAATTTTCAACTCATATAACAAGCTGTATCCTCTCCTGAGCAGACCTCAGTCCCAAAACAGTCCCCAAGTAGTAATTTTTGTAAACTAAAATCACCATACTTTGAAATTTCCTCAAGTCTCAGCATGGAAGTAGCCTCCATCTCCGATTTTGAAATGAATGCCTCATCCTCCACCAAATTAAATGAATGCCACAAAATTTGTTGTGAATTGGAGGGATGTTAAGTCAACCAACCAAACCGTGAATGCAAAAAGCAAGACTTAAGGCCACCCACATTGTAGTTTTGAAGGTTCCCTGTGTTATTAGTGAAGTAGAAGTGAATCCAGATATGACTTGGAGTTTTTTTCATGAGGCCTGTTAAGGCTCCATAGAGTAGTGCAAGATCAGGTTTTCTCTATATATCTCCGATAGCCATTTCTTCATAGATAAATCCTACATGGGGGCTAGGAAAAACAGTATGGGTGAGTTCAATTTTCTCTTCTATTCAAGTCATACGGTCTACGTGTTAAATAACTTAGCAACAAATTAAAGATCAATCTAGTATGGATGTCAACCAAATCATCATCCTCTTTAAATTGCCCTGTCTCTGTAAATTAGATTGCCTTGATATGCGAAGGATTAGGTTGATAACTATACTATGGCTAAAAATTGCCCTGTCTATAAATTGACATATCCTTCCATGTAGATTATAAAAATTGTAATTAGGTCAAGTTCTCCTTACATGGTTTGGATAAAATTGAAAGCTTCAATTTTCATACAATTAGAAAAGCTTGTGCAGTGTAGAATGTGAGGAATGAGAATGTGTCAATCATTGCCACCATATGAGTTTTGAAAGTAAGATTAATTGGCCCCATCACATTATGAAGTAGAACCATGTGAGATAGATCCTATAACACCATTAGCATCATGATATAAGCAAAATCGAAGTTCCGTTTTCCGTCGAGGCTGCTTGAAGATGATAATTTCCAGAAAGTGGCCCCAGGGTACAAAGTAACGAAATATTTAACGGATTGGAAACGTATATATATAAAATGAATAGAATTATATAGGCCTAAAATTGCGGCTGGTGCCATTGCGGTAAAATTTAAATCAATTTGTAAGCCACCTCGACGGAAACAGGAACTTCGATTTTGCTTACCCATTTTTGTTGTTCTGGTTTAGGAAGTATTTCAGGCTATTATGGTTTGTTTTAAAATCTTCATCTTCTTAAAATTGGCTTTCATTGTATCATTGATCAGGGTTAGTAAATTCATAAAAGATAAGCATGCATCATCATACTTTAGACTTCAATCAAACCATCATGACTTGGATTGTGGCAATTTTAGTCTTCGACTAGGGTAGTACTGTAGCAACTTTAACACTTAGAATATAGTAGCTTGGGGGAATTCATGTCAAGGTACTCAAAGCAAGTTAAATGGGAAATGATTAGTATTTCTCATGATGTAAAAGTAAAGGATGTATTGCTCATGATTAGGATACTCTTGTATTTATAGTCATAAAAAAACAAGTTGTGGTATAGCTTCCCTAGTTGTGGTTACTGTTTTTTTATTAAGCTCATGAAGATTTATATGCAGTTTATTGTTTCTACTATCCCTGTGTTTTTGTGAAGAATGATTGAAGAATGTTATAAGTGTTCCTAGAGAATTATGAACATGGATATGTACAATTCCTTATATTTATTATCACTTTGTTTTATGTGATGAATTCATTTGCATGACTTGAGTATATTTGAAGCTCTCCTTGAGGTCCCACGAATGAACTTGAACACTTGTTGCATTCATTTAATTTGAAAGAGTAGTTATAGTTTGAAAGAATTCTCTCTTTACCTTAGCTAGCATTCATTGAAAGGAAAGGCTTATTTTATTCATATGCATTTGCATGGTTTGAGTTAGTCATCACACCACGAGTTTCACTTCCATCACCTGATTGAATAATATAACCACTAAAATTTACACCCCCTAACTAAACACACCATAACCTCACTTGAGGAAATCAAAAGAATTTGGTAGTTAGGTAGGACACCGGGGATAGGCATCCAAATAATTCCCCCTTGTCATTATCATCTGAGACATAGTTGTTGTCCTCTAGGGAACCAAAATCCTCTAGTATTTGTTGACACGGTCATACATCAGTTTGTGGAGGGGCCTCCTGTTGTTTCATGGGTTAAACCGCCGAGAGATCAAGAACCAGACGAACTATGTGGAATGCCGCACTCCACTTAGGCCTAAGGCAACATCGATCATTGTCTTCCTTGTATTCTCCGGCCACCATATTGGTGATACAAGGGTGATAAGGCAGAAGTGCCGAAAACCTTTTCCGACGTGTCATGAACGAGGTAGCTTAGTGAATTTTCTACTAGGGCTCTTTTACCCAAGATCCCTTTCAGTAGAGGGATATCCTTCAAATTCGGTCTCTCACTTCGTATTGTTCAACTTGGATTTCATCACCTTGTGAAGGATACGATTTGTCGAGGTCTCCAGCTCCTAGTTAGGAAGTTTGCTTGCATTTTCACCTTTTTAGAGGGTCTTTTTCTTTTTAGTGCTACTTGTTGGCATTCTGGCCACTTTTGTTTTAGCTTGCTTACTGTGACATCGGTCCCAGTATAGTTTTTTGAGCTTGTTTTTTTGGCCTGCAAGCCTTGTCTTTTCATAGCCCCCCTTCTGCATGCTCAGTTGGTTTAGGGTTTTTGAGTTCATAAACGGTAGTTACCAATACTTATTTGATGATGTGTGATGTCCTCTTCTCCTAGGTCTTCGAGATGGTTGAGTTAGATGGTCTTCTGAAGGGACTGAACACCCCTTCATGGAGCCACTAATGATTGACCGTAGGAGTAGTCTAGAGGACCACATGATCACATCACCTGTGTGGACTTTTCCATTTACTGTGATAATGGTCTTTCAAGTTATATGGAACAATGTTACATTTGAGAGAGAGATGAATGGTTGTACCCCACCTTGGTTGATTGTCTTATGGTCATTTCATTTTTTCGATAATATTTTTGTGGTACCTTGCCTTTTACCTTTTGGGTGTTTTACTGATATTGGGATATCATTTGATTTGTACCACCTTTTATGTTTTAGGTCTTGTGGGTACTATGGTAGTTTGTCCACATTTTAGGTACACCCACTTTCTCCAAATTGTTATGTGTCTTTATACCCACTTCGTACCACCCTCCTGACCTTAGTTTGGAAGATTGCATGCTATCATACCTTTTGGTGGTACTATTTGAGTTTCAAGAGGTAGTTACAAGGAGCTATTGCATATATGAGGAGTTACAAGGAGATATTGCATATATGAGGTAGTTATAAGGAGATATTGCATATATGAGGTAGTTACAAGGAGATATTGCATATATTGATTTGGACCGCCTTTTATGTTTTTGGTCTTGTGGTTATAAATATGGTAGTTTGTCCACGTTTGAGGTAGTGTACAACCCCTTAGTCCCAAGGGTTGTGAGTCTTTATACCCATTCTTTTTTTTTTACTTGTACCTTACTGGTTCGTCTTTGTACTGAGCCTTTTTACTATCACTGAATTTCTTTGATTGACCGTACCATAGCCCAGTCATCTCTCTCTCTCTGGTTTGTACTAGCCCTGTCATAGGGTCACTTGGTTCCTAGAGTTGACTGGCCTCTAAGAGGCATAGTCATTTCTGAAAGTAACTCTTTTGAGTATATTACAGGAAACGTCTACACTAAGGTAATCAAATATGTGGTAAATAGTTTTCATTAAGTAGCCAATACTTTTAGCATTAGAGGAGATCCTGTAACGTGTATGTGTAGTGTTTCATGTGTGCTACATGTGTGTTACACGTGTGATGTAGCGTTAAATCAAATAGTAAAAAAAAACTCATAAATATTGCATGAATTTCTACTCTTAAGAAATATAAATTGGTCGTCTTCCAATCATAACTCGAATGCCTACATGTTGACAAAGGGAATGAGGATCAAGTAAAATTATAAAAGGCGATACACATCAACTTTTAAGAGGCGCTATGCCTTGCAGTCGAATCTAAACATTTTTCCAATGGTGCAGGTAGAACCAAATAGGTATTTGTCTGATCTGTCTTCCTCGAGCGAGGGGAGTTTAAGAAGGATAGAGGAAAGTGAGATATCCAGTAGGTCTAGAAGAATTGTATCAACTAGATGTCAAAAAACCAAAAGAAGATTCCATAGACACAATGAATTTTTTCATGGTCAAGGGGGGGCATGTTCCTATGGTTATGAGACAAAAGATGACGAAGAGGTGCCCTTGAGGTACAGACATTTAGTGAAACAATGGGTACCAAAGGATCTTCCTCCACTGAACACTGATTTTTGTGTGAACGAGAGGAGATATCGAATTGCACCATCGTCGATACATGGTTTCGGGTTGTTTTCCATGGATTGCATCTTGGTCGGTTACGGGACATGTACATAATTTATGGAGTATGTTGGAACCATATAAAACTACAATGATTGGATGCGCCTTGTATGATATACAAAAAGTATGCGTAGCTATGGATTGTCAACAAACTATTTACAATTGAAAGACAAAAATCAAAATAAAGGAGGAACGTTGTACATGGACGGAAGGCCAAAGGCCACAGGGAATATTGCGGGGTTTATAAATAGTACACAACTAGGGTCTACAATTAAGCAACCAAACTGCGAATTTGAGGGGCATGAAGGAAACCATTTTTTTGTAGTTGCTATTAAAACAATATCTGCAGGGGATGAGTTGCTTATTAATTACCCTGTCAACCGAGTAGATACAAACAAGGTTACTACATAACATTTTACCCAACCTTTTAGTAATAAATTAAACATCATAAGGATTTTTTGTTAGTTTATTTCATTTAAATTTCCCATATTTACTTCGCAGGCCAGTGATCAGGATAAATCCCTTCCAACAAATGGTCGGAGGCAGTGATGGAATTTGACGGGCAAAATGGCCGTCATGGGGCATTTTGACCGTCAAATACGGTTTAAAATTTTAGTTAACCGTCTTTTGTGAAGGGTGATAAAATTTCTAAAACGTATTTTTGAAGGGCAATGCAATTTCTAAACCATCATTATATTACTACTATTTTTGAAGGACAACAAAATTCCTAAAATGTTATTATATTACTAATTTAATAGTAGTACTAATATATTTATGTTATATAAATTATACTTTCTAAATTCCAACTTAGAAAGCATACGTTCATTAAATAAATAGAAACATCTATTATATTAAAATTATTTCCATGTGCAAGTTGTATTGATTTGTTAATCTATACTTTCTAAATTCCAACTTTCAAAGGATACATTTATTAAAAAAATAGAAACATCTATTAAATTATAATTATTTCCATGCCTTTCTATTTGCAAGTTGCATTGATTTTTCCTAAAAACAGGAAAACTCATATTTTTTTATTTTTTTATTAGTGCAGTGGGTTTTGTGAAGAGATGAGAGAGATCTTGTAGTTGTAACTTCAGATCTGGAGGATGCGTTGAAGTTCTGAGGAAGAGCAGAACGTTGAATAACGTTGAAGCGTTGGCAATGGGTAGTAAATCCAGGCAATAGATCGTGACCAAGGTGTGGTCAAATCATGATGAGAAATAACCATTTATGTGCAAATTGATCAAAGCGTTGTTTATTGAAGGTTCGTGTGGAGGGTCTGCGTTGAAAGGTAAGAAGGATTGAATATTGGCATTTTGTTTTGTCAATTCATACAATAGTGAAAGTTTTGGGCATTTAAAGGTGAAAGCGCTGCAAGAGGATTCGATACTTTAAGAATCGAGAGCCACTTCGAGACAAGTGGTAATGTGTGAGTGCATAGGATTTTATTTTGATAAATTGTATGCGCCCAGCTTGAGATTAAGGGTGAATGAGGATCTATCGCATTTTAACTACATGAATAATATGGGTTTCTAATTTCAGTAGGTATCTTTACGAATATCATGATGGAATCCTTTGAAATTCTCAATCATGACCATGAGTTCAATGTCATTGTGCATGTTTAAATTGGCTCTTTATCTCTTATATGATTTATACTTCGTTATATGTTTTGCAGGCCCCTTGAGAAGCAGAGCTGGAAGGGCCATTGGATTTATAGATACTATAATTGAATACTCAATGGAAAGTGGGTTTAAAGAAAGGAGATGTTGCGAAACCAATGCCACGCCCCATTATCTAATAGAGTACAGGTAATAGCCCTTACTCCTCCGATCTACTTGTTCCTTCTGAAAGTGTCGTGGAGGATAGTGATGCCACTCGTGATGATGGTTGTGATGAGGCCCCGATTGAGGTGTTAGTTCATATATGTAGTTTATCTGTTGCAGAGGTTGGGGTTTGAACCAAAATTGTATACACCAGCATATATATTTCAGTTAGTGAGAACTTATTCAAGCTTGGAAGAATACTTGAATATTAATTGGCAAGAGAAAATCCTTAACACCATTTCAATAGTGATGTGGGTTTCTGTTATTTGACAGACACTTAGAGAAAGTGTAGTTCACTCGTGGAAGCCAAGCAAGGTACATATGCATGAAGGAAGATTTCTGCGACATCTTAAATATTTATGCGGCACAAATGTATTCCAAAGCGCTATAGTATTTCTATAGCATGTATGTAATTCTGGTAATGTCTATAGACCGGAAGTGAATGGGTTTTGAAGAGCATTATAAGCAGTACCTGTGTGACCCCTGCATCACATACTCATCATTTGGACTATTGCATGAACATATGTGACAATTATCAAGGTATGGAGCCGGTTAGATTAGTGTTATGAAAAAAAAACCTATTATCACGGTATCCAAATAAGCATTTCGAGCATTAGTAGTGCAATGGACATCTACAGTCTACAAATTTCAATGCTCAATGCTCATTGATTATATTAGCATGAGTTGGAAGTTGGGAGTTGGAGGGACTTAGAAACAAAGGTTGAGAGTTATTTGCATGATAGAGGTAATTCTTGCACTATTTTTTTGCATGGTGTATTTAGTCATTTATCCCATAATTTCAATAACCCATATAGATTTGGACTCGAAGAGTATTGGTTAATTCTCCAACTCCCATTGAAATTGAAATGAACATCTCTTATATTTCTCTCATGGTTCAATTTCCAGAATTTAAATCAAGGTAAGTACTAAATAAGGTGTTGAGAGACATGATATCTGTGTGCAACATTTGGAATGAAAATTGCCTATGCAGTTTGTAGAATAAACAATACATACATAAAAAGGCATATAGAGCTATATTTTGTAGAGATTTGCGTTCATTATTTTGTAGAGTATAGATATATAGCTTTCTAGTGGGCATTTTGATTCAATTCAAATATAATGTAACTCTTACCTCCATTTTATGATAACAATTTTGCAAACAAAAATAATTATGTGATATTTGTTTTGTTTTTATATGCATAGTTGTGCGAAATTATAAAACTATTTTTTGTTTATTTATGCTTCATTATTTATTTATTTTTGCGTATTATGAAGTGCATTGATATTTATTCTTTTTTAAATGAATGTGAATCAAGTTAATGGATAATGATACATATTAATAATGATTATTTTAATTTTAATATAAAAAAGTCAAGAAAAAAAATATTCTAAAAAAATCAACAAAATTAAATTATTGAAGGGTAATATTTTGGGGAAGATTTCATTGTTGAAGGGTAAAATTTTAAACAAAACGTTTCACGACGGGTAATATACAAACCCAAAACGTCAAAAAAAATAATCCGACGGGTAGAATGGAAACCAAATTCCAACACTGGTCGGAGGAGAACTTCTTCCTCGACGGAGCAGGTATACATATTTCTAATAGTAAAAATATAATAAGAGAAAAAAGTTTTTATTTGCTTTGTTTTTCCATTATTAATAACTTGGTTTGTTTTATATAATGAAATTTATATTTGATGCAGAATGTTGATCGGGAAATACACCCATCGAATGTTTATCAGACGAAAACACCCTCAGGGCAACAGGTAGACCTGATTTGAGTTGTAGAATTAAAATATGTCAAAATGTTTTAGCATTATATTAATGTTTCAATGAATATTTTGGTTTCATTTACGTAATTTTCTAGTCTATGTTTTTGATGCAGGTTGTTTCCGTAAGGTCGGCCACACCAGGGTCCGCGCAACGGGTATACATCTTTGTAATATTAAAAATATAATATGAATAATAATTTTTTGATGTGTTTTCTCATGAATAGTTTTGGAATCATTTAGGTGACTTTCACTGTGTTTTTTTATTAGGGTTTTGTTAGGGGCAGCTCCCAGATATTAGCAGATCGGGGAAAGTTGCCTATGACCATTGATCCAATGAGTGGATCGCGATCCTTGAGGTCGCAGGTATAATTCATTTCAATTGTACCAATATAATACATAGCATAATGTTAATTTTATTATGTATTTTTCGTGTGATATATTGGTTTCGTTATGATAATGTAAACCAGGTTGTAATTTTACGAATCTATCATGATAGATGTGTTATATACGTTAATATAAAATTTGGAATCTATCAGTAGAGAACTCAGTATTGCTTTATATATGTTTGTTGCAGCCCACTAGTGAATCGCAGTATGAATCAGCATCGCAAGATTTTCCATTAGACCCTGAAGTGGCAGAGGTGCTTCACGATTGCGAAAAAATTGGTGAAGCCGCACACCCGCTAAAGATGGCAGAGAAATTGTTGAATAGAAATATTGTGGAAATCCTTTCTCTAGTAATCTAGGTTCCGCAGACAAGCGCAGTTAAAGAAAGGATTGCATTGTTGGAACATAAATCTAATAACTTGCGAGTAAGTTGAGGAATCTTGAATCATAGAATAATTTGTTTAAATCTTTATAATGTTCTCTTTTATATGATAGTATTGAACGTATAAGATGTGGTGTGTATTTACAGAATTATAAGGGACCACACAATATTGGTGAAGGTGGTGTTGGCCCCAGCAAGGCTCATGGAGAGACTTCGCATCACGACCAAACAACTCCATGTAGTTCGAATCCTTTGCCATTGTTGTCGACAGAACAGTCGGCAACATGTTCCGAAACACCATGGACCCCCACTGTGAGTGCAATAGCTGCTATTGACCAACACACAATGGATCCTCCACAAGAAGGGGTCGACACCGAGTCCCCTATCAATTTTGATGTCGAACAAGCTACATTTCCAGGATCTTCCCGTGTCAAAAGCACGAGAACACTGGAGACAACATTTTTAGTGGACGAAGATCTCATCCCAATAAAGATACCGACGATCCCAGGTAATTAATCATAGTTGATCAGGTTAATTAGTGTTTATAATTTCATTGTAATATACCGATAAAACATTGTTTATCAACTAATTATGATCATGGCATGATCGTTGTGCAGGAAATAATGTTTTCTATAAACATATGAATGAATTTTGCTTGGAGATCTTCGGGCCCACCATCCGATCAAGGTGGGATAGACAACCAAAACATTTATAAGATGAACTCACTAATCGGTTGGTTGGCTTGTTCGGGGAGAAAACCTTCAGTCATGCCAATGTCTTGAAAAATGCTTGTCAATATGTGAAGGTTGTCCGAGACCAATATAGGACACACCTCGAAAGAAACCATAGGTATGAGCGCCCACCAATGATTCCAGCAATGGAGTGGAGAGCTCTAGTGGAAGATGGAAAGGAGAAGGCTCTGAGAAGAGAAGGCAAGCTAACACCAGGCACAGGGAGGTATGCAATACTTTCCGCAATGTAATTCTAAACCTTATTATCCTTGATTTCTATATCGAACTTGGAACATCTAACGTATTTCAACACTTGCATAGGCTACCAGACACATCAAAGGCCACAAAGGCAAGACTAGAAAAAGTAGGTCAGCACAAGCTTGGCCCTAGTGGTTATTCGAATTTGGTGGCACGGTTTGTAAGTTTCGAGAAACCAACAATAAATACAAATAATAAATTGAAAATTATTTTTCGTTTTATTGCACCGTAAAATGTTAATTAACGATGATAAGCAAATATGCAGGCCGATCGATTCAATGAAGTACCCACAGAGGAAGACATGAAGCTTGGCTTCCAGGAAGGCTTTGGAGTTGTTGTTGAATGTAGAAGAAGCTTATCTGGGCAGACACAGTCTTGTGGTACCAATCCATCCGGTGCACAGGTATATAGAATCTATATAGTTTAATGAAGATTTGTCGCTTGTGGAATATTTTCATTCCAAATACTTGATGTAAAATATTGACTCTATTTTTAACAGGAAAGTAATGATCCCATTAGTGTCGAGGAGGGACAACAACAAATCAATGATCAAGCTTCAAATCTCGGTAATGAATTTATTCATATGCTACAATTTTATGTATAGCATTGCAAATGGTGACCATTAATTTTAGTTCACTGTATTTCAACTGTAGAGCATTTAGAGGGTGAAACTGTACAGGTTGAGACTGGACAAGAACATCAACAACATGATTTGGTCACACCTGGTAAAAAAAAACCTTCGTAATGAATTTTTTTAAATGAAAAACTTGTCATTACAATAGCAAAATATAATGATGTAACATTTTCACATCGTTGCAGCAAATTCGAACCCCTTGCGACAAAATCCAGGTCTAGAACAATAATCAACTAGGATATTGCAAACATCACCAAAAGCGCCTGCTAAAGAACCAAGAACCAGAAGAAAAAGTCCAGATGATGTAGATGGTCCTCTCATAGATTATATACTACTGAAGAGAAGAAAAACTTATAAAAAGAAGGACGGGAAAAACGTCTAAATATTTTTGATAACAATATATTATCCCATATTTTTGGTCTAATGAATGAATGAATGGTTTAATGAATGTTCTAATGTTTTAATGATTCAATGTAGTAAACTGTTACCTTCATTGAATTTCAACTTTTATTGAATGAATGTGTTGACTGAATGATTAATGAATGCTGTATTGAATGTTATCTTTTATTGAATGAATGTGTTGATCAACTAAAATGATGGTTTAGTGAATGTTAGCATTTATTGAATGAATAATGGATGAAAGTTCATGATGAAATATGGATGAATTTGCACATATTTGCTTTTTTCAAGTACATGCATTGGGTATGGGGAATTGAGAGTGATGTGAGGGGGGGGGCATAAGAGCTTCCACCTTCACGTGGTTGGCCCTGTTCAATAGAGAATATGAAATTATTCTCTAAACAAAGAGGAGCTCAATGAATATTCTGACAACGGTGACGATTCATTCTATATTTACGTTTCCCTTAAGCTGCAATATGGCAAACTCATAGTTCACTATCAAGATTTCTTTGACCATCAGCTTTGTCAGACAAACCTTAATAGAGAACTATGAGTTTGTCATTTGCAGTCGAAGGGAAATGTAATACCATGAATCATCAACCGTTTCCAGGCTAAAACTGAAGACCGTGGAAACTCATTGGATGGCGGAAATTCATTGAATGGTTTAATGAATTTTCTAATGTTTTAATGATTCAGTGTAGTAAACTGTTACCTTTATTGAATTTCATCTTTTATTGAATGAATGATTAATGAATGGTTTATTGAATGTTATCTTTTATTGAATGAATGTGTGTATCGATAGAAACAATGGTTTAGTGAATGTTAGCATTTATTGAATGAATAATGGATGAAAGTTCATGATAAAATATGGATAAATTTGCACATATTTGTTTTTTTCGAGTGCATGCATTGGGTATGGGGAATTGAGAGTGATGTGAGGGGGGGTAGGGGCCATAAGATCTTCCACCATCACGTGGTTGGCCCTGTTCAGTAGAGAATATGAAATTATTCTCTAAATAGAGAGGAGCTCAATGAATGGCTACGATGCTGGCTTTCTACAACCCACACGCATGTTGTTTAAATTTTGACAATTTCTTGGAGCTTGTTGTGATTTTTTGTTGCTCCTCATAACCAATTTTGAGTTTCCATAACTTCAAAGTGATCCAGTTGGATATCAGTGGCGGCCCACCTCTTCCAACTGGCTCAAAACAGTCTTCTGGCAATTTTGGTAAATTACTATTTTTAGCAGTTTTTCGGGTCCTGAACTTTCGGAGCCATTTTGAGGCCCTAAACGACATTTTTTGGCGATTTGGGGGACCAAATGGTTGCCAATGGCATTCATTTGGGCCCAGTCGAAAGTTGTAAATCTCGGTTAGACCTTTCCAACGGGCTATCAAGCGCCCTAAACGGAGATCGTATGCAAAAGTTATGACCCCGGGAAGTTGATTGTTCAACTAACCACCTTGGGGCCGCAAACTTTATGACAGTTCATATTCTAGGGTTAGGTTTTTGGATGATTGGGATTCTTTCCCTCATGCTTATGATAAATAGGCCCTTTCGGCCTCTCTTTGTATTCATCTTGGCACGAATGAGCATAGCGGCCACATCTCTTCTCAGAGATAGCTACCACCATTCCAGCTATTGTATTTTACAGTCTGTTCTATTTCCGCTATTTAATAGAATATGTGTTTACTGTATCACTGTGTTATTTGCAATATATCTCTGTATATGATTCTGTAAATGCTATCTTTTGTTTCGTTCCCACATAAATCTGGATCAGTGGTATCAGAGCGGTCTGCTCTTTGATTGTTTCTTGGTGCATGTCCCCGACAAGGTCAGGATACAGAGAGTTGGGTCTCAAACTAGTTTCACTTGGGGAAGACCACTCTCGCCGCCCCAAACGGCCTCCCATGGCGGAAGAAAAGAGAGACGATGGAGCAGTAGATCCTATCAAGTTGTTGCTCGAGGAAGCCCTCACGCGACAGAGGAACGAGATGATGGATAATTTCGCCCAAATCCTTCAACGCATGCCAACAGCGGCAAATGCACCCTCAACGAGTAGCCATTTCGGAGATACGACTCCATTCAATTTACAAGTTAATTTTGATATCCCTTTATTTGAAGGCCAAATCGATGCCGATGCTCTAGATAAATGGTTGAATCTACTAGAAGGGTATTTCTCTGTCCACCAATTTTTCGACAGGGAAAAGATCATCTTTGCGCTCCTTAAGGCCGTCCCCCATGTCAAAAATTGGTGGGAAACTTATTGTGAGCAAAACTCATCAGATGAGTCTGGATTGTTTGAATATTCCAATCCCACTTGGGCCTCTTTTATAGATACCGTCAAGGAACAATATTACCTTGTTGGAAACTATGATGACCAGTACACAAAATGGACCATTCTGCATCAAGAGAGGGATCAAACAGTGTCGGAGTACACCAACAAATTTCATACCTTGCGCACAAAGCTAGATATCAAGGACTCCGAGCGGCACCTAGTACTGAAATATCGCAGTGGCCTACATCGATACATCCGAACGGAGATGGATTTCCTGGAAATCTCTTCACTCGGATCCGCCTATCGATATGCTGTCAAAATTGAGCATAAATTTCAGCAAAAGAACAAGCGTGACTTTGGACTTGCGTAGAAGCAGGGCAAGGGAAACTCTAGCTCGCAAAGCACGGGGCAGGAAAAGGACAACCAGTCCCAACCACAGGAGAAGAAGGGTAAAGAAAAGACAAAGAAGGACACCGGGGAGTGGTGCGAGTTCCACAAAAGCCCCTGGCACAACACTGATGATTGTCTCTCAAAACAGTCATTGGTGGCTGAGATCAAAGCTTCAGAATCATATCCCAGTTCTGATTCTGACTCGGAACCTAATTTCACAACCGCGCGAAAAGGGAAGCAGATCATTGATGTAGAACCCAGTGTCGTTGTTGCCACCACACAGATTCAGCCAGAGGAGCCTGAAGAGTCGGAGGCAGAGGAGCGCCTTTTCCACTCACAGATGTGGGTGCAGGGAATTCCCCTACACTTTGTTGTGGACAGCGGCAGCCAGAAGAACCTGATCTCAGAAGAAGTCATCAAGAGATTGGAGCTATCAATAATGCCACACCCACAACCATACACCATCGGATGGCTAAGCCAAGGACGAAGGATCCGTGTCAGTCACCAATGTCGCCTACCATATGGCATCAAGCCCTTCAAAGATGAGGTATTGTGTGATGTGGCCCCACTTGAAGTATGTGATGTTCTCTTAGGACAACCATATATGTGGAAGCATCATGCTATATATGAATCCCGATCTCGCAGTGTCATTGTCACTTTGGGAGGACAACTCTATCGGATACCAGAGACAGTTTCACCTACCCCAACTAAGCAGGGCAGGGAGATAATCTCCCACACTGGGAAATTTTCCCTATTCGCAAATGCCACTAAAGGTGAACATCAGATCGCAGAGACATCCACAACCTCTGCAGATTATCCTTCTACTCAGCAAAAACAAGAAAAACACAAAGTTAGTGCAGCATTGCCTATTCGGGTACCTCTACAGTGCAAGGCCGCGCAGTCAAGGTGCTCCTCCAAAAAGAAACCATCCACACCGGTGCATACCAAGGATACCACAACAACCAAAATTGTTGAACAGCTCCAGCGCATCCATCAACAACAATTACAACCCTCTGAAGATGTCAAAGTAAGGCAACCTTTCCACTTCAGCAAATGTCGCACCAAGAGCTCAATTCGACACCCAGCTCGACATATGATAAGGGATTTAACGCAATGGAGACCATTGCTTCCTAAGGAGGGAGGATTGATCCAGGTGGATATCGGTGGCGGCCCACCTCTTCCAATTGGCTCAAAACAGTCTTCTGGCAATTTTGGTAAATTACTATTTTTAGCAGTTTTTCGGGTCCTGAACTTCCAGAGCCATTTTGAGGCCCTAAACGACATTTTTTTGGCAATTTGGGGGACCAGATGGTTTCCAGCGACATTCATCTAAGCCCATTCGAAAGTTGTAAATCTCGGTTAGACCTTTCCAACGGGCTACTGAGTGCCCTAAACGGAGATCGTATGCAAAAGTTATGACCCCGGGAAGTTGACTGTTCAACTAACCACCTTGGGGCCACAAACTTTATGACGGTTCATCTTCTAGGGTTAGGTTTTTGGATGATTGGGATTCTTTCCCTCATGCTTATGATAAATAGGCCCTTTCGGCCTCTCTTTGTATTCATATTGGCACGAATGAGCATAGCGGCCACATCTCTTCTCAGAGATAGCTACCACCATTCCAGCTATTGTATTTTACAGTCTGTTCTATTTCCGCTATTTAATAAAATATGTGTTTACTATATCACTGTGTTATTTGCAATATACCTCTGTATATGATTCTGTAAATGCTATCTTTTGTTTCGTTCCCACATAAATCCGGATCACAAAGGTTGAGTAAATGATGCACTGGAATCAATATCCTTAACCTTCTCTTTAATTTCCTTAGAATCAATATCCAACTTAACCTCAAATAAATATAAGTGAACAAAAGAAAATGCAAGAAAGAGATTAAACTTGCAAAATATAACACTTGTATTAATAAATTAAAAAAGAGAGAGTAATGTTCATGGGCCTCTTGGAGAAGATGAGCTCCTTTGAGAAAAGCTTCAATACAATACCAATCTTTGACAAAAAAATATACATCCTTCTAGCGCTATAAATCGTTTCTTAATAACTACCAAAACCCTAACTACATGCAATATCAAAATTAATGACTACCAACCACCTACTAGTTCTTATTTAATAAAAATGAGTCTTTTACATTAAGTAACTACCCATTAACTATCTAATGAGCCTTATTCAAAGAATATGATCTCATACATGAATATACAAACTCCTTAGTATACCAAATTAGAGAAGTTAGGTAAGAGTACCTTGACACAATGGAAGCACACTACCATATCTTTGTGATGAATATGCCACAATGTTACATAACTTCCCAGTCCTTTTATTCTGCTACGTGGAAAGCCTGTAGTCCATAAAGTAAGTTCCATGGACACTAGCACTTGAGACTTAGAGTATAGTCTTTTGTGCCACCTTAATAGGCACCCACTAGCCTGTAGGTCCACTTGAATAATGATTGAATCCGCTGCTTAATACAATGACTCTAATACAATGGCTTTATTACAACGACTCTATTCCCTTAGGATACTCCGCTGCTAATACAATGGGAAGAGCATAATGGGGTTCTCAGTTATATATATATATATATATATATATATATGTAATTATACATATTTCCACAATAGAGATAGAATATATTGATTTCCTGCAGTATGAAGAATTTTATTTGAAAAATGCTATTCAAAAAAAAAATGTAATGGGTAGTCGCTTAACCGATGACCTAATCCGATGAAAGTATGGTAATATCCGATGGTTCTGCAATACTACCGACGGCTTGGAACATTGGATTCCTTTTTTTTTATGGCATACACATCGCTTAACCGACGACCCAATCCGACGACCATATGGTAATATCTGACGGTTTTGCAATACGACCGATGGCTCAGAACGTCGGATTCATTTTTTTTTGTATGGCATATACATCGCTCAACTGACGACATAATTTGACATTTTAATGGCAAACACATTGCTTAACCGACGAATAAACCGACGCATAATCGATGGCGAAAGGATGGTAATCCGACTACCTGTGAAGCTGGAGGAAGTCGGTTAACCGATGTGTTTTCTAGTCGAATATCCGATGTCTTGAACTATGTTGGATTTTAGCCAATATCCCACCAACGATAAAAAAAAAAAAAGACTGAAATTGTCGGATAGTTGACCATAGGTTGTAGCAAATTCGAATTTTTCGCCGTTGGATTTTGGGTCAAAAAAACTTAGTGTGGGCACATATACAAGATTGATCTAGTTTATTTCTCTAAAGCATACTACTTCATTACAAAAAAAAAATAGCAAACCAAATTTGAATTTAATTGGTAGTACCCCTTCGGAGTCTTGGATTTATAGTTGCAGTTGTATCTTGGTGAAGACCTTAATATATTGTTGAACTATCTAGCCCAAGGCTTGGTGAAGTTGCAAGCAATGTGACATGATATTGGAGAGATATGATGGAGGATAAAAATTATGTTTTATGACTCGGTAGAAGGCATCCCATGTGGTGATGTGCCCAAAAGTATTTGGATGGTATAGTTTTCCTTTCCCTTTATTTAACTCTATTAATATATGTAATTCTTAATTAATATCAAACTTGCGGCCAAGTGATTCACATGCCTATAATCTAATATGCAAGATTAATTTAATTTGTTACCTTTTTAAACATATATTTTATATTAACCTAATCAATTTCACATTCATTCTATTGTATTTCATGTATGCATTATATTATATAAATTACTCATGTTATATATGTATTACAATAGTTGTTATATTTTTGTAATACGTTATTTGTTACCTATAATTTTAATCTAGTTTATAATACTTTGATAACTCATTCATATATAAAAGCACATGCATTATAATAAACTAGACTAAATATTGTAATGTAGAATGATTGTGGAACTAAAACATGAACTAATATCTATCAATATTTCTTCAACGAGATCCTAGGTTCTACCCTCGTAGTACTCAGATAAATTTATCAATCCCTCGTCACTCATAGCCCTAAGTTTTCCCCCTCTTGGTGCTTGAATGATCTTACTTACCATGGAACAATTTTGTCTACTAAGGCTAGTATTTGTATGCCTTATGGGATGGTATAATAATTCATCAAATGGGTCATAATAGAAAGCATTAAAATTTTCAACATTGTTCCGAGGACATATCTTCATTGATGCTCACATTGTGGACATATTTTTCATAGCCTAAGAGGGGATCCTGTTTAGGACAATTTGACAAGTTGGTTATGGTTATGATTAATAATATATGATTATATAAATTTTAATATTCATTTTTTATTTTTTTTATATTATATTATTAATATTAAATATTATTTTTTAAAAATAAATTAAGTAAAAATTAATAAATAATATATGATTATATATATTATTAATATTCATTTTTTAATTTTTTATATTATAATATTAATATTAATATATGATTTTTTTTCAATCCTATTGGCGTTCTCGGAGGATTGCAAAAAATGGGCAGCATTTCTGCTTGTAAAAACACATTTTAAAATAAAACCGGTAGCATTTATGCGATGAAATGCTAACGGTTGATATATAAACACAAATAAATCAAATAATTTAAGCAAATAACTGCAAAATATATAAAACCGTAAATCTTTTTCAAAGTTTAAATGTTTTTGGTTTGAAATGGGTTTTTGTTTTAGTTAAATCAAATGGTTTTTTTTTCAATTAATTTGGTTTCAATGGTGGTTTTCGTATGGTTTTGGTTTGAAATGGGTTTTTGTTTTAGTTAAATCAAATGTTTTTTTTTTCAAATAATTTGGTTTCAATGGTGGTTTCGGTTTCAATCTTGGTTTAGTTTCAATGCCTACATCCTAACCATTTCTAGAAAACCAAACTAAAACTAAATTTAATCAAAAACATTTTTTTTTTCAACAAATACAAAATATAGTTTTTTTTTAAATAACAAAAAAAAATGAGGAATTCTACCTACCTGGTGGAATAGATGACATGGCGGCGTCCGTATGGCGAGGAGGTGTCCGTGATCTTGGTCGAGCTCCCTGTCTGCATCTCTATTAATCACTGCACAAAAACAGGGCCGACCGGGCCCTGTTTTGTTTTTTTTTCCCTGTCGCATACCCTCGATCGAGGGTTTGGTTAGACCTTGATCGAGGTATTTGAGAGCCCTCGATCAAGGTATTTTTAAACCCTCGATCGAGCATTTAAACCTCGATTGAGGGCTCTAAAATACCTCAATCGAGGGTCCGAAAAAGCGATTTTCACCATGCGATCCGCCAAAAAGGGTGAACGCTATTCGTGGATTCACCCCACAACGAATCCCATTTTATTAATTAAAATGGGAACCCCAGTTACTTATTATGAAGGGAATCTCAAATTTTCTTATCTTTTTTATGGGGTGTCATGATTGTTGTCTTTATTCCCAAGTATTTTCATGCTTTGGATTTAATAAAATTTGCTAAAAAATCTTGTTTTATGCGTTTTGTGAATTGCGGAAAACATATAAATTTTTTAAACATGTTGTTTCCACAATCCGCTATCCGCATTGCGGATGTCAAAATTTTTTAAGTTTTGAATTTCTCCTTTCTGCAACCCGCAACCCGCAACCCGTAAATGCAGATTGTGGAACTCGGAAAGTGTTTGGTCAATAAAATTGCATTTACCTTTCTGCATTTCTGCATTCCGGATTGCGGAAATCGGAAACTAAAATAAGGAAAATTGAAATTGCATTCTGCAATCCCGCAACCCGCAATGCAAATTGTAGAAAGGTCATTTTTTTCTATAATTTTCCTCGTTATGCTTTCTCGACTATGCATTGCGGATTGCGGAAACAATAAACCACTCAAATTGAAATTCGCACTTCCACAATTCCGCACCCGCAATGCAGAATGCGGATTGTGGAAGCCAAAATCAAAATTTTCAAAAAGTCACTTGCAATTTCTTATCCACTTTTTCTCATTTTGATTGTAACTGTCTATTTCTTTGAGATCGATGTTCCAGATTGATTTCGTTATTAATCTTGTGTTAAATATTTCAAATTTTTACTATCTTTTCACCATTTTCAAACTTCGAATTTTACCCTCAGCAAACACTTTTTACTGCGATTTTCGACCTTGTCATCGGATTTGCTTTTCTCCATCAATTTACAGGTAGGTCTTTCATTTGTGCAAAATTTGGAAACTAAATTCAATTTAATTAATTGTCTTTTTTGTCATTTTTTTTCTTCAGAAATTTCCATTTTTTTCAACCATGTCGAGGAACACCCGGTCCAAAACACCCCGGAGTGAACTGAAAAAAAACGACCCAAATAGTGGTATCTTCTCTGATACCAATGGAAGGGTTTCTGAAACCTACCACATGGACTGGTCGTGGATTTACACCATATTTGATAATGATGATTTCTCAGAAATTTAGCATGACTAGGAAGTCTTTGTTAACATCAGTAAGCCCCAACTCCATGCCATAGCGGCTAGGCCTTCCCTAATGCCTTACATTGATGCCATTAAGTGGATTATTGACCACTCTAACTCGTAGTATCGTTCCTTTAATGACACGGCTCAAACCCAATTGGCCTCTTTCCGACCTGAGGTATTTTCCAGAGCTTATGCACTTAGACAACCCCAACAACTGCTTAATAAGCAATTCCTAGAGTCCTCCACGACCCAGTATAATTTCGATGAGATGGTTAGGTCCTGGATGGAAAACCATGTTTGTTTTACAACTAAAGCTGATAGAATGTACCCTATATCTTGGTTGAGGGAACCTTTCTCTTCGCTGGAATCCATGTTATGCAGCTTATATGGATTGTTGAACTGTTTAGTCTTCAAAGTAGAGTGGGCACCCCTATCCCATCATGTTATTACCACAGGAGATTCTTTCAATTCAGCCCAGATTTTGTCAATGGAATTGGAGGAAGCAATAGAGAAGTACCAGAAGACTCCTGCCTCAAGGAATCCAACATTTTACCTCTCTGCTTATGTTATGGATGTCTTCTATTTAGATTTTCCTTTCCCTGCCATGGGGTGGAATTGGACAAGGGATGGACCTCTATTCCACATCTACTACGCTGCATTATGGGAGGATAACTTCATACCTCTCATTTATGACATCTGTGATCACTTCATGGGTTCCATCTATCAGAATATCTTCAAGGAATATGCTCCTACTTATTCAACGCACGCAATGGCTTAATTTCTACAATGGGAGATTGGTACGTGGGAGAATATTTCTCCTACATCAGAATTTGAGGAAACAACACAACCCACTTATTGCCTAGGATTGTATCTGATAGAATGGTGTTGGAAGAGATATATTTCCAAACAGTGATTGATGGTGTATTCCCTAAATTGACTGGAGCTAAAAGGAAAGGGTGCCCCAAGTTCCCCCTTAACCTTGGATCTCTGGTGATTCATAATTCAACTCATGCAGCCTTGCTTGGAAAAATAACTACCACTCTGAATCTTGGAGAGGCTCCTAGGAGGATGCATGATCCAAAATCCTTTTTAGCTAATCATTTCACACAAGAGCACATGAAGAGTGACTATGTTCATCAAATTGCTTTTGATGATTCCATTTATCAGGGCGCCAATTCCTTCTCTGAAGTATTGAAAAAAACCTCTTCCCTAGAAGAGAAGAACTTTATCTTCCAATATCAACAAGAGATTAAGGCTAAAGTATTGCAGTACATGAAGCTTGAACTGTCAGTCGAGGAAATAAGTGGGAAAGAAAACATAAAGAATTAGTAGATAAAGAAGCACAGAAAGCACAAGTCAGTACTCATTTGATGTTGACTTATCACACAGATGACAAAGGGAAATATCCCGTTGAGGATACTCCACAACCTAAACCCCTGGATACTCTCAATGCTCTTATCAAATCAACTACTAAAATGAAGAAGAGACTAGCATTGATGGGTTCAGTGGTTGAAACACAAACAATAGCTTCAACCCCTCCAGTCAAGAAGCAAAAATTTGAAGGTTCAACACCAAAAGTTACTATGCTTCACATTGAAGACAGTGATATAGAATATGATTTACTCCCTACTAACTTCTTGTGTCCAATTGTTGTTCCCATTAGCCTACCAACAGTTGCTTCAGTCCCCCAGGATTCTTTTGATCCATTGGAAAATCTGGTAGTTGATGATTCCTTCCTGGAAATTCATTTCCCAGAAGTTAGTACTCCTTTGATGTTGACTGATCACACATATGACAAAGGGAAAGCTCCTGTTGAGGATAATCCACAGCCTAAACCCCTAGATACTCTCAACGCTCTTATAAAATCAGCTGTTGAAATGAAGAAGAGCATAACATTGATGGGTTCAGTGGTTGAAACACAAACAATAGCTTCAACCCCTCTAGTCAAGAAGAAAAAATTTGAAGGTTCAACACCAAAATTTACTATGCTTCACATTGAAGACAGTGATATAGAAGATGAGTTACTCCCTGCTGACTTCTCATGTCCAATTGTTATTCTTGTTAGCCTACCAATAGTTGCTTCAGTCGCTCAGGCTTCTTTTGGTCCACTAGAAAATCTGGTAGTTGACGATTCCTTCCACGAAATTCATTTCCCAGAAGTCACCATTGCTGCCACTGAAACATATTCTATACCCCTGGCCATCCGTATCAGTGTCCTTTCTATCCCATCATCCAATGTTACAGTCCCTCCATCCACTAAAACTGGTCAACCTGCTACCCCTTTTGAAACTACACCTTCACAGACAACCTCCATTTCTACACCTACAACCTCCAATGCTGCAATGACTTCCATTTCCATTCCCTAGATAACCATGCCAATTCCAACACATGTCATATCCCAACCTATGCCTTTGGTCACCATCCCAGAAGTGTCGGTACCCACTATGGAAGAAATAACAGACTTTGGTGAAGATGCAGTGGTCTCTCTGGGAGAGTATTTTTGGAGTAGATCAGAAAGGGATGTGGTGAAAAAAGGTTCTAAGAGAGCTCAAGAAGGTACTCTAGTGCAAGGCACTTTCTCGAATCAGGTCATATGGAGGAGGACTTCCATTGATGTAAAACATGAAGCTCTTGAGACCGCTGCTACTATGGGGGCCTTTGCAGTGGAAAATTATGATTCTATCACTTCACTGGATAAATAAATTGAGTTGAAGGAGCAAGAAATACAAAAACTCAGGCAAGAGCAGATTCAAATGAATGAGCAACATCAATCCCAACTGCAGGGGTTGGAAGATAATTATGAGAATCAACTCAAAAACATGCAAGAATAGAATGAATTTCTCCAACAACAGCTCCAAGAAGAACAAGGGTTGAGTGTGAACTATGCAGAAAAAGTTATAGCCCTTGAGCAACAACTAAACATTTCACAGTACCTTTTCGCTGCTTCTTCTTTCTCAAGGTTTTCTGTGGAATAATTTAAGGAGCTTGTGTTAAAGGTTCAAGATTATCATAAGAACTTGTTGATTGAGTTATTTTAAGGGTTAAATGAGATTCGGGATACCTACAATTTTTTTGAACATCATTTTGATATCCTCTATGATCACAATCAGAGAAGGAATGATGCAACCAAAGATTTTGAGTATGTGATTGAATGGCAGAAATATATAAAAGATATACCTAAAGATATACCTATCTTGGAGAGATTCAAGCTCATGAGGATTAAAGTTTCTTTCGAATCCTGGGAAAATGCATGTGAGATGGTGGAGTCCACAATTCAAGAAGAACAGAATGTCTGTAGTAAAAGATGGTATGCATATGACAACCTATTAAGTTTGTTGGACTTCCCCAACATGAATCCAATTGAGAATTATCTTCCACCCAAGATTATGATTGAATAGATTGAAGAGAAGTATTTGAAGTCCAAGGAGCATATTGAGCAGTTGGCTCAGATCCACATAGGAGAGATTAAAGAATTGATTTAATCACCTATAGCTTCAGAGATGAAGGTTAATATTTTCTTACGTGAATGGGAAAAGGTGAAGAAGTGGGATATCGATTCTTTTACCTGCAAAGCACAGTTAGGACTCGAGCATGCCCAATATCAAGATGTTGAAGAATTGTTGGATGTATTTTCCAAGTGGCAATCTGCCCTTGACAAATCTTAAAACAATATTTTGTAATCCCTACTTTTATGGGAGATTTTCCCCTTTGTGATTTTTTGTAATTATTATTTAAAGGGACTTAGATATCGTAGGAGGGGAGGAAAAAACACCAAAGGGGAGAACTCGAGATGCTCTGTGCTTCGAGGAGTTGTAATTTTTTGCAATATTAATGAAATTCAGTTAGTTTCTCTTAACCTTTATTTTGTCATATTTGTCAAATTTCTTTGATAAGTTATGATTTCCCATTTAAATCATTGGATAACCCTGTTTCATGTTGTATGCAAATTAAATACTTTGATATGTGTGTTTGGTTTCTCATCACCTGGTTCATGCATAAGTTATGTCTTAAATAAATTTATTTATTTAATTCATATCATTTATTTATACAACTATTACACAGACATCTTTATTTTTATGCTAATTTGTTAATTGGCATATCATTGACATAACAGTATTATGGTTTAATTCTTTAAATAAAATAACTCAGTTTTCATTGTCTTGTTTTATTTGATGTTGGTAATGTTAGATCTAATTCATATATTTATCAATTGGTACAACATTTATCAAATACCTTAGATCTAATTGTTCTGCTATTTCTAATCACATTTCCTAGGTTTAGTATAACTTAAGTAGATTAGTCTTAAAATTTAACTTTATTTACACTTTTCCTATAAATATTCTAGATCTTCCCAATAGGAAGAGGGATCAAATATCCCAAATCTGATTGTTCTAAAACTATAATCACATTTCCCAGGCATAAATTAGCTTAAGTAGATCAATTTAGAATTAAATTTTATTCACACCTTTTCTATAAAGATGTTAGATCTTCCCTAACAGGAAGATCAATTTAGAATTAAATTTTATTCACACCTTTTCTATAAAGTTGTTATCCTAGCCTTCATAGGTTGAATATTTTTACAATTCCCTTATAGTCCTGAAATGTAGTAAGATCCCAAGATCTATAAAAGGTGAAAGATCGAAGTAAATTCCATCTCTATGTAATGCGGCGAAGTTTCCCTGTTTTAACGCAGAATAACTTCGACTGATTTTTATGTCTTAGTAAGAAATATTTTAATATAAATCTTGTTTAAGAGTGGGCTTGTCGAAGTTGAATATCGACAAAGTTAAGAGGTCTGCAAAGTAAAAAGTTTCCTATCGACAAAGTTAAGAGGCCTGCGAAGTAAATTCTCATCGAAATGAAGTTTACTTGTCGAAGTAAATGCTCATCAAAGTGAAGTTTAATCCCTGAAGGAAATGCTCGTCGAAGTGAAGTCCTTGGTGAAGTAAAAGTTCGTGACAAGACATAATGTCACGAACTTCTATATAATTGTACAATTACTACATCAAAATCTAAGGAATGATGAGATTGTTTTCTTCACACACGTGATACAAGCCATCATTCACCATTAGAACCGTTAGGATAACCACCATTTCAGAATTTCATCTTATAAACCATAGCCATGTCAGCATACAATCCTTTCTCAAGGCATTGATTGGAGTGATACATGTACAATTACACTAGCAAAATATATAGTTGGTATAGATGATATCTATGCCCACCATCCCGCTATACTGTGATAATTACTATTCCCCATCCATAACATCCAAGTTAATTCACCAATTCACTAGCCACTCACTATATAAAGGCTAAACCATACCCCATATCTCAGCAAAATGAAATCTTTTGGAAGTCATGGCACTCTTATTTACCGCATATGTTCTGTTTCCTTTGTTGTTTTATCATAAATACTTGAGTCTTATGGTCTCTTTCCAGTTCTCTTCGTGATATATGAACATTTCGACATCATTTCCCTAATAAATCCTCACCACACCATGATATATGGGAATTTCGAGCACTGTCGAAGCCCCAAGACCGATATTTGTCTCTAATGTGACTCAGTAGCTTCCAGGTGAAGCAAAAATCAAGTCTATGTATATGTAGGAGAAGAGCATGTGTATATGTAGGGTAAGAGTCTTTGTTTTTGATCTCAAGCTCGTAGTCATGAAATGTATTAAGAGCCCAAGCTCTGTAAAAGGTGAAAGATCGAAGTAAATTCCATCTCTATGTAATGCGGCGAAGTTGCCCTGTTTTAACCCGGAATAACTTCTACTGATTTTTATGTCTTCGTAAGAAATATTTTAATATAAAGCATGTCTTCTGTGCATGAAGTATGAAACTTTTCTGTGCTTGAAAAGAGAAAATAGAAAACCTTTGTCTATGTCGTAATTCGACAAAAAAGTTCCTTAAATAATAGAAAGAGTGATCTTGTATCGGAAATAATTGGTCAGTTGGTGTCTGAATGTACAGTACCTCCACCTACAACTTTATTTATCCTACGTCTTCTGCAGTAACTACCTGGCCTCACTCTATAATGTTTTCAAATATTTTTGCTGTGTTCTTGGCCTCTAATCCCATTAATCCCTCTTAATATTCTTTTTTTCTAAAATCATTTTGCTATGTTCTTGTTCTTGAATCCCATTAATCCTTTATTTATAACGCATCATTTATTTTTTATCTGTTCTTGGCTACGTTACCAGAAACGTGATGGAGGAGTGCGGTTTTTTGGAAAAATGAAGTAGAAACGGGGACAGAATGAAAACGACTGTTTTCTATGCCCGTTGCTATTTCCGTTCCCATTCTCCGGGAATGTGGTCCGCTGCTGATCGTTTCTGGGTCAATTCGAGTTATTAATTGCTAGTGGGTAGCGATTCAATCATCAAGTAAATGCAAAATTTATTTTTGAAGATGGAGTGTTGTGTAAGGAAGCTAGCTTACTGTCGTGGGCCTCCTAACACCTGCATTGATATGGGATATCTTCCGCCCACTTCCTACATTAAAAGTTCAAACTCTCTAGAATCCGTGTTTTCCAGTTTGGAGCTTTGTTTTCACTGAGGACCGAGGTACTCTGTTTTTTCTAGTTTGGAGCTCTGTTTTCCCTGAGGATCGAGGTTTGCTTTGGCTGAGGTGGAACCAATAAGAGTGTTGGGAGGATAGATGAGTAATATTGGTTTGAAGAATCGACTGCTAGTTTTTCAATTTCCAGGTATTTATATTATTCAAACCATAAATCTAAATATGTAACAGAGCATGCTTATTCAGCCTCCGGGCTCAAAATCAATATCTTCCATGGTTGTCAAAAATCAATCCAATGACAGTTTCACGTTCACAGTAATTGAAATTCTCTGAATGTTTTAGATTCTCCTTATCCTTGATCAGCTCATCTCCTTTGCAAGAGTAAGAAAATACTAAACTTTTATTGGAGCTTCGACTTGTAGACATAGAAGCAGTAGACTCATCCCCTGCAACCGCAAAAAATAATAAGTCATTATTCCTTAAACATGTAAGCTTTGCATTGGATTGTTCCATCATTCCATGTATAATTTCAAAAACAAGCAACACATGCATGCCTTCCCAAACAAACCATAATGATAATTAAAATTCAAGCAAGATACAATGTTGGAAAAGGAATTTAACAATAACAACAATGCAGATAGTGATGCCATTAGTTGGAATGATTCTGACTGCGATAACTGTAAGCTAATACATGTAAAATTAAAACCTATGAATAGGTTTTTCTTTTGTTAGAAATGACTTAAAATCAAAAAGTGAATTATGGGGCGAAGTAAGAAGGATTATCGAATGCCAAAGCTACAATGGGAATTACAATGTTACCTAAAGCGATAAAGGTAGTTTTCCATGATTGGGTTCAAGATCACATGTTCAAAATGGACAAAATCATTCTCTACTAAGGCTTTAATACTAAGGCATCTAGCTGTTAGTTTCAGTTATAAATGAGCAACAGTACAAATGAAGTATTGAGTTGTATATTATCAATTCTGAAATAATCAAAGCCACTTATTACTTGAACTTACTTTCTCTTTACTATTTAAGAAAACTAAAAATACAAAAGAGGTTTCAAGTCATAGTACTAGAAGGGTAATTAATTATTGTGAATTGAAGTGTACTTTTTTTAATTAAATCCCTTCATGCTAGAAGGGTGGTATGAATATATAATCTTCAACCTGAAATTAAGTTCATCCTTTAAAATTTTATCCCTGATACCTATTCCAAAAATTTATATAACTTAAATCCATATGTTTATATCAAAATGGTACCATTAATATCCTTAATATTTGTTTATACAGTCTTTAGACTAATTTTAAAAATCAAATATTCCACGTGGCACAATCTGAGCATTCCACATGTCACCCTGCGAAACTAGATATCGACATTTTAACAACAAAATTTATAGAAGTTTTGCTACAAAGAGTTTGCTGGAAAGTTGAAATTTTGTCAGAGAAAGAGAGGTCGCTCTTTCGTCAGGTTGTTCTATTTCGGGGTGTTAGAAGTAGATACTGAGGAGAAAAGAGCGTCCGCTCCTTCCTCCAGGGATGATTTTTTAGGACTGGTGAAAGTAGATATCGACACTCTAAACACAAATTTCATAGGAACATTGCTTCACACATTTTGCTGGAAAGTGGAAATATCCACAGAGAAAGAACGGTCACTCTTTCTCCAAGTTCTATTTTTACAATTCCCTTGTAAAAGAAGGGGTGGACGACCCTTCTTCTTCCCAATATTCTTTTCATTATAGTTCGAGACTACAAGAAGGGTCGGTCAATCCTTCTTGTGTTCTCCATTCTAGATATCGTTCAATTGCTAGATAAAGGTTTTCGCAATTATCTACTAAACGAAGCGACGTCTGATCCTTCTTGTCGAAAAATGGAAGTCGGGAAGAACAATTTGTATATGTTATAACTTAGTTGATGTTCGGTCCCTACTATTTACTGTGGAAGTCGGAAGTAAGGAATTGTCGGCCTAAGCCTTCATAGATCAAATTTTTTTATATTTATCTCGTAAATGAAGGGTCGGCCGACCCTTCTTGTGCTCAGTAATCTTCCAGTTTTTCACCATTTTAGATATAGATGAATTGAAGTCTTATCCTTCATAGGTTGATTCCTTTTACAATTCTCTCATAAATGAAGGGGCGACCGACCCTTATTCTACCCAGTATTCTATTCATAATAGTTCTAGAATGCAAGAAGGGTCAATCGATCCTTCTTTCTTTCTCCATTTTGGATATAGGCGAATTCCTAGATATAGTTGTTCACAATTATATACTAAACGAAGGGGAGACGAATCCTTTTCATCAGAAAATGGAAGTTGGGACAAACATTTTTATATGTTATAAATTAGATGATGTTCAGGTCCCTACTATTTACATCGGAAGTCGAAAGTCAGAAATTGTTGACATAGAGTTCGTAGATTAAAATATTTTTAAATTTATCTCGTAAATAAAGGGTCGTTCGACCCTTGTTGTGCTCAGTATTCTTCCTGTGTTCACCATTTTTGATATATATGAATTGACGGCTTAACATTCGTAGGTTGAATATTTTTAAAATTCCCTCATAAATGAACGGGCGGGAGACACTTCTTCTAACCAGTATTCTTTTCATAATCTTTCTATATTGCAAGAAGGGTCGGTCAATCCTTCTTGTGTTCTCCATTCTGGATATATATAAATGCTGGATATAGGTGTTCACAATTATCCACTAAACAAAGGGGCAACCGATCCTTCCATTCGGAAAATTTGAAGTCCAGTCAGACATTTTTTTATATATTATAACTTAGGTTATATCTGAATTCCTTCTATTTACAATGGAAGTCGGAAGGAGGGAATTGTCGGCCTAACCATCGTAGATTAAATATTTTTACATTTCTCTCGTAAATGAAGGGTCGCCCGACCCTTCTTGTGCTCAGTATTCTTATAGTGTTCACCATTTTGGATATACATGAATTGACGCCCTAGTCCTTGTAGGTTGAATATGTTTTCAATTCCCGCATAAATTAAGGGGCGGCCGACCCTTCAAATTCCCATTATTCTTTTCATAATATTTTTAGACTGCAAGAAGGTTCAGTCAATCCTTGTTGTACTCACTAATCTGTTAGTGTTCACCATTTCTGATATATATGAATTGACGGCTCAACCTTCGTAGGTTGAATAGTTTTACAATTCCCTCATAAATCATAGGGACTCTGACCCTTCTTTTTTCTAGTATTCTTTTCATAATAGTTCTAACCTACAGGAAAAATCGGCTGATCCTTTTGTGTTCGCAATCCGCAATGTGGAAGTCAGAACCCCAACGTGTAATTTTGAGAAATTTTACACCTCCGTAATCTGCAATGCGAAAGTCGAAAGTCCAAAATTCCAAACTGTGGAAAGTATCACTTCCCCAATCTGTAATCCTCAATGCGGAACTCGGAAATGCGGAACACCAATTTTCCCAACTCTGGGAAATATCACTTCCGCAATTCGAAACTTGGAAATGAGGAATGCCAGTTTTCCCAACTCTGGAAAATATTACTTCCGCAATCCACAATCCGCAATCTGCAATGGGGAACTCAGAAATGCGGAACGCCAATTTTCCCAACTCCATAAAATATCATTTCCGCAATACGCAATGTGGAACTCGAAAATGCGCAACGCCAATTTTCCCAACTCTGAAAAATATCACTTCCGCAATCTAAAATCCACAATGCGGGTTCAAAAAGTCGGAAGCTCAACTGCATAACTTCTCAGGCCCGTAACTTTCTCATCCAAAGTCCATTTTGGGAAAACTCGGTACCTTTGGAAATCTCTCAACGACCACTATGAACCTGTGTGATCCTCTCCCACTCCTGAGAACTCTAATTTTGTCATTCTCTCAATCAAAATTCTTCCCAACTTCATCAATACCTCTTTTAAATATTCTGATTATCTACCTGTAACCTCATCCCAAGCAGCCCTAGTGTTCCGTGGTAATTTATGTCTCCCATATCCGGCCAATCAACAAATATCTAAAGGCCATGTCCCATAAGATTCTGGGAGTCGAATCCTGATATGGAAGCAAGGTGATACCAACAGCAGTTAATCACACCCAATCTGGAAGTGATCACTCGTTAAGGAATGACAGAGGTGACTCAGTCGGACCAATCTAGAAATAAGAGATCATTTAGGGTCGACCGGACCCCACACCTCTCATATTCCATGATATAATATTTAATAGTTAAAATTCTTTGTTTTTAAAATGTTAAACATAAAAACTGCAATAATTGGATCATGTTCCCTTCCTTGCATCGGATCGACGAGAGGGGACATGACACGACCCTTCTAATTGACTTATTTGATAATATATACTAGTGGAAAAATTATTCTTTGTTTAAAATAAATATGATTTTTAATGTGCTCCCGTTATTTTATATTTCATAAATCGGTTATGAACTGGATTTTGATTCTAAACAATGTGTCCTTTTATTTTATATTTCAGATATTGTTTATGAAATGGATTTTGGTTCTCAACAATGTGTGGACCTGCTTTTGAATGGATTGAAATTTGCTGAAGGAATCTCTTTTCCAAAAAAAAAAAATTACATAATGTAAGCATTCATGATGAATGCATCATTGTAAATGTTACCAAGACTTTAAATGCAAGTCTTCCATTTCTCTATCCATCAGAAGGTGCAGATACATTCTCAAAGGTTGTTGGTGGTTATATTCAATGGCCTGTATCTGAGATCGTTAACCAAATTGGGTCTGCTCTTCACGAGAATGAGGTGAATGATATACCAGCTTCTACTTCACCGAGTGTAGAACATATCATAACAACTAAGAATAAATCTTTTTTTATTATGAGAAAATTTAAGTTGTTATATAAGTGTTTAGAAAGCAAGGATTGCATTTCCATACGTTTTGTAACAAATGTGAGTGGGATTGATTTTGTTGGGGGGACATTTTTGGGTGACTTATCCTTTGGTATTTTGGTGGATGAAGTGGTGTTTTCTTGTATGGAATGTTGTTCAGGGTTGAGCAATGGAGGCTTTGTTGTATGGCCGATTAAAAGAATCATAGATTTTAATACATAAACATTACTTTCTGTTGAAAGCAATTTCAACAATAATCAATCTGAAACTACTTTGAAAGTATTAAGAGAAAATCACAATGTCAGGTTTGTGAGAGAGAAAGTTAATTTGATACATCAATGTTCTTTAAAGCTACAGTATGTTGCTCGGGGAATAGTGTCAACTGTTTTTTAGGGAGACAATCTACAATTCAAAGCACTAGATGCTGGTGAGTTTGGTATTTTAGTTCATAAAGTCTTTTGCAATTGCGAGGTTTGTGGTGTATTTGAAGGCTCTCTTATAAGATGGCATGCAAACAATTTTCTTGACCTTGATGATGTTCCTTTGTATGTTATACTAAAAAAAAAATAGACGAATATATGGTCAACATTTGGAATATTTTTGAAGAATGTCCTTTACAAATGGTCCTTCCAGGTACTCCCCATTGTGAATATATAGATATTAAAGGCAATGGGACAAGGCCATACAATTTCATAAAGTGGCAAGATGGAACTAAAATTTCTGAAAGAAATTCAAGATCGGTACCTTACAGGCTTGGAATTGATCAGGGTGCATTCCTTTCAAAAATTGTGACTGAACATTGTTGCTCAAATATTTGTATGTAAAAAATTTCACTTCAATCGATAGTTGAATGTGTGAATAAATTTCATAGTATGAATGGAAATTCAAGAAGACATGAGTATGTTATAAATTCTATGGGATCAAATGCTCCTGTGGCCAAAGAATGAGATGACAGAAAAATAAGCATGTTTACAATGAGATTAGACACAATAGACATCTGTCAAAATGCATGGTATAAATGCCATGGGATAAAAAGGATCACTTTCTACAATTATAAAATCATGTTCTTGAATGGTGATGTGAGAGATGCGCATGCTAACAATGGATTGGAAAAATCTAGAGCGAACGCTGCTACACTGGTAGCTACTATAATTAAAATTGTAGAAGAGAATTCAGACAAATATACACATCTTACACGATTAATCAGTGAATATGGAACAAGGAAAACCTTGAAATTATTTCCATCTAATATGTCCCATGGTTTGCTGCGAAAAATGGCTAATGATGAAATAAAAGTATCGGTTTGCCTCCAGTATCACAATCCTCCTTTAGCAAGGTGATGAGAGAATATTTTCAAGATGTTAAAATTTCTAAATCAAACTCCTTTGCAAGGTGTAATGAGTGCATTACAATACAGGATAGGATTAAGGGGACCATTGATCTAGCTGAGGTGGAAAGGTTGCGAGGAAATCAAGCAGCTCATAATAAATATATTGCAAGTTGTCTCCAAGTATATTATTCTCACATATTAGCTTCACAAAAAAATCCAAAGACTTTTCTAAGTATTGTTCATGACAAAATGGATAAGTAAAATACTTCCATTCCAAGGATGGGTAAGAAGGAAAACATTTTAGTAATGTTATGAATATTCCCCTATCATTGACTGGAATGTTGAATCATGGGCACAAGACTAGGGGTTTTGGCCATTTCAACCTCTCATTTTTAGAGATGGGATTGAATTTCACTGTGACATCCTTGGCTAAATGCTTGAAGTGTCTTGAAGAACCAGTGGTTGATAAATATGATGATTTGCTCTACAAAGGCGGAACATCTAAGCACCAATTGCATGATGCTTATTGCAATCAGATTCATATGAAAAGTGTTTGATATATAGACAAGATGTAATGCAAGATGATGTATTGTGTGTTGATGGTACTAATCAATGCATGCCAAATAGAAAACTACCACCCATATTGTTGTTGCAAATGGATAATTGTTCAGGTGATAACAAAAACCGCTTTGTATTTGCATTTTGATCTCTTTTAACAATAAGGAGAGTGTTCGAGATAGTTGAAGTTGGATTCCTCCCGGTCGGACACACCCATGAAGACATAGATGGAACTTATGGCAGGTTATTAGTAAATCTAATGCGCAAGGATATATTTTCACTCTAAAAAATTATGGATACGTATAGGACATGTGGAGATCAAAATTTCTATGTCCCTTATCTAATTGATGAACTTTACGATTTTAAGAGTTTTTTGAAACCCCACCTATTATCTCTTCAAATAGTTTTGCAAATTTTAAGGCACTTTATTCATTCATGCTAAAATTGTCTAAACTTTTTGCTCATTTTGCCTTAAGTCATAAGCCTTTTCTTAAAAATGAATCCTTCATCAAGTTCCCGTTGATCATTTTTTGTTCATAGTATCTTTTGACCTGCATTCCAAAATCTGGTTAGTATTGCCTAGAAACTTAGTTTTATTGGCTTTTATATTCTCAAATAACAATATGTACTTTTGTTATGAAGTGGTGGGTGCACAAGTGTTCTAATCATATGCCTAATTCTATATGTCTATCGGGTTTTGGATTTTCCAAAATTTTTGGTGGCCCACAGACCCAATCCACAAGTCAAGACACATCAAGTTACAAAGCCCAGCTTTGAGCACCCAACTCCTTTCCTATTCACCTCATCGAACTAGCAATATAAACCTTGGCGCAGATAAAAGTCTTAAGCCTTTGAATCTCCACGCATGAGGGATTATTTCATTAAGGGAATAATAAAAAATAAAGCACAGAACACAGAGATACCATGTGCCCTATTTTACATGTAGAAGAGTTCAAAGCGTTGCTAGTGCAATGCGCAGGTGTCAAAGCAATACTGCCAAGTGCATTTATAAGTGTCACAGGGAAAACATTGGGTCGACATTCCCATTTGTGACAGCAAAGTAGTACAAGTTTGATGATAATGTGGAGGTTGATTCATTGCCTCTGTATACTTGATTTCCTCACAATTGGTGTAAATACTGTTTTATGACAGCTACAGGGTTGGATTTCTGCCTTGAGGGAATGATGACACAGAGAATATAGCAAATCTTGTTTTCTAATCTATAGATGATCTTCTGCGCAAATCAAGGAGGGTCGTGTCATTTGTCAAAGACATGAAGATCGATGGCACCGTAGCCTTGGTTTCCAGATCGTTGAAGTTTGAATGAATCGACATTTGCAGGTTTGTGGTGACAATTTGTCGGGGCTTGCAAGAATCGAATCCGATTTCTAGATAGCAAAGGGAAAGCCACAAATCAAGCCATGATTTTAGCTGTAAATCGAGCCATGAATTAAGCCATACACCAAGCTAATGATACAGGGTTTGAATCTATTGCGCCAAGCTAATTAGCTTGAAGTCACGAGCCAGGCCATGAGTCAAGCAATAATCGAATTACATACAACTCGTATTTTCTCCTGCTATTGCTATTCCTGGTGTTTATTACACTCAAGAGTAGCTATTTCAAACATGGGTGTTCTCATATTCTGATATACAGAGGTCGCTGCACAGATAGGGAAAGTTTCCCAACAGTTGCATATCGAGTTTGTCATTTCTACTGAAACAGAGTAATGTACACACCACATAGTGACACCCTGAGAAGGCACTTTTGGTTATCTTGTATCAGTTGAAAGCATCCTACAAATTTTGTCAAAATCTGAAGACAGAGCTTTTGGTGGCTTACAGGCTTGGATTTTGGCTCTCCTAGCCACCGGAATCACAGAACAGGGAAGAAAGATACCATTTTTGCACAGATCCCAGATTTTCTGATCTAGATGCCTCGAGGATCGTTTATAATGATAGATAATAATTAAAGGCATCATTTTTGGGTTTCTGCTCCAGTTTTAAAGGGTGCCAGCAAGGTAGAAGCGATAAGGCTTCTTTCCTATTTTTGGTAAAAGATGACATGTCAGTCCTTCAGGTGGCATTTCCGACCTTATTCATCAACCTTTAAAGGCTTGCTACAACTGTCGAAGATATGAAGACCAACAAGATGAAAGTGGCCCCCTTAAATAGGATTCCTTCCTATTTTTCGTGAAACTGTTTTGACTCTCTATTTTTAGCAAATTCGATCCAGTTTTATAGGATCTTGAATTGTTTTGTACAGGCTATAAATCTTGTGACTTCTGTAGAACAATGGGTTCGATTTTGAGTTCTAAACTATACTGTTGTTGTGATAAAGACACTTTCTATAATATATTCAGTCAGCAAGCTTCTTTCATTGTTATTTGTCAGATCTTCTTTTACATTTATGTTCTATGCTTATGAGTGTAATTATGTTCTTTATCTATGTTTACATAATCCATTGGTGACTGTCATCTTACCATCTGATTAGTGAGCAAAGGATCATAAGTAATCATACTAGTTTTATTGGCCCATCATATATACATGGTTGTGTGTATGTGTTCTGGTTAATAAATTCAGTTTCTTCATCCATATTTATACATTACCTATCTGATGGTAGCTTTTGAAGGACTCGTTTTGTCTGAGTGTACTTAAGACTATCTTGAGTATACCATTCAGTGAGTTAGATATTCATTTTGATCCAATATTACCCATCATTGAGAAAATAGTTAAGTTACCAGGCATCTTCGAGCTGCAACCTAGAAGAGTTTCCTGGAGTGATAACACCACCTTTTGGATGGAAATGCCAAGACCATCGGTATCAAAAGATGCCAATTTTTTAAATTTCATCTCATAGATGACATTCCAGTCATGCAATGGAGGGAATCACTTTGAGATGAAGCTAGGTCGCCTCCTATTCAACTGTGGCGGTTATTACCAGATGGTAGCGTAGACTTGCCAGTGGTACAACCTAGGTTATTAAATCTGCAATCAAAAATACCTTCGGACATTGACGAAATAAAAAAAAAAAGGAATAGAAACATATATTTCATTCTGGAATCGAGGGATTGAGAAAGGAGGTGAAAAATTTTGGTGTCCCAAGTTAAATTATTTGGAGGTTGTATATAAATCTTTGGACAGTTCCTTTGAGAGTGTTGATCAATCATCAACTAACTTTTGGCCATCGTAAAGCCATGATATTCATAGTAGTGAACCTACAAGATGTGAACATGAAATTATGAATGCCTAAATGTTCCTGCTTTGTGGGATTGATATGTTGGACTAGTACGCAACATGCCTAGAGATGAATTCACTCCAAGAGTGGATGTTGTAAAGGGACAAATGGTCATTGTGCAATCACTACAGCCAGATTGTGCAATCTATTTGGGTAGGTCGATTGGTAATATTTATAAGGATTCAGATGCTAGTACTGTTGGGTCTTACAAAGTAGAGGTGCAATGGTGGAAGCCAATAGGACCATCGAAGGCTCTGAAGGTCTTATACAAAAACTGCTTAGATAGAAAGAAACAATGAGTTGTTGGTGCAGAAGAAAATATGATGATCGATGTAAATAACATCATATGGGCATGGTCACCAAGGCAAGGATGGACATGAGAAAAAAATAGAATAAACGAGAAGGGCCTTGCAGCAGTTAAGGCACAACGAGAACATATGGGGCATAGTGTTCAGAGTGGGATGGATTTTCCTTCGGATATCGTTTGATGTGATCTTAGCCCAAACAATTTATATTTTGTTGCACCTTCTAATCTCTCTATAAATCTAGTTGGGTTATTTCTGTGCCGACCGTTTTGATGTCAAACAGTAAGGACTTATGTTTAGTCTCCAAGGTTGATAGTAGACATGGGAATTTCTCTATATGGCAGTTTTTGTCTCGGAAGTGCAATCTGAAAAGAAGACGGATGTAATCTTTTTTTACTAGTCTATAATACAAAGTTTTTCTTTTTTGCTTAAAAAAACAATCCTTTCAATAAACAAGAAAACCAGTGGCACACAGGGATCAAATTTGAAGGGCTAAACTTAATTTTAGGTTGAAGGTTATATATTCATACCACCCTTCTAGCATGAAGGATTTAATTAAAAAAAAGATAAGAACTAAAAACGCTTTTCATTCTTTTTATGAGATTTCATTCTATTTAAAAAAAACAAAAAGAAAGAATGCTTCTATTTAAAAAAAACAAAAGGAAATAATGTTTATATTAAAAAAAACAAAAAGAAATAAAGTTTCTATTTAAAAAAAAACAAAAAGAAAGAATGATTCTATTTAATAAAATAGAATGGTATTCGTATAATGCTACTATATTACCTTTGTATATAGAATGATATTATTACCTATTCCAAAAATTTATATAAGTTAAATCCATATGTTTATATTGAAATGGTACCATTAATATCCTTAATATTCATTTATACAATATTTAAACTAATTTTAAAAATAAAATATACCACATGTCACAATTTGAGCATTCCACGTGTCACCCTAGGATACTAGATATCAACATTAACAAAAAAATAAAATTTTAAGGTTCACAAGTATTCAAAAAACACACTATTCGAATAGAAAAACACACTTTTCAAAGCCAATATTGCCACTTATTTTTCACTTATACTAAAAGAAGGGGCGACCGATATTTCTTGTCGGAAAACGAAAGTTAGGACAAATATTTTTTATATTTTTTATAAAGAGAGGTTACATTCAAACACTAATAGGACAAAGCTCTCTGCATCTTTTGCGAAACCAGGCTCTTAGGCCTTACAAAGAAAGAGAGATGTCGTATGACTATTCTACCCATAGCCAAAAGCTCGACTTAGAGAAGTTGTAACTTTCAGCCGAAACATCTTGAAGATCAACCAAAACTTCCTAACAGAAAGACTATTAAACCGAGAACTGAGCATACATGGACACAAAATAGTGAGATATACCCAAAAAACACACCAACTACATAGTAGAAACAACCCTCGATCATTAAAGAGCATAAAAACATTACAGTAAAATATAGGGCAAATCCAGGAAACATCCTTGAGGATTTTCTTCTGGCACGGTCATGGGAGCATCAGGAATACGAAGGCCCATGGATTGCAGCAAGAATTCCATCTTGCAGTTCATCCCCCTGGATTCGGCTTGAAATGAGTTTTGCACTGGATCCTCTTTTTCCATACGGTCCCTAAGAGCATACCCCACCAATTTTTTCATTACCCAGTAAAGGGAAATAGTTCGCTCGTACAAGGTTAAACGACCAGTAGTGTTCCCCGGGTCCATGAACCAATTTTCCAGCTTCTCGCATTCCTCCTGCAGGGTATCTTTACCAAGATTTTTCCAGAGCTCCTACTCCACACCTTTGATTTCCTTCTGCACTGCCGAAAATAGGTCCAGTTCAAAGATCCTAGATTCCCTCCAAACTGTACTATGAGCAAAAGAGACTCTCTGACTATCCTACAAAGGGATCTCTTCCCTGTTATGTCTCTTCCTCTTCACCTCTTCCTCCTAACGATGGTCATCCATAATTCTCGTCGAAGTGAAGTTTACTAGTACAATTACCGTTCCCGTTCCCCATCAATGTCACGAACATGCATGGAATTTCAAATTTTATGTACCTGTCAATTCAAAATTTGATGACAGTAACAAGTTTTTAGTGCCTGTCATTTTATGTTTTATGTAAATTTACAGACATCAATTTTTTTATATTTGCAATTGCCAATAAGCATATTACTGTTCTCTTATTCAATGTCTTGTTTATTCACAAAATATTACACAAAATTAAAATTCAAAAGAATGGAAAAAAACCTAAAAACCAACCACAAAACATAGCTTCCATAAAAAATAAAAATAAATACCAGGAATTCCATAAAAAAATACCATCGAAAAAGTTTACAAAAGCAAGAATTCCATCGAAAAAATACCAATTACTACTTTTCAAAATCATCAAAATAGAACTCCCTAAGCCATACGAAACTTGAAAAAATTGGTACAGAAATCCATTTTGTCTCCCTTTTAAAAATTCCACACTATAGTCATGTCACAATTGCATCAAAGAAGCACACTACACTCAGGTCACAAGTGCATAAAACAAGCATAAATGTGATGAAAATTTTCAATTCATTAAACCATGTAAATCTTCCCAATATTAATTACTAAACTGTTGAATTGCAACAAGTACCAAACTAGTAATTTTACTAGTATTTATTTATGACGGATAAGTGAATTTGGTGGACGTCAATTTGACGAGTTTAAATTATGCATGCCTGTAGACACCAACGGGTAAATTCCAAGCATACCTTTCAAATACATTCCAGTGAAGCAAATACATTCTACACACCGTCAATTTCCAGGCCTGGTCATGAACTTCTATATAATTGTACAATTACTCCAGCAAAATCTACAGAGATGATATGATCTTACTTGAGCAAAATCTACAGAGATGATATCTATGACCACCGTCCCGCCATACTGTGATAATTATCATTCCCCATCCATCCCATCTGTATTCACTACTAATTTTGGAAAAATAAATATTTATAAGTTTTAAATCTGTAATAAAAAATTAGTAACCTCGCTATACTCAATGTGCCACTAGTTTTCTTGTTTATTGAAATGATTGTTTTAAACAATGTCTTCATTCGGAAATATATCCGTCTTCCACTTTCCATATTCTAGTTCGGGCTGCAACAATAATCAAAATTATGAAAAAATGATAAATTCCAAAGTGCGGGATTATTTTAAAAGCATTAGTAAGAAAGACATCATGCATGGGCGTAAGGAATACATGCAATTAGCACGAAATAAGACAATAAAGAGGGTAACTTTTATGCTTTAATAATAGTAAGATAGGCATAGGCATGCAGTTAGTACATAGTTATACCATTCTATATAAAAAAGTAATATAGTAGCATTATACAAATACTATTCTATTTTTTTAAATAGAATCATTCTTTCTTTTTGTTTTTTTTAAATAGAAACATTCTTTCTTTTATAAGTTAAATACATATATTTATATTGAAATGGTACCATTAATATCCTTAATGTTTGTTTATACGATCTTTAAACTAATTTTAAAAATCAAATATACCACATGTCACAATCTGATCGTTCCACGTGTCACCCTGGGATACTAGATATCAACATTTTAACAACAAAATTTATAGAAGTTTTGCTTTAAAGACTTTGCTGGCAAGTGGAAATATTCTAAGAGAAAGAGCGGCTGCTCTTTCTCCAAGTTGTTATATTTTTACAATTCCCTCGTAAATGAAGGGTCGACAAACCCTTCTTATTCCCAATATTCTTTTCAAAATAGTTCAACATTGCAAGAAGGCTCGATCGATCCTTCTTGTGTTCTCCATTATGGATATAACTGAATTGTTGGATAAAGGTTTTCACAATTAACTACGAAAAGAAGGGGCGGTCGATCCTTCTTGTCGAAAAATAGAAGTCGGGACAAACCATTTTTATATATTATAACTTAGCCAATGTCCGGGTCCCTACTATTTACAACCGAAGTCGAAAGTTAGGAATTGTCGGCATAACCTTCGTAGATCAAATATTTTTACATTTCTCACGTAAATGAAGGATCGACCGCCCCTTCTTGTGCTCAATATTCTTACATTGTTCACCATTTTGGATATACATGAATTGACATATTAGCCTCCGTAGGTTGAATATGTTTACAATTCCCTCATAAATGAAGGGGCGACCGACCCTTCTTCTTCTGGTATTCTATTCATTTGATGTGATTTTAGCCCAACAAATTTATATTTTGTTGCAATCCTTCTATTCTATCTATCAACCTAGATGGGAGAGCAAACGTCAAGCATCTACACATTGAGGGAAAATTACTATTGTGATGCAGAATACACCATTTACTGGTTACTACTGTGTAAGTAAGTTGTGCCTATATAAATTACGCAGAGAAATCCTATCTCGTTTGGAAACTATTAAATTTATTTCTGTAAAAAGATAGATATTCTTGATACTATATCAAAAAAGAAACGAGAACTGATTGAATTGTTATTCAAACAATGACTGAATATTTTAGACATTGAACTTTTCACCTTAAAATGTTGAACATTTAAAAATGAAAATTGCACTTTTCAAATAAAAAATTGCATTTTTTAATTTGAAATTCACTCTTTTCAAATCAGAAATTGCATTTTTTATTTGAAATTCACACTTTTCAAATGAAAATTTGCATTTTTTGATTTGAAATTCACACTTTTCAAATCAAAATTTGCATTTTTTTGATTTGAAATTCACACTTTTTGAATTGAAATTCATAGTTTTATAACCAAAAACTGCAATTTTAAGGTTCATAAGTAGTCAAAAAACACACTATTCGAATAGAAAAACACACTTTTCAAAGCCAATATTGCCACTTTCAGACTCCTGTTTTTTCACTTTAGAAAGGTTGATAGTGACAGTTTCAAAGTCTAAATTCACACATTCTTAGTCCAAAATTTGCCTAATATGTCCAAATTTAATGAAATTGGCATTTATAACAAAACAATAAGAAAGGGAAATGAATGTGATTGATAAAGATGCACAGAGTCAAGAAAAGGGGAATGACTGTTTTGGAGAACAAAGAAGAAAGGATTTGATGATGTGGAAAATTAAATGAACAAAATCATATTTTGAATGTTGGAATCCAAATTTCAGGTTTGTGTAGTTAACAATGCTCGTTTTGTACAAGTTTATATCTAAACTTAATTAAGAATATATGCAAATAAAAAAATTTCATTGAACTTAATAGAGATTTTGTCCCAAACAAAAACACTGAATATATTTTTGGAAAATAAATAAAAATGTATGCATTATCTTTATGACGAAGTTGGCCAAACTTCCTCAAGTTTTGTGGATTGCTGAGAGATATATATGTGATTATTAGTTATATGTTTCCATTTAAGTATCTATTGTAATAATGGAAATTCCATTAATTGCAAACTAAGTAATACAAAGGCCCAATAATGTGGTCATATAATAAGCAAATATTAGATATCAACATTGTAACCATATCATAAATTTTAACACAAAAACACATAGCGTTACCAATGCAATAAAATGGCTATAAATCAACATGTTGGATGCTTTTAAAGAGATGAATATGTAAACATGAAAAAAGAGAGATGTCCACATTTTCATAGGTCCATTAAATGCTTATTGTTTTCTTTTCAAAATTGTCATTAAGCCACACATTTGCAATTAGTCTTACTAATAAGTCCCCAATGCCTTTATAATTTACAATTGGCACGGAATAAGAAGGCACTCTCTCTATTTCACTCTGGGCTTATATATAAAGCTAAGGAAAGAAGGAGCCTTTCTCTACAACTACTACTACTGGACATATCTAAGGCAGTCTCCTCCATCTAAACAAAGAAACTGCGGTTCCCAACTTCTACTGAAATGGTTGGAATAAGTTTATTATTGTAGTTGTATATGCGGGGCCCATAATGTGTGACTAATAATTGTGTTAATATTTTACAAATCCAAAAGGGGGAGGAAAATATAACAAAGATAATGCAATTATGGTGATTGTAGGATATCAAAAGATTAAGTATGTAAACAAAATGTGATGCCAATTATCATATCGACAAGGATCAACAATGCTCGTAACACATGAATTCAAGTGAAGATTTAGAAAGACAAGGTGTCCAAGCTTCTTTGGGAAGCTTTCATTAAGTGACACTAACAATGTTGCATGCATCAATATGATGGTAGGATTATCTAGGGGTGAGCTATGTGTAGGATTTAATGTTTGGAGTGGTACACTACATTAAGAAATAGATGAGAGCCAAAATGAATACAAATTATTTTAGTATTTCTATGCAAAATGCAAGTATTGGAAGATGAACTCTAAATCATGTGTACATTTCACATCCATCCTCATATAATATAGAGGTACAATATTCATTGAGAAACCAAGAATTTTTAGTGAAGACATTGATAGTTTGTCGAAAATGTGACCCTTCTTTTGAAATTTTAAAAAATTTGTTGTCCTTCACAAATGACAAGTGATTTCAAAATTCAGAATTTTTTTTTGAGGGTGATTTTTTGTAATACACCTGATATCCTCATTATCATTTTGAGGAAATGGGGTGTATATTTTTTTCCTTTCGAATATCCAACAACCGAACATGTTAGTCTTATAATACTGAACATCTTAATTAAACATTTATTTATATATAAACCCATTTAACTTGAGACTCCTCATCTAATGGTTATTCTCCCAATTTATATTTAATCTTACTCTTGGTAATACATACTTATTGTTATAATATTGTATGAATATCTCATCATTTTTATGAAGGCATGATACTCCAAAAATTCACCAAAGTTACTTTGCAATCTCACTATCGGGAAAAACAACGCCTTCACAAATTCGTCAATCACATTTAGAATAATTTCCTTTTTGACCACACCATGCTAGATAAAATCAAACATCATAACATAAGTCAAGCATAGTATACTCATTTTTCAATATAATTTTGACCATTTCAAGGTATTACTCCTTTTTATCCATAAAATTTTTCTCTGTATGGAATACAATGAAAGTACATACAAACTTATCATTATGTTAGTGGCATTAATCAACTGAATATAAATAAAATATTTTATAAAGTAATTCACACATTATTCTAATCTCATAAGTCATTTGAATACACATATGCTATGAATGATACACTTTAATATTACAATCAAAACAACAAGAAGTGAACTATAAATATCAAATGAACAACAAGAGATTTATGGAAAGAGTTTTGTATTATTGTATAAAAATGGAAATACATAGAAGAGTGAGGATTACAACCAAGCCCTAACATTGCAATCTTCCTCCAACAAGCTAAGCCAATTCCTCTAAGGAGAAATGGGTGCCTCCAATGGATGAATGATGATCTCCTAAACTTATTTCACTAGCATATGGATGCGATATCCTTCCTCCCTTTGGAATGGAGAGAACAACTACATATGTAATGAAATCACTTAACAAGGCAACACATGATAAACTTGACATCTTCTACAATAATACAATATTGAAAATACTTATCTGGATCAATATTCGACTAAGCGACTGAGGGCTTGAGTACAACTTTCGTCCCAACCTTCTGGCTCTCTTTCTGGTGTATATTCCTACCACCAAGGTGCCACCCCTGAGCTAGGCAATGAATCCACTAGGAGAGAGTAGGCGAAAGAATATTCTTCAATGGTTTCCTCACCAATGCTTATCATTAACGACTAGCCACCTATTTCTACCTCATGTTCCCAATAAAAAATATCGGCTTCTCAAACTGTATGCTACACCATAAGTTTGGTTTCTACTTACCGAAGCTCGGTTCTCATTATGATCTAAAGTTTTCTTTTTAGCTCTGAACTATTTCCCGAATTGACTGATTTTTATCATTTGTCTAAACACCAATAAATTAATATATAATATATATTTTATTAAAGAGGAACTGAGTTCCTCTTTTCCTCAACTCCCTATCACACAGCCTATAATAGGAGATAGTGGAGCCACGCTCATCGGCTTGCATACAAGAGTATGTAGATATATAAATACTCTAGAAATTAACTTAAATATTTATCATTAGAATGAGAAGAAACTGCCCTCGAGAAAATTGCCCCTTCACTGCGATTCAAACCATTATACACACAAGATTTATTTATTCTAAATTAAAACACAGAGTATGCTCTTTTCTTCCATATATATCACAACAATATAATGCAGACGCAAGGGTAAGAAGGGACTGTGCCCTTCATTTTTTTCCACCGCTAGTGAAGAATACGGCCCAACCCACAGTCATTTAGAAGAGGGTGTGGATCGATTCTCTTATGGGAGATCACCACTTAATATGTTGCAAGGAGGTAAATACATAGTCGTTAATCCAAAAACACACCAATTTTAACACATCACAGATGAGATTTGACCTATAGAGAGACAGTTCCTTTCCCCACTGTATGCAACCAAACATAACATAACAAGAATTTCACATTTATAGAACTAATGCAACATAAAAAGGGAATATCTCGAAACTAATAACAAATATAGAAATTAAAACAAAGCAGGGTCGACATTTCCATAAGGGGGTCTCCCTTCTATCTCTATCAAGAGATTACGATAGAGATCACATTTCTCAAGGAAACGCTATCAACACAAACTTTGTTCACAAGGGATGCATAGCTCGTACTAGATATATATATAAGGAGAATAGAAGAGCCACGACCTCCTCCATGAGAGAGAGACACACACACACATTCTCTACCACTTGGCATTCTCTCCACTACTTGTTTGTAAACAATACATTAATTGCTTCTCTCCCATGAAGGAACAATAATTTATTGAAATGAAGTGTTGTGTCTTCTTAAGAAGGGAGAGTAATTAAATCTTTGTCCTCTTCATTCTAGCAGCAAAAGTAAATCAAGGAAATCGGTTCCCTAACTCTACACATTCCATCCCTTTTCAATGGGAGTTGGTTTCCCTTAAATTCTCAGTAAAACAAGTGTCAAGTAACAAAAATAGATAAGTGTTCTTTCTCTCAAAGGAAAACAATGTTTTCCCAACCGACATATATTTACTCATTTTTTCTTTATTCATTAATCAAATGAATATTTACTCATTCAAATAATCTCATATATATATATAAAAGGATTAATTTATTCTTTAATCAAATGAATATTTACTCATTAGAATAATCTCTTAAATGTATAAATATTTTATAATAATTATCAAATCATAATTTATATTTGATATGCAATAACAATAAAAATCCATTTGTATTTATATTTACATTTTCTCATATATATATATATATATACTATCGTTCTCTCATCTTTTAATTAAAGTTCTAATGATAATTTTCATGAATCCTTGCCGAAATTAAGGTAAGTATTTATAATAATAATAATTAGAATAATCATTTAGCATCTCATAGAATTATTAATAATATTTATTTTATGCTAATAGATAGGTCATAGGAGTTTACTATTATCTTGCGGTGAATAGTTATTCTATCTAGGTGGAAAACTTATAAACTTATTCCTCAAGTGGGCCCCATTAATTCACTTTCTTTCCGGTTCCCTAGGAATCAATATGAAACCCATCATCAGTAGCTAAAATCTCATCGCTTTCCATCCATTCAACCTTTCCCCATAGTGGATTATTTCCCCCATCGATAAGTTGTGTCATGCACGCAGTCTCCTAAGTCTATTATTAACCATTACATATTAGGAAATAAATAACCATTCTTACAATGTTTTACTAGTGGGGCCTTGGCCTTGAACTCCTCACCAAAAACACGTACATAGTTGCAATTTTCGATTACAAAAGAATGGGGCAAAAGAGGGATGTTACATCCTTCCCCCCATAAAAATAACACTGTCCTTGGTGTTGGTAATATTTTGTTTCTTTATCTTCGACTTTCAATAGTCCTCGAGCTTCTACACTTCCCGCAAGGCTTATTGCTCCTCTCTCTTTCATAACCTTCACTTTACATAACCCACACAAGGTCTTCCAAAAATTTTCAGTATAACATAAACACACCCTTATTTTCGATTTAAATCAGAATGTAAGAAACAAGTTCTTTTGCATCATACTATTGTTTCCATTTATGGACAATTTCCTAATCTTTTTTCATTGAAATTTATGTTCTTATCACCATAAGACAACATTACCTAATTATTTTTCAATATAAATTAAAAGAATGCATAGGTAAAGCAAATATTTACTTATCTTTGGAGGATATCATTTTCTTCCAACTCTCGGACTCTGAGCTAGTCCGAGACTTGTGATAGACATTCCCTTCATTCACAAGTTAGTAGCATTTATGTCATGTAATTTCAGGCGATAAACTTCAACTTGACATTCATCCTCGTCTTTGGATGAATTTTGCATTACATATAGTATTAATTGCATACATAATACTTAAGCATTAGGGAAGATAATAGCCCATTCACTTGGCAGCTCTTACCCTATGTTCCATTGTTATATCATGGAGATGGAAGACTTCAATAGCACTTTGTTGAACACAAAACTCTCCCTTGAGTTTTGGGACTTCAACAACACTTTGTTGAACACATAACTCTCCCATGAGATCTATCACCAATTTATGCGTTGTTGTTGTAATCCAAAGGTTCACATAGTTATCATAGATATATTACATAATATAAGCAAGCATACACAATGATAGAATCAATCTCTACTATTCTATCGGCTCACCAGCATATATATATATATATATATATATATATATATATATATATATATATATATATATATATATATATCTATATCTATATATATATATATATATATATATATATATATATATATGCAGATACAGTTACATAACCGTCTATCGGTTTATCCAACCGACCCAACCCATACTAGTCGACGCGACTTGTCGACATATGCTGCAAAATGGTCGGGCGGAGGGCCTAGTCGACAGGCTGACCTAGGCCCCTCCAACATCTCCCCCACCTCAAAATCTTTCTTTGTCCCGAAGAAATGGAGAGAAGAAAATTACAAAAAATAAGTTACAGAAACAGTTATGTCAAAGAAATGCTAGAGTCAATAACATCAGGAATCTGGAGACAGGCTTCAATGATAACTTCAACAGAGACAGAGAGATGGTGCTGGAACTCTTCCCAAGTGCGAAGCAGATTCTGGATATCGACAGTCACAGTTGTGAGTTTTGACAGATTTTCCATCTTGTCGTGAGTGGATGTAGCCTACAAATGGATCATGTTGGCACCAAATGTGTTAATTGTATTGTCGGCAGCAGCAAGTAACTGATTGAATCGAGGCTGAATTTCTTCAAGTTTGTTGAGGCCTGCTCGAGCCTGTGACATCCACTGAATTTCTTATTTTTCTAAATTTTCCAATTGCTTGTTCTCCATGATGATCTGGTTATCAAGTACTTCGATAAAGGCTTCATCTGTAGTCAAGCGCTGGTGTTGAAGCTTGCTTAGCAATGCTCTTGTTTTCTGAAGATTTTTGTAGACATCACCATAGTAGACATACCAATTGTTGAGAACTGTGGCATGTTTTTTTGCTTGATTAGCACACTGCTTGAGTGCTTTGGAGGCTTCTGAAAAGGCTGTAAACTGATTTGTCATGAGGGAGGCTACCTCAATAGCTTGATCTTGTTGTTTCTTGAGAAGCTCATATTGTAACATCGACACGACAGATTCCAGTAACTGGTATGCTTTGTCTAGAGGTGGTGTCGTGTCGGAACTAGCTGGAAGCAGTATAACTTGTTGAGCTAATTTTTCACATTTGGTGAGAAATGTACTCTGTTCTTCTTGGAGTTGCATTATTTGTTCCTGTGATTCTTGTCGACGATATCTTTGGACTCTGAAGACTGCGTCTTCAAGTATATCAAGTTCATCTTGGGGTTCCAAGTGTGGTTGATAACTTGTATTAGCTCCCAATTGGTCTAAATGTATGGATGGAGTACTTTCCCGTATTTGTTGTATTTGTAATTGTTGTTGCAATTCTCTTTGTTTGCTATCTTTTATTTGAGCTTCCTACGGTTATTCTTTTCTTTGTCTTTATTTATAGTTTCTTGTTCTGGGTCCTTATCTTTTCCTCCTGTTGCTGGGTGCTTGTCAATGACTATTTGTGCACTGATAGCAGCCTGTTCTGCCTGACTATGTGTACTAGGTACTACTGTTGTTGTGATGACTAGATTGTCATGTTCTATTACTTCAGCCCTTAATGGATTTGCTGATGATGTGCTAGATATTTCCATATTACTTATATTAGTAATTGGAGCATTTGTGTGTTCTGATGGTCCTGTTGTGTCGGCTGCAGTATCTGGAGTTTGACTGGTTCCATGATTCTTTCTGCTTCTGTTGAGGTTGCTTCTTTGTTGAGCTGCTGTGAAATTGGACTAGACTTGGATCCTTCGACAGGGGAACTCGACTGGTTGACTGGGAATGATGGTAGGTCGGCGGATGTCGTATTTGGACTTGGTGAAATGGTACTGTCGAACGGATCCGAACTAACTAGACTAGACTCGACCTGGGAACTGACAACTTGGGATTTTTCCTTGCTGACGATTTTTGCTTGAATTGGAATCATTTGTTGTGGTAGTGATTCGACTGGAAGAGGAGTGAAGACACCTGTTTGTTGTGCAAATATTGGATCTGATGGATCAGGATTTCTGATATGGTGGGTTGTCATGTGGCCGACAATTTATGGGCTGGGTAATGGCAAAGGTGAACTTCCTGTTTGAATGTTGTAGGAAGGAGCTAAGTTAACCAGGACAGTAGATGGAGAGGCAAAAATGGGTTGTTGGATGACCATCTCATGCCAGTTAGGACAGAATCTCGGAATGTTTGCAATGAATGTATTCAAAGTGGTGTCTTCTATGACAGGAGGAACAGGTAATGCTAAAAGACTACTTTCTTCTTCTACTGTAGTTGGGGAATGGGGGGGGAACTGGATGGTTAGATCAACATCAGGTACGACTGAAATTTTGGGTTTTTTAACAATGACTTGGGAAGATGGATACTTATCTTTTTCTAAGAACTTTCTGAATTGCTCTTCGACTAGTAGTTTATTCTTTCCTGCATCTTCAAGGATTCGGGTAGTGGTTTCGTATAGCTTGATCTCATCTGTCACCGATGGTTCTTGAATTGTTACTTGTCTTTTCCCTTTCCCTTTTGTCGATATTACTCGGTTCTGTCGGGCTGTGATGATTTCGGCTGCTACCTTCTGGATATTATCGCCTATCAGAAGATGTTCTGGATTGTCGGATTCTGTATCGTTGTTCGACTGCTCTTTGGTTTCTATGTTCGGAGTCTGGGTGAGTGCTAACATCTTGGTGCTAGGTTTCGGCTCGGGCTGATAGCTGAAAGTGTTCATGTACAACCGACTTTCGTATGCTTCTTCTTGTTCCATGTCGGATAGAGGTTCAACATATTTGAAGTTGGTTTTCATGGCTTGTGTCGGGATGGGTAGTACTTGATTAGATTGACGGCTTACTTCTAAGAAGATTTTGCTTACTGAGGGGTAATAGTCGAGTCGTTTTGCTGGACCCGCTGCTCCTTCCATGTACCATACTGCTGTGTCATCCAAATATAGTTGGATGTGGGTTGTCGGGGGTAGGCTTTGACGGACGTTCTGTGGTACCCTCCATCTTGTTGCTATTTCTTTAAGGTTAGTAAACCATGCTTCAAGCCAAAGCTTGATTGTTGAAGGTCCATGTCGGCTTGCTCCAGGTGCAAAGCAACGGAAATTTTCCATAAGGACAAGTGGGACTTCAGCAAAATCTTTGTTTCCTTTTGGTCGAAAATGGGTCATAGCAATCCAAATGAGTATAGATGAGTAGCGGATGCTAGCTCCCTCGTCCTGGCACTTCTGGCATGTATATTTGAGAATGTCGGCCAGATAATCTGCCCAGTTGTATACCTTGCCATTCATAGCCATATTTTTAACAACTTCTAGCATTTCGGGCTTCAAGTTTAAACCTCTACCTATCCGTGAAAGCGCATGTGATACAATCTTGGCGGCAGTTTTGTAATTTCCAAAAACAATCTGACTCACGACTATACCTCATGAATTCTTTCCAGCAGGAGAATCAACAAACTCATCAATCAAGTCTGCACTTGAACTTGTTGGTACAACATCTCCTTTATGTGAAAGGCCAGTAATTTTGTGGATGATATCACCATTGATTTCAACTAGAATATCAAGGTAAAGCTTGTCGTTGTGGTATTTGCTAACGATGAACTGTGCAATGACTTACTTCAATCCTCCAAAATTATCCAGTAAAGGTGCCTTTAGGTAGTGTAGGATTGTGGCTGTCTGTAACCATCGTGCTTCCTCTCTCCAGTGACCGTTTGATTCCTTTCCCCAATCTTCAACACTTCTCCATGATTTCTTCCAAGTGGGTTCTAATGCCTTTGCATTCCGAATCAACTGGAGTCTAGTTTCCAGTGGTGTTTGTTCTTTCTCCAATTCTCTAACTAATGTTGCGGTGGCTCTGCTAGCGGTTAAAGTTTTTGGGGGAGCCATGGCAGATTCGGAGTGCGAGGTTGTGAAAATGGATTCAACAGAGTCAGGGAATTCTATTTCTTGGAGTTCAAGTTCTCGGCAGAAGTGTAACCAAGAATCCTCAAGCTCCGTATTTATGGTGGAATTACTCGGCACGGGTGAACGAGACGTAGAGTTCTGTATTAATGGCTGATGTGATAGGGCTATTAAATTAGACTGGTTGGATATAGGCACTTCGTTAGGTGCATTACTTTTGGCGGTGCGATTATCTTTAGCCTTTATTTCTTTTTCATCATGGTGCTGCAACATCTTGTTCATTGTGTTAGGTTGACGAGCTTCTCTATTTATGCTTGGACGGTCCGAGCTCCAATACTTCTGTCGTGTTGGATTTTCTTCTATAAACTGTTGATGTTCTTGTCGGTGTCTGTAATATCGACGGTTGTGCATCGGGCTTCTTTCTCTGTTGTTTCCTGTAATGTCCCTTGTTAGGAATTTTATTAAAATGGCAATTTTCCACTTTTTTTCCCTAGTTCGACCTTTGACTAGTTTGATCTCTAGGTCCCAAATTTGCCCCAAATGATTTCAAATCTTCTGAGAAGGTATATGAATGATATTAGAACATAAATATGTATTTTAAGGATGCCTTTGGACCTTTAAAATACTTCTGCAAATACTCTTTCAATTCTGGCCAATGTAGAGAACTTTACTAGTAATTTGCCTTTGACTAGTATTGGTCTCTATGTCTCGAATTGACTCCAAATGACTTCAAATCTTCAAGGAAGGTGTATGAATGATATTAAGACTTGAATATGATGTTCAGGGATGATATATGGCCACCAAAATACCTCTGCAAACTCTCTTAAGATTCTGGACCAAGTATGCAATTTTACTAGTAATTTGGGGTTCAAATCCCCCTGGGGTAAGTATTGAAAATGGCTTCCCAAATGCCTCCAAAGCCACTCAAATTTATGAACAAAGGTAGGGAATGTATTAAGGATGTTATTAAGGTCTCATGTGCACTATTAATTGATTATTATATATATTCCAACCCTCTCCCATTCAACAGCAAAAATCACCAATTCGACCCTTGGGGAAATGGCACTATTTCTTCTCCCAGTGCAATTAAACTAAGTAAAAATACTTCAAATGCTCAAGTACAGTACATGAAACTTGTAGAAGACATCCATGGAATTATATTGACCACAAATATATCAGAGAATCATCCATCCATTCGAAATCATCATCAATACATTGGCTCACAACAAGGTAGTGGGGAAATGGCATTGTTCTTCCATTAAAAATGAGATTTATACATTTCTACTTGGAATTTCGACCTGAAAATTTTTGTAGATGAAGAACAGAGTATTTACTTCATATTACAAAAGAAATGGGGCATTAAAAGCTTCCCCAAAGAGTACAATAGCTCACCAAAAACGCCCTCCCTCAAGGATCAAGAATATGCCATCAAAACCGGAAATGGTTGAAGGAGTGAGCTGCAATAGAAGAAACCATGAGCTGCCCTATAGCTTACACCTGCAAATAAAGACTCCATTAAAGCTCCAAATGAAAGGTCTGAATGGCCTTTCCAATTACCAACTTGGATGGGAATCTTTCACCCTCGAAATTGGCTAAGGCAAGAAACTAGTCATCCACTAGCTCTCCCTCTTCACAAATGCAATTGCAAATTCTACAAATGATCAAAAGCTGGTTTCCTTCTTTTTTATTGACATTTATAAATTTCTAATGGCCTCCATGGGTCGAATTCCTTCCAAGAGACTCATGCCAACTCAAGTTGGGAAGAGATTCCAAAGAACGCCACTTGTACAACAATTCCTAGTCTCCCACTTCCACCAAATCACATGTGGAAGCATCTTAGCTGCCCTAACACCCTTGAGCGCCCTCTTGGAGTCTATTTTTAGTCTTGACATGTCATATATGTCATATGTCATCCTTCAGGTCTGATTTGTGTCATAGGTGTCATAGCATCTTCATCATTGTTGTCATAGAGCTAGGGAATCTAGCCCAAGTGTCTCACTAGCTCCAAATTGTCTCTTCCTCTTCCATGGGAGTTACTCTTCCTCTATATTTCGACCTTGGATGAGTTATGCCATGAATAATACCTTTTGGACTTCCCCAAGTATGTTACCATTCACCTTGAATTCGAATTGGTGAGAGAATGATTCCAAATGTAGTGGGGAAATCTAGCCATATGTGGGTCCCACTTCCTCCATGTGTCTTCATGATGAAATGCCACTTTGATTTTCACTTGTATATATTTATTTATCTCCTTTATTAAATATTTATGACATTCTAATGTTCAAACATCATTTATTATCCCCATTATTCCAAATCCCAAAGCTTCCACCCCAAACCTAGGAAACTAGTAATTTTCCTCCTTGGCAATTATTTGACCCTTAACATCAACTTTGCAAACTCTAATGAATATGGCTAATGTGATTAGGCCATTGTGACCCAATTCCAAATTTGGGACATGAAAAATCCTCCCTTCCCAATATTGCTTGTCCTCAAGCAATTTCAAACATGGGTGTTGAAGAACCTGCTTTTTGTATAATTCTTTGAAGTTGCCATTGAATTGCCAAACCTTGAGTCTTTGAGTTTCCATGAATATTTTAGAGAGGAACCAACATGCTTGCTGCTGAACTACTCTGATAAAAATCACTTTATTAAGTGGGGAAATCCATCTCCCATACTGCTTGTTTCCCCAAAAAGTTTGAAACCAATGAGATAAAAATTATTCCAGGGTCCCATTGCTTGTATTGCACCCCAACAATTAAGAGTGCTCTCCAACCTACACCATTAGATAAGAGGATTCCTGGATCCCATTTTCTTGTATGCATTCTTCCAAACATCATGAGTACCAAATATATATCATCAAAGTACATAACTACATAATGAAAATTAATATCAAGGAGGTGCTTCATCAAAGAATCATGAAAGTGCTTATACCTCCAAGCAAGTAGACCACCGTTTTCCAAGTGCATACAAGCTTCAAGTGACCAATCAAATCTGCTCCAATGACATAGGTGAGGATCCCATGTCTTATAAAGCTGCTCCAAAAGGATGTGATATGCATCAAAATATTCAGCCATGTATTCTTTCATCCGAGAAGTAAATGAAGAATCTCCATTAAAATCTGAACCAAATAATGAGCAGAAAAAACAAGGAGACTTCAAATGACTCAAAGAAGTCTCACCCATACATCCCTGAATGTCATCATCATAAAGATATAACAAAGTATGTGGCTTCCAACAAAAATGTTCTCCAATCATAAATCTATTCACCCAAGTGTTGGATGAAGTTCCTCCAACATCAAATGAATCAAGTGTTGAGCAAGAAAAACCATGAGTCTTCAAGTGACTCAAATGCATATCATAGGTGCATCCATGTAGATGTGCATCGTCATAAAGTAACAAAGTATGCTTCTGAAAATGTGAATAAGAATGTGCTCCAACCATATCATCATAAAAAGTAAATCTAGGAGTTCCATACTCCTCATGTGGCACTATCAAAAAGAACCCTTTCACCCATACTTCATTGAGACTAATACTGCAAAACATGGAATTGTAGGATGTAGGAGAATGTACTAACTCACCCAAATGATCAAAAAGTTCAGGAGTTTTATCATGGGAAGGATCCATGTGGGTAGTATCATGCAGCTCCTTCAAAAGTGTGAACTCTTTGTCATAGTTTGGTTCCAATGTAGAGGAATCATGCTCTTCTTTAAAAATTGCATAACCTTCATCAAGAGGCAATTCAAATTCATCTTCCACCACATCAAGTGTTTGGATCTCTTCAAGTTCATCTTCAAACACATCAAGAACATTCAAGTTTTCACATTTCTCATGATCCACCATGTCATGAGAATCCTCCAAACAATCTACCATTTGACAATCTGAAACATAGGAGGAAAAACAAGTATCTTGCAACTTTTCAAGAAGTTGCTCATTTTGAATTGTGAGCTTATGAATATCCTCATTATTCTTCAAGTATGCATCATGTAACAATTCATTAAGCTCAAACAAATGGTTTCTATCAAAAAGCAAAGACATGAAATTACCTTTGATGTGGCACATTGCTCTTTGAATCTTCTCCATGTCTTCAAGGAAGGATGTTTCCTCCAATGAAGTAGCTCTCCAAGAATAATTTGACACCAATGCTTGAGTGTCATGGAGAATGCTGAGGGACTCTTGGATCTTCTTTTCATTCATCTTTAAGGACCCTTCAAGAAAATGAGGCTCTTGCAAATGAACCTCCTCATCTTCTTCATTTTTTCTTGGACCAACTTCATGAAGCTCAAATGGTGATGGAGAAGTTGATCTTGGTTCTTCTTCAACTGCTGCAAGGTCTTCATTATCATGCTTAATGGAACTTGGGCTTGCAGCAACACTTTCAAAAGTGATCTCTATGTCACCAACATAGAGGTGTGAGCACCCATCAGTAGGTACTCCTTCATAGTTTAAGCATCCATCAGTAGATGCTCTTTGGTTCATGTCTAAGCTAGAAGGTGTCTCGAAATGATCTTCCATATTTTCAATAGACTCTTCTTCATGATCTTGTGATGTCTCTTCCTTTTGCTCCTTCAAGCAAGATGATGCATTTTTCCCCTTGGTTTCCTTAAAATCAATAATTTTTTCCACAAGTTCGATAGAAAACAATTCGAATCCTTCCTTAAGTTGCTTGGTCATATCTTCAAATATTGTTTTCATAATTTTTATATGCTCCTCACCATCATATGAGGCTCCCTTTTCATCCCTAGTCATAGTTTCCTCAAAAAATTTGCTCTTCTTCTCCTACTTTTTTTTTCTTCAACAAAAGCACTTTCGGTTTCAATATCTAATGGTGGTACCTGAATTATTGTCCTCATGAATATTATACCACATCAGGTGCCAAGATCATGCTCTGATACCACTGTAATGTCCCTTGTTAGGAATTTTATTAAAATGGCAATTTTCCACTTTTTTTCCCTAGTTCGACCTTTGACTAGTTTGATCTCTAGGTCCCAAATTTGCCCCAAATGATTTCAAATCTTCTGAGAAGGTATATGAATGATATTAGAACATAAATATGTATTTTAAGGATGCCTTTGGACCTTTAAAATACTTCTGCAAATACTCTTTCAATTCTGGCCAATGTAGGGAACTTTACTAGTAATTTGCCTTTGACTAGTATTGGTCTCTATGTCTCGAATTGACTCCAAATGACTTCAAATCTTCAAGGAAGGTGTATGAATGATATTAAGACTTGAATATGATGTTCAGGGATGATATATGGCCACCAAAATACCTCTGCAAACTCTCTTAAGATTCTGGACCAAGTATGCAATTTTACTAGTAATTTGGGGTTCAAATCCCCCCGGGGTAAGTATTGAAAATGGCTTCCCAAATGCCTCCAAAGCCACTCAAATTTATGAAAAAAGGTAGGGAATGTATTAAGTATGTTATTAAGGTCTCATGTGCACTATTAATTGATTATTATATCTGTTCCAACCCTCTCCCATTCAACAGCAAAAATCACCAATTCGACCCTTGGGGAAATGGCACTATTTCTTCTCCCAGTGCAATTAAACTAAGTAAAAATACTTCAAATGCTCAAGTACAGTACATGAAACTTGTAGAAGACATCCATGGAATTATATTGACCACAAATATATCAGAGAATCATCCATCCATTCGAAATCATCATCAATACATTGGCTCACAACAAGGTAGTGGGGAAATGGCATTGTTCTTCCATTAAAAATGAGATTTATACATTTCTACTTGGAATTTCGACCTGAAACTTTTTGTAGATGAAGAACATAGTATTTAATTCATATTAAAAAAGAAATGGGGCATTAAAAGCTTCCCCAAAGAGTACAATAGCTCACCAAAAACGCCCTCCCTCAAGGATCAAGAATATGCCATCAAAACCGGAAATGGTTGAAGGAGTGAGCTGCAATAGAAGAAACCATGAGCTGCCCTGTAGCTTACACCTGCAAATAAAGACTCCATTAAAGCTCCAAATGAAAGGTCTGAATGGCCTTTCCAATTACCAACTTGGATGGGAATCTTTCACCCTCGAAATTGGCTAAGGCAAGAAACTAGTCATCCACTAGCTCTCCCTCTTCACAAATGCAATTGCAAATTCTACAAATTATCAAAAGATGGTTTCCTTCTTTGTTATTGACATTTATAAAGTTCTAATGGCCTCCATGGGTCGAATTCCTTCCAAGAGACTCATGCCAACTCAAGTTGGGAAGAGATTCCAAAGAACGCCACTTGTACAACAATTCCTAGTCTCCCACTTCCACCAAATCACATGTGGAAGCATCTTAGCTGCCCTAACACTCTTGAGCGCCCTCTTGGAGTCTATTTTTATCCTTGACATGTCATATATGTCATATGTCAGCCTTCAGGTCTGATTTGTGTCATAGGTGTCATAGCATCTTCATCATTGTTGTCATAGAGCTAGGGAATCTAGCCCAAGTGTCTCACTAGCTCCAAATTGTCTCTTCCTCTTCCATGGGAGTTACTCTTCCTCTATATTTCGACCTTGGATGAGTTATGCCATGAATAATACCTTTTGGACTTCCCCAAGTATGTTACCATTCACCTTGAATTCGAATTGGTGAGAGAATGATGCCAAATGTAGTGGGGAAATCTAGCCATATGTGGGTCCCACTTCCTCCATGTGTCTTCATGATGAAATGCCACTTTGATTTTCACTTGTATATATTTATTTATCTCCTTTATTAAATATTTATGCCATTCTAATGTTCAAACATCATTTATTATCCCCATTATTCCAAATTCCAAAGCTTCCACCCCAAACCTAGGAAACTAGTAATTTTCCTCCTTGGCAATTATTTGACCCTTAACATCAACTTTGCAAACTCTAATGAATATGGCTAATGTGATTAGGCCATTGTGACCCAATTCCAAATTTGGGACATGACATTTCCTTACTTCCTCTACCATTCTCTCATCATTTCTACTTTTTGCCACGATCTGCTATATTCTGCTATATTTGGTTAATTGCTTTATAGTACTCTCGTTTGGTTATTTTTAACCATTTTTTTTTTCAAATTCATGTTCATGATTTATACCTTTTAAGTTGGGCGCCATTTACGACTTTCTTGAAAATATTTCCTTGTAATGTTTTTAGTCGGACTGAGCCATTAGGATTTAACTTTTCAATGATGTAGGGTCCCATCCATTCTGTATGCAACGTTTTTGGTCTCCCTTTTACTCTGCTATTATATAGGAGTGCTAAATCTCCAACTGACAGATTCTTTTGTTTGATATTTATATCATGCCATGCTTTCTGTTGCTGTTTTTGCACTCTCTGATGTTCTAATTCCAACTGTCGACTTTCATCCAGCTTTGACAGCTGTAATAGCCATTCGTGTCGAGTATCTTCGACGTCGATATGTAGAGCTGTTGCAATGGTCGGTGCTTGTCATCGAAAATGTAATGGGACGACAGCCTCTTGCCCATAGACAAGTGAGAATGGTGTCTGTATTGTCATTTTCTTATATGTTGTTCTATATGCCCAAAGGACAACAAATATTTTATCGTCCCAGTCATCTTTCTCTATGTTGCAGATTTTCGTCACTCCTTTTGTAAGTGTTTTATTGAACGATTCTACTGCGTCGTTCGACTGAGGGTGATATACTGTGCTTATTTTATGATCAACTGCAAATTCCTTAGTCAATGCTTTAATGGTTTTACATACAAAGTGTGTACCTTGGTCACTTATCAATGTTATGGGGCATCCAAAGCATGTTATTATGTTTTCATAAATGAATTTAGCAGCAACTTCACTTGAACATGTTTCGACTAGTTCTGCTTCTGCCCACTTGGTAACGTATTCGACAGAAGTAATAATATACCGAGCACATGTTCATCTTCCCACTACTGGAAATGGTCCAATAAAATCAATAGCCCATATTTCAAATGTTCGGCTAGGGTTAATTGGAAACAATGGTATTTCTGTTCTTGGTAGTGGTCGGCCCATGCGTTGACATTTATCACACTTAGATACAAACTCTCGACAGTCTTTATGAACTATTTCCCACTAGAGTCCTGCCTGCAAGATTTTTCTGGCTGTTATATCTGCATGTTAATGTCCTCCCGCTGGTCCAGCATGGGCTTTTGTAATTATATCCCATTGTTCATGCTCAAGTGCACATCGGCGTAATATATCGTCCAGGCCAAGTTTATAGAGGAAACCGTTGATCAAAGTGTAGGGGGCTGCTTTCACATAGTTATCATAGATACATTACATAATATAAGCAAGCATACACAATGATACAGATACAAGAGACGAGACAGATTGAGAGAATAGTCTTTGTATTAACCAGCAAGAGCAGAACACAATGATAGAATCAATCTCTACTAGTCTATCGGCTCACCAACCTAAATTTATATATATATATATATATATATATATATATATATATGTATGTATGTATGTATGTATGTATGTATGTATGTATGTATATATATATATATATATCTATATGCAAATACAATTATATAACCGTCTGTCGGTTTATCCAACCGATCCGACCCATACTAGTTGACGCGACTTGTCAACATATGCTACAGAATGGTCGGGCGGAGGGCCTAGTCGACAGGCCGACCTAGGCCCCTCCAATAGTTGTCTTATAGGATTTAAGCTTTTGAGATTACTCCTCTTTTGATAGCTAGTCAAAAAGTTTTCTTCTCAAAAAACATCAAACAATGTCATGTTCTCCAGATGTTATTTTTAATTTAGAGTGCCTAGGTCTTGCCATTGATGATCATCAACTCTTTCTCTCTTTCACTCAAGCTCTCTTGCTTGAGTCTAGGAAATTATTTTAGCATAGTAGAGTTGGATCATCAATTTCGCCACTCGATTTTTTTCTCTTTTTTTGATATTGTCTTTCTCCCTTTTTATGAATCATTACTAATGATCATATCATTTTTGGTCCACATTCACTGTCAATTACAATATTTTTCTACTTGAGACACATAAACTTGGTTCTCATTGTGGCTTCATTGCCATCACCAAGTCCTCAGAATCTGTACAACTTCACAGATAGTTAGTCGCAACATCATATCATCAACTCATCAACAATATGTTTACATATTTATTGAACAACTATTACTCATTAACATTTCATATGCTTTGATGATTTAACTATCACTATACATTAGTCTTTGATCTTTATTCAAACCCTTGTAGTATGATCACTATATTTTATGCACAATATGTATAACGCTCTTGTTTTCAACAAGTCCCGTAGATATTGATGATCTACCAAAAGCAACTTGTCAGTGCAACTTTTCAGAGTAAAATCATTTTAAGAATCTTTTTCGAAACATTGTTTTTTTGTTTCCATACAATCCTATAACCAAAACAAATATAATAAGAGGTTAAAAATCATCACTCACTCTTGAGTGTTTTAACTCTAATATCCAAATAAGATGTATTATAATCAACATTCTATTTTGATTATTATTTTCATCAGTCATAAACCATGGACATAATCCTGCAATGTTCGTACATAAGCATGTATTGTACTTTTTCATAAACTGTGTTTTCTCATGGGGTATAGTAACTTATCCACCTGATAGTTTTACACTATTTTCAATAGTGCTAAGTTATAATGGCCATTCTATTCATTCACTCAAATGTTTAACTTGTGTATTCATACTAAGAATCGCAAGACTCTGGTCTGTTGACTAAACATTTTCGTCTATACAATAATTTATATATAGAAACAATTCTAGGAAAACATCTACATTTGTTCCTGAATATATTAAGAGCAAAAATTATCACTTAACTTTCATTTTTTAGTATGCAAACGTAATACTTCAAAATTAAAAAAAAAATGAAAGTATTGCTTGTAAACTTACGGATTTCAATCCGACCAACTGTGTTGAGTAATGTAGTAAAATACCTCATCATAAAATTTAATTTCTCTACCTCTTTGGTCACTTTTTGGAGAACTTGGAGGTTACTCCATCTAATTCATTCCTTCGTCCATTCCTCATATGCGCATAAAACAAAAATCAAATTGTTAGTTCAACAAACTTCGTACTTTCTTACCTCATGTTAAGCCCATATAGGCCCAAGTGTTGTAACTTCAGTTCTGATACCACTTTGTAACACACCCGATATCCTCATTATCATTTTGAGGAAATGGGGTGTAATTTTTTTTCCTTTGGATCATCCAACAACCGGTTTGTATTATAATACTGAACATCTTAATTAAACGTTTAATTATATATAGACCCATTTAACTTTAGACTCCTCATCTAATGGTTATTCTCTCGATTTATCTTTAATCTTACTCTTGGTAATACATAATTATTGTTATAATATTGTATGAATATCCCATCATTTTTATGAATGCATGATACTCCAAAAATTCACCAAAGTTACTTTGCAATCTCACTCTCAAGAAAAACAACACCTTCACAAGTACGTCAACCACAATTAGAATAATTTCCTTTTTGACCACACCATGCAAGATCAAATAAAACCCCATAACATAAGTCAAGCATAGTATACTCATCTTTCAATATAATTTTGACCATTATAAGGTATTACTCCTTTTTATCCATAAACATTTTCTCTGTATGGAATACAACGAAAGTACATCACACACACTTATCATTATGTTAGTGGCATTAATCAACTAAATATAAATAAATATTTTTATAAAGTAATTCACACATTATGCTAATATCATAAGCCATTTGAATACACATATGCCCCCAATGATACACTTTAATATTACAATCAAAACAACCCCTACATATGTAATGAAATCACTTAACATGGAAACACATGATGAACTTGACATCTTCTACAATAATACAATACTAAAAATAGTTATTTGGATCAATATTGAGATTGGGAAATTAACTACAAATTTCCACCTAGCCACCGAGAGGACACCCCCGAGCTAAGCAATGAATCCACAAGGAAAGAGTAGGTAAAATAATCTTCTTCAATGGTTCCTCACCAATGCGTATCATTAACAAGGAATAGGCTCGACTAGCCACCTTTTTCTACCTCGTGTTCCCAATAAAAAAGCTTGGCTTCTCACACCGTATGCTACACCATAAGTTTGGTTTCTACTTACCGAAGCTCGGCTCTCATTATGATCTAAAGTTTTATTTTTAGCTCTGAACTATTTACGAAATCGACTGGACTTTATCATTTGTCCTTACAACAATAACTTAATATATAAATATATTTTATTAAAGAGGAACTCAGTTCCTCTTTTCCTCAACTCCCTAATAACAAATATAGAAATTAAAACAAAGCAGGGGTCGAAATTTCCATAAGGGGGTCTCCCTTCTATCTCTATCAAGAGATTACGATAGAGATCACATTTCTTAAGGAAACTCTATGAACACAAACTTTGTTCTCAAGGGATGCATAGCTCGTACTATGTATGTGTATATATATATATAAGAAGATCGCTTTTCATAAACAAAAACGCTATCCTTCAAATTTCATTAACGCGCATAGACTATAAACTGCACAGAGTATAAACGTGGGTCGATCCCAGCTCCTCTATTTACGTTTGCAGGATAAACTATATATATATAAAGTAATTCATTGGATAATGGGATCAGGATCAAGGAGTTGTCATATCCCTTTCTGTGCAGAGAATGTGTGAATCCAACAATATAAATATATATATCTATAACAAAAGCGTGCCATCCCTAGCAGAGAGGCCAGTCATAAGTAAAAGATGGATCGGGATCCAAGGGATCCGTCCCTTCCCGTCATTAGCATAAAGAAAAACTAATACTCGTTGAGCAGGATGTTCCTCTTTCTGGGCTGCTACCTCATTATATATATACACTTGAGGTTGCTGCTCCCATTGGAGATTCTGCCCTCCTCTCATTAAATAATAATAAAAAAGAGTAATAGAAGAGCCACGACCTCCTCCATGAGATAGAGAGAGAGACATTCTCTACCACTTGGAATTCTCTCCACTACATGTTTGTAAACAAGACATTAATTGCTTCTCTTTGTTCTCTTCATTCTAAGCAGAAAAAGTAAATCAAGGAAATCGGTTCCCTAACTCTACACATTCCATCGCTTTTCAATGGGAGTTGGTTTCCTTTAAATTCTCTGCAAAACAAGTGTCAAGTAACAAAAATAGATAAGATTTCTTTCTCTCAAAGGAAAACAATGCTTTCCCAACCGACATATATTTACTCATTTTTTCTTTATTCATTAGTCAAATGAATATTTACTCATTCAAATAATCTCATATATATAAGGATTACTTTATTCTTTAATCAAATGAATATTTACTCATTCGAATAATCTCTTAAATGTATAAATATTTTATAATAATTATCAAATCATAATTTATATTTGATATGCAATAACAATAAAAACCATTGGTATTTATATTTACATTTTCTCATATATATATATATATATATTATCTTTCTCTTATCTTTTAATTATCTTTCTCTCATCTTTTAATTAAAGTTCTAATGATAATTTTCACTAATCCTTGCCGAAATTAAGGTAAGTATTTATAATAATAATAATTAGAATAATCATTTAGTATCTCATAGAATTATTAATAATATTTATCTTTATGCTAATAGATAGGTCATAGGAGTTGACTATTATCTTGCGGTGAATAGTTACTCTACCTAGGTGGAAAACATATAAACTTATTCCTCAAGTGAGCTCCATTAATTAACTTTCTTTCTGGTTCCCCAGGCATCAAAATGACACCTGTCATCAGTAGATAAAATCTCATCGCTTTCCAGCCATTCAACTGTCCCCCCTAGTGGATTTTTGCCTCCATCGTTAAGTTGTATCATGCCCGCAGTATCCTAAGTCTATTATTAACCATTACAACTTAGTAAATAAATACCCATTCTTACAAGGTTTTACTGGTAAGGCCTTGGCCTTGAGCTCCTCACCAGAAACACGTACATAGTTACAATTTTCAATTACAAAATAATGGGGCAAAAGAGGGATGTTACATCCTCCCCCCCATAAAAATAACATTGTCCTCGGTGTTGGTAATCTTTTACTTCATTATCTTTGACTTTCAATCGTCCTCGAGCTTCTACACTTCCTGCAAGGCTTATTGCTCCTCTCTCTTTAATAACCTGCACTTTACATAACCCACACAAGGTATTCCAAAAAATTTCAGTATAACATAAACATACCCTTATTTTCAATTTAAATCAGAATGTAAGCAATAAGTTCTTTTGCATCATACTGTTGTTTCCATTTATGGACAGTTTCCTAATATTTTTTCATTGAAATTTATGTTCTTATCGCCATAAGACAACATATTACCTGATTATTTTTCAATATAAATCAAAAGAATGCATAGGTAAAGAAAAAGTTTACTTATCTTTGGAGGATATCATTTTCTTCCAACTCTCAGACTCTTAGCTAGTCCTTAACTTGCAATAGACATTCCCTTCATTCACAAGTTAGTAGCATTTATGTCATGTAATTTCAGGCGATAAACTTCAACTTGACATTCATCCTCGTCTTTGGATGAATTTTGCATTACCTATAGTATTAATTGCATACATAATACTTAAACATTAGGGAAGCTAATAGCCCATTCACTTGGCAGCTCTTACCCTATGTTCCATTGTTATATCATGGAGATGGAAGACTTCAACAACACTTTGTTGAACACAAAACTCTCCCTTGAGTTTTGGGACTTCAGCACCACTTTGTTGAACGCGTAACTCTCCCTTGAGATCTATCACCAATTTATGTGTGGTCTTATGGGCTTTAAGATTTTGAGATTACTCCTCTTTTGATTGCTAGTCAAAAAGTTTTCTTCTCAAAAAACATCAAACAACGTCCTATTCTCCAGATGTTATTTTTAATTTAGTGCGCCTAGGTCTTGCCATTGATGATCACCGACTTTTTCTCTCTTTCACTCAAGCTCTCTTGCTTGAGTCCAAAAAGTTTCTTTCTTTTCCACTCAAACTCTTTTGCTTGAGTCCAGGATTTTCTTTTTCTTTTCCACTCAAGCTCTCTTGCTTGAGTCCAGGAAATTATTTTAGCATAGTAGAGCTGGATCATCAATTTCTCCACTTGGTTTTTTTCTATTTTTTTTATATTGTCTTTCTCCCTTTTAATGAATCATTACTAATGATCATATCATTTTTGGTCCACATTCACTGTCAATTACAATATTTTGTTATTTGCGACACATAAACTTGGTTCTCATTGTGGCTTCATTGCCATTACCAAGTCCTTGGAATCTGCAACAACTTCACAGATAGTTAGTTACAACATCATATCATCAATTCATCAACAACGGGTTCACATATTTATTTATCAACTATTACTCATTAACATTTCATATGCTTTGATGATTTAACTATCACTATACATTAGTATTTGATCTTTATTCAAACCCTTGTAGTATGATCACCATATTTTATGCACAATATGTATAATGCTCATGTTTTCAACAAGTCCCGCAGATACTGACGATCTACCAAAAGCAACTTGTTAGTGCAACTTTTCACAATAAAAAAATTTTAAGAATTTTTTTCGAAACATTGGTTTTTTTGTTTCCATACAATCCTTTAACCAAAAAAAATATAATGAATACGTTAAAACTCATCACTCGCTCTTGAGTGTTTTAAATCTAATATCCAAATAAGATGGATTATAATCAACATTCTATTTTGATTATTATTTTCATCGGTCATAAACCATGGACATAATCCTGCAATGTTAGTACATAAACATCTATTGTATTTTTTCATAAACTATGTTTTCTCATGGGGTATAGTAACTTATCCACCTGATAGTTTTACACTCTTTTCAATAGTGCTAAGTTATAATAGACATTCTATTCACCCACTCAAATGTTTAACTTGCGTATTCATACTTAGAATCGCGAGACTATGGTCTTTTGACTAAACATTTTTGTCTATACATATATTGATATATAGAAACAATTCTAGGAAAACATCTACATTTCTTCCTGAATGTATTAAGAGTAAAAATTATCCCTTAGCTTTCAATTTTTAGTATGCAAACGTAATACTTCAAAATTTAAAAAAAAATGAAAGTATTGCTTGTAAACTTACGGATTTCAATCCGACCAACTGTGTTGAGTAATGTAGTAAAATACCTCGTCGTAAAATTTAATTTCTCTCTCTCTTTGGTCACTTTTTGGAGAACTTAGAGGTTAATTCATCTAATTCATTCCTTCGTCCATTCCTCATATGCGCTAAAACAAAAATAAAATTGTTAGTTCAACAAAATTCGTATTTTCTTACCTCATGTTAATCCCATATAGGCCCAAGTGCTGTAACTTCAGCTCTGATACTACTTTGTAACACACCTGATATCCTCGTTATCATTTTGAGGAAATGGGGTGTAATTTTTTTTTTTCCTTTCGATCATCCAACATCCAAACATGTTTGTCTTATAACACTGAACATCTTAATTAAACATTTATTTATATATAAACCCATTTAACTTGAGACTCCTCATCTAATGGTTATTCTCCCGATTTATCTTTAATCTTACTCTTGGTAATACATACTTATTGTTATAATATTGTATGAATATCCCATAATTTTTATGAAAGCATGATACTTCAAAAATTCACCAAAGTTACTTTGCAGTCTCACTCTCGGGAAAATCAACACCTTTACAAGTACGTCAACCACAATTAGAATAATTTCATTTTTTACCACACCATGCAAGATCAAATAAAACACCATAACATAATTCAAGCATAGTATCATTAACTAGGAGAGAGTAGGCGAAAAAATCTTCTTCAAATGGTTTCCTACCACCAAGATTCCACCCCCGAGCTAAGAAATGAATCCACTAGGAGAGAGTAGGCGAAAAAATCTTCTTCAATGGTTTCCTCACCAATGTGTATCATTAACAATGTATAGGCTCAACTAGCCACCTTTTTATACCTCATGTTCCCAATAAAAAAAGCTTGGCTTCTCACACCGTATGCTACACCATAAGTTTGGTTTCTACTTACCGAATCTCGACTCTCATTATGATCTAAAAGTTTTCTTTTTAGCTCTGAACTATTTCCCAAATTGACTGGGTTTTATCATTCGTCTTTACAACAATAAATATATAAATATGTTTTATTAAAGAGGAACTTAGTTCCTCTTTTCCTCAACTCCCTATCGCACACCCTGTAATAGGAGATAGTGGAGCCATGCTCATCGGATTGAATACAAGAGTATGTATATACATAAATACCCTAGAAACATTATCAACAGAAACTCTGTTCGCAAGGGATGCATAACTCATACTATATATATATATGGAGATCGTTTTTCATAAACAAAAACGCTATCCTTCAAATTTCATCAACTCACAAAGAGTATAAACTGCACACAGAGTATAAATGTGGGTCGAGCCAAGCTCCTCCGTTTATGTTTGTAGAATAAACTATATATGTATAAAGTAATTCATTGGATAATGGGATCAGGATCAAGAAGCTGTCATATCCCTTTTCCATGCAAAGAATGTGTGAATCCAACAATATAAATCTATATATCTATAACAAAAGCGTGCCATCCCTAGTAAAGAGGTCACTCACAAGAAAAACAAGGATCGGGCTACGAGGGAGCCATCCCTTCCCGTCATTATCATAAAGGAAAACTTGGAGAGTCTGCCCTCTCATTAAACAATAATAAAATTAGTAATAGAAGAGTCGTGACCTCCTCCATGAGAGAGAGAGAGAAACGAATTCTTTACCACTTGGCATTCTCTCCACTACTTGTTTGTAAACAAGACATTAACTGCTTCTCTCCCACGAAGGAACAATAATTTATTGTGAGGAAGTGTTGTGTCTTCTTAAGAAGGGAGAGTAATTAAACCTTTGTCCCCTTCGTTCTAAGCAGCAAAATTAAATCAAGGAAATCGATTCCCTAACTCTACACATTCCATCCCTTTTCAATGGGAGTTAGTTTCCCTTAAACTCTCGGCAAAACAAGTGTCAAGTATAAAAAATAGATAAGTGTTCTTCCTCTCAGAGGAAAAGGAAAACAATGTTTTCCCAACCGACATATATTTACTCATTTTTACTTTATTCATTAATCAAATTAATATTTACTCATTCCAATAATATCTTATATGTATAAATATTTTATAATAATTATCAAAACATACATTTTTCATATATATATATATATATATATACTATCTTTCTCTATCTTTTAATTAAAGTTTTAATGATAATTTTCACGAATCCTTGCCGAAATTAAGGTAAGTATTTATAATATAATAATTAGAATAATAATTTAACATCTCATAAAATTATTAATAATATTTATCTTTATGCTAATAGATAGGTCATATGAGTTTACTATTAGTGAATAGTTAATCTATCTAGGTGGAAAACCTATAAACTTAGTCCTCAAGTGAATCCCATTAATTCTTCAAGTGAACCTCATTAATTCACCTTTTTTCCGGTTCCCCATACTAGGCATTAGGATGACACCGGTCTACTATTAACCATTACAACTTAGAAAATAAATAACCGTTTTTACAAGGTTTTACTAGTGGAACCTTGGCCTTAAATTCTTCACCAAAAATGCGTACATAGTTACAATTTTCAATTACAAAAGAATGAGGTAAAAAAAAGATACTACATTTTTAAATTACCCTTTTAGAAAGGGTTTGAACTTTTTGAAAAAGCTAAGAATGGTTCAATTTTGATCACTATTCTAAACATCAAATTTACAAATCAAATTTTCAATGCTTTTTTCTTGCTTTTTATACATTTTTAGGATTCACACAGCTTAAGTATATGGAAGTTATGGTTTTTAAAAAGTTGATATATTAAGATTTTATCAAAAAAATAAGAAATCGCTACTCTATTATTATTATTTGAATGGTTATATATTAAAATATTTTTCACTAATTTATTCTTTAATTATAGAATTTAATTTTCAATACAACATTGTTTCTCAACACTTTATTTATATTATTTATATTTATATTATTTTTGTAATATTACACGTTCTTTAATTTCTTTTTCAATCTAATCTCATTCAACTAAAAATTTATAATATAAATTATTTAATATATAACTCATCACACGTTACTCCATTTTCTCACAAACTCAAAGTTAAGTATTAAATTTTACTTTAAATTGTTTATGTTTATTTATTTAGTAGAAGAATAATCAACCAATTATATTAATGATTTTTATTTGGTAGGAGAATAATCAACCAATTATATTAATGATTTTTATTTGGTAGGAGAATAATCAACCAATTATATTAATGAGTACATGTAAGAATGTTAATCTTTATTATTTTTGTTTAATGAAAGTTCAAAACTTAAACATAACACTATATTTTTTATTAGGTATTTATATTTATATTTACATCGTAGGTGTTCAAACAACGAAAGACTATCCTTGGCCCTATAGTAGATTCCTCGTTTATTGAGCCAATGAAATGCTGCCACGTATTCCGAGGTTAGTTTGAAAAAAATTGTGCAACTTTTGTCGTCCCTCCCACAAATCATAAGCCACCACATGAATCGTCCATGAAAACTGTCACGTTTAAGTTTGACATAGGGTTTGAGATAAGGTTTTCACGTGATCAGGTTCGACTACGGCATCATGGAGCCTTCACAAGCACTGAAGCAACCTATTCTCTCAGTCTCTTGCCCTTCCTCATCCTTTTGGGCACCGATGCTTGACACAGGATGTATTCCATGATAAGCAAGCAAAGGAAATCAAGGAAACTCGTGACGATCTAGAGGTCACTCTTTCCATGGATCAAATTTTGGATCATCATGTGGGGGTTTCGGCTTGGCTCAATTGGTCCATATCCTGATGGTATCTCTCGTATGGGATTTTTCATTGCATGCACACCCTGACGCCCATATTCACGCCGGGAAGGGGATCCGAACTGGTGACTATCTGCGGAAAGAGGAACATATCCAACCAGCAGAAGGCAACATCGAGGACAAAACCACAAGAACCCAAGAAAAAAAGGCCACCCATTTGTGCGTCAAATGTCCTGAGAATTGGTACTAACTGGTTGACGCCACAACTCAAGCTTCTACTTTATTCCATTTCTAGCGATGTCACACGATGGTGCAGATTCCATACCCTCCCTTTATTGTAACGATCTATTTCAGAGCTTTTTCCTATAACCACTTATACTATGAAACGAGAACTCGACACAGTTCTCGTTTTTCTCTCTCCTAATTTTAGTAGCTATTTTTACCTCCATTTCAAAAAGGGTTGATACCAGTATCACACATTTTCATTTTGAGGCATTTTTTGGGGCCCTTGAATTATCTTTGTCGTAAAATATTTTTAATTTCTATTTTCAAGTGTGTTTTTAGAAATTTAACAAAATAACGTACATTTTTAAGCAATTTATAATGGAAAACATATACATTTTCCATTTTTCTATAAAATAAGACATTTTTATGGACAAAATAAGGCATTTGTATTGACAAATTTGTAAACAATTCCAGAAAATAAAGACATTTAAAACCATTTTCAATGAATTTTTAGAGATTTTTTGTATAAAAGTGATACTATTTCATATTATTTTCCGAAAAGTGACGATTCACATAAATTCAAGAAAAGCAATACAATTTATTTGTAAAAAACATATTAAAAACATTATATGTAGAAATTTTATTTCTAAAATAAAGTCTGAAAGTCAAAACATTACTAATATATCTTATCAAAAAATTGTAAAAATTTGTCAAAATTAACATTTTCTTCAAAACATGGAACTAATCAACAATATCATGCAGGCCAAATTCTTCATCGACATTGGAATTTTATGGAGCTTGGCTTTCCTCAGGGACATCAATGTCCTTTTCCATTGGGTCTTCTATGTCTACAATATCCCCAAAGTGCTCATTTACAAACACCCCTCCTAATGGGGGTTGAGGCTCTTTTGACATCTTTGACACAAGTGTTTGACTAAACTCTCCTTTCTTCAAACCAACTTCTTGCGGTTCATCTAGAAGAACTTGAATAGCATTAACTCTTTGCTTTATGTAATTGTATTGTAGTGGATCATTATCAATGGATATGCAATTTCTTCCTTTCTGTAAGGAGCAGGCTATTGTTGTACCTAATCACCAAAAACAAAAATAAAGTTAAGTCAAATAGCATAAAGAAGCATACTTTAAAACAATAAAATAATGAAGAATAAAACATACAATAAAACTTGATATATGCTTTCATATGTAATATGAGAAAGTTTACTTGAAACCGAGAACAAATCTAAGACCCTATCTCCTTCTCTTGAAAATGTATCTATGAGATAATTAATCAACGCTTGTGGCTTTTGATCGATGTTTACAGTCACTCCTTTCAAATCCCTTTCTTCATATGTTAATTTTTTTACCACGACATTATAACTCAACATCTGACTATGTTTTCCTCCACTCTATTCATTGATTAAAAGAGATTCATAAGTCTCATCCTTTGTCCAAGTTGCAAGATGTATGCTTTCAATATCACTCAGGAATGGATCACTGCTGGAGCTACGAACATTAGGATTTTTCCTGTAACAAAAATATATAAAAAAAATTAACTTATCAATAAATATAATTGATTTATAAATTCAAAAAATTGATAATCTAGTGCAAATATATTACCAATAAAGTTGCTTCCTTTTTTTCCTTTACCCTTGAAGGATGTCAACAAACCCCCTAATTGTGTGTCTGAATGGAAAACAACAAATCTCCATAATGGTGATGTTGTGACATCTACAAATCCCAAAACCACTTTATTGAATGATTGGTAAGTATAAGGCTCACAATCATAAGTAGTGTTTCAGATATTGTATCCATGAGGGATATCTACAATCACTAGTGCATACTCCTTTTTAGGAACAAGATTTACAATGTCTGCACAGTCACCTAAAATGAATTTATATTGCACAGTTTCAAGCCTATTCCAAATATAATGATAAAGTGTTTCATCAAGTTCAATGTTTGCAAGATGTTGTCTCCTTTTTTGTTCTATTTTGGCTATTTGGATATTAATTTTGAAGGAATCTGGTACTCCATATGTAGGTCCCTCTTTGGCATCTTCAAATGAAAATTACACTAATAAGTAATAAAATAGAAATGAATTGAATTAGAAAATAAATAAAATAGGATGTATCATAGATCAACATACATTCTTGAATTCAACAAAAAAATGTTTTAAAGTTTCTATTGAGCTTGAGTCTGGATAGTTGCATTTGACATCATCCCAACTCTTCTCATTCAACATTATAACCATCTCCTCTTGTATTTTCATGTAGACCTTGTGACTAGACAATGAAACAATAAATGATGTTTACAATCATATATAATAATATAACAAAATACTTAGAACATAACAAAAATGTTAAACTCAAGAACAAAACATCGTACCATAAAAAAAATCAACTTACATGTCAAATTCGCTGCACATTTCCTTCGAGGATAATTCACCCGACTTTACCCGTGATAGTATTGTAGATATTAATGTTTCATCCTTCACACCTTGTATTGTTCTCTAAGGTGTAATAGTCATGTATTCTGGAAGATTCTTGACGTCAGGAGCTACCTTACCACTGCTCCATGGAACAACTCTGCCTTTTTTCACTTTCTGGTTTTTATCCCAATATTCTCCCACAATATAAATATGTCATCAATCAAATCCCATGTTTTCCCAACTCTGAATTCCAACTGGAAATAGGCATCTACAGCTCTGAATGCATCACTTCCTTTGGCATTTTTTGGTTTCACATCATCCTCTTTAATAGGGAGACCTATTTCTAGACAACAACATCTCCGAAAACTTGCATCAACTCTAGCTTTTTTCCCACCACATATTTGCACAAATTCACTGTGGATAAATCTCACCCTTTGAATAAATGTCATTGTCAACCTATCTTCACTATCTGTTTTATGATCCCATTCCAACAACTTTGCTTCTACATCTATTAAAACAACATAAATGATGCATTTAACTGTTTCAAAAATAGGGTTATTGGGATATTCTTGCATCAACTCTCTTCTTGCCTCTGTAGAATGATTCCCCCCAAGAAAATAATATTTTTAATGAAAACATCTTGTTTGATCAAATTCATCTCTAGTAGGAACATCTTTCGGGTCAACAAGGACTAGGTAGTCAACCACATGTGCATAGGGATTGCACCTCATTAATGCTTTCAAGTTCTGAATATGAAAGTGATGTGGTTTTATAATTCTAAATTGATCTTTCCCTTCTGTGGGTTTATAAAGTAGATTCACATTCGACTCAAATGTATGTCCATTGTTAACCAAATTATCCCTCTGTAATCGATCTCGAATGGCATTTTGTGTTGTCTTGAAAATGCCATCCTCTAGATCAACACCTGGAGTAATGATTTTCCTACTGCCACCATAATTTTCACTCTGAGATTCAGGAATAACATTGGTTTCAGTAACAACAGATCTCCTCTTTTTCTGATTTGAAAGAGTTCCTTCTAAATCAACAATTCCTTCAACAGGAATTGAGGCACTCTCAACCATATTTCTTTTATGAGTTTGTTTGTTACTCTTACTGGCAGGAGTAGCAAGCTCATTTGCAACAATTTCATCATGTTCAGTTGGGCGAGATGAAGATTTAAATATAACCCTTCTAGGTACCTGATTTGATTGTCAGATGCTCTTTCCTCTTTGTGCTTGTATTTATTCAGTTTGAACATTTGACACTTGTTTCTTCTTCCTTGCTTCTAGTCCCTTTTGAATAGCGGCATTAATGACATCCATAGGATCGACCTCTGTATAATAAATTCCATTCAACATTTTTGAAATCGAATTGAAAAAATCCTGCAAAATAAAAACATTATCGTATTAAATCTATTACATTGTGGTATCCAAGTTATATCAAAACCAATTTAAGAATAATATCAATATTCAAACATACTCTCCCGCTATCAATTTCATGCACGACCCCTTGACAAAAATCTGTGAAATTTTCTAAAACATTATATTTTGAAATCTTCCAAAGAATATTGGATTTTGGCAAAGGTCTTGGCTTGTTTCACTTGTGCATAAAAAATATCTGTACCCTGCATCACACATATATCTCTCAACAATCCCTATAGATGGTAATCTGATTGAATATATGGAAATGCGGAAGAATATAAGAGAATGCTTTCTGGTTTTCCTTGATATTTTTCCTTCAGATGCCAATGATACTTTGTTTTGTCTTCATTTGATGCACGTTTCCATTTTCTAGCATTCTTCATTTTTAATTCTTCAAAGCTAAGAACTCTGTCTTGAGGCTCAACATTCTCAAATGCCTCAACTGTTTTTTTATGCAATCATCACCACTCTTGATCCATAAATGTTTACATATATCTTTCTTGATGCCATTGTCCCTATATCCAAAATGTAGAATTTTAAAATAAATCAACAAACATTCATAATCTAAACAAAATCAACTTCAATATTCACTCTAAACTGTATTTGAAAAAAGTTTTAAAAAATTCAAATTTTATTTTACATTCATAATCGTCGTTTTGTTATGTTTTGAAAAATAGTTTAAAAAATGTAAACCTACCCCCTAACCCCCCTAAAATATATAATAATTAATTTAAAAAAGAAAATTAAACCTACCCCTACCCCATAAGTAGACAATAAAAATTTGAAAAAACAAATTTAAAACTAACCCCCTAACCCCCCTTAACAATATAATAAAAAAAAAATTTAAAAAAACTAACCAACCCCTCCTAACAATATAATAAAAAAATTAAAACTAATGCCCCCTCTAACAATACAAGAAAAAATTAAAAAAAAAATATTTGAACTAACCCCCCCTAAACAATATAATAAAAATAAATAAATCAATAAACTAACCCCCCCCACCATGCCCCCCCCTTCCACCTCCTCCCTCCTTGCCGGCCCCCCCCCCCTCCTCCCTCTTCCCCACGCCCCCCCCTCCCCCCCCTTCCCCCACCGCCCAACTTCCCCCCCTCCCCCTCCTCCTCCTCCTCCCTTCTCCCTCCGCGGCCCTTTGGCACCCAAGCGGGCGGCCCACTAGCACGGGGAAGAGGGAGGAGGGGTAAGGGGGGGGGCGCGGGAAGGGGGAGCGAAGAGGGAAATGGGGAAGGGGGAGTGCGTGGGAGGAGGAGGGAGGGGGGGGTGGGGGGCGTGGGAGGAGGAAGGCGCAAGGAGGGAGGAGGGTGCACGGGAGGAGGAAGGTGGGGGAAGGGGGGGCGCACGGGAGGAGGGGGGATGTCACATCCCCCATTTTGACCCTTATAATATTTTGGGCTATAATGTAAATATTGTATGCATATTATGTATGATTCCTAGTGTGGAGCTCAAGACCAAGGCCCCAATAGTGAATGCTCGACCTTGAATAGGAAAGTATTGGATATTATGCTACCCATGTGCTAGTGAACCATGGGAATTGTAACTATGCATTTTAATATAAATTCTCACAACTAGCTATGCAATGCAACAAGAGATGGGGGCATGATGTTTACAAGGAAATTGGGAGGGAAATATTCAAACCTTTGAACCAATCAAGTCAAGCCAAATGTCAATGAGAGAACCCATCAACCCTCAACTACCCATGCTGACTTTTGTACCCAATCATTTACTCTCCCAAGAGTTGGTTGAGGTAGTTAATTCCTTGGGGAATGGAGAGGTAGGGCTGTCCAAATTCTAGTATGGGAAAGCCACCCTTCATGGAAAATCGTGTTTGGCTTCTTAGGGAAGAAAAGAGCCATGAATTGCTCCCTAAGCCATTATTCACCCAATTTGTTTGCTCTCTCATGAGTTTGGAGCTACCTGGGCATTTTCCTCCATGGTTTTGTTGTGTTTCCTTCATTCTCCTAGTTGGGAATGGCGTTTTTGTGTTGTATAATAGTGGAGAAGGAAGGAGAAATTGATTTGGGGACCATAGAGGCTGTTTTGGCTCATAGATTGTTTGTATATTTGTGGGAGAAATCGTTTTCTTCCCTATGGTCGATTTCCCCTCTCACAAGTCCGTTTTGGTGTGCCCATGTTTTGGAGAAGACTCATGTCCATCTAGTTTCTAAGTCCCATTGATGAAAGTGTGTTTCCAAGCCCATATCTGAGTTTTGTGTGCAAGAGAATGCTGGGGATGAGTTGGGTATCCATTGCTTTGGGTTGCGTTGAGCTTGAGAGTCTCCTTTTCCTTGTAGATATCATGCCCAGCTTAGGGGTGGTCTCTGAGTGCTGAAAGAGTACAGGATGAGTAGAGACCTATGATTGGGTGGAACGTTGCAGTGACATAGCTAGTTGCTTGGGACAACATTACATCTAGATGAGTATTCTATTGTGTTTACTTCTGCAATGTTTTAATTGATGGTTATTTTGATATGTTGGATGAGTATGAAATGTGGGTGGATGATGTTTTAAATTCTGCTGTGCATACTTGCTTGATTTGCATCTGCACTCTTTTGTTTTTAATGGTATGAATCTAATGAATGGGGTAAGTATTTGAAAAGCCCCATAGAATGGTATCATGTTCCCTTCCTTGAATTGGATAAATGGGAGGGTATGTGACAGGGGAGGAGGGGGGGAGGGAGGAGGAATCCACGAGTAAGGAGGGGGGGGCGTGGGAGGAGGAAGGTGGTGGTAGGAGGAGGGCCGCGGGAAGGGGGCGCGGGGAGGGGGGAGGAGGGGGAAGGGGTGGGGGAGCGGGAGGAGGAAGGCACGAGGAGGGAGGGGGGGGCGCGGGAGGAGGAAGGTGGTGGCGGGAGGAAGGCCGCATGGAGGAGGGAGGAGATGGAAGGGGGGGGACTGAGGAGGGAGGGGAAAGGGTCGGCACGAGGATGGGGACGCGAGGAGGGAGAAGGGGGCATGGGTAGGTTAGGGGGGTTGTTTTAATTTTTTTGTAGGTTAGGTAAAAAAAAATAGGAAGGGGGTGTGGGTAGGTTCGGTAAACAAATTATAATTTTTATTTTAAACCCAAAGCTAATATTCGTGGGGTAGAGGGAAAGCCTTTCCTCGATTAATAATACATGAATTTAAGAAGAAAAAAAAATAAAAAAAAAATAAAAAAAAATATATATATATATATATATAACCCAGAAATTGGTAGAGCCTCCTCTCTTGAAAGTGATAGAAGATCCTCTCTGCAATCTTCTCATTCTTCTTGAAAACCTCCGTGAATTGCTCTAAAGACTAAACAATCGTGTATTAATAAGATAAATTAGGTTTAAGTAAAACATAAATCAATAAAGCCATAAAACAAACATTACCAAATTAATAAAGTCATAAAATAATCATTGCAAAATTAACAATAAAACTAACTAATTTATTAAAAAAAAAAAAAAAAACACTAACCTTGAAAGTGTTACTAAATTGCTCCAAATTAAATGATGAATAGTAGGAAATCTAAATGGTTTATATAGCCTAGATTAGGTTTAACATTACTTGTTTTAAGAATGTGGGATTAAAAAAATGAAGTTAGTTACGGGATTATTATTAAATTTATATAAGATAAGTTTAAATGAAATAATTACTAATGTTATGAATGTGGGAGTAAAAAAAATGTAAATAGCCTTACTTGATTACAAATTGTATATAGAAAATGTTTCGAGAAATTTTACTAGTCTTATATGTCTGAGATAGAAATATTAATTAGTTAATACATTATTTCAAATTTTTTATATCATAAATTCATTTATTTTACTAGTCTTATGAATGTGCGTTTTAATTTTGTAGGGAAAATTTGGAGGGAAAATTTTGAACGAAAATTTTGGAGGGAAGTTTTAGAGGGAAACATTTGGAGGAATATTTTCATTCTTGTAATACCCCCATTTTGACTCTTAGGAAATATTGGCTTTTAATGTAAATGTTGTATACATGTGATGTATGTTTCCCTAGCATGGATCTCAAGGCCAAGGCCCCGCTAGTGTATGTTCAGATTTTATTTAAAATGGACAAATATTTGATATTATGTTATCCATGTGCTATTAAGCCATGGAACAATTTTAAATGATGTAAATATTAACATTGCAATACAATACCAAAAACTAGCTATGGAAACAACTAATTAGAGGGGGGTAATGTGTATCCACTAGGGAGTGGTGAGGGGGATTGTGGGGTTGAACCATATGCTTCCAAATGTCATCTTGAGAACCCATTTGACTTTCCTTCCTGACATTTAATTCTGTTGTAAGGAAGTAGTTGAATAAATGAGTCCATGGCTTCAATGGAGCACGGGCAACCCATAAATTCGTATGGCAGGTATGGGCTTTCTTTCCTTGACCCACAACTCACTCTACCTCATGGGAATTTGTTCTTCCTCATTCCCATTCCATTGGGGGGGATCTAAGCTTCAGTTTCCATCCATTACGCAGTGCCAACAGTGAGAAAAACCAGAAATCGCAACTTGGCATTAACTCACGTTTTGAAGTGCCATAAATGCCCAGAATTTCATGTTGACAGCAAAATCCAATGGGGGATCCATAGACATGAAAATTAGGGCAAATTTGAGAGAGTTAGACACCCCTAAATCCATAGAAAAACCCAGATTTTATAGCCTGAAAATCCAATTACGGTATTGAGTTATTGGCCACCGAATTGTGAGAATCCAAGTGTGAATGATAGAATATAGGTTGGGATTGCTTGATAAACTCAGTGAAGGATAGAATCTCAAGGAGTTAATAGCTGGAATTTTCTATGCCCACCCTGAATAGCATTGGAGGGAAGGGGCACTTGAGGGACTATGCAATAGAGAAGGGGACCTTCCTTGTGTTGGGTGTGGTAGGTATTGTGGGTGCCATGACTATTTGAGTTTAATTGAGATGCCTATAGCTCTGTGGTTGAGCTCACTGGCTTAGCATCCTCCTCCTTTGTATCTTGCATGCTTGATAAACCCAACTGTCTGTTGGCTTAGCATGATTATTGGTATGAAACCATGGCTATGAGTGAGCCTATTTAGTTCCTCCTTAATGGATACACATCCCAGCTCAAAGGTGGTCTCTCAGCTGAAAGAATATAGGCTGGACATAGACCTATGGTTGGGTGTAACATTTCTCTCACATAGCCAGTTGTTTGGACAGTTTCATCATAGATATAAGTATTCTTTGTGGTTAAAATTACGTCTATTATGTGTTGATTTGATGATTGTTATTGATATGTTGCATGCATGATGGATTGTTTGTAGATGATGTTTATTTCTGCTGTGTATAATTTAAATATGCATTTTATTAATTGTAATTGCGTCATATGGCTTGGGGAAGAATTAGACACACCCCCATAGTGTGGTCATGTTCCCTCTACGGGTCTGGATGATGGGAGGGGATGTGCCAATTCTCATAGCTATAATATTGTTGGTTGACAGTTGAACCATTCTACTTTTGGGTGAGGATTGTGGTAAAATTTCATTGTCTTATCTATTAAGAATTTTCTATAATTCTATCTTTTAGTGAGAAATCATGGACTCATCTGAATTAAATTCCAATGTCAACGAAGAGTTGTATTGTTCATCTAGCCAAGATACTGGCAGTGCAAATAATGTAATCAAGCATGTTATTCAAGAACTTCCTAATTATGAATATTTTGAAGGCACTAGTAATGAAGGGAAAGAATGTGATGATGATGAAGAGCTTCCTCCAAGTGGGGATCCTAAAGACAGTAAGCAAGATGATGACAATTGTCCTCCCAACGAGGATTTTGATGGGACTAATGATGCTTTTTCCAAGCATGCATGTACAAATAATGTTGATGGTTTTCTTCATAGCAATGATTCTAATGGGACGAATGATGATTTTCCTTCAAGCAAGGATTTTAATGGGACCAATGATGATTTTCCTCCCAGCGAGAATTTTTATGGGACTGATGATGATTTTCCTCCAAGTGAGAATTTTAATGGGACAAATGATGATTTTGGGGAGGAAGAAGACATCAATAATGGTGAAGATGATTTTCCTCCAAGCAAGGATTTCAATGGAACTGATGACGAGTTTCCTCCAAGCGAGGATTTCAATGGTACCGATGATGAGTTACCTCCAAGCGAGGATTTCAATGGAAACGATGGTGACTTTCCCCCAAGCGATGATTTCAATGGCACAGATGATGAATTTCTTGCAAGCGAGGATTTCAATGGCATCGATGATGATTCTCCTCCAAGCAAGGATTTCAATGGCACCGATGATTATTTTCCTCCGAGCGAAGATTTCAATGGAACCAATGATGATTTTCCTCCAAGCAAATATTTCAATGGAACCGATGATGATTTTCCTTCGAGCGAGGATTTCAATGGCACAGATGATGATTATCCTCTGAGTGAGGATTTAATTGGCACCAATGATCATTCTGTTGACGATGAAGACACAAATGATGAAGACAATGATTCTCCTCCAAGTAAGGATGTTACAGGCACCAATGATGAAGACAATGATTCTCCTCTAAGTAAGGATGTTACAGGCACCAATGATTAAGACAATGATTCTCCTCAAAGTAAGGATTTTACAGGCACCAATGATGTCAATGTTGAATCTCAAGAGTTCCCTTTAGTGAATATTTTAGTGGCACAAATAGTGTTGATAGTCACATTGATTTGTCAGCAATTGATCAACTTATTAGTGATCATGACAATAATTTTCATACTGAATTTGGTGATGATATTTTCAATGAGGGGGGTCATATGCATCACAATGAAAACATTCATTCTAATGAGGATGTTGTTGCAGACATAATGGTCTAGGAAATACAGTGACAGAATCCAATGCATAGCAGTATTAAGTGTAGGACTAGACCTTTTTATGTCAATCCAAAGCATTCCAGTTATACAAGGTCTAGGAAATAATTTCTTACAAGTCCAAGTTCCATTACTCCTTTGATTTCGAGTGAGTGTTGCCACAAAATTTGTTTGAAAAGTTTAGGCTACAATTATGCCTTGGAGAAAAGGAAGATGTATTTTATCAATGAACACAAGTATGCAAAATTCATATTTAGTGGGGTGCATGATTTTTACTAGGATAGGTTATGATTATCGCATTGGAAAAGTTATGCTTTGTAGAAAGGCATTCAAACGGATTCACTCAATTTGTAATCTTTGATTATCAAGAATCAAAACAAGACTGGAAAATGATCCTACATTTTATTTTGACAATTATCAGGGAAAAATCACTGGGCCATCAATGCACATTGCAATATCATGGATGCATGATTTCTTTTCCAAGCATGGAGAGAGTATGCCAAATAGAGAAACAATATACATTCCAGATAATTTCACCAGGCAAGAAATCTACAACTTATACAAGGATTATGTTCAAGGTGGTCAAGGAAATGGAAACTTCATCAGATATGCATATTTCACAAGAGTATGGAAAAAGAAGTTCAACAGCGTTTGCATTCCAAAGAGGTCAAGGATGGGAGTCTGCAGTACATGTGCTTCTCTTAAAGAAAGAAGAGATAGATCAGAAGGGATAGAAAGAGGTATGTTTACAATTTTTTTTTTAGATAGATGTCAATTATTAAATCTAGTTAACAATATTTTTTTGTTATGTTGTTTGTAGATTCCATAATCAATGCACTGCAAGAACATCTCAATCAACAATCAAATGAATGGAAAAAGTTGTACAAACATCGCAAGAAGTGTTATGATGTTCCACATAAGTATATGGGTTTGATAATTGATGGCATGGATCAGAAAAAAATACTCTTGCCACATTTTTTCCATGTGCCAAAGAATTTAAAGGAGGAAAATTCTATTCAGTTTCACTTGGTTGGGTGTATGGTTTTTAATGGTGAAATGATTCCAAGGGTTTACTTTACAGCTCCAAATATTCACAATGATGCAAATTTGACCATCACCATAATTCACCATGTCATTACTCATTGACCTGGTGATCTTCCTGAAGTTCTATATCTACAATTGGACAACACAAGCCGAGAAAACAAAAATGATGTCGTCTTTGGTTATCTAAGCGTGCTTGTTGAATTGGGAATTTTTAAAAAGGTAAAAGTTGGTTTCCTTCTTGTTGGGCATACGCATGATCAGATTGATCAAATGTTCAAACATTTTGCAAGGACATTAAGGAGGAAGAAAGTTGGGAGCCTACCATCATTGATTGAAATTGTAAGAAAAGCATACCATCCAGAGCCTATTGTACATAAGTTGGAAGAAACTATTGACATGCGAAGATTTTTGTTTGGATCGCATGGTGAAGAAATGTGCATTGAAAAACTTAATGACATTAGCTTTCAGCATCAATTTCGTATAAAAAAGATTGATGGAAAAACACTACTGTGGGGTAAGAAGTAATCAACTAGCACAGAATGGGGGCCTTCATCAGGTTTGGAATTATTGAAATTCATCCCAAATCGTCAAATGTCTGCTTCAAATTTATTGTTATTGAAATCATCTGCAGAGATTCATAATGCAAGGTGACATAGTAGATATGTTGATTATTCTCAATGCTTGGAAGAAATCAAAAAATCTAGATGTTGTTGATTCTTTTGGTGGGAGTCTTTTTTCATGGAGCAGAGTGACATAATTTCAAACTCTACAAATGGAGATATATATTTGAAGTCTCCATTTGCTTGGACAAAAATATTATCAAATGAAAACGAGGTAACAAATGTTGAACCTTGATCTGTTGAGTTTTCTCAAGTAGAGGAAAGAGAAATGTATATTGGCTCTAGAAGATCATCCACAAAGCATTGAGAGATGGAAGACCTTTACAGGGGCTTAGTACAAGATATCAAGGAGGGTTGCATGATTGCAGTTTTGGCTACAGATGATGCACGTCATTATCCATTCTAGATCGCAAAAGCTATGAAGGTCAATATATAAAATGAAGAAGTAGTATCAGTAGAATTACATTGGTATGCAACAGATACACACCCATTTGATGGTGTGTACAAGGAAGAGATGGTGGTTGAGAAAAAGGTTTGTAGAAAGAGAAAAATAAAAGGTCAAAAAATAAATCGCCGCCGCATAGACATCTTGAAATTAGAGGAAGTTGATATACTTTTTTATGATTTCAAGTTGACAAAGAAAGACACTCTTCGCTCCAAGGCTATAGAGATTATCAAGAGGTTGCTGCCAAAACAAGAAGTTGCAAGATGGGAGTCTATTAAACCAAGCCGTAGATCCCGAAGGAATATGACATCTGAAATTATGGGCATAGATGTAGACTCAGATGGTGCACCCATTGATAATAGAGAAGAATATGGGTCATCTACATCTTCATCCAGTCCTTCATCTGCAGAAAATGTAGATTCTAATGGGGTGTCAGAAGCCATGGATGAATTTGAATAATTTCACATGAAGCATTTTAGATGCTTTTTATTAGTATGATGTTTGTAATTGAAACTCTAGAGGAGTTTTTGAATATTATATGAACCATTTGTTCTTGTATGGTCTAATTTATTATTTCATTATGAATCACATCATAATTTATTTGTTTTTATATGTTTAGAGTCGTGAAATTATTTATGAAATTTGGTTTTTTGTTTAATATGCAAGTTTCCAAAAAGTTGTAATTTATCTCTTGAAGGAAAAAAACGTTTTTCAATTTAGGGGTTGATTTTAAAGTTTTTGTAAACAATAGTATGGGATGTTTAGGCCATGGCTCTATTTTTTACCCTGAAAAAAAATACGTGTATACTAGTATCAACACTTTTCGATTTGGGGCTTTTTTTGTGTTTTTTATGAAAACATGCCAACTGGTATCAACACTTTTCGACTTGGGGGTTGTTTTTGGTGTTTTTTATGCAAAAATATGAGTTTTTATGGCTAGAGTTCTCGTTCATAGTATATAGTTGTCGTTTCATAGTATAAGTGGTTCTATTTCAAACAAATGGAAATAGTGTGAATGATGTCCTTCAAACTATGCCTGAGATTGAGAGTATTCTTGGAGAAGTTGGAGCAAAGGAACTCATGAATGTAGAGATGCATGAACAAATTGATGCTTATGTGAAAAATACATTGAGGTCTACTTTCACTCGACTTATGACACTCAATGAATATGTAGTGGCAGAGGCACTGTCAAAAATAAAAAAGAGGTTGAATGAGGAGACTCGGGTGGGTCATAGAACATCATATTTTGTACTATTTGAAGCTAAGAAATATTAGAAACGTGAATGTTTCATTCAACTTCCTCCCAAGGTATGCTCCTGAATATTTTTATGTTCAAACAGATAAGGAACTTGACTCCAAAGGAGCAACTTGTTCTAAGGATAGAAAAGCAATACCCTGATGATGTTGGGGTTTTATCTGTGTTCTTCTTCAATTATATCAAAGCTATCTCCTAGAGAAGCACTTTATTTGGATGCAAATGAACCACATGCCTATTTGTATAGGGAATTTGTTGAATGCATGGCTACATCATATAATGTTGTGCGGGATGGTTTAACCCAAAAGTATTGTGATGTTGAAACTCTTTTCCCAATGCTAACGTATAAACATTTATGTCATATCAAGAAATTTTTCCTCTTTGTGAAAACTTTACCATCCCTTGTCAATAAAGGTCAATGAAGTTTTTATTTGTGAACTTCTATAGAGCTTGCCATAGATTTTTGAAGGGGGTTCCTTCGAATTCATTTAGGTCAAGGTGCTCACCACCCTTCTATGAATTTGAAGTTGATCGTTGCATGCTTCCCTCTAGTGGAACTGTTACTTTTCCTACAGTTCTAGGGCCATCAATTTTTCTAGTTCTGTATGGTAAGGGAGTAATGATAGAAAATAATGAGTCAATCAACAATATGCAACAGGGAGATGTTTTATATGTGCCAACAACTACTCATGTTGACATTTATTCAATCATTGAAGTAGATGGAGATGTTGATAAAGCATGCAGTCCTCTACATTTATGATTTATACAGGGATGGAGTAAACAACAAAATGTTTAAGTAGCAATTTTGGCAGAGAAATAAACTACCATCTTATCAAGTATGATCCATTTATTGGTTATATTCATTTCTCACATATCATTCACACTTATTATGGTCTTGACCTATCTGATATTCTGAAGCAGTTGTTCATAAATTGTCATAGGAATCAAACCTTCGCAGTTTAATTGTGCAACTATAGTGAATATTGATGAGAGTTGATACAAGCAACATATGGAAGTTATGCTCAAAAGTAATAACTAGTTCTAGGAATATGTATATCCATAACTAATCATTCATGGAATCCAAATCACCTCTTGAATTACATGGGAAATCCCAAACAAGGCAGTAATGCGCCCTCAGGATTCTGGGAACAGGTAATGCAAACTCCTCATTTGCATTTGCATGTGAGAGAATTCGATGGCTGATATTTGATTTTCTATTGATTTATAGGTGGATACCATAGAAATAGAGGACATGACATAATATCTTCGCTTCAGACCTCATTGAGCAGTACTCTACTTTTTATAAGCATTAAATCCACTCACTCATGTTCTTACCCTATACTTGACCTTTTTTTTTCATTTTTGAAAGGTAGTATGAAATAGGGAAGTTTTGGTTATGTGTTTGATGAGGGCAATTTATCAAGAAGAATGTTAGTGCAATACGTACAAATTTTTCTTTGCTACATCAATTACATTGAAAATTTTGCTAGGTATATGCTTATATGGTTAGTTATGAGTGACCTTTTGACTAAGTGCTAATAACTTACTTTTACTCTGTAATTTTTGTTATTTCTGGGCATAATCCCTTTACATACAAATGTAATCCTAGGGAATTCCTTTGCCAAACAATACATAATTTACCACTATTTCTGTCTATACAAATTACGTGCATTCATAATGAATAATAAAAAAATACAAGTATTTATTTCTGCAACATATTTCTATCTTTGAAATCATAAACAGAAGGCAAATACTGTTTATGCCTGTGTAAAGATTTAGATATGTGTGTTGTATGTGTTTGGCATTGCTCTTGTGTATATTTACTTGTGTATGTGTATGTTTGTTTTTGAGTATTTGCATGTACATAAATAAATATGCACATATTCTTTACAAACTTTGCTTATGTGTATATTGTATGTGTGAATGTGCATGTATATATAGATATGCATAAATGTGTATGTATATGTTTCTACGCTTGTGCATTTACATGCTCTAGCTATTGGATTTTACAGAATGATGATTCTTGTGCATTTTTAGGTGTGGGGCAATGCATTCCAGAATCCAAAGTGTATCATTCTTTAGATTTGTGTAAGCTCAATTTTGTATTATTTCTATATTTATTAGTCTAAGTTTCATTGTAGGATTCACTTTAGTTTTTATAAGCTTTTATCAAGATAGTCCAAAGTTAATTCTACCATAAAAGCAATATATGTGGCTCTTTTTCCCAAATCTAATTTATTGATTTAAATGTTAAAAGACAATGCAATGTGAAGGGCTTTGTATCTATATCTAATAAGGAAACTGGTTTGATAATGAAAAAGTAGATATGTAATATATTTTGGTGTAAATTCCAAAGACAATGTAATGCCAAGGGTTTTTTATCTACATCTAATAAGAAAATTGAGTTGACATTAAAAAAATAGATATGAAATAACCAGCATGGAGAGGGAAGAATGGTAATTTGCATAATAAGTAATATTGTAATCCAACAGTTCTAGGATTGGTGCTTTGCATTGAATCCAATAGAAATTCTAGGTTATAGATATATCGACAAATAAAAATACTCACCGGTTGTCTTGGACTGTCTAATTACCAGCTCTGGATATAGCCGGGGCTGTCTAATTACCACTGTAGTTTGAATTGCCTAAAACTTGGCACAAAAGTTTAGAAACCCAAATATAGTAGATGTAATATATTCAAATTCTTTCAAAATGATTGAAATTTGGCAAAAGTTTGGAAACCCAATTATATTAATCGTGATATATTGAAGTTCTTTAAAAAATGTAAGATTTTTTAGCAAGGTTTTGGGTGCTTTTTATAAAGCTTTAGACTTTTTGGCAAGTTTTAAAGGGATCTTTTAATTTGAGTATTTTCTGAGTTTTTGTTGAGAGTAGATGCTACAACAAAAGAGTATTTATTCAGGTAACTTTGATTTGCACATCACCCATTGGAAAAACTTGGTCAAATACAAGCTACAACCTCCTAGTTGGATTTCAAATTTTGAACTTGCATTGTCCTCATTATAAACATTCCAACTATTGACAAACATTCCAACAACACTATTAAGACAAACTAATATTCAGATATTTAATGTTATATTTATTTATATATTAATATTCATTATAAAATACAATCAGTTTGATAAAAATGAAATAGAAAATAAATCCATTATGACAAATAAGCAATGTGTTGTTGTTTGTTGGCATTGGCAACTCATGAAATCCACTTCTCAATTTTAAGAGAGGTCAGGATTTGGTGACTTATTTGTGACATAAACAGTGTTATTTTATTTCCAGATATCCTAGGATTACTTTGAAAGAGATAAGGTTGCCTCTACCTTGCCTCTGAGTATATACTTGTGGCTATGATACAGGTCAACACTTTCTCTGGTCAGCAAGAAAAATGATTCCTTTGTGGCCAGGTGGGTGATTTGGAAACTGATTGTGAAGGAATTCCAGTTCCAAAACTAAGAGAATTGGATGAGGAGGGAAATGAACAGATTCATGTTCCTAGAAAACCTTTCCAGGTTTGCTAGAAAAATTGAAACTTAGAATTGTTGTATTTATTTTATATTTTGAACGAGAGATATTTATTTTATTTGAGAAGTTTCTCAGCATCATGACCTTGCGAGAGTACTTGGAGTATGCCATGAAGATACCAGACCCTGCATTTGAGGTGGATTTTGAATGGCTTGTGGATGATTTCGTCTTTATGTGTTTTTTGGGGGGGAATGATTACCTTCCACACATACCTACATTGGAAATTTGTGAGGTTTGTGCATGATTTCTAGCACATTCCTGTAATGCTTGCTTTTGTTGACAATCACATTGGAAATTCGTGAGGTTTGTACATGATTTTTGGCATTGCTATATTGCTTTGATTTTTTTGACAAATAAAAACAAAGTGTTCACTATTGGCATTGTTATAGGGGTGGTTTACTTTTTACTAATTATCCATATGTGATTGGAAATTATTTTCCTTATCATCAATCTTTTTTGTCGTAGGTAGAAATGAAGATGCTTTTAATAGGAAACTTTCTCTCAATGAATTTTATACAGAGTTGTAGTGTGGTTGTATTATATTAAAGAGGATACATTGAATGGCCAAAAATTAATCCAAAACTCTAGGTATGGAAAAATTCAATGTAATTCTACATCTTGATGTAAGGTGATAGATAATTTTTCATCTGATTCTAAATTTAAGATGCAACTATTTCTATCAGGGTGCAATCAACTTGTTGATGGTTGTATACAAAAGGGAGTTTGGTGAAATGGGTGTTTATATCATATATGACAGATGTGGGTGAGGTTATGACTTTTCTCTTGCAGAGAATCTGCTTTTTATCATATTTGTTATTTGAAAAAATCAAATAGTGATATTAGAAAAAAATTGAGCGCTTTGATATGCTTATGTTCATTGATTGTAAAGGAGGTTCTGAATATAATTATAAATTTTCAAAGTTAGTAGTCTTATATTTGTGCTCAGAAGTTTCGTAGTTGAAATTTATCATTGTACTTATTTTAGGAAACATAGGACTCAATCAAATATGCTCACCCTCATTGCATGAACAAGGGAAGAAAATATTTGTCATACACCTAAATTTGCACTTTTAATGATCTTGTATATTGCATAATTTAGTTTTTTCCCACAAAAGGATTTTGTCCTAGATGCCACTATTTTTTCAGTTTATAATTTATTTTTCCTATTAATTTGGTATGGCATTGCGTTCTTGGAATAGTGCAACTTTCCATAGTGTAGAAATACTCCTTAATTCCCTCGTGGATATTTTTTCTCACTCAAACACTATGTATTGTTCAAACTCTTATTGAACTTCCTCTAGAGTTCAAACTTCTTTTATGGTTTTGCCATGTCTTTGGAGTATTTTGGTAATCTTCTTAAATATAGAACTTGTCAAAACTATGTTGTCTTTGCGTAGTATTTATATCTTCTCAACGCTATGTACTTCCTGCAGAATTCATGTTTATTTTTTATGTTGCCACTATTTCTGAGATTTTGATCTAGTTTTCCTTGGTGCATCTTATCATAACTCTGTTTTTGAAATAGTGATTTTTCATGGTCATGTCTGTGACGAATTTCAGGCAGTGAAATTCACTTCCCTTGATCATAGTGACTATTGGAAAGAATTGTGTGCCGTAGAGAGAGTACATGTTAGTTGGTAAAGTGTTTATGCAATATATTCAGCAAGAACATAAAGCAAACACCTTCAATGCCCTTGACCATAGTGACCACTAGAAAGAGTTGTGTCACAAAGAGTAAATGTTGGTTGTATTTTTGCTCACATTTGATGGTGTGGGTTAAATGTTCATTAAATTGCTTACCCTTTTTTTGATGTCTCTCTTGGCACAATTTTGGCTCCAATATGGAAGCTACAACTTCAATCATTGTGAAATTGGAGGAATTTCATCAACTCAAAATTGTGATCTTAGCGATTTCCATGCTCTCTGAATTGACCCAAAATGCCATAATTGAAATTTGAACAAAGGCTTGATTGGATTCAGTATTTTTAGGATTTCCAGATTCGAGTGGAGGTGGCTGGAAATGGGGAAATTTAGTCCACACTTAGACAACACTGCATTTGACAGCTTTGTTGGTTTAGGGCTTCTTCCTTCTTGCCCTTTGTAGCCTCACTCATTTTATATTTTTGGGACTTTATATGGTTTAATGATATATGTTTCGTCACTATCTATGTGTTCTTTTATTTCTATTGCACTTTTCACAGAGATGCTTTACCAATCCTTTTGGCTAGCATCTTTGTACTTTTATAGCCCCATTTACCATTTATGGCTAGCAATGGATACTGATACATAAATTAAATTAAATTTAATCTCCTAACCCCTAGAATATTGGACTGAAGATTGGTCATATATTATCTCATATTTAATAAATCAAATTTGTGGTCTAGAACTTATGTTATCAATTCACCAAGCACATTCATTTTTAAGTTGATTAGAGTTCATAAACTGTGTTGAATTTATAGCATTTGTAGTGTTTTCACACTTTTTGTGAAGTGGGAACCTTGAGAATATGTGCTCTTCATATTCTACTTTGTTCCGGTTGTATACTTTGCAATTTGGACAATTTGTGAACTTTTAGAAAGTCATATGTGAAAACCTATAGTAGAGTGAAGGGTTTCTCTTGGAAATTATGTGCATTCTCAATGGTCCAAATGGTCCATGAGATGATCTCAAGAAGGGATTTATGGTCCATCAGTACCTTAGCATCGTTGAACCATTTTTTTAGGATTTTAACTAGTGATTATCCTTGCCATTTCCCTTTTCCTCCAATTAGAGTAATTCTAGAGTCCCATACTTCCCAAGAAATAATGTTTTCCTTCTTTAGTGGTAGTCCATGGAATTTATGGATATTCAAGGTTCATGTCATATTAAGTGGGATTTCTTTTTTGCTTCCATGCTTTATCAGTGAACTTGGTACATTTTTTGTCTTCTTTTTGTCCTGTGTTGGATCAACATATGTATTGAACCCAAGAACAATGTATGATGGAAAGATGTGATGACATGATCCATGTGTGTATGTAATCTGTATAATGTCCTTTCTTGGAGATTTGTTTACCAACCTTTCTTGCACCCATACATTCTAACAAAAACATAACTTATTGTCCTGCATAACAATATTTTATGTTCCAAACAGTGGGCATAATTGTGGATTGGTTCACCACAAGTAAGCCACTCGACAATATTGCATAACACTAGCATGTTCAAGGATCATATCGCTTTCTTATTATGTTGGTAGACACATCCATTTTTTTGTTGCAAACAAGAATTTATTTATCTAGGTCTCAAGGACATCCCAATCTTGGAGTATTGAAGTTTCTTTTCTAATGTTTGCCAATAATTGAAAGTAATATTGCATAAGAGTAGAAGTTCTCCATCATGTACTTCAATTCAACCAAATGAAGAACCAAACAACTTTCCATTTGAATCACTTTTCAAAACCCATAACAGTTGTCCTACATTCACTCAAGCTAGTTTAAGTCCCATCATTTACTTGGGGTTGGGCATGATCTACTTTTACAATGTAAGGCATGAACTGAAACGTTTGAAGACAACTAGTCTGGTTGATGATTTATATTTCTTCATTGTAACAGTGACTATCATGGGTTATGGAAACCTTGTTCCTCATAGCATTCTTGCCTATTTTTTTGATTTTGTCTTTGTCTTTGCTGGAATGACCCCTGCGAATTTGCTTCTCAACAGTGCAATAGACTACCTTGTTGAGAAGCATGAGAGTTATTGATTAATGCTTTTCATGCTCGTCAAAGTCATGGTCTAGATAAGTTTTCTAATGATGTCAAACCCACAAAGTATAGTGGAAGCTATAAGTATCCTTGTCAATCCTTCTGGCACTGATTGTGGTTGGTATAGTTGTCTTGCATGAGGTTGAGGGTTTGGATTTCTTCAATTCATTTTATTATGTTTGCTCAACCATTGCAAATTTAGGATATGGATATCAAATCTTTTCGATAGAAGGGGTATGCATCTTCTCTATTGTTTAGATCTTGGTTAGTATCATATGTCTTGCTTAGTTTTTTTTGTACCTTGCTGAGACGATAACTGAAGGCAGACAATAGTCATTGGTGCATTGGGTTCTGATCCGCAAGACTACCATTACAGAATTTGAAGCAACAGATATGGATTCTGATGGAGTTGTTAGGTATAGTCTGTGTGGTGTTGTTACCATAAAAAAATTGCATTTGTGTTGCGGTACCTAGGAAAAGTGTTCATAAGTTGCATTTTATCCTTAGAGTTGCAATTTTACATGACATTTTGTGAATTTATGGTTAACTAATTAGATAAATTCAAATCAATGGTTATGGTTGATCCAATTTTTCCTTCTAGCTCATTGCACAATATCTTCAAACATTATATTTAGAATTGCATATGGGATGGGACTCTAATTTAATTTTTCTTTGCAGTGCTGTAGAATTTGTTATTTATAAATCGAAAAAGATGCAGAAGATTGGAGAGGAAGATGTAGTGCTTGTATTGAAAGAGTTTGATTATCTCGATGGAGACCACTTGGGTTCAATGACAGTATCTAACATGAAAATTGCACAACAAGAACTGGAAAATTGATACAAGATTACATGCAATAAGATTGGCAATTTAAAGTTTTCTTACTAATGTATTCTCTGGTGTTTGATTCATATGATGTGAATCTTTGGGTGTAGGGACCCCCCCTTGGAGGTCCTACTTAGAAAATTATTAGAAACTTAAAAACATAATATAGCCATTTACATGCATAATCATTTATAAAACGTATCAAATTTGAGAACTAACAAAAACACAAAACCTGTTACTGCAGGTTGAATCCATTGTTGGAGGGGTAGTCATCGTCGTCAATCTGATCCTGCTTTCCCTTGTCGTCTGCTTCACACGTTGTGTCCCTCCAAAAGAAACTCGTTTAACCATAGGAGAAGTAATCGTTAGCTTCGCCACCCAACCATAGGCTCATGCTTTCAGTCGCATGGCCTCCCCCGAGCTTTCGGTTGTAGAGCTCACACACAATAATCAAGAAACCCAGCTTGGGATTCCCCCCCACCAAGATTTCCAGCCAAACCCTCAATAGAAGCAAGTCATGAGGTAATTCAAAATTACGATAGTCATCCAGGGTTTGGATCCTTTACCCATTCCCAATGCCTTCCTTATAAAGGAAAATCTTATGCGACACATGTCACTTCATGCATAATTATTTATTTTATTTTAATTCTAAATAAAAACAACTCACCCATCCAAGTGTCAGCTTTTCTAGGAGATGTACCAACATTCCTAAGTTTGCTCATATTTTTTCCCCAGATATTTCACTTAACTCCTAGATATGTGGTGTAGGTGGGGTTGACTAGGTGTCCATGCCTAGGATTCCATTTTTCTCGTCAATAAATATTTATAATCTTTTTTTTTAAATAATCATAAATATCCTTTCATGTGCAAATTCCTAAATAACACTTAATATTATTTAAATGTCAAAGTAATCATTTATGTGCAAATGCCTAAAGTACTCAAATGCATTTCTAAGTAATGTTCTAGGTGCAAACTTATATGTTTTTATGCAATTAAGTTTAACAATCATTTTCACTGGGATCTCGGTGCCGCACCGTTGGGCCACCCTGTTCCTTAATTTCATTTTCCCGACATGGCACCACTCCGTCGGGTCCAGTCATCCATAGTTTCCATTCCTCAGCAAGGTACCACATCGTTGGGTCCTTGCGTCCACTCTTTCCATTCTCAGTAGGGTACCGCACTATCGGTCCCTTCTGCTGTCATCCTTTCGTTTTGACTTGCGGGAACTTCATGTAGGGATTTCAGGAGCCGTTACCTTCCATCCTCCGTCTACACGCTATTCGGTACTAATGGCGTCGAGGAGTGATTCCGTTCTCACTGCGCGCCCCCCAACTCATACGTGACCAACTTCGTCATGGCCCACCTCGTACGCCCTCATGCTTTCCTCTTGAGTAAGCGGATTAGTGCTTATCTGCTCAAGCATGGTATTCCGTCGAAAGTCGACATCGTTGTCGCTCTCCCTGTGTGTGATTTACCCATACTCTACAACCCTTCATATTCCTTTGTGTGTCCGTCGGTGAACTATTTCACCTGTCGCTACACACATTTCTCACAAACGTAAATTAGTAGCACTGTCCTCAATAATCACAATTTGATTTATAAATTTGCTACTTCATTAGGCATCTATAATTTACTCAATCATTACTCATTCGCCTAATCACATAATCAATTGCATAGCTAGTCGTTAAGCATCATTCATATGTACAGTTTTCATATCAAAGCGAATCGTTAAACAACATGAAATCATCCATTCACAATAACTACTCAAATGCACATATATCAATCAATCGTAATCATAAACATACTCAAAATAAAATCATAGGGTTATTTTATTAATGTTTCAAACAGTCGGGTCACTCAGCAGGTGCCCCTCAATGTCTATAGTAATCTAGGGGCACTGCATACACCCCTACTTATTTAGAACTTCTTCCCAAAGTTCAGAATAAAAATGGAAAGCTATGATGCATCTCAGTTGTGTCTTCCCAAGTCGCAGAGCTAGGACTGTAACTGTCCTACTGCACTTTGACTTGATCAATCAAGGCTAATCATTAAGCAAGATTTAATGAATCAGTTATCCCACTCCACACACATAATTTAATTCCTTAATTCATTTATCAATTATTGTTGTCATTCACATCTTCAGGTTTTCCTCAATCATTTAAGACATAACAAGGCTCAAGATACCACTAAATCGAATTTGTTCAGCTGGGTCACTTGACAGGTGTCCTTAAGGTCCACAGTCATTCTAGGGCATTACATGCACCCCCTCATAAATAGAACTTTGTCCCAAAGTTAATTTTTGTTCTAGTACTTTCGACGCTAGGATTTATCTTAATTTCCTATTATCATCTTCTTTCCATTCCCTTCTATTTTCCTCAAACAATCATGGCCATAATCACTAGTGGTTTTAATCATTAGTTTTCTTTTTCATCCAACATGCTTCCAATACATCCCCGGGATCTCAATCATAATTTTGCGTAATGTAAATCTGATAATACATTCAATAATTGTCAGTACCAACTTAGATTTCCTATACCTCTTAGTGTCCTGCGAATATCTACAATATCCAATTTAGCTACAAGCTATTGCATCATTAGCCACCCAATAGTTATCAAATCAGCTTTTGCATAACAAATCCGAATCCGAATCCAAATCCATTGGTCATACCTTCCTCCAAGATGAGAAGGTAGCGTCATACCATATTCAGTAAAATATTGATGCTAAGTTATAATCTTAGGTTAACAAATCAAGAGCGATTACCAAATATTCCAAAAGCCAATTCCCAAAAGACTACATCCAAAGCCCTAATCGCTTTTAATAGTGTTGGTTCTCAATTTGACAAGATTCCAAGTGTCAGAAATTAGTGGCTTAGTTGAACATATTAATCTTTAATTCCTAGTCCTTTCATCAGTAACATCATGTCCAGGTCAATGAGCTTATCAAGAACTTACCTCATTTCGTCATTTCTATTGTCATAGAACCTTTTCAATAGGCTCATCAAGTAGTACAAGATGTGTTTTATTAACCTCATCGAGTTCCATCTCGGGCTAGTTATCTTTTCGTGAAGGTTTCACCATCTCCTCTAGTTAGCTTCATTGCGTTCAGTTCATTGTGTTGATCATTTCCATGCTTTGTTTTACTAAAATTGTCTCCGTTTGGTTCTTTCGGTGGACTTTCCCAATTAAGAATTCTCCAATACCATGTGATGGTCACGTCGAGCTTGTATTCTTTCATGTCCTTTAACAACATTGTCGTGCTAGAAAAAATTAGTTTCATTGGGCTCATCTCCTCAAGCTAGTAACATTGATATCATGTTTTCCAATTTCTAAGTTCGTTTCACCCCCTCGACAATCTGTCAAAGTCTTGTCAATCCAAGCATCTCGGTGTTTTTCCATTTAAGATTTATCAATTTTTCGTCATTTAGTCAATTACCAAATACATCTCTTTGATGCCATTCTCACTACAGATAATTCTAGAAAGTGGAAAGTTCCCCTCTTTAGGAAACTTCAAGTCCATATACCTATATGCACACACTACTCAATTTTTATACACTCTATTCCCAAGCTCCAACTCACAAATTATTCTTACCCCTTAAATACAAGTAGTTATCTTTTAGTTTTCTACTTTGACATACTAAATACTTGAACATCATTCAAGCTGCATATATCCTTGATATTATTTTTTCCACGATAACCTTTAACATTCTTCATATTTGTCAACTCCCTTGCTGAAATAATTTAAATAATATATAAATATATTTACACTAACATAACTTCAATCTTATTTTTGTTTTTATACTAAGTCCTTCTTTTGCAATATATATATATATATATATATATATATATATATATATATAATCCTTGTTTACTCTTTTTAATGTATATAGATATACAATATATACAAATTACTAATTCTATGTAATACAACCCATTATATATATACAATCATATGTACCTTTTCACACTTCATTCCATATACTAATATATATGTATTAAATCACATTCTAGTCTATTAACAAAATACAATTCATGTACATTAAAATTAAATTTGACTTGAATTGGAATTGCAATAAAATATTACATATGTTAAAATGAACCTATCTAATAAACTTCTAGCTATTATCCAAATTTATAGCCCCTTGTGACACATTAAAGAATTCTTCCATGTAACTTAACTAAACACCCAATCTAGCATTCTATCTAACAAATTTTTATGGCTAAGAGTAGATTATCACACTCAATCCCTTGTATACAGTGAAATTTGTAAACCCATTATGAATATTAAAAATAATGCCATCTAAGAATGTTTTATAAAAAAAAAAAATGCAAGTCCTATTTAATTGAATAAAGCATATAATGATATGCATTTTTGAATAGCTTAATTTCTCTATCAAATTTATTTAACTATATATATCCATGCTATAAGATGAAATTCTTACTCATGCATGCACCTCATTATTATATATATAGCAAATGTACTTTATATATATATATATATATATAACCCTTCTCTTTTTCCACATATATGTACCCACTGTTACATATGAGGGATTTATATTCCAACTAAACATATATATAAATACATTCTCAATCTCTCACCTTTTAATTATATACGTAAGTAAAATACAATTTCTTTAACCATAAAAAGGTAGATGTAGATAGAATTAAATTTCATAAAGGTATGAGATGGAAAAATACAATTACCAAATTATATCAACTCGTGAAATGAAAAATAGATTTGATTCTCTTCTATGAGATTATGGTAAAAGAATTCATATTTAGGGCATATGATTTTCCAGTCTTTTAGATCCAATAATAAAATGTTTAACTATTGTATTCCGATATGGATGGCTGAAATAAATTCTTATAAATGATGTGCAGTCCACGCTCTTAAAATGGTGATTTACATGCAAACTAAACTCTCAAGAAAACCTGATTGGAAAGATATAAATGATGTGCACTCCGCGCTCTTAAAATGGTGATTTACATGCAAACTAAACTCTCAAGAAAACCTGATTGGAAAGATCGGTTTGACAGTGTACTTTCAGAATTAAAATCCTAGCAGAGAAAGCTCGATCTAGCAGATCGAATTGACATAAGACTTTCAGAAATAAAATTTGGTTTAAACAAATTGATTCGGTAGAGTAATATGGTTTAGCATATGACTAAAATTTTCTGCAATGAAATTTGTTCTCAGGTTGATAACAATAGAGTGACGTCCTTCATCATATAACCTAAATTTTCTTAAGTAAAACTTATCTGGTGGATCGAAATCAATAGAGTAATACATTATGATTTACAAACGTATTTTTCTCAATTGAAGTTTATTTCATAGATCTATATCGATGGAGCCATATGATTAAATATGCAAGGTAAACCTTCACAACTGAAGCTATATTCATAAATCTAAATCAGCAAAATAACATACTGGAGTTTAATTCATAGATATAAATAGATAGAACAATATGATTAAATGCACAAGCTTCACAACTGAAATTCGTGGATCTAGATCAGTAAAATAATATGTTAGTATAAGCATGTACATATTTAAGTGTAAATATGATGTAGTCGTAATCGGCAATGTAGGGCCCCTTTTCATATGAGTCCAGGTGTAGATAACCGATTCTCCAATCAACCATGTGTGCTTTTCAAACTAACGCAGACTTAATTGTATTATAATTGTTCCTTCTTTAAACAGAAAATAAAATAAAATAATATATGCTCACATAACTGCACACACCCCTATATCAAACATGTTGAAGGTGGTCCGTCTAAACCATATCTCAAAGTAAAAAGGTTTTGCAAGTATCAAAGGTTTATCACCGAGTTGTGATCGGTATAAAATCAGCCGTCAATCAAGTTAAAACGAAAACATAAGCGTAAGTTTCGCTAAACTATTAACGGAGATCCAACACAATTAGAACGATGTTCATGGATTAGGTTTCTTAATCACGGATGGATAGGAAGACGCTATCTATCTCGGCTCCCCTTTCCCCTGCTCTGCCAAAATATGGCAATAACAGCGGGCAGTGATTAATGACGCCATTGCAAAAACAACACTTAACAACCCATTTTATCATCATCTAAAACTCCTGAGAGGTGCTACCCTACCCTTCGCAGGACTCTAAGCTCTTGATCTAACAGAGGAACGACACGGCCTGATTCTTCAATATCGGTGGCATCTGGGAAAAAGAAACAGTAATATCTTAATTCAAAATAATTGTTGTTTCAAGGCCTAAATCAAATAACACACAGCCCATCATCACGATTCTGATCGGTGTTCCTTAATTAAAAGGTACTCTGCGTTTCTGAGTTAAACCCTGAGGATTATGCTGCCACGTCTTTAGGGTAGAGATCACCAGTAAAGTTTAGATCCGTATTCCAGAGTAAGATCGCTATAACACCAGCACTTAAAACAAGGGTCTGCGACACAAAAGAGAAGGCCTTATCAACCAGTGGATGTAAAAAAAATAATGAACTGAGATTAAACAAAAATTAATCGAACAGAGTGGGAGGAGTTAGATTGACACAGATCAACACATGGATGCACTAAGCCAGAGATGGCGAGATGGCGTTACTCTATCTGTGGTTGAGAATGGTGATCAACTGGAGGGTTAGATGCCTATGCTGCCAAGGTATGAACGGGGAAATATACAGAGAATACCGCGGCATGGACTAGTATCACGATTTCATGTATAAAGGAACAACATGCAACGCTAAAGGTTGAGATCTGTTCCGGATCTACATTCCCTATCTCAGAATGCATAAAAAAAAAATACTAAATGCAGAGTAAAGCAACACGATTACAAAAAGTAGATTTTTGTTTTCATCCATCATCAGGTAGAGAATTATAGCTTTCTTTTCAACAGTATAGATCCTGAAGCAAACAAAAAAAAAAATGCAGTCAATCTGAATCAAATACAGATCTACGGATTTCGATTCAGCATAGTCATTTACGCGGGGATCTATATGATTGCAGTATATCATTAGGCAAGGTCTACTTAGGTTCCGTTCCTATTCCCATACCGCAGTAACCATTCCCTTCCAGCAATTAAATCAAAACGAAGAATAGGGATTGGGTTCCTATAGAACCGTCCTTTCCATAAATACCAGCAGTAACATATATGTTAATGAAACCCTATTTAACCGATCGAGAGCACCCGATGGCTCAGAATCGCTGAGCCTTTAGTTTACAACCACGATTCATGGTATAAATATATATCACATAAAGAGAACACCTAACAACTATGGTGAGGTCGCATATAACAATTGTAGAACGGGAAATCGAAGTGGTTTAAGCCCATGGTTTTTACGGAACCAACGAGAAAGGAGGGTCACATATCTAGAAGCTTTATGCAAACAGAGAGGAAGAGGTTCATGCCACTTTCCTACACACATAGAACTATAGTCAAGCTCACGCCCTTCCTTATACTGAACAGTAGATTAGATCTGCTATGAAATTTATGCATCAACAAAGAACAAAGGAAATGGATTCACGCCCTTCCATACCTATGACAGAATGAAAACGAGCTAATGCTCTTCAATCTGCATAACAAAAATTCATAAAAACTACTAGAAGAAGATTCCCCCTAATTTAAATTCTTGTAATGTACAGTGTGTAAAATGCTAAGATGTACAACACATTCCTTAATTAGAATTCTACAATACATAGTGATTTAAATGTTTAAATGAGCAACAGAGTATAATATCACATGCACTTCAAGATCCATCATCTTTCCTTAAATCTTATTGTTTCCCTTAGATAATACTGTAAATCAAAGTAAATAAAATTCCCAAATGCAGTGAGTTCATTCTCATTTTCAGAAGGAATTCCAGATCTATGATTTTCTAAATAAAACTGTCACTGATAAAATATACCGAGTGTATTTAACCTTTTTACACGCAGCTAGAGATCTAAAAATTTAATTAAAATCTCACTTTTCTTTTAAATAAAAACAGTGATAAAAGTAGCATTTTAACATGCATTTCCAGATCTACTATCTCTTTCATAATCTGAAATAATTATGAAATACACAAGAAATGAAGAACTTGTGGTATAGTTGTTCCGGTTGAAGATGAAATGCCTCGAAGATCGTTGCTCCAATCCTGCTATCGTTCACCACAGTCACTGAAGAACCCCTAAATAATATGAGTCTGGTGCCCTCAAGGCTCGACCGGCTCTGATACCAAATGTAGGGCCCCCCCCTTGGAGGTCCTACTTAGAAAATTATTAGAAACTTAAAAACATAATATAGCCATTTATATGCATAATCATTTATAAAACTTATCAAATTTGAGAACTAACTAAAACAAAAAACATGTTACTACAGGTTGAATCCGTTGTTGGAGGGGTAGTCGTCGTCGTCAATCCAATCCTGCTTGCCCTTGTCATCCGCTTCACTTGTTGTGTCCCTCCAAAAGAAACTCGTTTAACCAGAGGCGAAGCAACCGTTAGCTTCTCCACCCAACCATAGGCTCATGCTTTCAGTCGCATGGCCTCCCCCGAGCTTTCAGTTGTAGAGATCGCACACAATAATCAAGAAACCCATCTTGGGATTCCCCCCCACCAAGATTTCCAGCCAAACCCTCAATAGAAACAAGTCATGATGTAATTCAAAATTACGATAGTCACCTAGGGTCTGGGTCCTTTACCCATTCCCAATGCCTTCTTTATAAAGGAAAATCTCATGCGACACATGTCACTTCATGCATAATTATTTATCTTATTTAAATTCTAAATAAAAACAACTCACCCATCCAAGTGTCAGTTTTTCTAGGAGATGTACCAACATTCCTAAGTTTGCTCATATTTGTTCCCCAAATATTTCACTTGACTCCTAGATATGTGGTGTACGTGGGGTTGACTAGGTGTCCATGCCTAGGATTCCATTTTGCTCCCTAATAACTTCCTTAGCAACCCCGAATGGCTGTCAATTACTCTCCTTGAATTTCTGTGTGTCCTTCTTACATTGCTACAGTAGTCGATCTTATCACTGCCTTGACCATACTGTCTTCGTTAGCCTTTGACATATACGTCGGATTCCCTTTGCACTCTCAGGATTCACCAGTCCACCCCATCCTCCTTGCTTGGCTCATGCTCAAACCTGTCGGATTTGTGGTTCAACAACATGCCGACCCTCAACGTCCTCTACTAGACTTTGTCGTCTGTCAACCCCCAATATGTAGACTCTCGACCTTCTTCTCCTGTCGTCATACCTCGACAGCTTCTGCTCGACTTATTGACTTCAACAGTCAATCTGTTCTTTCGCACCAGTGGTCATCGGCACTCCCTCTAGTCGACCTTCTTCATGTTGATCATCTTCGACTGCTCCACCTAGGCCCCGATGCTCCTGCATCAGACTTCCCAAGTAAAAAAGAAATCATCTTCTTTGTCATTCTCCTGAACTCTTCTTTGGAAATCCATGTCGCATCCTGCAACTCATCATCTTTCCATCGCACTAAGTATTATTTCCTTTGTGAACTGCGCGTATGCCTGACTTCGTGTTCCTCTATTACTTCTGCGATTTTCTCTTTATGTCGATCTGGAATCTGCACTGTCCAGTCGATGTTTAACACTTCCGCGCTTCAGCTTCTTGAACCTTCTTCGATCTTGTATAGATCTGAGACATTGAACGTTGTTGAAATGCTCAAGTCCTTCGGCAGCTCCAACACATAAGCATTGTCTGAAATCTTCTTCAGCTTCAACTTGTTATATGTTCTTGTCGGAAATCTCACCTTCCACAAATGTGCATAGACTAAGTCTCCTTCGATGAACGATTGTAGCCTCTTCTTCCTATCGGCTCACAACTTGTATGCCACGTTACTCTTTTCTATGCGCTTTGCACATCTTCATGCACTTCTTTCACATGCTCTACGAACAATTCTACATCTACTCTTTTCCTGATTTCTGTTGGTAACTTGAACAACTCCACCACTCCATGCAAGATTCTTCCCTGAACAATTTGGAATGGGCTCAAACCTGTCGGGTGATATACAGAATTGTTGTATGTGAACTCTGCTTGCGCCAACACATTCTCCCACTGCTTGGGTCTTTCGGCTGTCAAACATCTTAGAAGGTTTCCCAAAATTCCATTCACCACCTCGGTCTGTCTGTCTGTCTACGGATGATATGTTGAGCTAAACTGCAACCTCGTGTCCAGTTTCTTTCATAGGGTTCTCCAGAAATGTCCCATAAACTTGGTATCTCTGTCTGATGTGATACTCTTCGGCAACCCACGCAATCTGACTACCTCCTTGAAGAATAGTACAACAATGCTTGTGGCGTCACTTGTCTTCCGACACGGAATAAAGTGTACCATCTTCAAAAATCTATCGACTACAACAAATATTAAGTCACTTCCTTGCTGTGTCTTCGACAATCCTAGCACAAAATCCATGCTCAAGTGCTCCCACGGGGTATCTAATACAAGTAATGGTGTATACAACCCTGTATTCTGACTTCTCCCCTTTTCCAACTGGAAAAATTGACATTGTCGTACCCACTTCCTGACATCTGTCATCAGTCTTGGCTAATAATACTTCTCTTTGACCAATGCCTTGGTCTTGTCGATGCCAAAATGACCTGCTAGTCCGCCGCCATGCAATTCTCCGATTAGGTTCTCTCTTATGGATCCTTTGGGAATACACAACTGTTGTCCCTTGAATAGGTATCCCTCTTGGATGAAATAATCCAAGTATGGAGTCCCGTTGACACTCCATGGTACATGACATGCTTCCCATGCTTTCGCAAAATCTTCGTCGGTTGCATACTCTTCCTTCACCGACTCTGTTCCTTTTTCCTGAACTATCGTCGTGTTCAGTAATGCAACTCTTCGACTCAGTGCGTCGACAACCTTGTTCGACTTGCCCGAATTGTGTCGCAACATGAAAGTATATCCTTATAAGAATTCAACCCGTTTCATGTGTCGCTGATTCAACTTCGACTGAGTATTCAAATACCTCAATGCTTGGTGATCTGTGTACAACACAAATTCCTTGGGAAACAAATAATGCCTCCACTTCTTCAATGCTTAGACAATAGCATAAAATTCTTGGTCATAGACCGAATATTTTCGCTTCGCATCATCCAACTTCTCACTGAAGAATGCAATTGGTCGCCCCTCCTAGATCAACACTGCTCCAATTGTTATTCCACTCACGTCGCAATCAACCTGGAAAACTTTGTCGAAATCTGGGAGCGCTAACACTGGGCTCTCAGTGACCTTTTCTTTCAACTTGTCAAAATCTCTTTGGGAAGCTTCCGTCCACTTGAACTCCCCTTTTCTCATGCACTCTGTCAAAGGTGCACAAATCCGACTGAATCCGCAAATGAACTTCCTGTAGAAACTGGAAAGTCCATGGAAACTCCTTACTCCAGTCGCACTTGTTGATTCCGGCCAATCCAATATTGCCTTCACCTTTTTTGGGTCCATCACTAACCCTTTACCCAAGATTACAAATCTCAAGTACACTAGTTATTCCTTCATGAAGAAACACTTTTGCAAGTTCACCATCAACTTCTCTTCCTGCAACTTCTACAATACTTGTCGAATGTGTCCCAAGTGTTCTGTCTTGGTTCGACTAAATATCAGGATGTCGTCTAGGTACACTTAGAAAAATTTCTCAAGAATGGTTTCAGTACCTCATTCATGAATCGCATGAACGTATTGGGTGCATTAGTCAATCCGAACGGCATAACTAACCACTCATACAACCCTTCCTTCGTCTTGAATGTTGTCTTCCATTCATCTCCTTCTATAACCCGAATCTAGTGATTACCGCTCTTTAGGTCTATCTTCGTGAAGTACTTCACTCCACTCAAACAATCCATCAAGTCGTCCATCCTCTAAAATGGAAACTGGGACTTGATCATGATCTTGTTGATGGCTCTGGAGTCTGTACACATCCTCCATTCTCCACCTTTCTTCGGTGCTAATACTATTGGTATCATGCATGGACTCAGACTTTCTCTGATCAATCCCCTGTCCAACAACTCCTGGACCTGTCGATTGAGTTCCTGACTTTCTGTCGAACTCATCCTATGCGGTGCCTTGTTTGGCAGACTGGAACCTAGAAACAAGACGATCTGATGGGATATGCTTCTCGTTGGTGGTAATCCCATCGGTGTCTCGTTGACTACTATGCTCTGAAACTCATCAAGCATCTTTTTGACTTCGACCAGAATCTTCTCCATTGTCGACCTCTTGACACATGGCCCTTTCAGAATAATAGCAAAACATCCCAACTGCTTTTCCTCCTCCGCGAGGAATTCTTTCGCTGAATACACCAGCACTTGCTTCTCCCAAAAGTTTCTCTCGCCCTGTTTACAGTCGATTGGCTCCTCCTACTTCGACTTTAGAATCCTTTGCATGCCATTCTTCCACACTGTGACTGTGTTGGCTCGACCATCATAGATCATCTTCTGATCATATTGCCATGGTCTCCCTAACAACAGATGGAACGCATCCATTGGGATTACGTTGCATAGTACACTGTCTTTAAGTTTCCCGACCTTGAATTTAATCAAAAACTGTCTGGTCACCTTCGCATGGTGTCCTTTTTGCAACCATGAGATCTTGTAAAGGTGTGGATGTTCTCGACACTTCAACCCTATCTTGTCGATGACTTCTGTAGACACAATATTCTCAGTGCTTCCACCATCAACTATGGTTTTGCAACACCATTTTCCGATTCACACTTTAGTTCGAAAGATAGCCTTTCGTTGTACCGGATTTTCCTTGTCGCGTTGGTCTTCCTGAACCAATGTTCTCCTGATCGCCAGGTTTCGACTTTTCCTCTTTCCATCCTTGTTGTTGTTGGATGTCGACTCTGCCCTCTCATCGACTTGCTCATCTCTTCAACATCTGGGTTTCGACTCCTCTACAGCATGCAGGTTCTATGGGAATTCATATGCTTTGTGTCCGAATCCTCGACACTTGTAACGGATTATGGCTGGTCTGTCAGCTCCTTTTTTGTCGGATGGACCACTTCGACCATATGCACCTCGACCGTGCATCTCTCAACCATTGCATCGATTTTCCTGCACTTTCTCTCTTGTTGATGTCCCTTCCATCCATCGGTTATCTTCGACAGATTCCTTCTTGTATTTGCTACTTTGGCCCTTCGCGGAAATAGTCTTCGCACCTCGACCAATCGTCCTACCTCTGGTTGATGTGGATTTCCTCGACAGTTTCTCTTCTACCTTTAGAGCTAACTAGTAGGCTTCACCGACCGCTCTGAATCTTGACATGCTCAACTCGTCTTGAATGGCATATTTATTTCAAGTCGTTGACATATCTAGCGACAACTTCTTTGCCTTCGTCGGTTTTCCCCAACCTTATCGACAATCTGTAGAACTCTTCCGTGTATTCCTTCAGGGTCATATCTTTTTGTTGAAAGTTCTGCAACTTCCGGAACAAGGAAATCACGTAGTCATTTGGCAAGAACTTCCCCTTCAGCTAGGCGACCATCCTATCCCAAGAATTGATTTTCTCCTTGTCCTTCTTGACTCTTTCAGCTTGCACATTGTCCCACCAGAATGAGGCATGACCCTTCAACCTCAGACATGCAATCTTAACCTATTTAGGATCCTCGATCTGCTCTATGTCGAAGTATTTATCCATTTTTTTGAACCAGTCAATCAAGTCTTCAGGCTCCATACTTCCCAAGTAGGTACGTACATCTATCTTTGTCCAACCTCTCATATCCGTCAGAAGTTTGATCAGTTTGTCTTCTGGTTCTTCTCCTGCTGCTTCCTATTCTTCCACTTCTTCGACCTCCTCGTCGTTGTGGTCTAACGCATCAAGAATACAACCACGCCTTTGGATTTCTTTGATCAATGCGAATTCATTTGTCAAAGTTCGCATTGTTTGGATGCACTCATTGAACATCTCACGATCAACTGTAACTGCTGCACCACATGCTCTTCGTCCAACACCCTAGACATTAACGCCTCTGTGAGCCATTTTCAACCTCAGTTGAAACTCCCACTCTTCCAATCATAACCAGACTTTCACAAGTCGTGTACAACTCTACCCAACCATAGCTGGAGCTGTTCAACACACTTGCTCACTGGATTCACTTCCAATGCTGATACCACTTGACCTAGTCAGGTTGATATCACCACCTTTCCTCTCACGGGATTCTTCTGCTCTGATACCACTTGACGCAAGGTTCCTTCGCAAAGGGTCTTGCTTAACGATTACACACCACACACGCGTTCACATAAACAAGATGTAAACAGGATGCCAGAAGCTAGCTTATATTATTTCTACTGAAATGGTTACAATGCGAAATGCAAGGAAAGTATGTAAACAACTAACTATTGTTGGCCTTAGCCTATTACAATACAGAAGTAACTGTGTGCTATCTCAATGTGTCGATCTTCACCCTCCCCTGGTTCGCTGCAGAACTCTGAGCTATGGCTCAATCTTCTCTGCGCTCTGTAGATGTGTGACTCTCCTATCTAATTACAAACCTTTTCTTGAGCTCTTCTCTATGCTAACTCCAAAATGGAACTAAGTCCCTCGGCTCAAGTGACCCAACTGATCCAAACTCCTTGACCTTCTACTCTGCTGCTGCTGTTCCCAAGATCACTCCGACCCCCCGAGACATGCTTCCTCTATCCGCCGATATCCCTGATCCTGCAGACCTACAATCTGTCAGTGCCTCTGTTGTGCTACACAATATCCACCTGTGGCAACATCTGTCACAATCTCAACCACCTGCAATAACTTCTAATAACTTACTTAGCAACCCCAAACGGCTGCCAAGTACTCTCCTTGACGTTCTGCACGTCCTTCTGACACTGCTACAGTAGTCGGTCTTATCACTGTCTCGACCATACTGTCTTCGTCAGCCTTCGACATCTCCATCGGCTTCCCTTCGCACTCTCAGGATTTGCCAGTCTGCCCCATCCTCCTCGCTTGGCTCATGCCCAAACCTGTCGGAGTCGTGGTTCGAGAACATGCCGACCCTCGACATCCTATGCTAGACTCTGTCATCTATGGACCGTCAATATGTCGACTCTCGACCTTCTTCTCCTATCATCATACCTCGACAACTTCTGCTTGACTTATTGACTTCAAAAGTCAATCTGCTCTTCCTCACCAGTGGTTGTCCGCACTCCCTCTGGTCGGCCTTCTTCATGTCGATCATCTTCGACTGCTCCGCCTAGGCCCCAATGCTCATGCATCAATTTATATTTGTCCTATTTAATATGTATCTTTATTAATATTTTAATTTTAATTATAACCCTACATATATTTTATATTAACTAATTTGTTGAGTATACATAACATGATATGAGTAATTATGATTTATATTATTAAAGGTTAGGAAAATTAAAAGGAAATGGTGTCATATTCAATCTTTTTTGTATCATAAATTTTATAAATAAACTCATTCCGAGATTTTTTGGGGGTTTCAAACCAAAATGTTATGTTCAATTTAAATGTTTTTTTAATTGAATGTTTAAGTATAGTTATGAAGAGAAGGTTTAAAAACTAACTACCCATCATTTTCTTTTTACATATGTACGCCATGGATCTATATATATGTACACCATGGACCATTTTCTCTTTACATATGCACGCCATGGACCATTTTCTCAGAAGATGAGTTTTTGAGAAAGGATTGAAAGTGCCTTGCTTGTGGACTCGTGGCCTAAACTCGGGGGTGACTTCTCAAGTTGAAAGATGCGTAACTTGGTATGTCTAGGGTGGAACGTGGCCCTATTGATGCTAGTTTCCCTTTTCAAAGATAAGTATTCTTATTATGTTTTATTTCTCTGTTTTAATTTGATGCATATGTTCCCGTGGAGGCTGATTAATCTCTACTTATGATTTGATCCAAATCTGATTTTATTCATGCTTCTATTTATTATGGTTAAATGATAAGTAATGGGATGATCTGTATGTTTTTTAATCTGATTGTGCTTATGTTTTTATGGTTGCTTGAGACCTGAAATTTAATGGTGTTAGATTAGATTTTTTTTATGGGTGCGTACACGAAGTTGGTTCCACTTTTTAGTGCCACTTTAGAAATTGGAAATGCATGTCCAAAATGTAAATCTATAACGCATATGCATTATCATAACTAGGTTCGAAAAACCCGAGCCCAAAACCGAGGCTAAGCTTAGTTAGCCTATATCGCATGTGCAATATATCGCAAGTGTGATTTGTAATACCAAAACAAAAGAATAAAATAGAGGCCCGCGGCCTCAATTTTGCAATTCACAGTCAAGGCCAAAGATATCGGGAGAGTGATAAAATGCAAAGTCGATTTGAGTTTGAGCGAATTTGGAGGCGAATTTGGAAGGGTCGATTCACAAGTTGGATACAATGGAAGGTAGGTGGCCATTTCCTTCAAAATTGTTTTCAATTTTCATTTGTGTTTGTTAATTTAATAGGATTTGTTTTGTTTTAAAACGAATTTAATAAAAATTGTTGTATTAAACCAAACAATGAAATATTAAATAAATTTTGAATTTGTTGTTTTAATCTTAACAGAGAACACAAATGTTGAAGAAAATGTGCATACTGAAATCACTGATAACCCAAACACAAACCCAAACCCAAACCCAAATCCAGACACAAACCCAAACACCGAGGAGGAATACGACCGGAATTTAGAGATTCTGGCTCGTTTGGGTGTATTGAGGCGCCTTAGCTCACTATTTAAAGGGGGGGACCATTTAAGGCAATCATTAGCCGAGGCATTAGATACCATAAAAAACAAAATTGCCAATGCCCAGGGAGCACTGTACAACATTATCTCGGATAGAGATTCCCAGAGGAAATACTATTCCACTGGGTTGAGCTACAAAGATGTGAAAAAACTAAAGATAACCAAAGACCAACTGTTTTCATTATTCCGAGACCCTAGCACTGGATTAGTTCCACCCACCAATCGACTGCACATTTCCATAGACTGGTGTGTGGAACCAAATGTGAAATCCAATTGGATGGATTGCTGGTACATGGTCTTCGATGAAGACCCTCATGGGAATAGAGACATCCCATTCTATTTCCTGAGGAAGATGTATGCAGAATTTATCTTGGGGAGACATGTGAACTATTTTGATATTTTAGAGTTCCAGGGTGTAGGTCATGGGATGCCCCAAGATAGGGAAGGGGCTAGGGCTGATACTAACCGTGTGCAATGCCCTCCACGCACACCAAACCCCCCTCGGGTATATCCTCCTGTGGGTCCCGTTATTGATGATACACAGGAGGCCTTATTCCATTTGGCAGAGACATTGCTTCAACATGGGACTGTTATCGAAGGCAATGTAGGCCAAGGGGTTGGCACTTCTGAAGCTGGCTCATCTGGGGATGGACCATCGCACATTAAGGATCCACTTACTAGGTCTCCAGCCCATACCAGAGCTATAGATCGCACTGGATACATTGTTGCTTGGTAGTTACCATAGTGAGTTGCAAGCTTTGTATTGCTTGTTATTATTCATTATGGTATTTACATATAGTGTGTTTGCAGGTTGGTATTTATTATTGTTTGTTTGTATTTAATATGGTAATTAAGTTGGTATTTATTATTGTTTGTTTATATTTAATATAGTATTTTAATGATGTTACTTAAACACATTTTCTTATAATAGATTCTTAAATGCATTTTAGTGTTGTTGCCTGTAATACATTATTTATATTCATTTGATTGTTGTATGTATATTTTTGGAAATCCAAGCTATTTATTTGCTCATATTTGATTTTGTTTGTAGGAAGACGTAGCCTTCAAAAGATGTTGTTTGCAATTAATTAAATATATATACATCAAATTATGTGTGTAAATTATGAGATGGGTGAGAGAAGCCCCAATTCTTGTAATAATTACACATATATTTAATCTTCTCCCAAAGAGAAGAGAGTCCCAAATATTTGCAATATAATTATTTATATATGATTACAGTTGTAGCTTGCAATGTAATTATTTATATATATGTTTATTGTTGTAGCTCTGCAAAGTAATTGTTTTATATAAATTTTATGTGATATGTTTTATTTATATTTTGTGAGAGGGAGTCTCCTCAAAAGGAGAGAGCAACCCCAAATCTTCCAATATAATTTATTTATATATGTTTTAATTGTTGGATGTAAAAGTTCTTAAGGTAGATCCCTCCTTGAAAGCATTCTTCTTATGTGGAGAATTATTAATGTATATATGTTTATTTTTATATTGTTTATATATAATATTTATTACAATGAATGTTTGTGAATTGTGGGAGAGAAGGCATAGTATTTTATTGTTATATTATTTTTATATTGTATTTTACTATTGTTATTTATATTCAATATTCAATATTATTTTGTTTGAATTTATAATTGTATTGGCATTTTGTTTGAGGGGGCATTTGTCATGAATTTCGAAAATCCATAAATAAATAAAAAGTTTACTACACACATAATTATATAACAATATAAAATATCTTTTTATATTTCCAGTATGTGTTAGTTACTTGTAATATAATGAAATTGTTGCTACTTTGTATAGTCACTTACATGATAATACTACTATATGGCATGTCACACTTTTGTGGATGCCCTGTGATACCTACAAGTGATGTTTATGCTCCTTTTACCTTATTTTTGTTTATTAGATTGCAAACAGGCCTTGCTTGGCCCTTAGAATAGGTTCTAATCCTTAACTATGATACGAACCATTACACCAAAACCTCGAGGTGTTAGTGAAGGTCGTCCATTGGGATCTTAACATCCCACACTCTCCATAGTCTAGACTCTGGGCTGGATGTGCGCCCATACAGTTGTGTCCCCTTTGAGTCGTACAAGCCCCAAACGATCACTGCAATGTCGACTTTTCCACCCGCTCTGTGACTTGAACCCGGGTGGAGGCTTTGATACCAAAAGATATGAACTGTTACACCAAAACCCCGAGGTGTTAGTGAAGGCCACCCACTAGGATCTTAACAAACTATTATGCATTGGTGTATAGTTATTATGTGGTTAAGAGTTTGGAGACTATGTGTATAGTCTCGACCCATTAATTGTAATAAGTTTTAAGGACCAAGCTAAAACCTTGTCTCCCAAGCGCTTGCAATATCCACCAAGGCTTGTGCACTGGAATGAATATTAAACTATAAGCTAAGGGGTTTATACCCTAGGCATATATTATTTTGGAACCCATTTAATAAAGTTATGATATATCGTCGTTCGAAAATGTGGGTTGTTGTGATGGTTTAAAGGTCTGTACTACGGTTTGTCAGCAAATTTATGATCCACCCTGGCTATGAGTTGACAGCGCATCCATGCCTTTATGGATTATGCTGGACTATGATATCAACAGTCCATTTGGATAGGTAGATACTTAGGGTTTTGTATGGGGTTTAATGTGTTCTCTTGATGTCCTAAACTTCATTATTGCTTTGCCGAGTCTATGAGCTCTACATACATAGATTCTGCTCTGTTCATGGAAAATTTGAGAGGTCTTTCATGTAACCATCATTCTTGTTAATGGTACTCTTTCCGGTTGGTTGTCAAGGTGTGAAGGAAGGCATCCTGGTGCTAATGGCTGCCACCTCCAGAGCTCATTGGTTGTTGCAAAAGTACCTAGCCAACCTCACCAACTTCGAATTGCCATTCAAAAAGGTAAAAGGATTTATGCTCAGCCATTTAATTTGGTAAATGCATTTTTGGTTTCCTTTCAAGTTGCAGGGATTAAAACTTGTAATTTTTCTTGCAGGCAAGGGAATGATAAGAGCGTCCAGGAGGAGCCGACCCCTGGCCCAGTCTGCAAATATACAAGGTGAAAGAAATCTACACTTAGTTCATTTTTGTAAAGATCTTTTGATAGATTGATATAGTTCCGACTTTGGGCATTTGGTTGTAGGTTGTGGATGCCGATGAGGATGGCGACAAGGTCACCTCCTCCCAAGCCAGTCTCTTAGAATGCCAAGGTAAGCAACGAGCATTACTCTGTAAAAAATCTAGTTTCCACCTGTAGCATGTCATACTGTTTCCACCTTCTAGGTAGCATGTCATACTGTTTCCACCTTCTTCTGCCTGCATCGCCCTATCTGCCATCACCATCGCGGTTTGGTGTATAATAATATAATAATATAAATCCATAGATATATGGACTTATATTGGTAGGTTTGTATACCAAACGGTGGTAGAGGGGTGGAAACATCAAATGGTGATGGTAGCAAAGGATCAAAGTATATACTATGTATCCATGACATCTTTCAATACATAGCTGTCAACATATTTTATTGAAATGAAAATAGCTGTCAAAATTCGGTGTTTGGAGACCAATTCAATCCAAACCCTACACGATAAATAAAGGCAACGAGGGAGACAAATAGACAAGAAACATCATAACAGTTCTAGAAGGATACCATGGATATCCACCAACGATAATAATAATAAGAGATTGTTTGCTTGCCGAACATTTTACAATGAAGTGAGTGAGCGACAAACTTGGAATGGACATGATTAAAGGTTTCTTGTCGCTTCAAAGAGACCTTACACCTACACTAGGGATATAGGTTTTATACATTTTATAAATATTTTATTTGGCAAGATTTACGAACATGATTAGGGATATAGGTTTTATAAATATTTTATTGGGCAAGATTTACGAACATGATTAGGGATATAGGTTTTATAATTTTTATAAATATTTTATTTGGCAAGATTTACGAACATGATTGAAGTTCTAGAAGGAATCCATTACATATCATGGATATTCACCAACAATTAAAATTGGAGAATTAATAATAGATAATGTATGGGTATTCACCCAAGATTGCTTGCTTATGAACGTCTACCTATGAAAGTTAATGAGGGGCAATCTTCAAATAGATATCACTAATAAATATTATTTGTAGCTTTAAAGTGATAAATGTTTTAAATAGTTTGAATCATTTTCAACCAACGCGTGTATTCATAATTATTAGGTTTTTTTTTATAATTTTTTAATTATTAATACTATATTTATAATTTTATAAAGTTTTTTTTTATATTTTAAAGAGATTTTAAATATTTTGGAATTATAATTATTTATATTGGGTTCAACAAGAGTATTATGTCATTTACTATTATTATTGTTTTAGTCAACTTTGTAGGATGAATAGTTAATCAGCATAGATCCATCTTAATTGTAACACTACCAAGACCCATAGGGATCAAATCCCTTGAGGTGCAAATCCGTTTAACAATGCTAAAATTGAGTAAAGGTTGCACCTCAAGAGATTTGATCCATCTGTATGCTTGGTAAAGCTAGAGTTAAAATGGATATATATATATATATATATATATATATATATGGAATTTCACAAAGGATAAAGAGAGGTGGTTGCTTAGAAGCATGGAAAATTTGAACCGTATTCTTTGTTCAAAGAATTATAAACTTGTACCAAGATATTATACACCTCCAAGTATGGTTTCTTGTACAAATTATTTCTAGGAGTTTTGTTTTGGAATGAAATAGATTTTTTATTTACTTAAAAGTACATTTTCTAGCATACTTTATTAGTATATAGATACATAAAGTGTTTTGTTGTGAACTGATAAAAGGTTATATATATATATTCCTTCATACATTTCTCTACGTAAATTTAATTGTTATCAAATCAAATCGCAAAGAGCACAGATAATTGTTCCCAAGCAAAATTTTTTAAATAAAGATATATAAATAGGTGATAAGTCATTTATTGAATTCATGTGATCTATTTCTTTAAGTTTGATTTTGATTTTATATACGGAGAGAAATATAAGAATACCTACAAAATTTTAGGTTTTAAATGAATGGAATTTTAAATTGAAATTTGATATACATTTATAGAAATTTGTTTTGCAATTTAGTTAATTTAAATTTAGATCCAATATGTTCTTCGTTTTATAATTTATCTTTTTAATTTTTTTTTTTGGATTGGATGACACATCTCACTCACTTGTTGTAGGACCTCTTGGCCCAATGAATGACTTCAATTAAAAATTATCCATTTATAAGTTTTAGGTTATACAATTTGAGTGGGGTTAACAATTAAGAACATGCGTTTCCTCCTAAGGAGTTATAGTTTCAAATCTATAGCGGGTAGGGTATGTACACCCATAACCTTAAACCAAAATAGATCCATCTTAACCTCTGATCTACCTCAAGAAATTGGATCTGTTTGTAAGATCAATTTATGTTGGTTTTACTTTTTTATTTTATTTTATAAGTATATATGAAATTTTTAGTTGCTTTTTATTTTTGGTAACTTTATGTAACATAACATGACAACATCTTCCCAATATGAGGTTCTAGAATACCTCCCTACTCTCATGTGAAAATAAAGTATTGTTGTTGTTGTGGAGAATTTTTAGATTTATTAGATAAATAAAAAGAATTAGAGTAAATAATCTTAAATAATGTTTATATTTGAATATAGTGAAAATGAAAAGGTTAATTTTATTATGATTTGTGCAAATTGAGATACATTAAAGAATAATTAACTTATAAAATTGGATAAAATCAACATAAATCCATTTTAACTTGAGATCTATCAAGTATCTAAAGAGATGAAATCTCTTTAGGTGCAATTTCTTTTTAAAATGTAAGACTTAAAGAAAAGTTTATACCTTGAGTAATTTGATCCCTTTCAATAATGTTTATATGAAATTAAGATTCATTTAGACCAAATATTCTAAATACAAATGGAATAATGTACAAATTACTTCATTATTTCATGAGCAAATGAAATAATTTAGACCAACTTTATTGTTAACAACTTTAGTGCATTTAGACCAACTTTAGTGTATTTATTATTTCATGTGCAAATGAAATAATAAATACAATAAATTATTTTAGTTGAATAAACATTAACTTGTATTTAGACCAAAGACCTTTCAAGGAAATTGGTTAAGTGTCTTAATAATTTGGGCTAAATTAAAATATTTAGAATGTGATCAATGAATGGATACTAGTTAGGAAAATAATATTATACCTTTAAATATATGTTTTTTTAAAGTATATGAATATCTCTACAATAAGTTTAAAATTTTGAGTTATGAAAATTCTTCAAACGTGGTATTGTAGTCATCTTGACATATTTTCACGAGCATGGGTATGCTCGCCTCATTTCTATAAAACACTATTCTTTGTTACAGCTTCATCGGTCATCACCAACAATCTTTCCCCAAGGGAACCTTTCATCCACACTATCTTGAGAACTTCCAAGAACATGAGAGAACACAAAAGAAACAATGATGCATCATTGGATCTACAGTATCCTCCAAACCTCATACATCAGGAGGCATCTGCAGGCTCCTAAATTTCACACGCATGCGACATTTTGGCTAATCTTGTTGTAAGGTGTCATCAACATATAACATGCAGCCCACTGAAGACATCCTCATCAGATCCAAAAAACAACATGAGTGCAAAAATGCCAAAAGAAAGTCAAAAGAATAGATAGCGCAGATAAAGCCACGTTAGCTCATGCTACAGTGCATATTATCAATTCTATGTCCGCGCTAGACTAGCATGAATTTTCCTTTGAAATCCATGCGACTGTAAAAAACAAAGGGATCTCAACCACCAACTGCACATTGAAGGCTCATGAATGCTCCCTCACCAATTGAAATTCAAATTTAGCTCTTCAAGCATTGAGTAGCCCCCTTTGTGTACTTTGGAGCTACTTCATGAGGTGATGGGGTTCACACTTGGATCTAGATGTTTCATAGCCACCTCTTGGCCTATAAAAGGAATCCATGGGAATGCATTTAATAAGAGAAAATTAGAGCAAGGTTATGCTGTTGGATTTGTGTTGGAACTTCTTCCACCTCTTCCCAGACCTATTAGCATCTCTCAAGATCCCTTGCCACCTTCCTCCAATGGGTAAGTGTTTCTCCCATGTTTTCTTTCAAGTTATTTAGCATTTAGTGTGGACAAAAAGGATATCCCTAAGGGAGATTGTTGGCTTCCCTTGAATCCCACACCTCCTGGGTGACACTACATGTAACAAGCTTGACCATTGGGCAATCTAAATTGATTCTAGCATTTGATTCTTGTTGTGGTTTGCATTTTCTCACTCCCTTTGCTTTGTTTCATGTTATTTTCAAGTTTTCGTTTTATTTTGTTTAAGTTTTGCTAACAAGAACCTTGCAAGATCAATTTGGAGTCACTCACATTTGCTTTTTGTAACAGAATATTGGGCCTTGTTGACAACCTCAAAGGATTTCCCCCAAAGTGCGAAGGGTTGCAAACCTTTCTGCAAATTTTCCCACAACACCAACAATTCCACATATTGCCACTCTCATTCCCCTCCTTGCTTGTAAATGTATATCTTTGCTTCACATGAGCTATGTTTAATACTACATGGACTAATATCCTAGCTTTCAATCAATATCATAATATGGTTTTTCTTCATCACAATTTTGCAAGTTGGATTTGTATATGTAAGCAATAGTCATACAAAAGAATCATACATGTATGATTGGACATTTATATACAAAATCATTAAACCTAATTATGCTTAGATTTATGCTTTTTTAATTATACATTGCCCACTTTTGTAAAGAAACTCTCTTTAATTTGTCATTTACTTCATTTTAATTTAGTTTTTTTGTTGATTTTAGTTTTTAATACATCTGTGAAGATGAATAACTCTACCCTTCTTAGTGTTTACTAAGTCTTTGCTAAAGCTTGGTTTGTTGCTAACTGTGTCGATTGAGTTCAGATTTATCTATGTTTGAATGACATTGATATATAATTGTTGTAAAATTACTCTTAAGGTCTTCCATCCAGGCGAACTTACATGTTGTATTGTGTTTATTAGATCCAACCACATTGCAAATCCACATGAATCAAAGACAATCAATTTGCATCTTTATGTAGCAATGTAAGAATTTAATGGAAAATATGCATCTCAGATATTTCATACTTGTATCTCTATGCTTACATTTTCTTTACCACTCTCTTTTCCACTTCATCACATATGTTTATTCTCTTATTTGTGTTCTTTTCCTCTCAACATTCTATTGCACTTTTGGAAACAATAGCTAGTTTAATAATTCTTTATGTACATTTAAAAACAACACAACCTTGAAATCTAGGGACCAATGGTTGACCCTTGCTTCAATGAAGCTGCTAGTAGCAATTTACAAAAAACAATCTAGTTGCCAGTAGCAATTTACAAAAAACAATCCACTCCAGTTACAATAATATTGAAGCCCAAAATTTGATATATAAAAAAGACAACAATATTCTGAAAGGTAAATACATCCCCCAGCCTCCGGCAAATAATGCAAAAGTTCCAGAGAGTGATGAAATTAGAACAACAGGAAAGATCCTTTCTCCATAAGTGCATTATTGAACCATTCCTCGAAGTAGAGATGACCATCCAAATTGCCAACTGCCACCTTTGATAACCTGTCAGCATCGGAGTTGAATTCCCAGTAGATATGCTGGAATGAGATCTTCTCAAAAGAATCTTTCAGATCCAGGATTCGGTCCATCCACTGTTGAAGATGAAGTACATTGAGAGAAATATTTAACAAGGTTTATTAGATAAATAAAAGTAGTCCTAGTAAGTATTCTTCATTGAATTTTATATTTGAATATAGTAAGATTGAAAAGTTTAATAGTATTATGATTTGTGAAATTTTTTTTTTTTCGAAGTAATTTGTGTAAGTTGGAATGTTTAGAAGAGTAATTGCATTATGGAATTAGATAAAATTATGTTTTAGATTGTTAAATGTTAAAAAAATTAAAAAGAAATTGTATTATTTTTAATTTTTTTTAATATAAATTTTAGAAATAAGTTTATTTTCTAAAAATTGGGTTAATTTAAGTATTATTATTATTGATTGTTATTATGGAAAGCCATAATCTTAACAATATTCATTTTTTTAAACTCATAATATTAAAAAAATAGGTTTAATCGACCAAGTTAAGATTGATAAAATATTTATACTATTTCAACTTTTTGTTTAATAATGTCATTGTCATTCCAAATCTTAATTTTAAACTTTACAAAATATACAAAATATAATATATGATTTTAAAGAATTTAATTAACTTCTTTTATGTTCCAAATAGTTAAGTCAAGCCCTCAAATTAGAAGGCTTTATTGAATCACAAGGTAATTTCCCAATACCTTCTAATGCATGACCACTTGTGGTCCATTCACAATTCCTCTTTGTAATCTTTTCATAAAGTATTCCTATTGTAGGCAGGGAGAATCAAACCTTGGCCCTCGAGGTGGTTGTGGAGATGGAGACTATTCATGCTTTTGGAGGTGGTGGATTGGAGGGGAATAATGTTGGGGTTGATTTCCAATTGTCAAATATTTTAAGATTGTATCTTAAATGATAAACTTGTTAGGAATTTGGCTTTAATCCTAAGTCCTAGACCATTTAATGTGCATATTGGGATATAGTAGTGGGCTTAATGGTTAAGAACATGTGTTTCCTCCTAGGAGGTCATAGGTTCTAATCTGGAGGGGAGTAGGGTATGTACACCTTTGTAGACTTTAGTAATTAGATCGATGCACAAAGGTGGGTCCCTTGTCCACATAGAAAGGTGATTAATGTTTGATGTAGCATAAATATACTTTCATGTTTGGCTTGACTATAACCTTAAAATTAATTTTATTATTAGTATTAATATAACTTGAGTGAGTCCAATGATTAATAATGTGTTTCTTTTTCTTTTTAATTATTATTATTGTATGTTTTTTGAATTTAGTTTTGTAACAAAAATATTTCTCAACTTTTTATTTTATAATAAAATAATATTAAAAATCACTATTTTTATTAAAAATACTATTTTTAAATATTAATAATTTTGATGACATAAGGTACTCCAGTCTATTGGTTTTCTTTACTTCCAGTGCCTTGTTCTGTTATCAATTCATTAAGAAAACTACTTTTCAATTTCTTATGGACTGGTGGCTTGAAGAAATCGTATTTATCTATGGTGGGATGGGAAAAGATTTCATTACTATATACTTTTGGAGGCTGGGGGATCCTTGATTTTTCTGTTTTTAGTGAAGCTCTCCGATTGAAGAGCTTTTGGCAAGCTATTATTGGTAATTCTCATTGGGCGAAGGTCATACAGCTGAAATATATATGGTCTAAGACTTCCCATTGGCTGAGAAAGCCTCTAAAATTGGTTCGTGGTGTATCTCCTATTTGGAATGGCTTTATGAAAGTTTATTGTTGGCTTGCTATGGAGTTGTGTTGGAAAGTAGGAAATGGGTGTGAAGTGGATATTGGCATCGACCCCATTCTGGGATTAGACAGTGCACATCATTTATCTGTTGATTTATTGCAGGTGTTGAAGATTGTTGGACTAATAACATTGAATTCTATTGTTAAATATCACAGATAGGGATATTGGCTTAATTCTGGGGATTTGCATCTGTCTCGTGGGGTTGCTATTGAATGGAACTCATATCTTTGTGCTTTAAATAATGTTGTGGTTCATATCAGGCCGGTTATGGATGAGTTAGTCTGGGAAAGGAATGAGTCCATGGGAATGGTGACGGTGAGTGTAGCTTACAGGTGTATTATAAAACGCAGATGTATTTTCCCCAGCCATTGGTGGTATAAGGTAATCTGGTTGTGGTTTATCCCTCTCAAACTCAAGTGTTTTATTTGGTTGGTGCTTCAAGATAGGTTGAAAACTTGGGATAACCTTGCTTATACTGGATGGATGGGTTCTAGCCAATGTGTTTTGTGTAAATGCTACTCTGAATCTGCAACTCATCTTTTTGTGGAATGTTCATTCACACATTGTTTGTGGGAGAAATTTTATACACTTTTTGGAATCACTAGGAGCTGGGGTGATGCCAATGTGGATTCTTCCTTGAAATTATGGATTAAGGACTTCAAATTACACTCAACTTTACCCATCTTTGTCAGTTGGACTGTTTGGTGGACAAGGAACAAGGCAACATTTGAGGATATCACACCTTGTTTGGACAGTACTTTTAACTCTGCATTATGTTAGTATCTGAAATTTTAGAATGATCAGAAATGTCATGTCTTACGCAGCATAGGGAACTCTCAACTTATTGTTGATGATCCTGTTCTATTTTTTGATGGTGTAGCAAATATGGGAGCTTGTGGTGCTGGAGGTGTGATCTATATCAGTTTGGATCACTATTTTACCCTCTGTCTGAATTGTGAAAGTGGTACCAACATGAAGGAAAAACTTTTGGCTTTATGGTGTGTTACTTGTGTGGCCAACCTCATTGTACTTGCGAAGGTGAAGATTTTTGGTGACTCAAGAGTCACTATCAAATGGGCAAGGGAAGAATTTGATCTAAAAGTACTGAACTTGATATATTGGTGCAATAAAATTAAAATTGAACTCAGTACTTTCATCTCTTTTTCATTGGATCATATATACCGAGAACATAATTCACAAGCTGATTTGTTGTTAAAAGAGGCTCTAGATGGAGAAGTTGGCTACTTGTAGTGGGATGAATTTATGGAAAATTAGTTGATAGACTCTGGCGATATGTATTTTCTGGATTAGAGTCCTTTGGCACTTTATTTTGAATTCTGGATGCTGTAATATTTTGTCTTTTGTGGGAAGGGGTTTGAATACTGGTTCAAAGAGAGCATCTTGGGAAGATAGATTATATTTTATTCATATCATATACTATTTGATTCAGTAATTGAATAGCAATAATATGCTTTTTTCGCAGAAAAAAGAAAAAAAAAAAAAATATATATATATATATATATATATATATATATATATATATATATATATATATATACCTATTAATTCCAATATTTATTGTGTGTGTACATTTTTTGAAAGTGAATGAAAAGTTAATTAAATCAATCCAAAGGGAAATGTCATTTGTAAAACTAACCATTTTAAATAGTTTTATCCTTTATTTTTTAAAGTTCCGTTCAATTTTTTAAGTGCTCTCTAGTTAGAGGAGTCTCTATTTAACGCAAGTTTCTCAGATCTGCACATTTAAATTCTATAGAGGCTTTTTTAGTTATAAATCGGTAGGTGTAATTTTTTTATAAAAATAATTTAAAAAATTAAAATTATTAAATATACTTTGTTGGTGGAAGAGGTGAATGTTATGGAAGATTTTAATGGAATTTGAAATTTTTTATAAATATAATTTAAGATATTAGTATTATTTAGAATTTAATTTTTTATTGAAATTTAAAAACAAATAATAAATAATAAAATTAATTTTTATTTTTATATTAAGTATTTTAAATTAATTTTTTATTATTAACAATATAAATTTGAATTTTTTTTATAAAATAAATATATATACATATTCTATAATGAAATATTTATATATTGTTCATTTCTCATGTCATGGTGTATAAGAAAAAATCAATAATAAAGAAGTTTTAATTAAAATAATAAATTAAATTACAACTATTCTAAATAAAATAAAAGTTTAAATTACAATGGTTTTTGTAGGACATGAATTTTTTCAATGCATTTTTTTTGCTTTTTATACATTTTTGAGGATTTATATGTTGTTCATTTCTCATGTCATAGTGTATAAGAAAAAAACAATAATAAAGAAATTATAATTAAAATAACAAATTAAATTACAATTATTCTAAATAAAACAAAAAGTTAAATTACAATGGTTTTTGTAAGATATGAATTTTCAATACATTTTTGAGGATTCACACAACCTAAATATATGCAAATTATGGTTTTTAAAATAAAAATAACCAATAACCAATCTATCATTTGAATTACTATGTATTGAATTATTTTTCACTTATTTATTCATTAATTATGTAATTTGGTTTTCAATATATTATTATATTTCAACACTCCATTTATATTATTTCTATAATATTAGATACTCTTTCATTTCTTTCTTAATCTAATTTCACCTTTAATTAAACAATTTATAATATAAATGCTTTCCTATATAACTTATTACATGTTATTACCTTCACTCAAAACTCTAAAGTAAGTATTAGATTTTACGTTGTTTGGTTCTTCAGTAAAAAGATAATCATCTTCTTATATTAATGAGTACTTTCTCACAATTCTCATATAGCAACCTCTCATTAGTTGTTTAACATGTAAGAATGCTGATCTTTATTATTTTTTCTTTATAATAAAACAAAACTTAAATATAATACTATACTTTTGTTTATTAGGTATTCATATTTATATTATTATGTTTATTAGGTATTCATATTTATATTATTATGTGGTTGGTGATGTTTATTAGGTATTCATATTTATATTATTATATCAGTGAGCGACAAACTTGAAATGGACATGATTAAAGGTTTCTTGTCGCTTCAAAGAGACCTTACACCTACAATAGGATATGGATTTTAGAATATTTTTTTTAAAGCGTGAGGAACATGGTTGAAGTTCTAGAAGGAATCCATTGCATATAATGGGTATTCACCAACATTTAAAATGGGAGAAAAGTTAACAACAAATAATGTATGTATCCACCAACGATTGCTTGCTTGCTAAACGTTTACCAATGAAAGTTAGTGAGGGACAATCTTCAAATAATAGATATCATTGGATATTATTTGTCGCACTAGATATTATTTGGAGGCATTTTTTAAAAAGAGACTTTAAACATTTTGGAATTATAGGTATTTATATTTTTCAACATTGATTTTATAATTAGTGGTTCATTCAACTAGGTATTTATGTCTTAGAATTTGGGTGGATTACCATCTATGCTTTTACTAAATTAAAGGAAGATGAGACAAGTGTACTATCCAAATTGATTTTATAATTATCATTCAAAATTCGAAATAAACAATTACAATCAATATATATATATATATATATATATATATATATATATATATATATATATATAATGACTGAGTGGCAAGTTAAGTGGCTCTGCTAGTATAAATTATCTTGGAGGCATTTCTTAAAAGAGACTTTAAACATTTTGGAATTATAGGTACTCATATTTTTCGACATTGACTTTATGACTAGTGGTTCTTTCAACTATCTTTCGTGAATAGTTATTAAATCACATTAATTAACAATTATGTATTTATAATTCTTTAGGTTATACAATTTAAATTGGTATCTAGCTAAGTTATGACCTTAAATCAGTATAAATCCATCTTAACCTCAAATCTATCAAACACTAAAAATAAATTTTTGAAGTGTAATTTTTTATCTTATTTTTTTTACAAAAAATTAAGATAAAAAATATTATTACTATTATTATCAAGAATTTTTAGATAACTAAAAATATTAGAGTTAAATAAAGTTTATATTTGAATAAGGTGAAAATAAAAATGTTAATTTTATTATGATTTGTGTCAGTTGAGATAAATTAAAAAATAATTAATTTATAAAATTGGATGATATCAACATAAATTTATTTTAACTTAAGATCTGTCAAGTACCTAAAGATATTAAATCTTTTGAGGTGCAAATTTTTTTTAAATGTAAAACGTAAGAAGAGATTTGCACCTCAAAAAATTTGATCCCGATAGATTTAAATATAAGATTCATTTTTAATACAATTTTTTTTCGTTTAATTTATTAATATTATATTCATATGTCATGACACATTGTTGTATATGCATCTAATTACTCTATTTACATTTGTCCCATTTAATATATATCTTTATTAATATTTTAATTTTAATTATAATCCTACATATATTTTATATTAACTAATTTGTTGAGTATATGAGTAATTATGATTTATATTATTAAAGGTTGGGAAAATTAAAAGGAAATGGTGTTCATATTCAATCTTTTTTGTATCATAAATTTTACAAATAAACTCATTCGGAGATTTATTTTGGGGTTTCAAACCAAAATAGTTATGTTCAATTTAAATGTTTTTTTAAATTGAACGTTTTGGTATAGTTATGGAGAGAAGGTTTACACCTCAAGAAATTTGATCCCTATAGATTTAAATATAAGATTCATTTTTAATACAATTTTTTTCGTTTAATTTATTAATATTATATTCATGTGTCATGACACATTGTTGTATATGCATCTAATTACTCTATTTATATTTGTCCCATTTAATATATATGTTTAATTGCACCGAGTGAAACGATGTGCTCTACAACCCGATATGGGGGAGATCTTCTAACGTCATGTACCGTTACATCTAATAAAATGTAAAAATGTAGCATTACATCTAATAAAACGTAAAAAGTGATTGCACGTAAAAATAAGTAAAAGGAAGTAAGTAAAGTAAAGTAAGGTAAAAAGAAGTAAAGTAAAAAGAAGCAAGTAAAGTAAAGTAAAGTAAAAAGAAGTAACGTAAAGTAAAGTAAGTATGGGGAGATGTTGTAAAGTTTGTGATGTAATGTTTGTTACTAACAAAATAATTAAAAGAATTCATGTCCACTCATAAAAAAATTATGGAAAGTATTTTAAAAAAATCCACTTTAGTCCAAAAATAAAATATTATGAAAAGTAATTAAAAAATACATGTTCGCTTATAAAATAAAAACTTAAATAGGATCTATCAATCAAGAGAGATCAAATTTCTTGAGTTTAAATTTAAAAAAAGAAATACACCTCAAGAAATTGGATCCCTCTCGGTGCTTGTATGCTTGATAGATATGGGTTTAAGATGGATCTATGCTAGTTTTAATTATAACCCTACATGTATTTTATATTAACTAATTTGTTGAGTATACGTAACATGATATGAGTAATTATGATTTATATTATTAAAGGTTGGGAAAATTAAAAGGAAATGGTGTTCATATTCAATCTTTTTTTAATCATAAATTTTACAAATAAAGTCATTCAGAGATTTTTTTGGGGTTTCAAACCGAAATAGTTATGTTCAATTTAAATGTTTCTTTAAATTGAATGTTTAGGTATAGTTATGGAGAGAAGGTTTAAAAACTAACTACCCATCATTTTCTCTTTACATATGTATGCCATGGATCATTTTCTCAGAAGATGAGTTTCTGAGAAAGGACTGAAAATGTCTTGCTTGTGGACTCGTAGCCTCAGCTCAGGGGTGACTGCTCAAGTTGAAAGATGCAGAACTTGGTATGTCTATGGAAGGGTGGAAAATGGCCCTATTGATGCCAGTTTCCCTTTTCAAAGATAAGTATTATTATTTTGATGCATATGTGCCCGTGGAGGCTAATCAATCTCTGCTTATGATTTGATCCAAATATGATTTTATTCATGCTTCTATTTATTATAGTTAAATGATAAGTAATGGGATGATCTGTATGTTGTTTAAATCTGATTATGCAGCTTATGTTTTTATGGTTGCTCGAGACATGAAATTTAATGGTGTTAGATTAGATTTGTTTATGTTTTATTGTAGATATGATTTATCTATGCTTTAAGGTTGTTCATAATTTCTTATTAATAATGTTTATATGGATGACCAAAATCTGATTTTTAATAGTATTATGTGGCTATAGATGGTAGCCTGTAGATGCTTCATTTATGTTTAAACTCATATTAATTTCATGCTCAAATATGGATGCATTGCATGTGCATTGAGAAACATAATTGCATATGTATTCTGCATTTTAATATTAAGGCTAAAAGTTTTATTTAACTAGGTGTTGACATGCTCGCCTAACCTAGACTCCTTTAGTCTGCTATGCATAGCTTGACTTAGCCTTTACCCTAGGTTTTACTAGTGCCTTTGGCCTTAGATTGGGGCCAGGGACATTACTGTTGGGCCTTTCTACATATTTGTAACTATGTGTATATGCATTTAGTATTTGGTATTTTATTGAAATCATTGGTTTAATGAATGTGTGACAAGTTTTATTTAATTACTTTAGATTCTTGAGTTTGTTAATTATTATTATATGTAGGTCATTTGTGCATAACAAGTGGCTTTGTCCTTAATTTTATATCTTCCCTATTTATTTATTTCTACCATTTGGATGGTAGGTTACATGGATATGTAACTCCCTTGTATAATTTATGAGGAAATGAGCCGCTTTCCCTTTAATGGTTCATATACTCTTTTATATATTTGTGTGTGAGTTTGTTATTTTGGAAAAACCTGGTGGAATGTGAAGAGCTTTAATGATACATTTGATTAGGAGGGGAAACCATTACATAGATTTTTTTTAGTACTGTGAATGGAATGGAGAGCAGTTCTATTTGCTACAGATTATTGTGTGTTTCTTAGTTCTATGGTGAAGAAACCCTTCTTTATTTTGATGTATTCATACTTGTTTAATTGTTTGTTTGATTGTTGATTGTTTGTTTGTTAGATTAATTCCATAACCGAATGCTTGATTGTTGATAGTTTGGGTTTAGCTCTTACTATTTGGAATTCTTTTGTTGAGAGTTTTTTTCTCTTCCTCAATGAAAATTATAGAGAGCAGACTCAGTTTCATTAGTACTATTTGTTGTTTTTGTATAATACTATGCATATATGTTTTATTTGGTTTTGAGGAAGGTGTATATTTTTCCTCTGTTGTTAATTAATAGTCGTATGGTTACGATTACTTATGTTTGTGGTGGCTACATGAGGGTGTACTGTTTTATTTATATATATATATATATAAATTAATTAATATACTGCTGCAAGTTTATGTTTTGCTTGGAAAAAAAAGAAAAGAAAAGAAAAAAGGGCATACTCCTTCTGTTGTCTTTTCTTACATTCAAATGTTGCATCTTTGATATTTGTATTGGTAGAAATAATTGTATTTTACAAATCGTCCCTTTGAAGAGAGAGCATAACCTCTCCTCAATCATTTGCTTAAAGTATGTAAAGGATCGAGGGAAATCCCCTCCAAGAGGACGTCTCATCTCCCTTATGATCTTATATTTTGTATATAATTTATTGTTTGTACTGTGTGATAAAGAGGGCGATTCCCCCAAAGGAGGCTGGAATTTGTCTATATATTTTAATTTTATGCAGCTATGGTGTGAGGGCGTCACATTGTTGGAAACGGGTGACAACCGGTCTCTCGGTGACTATGTAACTGTCTAACCAAGTATGGTCAGTTATGAGTAACCATGTAAGAAATGTATATATTTCTTGCATTCTCATAGAGAAGATTATGAGTTGAGAGTTGTTGTAAATCTTCATATTTTGAATAATAAGAAGACTGATACCATTGCTCCGTGGATGTTTCCCTCTCGAGAGTTTTACCACATAAAATCTTTGCGTATATTGTATATGTGTGTCATTATTTGCTTTCTTGTTTTAATTGCTTCTGCTGCATATTATGTTTTCTGGCTGTTTGGTCCAACAAGTGGTATCAGAGCTTTGTAGGAGGCCGCAGAGAACCAGAAGTTGAGAGTGATCATCACCCTCATCTGAAAAGAGCACGATAAATTCCAGTTTTATGGATCAAAAGTTACCTGGGTGAAAATTCAAGTTTTTTTGTGGGTCCCAAGCTTGGTGGAGCGCGAAAAGGGCTGGTGGCTTGGTGTTTGTTTGAGATATTGATCTTTTATTTGATCTGGTTTTTTCTTGAGAAAATGGCAAAAACGCAGAGTGTTAAGTTTGAAATTGAGAAGTTCAATGGGAGAAATAATTTCGAGCTATGGAAGGTCAAGATGCAAGATATGCTCATGCAGCAAGGAGTGGCGAAGACACTGGTAGGGAAGACAAAGAAACCCGCAGATATTTCAGATGAAGACTGGGAGGAAATGGATGAAAGAGCTCTCAGTTCTATTCATTTGTGCTTAGCCAACGATGTTTTATTTAACATCGTGTCTGAAACTACAGCAGTAGGTCTCTGGACAAAATTGGAAAGTCTATACATGACTAAATCCTTGACAAATAAAATCCTCCTGAAGCGGCAGTTATTTACCTTGCGTCTGAAAGAAGGTACAAAAATGTCTGATCACTTGAATGCATTCAATACTCTTATTTTCAGTTGGCTAGTATGGAAGATATTATTAAATCTGAAGACAAGGTGATTTTACTATCGTGCTCTCTGCTTGAGTCTTGGGCACATTTTGTAACCTCTATCAGTTTTAGTTCTATTGAGTCTATTACCTTTGATAAAGTTGTGGGAGCCTTAATTTCTGAGGAAACTCGAAATAAATCTAGTCTTGAAACCTCAACATCATAAGTAAATGTGACCAGAGGAAGAACCAGTGAAAGAGGACAACATTCAAGGGGTACATCAAGGTCAAAGTTGAAGGGAAAAAAGAGTAAATTGAAGTGCTGGTATTGAAATAAAGTAGGACATCTTAAGAAAGATTGCTGGAAATGGAAGCAAGCTTCTAAGGAGGAGGACTCTACAAAGGAGGCAAACATAGTCGAGAATGATTCAGGTATGGTCGATGAGGTATTATCTACATCTACTATCTCACAATACCATTATGACTGGTTAATTGATTCTGGAGCATATAATCACATGTGTCTTCATAGAAATTGGTATTCCACATACCAATCTATAGATAACGGGGTAGTGTATATGGGAAATAATGCTACATGTAAAACTGTTGGGATAGGGAGTATCAGAATAAAATGTATGATGGGACTGTTAGGACTCTAATAGATTTGAGACATGTACCTGAACTAAGGAAGAACTTAATATCAATGGGAGTTCTTGATGATCCTGGTTACAAATTTACAGTTCAAGGTGGAGTTATGAATATATAGAAAGGTATCTTCGTTGTTATGAAGGCAAACAGAGTCAGGAACCTGTATAAACTTGAAGGGAGGAAGGAAGTCAATCACGCAATAGTAGCATCAGTTGGTGCAGTAGAAGACATCACTCGTTTATGGCATTAGCAGTTAGGTCATATCAGGGAAAGAGGAATGAAGGTACTTGCTGATCGAAAGTTGCTTCCTAGTTTGAAATCTGTAGATTTGAAGTTCTGTGAGCATTATATTTATGGTAAACAAGCTAAACAAAAATTTAAATCTGGAAAACACACTAGTAAAGGTATCCTAGACTACATTCATTTTGATCTATGGGGCACATATCCTACAATTTATTATGGGGGATCATCATATTTCGTCAGTTTTATAGATGATTACTCGAGGAAAGTTTCTATTTATTAAAGAGAAAAGCAGATGTTTTTGATATATTTAAGAAGTTTAGAGCTTTGGTTGAAAAGAGCACTGGCAGGTTCATTAAATGTCTTAGAACAAATAATGGAACCGAATTTACTTCTAAGGAGTTTGATAATTATTGCAAGAAGGATGGGATCGAGAGGCATAAAACCACTGTTTACACTCCATAGCAGAATGGTGTTGCTGAACGCATGAACATGACTCTTCTTGAAAGAGCAAGTAGTATGCTTAGTAATGCAAAGTTGCAGCAAGAATTGTGGGGAGAGGCATTGCTTATAGCTTGTAACTTGGTAAATCGATCACCATCAACAACAATTGATTGCAAAATTCCGAAAGAGGTATGGATAGGTCAACCATGTGATTATTCTAACCTTAGATTATTTGGTTGTGAATCCTATGCAATTTTTCCGAAAAATCAGCATTCCAAACTAGATCCTAAGTCAAGAAAATTGATCTTTGTTGGATATGGTGATAGTGTTAAGGGATATAGGTTGTGGAATCCTACTGTCCACAAAATCATCATAAACAAAGATGTAATATTTGATGAACTTTCTTTGTCAAATTTAGATGTAAGTAATGATTTGAAACAGGCTAATGTGCCACAGTTACAACAAATTCAGTTCGATACTCAGTCATCTACAAGGGGGGATCGTGAGGATGTCCAGGAAGAGGATATTCATGTGGACACTCCTCAGGAGGATGAGCAGACAAAAATAGAGGAAATACCATAGCAAACTCTACGAAGATCTACATGGGACAAAAAATTTCCAAAGAGGTATGATGATTTTGTCACATATGTTGCCTTAATTTCTAATGAAGGAGAACCTAATAGTTATAAGGAAGCATTAGAAGTGTCTAACAGTGACAAATGGAAACTTGCAATGAAAGAAGAAATGGATTCTTTGGCAAAGAAAAAAACATGGGATCTTGTGTAACTTCCGGAGAGTAGGAAAGTGGTTGGATGCAAATGGGTGTACAAATTGAAGAAAGGAGTTGATGACACTGTTCTGAAGTACAAAGCCAGACTGGTTGTAAAAGGGTTTTCTCAGATAGCAGGTATTGACTTTCATGAGATTTTTTCACCAGTTGTGAAACTTGTTTCTATCAAAATTTCGTTAGCGCTAGTTGCCTTATATGATTTGGAGTTAGAGCAACTAGATGTCAAAACAACTTTCTTACATGGAGATTTAGATGAGGAATTTTTCATGGAACAACCAGAAGGGTTTGTTTAGAATCGCAACAAGAGGTTTGTTTGCAAGCTCAGAAAATCATTGTATGGCCTAAGGCAGTCTCCCAGACAATGGTACAAGACGTTTGATTCTTTCATGGTGAGCCAGAATTTTACCAGGAGTGAGTATGATCATTGTGTGCACTTTAAAAAGTTGGAAAATGACATGTTCATTATTTTGGTATTATATGTTGATGATATGCTTGTTGCAAGTAAGATCATGTTTTTAAATCAGTAGGTTAAAGGCTCAGTTGGCTAGGACGTTTGATATGAAGGATCTAGGAGCATCAAATCAAATCTTGGGCATGCAGATACACAGAGACAGGAAAAATGGAAAGCTGTGGGGTTGGTGCAAGGTAATGATACCCAATTATGACATGTTAGTTCCAATGACATTCTAGAAAAACATAAATATTATCATTAAAATGAATTATTAGAGGTACCTACAAAAATTTTTCGGATTAGGTGTAAAAAGATGAAACGTAGAAAAACGGATGACTTTCCGGAATATATAACTTTTATTTATGGAAAAGTGGTATAACCACCCCAAAATGTCATTATTTGAAGATTGGTATGTTATTTTTTTTCTCAAACATAATGCACATGTTTTTTGTTGAGCCACTTGTTTGCTATGTAAATTTTCAATTTACAAGAAAAAAAATATGTAGAGGCATTAGCAACAGGCGAATCTTGTGCAGAGCTATTTTTCCAAAATTTTAAAAGTCAATTTTATATTTTTTTTAAATTACCGAAGTTAGTGAATCCTTAAAACGACATGGTCAAGTGTTGAGCCACCATATCATGGTCTAAAAATAATCAAAACACTTTTCTTTTTTTAGTTTGTAGGTATTTTCGTGCTCTTGTGCGGGTTCTTTTCCGTTTCCGAAATAGGTAAGCCAATCAAAAGTTATAGGCCAAATAAACGACCTATGCTTTTTACAAATTTGACATGAGTGCAGTGAAAATTGAATTAAAAATAGAAAACAACAACAGATCTATTAAAAAATTATATATTTAGAATCTGCACACAGAGCTCGACAAGTGTTTGCAATTTCATCTGCAATGCACTCGTGGAGCATATGCGGAACTAGTTGTGAAAAACATAAAGTTACAACATTTGATCTGTTCTGCCATAAATCACAGATAATCAAACCGAGCCTAAAGGTGCAATCCGAAGCTAATTCCAATCCTGCAAGGGCGCCAAAAACAATTTGAATTTGAACACGCGTGCGCGAACATACACACACGCGCAAATGCATTCACATGTACCTAATCACACTCATACGTAGGTGCGCATACACGCTCATAAAGGCACACACGCGTAGGTGTGCATATGCATTATTGTATCCCTTTATATGGTTTATTTAATTTCCTTTGTCAAGGGGATACATAAAGTTGATGAAGAAGATGACGATGATGGAGATGTTGATGAGGAAGGGGGAGATGACAATGATGATGAAGATGTTGATGAGGAAGGGGGAGATGAAAATGATGATGAAGATGTTGATGATGATGATGATGATGATGATGAGATGATGGTGATGGTGATGATGATGAATATTTTGTGAAGATTACAATGGTGATGAAGATGATGATGAGGATGATGAGGATGATGGTGATGAGGATGATGGTGTTGAGGATGATGATCATGATGGTGATGAAGATGATGATGATGATGATGATGATGATGAAGATGATGATGATGATGATCATATTCATCATCATCATCACCATCACCATCATCATCAACATCTTCATCATCATTGTCATATCCCCCTTCCTCATCAACATCTCCATCATTGTCATCTTCTTCATCATCACCATATTCATCATCATCATCATCATCATCATCATCTTCATCACCATCGTCATCATCGTCAACACCTTCATCTCCATCATCATCATCTTCTTCATCCTCATCACCATCACCATCATCATCTGCATCATCATCATCATCATCATCATCATCTTCGTCATCATCATCATTTTCATCATCAACACCATCATCATCATCATCACCACCCTCTTCTTCCTCATCATCATCAACATCTAGGTCATCATCTTCATCATCAACGTCATCATCATCATCATTATCATCCTCATCATCACCATTGATGGTGATGATGATGATGATGTTGATGATGAGTACGATGATCATCAATATCATCATCATCTTCATCATCATACTCATATTCATCATCATCCACCACCATCATCATCATCATCGTCATCATCTTCATCATCACCCTCTTCCTCATCATCATCATCAACAACATCTTCATCATCATCATCATCATCATTATCATCATCATCACCAATGATGACGATGACAATACGAAGATGATGACGAAGATGTCAATGATGATGATGATGAAGATGGAAATGACGAGTATGATGAGGATGATGAAGACAATGATTATGATGATGAAGATAGTGATGATCGTGACCATGAGCATATGATGATGATGATGTTGAGGATGATGAAGATGGTGATGATGATGACTAATGAAGATGATGATGACGAATATGATGATTTCAATGATGATGATCATATTCGTCATCTTCATCATCGTACTCATATTCATCATCATCCACCACCACCACCATCATTATCATCATCCTCGTCCTCACAACGATGACGACGATGATGATGAAGATGATGATGATGATCATGTTGTTGATGAGGATGAAGATGATGAGGATGATGTGATGCATATTCATCATCATCTTCATCATCAACATCATCATCATCATCATCATCTCCATTAGTCATCATCATCATCATCATCTTCATCATCATCGTCATCATCATCATCATCATCCTCATGCTCGTTCTCACAATGATGATGATGACAATGATGATGAAGATGATGATGATGATCATGTTGTGGATCATGTTGTGGATGATGATGAAGATGATGATGATCATCATGTGTGGATCATGTTGTGGATGATGATGATGATCATGTTGTGTATCATGTTGTGGATGATGATGAATATGATGATGATGTGCTGCATATTCTTCATCATCTTCATCATCATCATCATCATCATCACCATCTTCATCATCATCATGATATTCGTCATCATCATCATCATGACGAAGATGATGATGACGATGATGATAATGATGATGAGGATGATGGTGATGACGAGTATGATGAGGATGATGAAGATGACTATTATGATGACGTAGACAATGATGATCGTGACCATGATCACATGATGATGATGATGAGGATGAGGATGATGAAGATGGTGATGATGATGACTAATGAAGACAAGTATGATGACGAATATGATGATTTTGATGATGATGATCATCATCATATTCATCATCAACATCATCATCTTCATCATCGTACTCATATTCATAATCATCCACCACCACCACCACCACCATCATCATCATATCATCATCATCTCAATCATCCTCATCATCATCCTCGTCCTCACAATGATGATGATGATGATGATGATGATCATGTTGTTGTTGATGATGATGATGATGATGCACTGCATATTCCTCATCATCTTCATCATCATCATCTCCATTAGTCATCATCATCATCGTACTCATATTCATCATCATCCACCATCATCATCATCATCATCATCATGAAGAAGATGAGATGAAGATGAAGACGAAGATGATGATGATGATGATGTGCTGCATATTCGTCATATTTTTTATCATCAACATGAACATCATCATCATCATCATCATCATCATCATCACTCTCTTCCTCCTCATCATCATCATCAACAACATCTTCGTCATCGTCATCATCATCATCAGCATCAATGATGATGATGAAGATGATGATGATGATGATGATGATGATGATGATGATGATATGAAGATGATGACGAAGATGTCAATGATGATGATGATTATGAGGAAGATGGCGATGATGAGTATGATGATGAAGATGAAGATGACTATTATGATGACGAAGACAGTGATGATCGTGGCCATGATCATATGATGATGATGATGATGATGATGATGAAGATGGTGACGATGATGACTAATGAAGATGATGATGACGAATATGATGATTTTGATGATGATAATATATGTCATCATCATCATCATCTTCATCATCATACTCATAGTCATCATCATCCACCATCGTCATCATCATCATCATCATCATCCTCGTCCTCACAATGATGATGATGAAGTTGATGATGATGATCCTGGTGTTAATGATGATGAAGATGATGATGAATATGATCATGATGATGAGGATGATGTGCTTCATATTCGTCATCATCTTCATCATCAATATCATCATCATCATCATCTCCATTAGTCCTCCTCATCATCATCATCATCCTCGTCCTCACAATGATGATGATGACGATGAAGATGGTGATGATGATCATGTTGTGGATGATGATGAAGATGATGATGAAGATGATGATGATGATGAGGATGATGATGATGATGATGATGATGATGATGATGATGATGACGATGAAGATGGTGATTATGATCATGTTGTGGATGATGATGAAGATGATGATGAAGATGAGGATGATGTGTTGCATATTCGTCATCATCTCCATTAGTCATCATCATCCTGATCATCTTCATCATCATCGTCATCATCATGATCATGATCATCATCATGATCATCATCATCATCATCATGATCATGATCATCATCTTCATCATCATCATCATCACCATCTTCATGATGATGATGATGATCGTGACCATGATCATATGATGATGATGATGATGATGATGATGATGATGATGGTGATGGTGATGATGATGACTTTAATGAAGATGATGATGATGATGAAGATGGTGATGATGATGACTTTAATGAAGATGATGATGATGATGAAGATGATTTTGATGATGATGATGATGATGACGAAGATGTTGATGATTTGACGAAGATGTTGATGATGATGATGATGATGATGATGAAAATGATGATGAATCAGATGATGATGATGACGACGATGATGATTATGATGATGATGACGATGAATATGATGATGATGATGATCATATTCGTCATCATCATCATCATCATCTTCATCATCGTACTCATCATGGAGAAGAATATGTGATGATGGAGATCTTCATCATCATCATCATCTTCACCACCATCATCATCATCAACATTATCATCATCATCATCCTCCTCCTCCTCTTAATCATCATCTTCATCATCATCATCATTATCACCATATTCATCATCATCATCATGATCTTCATCATCATCATCATCATCATCATCATCACCATATTCATCATCATCATCAGCAGCGTCATCAGCGTCGTGATCATCATCATCACCATATTCATCTTCATCATCATCATCATCACCATATTCATCATCATCATCATCAGCGTCATGAGGATAATTATGATGATGGAGATGAGGATGATGGTGATGAGGATGATGATGATGATGATGATGGTGATGAAGATGGTGATGATGATGATGATGATGCTGATGGTGATGATGATGAACAAGATGATGATGATGGAGATGAGGATGATGGTGATGAGGATGATGATGATGGTGATGAAGATGATCATGATCATGATGATGATCACGATCATCATCATCATCAACATATTCATCATCATCATCATCATCACCATCACCATCATCATCATCATCACCATCATCCTCCTCATCATCATCATCGTCCTCCTCTTCATCATCACCATCATCATCCTCCTCCTCACCACCATCATCCTCCTCCTCCTCATCATCATCATCGTTCTCCTCTTCATCATCATTGTCATCTCCCCATTCCTCATCAACATCTCCATCATCATCATCATCACCATGTCCTCATCAACATCGTCATCATCATCTTGACATATTCATCATCATCATCATCATCATCATCACCATCATCCTCATCATCTACATCAACCTCCTCATCTTCATCATCATCATCATCACCATGTCCTCATCACCATTGTCATCATCATCTTGACATATTCATCATCATCTTCACCATGATCATCATCATCTACATCATTATCATCTGCATCATCCTCCTCATCTTCATTGTCATCTCCCCCTTACTCATCAATATCTCCATCATCATCATCATCTTCATCATCATTATCACCATCATCATCATCATCTTGACTATTCATCATCATCATCATCATCTTGACATATTCATCATCATCATCATCATCATCATCATCATAATCTTCACCATCATCATCATCATCTGCATCCTCCTCCTCATCTTCATTGTCATCTCCCCCTTCCTCATCAACATCTCCATCATCATCATCATCATCATCACCATGTCCTCATCACCATCGTCATCATCATCACCATGTCCTCATCACCATCATCATCATCATCTTGACATATTCATCATCATCATCATCATATTCACCACCATCATCATCATCTACATCATCCTCCTCATCTTCATTGTCATATCCCCCTTCCTCATCAACATCTCCATCATCACCCCTAAACACCTAGAAGCACTTAAATGCACTGAGGGATTATGGGTTACAATAGGGCCTAAAGGATTTTATGGGGGAGGGGCTCTAGGAATAAACCGACACATTTACATTTGTTGGGTAATTAATGCAATGAACGTTATCCACTGAACTATACAATGTTCAGTAGAGGCACGCATGTGCTCCTTGGCGCGTGCGCGTCCCTGCTAAAGATGAAATTTAGAAAAACACCCGCGCTCTTCTCCTGCAATTTCTCCCTGCTTCATTGCATTTTGTTGGCTTTTTTCATGCACAGTCCGACAAGATCACCATTTTATGTTGAATTCAATCACCATTTGGTGCTTCCTTGACCATTTGGATAGAAAAACAACATTTGGGGCTCTATTTGGCTATTTGGATTGAATACACACCTCTTGGGCTCTATTTGGATCATTTGAGTGAATACACAACAGTTGGACTCTATTTGGCTCCTTGGATTGAATTCTCATGCTACTTGGACACACATGTACTCTTCTTACATATAGTGGACACATCAAAGGAGCATTTTACATTTGAAGCAAAGAGCAATCATAATCCTTGAGGTATGGTGACAATTTTATCTTGTTAAATGTATTTTGGTCTTCATTCACTTGTTTGAATGGCATCTATTTTGGTTTTTCCTCATGAATTGTATGATAGATCTATTTTAGTCTTCTTAATCTTCAACATAGATAATAAAAACATCTTACCAAAAAAAAACTACAACATGCACCAAGCAATGCTTTCAACCTTTCATGAAGATAATAAAAAAAAATTACTTGCATCACCACCAATAACATTTCATAATCACATTCCTCCATCTAGTAGACAAACATTTGTTGAATTCCTCATGGTTTCACTACAACAACTTACACAAACACCTAAACAATGTTTTCTTAATGGAATAAGTGAGTGTATCCTTTCTTATAGTTATTTCAAATTCCTGGTTTTTATTTATTTATTATAAATAACCATCATCAAAGAAAAATTAACCATTTCTTAATAACTTACTTATGGGCAGTGCCATGTTTTCTTCTTGTGTTAGAGTCTAGACCATCATCAACAATATACTTACCACTGAGCCTATTAAATATTCTCAAAATTATTCACTTGGGAGTTTCCATTTTCTCTCATGGGCTAAAATAATGTCCTTGTCATATTAAATAAACATCTTCATCTCTTTTCCCATATATTTCTACAACAACTTTGAGCCAAGAAGATTAAGATTTCATTACATTTCAAGATGACCAAAATTCTTATAGCTTCAATTAATATATTTACTATGTCACATACCCCAATTTTATTAAAATAATGTAATTATTTTATTAATATTCCTGAGACATTATGTTAAATTTAATGCTAAGTAGGAATGGATGACTCAGCAGAGTCTCCAAAAATGGAATGTAAATTCTGAATAATTATTATTTATAAATAAATTATGGAGACAACAGCATGGGAGAGCTGTTAAAAGAGGTTACTGGTCTAACTGGTGGATGGAACTAGGTGGAAAGACAAAAGACAAGTGGCAGCATCCTCAAACACTTCCTGAGTTGCAGGTGGCAACTTCCCTATATTTTGGGGTCATGATTCCCCAAGAAAGTGGAATCTGAGCAGGTGGCTCATTAATGACAGTTAACCCAACTAAGACCTAGGCAATCTTTTAAATACTACTCAATGAACTGAGCTGGGGGTTCAGCATTTGTTCTACAGGGAGAATACATTCAGGTGAATATTATTCAGGAGTCCCATTGAGGAAGTGGGAAAACAGTAAGGAAGTGTTTTGAGTCAGGAAGTTGCAGTAACTTGGTTCCAGTATAGCTGCTTTGGCTGAGGGAATTGTTGGCTGTACCTAGTTCCAGCCAGTTAGACCAGAGCAAGCTCGGGGGTCCTGAGAAGTGCTGTCTGGGCACTCTCCAGGAATTGGTAGGGAGGAACAGCCTCCCATTGCTGTTATTGTCTACCAGAGATACAGGTTCTGCCACTCTTCCTGCTGTGTATTTAATAAATTAAATGTAGAATGGATTATCTCAACTATGTTTTGAACAGTATTTATGTTCAGTAGCTCAGTCTTTCTGTATTGTCTTTTGGTAGAATTTGCAGAACTCATATGTCTTAGAATTTTTCCTATTATCACTTAAATGGAGTAATTATTTTATGCAGAATATATTTGTTATTATTACAGTAATCAAATATCATGGTGATTTATTCTAGATTTTCTATTAATAGTTAAATAATAGACAGAATATTAAACAGTAGTCATTCCAGAAATACACTTATTAAAACAATCATAAGAACAGACACATAGATAAATCTTAGAATTACGGTGAAATATTTCCCAATAGAGAAATGCACAGGAATATTTTCTATTGGAGCAATGTACCAGTTTATATCTGTTTCATATTTCTGTCAACTATAGATACAGGTTAGTCTCGGTATCGAGCTAAAGGAGAACAAAACTTCTATCATTTCATTTATCTATACTCAGAATATATTGGACTGTTATCGATTATCCAAAAGATGTGGTTGCAATAATGTTTCATTTAATAAAAACCATAGTCAAATGCAAACACATAAACTGTAAATGGTTTTTGCCTTTTAAACCTAATACTACAGTATTTATAGCCATGTTGTCACAACACAGATTAACAGAGTTATTTGAAAACAAGACAAACACCTTGACTGGCCCGAAGCCAAGTTTTAATACTTAGAGACTTCATTGTTTCATTATCCAAATCATAAGCATAGAATTACTGTTCATTATCGAGCTTGTATTACATGAAATACACAGTTCTGTCATAGGTTGTCCTATCTATAGTTAAACATCTTAACACGCAGAGAAGCCATCAACGAACTTAGCCATTGTTGGCTGTTACAAACCCTCATAGTTATTTATTGTAATAAGACTTATTTATTTATCAGTATTTCTCCTTGGAAGTGGATAGCAAACCTAACACGGCCGTAGCCATTCACATTAAGTCGACAGGTTGAAAACAAGAGAAAGGAAATGCCTCATATAACAGATCGAACCAACAGGAGATCGCATACATAGTCCAGGTATCCACAGTTACAGTTAATATTTAAACAAAACACCAAAATTCCCAACTCGCCAGGGTTAACCCTATTTTAATTAAATCATTACAGTAATGGTAGTAAACCATCCATATTCTTTTTATTAAACACTCAAAATCAAAGAAAACGCAGAGAGATAAATACATGGATTCACCTACAGCAGAGTTATCATCCCTTGCAAGTACCTAAGAACTCAAAACATACTTATAATTTAAACACTCTATTCATTTAACAAAAACACAGATTGATACACGGCCACATGACAGGCCCAATATTACCGTAACTATTAACTTATACAGCGTGGGTAAAACCCTACACATAGAAAATACAATGACGATAACAACCCCTGGCCTCATACAGTCTGAGCCGTAGATGGTTCTTCATAGACATGCCAGGGTATCAAACCCTTTCTATTATAAACAAAACAATTTATACAGGTGACTCTATTCCATGTCACAAGAACGATAACAACCCCATTATACAGGAGGTTCCTTCCAGACTTAACCCTAGCACAACAAAACCAACAAAGGGAGAGACAGCCATGGATAACCAGGCTTACCCGGAGGAGGCCAGCGCTGGAGATGAAGCCCTGTGCACCTTCAGAACAGCGTGACCTGCACATTACCAAGTGCCGAGAGTTGTTAATACTAATGTAAAACTAAACAATCTTTTGCAAAACCAAAACTGTGAAAATATTGATATTATCTTACCTGAGCCAATGGAGAAAGCAACCCCGCGGACAACCAGGTAGCCACAAGTTGAGCCAGGTAGCGAAACCCCATCACATTCGTCAGTTGGATGAGTAAGAGAGACTTCCAGTACCTCTCGATTGACAGCCACGACAGGCAACATTTTAGACAAAACCCTTAAGCTGTGAATGAACCAGTCGGGGAGCACACTTCAAAACCCAATACACAACCACCTCATGGATGAAAACAACAGCGAAACCCTGCCTCATACTCACACCAGCGACAGTAGAGGGCTGTATGTAGCAGGTGACTCAAAATTGGTGATGACAACGAGACCAAGATACAAATGAAACTGTTTCAGACGCCAATAGCAGAGCCCAAGACTTTTAAACTACCAGTGAAATAAACAACGTTACCAGAACCCAAGCAAATAGCATTTACAGTGCCCAACTTCGAGTTCAGACATGGAGGGTTTCTCCCTTAGAACCCGAGCCCGAAGGCAGAGATAATGACCAGGTAGGGTTTCAACTCTGACTTATATATCAACCAACGCAAGGAGGAGAGTCAACCACGTAGCCATTAGATTTATCATTTTCACATGGGTCGAATTCTATAGTTCAGTTGCAGCTCGATTAATTGTTCATCGATTCCAAATCATTTGCATGGATATAAACCTTGTTCAACGTATGGAGAAACACTATGATTGATAATCATTGTATTATATATATATTGAAAACCAAGCCATCGATAATGTCAAGAGCCCAATATATTTTACCTACAATCATTTAAACAATGATGTAGTCAACTATTTCATGAGAACTCCCCATCACATAAAACGTTGAAATATTACCATGATTGGATACACCATGATTAAATAAGCCCTATCGTCATATTTCTCTTGATACTATTGTTAAATAATCAACAATGAAAATAACAATATTTATTATTATGATGTTTAAATATAAACTCATCTACAGGTCCATACCATGAACGTAGTTTAAAAATAAGGCACAGTTAGATGACATTTAAGTTAAACAATAATACTACGTAGTCATTGGACTTTGAATTATAGATGAATATAATGGAACCTCGCCAGAGGCGTCACTTTTCCAACTTATACTAATAATTAGTAAATGCAGCTAATAGTTGACAGTAGGTTACATTATGCTAACGTCACGTTATGCATACGATGAACATAGTACAAACAATTGTTCCAGTGATAGTTTACAGCATTAACTTAGAGTCATGTTCGTAACGCATTGGATATGATGGAAACATTGTAATTCATCGCAAAACCTGATGATACTATCCAGGATAAGAGATATCATGTCGAGGCAGACTATCAATCTTATTTCAAGCGTAAATTTCATGAAAAGAACCTTACTGTCTTACACGACAACCAGTAATAGTAAATAGATCTTCTTTAAGTTTTTACAGTGTAGGGAAAGGAGTTGATGCTTACAAAAATTAATTTACAGTGATCCATATTACACTGGTGTACCTACGAACAAAAGACAAATTATGCATTAGCTCGTAAGCTAAGTAATCCAGTCAGCTATGGCTAGCTCTCCCTTTTAACTTAGAAACGAAAACAGTCAACATTTAAAAATCACAAAAAAATCACATTTGTATTAAGACAGAATCTTTTAAACAAGATTATGATTAGTTACTGAAATTAAACAGGACCAGGAATGCAATTAATTAACATTTATTGTTAAAATAAAAATTTTAAATTTTTCAGAAATTTCGGGTTCTGACATGTGGTATCAGAGCCAGGTTCAGACACTAGGCTTGGATGTGACTCCACTAACTTCCGCAAAACAGTGACCATAAAAGAAAATTTTTAAATATATAAAGTACTAACATATATTTCGGTTTCATGAACAGAACAGAAAATTTCCTTTTCCTGAATTTTTCAGACAGGTATGGAAAAACTGGGAGAATACGCTGAGGAGGAATCTCCAAATGCTGTGACAAGACAGATGTCAAGAGAACCTGAGACAAAAGAAGTAATTGCTCACACCACTGAGCTGATGCAGACCATAAGAGGATTAAAGACAGAGATGGAAACAGTCAAGAAGGATAATGAAAGGATTCTAAAGACTCAGGAGCAGTTAAATCAGCTATTGATAGAAAAATTTTAGACTGAAGGAAGGAGCAACCGAGCTGACTCAGAAGAAGTTAGTCATCAAAAAGGGTCAAAAAGGACAAAACCAGCTAAATCCGACAGCAGTTCATCATCTGAAGAAAGAAAGGGACAACCCAGTTATCACACTAGCAGTGACATCAGTGAAACTGAGCTGCACAACCGAAGGAAAAAGTACAGGCCTTATGAAGAGATTTCCGTGGAGTTTAAGAAGATAAAGCCCCCAACTTTCAATGGAGAATCTGAAACTGGAGAAGAGGCGGAATCCTGGTTATCCGGGATGAGAAAATATTTTCAGATCTATAACTACTCAAATCAGCTGAAGGCACGAATGGCCATCTACAACCTCTCGGGAAAGGTGGACATATGGTGGCAAGATCTGAAAAGGGTCAAGGGGATTAAAGAGAGAGAAGTTAATTGGAGTACTTTTAAAAGATACTTCAAGAAGAAATTCCTGTCCGAACAGTATTATGAGGAAAGGGCCAAGGAATTTTATGAACTAAAGCTCGGATCTATGACGATGAAGGACTTAAACAGTAAATTTTTAAGTCTGTTGCGGTATGTACCGTATTTTGTCGAAGAGAAACCAAAAATACAGCGGTTTCTTAGTTGTCTGCCATATCATATCAAAGACAGAATTGAATATGACAACCCCAAAACACTGGAAGAAGCTATGCGCAAAGCCAATTTCTGTTATGAACAGAATAAAAAGAAAGAGGGGATAGCCAGCTGGAAAGCCAAAAAGAACAGCAATCAGATGGAGTACAAGAAAAAGGAGTTTGCCTCTCATAAAAGTTTCAAGAATGGCAAAAACGGAAATCACTTCAATGGTAAAAGCTTCCAGGGAAACAAAAATGGAGCTGTCAGCCATTCAAACAATTACAAAAGAAGCAAGGAGACTCCTAATAACCATGGAAACTACACTAAAAACTTTGAGCGAAAAGAACCTGTCAAGTGCTGGGAGTGTAATGGGCCACATTATGCTTCAGTCTGCCCAAACAGAAAGAAACAAATCAGCAATATTCATACTGTGCAAGATGAAATGACAGTTGGGGATTTTGCAGGAACTATGCCCCGAATCAATGCAGCGTTGGAAAACCGCCAGGCTGACTACCAAACTTCCATGGTGGAAGTAGGAGGTATGATTAACAAAACCCCTGTTACTATTTTAATAGATCCAGGTGCTAGTCTTAGTTATATTTCACCTCAGCTGGTAGAAAAATGTAAACTGACTATTGAAAGATTTGATAATTCTTGGTCTGTACAATTAGCTACTGGGGCAAAGAGGAAAGTAAACTGTTATGTAAAAGAATGCATCTTAAACATGAATGATTTTAGAACTACAGTTAAACTGAACATCTTACCACTTGGCTCTTATGACATACTTATCGGAATGGACTGGTTGGAACAACATAGGGTCATTGTAAACTGTTTTGACAAAACTTTTAGGTGTGTAAACAGTAGTGGACAGCCTGTAACTGTCAGGGGTATCCCTAGGAAAACAGTAGTTAGGCAGATTTCTGCCTTACAACTTAAAAGGGCAGTCAGAAAAGGGTGCAAGACCTATGCTGTAACTATTACAGATGAGACAGATAAGTCCGAAAGCAACCAGAAAACAGTAGAGAACATCCCTGTAGTCAATGAATTTATTGACGTTTTTCCTGAAGAAATCCCAGAATTACCTCCCAAGAGGGAGCTAGACTTTACAATTGAGCTAGTACCAGGTGCTGTTCCCAGTTCAAAAGCCCCGTATCGCATGAATATCTTGGAGCTTAACGAGTTGAAAACTCAGTTAAAGGAGTTAATAGACAAGAATTATATTCGACCCAGTGTATCCCCTTGGGGAGCACCAGTGATTTTCGTTAAAAAGAAGGACGGAACTATGTGACTTTGCATAGATTATCGTCAACTAAACAAGATGACGATTAAAAACAGGTATCCGTTACCTCGTATAGATGATCTGTTTGATCAGCTACGTGGAGCTACGGTATTCTCTAAGATCGATCTGAGATCGGGTTATCATCAGGTGAGAATTAAAGAGGAAGATATTTTCAAAACAGCTTTTAGAACAAGATACAGACATTACGAATTTGTCGTAATGCCATTTGGGCTTACTAATGCCCCAACTGTTTTTATGTGCTTAATGAAAAACATAATGCATAAGTACTTAGATAAATTTGTTGTCGTATTCATCGACGACATTTTAGTCTATTCTAAGAGTGAGGAGGAGCATAAAGAACACTTACGTATAGTCTTACAAGAACTGAGAGAACAACAGCTCTTTGCGAAATTCAGTAAGTGTGACTTCTTCAAAGACGAGATCTAGTACTTAGGACATGTAGTCACTAAGGAAGGGATTTCAGTGGATCCCGAAAAGATTCGGGCGATTGAAGAATGGCCAGTACCTAAAGATGTGACGGACGTTAGATCTTTCATGGGGATTACCGGTTACTACCGGAGGTTTATTGAAGGCTTTTCAAAAATAGCCAACCCAATCACTTCTTTGCAAAAGAAAGGCAAGAAGTTTGATTGGAATGCGAAGTGTGAAGAAAGCTTCAAGAAACTTAAGACCTTATTGACAACTGCACCTATTCTTAGAATAGCAGACCCAAATAAAGATTTCGTAGTTTGCACCGACGCTTGTAATGATGGTTTAGGCGGAGTGCTGACTCAAGAGGGACATGTCATTGCTTACGAATCTAGGAAGCTGAAAATCCATGAAAAGAATTATGCCACCTATGACCTAGAATTAGCTGCTGTAATTCATGCTTTAAAGATGTGGCGACACCATCTAATAGGCAGAAAATTCACTTTACTAACGGATAATAAAGGTCTGAAATACCTTTTAGATCAGCCTAATTTAAATGCAAGACAAGCCAGGTGGCTGGCATTCCTAAGTGAATACGATTTTGAAATCCAACACATAAAAGGGAAGGAAAATAAGGTGGCTGATGCCTTGAGCAGAAATGCAAAGCTAAATTTTATATCAGCTAGCAGCACTTACACCTCTGACTTAAATGAACAGCTGGCTGAAGGGATAAAATTAGACAAAAATTATCAGCATTTACAAACTGCAGCCAAAGAACAACCCACAGAAAGTTTGATAAAAGGGTATAGTTTAAATGAAAACGGATTTTTATTGTTTAAAGACAGGCTGTATATTCCTAATGCACCTAAAGTTAAGCTGTTAATTTTAGACGAAATTCATAAAACCCCTTACTCTGGGCATCCAGGCTATCAAAAGACCGTCACCATGTTGAGAAAAAGAATATTTTTGGCCTAACATGAAATCTGAAACAGCTGAGTATTTAGCTAGGTGTTTGGACTGCCAAAAAGTAAAAACAGAACACCAACATCCAGCTGGATTGCTGCAACCTTTACCTATTCCTAGCTGGAAATGGGAAATAATCAGCCTGGATTTCATTACGGGTTTACCCAAAAATCAACATCAGAATGATTCAATTATGGTAGTGGTAGACAAATTAAGTAAATCAGCACACTTTATTCCTGTTAAAACCACATACAAGGCTGCAAACATAGCCGATATCTTTTTAAAACAGATTTTTCGGTTACACGGTATTCCAAAAGTTATTGTATCAGACAGGGATCCTAAATTCACAGGAAATTTTTGGAGAGCCTTGTTCAAAGGATTAAACACCACTTTGAATTTCAGCACCTCTTTCCATCCTCAGACGGACGGACAAACTGAAAGAGTTAATCAAGTATTAGAAGATCTGTTAAGGATGTATGTTAAAGATCAACCAGGTAAGTGGGAGGATTATTTACACTTAGCTGAATTTGCATACAATAACAGCTATCAATCATCAGCTAAGTTTAGTCCTTTTGAGATTTTGTATGGACGAAAATGCAACACTCCTATCTCTTGGAGTAATCCAGTAGATAGATTAGTGTTAGGACCTGAATTATTGAAAGAAATGGAACAGATTGTGAAACAAGTGCAGGAGAACTTGAAGATTGCCCAGGATCGGCAAAAGAGTCAAGCAGATTTAAAAAGAACTCCTAAAGAGTTCCAGGTAGGTGAACATGTGTTCATCAAGGTGAGGCCAAAGAAGAGCTCCCTAAGATTAGGAAGTTGTGCAAAATTAGCACCACGTTACTGTGGTCCGTTTGAAATTTTATCTAGAATCGGTCAAGTTGCTTATCAGTTAGCATTGCCACCAAATTTAAAAGTACACAATGTTTTTCATATCTCTGTTTTGAAAAAGTATGTTCATGATGCTACTCATGTTATTGATTGGAACATTGTACAGGTAGAACCAGAAGGGGAAGTTCTGGTGGAACCGGATTGTATCCTCGGGAGGAGGGAAATTACTCTACGGAACCGCATAATTGGACAAGTGAAGGTGCAATGGAAGCACCTTAGTCCTGAAGAAGCTACCTGGGATCTGGAAAGTAAGATGCGGGAAGCATATCCCCATCTATTCCAGCAGGTGGCTGAAGAAGAAGAATAAGTAACATCGAGGACGATGTTACATTTTAAGGGGGTGTGTATGTCACATACCCCAATTTTATTAAAATAATGTAATTATTTTATTAATATTCCTGAGACATTATGTTAAATTTAATGCTAAGTAGGAATGGATGACTCAGCAGAGTCTCCAGAAATGGAATGTAAATTCTGAATAATTATTATTTATAAATAAATTATGGAGACAACAGCATGGGAGAGCTGTTAAAAGAGGTTACTGGTCTAACTGGTGGATGGAACTAGGTGGAAAGACAAAAGACAAGTGGCAGCATCCTCAAACACTTCCTGAGTTGCAGGTGGCAACTTCCCTATATTTTGGGGTCATGATTCCCCAAGAAAGTGGAATCTGAGCAGGTGGCTCATTAATGACAGTTAACCCAACTAAGACCTAGGCAATCTTTTAAATACTACTCAATGAACTGAGCTGGGGGTTCAACATTTGTTCTAGAGGGAGAATACATTTAGGTGAATGTTATTCAGGAGTCCCATTGAGGAAGTGGGAAAACAGTAAGGAAGTGTTTTGAGTCAGGAAGTTGCAGTAACTTGGTTCCAGTATAGCTGCTTTGGCTGAGAGAATTGTTGGCTGTACCTAGTTCCAGCCAGTTAGACCAGAGCAAGCTCGGGGGTCCTGAGAAGTGCTGTCTGGGCACTCTCCAGGAATTGGTAGGGAGGAACAGCCTCCCATTGCTGTTATTGTCTACCAGAGATACAGGTTCTGCCACTCTTCCTGCTGTGTATTTAATAAATTAAATGTAGAATGGATTATCTCAACTGTGTTTTGAACAGTATTTATGTTCAGTAGCTCAGTCTTTCTGTATTGTCTTTTGGTAGAATTTGCAGAACTCATATGTCTTAGAATTTTTCCTATTATCACTTAAATGGAGTAACTATTTTATGCAGAATATATTTGTTATTATTACAGTAATCAAATATCATGGTGATTTATTCTAGATTTTCTATTAATAGTTAAATAATAGACAGAATATTAAACAGTAGTCATTCCAGAAATACACTTATTAAAACAATCATAAGAACAGACACATAGATAAATCTTAGAATTACGGTGAAATATTTCCCAATAGAGAAATGCACAGGAATATTTTCTATTGGAGCAATGTACCAGTTTATATCTGTTTCATATTTCTGTCAACTATATATACAGGTTAGTCTCGGTATCGAGCTAAAGGAGAACAAAACTTCTATCATTTCATTTATCTATACTCAGAATATATTGGACTGTTATCGATTATCCAAAAGATGTGGTTGCAATAATGTTTCATTGTATAAAAACCGTAGTCAAATGCAAACACATAAACTGTAAATGGTTTTTGCCTTTTAAACCTAATACTACAGTATTTATAGCCATGTTGTCACAACACAGATTAACAGAGTTATTTGAAAACAAGACAAACACCTTGACTGGCCCGAAGCCAAGTTTTAATACTTAGAGACTTCATTGTTTCATTATCCAAATCATAAGCATAGAATTACTGTTCATTATCGAGCTTGTATTACATGAAATACACAGTTCTGTCGTAGGTTGTCCTATCTATAGTCAAACATCTTAACACGCAGAGAAGCCATCAACGAACTTAGCCATTGTTGGCTGTTACAAACCCTCATAGTTATTTATTGTAATAAGACTTATTTCTTTATCAGTATCTCTCCTTGGAAGTGGATAGCAAACCTAACACGGCCGTAGCCATTCACATTAAGTCGACAGGTTGAAAACAAGAGAAAGGAAATGCCTCATATAACAGATCGAACCAACAGGAGATCGCATACATAGTCCAGGTATCCACAGTTACAGTTAATATTTAAACAAAACACCAAAATTCCCAACTCGCCAGGGTTAACCCTATTTTAATTAAATCATTACAGTAATGGTAGTAAACCATCCATATTCTTTTTATTAAACACTCAAAATCAAAGAAAACGCAGAGAGATAAATACATGGATTTACCTACAGCAGAGTTATCATCCCTTGCAAGTACCTAAGAACTCAAAACATCCTTATAATTTAAACACTCTATTCATTTAACAAAAACACAGATTGATACACGGCCACATGACAGGCCCAATATTACCGTAACTATTAACTTATACAGCGTGGGTAAAACCCTACACATAGAAAATACAATGACGATAACAACCCCTGGCCTCATACAGTCTGAGCCGTAGATGGTTCTTCATAGACATGCCGGGGTATCAAACCCTTTCTATTATAAACAAAACAATTTATACAGGTGACTCTATTCCATGTCACAAGAACGATAACAACCCCATTATACAGGAGGTTCCTTCCAGACTTAACCCTAGCACAACAAAACCAACAAAGGGAGAGACAGCCGTGGATAACCAGGCTTACCCGGAGGAGCCAGCGCTGGAGATGAAGCCATGTGCACCTTCAGAACAGCGTGACCTGCACATTACCAAGTGCCGAGAGTTGTTAATACTAATGTAAAACTAAACAATCTTTTGCAAAACAAAAACTGTGAAAATATTGATATTATCTTACCTGAGCCAATGGAGAAAGCAACCCCGCGGACAACCAGGTAGCCACAAGTTGAGCCAGGTAGCGAAACCCCATCACATTCGTCAGTTGGATGAGTAAGAGAGACTTCCAGTACCTCTCGATTGACAGCCACGACAGGCAACATTTTAGACAAAACCCTTAAGCTGTGAATGAACCAGTCGGGGAGCACACTTCAAAACCCAATACACAACCACCTCATGGATGAAAACAACAGCGAAACCCTGCCTCATACTCACACCAGCGACAGTAGAGGGCTGTATGTAGCAGGTGACTCAAAATTGGTGATGACAACGAGACCAAGATACAAATGAAACTGTTTCAGACGCCAATAGCAGAGCCCAAGACTTTTAAACTACCAGTGAAATAAACAACGTGACCAGAACCCAAGCAAATAGCATTTACAGTGCCCAACTTCGAGTTCAGACATGGAGGGTTTCTCCCTTAGAACCCGAGCCTGAAGGCAGAGATAATGACCAGGTAGGGTTTCAACTCTCACTTATATATCAACCAATGCAAGGAGGAGAGTCAACCACGTAGCCATTAGATTTATCATTTTCACATGGGTCGAATTCTATAGTTCAGTTGCAGCTCGATTAATTGTTCATCGATTCCAAATCATTTGCATGGATATAAACCTTGTTCAACGTATGGAGAAACACTATGATTGATAATCATTGTATTATATATATATTGAAAACCAAGCCATCGATAATGTCAAGAGCCCAATATATTTTACCTACAATCATTTAAACAATGATGTAGTCAACTATTTCATGAGAACTCCCCATCACATAAAACGTTGAAATATTACCATGATTGGATACACCATGATTAAATAATCCCTATCGTCATATTTCTCTTGATACTATTGTTAAATAATCAACAATGAAAATAACAATATTTATTATTATGATGTTTAAATATAAACTCATCTACAGGTCCATACCATGAACGTAGTTTAAAAATAAGGCACAGTTAGATGACATAAGTTAAACAATAATACTACGTAGTCATTGGACTTTGAATTATAGATGAATATAATGGAACCTCGCCAGAGGCGTCACTTTTCCAACTTATACTAATAACCAGTAAATGCAGCTAATAGTTGACAGTAGGTTACATTATGCTAACGTCACGTTATGCATACGATGAACATAGTACAAACAATTGTTCCAGTGATAGTTTACAGCATTAACTTAGAGTCATGTTCGTAACGCATTGGATATGACGGAAACATTGTAATTCATCGCAAAACCTGATGATACTATCCAGGATAAGAGATATCATGTCGAGGCAGACTATCAATCTTATTTCAAGCGTAAATTTCATGAAAAGAACCTTACTGTCTTACACGACAACCAGTAATAGTAAATAGATCTTCTTTAAGTTTTTACAGTGCACGGAAAGGAGTTGATGCTTACAAAAATTAATTTACAGTGATCCATATTACACCGGTGTACCTGCGAACAAAAGACAAATTATGCATTAGCTCGTAAGCTAAGTAAGCCAGTCATCTATGGCTAGCTCTCCCTTTTAAGTTAGAAACGAAAACAGTCAACATTTAAAAATCACAAAAAAATCACATTTGTATTAAGACAGAATCTTTTAAACAAGATTATGATTAGTTACTGAAATTAAACAGGACCAGGAATGCAATTAATTAACATTTATTGTTAAAATAAAAATTTTAAATTTTTCAGAAATTTCGGGTTCTGACATACTATCTTGAGAAAATTAAACTTATCATTAGGATAAGGAATTTAGGGTGAATAACCCTTTCATATCTAGTAATATAAATGTTCACGTAATTTTAACTCAAAGGCCTTATAACATAACACCATTTTCCCTCCTTATTATTCAAGGCTAGTTGTACATGGTATTGCTCAGAATATCCAATATTAAAATTAAAGACACACCAATGATTTATTTGAGTTAAGTTTGCTTCAAAATATTATAAATGTCCTTATTTCACAAGGGTTCTTTCAAGATCAATTAAAAGTTCACTTCTCTATCTATGGCTAAGTTGGTTTGGGAAAAGAGAAGAAGAGGGAGGGATATTAATGTGTTTGTCAATCTTTTGATTATATAACAATTCATTGTTTTGGTTTGTTTATAAAGTTGGATGCCATCTCCAAGCTTGTTATTGCCTCAATCTCGTGGAACATATGTAGCCAAGGTTGAGATCTTTAAACTAATATAAAAAGAGGACCTTCCATAAGCCTAAGATCATTAGGAACTCTTTTCTTGTCTTAGTAAATATTTCATTTATTTTTTTCGATCTCTCCTTTAGACATAGTGATAATTTGGAATTTGAGTAGGAAAACTTTCATGTTAGGGTCTTTCATGAAAACTTTCTTTGTACTTATTTGATAATTGTTGTTAGGTAAGGATAGAATAAGGGAACATTGAGTGATACAATTATAAGTCTTCCATCAAGTGATAAGGCCAAAGACTTAATTGTAGTGCTTTCCATTTCAAACTCCAAGGAAACACCAAAAGATTTTAAAGGTCTTTAAATTAATTACACAAGATCTCTAACCATCAAGTTAAGTAATTGATACATTTCAATTGAATACAAGAGAGTTAATTCTTCTTACAAAATCAAAGACTTAAATTGAAAAACCAAGAAGTTGTCAGCTTCAAATAGATTTCAAGGTCTTTTACTAGTTCTTTTAAACTAATTAAATAACTTCATTAACAAAATATAAAACAATAATTAATCATTTTATGAATATAATTTTGGTGATGTGATACATTTGTTAACATGAATGAATAGCTTACTAGTTTGTAATTTGATGTGTAATAGGAAAACTTTAGATTAGCCAAATATCTTTTACTATCATAAATTGCAAATCGGTGTCTCCTATTGTCATCTCTTTTCTTAAAATCCATATCATCTCTTTTCTTAAAATCCATATGAGTAGCAGTCATAAATTTATTTTATTTTGATAATTATTTGTGTTAACTATTAAAAAAAAAATAGTACTACTTGTGTGTCAGAGTTTTATACTTATGATTTTACTACTAAATACATTAGTTCATAACATCTAGATTTGAATTATGTTATCTTAGTCTCTCTGCTTGAACAATGAGCTTATAACTCTCTTTTGTAATTAAAAGTAGACATTAATGATTGATATATATATATATATATATATATATATATATATATAATTGTTCTGATAATGCAATTGTTTGTCAAAAGCATCACATCCACAAAATCTCCATCATAACTTTTCAAGGGCTGCACTTGCGCCATGACTGAGAGAGTGAGCGAGCTTCATTAAGTCTGGAAATGAACATCAAAATATAATTTCCAAAATATCATATGAGATATTCAATACATCTCACTGAATCGCTTAATTAAGCAAAATTATTCTGAGGAAATCCAACCTACTGCCTTTTGGCCATAAACTATACCATTAAATTGAATAATTCTTGAATCGCCAAGAATAAAATAAGTAGAGCATATTCAAGTTTGGTTCTCTATCAAATTGAATCCAATTGAAGTATATCAAAGTAACGATGAGACTAATTAAATTGAGTTTGGAGATGATTGAGATTCGCAACTCAATAAATATATTAATAAATGCTTTTCTAATTTCTAAATTAAAAAAAAAATCGTCTCAAGTTGAAATTTCAAAACAACCTTACTATTATCAAATAGTAATAGAATTTTATACACAACATTATCAATTCTTTAATTTTATAACACAATTATCAATTATTAATAGAATTTCTTTATTTTTATAAAAGCTACATGAGTGTTCTGAATGAGAGATTTTGGGCTAGTTCCACTTGAGTACAGTTGCAATGAGGCCGAACACATGGATACATGAATTTAGTTTTGTTGGGAGATCTTAGTTAGATATACACTTTTAACTATTTTTTTTTGTTAGAAAATTAAACATATTATTGCAAAACCCTTTGACATAATAGACAAATTTACAAGTGAATAATAAACCAGTTTTAAATAATAAACAGAATTAAGAACTTTACACATGAATAAGAAAGAATATCAGTAACATAATAAAAATTAAGGAAAATAAATAAATAAATATTTTCTTTCCAACAATAAGTCTTAATATTAGAATCAACCTCCTTATGATACCATAATGTAATACCCAAATGTTCGTAATAAATAAATATATATAATATACATCTAAAAATATACAGATTATTTCACAAAATTTATAATCCTATCCAATTAACAACAAATGAAAACATGAAAGAATTATTTTACCAAACAACCAATTATTACGAACATTATGATACCATAATGTAATACCCAAATGTTCGTAATAAATAAATATATATAATATACATCTAAAAATATACAGATTATTTCACAAAATTTATAATCCTATCCAATTAACAACAAATGAAAACATGAAAGAATTATTTTACCAAACAACCAATTATTCTCATTAGATACAGACACCAAACAATGATGATACAGAAAGCATAATTCAAACAAATAACCTGAAAATTTTGGCTGCTGATAAAAGTCCTTTGCCTTATTTAAAGAGTACGATCTTGAAAGGTTTACCCTCTCTAATAGATGTACAAGATTACAAAATTCCTTAAAATAAGACCATGGTCATAATTCCCAATCAACACCAGCAATGATCTGTTTCCCATTTCCTTCCTCTCCTATACCCAAATGAGGAGGATGGGGATGTTGTAGTGCTGGCAGTGTCAAAATTAGGTAAGAGATGCAGATCATCATATGCTTTTCTCTTCTGTGGATCAGACAGAGTATCATATGCCTCATTTATCTCTGAAAAAATATCAGTGGCTGTCTCAAGTTGATGCAGGGGCATCACATCAGGGTGGTATTTCAGTGCCAGTCTTCTATATGCAACCCTTATATCACTGTAGGAGGCATAGTGAGTCTTTTTTCTGCTGAAAGCAATATTCCTCTTCTCTTCCGTTGCACAACTGGAACTGATGGTGAATCTGCCATTGAAGCTGGCAGAAGTCCTTAATACCCTCTTGCCAGAACTCATCTGATTATTGGAAATTGGGCTGCTGGTGCTACGTGTTGGGGAGATTCATCCCCCAATCCTCAGAGGGGCTTGGCCTCTTGGCGATGAGAGTGCGGACTTGATTGTGACAGACCCAACTAGGCAAATCCTCATGATTGATTTCTGGTTTGGAAAATATGGAGAGCAGGCTAATTGTATGTATGTTTTTGATATGCAAAGTATTATGCTTTCAGGAGAGGAGTGGCTACCGTTTATATTATTAGGAGTGGATATCGTCTCGACTGCAACATACAACATCATGGTGTGATTATTTAATTAAAAATAAAAATGAATGAAAGCAAAGTCTTGTTGCATGGCGTGGCGCTGGTAAGCATTCTCCATCATGTAGAGTTTAAATTTTCTGTGAAGATTAAGTTTTTATGGTGATATCCATTTGTGAATGAGTACCTCCTTAACAATGTATTGAGAAATGGCTTGCATGTTACATCATCATCATCTTCATATTATTTCTGTTTTTATTTTTACCAGGTTTATATGGGTATATCACCATCATCATCACCATCACCATCACCATCATTATTATGGATATATCACCATCACAGTTTGATATATATTAATTATATCACCATTACCATCATCATCATCATCATGGATATATCACCATCACAGTTTGATATATATTAATTATATTGATAAGTATATATTTTACAATTTGAATTTTATTATTTTATAAGGGTGGAAATAACAAAGGATGGAAGTATGGTATATATTAATTATAATGATAAGTGTATATTTTACAATTTGAATTTCATTATTTTATAAGGGTGGAAATAGCAAAGAATGGAAGTATATACTATGTATCCATGACATCTTTCAATACATAGCTGTCAATATATTTTATTGAAATGAAAATAGCTGTCAAAATTGGGTATTAGGAGATCAATTCAAACCAAACCCTACACGACACATAGACGGTAAACATGATAAGAGTTCTAGAAGACTAGAATGAATATCCACCAACGATTAAAATAGGAGAACTAATAATAACAGATTGTTTGGTTGCCGAACATTTTACAATGAAGTCATTCAGCGACAAACTTGAAATGGACATGATTAAAGGTTTCTTGTCGCTTCAAAGAGACCTAACACCAACAATAGGATATGGATTTTACAATATTTGTTTTTAAAGCTTGAGGAACATGGTTGAAGTTCTAGAAGGAATCCATTGCATATAATGGGTATTCACCAACACTTAAAATGGGAGAAAAGTTAACAACAAATAATGTATGTATCCACCAACGATTGCTTGCTTGCTGAACGTCTACCAATGAAAGTTAGTGAGGGACAATCTTCAAATAGATATCATTAGATATTACTTGGAGGCATTTTTTAAATGAGATTTTAAACATTTTGGAATTATAGGTATTTATATTTAACATTGATTAGTGGTTCATTAACTAGGTATTTATATCTTAGAATTTGAGTGGAATATTATTTATGCTTTTCTTAGATTGAAAGAGGATGGGACAATTGTACTGTCCAAATTAATTTTATAGTTGTCATTTAAAATTTGAAATAAACAATTATAAAAAATATATATATATGAAAAATAACTGGTAACTCATGAATGGGTGACTATTCATGGGTAGCAAGTTAAGTGGCTCTGCTAGTATAAATTATCTTGGAAGCATTTCTTAAAAGAGACTTTAAACATTTTGGAATTATAGGTACTCATATTTTTCGACATTGACTTTATGACTAGTGGTTGAATTGAATAGTTATTAAATCACTTTAATTAACAATTATGTATTTATAATTCTTTAGGTTATATGATTTAAATTGGTATCTAGCTAAGCTTTGATCTTAAATCAGTATAAATCCATCCTAACCTCAAATCTATCTAACACTAAAAATAATTTTTTGAGGTATAATTTTTTATCTTAATATTTTTACAAAAAATTAAGATAAAAAATATTATTACTATTATTATCGAAATTCTTTAGATAACTAAAAAAAATTAGAGTTAAATAATGTTTATATTTGAATAAAGTGAAAATGAAAATGTTAATTTTATTATGATTTGTGCAAGTTGAGATAAATTAAAGAATAATTAATTTATAAAATTGGATGAGATCAACATAAATTTATTTTAACTTAAGATCTATCAAGTACCCAAAGATATTAAATCTTTTGAGGTCTAATTCTTTTTTAAAATGTAAAACTTAAGGAGAGGTTTCAACCTCAAGAAATTTGATTCATTTCAATGCTTGATTGATTTAAATATAAGATTCATTTTTAATACGATTTTTTTTTCGTTTAATTTATTAATATTATAGGCATGTGTCATGACACATTGTTGTAGATGCATCTAATTACTCTATTTATGACACAAGGTGCTTTCACAAAGGGTCTTGCTTAACAATTACACACCACACACGTGTTCACATAAACAAGATGCTAGAAGCTAGCTTATATTACTTCTACCAAAACGGTTACAATGCGAAATGCAAGGAATGTAAACAACTAACTATTGTCGGCCTTAGCCTATTACAATACAGAAGTAACTGTGTGCTATCTTAGTGTGTCGATCTTCACCCTCTTCTAGTTCATTGCGGAACTCTGAGCTATGGCTCGATCTTCTCTGCGCTCTGTAGATGTGTGACTCTCCTATCCAATCTACAAACCTTCTATTGAGCTCTGCTCTATGCTAACTCCAAAACAGAACTAACTCCCTCAGCCCAAGTGGCCCAACTGATCCAAACTCCCTAGCCTTCTACTCTGTTGTTGATGTTCTCGATATCACTCTGACCCCCCGAGACACGCTTCCTCTGTCCGACGATCTCCTCGATACTGCAGACCTGCAATCTGTCAGTGCCTCTGTCATGCTGCACAATCTCCACATGTGGTGACATTTGTCACGATCTTAACCACCTGCAATAATTGCTAATAACTTCCTTAGCAACCCCAAATGGCTGTCAATTACTCTTCTTGAATTTCTGTGCGTCCTTCTTACACTGTTACAGTAGTCGATCTTATCACTGCCTCGACCATACTGTCTTCATTAGCCTTCAACATATACGTCGGCTTCCCTTTGCACTCTTAGGCTTCGCCAGTCCGCCTCGTCCTCCTCGCTTGGCTCATGCCCAAACCTGTCAGATTTGTGGTTCGACAACATGCCGACCCTCAACGTCCTCCACTAGACTTTGTCATCTGTCGACCCCCAATATGTCGACTCACGACCTTCTTCTCCTATCGTCATACCTCGACAGCTTCTGCTCGACTTATTGACTTCAACAGTCAATCTTCTCTTTCGCACCAGTGGTCGTCGGCACTCCCTCTGGTCGACCTTCTTCATGTCGATCATCTTCGACTACTCTGCCTAGGCCCCGATGCTCCTGCATCAGAATTCCCAGGTGAAAAAAAACTTGTCTTCTCCGTCATTCTCCTGAACTCTTCTTCAAAAATCCATGTCGCATCCTGCAACTCATCATCTTTCCATCGCACTAAGTATTATTTCCTTCACGAACTGCGCGTACGCCCGACTTCGCGTTCCTCTATTACTTTTGCGATTTCCTCTTTGTGTCGATCTGGAATCTGCATTGTCCAGTCGATGTTCAACACTTCTCTGCTTCTTGAACCTTCTTCGATCTTGTACAGATCTAAGAGATTGAACATTGGTGAAATGCTCAAGTCCTTCGGTAGCTCCAACACATAAGCGTTGTCTGAAATCTTCTTCAACTTCAGCTTGTTATATGTTCCTATCGGAAATCTCACCTTCCGCAAATGTGCATAGACTAAGTCTCCTTCGATGAACGATTGTAGCCTCTTCTTCCTATCAGCTCACAACTTGTATGCCACGTTACTCTTTTCTATGCACTTTGCAGATCTTCATGCACTTCTTTAATATGCTCTGCGAACAATTCTACATCTACTGTTTTCCTGATTTCTGTCGGTAACTTGAACAACTCCACCACTCCATGCGGGCTTCCTCCTTGAACAATCTGGAATGGGCTCAAACCTGTTGGACGATTCATAGAATTGTTGTATGCAAACTCTGCTTGCGCCAACATGTTCTCCCACTGCTTGGGTCTTTCGGTCATCAAACATCTTAGAAGGTTTCCCAAAATTCTATTCACCACCTCGGTCTGTCTATCTGTTTACGGATGATATGTCGATCTAAACTGCAACCTCGTGTCCAGTTTCTTTCATAGGGTTCTCCAGAAATGTCCCATAAACTTGGTATCTCTGTCTGATGTGATACTCTTCGGAAACCCATGCAATCTGACTACCTCCTTGAAGAATAGTACAACAATGCTTGTGGCGTCACTTGTCTTCCGACACGGAATAAAGTGTACCATCTTCAAAAATCTGTCGACTACAACAAATATTAAGTCGCTTCCTTGCTGCGTCTTCGACAATCCTAGCACAAAATCTATGCTCAAGTGCTCCCATGGGGTATCCGGTATAGGTAATGGTGTATACAACCCCGTATTCTGACTTCTCCCCTTTTTCAACTAGAAAAATCGACACTGTCGTACCCACTTCCTGACATCTGTCATTAGTCTTTACCAATAATACTTCTCTTTGACCAATGCCTTGGTCTTGTCGATGCCAAAATGACCTGCTAATCCGCGCCATGCAATTCTTTGATTAGGTTCTCTCTTATGGATCCTCTGGGAATACACAACTGTTGTCCCTTGAATAGGTATCCCTCTTGGATGAAATAATCCAAGTATGGAGTCCCGTTGACACTCCATGGTTCATGACATGCTTCCCATGCTTTCGCAAAATCCCCGTCGGTTGCATACTCTGCCTTCACCGAATCTGTTCTTGTTGCCTGAACTATCGTCGTGTTCAGTAATGCAACTCTTCGACTCAGCGCGTCGACAACCTTGTTCGACATGCCTGACTTGTGTCGTAACATGAAAGTATATCCCTGTAAGAATTTGACCTGTTTCATGTGCCGCTGATTCAACTTCGACTGAGTATTTAGATACCTCAATGCTTGGTGATCTGTGTACAACACAAATTCCTTGGGAAACAAATAATGCCTCCAATTCTTCAATGCTTGGACAATAGCATAAAATTCTTGGTCATAGACCGAATATTTCCGCTTTGCATCATCCAACTTCTCACTAAAGAATGCAATTGGTCGGCCCTCCTAGCTCAACACTGCTCCAATTGCTATTCCACTCGCATCGCAATCGACCTGGAAAACTTTGTCAAAATCTGGGAGCGCTACCACTGGGCTCTCAGTGACCTTTTCTTTCAATTTGGTTAAATCTCTTTGGGAAGCTTTTGTCCACTTGAAATCCTGTTTTCTCATGCACTCTGTCAAAGGTGCACAAATCCGACTGAATCCCCGAATGAACTTCCTGTAGAAACTGGAAATTCCATGGAAACTCCTTACTCTAGTCGCACTTGTTGGTTCTGGCCAATCCAATATTTTCTTCACCTTTTCTGGGTCCATTACTAACCCTTTACCCAAGATTACAAATCCCAAGTACACTAGTTCTTCCTTCATGAAGAAACACTTTTGCAGGTTCACCATCAGCTTCTCTTCCTGCAACTTCTGCAATACTTGTAAAATGTGTCCGAAGTGTTCTGTCTTGGTTCGACTAAATATCAGGATGTCATCTAGGTACACTATGGCAAAATTTCCCAAGAATGGTTTCAGTAACTCATTCATCAATTGCATGAACGTATTGGGTGCATTAGTCAATCCGAACGGCATAACTAACCACTCATACAACCCTTCCTTCGTCTTGAATGTTGTCTTCCATTCATCTCCTTCTCTAACCCGAATCTAGTGATAACCACTCTTTAGGTCTATCTTCATGAAGTACTTCGCTCCACTCAAACAATCCATCAAGTCGTCCATCCTCGGAAATGGAAACCGGGACTTGATCATGATCTTGTTGATGGCTCTGGAGTCTGTACACATCCTCCATTCTCCACCTTTCTTCGGTGCTAATACTACTGGTACAATGCATGGACTCAGACTTTCTCTGATCAATCCCCTGTCCAACAACTCCTGGACCTGTCGATTGAGTTCCTGACATTCTGTCGGACTCATCCTATGCGGTGCCTTGTTTGGCAGACTCGACCCTGGAAACAAGACGATCTGATGGGATATGCTTCTCGTCGGTGGCAATCCCATCGGTGTCTCATTGACTACTATGCTCTGAAACTTGTCAAGCATCTTTCCGACTTTGACTGGAATATTCTCCATTATCAACCTCTCGACACATGGCCCTTTCAGAATGATAGCAAAACATCCCGACTACTTTTCCTCCTCCACAAGGAATTCTTTCGTTGAATACATCAGCACTTGCTTCTCCCAAAAGTTGCTCTCGCCCTGTTTACAGTTGGTTGGCTCCTCCTGCTTTGACTTCAGAATCCTTTGCATGCCATTCTTCCACACTGTGATTGTGTTGGCTCAACCATCATAGATCATCTTCTGATCATATTGCCATGGTATCCCTAACAACAGATGGAACGCATCCATTGGGATTATGTCGCACAGTACACTGTCTTCAAGTTTCCCGACCTTGAATTTAATTAGGAACTGTCTGGTCACCTTCGCATGGTGTCCTTTTTGCAACCATGAGATCTTGTATGGGTGTGGATGTTCTCGACACTTCAACCCTATCTTGTCGATGACTTCTGTCGACACAATATTCTTAGTGCTTCCACCATCAACTATGGTTTTGCAATGCCATTTTCTGATTCACACTTTAGTTCGAAAGATAGCCTTTCGCTGTGCCGGATTTTCCTCGTCACGTCGGTCTTCCTGAACCAATGTTCTCCTGATCGTCAGGTTTCGAGTTTTCCTCTTTCCATCCTCATTGTTGTTGGATGTCGACTCTGCTCTCTCATCGACTTGCTCATCTCTTCGACATCTGGGTTTCGACTCCTTTGCAGCATGTAGGTTCTCTGGGAATTCATATGCCTTGTGTTTGAATCCTCGACACTTGTAATGGATTATGGCTAATCTGTTAGCTCCTTTTCTGTCAGATGGACCACTTCAACCATATGCACCTTCACCGTGTGTCTCTCGACCATTGCAGCGATTTTCCTGCGCTTTCTCTCTTGTCGATGTCCCTTCCATCCATTGGTTATCTTCGACAGATTCCTTCTTGTATTTGCTACTTTGGCCCTTCGCGGAAATAGTCTCCACACCCCGACCAATCGTCCTACCTATGGTCGATGTGGATTTCTTCGACATTTTCTCTTCTACCTTTAGAGCTAACTAGTAGGCTTCACCGACCGCTCTGAATCTTGACATGCTCAACTCGTCTTGAATGGCATATTTATTTCAAGTCGTTGACATATCTAGCAACAACTTCTTTGCCTTCGTCGGTTTTCCCCGACCTTATCGACAATATGTAGAACTCTTCCATGTATTCCTTCACAATCATCTCTTTTTGTCGAAAGTTCTGCAACTTCCAGAACAAGGAAATCACGTAGTCATTTGGCAAGAACTTCCCCTTCAGCTAGGCGACCATCCTATCCCAAGAATTGATTTTCTCCTTGACCTTCTTAACTCTTTCAGCCTGCACATTGTCCCACCAGAATGAGGCATGACCCTTCAACCTCAAACATGCAGTCTTAACCTATTTAGGATCCTCGATCTACTCTATGTCGAAGTATTTACCCATTTCTTTGAACCAGTCAATCAAGTCTTCAGGCTCCAGACTTCCCAAGTAGGTACGTACATCTATCTTTGTTCGACCTCTCATATCCGTCAGAAGTTTGATCAGTTTTTCTTCTGGTTCTTCTCCTGCTGCTTCCTTTTCTTCCACTTCTTCGACCTCCTCATCGTTGTGGTCTAACGCATCAGGAATACAACCACGCCTTTGGATTTCTTTGATCAATGCGAATTCATTTGTCAAAGTTTGCATTGTTTGGATGCACTTGTTGAACATCTCATGATCAACTGTAACTGCTGCACCACATGCTCTTCGTTCAACACCCCAGACATTAACGCCTTTGTGATCCATTTTCAACCTCGGCTGAAACTCCCACTCATCCAATCATAACCAGACTTTCACAAGTCGTGTACAACTCTACCCAACCACAGTTGGAGCTGTTCAACGCACTTGCTCACTGGATTCACTTCCAATGCTGATACCACTTGACCTAGCCAGGTTGATATCACCACCTTTCCTCTCACGGGATTCTTCTGCTCTGATACCACTTGACTCAAGGTTCCTTCGCAAAGGGTCTTTCTTAATGATTACACACCACACACGCGTTTACATAAACAAGATGTAAACACGATGCCAAAAGCTGGCTTATATTATTTCTACTGAAATGGTTACAATGCGAAATGCAAGGAAAGTATGTAAACAACTAACTATTGTTGGCCTTAGCCTATTACAATACAGAAGTAACTATGTGCTATCTCAATGTGTCGATCTCCACCCTCCCCTGGTTCGCTGCGGAACTCTAAGCTATGGCTCAATCTTCTCTGCGCTCTGTAGATGTGTGACTCTCCTATCCAATTACAAACCTTTTCTTGAGCTCTTCTCTGTGCTAACTCCAAAATGGAACTAAGTTCGTTGGCCCAAGTGACCCAATTGATCCAAAGTCCCTGACCTTCTACTCTGCTGCTGCTGTTCCCGAGATCACTCCGACCCCCCAAAACACGCTTCCTCTGTCTGCCGATCTCCCTGATCCTGCAGACCTGCAATCTGTCAGTGCCTCTACTATGCTGCACAATATCCACCTGTGGCAACATCTGTCACGATCTCAACCACCTGCAATAACTTCTACTAACTTCCTTAGCAACCCTAAATGACTGCCAAGTACTCTCCTTGACTTTCTGCGTGTCCTTCTGACACTGCTACAGTATTCGATCTTATCACTGCCTCAACCATACTATCTTCGTTAGCCTTCAACATATCCATCAGCTTCCCTTCACACTCTCAGGCTTTGCCAGTCTGCCCCGTCTTCCTCGCTTGGCTCATGCCCAAACCTTTTGGAGTTGTGGTTCGAGAACATGCCAACCCTCGATGTCCTACGCTAGACTCTATTATCTATCAACCGTCAATATGTCGACTCTCGACCTTCTTCTCCCGTCATCATACCTCAACAACTTCTGCTCGACTTATTGACATCAAAATTCAATCTGCTCTTCCTCACTAGTGGTCATCGGCACTCCCTCTGGTTGGACTTCTTCATGTCGATCATCTTCGACTACTCCGCCTAGGCCCCGATGCTCCTGCATCAATTTATATTTGTCCTATTTAATATATATCTTTATTAATATTTTAATTTTAATTATAACCCTACATATATTTTATATTAACTAATTTGTTGAGTATACATAACATGATATGAGTAATTATGATTTATATTATTAAAGGTTGGGAAAATTAAAAGGAAATGGTGTTCATATTCAATCTTTTTTGTATCATAAATTTTATAAATAAATTCATTCCGAGATTTTTTTGGGGTTTCAAACCAAAATGTTATGTTCAATTTAAATTTATTTTTAATTGAATGTTTAAGTATAATTATGAAGAGAAGGTTTAAAAACTAACTACCCATCATTTTCTCTTTACATATGTATGCCATGGACCTATATATATGTACGCCATGGACCATTTTCTCTTTACATATGTACGCCATGGATCATTTTCTCAGAAGATGAGTTTCTGAGAAAGGATTGAAAGTGCCTTGCTTGTGGACTCGTGGCCTCAACTCGGGAGTGACTTCTCAAGTTTAAAGATGCAGAACTTGGTATGTCTAGGGTGGAACGTGGCCCTATTGATGCTAGTTTCCCTTTTCAAAGATAAGTATTCTTATTATATTTTATTTCTCTTTTTAATTTGATGCATATGTGCCCGTGGAGGCTGATTAATCTCTGCTTATGATTTGATCCAAATCTGATTTTATTCATGCTTCTATTTATTATGGTTAAATGATAAGTAATGGGATGATTTGTATGTTTTTTAATCTGATTGTGCTTATGTTTTTATGGTTGCTTGAGACCTGAAATTTAATGGTGTTAGATTAGATTTTTTTATGGGTGCGCGCATGAAGTTGGTTCCACTTTTTAGTGCCACTTTAGAAATCGGAAATGCATGTCCAAAATGTAAATCTATAACGCATATGCGTTATCATGACTAGGTTCAGAAAACCCAAGCCCAAAACCGAGGCTAAGCTTAGTTAGCCTATATCGCATGTGCGATATATCGCAAGTGTGATTTGTAATACCAAAACAAAAGAATAAAATAGAGGCCCGCGGCCTCAATTTCACATTTTATAGTCAAGACCGAAGGTATCGGGAGAGCGATAAAACGCAAAGTCGATTTGAGTTTGAGCGAATTTGGAAGGGTCGATTCACAAGTTGGATACAATGGAAGGTAGGTTGCCATTTTCTTCAAAATTGTTTTCAATTTTCATTTGTGTTTGTTAATTTAATAGATTTTGTTTTGTTTTAAAACGAATTTAATAAAATTTGTTGTATTAAACCAAACAATGAAATATTAAATAAATTTTGAATTTGTTGTTTTAATCTTAACAGAGAACACAAATGTTGAAGAAAATGTGCATACTAAAACCACTGATAACCCAAACACAAACCCAAACCCAAACCCAAATCCAAACACAAATCCAAACACCGAGGAGGAACACGACCGGAATTCAGAGATTCTGGCTCGTTTGGGTGCATTGAGGTGCCTTAGCTCACTATTTAGAGGGGGGGGACCATTTAAGGCAATCATTAGCTGAGGCATTAGATACCATAACAAAAAAAATTGCTAATGCCCAGGGAGCACTGTACAACATTATCTCGTATAGAGATTCCTAGAGGAAAAACTATTCCACTGGGTTTAGCTACAAAGATGTGAAAAAACTAAAGATAACCAAAGACCAACTGTTTTCATTATTCCGGGACCCTAGCACTGGATTGGTTCCACCCACTAGTCGACTGCACATTTCCATAGACTGGTGTGTGGAACCAAATGTGAAATCTAATTGGATGGATTACTGGTACATGGTCTTCGATGAAGACCCACATGGGAATAGAGACATCCCATTCTATTTCCTGAGGAAGATGTATGCAAAATTTATCTTGGGGAGACATGTGAACTCTTTCGATATTTTAGAGTTCCAGGGTGTAGGTCATGGGATGCCCCAAGATAGGGAAGGGGCTAGGGCTGATCCCAACCATGTGCAATGCCCTCCACGCACACCAAACCCCCCTCGGGTATATCCTCCTGCGGGTCCCGTTATTGATGATACACAGGAGGCCTTATTCCATTTGGCAGAGACATTGCTTTGACATGGGACTGCTGTCGAAGGCAATGTAGGCCAAGGGGTTGGCACTTCTGAAGCTAGCTCATCTGGGGATGGACCATCGCACACTAAGGATCCACTTACTAGGTCTCCAGACCATACCAGAGCTATAGATCGCACTGGATACATTGTTGCTTGGTAGTTACCATAGTGAGTTGCAAGCTTTGTATTGCTTGTTATTATTCATTATGGTATTTACATATAGTGTGTTTGCAGGTTGGTATTTATTATTGTTTGTTTGTATTTAATATGGTAATTAGGTTGGTATTTATTATTGTTTGTTTATATTTAATATGGTATTTTAATGATGTTACTTAAATGCATTTTCTTGTAATAGATTCTTAAATGCATTTTAATGTTGTTGCCTGTAATAAATTAGTTATATTCATTTTATTGTTGTATATATATTTTTGGAGATCCAAGCTATTTATTTACAAATATTTGATTTTGTTTATAGATCTTCAAGAGATGTTGTTTGCAATTCATTAAAAATATATATATATATATATATATATATATATATATAAAATTATGTGATGGATGAGAGAAGCCCCAATTCTTATAATAATTACACATATATTTAATCTTCTCCCAAAGAAAAGAGAGTCCCCAAATATTTGCAATATAATATTTACTCTTCTCCCAAAGAGAAGAGAGTCCGCAAATGTTTGCAATATAATTATTTATATCTGATTATAGTTGTAGCTTGCAATGTAATTATTTATATATATGTTTATTGTTGTAGCTCTGCAAAGTAATTGTTTTATATGCAAAGTAATTGTTTTATATAAATTTTATGTGATGTATGTTTTATTTATATTTTGTGAGAGGGAGTCTCCTCAAAAGGAGAGAGCAACCCCAAATCTTGCAATATAATTTATTTATATATGTTTTAATTGTTGGATGTAAAAGTTCTTAAGGTAGATCCCTCCTTGAAAGCATTCTTCTTATGTGAAGAATTATTAATGTATATATGTTTATTTTTATATTGTTTATATATAATATTTATTACAATGAATGTTTGTGAATTGTGGTAGAGAAGGCATAGTATTTTATTGTTATATTATTTTTATATTGTATTTTACTATTGTTATTTATATTCAATATTCAATATTATTTTGTTTGAATTTATAATTGTATTGGCATTTTGTTTGAGGGGGCGTTTGTTATGAATTTCGAAAATCTATAAATAAATAAAAAGATTACTACACACATAATTATATAACAATATAAAATATTTTTTTATATTTCCAGTATGTTACTTGCAATATAATGAAATTGTTGCTACTTTGTATAGTCACTTACATGATAATACTGCTATATGGCATGTCACACTTTTGTGGATGCCCCGTGATACCTACAAGTGATGTTTATGCTCCTTTTACCTTATTTTTGTTTATTAGATTGCAAACAGGCCTTGCTTAGCCCTTAGAATAGGTTTATTGTGTTCTCTTGATGTCCTAAACTTCATTATTGCTTCGCCGGGTCTATGAGCTCTACATACATAGATTCTGCTCTGTTCATGGCAAATTTGAGAGGTCTTTCATGTAACCATCATTCTCGTTAATGGTACTCTTTCCGGTTGGTTGTCAAGGTGTGAAGGAAGGCATCCTGGTGCTAATGGCCGCCACCTCCAGAGCTCATTAGTTGCTGCAAAAGTACCTGGCCAACCTCACCAACTTCGAATTGCCATTCAAAAAGGTAAAAGGATTTATGCTCAGCCATTTAATTTGGTAAATGCATTTTTGGTTTCCTTTCAAGTTGCAGGGATTAAAACTTGTAATTTTTCTTGCAAGAAAGGGAGTGATAAGAGCATCCAGGAGGAGCCGACCCCTGGCCCAGTCTGCAAATATACAAGGTGAAAGATATCTACACTTAGTTCATTTTTGTAAAGATCTTTTGATAGATTGATATAGTTCCGAATTTGGGCATTTGGTTGTAGGTTGTGGATGCCGACGAGGATGGCTACAGGGTCACCTCCTCCCAAGCCAGTGTCTTAGAATGCCAAGGTAAGCAACGAGCATTACTCTGTAAAAAATCTAGTTTCCACCTGTAGCATGTCATACTGTTTCCACCTTCTAAGTAGCATGTCGTACTTTTTCCACCTTCTTCTGCCTGCATCGCCCTATCTGCCGTCACCATCGCGATTTAGTGTATAATAATATAATAATATAAATCCATAGATATATGGACTTATATTGGTAGGTTTGTATACCAAACGGTGGTAGAGGGGTGGAAACATCAAATGGTGATGGTAGAGGGGTGGAAACATCAAATGGTGATGGTAGCAAAGGATCAAAGTATATACTATGTATCCATGACATCTTTCAATACATAGCTGTCAACATATTTTATCGAAATGAAAATAGTTGTCAAAATTCGGTGTTTGGAGACCAATTCAATCCAAACCCTACACGATAAATAAAGGCAACGAGGGAGACAAATAGACAAGAAACATAATAACAGTTCTAGAAGGATACCATGGATATCCACCAACGATAATAATAATAATAACAGTTCTAGAAGGATACCATGGATATCCACCAACGATAATAATAATAAGAGATTGTTTGCTTGCCGAACATTTTACAATGAAGTGAGTGAGCGACAAACTTGGAATGGACATGATTAAAGGTTTCTTGTCGCTTCAAAGAGACCTTACACCTACACTAGGGATATAGGTTTTATACATTTTATAAATATTTTATTTGGCAAGATTTACGAACATGATTAGGGATATAGGTTTTATAAATATTTTATTGGGCAAGATTTACGAACATGATTAGGGATATAGGTTTTATAATTTTTATAAATATTTTATTTGGCAAGATTTACGAACATGATTGAAGTTCTAGAAGGAATCCATTACATATCATGGATATTCACCAACAATTAAAATTGGAGAATTAATAATAGATAATGTATGGGTATTCACCCAAGATTGCTTGCTTATGAACGTCTATCTATGAAAGTTAATGAGGGGCAATCTTCAAATAGATATCACTAATAAATATTATTTGTAGCTTTAAAGTGATAAATGTTTTAAATAGTTTGAATCATTTTCAACCAACGCGTGTATTCATAATTATTAGGTTTTTTTTTATAATTTTTTAATTTTTTCCTTGGAGTTTTATAATTTTTTAATTATTAATACTATATTTATAATTTTATAAAGTTTTTTTTTATATTTTAAAGAGATTTTAAATATTTTGGAATTATAATTATTTATATTGGGTTCAACAAGAGTATCATGTCACTTACTATTATTATTGTTTTAGTCAACTTTGTAGGATGAATAGTTAATCAGCATAGATCCATCTTAATTGTAACACTACCAGGACCCATAGGGATCAAATCCTTTGAGGTGCAAATCCGTTTAACAATGCTAAAATTGAGTAAAGGTTGCACCTCAAGAGATTTGATCCATCTGTATGCTTGGTAAAGCTAGAGTTAAAATGGATATATATATATATATATATATATATATATATATATATGGAATTTCACAAAGGATAAAGAGAGGTGGCTGCTTGGAAGCATGGAAAATTTGAACCGTATTCTTTGTTCAAAGAATTATAAACTTGTACCAAGATATTATACACCTCCAAGTATGGTTTCTTGTACAAATTATTTCTAGGAGTTTTGTTTTGGAATGAAATAGATTTTTTATTTACTTAAAAGTACATTTTCTAGCATACTTTATTAGTATATAGATACATAAAGTGTTTTGTTGTGAACTGATAAAAGGTTATATATATATATTCCTTCATACATTTCTCTACGTAAATTTAATTGTTATCAAATCAAATCGCAAAGAGCACAGATAATTGTTCCCAAGCAAAATTTTTTAAATAAAGATATATAAATAGGTGATAAGTCATTTATTGAATTCATGTGATCTATTTCTTTAAGTTTGATTTTGATCTTATATACGGAGAGAAATATAAGAATACCTAAAAAAATTTAGGTTTTAAATGAATGGAATTTTAAATTGAAATTTGATATACATTTATAGAAATTTGTTTTGCAATTTAGTTAATTTAAATTTAGATCCAATATGTTCTTCGTTTTATAATTTATCTTTTTAATTATTTTTTTTGGAGTGGATGACACATCTCACTCACTTGCTGTAGGACCTCTTGGCCCAATGAATGACTTCAATTAAAAATTATCCATTTATAAGTTTTAGGTTATACAATTTGAGTGGGGTTAACAATTAAGAACATGCGTTTCCTCCTAAGGAGTTATAGTTTCAAATCTATAGGGGGTAGGGTATGTACACCCATAACCTTAAACCAAAATAGATCCATCTTAACCTCTGATCTACCTCAAGAAATTGGATCTGTTTGTAAGATCAATTTATGTTGGTTTTACTTTTTTATTTTATTTTATAAGTATATATGAAATTTTTAGTTGCTTTTTATTTTTGGTAACTTTATGTAACATAACATGACAACATCTTCCCAATATGAGGTTCTAGAATACCTCCCTACTCTCATGTGAAAATAAAGTATTGTTGTTGTTGTGGAGAATTTTTAGATTTATTAGATAAATAAAAAGAATTAGAGTAAATAATCTTAAATAATGTTTATATTTGAATACAGTGAAAATGAAAAGGTTAATTTTATTATGATTTGTGCAAATTGAGATACATTAAAGAATAATTAACTTATAAAATTGGATAAAATCAACATAAATCCATTTTAACTTGAGATCTATCAAGTATCTAAAGAGATGAAATCTCTTTAGGTGTAATTTCTTTTTAAAATGTAAGACTTAAAGAAAAGTTTATACCTTGAGTAATTTGATCCCTTTCAATAATGTTTATATGAAGTTAAGATTCATTTAGACCAAATATTCTAAATACAAATGGAATAATGTACAAATTACTTCATTATTTCATGAGCAAATGAAATAATTTAGACCAACTTTATTGTTAACAACTTTAGTGCATTTAGACCAACTTTAGTGTATTTATTATTTCATGTGCAAATGAAATAATAAATACAATAAATTATTTTAGTTGAATAAACATTAACTTGTATTTAGACCAAAGACCTTTCAAGGAAATTGGTTAAGTGTCTTAATAATTTGGGCTAAATTAAAATATTTAGAATGTGATCAATGAATGGATACTAGTTAGGAAAATAATATTATACCTTTAAATATATGTTTTTTTAAAGTATATGAATATCTCTACAATAAGTTTAAAATTTTGAGTTATGAAAATTCTTCAAACGTGGTATTGTAGTCATCTTGACATATTTTCACGAGCATGGGTATGCTCGCCTCATTTCTATAAAACACTATTCTTTGTTACAGCTTCATCGGTCATCACCAATAATCTTTCCCCAAGGGAACCTTTCATCCACACTATCTTGAGAACTTCCAAGAACATGAGAGAACACAAAAGAAACAATGATGCATCATTGGATCTACAGATCCTCCAAACCTCATACATCAGGAGGCATCTGTAGGCTCCTAAATTTCACACACATGTGACATTTTGGCTAATCTTGTTGTAAGGTGTCATCAACATATAACATGCAGCCCACTGAAGACATCCTCATCAGATCCAAAAACAACATGAGTGCAAAAATGCCAAAAGAATAGATAGCGCAGATAAAGCCACGTTAGCTCATGCTACAGTGCATATTATCAATTCTATGTCCGCGCTAGACTAGCATGGATTTTCCTTTGAAATCCATGCAACTGTAAAAAACAACGAGATCTCAACCACTAACTGCACATTGAAGGATCATGAATGCTCCCTCACCAATTGAAATTCGAATTTGGCTCTTTAAGCATTGAGTATCCCCCTTTGTGTACTTTGGAGCTACTTCATGAAGTGATGGGGTTCACACTTGGATCTAGATGTTTCATAGCCACCTCTTGGCCTATAAAAGGAATCCATGGGAATGCATCTAATAAGAGAAAATTAGAGCAAGGTTATGCTGCTGGATTTGTGTTGGAACTTCTTCCACCTCTTCCTAGACCTATTAGCATCTCTCAAGATCCCTTGCCACCTTCCTCCAAGGGGTAAGTGTTTCTCCCATGTTTTCTTTCAATTTATTTAGCATTTAGTGTGGTCAAAAAGGATATCCCTAAGGGAGATTGTTGGCTTCCCTTGAATCCCACACCTCCTAGGTGACACTACATGTAACAAGCTTGACCATTGGGCATTCTAAATTGATTCTAGCATTTGATTCTTGTTGTGGTTTGCATTTTCTCACTCCCTTTGCTTTGTTTCATGTTATTTTCAAGTTTTCGTTTTATTTTGTTTAATTTTTGCTAACAAGAACCTTGCAAGATCAATTTGGAGTCACTCACATTTGCTTTTTGTAACAGAATATTGGGCCTTGTTGACAACCTCAAAGGCTTTCCCCCAAAGTGGGAAGGGTTGCAAACCTTTGTGCAAATTTTCCCACAACACCAACAATTCCACATATTGCCACTCTCATTCCCTCCTTGCTTGTAAATGTATATCTTTGCTTCACATGAGCTATGTTTAATACTACATGGACTAATATACTAGCTTTCAATCAATATCATAATATGGTTTTTCTTCATCACAATTTTGCAAGTTGGATTTGTATATGTAAGCAATAGTCATACAAAAGAATCATACATGTATGATTGGACATTTATATACAAAATCATTAAACCTAATTATGCTTAGATTTATGCTTTTTTAATTATACATTGCCCACTTTTGAAAAGAAACTCTCTTTAATTTGTCATTTACTTCATTTTAATTTAGTTTTTTTGTTGATTTTAGTTTTTAATACATCTGTGAAGATGAATAACTCTACCCTTCTTAGTGTTTACTAAGTCTTTGCTAAATCTTGGTTTGTTGCTAACTGTGTCGATTGAGTTCAGATTTATCTATGTTTGAATGACATTGATATATAATTGTTGTAAAATTACTCTTAAGGTCTTCCATCCAGGCGAACTTACATGTTGTATTGTGTTTATTAGATCCAACCACATTGCAAATCCACATGAATCAAAGACAATCAATTTGCATCTTTATGTAGCAATGTAAGAATTTAATGGAAAATATGTATCTCAGATATTTCATACTTGTATCTCTATGCTTACATTTTCTTTACCACTCTCTTTTCCACTTCATCGCATATGTTTATTCTCTTATTTGTGTTCTTTTCCTTTCAATGTTCTATTGCACTTTTGGAAACAACAGCTAGTTTAATAATTCTTTATGTACATTTAAAAACAACACAACCTCGAAATCCAGGGACCAATGGTTGACCCTTGCTTCAATGAAGCTGCTAGTAGCAATTTACAAAAAACAATCCAGTTGCCAGTAGCAATTTACAAAAAACAATCCAGTCCAGTTACAGTAATATTGAAGCCCGAAATTTGATATATAAAAAAGACAACAATATTTTGAAAGGTAAATACATCCCCCAGCCTCCGGCAAATAATGCAAAAGTTCCGGACAGTGATGAAATTAGAACAACAGGAAAGATCCTTTCTCCATAAGTGCATTATTGAACCATTCCTCGAAGTAGAGACGACCATCCAAATTGCCAACTGCCACCTTTGATAACCTGTCAGCATCGGAGTTGAATTCCCAGTAGATATGCTAGAATGAGATTTTCTCAAAAAAATCTTTTAGATCCAGGATTCAGTCCATCCACTATCGAAGATGAAGCACATTGAGAGAAATATTTAACAAGGTTTATTAGATAAATAAAAGTAATCCTAGTAAGTATTCTTCATTGAATTTTATATTTGAATATAGTAAGATTGAAAAGTTTAATAGTATTATGATTTGTGTAAGTTTTTTTTTTCAAAGTAATTTGTGTAAGTTGGAATGTTTAGAAGAGTAATTGCATTATGGAATTAGATAAAATTATGTTTTAGATTGTCAAATGTTAAAAAAATTAAAAAGAAATAGTATTATTTTTAATTTTTTTTAATATAAATTTTATAAATAAGTTTATTTTTTAAAAATTGGGTTAATTTAAGTATTATTATTATTGATTGTTATTATGGAAAGTCGTAATCTTAACAATATTCATTTTTTTAAACTCATAATATTAAAAAAATAGGTTTGATCGACCAAGTTAAGATTGATAAAATCTTTGTACTATTTCAACTTTTTGTTTAATAATGTCATTGTCATTCCAAATCTTAACTTTAAACTTTACAAAATATACAAAATATAATATATGATTTTAAAGAATTTAATTAACTTCTTTTATGTTCCAAATAGTTAAGTCAAGCCCTCAAATTAGAAGGCTTTATTGAATCACAGGGTAATTTCCCAATACCTTCTAATGCATGACCACTTGTGGTCCATTCACAATTCCTCTTTGTAATCTTTTCATAAAGTATTCCTATTGTAGGCAGGGAGAATCAAACCTGGCCCTCGAGGTGGTTGTGTAGATGGAGACTATTCATGCTTTTGGAGGTGGTGGATTGGAGGAGAACAATGTTGGGGTTGATTTCCAATTGTCAAATATTTTAAGATTGCATCTTAAATGATAAACTTGTTAGGAATTTGGCTCTAATCCTAAGTCCTAGACCATTTAATGTGCATATTGGGATATAGTAGTGGGCTTAATGGTTAAGAACATGTGTTTCCTCCTAGGAGGTCATAGGTTCTAATCTGGAGGGGAGTAGGGTACGTACACCTTTGTAGACTTTAGTAATTAGATCGATGCACAAAGGTGGGTCCCTTGTCCACATAGAAAGGTGGTTAATGTTTGATGTAGCATAAATATACTTTCATGTTTGGCTTGACTATAACCTTAAAATTAATTTTATTATTACTATTAATACAACTTGAGTGAGTCCAATGATTAATAATGTGTTTCTTTTTCTTTTTAATTATTATTATTGTATGTTTTTTGAATTTAGTTTTGTAACAAAAATCTTTCTCAACTTTTTATTTTATAATAAAATAATATTAAAAATCACTATTTTTATTAAAAATAATATTTTTAAATATTAATAATTTTGATGACATAAGGTACTCCAGTCTATTGGTTTTCTTTACTTCCAATGCCTTGTTCTGTTATCAATTCATTAAGAAAACTACTTTTCAATTTCTTATGGACTGGTGGCTTGAAGAAATCGTATTTATCTATGGTGGGATGGGAAAAGATTTCATTACTATATACTTCTGGTGGCTGGGGGATCCTTGATTTTTCTATTTTTAGTGAAGCTCTCCGATTGAAGAGCTTTTGGCAAGCTATTATTGGTAATTCTCTTTGGGAAAAGGTCATATAGCTGAAATATATATGGTCTAAGACTTCCCATTGGTTGAGAAAGCCTCTGAAATTGGTTCGTAGTGTATCTCCTATTTGGAACGGCTTTATGAAAGTTTATTGTTGGCTTGCTATGGAGTTGTGTTGGAAAGTAGGAAATGGGTGTGAAGTGGCTATTGGCATAGACCCCATTCTAGGATTAGACGGTGCACATCATTTATCTGTTGATTTATTACAGGTGTTGAAGAGTGTTGGACTAATAACATTGAATTCTATTGTTAAGTATCACAGACAGGGATATTGGCTTAATTCTGGGGATTTGCATCTGTCTCGTGGGGTTGCTATTGAATGGGACTCATATCTTCGTGCTTTAAATAATGCTGGGGTTCATATCAGGCCGGTTATGGATGAGTTAGTTTGGGAAGGGAATGAGTCGATGGGAATGGTGACGGCGAGTGCAGCTTATAGGTGTATTATAAAACGCAGATGTATTTTCCCTAGCCATTGGTGGTATAAGGTAATCTGGCTGTGGTTTATCCCTCTCAAACTCAAGTGTTTTATTTGGTTGGTGCTTCAAGATAGGTTGAAAACTTGGGATAACCTTGCTTATACTGGACGGATGGGTCCTAGCCAATGTGTTTTGTGTAAATGCTGCTCTGAATCTGCAACTCATCTTTTTGTGGAATGTTCATTCACACATTGTTTGTGGGAGAAATTTTATACACTTTTTGGAATCACTGGGAGTTGGGGTGATGCCAATGTGGATTCTTCCTTGAAATTATGGATTAAGGACTTCAAATTACACTCAACTTTACCCATCTTTGTTAGTTGGACTATTTGGTGGACAAGGAACAAGGCAACATTTGAGGATATCACACCTTGTTTGGATAGTACTTTTAAGTCTGCATTATGTTAGTATCTGAAATTTCAGAATGATCAGAAATGTCCTGTCTTACGCAGCATAGGGAACTCTAAACTTATTGTTGATGATCCTGTTCTATTTTTTGATGGTGTAGCAAATATGGGAGCTTGTGGTGCTGGAGGTGTGATCTATATCAGTTTGGATCACTATTTTTCCCTCCGTTTGAATTGTGGAAGTGGTACCAACATGAAGGAAATTTTTTTGGCTTTATGGTGTGTTACTCGTGTGGCCAACCTCATTGTTGTACTTGCGAAGGTGAAGATTTTTGGTGACTCAAGAGTCACTATCAAATGGGCAAGGGAAGAATTTGATCTAAAAGTACTGAACTTGATATATTGGTGCAATAGAATTAAATTGAACTCAGTACTTTCATCTCTTTTTCATTGGATCATATATACTGAGAACATAATTCACAAGCTGATCTGTTGTTAAAAGAGGCTCTGGATGGAGAAGTTGGCTACCTACAGTGGGAGGAATTTATGGAAAATCAATTGATAGACTCTGGCAATATGTATTTTCTGGATTAGAGTCCTTTGGCACTTTATTTTGGATTCTAGATGCTGTAATATTTTGTCTTTTGTGGGGGGGTTTCAGAATACTGGTTCAAAGGGAGTATCTTGGGAAGATAGCTTATATTTTATTCATATCATGTACTATTTGATTCAGTAATTGAATAGCAATAATAAGCTTTTTTCGCGGAAAAAAAAAATCTACCTATTAATTCCAATATTTATTATGTGTGTACATTTTTTGAAAGTGAATAAAAAGTTAATTAAATCAATCCAAAGTGAATGAAAAGTTAATTAAATCAATCCAAAGGGAAATGTCATTTGTAAAACTAACCATTTTAAATAGTTTTATCCTTTATTTTTTAAAGTTCCGTTCAATTTTTTAAGTGCTCTCTAGTTAGAGGAGTCTCTATTTAATGCAAGTTTCTCACATCTGCACATTTAAATTCTATAGAGGCTTTTTTAGTTATAAATCGGTAGGTGTAATTTTTTTATAAAAATAATTTAAAAAATTAAAATTATTAAATATACTTTGTTGGTGGAAGAGGTTGATGTTATGGAAGATTTTACTGGAATTTGAAATTTTTTATAAATATAATTTAAGATATTAGTATTATTTAGAATTTAATTTTTTATTGAAATTTAAAAACAAATAATAAATAATAAAATTAATTTTTATTTTTATATTAAGTATTTTAAATTAATTTTTTATTATTAACAATATAAATTTGAATATTCTTTTATAAAATAAATATATATACATATTCTATAATGAAATATTTATATATTGTCCATTTCTCATGTCATGGTGTATAAGAAAAAATCAATAATAAAGAAGTTTTAATTAAAATAACAAATTAAATTACAACTATTCTAAATAAAATAAAAGTTTAAATTACAATGGTTTTTGTAGGACATGAATTTTTTCAATGCATTTTTTTTGCTTTTTATAATTTTTGAGGATTTATATGTGGTTCATTTTTCATGTCATAGTGTATAAGAAAAAAACAATAATAAAGAAGTTATAATTAAAATAACAAATTAAATTACAACTATTCTAAATAAAACAAAAAGTTAAATTACAATGGTTTTGGTTTTTGTAAGACATTAATTTTCAATGCATTTTTTTTGCTTTTTATACATTTTTGAGGATTCACACAACCTAAATATATGCAAATTATGGTTTTTAAAATAAAAATAACCAGTAACCAAGCTATCATTTGAATTGTTATGCATTGAATTATTTTTCACTTATTTATTCATTAATTATGTAATTTGGTTTTCAATATATTATTATATTTCAACACTCTATTTATATTATTTTTATAATATTAAATACTCTTTCATTTCTTTCTTAATCTAATTTCACCTTTAATTAAACAATTTATAATATAAATGCTTTCCTATATAACTTAGTACATGTTATTACCTTCACTCAAAACTCTAAAGTAAGTGTTAGATTTTACGTTGTTTAGTTCTTCAGTAAAAAGATAATCATCTAGTTATATTAATGAGTACTTTCTCACAATTCTCATAGCAACCTCTCATTAGTTGTTTAACATGTAAGAATGCTGATCTTTATTATTTTTTCTTTATAATAAAACAAAACTTAAATATAATACCATACTTTTGTTTATTAGGTATTCATATTTATATTATTATGTGGTTGGTGATCTTTATTATTTTTTCTTTATAATAAAATAAAATTTAAATATAATACTATATTTTATTTTTTTTTATTAGGTATTTATATTTATATTATTATATAGTTGATGAGGTTTATACTTATAAATTTATTTAGCCATATGCACACAATTGAACACTCAATTTTCAATACTAAAAGAGATTTGATCCATCTCCACATTTGGTAGAGTTAGAGTTAAGATAGACCTATATATGTAACACAGAAATAAAAAATTTCACAAAAAATAACGAGATTAATACTTGGAAGCATGGAAAATTTGAACCATATTCTTTGTTCAGGGAATTATAAACTTGTAGGAAGATATTATACACCTCCAAGTATGGTTTTATGTATAAATTATTTTGAGAAGTTTTGTTTTGGAATGAAATAGATTTTTTATATACTTAAGAGTGCATTTTCTAGCATACTTTAATATATAGATATTGTTGTGAATTGTTCATCCATTACCTACTGATAAAAGGTGTGCATAAGAATATTCCGTCATAAATTTATCTACGTAAATTTAATTGTTATCAAATCAAATCGCAAAGAGAACACATAATAGCTTTAAAGAGTCATTTGTAAAATTCTTAAAAAAAAGTCATTTGTTGAATTCGTGTGATCTATTTATTTAAGTTTGATTTTGATCATACATATGGAGAAATATAAAAATACACATAATAGTTCGGAAGAGTCATTTGTTTAATTCTCCAAAAAAAAGTTATTTGTTGAATTCGTGTGATCTATTTATTTAAGTTTGATTTTGATTATGTATATGGAAAAATATAAGAATACACATAATAGTTCCAAAGAGTCATTTGTTTAATTCTAAAAAAAAGTCATTTGTTGAATTTGTGTGATCTATTTATTTAAGTTTGATTTTGATTTTGAAATTTCTTAGACTTCTAATGAATGGAATTTTAAATTAAGATTTGATATTCATTTATATAAATGTGTTTTGCAATTTAGTTAATTTAGTTTTTGGACCTAAAAATAGTTAAATATGATTATCAATACTTTCTTATTTTAAAAAAATTAATTTTATACATTATTATATTAAATTTAATTAATCAAACTTCTAAATTAATTAAATTTTAAATCAAAACTAATTTGTAAAAACAAAAATGTATATGAAATTATAGTAACTTATAAAACTTAGAAAAGAAGTTGCAAATGCAATTATGAAACTCTTAAATGAATTTTGACTGTGCTAAGAGGTGCTCTAGGGATGGGATGTGGAGATTTTTAATATACAAAATAATATAAAAGTATTTTATTTTTTTATTAATATAATTGTATTTTAATTTTTGAAGTCTAGTAAGGTGGAGCAATTAATAATGAGTAATTAGTAATTGAGATGACAAATTATTACTAGAAAGTTATAAGTTCAAATTCCCCTAAATACTTATTTTAAAAAAAAAGTATTTTAATTTTTTAAAATACAATAAAAATTAAAAATTAAAAAATTCAATATCATTAAATAATATTTAAAATTATTAAAATATTGAATTTTCATTTCTAATTATATATATATATACTAATTATTTATATTAATAAATTAAAGATAAAAATTTAAAATCAGACTAAGAAATCAATATTATGAATCCCTACTTATATAATTAATTAAATGCAGACAAACTTATAAGGAAGTGAACAAAGTTCATAGACTACAAGCTGCATGCTAAAAGCTTTGGTCATTGTTATTGTGAAGATAATTCTTGAATACATTGTTATAACCTCTACATGTATTATAACGTTCTTGAGTGCACTATTATAATTTTTGAATCTGTTATAATAAAATTAAATAAAAAAGGGTCATTAATTAAGATGTATAATGCAAATCACCTTTAATATAGTTAATTTAAAAAAAAACTCTAAATAAAAAAGTAATAAATCCATTCTCATTATTTTAGAAACTGGCAATTAATTAAGATGTATGGTGCAAATCTTTAAAAAAAATCTAAGATATATGATATAAATTTTAAAGAAAAAAAAATAATAAATAATAAATCCATTCTCATTATTAAGTAATTCCTCACCAAAAGGATTTTAAAATTAATCTCAAATATTAATAAAACATAAATTGCAGATTGTTACCTTCATTTATACCAGTAAAATTTTACACAAATATTTGCAATCCCCTTCTGTGATTAGTAATAGTAAAATGGCTTATGAGGTGTAGGGTTGAAAATTTGATCCAAAAAGTGGGTTGTTTTAATCATTAAGTTTAAAAAGTTGGCCAAAGTTTTGAAAAGATGGGTTGTCTTAATCATTAAAATTTTAAAAAGTTAGCCAAAGTTTTAAAAAATTGGTCAAAATGAAAATTTAAGTGTAAATGTGGATAAATTGATAAACAAGGTAAAAAAATAAAATTTATATTAGTCTTCAGGATATTTAATTAATAAATAAACTTCAAGAAAAGAGGAAAATTTTCATGAGTATGTCTCTCTTATAATTTTAAGGAGAAACAAGAAATTTCATGCGTTAAAATTCAGCTATTTCAGTTGATTGAAAAATTGTTTATACCTTCAACACAAAACGGTATGGGGAGTCAAAATGTTTCAATAATAAACCATGTGAAGTACAGGCTGATCACTCTTTTCTGCTAACGAGAGAGTATACTATGTTTACCAAATTCAAGTAATTTCCATGTAAGAAATCGCTGACAATATTGTTTAATTAGTTACAATTAATATTCAATTTAGTGATTTTTACTATAAATAGCAAAATCTGCACCAGAAAACAACTGGTCAGCAATCCAGCAAGCATCTCTGCATATCCACTAACAGCTTCTTCCAATCTTCCTCATATCTAATGTCCCACCAGCCTGTGATGGCCGGTCTGACTTGTTCAGTATTTACATGTTTAATAAAAGAAGGAAAATTTTATTTGTTTTTCTCCATGAGACACGGTCCCAATGGACTAACAAGATTAAATGTTATGCATTAATCACAATAATTTTTATTTTCTCTTTTGAAAATTGAATTGTGATCAATAGCCATTCCCAGCTATGCACATCAATCATGCAATTTAAATTTGCAGTCTTCCCTCATGCTAATCAATGAGTTCAACCTTGTATACCTAGAGAATCTAAAACTCAAAATGTATTTCTTTTATTGATTCTTTCTTTCTTTCTGCGCATTTGCCAAAAGAAAGTGGGAAGTGACCATCTTGGCTACTGTTACAGAGCCGAGAATCTTCCAGGGTCCAGACAAATAGCCCACCAAAATTAATTACAAGGTTGTTTCTCTATAGTAACATATATTAAACAACAGGGCATGCGTCCAAGCATCACACCCAATATATGCAGGAAGCAGAGCTCAAGCAGACACCCTGATAATTTTGGCCGCGGATCAACGCCCTTTGCCTTCTTTAGAAAGCACGATCCTGAAAGGTTTTACATGCTCACAATTTCCCATCAACACCAGCACTGATCTGTTTCCCAATTCTTTCCTCTCCAATGCCCAAATGAGGTGGAGGATGGAGATGCCGCAGCCCTGGCAGTGTCAAAATTGGGTATTAGGTGCAGAGCATCATATGCTTTCCTCTTCTGTGGATCAGACAAAGTACCATAAGCCTCATTTATCTCTGAAAAAATATCAGTGGCTGTCTCAAGCTGGTGCAGGGGCATCACATCAGGGTGGTATTTCAGTGCCAGTCCTCTGTATGCAATCCTGATATCACTGAAGGAGGCATCACAGGGAACACCCAAAAGAGCATAGTGACTCTTTTTTATGCTGAAAGCAATATTCCTCTTTTCTTCAGTTTCACAACTGGCACTGATGGTTCTGCCATTGAACCTGGCAGAAGCCCTCAATACCCTCTTGCCAGCAGCACTTATCTGATTACTGGAAATTGGGCTGCTGGTGGTACTTGTTGGGGAGATCCATCCTCCAATCCTCAGAGGGGCTTGGCCTCTTGGCGATGAGAGTGCGGAGTTGATAGTGACAGACCCAACTATGCAAATCCTCATGATTGATTTCTGGTTTGGAAAATATGGAGAGCAGGATAATTGTATGTATGTTTTTGATATCCAAAGTATTATGCTTTCATGAGAGGAGTGGCTACCGTTTATATTATTAGGAGTGGATATCGTCTCGACTGCAACATCATGGTCATGGTGTGATTATTTAATTAAAAATAAAAATGAATGAAAACAAAGTCTTGTCGCATGGCATGGCGCTGGTAAGCAATCTCCATCATGTAGAGTTTAAATTTTGTGTGAAGACAAAGTTTTGACAGTAATCTCCATTTGTACTCTATTGAGAGGTAGCATGTCATGACTCATACCGTTTCCACCTTCTGCATGCATCGCCCTATCTGCCATCACCATCGCGGCTTGGTATATAATAATATAAATCCATAGACATATGGACTTATATTGGTAGGTTTGTATACCAAACGGTGGAAACAGCTGTGGTAAAGGGGTGGAAACAGCAAATGGTGATGGTAGCAGAGGATCAAAGTAAATACTATGACATCTTTCAATACATAGCTGTCAACATATTTTATTGAAATGAAAATAGCTGTCAAGATTCGGTATTTGAAGACCAATTCAATCCAAACCTTACACGATAAATAAAGGCAACGAGGGAGACAAATAGACAGGAAACATAATAACAGTTCTAGAAGGATACAATGGATATCCACCAACGATAATAATAAGAGATTGTTTGCTTGTTGGATGCAGCTGCTGAAGTCGTTCAGTGATCTTCATTTTAAGCATATTTATAGGGAGTTTAATGGAGTTGCAGATTGGCTATCCAAAAGGTGTTGGGGGATATGACTGGATCGTTGAAGAGTTTTATGATGGAGTGTTCCTGAAGTTTTTTGAAATGTATTTTGGTTAAGTTTATGGTCAGTTATATTCTAGTTTTATATTGTTCAAAGTACTGGTTTTTTATCCTTTCCCTGCACCAGTTTTTCTGGAGGTGGAGACCATTCTAGATATAGTCATGTTTATTTTAACATATCTCTTATGAATTGTGTTTTGTTGCCTCTGACATAATTGAGAACTCTGGATTTACTGATAAACGAGTCTATCAAAAAACAATGTACGATCACGCCTTGTAGTCAGCGTTTATCCTTTAATATAAAAACTGTTTTTTTTGGTGTGAAAAAAAAATGGTTTGCGTGCCGAACATTTTACAATGAAGTCAGTGAGCGACAAACTTGAAATGGACATGAGTAAAGGTTTCTTGTCGCTTCAAAGAGACCTTACACCTACAATAGGATATGGATTTTAGAATATTTTTTTTAAAGCGTGAGGAACATGGTTGAAGTTCTAGAAGGAATCCATTGCATATAATGGGTATTCACCAACACTTAAAATGGGAGAAAAGTTAACAACAAATAATGTATGTATCCACCAACGATTGCTTGCTTGCTAAACGTCTACCAATGAAAGTTAGTGAGGGACAATCTTCAAATAATAGATATCATCAGATATTATTTGTCGCATTAGATATTATTTGTTATTTGGAGGTATTTTTTAAAAAGAGATTTTAAATATTTTGGAATTATAGGTATTCATATTTTTCAACATTGATTTTATGATTAGTGATTTATTCAACTAGGTATTTATATCTTAGAATTTGGGTGGACTACCATTTATGTTTTTACTAAATTAAAGGAAGATGGGACAAGTGTACTATTTAAATTCATTTTATAGTTGTCATTCAAAATTCCAAATAAACAATTATAATATATATATAATAACTGGTAACTCATGAATGGATGAGTGAGTCGCAAGTTAAGTGGCTCTGCTAGTATAAATTATCTTGGAGGCATTTCTTAAAAGAGATTTTAAACATTTTGGAATTATAGGTACTCATATTTTTCGACATTGACTTTATGACTAGTGGTTCATTCAACTATCTTTGGTGAATAATTATTAAATCAGATTAATTAACAATCATGTATTTATAATTCTTTAGGTTATACAATTTAAATTGGTATCTAGCTCAGCTATGACCTTAAATCAGTATAAATCCATCTTAACCTCAAATCTATCAAACACTAAAAATAAATTTTTGAAGTGTAATTTTTTATCTTACTTTTTTTTTACAAAAAATTAAGATAAAAAATATTATTACTATTATTATCGAGAATTTTTAGATAACTAAAAATATTAGAGTTAAATAAAGTTTATATTTGAATAAGGTGAAAATGAAAACGTTAATTTTATTATGATTTGTGCGAGTTGAGATAAATTAAAAAATAATTAATTTATAAAATTGGATGATATCAACATAAATTTATTTTAACTTAAGATCTATCAAGTACCCAAAGATATTAAATCTTTTGAGATGCAATTTTTTTTTAAATGTAAAACGTAAGAAGAAGTTTGCACCTCAAAAAATTTGATCCCGATAGATTTAAATATAAGATTCATTTTTAATACAATTTTGTTTAGTTTAATTTATTAATATTATATTCATGTGTCATGACACATTGTTGTATATACATCTAATTACTCTATTTACATTTGTCCCATTTAATATATATCTTTATTAATATTTTAATTTTAATTATAACCTACATATATTTTATATTAACTAATTTGTTGAGTATATGAGTAATTATGATTTATATTATTAAAGGTTGGGAAAATTAAAAGGAAATGGTGTTCATATTCAATCTTTTTTGTATCATAAATTTTACAAATAAACTCATTAAGAGATATTTTTGGGGGTTTCAAATCAAAATAGTTATATTCAATTTAAATGTTTTTTTTTAAATTGAACTTTTAGGTATAGTTATGGAGAGAAGGTTTATACCTCAAGAAATTTGATCCCTATAGATTTAAATATAAAATTCATTTTTAATACAATTTTTTTGGTTTAATTTATTAATATTATATTCATGTGTCATGACACATTGTTGTATATGCATCTAATTACTCTATTTATATTTGTCTGATTTAATATATATCTTTATTAATATTTTAATTTTAATTATAACCCTACATATATTTTATATTAACTAATTTGTTGAGTATAAGTAACATGATATGAGTAATTATGATTTATATTATTAAAGGTTGGGAAAATTAAAAGGAAATGGTGTTCATATTCAATCTCTTTTCATAAATTTTACAAATAAACTCATAGAGATATTTTTTGGGGTTTCAAACCAAAATAGTTATGTTTAATTTAAATATTTCTTTAAATTGAATGTTTAGGTATAGTTATGAAGAGAAGGTTTAAAAACTAACTACCCATCATTTTCTCTTTACATATATATCCCATGGATCTATATATATGTACGCCATGGACCATTTTCTCTTTACATATGTATGCCATGGACCATTTTCTCTTTACATATGTATGCCATGAATCCTTTTCTCTTTACATATCTAATTTTCTCTTTACATATGTATGCCATGGACCATTTTCTCTTTACATATGTATGCCATGGATAATTTTCTCTTTACATATGTATGCCATGAATCATTTTCTCTTTACATATGTATGTCATGGATCATTTTCTCAGAAGATGAGTTTCTAAGAAAGGACTGAAAGTGTCTTGCTTGTGGACTCGTGGCCTCAGCTTAGGGGTGACTGCTCAAGTTGAAAGATGCAGAACTTGGTATGTCTATGGAAGGGTGGAACATGGCCCTATTGATGCCAGTTTCCCTTTTCAAAGATAAGTATTATTATTTTGATGCATATGTGCCCATGGAGGCCGATCAATCTCTGCTTATGATTTGATCCAGATCTGATTCTATTCATGCTTCTATTTATTATAGTTAAATGATAAGTAATGGGATGATCTGTATGTTGTTTAAATCTGATTATGTAGCTTATGTTTTTATGGTTGCTCGAGACGTGAAATTTAATGGTGTTAGATTAGATTTGTTTATGCTTTACTGTAGATATGATTTATCTATGCTTTAAGGTTGTTCATAATTTCTTATTAATAATTTTTATATGGATGACAAAATCTGATTTTTAATAGTATTATGTGGCTACATATGGTAGCCTGTAGATGCTTCATTTATGTTTAAACTCATATTAATTTCATGCTCAAATATGGATGCATTGCATGTGCATTGAGAAATATAATTGCATATGTATTATGCATTTTAATATTAAGGCTAAAAGTTTTATTTAACTGGGTGTTGACATGCACGCCTAACCTAGACTCCTTTAGTCTGCTATGCATAACCTAACTTAGCCTTTCCCCTGGGTTTTACTAGTGTCTTTGGCCTTAGATTGGGGCAAGGGACATTACTGTTGGGCCTTTCTACATATTTGTAACTATGTGTATATGCATTTAGTATTTGGTATTTTATTGAAATCACTGGTTTAATGAATGTGTGACATGTTTTATTTAATTACTTTAGATTCTTGAGTTTGTTCATTATTATTATATGTAGGTCATTTGTGCATAACAAGTGGCTTTGTCCTTAATTTTATATCTTCCCTATTTATTTATTTCTACCATTTGGATGGTAGGTTACATGGATATGTAACTCCCTTGTATAATTTATGAGGAAATGAGCCGCTTGCCCTTTAATGGTTCATATACTATTTTATATATTTGTGTGTGAGTTTGTTATTTTGGAAAAACCTGGTGGAATGTGAAGAGCTTTAATGATTCATTTGTTGAGAGATGGCTTCTATTTGATTAGGATGGGGAAACCATTACATAGATTTTTTTTTAGTACTGTGAATGGAATGGAGAGTAGTTCTATTTGCTATAGATTATTGTGTGTGTCTTAGTTCTATGGTGAAGAAACCCTTCTTTATTTTGATGTATTCATACTTGTTTAATTGTTTGTTTGATTGTTGATTGTTTGTTTGTTAGATTAATTCCATAACCGAATGCTTGATTGTTGATAGTTTGGGTTAATTCTTTTGTTGAGAGTTTTTTCCTCTTCCTCAATGAAAATTATAGAGAGCAGACTCAGTTTGATTAGTACTATTTGTTGTTTTTGTATAATACTATGCATATATGTTTTATTTGGTTTTGAGGAAGGTGTGTATTTTTCCTCTGTTGTTAATTAATAGTCGTATGGTTACGATTACTTATGTTTGTGGTGGCTGCATCAGGGTGTACTATTTTATTTATTCACACACACACACACACACACACACACACACACACACACACACACATATATATATATATATATAAAAATTAATATACTGCTGCAAGTTTATGTTTTGCTTGGAAAAAAAAGAAAAGAAAAGAAAAAAGGGCATACTCCTTCTGTTGTCTTTTCTTACATTCAAATGTTGCATCTTTGATATTTGTATTGGTAGAAATAATTGTATTTTACAAATCATCCCTTTGAAGAGAGAGCATAGCCTCTCCTCAATCATTTGCTTAAAGTATGTAAAGGATCGAGGGAAATCCCCTCTAGGAGGACATCTCATCTCCCTTATGATCTTATATTTTGTATATAATTTATTGTTTGTATTGTGTGATAAAGAGGGCGATTCCCCCAAAGGAGTCTGGAATTTGTCTATATATTTTAATTTTATGCAACTATGGTGTGAGGGCGTCACATTGTTGGAAACGGGTGACAACCGGTGTCTCGGTGACTATGTAACTGTCTAACCGAGTATGGTCAGTTATGAGTAACCGTGTAAGAAATGTATATATTTCTTGCATTCTCGTAGAGAAGATTATGAGTTGAGAGTTGTTGTAAATCTTCAGATTTTGAATAAGAAGAAGACCGATACCATTGCTCCGTGGATGTTTCCCTCTCGAGAGTTTTAACACGTAAAATCTTTGCGTATATTTTATATGTGTGTCATTATTTGCTTTCTTGTTTTAATTGCTTCTGCTGCATATTATGTTTTGTGGTTGTTTGGTCCAACAAGTGGTGTCAGAGCTTGGTAGGATGTCGCAGAGAACCAGAAGTTGAGAGTGATCATCACCCTCATCTGAAGAGAGCGCGAGAAATTCCAGTTTTACGGATCAAAAGTTACCTGGGCGAAAATTCAAGTTTTTTCGCAGGTCCCAAGCTTGGTGGAGCGCGAAAAGGGCTGGTGGCTTGGTGTTTGTTTGAGATATTGATCTTTTATTTGATCTGGTTTTTTCTTGAGAAAATGGTGAAAACGCAGAGTGTTAAGTTTGAAATTGAGAAGTTCAATGGGAGCAATAATTTCGAGCTACGGAAGGTCAAGATGCGGGATATGCTCGTGTAGAAAGGAGTGGCGAAGGCACTGGTAGGGAAGACAAAGAAACCTGCAGATATATCAGATGAAGACTGGGAAGAGATGGATGAAAGAGCTCTCAGTTCTATTCGTTTGTGCTTGGCCAATGATGTTTTATTTAACATCGTGTCTGAAACTACAGCAGCAGGTCTCTGGACAAAATTGGAAAGTCTGTACATGACTAAATCCTTGACAAATAAAATCCTCCTGAAGCAGTAGTTATTTACCTTACGTCTAAAAGAAGGTACAAAAATGTCTGATCACTTGAATGCATTCAATACTCTTATTTTTTAGTTGGCTAGTATGGAAGATATTATTAAATCTGAAGACAAGGTGATTTTACTGTTGTGCTCTCTGCTTGAGTCTTGGGCACATTTTGTAACCTCTATCAGTTTTAGTTCTACTGAGTCTATTACCTTCGATGAAGCTGTGGGAGCCTTAATTTCTGAGGAAACTCAAAAGAAATCTAGTCTTGAAACCTCGACATCATAAGTAAATGTGGCCAGAGGAAGAACCAGTGAAAGAGGACAACACTCAAGGGGTACATCAAGGTCAAAGTCGAAGGGAAAAAAGAGTAAATTGAAGTGTTGGTATTGCAATAAAGTAGGACATCTTAAGAAATATTGCTGGAAACGGAAGGAAGCTTCTAAGGAGGAGGACTCTACAAAGGAGGCAAACATAGCCGAGAATGATTCAGGTATGGTCGATGAGGTATTATCTACATCTACTGTCTCACAATACCATTATGACTGGTTAATTGATTCTGGAGCATATCATCACATGCGTCTTCATAGAAATTGGCATTCCACATACCAATCTATAGATAATGGGGTAGTGTATATGGGAAATAATGCTACATGTAAAACTGTTGGGATAGGGAGTATCAGAATAAAATGTATCATGGGATTGTTAGGACTCTAACAGATGTGAGACATGTACCTAAACTAAGGAAGAACTTGATATCAATGGGAGTTCTTGATGATGTTGGTTACAAATTTATAGTTCAAGGTGGAGTTATGAATATATAGAAAGGTATCTTGGTTTTTATGAAGGCAAACAGAGTCAGGAACCTTATAAACTTGAAGGGAGGAAGGAAGTCGATAACGCAACAGTAGCATCAGTTGGTGCAGCAGCAGACATCACTCATTTATGGCATCAGTGGTTAGGTCATATCAGTGAAAGTGGAATGAAGGTACTTGCTGATCGAAAGTTGCTTCCTAGTTTGAAATCTGTAGATTTGAAGTTTTGTGAGCATTGTATTTATGGTAAACAAGCTAGACAAAAATTTAAATCTATAAAACACACTATTAAAGGTATCCTAGACTACATTCATTCTGATCTATGGGGCCCATCTCCTACAATTTATTATGGGGGATCATCATATTTCATCAGTTTTATAGATGATTACTCGAGGAAAGTTTGGATCTATTTATTAAAGAGAAAAGCTGATGTTTTTTATATATTTAAGCAGTTTAGAGCTTTGGTTGAAAAGAGCACTGGCAGGTTCATTAAATGTCTTAGAACAAATAATGGAACCGAATTTACTTCTAAGGAGTTTGATAATTATTGCAAGAAGGATCAAATCGAGAGGCATAAAACCACTGTTTACACTCCGCAGCAGAATGGTGTTGCTGAATGCATGAACATGACTCTTCTTGAAAGAGCAAATAGTATGCTTAGTAATGCAAAGTTGTAGCAAGAATTGTGGGGAGAGGCATTGCTTACAGCTTGTAACCTGGTGAATCGATCACCATCAACAACAATTGATTGCAAAATTCTGGAAGAGGTATGGACAGGTCAACCATGTGATTATTCTAACCTTAGATTATTTGGTTGTGAATCCTATGCACTTATTCCAAAAAATTAGCGTTCCAAACTAGATCCTAAGTCAAGAAAATTGATCTTTGTTGGATATGGTGATAGTGTTAAGGGATGTAGGTTGTGGAATCCTACTGTCCACAAAATCATCATAAACAAAGATGTAATATTTGATGAACTTTCTTTGTCAAATTTAGATGTAAGTAATGATTTGAAACAGGATAATGTGCCACAGTTACAACAAATTCAGTTTGATACTCATTCATCTACGAGGGGGAATCGTGAGGATGTCCAGGAAGAGGATATTCATGTGGACACTCCTCAGGAGGATAAGCAAACAAAAATAGAGGAAATACCACAACAAACTCTATGAAGATCTACACGGGACAAAAAATTTCCAAAGAGGTGTGATGATTTTGTCACATCTGTTGCCTTAATTTCTAATGAAGGAGAACCTGGTAGTTATAAGGAAGCATTAGAAGTGTCTGACAGTGACAAATGGAAACTTGCAATGAAAGAAGAAATGGATTCTTTGGCAAAGAACAAAACATAGGATCTTGTGTAACTTTCAGAGAGTAGGAAAGTGGTTGGATGCAAATGGGTGTACAAATTGAAGAAAGGAGTTTATGACACTGTTCCGAAGTACAAAGCTAGACTGGTTGCAAAAGGGTTTTCTCAGAAAGTAGGTATTGACTTTCATGAGATTTTTTCACCAGTTGTGAAACTTGTTTCTATCAAAATTCCGTTAGTGCTAGTTGCCTTATATGATTTGGAGTTAGAGCAGCTAGATGTCAAAACAACTTTCTTACATGGAGATTTAGATGAGGAATTTTTCATGGAACAACTAGAAGGGTTTGTTTAGAATAGCAACAAGAGGTTTGTTTGCAAGCTTAGAAAATCATTGTATGGCCTGAGGCAGTCTCCCAGACAATGGTACAAGAAGTTTGATTCTTTCATGGTGAGCCAGAATTTTACCAAGAGTGAGTATGATCATTGTGTGTATTTTAAAAAGTTGGAAAATGACATGTTCATTATTTTGTTATTATATGTTGATGATATGCTTGTCGCAAGTAAGATCATGTTTTTAAATCAGTAGGTTAAAGGCTCAGTTGGCTAGGACGTTTGATATGAAGGATATAGGAGCAGCAAATTAGATCTTGGGCATGCAGATACATAGAGACAGGAAAAATGGCAAGCTGTGGGGTTGGTGCAAGGTAATGAACCCAATTATGACACGTTAGTTGCAATGACATTCTGGAAAAACATAAATATTATCATTAAAATGAATTATTAGAGGTACCTACAAAACTTTTTTGGATTAGGTGTAAAAAGATGAAACGTAGAAAAACGGATGACTTTCCGAAATATATAACTTTTATTTATGTAAAAGTGGTATAACCACCCCAAAATGTCATTATTCGAAGATTGGTATGTTATTTTTTTCTCAAACATAATGCACATGTTTTTTGTTGAGCCGCCTGTTTTCTATGTAAATTTTCAATTTACAAGAAAAAAAATATGTAGAGGCGTAGGCAACAGGAGAATCTTGTGTGGGGCTATTTTTCTAAAATTTTAAAAGTCAATTTTATATTTTTTTTAAATTACCGAAGTTAGTGAATCCTTAAAACGACATGGTCAAGTGTTGAGCCACCATATCATGGTCTAAAAATAATCAAAACACCTTTTTTTTTTAGTTTGTAGGTATTTTCGTGCTCTTGTGCGGGTTCTTTTTCGTTTTCGAAATAGGTAAGCCAATCAAAAGTTATAGGCCAAATAAACGACCTATGTTTTTTACAAATTTGACATGAGTGCAGTTAAAAATGAATTAAAAATAGAAAACAACAATAGATCTATTAAAACAATATATATTTAGAATCTGCACACAGAGCTCGACAAGTGTGTGCAATTTCATCTGCAGTGCACTCGTGGAGCATATGCGGAACTAGTTATGAAAAACATAAAGTTACAGCATTTGATGTGTTCTGCCATAAATCACAGATAAATCAAACCGAGCCTAAACGTGCAATCCAAAGCTAATTCCAATCCTGCAAGGGCACCAAAAACAATTTGAATTTCAACACTCGTGCGTGAACATATGTGCACACGCAAATGCGCACACATGTACCTAATCACGCGCATGCATAGGTGCGTGTACATGCTCCTAAAGGTGCACACGTGTAGGTGTGCGTACGCATTATTGTATCCCTTTGTATGGTTTATTTAATTTCCTTTGTCAAGGGGATACATAAAGTTGATGAAGATGTGATGATGAAGAAGATGTGATGATGAAGAAGATGACGATGATGGAGATGTTGATGAGGAAGGGGGAGATGACAATGATGATGAAGATGTTGATGAGGAAGGGGGAGACGACAATGATGGTGAAGATGTTGATGATGATGATGATGATGATGATGATGATGGTGATGGTGATGGTGATGATGATGAATATTTTGATGATGATTACAATGGTGATGAAGATGATGATGAGGATGATGAGGATGATGGTGATGATGATGATGATGATGATGATGGTGATGAGGATGATGATCATGATGGTGATTAAGATGATGATGATGATGATGAATATGATGATCATCATCATCATCATCATCTTCATCATCATCATCTAATCATCATCATCATCACCATCACCATCATCATCAACATCTTCATCATCACTGTCATATCCCCCTTCCTCATCAACATCTCCATCATCGTCATCTTCTTCATCATCACCATCTTCATCATCATCATCATCATCATATTCATCACTATTGTCATCATCATCAACACCTTTACCTCCATCATCGTCATCTTCTTCATCCTCATCACCATCATCATCATCATCTTCGTCATCATCATCATCATCATCATCATCTTCATAATCATCATCATTGTCATCATCAACACCATCATCATCATCGTCACCACCCTCTTCTTCCTCATCATCATCAACATCTAGGTCATCATCTTCATCATCAATGTCATCATCATCATCATTATCATCGTCATCATCACCATTGATGGTGATGATGATGATGATGTTGATGATGAGTACGATGATCATCAATATCATCATCATACTCATATTCATCATCATCCACCACCATCATCATCATCATCGTCATCATCTTCATCATCACCCTCTTCCTCCTCCTCATCATCAACAACATCTTCATCATCATCATCATCATCAATGATGATGATGACAATACGAAGATGATGAGGAAGATGTCAATGATGATGATGATGATGATGATGAAGATGGTGATGACGAGTATGATGAGCATGATGAAGACAATGATTAGGATGATGAAGACAATGATGATCGTGACCATGATCATATGATGATGATGATGGTGATGTTGATGATGATGTTGAGGATGATGAAGATGGTGATGATGATGACTAATGAAGATGATGATGACGAATATGATGATTTTGATGATGATGATGATCATATTCATCATCATCATCATAATCTTCATCATCATACTCATATTCATCATCATCCACCACCACCACCATCATCACCATCATCGTCCTCACAATGATGATGATGATGATGATGAATATGATGATGATCATGTTGTTGATGATGATGAAGATGATGAGGATGATGTGATGCATATTCGCCATCATCTTCATCATAAAAATCATCATCATCATCATCATCATCATCATCTCCATTAGTCATCATCTTCCTCATCATCATCATCATCATCATCATCATCCTCATGCTCGTCCTCACAATGATGATGATGACGATGATGATGACGATGATGATGATGATCATGTTGTGGATCATGTTGTGGATGATGATGAAGATGATGATCATCATCATCTTGTGGATCATGTTGTGGATGATGATGATGATGATGATGATCATGTTGTGGATCATGTTGTGGATGATGATGAAGATGATGATGATGTGCTGCATATTCTTCATCATCAACATCATCATCATCATCATCTCCATTAGTCATCATCATCATCATCATCATCATCATCATCATCATTACCATCTTCATCATCACCATCATCATCATCATCATCATCATCATCATCATCATGACGAAGATGATGATGACGATGATGATAATGATGATGAGGATGATGGTGATGACGAGTATGATGAGGATGATGAAGATGACTATTATGATGACGTAGACAATGATGATCGTGACCATGATCACATGATGATGAGGATGATGAAGATGGTGATGATGATGACTAATGAAGACGAGTATGATGATGAATATGATGATTTTGATGATCATCATCATCATTATATTCGTCATCAACATCATCGTACTCATATTGATCATCATCCACCACCACCACCACCACCACCATCATCATCATATCATCATCATCTTCAGCATCCTCATCATCATCCTCGTCCTCACAATGATGATGATGATGATGATGATGAAGTTGATGATGATGATCATGTTGTTGATGATGATGAAGATGATGATGATGTGCTGCATATTCCTCATCATCTTCATCATCAACATCATCATCATCTCCATTAGTCATCATCATCATTGTACTCATATTCATCATCATCCACCACCATCATCATCATCATCATCATGAAGAAGATGATGATGATGAAGACGAAGATGAAGATGATGATGATGATGATGTGCTGCATATTCGTCATCATCTTTATCATCAACATGAACATCATCATCATCATCATCATCATCATCACCACCCTCTTCCTCATCATCATCATCATCATCAACAACATCTTCGTCATCGTCATCGTCATCATCAACATCAATGATGATGATGAAGATGATGATGATGATATGAAGATGATGACAAAGATGTCAATGATGATGATGATTATGAGGAAGATGGCGATGATGAGTATGATGATGAAGATGAAGATGACTATTATGATGACAAAGACAGTGATGATTGTGGCCATGATCATATGATGATGATGATGATGATGATGATGATGATGAAGATGGAGACGATGATGACTAATGAAGATGATGATGATGAATATGATGATTTTGATGATGATCATATTCGTCGTCGTCATCATCATCATCTTCATCATTGTACTCATAGTCATCATCATCCACCATCTTCATCATCATCATCATCATCACCATCATCATCATCATCATTCTCATCCTCACAATGATGATGATGATGATGATGATGATGATGATGATGAAGTTGATGATGATGATCATTGTGTTGATGACGATGAAGATGATGATGAATATGATCATGATGATGAGGATGATGTGATGCATATTCGTCATCATCTTCATCATCAATATCATCATCATCATCATCATCATCATCATCTCCATTAGTCATCATCATCATCATCATCATCCTCGTCCTCAAAATGATGATGATGATGATAATGACGATGAAGATGGTGATGATGATCATGTTGTGGATGATGATGAAGATGATGATGAAGATGATCATGATGATGAGGATGACGATGATGATGATGATGATGATGATGATGATGATGATGATGATGGTGATTATGATAATGATCATGTTGTGGATGATGATGAAGATGATCATGATGATGAGGACGATGTGTTGCATATTCGTCATCATCATCATCTCCATTAGTCATCATCATCCTAATCATCTTCATCATCATCGTCATGATCATGATCATCATCTTCGTCATCATCATCATCACCATCATCATCACCATCATCATCATCACCATCTTCATGATGATGATGATGATCGTGACCATGATCATATGATGATGATGATGATGATGGTGATGATGATGATGGTGATGATGATGATGGTGATGATGATGACTTTAATGAAGATGATGATGACGATGAAGATGATTTTGATGATGATGATGATGACGAAGATGTTGATGAATCAGATGAGTATAATGACGACGATGATGATTATGATGATGATGACGATGAATATGATGATGATGATGATGATGATGATGATGATGATGATCATATTCATCATCATCATCATCATCATCATCTTCATCATCTTACTCATCATGGAGAAGAATATGTGATGATGGAGATCTTCATCATCATCATCATCTTCATCACCATCATCATCATCACCATCATCATCATCATCATCATCATCATCATCATCGACCTCCTCTTCATCATCATCTTCATCATCATCATCATTATCACCATATTCATCATCATCATCATGATCTTCATCATCATCATCATCATCATCATCATCACCATATTCATCATCATCATCATCATCAGCGTCATTAGCGTCGTGATCATCATCATCACCATATTCATCTTCATCATCATCATCATCACCATCACCATATTCATCATCATCATCATCAACGTCATGAGGATGATTATGATGATGGAGATGATGATGATGATGGTGATGGTGATGAAGATGGTGATGATCATGATCATGATCATGATCATGATGGTGATGATGATGAACAAGATGATGATGATGGAGATGAGGATGATGGTGATGAGGATGATCATGATGATGGTGATGAAGATGATCATGATGATGATGATGATCACGATCATCATCATCAACATCTTCATCATCATCATCATCATCACCATCACCATCATCATCATCACCATCATCCTCCTCATCATCATCGTCGTCCTCCTCTTCATCATCACCACCATCATCATCACCCTCACCACCATCATCATCATCCTCCTCATCATCATCATCGTTCTCCTCTTCATCATCATTGTCATCTCCCCCTTCCTCATCAACATCTCCATCATCATCATCATCACCATGTCCTCATCAACATCGTCATCATCATCTTGACATATTCATCATCATCATCATCATCATCACCATCATCCTCATCATCTGCATCATCCTCCTCATCTTCATTGTCATCTCCCCCTTCCTCATCATCATCATCATCACCATGTCCTCATCACCATCGTCATCATCATCTTGACATATTCATCATCATCTTCACCATCATCATCATCTGCATCATCCTCCTCGTCTTCATTGTCATCTCCCCCTTCCTCATCAACATTTCCATCATCATCATCATCTTCATCATCATTATCACCATCGTCATCATCATCTTGACTATTCATCATCATCATCATCATCTTGACATATGCATCATCATCATCATCATCTTCACCATCATCATCATCATCTGCATCCTCCTCCTCATCTTCATTTTCATCCCCCCCTTCCTCATCAACATCTCCATCATCATCACCATGTCCTCATCACCATCGTCATCATCATCACCATGTCCTCATCCCCATCATCATCATCATCTTGACATATTCATCATCATCATCATCATCATCATCATCATCATCATCACCATCATCATCATCATCTACATCATCATCATCTGCATCATCCTCCTCGTCTTCATTGTTATATCCCCCTTCCTCATCAACATCTCCATCATCATCCCTAAACACCTAGAAGCACTTAAATGCACTGAGGTATTATGGGTTAGAATAGGGCCTAAAGGATTTTATGGGGGAGGGGCTCTAGGAATAAACCGACACATTTACATTTGTTGGGTAATTAATGCAGTGAACGTTATCCACTGAACTATACAACGTTCAGCGGAGACACGCACGTGCTTCTTGGCGCGTGCGTGTCCCTGCTGAAGATGAAATTTAGAAAAACACCCATGCTCTTCTCCTGCAATTTCTCCCCGCTTCATCGCGTTTTGTTGGCTTTTTTCATGCATAGTCCGACAAGATCACCATTTTATGTTGAATTCAATCACCATTTGGTGCTTCCTTGACCATTTGGATAGAAACACAACATTTGGGGCTCTATTTGGCTATTTGGATTGAATACACACCTCTTGGGCTCTATTTGGATCATTTGAGTGAATACACAATAGTTGGACTCTATTTGGCTCCTTGGATTGAATTCTCATGCTACTTGGACACACATGAACTCTTCTTACATATAGTGGACACATCAAATGAGCATTTTACATTTGAAGCAAAGAGAAATCATAATCCTTGAGGTATGGTGACAATTTTATCTTGTTAAATGTATTTTAGTCTTCATTCACTTGTTTGAATGGCATCTATTTTGGTTTTTCCTCATGAATTGTATGATAGATCTATTTTAGTCTTCTTAATCTTCAACATAGATAATAAAAACATCTTACCAAAAAAACTACAACATGCACCAAGCAATGCTTTCAACCTTTCATGAAGATAATAAAAAAAAATTACTTGCATCACCACCAATAACATTTCATAATCACATTCCTCCATCTAGTAGACAAACATTTGTTGAATTACTCATGGTTTCACTACAACAACTTACACAAACACCTAAACAATTGAAGATTCTTAGTCTTTTGGGGCTATTTTCCCTCATCCATACCATGAAAATGAAGTGAGTATGAGATTTTAAGATTATATGAAAACATTCTCACTAGATGTTGTTGTACATAATCAATTGCTACAACGAGCTTTAATAATCATGCACATCGAGTTTTAATATCCTGTTTGTTGTTCATTCTTGCAGGGGTGATATTTTTGTTTTTCCAAAAAATGCATTGAATATGGCCAACAGACATAATAATAAAAGAAAGTCTAGAAGGACGTGGCTGCCCCCTGAAAAGGCCCATGAGATAAGAGAAAATGCCAGGTTGTACATGCAAAACCATAGAAATCAAAATGTTAGTGCCTTAGATCCATCAACAAGCAATGACAAAGTGGTTGAAGTCAATCAAATCTTGCCTGATGTCAAGTATGAAGGGATGGATGTTGAACAAGTTCTTAACTGGAAACCTCCCCAAGAAGAGCACACACATGACGAACACACGCCCTTGCAGGATCAATTTGTGAACGAAGGGCCACAACAAACCATTGACGAGACTCGTACTTCCTTGCCGACTCCCTTGCCTCGACTATCAACCAGACGATGAAGAACTCCTAGACGTATTCATGTGGATGAAAGTTCATTTTCAGGACTTGAAGGTAAGATGCCCAAACGCACTATTGATTTCCATTATAGCAAGATAATCAAAGTTTTTTTGAATCCAAAACTGATGCAACAAAATGTCAATTATTTCTTGATTTGTTAAAATCACATTGTTTAGATCATGTTAGGAGAATTTTGGGCATAAAGGTAGTTAGAATTTCAGAGGCCAACAATCATGTTGTTAGAAATCTACAATCTCCATTTAATTTGATTGGAAAAACTTCTCGTACAAAAGATTTTAATGCAGCCCGTCGTGTACTGTCAGAATCGATTGTAGACAAATCCACACCGCAATGTCGCCTACTATCACACACATGTAAAATCTTTAAAGTAGATAGAAAGACTCTTCAAAATTATTCTGCCATTAGAGAAAAACTTGAGACCCCAGGCCAAAAATATTGTTGGGCCTTTGTTGGTAGGTTACCTCATTCAGACATGAAGCTCATTGATGTTGTTAAAGAACTAGTGCAAAAGTTTTGGCATGATAACACTAGACCATCATCGAATCAAATAGATGTTTTAAAGTTGAGAAAAGGTGTTAGGTGGGGTGAACCCCATGTCAAGCACTTCCTTGACACAACACAAACAGAACTCTATGAGAGGTTCAAGAATGAGCACACACAATTGAACTTGGGCCAAAGGTCCTTTGAAAAATGCAAACCCTGGTATGTTAGAATTTGCATTGATCGTAATACATGTTGTTGTATATACCATGTAGAATTTGAGGACTATTATGATACATATAGACATATATTTTGTGGTTTGCATACTAACATTGTGCAGGATTTCCCATCGTTACAACCACCGAATGCATCCAAAGAATTTATACATAGCATAATGTGTCCAAGATCTGAAGGACAAAAATATTATAAAAGATCATGTTTATATGGGACATGTTCCAGTTGCAGTGGATTTGCATTGTTGAGCTGCTGCATCCACACAACCGCGGAGCACAAATTTGGGAGGATGTCAACAGAAATGCAGAACTTCCAGTACATAACATATCAAGTAGATAGTTCGAAGGAAAGCAAAAAATTGTATTGGTGGAGTCACAGGTAATCTAAGTTTGCATACTTTCATACTGTACATGTTGAATTTGTACATATATATTCAGATTGAAAATGTCACTTTGTATTAATGCCCTTGGTTTTGTGGCACCAGGTACAAATTTGCAAATTCATGAAGGAATTATACCAAACAACCAAGCATTATGTACAACACGTCCATGTAGCACGGTGGTAGGATGAACAATACAGACAGTGTAGGGACACCTTTCCTAAGGGCACAATATTGTCGGTTGTGAACTTTGCGGAAGCCTACACCCTACAGCCATAGAATGAGATTCAAAGTCAGTAATACCATTCAGACCAAGTTAGCATAATGGTCCATATCACGTACAGGCACGCGCTAGAGAGCAACAACGACATGAGGATGATATTGAAAGAGACCAACTTATACATCAGTGATGATAGGTTCCATGACCTGCATTATGTGTAGCATTGCTTCAAAATTTTCTATGATCAGCTGAAGGAGAGAGGTATACAGATGGATCAGCATTGTATATGGTCAGATGGTTGTGTGGTCCAGTTCAAAAATGCACGTGTTTTCTAGTGGTTGAGTATTTTGCACAAGACTAATGATGTGCTGCATGTATGGAACTATTTTGAGACCGAGCATGGAAAGGGAGAGCACGACGGGGCTGGAGCATGTCTCAAAAATGCCCTACGAAGGGAGGAGATGAGGTGCATGGGAGGCCCTCATATTCGGAATTCCAAATCCACAGTTCGATGGTACAAAGAAAAAATGTCAGATCACACCATGGAGCAACACATACCAACAGGTAGAGGACATGTTGTCAGAAATTTATGGAATGTAGTCGATATAGATCGATCGCATTCTTATAGTTGTAGTACTGTGCAAGGCACTCATGGGTTTCATTCGGTTCGAAGCTCAAACAACCCCTTATTTGAAATATGGATGCAAAAACTTGCTTTCTTTTGTGGGTCTTGCAGCAGTTGTGAGTGGGATGAGTGCGAATCAATGGATTGGGTTGATGAATGGTATCATGTATCACTTGCAGTGAACCCACGTGCAGTTGTTGAAACAATCCAGTTAGAGGAAGGCTAGTCCTCTATTTGGAATGAATATGATCATATAGCTGATCTTGTACAGCCAGGTAAACATTTTTGCATGCATATCCTGGTTCCCTCCTTGTTTTTGTAATTATCCAAGTTATCAAACCACTACTTGCTGGAATATGACCTTAAAATGCATTTTTGCTGGACACATCTACGCAGATGTCACCCCAACAGACAGTGCAATTGGGACGAATTATTGGTTGGCATGATGCATCCAGGGGAATCAAACCCTCCTTGCATCATTAACGAATAGTGAAGGAATTACCTTTCCGACTGGATCGATGGTTGTTCAGGGGGAATATCTTATAGTGGATGGAAAGGGACCAAAGAGAAATGGTTACACATACACGGATTATAGACCAGGGTCGAGGGTGTATCACTTTACGCACTTGATCGTGGGTACAAACATCCAACTACAGACAATGTCAACGAAGTCATCAAACAAGGTACGCTACTTACTACCTCATGTGGAGCATGAGAGGTTGTTCGAGACAATAAAAAACTAAGAGGATCCAGAAGGCCTAATTGACTGAGGTACATAGTATGGCCATGTGATTGTTTATTCATGCACGATTAATGTTATTCATGTTAGATAGTTTATTTGATATCATTATCTTATATCGTTTATTTGATGTCTAAGTTATGATTAAGTTATGATGTATAGCCATGTGATTGTTTATTCATGCATGATTAACCCTAGAAGCACTAATATAAACCTACAAACATAATCTAGCCCTAGAAATCCTAGAAAGCTAAACTAACCCTAGAAACACTAATCTAACCCTCAGAAACTAATATAGAATCCTAGAAGCATAATCTAGCCCTAGAAATCCTAGAAAGCTAAATTAACCCTAGAAACACTAATCTAACCCTCATAAACTAATCTAGAATCCTAGAAACCTAATCTAGCCCTATTAACCCAATCTAGCCCTAGAATCCGTGAACCACCACACGTACCCTCAACAAGGGGTATTTAGACTCCATGTGGGATAGGATCACTATTAGAAGGGTTTGTCATGTCACACAAGTACACCACTAGAGAACTCAACTTATAGAATCCAAGTCTACATGTCTATCTTGGAATTTCAATCCTCAAACCCTAGGTCTTACCAAGATGCCTGCAGCACTCAAATCTGGATATTGCCCCCATTTTCTCTACCACTCTCTCCATTTGGAGCTTTAGGAATTGTTTCAATATTGGTCTACTACTTGGATGAATATGAGGATCATTTGGGAGCTATGATTCTTCTTCATTGGATTCTTGAGTTGGTTCTTGATTGCCTTCATCCACATAATAATGGATAATTTCATTGTTCTTCAAATATGTTGGCAACGAGGGCATGTTAAGTCTTTTTTCATTAGCGTTAGTAACAAAATTCATATTCATATTCATCATGGATTATGATAACCATTCATGCTAGGGTTTTTGGCTTTGCAATGTCATTTGTTCATTGAGGCTTCTTGCCACTTGAAAACCTTCAATCATATTCAATTCAATAGTGTCATTTTGAATTGGTTCTAGGGAATATGTATGTGGTTCATGTGATGCAACAACTTCCATATTGTCTTGAGCTACTTCATCATCTAATTGAGTAGCACTAACATGTTCATCATTGTCACCTAATGGTTGGAAATGTCCTTGAGGGAGGCTTTAAACCTACCTCACCCATGTTAATGCTTGAGTTTTTGGAGGTCCCTCATCACCATCCTCATCATCATCACCATCTTCATCATCATCATCATCTTCATCACCATCGCCATCATCATCAACACCTTCATCATCATCACCATCTTCATCATCATCACCATCTTCATCATCATTGTCATCTCTACGTCCCTCATCACCATCTACACCATCATCACCATCCTCATCACCATCATCTTCATCACCATCATCATCATCATCACCACAAGTGCCTGGTGGACGATTTTGCAAATTTGACCCCATTATGCAAAAATTGCACACTCCCTCACTGAGAAAAACCCTAGTTTCCAAGATGGACCTACAAGGTGACACCGAGGCCATGGGACTGGAGGAGAGGGGCAGTCGTAGCACTGTCTGTATGTCCTGAATCCAACGGAGTCGACGGTTCCTTGATCAGAACCACAATCTTCATTCTATGGCTCGTTTCGTCTCGTGTCCAAAAGGCCTTCAGGGACACCTGCTGGATACCTATCGGGGGGGTAGAAATACAACCGTGCAGCAAAACCTAGTTCCGGAGAGTCCTGCAAGTGTGTCTAGGGATTTTCCAGCTGGGAACACTAGCTATAAGTGCCTGGTGGACGATTTTGCAAATTTGACCCCATTGTGCAAAAATTGCACACTCGCTCACTAACCAAAACCCTATTTTCCAAGATGGATCTAGAATGTGACACCAGGGCCACAGGACCGGAGGAGAGGGGCACCCCTAGCACTATCCGGATGTCTTGAATCCAACCAAGTCGATGGTTCGTCAATTGGAGCCACGCTCTTCATTCTATGGCTCGTTCCATCTCGCATCCAAAAGGCCTTCAGGGACACCTGCTAGATACCTGCCAGCGGCATAGAACTCCAAGTGTGCAGCAAAACCTGGTTTTGGGGAGTCCTACAAGTGTGTCTAAGGAGGTTCCGGCTGGGAATGCTAGCCACAAGTGCCCGATGGATGATTTTGCAAATTTGACCCCATTGTGCAAAACTTACACACTCCCTCACTGAGAAAAACCCTAGTTTCCAAGATGGACCTACAAGGTGACACCGGGGCCACAGGACCGGATGAGAGGGGAACCCCTAGCACTGTCCAGACATCCTGAATCCAATGGAGTTGATGGTTCATCGATCGGAGCCACGGTCTTCGTTCTATGGATCGTTCCGTCTCGCATTCAAAAGGCCTTCAGGGACACCTGCTCGATACTTGCCGGGGTCATAGAACTCCAACCGTGCAGTAAAACCTGGTTTCGAGGAGTCCTGGAAGTGTGTCTAGGTAGGTTCCAGCTAAGAACGCTAGCCACAAGTGCCCAGTGGACGATTTTGCAAATTTGACCCCATTGTTCAAAAATTGCACACTCCCTCACTGAGCAAAACCCTAGTTTCCAAGATGGACCTACAAGGTGACACCGAGGCCACGAGACCGGAGGAGAGGGGCACCCCTAGCATTGTCCAGACGTCCTAAATCCAATGGAGTCAACGGTTTGTCTATCGAAGCCACGGTCGTCATTCTATAGCTCATTCTGCCTCACATCCAAAAGGCCTTCAGGGACACCTACTGGATGCCTACCGGGGGCATAGAACTCCAACCATGTAGCAAAAAATGGTTCTAGAGAGTCCTACAAGTGTGTCTAGGGAGGTTCCAGCTAGGAACGCTAGCCACAAGTGCCCGGTGGACGATTTTGCAAATTTGACCCCATTGTGCAAACATTGCACACTCCCTCATTGAGCAAAACCCTAGTTTCCAAGATGGACCTAGAAGGTGACACCGGGGCCATGGGACCAGAGGAGAGGGGCACCCCTATAACTATTCAGATGTCCTGAATCCAACAGAGTCAACGGTTCATCGATCGAAGCCACGGTTGTCATTCTATGGCTCGTTCCGTCTCACATCCAAAAGGCCTTCAGGGACACTTGTTGGATACCTACCGGGGGTGTAGAAATCCAAGCGTATAGTAAAACCTAGTTCCGGGGAGTCCTGTAAGTGTGTCTAAGGAGGTTTCGGCTGGGAACGCTAGCTGCAAGTGCTCGGTGGACGATTTTGCAAATTTGACCCCATTGTGCAAAAATTGCACACTCCCTCACTAAGCAAAAACCCTAGTTTCCAAGATGGACCTAGAAGGTGACACCGAGGCCACAGGACTGGAGGAGAGGGGCACCCCTAGCACTATCCAGACGTCCTGAATCCAACTGAGTCAACAGTTCGTCGATCGGAGCCATGGTCGTCATTCTATGGCTCGTCCCGTCTTGCATCCAAAAGGCCTTCAAGGACACTTGCTAGGGGCATAGAACTCCAACCGTGCAGCAAAACCTGATTCCGGGGAGTCCTGCAAGTGTGTTTAAGGAGGTTCCGACTGGAACATATCGATCTTAACAAGATTTATACAATCTTTGTTTTACGAGAAACTGACCTTAGAACTTCTCGTAGCAATGACAATGAATCCTTCATTTTGCATTTGTTAGCAGAAGAAGATCAATTTTCAATAAAACAATGTAGTGATTACATGTGAAGGCAGTGGTTTCCTGTGGAAAATGAGTGTAGGGTTGAGCAGAGGAAAGATGTTGGGAAATGGGCTATTACATTAGCTTTTCCAATGGGCAAGTAGTTTACAGAAGGAAATATGGCGACTATAGGTATCTATGCTTTTCTTCCGATGGAAATTGTAACAGGATTTCCATTTATAATACAGGTAGATTTTTTACTGCTTTTGTCAAGAAAAAGTATCATTTTCAATAATAAGTGGAACCACGGAATCCTTTGTTGTGTTCTATTAGCCTTTTGTTTAGCATTTCGTGTTCTGATAAGTGGCAATTCACCTCTATCATCGAAAACTTGGGTCTAAGGTACCTTCCCTTTCATATTCCTCGTTATCCACAACTAACACAAGTTAGAGATGCCATTCAGACCCAATTGAAATATGAGGAAGTGGTTTTATGTGATGTCAGCTTTGGGAATAAACATTTATGTAAACCAATAGAAGCTTGGACAATACTCCCTGCTTTTAAACGCATTCTAGAGAAAGCAAAGAAGACAAGTTCATCAAAGTGACTTCATTCATCTATATTCTCGTAATGTACACATAGTCCATCCTTATCTTGATAAACAAGAGTTTTATAATAGCTTGAATTTTTTGGACATAGTTATCTCCCTGTATTCAGTTGTCTAATTGGTTGACAAGCTTTCCTGAAAATCTGTACGTCAAACTTCTTTGTTTTATTCCTGAAAATTGGAAGGGATTTTCAAGGCACCTGCAAAACGCTCCTTTGTTGAAATATGTAAGTTCTTCCAACAACATAGATTTGGCTAGTGTATCAAATGTTGTCGTCCACACCAGAATTTATCTTTCGTCAAAGGAGTCGCACATATTGTGGCTAACCAAATGGTTTCAGGTGCTTGGAAGTGCCGCCAAATATTATTCCATGCATGAATCTACCCAAAAGGCAATTATAAATTTAGATCCTCGAGAATGCCTGAATCTACCCAAAAGGAAATTATAAATTTAGATCCTTGAGAAGGTGAGAAACTGTATGAGTGGTTGAATCAGTATCCTAAAATTACAGAGCTTTCTATCTCAAAGTTTGCTGAGCGGCTCCTGGATGTAGTATTAGACTCAACAGACAGTAAACTTGTTATCACCACTAGAATGGGCCCGGGGTTCCCAACTAGAATGCCCATAGCACTCGAACCGTGGCTCGATTCACGAATCAGTCGATTCCAGTGGATCCGGGACGCCGGGTTTCAACTAAGGGACCCCCCATAGCATCCCTTGAAGACCCGGAAGCGATGCCAATGGGCCATCTTCGGAGCTAGGGTTTTGCTGAGTGAAGGCCATCCAAATTCACTAAAGGGGTGCATTTCTCATCTGGAGGCCCCCGGGCATGCGTGGCCATCGTGGATAGGTCCATAATGGCCACGTGGACCTATGGGAGCCGACAGAATCCAAGTCCGCTTGCCGGTTTTGGTTCCGTGGCCCTAGAGCAAATCCCCAAAGTGTCCCTGAATGGCCTTGTGGTGCCCGACTAGAATGCCCATAGCGCCTAAACAGTGGCTCGGTTCATGAATTTGTCAATTCCAGTGGGTCCAGGACACTGGTTTCAGCTAGGCCCCCCCCACAGCATGCCCTAAAGACCCGAAAGCAGTGCCAATGGGACATCTCCGGAGCTAGGGTTTTGCTTAGTGATGACCATTCCAAATTCGCTAAAGGGGTGCATTTCTTGTTCGGAGGCCCCCAGGCATGCATAGCTACCATGGACAGGTCCACAATGGCCATGTGGACCTGTGGGAGCTGACAGAATCCAATTCTACTCGTTGGTTTGGGTTCCATGGCCCCAGAGCAAATCCCCAAAGTGTCCCTGAATGGCACCAGGGTGCCTGACTAGAATGACCATAGCACCTGAATCGTGGCTCGGTTTGCGAATCCATCGATTGCGGTGGGTCCAGGATGCCGAGTTTCAGCTAGGGGACTCCCCACAATGTCCCTTGAAGACCTAGAAGTGATGCCAATGGGCCACCTTTGGAGTTAGGGTTTTGCTCAGTGAAGGCCATCCAAATTCGCTAAAGGGGTGCATTTCTTGTCTGGAGGCCCCCAAGCATGCGTGGCCACCATGGACAGGTCCAAAATGTCCATGTGGACCTGTGGGAGCTGAAGGAATCTAAGTCCGCTTGTCGGTTTGGGTTCCGTGGCCCCAGAGCAAATCCCCAAAGTGTCCCTGAATGGCCCCGGGGTGCCCGACTAGAATGCCCATAGCACCCGAACCGTGGCTCGGTTTGTGAATCCGTCGATTCTGATGGGTCTGGGACGCCAGGTTTCAACTAGGGCCCCCCCGATAGCGTGCCCTGAAGACCCGAAAGTGGTGCTAATGGGCCATCTCCGGAGCTAGGGTTTTGCTTGGTGATGGCCATTCCAAATTCACTAAAGGGGTGCATTTCTCGTCTGGAGGCCCTTGGGCATGCATGGCCACCATGGACAGGTCCACAATGGCCACATGGACTTGTGGGAGCCAATGGAATCCATGTTCACTCGCTGGTTTGGGTTTCGTGGCCCTGGAGCAAATCCCCAAAGTGTCCCTGAATGGACCCGGGGTGCTCGACTAGAATGCCCATAGCGCCCGAACCATGGCTTGGTTCGTGAATCCATCGATTCTGGGACGCCGGGTTTCAGCGAGGGGAGCCCCCACAGCGTGCCCTGGAGACCCGAAAGCGATGCCAATGGGCCATCTCCGGAGCTAGGGTTTTGCTCAGTGATGGCCATTCAGGGACACTTTGGGGATTTGCTACGGGGCCACAAAACCCAAACCGACGAGCGGAATTGGATTCCGTCGGCTCCCATAGGTCCACATGGCCATTGTGGACCTGTCCACGGTGGCCACACACTCCTAGGGGATTCCGGACGAGAAATGCACCTCTTTAGAGAATTTGGAAAGGCCATCACTGACCAAAACCCTAGCTCCGGAGATGGCCCATTAGCACCGCTTCCAGGTCTTCAAGGCAGGCTATGGGGGGTCCCCTAGCTAAAACTCGGTGTCCCGGGCCCACTAAAATCCATTAATTTTTTGAACCGAGCCATGGTTTGGCTACTACGGGCATTCTAGTCGGGCACCCCGGGGCCATTTAGGGACACGTTGGGGATTTGCTCCAGGGCCACAGAACCCAAACTGGCGAGCAAACTTGGATTTCGTCATCTCCCACAAGTCCACGTGGCCATTGTGGACCTGTCCACGGTGGCCATGCATGCCCGAGGGCCTCTGGATGAGAAATGCACCCATTTAGCGAATTTGGAATGGCCATCACTGAGCAAAACCTTAGCTCCGGAGATGGCCCATTGGCACCGCTTTCGAGTCTTTAGGGCATGCTGTGGGGGTTCCCCTAGTTGAAACCTGGTGTCTTAGACCCACCAGAATTGATGGATTCGCGAATCGAGCCACAGTTCAGGCGCTATGGATATTCTAGTCGAGCAACTCGGGGCCATTCAGGGACACTTTGGGGATTTGCTTCAGGGCCATAGAACCCAAACTGGCTAGCATACTTGGATTTCGTTGGCTCCCACAGGTCCATGTGATCATTGTGGGCCTGTCCATAGTGGCCATGCATGCCCTGGGGCCTCCGAATGAGAAATGCACCCCTTTAGCGAATTTGGATGGCCTTCACATTGGGGTCAAATTTGCAAAATTGTCGATTGGGCAGGTATGGCTAGTGTTCCCAGCCAGAACCTCCGTAGACACACTTGCAAGACTCCCTTGAACCAAGTTTTGCTGCATGGTTGGAGTTCTATGCCCCCAGCACGTATCCAACAGGTGTCCCTGAAGGCCTTTTGGATGTGAGATGGAACGAGCCATAGAATGACGACCGTGGCTCTGATTGATGAACCATCGACTCCGTTGGATTCAGGATGTCTGGATAGTGCTAGGGGTGCCCTTCTCCTCCAGTCTCATGGCCTTGGTGTCACCTTGTTGGTCCATCTTGGAAACTAGGGTTTTGCTCAATGAGGGAGTGTGCAATTTTTACACACGGGGGTCAACTTTCAAAAATCATCCACTAGGCACTTATGGCTAGCGTTCCCAGCCGGAACATACCTAGACACACTTGCATGACTCCTCGGAACCCATTTTTTTTGCACGGTTGGAGTTCTATGCCCCTGGCAGGTATCTAGCAGGTATCCTTGAAATCCTTTTGGATGCGAGACGGAACGAGCCATAGAATGAAGACCATGGCTCGGATCAATGAAACGTTGACTCCGTTGGATTCAGGACATCCGGATAGTGCTAGGGGTGCCCCTCTCCTCCAGTCCCGTGGCTCGAGTGTCACCTTGTAGGTCCATCTTGGAAACTAGGGTTTTGCTCAGTGAGGGAGTGTGCTATTTTTGCACATTGGGGTCAACTTTGGAAAATCATCCACCGGGCACTTGTGGCTAGCATTCCCAGCCGGAACCTTTCCTAGACACACTTGCAGGACTCCCTGGAACCAGGTTTTGCTACACGTTTGGAGTTCTACGCCCCCGATAGGTATCCAGTAGGTGTCCCTGAAGGCCTTTTGGATGCGAGATGGAATGAGCCATAGAATGACGACAGTGGCTCCGATCGATGAACCATCGACTCAGTTAGATTCAGGATGTCTGGGTAGTGCTAGGGGTACCCCTCTCCTCCAGTCCTGTGGCCCTGGTGTCACCTTGTAGGTCCATCTTGGAAACTAGGGTTTTGCTCAATGAGGGAGTGTGCAATTTTTGCACAATGGGGTCAAATTTACAAAATCGTCCACTGGGCACTTGTGGATAGCATTCCCAGCCAAAACCTCCCTAGACACACTTATAGGACTCTCCAGAACTAGGTTTTGCTGCACGGTTGGAGTTCCACGCCCCCGGCAGGTATCCAAAAGGTGTCCCTGAAGGACTTTTGCATGCGAGACAGAACGAGCCATAGAATGATGATCGTGGCTCTGAATGACGAACCGTCGACTCCATTGGATTCAGGACATCTAGATAGTGCTAGGGGTGCCCCTCTCCTCTGGTCCCGTGGCCTCGGTGTTACCTTCTAGGTCCATCTTGGAAAGTAGGGTTTTGCTCAGTGAGGGAGTGTGCAATGTTTGCACAATGAGGTCAAATTTGCAAAATCGTCCACCAGGCACTTACGACTAGCATTCCCAGCCGGAACCTTCCTAGACACACTTGCAGGACTCCCTGGAACCAGGTTTTGCTACACGGTTGGAGTTCTACACCCCCGACAGGTATCCAACTGGTGTCCCTGAAGGCCTTTTGGATGCGAGATAGAACAAGCCATAGAATGATGAACGTGGCTCCAATTGATGAACCGTCGACTCCATTGGATTCAAGATGTTCGTATAATGCTAGGGGTGCCTATATCCTCTGGTCCCATGGCCCCTCTGTCACCTTCTATGTCCAACTTGGAAATTAGGGTTTTGCGTAGTGAGGGAGTGTGCAATTTTTGCACAATGGGGTCAAATTTGCAAAATCGTCCACCGGGCACTTGTGGCTAGCATTCCTAGTTGGAACCTACCTAGACACACTTGCAGGACTCTCCAAAACCAGGTTTTGCTGCATGGTTGGAGTTCTATGCCCTCGACAGGTATCCAGCAGGTGTCCTTGAAGGCCTTTTGGATGCGAGACGGAATGAGCCATAGAATGACGACCGTGGCTCCGATCGACGAACTGTCGACTCCATCGGATTCAGGACGTCCGGAAAGTGCTAGGGGTGCCCCTCTCCTCTGGTCCCGTGTTCCTAGTTTCACCTTGTAGGTCCATCTTGGAAACTAGGGTTTTGCTTAGTGAGGGAGTGTGCAATTTTTGCATAATGGGGTTAAATTTGCAAAATCATCCACCGGGCACTTGTGGCTAGCATTCCCAGCCCGAACCTCCCTAGACACACTTGTAGGACTCCCCGAAACTAGGTTTTGCTACACGGCTGGAGTTCTATGCCCCCGACAGGAATCCAACAGGTGTCCCTGAAGGCCTTTTGGATGCGAGATGGAACGAGCCATAGCATGAAGACCGTGGCTCCGATCGATGAACCGTCGACTCCATTGGATTCAAGATGTCCGGAAAATTATAGGGTTGCCCCTCTCCTCTGATCCTGTTTCCCCAGTGTCACCTTGTAGGTCCATCTTGGAAACTAGGGTTTTGCTCAGTGAGGGAGTGTGCAATTTTTGCACAATGGGATCAAATTTGCAAAATCGTCCACCAGGCACTTACGGCTAGCGTTCCCAGCTGGAACCTCCCTAGACACACTTGCAGGACTCTCCAGAACCAGGTTTTGTTGTACAGTTAGAGTTCTACGCCCCCGACAGGTATCCAGCAGGTGTCCTTGAAGGCCTTTTGGATGCGAGATGGAACGAGCCATAGAATGAAGACCGTGGCTCCGATCGACGAACCGTCGAATCCGTTGGATTCAGGACATCCGGACAATGATAGGGGTTGTACTCTCCTCTAGTCCCATGGCCCCGGTGTCACCTTGTAGGTCCATCTTGGAAACTAGGGTTTTGCTCCATGAGGGAGTGTGCAATTTTTGCACAATGGGGTCAAATTTGCAAAATTGTCCATCGGGCACTTGTGGCTAGCGTTCCTAGCCAGAACCTCCCTAGACACACTTGTAGGACTCTCCAGAACCAGGTTTTGCTACACGGTTGGATTTCTACGCCCCCGGCAGGTATCTAGCGGGTGTCCCTGAAGACCTTTTGGATGCGAGATGGAATGAGTCATAGAATGAAGACCGTGGCTCTGATCGATGAACCGTCGACTCCGTTGGATTCAGGACGTCCGGATAGTGCTAGGGGTGCCCCTCTCCTCCAGTCCCGTGGCCCTGGTGTCACCTTCTAGGTCCATCTTGGAAACTATGGTTTTGCTCAGTGAGGAAGTGTGTAATTTTTGCCGAATGGGGTCAAATTTGCAAAATCGTCCACCGGGCACTTGTGGTGGTGATGATGATGATGATGATGGTGATGATGATGGTGATGGTGATGAAGATGGTGATGGTGATGGTGATGAAGATGATGATGATGATGATGATGATGATGATGGTGATGATGATGATGGAGAGGTTGATGAGGAGCCTAGAGATGGTGATGATGATGAAGATGGTGAAGTTGATGGTGATGGTGATGGTGATGGTTCCGTCTCGCATCCAAAAGATGGAGATGGTGATGATGATGAATACGGTGATGATGATGAAGATGGTGACATTAATGATGATGGTGATGGTGGTGAAGTTGATGGTGATGGTGATGGTGATGATGAAGATGGTGGTGGTTCTGTCTCGCATCGAAAAGATGGAGATGGTGATGATGATGAAGATGGTGATGATGATGAAGATGGTGACGTTGATGATGATGGTGATGGTGGTGAAGTTGATGGTGATGGTGATGGTGATGGTGATGATGATGAAGATGGTGATGATGATGAAGGCGTTGATGATGATGGCGATGGTTATGAAGATGATGATAAAGATGATAAAGATGGTGATGATGATGAAGATGGTGATGATGATGAAGGCAATGATGATGATGGCAATGGTGATGAAGATGATGATGATGATGATGATGATGAGGAAGATGGTGATGATGATGAGGAAGATGGTGATGATGATGGAGATGGTGATGAGGGACCTAGAGATGACCATGATGACGAAGATGGAGATGATGATGAATATGGTGGTGATGATGAAGGTGTTGATGACGATGGCGATGGTGATGAAGATGATGATGATGATGATGGTGAGGATGGTTATGATGATGGAGATGGTGATGTGGGACCTAGAGATGACCATGATGACAAAGATGGTGATGATGATGAAGATGGTGATGATGATGAAGGTGTTGATGATGATGGCAATGGTGATGAAGGTGATGATGATGATGATGATGATGATGAAGATGGTGACGATGATGGAGATCGTGATGAGGGACCTACAGATGACAATGATGATGGCGATGGTGATGATGATGAAGATGGTGATGATGATGAAGGCGTTGATGATGATGTCGATGGTGATGAAGATGATGATGATGATGATGGTGATGGTGATGATGACGGAGATGGTGATGAGGGAACTAGAGATGACCATGATGATGAAGATGGTGATGATGATGAATGCGTTGATGATGATGGCGATGGTGATGAAGATGATGATGATGATGATGATCAAGATGATGATGATGATGGAGATGTTGATGTTGATGATGATGAAGATGATGATGATGTTGATGATGATGAAGATGATGAAGATGATAGAGATGTTGATGAGGAACCTAGATATGACAATGATAATGAAGATGGTGATGATGATGATGATGGTGATGATGATGAAGACGTTGATGATGATGAAGATGGTGATGTACATTGCATATTAATGGTGTGGCTTGGTCTAAGGTGGTGCTCTCAAATAGTTATTTCATTATGAAACTTTTAAAAAGACATGAATTAAATTTACGATGTAAGTGTATTGTTAAATACAGTGAGCATTGAGCATGGGGAACACAGTCTATGAATATGTGTATTGTTAAATATAATTTGGTTGGGTGAATCCAGTAACCAACATAATCAACATAATATAATATATTTTTGGGTTGGGGATATACCTCAAGGTACCCAAAGCATGAAAAATTTTGGGTGGCCGCAAAACCAGGAGAACAAAAAATGTTGAAGAGGACATGTGGGGTGGGAGGTCGGCCTCCAAAAACTCAAGCATTGACATGAGTCATGAGTGAGGTAGGTCTAAAGCAACTTCTTTTGTGGAGTGGTGTTGCATTTTGAAGTTCCCTTGGTCATTGTGTTCTAGTTGCATTGTTGGTTTTGGCTATTTGTTCCCAATGTTAGGAGTTTTTTTTTTCTTTAACTTGTGTGCAAAGCTCTAGGCATTCATCTAAAATTTTCCCAATCTATCTATCCAAGTTCATTCTACCTTCATTAATGAGTTTTGACCTAAAATTTCAATCTTCTTCTATGGTCATGTATTATTTATCTCGGGGAATTTATTTATATCCAATGTATTTGACTCTAAGAACCTCTCATGTGTGATTATAAAAAAATCAAGATTCCCTCAACCCCCAGACATGCCCTTTCAAAGATTTTTTTTATTATCTTTGAGTGTGGTATGGGTGCCAACATGAGGTTTTGTCTACTAAGGATGGATCTTGGCGTCTTGACCATGGTTGAGTTGATGACAATGAGGTTCATATGACTCCAATGAATCTTCCAAGTGGGATTGAGAGGCTTGATGGCGATTGTAGTAGTGGGAATGGTATTAGTGAGAATGATGTCATGATAGTGGAATTAAACATTAAGATGGTGACCCTAGAGCTTGGATCCTAGCCTAGAAACACGAGAGCCTAGCCTAAAAACCCTAGTTGGTAGCGTAAAACCTAGTTTGTATTCTAATCACAATGAAACCCTATTATGTAGCCTAAGATCTAGCCCTAAATTATAATACATATAAAGATTAAATCATTTTCATTGTACATATATATTCATGTGCATACATTTGAATCCAAATCACTATACACATATATGCATAGTTTCTCATCTATATAGCAAGGGTGCATACAACCAGAAAGCCGTTGTACCTAGCACCAAATACCTAATTTAGAAACCTAATGGTTTGAAATTGGTTGTACCATGAAGATTTTTATATGGTGGATATGCACACCTATGGCAACCTTCTCAATGGATGGAAAACCTAATATTATCATAACATTAGTAAAGCTTGGTCCAACATGTAGTAATGCTTACATGTTCTAGTGTTGATTATGCAATAATGGATGCATGCAACTTGATGAGGGTGTATTTGTGACTCCATTGATGTAATGCACTTGTCCTAAATGTCTTTAACAAGTGTCTGAGTGTCTAATAGATGAATTATGATGTCCTAATACCCCTCAATCCCTTTTAGACAAAATTCGACAGCATTTGGGGTATTGGGGTAACAAGTTGGTGTGTTGAGGTGGATATAGACTCAAAAATACACCTCATAGTAGTCAATTATTGTAATGTCAACTATACATGTGTTTAAGTCAACGTGTCTACATAAAATTAGATCTCTATCACGTAATGATAAATTAAGGAAGTCCTAACTGTAAATGGTAGTGGATGTGATGGTCATCAAATCAAAGGTGGATATCCGTGAGTGATAATTAATGAGCTAACTATACATCGTGCTCAAGGTTGTCCTATTTGTATGGTGACAATTGATTAAGAAGTGATTCCATAACTTGGTTATTAATTTGTTGCATAATCTTAAGTGGACAAAATGGTCAAAATAAATACTAGTGATGACATTTCATTATGTAGAGTATGGACATTTTGGATCTCATTTTAACCTTTTGACAACAATGGACATTTTCTATTTTTAAGTATTCTTTTCCTAGTACTCAAGTTCCCAATATATATCTTATGTGCCATGAGGTGTGATTTGTCCATCCATTTATTCCATTTGTCTTTAGATTAATTCTCACACATGATTTTGTTTGAGTTAGCCTATGTTTACAATGTTTTCTTAACGTAGATACCATTAGAAGCTTTTACATGTGGAAAGATAAACCAAGCTCCACTATGATATCCAACTTATCTTCTAAGATCTAGGTAAAACCCAAATTTAGACAACATCACATCATGATACACACAACATGAGACAAGAACATTAGACATCGAGATATATAAATCACATAACTGAAAATCCATGTACATCGAGGCGACAAAACTCATCCAAACATATACAATTCCTGGCAAATAGTGGAACATGGTTCCCAATGTACATACAATGGCAACTCGTGCCCTATAGAAAATGCGACAACTCATGTCATAGATCCAAAATACATGGCAACTCGTGCCGTATATACAAAGTACATGGAAACTGGTGCACAAAAGTGCCACATCATGGCTAATGTACATAACATGGTGTGTCAAGCATTGTGACCACCCCCGTCACTCCTAGGCGCATCTCCAAAGTCGATCTTCCTACTCTTCAAGCTACCAGTGCCTCGGGTCTTGCTCCGTCTAGGAGTAGACCATCTCTCTGGGCTCTGGAACAAATGATATAAGATACCATCATTTTCAAGCATTTGCAACATTTATAAAACAAATGTAGAATTTGAATCTTAAATAAATCACCTCTAATGTGAGTGGGAAACGTGAGGCAGGTGTCCTGGATATGCGGAGCCTCTCAACAATTCTAGCCTACAACATTTACAACAATCATTTCATTGAAAAGTAATAATTGCTTAAATGAATTTTTGTTAATGCCTCAAAATATTTTCATAAATTAGCTTGATTCTCACCGTGAACACCTCCGACGATGGACATGGCTGGGCTTCTGGGCTAGTAGGTGGAGCAGATGGCTGGACAACCAGCTCTGATGCAGTCATGGGGGGGGGGGCGCATATGTAGTGGCAGCCACTACAGGTGCAACCATTGGAGGTACAGATGAGGGTACTGGGAGAGTAGATGCCACAATAGTGGTGGGAAGTGGGGATGATATGGTGGGAGAAGACATGGTGGTATGGGGTGGAGGAGGACGTCGTGGATGATGAACCCCTATCGGTTGTACGATAGAGGGTATCGAACGAAAAGGACTAGGGAGGATGTTGAGGGATGGTGCATGGGAGGTCAGTCCTGCATGGAGGGAGTATGATGGAGGAATGGGAGGTTGTGCAAAAAGAGGGGAAGGTGGAAGGAAGGGGGGGCATGGAAAAATGGGGGAGGATGGATGGACATGGGGGCGTGGATAAATTGGGGAGGATGTATATACGGGGGGCGTGGACAAGTGGGGGAGGATGGATGGAGGGGGGAGTATGGACGGGGAGGGGGGGATGGAGGGAGGGAGGGGTCTAGATGGAAGCGAGGGGGCAGACTCATGTGAGAGGGTGGAAACACAGGACTAAAATGGGAACCTACGGCTCTTGGTGGCACCTACATATACATTTGTAATATCACAATTTAGTAAAAAAACAATAAATTAAACCATAGTAAGTCATAAAAATTCAAATTAAAAGCGTGCTTTTAACTACACATTGTACCTTTGTATATGGTGATCTGTTAATCCCTGGCGGGGATGTTGATCACCATAGTCATGGAACACCTGTGAACACCAAAATGCATGCATGTTATGAACATGTTAAACAAGTCATTATTTAGGCAATCAAGATATTCAAAAACATTGTACGAACTATCAACGTGTATGCCATAAATATAAATACTTAGGTAATATAAATGACATAAGTAATAACAGTATTGTGTGAGGTACTGAAAATACCTCCGTGTGAGGTGCCGCAATTTCAGTTACAGCTGCCATTGCTGCATCCAAGTTGGGAGATCCTACGTTCTCCCATGTTGGTGTATCAGCTTTAAATAACTGTACATTGAAATAATAGTTTAAGTCAAACAAAAATACTTTACAAGTTATCAAGTGATGATTGAAAACACATTAAAAAAATTGCTGACCTGATCCATATAACAGCCCTTGATCGGGCCAGGGCAAGTGTGCCCGCAATGGGGACAAAGATGTGGCACTGTCCCTGTCGAACTAGAATGCCTAGCATGGATACCACCAGTCACAGGTCTATCCTGGCCCTGTCATGAAGGCCCTGCACTTGGATCGCTATCAAGGTCACCCGAACTCTCACTGTAGTCGCTGCTACAAAGGAGGTGTGTCTGAGGAGTCCACATGCAACATTCCTCATTGCCTCCTCAATCTGATCAAGCTTGTGGGGTAACTGAGGTGGCTAGGGAGAGGGGTTGGGGTCGCGCCTAGGAGCTAGTGGCCCTCTCAGTGGGTTCCTCCTGGCAGCAGGTCGATCTTGGGCAGAGCCACGCCCAACACCCTGCAACTCGATTTTGTCAAAATATTTGACATGTAAGTCGAGGCAAAAATCATCCCATAACTACCGAAGGAAGTACTGTGGAACCTCCCTATTATTGCAGGGAGGTTTATCGTACACCATGAACCACTTCTACATCCAATTGTCCCTCCACGGTTGGTAATGACACCAATCCATGCAAACACATGGCTTTCTGGTGGTCGGTGGTTCGTTTGTTTTTGGATCGGTGAACATACTGTATAATTGGGATTTTGTAATGTTCAAATCTTTTATTGCTTCCTTGGAGATGCCTGTGGAGTAATACTCCTAAATCCTAGCTCTAAATTCAGTCATGTCGGTCAATTGCTGGTGTGCATGGATGAGGGAGTCAATTGAGTTCTCAATTGACGTGGCAAGAGACAATCGATATGGTTCCCCTGAGTTTCTTAGTTCGCGAGTGTGCACTCGCATTTCATTTACATAATGGTTAAGGTCATCTTGTTCAAAATTAGCTTGGGGGTTTTGGTTTTGTTCAGCATTTGGATTTTGTTCACAGTTTTCTTCGGCATTGGGTCCAAGGTTTGGGTTTTCTTGTGTTCCACCGGACTCGTGGTTAACATCTTGTTCACTCATTGTCTCAGTTTACAATCTGCAATTGAAAATTGGTTCATTGTTTTCAAAATTTGTGAATTATTAACAAATAAATAAACAAAAAAATTAAAAAATTGACACAAAGAATGAATAAAATGAAAAAAAAACTTGATATTTACCTACCAATCGATGTGTTGATGAGTTTGTGGGTGTTCTTGGGTGGTTTTGGAGTGGATTTCGCCTCCTTTGGTGGTTGAATCGACGCACACGCGGGGGTGGAGGTCATGCTCGGCCAAATAGTAGAAGGGGGAAATTGTGCTCTTCTTTTTTTAATAGAGGCACATGTGCTCCACCATTGCGTGCACGGTCCAGCCATGCGCACTCACCTCAGTTCGGTACCAAACCTAGTGGCGCGTGCGCACTGCCTTAGGTGCATACACATCATTTTTTTTCGCCACTAGCGCGTCCCCATTGAAACGGATTTGGGGACCATCTTCGTTCGCCCGCCCTGTGGTTATCACAAAAGAAGTATGTGGAGAAAATACTTCAGAGATTCGGTATGAATAAGGTGAAACCTTCTCATATCCCTTTAGCTTCTCATTTCAAGCTTTCTTTAGGTTTGAGTCCTAAAAGTGATGAAGAAAAGTAGTATATGTCTCATGTACCATATGCTAATGTAGTAGGAAGTTTAATGTATGCAATGATAAGTACACGATCAAATATTTCACATGCAGTTGGTGTTGTTAGTAGATACATGGAAAATCCAGGAAAAGAGCATTGGGTAGTAGTGAAATGGGTGCTTCGGTATCTTAGAGGCACACGCGACTATTGTATCACTTTTGATGGTTGCATTGATGAAGTCTGTGGTTATGTTGATTATGATTTTGTAGGTGATTTAGACAAGAGGAGGTCCACTTTAGGTTATGTTTTTACTCTTGTAGGTGGAGCTATTAGTTGGATGTCAAAGCTTCAGAATATTGTTGATTTATCCACTACAAAGGAAGAATATATAGTTGCTTCACATGCTTGCAAAGACGCAATCTGGTTAAAAGGTTTGCTGGGTGAGTTAGGAAAGGTTCAAAATACTATAAAAAAATTCTATGATAGTCAAAGTGCTATTCATTTGGCTAAAAATCCAGCTTATCACAGTAAGACAAAACATATTCCTGTAAAATATCATTTTGTTAGACATGTTGTTGATGAAGGTGGAGTGGTTCTTGAAAAGGTCCACACTCAAAAGAATAGTGCATACATGTTCACGAAGCCAGTCACTTTAGAGAAGCTACGGTGGTGCTTAGCTTCTCTAGCTTGCAGGAAAGGTGATGAATAGAGCAATGAGCAATGGTATCAGGTAAATTATTGTCAAGGTGGAGATTGTTGGAAACGGGTGACAACCGGTCTCTCAGTAACTATGTAACTGTCTAACCGAGTATGGTCAGTTATCAGTAACTGTGTAAGAAATGTATATATTTCTTACATTCTCATAGAGAAGATTATGAGTTGAGAGTTGTTGTAAATCTTCATATTTTGAATAATAAGAAAACCGATACCATTGCTCCGTGGATGTTTCCCTCTCGAGGGTTTTACCATGTAAAATCTCTGCGTATATTTTATATGTGTGTCAATATTTGCTGTCTTGTTTTAATTGCTTCCGTTGCATATTATGTTCTGTGGTTGTTTGATCCAACACACATCCTCAACTTTTCTTCTTGTATGTGAAATACTAGGAATTCCATTGGTGAAGGGCATCTTCCCTCTTTGACTACCTTGCTTTTGTTTTGATATATACTTTGATGTGTTTAGCTACAGAATTTAGAGAAAGGGCACAACTCCTCCTTCCCACACAATTGATTGAATGCTCTTGTTGTGAAGGGCGTCCCTTTGGGAAGGGCCCAACTCCCTCAAAGTTGAGGTTGGATTTAGTTGAGATTTGGATTGTTAACACATTGTTGCTTGGTAGTTATCATAGCGAGTTGAAAGATTTGTATTGCTTGGTTTGATTCATTATGGTATTTAAATATAGTGTGTTTGCACGTTGGTATTTATTGTTGTTTGTTTCTATTTAATATGGTATTTTAATGATATTGCTTAAACACATTTTTTAAATGCATTTTAATTCTATTGCTTATAATAAATTCTTTATATGCATTTTATTATTGTATGTATATTTTTGGAGACCCAAGCTCTTTGTTTATAGATATTTGATTTTGTTTGCATGAGGGCCTAGCCTTTAAGAAATGTTGTTTGCAATTCATTAAATATATATCAAATGATGTGTGTAAATTATGGGATGGGTGAGAGAAGCCCCAATTTTTGCAATAATTACATATATATTTACTGCATAGAAAAGAGAGTATCTCCAAATATTTGCAATATAATTATTTATATATATATGATTACAATTGTAACTTGCAATGTAATATAAATGATATATATATATATATGATTACAATTGTAACTTGCAATGTAATTATTAGTCCCTACTGTAGGGAGAGACTATATGTTCCGTCTTTTCCTATTAGTTGAACATCAATTTATTGAAAAACATTATATTTACCAAAGTGAACAAAGATAATATGATTTTCTAACTTGTTTTATTATTTATTTTCTAAATTTCTATTGGATAATAACTATCGATGAGACATTTTTTATCATTGTTCCATATTAGTTAAAATTCGAAAAAATAAAAAAAAATACAATACATTGTATTACATACCAACTGCATGTAAATATTTCAGTGATTTGACATTGTCTGCGATTTGCAGCAAATATTTAAAACCAATCTGACATATGATTCTTAGCTGTCATGGAGTCTTTTTAGACACCAAATTATCTCACATGTTTATAGGTTTATGTGTAGGCAGGGTATCCTGCCACACTCCTTAATTGGGTTCTGGAACCTTCATTGCTTACTAATGTTCTCATCGAAGCTCTGCATCACAGCTTAAGATTAATGATAACGAATTCTTCAATTTTTATATATAAACTATTCATTTTATTATGTATAAACTATCATTTTATTATGTATAAACTAGGTAGCAATTTTTTTAAGGCATATATATATCAAATTCCTACAGTGGATCCTTTGGTCGAGATGGTTTATATCGTATTAAGTATATACTTTCGCTCTGACATTCTCTAAGGGCTTGCATTCTCTCAGGGCCTACGAGTGAGCCACACAACCCTTGTGTTCTGACATTCTATCATGTCATGGGAGCCAGCCTCACACAGAACCCTTACTCTGTCATATCCATTCATTAATATCTTTTTGCAGAGTCTGAAGAGGCAACAGAGGCTCAAGTTTTAGGTTTTCTACAGAGTTGAAAGGGTGTTTTTTTTCTTTGGATTTGAATGAAAATGTACAGCCGTTGAGGCGTTCAGTATTAGCATCAATTCTTTTAGCAAAACTGGTTCAATCCCTCCAACAGCGATGTTGTCTTGCTCCTCCTTGGATCAGGTGTTGTATCCCACTACCCTCCATGGTCGTTTACTTCGGTGGGATTAGGTAGCACTGTGAAATCAGTGTTATCAAATAGTGGGAAGACCGTGGTTTTTTTGTTGCTTCAAACTTGAAGATAAAACAAACAATACATGGAGGCTAGCATTACTACATGAAACTACGGTAGCACAACAAGTGAATCAGTTGAAACACGTGATCAGTCTGAGCATCAGTTCGATTCCAAGCACTAGTTTGAGCCCTTTAGCATCGACATTGTCTTTCTCCCGCTCGGTTCAGGTAAAGATTTCCTTCTTGTGCACCCAGATCAGCAAAATTCTGGGGATAAATTGTGATTATGTCAATAATTGATCTGCCAAATTCCACGGCGCGTTTTAGTTAACCCTTATACAGCATGGTCGAGTCCGTCCCTCTGTTTCCTGAATAAATTAAAATCACAGGCCCCAAGCTGCCTAAGCATAGGTGCGGAATTGACAAGAAAATGGAAGGGGAGGGGCAACCAGTAAACCCCATAAGCCAGTCTCTCAGTAGCTCGCTCTTGTCCCTCCGAATAAATTCCATCTTCGAACTAGAAGAGCCCATAAAAGAAATCTCTCGCACCAAGAAAGCTCTGGTTGAGGTCTTCTTGCCAAGCAACTCACTTTTCTCTTGAATAATGGTCATTGCTCTCCTCCTCCTTTTACTGTAGCTTGGTCTTTGAAGGATCGATGGTCTTTTCATTTACACACTCGTCCATGGTCAGGTCTTCTTGCCAAGCAACTCACTTTTCTCTTGAATAATGGGCATTGCTCTCCTCCTCCTTTTACTGTAGCTTGGTCTTTGAAGGATCGATGGTCTTTTCATTTACACACTCGTCCATGATCTCCATGTACTGTGTATTTCAAAGCTGCAAACATACTGTAACATTTATTTCCTTTTTAATGTTGGATGATCTGCTGGATTGATGTTTCTCACAACTTGGAGGTTTGTGTTGTAAATATGTTTTGTAGGAGGAGGAGGATCGAGGAGTGTTGCTAATGCAGAAAACAACAGTGAAGATCGATGACCACATATTTATTGCAGAGTTTCCCCCAGGCGAGGAATCATACGACACTTGGGTGGATGATTACGTCTCTAAATTGGCCCTCACGCCTTTCGACCAGTCGCGTCCTCTGTGGGAATTTCACATCTTAAATTATAAAACGAGCAAGGTCGGGGTTACCATGGTTATTAAGCTCCATCATGCCCTCGGAGATGGGATTTCTTTCATGTCCACATTGTTTTCTCTTGTCACAAGAGTGGACAATCCCGATCTCCCACTGACTTTTCCTACTGCCAAGCCTACTACTGTTAGATCCACAATTAACTCAAACTCAAAGCAGTGCTTTGCAGCTAGTTTTTTTGAGAGACTATGGTATCTTGTGCTTGTAGTATGGTACATGTTGTTTGATGCAATAAGCTTTTCACTTAGAACTATGGGATGGCTCGACGATAGCCAGCTTCCTAGACCTCCTGGAGTCTCATTCTTCTACTACTTTTCAATTGGATCAGGACATCAGGAAGATAAAGAACGTCATGGGAGGGGTATGTGATCACAGCGACATTCATTCATATTTCTTTGATCACAGCAACACTAATCAAATTTCAGGGAGTAAGTTGAACGTTGGTTTTAATAGTTGGTTAGAAATGTAGATATACGTTGAAATTGTAGAATTAAGAAACTTAGTTTTAGAAAGTTTGAACCAGATTTTAATAAAATTAGTTTTCCATCTAAAAATTCCAAAATCCTAGAATAATTAGCCTTATCTAATTATGGAAAAAATGTCCAAAAATTCCAAAACCTAGAATAATTAACCCTCTATTTTTACTTGATAAACTAAAGTAGTAATATATATATTTACAAAGTTTTGATTTGCTCTACAGACAGTGAATGATGTGATGATTGGAATAATTTGTTATGGCATGCAACTCTGCTTGCAGATTTTTCTATCAGCTGGTATTCCATCCCAACGATTACTACTCTATTCATTTATATTTTTATGTTTGCTACTTTGTTAGAACTCTGGTGGCCATGAAAAACTAGGACAACCATGCTAGTGGAATTTGCATTCATATTACTCCATAGTTTAGCAGCTAAAAACTCATGGCAACTGCCTTGTTGTCTTTGTAACAATATGTCTTATTACTAATACGTTTGGATCATATGAACAATTGATTAATTTTTCTATGGACACAGTTGGAGACCAAAGCTTGCAAGATGCTTATAAAAACATATTTGAGCTGCTGAATGACAAAGTCGACTAATACATTTCACGGAATTTTATTGGGATCTCAATTTATGGTTGTTTTTGGTATTCTTGGTTTTGGTGGGAAATCCCCAATAGTCAAAATCCTCATGTATCCCTCGTGTTATTCATTGCGCTGAATTTCACCATGGTAGGATTGATTCCTGCTAGCTACATTCGTTTGGTTTCATTTGCTAAAGATTGTTTATATTTATGTATGTTATTATGTGTAAACGGGTGTTGCCGCGACGAGATGGAACAAAATCCACTGATCGTATTGCAGAGGGCATCCTTCTGTATGCTCAGCTGACGACAACAGAGACATCGTCTGTATGCTCAGTAATGCAAGAGACCCAATTCTTCGAAATACTAATTGGATCAAGGTTCATATATTCTAATGTGGCATTGTCAGATTATTATAGGGTTTGTATTATTTTTTGGGCATTAGGTCGTTACCTTTCTGGGTTGGGTTTTGATTTATTTTTGTAAGAGGCTTTGCTAGGGTTGGAGCTAGAGATCAAATGTTGTTTTTGAAAGCTAATGGTTTATTTGTTTTATGTTTTTAACATCAATTAAGAATAGTATAGTTCAAGTGTTTCCAAGTCTGTATTGGAAAAATGATACAACTATTTTTTCACTTTTCTAGATGGAAAAGGTAAAACCTTAAAAAAAAAACAAATTGCATCTTCTTAACTAGAATATTAAAGAGAATTGAATAAACCCAAAGTATATGTAATCTAAACAAACTTTTATCAGAACATTTATTTATATGATACCTGGTGTCTATACAACATATTAACATCATGGGTTGAACCATGTAAGTAGGGTGATCACTAATCAACAGGCAATATGGGATATCTATGTAATCTAAACAAACTTTTATTAGAACATTTATTTATATGATACCTAGTGTATATACAATATATTAACATGGGTTAAACCATGTAAGTAGGGTGATCACAAATCAACAGGTAGCTCAATATGGGATATTTGGTCTCCTTATGGAAAGCACCCCAATTTACCATTTCATAAACTATTAAATAAAGTTCTTAATTTCAAATTTTAATACTATTAAATCAAGTTCTTAATTTCAAATTTTAATAGCAAGTGGCACTTCCAAACTTTTTTATCTCCTTCGGAAATTCAAACTAATACTGCAAAGAATAGGAGGACTGCTCCAACAAAACCTAAAATCTCATGGTCATATCCAAACTAATCTTCCAAGAAGTTAGAGATGGGATTTTCTGTGCCATTAATGAGAACCACCGTCTTCTGTAAGTTTTAATCTTTACAACCATCCAACCTACTCAATAACTTATTTTCAATGCCATCAACAAATTCTGTATTTTTTTTACTAACATAGCTCCTTCTCACACCATAAAAAACCTCATAACATTATTTTACTTTTGACTTAAATAGTAAATATTAAGAGTGTCATATTGCAATGTGAGGTCTCTTTGGCAAAAACCACAATCTTCAAAGTGAATCTCGTTTAATTTAATCTTCACATCCTCCATCTTCGCAGTGATTCAATTCAATGTTTCTTCATACCCACTCACAACCATTCACATTATATTTTCTACGTGGTTCAAAAGCAATTCACGGTCTCATCCTCTTTTAAATGAAAACCTGCAAAACATACACAACACTTTCGTAAAATATTCCACCTCATTTCATATATTAAACGCATGTTAAAATAGTTTCATGTATTAACTTGGGTATCTTATATAATTACATTAATGAATTTAACAATTTCTTTTTAGCGCTTGAAACTTTTCAAGATATCATTGAGATGGTGAGATTTGGTGAAATTTGAAATTACTTTTTAATAGCATTTTAGATTTTGCATTCGTTATTTCTTTGATGTATAAAGGTATGTAAATGTAAGTAATTTTTTTAAATATTATATATGATAAAAAAATATTTTTAATATAAATACAATTTCAACATTAAAATTTAGAAATAATAAAGTTTAAGTGAGAATGAAGTTTAATAAGGTAAATGATTCTTGGATTAAGTGTGAGAATGAAGTTTAATAAGGTAAATTATTTTTGTATTAATATTAACTTTAATGAATTTTGAGATTTGAAATTATATTTTCAATGGTTGTAAATTTTGATATTTAAAAATTTTAATTTAAAAATATAAATACTTATGCAATATAAAGGTTAACACCAATATATCATAAATGGTTTAAAGAGAAAAAATATGTATGTCAGGTTAAGTTTAGTTTAGTAATGAAATTTATTTTTAAATGATATGTTTAAATTTTTATTTTGAAAAATAAATGATTTTATTAAGTTATAATTTAATAAGCATTTAGCGAATGCTAAATTTATTTTTTATGTAATTCGCTAATAAACATTTATAAGAAGATAATTAACCAATATGTCATAAATAGTTTAAAGTGAAAAATATTTATGTAATATATAATTAATGAAATTTATTTTTAAATAATATATTTACATTTTTTATTTTGAAAAATAAATGATTTTGCTAAGTTACAATTTTATAAACATTTTGAGAATGCTAAATTTATTTTTATGTAATTTGCTAATAGATTTTTACTACACAAACCTTTCCATATTGACTATAGTAAATAACTATAATAATAATTAGTATAAATATGTTTTATCACTTTCTAAAATTTCCATGTATCAATATTTGTATGAGAATTAAATATATCGATAATTAAATATATTTTTTTTATCACGTTCTAAAAATTTCATGTATGGACTATAGTAAATAACTATAATAATAATTAATATAAATATGTTTTATCACTTTCTAAAAAAATTTCATGTATCGATATTTGCATTGGAACTAAATACCAACAATATAATAACCATTGCCATATTGTAGATATTAATTATGAACTTTGCAATAAAAAATTTAAAAACCAAAAATGTTAATTTCTAATTTAGAATAGGGATGAAACTCGCAATGCCTTGGTACAAATAATTATAATTAAATTTTGATTAGCTATGGGTGAAAACATAAAGTTGGGAAACAATTTTGGCTTCTTTTTGACAAACAAAACTGCTAATTTTTATGTTTTTCAACTTTGACCTCTTCAAACCCATATCTCCCTTAGGAATTTCAACTTGAAGTAAACAAAAAGGTTTTACAGAATTGAATTAGCTTTCTACTTGTATTTGTTTTAATTTTTTTTATGGACATATCGTGGGACAAATTTGTTGTCAACCAATGGCATATACTTGAAAAGTTTAAGTACGGATAATGAGTGACCTTTGTTGACAACGTTTTTTTGATAGATGGTTATTCATTTTAGGGAAAAATATTGTAGCCTCATAATCTACACACACTAAACTTGTTCCTGGACTATATTTTGAATTTTTTAAGACTTGGGAACTATTTTTTATTATTTATCGAAACAACATATGTTCAGAAAATGGTACATTATCGACACATGTTTTTGTCTTCGCATTTTCTTTCAAATGTTACTCTTATCAAACAAACTAAAACTGGCCCATTCAAGAGGACACTTCAAGGAACATCCTTGTATTTTTTTAAATTTTTTTGGCTTCGTCATTGTGATGATATTGAATTTTCATTGTGACTGATTTTTCAGTCACTTAATTTTTTAATGATAAAGTTTAGTAAAAAAATAGTAATCCTAAATGAAATTGAAAAAAATTTATATTACTAGAAAGTAGATTGAATGATGAATCTACTGGTATAAACTCCGACATGTAATTCTCATGTTTTGCAGTTGTCCGACCTTGTTAAAGTGACACATTTCTAAATTCTGCAAAAATGGTGCTGGAATTGTTGACCAAAAACTCTCGGCCCAGAAACTATCTCAGGTGAGAGATTTAAAATTTCTCGAGTGAGAAGTTTTCCCGCTCCAAAACTAACCCAGAGTTAACGAAAACTCTCAGCTAAAAGCTACTTTTAACTCTCATCCTAGAGTTTAGAACACTTCTTGCTCGAGAGTTTTGTTACATAATGCCCCGAGAATCTTTTAGGGGCTAACACATTAAATATTAAATTCCCGTGATATTCGGACAGGATGCCCGTGTTTCTATGCAGAGAGGTGTATATATAATCTCTCGACCGAGATAGTTTTCCAAATTATTTCATCTGATGATGTTTTCAACCGAGGGTTTTTTCAGCCGAGGGTTTTTTCAGCCGAGCGTTTGTTTTCAGCCGAGAGTATTTTTACAGCTGAGAGTTACTTGTCAGCTAAGAGATTGGATTATCTTTACTCTTTTTAGGCGAGAGGTGGCATATTCTATATTGTTTTCAGCCGAGAGTTTACATTATCCAAGTTCACACATTTGAAGGCAAGGACATTTCATAAGGCCACAAAGACATTTTTCTTAACAAGGTATTTTCTTTATAAGGTATAAGAACATTTTTCTTTATAAGAGCATAAGAACATTTTTCTTATAAGGTAGAGCATAGTAATTTCAGATGATTTTTATCATTCACCCATTGGGCATGGCAGGAATTTTCCCAAGGCCACCTGAACTAGTTTTCCTTTGTTATTCCTTCGCCATTATTCAACTCCTTTGACATCAATAATAATCACATTCAACAATTTGGTAATTTTTTCGTACAAGAGTGCTTAGCATATTACTCTTGTTGGGTCAATATTGTTCTTTATTTTCAACATATAACTCTCAATTCTCATATATTTTCATGCATTGGATTTTAGGTTTTTAATTCTTTCAACATGGGAAACGGAAAGAAACGTGAAAAAAAATATGATCGCACCAAAGCTGATGAAGAGGCAAGGAAAGATAGATCCCATGTTTCTATGCAAAATTTAAGAGAAAAAAGAGCAAGGGAAAGAAACGTGGAAGCACATGGCGGTGACGAAGAAATTGAAAGTGTTAATGCACATGGCGGTGACGAAGAAATGCAAAATGTGAATGCACATGGTGGTGATGAAGGAATGCAAATAGTTGAGGATCACATTGATGAAAGAAATGAGGAACATGGAGGTGACGAGGAAATGACAAATGTGGAGCAAACTATTGGTGAGTAAATAATTTTTTATATGTTTATCATTTACTTTATAATACTTGAGTATATATATATATTTGATTTGAAAGTGAACACAATATTATAAATTTGTATTTATTTTTATGCAGGGTCGACATCCAACATACAACATCCTACCACAATTACCAATTTACAGAGATTAACTGGAAGCTGCAGCAATATCGTCATTGATGATAATTTTTTGGAGAATTTGGATTCAAGTAAAATTGAAGAAATGGGACCTCAGATGCCTGATCGTACAGCTCGTTATAGAGCAGATAAGATAGTCAAAAAATATTTTAAAGGTATTTCTGTCATAGAACAAGCTCAATTGTTGCATAAATTGTTAAAGTGAAAATGTCTAAGAGATGCAATTACATTATTGGGCATTCAAAGTGCCAAAGAGGCTAAATCAAATCAGATTGTATCACAAAATCTGACCTCGGTCCTTGCATCACTTGCAAGAAAACGATCTCATAATTTCATGGTTGCTCGTAAAGCAATTCTAACAGGGGTTGTGGCAAAAAACACTACAACTAGTCGTTTGTTGTCTAAGACTGCAAGAACATTAAAAACATCAAGAAAACATTTATGGAAGCATAAAAAGCTTCGGGTTTAGTTAGATGAGGATGATGAAGTTGCATGTTGGGGTGTTATCTATAGGCAACCTTATCAAGATAGACTTCCGGATAATGTGAGGGACATGGTGAAAGATTTTTGGCATGTAAACTTGCGTGTCTTACCAAATGAAAAGGATGTTGTGCGACAACGTATATCGAAAGGAAACTATGAAACTCATTCCAAACACATAACAACGATCACTCAAGTGGAAATGTTCAAAACGTTTATGGAGAGTAATGTTGATGTGAAGATAGCCCTTAGCACATTTGTGAAGCTTAAACCATGGTATGTTAGGCTCATCGTTGTTCGCGACACATGTTGTTGTCGATACCATGTAGAATTCGAATTATATTATGAGACATTTCTAACTTTTGGCATGCAGTGTTGGCCAAATAAACCCCCTCCTTCGAGTGTTCATGAATTTGTATCTAAAATATTATGTGCGCGAGAGAATCATCAGGTATTCTATAAGAAACAATGCTTTGGAGGTAAAAAATGCAAGGAATGTTCTGATTTGGCCCTTTTTAATGCTAACTACCCCATTGATGCAAATGATCCTCAATTCTCAAATCACATTGTGAAATGCAAGAGATATGTTTATGTTGATTATACTACAGTTACAGATTCAACGACAACATCAAGAAAGCTTAATTTAGTTGAAAGTGATATCTCTTTGACAGATTTTATGAATTTGTTCAGGGATCAAATATGTAAATATATCAAGAATTCTCACTTAGCACGATGGCAGGACTTACAGTTCAAGCAATCACGAGATGTATTTCCAAAAGGGACAATATTATCCATTGTCGATTTCGCAGAAAATTACACTTTCACTCCGCAAAAGGAGATACAGAGTGAGTATTATCATTCAGATTAGGTATCTATACTTGTGCATATTACGTATAGACATGCAGAGCTTGATGTCGATGGATTTGATAGAAATGAAAATAATCATGAAGTGATTAAGGAGTATCATTTCTACATCAGTGATGATCGTACACATGATACATGTTTTGTCTGGCATTGTTTTGGTATGCTTTTTCAAGAATTAAAAAGAAGAAGGGTCACTTTTCAAGAAAATTGGGTGTGTTGGGTGTGGTCAGATGGTTGTGTTGGTCAGTTTAAATTGGCACGATCATTCTTATGGTTGTCTCGCCTTCATAGAAACACGTATGTTTGCCACACATGGAGCTTTTTTGAAATGAGACATGGAAAATGAGAACATGATGGTGTTGGGGCCTGCATGAAACGTGCACTTAGGAGATATCAAATGAATCACTCTGCTTCTCGCCTTGCAAATTCAAACGATGTTGTTAATTGGTGCAAACAAATTTGAGCCATGAATTCAATGAAAGGATGAGTAATGTGAGAAGGTTTTTCTGGAATATTGCAATGGGCGATGTTGACAGATCAATGCCACATAATTGTACTGCAATCCCGAAAACAAGGGGCTTACACTCCATTAGGAGTAAGAAAATGGAAAATACACACGCAATCGAGAAACGAAAGTACTCTTGCTTCTGTCTTGCATGTATTGATGATGTAGAGTCTTTGGATGAGTGTCAAAACCAAACTAACAAATTTGTGAAACCATGGAGACACCAAGAATTGACACCATTGCCCCCATTTGGAAATATCAGCGATGTAGAGCGCGACAATGAAGCGGTTGTGATTGACAAAGATTATGATCGTGTTTCTGATTTTTTTAGAGAAGGTGATGTATTTTCTATCATTGCAACAGTAGATAATCCAAAAAATGTGCATTATTATTTATTGAGATGCACTAGGTCAAAAAGCACGTTGATGCAAGAATTTAAAGACCCGTCAAATTATACGTATGCAGTGGGTTCAATGGTTTTAATGGGACATTTCTTTGCAGAAGTAAGGAAATGTAAAGACCATATTCTTTTTCAAGACTACGAGTCAAATTTTATATGTGCTCAATACAGTCATTTGGTCATAGCATCCCGATTGCAGTTGAAGGCAGTGAAGTGTAGGAAAAATTCCAAGCATCTACAATGGAAATTGTCGATAGAAGATCATAATGCCATTCTTGAAAATATGCCACTGGCACATTTCATATGATTCAAGAACACATCAAGGTTGACGAATGTTTTCTTTTATTCTAGGGTGGGTGGGTGGGTGGGGCCAAATGAGCTTCCACCTTCACGTGGTTGGCCTCATTAGTAGAGAATATATATAATTCTCGAAACTAAGAGAAGCTCTTTTTAACAACATATCCAATGATAACTCAAGTTTCATATTGAACTTGCAACTTCACCATTATATGACAACGATCACATTAATGACTCCTTCTAAATAGGATTCATTCATGCTAGGCTCCAATTTTCCACCTATAAAGTACACCAAAATAAATGAGAACTTATATAGTGATCCAACTTGGATCAATAGATCCTTATTGACCATATTTAGATGCCTTCACTAGTAATTCCTTGATTTGCACATTAGAGACGCATTCACTCTCAAGCAAACTTTACATATGATCCCTTTTGTGATAGCTACATAGATTACCTCCTTTCATAAGGTTGGATGTATTAGTGGTATAAAGTGCTTGCAAATAACATTAAGATAGACAACACTAGACTCCTTCAACATTTTTCCTTAAACTACACCATTTGGGCACTATATTGTGCCATGTTGAAGATTCATAAGAGGATCAAAGTCACACTTGATATCTTGTTTCATATTCATCACTTAATATTCAATACTCTTTATTACTAATAAAGACATACATGATGTTTGGATCAACTTCTATCTCTATATCTAATGAGTTGGTGCCAACATGTCATTTATCAAACTCAAGGGCCCAACAAGCCCTGACCACATCTATTGGCTCACTTTGAGTGAAATTTGGATTTTTTTCTCCAAACAAAGGGTCCAATTCCTTCAACCATTTTCCTTCAAAAATTATCATCCCAACAAGATATGCTTGTACTTTTTCATTCTTTGGTTCTATTGGACAATGGAGAATTAATCTTCATCAACATTTTGGAATACTTGTATTGTAATGTATCTTTCAAGTGTCATTTGAACAAGTCATTTTAGTTGAAAAATATTGGACTCTTTCATTATTGTGTTAGCATGGAAGCACGGAAAAAAGACAATCTCTCTTGCACAAAGACAATATGTCAAGAAATCAATTCAAGATGTCTAAGTGCAAGCCAATGACAACTCCTACATAACTAGGATTCAAGATCTCTAAATTTGATAATTCAAATAAGTTTAATGTTACTCTTTATCAATAGTTCATTGGAAGTCTTGTTTATCTAACATGTTCACTAGACCAAATTTTGAACACTCTATGAACTATCTCATGATTTATGATAGAACCTAGACTAGTTCATTAGACAACGATGAAGCAAGTGTTGATATATTTGTGTGGTACTTTGGATTTTGTATTAAAGTACACAATGAATGGGTAGATTTTTTCTTGACTAGATACTCCATTGCAGATTGGGTAGGCTTTGTTGATGATCATCAATCAACATATGGGTAAACTCCAAGATATGTATCTCTAGAAGGTACATAAATGTTATGTTTCTAAAGGTAAACTTGTATTCAAGGCCAATTTTTGGTGAGAAGCTTGTATTCTAGTGCAACGAGATGTTAAATTTTTCTAGTTCTTATTGCCTACTGGTATCATTGTAAGGTTATGCTATTTTTGTTATAGACTTTTTGGTATGGAAGCTTACATTTTTATTTTCATTTTTTATATGTTTTCTTTGATATGATGAATGTAAGAATATGGAAAATAATTTAATGATACAATTCTCTTGACTTTATTTCTATTCATAGATGTTTTTATTACTATTTTTTGAATATTTTTTTGTTTTACAAGTGTTTACAAGGATGTATGTTCATATTTGTATTCACTAGTTAGATATATGCTTCTAGCTAGTATAGGTATAGTAGAACTAGATCCTGCACATAGATTAGATATATTACTTTACTTTGTATCTTTTTTTTTCATTTCCATAATTAAATAGAACGTTTTCCAAGCCAGAATCCAAATGGGTTCCCTATTTTAATTAGTGTGGGGTCTAATTGGGACTTTACATCAAGGATAACCCTTAGTATTTGAATTGGGCAATTTTCCCATGTCAACACTTTGAAAGAATTATGTGCTAGCTCAAGTTTCAACCTAAGTTCCATGGCCATTTATTCCTTGATAAATTCATCTTTAGCACTAGTGTCTATGAGGGCTACCACCTTCAACCCACTCATAGTTACATTAAAAAAACAAAGGCCATGCTTTCCTTCATCCTAAAAATTATGTGCTTGACCTCTTATCTCAAACTTGCCTAGAATTGCTATCAAGGCACCCAAAACCTCCAACATTTCCTTTGAACACTACTACATCAAGACTTCTACCAATGCTTCCAACTTTTTCTTCAAAGGAAAATATATGGGAAAATGGTTATGGTAACAAAGGAAATAAGCAATATTCTTACCTTTATACTTACACAATTTTGATTGCTTCCCTTGCAAAACAAATTGGAGCTCCTCACAGATGCAACGAACAACTTTCTTTAGGTGGAGAACCAATCTGGTGGGAAGGCTTCAAACCACATTTCTATATCCTTGGATGGGGGTCATAAAGTGTAATCTAGTCATTTCTAAGTGTTTTTCTTATGTTAATCCACAGTTAGTCACTACTCATGCTCTACAGTTAGTCACTACTCATGCTCTAGGTTGTAATCAAACTTTTCCTTTCACTATTTTAAACATTAAGATGATACTTTACTTACAAGAAGGGGGAGACATTGTTTTCCCATTCTTTTGGGTAGGCGTCTCCCTATTGGTTCAACTTTGTTATTTTTTTTGGATATTAACATTGCTTCTGAACTGATTTTGATCCTCTTGGATGGCATGGTTTCCCCAATGCCATGCCAACCAAACGACTCCTTTTATAATATATGTATCTTTACTCAGCAATAAAAGGTTTCTAGCTAGCTTATCACAGCTGTATATAGCGCCATAACGATTTAGAAGTAAGAATATGTTAGTCGACTTCATTTTAGGGTTATCATAGTGAGATCAAAATTATCACAGCTGCTTACAGTGCCATAACAATTTAGAAGTAAGAATATGTTAGTCTTTATGAATTTTTAAACCAACTTTAAGAATAATGAGTTTCAGCAACTCCAATGTTAATCAACTTCAATGTTAATCATGAGTTTCAGCAATTTGTAAAAAACATGTGTTTTAATACTTAATATAAGCATTTTAGATGATAGGCATTTTAATAATCCATGTTTTTTAAAACACACATTTTGAGAGCAATTTCAGGAATTATGAGTTTTAGCAGCTCTAATGAGAATGATGGTGCCCAATAAGCGATTGTAGAAGAAACGTAAATAAAGGGTGAAACTTTATTTTGTTTGAAAATAGTGGACTCGTTTGATAAATTGAATGTCTTTTTTTTATACTCTTTCGCAACGAATCTTCCCATTCCATACCATTAACTAAAGTCAGTGTACATAAAATATTGGAAACATGGTATACCATTGACCAATGTAAAATTACACAAAATAGAAATTAATATGATTCTGCAATCAAATGTAAACTTTTGTAAACTCTTTCATAAATGTTATGTTTCTAAAGGTAAAATCCAAGATATGTATCTCTAGAAGGTCCAAAAATAATTTTGTGTGAAAAGGATGTAACTCCTCATTATCCATCCCAATAAACAATAACACATGAGAGATCATGCCCTGACAATCCAGTCACTCTATCGGTTGTATTACTAAGCTGTGATTTCATTGACTTCTGCTGCACTAAGCTGTGATTTCATTGACTTCTGATTCATAGATATTTTCCTCACTGTTTACATTGATTTCCAACTTTGAATAGCCCTAGGTCACATTGCTGAAAAGTCCTTTATTGTGATGTTTGTGTGAGGACAACTGATGGCAACTGTAGCACCCATATGCCACTCTTCCTATAGAAAAGAAAACAGACCAGATTAGTTAATGAACGACATTATATAGATAGTAGAAAAGGTAGCAGCATAAGATAACAAACACATTAGCATTTAATTTAAATGTGTTACAAAGATAGAAAACATCATACAGTATTGTATGTGGAAACATAGAGAAAAACTATGGTGCAAATGAAGTTGATGCAATGATTGAGGTAGGACTACTCTACACACAGACCTCATCAAAAGTTTGTAACCACTTCTTCTTAGTTGATGACCTAAAATCATTCAAGAATTGTGTGACTTATTTAAAGCAAAACTATGGTGCAAATGAAGTTGACACAATGATTGAGGTAGGACTACTCTCCACACAGACGTCACCAAAAGTTTGCAACCACTTGTTCTTAGTTGATGATCTAAAATCATTCAACAATTGTGTGACTTATTCAAAGCTTCTTGTAGCGAATTTGGGGCTTCTAATAAAGTACCTATAGATTCTACCCAACCCCAAATATCCCATCCATGTGTGAGGTGTCAACTTCTAGCATTATTTCTCTTGTGGAAATTGCTTGGTGGAGGTATTTTCTCTTGCAATTCTGGGAAAGTTGCACCCCTAAAAGAATGACAAACATTGACAACAAGCAGCATGTTTCTCAATTATGGGAATAATTTACAAGGTAAATAGTCTCCATCATGAGTTCTGAACTTAATTCCAACATCAAAATTCCATTATATGCAAATCTAGGCAGGATTGTCCATGAAAGAGGCACTTCTGAGCATCTAACTGGCAGTAAACAACCCAAATGTGCGAGTTTTGGGATTGAAAGGGGAAGATCTATGGTGAACCAACAATTGTAGGTAAGAAAGCAACATGAAAAATCCAAATTATCATCTCTTCCTACAATTATTTGGCATCAGAATTTAATTTTGGGCAATTTCCTATCTGCAGCTTCTAAGATTTTTAGACCTTTACTTCCCTCCAAGGAAAGAACATGAAAAGCCACATATTTAACTATACAAGGTGTCAAGCTGTAGTTGCATCTATACAAATTGTCTGAGCCTTTACCTTGCATCATAACAACAACATTAGCTGCTGCTGCACCTGATCACAAAGTAGACACAACATCCTCACCTTCATGGCCTTGCACATTCTAGCAAACAACTCCAAGCTAATTTTTCAAATAGACCAACTTAATCTCAACTGAATTCCTTCTTCATAATAGTAATTTTAGCAACAGTTCTACACTAGAACTATCAACCAAATAATTTACAATACAAAACATAATCATACATCATGTCAAGCTTTCCAAACAAAATATAAAAGCGGCAACCTTTGGTTGCATTTTAGGGCCTCATGCAGATACCTGAGAGATAAAAGCCTACATGTATGTTTCCTAGACCTTTTTCCATCATGGCGACATTAATGTATGTTGTAGCAGTGTTTGGGTGTGATGTTCCACAAGTCACGTGCAAAAAATATAATGCATGGTTGACACACTTGCATTCGACACCCCCAAAGTTTGGTTGAAAAGACATCGAAACTTGGCCTATAGAAAATGTATTAAAACACTAGTGGTGCATATCCATAATTCCCACTTTAATATTTGGAGGTATTTAAATCATTAAAAAAATACTTTTGTAAGCTTTAAGAATGAATGTTATAAAACATAACTATATCATTAGTTTAAGGTTTAACTAGATGCATAAGTATGTTCATTTTGTTAGGTTTTTTCTACCAATGCTAATTGTTTGCACTCATTCACCTGAAGTGGTTGCACACCTAGGTCTGTTTCTCCTATTTTATCTGCTCTTTGGAATCTGAATTTTCCTCATTCCTAATTGACATGCAAGTTTTCTCTCTCTATCTATTCGAAAACCAAGTTTTTTTGTTCATTCCCTCATTTTTTTATGTCTTACTTTTCCTCAGGTACATGGAATAAATGTTTTATATTGCATATATAAGGTTAAGTTCAACCTAATCTAGTTGTGTGTGTTGTAAATTTATGTTCAACCTAATAAAGCTAAATTATCTTGAAAAACGCAATTGAATTTGCAATCCCTTTTATTTATGCTCATTTATATTATCTCCAATATTTTTTTCAAAGAACTGCACAACTAGAGCTCTATTTGTTTTCTCTGCAGGGAGTCTTCCTGGGAAAAATTCCATTCACTTTGAACAATTCATTAAAGGTTTGTGGATCTGCTGCAATAAGAGAAATTGCATTTTTGTTTGGTGAAGGAAACCATGGAGAATATGGGTTGTGTGGAGGCCCTTAGTCGGTGGAAATACCAAAACTTGCATCTTAGGAAGCTACCCTTCCAATACATTGCAAGAGCTATGATGGGGTGGATTTGCAGTGGGGTGGAGTAGCAGGGCAGTCCCATTTATATTTGATTTCTCGCTAAGAAATATCAATACAAGGATTTTTGTTCTTTGGGAAAAAAGGTGGACAAAAATTTAAAGAAATTGCCTGAATTAAACAGATTAAAGCACATTAAGACCTAACTTAAATGCCGAGTCACTCTAGCTATCTGTTTTTATTTTCTTAGTCTCCTTAGTCAATGCAGGGTTTTTTTTTTACACCATTTACCCTCAAACAATTTCGAGTAAATATGTAGGATATTTATTAAATATTAAATGTCCTTTGAGACCTCTCTTGTCTACTAAACCTCCTTTCTTAGAGTCATAATTGAAAAATGAATTTATTCAGTATTTGAACAGAAATGAATTTTTAAGATCTCGTTTCCATAACTGAACAGCTTAGTTATTAAATTTCCTAGTTCATTTCAGTCATCATAGGATAACATTTCTAAGAAAAAAGCAATTTCAAATGTGTATAGTGAGGGATTAAAAGTACCTAATCTTCCTTATACACTCCAAGTCATCTATGAGCCTCATGTCGAGGGCATTGGAGATGAGTTGAGTGGTACATCCATCCTTGCAATTCTTCTGTCTATTGAGAAATCCATCTGGTATATTGAATTGCTTTGGATTACTTACAATAGTCATCATGCTATCCAGCTTAGTTGCAATAAGCTCTACAACTCTTCCATGCCCAAAACATTATTGTCAATGAAACCATAAATGAAAGACTAAACCACGATCATTGCTTCTATGAGGGCACAGTTGACTGACAAATAACCCCTAACCCAAATTCCTAATGCGGGATTCGGCTCTGCAACCTTGACTCAGCTCAAGTAGATGAGCTTGTGATTTTACTGGAAAAACCCTTGTTTTGTTGTTGTTTCAATGCCTCTGCACATCTTCATCATTTCCGAGGAAACTTTACATACATGCCACAAACACTAGAAGACTGAAAAAATCTAAAACATTTTGCTTTAGGGACACTTTGTCCACTGAGATGATACTTGTTAGCACAGTGTATAAAATGAAGTTATCATATGGGAAAAGCTTATATGTTGTGAATGTTGAAACATAATCCAAAAATAGCTCAGCGAATTTCTTGAAATTCTGTGTAGACATATACCTTCATACACAAAATCACCTCAGTCGATTTTTCCTTTCCCAATCACCCCCTTTTTCAAACAAACTGCATGATGGCTACCAAAGTCAATAAACGCAAGTTTGGCTTGGACTGAAAGAAGGAAAAGCAGAAGAGACCAACATAAGATGACATACTTCTTAGCTTTATCGATTCTTTTTGAAATCAAATCAAATTCCATGAAAAGAACCCAAGCTGATGGGTGTGGAAAACTAAGTCCATCTTATGGCATACAAGAATTGCCTTCCCCTCAGTGACTTTCATTTGCTACAAAGATTTTTCCTATAGAGAAGAAAACAATAAGGTTGGCATCCATTCCATCAGGGAAGAATATACAGAGTATGTTGAAAATATAAACTCCTGAATCAATGAAGTAATATAGGAAAATCATTATATACCTTCTCACCAATGCGTATGTAATACAAGGATTTGGAAAGATGTGCCCCTCGTACTTCACTTTCACCTAGATTCTCTTATGCATCAGTAACCCTGCAAACACATGAAATGACAGTAAATAATCCCTCTCTAACAAAGAATGACCATTGTTTTCATAATCTGGAACTCTTGTAAACCTGTATATATAATTGTGTCTGTTCCATTTTTTAAAAGAAGAAAAATAATATATCTAGCCATATTACATTTTGCTTAAACAATTCTTCATGGCATTTTACAAAAATAAAATTATGTTTACAGATGTTGTTGATGTGTGAAGGCAAGCGACAATCAGGTATCTGAAGTAAACAACCTATTCATAGAAATGCAGGGAATAATCTTAATGTGTAAAAACGTATAATAATAGTGCTACATAAGGTGCCCCAAATCCAAGTCCAAGGAGCCCCAAATCCAAGTCCAAGGAGCAGCAAATCGCAAACTAGTACATATGCAGTGAGCTGGTCAAAATGCATTTTTTCTCATTTAGGGGGTTTGCTTAACACTGTATGAAATATTGCACAAACTATTTTCAAGGACATGAAAACAAAACACAGTAGGGTCCAACAACAGTAAAAGGGGTATCCCTCAAATGGTTTCAAGGTTTAGGATCGATATTGGGATAAATAAAAAATGTATTCATAACAATAATTAAAAGTTAAATGAGTTCTCCATATTTAGTTAGGGATAAAAATAATGCTCTAAATTTCTAATTGTGGAAGAGCTTTGTGAAAAAGAAACAGGGTGTCTAATTGCTAACATTGAGTTGAACGTCATCATTCCATGAATCCAGAAAGATGCTTATTAACAAATGTAAGTATGAATTCTAGCAAACAACTCCAAGCTAATTTTTCAAATAGACCAACTTAATCTCAAATGAATTCCTTCTTCATAATAGTAATTTTAGCAACAGTTCTACACTAGAACTATCAACCAAATAATTTACAATACAAACATAATCATACATCATGTCAAGCTTTCCAAACAAAATATAAAAGTGGCAACAAGATGCAAAAAATAATTTCATAAATTCTTGAAAATCGTTATAGTGGAAAAACACCTGAAAATGGTTGAGGAGTAATAGGATTAATGCCCTCCTCCTAACTGCCCTAATTCTCCTCCAAATAGCCTATCCTTCCAAGTGATGTGGACCCTATGCATCAATGCCAAACCAATAACACGGCCGCAAAACTTGAAATAGGACAGATGACCAGGATTCACTCGAGATGATGCAAGAGGAAGGAATAAGATGATCAGATATTCGAGTAACCATACAGTTTCAAACCATACAGTTTCAAACCATACATGACAAAACAAAAGTGGTATTCCAATACCTGCCATAACCAAATAATTTGATCGCCAGAATATTCCTCAGTCACAAGGAAACTATGTTCAAGTAACCAAAAATGATCGTTCAAGTAACCAAAAATGATCGTCATGCCATTGGTCATTTCATACTATCGCAAAAAATGGTGACAATTGATTTACAAGTAGAGCAGATCGATCTCAACCTTCGGACTGGAACACCAATGTCTCCTGGTTTTCTATGGGATGCAAATTCAAAATGAAAAGTTAATATATATATATATATATATATATATATATATATATATATATATATATATATATATGTATGTATACAAGTTTGGGGACAAAAAATACCAAAAGTAATGAGATTCTTAGGCTTAGAATTATATCCTATGAGGGACTGCACTTCCTAAAAACATAGACTAGAATAGTAAAAAAAAAAAATTCAACTTTTACACTGTTTTCATTTTTGTAGGGCATAAAGGATCTAAATTATAATTAGAAAAAGTCTTAACAGTCTCTGATATGAGCCTCAGTATTCTTCACAAGCAAGAGTTTGTTTTTCAGCATATCAATGCAAGTGAACAATGAAACCAATATCTTACAAAAAATAAGACATCTTTTTGTACATCTTGCCAAACAAGAATGCAACAAAAGAACATGTACATCAAGCACATTTAGAAGCAAGGTATGAAAGCACTTCAAAACAAATTCACTATTGCATTTTGTATCAATATAAGCAATCAACATTATTCTTGTAAATCAATCAATGGTAATCAAATCAATACTATTTGACACATAGGATATAGATTAGTACCCAATTTTATTGAAATAATGAAAAAGTATTATATTCAAGAATCAACACTTGGGAAGATGGACTTGTTGTAGCTAGGGAGGATCATTTTTCTTCTTGTCTGCTCCAACTCAAGATCTAGTAGGGAATAATGGATGGAAAAAAACAATGCTTTCAAGTCTCTCTAGAGGATTGTCGATAGCACAACCATGGGATGTTATGGAAGATTAAATCTTGTTCATCCTAAATTCCAAAAGGAAACCAAGAAACTCTCACCATATAAATAAATCTGCATGGTACCTTTCATAAGGGGAAACCATTAGATTTGGAACCAAGATTCCATATTTTTAAGGTTTTGCCATGATCCCATAAAATTTGTGATCGTAATACGATCCACATAGAAAAGGGATTTTTTATTCGGTCCAATGTGTTGGATAATAAGTTTTGGAATGTTCTCTATATTATTGAGAAAATGTAATTGATTGATAGATGACTTGATTCTCTTCGAGGAAATACCAACCATTCTACTGGAGGCTACATTTTATTCCAACATATCTAAAATCCACTTAGATATTTTAGCCATTGGTATTCATGTGAAATGTGACTTGAGAGTAAAACTCCACATAGGGGTGCATATCAATGTTCATCAACATCTGAACGTGGATCTATAGGAGTTATTGAGCATCTTCACACATCGAATAAGGTTGAATTTAGTGGTTAGAGTAGGAAACCCTAACCATAAGTAAATGGAATGAACTTGCATCTCATTCCATAATATCACATGATCTCGATATGGAGTGAAATCACAATCCATTAACTAAAGTTACTCTTATTCTCTATATTTCTAAAGATATAATATATAGGTGGAGTCATCCCTAATATTTTCCTTTGGTGGGCATGCATGTCTAACTAATACTTTTGTTCCCAATCCCTTCGCCATTTTCCCCATTTTCTAACATACGGTATGTTCTATCAGTTAGTGACTTAGTTTTCCTTAGGGAATCCCCTCTAGTTTTAGTATTTAGCTATCCTAAAGTGAGGGAGTTTGTTGTTGGGACAGTAGTGGAACCAAATATAGTTTCCCTTGAACTCTCACCTAGGTAATTAGGACATTTTCGCCTTAAGCGAGGGTTTTAGTGGTAACATGGTACATGACATTCTTGGACTTCCCCTGAATGTATTTCACAGTAATATACTCCTCTTTGCAATTGTGATGTTTCACAGGGACCACATGTATTGGAGTGGGCATGAGGGATATCCATTATTCTAGAACAAACCCAAGTTCCTTTCAATCTCCCAAGACCAAAGACGAGATATACTCCATTACTTCCACTCTCCTATGTTTCTTGTCAACAACTTAGGATTCTAATTCTCAATTAATGATACTACTCCCATATGTATAGGAATGATAATTCCATACCTTGATTCCCAACCTCATTCTAGGCATGTACCAGCCATCAAACAAGTAGTTACATTAATTTTGGGCAGTTCTAAGCTTGTTTTGGATAGTTTTATGGATCCTAACAGTAATAAACCTCTTCATTCTTAGTTATGGGCACACTGGGAGCTATTTTGGCTAGTCTTCTAGGCATGAAAACCCTAATCTCAGAATCTGGGCATGAACAACCATTGTTTATAGTAAAAAATGCACAGAACAACCCTAAAGCCTCATTTTGGGCAAGGTATCTGATATCAATCTTAAATTTAGTGTTGTTGGCAGTTAAGTAATGTGTACACCATTCAAATAACACGTCTTTGCACTGTTGAGTATCCATACAACATGATTAAACCTTGTCATCATTAATCTTGGGCATGTTTCTCAATAACTTGCCACTTGGCAATGTGTGTCCCTACACATACTGAAAGTGAAGATTCACCTACCAAGGAAGAGATAATGCTATGGCCTTCTGCATTGTCATTTATTGATCCTCTGAACAATGTCTATGCAATTCATAATCTATTGCCAATTCAGGTATATTTAGGCCAATACTTTTTACTATGTCTTTAAATGAGTTTTTTTATATAAAACATTCTTGCAGCTATATTTTTTATATTTCAGTTTCATGTCGCATTCATAGATACAAGACATACTAATACAAAAAAATGTATCCTTCCCAACGAATCTGCTCTAAATGCAAACAGTCAATGGGTAATAACTCCTTCTTATGTGGAAATTACAAATGCGAAGTTCATATTGTGCCTATACAAGGAGATGATATATACAAAAATTACCATGAACCAAAAACATAGAAAATTCAGAGCTCTAAATACAAATTTCTCCACTCTAACAAATCGAAGTGAATATTGCTACGAGCTAAACCTTATATAACACATAATATAAATTGAGTATTCTGTATATAACACAGAATACCCATAAACCAGGAGCTAAACCTTTTAAGAAAAAGCTAAGACCCGTGATTAGAAGACATGATACAGGAATATCCATACCTACGTCCCCTGTGGAAATTGTGAAACTAGAATTTCCTCTGTTAGTTTTTTCAGAATTTTCACTCTGATCTAAGATCTTAACTGAGAGAATAACATGTATAGCATATCTACAACATATCAATCATGGACACAATAATGCAAGCACACAGGAGACACAAAGTTTCACCGGGGAAAACCAAGAAGGTGAAAAACCCCGCAACTTCCTCAGAGATAGAAAGAGCAATGACACAACCAAAGTACAAGAGATAGTCTTCTCCTAGCAGCTGATCCTCCTCCTCACATGTGCGCCACTTTTCGAGTGATGGAAGAGTGAGTAATGAGATGATGAAATAGAGATCTCCCGATCTCTTTTTATACTTGTCCTGTCCTACCCAATAAACCAGTGGGGCTGACTTGTCTAACTTAGCCTAATAACTCATGGTTACATTAATCTGGGCCAACCCCACACTTGGTGGTCTAATAACCCATTTACCCACATGACTCATATAGGGTCGACCCCATCAAGGTGGTCTAATAACCCATCGGCAAGTTACAACACTTGCGACACTTGTCAATACAAATGACGACACTTCCATATAGAGGAATAATAACATCTCTATAGGAGTACAATATACATAGATGAAATACATAGGTGAAATACATTCTGAAGTTACATATACATCAACACTCCCTCTTAACTAGGAAGGTATTTCTCGACACAAGTCTACTAGCACAAGTCTTCTTCTATGGATCATCATCAACGAATCATTGTCGTCGTCACTGCTACTGCTATCTCAATCAATCTCTGAATCTACTCGTCATAGGAATTTCTATAGAGCCAGTCCTTTTTCATACTGGATGTAGGCCCACCACCTGCAGGTCTTCATCATCACTAGCCATATTGTGGAATCCTTAGGACTTATTATGTGCATCACAAAACCTTGAAAGAGCATCCCAGGCTGTTACGAGCACACAGCGCTACCTGTCGGATCTCCTAGGGCTGTATTATATGTGACCATAAAATAAAACCTCGAAAGAGCATCCCAGGATGTTACGGGCACACAGCTCTGACCTATAGGATCTCCCAGGGTTGTATTATATGGGGTCACCACAAAACCTCGAAAGAGCATCCCAGGCTGTTACGGGCACACAGCTTCGACCTATAGGATTTCCTAGGGATGGATTATATGTGGTCATGGAAAAACCTTAAAAGAGCATCCCAGGCTGTTACAGGTACACAAATCCGACCTATAGGATCTCCCAGGGCTGGATTATATGCCATAGGACAAAACCTCGAAAGAGCATCCCAAAACTGATTACGAGCACACAGCTCAACCTATCGGATCTCCCAGGGATGGATTATATGTCCTCAAAGAAAAACCTCGAAAGAGCGTTTTCCAGATATCCCAGGGCCACATTACATGCCATAGGTAAAACCTCGAAAGACTATCTGCAAACCTACCAGGGATGGATTATATGCTTATTTGCACAACCTGTTCCACGACCATAGAGTATCAACCTGATACTCACCATACATCATCCTAATGTACACATGATCATCCTGATCATCATCATTGCATTGTCCTAATGCATGTCATCTGGAGCAACATCCTGAAGCTCATCAACCATGATCATCCTGATCATACGATGCATCCACCTGATGCATACCTGATACATATCATCATCCATGATCTACCTGATCATACAATGTATCTACCTGATACATATCATCATACATGATCCACCTGATCATACAATGTATCCACCTGATACATATCATGCATATACCTTATGCATATCACATACATGATCCACCCGATCATACAATCTATCCACCTGCTACATATCATGCATCTACCTGATGCATATAACATACATGATCCACCTGATCATATCCAACATCCAACATGATGCATATACATATGAATGATCCAATTGATCATATAGAGCAGAAACTTGAACATCGTCCTGATGCTCATCATATAGCACTTACATCCACAGTCATGGGAAGGATCCTCCTCTCACCATACTTGGAATGGCTCTAGCAAATGTGTCCATCACTTCTTCCTTGAAGTGTCGTCAATATGAAGAACACCAAGCCTCTTTCTGAAGTACTCGAATTTTACTCTAGCTAGATGTTTCATCAGCACATACGCAACCTGCTCATCTGTCGCAACATACAGGAGCTTCACTGCTCCCCTTTACACCATATCCCTGATATAGTGATATTTGATCTCAATGTGCTTCGACCTGTCGTGGAACACCAGGTTCTCAAACATATTCACACAACTCTAGTTGTCACAAAAGATACCAGTAGCATCCAACGGGAGATCAAATAACTCATATAGTAGCTTCCGGAGCCATACTGCCTCACAATTAGCTGAACAAGCTGCAACAGATTCTACTTTGGCTGTACTTAGTGCTACGCAAGTCTGCTTCCTACTAAACCAAGAGATCACACTTGATCCCATACTGAAGCAGCACCCAAAAGTGCTCTTCCTATCTGCAGCACTGCCTGCCCAGTCCGAATCAACATAACCCTCCAGGTTAAACTTTTGATTTGTATCATACTTGAGCCCATAATCAATTGCACCCTTCAGGTACCTCAGAACATGTTTTACAACAATCAGGTGAACTCCTCTGGGATCCATTAGGAACTGGCTCAATGTGTTCACTGCAAAGCAAATATTTGGTCTTGTGTTCGTTAGGTACATCAAGGACCCAATCATCTGACGATACATAGTGACATCAATCGGATCAGATGAAGCATCACACAGAAGCTTCATGTTTGATGCCATAGGTGTGGCCATGTCCTTACAGTCCATCATCCTGAACCTCTTCAGGATCTCTATTGCAAACTTCCCTTGTCCAAGGAAGATTCCATCTAGACTTTGCCACACCTCCATGCCTAGAAAGTAGTGCATCATCTCCAAGATCTTCATCTCGAACTCGGCAGCAAGCTTCCGCTACATGTCGGCAATCAATCTATCCTCACGTGTAACAAACAAGTCATCCATATACAAAAGTAGTATCATTGGATTGCCTTCCTCAACCTTGTAGTAAAGGTTGGAATCCGCTTTACTCTTGGTAAATCCCAAACTGGATAGAAAGCTGTCTATCCTACCATACCAAGCTCTAGGAGCTTGCTTCAAGCCATACAAGGCTTTCTTCAATCTGCACACATATGACTCTCTGTCACGTGTCTCAAAACCAAGTGGCTGATCCACATACACTTCCTCCTCAACTACACCATTCAAGAAAGTTGTCTTGACATCCATCTAGTGTATCTTCCACTTCATCATTGCAGCCAGAGAAAGTACTGATCTGATGGAAGTGTATTTGCCTACAGGTGCAAAAGTCTCTTTATAATCAGCCACGAGCTACAAACTTCATCTATTATTTCTCTATGCTACCATCTGTAGCATGCTTGATATTATAGATCCACATGGAAGACATGATGGACTTCTCTTCTGGTATGGGATTTCATCCCAAACATCATTCTTCATGATCGACGGATCATGGAATTCTTCCCGGATCTTGGGAACTTCAATATCTTCAGTAGATAACTTTGTTGTTGGAACAAATGTTGTAGTCCTTCTTTTGTTGGTGATGGTATACGATTTTACAAAACAAGTTAAGTTGCATGATTAGAAAACATCTCATAGTTTTCAGAACAAGTTCTTACACATGAAGAAATATGTCACACAGTCATGCAATTATTTTAGCCAATGCTTCAATACAACATTTATCCATATCCCGTAGCTTTCTAGATGCCTACCAATCTCTACCAGAACATTGTTAAGAGTTTGCACTACTTCCAACATGTCAGCAAATATGTTTCATTCTAGATAAGTAGCAATGGAATGTTGTACAGTGCCATAGGCCACTTACCCATGTATATTAGTAGTATGTTGTTCATCAATGCAACTATTCTAATATGCATAATACAAAACCTAATTCTAGGAATATCAGTATATGCATCATTGAACAGTATTATTTAAACAATCAAATATGCAAGAAATGATAATTCAAATACTTATCTTTGTTTGGTTGTTGGGTTGACTCCCTCTTAGTCTTTGCTTCCTTTCTACAACTCCATTCTGATGTGGATTGTGAGAAGTGGTCTACTCCCTCTGAATATCTTCATCCTTGTAGAAACTAATGGAGTGTGCTCCCTCTTGATATTTGCTTCCTAGATTACATGTCCTTGAACTTATGTCCATCCTCGATTACTTTGCATATTTACTAGTATCATCATTGTGTTATCCTCGAAGTCTCATACATACATTCATTAGCATAATCTCAATACTAATAAAGCACAATAATCTTAAACATGTACTATAGTCATGATCATTTCAAACACAAATAATAAGCATTAGTATTCAAGGTTTTAGGGAAGACTTCTCTTACTCATACATATTCATATATGACCATAGAATTCTTCTAGTTAGTCATATCATCAATAAAAGTAAGAAGCATAATATGCCTAAACCCTTGATTACTTACATTTCTAACTTTATGAATAAACATAATCAATCATGCCAAGTATACTTATATAAGAGATCCTAACACAAGGTAGGATTCTAACTTGATATAGGAAAAACATACCTGGATTAGCATGTTAGCTAGCTATGTCTAACATACCCATATGATGTCTTCTTGTTCTCTTCAATGACTTGTGCTAGTAACCTGCATATCTCATAACTTAACCATTATAGAACCAAGTTATACATACCTTGTAAATAGATCTTCTATGTGATCCATGACAATGGATGAATCTTTGTCTTCATGTCACCATGATCATATGTTCTTGAACTAGAACATGATTTGTCTTTCTTGGTGTACCTTTCATGTTAGCAGACAACATAAACCTCATACAGCACCATAATGCATTAGTACAATCATAAGTGTCAAAACCCTAATCAATGAATATCTTCTATCATGCATTCATGATTTTATTAAAGTGATACGACAAGTCTAAATTTAATCAATATTGTACTAACCGTAATAATATGAAGACAAACATACCATAAACTTAATCATGAACAAATCTCGAAACATACCTGTATAAGTCATACCTGTCGAGATTGCTTGTAATCTTCTTATGTAAGGCCTTAGCCTCATCTCCCTCTGAAACAAGAACTTCTTCACTTATGCAAGTGACCAATCCATTCTCTTCTAGGACTAACCCAATACACTTGAATTGTAGAAACTGGATCTGGAGCTGGATTAGGATTTATCAGAGAAACCCTAAAAATTCAAACTTTGAATTTCAAACTTCTGAAAGGATAGAAAGATGCGCCTTTCTGAGTTGGTCAAGCTGGTATACTCAGAATTTGAAAACTGCAAAGTTTCACTCCTCAAATTTGATTTTCAATCTTCTGGGTTCATTAGGGAGGACCCTGAATTAGGGTTTGAGTTTCCCGAAGTTTCAACCAACCAAATAGTTTGATCCAAAGCTCTATACTTCGATTTTTCCAAGGAGCTTCCAGCTATGGTCACAGATTTCAAAAATTCCCATTTTTGTAGAAGCCCTAATTTTCCACCTTTTTTTATCAAAGTCCCGAACTAGGGTTTGATCAAGCCCGGTCTTCTGCCCAACCAAAAAATTCAATATTGGTCTCTAAATTTTGATTTTGATGAGTAGCATCCAGCCGTGGTCTCTGATTACAAAAATTCCAACTTTCTCTGAAACTCAAAATTCCTGAAGCCAAAAATGAAGGTGCTAAAAAACAATTATGTTTTGACAGAAATATGCACCTGATTGTTTCTTGTGTAACTCTGAAATTTCAGATCTAAAGGGTCTGAAAATTTTTCTTGTGATAGCCTGACCTATTATCTATTCAACCCCATAGGTTTGACCTCAATTGGATTCTCTGAGAGAGAGAGAGTTATGCCAAGTGTCACAACGTGACCTGTTTATGGGATAAAACAAGAGAGCGAACTTGTACGGAGTGCCACGTGTCACTGGTTCACTTTCGGCCTCTGTAACTTCGTCCTATGAAAGTAAAGTCCGTTCCCTACCTGAAATTTTTACGAAATTTCATTTGGAGCTTCCTAGCCCAAGTTGTGACCTTTTTTCCTAGGTCACCTGTTTATGACTCAGATCTGGAAGAGGCAGAAACCCTAGATTGTACAGATCATAAAACACAAAGTACAACAAATTAGAATTTTTCCTTTGGAAACAAGGTACATGGGGATCTGATCTTCAACCTATAAAAGTTTCATATCCAAAAACTTCTCCGAAATGGATTTATAGCGAAAATTCTACGATGACTGGTTTTTGCTATATCAAGCCCTAGCATCGCAAGTGCAACAAGTGTCATAAATGCCATACCATGCCTTCTTTCAGGCTAGCTTTGATACCATGTTAGTTTTTCAGAATTTTCAATCTGATCTAAGATCTTAACTGAGAGAATAACATGTACATCATATCTACAGCATATCAATCATGGACACAATTTAATGCAAGCACACAAGAGACACAGAGTTTCAACGGGGAAAACCAAGAAGGTGAAAAACCTCGCAACTTCCTCAGATATAGAAAGAGGAATGATACAACCAAAGTACAAGAGATAGTCTTCTCCTAGCAGCTGATCCTCCTCCTCACATGTGCGCCACTTTCTGAGTGAGGGAAGAGTGAGTAATGAGATGATGAAATAGAAATCTCCCGATCTATATTTATACTTTTCCTGTCCTGCCCAATAAACTAGTGGGGACGACTTGTCTAACTTAGCCTAATAACCCATGGTTACATTAATCTGGACCGACCCCACACTTGGTTGTCTAATAACCCATTTACCCACATGACTCATACAGGGCCGACCCCATCAAGGTGGCCTAATAACCCATCGACAAGTTACAACACTTGCGACACTTGTCAATACAAATGACGACACTTCCGTATAGAGGAATAATAACATCTCTATAGGAGTACAATATACATAGATGAAATACATAGGTGAAATACATTCTGAAGCTACATATACATCAACATCCTCAACATGCGTATTCGTGCCACTAGCCTCTTCTTCTTCCCGGTCAATAAAATCCGTATCATCAAAGTTGTCATCATTCATTAATTTGGTATACTGGATAAATTCCATATAATTTATAGACGTTAGATTTGGAGAATAAAAAAATTAGATTTCATATAATAAATTTCAGATATTATAGCATACTTACGTACCATGCCTCTATTTTGATTTTGTCCAACAATGAATCGCTTATAATTGTCTCTACATTACGTTGCATACTGCTCAAGCTCTAATTGAGTCATACTTTTCAAGCGATCATCAGAATAATCATCAAATGGGCCTTCATCTATACTGGTTGAAGATGACATAGTATTTATTCTGATTTCCACCCTTGCCAATGCAGCCCCAACACGCTCTTTTATCTCTTCCCTCACCTCTCTTGCTATTTGGGATGTCATTTCCAACTCCTTTGGAAAAGCAACGACTCTAGGATATGGCTGCAACTAACCAAGGCATCGAACGCCTATACTGAACATCGCGTCGTGCATCAGGTCGTTCATATGTATGACCTTTTCTACCACCATAAAAACTGAATCCCGTATCTATATAGTCGGGGTCCATGTGAAACCGGAACTCTGCAATCAACATCTTAACAAAATACTGAGGAACCTCGTCATTATTTGGGAACTTCCCATATGCACACAAGAACCTGGAATAAATATGGGGTGCAATTAGTGGATCATTGAATCTTGCAATCTTTAGACGTTTTTTGTCTTCAAGCAGCAAGTGAAAACATGAAAAGACCATTTCTTTTGTGACAACTTTTTTTATTTCTTCAAATTTGTGGCGACCCATCGCTGACAACTGCCTCCTACGCATCATGTCATGAAAAATATGGGTTGATGGTCCAACCCCAAGATATGTCTGGATCAAACTATTCAGATTGTGCAAAACAATCTGGAGACACTGTTGAGTACCAAAAGAGAGATTTGAAGTGTCAAGTTCTGCCTGCAATCTCGAGGAATGCTCCTTCATATCTTCCACAGTTAGCATAACGATGTTTTCTTCCCAAGGAGTCTCCTCAGGAACATCTCCAGGATGACTGTAAAGAGGATCATATCTTTCATTGCAAGCATAGTGATGCACCCGATGACCTCTCCTTGTCTGGGGAGGTGGATTAGGATCAGGAGCAACAAACCCTGTAAGAAATAAAATGCACGTGCAAGTATTAAAATCTATATATATAATTTGTCAATCAAATTATACACATTTAAATAAAATGTGTTCATTATAAATACCTGATGGAACCTTTGCATTAGCATGAACATGGTGCGAAATAGAAATAAAGTCTGCTGATCCATCATTATTGTTAGATTGTCCAAAATCACCTATAGGAAACCAAAAATTGGCAATCACATGTAAGTTTACACAAAAAATCATGTAATTTTTCACAAATAAAACAGTCATGTCAAAAAAAAATTCTAGTCAGAATGTATGTAAACAATCTCTACCTGGTGATGGCGTATATGAAGAATAAGACACTAACGGTATCATATGTGGTTGTCCAACGGCCCCTGTAGACCCCCCTCATATAGACACCTGTCATTGTGAGAGACACCACCTATGCACAACAAGATCTTAGAAAGATGTGTAAAAGAAAATTTATGTTTATATATACTTGATCGTGAATTGAATAACAATTGAATTTACCTGACGATGACCTCACGGAGTGTCACTGCATAGAAGTCAAGTTTGCTTCACCCTGAAGCTATGCATGATAAGAATTTTCCACAGATTATAAACATGTCAAACAAGAAGTCTAGTAAAAAATGTATGTAAACAATCTCTACCTGGCGATGGCGCATTTGAAGAATCAGACACTAAGCGTGTCCTTTGAGTTTTTCCACCGACACCCATAGACCCCTCAAACAGACGTCTGTCATTGTGAGAGACACCACCTGTGCAAAACAAGATCTTAGAAAGATGTGTAAAAGAAGATTTATGTTTATATATACTTGAGCATTAATTGAATAACAATTGAATTTACCTGATGATGACCTCATGGAGTTTAGTTACATAGAAGCCAAGTTTGCTTCACCCTGAAGTTGTGAAGCTGTGCATGATAAGAATTTTCCACAGATTAATAAACATGTCAAATTTAAATTTACCAAATTTAACATTGTGCAACTATGCATGATGAGAAATTCTCACATTAAAATCATGTCAGAACGTGTCAAATAAGATAAATATATTTCAGATTAACAATCGAATATACCTAACTGCATCACATGTCTTCATCTAGCACCGATGGTAGATTTCTCTGGACAATCCATGTGTCCTTGTTAAGACAAAATGAGAAATCAAACATTTTATAAATATCTCCAAGAATTAGAAAATGCAATAAATATATCTCACCATTTTTAAGGAAAAAAAGATTAAAAAATTATCAATAAGGCCAATTAATCCTAACAATTTTTTAGAAAATATAACATCCCATAAAATACCAATTCATTCATATTCTATAAGATAATATAATTAGTAAGCCTTCAATTGTTTGAAATATCCAACAATAACTCAAGCAATGGCTTTTCCAATCCAATTTATGCTACTTGGCATTATGTGTATATGCCAATGCAAAATTTATATAGGCCCTTACATGTCTAGTGGATGTTTCATACCATGCTCCAGTTATTAATAGGAGTCATAAGACTTTAGGACTCCAAATTTCTTAATTAGCCTGTAGGTCAGGTTGTTTATAAGATAAAATCATGGCTAATTGTGGAGATATTGATTCACACCCCTCCTCTCAATATCTCGATGTGTTCAACAATTGGTATCAAAGAAGGTCCCTCATACAAGTCTAACCAACCTGAAGTAGATCCTAGCCTACACACAATAGATGGACAAGTGACTTTCTCCATGAATGGGGCACCAATGTTCTTTGGAAACAAGTAGGATATGAATGGGGCAGTAGGATATGACATATGGAAATCAATTGTCACCGGTGAATAAAGATGGTGATAAAGGAATAATGGATGAAGAAGTCAATCCCATCGAAGATCTGGCGCAATATTTAGGCAACCATAAAGGTAAGAACCCTCTTGAAAAATTTGTTTACAATAAGTTAGAAAATGATGATATATGTTCTTGGCTCATTGGATAAATCAGCGGACAAAGTCCACAATCTACAAATCAAACTCACTGAAGGGACCCTTGACTCTTAAAACAAAGTCATGATCAGTAAAGAGGATTGGAAGGAGGATATAAGTGGAAAGGTTATTGATTTCACTGAGCAATTTGACAAGCTAAAGGATCAAGCACAGTCCCAGTTTGCTGAGCTGGTGGATTGAAAGGTGAGGTTGCTTGTTTCACAGAGATTATTGTCACAAAGGATTGTGCATGGATGAATCCTGAAGCTGTCCTCAACACAAAAAAAAACCAAGCACCTCTAGAGATTGATATTGAGTGTTGAAATGTGGACTTGGGAATAACTTGACAGGGCCAAAAAATCAGAATGACTTGACCAAAAGTCGGCAAGCATTCAAAATGCAAAATATTTCATTTTTTTCAATTAAATTAAAATATGAACTTACAACAAAGAAATATTTTGGATTTTATACAGAAAATTCCATGCTGCACACAATATGAATTGCAATTTTTTCAAAAACAAATGTGAATTTTCCAAATTTTTTTATTCCAATTTCATGGTTGGAGATTAACTAGGGGAAAATAAAAAAATCAATGATTTTTGCAATAGAGGTAATCCCACATTTTCAAGACAATCATATCCTCTGCCATTTTGATATGGTCAACCATAGTTTCCTGACAATTGAAGAAAACAATAGTATAGCAAAGACCAAGGAAGCAGAAAAAGTATATAGTTAGCAGATATTTTGACAGTCAACCCTCACACTCAAAAGAAGACAATCCATGTCTTTGTAAATATATAAATATAATGTTTGTGCTAGTTTACTGAAATAGCCCATAAATCCTGAAGCTGTACTCAACAAAAAAGAAAAATCCAAGCCCCACTGTCGCTCGATGAGTAATGGATGAATAACAAATGAAAGGTAAGTCATTGATTACTATCACACTTATACATACTACTGGATGCAGTCAGCTAAATACATTATAATACATACGCCTAGGTTCAGAATTAGGACAATATACCGAGATCCAGAAAGCAGTAACCAGTGTTGCAAAATTTGGACTTGGGAATAACTTGACAGGAACATAAAAAGGATTAACTTAGCCCAAAGTCAAATTGCAAATATTTCATTTTATTCAATTATATTAAACTATAAACTTACAACGACAACAGAGTAAGATTTTGACTTTAATACCAGAATTTTCGTGCTGCAAGCAATTTTTCTTTTTAAAGGTGAATTTTTAGAGCTTTTAAGAAAATAACACATTTTACAACTCAACACTATCTCATGATTGTGTTGGAAAAAAATATTTAGGGTTCTTAATCAAGATCTATAATGTTTATGCCCCGGTACAATAGGGGGAGAAGTTGAGTTTTTAATGAACTCTAATAGCCTTATAAGAGTAGGAAAAAAATAAAAATTGCATAGTAAGAAGAGATTTCAATGTGGCTTTATCTTAGAGAAACATCCTCTAAATGAATGGGCAAACTCATTCTAAAGATGAGCTACAACAAAAAAGAAAGAGATTAAGAATTAGATTGGCAAGTGCTCTAGTGTCCATGGAAATGGAGGAAGTCTCCCTCAACAACATATTAGAGGAACAAAATATAAACCAAGAAAAATGTAACAGGAACATAGAAAAGAGGAAGAGACATGGGGGCTCATAAAAGCGTATGGTTAAAATGAGGGGATATAAACATTGGGTTTTTTCATAAGCAAGCAAAGGGGAGGAAATATAGGAGTATTGTAAAATAAATAACCAAATAAAATGAACAAAAAGTCTTAGACTTTGAAGAACTAAAGGAAGAGGCATACTTGCACTTCAAAGAGTTATTTTTAGAAAAGGAGACTTGAGACTCTATTGCAATAAAGGAAATGCTACAAGTATACCTATTTTGGTAAATGAACAAGATAAATGAACCTTGGAAAAGGAGTCATGGAAGAGGAGTTCATCAAAGGGATGGATTTTGTCCCGATAAAGCCTCGTGTTTAGATTTCTTTACTATTCATTTTTTCTAAGTTGTTTGTACACTATTAGGTATGACCTATGAAAAATGTAAAATGGAACAAGGTGAAAAGCTACAATTAGATGAACCACTAACTCCTACTTTATTGCATTAGTCCTTAGATAATCTAAACCTTATTTCCCTTAATTTAGAAATATCTCATCATGCAACTCGACCTACAAAATCTTGACCAAAATTCTGGCAAATAGTATCAGGATACTCCTTCCTAAGCTTATATTAGAGAACCAAGGCGCATTTTTGGAAAAGAAACAAATAACTGATTATTCTTATACAAGAGGTGGTATACTCAAGCCAAAATAGAGGAGACATATGTATGCTTATAAAAATTGATCTAACTAATGATTTTGATAAAATTACACACTCCTTTTAATTTGATGTATTGTTTACCTTTGGGATATCTAAAAATTTCATAGGGTCGATAAAGGCTTACAATGACAACCCCTGGATAACTCCTTTAGCAAATAGTTGGAACTTGGACAAAAGATTAAATTTTCATGTATAACCAAAAAAAAACTTGTGTGTATGTACTTGAACATCGATTGAGAGAAATTCTTGAAAACATAGCACCACCAATGGAACACTGACACAAAAACACCCTTTCTCAAGTATTTAGAATTGTTCAAGGAGATTAGGTTGGGAATAGAAAAATATTCAATCATGTATCATAGCAAACACTAACTTCTAAAAACATGGGAAACCACTGAAGAAGTATGCAAAGAATATGGCATTGAATACCTCTAGAGAAATTGACACAAGGATATGGTAATCTTACTTAGTTGGGCACCGAGATAGAACCAAAATAGCAGTTAGCAAAGTGCAATACATGTCTGAATCAAAATACATGATCAGAAAAGGCTCTAAATGGCCTATAAAAAAGAATAGATTCAAAGACTAAACAATCTAATCATCTGAAATTGACTAAGGTGGTGCTATTTTCACTAAAATAAAAACCAAATCAGATCCAAATAAGCTTATAAAATGAGCACCTGGGAGTAGCACAAAACTATAAATACCTATGGCTAGTATTCAATGAAAAGTTAAACTCAGAAGCATAGGAAAGGACGAGAATCCAAGCTGGATTGAAAGCGATCTTATTTCAAAATATATGCACAACAAAAGAAATTTGGGGTTGTGGTATGTTAATCTCTTCTCCAAACACTCATAACCACTGTTGTTGCTATCTAAGTGTGAGATATAGGGGCCATGCATGGCTAAAAGTAGAAGCAAATGGAATCGGATTGAGAGAGTGCAGGGACAATTTGATAATAGCCTTTCTTAGAATAAAAGTAAGCACTCCATATACAATGCTTGTAGCAGTAGTGGGTTTATACTTTATACCCAGTAAAACTTGATGCGATAAGGAAGATAATATTATACATAAAAAGGGAGCAGACATGGACACCAAGAGGATACCCAATAAGATTCATTAGGAAAACTCAAAGAAAAAAAAAAGTTCATGCAGGTTGCAGCAATAGTCAGGTTAGATACAGTGATAATTTTCATAAATATTTATATCTAAAAGTTGTTAAATGGAAGGCATTAAATTTTTTACACATTTGTAAACCTCAGTATGAGACCTGTTATCCCTCTAATTGTTTGGAGTGTTCACTTGGGTTTCCAGGGATCATTCTGGTCACATTCCAAGCAGATGTGGTACTATTTGAATCTTTTGGGGTATGTTTATCTTCCAGCATCCCTAGTATTCAATTCTGGGTCAATTTGGTGGTCAATGGTCAGCATTTTGGGCTCAATTTAAGCAATAAATGAACATGAAAAGAGAAGGGCAAACATTTTTAAGATCATTCTTGGGCCTTGGCTATATGGATATGAAAATAGCCCTAGAACTCTAAATCTGGGTGGACCTCTCTTAAGACAGATAGAAAGGATGAATTTTTGGGCAAAATCTGTAGTTGAAATGGCTATTAATATTTATTTTCTGGGCATATATAAAGCATTAGAACAATAGTCTTTGAATTCTGGGCATAATCACAGCCCCAAACCATGAATTTAGAGCCAAACTGACATCAACTATAAATGGTAAATGAACTTTGAAATCAATAAAAAAAAACCAATACATCTAAAATATGCAGAATTAATACTGTTATTTAAGATTCTAAAAATTCTATCACGATTCAGGCAAATTCGTGTCTGAAATTGGTTACAAACTTGTGCAAATAAGGGGTTCAAACTAGCAGTGGCAGTCCTCTGTGATACCAAATAATCCTACGTTTTTATGAGAATGTCGGTGCCGAGGTAGCGTACCTATATCAGTAGCACGAAAACAAATAGCTAAATTAACCCTCTCCTTTTTAAAGTGCAGCCTTGAGCTTAGTTCAATAAAGAGAAAACTCTAGAGCCTACCCGGGTGCGGTCGTCTAATGGTTTGGTCGTTTGGTCATCTGGTTCGAACTGGCGATGGCAGTGCTAGATGGGTGGTCATTCCCTTCGTTGCCATGGGTGGTCGTTCCCTTCCCCTGTTTCAGCAAATGGAGTTGAAAAATGACACAGCAACATAGTGGGGTTTGAACGACAGACAACAACAGGCATTGAAAAATGACAATGCGACTGGCGGGGAAATGGGTTTGAGTTTATATAGTTAAACATTTCTCGGCTGAGACGTTAAAAGGAATCTAAACTCTCGACCAAGAAACTTGTTTCAGAGTTCAATATAAAAAAGATGGTTATACTCTCGAATGAGAAACTACAAATTCTCAAGCGAACAATTATCTAACTATGGAACAACTCTCGGACGAGAAAACTCTAACCATGGTTAATTTCCCGCCCGAGAAGTATTATAACTCTCGCCCGAGAAAATATGTTGACCATATGGGTGGCCATTCCCTTCGTTGCCATGGGTGGTCGTTCCCTTCCCCTGTTTCAACAAACGGAGTTGAAAAATGACACAGCAACACAGTGGGGTTTGAACGACAGACAACAATGGGCATTGAAAAATGACAATGTGACTAGCGGGGAAATGGGTTTGCATTTATATAGTTAAAAATTTCTCAGTCGAGACGTTAAAAGGAATCTAAACTCTCGACCGAGAAACTTGTCTGAGAGTTCAATATAAAAAAGATGGTTATACTCTCGAACGAGAAACTACAAATTCTCGAGCAAACAATTATCTAACTATGGAACAAATATTGGATGAGAAAACTCTAACCACGGTTAATGTCCCACCCGAGAAGTATTACAAATCTCTCACGAGAAAATATGTTGACCATATGGGTGGCCATTCCCTTCATTGCCGTGGGTGGTCGTTCTCTTCCCCTGTTTCAACAAACGGAGTTGAAAAATGACACAGCAACATAGTGGGGTTTGAACGACAGACAACAACAAGCGTTGAAAAATGACAATGCGACTGGCGGGGAAATGGGTTTGCATTTATATAGTTAAACATTTCTCGGCCGAGACGTTAAAAGGAATCTAAACTCTCGACCGAGAAACTTGTCCGAGAGTTCAATATAAAAAAGATGGTTATACTCTCGAATGAGAAACTACAAATTCTCAAGCGAACAATTATCTAACTATGGAACAACTCTCAGACGAGAAAACTCTAACCGTGGTTAATGTCTCGCCCAAGAAGTTATACAACTCTCACCCGAGAAAATATGTTGACCTTTTTCTCGGGTGAGAAACAGGAAATTATAACAAAAAAAAAGTGGATTGTCACGAAATTGTTTCCCAACTTCGTGTTTTCACCCCTATATGTTTTAACATTTGTTTCAATACATAATGAATACAAATAAGTATGGTTTATTTGATTTTAAGTTGTACTTAATTTAAATGATAATATAACTACTTGTGTATGTGTAATTCTGCCATAAATTTAAATAACATTGAGGGACCAATGATATATATAATTTTTATTGTTTTTGGTACAAATAAATATTTATATTCATAAATTTAACTATTCTATTTGTATAAAAAGTCATTCATCTTATTATTTAAAATGAAATACATAAACTATGTTTGCACTTATCAAACAATTCACTTGCTCTCAATTTGCTTTGTGATCCTATTGGATTTTATTTTGCATATGCAAATTAACCTAGAAACTCTTCTTATACTAACAATATGGTTTATTTAGTATACAGGATATGATTACCTTTCAAGGACACTGTTTATTTAGTACATGACATGATTACTTTCCAAGGACAATGTTTGTAAGAGATATGGTTGAACAAAGTTTTTTAATTTCTAAATTTAGTTGTCTTATGCTCTCATTGGATTTGTAGATCAACCTAGCTTGACCTTTTATATGTGATTTATTTAGTGCAAGATATGATCTTTTTTGAAGGATTAATACTTTGATCTCTTGGTATAAAAAATGATTGTGTCTTTTTTTAAGGTTCAACTTTTTATTTTATTAATGATGACTAGTTTGAAATTTAACTTGTTTTATATGAGCAAGTGTGAATAATAAGACCCCTAAAAAGATGTTTAGTAGTTATTATCAGGTTTTTATTTCTTAGGACTTTATGTTTATAATGATGTTATGTTTTCTTTAGGTATTCCAAAAAAGCAAAACTTGATTGAGCCTATATTTTTTAGTGGATACAATCTGCTTCCTTGGGGACACACGCTTGGTGCAATAGCCAATCAGGTTTCTCTAGCAGCTTGTGTACAAGTTCGCAAGGAAGGGTGTGATCCAATCGTTTGGTATCTTAACCTAAAGGATTTCAATTATTTTATTCTTTGGTTGATGAGTGGTTAATGAGGACGGATTGTAAATACGTTTCCAATATGCCTACACCATTTCATAAAGTATTTGACCTAGTTTGATCACACATACCCAATACTTGGGAGAGATCCTTTCGTGGAACCTATGTGTGTTTCTGTAGATCTTATTGTAATAAAAAGATGTGTATATTCAATAATATTACATTGCCAACAATTATAGGATGAATGGTTTATAAAGTATCAAAAGTAGTGAAAACTTTGCTAATTTATAAACTTATGATATGTTTCTTATTGAGGATTCTTTTTAAGTTAATATCATTGCGATGCTTGCATACTTCCTTTGGATAAAAGATGCATCAAAAAGTTCATTGAAGTAACCTCAATTTCCCATAATATTGACTAGGGACATGGAGTCTTCACTTGTGCTTCTATTAAGCCAAGTTAGCATTACATGCACATATGCACACGAAAATGTGTTTCCTCCTAGGAGGCCGTTGATTTGAATTTAAAGTGAGATTAGGTATGTACACCTTTGTAGACTTCAAGGGTGGATTCATTGCATGGAATGATCTCTTGTCCCATAAACAAAGGGATCTCATATATTAATTTAGTGTTTAGTTAGGTGGTGACATATATATATATATATATATATATATATATATAATTTGAGGAAGAATTCCTTGAGTTTCCTACAAGATTTTCTTTGAGAAAAAAAAAAACTATAAGTACATCTAGAAATTGAAGTATGGATTCGTGCATATCGCTTTAATTGGAATTGTTTTTAAAAAATAATATTGACGAAAAAATATACTTTAACTTGTATATTAAATTTTTACTTTTTATCCATCCATTCATGTACTTTTATATTATCCTTTTAAAGAGACATGACACTTTTTAATTATGATTTTAATGGACATGGTTGATAGTTAAATTGCAAAATTACTTTTGTCGTTACCTTTTACACTTTGATCTACAATTAATCTAGAATCGTTGTATGAATATGTTATTCATTTAGCACATGATATGGATGTTTTTGCTACTTTTTTTTCAATGGGTGTCTTTGCATTTGTAAATCAACCTAAATTCACCTTTTACATTAGCAATATGCTATTTATTCAATGTATTTTTTGGGTGGATAAATACTTGACTTTTTTTTAACACTAATAATAAGTGATTTATCTAGTGTATGATATGGTTCCAATTTGAACTATAAATATTACCACCTATCCACCTATTTGTATGGATTGTGCCTTTTCTTTATTAGATTCAAATAACTGTTGTTGGTAATTTACCAAGTCAATATTTTCTATTTAAACTTCAAATAATTTGTTTGAGATTTAAATTGTTTGATATGAGTGTGTATGTATAATAAGACCCCTAAAAAGATGTGTATATTTAATAATCCTACACTGGCAATAATTGTAAGATGAGTGGTGTCTGAAGTATTGCAGGTAGTGATTTTTTTTTCCAATTTATAAATTGATATTAGGGTGCAAGTCATTGAGTTGATGTGATACAAATTTTCCCTTGCTTTGGTACATGCATTTCCTAGAGGTACTTTAGGATCTACCCCTTTGTGCTTTGTTTGTAATCATTCTTATGATACATTTTTAAAACAAGGTCACTAGATCATGGTATGAGATTGTTTGTTGATGAATTTGGTTTATAGTGTCATTTTCATGTAAATTTTATATTACTTGATGATTTTGGTTCATTGTGGCATATTCCCAATTATTAATATGTTTGTGATTTCCTTTGCAACCAAAATGGCATGAGTGGTTTATGAAGTATGGAAAACACCAAAAGCTTTGCTAATTAAACACCAACTTTGCGGTGTAAGTCTTTGGAGTGATGTGATAGCATCCTCTTATGACACTTACATCATTTAGAGGTGCTTGTGTGCTTTGTGGACCTATTTCCTTGTAATTAGTCTTTGTAATTTCCCTTTAAAATATAAACTTATGACTGTGGTCTTGTTGTAATAAGTCTTTGTGATCTCCCTTTAAAATATAAACTTATGACATGGTCTTACCGAGGTATTTGTTTTATGTTAATAACACTATAACATTTGCATACCAAAATTGATTTGAATAAAAGATGCATACATAAGTTAATTTATTAGAAGTAACCTTAATTGCCCCAAAATAATGAATAATGTGATGGAGTCTACAATCAGTAGCAATTCAATAGCAAATTATTACAACACATTTTGAATGGATTCTAATTGCATATTTTATTTTTTATGATATTTTTTGTCTCCTAAAGAACATTGCAACTTCTATTCAAATGGAAAATGGAAATTACATTGCTAAGACATTGTTGCACTTTTGGATTCAAAACTAGAGTTTACTTGTACACTAGTACCCTATTATCTGTCTAAAATTTGAACCCTGAAATAATATTGGACACCAATCACTAATTTTCTTTATTTAACATTCTTTTATATTATCAGCAAAATGACTCGTAACACTTTTGGAACTTTGTTTGAATACTTTTAGAAAGATTTTATGTAACGTTTGTAAAGGTATTATGCTTTATTTTGAAACTAAGAAAATTTGTGATATTTTTAATTGGATTATGATTAATGTCATAATCATTTATCATTAAATTTATTGTTAACATTTATTGTTAAATTGTTAATTTTTTTGTCATTGAATGCATCATTGGAGTTTAGTGTGTCCCAAAAAACACTATTCTATACCTATATGTTTATGAATGCAATGGAATTGAATATGGCCCCAAACAATTGTGGAGGGCATATATCAAACAACAAATTTTCAAGGTAGACACTTGTAAGGCCATGCTCTATCTCACCAACAAGTATGCGTTATTTATAAGCCTATAGGTGCATGGTGGGATTGTACACATTTAATCTATGGTTATCACCCTTATGTTGATGAAATTTGAGTTGAGCTTATGCAATATCCTTTGGTACTTGGATATCTTCTTTAGAGAGTATTTTTGGCTAATCTAATTCAGCTTTGCCTAAAAAGTGGCATGGATATTTTTTTTCAGATGCAAGTTTGTTTTATTAAGAATAAGACTTGGTTGCAAATTACTTAACCCTAAAATGATTTAGATCTAGAGGAAAACTATGAGAGTTTCAAGCAATGTTTTTTCAATCTAAGGTCCCTATGCAAGGATAAGTGATTAAGTCATAACAAATATGGTGTTTTTCCCATGTAATGAGCAACCTCATGAACCATGTATGAAATTGAAACTCCCAATCCGTAGTTTTGTAGTAAATTAGAGCACTTGTTTCATCATTAATAAGTCTAGCATACCTAAGAAGTACAATCATTGATACTAGATATTTTTTATTTGCATTAATAAGTCTAGCATACATAAGAAGTACAACCATGTATGAAGTACTAGATATTTTTTATTTGCATTGCATTGGTGTTAAATGTTGGGAATTTGTTTTATAAAATTTCACCCACCTCAGGTTGCAAGACCACCTTAGTTAAAAATAATTTTGGCTCACTTGGTTTTTCTATTTCTTTGTATTTTTTAATGTGAAAGGCAAGGACTAAACTACATACAGCTCTTGTTTATAGATATATTTACTATTGCAGCTAATGCAAAGTAATTGTTTTATATAAATTTTATATGATGTATTTTTTATTTATATTTTGTGACAGGGCGTCTCCTCGAGAGGAGAAAGCAACCCCAAATCTTGCAATATAATTTATTTATATATGTTTTAATTGTTGGCTGCAAAAGTTCTTAAGGGCGATCCCTCCTCGAAAGCATTCTTCTTATTGGAAGAATTGTTAATGTATATATGTTTATTTTTATATTGGTTATATATAATATTTATTACAATGAATGTGTGTGAATTGTGGGAGAGAAGGTATAGTATTTTATTGTTATATTATATTTTTTATTATTATTTGGATTCAAATTATTAGATATTATTTTGTTTGAATTTATCATTGTATTTGCATTTTGTTTGAGAGGGCGTTGCTCATCTTGCAATGCAAACAAAATTATGGCTGCATTTTAGTGAAGGGTGTTGTGCATCATTCATTTTTTGAAATAGAATGGAATTATATAATATATAATTATTTTTGAATTGAGGTTGAGTTTTAAAAATGAATAGGTATTTTTTTTATATTTGTTTAGATTGAGGCGTTGGTCTCTTTTTGGTGCGCATTTAAATAAATGAATGCTATAGTCATTAAAAAGGCATTGGTCAATTGAAAAGAAAATATTTATATTCTTTCATTTGAAGGAAAAGTTAAATTTGAATTATTAATATTTAATATAATTAAATTATTAAAATGCATCTTTGGATTTGAAATTGATGCATTTTGCATTTGAATGCAATTGGATTATTTAATGTGTTTAAATTAATATGTATTTGAATAATTTAATGTATTTTGAATTATTTTGCATATGAATTATTTAATGTATTTGAATTCATTTGAATTATTATGCATTTGAATTAATTCATGCTTTTGATTTAATGCATTATCCATTTGAATTATTATGTTATTTGAATTATTATGTTTAATGCATGTTGCATTTAAATTAATTAATGCATTTAGTATTTGAATTATTATGTTTAATGCATTTTGTATTTCAAATTTAATGCAAAAAGTCTGAAATGGTTTTTAATGCATTTGAATTTTGTAAGATTAATTTATTATATTTAATGCATTTGAATTTTGCTACTATATTAAATTATATAATGCATGAATTAAAATTTATAGAGGTAAATAAATATATATATAAATGGTGAACGGTGCTAGAAATCAAGTAGTATTGACAAATAAATTATATGATGTAGATTTAGTTAATTTTACATTGCATTTGTTTGAGGTTGATGCATTATATTTAATTAATTGTTGCATTATGTATTATTATTATGTTATTTATTTATTTTAGTCTATTTGTTTGATTGGATTACATGTTTATTGAGTTGTTGGATAAATGTTTATTTATTGTTTAATTGTGCATTGCATATTTATTTGTTGTTTAAGGTTTAATTTTTATTTAATGTTTAATTATGCATTGCATATTGTGTTTTGATTATGCTTTGCATTGATATGCATTGGGTTTGAATGAATTGAATAGTGAATGCATAGTATATTGAGAGAAATGAGGGGCAAAGCCCTAATCCTTCTACATAGATTGCATGTATATGTTAGGTTGTTTCTTGAAAAAGCTTTGCTTAGACATGCAATGAATTAGTTAGTGTTGGAATGCATTTACTGTTGGAATGTTTTAATGTGTTGAACATTTTATAATGATGGGGTGATGAGTAGCTACAAACATACTATATGCATTGGGATAACATGCATTGGAATGTATTGGTGAAGGGCATATCTATATTGCATTTCTAATTTTGGATTGATGGGAAGATTGCATATTTTCTAATGGTTGGTAATTGTGAATAGTTGCTATGCATTGGTATTTGCATATAGATATAATGGGCTGGAATAACAAAAACACATGCATTAGATTGTGTAGTATTTGCATATATGTACCATGAACTAGGAATATTAGTGGTAAATGCATTTATATTTCATGTGTTGTTGATTGATAATTACAGATATATATTTTATGTGATTGGAATTGAACAATTTTCCTTGAATTGAACACTGTGCCTTGAATTGTTCAATGTGTGCTGAAATAAACTAGTTGATAAACTATTGAATACAAAGCATGTGATGATTTACTTCTCTAGGAAATCTTTGGGTGAAAAATAGCTTGTGTATATTTCATGACGATAAGAATGGATAGATAGGGACATTGGTATGATAAGGATATTTCAAGTGACTAAGTAGGGGTTAGTTCCCTACCCATGAAAAATCAAGGATGGGTAGATCCTTGAGTCTCTTAGCCTAGATGGCCTATGGACTTTTTGTCTAGCCAATAAAGAGAAATCTTGAAAGTATTTCTAGCTCCTAGTAACAACATTTCCCAGCTCAGGGTGGCATCATGATAGAAGAATGTATGTCAGATAAGTTCCTACAATTTGGTGGTTCATGGAACTTACACATCCAGTTTCCTTAATAAGTCAAGTACTTTTATGTGTGTTCTTGTGATGTGGTGAATGTCTTGCTGAGATGTAGATCCTGTAAATGATGTAAATGTAAGCCATCGTTCCTTTTATGTTAATTAGAACATGTATGTACAATGGTCAAAATTGCATACATTAGCATTTGTTTATACTATTGTGATGTGCTTGGAACTAGCATGTTGATGCATGTGAGATATGTGTATACATATGGTTAAATGTTCATATGATTATGATATGTGCGTATATGTGATGGTGTTAATCAGGAAGTGATGATGATACAACAATTAAATTGCATAATGTATTTCATGTACCTTTGCTAAAAATAAATATAAACCTAATGTTAATCATGTGATCAAATGAAATGTGATTTAGGTGGAACCGGAAGGCGTATTTTATGGAACAACCTAAAGGGACAAGATGTTGTTGATTCATCTAGATCATTACTTGTCTAGGTTCTCGCACAATATCTAGGTATGGAATGGTGAGAGTAGACACATCTCATCGGCAGTGGAGACATACATAAAGTAAATGATGGAAGAATGCATGGAAGCTAGAAGATGTTATTAGGGAGGTATACCTTCATCATTTTGAAATTTTGTAAAGGCATGTATGTAGTAAGTGTGCATCGAGGACGATGCATTGTTTTAAGGGGGAGGGGATGTAATACCCCATGGTGTGTTAAGCCCCTAAACATATGTGATATATTGCTATGTGTTTATTAATATGGCACGGGGTGCCTCGAATTTGGTATTTAGACATTATTATGGTCATGGAGGACCATGAAATTAATAAAATAACTGGCTCAACATGGACCACTAATGAGAATGGGAGGCCATGGATTCCACAAGTTTGGGTGAAAGGGTGTCGAGAATGTTATTTTCCTAGTGAATTATTATTTTTCTTTTCCCAAACCCTAGTCCGTGATGTTTTGAGTACCTTGGACCCATTGAAAATATACGTGTCGGGATTTGCATTTTCTTCTTATTTCCTAAATTTTGATTTGTATTAAAACCCAAATTCTATTGTACCTCTAGTGGCTTTATGTGTTGTTTCTCACCCAAACATTTGCAGATTAAACCCAAATATTATTTATTGGAGCATATTTGATGTTATTCAGCCAATTAATTTCCACAAAATTGAATTTAGCCTCCAAATCCTCAAGTGTGTAACTCCCATCATTATTATTTTGCTATTCTTGGAAAATGTATCTTTTGTGTAACCTCTCTCATGGCTTATGTGTTCCTCTTGGATATTTTGGACCACGTTGGATACTCATTCTCTCATGTGCTCATATTGGTTTGTGCATGCAAAAGTATGACCCCCTCTTGATTTTGTAAATCCCTTTCTATTTGGATTTCTCTTCATGAATTGTGTGGGATTAGCCATGAGGAATTTGAATGGTCCTTCTTGGGAATTTGGGGAATTTCTCTTGTTGATTTCGAAATAACCCTATTATGCCTCTATTGAAGGGGGAGTTGGCTTCTTTTGTCTATAAAACCATGGTTTATCTCTTGGGAAGGAGAGGCATGCATGGCCAATCCTGTGTTGTGACATGTGTTAGTCTGTTATGTTATGTATGTGGAAAGCTTCTTATGTTTTGTGTTATGTATATGGAAAGCTTGTTATGTTTTGTGTTATGTATATGGAAAGCTTGTTATGTTTTATGTTACACACATATGCTTGTCCAAGTCTATGTTGTTGGGTACTTGATGTTTTCCCTGATAGCTCTACTAGTCCAAGTTTCTCACACAGGAAGTCAAGAAATGGGATTGGTGAGTTAGGTCATACCCCATAGGCAGTGGAGAACGAACAAGAAAGTATTAGCTGGGAAATTTTTTGTGTTTATTTTCTTAGAAGATGAGTTTCTAAGAAAGGATTGAAAGTGCCTTACTTGTGGACTCGTGGCCTCAGCTCGGGGGTGACTGCTCAAGTTGCAAGAAGCAAAACTTAGTATGTCTATGGCAGGGTGGAAGTTGGAACATCGCCCTATTAATGCCAGTTTCCCTTTACAAAGATAAGTATTCTTATTATGTTTTATTTCTCTGTTTCAATTTGATGCATATGTTCCCGTGGAGGCTAATCGATCTCTGCTTATGATTTGATCCAGATCTGATTTTATTGCTGCTTATATTTATTATGGTTTTAAATAATAAGTAATGGGATGATTTGTATGTTGTTTAAATCTGATTATGATTATGTTTTTATGGTTGCTCGAGACCTGAAATTTAATGGTGTTGGATTAGATTTGTTTATGTTTTACTGATAGTTTGTAGATATTATTTATCTATGCTTTAAGGTTGTTCATATAATTTCTTATTAAAAATGTTTATATGGATGACCAAAATATGATTTTTATTAGTTTTATGTGGCTATAGATGGAATCCTGTAGATGCTTCATTTATGTTTAAACTCATATTAATCAGTTCATGCTCAAATATGGATGCATTGCATGTGCATTGGGAAACATAATTGCATATGTATTTTGCATTTTAATCTTAAGGCTAAAAGTTCTATTTAACTGGGTGTTGGCATGCTTGCCTAACCTAGACTCCTTTATTCTGATATGCATAACCTGATTTAGCCTTTCCCCTTGGTTTTACTAGTGCCTTTGGCTTTAGATTGGGGCTGGGGACATTACACATTTATATGTACATATAAATTTAAATAAATAAATAAATAAATCCCTTTATAAATTTGTCTATGTAAATTTAATTGTTATAAAATCAAATATGATAATTTTTAACAAAAAAGATATTTAATCGCAACAAACACACATAATTGTTCCGAATTAGTATTTTTTAAATAAAGATATATATATAAATATGTGATAATTCATTTGTTGGATTCATGTGATGTATTTATTAAAGTTATTTTGATTATATATAGAGAGAGAGAGAAGAATACGCAAAAATTTCTTAGGTTTGAAATGAATGGAATTTTAAATTGAAATTTGATATACATTAAATATGTTTTGCATTTTAGTTAATTTAAATTTAGATCCGACATGTTCTTGGTTTTATAATTTTTCTTTTTAATATTTGTTTGGAGCTGACATGTGACAAACGTGACACATCTCACTCACTTGGGTTGTAGAAAGGGCCTCTCTTCCCAATTACATATTTAAACAAAAGGAACTTCCCTATTTATTATATGCCAGTCTGTTCTGATCATCGTTGCTTTCGTCCATGGTTGAATCCACGTGAGGAGCTAAACCCTAATGCCCAGAGGAAGCCGAATTCATGACGTTGTGGATCGCATTGTTGTGAGTCACATATGAGTCCATTAACCGAAGATGGGCATTGAAGTCATCTTCAATCCTCGTAGTCCTTCGGTCTTAATCATCCACAATTTCCATGATTTCCTCTATTTCCCTACAAAATGTCCACAATTTGATCTTGTTGATTGCCCGAAATGGTGGAAAAAACCCTCTATGAACCCGCGATTTCTTCTCGAAGAGTCCTTACCTACCTATGTAGTTCCGATATGTCATAAGAGATGAGATTTATACGAGTATGATGCCCCCTCATTTGTTGATGTGGCCTTCGGAGATAGTATGGCACCCAAGGCGAAGGACTAGATATAAGAGAGTCATGAAATCCTTTAAGTCCTTAAGGAAAACTTATTGGAGGCTCAAAATCAACAGAAGGTATATGCAGATAGAAAAATAATAGAGTGTAGCTTTGAGGTGGGAGACTTGGTATTTTTGAGACTGCAACCTTATCGTCAATTCTCATTGAAGAAAAGTGGTGTAGAGAAATTGAAGCCTCTCTTCTATGGACTCTATAGAGTGGTAAGGAGGGTTGGAGAGGTGACCTATGAGTTGGAGCTTCTAGAGGGGAGCAAGATTCACAACGTATTCCATGTGTCATGCCTCAATAAGGTACTGGGACAATAGGTCATAACCTCTGCAGAGTTACCTCCATTGGATGAGAAGGGGCAGTTGATTTTATACATGGAGGAGATTCTGGATGTATGAGAGAAGAGATTGAGAAACTGAGTGATTCAGGAGTACCTAGTCAGATGGAGGCATGTGCCAGTGGAGGATGCTACTTGGGAGAGTGAGTAGATTATGCAGCACACCAACTTATAGTTGCTTAAGGACAAGCAATTTTGAGAAGGGAGGACTGTCATGTCCCTTTCCAGATGGCCACCTTGGAGATGACTTATTAACCTATCTAGTTCCCATAGGCTATGGTCGAGGAAATAGGGAATTAATTAATTATTAAATGTCACCTAGGCTTAGAGAGTTTTATAACATGACATTAATTATTGATTTAGAAAGTGAATTTATAAAAAGTCACATTGGTTTAAAAGTGATGAAAAGTGCAAAGGGGATCAAATGGAAAATAAAATGCAAAAAAGGTCATTTTCTCCATAAAGTCACTTTACAAATATTTTAATGAGGGAATTGGTCAAGGGGAAGTTGAAGATTCACAAGGGGGCAAACAAGAAAATATAAAAATAGCATGAGAGCTCATTCTGTCCATTCTTATCATTGCATTTTCGAAAACTAAGAGCTCTTGAGCTTCTAAGCTTCTCTTAGACGAAACCCTAGGAAGAGGTGAAGCATTTCAGTATTGCAACAATCTACCCTAGCTCTGTATAGTGGAGGAATCAAGTAGATTTCTCAATGTTCTTCATTGCCGAGGTATGTGTTGTATTTAATCTTCAGATTGGTGGTTTATGAGTTGAGTTGTAGAGATCTTCTTAAGGGAGCATTTGCTTGTAAAATCGTACCATAATAACCAAAGAAGCAAGGGATGGCAAGTTCACCCACAGGTAGTAAACCAAAACAAGGAGCAAACTGCATAACATAAGGACGCAACTTTAGAAAATGGAGGGACTCTTCATTGACCAGAAGGTCCTCAACATATTCCTCGAAGAGCAGTTTCCCATCCATAGCACCAAATTCTCTCTTAGACAAAGAATCGGCCAAAGCGTTGAGCTCCCGATATATGTGTGCAAAATAGATAGAATGGAAACATTGCATTAAACCCACGATATTGTTCTTCCAATATTCCAAGGTGAGTACCTGGAGAGAGATGAAGCCATTTTCCCAGTCGATAACAATACGGGAATCTCCCCACACTTTTAAAAAACATAGGCCTTTTCTGCGGGAGAACCATAGGAGGCCCCAAAGAGCAATCAAATCTGCTCTAGTGTTAGTACCCTTCCCAGTACCCACCCATAGATGAATGCAGTGATCAAATTTTATCCGTAGAACCATGTCAGCATCGCATATACCATTTTTTGAAGCACCATCGAAATAACTTGTGGCATAGCCATCCTCTAGCAACGGTTTGACAAGAGTGCGGGGTCTATGACATTTCTTTCCTTTACCATACTCAAGAAAAGATTTCAATATCCTTGATCCCACATAATGGACAAAAGGTTTAGTACCTTCAAAAATGATCTTGTTACAGGTCTTCCAAACCTCCCAAATCGCAAACAATGGGAGTTCAATAGATTCGGAGTATGCTTGCACCCACCCACGGATACCATCTTGAGGATCTTGTAGAAATCTAACAGGCAAAAGATTCTCCTTAAGGTGAAGAAGATCTTATTTTATGGCTTGCTGTAGCCTTTTCCATCTGTCGTGCCATGGAGATGTGGGGGATATCGCTACAAAATATTTCTTCAATGGATTATACGTGAACAGTTAATGGATTAATATAATGATCTCTTGTCAACCAATATAAAAGCGCTCCTATGCAGTCTACCCAACCCAATCCATTGATAACTAATTCTTGACCATGTCCCATTTGTTTAAGGAAGTCCCAACATTTATAATTTATCTACATTTTGAATAAGACCATGTAAGAGCTTTTCTTAGCTTTTAACATGAGGGCCAAGTTCTGGAGCCTATTGCCCATTGCCTCAGTTCTCAAGTTTACTTTTATTTTTTTCAAATTAATTTTTGTTAATTTTAATTTCTCTTTTATTAATTATAAATTATCTTTTATTTATTATTATAATATTTATTATTTATTTCCATGTAATTAATTATTATTTTTTAAATATTCAAATTATTAATAAAAATAAATGATGAGATAAAATATTTTATTTTAAATAAAAAATCAACTTATTGCCCCAGAAAAAAAAATCTTGTATTTATTATTATTATAATATATATGATTTATTTCCATATAATTAATTATTTTTTCTTTATTTTCTTTTTCAAATATTTAAATTATTAATAAAAATAGATAAAATATTTTATTTTAAATAAAAAAATTAAACACTAAATTATGTTAATTTATATTTTTACATTTACATAGTTTTTTATTACGACTTATTCATTTTCTTAAGAATTTCTTACATCTCCATGAAACGATATCAAATGTTTCTGGTAACAAACTAATTCCATCTCCATAAAACAACATAAAATGTTTTTGGTAAACATTAAATTCGAAATTATATTGTTTTATTTTAATTAGATATACATTACATTCTTCACATTCTTATTAAGTATCAAATGAATAAATTGTGTAAATTCTTTTTCCTTTCAAATATAATTTTCATTAAGTAAAAATATCTTTTATAAACCCATCACCATAACTTTTTAAACCAAAAATATATAATTTATATTTTATTATAAAAAACTTTTATCTCACCTATTCATCTGTCACGTGGTTACCGTATTCTATTTTTGACAAAACATTTTATATTAACAATAATTATATAAAATCTGGAGACGGTTATCCTCTAGAGTATCTAGAAAAAACTGAAAAGCTGCCGCTTCTCACCATTTCGATTTCTTAAAAAAATCACCCACTCGCTCCATGATGCCTGCCAACGGTCATTTATCAAGAAAGCAAGCAGCTCAATCTATTTAATGAAGCCACTGCAGGCTTATATTGTTCCTTGTTCTTCACTTTTTATTTTATTCAGACTGATCTTGGATTGATTTATTTTCTGGCGTTGCCATTCTCCGGCTCCCACTTGCTGTATTTTATTTGTTTTCTTGTTATTCTGTTCTTTTCATTTTCTTTCATCTGTTGATGACTTTAGATCTCTTCCTGTTGCTTGTTAACTCTGGTTGGATTGTATATTTCTCTGGTTTTTTTCATTTTTTCCACTGGCTTGACCAAAAGACCTACCACAGCTTGGAGTGCATTAAAGTAAAGCAATGGAAATTGAAGCTCAATCCGTCCTGAGATGATACAAAATTTTGCCAGGTAATATTCTGATTTTTCTGTCATCGGAAAGCAAAAATTAGTAAAATTTTGGCACCTCTTAAAATGTCTTTATGTCTTCTGATATTAATTTTTTCAGATATGTTTAACAGATTTCATGGCTATCATTCAGGACTAGATGAAGCTAGTTTAAAATTTAAATATCTGTGATACTGTTTGTTTCGATGATGTTCTTCTATATTGTCTCTAGTACCATTTATGTATATTTCTTTAAACATTACATGCATTATGTCAGCTTTTATTTAAGTTTGGGGTAACCTTGACTATTTTTCAGGACATTAATTTAATTTTTGAATTCACGGTTCTAAATAGCGAACTGTTGGTCCAACTAGATTCATTAATTATCATAATTATCTTAGACGTTTTTCTGCCAGGCCAATTATTTTTGTGCATGCGATGGGCATGAGGGGCTGCTTAGGAAGATACAATAGTTTTCTTCCGGTACGTCTTTGAAACCTGTTTATTTTCCGTCTAAAGAAAGGTAGCAAATCTCCAACACATTAAAACTGTTTCAATAATAAACAATGTGAACTACAGTAAGATTTCTGCTAACTGTGATCAATTCAAGTTAAGGATTTGCTAAAATAACAAGAAAGTATACTATGTTTACAAAAGACAAATAATTTCTCTCTAATAATTCATTAAATTTTTTGTTAAATTAGTTTTTAAAAAATCAATAATGTTTTAAAAATATTCAATTTAGTAATTTTTTTTCTAAATATTCAATTTAGTGATTTTTTTTCTAAATAACAAAATCTGCACCATAAAACAACTTGTCAGCAATCCAGCAAACATCTCTGCATATCCATTAACAGCCTCTTCCAATCTTCCTCATATGTAATGTCCTACCAGCCTGTGATGGCCGGTCTGACATGTTCATAAATAAAACGAAAATTTGATTGTTTTTATCGATGAGAGACTGTCCCACTTACCAGAGTAAATTTATGCATTAATCACAATAATTTTATTTTCCCTTTTGAAAATTGGATAGTGATCAATAGCCATTCCCATCCATGGACATGAAAGTAAGGGAAGTGCATAAGATTTAAATTTGCAGTCTTCCCTCATGCTAATCAATAATTTCAACCTTGTATACGTATATAATCTAAAACTCAAAATTTATTTCTTTTATTAATTCTTTCTTTCTTCACATTTGAAATGTTATGGAACTTTTGCTAAAAGAAAGTGAGAAGTGACCATCTTGACTACTGTAACAGCGCCGAGAATCTTCCAGGGTACAGACAAATAGCCCACCAAAATTAATTACAAGGTTGTTTCTTTACAGGAACATATAGTAAACAACAGGGCATCACACCCTATATATGCAAGAAGCAGAGTTCAGGCAGGCACCCTCATAATTTTGGCCGCAGATCAAGGTCCTTTGCCTTCTTTAGAAGGTGCGATCCAGGTTTTACCCATCTCTAATAGAGTATAAAATTCCAGGCAGTGGAGTTAAAAATAAGAACAGGCTCACAATTCCCCATCAGCACCAGCACTGATCTGTTTCCCAATTCCTTCCTCTCCAACACCCAAATGAGGAGGACGATGGGGATGCTGCAGGCCTGTCAGTGTCAAAACTGGGCTTGAGGTGCATATCATCATATGCTTTTCTCTTCTGTGGATCAGAGAGTATCATAAGCCTCATTTGTCTCTGAAAAAAGCTCAGTGGCTGTGTCAAGCTGGTGCAAGGGCATCACATCCCGGTGGTATTTCAGTGCCAGTCCTCTGTATGCAACCACTGAAGGAGGCATCACAGGGGACACCCAAAAGAGCATAGTGACTCTTTTTTCTGCTGAAAGCAATATTCCTCTTCTCTTCCGTTGAACAACTGGAACTGATGGTGAATCTGCCATTGAAGCTGGAAGAAGCCCTTAATACCCTCTTGCCAGCACTCATCTGATTACTGGAAATTGGGCTGCTGCTGGTACTTGTTGGGGAGATCCATCTCATAATCCTCAGAGGGGCTTGGCCTCTTGGCGATGAGAGTGCGGAGTTGATTGTGAGAGACCCAACTATGGAAATCGTCATGAATAATTTCTGGTTTGGAAAATATGGAGAGCAGGATAATTGTATTTATGTTTTTGATATCCAAACTATTCTGCTTTCAGGAGAGGATTGGCTACCGTTTACAACAATTGGCTACTTGTATGTATGTTTTTGTATGTATGTTCTTGGTATCCAAACTATCTCCCGTGAAATTTGAAATGAAGATAGTTGTCAAAATTTGGTATTAAACCCTACACGAAAAATAAAGGTAACGAGCGACACAGATAGACAGGAAACATGAAAACGGTTCTAGAAGGATACAATGAATGTCAACCAACGATTAAAATAGGAGAACTAATAAGAGATTGTTTGCTTGCCCAACATTTTTCACTGAAGTCAGTTAGTGACAAACTTGAAAGAGACACGATTGAAGGTTTCTGGTCGCTTCAAAGAGACCTTACACCTACACCTTTATAGGTTTCATAAATTTTCCAATACATTTATAATTTTTTTTAAAGATCGAGGAACATGATTGAAGTTCCAGAAGTATTCACCCACAATTAAAATTGGATAATTAATAACATATGTATGCACCCACGATTGCTTGCTTGATGAACGTCTACCAAGTTAGTAAGGGACAATCTTCAAATATATATCATTAAATATAACATAATTTAAAAAATATATGTTAATGAGTATAAAAAAAAATTCTACACATTATAAAAAAATTTGACCGAAAGTCTCAATCAAATCAAAACTTTACTTCGCCCATAGAAATAAACTATATCTCCACCTATCAACTCGCTCCTTTTATCAAATATAAATTCAAATATTACACATGTATAAACCCCTTTAACCGCGAGAGTAGGTGTAAGGTCTTTTTGGAAGCAACAAAGAACCTTTAATGATGATGTCCATTTCAAATTTGTTCCTCACGCGCTTTCATCCAGAGATGTTCACCCACTCACTCAACCCAGCAATTATATCTTATTAAATCTGCAATTTGAATCCATGCCTACTCATCACATGCAATAGAATTCCTGCCACATTTCCCGTCAAAGGAATCCTTCTAGAAGTCCAATCAACAGCTACACTTCTGTTTGAAAGATCTATCTCAACCAAATATCAATCACTCACTCATTCCTCACATGCCATGTGATGACAAATGATAGAATGTTCCATTGCATATTTATACAAATCAAATGTATAAAGTAATCTCATGTATCATTTTTTTTCATCTTTTTCTGTTCTCAGTGTTAAAAGAAATCATATTTATGAAAAATCTTTGTTTAACTTACTCTCAGACATGCCATGTGATGACAAATGATAGAATGTTCCATTGCTTATTTATACAAATCAAATGTATAAAGTCATCTCATGTATCATTTTTTTCATTTTTTTCTGTTCTCAGTGTTAAAAGAAATCATATTTATGAGAAATCTTTGTTTAACGTACTCTCAGAGTAGATTTCCATCCAACTTTACGCCATTTCTTATCTCTTTTCTACTTGTCGGATTCGAAATTGGATATCCACCCTACGAGATATGGAAAGGCCCTGTCCCGCCACGAGACTCGGCTTCACTCTTCTTTTATTTTATCAAGAGAGACCTTGTCCACTACGGGTGTAGGGCTTCACGAGGATTTTTATTAATATAAAAAACGACTCCTCTGATTCGAAAACCAAAATAGTTGGGATCTTAGAGCATATATACAATACCCTGCTTTTCATGCTTTCCAAGCAACCAAAAAACTAATCATGAAGATTTCCACAGTAGGGTTTTTCACAATCAACTCCCCACTCTCATCCCCCAGAGCTCAAACCCCTGTGGGATTGACGTCCCAAACAAGTCCCACAAGCAGCCCAGTTTCAAGTACTCAGCTGAGTCCTGGCAAGAGGGTTTTAAGGACTTCTGCCAGGTTCAATGGCAGAACCATCAGTGCCAGGTGTACAACAGAAGAGAAGAGGGATATTGCTTTCAGCAGAAAAAAGAGTCACTATGCTCTTTTGGGTGTCCCCTGTGATGCCTCCTTAAGTGATATCAGGGTTGCATACAGAGGACTGGCACTGAAATACCACCCTGATGTGATGCCTCTGCACCAGCTTGAGACAACCACTGAACTTTTTGCAGAGATAAATGAGGCTTATGATACTTTGTATGATCTACAGAAAAGGAAAGCATATGATGCTTTGCACCTCATATCCAATTTTGACACTGCCAAGGCTGCAACATCCTCATTCTCTTCCTCGTTTGGGCATTGGAGAGGAAGGAATTGGGAAACAGATCAGTGCTGGTGTTGATGGGGAATTGTGAGCATGATCTTATTTTTAAGTCCAGTGCCTGGATTTTTGTAATCTATTAGAGATGGGTAAAATCTGTAAGGACCTCACCTTCTAAAGAAGGAAAAGGACCTTCATCCGCAGCCAAAATTTGTTAGATTCGAGGCTCTGGTGTATTAATTGCCCAGAACCTGTTACCTTGGTAATTTTGAATGCTGAGATGGTAATATGACATGGAAGAGGCCAAGAATAAGGCAGCTGTAGCCTGTAGGAGTAAAATGTATGTTGAAGCTAGGAATGTAGTATTCTGTATAAGTTCTGAAATTTGAATGGGGCAGATTGCCAGGACATTGCCTCTTTTGAATATATTTAACCATGTAGATATTTCTTTATGATGTATCAACATTGTAATTATTTTGGTGGGCTATTTGTCGAAAAGATTCTCAGCGCTGTCACAATAAGATGGCCACTTCTCAATTTCTGGTATATTTTGCAGATGTAAAAGGTGATAAATGTATATTTTTATTCTAAAATTATACGAGGTTGAATTCAGTTAATTATACAGATGAGATTGTATAAAATGGCAAAACTAATTTACTAAAAACTGATAAATTTATATTTATATTTTAAAATTATACAATGTTAGAATTCATTTGATTAGTCAGAATGATAGAACTAATTTACTAAAAATTAATATAGATTCATCTTAAATTTAAAGATCTAAATTATATAAAGATGAACTCATTGGATTGTCCAAACAAAATTGTGTAAAATTACAGAACTATTTTAAAAAAAATCAATGTATGTTAATCTTAAATTCAAGTATGAAGAAATCTTTAAAAGGTACAATCCTAAAAGGCTTTACCCAATAGATTAGAAAAATCCAGACACTGAAGTTAAAAATAAGAACATGCTCACAATTCCCCATCAACAACAGCACTGATCTGTTTCCCAATTCCTTTCTCTCCCATGCCCAAATGAGGAGGATGAGGATGAGGATGAGGATGCGGATGCGGATGCGGATGCGGATGCGGATGCTGATGAGGACGAGGATGGGGATGCTGCAGCCCTGGCAGTGTCATAATTGGGTATGAGGTGCAGATCATCATATGCTTTTCTTTTTTGACAGAGTATCATATGCCTCATTTATCTCTGAAAATAGCTCAGTGGCTGTCTCAAGCTGGTGCAGGGCATGACATCCAGGTAGTATTTCAGTGCCAGTGTTCTGTATGCAACCCTGATATCACTGCAGGAGGCATGGAAAGGGACACCCAAAAGAGTATAGTGGTCCTTTTTACTGGTGAAAGCAATATCCCTCTTCTCTCCTGTTGCACAACTGGCACTGATGGTTCTGCCATTGAAGCGAGCAGAAACCCTTAATACCCTCTTGCCAGCACTCAGCTGATTACTTGAAATTGAGCTGCTTGTGGGACTTGTTGGGGAGATCCATCCTACAATCCTCAGAGGAACTTGGCCTCTTGACGATGAGAGTGGGAAGTTGACTGTGAGAGACCCTAACTGTGAAAATCGTCATGAAGTTGATTGTGAGAGACCCATAATGTAGAGTTTAAATGTTCTGTCACATAATCAAAGAGTTTAAATTTTCTGTCACATAATCAAAGAGTTTAAATTTTGTGTCAAGGCAAAGTTTTGACAGTGATCTCCATTTGTGAATGAGTACCTTCCATAGCAATGTATTGAGAGATGGCATGGATACATGCCATACTGTTTCCACCTTCTGCCTGCATCACCTCATTTGCCATCTGCCATAGATTTTCTCTCAAGCCTAAGTTTTAAGTTTTGACAGTGATCTCCATTTGTAAGTTTTAAGTTTTGACAGTGATCTCCATTTGTGAATGAGTACCTTGATTGCAATATATTGAGGAATGGCATATGCCATACTGTCTTCGCCTTCTTCTGCCTACATCTGCCATCACCACCACAGGCAGGTATGTATACCAAGGATATATACCAGTATAAATTTATATATGAGTATATATCAACATAAATCTATAGATATTATGAAATTATATTGCTACATATTCCTGGTATATATACCATACCAAGCTGTCGTGGATAGGTGGAAACATCAAGAGATGGTGATGGTGTATGTATGCCATCTCTCAATACATAGTTGTGAGGATATCTTATTAAAATGGAGGTAGCTGTTAAAATTGGGTTTGCTTGCCGAACATATGATATAGGAGCGTGATTGAAGTTCTTGAAGGAATCCATTGCATATGTGCATATGATAGATATCCACTAACAATTAAAATTGGAAAATTAATCACAAATAATGTAAATATTTATTCACGATTATTACTATTAGTTATTTGATGAATAACTAAAGTGTTTTTTTCATTGTGAAGATTCTTAGTTTTAAATACTAATATTTTTATTTTGAAAATCGAACTTAGATAAGTGATAGAAAACTCTCACATATTTATTGTTTAACCACAACTTAACATTTATTAATAAAAAATAATTTTCAAATAAATATTATTAAATATTATTTACCACTTTAAAAACTAAAAGTGTGAATAGTTATAGAATCACTTTCAACCGATGATGATGCATTCATATTTTTTAAGTTTTTTTTTAATTGAGGATTTTTAAATTATTAAATAAATAAAAATAATTAAAGTAAATATTTTTAAATAATGTTTATACTTAGAAATGAAAATATTAATTTTATTATGATATATGCAAATTGAGATATATTAAAGAATAATTAATTTATAAAATTGGATAAAATTAACATAAATATATTTTTAGTTAAGATTTATAAGTATATAAAGAGATTAAATCTTTTGAGGTGTAATTTTTTTTTAAATATAAAATTTAGGGAGAGGTTTGCATTCTTAAGGGGTCTCGCCATGTGAACCTTCTACCTCAACTACTTTAATATTGGACTCCCAAACTCCAACAAATTGAGCTACCCTTTCATTTTTTTTTTAAATTTATTAATTACAATCATGTGCCATGACAGATTGTTATAGATGCACCTAATTATTCTATTTATATTTGTCCAATTTAATATATATATATATAATTGTGACCCAACATTATATTTATATTAACTAAATTCTCTTAGTCCACATGGCATGACATGAGCAATTATGATTTATATGATTACATGTTGGGAAAATTAAAAGGAAATGGTGTTCATTTCAACCTTTTTTATATCATAAATTTTACAAATAAACTCATTCCAAGGTATGTCTGGGGTTAATCCAAACCAATGTTGAAATTTTAGTGTGCAACAATGAACTAAGTAGATTTAGAAGCTCTGCTAGACTCACGTGCTTTACCTCTACCTTCTTTATGCTCTTTCTTCTCAATGATCTTGTCCCATGGAATTCTGCATGTCTTGCCCTCATTTCCATTCTTACCACAATGGACACATTGCAAATCGGAGCTTTTAACCTAACTGTGTCTACCCCCGTGCCTTTGAAGTTCTTTCTTCCACATCCTCTTTTGCTTCCATCTCCTCTAAAAGAATCATGTGATTGATTATTCATTTTTTGAACAAGGAATACAGTCTCTCCAATGGGATCAACTGGTTTATTTCCGAAGGATTTCTCTCATACTACAATCTTCTCCACCAGAGTGTCAAATTTTAGGTCTTTCAGTTGGCCACTAGCTTGAAATGACTCAAGATAGTGCGAATATGTGGGGTAGAGGGCCTTGATGAAAGCAATGAGAGCAAGGTCTATTAGCTCCAATTTTGAGTGTACTGTGTGATTGATACAAATATTTCAATTTATTCAAAGCATCATAAGAACTCTTAGCAGATTAAATATGTTGACTCACGTCTTCACTTACTATAGCAATAACTAGTGCATATGCCTTCTTATCCCTATGCTTCCACATGGAAATCTCTTTGTCTGTCTTAGCTTCTTCAAGTGCAACATCACCTTCTCCTTCATAGATGTCATCCCACAGATCATTGAAGATGAGGTTGTGATTGATATTCCTCGACCACTGTGGATACTTTTCTTTGTTGTTGATCACAACTCTGACAATGGAAACTAGGGAATGCATCTTATGGCTTACTACAAGCTAATGCAAGTAATATAATAGCTATACAATAGCAATCTCTCGCAATATTTTACAATACAGTCTTCTGCAAAATACAATAGCTATAATGGAAACCTCTACACTATAGTCTTCTCAATTAAGCAATATAATAGTTGTCATATAGATCACATAGATGTATATGAGGTAGTTTTACAGTGAGGTAAATGTATTAAAAACACAACCCCTCACCAAAAGATAACAATGATCACCTTGATAAAATTACTATGTATTAAAATCTCTACAATATAATATTTGCAATGCAATAACTACATGTTGCATTCTCTATTCAATATGCTTTAAGTGAAAAAAAATTGCATAGCTTCTCCAAAACATTGGTGCAAGCAACTGCAATGATGATTTTTATAGGAATAAGATGTCAAAATTGTTTACTAAAATTAGAGGATGGGTGTTGTGAAAAAAATGGCCCAATTATGGGAAATTCTTCCTTCCCTTCTAGGTTGCAGGAAAGGCAATAGGTTAAGTGGGTGGCTAATAAGTCCAATAAACAATGTTGAAGCTATTCAAGAAATACAAACACAATGACTACTTGCAAGATAAAACTTGCATAAATGACATAAAAACATAACAAAGAGATGACTCTTCAACCAAATGTTTATGTTCAATGGAAAATCTTGAATACAATGGTGTCACCTAGGAGAATGTTTCTTGCAAATGGTATCCAACAGTCCCTTTTAGAGGGTCGTTTGATATCTTTCAAATTGCTTGCTAACTAACTTGGAATGATGAAGGAAAATACTTGCTTCTTGAGGAAGAAGCTAAGTGAGCTTGAAATTCCAATGTATGGTGAGAATGAGGATGAAAGATTATTCTCTGAAACTAATTCTCACAGCATAACTTTTTTCTTAATTTATCCTTATGGAATGCATGGCATAGCTTCCTTTGATAGGCCAAATGGTGGTTCACAAACAACTAGTTCTTCATGTGAATGCTCCATCTCATGAATTGGCTTCAAGGTACAAGCATGGGGCCATTCAAATGCCCAAACATGTGAAGAAAGCCAATTTGAATTCTCTAAAGCCAAAATGTGGTTTCAAAGCCTTGAATGTGCCATAGAAGTTAATGGTCTGCATGCTAGTACATCTACACAGGTTTCGATGGATTTTTTGCACAATATCACGTGGGTTTCCTTTTACAAACTCGTGTGCTTGTACTAAAGTGTGATTTTTTTATTCCTTTCTTTGCTTCACATGTTGATTTTGCTAATGAAGAAGTATTATGAGATTCATGTTATATGTCAGTGATGTCTTCATGTAATAATCATTGAAATGTCGCATGTTTGTGAAATTTAGGTGATAATCCCCTGATGTGTGAGGTTAGGAGGGACTTGTATAGCCAAAATACATCATCATTTATTCCCGTCATGTTGATATTTTGTTGTTGTGACAGCAAGAGAGAAAGTGTTGAGACTACAAAGGTATCTCATGGGGGAGTGCCAATGATGAGCGATGAAGAGATAAATTGATAGGTGACACATAAAAAATGTTTTTTTTTTGCAAATGAGGCAAGCATTCCTATGCTCATGATAATTATGTAAAAGTAAATTACAATAAGAGGAGACAAAGGGGTATGATATCTAAACTACTAAGGTAGGTTTGAGGTTATCCTCAATCCCTTCCTAAGTAGATGTACTTGGTGCACTGATGGGGTGGCAATAAATCCCAAAAGTTTATGGGATTCTCTGCGTAGTAACCCAAGGGGGGATTGAGAATTATTGATGATTCCGAACAACCCACTAAGGTGGGGGACCTGAAAATAATGAAGGTGTCGGGTGGGGAACTTATAGTATCAGATTTTTGAAAGTCTCCATTTATAGTTGGGAATGTTGGAACAACTGAAATGTATGACTCCTCGTAATGCAAGAAAGTATTTGATGTCGGTCATAGGGGAGACTTCTGAGGAAAAGAGAAATGATGATTATCTCTACTCAATCCAAGGTGAACCCTTTTGTATGGAGGGAAAACCAAGGTACAATTACTACTATTGTAACTCTCATTGTGGGTGTTGAATTCGAAGAGAACTAAGGAAAATGGAAAGTTGTGTATCTTACTGATGAGTTCCAAGAAAATATTGTAATTGACTAGTATGACAACATAATAAGACGAGATATGGTAAGCATGAGGCTCATGACTTCCCTTGATCAAAGTACAAATGGGTAACTGACTCTGGGTAGTGATCTTCAACCAGTGGTGAAGGGTGAATTGATGTTAGAAAGGATCAATGGACTGAGTAGGTTGTAAATCGGGCATCAATAAGTAATGTCAACCTGGGATAAGAAAGTGTCTCATGGAATAGGGTGACGATGATCATAATGAACGTACTTATAGGTGGTTAGGAAGTGATTTGTGGTAACTAGATCGATCAAGGGTGACTAGGGATGTTGTTGTTGAAAGAATCATGAAATAAATTATTCCCTCGTTTTGAGTGTGTCGAGGAACATATTTTTACAAATGAATAAAAGAATAATGGGAATTTATACAAATGATAAGACATGTGCTCAATGCATAAATACCATGCACAGTGTTCCTGTGGGGTGGGTTAGGTGTCAATGGTATCATAATCAACTACTAAGGCTCCATTGTGGTTCTTCTTGAGGGTTGATGAGATGGAGATGAATGCAAATGGTCTATTGATCATGGTGGGGATGAGAGGCCATTCATGAATCATAACCATAATGTGCCATGGAATCCAAACAAGTGATCAGCAAAATGCATCGAGGAAGAGATATGTGGCTTCTTTAGTGAGATGGTGAATGAATTCTTCGATCTCAGGGTGAAACGACATGAGTGCCTTGATACAAGGGGTTGTAATGGTGTGCACTTGCATTATGGTATAATGCTATGGCTAAAAAAAGGCATGTTGCAATCGAGGGTGTGATGTGAATTGTCGGAAAGTTAAAACCTTAAGGATATAAGTGAAATAACTAGATATATGCAATGTATACGGAGGTGATACAATGCCTATATGCAGTGCTAAGGATATATACCTGATAAGAAAACAATGAACTAATGAGTGGGAAATTGAAGCTATCCGACCAAAATCCTACACACATGAAACAAATACCAGAGTTTAATAGTGTATATGATAAAAAATTCAATGGTGCAAATGGTATTAAAAATAGGTAATTGTACCTGGGGAACTTCTAAAAAAAGGGGTTCAAATGAAGTTCCATGGAGAATGAAACAAACGATAATAGGATGGAGAGCTCACGATCTTGATTGTGACGGTGTTGATGGCATGTCAGATGGAGCTATGGATCTCTTGAACATGCTACTTGAAGTTTGGGCCAAATGACTATAAATAAGTGTGCGGCCCACATTTTGAAAATCAATTTACTGTTCGATTTAAAATTTCCCAAAACCTACTTTTGTTGATTGCGGGATATTGGACTGATGGTTTTCTGATCTGTCAGTTCCAGGTAATCTAACATTTCCTTCCCGTCATTTTCATCCATTTTAGTTTTTTTCTTAGGATCCCTAATCGTACGAAAGCCAACAAGGGTTTCTCATGCACCCATGTGGGTTCCAAGGGTTTTGTCACATGGAACTATGCAAAAAATCCCTTGAAATATATGTTTCATGCAAGACATGGGATGATGTCTTCACAAAACTGATAATACAACCAGTCACACTTCCATGCAGTTGGGTTGTGGATCACACTAGAACTGCATGTTTTGGGATACATTGTTAATCCAGGTGACATTTATTTAACAATTGTCACATTGTAGTGCATCCCATTGGCACAATTCCCACGATTTGATCGTGTGATCTCTAGTTAGAAACTCACACGGTAGTACGAATTTTGGTTTATGTACCTATGCAGGTATGTCATGTGGGTTGTAAGTATTGTGGGTCGCATGACCACATGTTTTTTTTGCAAAAATTCACTTGGTTGATTTTGCTAGATTTACTATGGAGATGCCTACTGAGTGGTGTAAGAACCACTTCAATTCCCCGTGGAACAAGGTGTGGACATCATCCTCCTGTTTGGAAGAGCCTGCGAGAGTTGCCAGGATATGGAGTCCTCAGTGGGACTATTTTGTGGTGGAATACAAGAGGATAACTATCAATTATTTTGATATTTATTTTTTTATTGGTCTTCTAATCTAGGGGATCTAGGAGGAAATCCATCCATCTCTGAGTGGTTAACAAACCATCAATAACTTGATCGCATAGTATTGCAGGGGAGATCTTGCAATGAATAAGGATGGTGGCATCCTTCTTTCATTTATATGGGACTTGATAGTGCAAGAAGTGGGGACATTAGTGGTCTGAGTGTTGGTGGCCATGGCAAGCCACTGTATTTCTGGTGGGAAACTTCTCCTTGTGGAAAAATTCTTGGAGGGCAGGCTTGTGGTAGCTTAGGCACACATGTTGGTTGTCAACATGCATGGTAAACTATTTAAGTGTTTCTTGGAGGGTCGTGGGTTGTTTTTCTATGCCTCAATCCACTGCTCCTTCTTCTTCGAGTGGTTCTCATCTTTGAGGTTGCCTATAGTTGTTTCTATTCAACAGCCAAGGGAACCCCATATGGTGTTATGGGGCAGCATGATTCCCTATACTGGTGGCGTCCAAGTAGTTCAGGTATTCACCTTGAACTACTTATCCATTTGGCAGAAGAGGAGAGGATTGGTGGAGTGTTACCCTTGGTGAGGCATAGATCTCCGAGGAGATCCATATCTCCCTCCTCAACCTCCTAGTAATGGGTGGGGGCCCATGAGTGAGCAACTCTTATATCACAACATGTTCATGCTTTACCTTTTTGTGTGGATTTCACGCATGCTTCGACTATCATATATATGTAAGATACTAACTGTTTAATGTTTTTTGTTGGGTGCATATACCGAACTTGTTCCTCCTCTAGTTAGAGTTTCTCTTGTATTTATAGTAGTTGATCATAGCCTAGCTCAAGTGTTAACAAGAGGAGGCCTTCCCATAGAAGGAGGAAGGAGCTAGAGGTCCCAGTGGGGGATGCCCAGCTAGGGGTGACCCCAATGTAGGGTATCTGAGCTTGAGCAACATTTTTCCATTACCTTTGAGGCTGTGGATGAGAAATTATGGTCCAACCTTGATGATTGATTGATGGCTACCTTCCTCCATATAGGTGAGCAAGTGTGTCCAGTCAAAGTCACCGCAAGAGGACTACTTAGTAGGAAGCAACAACAATAGGTCTACTCCCTCCCACAGTAGTAGCACTACTGGTAGCACTAGTTCTAGTCATAGGACCACCACCATCACTACCAGGACCGACAACAACAACATTGGTACCACCAAAGGTAGTGGTGCCCTATCATTAATGGCTCCACCATCTCCGAGAGAGAAGGATATTTAGACATGTATGGTCCTTAAGCCCCATTTTGTATTTATTTTTATGGTTTCCTATTGGAGGGATCTTTTGTATGTACCCTTATAAGGTTATTTTTTATATGACCCATGAGGCAATGACACACACACACACACACACACAACTGATTTATTTTTGTTTTCTAGATGTGTGTTTCAAATGTATGAATGTAATGGTTCATTTAAGTATTTTAATTTACACATATGTGATGTTCTTATCAATGTTCCCCCAAGTTTCCGGGGCGTGGGAGTGCAAGAGTGAAGAAACAAAAGTTGGGGACGTGTGGAGACCACCCCCAAATTTTAGGGAAAATTTGGGGGGGGGGGCATGAGGGGACATCAAGGTCATAAAAATGATAAAAAACATAAAAATTATAAATCCCAGCAATAACAATTCATCTCGTGTAAATACAGTCTAATTCCTCAATGATTCAACACACTTCAACATTGTGTGAATCCATCGCATAGATGTCGTAATGGGGAAATGTGACCTGAGGACCCTATTTCTTCTTGATTCCAAAGGGCATCACATTATTTGAGGCTTTCAAGTCCAACATACTATTATGAAAGAGTGTACTATTTAATCCTATATTGGTATCGTATTCATCAATAGAACCCTATGCCCCCCTCCTCTGGTCTATTAGCCCTTGCCTCTACCTTGAATATCGAAGTTGATCCTTGAAGGACATCACTCAACACCCAAATTTTTTTATGAAACCTCCTAAATCAAGCGTTAAAATAAGGTATGATTAGAAAAAAAATTCCCATGCCTAATAAGTGATTTTACTTTACTAAAGGGTACATTTTGATTAAGGTCATGGTAGAAGAGTTCAACAATCAACACCACCAACATCAAGGTACATTGAGAGGTTTATGTGCTTGATTAAATGCCAATCCTTTAACCTTGTACATGATAGAATCCAGTGGAAACGTTGCAATCCTGAAATCCTAAAAAACTATTAAGTCCGTTGAATTCTGAATGGGGTATAAATTCTACTTTTTGCATATGAACTCTGATTAGGTTGGAACCACTCTCAAACATACCAAAACAATTAATGGTAATGTTAAAAATTTAAGTAAAAGGATATTAAATGAAAGATAACGAAAATACCACTTTTACTTTAAGAATTTAATATTACCATTACTACTTAACACCTCTAGCAGGAAAACACACCTCATATTCCTTGATACGTTCTTCTTTTGAGCTCTATTTGGTCTCCAGGTGCCTCCCATTTTCGGCAAGGAGCATCCAAGCATCCCCCACTTCATCGTTGCGTGCTTCAAGAAACATGGACGAGCTCTCCTTGTGTTTCCTCAAGTTTCACCAAATTGGGGATGAGGTCACCGGGATCCCCCAAGTCCCTGGGGCACGGGGAGCAAGGGGGGAGCGCCCTCGACCTTGGGGAATGCGTCCCCATGTAACACTGATTTTTATGACATAAATTGATGGTAAAAACATGAACTATATTTCCTTTAATGAACAATGCACTAATCAATGTAATAAATGCCAATCCAAAACTTCATTTGCGATGTGATTGACATATGTGTTAGAACTTATGGGGACATGGATGAACATGATGGTTTCAAACCATCGAGCCAAAAGTTGTACTTATAGGTACTTTCAGAAGAGGCATGGATCACAAAGGTGGAAGACGTTATTCAACTATGCAATAAGGAGTTGATAATCTAGATGGATGTGAATATGGTGAATGTGGAAGTGTATAGGACCAACCAATAATCCAATGACAACATCATACTCTACTTGGTTATTAGTGGCTTGAATGAGAAATGCACTGCCCATGTGGAAAAGTGTATGTGTCGGGGTGTAAATAACCCAAGCAACAGATGTGAGATTCTTTGACCAACGACTTGCATCGTCAATGAAGCCAACGTACCGGTATGTAGTTGAATTCATTTGCAAAGGAAATGAGAATGGTGTTTGAGAAAAAATAAGTTACGAAAGGGTAAAAAGATAAAACAAAGAAACATAAAATGGTGTATTTATAATGTCTTTTGAAATTGACTATGTGGGTTAGGGATATAATTTATTCAAGAAAAACCCATGGACAAAAATGTTGAGAAGACGTCCTTCTAGGAAACCTAGCACATATGCACCTTTGGAGAGACATTGTTTGACAATGTAGGGTCCTTTCCAAAGGGAGACGAACTTACTAAGTCCTAGTTTAGTGTCCTTTTTGGCATACAAAATGAGGACAAGGTTGCCTTCATAGAAGATGCGGGGGTGAACCTGATGGTTGCAATGAGATTTGGAATGTTTCTTCATGGACTTATTTTTCTACAATGATATGTATCATTCTTCATTTAGATGTTCCCAAGTGAGTAGGCATTTCTCAAGTGTAGGAGAATCAAGGAGTAGTTCAACAACGACTCAAAGGGTGGGTGTCTTGCACTTGGTGAGTACAAATGCATTGACATCGTAAATGCGATGAAAGGGAGTGAATCTAGTGTAATTTTTAATTGAAGTTTTGTATGCCCATAGTGTTGAGACCAACATGTGGTGCCAATTGGTCCTATTCTTGTTTACTATCAATTGAAGCATGGTCTTAGGACTTTGTTGACGACATCAACTTGGGTAAGTTTCTTGAGTGCATTGGATGGGTATCCACTCATGATTAGAACTAATAATAGATTATGTGGAAATATTGGGTTATTAATATTATTAGTGATTTTTTTTTATGAAATGAAAGTGTGAAAATTATTATGATTTGTGTAAGTTAATACGTTATAAAAATAATTAAATTATAAAATTTAATAAAACTATATGAAATAGTATAGGAAAAATTAAAAGGAAATAGTATTTATCTACAACTTTATTTATATTATAAATTTTACAAATAAACTTATTTTCAAATATTTTTGTGTTAGTCCAATAATTATTATTATTAATTGTTTTTATGGAAGTTATACATTGATAAGCTAAAAGGTTTTTTAGAAGAAGGAGGTTGCGCTAGCATGACTTTAGATGGAATTGTCATCATCCTTCTTCTTTACATTGTTGATATTGTTATTATGGAAAGATGTCTCTTTGATCTGGATAAGCAATTAAGAACTCTTAAGGATTTATGCTCTACCATGGGTATGACTGTCAGCAATGAAAAAACAAAAGTTATGATTATCAAGTCCAAGAAGGTCACTAATGCTAATGTTGTATATGACAATAATAACTTGGAGGAAGTTTCTTCATACAAATATCTCATAGTTGATATTCATCACAATCTCAATTGGAACTATAGCATTGAGAAAAGGATTAATGGAGGGTGGAAAGCTTATTTTGGACTTGAAAAAAAATGTAAATCAACAAACCTTGTGATGTGGGATAACAATAAGTTCCTCTTTGAAACCCTTGTCACTCTAGTTATCTTGTACGACTGTGAATTTTGGGGTTGCAGCTCTCTAGAGAATCCTGGAAAAAGATTGAGCAAATATAGAAGTGCTTTATAACTTACAACCTCTGAGTTAAAAGCATTACACCTTATCCTATTCTCCTTATAGAAGCAAGTCTTCCCCCTATCGAGAGCATTGCTATGACTAGATACCTAATGTACAAGTACATTATAAGTAACATGGGAGACCAAATAATCCCTAAAATTGATTTGAAATCCAGTCAAGGCAACATGCGGCTCAGGAGAGGTTGGCATAAAGACACCATGTCTTGGTTTTAAGCCATTCAGGGATTGATTAAAATGCCACTTTGCAAAATATCAATAACATTGAAAATATTATTACATCTAAGTTTAAGGAGAAAATGTGGGACGGAAAGGATTTAGAGGTCAAAAGGAAATTAAGATAGTATAAGGAAGTCATTAAAACTAATATAGAAGACCAAAAGTATCTCTCTATTTTAACTAGCTCGAAGAAGAAAATAATATAGCCAAAATAAAAACGAACTCTCGTGAGCTTCATAGTGAAACTTGGTGCTGGACAAACCCTAATACACCGAGGGAGGAAAGGATTTTCCATCTCTGTGAGACTAAGAGCATTGAGGATGAAAGTCACTTTCTCTTAGAGCGCCTTGCAGACACCCACACTAGATCACAATTTCACAATATTTATTATAATATTAACCTCCCTAATCTTCTAATTTGTCAAAACTATGGTGACCTCAGTACGTTTCTTTCTAAGCTTTTTGAGCATAGGAATAAAATTTTATAGCCAACTAAGCAATTTATTTATTTCGTCGCAAGGTACAATAGACCCAAGATGGTTTCAGTGGACATTAACCACCACCACCACCACCACCATCATAAACATCGATCCTATAATCTTAATCTTAATAAATATTCATTTTGTTTTTAAATTAATAATGCTGGAAAAATATCTTTTATAAGCTACATTAAAATCTAAATCATTGTATCATTTTCAGTTCTTCTTATCAATAATTTTATAATGATTCTAATTCTTATCTTATCTTTAAATTTTATATGGATGTAAACTCTGAGATCATATATATTATTAATTTAATTATCTTCATTTATATTCCAATAGTTAAACCAATCTTGAAAGGATTTATCAAATGGAATTTGTGTGAGACATTGGGATAGATCACAAGGTGAATGATGTTGATGTTTACAACAAAACTATCCACTATCTTCTAATGCCTAGCCACTTATGATCCACTTGCACATCAAGCTACACATCATGTTAGTTTTTCTATTATCTTATTATAAAAAAAATTCCTTATTGTAGTGAGAATCAAACATGAAACTTGGAGATGGTTGAGGTTGATTAATGAGTATCAATTATTTTATAATAAATTTAGTTGTTAATAAATAGAAGAAGGCTAAACATTCTATGTTTTTAATCTTTTTGTTTTCCATTGAAATCTAGTCAAACATTTTTCACTAAAACTATATTTTTAGATTAATAAAATCTTTGTTTTTAATGTAGAAATAGATTCAACACCTAATATATTCATAATGCAATTAAATTGTACAATATTTACATCTACTTAACATTTTATATCAATAATTATGAGTTAAAATTTTCAATTCCTTATGTATTTAAACTACTTATAGATAAAATTTAAGAAAATTTAAATTTTTATGATGATGATGGTGGTGGTGGTTAACGTCCACTAAGACCAACTTTGGTCTATCAGACCTTAGGAAGCAAGCAAGCAAGAAATTATTTGGTTTGTTGTAACATTTTATTCCTATGCTCAAAAAGATTAGAAAGAAGCATACCGAGGTCACCATAATTTTGACAAGTTAGAATATTAGGGAGGTTAGTATTATAATAAAGATTGTGAAATTGCAATCTAATGTGGGCGTACGTAGGGCACTCTAAGAGAAAATGGATTTCATCCTCAACACTCTTAGTCTCACAGAGATGGCAAGCCCTTTCCTCCTATAGTGTTTTAGGAATTGTCGAGCATCATGTTTCACTACGGAGCTCATGAGGGTTTGTTCTTATTTTGGCTATATTAGTTTTCTTCTTCAAGCTAGTTAAAATGGAGAGATAGTTTTGGTATTCTAGATTAGGGTAATGATCTCCTTATAGTATCTTAATTTCCTTTTGACCTATAAATCCTTTTCGACCCACATTTTCTCTTTAAACTTAGAAGAAATAATATTTTTAATGTTATTGATATTTTGCAAAGTGGCATTCTTCGTCAATCCCCCAATGGTTTAATCGAGCATGGTGTCGTTATACCAACCTCTCTTGAAACGTAGATGGCCTTGATTGGAATTTAAAGCACTTTTAGGGAGTCTTTGTTCTCCCATGTTATTTATCTTTGATGTGTACATCATGTACCTAGTCATAGTGATGCTCTAAATGGGGGGAGGACTAGATTCTATCAAGAGAATAGGATAATGCGTATTGTTTTTAATTTTAAGGTTATAAGTTATAAAACGTTTTTGGATTTGCTCAATCTTTTTCCAGGATTCTCTAGAGATGCTGCAACCACAAACTTCACAGTCGTACAAGATAACGGGGGTGACAAAAGTCAATAGAAACTTCTTTTTATCCCACATCACAAGGTTTGTTGATTTACAATTTTTTTCAAGACCAAAATAATCTTTCCAACATCCATTAATTATTTTCTCAATGTTATAGTTCCAGTTGAGCTTCTGATGAAAAAATTATATTTAATTATTTATATATAATATTTAATTCCATATTTATTATCTGCATATTTTTTCTTTGAAAAAAATTTGAAATGCATGAATAAATTTTGTTAATTAAAGATATTAATATCAACTTTTTATATAAATTAAAGATTTTAAGAAAATAAAATTTTAATATATTATTGTTTTGTAAATTTTAAATATTATTTCTTAAATTAATGATGGGTAGAATTTAAAATCTTAACATATAATGGAAATACAAATAAATAAAAGATAATAGATTGGAAAAATATTTAAAAAATAAAATTTTATAATAACATTAAATACTTGTCTCATTAATGTTTTTTTTTTTGTAACTAGGGGAATCGACAACGCGAGTCTGGGCTGGTATTCGCGTGACACGGGGTCCAGGGATCCAATCCCGCTACCACTATACCCCTAGGTGCCCCAAAATTGCCCGCAAGCATGGGATACGTGTAAGCCTGGGTGTGATTTGAACTCGTGACCTCTGTTTACAACATGTGACTTCATATCAAGTGAATCGCCAATGAGCCACACTCGTGCGGGCCACTTGTCTCATTAATGTTATCTACTTTAAATATTTATAATTAACAATAAAATTTTGAACATTTTTAATATATATAAAGTAGTTATTTTTTTTAGAAGAAGCATGCGCATTAGTGGCACGTACGCGCCCAAGTGCATGCACGTGCTCTTGTTAAACCAAATACAAAAAGGCACAATAGTCACATCCTATTTCATTTGGAAACGACCGAGAGATCATCTACCTGTCGCATACACGGACCAAGGGACCACCCCACTCACCCATTGCACTCAAGAATTCCATCAAGCCATCCATTGAGAGATCATCCATTGCATTGGATAGGTAAGATCAATTTTTTGTGATTTTATTGATGTTTTTATTGTTTATTAAATTTTTAATAATTCCCAAATTAGTAAAATAATGGAAATTTTTGTTCAATTGCAGAGTATAAACCTATACAATGAATAAACAAAATTTTAACATGGATTTCGGTGGAACAAAAGAAAACACAAATTTTGGAACCAATCAAAACCCCCATCAAAATTTGGACCATGATGACTTGAACCATTACCTAAATGAAATGAGAGTGCACACCCGAGAATTAAGAAACACATGGGAACCATCTCGATTGTCCCTTTCCTCCTCAATTGAGAGCTCAATTGAATCCCTTATCCATGCATATCACCAATTGATAAACATGACTGAATATAGAGCTAGGATGCGGGAGTATTATTCCACTGGCATTTCCAAGGAAGAAATAAAAGAATTAAGTATTATGAAGGCCCAATTATACAGTATGTTCATTGATCCAAGAACACAACAACCACATGATGTTAGAAAGCCACGTGTATGCATGGATTGGTGTCATTTCCAACCATGGAGGGACAACTAGATGCAGAGGTGGTTTATGGTTTACAATAAACCTCCCTGCAATAATATGGAGGTTCCACAATACTTACTTCGACAACTATGGGCTGAGTTTGTGCTCGGTTTACATGTCAACTATATTGACATAACCGAGTTCTAGGGTGTTGGGCTTGGCTCTACCCAAGATTGGCCTGGTTCAGGGGGGACCCACTGAGAGGGCCACTAGCTCCTAGGTGTGAGCCTAACCCCCTCCCTAGCCACCTCAATTACCCCACAGACTTGATAAGATCGAGGGGGAGATGAGGAGCATTGCATGTGGACTCCTTAGACACACCGCGTTTGTAGTAGTGACTACAATGGAGAGATATGTTGATCCTAAGAGAGACTTAGGTGCAGGTCCTTCACGAAAGAGTTAGGATAGACATGTGACTGGTGGTAGCCATGTTGTTCCTTCTAGTTTGACGGGGACAGTGCCACATATTTGTCCCCATTGTAGGCACACTTGTCATGGCCCGATCGAAGGCTTCTATATGGAGCAGGTTAGCACTTTTTTAATGATTTTTCAATCATCACTTGAGAATTTGTAAAGTAATTTTAAAGTAGTTTTGTATGACTTAAACTATTATTTCAATGTATAGTTATTTAGAGCCGACACACTAACATAGGAGAACATAGGATCTCCCAAGATAGATGCAGCAATGGTAGTTGCGACTGAAATTCTAGCACCTCACACAGAGGTATTTTCAGTACCTCACACAATATTTTTTTTACTTGATTACGGTATTTATATTATTTATTTATTTATATTTATGACATACATGATGATAATTCCTACAATATTTGTTAATATTTTGATTTCCTAAATAATTACTATTTAATATGTTCATAATGTGCATGTATTTTGGTGTCCACGGGTATGTACATACTATGATGACCAGCCATCTCCACCAGGGATTGATAGGTCACCATACACACATGTATGATGTATAGTTAAAATCACACTTTTAATTTGAATTGTTATGACTTACTATGGTTTAATTTGATTTTTGTCTACTAAACTACGATATTACAAATGTATATGCAGGTGCCACCATCAGTTGCAGGTTCCATAGTTCCACCCTCTCCCATGAGTCACCCCCCCCCCCCCCCCCCCCCCCGCACCGCGCTTCCTGCATCTAGATCCCTCCCTTAGTCCACACCCGCCCTTCCATCCAACCTCCCCCCTCTGTCCATCCTCCTCCTTCCATCCAAACTTCCCCATTCGTCCACACCCCCCTTCCATCCATCCTCCACCATTTTTCCATGCCCCCCCTTCCATCCATCCTCCACCATTTTTCCATGCCCCCCCTTCCATCCAGCCTCCCCCCTTGGATCAATCCTCCTCCCTCTATTCAGGACCACCCTCCCATCCACCATCCCTTGAAATCCCCGTTATCCCTTTTAGGTCGATCCCCTCTATCGTACATCTGGTAGGGGTTCATCATCCATGACATCCTCGTCCACCCCATACCACCATTCCCTCTTACACCCTATATTCTTCAGCTCCCACCACTATTATGGAAACTAATCCTGCAAAATCCGTCCATACATCTACGTTGGTTGCACCTGTAGTTGCTGCAACTACATCCGCCCCCCCCATGACTGCATCAAATCAGGTTGTCCATTCAATGGCTCCACCTACTACCCCTGAAGCCCAATCATATCCATTGCCCGAGGTGTTCACGGTTAGAATTAAGTTAATTTATGAAAATACTGTGAAGCATTAACGAAAATTAATTTAAGCAACTATTTTTTTCAATGAAATGATTGTCGTAGATGTTACAGAGTGGCATTGTTGAGAGGCTCACTAGATCGATGAGGACAACTGCCTCACATTTCCCACTCCCATTAGCGGTGAGTTATTTAAGATTTGAATTCTACATTCATTTTATAAATGTAGTAACTGTTACAAATGCTTGAAAATAATGATATATTATATCATTTGTTTTAGAGCCCGAAGAGACGGTCTACTCCTAGATGGAAGAAGGCTCGAGATTCCGCTAGCTCCAAGAAGAGGAAGATTGATTTTGGAGATGTGCCTAGGAGTGTTGGGGGTGGGCAGGATGCTTGACAGACCATGTTATGCACATTAGCCACGGTGTGGCATTTTTGGGCACCAATTTACATGTACTTGATATATAGGGCACGAGTTTCCATGTATTTTGGATATAGGGCACGAGTTGACATACTTTTTATAGGGCATGAGTTGCCATCATGTGTACATTGGGAACCATGTTCCACTATTTTACAGAAAATTTATATGTTTGGACGAGTTTTGTAGCTTGGATGTACATGGATTTTCATTTATGTGATTTATATGCATGTTGTCTCTATCTGCATCTTGTTGTCTCTTGTTATATCTTATTGCGTCTAGTTTCCTAATAATAAACATTTTGGTTTTAATACAAATGGTTGAGTTTGAATGGATTTTGATATGATTTCTTTCATTTATAATGAAATAGATAAATTCTGATCTCTAGTGGTCTCATATAGTCATTGTTGTATGGTCGATTGAAAAAAATATTGTGTTTGAACTCTAACAAAACATACTCACTTGACCATGTTCGTAGCATTTGGAACCAATGTCAGAATTGTAAAAAAAATTATTTCCACCAATGTTTAATATTTGATGATATACCAATCAATAAGGACTTGTCGATCGTATTTAGGTGTTCAAACCTATGCTATCATCATTGTGGTCAAAGATATGAAAAATATCTCCCCATCCCCTTCACTTGGAATGTTTCCTTGTGAAGCGACCAGCATCCCTCTGCCACTGTGTTTTTCTTAGCATGGATGTTTTGTTAGGTTTAAGTGTCACTCTAGATTTAGAATTGACATAATAAATATTAGTTCAATTATTTTGTCTTATCAAAGGTATTTTGATCGTAAAATGTCATTCTAATAAGATCCAACTAGTTTGTATACATCACAATGCAAGGATGAAAGTTTCATGGTAAAATTCAACACCTTGAGTAGTTATTGGAGAAATTTTATGGGGTCCTTGACATGATGACTAGGGAGATATTTGACCTTTTCTATACCTTATTAATTTGACAATTTTTGCTAAAGAGTTGTCATTGGATATGGAATTGTTTTGTAAGTGATGAATGATAATGGCAAAGTTCCCAAATACCAAAAGGTTCCTTATGTTTGATGAAAAGGTGATCTCAATCTATTGACGAAGAGAATTTAAGTCTCTACTTTATTGTTTGAAGCATTCCCTAGACCCCATGATATTTTGATTTATTGAGTTCTCTTTGGATCAATGAAGGAGCCCCCTTGTAAACCTACCACCCCTAGTCATCCCCCTTGTGTACCTACCACCCCTAGACACCCCTAGCCATCCCCCTTGTGTACTTACTGCCCCTATTCATTTACGCACAAATACACACAATTGATATGCACATAATTATATTTACACAAGTGGTTATGTGAGGAAGCTTAGGCCTTATAACCTAAATAAAGCTTCTAGACATCCAAGGCCAAAAAATATCACGCTTAACCACCACAGATGATCTCCTAAGGGTATCCTTGACCTATAACTAGGGATATAAAATGAAAATTAGGCATTAGGATCTAGAGGCACCTTCTAGGGACCAAGGTTCATGAATGATGCCCTAAATCATTACAAATGAACCATCAAATTGATCATTGGTCCTAAGCCATAAATATATATTTCTAGCCTTGAGATGTTGATCTCCCTCCTCAAATCATGTTTATGGATTTGAGGTCCACCCATAAATCTCAAATCCTACTAATGGTGTCCATATTGGCATTCAAATATTTAAGATATACTAGACCAATCTTATGTGGTTGGTTAAGGCTTCACATTTTACTTATCCCTGGAAACTTCCTTTACAACCTAAGGTCAAGGTTTCATTGTTTGACCATGTTTAGTGCCATAAAACCCATACTAAGTGCTAAAATACTCCAAGTTGAACCCATATCATTTATTGGAGGCTAGACATATCCTTTTCATTTGAGGCCTCTTTCATGGTTTTGAACTTGTGTAATTAATACACCTTTAAGGTCTAATCCTCAAGTTTCCCTTCCCAGCCATGTCCAAATCCTTCTCATGCATGTATGGTTCTAAAACCCTATGATGGTTCCCATATCCCTAATGGAATGCCTAAGGACCCCTATAACAAACTTATGTGGTTGCATTAGAGAGATTTTGAGGTCAAAAAAGGGCCTCCTAAGAGATGTACTACAAAAATATGAGATATATTAAAATATTATGAATTGGGGGTTTTATGGGGTAGGTATATATGACAAGTCACCTCCCACACTATTTTCTATGCACAATATAAATAACCATGGTTGAGTTACTTTTCAAAATTCACTAGAAATAAAATTAATAAAATAAGTCTACATTGATGTGACTAAGATTCATTGTAAATTCCCAAAAATGTATTGTCCTTTAACATTTATTTGTCTTGAACTTGCAAATGAAATTAAATAATAAAAGACATTTTTAAGAGCTTTTTTTTAAATTTTATGTTGACTTTTTATATTTAGTACTTTTCTCATGAATTTAATAATGTAATTTAATTGAGAATTTATTTACATGTAAAATGTCAATAATATTATTATAATCCACATTGCATTATTATTATTATTATTATTATTATTTATTAAATCTATTATTATTCTTTATTAGTTTGACATTATGTTATTAAATAGAATGGAGTGAATATATAATTTAAAATTAAAAACATAAAAATGATAATATATTATTTTATAAAAAGTTGTGAGAGGAATTTCTTTATGAATTAAGAGTACTTCACTTGAAAATGACAATAATATTATTTTATGTGAAAGTGTGAAAAGACATTCATTATGAGTACTTTACTTGAAAATGACAATAATATTATTTTATGAAAAGACTATCATTATGAGTACTTTACTTTATGACTTAAAAGTACTTACACCACTACCTTGGTTAACTATGTGTTTTCATCCACCATAGAAAATTTGACAAATAAGCATTCTTAATTCATACAATGCCACCTCACCAAGGGGGATGATGTCATCTACTAGAATGTGATTGGTTGTATTTTATAGTACATTTTCTTTGTTTTAAGGCCCTTTTTTGACCTCAAAATTTCTCTAATGGTCAAAAACATGATTTATTCCCATTAATCAATAGAAGATTCATTTATTGCCTAAGGCCAATGTTTCCTCCTAAAAAATGATGAAGGGATCACAACCCATCCAAGTTGTTATTAAAATCATGCCATAGGGGTCTTGTTTTGAGGTACAAGATTTTTTTCAAGGGCCTTGAGCCCTATAAGCTACTTTTAGGGACTAAGTTTGGATTTTTCTCCCCTATCCATTTCCAAGGTCATGAAAGTTATACTTGGATTTCAAAACATATTAATGGCTTAAATATTTCCACCAATATCCATACTTAGTTCTCATAACCTCTTAATGGCTCTCATATTTCCACTTATAGGACATGAGTCCCCTGAGAGGTCATGTATGGTAATTCAAGGTAATATTCATGGCCCTTGAGCCTTAACCACTATATTTTCATTAAGGTCTGCAGTCCTCCTCCCAACCATGTACAAGGCCCTAATATCCATAAATGGTTCTCAAAACCTCATAATGGAGTATGTATCAACACTTGGAATCCAAAGAACCCTAAGACATGCCCTATATGGTGGTTTGTAACCTCATTTCTTTTCCTTGAGCCCTAAGTGTGTACATTTAGGGAATAACTCCTAGGTTTCCTACATTTACCATGTATCGATTCATGACCTGTATACGAGGCTCAAAAATTCCTAGTGGTTATTATATCCCTCTTGTATTCCTACCTAGAAAATAAATGCACCTAGTAGATTCCAAGTGTTAAGGTCCAATACCTTGTTCATGGTCCTCAAGCCCTAGAAACTTCTCTTAGGACCTATGGCCTAGGTTTCATCCTTTGACCACTTCCATATCCTAAGAACAAATTTTGGTGTTCAAAACCTCCAAATAGTGTCAATGTCCTCACCAATAAGCTAAATATTCCCAGCCATATCTAGGGCCTCAACGCCAACACTTGGTGTTCATAACCTCCTAATCATATTTGAATATGCTCATATGGAGGCCAAATATCCCTCGATCGTAGATGTGTTGTGATTTGACATATCATTCTTGGTCCTAGATGCATAGAAGCTTTGTTTAGGGCATAAGGCCTAGGTTTCCTCCATTGAACATGTTCATGGTCCCAAGACCCATACCTACTGTCCAAACACTACTTATTGCATCAAGGTCAACAATCAAAGGAAAAGGATAGCCTTTAGAGGTCAAGTGTTATTCTTTAAGGCATTATTCATGGCTCGAGATGCTTAGAATCTTATCTTACAACCAAAGGCTCAAATTTTCTACCTTAATCATGTCCAAAGAACTCACATCCAAACTTAGTGCTTCAAAAATCCTAATGGCTCACATTCCCCCTGTCACATACCCTAATTTTGTAAAAATTATGTAATTTTTTTATTATATTCCTGAGACATTATATTAAATTTAATGCTAAGTAGGAATTGATGACTCAGCAGAGTCACTAGAAATGGAATGTAATTCAAAATATTTTATTATTAATAAATAAATAATGGAGACAACAGCATGGGAGAGCTGTTAAAAAGAGGTTACTGGTCAAACTGGTGGATGGAACTAGGTGGAAAGGCAAAAGACAAGTGGCAGCATCCTCAAACACTTCCTAAGTTGCAGGTGGCAAATTCCCTATATTTGGGGTCATGATTCCCCAAGGCAGTGGAATCAGAGCAGGTGTCTCATTAATGACAGTTAACCCAACAAAGACCTAGGCAATCTTTTAAATAGTACTCAATGAACAGAGCTGGGGGCTCGATTTTGGTTCTGGAGGGAGAATTTATTCAAGTGAATGTTATTCAGGAATCCCATTGAGGAAGAGGGAATCTACAGTAAGGGAGTTGTTTGAGAGGAATGTTGCAGTAACTTGGTTCCATTGTAGCTGTTTGGGCTGAGAGAATTACTTTGCTGCACCTAGTTCCATCCAGGGAGACCAGAGCAAGCTCGGGGGTCCTGAGAAGTGTTGTCTGGGCACTCTCCAGGAGTTGGTAGGGAGGAACAGCCTCCCATTGTTGTTGTTGTCCACAGAAACAAGTTCTACCATTTATTTCCTTATGTTTGCCAAGTCTGAATAAATGTATGATGAGTTTATTTCTATATGTCTGAGGAGTAATTAATTAGTTTAGTAAATTTAATATCTCAGAATATCAGTAGTAAGATTGTTAAGAGTTACTGTGTTTTTCTGTATCGTTAGTATGATGTAATATCCTTGTTGTATTACTATTAATGTATCTATAATTTATGCAGTAAAATATTAATACTTTATGTAATAATTTATAGTTATAATTATAAACCTAGTTAATTATATTTGTTGAATAGATAAGCAGAGTTTACATATAAAGTAATTGTACTCTATACATTATAAGGTTAAATAAACAATAATAGGAACAATAGTAAACTTTGAACAATAAAAATTACAGTATTTATACACTGATAACTAATATTGCAGAAGAATGATAGCCACAGTCATGTTATGTATAACAGGATACAAACCCTAAGACATAAATTTTTAACCAGTCTCAATCTATTAAATAATTTAATACACAAACCCTAGTTAAAAATTTATCTAATCATTACCTATCAAACAAAACATTTGTGCATAAACCCTAACAGAAAATCATCATAAGAAATTCTTCAACAGTTAAATACACTAGTTATTGTTTTAGAAACAATAGAATAAACAGAACCATAGCTAGCTCGATATCGAGCTTAAGCATTATAGTATTATCCTTCCTTAAAACTTTCATATACCAACAGAATCTTAATCGAAATAACAGAACAGTATTTTAGCTCATTTATCGAGCTCAAACAGCATAGTGATATCATTTTCCTTTTTACTTTCAAATAACAGCAGAGGCAAAATCGTAATGACATAAGAACAACTAAACCCTGTCACAACTGTAGAGCTCAAATTAAACCCTATCATTCTAGTTTTTCAAGTACATTAAATACCAAGATCTGGAAACAAGGATTTCCTCTATGGCCGCAGCACAAGTACACATTATAGGCGTTTTTAAAAGCTTAGAGTTTGAAACACACGCCACACACCAGCTCAAATATACAAGAGGGCTGGTAATAAGTCATAAAATCAAAGCTTAATTACACAGAAAAAATTTATAATAAACATAGTGAAACCCTGTACGTTATAAGAGAACAGAACTAAAACAAAAACCACGAGGTCGTAACCTCACCTATAGAACCGGCTCACAGCCTTCGTTCTCTTCATTTTTACAATACAAGACTTCTGTAGAAAACCTAAGTGCCAAAAGGAGGATGAATAGCTACATTACCGATCGAAGCTGTAACATCCAAATACAACACAAGGTTAAACCCATAATATTTCATTAAAATATACAGTTAAAAGATTTAGTAAGGCTGCCGTAATCACTGTGGCTTTTCAGTCAAACCAAAACCCTAACCATACAGACAACCAACAAGGAGGTTATGCCATGGTGAGAACCAGGCTTACCCGGTAGAGCCAATCGTTGAAGCTCGTGCCATCCATACCTGTAATGAGAAGCAAGAACATGCAACGACAATTTTTTTGTGTCAGTTACAAACGTATCTTTTTCAAAACCATTTCTTTAACTAGAAAAAAACGAAGGAGCATTTCTGTATCTTACCAGCGTTTGGAAGGAAGTTTTTAACACTGTAATTAGCCTGATAACCACGAGCTGAATGAATGTAAACCCTACCCTTATCACCAAAAGAACGAGCTGGTAGAAACAAAGGGCAACTACCACATGGAAGCTCTTAACAGATTCGAGTCGGGAGATGTATTCACGCTGTGACAGGGTTAGAACTGGTAACAAAAGGGATAAACCCTAGGTCATAACAAACTCACAAATGCCAACAGCAAAAACAAATGACTCCCAAGCGATACATTGGGAAAGCACAAAGCACTGTAGCTGCATGGGAGCTGTTACCAACAGCGTTACAGCAAAACTCAGACAGAAGGGTTCGCAGAGCGACCAAGCCCGAAGGCAAAGGGAATGACAGAGTAGGGCTAGTCAACAGATTTATATCACCAAATGCGTGGCTTTGGAATGACCACGTATCACTTTAAATATTTCCCATGCAGTGGGTTGTCGTTCTATAGTTCTACAACGAGATTCCCATCATATGTTTGCCAAATAAAAATGATAACATGGATATTCCCTTAGGGTCGTGACACCATAGTTTGAAACTGCTTTATATAATCCATGATTCAAAACAATGCCATCGAACTTTGCATAGTGAATAATATCACTTTGCCCTACAAACCAATAAATCATGCATTTGTCAATAGTGTTCAAAGATTTCGATGAGAATCTCATCCTTTGTTGCCAAATAAAAATCATAGTAAGGGTAAAAAAAATATTGCATGGTGATCATAATGGTTGCAATATCATAGCTTACCTACCATCCTTTTAACAAGCAAAACATTACAATAATGCCTTTAATTCTTGCCTAGTATCGATCCAAACTTGAATTATTAAACCATTGCATTATAAACATCATTTAAAATTCAGTCTTGAAGTATTCTAGACACAAAGAAAATGTATTTGCATTAGAAAAGTTATAAAGATAAGGGTGCAATGTAAGCTCTATATGGTTCATAAAAACCTATCACGACATTGCCAATCACCATAATCTCATGTGCTAAGACATAGATCTTTTCCTTAAGTCTATGAGTAATGAAATGAGATTGGATTTAGTGGTTACAATTATGCTATCATAATGCTAATTGCGATAGCTGTACACAGATGGTATAGGACTAGCCAGTCCTTCTTTAGGTGACTTCCACTTGTAGGATTTCAGTTACATAGTTCTTAATCTTGGATCAGGGTTACTCTAGACTATTTCACTTATTGTTACGATACAATAACAATCATTTAATTGTTTCAGATTCCTTATAACAAGTAGATGAGTTTACTCAAGATAGCTTATAATTCCTAAACCATTGACATAAGAATAATTTATCAACCCGTACAAATCCTGAGATGTTAAGAGGAGACTTGTAACTGATAGAATATCTTGCAAATGCTAAAAACAAGCAAATTATATTTTGATCGCTCCAGATCCTTTATTATTGCAGTTGCAAATCAAAACATTTTCTAACTTAAAAAATCGATATAATGTGATAACTGAGCGAGTAAAAATTGGTCTGAGTATGGTCACCCAGTTGTATTCCACAGTGCTAATTATGAAGCATATTTGCAATACAATAATATCATCAAAGAACAATTATTCCACAGAGTTGTTTAATTCATTGATTCTCCAGAAACATAGCTATCCTATTAATTAGTCATTTCTAACTCTCTATAAGTACGATTATAAGAAGATCACAGGAAAGGTTCTACCTTTAAAACACTTGATAATCTGGTTAGCATGCTTAGACTTTTTACGGAATGAATTGGTACAGCTAACTGATTTATAATACTTTAAAGATTTAAATGTAGCGTCCCGCACATTACCTGTATATCTGTAAGAGAAAGACAATTTGATGCATTAGCTCGGAAGCTAAGTAAGCCCAGTCTGCTATGGCAATTCCCCCTTGAGGTTACAGAACAGAAAACAATCAGTAACTGTAAATAAAACTCATATTAAAATTTAAGTACAATAACAGATACTTCAGACACATTTATGTTCATTTAATCTAATCAAAACAGTTAAATGACTGCATTTAATCATATTACATGCTATTTTAAAAATTTTAAATTTTTCAGAAATTTTGGGTTTTGACATGTGGTATCAGAGCATGGTTCAAATGCTAGGCCTTGATGTGGCCCCACTAGTTTCCGCAGGACGATAAAAATAAAAATAAAAATATATGTATATATATAATGTACTAACTTATATTTTTGTTTCATGTAAAAAGAAACAAATTTTCTGAAACTAACAGGGAGGTATGGAGAAGCTAGGAGAATATGCTGAGGAAGAATCTCCAAACAACGAGACAAGACAGATGTCTAGAGAACCTGTGATAGGGGAGGTAATTGCTCACTCCTCAGAGCTGATGCAGACTATAAAGGGTTTAAAGACTGAGATAGAAACAGTCAAGAAGGATAATGAAAGGATTCTGAGAACTCAAGAGCAGTTAAATCAAATTTTGATAGAAAAATTTCAGACTGAAGGAAGAAGCAAAAGAGCTGAATCTGAAGAAGCTAATCATCAAAAAGGGTCTAAAAGGGTGAAACTAGTTAAATCAGACAGCAGTTCATCCTCTGAAGGAAGAAGGGGACAACCAAGCTATCACACTACTAGTGACAGTAGTGAGGTTGAGTTGTATAACAGAAAGAAGAAGTTCAGGCCTTATGAAGAGATTTCTGGGGAGTTCAAGAAAATAAAACCCCCAACTTTCAATGGAGAATCTGAAACAGGAGAAGAGGTAGAATCCTGGTTATCCGGGATGAGAAAATATTTCCAGATATACAACTATTCAAATCAGCTGAAGGCAAGAATGGCCATCTATAACCTTTCGGGAAAGGCGGACATATGGTGGCAAGACTTGAAAAGGGTCAAGGGGATCAAAGAAAAAGAGGTCAATTGGAGTACCTTTAAAAGGTACTTCAAAAAGAAATTTCTGTCCGAACAATACTATGAAGAAAGGGCCAAGGAATTTTATGAGTTAAAGCTAGGATCTATGACGATGAAGGACTTAAACAGTAAGTTTTTAAGTCTGTTAAGATATGTGTCGTATTTTGTTGAAGAGAAACCTAAAGTACAGCGGTTTCTTAGCTGCCTGCCATATCATATAACGGACAGAATCGAATATGATAACCCCAAAACTCTGGAAGAAGCTATGCGAAAAGCTAATTTCTATTTTGAACAGAATAAAAAGAAAGAAGGGATAGCCAACTGGAAGGCTAAAAAGAACAGTAATCAGCTTGAGTACAGGAAAAAGGAGTTTGTACCCCAGAAAAATTTCAAGAATAACAAGAACGAAAACCATTTTAATGGTAAAAGCTTCTAGGGAAGCAAAAATGGAGCTGCTAATCATTCCAACAACTTCAAGGGCAACAGGGAGGCTTCTAACAATCATGGAAATTACACAAAGAATTTTGAACGAAAGGAGCCTGTTAAGTGCTGGGAGTGCAATGGCCCACACTATGCTTCAATTTGCCCAAATCGGAAGAAACCAAACAGCAATATTCATACTATACAAGATGAAATGACTGTTGGAGACTTTGCAGGGACTATGCCCCGAATCAATGCAGCGTTGGAGAACCGCCTAGCTGACTATCAAACTTCCATGGTGGAAGTAGGAGGTATGGTTAACAAAACCCCTGTAACTATTTTAATAGATCCAAGTGCTATCCTTAGTTATATTTCACCACAGATAGTAGAAAAGTGTAATTTGACTGTTGAAAGGTTTGATAACTCTTGGTCAGTACAACTAGCCACTGGGGCAAAAAGGAAGGTGAACTGTTATGTTAAGGAATGTGCTCTAGATATGAATGATTTTAAAACTACTGTTAAATTAAATGTTTTACCACTTGGCTCATATGACATACTTATTGGTATGGACTGGTTAGAACAGCATAAGGTAGTTTTAAACTGTTTTGATAAAACTTTTACGTGTGTGAATAATAATGAACAGCCTGTAACGGTTAAGGGTATTCCTAGGAAAACTGTACTCAGGCAGATTTCTGCTTTACAACTTAAAAGAGCAGTCAGAAAAGGGTGCAAAGCCTATGCTGTAACTATTACAGATGAGGCAGATAAGTCTGAAATCAGCAAGATAACAGTAGAGGATATTCCGGTAGTGAATGAATTTACTGATGTTTTTCCGGAGGAAATTCCAGGATTACCTCCGAAGAGAGAACTGGATTTCACAATTGAGCTGGTACCAGGTGCTGTACCCAGTTCAAAGGCTCCGTATCGTATGAACATTTTGGAGCTTAACGAATTAAAAACACAGTTAAAGGAGTTAATAGATAAGAACTACATTCGACCCAATGTGTCCCCTTGGGGAGCACCAGTAATCTTCGTTAAAAAGAAGGACGAAACTATGCGACTTTGCATAGATTACCGTCAACTAAACAAGATGACAATTAAAAACAGATATCCGTTGCCTCGCATAGATGATCCGTTTGATCAGCTACGTGTAGCTACGGTGTTCTCTAAGATAGACCTGAGATCGGGTTATCATCAGGTGAGGATTAAAGAAGAGGATATATTCAAGACAGCTTTCAGAACGAGGTATGGACATTACGAATTTGTTGTAATGCCATTTGGGCTTACTAATGCCCCAGCCGTCTTTATGTGTCTAATGAATAACATAATGCATAAATACTTACATAAATTTGTTGTCGTATTCATCGATGACATTTTAATTTATTCTAAAAACGAAGAGGAACATAAAGAACATTTACGGATAGTCTTACAAGAACTGCGAGAACAGCAGCTCTTTGCGAATTTCAGTAAGTGTGATTTCTTCAAGGATGAAATCCAGTACTTAGGTCACGTAGTGACTATGGAAGGGATTTCAGTTGATCCTGAAAAGATCCGGGCAATTGAAGAATGGCCAGTACCAAAAGATGTAACAGATGTTAGGTCCTTCATGGGAATTACCGGTTATTACCGGAGATTCATTGAAGGCTTTTCAAAAATAGCCAACCCAATCACTTCCTTGCAAAAGAAAGGCAAGAAGTTTGATTGGAACTTGAAGTGTGAAGAAAGCTTTAAGAAATTAAAGAATTTATTAACAACTGCACCTATTCTAAGAATAGCAGATCCTAACAAGGATTTCGTGGTTTGCACCGATGCTTGTAATGACAGCCTAGGCGGAGTGTTGACTCAGGATGGGCATGTCATTGCCTATGAGTCTAGGAAGCTGAAGATTCATGAAAAGAATTATGCCACTTATGATTTACAATTAGCTGCTGTTATTCATGCCTTAAAGATGTGGCGACATCACTTAATAGGCAGAAAGTTTACTTTAATGACTGATAATAAAGGTCTAAAATACCTTTTAGATCAGCCTAACTTAAACGCAAGGCAAGCTAGATGGTTGGCCTTCTTAAGTGAATACGATTTCGAAATTCAACACATAAAAGGGAAGGAAAATTAGGTGGTTGATGCTTTGAGCAGAAATGCAAAGCTGAATTTTACAACAGCTATCAGCACTTATACCTCTGATTTAAATGAACAGCTGACTGAAGGGATAAAATTGGATGAAATTTATCAAAACTTACAAGCTACAGCTAAAGAATAACCTACAGAAAGTTTGATAAAGGGTTATAGTCTAAATAAAGATGGATTTTTATTTTTTAAAGACAAATGGTATGTTCCGAATGTATCTAAAGTTAAACTGTTAATTCTGGATGAAGTTCATAAAACCCCTTACTCAGGGCATCCAGGCTACCAGAAGACTGTCACTATGTTGAGAAAAGATTATTTTTGGCCTAATATGAAATCTGAAGCAGCTGAGTATATAGCTAGATGTTTGGACTGTCAACAAGTAAAAACAGAACATCAGCATCCATCTGGGTTATTGCAACCTTTGCCTATTCCTAGTTGGAAATGGGAAATAATCAGCTTAGATTTCATTACTGGATTACCCAGAAATCAAAATCAGAATGATTCAATTATGGTGGTAGTAGATAAATTAAGTAAATCAGCACACTTTATTCCTGTTAAAACCACTTACAAGGCTGCAGACATAGCTGATATGTTTCTGAAGCAGATTTTTAGGTTACATGGAATCCCAAAGGTTATTATTTCAGACAGAGATCCCAAATTCACAGGAAATTTTTGGAAATCTTTGTTTAAGGGACTAAACACAACACTGAATTTCAGCACTTCCTTCCATCCTCAGACGTACGGACAAACTGAAAGAGTTAATCAGGTATTGGAAGATCTGCTAAGAATGTATGTTAAGGATCAACCAGGTAAGTGGGAGGATTATTTACATTTAGCAGAATTTGCATACAATAACAGCTATCAATCGTCAGCTAAGTTCAGTCCTTTTGAAATTCTGTATGGGCGTAAATGTAACACTCCTATCTCTTGGAATAATCCAGTGGACAGATTAGTGTTAGGTCCTGCATTATTAAAGGAAATGGAACAGATTGTGAAACAAGTGCAGGAAAATTTGAAGATTGCCCAGGATCGGCAAAAGAGCCAAGCGGATTTGAAAAGAACTCCTAAAGAGTTTCAAGTGGGTGAACATGTGTTCATAAAGGTAAGACCAAAGAAGAGCTCCCTAAGATTGGGGAGTTGTGCAAAATTAGCACCACGTTACTGTGGTCCGTTTGAAATTTTATCTAGAATTGGTCAAGTTGCTTATCAGCTAGCATTACCACCTAATTTAAAAGTGCACAATGTTTTTCATATTTCTGTTCTGAAAAGGTACATTCATGATGCTACTCATGTGATTGATTGGAACGTTGTACAGGTAGAACCAGAACGGGAAGTTCTGGTGGAACCGGATTGTATCCTCGAGAGGAGGGAAATTACTTTGCGGAACCGCACAATTGGACAGCTGAAGGTGCAATGGAAGCACCTTAGTCCTGAAGAAGCTACCTGGGAACTGGAAAGTAAGATGCGGGAAGCATACCCAAATCTGTTCCAGAAGGTGGCTGAGGATGAGGAATAAGTAACATCGAGGACGATGTTACATTTTAAGGGGGTGTGTATGTCACATACCCCAATTTTGTAAAAATTATGTAATCATTTTATTATATTCCTGAGACATTATGTTAAATTTAATGCTAAGTAGGAATTGATGACTCAACAGAGTCACTAGAAATGGAATGTAATTCAGAATATTTTATTATTAATAAATAAATTATGGAGACAACAGCATGGTAGAGCTGTTAAAAAGAGGTTACTGGTCAAACTGGTGGATGGAACTAGGTGGAAAGGAAAAAGACAAGTGGCAGCATCCTCAAACACTTCCTAAGTTGCAGGTGGAAACTTCCCTATATTTGGGGTCATGATTCCCCAAGGAAGTGGAATCAGAGCAGGTGGCTCATTAATGACAGTTAACCCAACAAAGACCTAGGCAATCTTTTAAATAGTACTCAATGAACAGAGCTTGGGGCTTGATTTTGGTTCTGGAGGGAGAATTCATTCAGGTGAATGTTATTCAGGAATCCCATTGAGGAAGAGGGAATCTACAGTAAGGGAGTTGTTTGAGAGGAATGTTGCAGTAACTTGGTTCCATTGTAGCTGTTTGGGGTGAGAGAATTACTTTGCTGCACCTAGTTCCAGCCAGGGAGACCAGAGCAAGCTCACGGGTCCTGAGAAGTGTTGTATGGGCACTCTCCAGGAGTTGGTAGGGAGGAACAGCCTCCCATTGCTGTTGTTGTCCACAGAAACAGGTTCTGCCATTTATTTCCTTATGTTTGCCAAGTCTGAATAAATGTATGATGAGTTTATTTCTATATGTCTGAGGAGTAATTAATTAGTTTAGTAAATTTAATATATCAGAATATCAGTAGTAAGATTGTTAAGAGTTACTGTGTTTTTCTGTATCGTTAGTATGATGTAATATCCTTGTTGTATTACTATTAATGTATCTATAATTTATGCAGTAAAATATTAATACTTTATGTAATAATTTATAGTTATAATTATAAACCTAGCTAATTATATTTGTTGAATAGATAAGCAGAGTTTACATATAAAGTAATTGTACTCTGTACATTATAAGGTTAAATAAACAATAATAGGAACAATAGTAAACTTTGAACAATAAAAATTACAGTATTTATACACTGATAACTAATATTGCAGAAGAATGATAGGCAAGGTCATGTTATGTATAACAGGATACAAACCCTAAGACAAAAATTTTTAACGAGTCTCAATCTATTAAATAATTTAATACACAAACCCTAGTTAAAAATTTATCCAATCATTACCTATCAAACAAAACATTTGTGCATAAACCCTAACAGAAAATCATCACAAGAAATTCTTCAACAGTTAAATACACTAGTTATTGTTTTAGAAACAATAGAATAAACATAACCATAGCTAGCTCGATATCGAGCTTAAGCATTATAGTATTATCCTTCCTTAAAACTTTCATATACCAACAGAATCTTAATCGAAATAACAGAACAGTATTTTAGCTCATTTATCGAGCTCAAACAACATAGTGATATCATTTTCCTTTTTACTTTCAAATAACAGCAGAGGCAAAATCGTAATGACATAAGAACAACTAAACCCTGTCACAACTGTAGAGCTCAAATTAAACCCTATCATTCCAGTTTTTCAAGTACATTAAATACCAAGATCTGGAAACAACGATTTCCTCTATGGCCGCAACACAAGTACACATTATAGGTGTTTTTAAAAGCTTAGAGTTTGAAACACACGCCACACACCAGCTCAAATATACAGGCGGGCTGGTAATAAGTCATAAAATCAAAGCTTAATTACACAGGAAAAAATTATAATAAACATAGTGAAACCCTTTACGTTATAAGAGAACAGAACTAAAACAAAAACCACGAGGTCGTAACCTCACCTACAGAACCGGCTCACAGCCTTCGTTCTCTTCATTTTTACAATACAAGACTTCTGTAGAAAACCTAAGTGCCAAAAGGAGGATGAATAGCTACATTACCGATCGAAGCTGTAACATCCAAATACAACACAAGGTTAAACCCATAATATTTCATTAAAATATACAGTTAAAAGATTTAGTAAGGCTGCCGTAATCACTGTGGCTTTTCAGTCAAACCAAAACCCTAACCATACAAACAACCAACAAGGAGGTTATGCCATGGTGAGAACCAAGCTTACCCGGTAGAGCCAATCGTTGAAGCTCGTGCCATCCGTACCTGTAATGAGAAGCAAGAACCTGCAATGACAATTTTTTTGTGTCAGTTACAAATGTATCTTTTTCAAAACCATTTCTTTAACTAGAAAAAAACGAAGGAGCATTTCTGTATCTTACCAGCGTTTGGAAGGAAGTTTTTAACACTGTAATTAGCCTGATAACCACGAGCTGAATGAATGTAAACCCTACCCTTATCACCAAAAGAACGAGTTGGTAGAAACAAAGGGCAACTACCACATGGAAGCTCTTAACAGATTCGAGTTGGGAGATGTATTCATGCTGTGACAGGGTTAGAACTGGTAACAAAAGGGATAAACCCTAGGTCATAACAAACTCACAACTGCCAACAGCAAAAACAAATGACTCCCAAGTGATACATTGGGAAAGCACAAAGCACTGTAGCTGCATGGGAGCTATTACCAACAACGTTACAGCAAAACTCAGACAGAAGGGTTCGCAGAGCGACCAAGCCCGAAGGCGAAGGGAATGACAGAGTAGGGCTATTCAACAGATTTATATCACCAAATGCGTGGCTCTGGAATGACCAGGTATCACTTTAAATATTTCCCATGCAGTGGGTCGTCGTTCTATAGTTCTACAACGAGATTCCCATCATATGTTTGCCAAATAAAAATAATAACATGGATATTCCCTTAGGGTCGTGACACCATAGTTTGAAACTGCTTTATATAATCCATTATTCAAAACAATGCCATCGAACTTTGCATAGTGAATAATATCACTTTGCCCTACAAACCAATAAATCATGCATTTGTCAATAGTGTTCAAAGATTTCGATGAGAATCTCATCCTTTGTTGCCAAATAAAAATCATAGTAAGGGTAACAAAAATATTGCATGGTGATCATAATGGTTGCAATATCATAGCTTACCTACCATCCTTTTAACAAGCAAAACATTACAATAATGCCTTTAATTCTTGCCTAGTATCGATCCAAACTTGAATTATTAAACCATTGCATTATAAACATCATTTAAAATTCAGTCTTGAAGTATTCTAGACACAAAGAAAATGTATTTGCATTAGAAAAGTTATAAAGATAAGGGTGCAATGTAAGCTCTATATGGTTCATAAAAACCTATCACGACATTGCCAATCACCATAATCTCATGTGCTAAGACATAGATCTTTTCCTTAAGTCTATGAGTAATGAAATGAGATTGGATTTAGTGGTTACAATTATGCTACCATAATGCTAATTGGGATAGCTGTACACAGATGGTATAGGACTAGCCAGTCCTTCTTTAGGAGACTTCCACTTGTAGGATTCCAGTTACATAGTTCTTAATCTTGGATCAGGGTTACTCTAGACTATTTCACTTATTGTTACGATACAATAACAATCATTTAATTGTTTCAGATTCCTTATAACAAGTAGATGAGTTTACTCGAGATAGCTTATAATTCCTAAACCATTGACATAAGAATAATTTATCAACCCATACAAATCCTGAGATGTTAAGAGGAGACTTGTAACTGATAGAATATCTTGCAAATGCTAAAAACAAGCAAATTATATTTTGATCACTCTAGATCCTGTATTATTGCAGTTGCAAATCAAAACATTTTCTAACTTAAAAACTCGATATAATGCGATAACTGAGCGAGTAAAAATTGGTCTGAGTATGGTCACCCAGTTGTATTCCACAGTGCTAATTATGAAGCATATTTGCAATACAGTAGTATCATCAAAGAACAATTATTCCACAGAGTTGTTTAATTCATTGATTCTCCAGAAACATAGCTATCCTATTAATTAGTCATTTCTAACTCTCTATAAGTACGATTATAAGAAGATCACAGGAAAGGTTCTATCTTTAAAACACTTGATAATCTGGTTAGCATGCTTAGACTTTTTACGGAATGAATTGGTACAGCTAACTGATTTATAATACTTTAAAGATTTAAATGTAGTGACCCACACATTACCCGTATATCTGTAAGAGAAAGACAATTTGATGCATTAGCTCGGAAGCTAAGTAAGCCCAGTCTGCTATGGCACCTCCCCCTTGAGGTTGCAGAACAGAAAACAATCAATAACTGTAAATAAAACTCATATTAAAATTTAAGTACAATAACAGATACTTCAGACACATTTATGTTCATTTAATCTAATCAAAACAGTTAAATGACTGCATTTAATCATATTACATGCTATTTTAAAAAATTTAAATTTTTCGGAAATTTTGGGTTTTGACACCCCCCTTTAAAAATACGTATAACCTAGGGAGTTCATGTGGTTGTAAGAATTTTACCTACCATAAAAAAATACTTAATTCCATACATGTCGTAAGAATGTATGCACATTTGTTATGCATCTATCACATTTATAACGCATACAAATTGTTATTGTTATAAAAAAATATGGAACCAACCTTATTTTATGTGAATCAAAACTGACTTGCCTTTTATAGAAACATCTCTCGGGAAACATTGTGGCTCCAATACAAATGTTTTAATGTTTTTTATGATTGGATCTTCTTGTTTTGTTGAGTTATTATTGCATTTGGTCCTTCTAAAGATGGGTAATTGAAGCAATCAAGCACAAAAGCTTGATTGCGTCAATTTGTACATAAACAACATGCACGCATACAAATATCTACACATACATACACACATAAGACCATGCACATACACAATAGATAAACCCTAGCTTGCAGAAGTATCCTAGGAAATCATGGCCATCATGAACACATTCACAAGGGCCATATTCATGTGTGGGAGTCGATGGAATCCCATTCTGCTCGCTAGTTTGGGGTCCATGCCCTCAGAGCAAATTCTCAAAGTGTCCCTGAAATATCATCGGGTTCCAGGATACAATTCCCATAGAAACAAAATCATGACTCCAGTCGTAAATATGTCGATTTCGATGGATTCAGGACGTCAGGTTTCCACTAGGGGAACCCCCACACCGTGCCTCAAACTCCTAGAAACAGTACTATTGTGCCATCTCCTGAACTAGGGTTTTACTCAATGAAGGCCATGCCATTTTTGCCCAAGGGGGTCAATTTTGAACTAAAGGATCTCAGGAGATCGTGGACATTGTGAACACATCCACAAGGGCCATATGCACATGTGGGAGCTGACGGAATCCCATTTCGCTCGTTGGTTTGGGTTACATTCCCCTGGAGCAAATTCTCAAAGTGTCCTTGAATGGCCACAGGGTGCCAAGCAAAATTACCATAGAACCAAAAATAAGGATTTGGTCGCAAATCCATCGATTCCGATGGATTCAGGATGCCTGGTTTAAGCTAGGGGACCCCACCCCATCGTGTCTGAAATGCCTGAAAACGATGCTATTGTGCCATCTCTGGAACTAGTGTTTTGCTCAATGAAGGCCATGCCAATTTTGCATAAAGTGGTCAATTTTGAACCTAAGGATACCAAGAAACTGTGGTCATTGTGAACACATACACAATGGCCATATGCATGTGTGGGAGACGACGGAACCCCATTTTGCTCACCGGTTTGGGTTCTATGCCCCCAGAGCAAATTCTCAAAGTGTCCCTAAATGGCCACGGGGTGCCTGGAAAAAATTCCCATAGAAAAAAAAAATTGACCTTGGTCATGAATTTGTTGATTCCGATGGATTTGGGACTCCGTTATTCAGCTAGCACCCCCCTACCATGCCTCAAATGCCCAAAAACAGTGCTATTGTGCCATATCCGAAACTAGGATTTTGCTAAGTGAAGGCCATGCCAATTTTGCACAAGGAGGTCAATTTTGAACTGAAGGCTCCCGGGCGACCGTGGCCATTGTGAACATATCCACAATGCCCATATGCATGTGTGAGAGCTGACCGAACCCCATTCCTCTCGCCGGTTTGGGTTCTATGCCCCCAGAGAAAATTCTTATTTAGTGTCCCTAAATGGCCACGAGGTGCTTGGAAAAAATGACCATAGAACCAAAATCGTGGACCTGGTCATGAATTCGTTGATTCCAATGGATTCCGGATGTCAGCTTTCAACTATCCCCCTCCCCCCTCCACTGTGCCTCAAACAATAGGAAACAATGCCATTGTGCTATCTCCAGAACTAGGTTTTTGCTCAGTGAAGGCCATGCCAATTTTGCACAACGGGGTCAATTTTTGAACCGAAGGGTCCCGGGTGACCGTGACCATTTTGAACACATCCACAATGTCGATATGCACATGTGAGAGCCGAATGAACCCCATTTCGATTTCCATTTTGGGTTTCGTGCCCCCGGAGCAAATTCTCAAAGTGTCCCTGAATGGCCATGGGGTGCCAGGAAAAATTCCCATAGAACAAAAACCCTCACTCCGGTCATTAATCCGTCAATTCCGATGGATTTTTAACATCCAGTTTTAGCTATCCCCCCCCCCCTCCGTGCCTAAAATACCCAAAAACATTGCTATTGTGCCATCTCCGGAACAAGGGTTTTTCATAGTGAAGGCCATGCCAATTTTGCACAAGGGGGTCAGTTTTGAAACGAAGGATCCCATACGACCTTGGCCATCGTGAACACATCCAAAATGGCCATATTCATGTGTCAGAGCTGACGAAACCTCATTCCGCTCACTGGTTTGAGTTCCTCCCCTCGGAGAAAATTCTCAAGGTGTCCGTGAATGGCCATGGGGTGAATGTCAAAAATTCCCATAGAACTAAAACCGTGACTCCGGTCACAAATCCATCGATTACAATGGATTTGAGACATCGATTTTCAGCTAGGGGACCCCCCCAACTATGCCTCAAACGCCTAGAAAGAGTGCTTTTGTGCCATCTTCGGAACTAGGGTTTTTCTCAATGAAGGCCTTTAGAATTTTGCACAAGGGGGTCAATTATGAACCAAAGGATCCCGAGAAACTGTGGCCATTGTGAAAACATCCACAGTCACCATATGCATGTGTGGGAGCTAAAAATATCTCGTTTTGCTCACCGGTTTGGGTTCCATGCCCCCGGAGCAAATTATCAAAGTGTCCCTTAATGGCCATGGGGTGCCAGGTGAAAATTCCCATAGATCCAAAATCGTGAAGCCGTCGATTCAGATGGATTCAGGATGTTGGTTTCTAGTTGGGGGATCCCCCACCACCGTGACTCAATAACCTAGAAATGGTGATATGGTTCCATCTCCAGAACTAGGTTTTTTCTTAGTGAAGGCCTTCAAAATTTTGCACAAGGGGTTCAATTCTAAACTGAAGGCTCCTGAGTGACTGTGGCCATTGTGAACACATCAAAAATGGCCATATGCACATGTGGGAGTTGACGGAAGCCCATTCCGCTCACTGGTTTGGGTTTCATGCCCCAGGAGCAAATTCTCAAAGTGTCGCTGAATGGCCATAGGGTGCTTGCAAAAAAATCTCATGGAACCAAAATCATGGCTCTGGTCATGAAGCTGTCGAATCATATGGATTCGAGATGCCAAGTTCTAGCTATGGGACCCCCCCACCATGACTCAATCACTAGGAAATGGTTCTATGGTTCCATCTCTAGAACTAGGGTTTTTCTCAATGAAGGCCTTCAAAATTTTGCACAAGCGGGTCAATTATGAACCAAAGGATCCCAAGCGACCATGGCCATCACGAACACATCCACAATGGCCATATGAATAGGTGGGAGTTGACGAAACCCCGTTCCTCTCGCCAGTTTAGGTTCCGTGCCCTCGGAGCAAATTCTCAAAGTGTCCCTGAATGGCCATGGGGTGCTTGGAAAAAATGCCCATAGAACCAAAACCATGGCTCCAGTCACGAAGTTGTCGATTCCGATGGATTCGGGACACTGGGTTCTAGCTGGGTGACCCCTCCACCCTGACTCAAACGCCCAAAAATAGTGTTATTGTGCCATATCCAGAACTTGGGTTTTTCTTAGCGAAGGCCTTTGGAATTTTGCACAAGGGGGTCAATTATGAACTGAAGGCTTCCGGGAGACCGTGGCCATTGTGAACCCATAAAAAATGGACATATGCATGTGTGGGAGATGAAGGAACTCCATTCCGCTTGCTGGTTTGGGTTCTGTTCCATAGGGGAAAATTCTCAAAGTGTCCTTAAATGGCCATGGGGTGCCTGTCAAAAATTCCCATAGAACCAAAACCGTGGCTCCAGTTGCTTAGTCGTTGATTCCGATGGATTCGGGACGTCGGGTTACAGTTGGGGACCTCCCCCCATCATGGCTCAATCACTTGGAAATGGTGCTATCGTTCCATATTCAAAACTAGGGTTTTTCTCAATGAAGGCCTTCAAAATTTTGCACAAGGGAGTCAATTTTGAATTGAAGGCTCCTGGGAAATCGTGGCCATCGTGAACACATCCAAAATGTCCATATGCATGTGTGGGAGCTGACGAAACCCCGTTCCACTTGCTGGTTCGGGCTCCGTGCCCTTGGAGCAAATTCCCAAAGTGTCCTTGAACGACGACGGGGTACCAGGTGTCTCTATATTTTTTTTTGTCTTGATTCTAGTGCTAGACCAGGCTCTATAAGATAGATTAGGTTCTATATGGCTAGATTACGTCGCTAGGGCTAGTTAAGGATTCTAGATCAGGTCTCTAGGGTTCTAGGTCCACATTAGGCTTTCTAGGGTTAGATTTTTTTTTTTTTTTTTGTTTCTAGGGCTAGATCAAGGTCTATAAGCTAGATTACGTTCTATGTGGCTAGATTAGGCCTCCAAAACTAGCTTAGGTCTCTAGGGAAATATAAGGATTCTAGGTCCACATTAGGATTTCGAGGGCTAGATTTGTTTTTGTCTAGTTTCTAGGTCTAGATGAGGATATATAAGCTATATTAGGTTCTATATGGCTAGATTAGGTATCCAGGGATAGCGTAGGTCTCTAGGGAAAGATAAGGATTCTAGATCAGGTATCTAGGGTTCTAGGTCCACATTAGGATTTCTAGGGCTAGATTTGTTTTTCCCGGTTTCTAGGGCTAGATCAGGGTCTATAAGCTAGATTATATTCTATATGGCTAGATTAGGTCTCCAGGGCTAGATTAGGTCTCCAGGGCTAGATTATGTCTCTAGGGATAGATAAGTATTCTAGATCAGGTCTCCAGGATTCTAGGTCTACATTAGGCTTTCTAGGGCTAGACCAGTGTATATAAGCTATATTAGGTTTTATATGGATATATTAGGTCTCTAGGGATAGACTGTGTCTCTACGGAAAGATAAGGATTCTAGATCAGGTCTATAGGGTTCTAGGTCCACATTAGGCTTTCCAGGGCTAGATTTGTTTTTGTTTGGTTTATAGGGCTAGATCAGGGTCTATACGATATATTGGGTTTTATATGGATAGAATAGGTCTCGAGGGATAGCTTAGGTGTCTAGGGAAAGATAAGGATTCTAGATCATATCTCTAGGGTTCTAGGTTCTATATGTCTATATTAGGTCTTGAGGCCTAGCTTAGGTCTCTATGGATATATTAATGTCTATTTCATAACAATGTGGATGGAATTTAAAAGTTACTTACTGATATAATAACACTCACACTTCCCAATGATAGGTTGGTAGGGCCTTATATTTCTTAGAAGAAACATTACTGATCTAGCTTCCAATATGTATAGTGTGATTGTGAGATATTTTAGTGTGTAAGGATATCCTCTCGTGATCAAGGAGAATGACAACATTATTGATCTAATGGATTAGGAGCATGTAGGGGTGATTGTACCACACAAGATTTTTTTATCATTTGTTTCTTCCATCCATGAGACTTCCAATTATATAGTGGATGAGAGATGTGATGATTAGATTGACTTCATCCATGAACAGTCTAGTTATTCATTAGAGAGGTGTGATTCCTTAATGGAGGACGATGTTCATGGTGATTCAAGAGTCGTAGATAATGTGAGTATTACAAAGTATAGAGCCATGGATTATCCCCTTAATGGTTTGATATGGATTGTATCACAATATATGGTTTGTGATTGATATGCACAATTGTTTTAATACCCAAATATTCGTAATAAATGAATGTACATAATATACATCTAAAAATATGCAAATTATTTCACGAAATTTATAATCATATCCAATTAAGAACAAATGAAAGAATGGAAGAATTATTTTACCAAAAAAACCAATTATTCTAATTAGATGCAGACACCAAAAAATTAGTTAAAGAGTGTAATGTCCCTTCCAAGGAAATCCCTTGGATTCACCTTATTTTGACTCTGGGTTTTGTTTACAACTGGTTCCAAACACCTCCAAATGATTTTGAATTTGGGGAGGAAGGTATTGATGGGGAATAAGACATATTAACATACCTATCAGAAATCCAAACAAATCATATACCCATCCATGGTATGAAAATTGCATTGGAAGAAGTTCTGGAACAAGACTAGTTAATTTGAGAAGTGGAGATCTCCCCTAGGTCTGCCATTAGATGCTCTTCCAAACAGTGTACGGACTTCAATAATTCTTGGTATGAGACTTGGCTCTGTTATAGGACATCAGAAACAATATATGTGTAGCATTAGATTTGGTTTTAGGGTCTAATTGACATCCTAATGAACAACAGCTTCTAGAGTCTAGTTTTTGAGGTGAATTGGTGGGCAAGGAGTCTCGAATTTATTCATAAGCCATAGTAACACTTCAGAGTTCTGCACTAATCATTTGGGACATAAAATTAATTTCATATTCAGATCATAAAATTATTAATAACTCATCAAAATCTATTATAAAATAGGTACAATACCATTCCAAAATCACTAACCAAATGCTATGGGGAAAATTGCTCGAATCTCTTCCTTGAATGTAAATATCACTTGAAATACATAGTGTTTCGAGCTGTGGCTCTCATGATATGATTATTACATATATATATATATATATATATATATATATATATAGCATCTAAAATGTCAATGAAGTCGAAATAAAAGTCCTTCACTAACCATATGCAATAACAAGTGCGCTATGCAAAAGCTATGGGGAAAATGGCACCATTCTTACATAGTTTGGAATTTACACATAGTTTCACTTGGATATTTGACCTGAGGTTCATATGAGCATCAAATATAGAGTGTATACATCACATTACAAATAAATGGGGCCCCTTATACTCCCCCAAATATATCAGCATCTCACCATGTGCACCCTTCCTCCAAGAGCAAGAATATGAAGAGAAAAGTGAGAGAGATGTGGGAAAAGGTTGAAGAAGAAATGATCACGAGAATCCATGTAGCTTCAACCTGTAACAAATGAATTAATTTAATCTCCAAATGAAATTTCTGAATTATCTCTCCAATTTCCAATTAAGATGGGAATCTTGCACCCTCGGAATTGGTACTAAGGCAAGACGAATAAACATTCAACTTTCATGGACAAGCTATGATCTCCAAATATAGTCTCCTTATTTATTCTTGTATTTTATTAACCTCCCAAGGAATCCTTATCTCGAATTCCCTCCAAGAGACTCATCCCAAATTGAATTAGGGAGAGATTCCCATGAATGCCACTTGTCCAACTTTTCCTAGTCCTCTTCCATCAATTCGAATGGGGGAATATTGGATGCCATAAATCCCCTTGTGCACCCTCTTGGAAGCTATTTTTATCCCTGACATGTCATATATGTCAGATGTGAGCAATCAGGTCTGAAATTTTTCATACGTGTCATAGAATCTTCATCATTGTTGTCATGGGAGTTTAGGGAATCTAGCTCCAAGTGTCACAATTCTTCTAAGATGCCTCTTCCTCTTCCATGGGAGTTACTCTTGCACTCCAATTAGACCTTACATGATTCATGCCATGAATAATACCGATTCAACTCCCCCAAGTATGCTACCCTTCATCTTGAACTCGAATTGGTGAGAGAATGATGCCAAGTGTAGTGGGGAATCTTGCCACATGTGGGTCCCACAACATCTTATGTTCCCTCATGATCCAATGCCACCTTATTTTATTTTTATTATTATTTAATTGAACCCTTTAATGTGAATTTGTAAGTATAAGGTCATTTTGGGTCTTGTAGCTCCTTTATTCCAACTTTTAATGCTTCCACCCCCTACCTAGGGAACTAGTAATTTTCCTCCATGATAGTTCATTTGGATGGGAATATTACAAAATTTGAATTGGGATTTTTCTCTTAATGTGACCCACCTTTTCGAGATGGATCTAATTTTACATTATTAATAACTTGGACATCATGCTTAGTAATTATTTGACCCTTAGTATCAATTTGAAAAACTATCATGAATATGGCCAAGGGGCTTAGGCCATTGTGACCTAATCAAAATTTTGGGAACATGACAAATCCTCCCCTACAAATATTGCTTGTCCTCAAGCAATTTCGAACAAGGATGTTGAAGAACCTGCTTTCTTTCCAAAACTTCCCTTCTAAAACTCTGAGTAGTGGCACTCATGCACTACAATTGTGTGTTTCCAAAAGCAAGGATATGTGGGTTTTATTTTTCATATTGAGATCCCTTGTGACATCACCACTGAACACCAAATATTAATTAAATCCATCAAAACAATTTTTTCATAGTTACTCTTTACCTCTTTCATATTTGGAAACCCTTTCTAATACCACCGCATAATTCTTTGAAGTTGCCACTAAGTTGACCAAATTTGATTCTTCGATATTTCATGAAGATTTTATAGAGGAACCACCATGATTGCTGCTGCACTACTCTGATTACAATCACCTTGTTAAGTGGGGACCCAATCTCCCATACTACTTGTTTCCCCCCAAAATTGAAACCAATGAGTCTAAAATTTATCCCAAGGTCCCATTGCTTGTATTGCACTCCAACAATTAGGAGTGCTCTCGAACCCATACCATCAGGCAATACAATTCCTAGATCCCATTTCCTTGTATGAATTCTTCCAAACATCATAAGTACAAAATATAGATCATCAAAGTACATAACAACATAATAAAAATGTACATCAAGGAGGTGCCTCATCAAAGAATCATGAAAGTGCTTATACCTCCAAGTAAGTAGACCTTCATTTTCCAAGTGCATACAAGCATCAAGTGACCAATCAAATCTGCTCCAATGACATAGGTGAGGATCCCATTCCCTATAATGCTGCTCCAAAAGGATGTAAGATGCATCAAAATAATCAGCCCTGTGTTCTTTTATCGAAGAAGTGAATGAATAATCTCCATTAAAATCTAAACCAAGTAGGAAACAAAGGAAAAAATGAACCTTCAAGGGGCTCATAGAAGTACCATTTGTGCATCCATGAATATGTGTATCATCAAGAAATAATAAAGAATGTTGTTGCCAATAAGAATTTTCTCCAATTATATATCTCTTCACCCAAGTATTGGATGAAGTTCCTCCAACATCAATTGAACTAAGCAAGGAGCAAGGAAAATAATGAGTCTTCAAGTGACTTAAGTGAACATCATAAGTGCATCCATGTATATGTGCATCATCAATAAATAACAAAGGATATCGCTGCCAATAAGAATTTGATCCAATCATATATCTCTTCACCAAAGTATTGGATGAATTTCCTCCAACATCAATTGAGCTAAGCAAGGAGCAAGGAAAATCATGAGTCTTCAAGTGACTCAAGTGAATATCATAGGTCAAGTGAACATCATAGGTGCATCCATGTAGATATGTGTCATCATAAGGAACAAAGGATGTTGCTACAAATGTAAATAATAAGAAAGTGATCTAATAATATCATCATCTAAAAGAGATATAGGAGTTTCATACTCCTCATGTGGCACCATCAAAAATAAAATTTTCACCCATACTTCATTAGGATGAATGCTGCAAAATATGGAAGTGTGGCATGTAGGAGAATGAACCAACTCACCCAAATGATCATAATATGCAAAAGTGTTATCGTGTGTAGGCTCCATAAAGGTAGGATCATGCACCTCCCTCAAAAGGGAAAAAATTTCCTCATAGGTTGGTTCCAAGGGAGTGGAATCATACACTTCTTCAAAAATTGTGTAACCATTTCTAAGAGGCACCCCAATTTCCTCTTCCACCACAACAAGCGCTTGCTTCTCATCAATCTCATCTTGAAACACATCAAGCACCTTCAATTTTCCATGTCTCTCATGATCCATCATGTCATGAGAATCCTCCAAGCGATCTACCATTTGACAATCTGAAACATAGGAGGAATAACAAGTACCTTGAAACATATCAAGAAGTTGCTCATTTTGCATTTTCAGCTTATGAATATACCTCATTATTATTCAAGTATGCTCTATGTAACCATTCATTAAGCTCAACCAAATTTTTTCTATCAAAAAGAAAAGACATGAAATTACCTTTGATGTTGCACATTGCTCTTTGAATCTTCTACATGTCTTCAAGGAAGGATGGATCCTTCAATGAAGAAACTCTCCAACAAGAATTTGACACCAATGCTTGAGTGTCATGGAGTATGCTAAGGGTCTCTTGGATCTTATTTTCATTCATATGTAATGACCCTTCAAGAAAAAGAGGCTCTTATAGAAGGACCTACTCTTCTTTGTACTTTCTACTTGGACCAACTTCATTAAGCTCAAGTGGTGATGGGGAAGTTGATCTTGGTTCTTCTTCAACTGCTACAAGGCCTTCATTTCATGCTTAATGGAACTTTTGTTTGCAGCAACACTTTCAAAAGTGATCTCTATGTCACCAACATAGAGGTGTGAGCACCCATCAGTAGGTACTCCTTCATAGTTCAAGCATCCATCGGTAGATTCTCTTTGATTCATGTCCAAGGTAGAGTGTGTCTCAGAATGTAACTCTTCTTTGTCTTCATGTGATGTTTCTTCATACTTTTCAGAGTCACTTGGGAGTGACTTTCGACCCTCTTCATGTAATGCTTCTTTTGCTTTACATATTTCAGAACTAGGTGGCTCATGGGTCTCCTCCTTTTCACTCAAACATATATGATTGTCTCTCCAAGGTATTTTTTAAGAAGGGCATATACCTTTCTTCACTAACTCCAAATCTTCATTTTTGAGCCTATTTTCAAACACCCAATCAGAAAAGTCTTCAAAAGGAATGGCCTTTTGTGTATCTCCCTTATACAGATCAAGATATGCCTGATATTTTTGGGGCAAGGTTTTACATGTTGCTCTCAATATTTGTAATTCATTCATAGAATTATCCTTTGGTAGTGTGACACACTCATCTTCATCAGACTCGAAGTCATAAGAATAAACCTCCTTCCTTATGAAATTGTAATAAGTGTTGCATGATGACACCTCTTCCACATACCATTCACATTCTTCTTCATATTGCTCATAAGAATTGTGCTCATAGGAGTCATCATAATAGTAGGACATGGCTGAAAATTATTCTTCATGTATGATATTAATGCATAGGTGCAAGGACCATGCTATTATACCACTGTAATGTCCCTTCCAAGGAAAGCCCTTGGATTCACCTTGTTTTGACTCTAGGGTTTTGTTTACAACTCTTTCCAAACACCTCCAAATGATTTAAAATTTTTGGAGGAAGGTACTGGTGGGGAATAGGACATATTAACACACCTATCAGACATCCAATCAAACGATATACCCATCCATGGTCTGCAAATTTCATGGGAAGAAGTTTCAGAACAAGACTAGTTAATTTGAGAAGTGGAGATCCCTCGTAGGTATTCCATTAGATGCTCTTCCAAAAATTGTATGGACTTCACTAATTATTGGTATGAGACTTGGCTCTATTATAGGATATCAAGAACGATATATGTGCAGCATTAGATTTGGTTTTAGGGTCGAATTGGCATCCTAATGAACAACAGCTTCTAGAGTCTAGTTTTTGAGGTGAAATTGGTGGGCAAGGAGTCTCGAATTTCTTTATAAACCATAGTAACACTTTAGATGTATGAACACATAATTTGGGCCATCAAATTAACTTCATATGCATCTCATAACATGATTAATAAATCAGGAAAATCTGATATAAAACAAGCACAATACCATTCCAAAATCACTAAGCAAATGCTATGGGGAAAATGACTCGAATCTCTTCCTTGAATGCAAATATCACTTGAAATACATAGTATTTCGATCTGTGGATCTCATGATATGTTTATTATGGATATATATAGTAGATAACATGCCAATGAAGTCGAAATAACAGTCCTTCACTAACCATATGCAACAACAAGTGCGCTATGCAAAATCTATGGGGAAAATGGCACCATTCTTACATAGTTTGGCATTTACACATATTTTCACTTGGATATTTGACCTGAGGTTCATATGAACAGCAAATACAGGGTGTAGACATAAAATTACAAATAAATGGGGCCCCTTATACTCCCCCAAAGAGATCATCATCTCACCATGTGCGCCCTTTCTCCAAGAGAAAGAATATGAAGAGAAAAGTGAGAGAGATGTGGGAACAAGTTGAGGATGAAATGTTCACGAGCATCCCTATAGCTTAAACTTGTAACAAATGAATTCATTTCATATCCAAATGAAAGTTCCTAATGGCCTCTCCAATTTCCAATTAGGATGGGAATCTTGCACCCTCGAAATTGGTACTAAGGCAAGCTACGCTCTCCAATTTGCAAAATGAGAAATGATCAAAAGCTAGTCTCCTTCTTTCTTCTTGTCTTTTATTAACCTCCAAAGGCCTCCTTATCTCTAATTCCCTCCAAAAGACTCATCCCAACTTGAATTAGGGAGAGATTCCCATGAATTCCACTTGTCCAACTTTTCCTAGCTCTCATCTTCCATCAATTTGAATGGGGGAATATTGGCTTCCCTAAATCACCTTGTGCGCCCTATTGGAAGATATTTTTAGCCCTGACATGTCATATTTGTCAGATGTCAGAAATCAGGTCTGAAATTTGTCATAAGTGTCATAGAATCTTCATCATTGTTGTCATAGGAGTTTAGGGAATCTAGCTCCAAGTGTCACAATTCTTCTAAGATGCCTCTTCCTCTTCCATGGGAGTTACTCTTCCACTCCAATTATACTTTGCATGATTCATGCCATGAATAATACCTATTCAAATCCCCCAAGTATGTTACCCTTCATCTTGAACTCGAATTGGTGAGAGAATGATGCCAAGTGTAGTGGGGAATCTTGCCACATGTGGGTCCCACAACCTCTTATGTGCCCTCATGATCCAATGCCACCTTATTTTATTTTTATTATTATTTAATTGACCCCTTTAATGTGAATTTGTAAGTCTAAGTTCATTTTGGGTCTTGTAGCTCATTTATTCCAACCTTTAATGCTTCCACCCCCTACCTAGGGAACTAGTAATTCTCCTCCATGATAGTTCATTTGGATGGGAATATTACAAACTTTGAATTGGGAATTTTCTCTTAATGTGACCCACCTTGTCCATTTGGATCTAATTTTACATTATTACTAACTTGGACATCATGCTTGGTAATTATTTGACCCTTATTATCAATTTGACAAACTATCATGAATATGGCTAAGGGGCTTAGGCCATTGTGACCTAATGAAAATTTTGGGGACATGAAAAAGAGGGGGACATTCTGAAACATACAAGTGAATCAAAGAATAACTTACATTTGCAGATTTGATGCTACCAAGATCTCCATTAGAAACTCCTTAGAAAACCATGTGTGGGAAACTGCTCTCCTCCCAACCAACCCCTCAGTCAAAGACTGAGATCCCCTGATCCCTCACTCAGAAATACCAAGCCAACCACATCTTATCAACCGTATATCACACACAAATCATATCCTACCCTCCTAGCCTCCAAACCTCAAAGACACCACAAGTAGGGGAACAAAGATGGAAGAAGAATAACCCTTTTCCTTTCTCATTCCTCTAATTTAAGATTTTGCAAGCTTCCTATGAATGGACACATGTCCACATGCAAAATAATCACATGAAATAACCCCCTAAATAGATAAATAGGTCATAAATATATATAATTTTTTATTATTTTCTCTTTTAACCCCTTATTTACCCTAATCCATGATTAATTAAGCTTGATATATGTGTGTGTGTATATATATATATATATATATATATATATATATCTTTTTCTTTTGTTCATATGAATCTCATGCCATTAAAGTATTATTACTATAACCCTACATAGTCTAATACTATTACGCAGCGATAGGATCTACTGGTGTGGCCATCACCAGTAGGTCCCATGCCTGCACTTGAAACCCGGGATGCCCCCTAGTACTAATGCAATAAGTGACGAAGGGGCATTACATACTCCCCCCTTTCAAGGAAGTTTGTCCCGAAGTTATTGTTACAATCTTCCTAACTAACTATAATGCTTGTACTTCCTCCATTACACACCCTCTCCCGAAATCATACCATCCGATCAACCTCCAAACACCCCCAATACTCCAGATGGTCCCACTCGCCATGGCACGAGCCCTCTATTGCAACTAGTATAAAAGTCACCCAACATGGTGTGACTGCAGCAGGTATCATAAGTCTCATAATATATATATGAGAAGCTACAAGCATGCTCCTTGCTATTTTCTAACTCCTGGCATCATGAGAAGGATTAAGGCCTTCCAGTCTTCTTTGAGGTATATACCCCAAGACCTCATTTGGAGCCACCAGGCATATGGTCCAGTATGTTAACCTACATATTCCAGGCATCTCGAAAGGTTGGCCCAAACGTCCTCCACAACTCCTCATGAGCAATCAACCCTAGGCATCAGAATTCCTTCTCCATATACCTCCCCTTGTTGAGATACCTCAATCCGTGGACTTTCAGAAACTACATAAATGAAAGGAACTTCTGGAAAGGTATTATCGAGTGAGTTGGTTTCCCATCCCATAACTCCCTTGTGGTTATGGGTTCCCACGATATCGTGGCTTCTAGAATGACCTGTCCTTGAAGGCCCCAAGTGGATTTCCTGTCCATCCACCTCTCATCATGCCATCACATAATTAGTCATAAATATAACATTTTAAAGATCATATATTGTCAACATCATAATAAAATATGCATGTTTCACATGCCATTATGAGAATATACCATCTTCACAAGTACCGAGTAACTGCATGTTGCGACATGCTATTATGCAACATCGCACCTTCAAGAATAAATATGAACTACATACTATCATATGCCCTCAAGGAAACATACATCAACATTTTGAATATGAAGAACTACATGCGACTTCATCTCAACATGAAATCATAACATCATCACTATGAATGTGAAGGATCTACATGCTACTACATGGCATCATGAAACATAATGTTATCATATATTATTAACCTCATACAACATATATCAAGGTGAACCATAAATCCTTTCCATAATTCCCTCTCAATAATATTGATCTATAGTATTAAATAAAGATTTCATAATTCTCATTCATTCATTTTCCATGGCATCTTAATCAAGGACATATTAATTTCCACTCCGATAAATCAATACAAAGCATGTGATGAATCCACATAATAAACATCAACATAATCAATTCAATCTATGGCATACCTTGAGCAACATAATTGCATGGTCATAAACATTTAATCCATATTATATGTGAGAATACATAATAAACATTAATATGATGAATAGCGTATAATGAGCCATATAAAAACATTATAACAATAAGTGTCCCCATCATAACATGATCACATACTAGAAAATAAATGCATTACATGAAATCATCAAGTCATAAAATCACATCATTTATCAACATATGTTAAATACGTAAGTGTTCATTATGAAGGTGATAATAGTCTCAGCACATAAGATGTGTAGAACAATAATCCATCATGAAAATTCATAATATGATTAATCAATTTTAACCAGTTTTGCTAGTATGCATGAATAATGAATGATACTTATGGTATATCACCCCTAATGCCATCAAATGATCATTAAGCACTCCACTAGTTTCTGAATATGATTAAGTTTCCCAATCTAGGTTGTCTACACAAAAAGGTTCAGCATGACATACCTTCATGAGTGCCATGAACAATAATCTGTGGGCTGGTTTTAATTTGGAAGGATATAAAGTTTTCATATATTTTCTGCTAAAACATTCAATCAACCCTCAACTATCTTAAATAGAGCTATGCATTCTCCTTTAGAGATTTAATTCGATAATAAGTGTTTAATGGTATCTATCCTAACATTAATAGTGCATCAATTAGCTTAACTATTATACCCACTAGCACATAAGAAGTTGAATACTAGAATGGCACTATAACTCCCTCAACCAGGAAACATGAAACTCATTTTGTGCACTATTTTCATAGCTTAACCAACAACTATAAATATTTAATAATATATACCTCAAGATGTAAGACATATTTTTCTAAAGAACAAGAATATCCAATGGCTATTTCATACCTAAATAAAAAATACCACTTTGGAAAAGTGAGAATGATAACTTTGTGAACTTCCCTTAAAGAATTCCTTAAGCTAAGTTGAAAAATCTTATGTGGGGAAATATTTTTATGGGAGTAATTCGTTATACTTTCCTTCTCTGAATAATGTTTACTTAATGGAATAAGTGAGTGTAGCCTTTCTTATAGTTATTTCAAATTCTTGGTTTTTATTTATTTATTATAAATAACCATCATCAAAGAAAAATTAACCATTTCTTAATAACTTACTTATGGGCAGTGCCATGTTTTCTTCTTGTGTTAGAGTCTAGACCATCATCAACAATATACTTACCACTGAGCCTATTAAATATTCTCAGAATTCTTCACTTGGGAGTTTCCATTTTCTCTCATGGGCTAAAATAATGTCCTTGTCATATTAAATAAACATCTTCATCTCTTTTCCCATATATTTCTACAACAACTTTGAGCCAACAAGATTAAGATTTCATTAAATTTCAAGATGACCAAAATTCTTATAGCTTCAATTAATATATTTGCTATCTTGAGAAAATTAAACTTATCATTAGGATAAGGAATTTAGGGTGAATAACCCTTTCATATCTAGTAATATAAATGTTCATGTAATTTTAACTCAAAGGCCTTATAACATAACACCATTTTCCCTCCTTATTATTCAAGGCCAGTTGTACATGGTATTGCTCGGAATATCCAATACTAAAATTAAAGACACACCAATGGTTTATTTGAGTTAAGTTTGCTTCAAAATCTTATAAATGTCCTTATTTCACAAGGGTTCTTTCAAGATCAATTACAATGGTTTATTTGAGTTAAACCATTATGCTCGACTTATTGACTCCAATAGTCAATCTGCTCTTTCGCACCAGTGGTTGTTGGCACTCCCTTTGGTCGGCCTTCTTCATGTCGATCATCTTTGACTGCTCTACCTGGACCCCGATGCTCCTGCATCAATTTATATTTGTACCATTTAATATATATATTTATTAATATTTTAATTTTAATTATAACCCTACATATATTTTATATAAACTAATTTGTTGAGTATACATAACATGATATGAGTAATTATGATTTATATTATTAAAGGTTGGGAAAATTAAAACAAAATGGTGTTCATAGTCAATCTTTTTTGTATCATAAATTTTATAAATAAACTCATTCCGAGATTTTTTGGGGGTTTCAAACCAAAATGTTATGTTCAATTTAAATGTTTTTTTAATTGAATGTTTAAGTATAGTTATGAAGAGAAGGTTTAAAAACTAACTACCCATCATTTTCTCTTTACATATGTACACCATGGATCTATATATATGTACGCCATGGACCATTTTCTCTTTACATATGTACACCATGGATAATTTTCTCTTTACATATGTACGCCATGGATCATTTTCTCAGAAGATGAGTTTCTGAGAAAGGATTGAAAGTGCCTTGCTTGTGGACTTGTGGCCTCAGCTCGGGGGTGACTTATCAAGTTGAAAGATGCGGAACTTGGTATGTCTATATGGCAGGGTTGAACGTGGCCCTATTGATGCTAGTTTCCCTTTTCAAATATAAGTATTCTTATTATGTTTTATTTCCCTGTTCTAATTTGATGGATATGTGCCCGTGGAGGCTGATTAATCTCTGCTTATGATTTGATCCAAATCTGATTTTATTCATGCTTCTATTTATTATGGTTAAATGATAAGTAATGGGATGATCTATATGTTTTTTAATCTGATTGTGATTATGTTTTTATGGTTGCTTGAGACCTGGAATTTAATGGTGTTAAATTAGATTTGTTTATGGGCGCGTGCATGAAGTTGGTTCCACTTTTTAGTGCCACTTTAGAAATCGGAAACGCATGTCCGAAATGTAAATCTATAATGCATATGCGTTATCATGGCTAGGTTCGGAAAAACCGAGCCCAAAACTGAGGCTAAGCTTAGTTAGCCTATATCGCATGTGCGATATATCGCACTTGTGTTTTGTAAGAGTTACAAATCGCAAGTGCGATATATCGCATTTTTGATATATCTCACTTGCGATATATCGCAAGTGTGATTTGTAATACCAAAACAAAAAATAAAACAGAGGCCCGCGACCTCAATTTCACATTTCACAGTCAAGGCTGAAGGTATCGGGAGAGCGATAAAACACAAAGTCGATTTGAGTTTGAGCAAATTTGGAGGCGAATTTGGAAGGGTCGATTTACAAGTTGGATACTATGGAAGGTAGGTGGCCATTTCCTTCAAAATTGCTTTCAATTTTTGTTTGTGTTTGTTAATTTAATAGATTTTATTTTTTTTAAAACGAATTTAATAAAATTTGTTGTATTAAACCAAACAATGAAATATTAAATAAATTTTGAATTTGTTGTTTTAATCTTAACAGAGAACACAAATGTTGAAGAAAATGTGCATATTGAAACCACTGATAACCAAGACCCAAACACAAACCCAAACCCAAATCTAGACACAAACCTAAACATCGAGGAGGAACACGACCAGAATTCAGAGATTCTGTCTCGTTTGGGTGCATTGAGGCGCCTTAGCTCACTGTTTAGAGGGGGGGACCATTTAAGGCAATCATTAGCCGATGCATTAGATACCATAACAAACACAATTGCCAATTCCCAGGGAGCACTGTACAACATTAGCTCGTACAAAGATTCCTAGAGGAAATATTATTCCACTGGGTTGATCTACAAAGACGTGAAAAAACTAAAGATAACCAAAGACCAACTGTTTTCATTATTCCTGGACCCTAGCACCGGATTGGTTCCACCCACCAGTCGACCACACATTTCCATAGACTGGTGCGTGGAACCAAATGTGAAATCCAATTAGATGGATTGCTGGTACATGGTCTTCGATGAAGACCCTCATGGGAATAGAGACAGCCCATTCTATTTCCTGAGGAAGATGTATGCAAAATTTATTTTGGGGAGACATATGAACTATTTTGATATTTTAGAGTTCCAGGGTGTAGGTCATGGGATGCCCCAAGATAGGGAAGGGGCTAGGACTAATCCTAACCGTGTGCGACGCCCTCCATGCACACCAAACCCCCCCCAGGTATATCCTCCTACGGGTCTCATTATTGATGATACACATGAGGCCTTATTCCATTTGGTAGATACATTTCTTCGACATGGGACTGTTGTCGAAGGCAATGTAGGCCAAGGGGTTGGCACTTTTGAGGCTGGCCCATCTGGGATTGGACCATCGCACACTGAGGATCCACTTACTAGGTCTCCAGACCGTACTAGAGCTATAGATCGCACTGGATACATTGTTGCTTGGTAGTTACCATAGTGAGTTGCAAGCTTTGTATTGCTTGTTTTGATTCATTATGGTATTTAAATATAGTGTGTTTGCAGGTTGGTATTTATTATTGTTTGTTTGTATTTAATATGGTCTTTTAATGATGTTACTTAAACGCATTTTCTTGTAATAGATTCTTAAATGCATTTTAATGCAAATGCCTATAATAAATTATTTATATTCATTTTATTGTTGTATGTATATTTTTGGATATCCAAGCTGTTTGTTTAAAAATATTTGATTTTGTTTGTAAGAGGACGTAGCCTTCAAGAGATGTTGTTTGCAATTCATTAAATATATATATCAAATTATGTGTGTAAATTATGGGATGGGTGAGAGAAGCCCCAATTCTTGTAATAATTACACATATATTTACTCTTCTCCTAAAGAGAAGAGAGTCCCCAAATATTTGCAATATAATTATATATATATATATATATATATATATGATTACAGTTGTAGCTTGCAATGTAATTATTTATATATATGTTTATTATTGTAGCTCTGCAAAGTAATTGTTTTATATAAATTGTTGTGGCTCTACAAAGTAATTGTTTTATATAAATTTTATGTGATGTATGTTTTATTTATATTTTGTGAGAGGGAGTCTCCTCAAAGGGAGAGAGCAACCCCAAATCTTCCAATATAATTTATTTATATATGTTTTAATTGTTGGCTGTAAAAGTTCTTAAGGGAAAGTTCTTAAGGGAGATCCCTCCTTGAAAGCATCCTCCTTGAAAGCATTCTTCTTATGTGAAGAATTATTAATGCATATATGTTTATTTTTATATTGTTTATATATAATATTTATTACAATGAAGGTTTGTGAATTGTGGGAGAGAAGGTATAGTATTTTATTGTTACATTATTTTTATATTGTTATTTATATTTAATATTATATATTATTTTGTTTGAATTTCTAATTGTATTGGCATTTTGTTTGAGAGGGCGTTTATCATGAATTTCGAAAATTCATAAATAAATAAATAATTTACTATATATATAACTATGTAATGATATAAAATATCTCGTTATATTTCCAACATGTGTTAGTTATTTGCAGCATAATGAAATTGTCATTACTTTGTATAGTCGCTTACATGATAATACTGCTATATGGCATGTCACACTTTTGTGGATGCCCCGTCATACCTACAGGTGATGTTTATGCTCCTTTTACTTTATTTTTGTTTATTAGATTGCAAACAGGCCTTGCTTAGCCCTTAGGATAGGTTCTAATCCTTAACTATGATACGAACCGTTATACCAAACCTTGAGGTGTTAGTGAAGGCCGCCCACTAGGATCTTAACATCCCACCATGCTCTGCAGTCCAGACTCTGGGCTGGATGTGCGCTCGTACGGTAGTGTCCCCTTTGAGCTGTACGAGCCCCAGACGATCATTGCAATGCCGACGTTTCCATCCGCTCTGTGACTTGAACCTGGGTGGAGGCTCTCATACCAAAAGATATGAACCGTTACACCAAAACCCCGAGGTGTTAGTGAAGGCCACCCAATAGGATCTTAACAAACTATTATGCATTGGTGTATAGTTGTATTTGGTTAAGAGTTTGGAGACTATGTGTATAGTCTCAACCCATTAATTGTAATAAGTTTTAAGGACCAAGATAAAACCTTGGCTCCCAAGCGCTTGCAATATCCACCAAGGCTTGTGCACTGAAATGAATGTTAAACTATAAGCTAAGGGGTTTATACCCTAGGTGTATATTATTTTGGAACCCATTTAATAAAGTTATGATATATTGTCATTCGAAACTATTGGTTGTTGTGATGGTTTAAAGGTCTGTACTACGATTTGTTAGCAAATTTATGAGCCACCCCGGCTGCGAGTTGACAGCACAGCCAGGCCTTTATGGATTACGCTAGACTGTGATATCAACAGTCCATTTGGACAGGTAGATACTTAGGGTTTCGTATGGGGTTTAATGTGTTCTCTTGATGTCCTAAACTTCATTATTGCTTCATTGGTCTATGAGCTCTGCGTACAGAGATTCTGCTCTGTTCCTGGCGAATTTGAGAGGTCTTTCATGTAACCATCATTCTACGTTAATGGTACTCTTTCCGGTTGGTTGTCAAGGTGTGAAGGAAGGCATTCTGGTGCTAATGGCCGCCACCTCCAGATCTCATTGGTTACTGCGAAAGTACCTGGCCAACCTCACCAACTTCAAATTGCCATTCAAAAAGGTAAAAATATTTATGCTCAGCCATTTAATTTGGTAAATGCATTTTTGGTTTCCTTTCAAGTTGTAGGGATTAAAACTTGTAATTTTTCTTGCAGGCAAGGGAGTGATAAGGGCGTCCAGGAGGAGCCGACCCCTGGCCCAGTCTGCAAATATACAAGGTGAAAGAAATCTACACTTAGTTCATTTTTGTAAAGATCTTTTGATAGATTGATATAGTTCTGAATTTGGTCGTTTGGTTGCAGGTTGTGGGCGTCGATGAGGATGGCGACAAGGTCACCTCCTCCCAAGCCCGAGTCTTAGAATGCCAAGGTAATCAACGAGCATTACTCTGTAAAAAATCTAGTTTCCACCTATAGCATGTCATACTGTTTCCACCTTCTTCTGCTTGTATTGCCCTATCTGCCATCACCATCGTGGCTTGGTATAAAATAATATAAAATATAAATCCATAGATATATGAAATTATATTGGTAGGTTTGTATACCAAACGATGGAAACAACTGTGGTAGAGGGGTGGAAACATCAAATGGTGATGATAGCAGAGGATCAATGTATATACTATGTATCCATGACATCTTTCAATACATAGCTGTCAACATATTGTATTGAAATGAAAATGGCTGTCAAAATTCGGTATTTGGAGACCAATTCAATCCAAACCCTACACGATAAATAAAGGAAACGAGGGAGACAAATAGACAGGAAACATAATAACAGTTCTAGAAGGATACAATGGATATCCACCAACGATAATAATAATAATAAGAGATTTTTTGCTTGCTGAACATTTTACATTGAAGTCACTGAGCGACAAACCTGAAATAGACATGATTAAAGGTTTCTTGTCGCTTCAAAGAGACCTTACACCTACACTAGGGATATGGGTTTTTATAAATTTTATAAATATTTTATTAGGCAAGATTTACGAACATGATTGAAGTTCTAGAAGGACTCCATTACATATAATGGGTGTTCACCCACATTTAAAATTGGAGAATTAATAATAGGATAATGTATGTATTCACCCAAGATTACTTGCTTCTGAACGTCTACCAATGAAAGTTAGGGGCAATCTTCAAATAGATATCACTAATAAATATTATTTGTAGCTTAGTTGAATCATTTTCGACCAACCCGTGTATTTAATTATCAGGTTGTTTTTTAATAATTTTTTAATTATTAATATTATATTTATAATTTTATAACGTTTTTTTTTTTTGTCATATTTTAAAAAGATTTTAAATATTTTGAAATTATAATTATTCATATTGGATTTAATAAGAGTATCATGTCACTTACTATTACTAATGTTTCACTCAACTTTGTATGATGAATAGTTAATCAGCATAGATCCATCTTAATTCAAACATTATCAGGATTCATGGGATCAAATCCCTTGAGGTGCAAATCCTTTTAACAATGCTAAAATTGAGTAAAGGTTGCACCTCAAGAGATTTGATCCATCTCTATGCTTGGTAAAGCTAGAGTTAAAATGGATATATATATAAATATATATGTGTGTGTGTGTGTGTGTGTGTGGAATTTCACAAAGGATAAAGAGAGGTGGCTGCTTGGAAACATGGAAAATTTTAACCGTATTATTTGTTCAAGGAATTATAAACTTGTACCAAGATATTATACACCTCCAAGTATGGTTTCTTGTACACATTATTTCTAGGAGTTTTGTTTTGGAATGAAATAGATTTTTATTTACTTAAAAGTACACTTTCTAGCATACTTTATTAATATATAGATACATAAAGTGTTTTGTTGTGAACTGATAAAAGGTGTTATATATATCCCTTTATACATTTCTCTACGTAAATTTAATTGTTATCAAATCAAATTGCAAAGAGCACAAATAATTGTTCCCAAGCAGAAATTTTTAAATAAAGATATATAAATAGGTGATAAGTAATTTATTGAATTCATGTGATCTATTTATTTAAGTTTGATTTTGATTTTATATAGAGAGAGAAATATAAGAATACCTGGAATTTTTTAGGTTTGAATCACTTCAATTAAAAATTATCCATTTATAAGTTTTAGGTTATACAATTTGAGTGGGGTTAACAATTAAGAACATGTGTTTCCTCCTAAGGAGTTATAGATTCAAATCTATAGGAGGTAGGGTATGTACACCTATGACCTTAGGATCTCTTGTCCCAATGAATCACTTCAATTAAAAATTATCCATTTATAAGTTTTAGGTTATACAATTTGAGTGGGGTTAACAATTAAGAACATGTGTTTCCTCCTAAGGAGTTATAGATTCAAATCTATAGGAGGTAGGGTATGTACACCTATGACCTTAAACCAAAATAAATCCATCTTAACCTCTTATCTACCTCAAGAAATTGGATCTGTTTGTAAGATCAGTTTATGTTGGTTTCACTTTTTTATTTTATTTTATAAGCATATATGAAATTTTTAGTTGTTTTTTATTTTTGGTAACTTTATGTAACATAACATGACAACATCTTCCTAATATGAGGTTCTAGAATACCTCCCTACTCTCATGTGAAAATAAATTGTTGTTGTTGTTGTGGAGAATATTTAGATTTATTAGATAAAATAAAAGAATTAAAGTAAATATTCTTAAATAATGTTTATATTTGAATATAGTGAAAATGAAAAGGTTAATTTTATTATGATTTGTGTAAGTTGAGATACATTAAAGAATAATTAACTTATAAATTGGATAAAATAAACATAAATCCATTTTAACTTAAGATCTATCAAATATCTAAAGAGATGAAATCTCTTTAAGTGTAATTTCTTTTTAAAATATAATACTTAAAGAAAATCTTGTACTTTGAAGAATTTGATCCCTTTCAAAAATGCTGATATGAAATCAAGATTTATTTTGACCAAATACAAATGAAATAATGTGCAAATTACTTTATTATTTCATTTGCAAATGAAATAATTTAGACCAATTTTATTGTTTTAACAATTTTAGTTCATGTGCAAATGAAATAATTTTTACCAATTTTATTGTTTTAACAACTTTAGTGCATTTAGACCAACTTTAGTGTATTTATTATTTCATGTGCAAAATAAATAATAAATACACTAAATTATTTCATTTGAATAAACATTAACTTGTATTTAGATCAAAGACCTTTCAAGAAAATTGGTTAAGTGTCTTAATAATGGGCTAAATTAAAATATTTAGAATGTGATCAATGAATGGATACTAGTTAGGAAAATAATACTATACCTTTAAATATATGTTTATTTTAAAGTATATGAATATCTCTGCAATAAGTTTAAAATTTTGAGTTAGGAAAATTCTTCAAACATGGTATTATACATTGGTATAATTTAAAAATAACATACGACTCTCAATAACCTAGACAATGCTAAGGTAAAACTTGGATCAGATTTAGGGTTAGGCTATATATAAATAATTTATAGTGACAACATATAAATGATTATGTTATGTTTTATCTTCCATATTACAATATTCTCAACCACTAAGGAAAGTACTTAGTATAAATGTACAACAAAATATAATACAATGTGAAAGTGAAATTGAATGAAAGAGAAATTTATAATAAATCTCTACTAATCCATATAAACAATATGAGTTGTAGTTATGAACATGTCGTCTTCTGGTAAGACCAACATATCTCGGGCCCTTGGAGAAAATTTTCCCATGTTTGTGGGTAATCGATGCTAATTATTTCCTTTAACATTAGAGGGGTTGAGGAGGCTGATAAGGTCAGGTCCATCAGAATATTATTACAAACTATTAACCCATATATTATTCTTATACAGGAGACCATGTATAGTGGTCTCAAGTGGTGGAGGTCTTTTCAAATCTACTTCCTAGGTGGGAAATGTGTGCATTGGATTCCAATGGCCTATCTAGTGGCTTATTGGCCACCTGGAATCCAATGTCTATTGAATTCAAGCCATTTGGGATTTGTGTAGTGTTTGCGTGCAAAGGGCATACCCGAGTTCTAGAAATAAAATACCAACAAACCCCCTAGATACCGTCCCTTACAGCATCACTTGTTAAACATATGAAGTCTCACCCAAGGAATCTGAGGGGGGATGTAGGAACCAGGTTTCTATAAATAAGAAGGGTTTCAAAGGAAATTCTACCACTTACAGTTATGCGCATAAACATAAGATCTATAACAGAACAATAATTATAACTTAAACAAATTCAGATTGGTTATCTAGAAACAACATTCATAACATCACATTCAGTATGCACGCAAAAGAAGAAGCATTCATCCATACACAAAGAGTATCTCCAAAACATCTCCATCACATTATCATTCATCCATTACCATACACCCCCTGCGCATTGCGCGATAGAAACCCCAAAACAATAGAATATTACATAATTCATTATCTCTACTCTCTCCCTCTCCTCTATCTCCCTATCATCTTCTTCTCTATCTATCCCTCTATCTATTTCCTTTTTATAGTTTTTTAGTGGGGGACCAAATCCCACCAATAGACCCAAAAAATATGCCTAATGGACCAAAACCCTAACTACTTTCTGTCTTTTGTGCTCCTCCACCCTTTTGTTGTATGTGTGTGGTCACATCATTGTGCACACCTCCCAATATTGGCCCCTTCTTGATCGCACTCCAACAGCCCCCCAACACTCACCTGTGGCTTGTCCCAGGCCACCTCCTCTAGTCAACCAAAATTCGAGTCTCTGTTCGTTTTCACAATTGTGCTTGCTTCTCTGGTTCCACTTAATTGTTGTTGACTTCTGCAAGGATGCATGTACAGTTGAGACCTTTTCCTTCATTTTTGCTTCTTTGGCCAAAATTGCTTCTTCCAGCTACTCACTGAGGGTTAACTTCAACGTTTCCGTGCATTCCTCTATAGTTTCCTTAACCTGCCCCTGTACTTGCACAAATTGTTCTACGACTTTTATGGATTGATCTTGTAATGGATCTAACTTGTTGGCTATCTTATGTCGCTCTTCCCAAATCTTGCTTACTTCCATATGTTGTTTTCTATATTCTCCCATCTTGGCCATCTTTTCCGCAACTGGTAGGGTGGTAAAACTATAGTGCATATTATGTTCTGCTTCTTGCGCAACCTGAAACTATTGGTCCACTTCCTTCAATTGTTCATCCACAACCAACTGTGCCCATAGCTGAGTACTTTCCTCGTGAAAATTTTCACACTTTAACTCCAAGGCCCTAATGTTTCCTACTACACTGTTCACTCTTTCTTGTTTGTGTTTACGCTCTACTCTGGCCTCTGGTGGTGTCCATGTCTGTTTTTTCCCTATAAGCTCCTCAATCTTAGCGCAGAAACCTTGAATGGATTCACCTATCTTCACCTATGTAGCTTGTACATAAGTAAGTGCGACAAAACGATATCTACAAGACTTATTGTGAACACTGACTCCTGCATATCTTGTGTGGGAAATACCATTGTTGCTGCAGAAATATTCAATCTTTGTTATGGTTCCATTGCAACCTGCATTTGCATAGTTGAGTGTGTCTGCACGTTATTATGTCCTTATTCATTCTTGGCCATCATAAATAGTTTATTTATTGTCACAAAATATTCTTCGAACTTCATGAAGATATCCTCTTTTTAAGTCACAAGGTCTTCCCTTTTGTCCCTTGTGGCTACCTTCTCTATGAATTCCTTGGTGACATTCTTGGCCTCCTAGTCAATCTGATCCATGTCTTCTTCTGTCAACAACCAAAGAGAGTTGGGTTGGAATGTCTTCCTCTTATTCCTTGATTATCCTTCTAATGGGTCCTTTTATGTTCTTTTCTCAGCATGCGCAATTTGTTGTGTAGTTTCTGGGAAAATTTCTTCACTTTCGGTCTCTTCATCTATGGACTTATTCTGTGGTGGAATTTTTTCTTATTGTTTCGGTATACCTGTGCCTCCAGCATCTTTCGATCTACACACCTTGTCCTAGCTTAAAAGATGGAATTTTTTAGTTCCATTGGACTTGCCACCTTCCCATAGAAATTTGTGAAGTTCTTTAGTTATCTTAAGAATTACACCTTTGGGAGCTAAAGAAATAGAGCTGATATAAATATGATAGGCCGAGAGAACTAATTTAATCAAGACAATCTTGCCTGCTAGATTAAACCACTTAAACCCCCACGAGGTAATTTTTGCTTTCATCTTGTCAATCAGATCCTTCCAATCCATGGCTTTCTTGTTTCCTTTGAAGATAGGGGTGCCAAGACAGATAAAGGAGTTCCAGGCAGGGCATCCTTCGAATCCCAAAATCCTGGAGATTCTTGCTAGAGTATCCATAGGACAGTTCCATCCATAAATTTTTGATTTCAATGAATTGACTTTTCCATCAAATGCTTTAAGAAAGATATTCAAGGAATTTTTAAATCTTTCTGCAATGATAGTTGAGGCTCCTCCCAGTAGTATCGTATCATCGGTGAACTGGGCATGGTTGACAGCACTGACTCCGCTAGCAATTTTAAGTCCCTTCAGCTCCCCAATCCTTTGAATATGACTTAGCTTCTGACTCAAAGACTCAGCCACCAAGAGATAAAGGAAGGGGGACAAAGGACACCCCTGCCTTAGTCCTCTAGTTGCTTGAAATAATGATGTAAGTCTTCCATTGACAAGCGGTGCTATCCAAGGCATGATAATGCAGGCTTTCACCCATCGGATGAACCTGTTAGAGAAGCCGAATCTCTTCATGATCTCAAATAAAAAGAAATCGTTTACTCTATCGAAGGCATTGGCCATGTCTATCTTTATAGCCATACCTTGCTGCTTTCTCTCCATACTAGAATGAATCGCCTCTTGCACTATTATTATATTATCCAAAATTTGACGCCCAGCGATGAAGCCTCCTTGAGATTCTGAGATTAGCTTGGCCATAATTTTTTTCATTCGAGTGGAAATGATCTTTGTGAGAATCTTGTATGAGGTGTTACAAAGGGAAATCAGCCTAAACCTGGCAATGGAGCTGGGGTTGCTATCTTTTGGCATGAGAGACAAAAACGAGGATTTGGTTGCCCCTCCTATTTTATCCTTCTTCCGCGTCCAGTTTAGCATTCTTTTCAACATCCTTTATAATGTCCCAGGCTACACGGTAGAAGTTGATAGTGAAACTGTCCGGCCCAGGGGCTTTATCAAGTTGTAGTGACCAGACGACTTCCTTAATTTCATTTTCCTGAATAGGTTTATCAAGCTCATAATTATCTACAATAGTGATGAGAGAGGGAATACTTGTTAGCAGGTCAGCTTGAGCTATAGGATCGGTCTCATTGCTGTCAGTGTAGAGGTTCTGGAAATGCTCGAAGGTGTGTGACTGAAGCGCATCCTGACCCTCTATACGATTCCCTTGCCTGTCATTTAATTCTTTGATTGCATTGAAGCTGATTCTAACCTTAGTTTGCTTGTGAAAATATTTGGTGTTGTCGTCTCCTCCTTTTAACCAAAGCTGTCGGGACTTAAGTCTCCACATTTCCTCTTCCTGTCTTGCCACATTAAGAATTCTGAGGTTGAGATCTTTTTCCCGTGTAAGTGTAGCATTTGTTATCTCACTGATCTCCATTTTTCCTTGCAACATGGTAAGCTTAGATTCCAGGGAACGCTTGATGGAAATCGGATTCTTAAATTTCACTTTGACCCAAGTTTTTAAAGCAGCTCAAACCGCACAGAGCTTGCATTCCCAGATATAGCTAGAAGACCCATGGAAGGTAGTGGACCAGGCATCCTGGATTATGATTAAAAGATTCAGATTGTGCAGCCAAAGGGGGTTAAACCTGAATGGTATAGGCCCCAAATCTTCTGGGATAGAGATCTTTAAACTAATGGGCTTATGATCTGATGTAGTTGACAGGAGGGCTTTGGTTGCTAAAATGCAATTTTTCAGAAGGAAGGAGGAGCTGACCAAGAATCTGTCAAGCTTTGCGGTAATGTGACCAATCCCTATTCTACGATTGCTCCAAGTGAACTTACTATTTTTCATTTCAATGTCCAACAGATCTAACTCAGATATTAAATCCTCCATGTTTTCACCGAAGGGGTCTCTGACCCTTGAACCACCTCGTTTTTCCTGCTGATTTCTGGTAGTATTGAAATCCCCCACAATAATTATCTCCTATCCCTGAAGATCATTTTTAAGATTTGATAGATCATTCTAGAACTTCTCCTTGTCCTTGTAGTGAGTTGGACCATAGACATTACAAATGTAGATGGAACTATTATTGCTATTATTTTGAATCTCAAGAAGAAGCCAATGTTGATTTTCTTGGGATGACTTGATAACAAAGTTGTTGGAGAGGAAGGTAGCAATCCCCCTTGACGCTCCTTTAGAATTTATGGCATGACCATGGCTGCTTTTCCAAAAGTGATGTGAAAGTGCCACAACCTCCACGCCCCGCATTTTTGTCTCCTGGAGAAGTACTAAGTCTAGATTTTCAGTATTGATTAGATCTCTTAGCGTATCCACTTTACTAAAACCACCCAGACCCCTACAATTCCAGGAGACAAGTTTCATCATATTTTGCTGTAGTGTGACCCTACCCGAGGTTTGCCTTCAGGTTTGGGTCCTCCCTGACTTCTATTATGTTGGAGAAGCTTGCTGTATTCTATGCATTTTTGTCTTCCTAGATCAAGATCCCTTTCTACTTCTTGTTCTCGTAGATGTCTCAACGTTTTTCTTCCTCTCATGTTAGGAGCATCTATCAGATCCAATGGTTCCTGAGATGAAGAGGGTTCTGGAGAAGGGACTACTTTGCTTAGTTTGACCCTATCCGCCCAAGTGCCTCTTGGGGTTAACTTTCCATTCATTTCGATGTCTATTGGATCCGAGAGGGGAGCTGCAGACAAATCTGTTGGGTCAATTGCTTCTTCTGTTCTGCATCCAGTTTCTTCAGTTTCCTGTGAAGGAATTTCTCCTTCTTCCATAGCCAAAGCGTGAAATTTATTGTTGGCTGCCTCATCACTTTGTATATGTTCTTTTTCTTTTTGTTTCTCCTGATGTGATCCAGTTGTGGTTGTGGCCGATTGAACATTCTTCCTTCCTTTTTTAGATGGCTTCCAGCCTTCTTCTTGGTTCTGATCTTGAGCTTCAGACACTTTTTTTGGACAATTTTTAACGAAATGGCCATACTCATGGCATTTTTTACATTTGAAAGGAATCTATTCATAATCAACTTTCTGAAGATGTTCCCATCCCTCCATTCGAAGATTGACAACTTCCGGTAACCCTTTTTCTAGATCCACTTCCACACAAATATGAGCACAGGAGAAAAGAGGCCCTTTAGGCTCAGCTTTATCGATATAAGTACCCGGGGCATTCCAGATTGCCTACAAGGTCTCATCATTCCAACAGTGAAGAGGGAGGTGGGGAAGACAAACCCAAACTAGGACTGCGGAAGGGACGTCTTATTCCGGATTGAAGGACAAGCTCCATCGATTTAAGTAAAGGCCTCAGGTACCCAGAAAGTAAGGTCCGCTTCGAAAGATTAGATCCTGATCTGCCTTGTGTTCAAAGAGAAAGGTAAAGAACCCCTTTCCACAAAAACAATGTTGCAAGCCCTCGGAAATAAGGGGCATCCAATTTTTGTGAACCCAAGTGTCCATAGTTTTAGGTGAAGGCCAAATCCCTGTAAATTGACCAATCAAGCCTCACTCGCTCAGAGCAAGGGCTTTCAGAAGGGAAGCTGCCGACGTGATCTGGATCTGAGGTGCTTCCGTTCGCTTGATGAAGGAGTCGCCAGATGGAGCTGCTAAGGACGACGACAGAGAGGCTGCGACCAGTGCTCGGAAAGCCTCATCAAGGCGACGTCGTTTTTCTGTAGGACTGGGATGAATAGGAGGATCCATAGTGGATCTGCATGGGTGGGAGGGCCCTGAACCACATGCAGGCCAAGAACCCTAGGGATGCTCTCAATCCTCCAAAAAATAGAAGAAATGGAATCTCTTTAAAAATATAATTATTATTATTACTTATTTTTAATATAATTATGTTTAAAAAACTTTAAATTACAAATTATTAAATTATAATTAATAAAATTTATTAATAAAAAGATTAAAATAATTATAAAATTTAAGAATAATTAATCAAAACCATTTATTTAAGGTAAAAAAATTCATATAATTTAAAAACAATTTTAAAAACTTTTATATAATAAAAATATTAAAAAAACATAACATCTATATTTTACACTGGACAAACAAACATAAATAACAAAAAAACAACAATAAAAAACAAAAGTTTAAAAATGATCAATTAACTTTTATGTATTTTATATTCATTCCACCCACCAAAGTCTAGCCCATAACCTAAGGGACTAATACTATATTTCTATGAAATGAACCAGAAATGAGGAAATTTAAAATTTCTGTAAACTAATACCATATTTCCATGAAATCAACAAGAAATGAGGAAATTTAAAATTTCTGTAAATTAATTTTTGGGTAACCCAGCCCAGTAAAGTAATTCTTCATTCCTTAGATTCAAGTTGCATTTCAAGGCATTAAAATGGAGCTACCATTTTAGAAACGGAAAATGATATTGGGAAATCGCTCTCGATCATAGAGATTTCCTTGATTTGGTTAACCAATAATTAAACTAACTGCTCATCTATTCACCTAGTTTATTTATGAAGAGCCCGTGCTAATTCTGGAATTGGAAGATTTGCTTTTTGTAGGCGCTTCTAGCTATGATGTTTGAATTGTATAATAAAGTAGCTATAATGTTTGAATTGTATAATAAACTAAGTGAGTAATGCAATAAAAGGAGAAGGATGTTGTAATTCTATAATCGGCTGAGATGCAGATAATCACAAATAATCACAAGAGGCAATGCTTCTTCACCTTGGTTGATCCAGAGTGCCTGATCAAGGATCCGCAGCGGCAGAAGATAAATTGCTCAACAATCCAACAAGCATATAGCCCTTAACACCTATGTGCCATAAATTGCTCAACAATCCAACAAGCATATAGCCCTTAATAAGCTCTTTCAATCTAATATGATCAATATTGACATATTTCATAAAATGTTTTTTTATTCATTTCCTCCTTACAAAAATATTTCACTAGACTAACAAAAGCTAAAGAGTCAATTTTATGCATAATTTCTCACAATAATTTTTGAGTAAATTTTATACATTGCTCACAATAATTTTATTTCCCCTTTTAAAAATTAGATACTAATCAATAGCCATTCCCAAAAATTATATATTTCATAATTCTTTCTATTTTTTTATATTTGAAAAGTTATGAAGCCTTTGCCAAAAGAAAGTGATGGATACTATAACAATTCTAGAGGCAAATAAATACCCTTTGTGAGCTAAGGAGAATTGACGTTTACTATAAATAATAATATTATGAGGTACTTTTGTTTATTAGATATAATGTGGAAATTGTTTGTATCTAATTTTAATTTTAATTTTCTTCTTTTTCCACCTTATTTCCTATAAATAATATCATTATGAGGTGCTTCTGTTTATTACACACAATGTGGAAATTGTTTGTTTCTAATTTTAATTTTAATATGATGTTTATCAATGGAGAAATTTTATTTTAAAATAAAAAAATTAATTTAATCTATAATAATATATTTCCAAATTACAATTTGTTTATTTATATTCATAATTTTTTTTCCTTGGAAAAAAACACAATTTCATTAAAAGATAATCAAATTACATATTGTATAAGGGCTTCAAGGAGCCCTTTCTGGAAGTAAGCTTTTCAGCTTCAAGTATAATTTGCAAGTGCCAAGAGCACCCCAGGAAATATAAACCTACAGCTAAAAACACCCTGTTTCAGGGCAGCCATGATTGGCTCATTTACAATGAAAAAACCTGCTCATATAGAGCTGCAGAGAAAGGATTGGAATAAACCCAAAAGAAAGGAATTCCAAGCAACAGTAACCCCATAAAGCTTGTAGGGAGAGAATACCCACCGGTTTTGAGATGTAACCGCGAGCAGTTGAAAGCGGAGAAGCACCGCCGATAGGAAGACGGCTCCCCTCGGTAAGTACTCTGCCGCCACCACTGAATGCAGGAGTCCGCTAAAACAGGCAGCCGTCGTCGTCGTTGGGAAGGAGCCCACGAGAGGAGCCCATTCGCCACATATGCCCACTGCCGCAAAGCTGTGGACGCCCCAAAGTTTCGCATCCTCGGCAAGGAAGCCGTCGCCACTGTTGGACAGGCCACAGACGCAACACACCCACTATCGTCGACGTCGCAGAGCAAGACGCCCAGCCCAGTTTCGAGTCCTCTCAACACAAAAAACCGCCGCCGCTGCCACTGGGAAACAAGAGGAGCCTGCTATCAAATGCATCGCCACGTGAAGGTGCCGCCTCCACTCCAAGCAAATGGAGAAACCATCAATAAACGACATCAATCAACCTAGTTAGATAGCAATACAAAGAAAGAAAGTGGAGAGGCGGCCATGGAAGGAACCATGGCCGCCAATTTTGTCTCAGGAGTCGACTCTCAAACCCCAAACCCTAATTGCAAAGCCCTCAAACCAACCCTTATTTATATTTATAATATATTGATGTTGATAAATTTATATATACAATTTGTTTATCTGTATTTATTAACAAAGTTTTAAATATTAAATTTGGTAAAATAATTTAGTTTTTGATATAATATTTAAGTAAATATATATTCTTAACCATTAAATCAATTCCAATTGTACATCACCATTACGATAATAAGTCAACTCTATACCTTGTAATCAAAGGTATGTTAACATTATAAATATTGTAATATTAACTATCAGTTTATACTGTATTATTGAATAGCCCAACAAACAAACGGAATCCCTCTAAACCAATATCACTAATAAGATTTGACTTGGTTTTGTAATTTAAATACTTAATCAAAAGCTTTTTTATATTATAAACAAAAATTAAATATATTTATAAAAATATTAAGATAGATTAAAATATATTGAATATTGTCATTATAATAGTGAATAAATGATGATAATGATTTTTAAAACTATGTTTTTTATTAGAAAAACATCTTTAACATAATTATATATATATATATATATAAAAGTGTAAAAATATCTTAGCTCGAAGGGTAAGTTTAATTGGTAAGACTTGACCACACTTTCTCGGAAGAGGTCACTGTTGTTGTTGGCTTACCATCCTTATCATCTATGAAATGTAGAGAAGTATTGATGAGCTTCCCCAATATTTTGAAAGCAACAAAAAAAACTTTAATGATGATGTCCATTTCAAATTTGTTCCTCACTAGCTTTCATCCAAAGATATTCACCCACTCAACCCAGCAATACATTATCTCTTCTTAAATCTCCACTTTGAATCCATGCCTACTCATCACATGCAATGGAATTCCTGCCACATTTCCTGTCAAAGGAATCCTTCTAGAATTCCAATCAATGTTACTTCTGTTTGAAAGATCTATCTCACTCTCAATCCTCACACGCCACGTGAGGACAGAATGTTCCATCAAATGTATAATAAATGTCGGTTGTCAGTGTTAAAGGAAATCATATTTAATAGAATCTTTGTTTAACTTACTCTCAGAGTAGATTTCCATCCAACTTTACGCCATTTCTTATCTCTTTTCTGCTTGTCGGATTCGAAATTGGATATCCACCAGACGAGATATTGAAAGGCCCTGCCCCGCCATGAGACTCGGCTTCATTCTTCTTTTATTTTTTCAAGAGAGACCTTCTCCTCCACTACGGGTGTCGGCTTTCAGGAGGATTTTTATTAATATAAACGACTCCTCTCCTTCGAAAAGCAAAATAGTTGCGATCTTAGAGCATATATACAATACCCTGTTTTTCATAGCTTCCCAGCAACAAAGAAATCATGAAGATTTCCCCAGTAGGCCTAAGTACCAGAGTGGTAAGCCTTCCTAAAGTAGTGGAAAACACTTACCTCCTTCCTCCACGTTATCGCATCACTTCACCAACATCTAATTTCGACTATCCTCGGTTTATTTATTAATCAAGCCTAGTGTTCGCCTTCCTGGGTTTTCCCAGGTATAGTGTGGGGTTGGGAATGACGAGTGACCTGTTTCACGACGGGGACCTTTTTATGTATAAGGGGGGCCTTTTGTCTCGTGAATGGTGTTATGGGGTACTTCTCCTTACTCAATAGATATGCTCGTCTGGTAACAATTTGTTCTATAATATATATGCTTTACCTATAAATAAAAAACTTCCTCAAATGTTCTATAATATATTATTCCTTTATTTTCATAGACAGTGAGGTCATCAAGGTATATGACAATAAAAACATTTTTTATATCTACAAAGGCAAAGTCCATGGCCCTCTAAAAAGCCCCAACATTTATAAAACCAAAAGTCGGTCTTTCATAAGCAAAGGTGCCCCACAAGCAGCCTCGCAAGTAGGCATACTTATCATCAAAAGCTAAGCTAACCAAGGGGATACTCAACAAACACACTCATGCTCTACCACCAAGCTATCTGCCCAGACACTCATGCTCTACCACCAAGCTATCTACCCAGATGCCTAAGCTGATGACCTTGATGACCCAGCTTTCCCTACAATGCTACATATAAATCCATACTAATATTATAAAGCTAGGACAAAATATTATAAAAAAATGGAGAATTAATAACAGATTGTTTGCTGGTTGAACATATTTCAATGTTGTTAGTGAGCCACAAACTTGAAATAGACATTATTAAAGGTTGTTTGTTGCTTCAAAGAGATTTTACATCTATAATATGGATATAGGTTTTATAAAGTGTCAACATTAGTTGTGATACTCGCTACCTAGATTGAAATCTAGCTTTTCGATATGTATGATGGACATTATGATACAACATGTATTTGGAGTTATAGTCACCTATATTTTTCTACATGGACTTTATCACTAGTGTTTCAGTGGGTGAATAGTTGTTTTTTTATTTGAGATTTTTTAGTTTTATTAGATAAATTAAAAAAAAATAGAGTAAATCTTCTTAAATGATGTTTATATTTAGAAATGAAAAAGGTTAATTTTATTACGATTTGTGCAAGTTGAGATATCTTAAAGAATAATTAACTTATAAAATTAGATAATATCAACAAACAACCATTTTTACTTGAGATTTATCAAGTACACAAAGAGATTAAATCTATTGAGGTGCAAACTTTTTTTTAGATGTAAAACTTAAGGAGAGGTTTGCACTTCAATGAATTTGATCCCTCTCATTGCTTGATAGATTTGAAGTTAAGATTCATTTTTAATGAAGTCGTTTTTTTCAATTTATTAATGTTACAATCATGTGTGGTGACACCTTGTCGTAAATGCACCTAATTACTCTATTTATATTTGTCCAATAGTACTATATTTAATGAGATGGATCAAATTCCTTGAAGTGCAAACCTCTCCTTAAGTTTTACATTTAAATATATATATATATATATATATATATATATATATATATATATATATATATATATATATATATATATATATATATATATATATCGTGACCCTACATTATGTTTATATTAACTAAATTCTCTTCGTCCACATGGCATGGTGACCAATTATGATTGATATGATTACAGGTTGGTAAAATTAAAAGAAAAGGTGTTCATCTTCAACCTTTTTTCTATATAAATTTTACAAATAAACTCATTCCAAGGTATGTTTGGGGTTAATCCAAACCAGTGTTGAAATTTTAGTGTGCAACAATGAAATAAGTAGATTTAGAAGCTCTATTATACTCATGTGCTTTACCTCTATCTTTTTTCTCCTCTTTCTTTTCAATGATCTTGCCCATGGAATTCTACATGTATTTGCCTCATGTCCATTTTTGCCACAATGGACACATTGCAGATCAAAGCTTTTAGCCTAATTGTGTATAACCCCCATGCGTTTGAAGTTCTTTCTTCCATGCCCTCTTTTGCTTCCATATTGTCTAAAAGAATCACGTGATTGATTCTTCCCTTTCTGAACAAGGCATGCAGTCTCTCCTATGGCATCAACTGGTTTATTTCCAAAGGCTTTCTTTCGTTCTACAATCTTCTCCACCAAAGTGTCAAATTTGAGGTCTTTCAGTTGGCCACTAGCTTTAAGTGACTTAAGATAGTGCAAATAAACGGGGTAGAGGACCTTGATGAAAGCAATGAGAGCAGGTCTACCTTCACATCAGCAGTCTCAAGGTCATGTATAATGGATTTGATCTCATATGCTACAACCATGGGATCATTATCCTTCAACTGTACATTGAAGAGCTTCAACAACAATTGAATTAGCTCCAATTTTGAGTGCGAGTCATATATATATTTCAATTTATTCAAAGCATCATAAGAGTTCTTAGCAAACGAAATATGTTGATTCACCTCTTCACTTATTGTAATAGTAATTAGTGCATATGCCTTCTTATCCCTACTCTTCCATATGGAAAGCTCTTTGTCAGTTTTAGCTTCTTCAAGTACAACATCACCTTCTCCTTCATAGATGTCATCCCACATATCATTGAAAATGAGGTTGCGATTGATATTCCTCGACCACTATGGATATTTTTCTTTGTTGTTGATCACAACTTTGACAATGGAAACTAGGGAATGCATCTTATGGTTTACTACAAGCTAATGCAAGCAATACAATATCTATACAATAGCAATCTCTTGCAATATATCACAATACAATGTTCTGCAAAATACAATAGCTATAATGGCAATATCTGCAATACAGTCTTCTCAACCAAGCAATATAATAGCTGTCATATATAATGCAAATGTATATGAGCTACTTTTGCAGTGAGGTAAATGTATTAAAAACATAGTCCCTTTCCAAAAGATAACAATGGTCACCTTGATAAAATTACTATGTATAAAAATATCTACAATATAATCTTTGCAATGCAATAGCTACCTGCTACATTCTCTGTTCAATATGCTTTAAGTGAAAAGAAAAGTGCATAGCTTCTCCAAAACATTGGTGCAAGCAACCGCGATGATGCTTTCTATAGGTATAAGATGCCAAAATTGCTTACTAAAAATAGAGGATGGGTGTTGTGAAAACAATGGCCCAAGTGTGGGAAATTCTTCCTTCCCTTCTAGGTTACAAGCAAGGCAATAGGTTAAGTGGGTGGTTAGTAAGTCCAATAAATAATGTCGAAGTTATTAAATAAATAACAACACATATAATGAATACTTGGAAGATAAAACTTGCATAAATGACATAAAAAAACAACAAAGAGATGAGCTTCAACCAATGTTTATGTTCAATGGAAAAGCTTGAATACAATGGTGTCACCTAGGAGAATGTTGTTTGCAATTGGTATCCAACACTCCCTTTGGGAGGGTCCTTTGATATCTCTCAATTTGCTTACTAACTAACTTGGAATGATGAAGGAAAATACTTGCTTATTGAGGAAAAAGCTAAGTGAACATGAAATGACAATGTATGGTGAGAATGAGGATGAAAGATGATTCTCTCAAACTGATTCTTCATGTCATGGCTTCCTTTTATAGGCCAAATGGTGGTTCACAAACAACTAGTTCTTCATGTGAATTCTCCATCTCATGAAGTGGCTTCAAGGTACAATTATGGGGCCATTGAATGCCCAAACATGTGAAGAAGGTCAATTCGAATTCCTTGTAGCCAAAATGTGATTTCAAAGCCTTGAATGTGCCACATAAGTTAATGGTCTGCATGCTAGTACATCCGCACAAGTTTCAATGGATTTTCCACACAATATCACATGGGTTTCCTTTTACAAACCTGTGTGGCTGTACCAAAGTGCGATTTTGTTATTCCTTGCTTTGTGTCACATGTTGATTTTTCTGATGAAGAAGTCTTATGAGATTCATGATGTTATATGTCAATGATGTCTTCTTGTAATAATCATTGAAATGTCTCATGTTTGCGAAATTTAGGTGATAACATATGCCCCCTATTTGTGAGGTTAGAGGGACCTGTATAGCCAAAATACATCATCATTTATTTCCCTCATGTTGACATTTTGTTGTTTTTATAGCAAGAAAGCAATTGTTGAGATTACAAAGGTATCTCGTGGGGGAGTTCCAGTGATAAGTGACGAAGAGATAAATTGATAGGTGACACATATTTTTTTTTTTACAAATGACACAAGCATTCCTAATTGCTCATGATAATTATGTAAAAGTAAATTACAATAAGAGGAGACAAATGGGTTTGATCTCTGAACTACTAAGGTAGGGTTGAGGTTAGCCTCAATCCATTATTAAGTAGATGCGATTGGTGCATTGATGGGGTGGCACTGAGTCACAATATTTTCTAGGAGTCTCTATGTAGTAACCCAAGTGGGATTGCAAAATATTGATGATGTTGAACAACCCACTAGGGCGGCGGACCTGAACAATGATGAAGGCATCAGGTGGGAAACTTATAGTATCATATTTTTTAAAGTCTTCATCCATAACTAGGAATGTTGGAACCACTGAAATGTATGACTCCCCTTAATGCAAGAAAGGATTTGATGTCGAGCATAGGGGAGACTTCTAAGGAAAAGAGCAATGATGATTCTCTCTACTCAATCTGAAGTGAACACTTTTTTATGGAAGGAAAACCAAGGTATAATTACTACTATTGTAAGTCTCGGTGTGGGCGTTGAAGTCAAAGAGAACTAAGGATTTAATGGAAAGATGTGTATCTTAGTGACGAGGACCAAGAACATATTGCAACTAACTGGTATGACAATGGAATAAGACGAGGAAAGATGGTAAGCATGAGGCTCATGAATTTCCTTGACCAGAGTATGAATGGGTAACTGAATTTAGGAAGCAATCTTCAACTAGTGATAAGGGTGAATCATACTTGGAAAGGACCAATGGACTAAATAGGCTGTAAATTGGCCATCAATTAGTAATGTCAACCTAGGATGAGTAAAGTGGATCATGTAATAGGGTAATGATGATCATAATGAAGGTGCTTATAGGTGGTCAAGGAGTGATCTGTGGTAACTACATCGATCAAGGTTGACTAGGGATGTTGTTGACAGAATAATAAATGAAACTTTTATGTTGTTTTGAGTGCATTGAGGAACATATTTTTACAAATGAATAAAAGAATCATGGGAATTGCTACAAATGAGAAGATGGGTTCCCAATGAGTAAATACCATGCAAAGAGTTCCTATGGGGTGGGTTAGGTGTCATTGGTGTCATAATCAATTGTTTGGGCTCCATTGTGGGTCTTCTCGAGGGTTGATAAGATGGAGATGAATGCAAACAGTCTATTGATCATGGTGGAGATGAGAGGCCATTCGTGAATCTTAACCATGATGTGCCAGGGAATCCAAACAAGTGGTTAGCAAAAAGCATCAAGGAAGAGAAATGTGGCTTCCTTAGTGAGATGGTGAATGAATTCCCTGGTCTTAGCGTGCATAGGCATGAGTGCCTTGATACAAAGGGTTTCAGAGGTGTGCATTCTCACCATGGTAAAATGTTATGTCCCGAAAAAGGCAAGTTGAAATGGAGGGTGTGATGTGACTTGTCAAGAAATTAAAATCTTAAGGATATCAGTGAAATAACTAGTTATATGTAATGTATACGGAGGTGATAGGATGCTTATATGCAGTGCTAAGAAGATATACTTGATAAGGAAACAATGAACCAATGAGTGGGAAGTTGAACTTGTCCAACCAAAATCATGCACACATGAAACAAATACCAAAGTTATACAACGTAATAGTGTATATGATAAAAAATCCGATGGTGCTAATGGTATTAAAAATGGGTAATCATACCTGCGAAAATGGTAAAAAATGGGGTCTGAATGAAGTTCCATGGGGAATGAAAAAAATGTTAATAGGATGGAGAGGTCACGATCCTGATCACAATGGTGTTGATGGTGTGTCGAATGGAACTATGGATATCTTGAACGGGCTACTTGAATTTATAAATAGAGGTGGGGCCCACATTTCAAAAATCATTTTACTTTTCAATTTACAATTTCCCAAAACCTACTTTTGTTGATTGTTGGAGATTGGACCAACTGTTTTCTGATTTGTGAGTTCCAGGTAAGCCACCATTTCCTTCCCTTCATTTTCATCCATTTCATTTTTTTGCTTAAGGTCCCTAATCACCCATACAAGAGCCGGCAAGGGTTTTGCATGTGCACATGTGGGTTCCAAGGGTTTTGTTGCATGGAACTATGAAAAAATCTATCGAAATCCATGTTTCATGCAATACATGGGATGATGTCCCCACACAACTGTTCATGCAACCAATCACACTTCCATGTAGCTAAGTTTTGGGCCCTCCAATGAAGAGGGTTGTGGGTCACATTGGAACTGCATGTTTTGGGATGCACTAGTAATCCAGGTGACAGTTCTTTAACAATTGTCACATGGTAGTGCATCATGTTGGTGCAATTCCCACACAATTTTATCGTGTGACATCTAGTTAGACAACTCACACGGTAGTGCAAATTTTGGGTTATGTACTCTGCAGGTATGCCGTGTGGGTTGCAAGTCTTGTGGGTCGCACGACTACATTTCTTTTTGCAAAAAGTCACTTAGTTGGTTTTGCAGGATTTACTACGGAGATTCCTATTGAGTAGCGTGAGCACCACTTCAATTCCATGTGGAACGAGGTGTCTGTCATCCTCATATTTGGCAGAGCTTGCAAGAGTTGATAGGATTGTGGAGTCCTCAGTTGGACTATTTTGTGGTGGAATACAAGTGGATCAATCTCGACTATTTTGATATTTGTTTCCTTATTGGTCTATTAATACAGGGGATCTAGGAGGAAATCCATCCATCTCTGAGTGGTCAACGAACCATCGATTAGTTGATTGCATGGTACTGCGAGGAAGACCTTGCAACGAAGAAGGATGGTCACATCCTTCTTTCATTTATACAGTACTTGATAGTGCAAGAAGTGGGGGCATTAGTGGTCTCAGTGTTGGGGGCCATGGAAAGCCACCGTATTTCTGGTGGGAAACCTCTCCTCATGGAAAATTTCCTAGAGGGTAGGCTTAAGGTAGCTTGGGAACACACGTTGGTTGTCAACATGTGTTCCCAACTATCTAAGTGTTTCCTAGAGGGTCATGGGAAGTTTTGCTATGCCTAAATCCACTGCTCCTTCTTCTTTGAGTGGTTCTCATCTTTGAGGCTAACCATAGTTGTTACTATTCAGGATTCAAGGGATCCTCGTATGGTGTTCTGGGGAACCATGATGCCCTCTACTAGTGGCGGCCAAGTAGGTCAGGTGTTCACCCTGAACTACCTATCCATTTGGTAGAATAGGAGAGGATTAGTGGAGCGTTACCCTTGGTGAGGCATAGATTTCCGAGGAGATATAGATCTCCCTCCTCATTCTCCTAGTAATGGATGGGGACCCATGGGTGAGTAACTCTTATATCATTACATGTTCATGCTTTACATTTTTGTGTGGATTTTATGCATGCTTCGACTACATATATATGTGAGATACTAATTGTTTGATGTTGTTTGTTGGGTGCAGATATGGGACTTGTTCCTCCTCTTGTTGGAGTTGTTCCCGTGCCTATAGTAGTTGATCATAGCCTAGCTTGAGTGTTGACGAGAGGAGGCCAACACCTAGAAGGGGGAAGGAGGTATAGGTCCCAGTGGGGGAGCCCCTGCAGGGGGTGACCCCAACGTAGGGTATGTTGAGCTTGAGAAACATTTTTCCATTACCTTTGAGGGCGTGGATGAGAAGTTATGGGCCAACCTATATTATTTATTGGTGGCCACCTTCCTCCATATAATAGAGGTTGTGAATATGGGGTGGTGCATGCTCTTGAGGCGAGCATGTGTGGCCATTCAGAGTCACTGCAAGAGGACTACTTAGGATGCAACAACAACAATAGGTCTGCAAGCAACAACAATACACCCTCCTACATCAGCAGTTCTATTGTTAGCATGAGTTCTAGCCATAGCATCACGACTACCACTATCAATACTGACAACAACAATGTTGGTACCACCAAAAGTAGTGGTGCTCCTATCATTAATGGCTCCACCCTCTCCTAGAGAAAGGGATATGTAGACATATATGGTCCTTGAGCCCCATTTTGTATTTATTTTGATGATTGCCTATGGGAGGAAGTTTTTTTATGTACCCCCGTAAGGTTATTTTTTATACGAACCATGAGGCGCACGATGTATATGACTATATATATATATATTTCCTTGTTTATGTATTTTAATTTACGCATGTGTGATGTTTTTATGACATAAATTGATGGTAAAAACATAAACTATATTGCCTTTAATTATGAACAATGCACTAATCAATGTAACAAGTGTCAATCCATAAATTCATTTGCGATGCCATTGAAAAATGTATTAGAACTTCTAGATACATGGATGAACATGATGGTTTCAAACCATTGAGCCAAAAGTTGTACTTGGAGGTACTTTCAGAAGAAGCATGGATCACGAACGTGTAAGATGTTATTGAATTGTATGATAAGGAGTTGAGAATCTAGATGGACGTGAAGATGGTGAATGTGGAATTGAACTACATCAACCAATAATCCAATGAAAAAATCATACACTACTTGGTTATTAGTGGCTTGACTAAGACATGCACTGCCCATGTGGAAAAGTGTATGTGTCGGGGTGTAAATAACCCAAGAAGCAGATGTTAGATTATTTGACCAACAACTTGTGCCATCAACAAATCCAACATAATAGTATTTACTTGAATTCATTTGAAAAGGAAATGAGAATGATGTTTGAGAAACAATAAGTCAGGAAAAGGTAAAATGATAAAACAAAGAAACGTAAAATGGTGTACTTATAATGTCTTTTGAAATTGACTATACGACTTATGGATATAATTTATTCAAGTAAAACCCATTGACATAGACATCAAAAAGACATCCTTATGGGAAACCTAGCACATATGCACCTTTGGAGAGGCATTGTTTGACAATGTAGGGTCCTTTCCAAAGGGGGACAAACTTACCGAGTCCTAGTTTAGTGTCCTTTTTGGCATAAAAAATGAGGACAATATTTCCTTCATAGAAGATGCAAGGGTGAACCTGATGGTCGTAATGAGCTTTCGAATGTTTCTTCATGGAATTATTTTTCTATAACGAGACACAAATTTCTTCATCGAGATGTTCTAAAGTGAGTAGGAATTTCTTAAGCAGAGGAGAATTAGGGAGTAGTTCAACAACGATTTGGAGGATGGGTGTCTTGCATTTGGTGGGTAAAATTGCATCGATGTCGTAAATGAGATGAAAGGGAGTGATCAAATGGAAATTTTAATTAAATTTCTGTATGCCCAAAGTGTTGAGATCAACATGTGGTTCCAACTGGTCTTGTTCTTGTTTACTATCATTTGATGCACGGTCTTAGGAATTTTTTGACGACATTAACCTGACTAAGACGTGGAGGTATGTTTCGGCGATGGCCATCTAATTGGACAAGTGCTCATCGCATGCACCACGATGGAAATCATTAAGGACACAATTAGCCTCATCATGATTTAAGCACCAAAGTAAGATGGTGTACAAGGCTCGTCGATAGAGAATGCCTCTAATGAAAAGATAATGAGGAGCTTGGTGATAAAAATGACGAAGGTTGTCACGTGAGAGGTGAGAAGCCAATTATTATGTACGAAGATATCTTAGGATGTCTCTATACCAAGGATCTTCATAGGATAGTACAAATAATTGTTCATCAAGAAACTAATCGTTTACATGGGGTTCCACTAGCGCAGTTGGAAAATTAGTTATAAACTAGGTGAGATCCAAGGCCTTCTTTCTTTCGGGAATCATAAACTCGAGGTTGAATTCATGAAGAATAATGACCCATATAGCAAATTTACCATTGATAAGTCACAAAACTAGTATGTACTGTATGGGGTTTGATTTTGTGATTATGGTCGTCTTGAGTAGCAAGATGTAGTGGCATAGTTTTTACATTGTGAGGATTACAACAAAGACCAATTTCTCATCATGGATGTAGTTAAGTGGTGGTCTAGATAATGTTTTACTAATGTAGTAAATTATGTGCTCGCAATGATCCTCACATGTTTGAACTAAGACATTGACGACTGAGACAGAGAATGTTGAAATGAGAAGGATAAAATACCGGTTGAAGTTGGGTGGGGAAACTAAAGGAACAAAGGTAATTTCCTTCTTTAATTCGTTGAAATAATTTTGTGCATGGTCATCCCATTGGAAAGGCATGTCCTTTTGAAGTATATGTAGAAATCCATACACTTGCATAGCGTAATCAGGTATGACACAATGAGGAAATTTGGATTTGCTCTAGATTCTCTGCAATTGACGCCGCATCTTTGGTAGGGGTAGTTCGAGGATGTCTTGAAATTCCAAGGAATTGACATTGATCCCCTATTGGGAGACCATGAACATGAGAAAACATCTTAATGTGACACAAAATATGCATTTGAGGGGGTTCAATCATATCATGTTATATTTCCGACATCATAGAAATATGGTGCAAAGTTCGTTGAGATAGTTGACTCATTTTCTAGACTTGGTTGTAAGGTCATCAAGGTATGCCAAGCTGATTTGTGCTGAGTCACTAAACATGTAGGACATATAAAGGTGTAATGTGCCTCCACTATTATTGAGTTTGAATGGCATAACATGATAGGCGAAAATGCCCCATGGTGTTGTAAAAGTCATTTTGTATTAATCATGTTGGTAGATATGTATCTGATTGTATCTAGAAAATATGTATATAAAAGATGGGAATTCATGTCCAATGCAAGCATCGACCACTTTGTCAATGAAAGCGGTTGGAAAGTTGTCTTTGGGACATGCTTGATTCATATATCTGAAATCAATACATACACGAATGACGCCCCGTTTCTTGTTAATGAGGATGAGGTTGGATACCCAAGATGTGTAAGCAATGGGGTAGATGAACCTTGCCTAATGGAGTTTCTCAAATCCTTCTTTGATAACAAGTGATTTGGAGGGGTGAACTCGCCACTATTTATGTTGCATTGGAGAAGCATCAGGCCATGTGTTTATATGATGTTTGATAATGGTGGGGTCAAGCCCAGTCATTTCTACATATGACTAGGTGAAAACATCCCTAAACTCTTGGATTAATGCTTTGTAAACAACTACCTATTGTTTGAAACAAGAGGCTCCAAGTGAGATGCTTTCTATGATGCCAAGAGTGATGAAATATCCACCTTAATGGTAGGTGAAATGTTTTCTTTGTTACCTTCTTCAAAATAATCAGGGGCAAGGATAGGATTTTTGAACCAATTGATGCGGTAGGGAGGGATAAATCCTTAGTTTTGATGGTATATTAGTCAACCATCTTGTAAATGGATGTTTTTCGAGGTAAGAATTAGGAATGATGTTGTATACAATCCCATGATGTTTCAAGGTAGTCATGAATTCCAAGATGTCTTCATATGAGTGAAAAATATGATCGAGAAAGTTATTTATAATACTAGGTTTAAATGTGATAGGGTTTGAAGTGTGATCATTTGAAATAAATCATCATGCAACAATGTCATGTCAATCATGTTGTATGAGCCCATGGATTCAATGATTTCATTTGATGATTATTGTTGAGGCTTAAGGGATGACACTAGGGTATTTACTAGCGATGTACTAGTGATGACACTAGTCGATGATGGAAGTTGGTCATTAGTTGTATAAGTCATAGACCATGACATGTAAAACATGTCAACATGTCCAGTCATATCATGTGATGGAGGAAAAATATCCTCCTAAGGTGGGGTCGAGCCTTGGAATTTTTACACATGACAAGGTGAAAATATCCCTAAACTCTTGCAATAATGCTTTGTAAACAACTATTTGTTGTTTGGAACAAGAGGCTCCAAGTGAGATGTTTTCTATGATGCCAAGAGTAATGAAATATCCACCTTAATGATAGGTGAAATGTTGGCCACGCTTCCTTCTTCGAAATAATCGGTGGCAGGGATAGGATTTTAGAACCAATTTGTAATACCCCAAAACATTATTAATTATTTTTGAATTATTAATTTTGTGATAATTATTTTTGAATTATTAATTTTGTGATAATTATTTTTATGTAAGAGTTATTTAAAACTCAAAAACACAAAGTGGCACTTTGCACAACAAACTATTTTTTTATTAAATAAATGAAAACGGAACTTGGAGAGTCAACTAAATGAGGGGACACCACCATGGCACAAAGAACATGTGTAGCAAACAAGAGACATCTTTACCAATCAAATCCAATCTAAAACTCAACAACCAAACAAGATCCTAAATCATAGGGATTTATGGATTGATTAGAGATTTGATTGGGGTGGCATAAGACCTAGGAACAACTATATATAATAGAGCACTGAGATAGGATGGGACGTCGTGTTGTGCATGGAGGAAGTGTGTTGAGTTTTTTCTCTTTTCATAAGTCCATCATTGCTTGTTACAGACATTGAGAGAGAGAGAGTTCCGCATGGAAGTGATTGCTTGACATTCTAGTGCATGGTGGTGATCTAGCTCGGGGGTGGAGTTGGCTAGCGGGTTTGCTGTCCTCTCCTATGGTTGGGAGGAACTGAATCTCCAAGTGTTGTTTCCCCATTATTTTGTCAAGTAAGTAACGTTGTTTTGAATATGATTTTATTATTGGTAGAAGATGTAAGATAGAAATGGTGTTGCTATTTATTTATGTCGTGAGCCATTTGGATATATCGGTATAAATGGATTTACAAAGGGTTATCGATTATTCCGTTTATGATAATGATGGTATTTGTAGAAACAAAATGATTTTATTGTTGTGAGTTCACATAAATAATAATTTCTATTGATGATGCAAGGATTTTTTATTGATACATCGTTTGATGTATGTTAGTTATATTGCGATCTATGGTCATTTATATGTATGTATGCGTTGCATAACCAAGGCATCGACTCAGTCGATTTTGGAATCTCTGTTTTTTTCCAGAGATTACATATATATTATACCAAAACCTGAATGAATATTTCATACTCTATTATTGAATCTAAATATATGCACTCACAAACCTTATAAACGTTCTGGACAATGTCAGTTTATGTCTATTACAGTTTACAGGTGAATAAATAATGTTGTACCTGTTGTATGCTTGATGATCACATTGATGATAACAAAACTAAGAAGAAGCTATTATTGGCCTAACATGAAGAATGATGCTACAAATTATCTAGCTATATGCATTGAATGTCAACAAGTAAAAACATAACATCAACACCCCGTCGGGTTACTTCAACCCTTACCTATTCCAAAATGGAAGTGGGAGATAATAAGCATGGACTTTATAACGGGATTACCTCAAACAAATAGACAACATGACTCAATAATGGTAGTTGTTGATAAGTTAAGTAAAGTTGCACACTTAGGAGGTTGTTTTAGGGTTTCACTGAAAATGGAGGGTTTCTGAAGGTTTCTGATGGCCAGTGGCGGCCATCCTTTCTAGTTCTAATGGATTCATTAGGCAGTTAGATGGCAGTAGGACGTGTTGCATAAGCAGAACCTCGATCGGCGTGAGGGGTGGTTTTTCGACGGGCGGTTACCACATTGTGAACTTTGAACCCTTCTCCTGCGGTTTAGGTTTTGGTTAAACTTTTTTTCACTGTATTTGTTTTGGATTTGACTATGGTAACTTCTCTTCCATGATGGTCGATTATGGTGAGCTATTAGACTACTCATTTGACCCGTCGGATGGGGAACAGATATGGTCAAAGACACCTGGCTCGGGGTGGGCTAATGTGGCGGTAGATGGCATGAAGGACTTTGTTGGGGCACCTTCTGGGGTGGTGAAGCTGGGGCTCGGTTTTTCTTCGTCCTCATTTCTGGTTCAGTCTCCGGCAACTGAAAATCTCCTAACGGTTCCGTTTTCTAGGTTTTCCTCTGATTCTCCTCTGCGGGAGGAGGCTATTCCATTTTGGTCCTCGGCTCAGGTGGTGTAGTATTTTTATGGACTCGAAGGTGGGGTTGGCGGGCTCTCCCCCGGTGGGGTTTTGAAGCCGGGGGATGACATTCCTCATAACACTTCGGTGGACTCTTTGTTTTCTGGTAAGAGGGTTGGAGGGCCTTCAGATGGTATTTGCATTGGCTCGGGCTGCTTGGGTTCACAAAAACAGCGAGGGTTTTCCAATCCATTGGTGGGCTCAGGCACTAGCTTGGACAAGTGGGGTGGATGTTCTTTAGATAATGCAACTAATCCGGTGAAGTGTGGTCGTAAGCAGTGGCTGAAGCTGAGCCGAACCAATTATAACTACGTCCTAGGCGAAGACATTGAGTGGCACTAGCTTCTTAAGATGACCGACATTACTTTGGTGGGGAAGGCTTTAGGTCGTTCCTTCTCACTGCGCACCATTGAGGTGTGGTCGTCGGAACATTAGTCTCAACAGCTGGGTTATGTCCTTGAGGTGGTGGAATTGACGCGGAATTGGTTTGCTTTTAATTTTCAGTCTATGGAACATGCACAGTGGGTTCTAACTCGGAACTGGAGCCGGGATCACTGCCCTATTATGCTCAAGACTTAGCACCTGATGTTTGATGCTATTCGTGAAAGACTGGACTTGGTTCCTATTTGGGTTTGCCTTCCTGGTATTCCCTTACATTATTGGTCCGAAAGACATTTCAAAGGCATTGGGGACCTTATGGGAACCTATTTGGAGGGTGATTATAGTTTTTTGCAGTCTCAACAACGGAAAGTGGCACGCATTTTGGTTAACCTGAACATTCGGGAAGGTCTTGCCGCGGATGTCACTCTTACTTGGGGGGCGTTCTCTTATGTTCAAAAGCTTGATTATGAAAATGTTCCTTTCCGGTGCAGGCGTTGCCACGCTTATGGTCATCCAGTGGCCGATTGTAAGTTTCCTCTTAGGAGTCGGAAAAGTGATGGTCATTCTAAACCGGTGGGGGGTATGGCTCCTGCTCTAGTAGGGACTTCTTCACCGGTTCTTTCTCCTTCTGAACATGATGGTTTTGGAAGTATCTTTGGGAAGGCATAGGGATTATCACTGGAGGAAGATCAACTCCCTGTAAATGAAGGTTTTATCCATGAAGGTCTTTCGGCGCCCCTCCATCCATTGGTGACTCCGGCTACGGGTATTTTTCCTCCTTCCAACTCTCACTCCATTAATTTTGTTTTAAATAATTTCTCTCTAGATAACATGGATTGGGTGGAGGCACTTAATAACTTGAAGCTCACTCCCAAGTCCATTCCGATTAAACCCTCCCTTATTGAACTCCTTGCTGCCTACACTGAGGAGGGTTCTGTTGACACGGTTGTTATTCTTGTTCTTGTTCTACCCCCTGAGGAGGTTGCCTCACCCCCCTCCCCCCATGATTCTTCAGTTTTGGGTTATTTCCTTTGGTCTGCAATGAAAGCCGCTACTGGAGGGCTGGGAACTAGGGATGTTTTTTCTACTAAAGGTCGTGGAAGGAAATCCTTTCTTTCTAAGGCATAGTCCAAAGCAAAATTGGATCTCTTGGAAGGAAAACAACAAACTATTGACAGGGTGCTTAGAGCGATGCATGCCCATAAAAAAGGGTTGCTAATGAAGGTTATGTCCTTCAATTGTCGGGGTTTGGCTGGTCCCCATAAACGATCAGCATTGCAGAGAGTGGTATCCTTAGAACACCCAGATATCATTCTTCTACAAGAAACTATGGGTGTTGGCGATTTGGTTAAGTCTATGTTGGAGAGTTGGTTTAGTGGTTGGCTGTTTGTTACTTTGGATGCTCATGGTCATTCTGGTGGTCTGGCAATTGGCTGGAATGTCAAGACTGTTAAGATACATACTATCTGGGGGATGGAATCAGTTCTGGGGATGTCCTGTTCAACTCTTGACATTGGTGAGGTGTTTACTGTGATTAATGTTTATGGTCCTTATCTTGATCGTGTCCCCTTCTGGGACTTTCTTCTACTAAATCCCCTGCTACAGGGTGGGGATCTACTATTGGGAGGTGATCTCAATTTTTCTTTGGTTCCGTCTGAAGTTTGGGGTCCCAGATCTCGTTTAGATCCCCTGGCGGGTTTTTCACTCAGAAGCTCATGGACAACATTTTGATTGATATTGAACCCATCAAGCTCAAGCCTACTTGGCGTAATAATCGGACAGGAGATCATCGTGTGGTGAAGCATCTTGATCTTCTCTTGATTTCTGACTCCTTTGTGGATAGGTTCTTTCTCATGAGGAAATGGGTGGGCTCGGGGGGGGGTGGGGGGGGTCCTCTAATCATTTTCCTATTTTTCTTGAACTACGCCCTGGTCCTGTTAAACCCTCTGCCCCATTAAAGTTCAACAAAACTTGGTTGAATGATGAGTCCTTTTTTAATCTGGTTCGCTCCTTATGGATCCCCTATGATCCCAGGGCTATGGCTTCAGCCTCCTTTCAATTTGCTGCTAATATTAAGAAGGTTAAAGGTTCTATCAAGGACTGGGCACATGAGAAAAGAATAAGGGAGGATAGAGAACTCATGCAGATTAAGGAATATTTAGGTATTTTGTATGATTCTGGGACTAGGGATCTGGGATATTTGGATGAAAAGGCCCACCTTGTTTCTATGGAAGGAAGGAGAAACACTCTTTTGTTGGAAAAAGAGGAAACATGGAGGCTTAAGAGCAAGGCAATATGGCTGGAGGCTAGAGACGAGAATACTAAATTTTTTCACGCCTATACGAAAGGTAGGAAGGCTACCAATACGATCTGGAGTCTAGAGGATTCGATGGGGCTACCACAAACCTCATTTGAAGGTATGGCAAAGGTGGGAGTAGAACATTTTCAGAATCTTTTTAAGGCCCTGCCTCAGGATTCGGTTGCAGAAGTTGTTAGGATGGCTCAGCTATTTCCCCGCTTTGTAGAAGATGAAGATAACCTGGCCCTGTTGGTAGAGGTAACTGAGGAGGAGGTGAAGGGGGTTCTTCACAACTTTCAGAAAGACAAGAGTTTGGGACCGGATGGCTGGACCCTTGAATTTCTACAAGAAATGTATGACTTCTTGGGGGATGATATTTTACAGGTGGTTGAAGATACTTGTATCTCTGGGTGGATTCCGGCTGCTTTTAATTCTACTTTCATTGCACTCATTCCTAAGTCGAACAATCCCTCCACTTTCGATGATTTTAGACCCATCTCCTTGTGCAATTGTGTGTATAAGGTTGTGACAAAAATTATAGCTAGAAGGTTGAAAATTGTTCTGTCTTGGAATATTTCTGCTGAACAATTTGGATTTTTGGAGGGCCATCAGATTCATGAGGCTATTGGGGTGGCTCAGGAAGGTCTCCATAGCATGAAGACAAGGAAGTTGAAAGGAGTTGGTCTAAAGATCGATCTCTTGAAGGCTTATGATAAGGTTAGTTGGCTCTATATCAATTTGCTTCTTACTCATCTGGGCTTTGCTCTGGATTTTATCAGGTGGATCATGAGCTGCATCTCTTCGGTCTCCTTTTTTGTTCTCATTAATGGGGAGACCTCCCATTTTTTTCATTTTGAGAGAGGTCTTCGGAAAGGCTGCCCTTTGTCTCCTTTACTTTTTCTTTTGGTGGCGGAAGGGCTGAGCAGGGCACTTAAAGAAGCCAGCCGGGTGGGCACTCTTCATGGTATTCAGGTGGCTCTGGAGTTTCTCATTACTCATCTACTCTTTGTGGATGATATTCTTATTTTCTGTACCGGTTCGCACAGTGATGTTGTTGCTCTCCGGGATATATTACAACTCTTCTCTAAAGCCACAGGGATGGAGATTAATGAAGGGAAATCAACTCTGTCGGTGCATTTGTTAAGGGAAGCCGAGGTTTAGGCTTTTAGAAGGATTTTTCCTTTTACGATCATGGATTTGAACGAAGGCATCAAGTATTTGGGTTTCCAATTAAATCCGAATGCTTACATTAAATAGGATTGGAATTGGCTAATTGATAAACTTCACAGAAGACTGAAGGTGTGGAGTCCTAAGTGGCTTTCCCAGGCGGGCAGGTTGGTATTTGTGAAATCTATTCTGGAGGCTATTCTATTTACTAGATGTCTTTATCTTGGATTCCAAAAGGGACGCTGGATAAGGCACGAAAGATCTGCTTCCGTTTCTTATGGAGTGGTAAAGGGGACTTTGTTTCTCCATGGGTTAGGTGGCAACAGATTGCACTTCCTAAGGCTTTGGGTGTCTGGGGGTTAAAAAATATCTTCTTTTTCTCCAAAGCTTTGGCGGAAAAAGGTTGTTGGAGGATTTTAAAATTTGTTAGTCTTTGGACCAGGGTGGTCATCCATAAATACATTGCTCCAGCTTCTGTTCTGGACTGGGTGAGGAACCCTGTGAAGAACCATCGTAGTGGATCAGTCATTTGGAAAGCAGTGACTGACTCTTTTTCTGTGGTTGGTAATCTTTTGGCTTGGGACATTGGTAATGGTAGGTGCTTGCGGACTGGCAAGGATCTCTGGTTTGGCTGTGAAGGACAACACCTTTTATCGGACGGGTTGGTGGCTTCCCTCCAGACCCAGGGTATCTTTTTTCTATCTCATTTGGTGGATCAAGTGCAGGATAGACCATGTTTTCAATCTTGGAGGGATAATCATGATCTGGCTTTATTGGCCTTTGAACAAGAGGAGTTGAGACTTTATTATAGGGAACTCATCCGTTCTCATGTTATTCTTTAGGATAGGGATGATAAAATTGTGTGGGAAGGTGCTTCGATAGGCACCTATTCTCCGAAGGATGGGTATGTTAGTCTAAGTACTTTTGAAAATCCTCGGGCTCTAGTGTGGTGGTGGAATCCACTGTGGAAATTGAAGTGTCCTATGAAAAAGCTGCTTTTTATGTGGAAAATCCTCGAAAGCAAGGCTCCAACCTGGGATAATCTTCAGAGAAAGAACCGTGTTGGGCCAAGGTGATGCATATTATGCAAAGCGGCGGAGGAGACTATTTTGTACTTATTTATCCAATGCCCTTACAGGACCAATGTTTGGGTGGAATGTTTGTTGTTAACGGGTTTTTGGTGCACTTGGGATGGGATTTCGCTGGTGCATGCTTCGGCTAATTGGAATGCTGACCCTACCTTAAAATTGGTGAAAGCCTTACCTTTGATGGTCTGATGGGGAATTTGTTCGGCACAGAATAATCTTCTTTTCTCTGAAAAATCCTGTACCCTTGGCATTTTTGCGGCACATATTTACGGCTTCCTCACGACTTTCCCACAGCATATTAGAGTTTCCAAATAGAGGGAGATTTTGGAGGTGGATATTGATCGAAATATTCTGTGGGGTTTTTTTGATGGTGCTACTCTGGACAATGTGTGTGGGGGTGGGGCCGTACTACATGTCTCCATCTCACACTACTTCTACCTTTTCTGGGGGTTGGGGGAAGGTGGGAATAATTTTGCTGAACTCATGAGTTACAAACTCCTTTTATTGTTTGCAATTGAACAGGGATGTCTCAATCTTAATGTCTATGGTGATTATATGAATGTCATAAACTAGTCTCTTGGCATCCAACAATGCATAGATATTAGATTAACAAATATCCTTTAGGACATCCGTGATCTGCAACACTTATTTGTAAACTTTTCTTGCAGACATGTATACAGGGAGAATAACTTGGAGGCGGACGCGACTTCAAAAGAGGGCGAGAATTTGGCAATGCGGTTGTGGAAAGTAAAGGAGTTCCGGTATGGAACATCTCATGAATACTATCATCGACCTTTTATTGATGATGCAACTCTATGAAGGGGATCGTTTTTATTTTTGGTTTCCTCCTGATACAACTTTTCTATATAGCAGACAATTTGGAACTTCATTTTTGTTTCCTTTGAGATCACATGTTAGAATTGTGGACAGTATGGACTGGTCCTATTATTAGACTCATAATTGGATGTATTTTTTGAGGCTCGGGGAGCCGGTTGTAAAACTTCTTTTTCATACAATTCACAGACATGGCTCGGTCGTTATGATATCCCTATAGAAGAAGAAGAGATGACTCTTTGTCTTATCACAGTTATAGGTTATGTACTTGTTTCCGCATGCATACTCGATGTGCATATACATAATGTAATTTTGTTCACCTCTGTTGAAATAAAATTATGCTTTTTTCCCAGGAAAAAAAAAAAGTAAAGCTCCACACTTCATCCTTGTGGAATCTACTTTTAAATCCATTAACATAGCTAATATTTTTATGAAAGAAATATTATGTTTGCATGGTATTCCAAAAGTTGTGATTTCTGATAGAGATGCAGAATTTACAATTAACTTTTGGAAGTCCTTATTTAAAGGTATAGATACACAGCTAAATTTCAATACTGCCTATCATCCTCAAATGGATGGGAAAACTCAAAGAACTAATCAAGTGTTGGAAGATATGTTGCGAATGTATGTAATGGATAAACTAGGTAAATGGGAAGAATATTTGCATTTAGTAGAATTTGCTTATAATAATGGGTATCAATCTTCATTAAAGATGAGTCCATTTGAAGTCTTGTATGGTCGAAAATGCCACACTCCTATGTCTTGGGATAACCCTGTTGACATGATTGTTCTAGGACCTGACATGTTAAAGGAGATGGAACATATGGTGAAAGAGGTACAACAAAACTTTAAAGGTTTCCCAAGATCGACAGAAAATTTATGCAGATTTAAAAAGAACGCCAAGAGAGTTCAACATTGGTGATCATGTATATCTAAAGGTAAAGTCAAAGAAGAGTGCCTTGAACTTGGGAAGGTGTTCCAAGCTAACACCCAGGTATTCTGGACCTTTCAAAGTGTTAGCTAGATAAGGTCGGTATCCTATCAGCTTGCACTTCCCCCTACTATAAAAGTGCACGATGTATTTAATGTTTCATTAGTAAAAAAATATGTACATGATGCTACTCATGTAATTGACTAGAATGTGGTTTAGGTAGAACCCAAGTGTGAGTTCCAGACCGAACCTTTCCGCATCCTAGATAGGAAGGAACGTATGCTACGGAATTGATCCATCGTTCAAATAAAAGTGCAATGGAAGCACTTCATCCCTGAAGAGGAAACTTGGGAAATAGAGGATAAAATACGAGAAGCATATCCCTCCATGTTCCAGAAAGAGAAACAAAGCTCAGAATAAAGAAGACCGAGGACAACGTTAAGAATAAGGGGGTATAAATGTAATACCCCAAAACATTATTAATTACTTTTGAATTATTAATTGTGACAATTATTTTTATGTAAGAGTTATATTTTAAAACTCAAAAACACAAAGTGACACTTCGCACAAAAAACTATTTTTTTATTAAATAAAAGAAAAATGCACTTGGAGAGTCATCTAAATCAGGGGACACCACCATGGCACATAGAACATGTGTAAGCAAACAAATAAAATCCAATCTAAAACTCAACAACCAGATAAGATCATAAATCATAGTGATTTATGGATTGATTGGAGATTTGATTGGGATGGCATAAGACTTGGGAAAAATTATAAATAATAGTGCACTGAGATAGCATGTGACGCCCTGTTGTGCATGGAGGAACTATGTTGAGTGTTTTCTCTTTTCATAAGTCCATCATTGCTTGTTACTGACTCTGAGAGAGAGACTGCCGCGTGGAAGTGATTGCTTGACGTTCTAGTGCATGGTGGTGATCCAGCTTGGGGGTGGAGTAGGCTAGCGGGTTTGGGGTCCTCTCCTATGGTTGGGAGGAACTGAATATCCAAGCGTTGTTTCCACATTCTTTTGTCAAGTATGTAACGTTGTTTTGAATATGCTTTTATTATTGGTAGAAGATGTAAGATAGAAATGGTGTTGCTATTTATTTATGTCGTGAGCCATTTGGATATCGGTATAAATGGATTTACAAATTGTTATCAATTATTCTGTTTATGATAATGACAGTATTTGTAGAAAGCAAATGATTTTATTGTTGTTGGTTCACATAAATAATAATTTATGTTGATGATGCAAGGATTTTTGTATTGATACATCATTCGATGTATGTTAGTAATATTGCGATCTCTGGTCATTTATATGTATGTATGCGTTGCATAGCCAAGGTGTCGACTTAGTCGATTTTGGAATCTCTGTTTTTTTCAGAGATTACATATATATTGTACCAAAACTTGAATGAATATTTCATACTCTATTATTGAATCTAAATATATGCAGTCGCAAACCTTATAAACGTTCTGGACAATTTCAGTTTATGTCTATTACAGTTTACAGGTGAATAAATAATGTTGTACCTATTGTATGCTTGATGATCACATTGATTTTGGTATGGTTTCTGTCAAAGTTAAAGGTTAGATCGTAGGTACAATTTTCAATCTACCGATCTGTATGTGTGACTGTCTAACTTAGACTTTGAAATCTAATCACGGCCAAAACAACAGTCTAGATTTCCTCTTTTCGACGTTCGATTGATAATGAATAAATAACACATCGTTTAAAATTCAATCCAAATGAAAACTAATGGTTGCATGTTGAACTGAGTCGAGATGTGACTTGGGATGAAGTACCGATTCTGTAAACTTTACAAAGCTATTGTATTTACATAGGTATATCTCCTTTATCCCATAAATGTGGCATTAATTTTAGTCCTTTGATTCCTTGCACAATAGTTCCTTTATCCCATAATCGTGCACGCAGATCGTATGGTATGATGTCAGTTATGATCTTCACATTTTTTATTTGTTTTAAATACCAAACCTATACAATATTTTCTTATTTTAAAGTTTCTAGACTTGATAGCCCTCATGCTCGCCTTTGGAAGAATTCCGATTGCAGTTGACATGATTGGGTAGATACAGATAGGGTAACCAAGTCATGGAAATCGCCATCATTATACCTTGAATGCATTACATTATCGCTTCTTGAATCAATTGTATCGCTAAGCTTGTTAATTTAAGAGATCCAGTTGCGTGGCCTTCATTAAACTTTGAGCTGTAGTCCTTTAAATTAAGAGTCCTTTGTAATCATTGTGGTGATAGGTTTTGATCGTGATTAAGGATGTAGTAAAAGAAGATTATGCCTTTATGATTATAAAAGAAAGAATTTTTATATTCTGTATTAATTAGACAAATGATATACATCATTTTTATAGAATTGAAGTATGTTGTAGGAAGAAGGGATTTTGATATTATGATATAGAAGGAATGCAAATGAGCCTTAAGGATTATACCAGTCTTGTTTGGAATAATAGTTATATGAAGAAGAATATGTATCACATTTATTAGAAGAGGAATTGAGTAATGAAGAATGGTAGTTGTTCATAAAAAAAAATAATAAATAAAAAAATTTCAAATTTTAGTGTATCTTTGGGGTTGTTATACAATTGATATGGTAGGGAGGGATAAATCCTTAGTTTTGATGGCGTATTGATTAGCCATCTTGGCAATGGATGTTTTCCAAGGTAAGAAGTAGAAATGATGATGTAGATCATCCCAAGATGTCTCAGGGCAGTCATGACTTCCAAGATGTGTTCATTTGAGTGAAAAAGATGATCGAGGAAGTCATTTATAATACTAGGTCTAAGTGTGACAGGGTTTGAAGTGTGATCATTTGAAACAACATCATCATGCAACAATGTCATGTCAATCATCTTGTATGAGCCCATGGATTCCATGATTGCATTTGATGATGAATGTTGAGGCTTAAGGGTTGACATTGGGGTATTTACTAGCGATGTACAAGTGGTGACACTGGTTGCTGATGACAGTTGGTCATTAGTCGTAGAAGTGATGGACGATGATATGTAAAACATGTGAACATGTCCAATCATATCGTGTGATGGAGGCAAAATCTCCTCCTCATATAGTAGAAAATTAAAAAGGTCACTTATAAACCATGGAAAATTTGTAAATGCACCCATGAAATGAAATTCTTGAATGAAATGTGATTGTGCCAAGAGAAGGGGAGTGCTATGCAAGTAGGGATAGTCAATGTTGTGAATCATCCTCCCTATCTATTTACTTGAATGCAAACATAGGAAATGGCAAGGACTATAGATTTTACAAATTCAGAGTGTATATTAGAAACTTTTGTTAATTTTACTACTAAAGTAATTCTTTAGTGTGCAATCTGATTTGTAGTTATGATTGTGACCCTAATAATGGAATTTCTATATGATGATGCATTTTGTAACTAAAATGAAAATTTATTGTCTTTAACTAAGATGCATGATGAAAATCCATATTTAACTAAGATGTATGATGAAAATAAGAAATCTTATAGTTTAAGTAAAATGAATTAAAATATATGATGGAAATCAAAGATAAAATAATGAGTATACATGACAAAACTTCATTTATAACCATTTTCATTACTAAGAAATGCTTCATGGAAAGGTTGTGAAGTTAATCGCAAAGATTAATAAAACATTTTACAGATTGTTACCTTCAATTTAACAATTTAAAATTTTAGTACAACCTATTTTTAAAAGTAAAACCATTCACAATCCTTGTGGCACTAGTAAAATGGATTTTAAGGTGTATGCTTGAAATTTTGATCCCCAAAAATGTATTGTCTTTAATCGTTAAAATGACAAAGTTGCTTTTCTCTATGAAATTGAGCAAACAAACATGGGTAAGTGAACAAATATATAAACAAACACGATGGCAAGATTGCTTTTCTCTATCAAATTGAGCAAACAAACATGGGTAAGTGAACAAATATGATCATAATGCAAACTTGGGTAAGTGAACAAATATCATCATAATACAAACCTATATAAATAAACACGATGGCAAGGTCTATGAAATTGAGCAAACAAGCAAAATATGATCATAATACAAACCTATATAAATAAACACGATGGCAAGGTCTATGAAATTGAGCAAACAAGCATGGGTAAGTGAACAAATATGATCATAATGCAAACCTGGGTAAGTGAACAAATATGATCATAATACAAACCTATATAAATAAACACGATGGCAAGGTTGCTTTTCTCCATAAAATTGATTGGATTGGAACTAGTAACTTCAAGAAAAACAAACAATACTCAAACCAATGCATCAAACCACCCCTTAAAGGAATATGGCTGAAGCCAACTACTTATAGAAGAATGTGTAAATTATATGCATAAATCATAATAATTTTGTTTTCCCTTTTGAAAATTGGATACCGATCAATAACCAATATAAGATAATCCCTTTGCATATGATGAGTATCCACCAACGACCAAGATTGAAGTGGTATGAAAGTCAATGAAGGACAAACTTGAAATAGAAATCATTAAACGGTTACCTGTGGCTTGAGCTTACATTAGGTTTTATGAATTTGCAATCCTTGACCTTTATATCTAAAAATTTGGGATCATGGTTGAAGTTCTATAATTTGGGACCATGGTTGGAATTTCAAAGGATTCCATTGCATTTGATGGGTATCCACTCTCGGTTAGAATTAATAATAGATTATGTGGAAATATTGACTTATTAATATATTTATTAATTTTTTTTATGAAATGAAAGTGTGAATATTATTATGATTTGTATAAGTTAATATGTTTTAAAAAATATATGGGAGGTGGGTGTGGGAGTGATCATCTTCGATATAGGAGGAAATAAAATAACATCTTTTACTTGGAGCTAGGAAGGAAAACAAAAATATTGCAATGGGAATGAAGAATACAAGCAAATCCCCTAGGCCTTGTTCATATGGGTGGGCTATGCCAAAGAATTTATTAAATCCTTATTCCTCCAATATGGTTTTATGCGCCTTCACATGGCCATCATGTGGGCCTTCACATGGGCCTCTGACTTGCCACCACTTAGCCCATCATTTAGTTGGCAAGAGCTCTCCCCCCTCATTTATGAGGGTCGTCCCTCTCTCTGGCATACATCCCCCCAGAAAGATGTCAAACTCCAAAGGATCTCCCGTTCTCCTGCTCACAGACAATCTACACAACCTTTCCCTCTCAGCTCCTCGTGTCATCAACTTCAGCAGCACCATGGCTGGCATTGCAGAAGGCATCGCGTCAATTAAATATAGCATTGCAGACTTCAAGGTTCATCTTTGCAGGGTGTACAAGACTATATGCGATGGGATGAAAGACAACATCCAATCAGCTACGGATATCAGGTACATCATCCAACAAATTACTAGTCAAGATTCTTGGATTGACGACGTGGAAATAAATCTATTTGAAATAATGGACACAACTGATATTATCAAGGATGAAGTGATAAAAATGGTCAAAATGAACCAATGCAGCCACTGCGAGGAGTCCCCCTCAGTGGGCATGCAAGGTGCAGAAGAAAATTCAATTCAACAACAAAAACATGGTTGGAACAATATGTAAGGGTATATTCCTCCTCCATAGTTACAAATAGAAGACATCAGGTAGAAAAGAAAATCAGAACCATAGTGGGCAAGTTTACATTCCAATTTTTGAACACTCTCTCTGTTTCAATGCTTCCCTTCTTGTATTACATGATTGTGCACAACCTTTTTAATATATAAATCCTTACACTGTTTATGTTAAAAAATTAATATGTTTTAAAAAATAATTAAATTATAATATTTAATAAAACTATATTTTATATTATTAAAAATAAGAAAAATTAAAAAGACATAGTATTTATCTATAACTTTATTTATATTATAAATTTTATAAATAAATTTACAGGTGCTGCATGGCTGTCGTCAGCTCGTGTCGTGAGATGTGTGGTTAAGTCCTATAACGAGCGAAACCCTCGTCTTGTATTGCTGAGACATGCGCTAACGGATCAATTTCATCGCCAGTCAGGGTGGGGCATACTCAGGCTACTATAACCCTAGTCTATGGATTACTAGGACATTATTTACTATTCCACTGCTATCCATAAAATAGTGGTAGCTCGTTATACACCGGTAGATAGAAAGGCATAGTAACTGGAACAAAGAACTTCTTGCCGTTGCTTCCCCTGAAAAAATGCCTAAATAGAATGGTTTTTAAAAAATAATTCCTTAATGCTAACTCCGACGCCACTATATAAGAATAGCTCTTTAGTGCATCAGTAGTTTATTAGTAGCTCCCATTCTCTCTCTAAGCTCTATGACCAACCAGCTCAAGAAGCCCACTCAACCTAATAGACATATTTTGATTGAAAATAAAGCCCAGCTTAGTTTAATGATTATCATTATTAATTGTTTTTATATAAATTATAAATATATTAAATATATATTTTTAAAAATTAATAATAAAAAAAATTATATAATATATTAAGATTTAAATCATTGTATTATTTCCCATTCTTCTTATCAATAATTTTATTGTGATTTTAGTTTTTATCTTTAAATTTTATATAAATGTAAGCTCTAACACGATGAAGAATGAATGTACTTTTGTTTCAATCTCCAATATAAAATTGATTTGAAAATAAACACTATCCACTATCTTCTAATGCCTAGCCACTTATAATGCACATCGTTCTAGTTTTTCTATAATCTTATTATTAAAAAGATTCCCTATTGTAGTGAATCAAATTTTAGACTTGGAGATGGTTGAGGTTGATTACTGAGTGTCAATTATTTCACAATTACATTTTATAATAAATTTAGTTGTTAATCAATAGAGAAGGTTAAATATTCGATGTTTTTAAATTTTTTTAATTTTCCATTAATATCTAGTCAAATATTCATATTGCAATTAAATTATACAGTATCAATTAACATTTTGTATTTATAATTATGAATTTAAAAATTCAATCCATTATATATTTAAACTACCTTGCATATAAAATTTAAAAAAAATCAAATTTTTATATATAATATAATTTTATATTTATTATCTATTCATATTTTTAGCATTAAAAAAGACTATACTTTGTATTAAAAAGTATGGAGGTATTCAAACCCAACAGTCCACAAAACCGACATCCAAGATATAGCCGAGACATAACCGTCTCCAATCCACAATACCAGTAGCCAAATAAAGCCGAGATATAACCATCTCCCAGACACAGTATGAAGGTATAAATAGAAATATGGGAATCCCCCACAGGAAGAAACTGATAGTCCGAGAAAATAATAGTAGCCAGATAAATGCATACAACCTGTCCAAAAAATATCAGAAAGTAAATATAACTAAAAGATAGTGTATTTACACAACAAAAATTGTCTAGTAGCCATGCAAGGGAGCCCGTGTGCCCTCCATAATCTCATAAAAAACCTTACCAGCCTTCGCTATAAGTCCATGGTGCGATAACAAGTTTGCAAAGGAGTTATGTTCACGGAAAATATGTATAATGGAACTAGCAGGACACCGACCACATAAAACCCTAGTTTGATCCATCCTAGCAGTGAGTGCTAGTGCATTTATAACCGAGACATTGTTGGCCCAATTCACAATAGTTAAGGAATCTCCTGCAATCTGGTCAAATTGGATGTGGGACTTATCAGCAAAGAACAAAACAAACCACAATGCTAGTAGTTCCCCTTTGGTGTTGTTATCAAACCCACCATGTAGCCATAATCGGATCTGATCACCATTAGCCAATACTATATAAACTCTTGCACCACATTGTCAAACCATTAACTAAAAGTAATATTGTTATCTTAATTAATTTGCCATTTGTTTTTGAAATTTCAATAAAATTAACTAGTATTTATCATTTTATTTAATAAAAAAAACTCACATTTAGATTTTTAAAATGGTTTAATTATAACATATTTATTAATAAACAATTACAAATATTTATTTAAATTTTTAAAATGATTAATTATAAAATATTTATTAATAAATCATTAAAAATATTTATTATATAATATTAATAAATAAAATTGAAGTACATAATCATCGAGAGTCAAGGGCTCCATTTATGAATTATAGATAATATTTTTGTTAATTAAAGATATTGATATCACTCTTTAATATAAATGGAAGATTTTAGAAAAATAAAATTTTAATATATTATTGTTTTGTAGAATTTTGATTTCTTTTAAAATTAATATTTTGTTGAATTTAAAATATTAATATAAAATGGAAATACAAATAAATAAAAGATAATAAATTGTAAAATATTTTAGAAAATAAAAATTTCATAATAACATTGAATACCCATTTCATTAATGTGGTCTACTTTAAGTATTTATAATTAATAATAATTTTTTGAAATTTTGAAATATATATAAAGTAGCTATTTTTAACATAATTGATGATGATGGTGGAGATTAATGTTCACTTATATCTATTTGGTCTATTAGACCTTAAGAAAAAACAACGGAATTATTTAGATTTTTGTAAAATTTGATTTCTATGATTAAAAAGTTTAGAAAGAAGAGTTCCTAGGTCATCATAGTTTTGACAAGTTAGAAGATCATAGAGATTATAATTGTAGCAAAGATTAGGAAATTGTGTATGCATGGCACTCTAAAAGAAAGTGAGATTAGTATTCGTCTTCAACGTGCATAGACTCAGAGAGGTGACAAACCCTTTCCTCCCATGGTGTTTTAGGAATTGTCGCTCATGGGAGTTCGTTCATCTCTATATTAATCCTCTTCTTTGAACTAGTTAAGACATAGAGATACTTTTGATCTTCCAAATCAAAATTAATAACCTCCTTATAATGTCTTAATTTTTGTTTAACCTCCAAATCTTTCTCGTCCCACATTCTCACTTTAAATATTAAATTACACATAAATTTAATTCATTTTATAATTTAAACAAATTAAAAAAGATAACCCATTAATTACTTTTAAACTAAGCTTTTAAAGTATTTTGATTTTTTTAGAGATGGAATTCCTTTCACCATTTCTTTAGATTTAGATTTTGTCCTAAAGTTTTAAGTATAAAGTAATTGCTATTGCTATGTTCTTTTATTCCTTTTTCAAACAAATTTCAATTAACCAAACAATTTATAACATCAATACATTGATATATGACTCATTATATATTAGTGTCTTTCTAAGAAATCTCAAATATACATAAAAAAAGTTGACATGGTTCAGTATTGCTTTAATATTAAAGTGTTTCTGTAACCTACGTAATATTTGAGACATTTTATGTTTGTGGAAAAACATTACTTTAACTTTTATTATAAAGTTTTATATTTGACCAAGTATCAAGGATGAATGTAAATGAATAATATTATTATTTAATAAAATAAAATAGGAGACACTCACCCAAAGAGACTGTTGAACGAGTGTTTACTGACCCACTAGGAGGAATGGAATTCAGGGTAGAAGGAAATGGACAAGTGGTAGCATTTGAACTCAATAACTAGCTGTTGTTATGGGACAACTCCCTTAAATTGTGGTCAAGTTCCCAAGAATGTGGAATTGGAGCTTATGGCTCATTGAATGAAAAACTGACCACCAAAAGACCCAGGCAATCTTTTTATAGCCATCGAATTTGAGCAGAGGCTCATATATTCTCTGACGAGAGAACTTACCTTGTGGTTTTGGTGGAAATTGCACAAAAGAGATTCGATGAGGGGAAGCTTTGTTTTGAGTTGCAGAGTAAGACTGTCTTATTCCTGCTGGGTGCAGAGGATTCCTGCTAAATGTAGTGGTATTGATATGTATGCAAGTCTCCATTGATTACTAAAGTACATATGAGAGGTGTGTATGCAAGTCTCCATTGATTGTTGAAGTACAACCTGAGTGCCTTTCTTCTACACAGAGACTTCTTGCTAGTGGTTCAATAAACAGGCCCAAGGGTCCAAAAGAGCAAGTAAGCTTGGCTGCTTTTCTGGATAAGGTTGGGAGGAACAAGCCTCTTTGGGTGTTTGTACACCCTATCAAGTTATCAGGTTCTACTTGTTTTTATTTATTTCATTTTCTTTTTATTGTTGATCTATTTCTGAAAACTATTGATCTACCTCTACAACTGTGTGCAATATATTCTAGGTGTATTTCATGTAAATCAGAAAGATTAGAGATGGTAGAATTATGATTTAATAAATTGTTTTTGTACATTGAATGATTGATTAGCCGATATAAATGAATGGATAACTATCTTCATGTATTTTTCCTTTCGCCATAAGCAATGTACTCTAGTACGGGAAGAGTTTAATTAAATAGATTAGATATGATCTCTAAACTGTGATGAGAAATAAACGTCTTCTATTTTCATATTGAGAAATGATGTCTTACAATTTCCATATTGTAGTATGCAGAATAGTAGTAGTTGTAGAAGCTACTTATGTTTACATTTCTAAATAGTAGTTTTAGTAGAGGTTAAGAAAAATAGAACAAAAAGGAAGTATTGTAATACTGTCATTCTAGCATTTGCATTTTTATAACCCTAACTGTATAATCATAAACAGAAATATCTCATACTGTATAAAATATCAGTCTCAGAGTTTATTAGTATTATTATTCTCATTAGCACATGTTATCCAATACTTATATAATCACTTGATTATTTATAAACTGAGAATAGAACTTCACATAAGATTTATACAATAAAACAGATGTAAACCCTAGTTTATATAATTCCATCACACCTTGCAAAAAGGAGCATTATGGGCAGGTGCACGAAGATGCTCCCCAAATTCGTTGCAATAGGGCCACACTAGCAGAGAAAAAAAATAGCGCGATCGCACCTAAGGAGACGAGCACGTGCCTCTATGTTCGGTACTGAACCGAGGCGCATGCACATTGATGACGCGTGCGCGTTGTTGACACGTACACGCAAAGGAGATGCGCACGCACCCCTGTTAAAAATATATATAAAAAACAGTGGACAATTTTCACATTTTTCATTTGGTCGGCCGAGCGCGTCCTCTTCCTCCGCGTACGCATCCATTCAACTACCAACGGAGGCCAAATCCACTCCAAATCCACCCAACAACACCCAAAAACTTGTCACCACTTCTATTAATAGGTAAATATCACATTTTTTTTCAATTTTATTCGTTATTTGTGTCAATTTTTGTATTTTTTTGTTTATGTAATTGTAAATAATTCCCAAATTTTGAAAACAATGAACCAATTTTCAATTGCAAATTGCAACTGAGACAATGAGTGAAAAAGATGTTAACCCTGAGTCCGGTGGAACACAAGAAAACCCGAACCTTGGACCTAATGCTGAACAAAACCAAAACCCACAACCTAATTTTGAACAGGATGACCTTAACCACTATGTAAATGAAATGCAAGTGCACACTCGTGAACTTAGAAACTTGGGTGAACCATCTCGATTGTCTCTTGCCACATCAATTGAGAACTCAATCGACTCCCTCATACATGCACACTAGCAATTGACAGACATGACTCAATTTAGAGCTAGGATGCAGGAGTACTACTCCACGGGCATCTCCAAGGAAGTAATAAAATATTTGAACATTACAAAAGCCCAACTATATAGTATGTTCACCGAGCCGAAAACAGGCCAACCACCGAACATTGCAAAGTCACGTGTCTGCATGGATTGGTGTCATTACAAACCATGGAGGGACAATTGGATGCAGAGGTGGTTCATGGTGTATGATAAACCTCCCTGCAATAATAGGGAGGTTCCATAGTACTTCCTTCGCCAACTGTAGTCTGATTTTTGCCTCGGTTTACATGTCAACTATTTTGACATAACCGAGTTCCAGGGTGTTGGGCGTGGCTTTGCCCAAGATCGACCTAATTCTAGGAGGAACCCACTGAGAGGGCCACCAGCTCCGAGGTGCGACCCCAACCCCTCTCTCCAACCACCTTAGTTGCCCCACAAGCTTGATCAGATCGAGGTGGCAATGAGGAATGTTGCACGTGGTCTCCTCAGACACACCTCTTTTGTAGCAGCGACTGCAGTGGAGAGGTCAGGTGACCTTGATAGAGATCCAGGTGCAGGGCCTTCACGATACAGACAGGATAGACCCATGACCGATGGTAGACATGCTGGGCATTCCAGTTCGATGGGGACAATGCCACATCTTTGTCCCCATTGCGGGCAGACTTGCCCTGGCCCGATCGAGGGTTGTTATATGGATCAAGTCAACAATTTTTTTAATGTGTTTTCAATCATCACTTTATAACTTGTAAAGTATTTTTAAAGTATTTTTGTTTGACTTAAACTATTATTTCAATGTACAGTTATTCAGAGTTGAGACACCAACATGGGAGAACGTAAGATCTCCCAACTTGGATGTAGCAATGGCAGCTGCAACTGAAATTGCGGCACCCCACATGGAGGTATTTTCAGTAGCTGGCACAATACTGTTATTACTTATGTCATTTATATTACTCAAGTATTTATATTTATGGCATACACGTTGATAGTTTGTATAATGTTTTTGAATATCTTGATTGCCTAAATAATGACTTGTTTAACATGTCCATAACATGCATGCATTTTGGTGTCCACAGGTGTTCCCTGACTACGGTGATCAACCACCCCCACCAGGGATTGGTAGATCACCACATACACAGGTACAATGTGTAGTTATAAGCACACTTTTAATTTGAATTATTGCAACTTACTATGGTTTAATTTATTGTTTGTTTACTAAATTGTGATATTACAACTGTATATGTAGGTGCCACCAACAGTTGCGGCTCCCCATTTTAGTCCAATGTATCCACCCTCTCCCATGAGTCCCCCCCTCGCTTCCATCTAGACTCCTCCCTATTCCCACCCCATCCCTTCCATCCAGCCTCCCCTCTCTAGCCATACTCCCCCTTGCATCCATCCCCCCCCACTCAACCATGCCCTCACATCCATACATCCTCCCCAATTTATCCTCGCCCCCTGTCTATCCATCCTCCCCCTTTCATCCATGCCCCCCCTTCCTTCCAGCTTCCCCTCTTTGTCCACAACCTCCCTTCCGTCCATCCTCCTCCCTCTATGTAGGACTTCCCTCCCATGCACCATCCCTCAACATCCCCCCTAGCCCTTGTGGTTCGATACCCTCTATCATACAACTAGCAGGGGTTCATCATCCACGACGTCCTCCTCCACCCCATACCACCATTTCTTCTCCCACCATATCATCCCCACTTCCCGCCACTATTGTGGAATCTACCCTTCCAGCATCCTCATATGTATCTCCAGTGGTTGCACCTGTAGTGGCTGCAACTACATCTGTGCCCCCCCCCCATCACTGCATCGAAGGTGGTTGTCCGACCATCTGCGCCACCTGCTAGCCCAGAAGCCCAGCCATGTCCATCGTCAGAGGTGTACACGGTGAGAATCAAACTTATTTATGAAAATATTTTGATGCATTAACACAAATTAATTTAAGTAATTATTACTTTTCAATGAAATGATTGTTGTAAATGTTGTAGGCTAGAATTGCGGAGAGGCTCTACAGATCCAGGACGACTGTCCAAAGTTTCTCAGTCACATCAGAGGCGATTTATTTAAGATTCGAATTCTACATTTGTTTTATAAATGTGGTAAATGTTGCAAATGCTTGAAAATGACGGTATCTTATATCATTTGTTCTAGAGCCCGGAGAGACGGTCTACTCCTAGACGGAGCAAGACCCGAGGTACCGGTAGCTCGAAGAGTAGGAAGATCAACTTTGGAGATGCGCCTGGGAGTGACAGGCGTGGTCACAATGCTTGACACACCATGTGTTATGTACATTAGCCACGATGTGGCACTTTTTTGCACCAGTTTGATGTACTTTGTATCTATGACACGAGTTGCCATGTATTTTGGATCTACGACATGAGTTGTCGCATTTTGTTTAGGGCACGAGTTGCCACTGTACATACATTGGGAACCATGTTCCACTATTTGCCAAAAATTATATATGTTTGGATGAGTTTTGCAGCCTTGATGTACATGGAATTTTAGTTATGTGATTTATATATCTCATTGTCTAATCTCGTTGTCTCATGTTGTGTGTATCAGGATGTGATGTTGTCTAAATTTTGGCTTTACCTAGATCTCAGAAGAGAAGTTGGATATCATAGTGCGTGTGTGTGTGTGTGCGTGTGTATTAGATATCTATGCAATTGAAAATAGTAGAAAATGGACGTGCATGTCCAAAATTCCTCACTAATGAGAAAATGGGACAAAATTGGCATCTTTTTAGATAGGATTGAATCCAATACTTGTAAACAAAAATAAATCATACACTATTGCAAAATACACATACATGAAACCTAGTGCATAAGCATGTGTGTGAAAACATGACAACTACAATATTTTTCAGTCCATATAAGGAATCAATGTCAATGGATATACTAGAGTGTTGTTATTGACAAACTTATCGTATGTTTTAGTCGAATATATATATTTTTGGTTTTTTTTTAAACATCAAGCGGTCAATATCAAATAAATGATTTTCGTATAGGAGAGTGGAAAATATTAATATTTTTGGCATACATGCGCCTGTAAAAATAGTACATTGTTTGCTAATTTAATACATTACAATTATAATTGTGTTATGAAATCATGATCATGTCTTTGATTACTCCTTTGCATCCAAAGCGTAAGTGTTGCAGTGCATTAAATGACATGACATTTTTTAGGTACCCCTTTATCATGTATATTTGACATTTGTTTTAAAAATCCTTGTTTTAGGCTTAACATTTCAATGAATGACATTTGACTATGTTCAACTATTTTATTAGAGAACTTGCTTAGATTGTACATGATTCCTTAACTTGTTTTTGATACATTAGTCATCTAGTAATATGTCTATGATTCTTTGAATCCATCAAAAGCATGCTAAACTTGGTTGTGGAAGACCAATTTTTATAGTATTACTTATCCATGCCTGAATTGTCTCTATAAACTATCCTCATTGAGGTGCAATAATGTTGGATGTGTAGCTTTATAATTAAGAAACACTCAACCCTTTTTTCTTTTGCACTTGCAAATGTTCAATAATTGCTAGGAATGATTGAAATGTTTTTCCACAATACATTCAAAAAGATATGCATAGTATATGATTCACTATAGGGTTGTGGGTGGATTATTAGTACATGATCGTTCGACTTGTTTTTGATAAATTTGACTACTTGAGAATATGTTTGTGATTGTTTCAACCAATCAAAAGCATGCTAAAATCGATTGTGGAACCACTTTTATAACTTATCCACACCTGAATAGTCTACATAAACTTACCTTTATTCAAGTGCAATGGTGATGGATGTGTAGTGTATACTCCATTCTTGATTACTGGTTGATTTATGTGATTTTATGCACAATGAAGGCCATTGTTGACAACTTGCAGAGTATCTTGGGATTACTTATAGAATATCTACATGGTTGTTGATGGACAATATTTCGTAGTTTAGAGCATACTTGTTTCTAACCTTCAAAATACATTATTTGATTGCTTTGATATCACAAGTTGATCTTTTCCTTTCTAAAGGAAACCTTGTGAGGAAATTGAAGGGACACTTCCCCATATTCAAGGATTGCATTTTTAGTAAACATATCAACATAAATTTGTGTGCATCACCTGGGGGGATTTGAACTGAGCATGTGTTGGAACATAATTAGTGAAATGGCCGTAAAAAATGGCTACAAATCATTGAGTTATCCCCTTGGGATACACAAATTGATCTTAACCCTATCCAAACAATTGAGGAGTTAAGTCTAAGAATTTTGAGATAGACACTCTACACTTTCTCGATAGATATTAGCATGAAAGAGATTGGGGGTTAAGATGAATTTTTGCAAGTAAAGTTGATTAAAGGATTGAAATTTTTTTCCAAGTCATTGTAGACATTCAGAATCTAATATGGAAGTTTTATTTCCAACAAATGGATCCCAGGGACTCCCACTTCATACAACACAAACCATTATAGTAGTTTTCCAAACATGGTTCATCAAAGAAATTGCCATCAATAGTTGTATACTGTCTCTGAAAACAACTAACCATTTTTTCAGTTTTTCAAGGATGGTAAGGTGTTTTGTGTATTTAGTGAGAATAAAGTTTTTTTCCCAAATTCATCATCATACATCATTTGGATATGGTCATCTCATTTAACCTCTATAGAGCACCAAATTTTTTCTCTATATCATCTACACAATGTTTATACCCACCCTCGCCCCCATCAATGGTTATTCTTACCACGTTCATGTGATGCCACAATTAGTTGATGTTTCTCGTGGTTCAATTATGCAACTTTGGGACTGTGACTATGGTTATTACAACTATGATTGTGTGGCATTTGATAAAAAATTCTCCCCATGATGATTATGATCACTGCAGCTAATATCATCATCACCATCTTCATCATCATCACCATCTTCGTCATCGTGGTCATCTCTAGGTCCCTCATCACCGTCTCCATCATCATCACCATCTTCATCATCATCATCATCATCATCTTCATCACCATCGCCATCATCATTAATGCCTTCACCATCATCACCATCTTCATCATCATTGTCATCTCTAGGTCCCTCATCACCATCACCACCATCATCACCATCTCCATCATCTTCATGACCATCTCCATCACCATCACCATCATCATCAATGCCTTCATCATTATCACCATCTTCATCATCATTGTCATCTTTAGGTTCCTCATCATCGTCGCCACCATCATCACCATCTCCATCATCATCATCATCATCATCATCATATTCATCATCACCAACATCTCCATCATCATCATCATCATCCTCATCATCATCATCATCATCTTCATCACCATTGCCATCATCATGAATGCCTTCATCATCATCACCATCTTCATCATCATTGGCATCTCTAGGTCCCGCATCACCGTCGCCACCATCATCACCATCTCCATCATCTTCATCACCATCTCCATCACCATCGCCATCATCATCAATGCCTTCATCATCATCACCATCTTCATCATCATTGTCATCTCTAGGTTCCATCATCATTGTCATCTCTAGGTCCCTCATCACTGTCGCCACCATCATCACCATCTCCATCATCTTCATCATCTTCATCATCATCAACATCATCATCATCTTCATCATCACAAACATCTCCATCATCATCCTCCTCCTCCTCCTCATCATCTTCATCTTCATCACCATCACCATCATCATCAACGCCTTCATCATCATCACCATCTTCGTCATCTTCGTCATCTCTAGGTCCCTCATCACCGTCACCACCATCATCACCATCTCCATCATCTTCATCACCATCTCCATCACCATTGCCATCATCATCAATGCCTTCATCATCATCACCATCTTCATCATCATTGTCATCTCTAGGTCCCTCGTCACCATCACCAACACCATCATCATAAACGTCTTCGTCATCATCACCATCTTCATCATCATCATTAACTCTAACTCTAACCCTAATTCAATTTCCTTCTATAACTCTATCCCTAACCCTCACCCAAACCCTAGCACTAATCCTTCATCACCACCATCACCATCACCATCGCCATCACCATCATCATCATCATCATCACCATCTTCATCATCATCATTAACTCTAACTCTATCCCTAACTCAATTTCCTTCTATAACTCTAGCCCTAACCCTCACCCAAACCCTAGCACTAAACCATCTTCTTCACCATCACCAACACCATCACCATCACCATCGCCATCACCATCATCATCAACGTCTTCATCAGCATCACCATCTTCGGCATCATCATTAACTCTAACTCTAACCAACAGAATCCGAGTCTGGTCGCCGGTTTAGGTTCCGTGGCAGCAGAGCAAATGCCCAAAGTGTCCCTGAATGGCCCTGGGGTGCCCAACTAGGATGCCCGTAGCACCCGAACCGTGGCTCGGTTTGCAAATCCGTCGAATCCGGTGGGTCCGGGACACCGAGTTTCAACTAGGGGACCCCCCAAAGCATGCCTCGAAGGCCCGGAAGCGGTGCCAATGGGTCATCCCCGGAGCTACGGTTTTGCTCAATGAAGGCCATTCCAAATTCACTCAAGGGGGCCATTTCTCATCTAGAGGCCCCCAGGCGTGCGTGGCCACCATGGATAGGTCCACTATGGCCACGTGGACCTGTGGGAGCCGACGGAATCTGAGTCCGCTCGCCGGTTTGGGATCCGAGATCGCGGAGCAAATGCCTAAAGTGTCCCTGAATGGCCCCGGGCTGCACGACTAGGATGCCCGTAGCACCCAAACCGTGGCTCGGTTCATGAATCCATCAACTCCGCTAGGTCCAGGATGTCAGGTTTCAGCTAGGGGACCCCACACAGCGTGCCTCGAAGGCCCGAAAGTGGTGCCAAAGGGCCATCCTCGGAGCTAGGGTTTTGCTCAATGAAAGCCATTCCAAATTCGCTCAAGGGAGCCATTTCTCGTCCGGAGGCCCACGAGCGTGTGTGGCCACCATGGATAGGTCCACTATGGCCATGTGGACCTATGGGAGCTGATGGAATCCAATTCCGCTCACCGGTTTGGGTTTCGTGGCATCGGAGCAAATGCTCAAAGTGTCCCTAAATGGCCCCGAGGTGCCCGACTAGGATGCCTGTAGCACCCGAACCGTGGCTCGATTCATGAATCCGTTGACTCTGATGGGTCTAGGACGTTGGGTTTCAACTAGGGGACCCCCCAAAGCATGCCTCGAAGGCCCGAAAGCGGTGCCAATGGGCCATCCCTAGAGCTAGGGTTTTGCTCAATGAAGGCCATTCCAAATTCGCTCAAGGGGGCCATTTCTCGTCCGGAGGCCCCTAGGCGTGTGTGGCCACCGTGGACAGGTCCACTATGGCCACGTGGACCTGTGGGAGCCAACAGAATCCGAGTCTTCTTGCTGGTTTGGGTTCCGTGGCCTTGGAGCAAATGCCAAAAGTGTCCTTGAATGGCCCTGGGGTGCCCGACTAGGATGCCTGTAGCACCCAAACCATTGCTTGGTTAGTGAATCCGTTGACTCCGGTGGGTCCGGGACGTCGAGTTTCAGCTAGGGGATCACCCAAAACGTGCCTCGAAGGCCCGGAAGCGGTGCCAATAGGCCATCCCCGGAGCTAGGGTTTTGTTCAATGAAGGCCATTCCAAATTCACTCAAGGGGGCCATTTCTATTCTAGAGGCCCCTGGGCATGCATGGCCACTGTGGACAAGTCCACTATGGCCACGTGGACCTATGGGAGCCGACAGAATCTGATTTCGCTCGCTGGTTTGGGTTCTGTGGCCACGGAGCAAATGCCCAAAGTGTCCTTGAATGGCCTCAGGGTGCTCGACTAGGATGCCCATAGCACTCGAACCGTGGCTCGGTTCATGAATCCATTAATTCTGGTGGGTCTGGGACACCAGGTTTTAGCTAGGGGACCCCACACAGCGTGCCTGAAAGGCTCGGAAGCAGTGCTAATGTGCCATCCTCGGAGCTAGGGTTTTGCTCAGTGAAAGCCATTCCAAATTTGCTCAAGGGGGGCATTTCTCGTCCGGAGGCCCCCGGGCATGCGTGGCCACCATGGACAGGTCCACTATGGCCACATGGACCTGTGGGAGCCAACGGAATCTGAGTCCGCTCGTCGGCTTGGGTTCCGTGGCCACAGAGCAAATGCCCAAAGTGTCCCTGAATGGCCCCGGGGTGCCCGACTAGGATGCCCGTAGCACCCGAACCGTGGATTGGTTCGCGAATCCATTGAATCCAGTGGGTTCGGGACACCGATTTTCAGCTAGGGGACCCCACACAACATGCCTCGAAGGCCCGGAAGTGGTGCTAATGGGCCATCCCCGGAAGCAGTGCCAATGGGCCATCATTGAGCAAAACCCTAGCTCCAGAGATGGCCCATTGGCACTGCTTTTGGGCCTTCAAGGCACGCTTTGGGGGGTCCCCTAGCTGAAACCCAGCGTCCTGGACCCACCGAAGTCAACGGATTCGCGAACCGATCCACGGTTCAGGTGCTACGGGCATCCTAGTCGAGCACCCCAGGGCCATTCAGGGACACTTTGGGCATTTGCTCCGTGGCAATGGAACCCAAACCGACAAGTGGAATCGGATTCCATTGGCTCCCACAGGTCCATGTGGCCATAGTGGACCTTTCCACGGTGGCCATGCAAACCCGAGGGCCTCCGGACGAGAAATGCCCCCCTTGAGCGAATTTGGAATGGCCTTAACTGAGCAAAACCCTAGCTCCGGGGATGGCCCATTGGAACCAATTTCGGGCCTTCGAGGCATGCTTTGGGGGGTCCCCTAGTTGAAACTCGGCATCCCGGACCCACTGGAGTTGACGTATTCACGAACCGAGCCACGGTTCGGGTGCTACGGACATTTTAGTCGGGCACCCCAGGGCCATTCAGGGACACTTTCGGCATTTGCTCCACAGCCATAGAACCCAAACCGACGAGCGGACTTGGATTTCGTCGGCTCTCATAGGTCAATGTCACCATAGTGGACCTGTCCACGGTGGCCACGCACACTCAGGGGCCTCTGGATGAGAAATGCCCCCCTTGAGCGAATTTGGAATGGCCTTCACTGAGCAAAACCTTAGCTCCGGGGATGGCCCATTGGCACCGCTTCTGGGCCTTCAAGGCATGCTTTGGGGGGTCCCCTAGTTGAAAACCCCAGGGCCATTCTAGTGGTGATAACAAGTTTACTGTCTGTTGATTTTGATACTACATCCAGGAGCTGCTCAAGAAACTTTGAGATAGAAAGATCTGTAATTTTAGGATATTGATTCAACCACTCATACAGTTTCTCAGCTTCTCGAGGATCTAAATTTATAATTTCCTTCTGGGTAGATTCAGGCATTCTCGAGGATATAAATTTATAATTTCCTTCTGGGTAGATCCAGGCATGGAATAATATTTGTCGACACTTCCAAGCTCCCGAGACCATTTGGTTAGCCATAATATGTGCAACTCCTTTGACGAAAGATAAATTCTGGTGTGGACGGAAACATTTGATACACTAGCCAAATCTATGTTGTCGGAAGAACTTAGATATTTCAACAAAGTAGCTTTTTGCAGGTGACTTGAAAATCCCTTCCATTTTTCAGCAATAAAAGCTAATGATACCTATAGCTGCCATATTTCCTTCTGTAAACCGCTTGCCCATCGGAAAAGCTAATGTAATAGCCCATTTCCCAACATCTTTCCTCTTCTCAACCCTACACTGGTTTTCCATGGGAAACCGCTGCCTCCACATGTAATAACTACATTGTTTTGTCGAAAATTGATCTTCTTCTGCCAACAAATGTGTTGTTGCAGCAACACCCCTCCCCAAAATTTTTGTACATGTTGGGGCCCCTTCTGTATTTTTGTAGAAAGTTTTCCTGAGAAGCCATCCCAGCCGTCAGCTCTGTTTTCAACATAAAATCTTATTTCCCAACTGAACATCTTGCCATCAATCCTTCCATGTTTTCCCCAAAGAGCCAAAGAGGAACTTAGAACTTTTCCCAACATTTTGGAATCCCTCAGGCTATCTTCCCGAGACTCCGAAAAGCCAAACGTCCAACCTTTCCGGAAGAAGGACATAGATTTCCTTTGTCAAAAGCGTAAACCGTGAGAAAAGTTACGGAAACCTTCAGAGTTTTCCTCCCGAAACGGCGGGAGAACGTGGGAAAAACGCCCGAAAGACTTAGAATCTTTTTGAAAGCTGCGGTAGCCATTGGGTAATGACTCCCGAAACGGCGGAACCCTTCGCTCAAGCCTTCCACAACCGCGGAAAGGTTCCAGTTTTCCTCCCGAAATGGCGGGGCTCATTCACCTTAAATCTCCCGAAAAGGACTTAGATTTTTTCGATTAAAAAAACTGCGGGACAATACTTCCCGAAACGGCGGAGTGCCCAGCTCAAGCCTTCCGCAACCGTGAGAAGATTCGAGCTGTTCTCCCGAAATGGCGGGAATCATTCGCATTTATCTTCCGAAAGGGACTTAGAGAACTTTTAGTTTCATTTTTTACCCTCCCGAAACGGCGGGGGAATTCAGCGAAACCGCCCGAAACGGCGGAAGCCGCCGTGATATCTCTCCGAAAAGAAACTCAGATTTTGGCCATAAGTTGCGGAAACCGTTGGTGAAACCTTGCCGAAATGGCAGAGCGATTCAAGTCTGTCTCCCGAAACGGCGGAAGCCATTCGCATAAGCTTGCCGAAATAACACGAAGAAATTCATGAACTTCTTCCGGAATTGTGAAAGGACTTGGAATATCTTAAAAGAACTTTCCAGAACAAGCCGAGGAAGCTTCGCGGAAGCTTTCAACATTCCGTTCCGAAATTGTGGAGGCTCTCGGGCTACCTTTCTAAACAAAGAATTGAAAATTCCGTTCCGAAACAGCGGAAGCCGCTGAGGAATTTCTTCCGAAACAGCGGAATCGTTCATCATTTGCTCCTGAAATAGCGGAAGTGTTCGCCGTGTCATCCCGCAGTGGCGGAAGTCACTGGGTTAAAACCCGTGAAAATAACTCGGAGACTTTTCCAAAAATCGCGGGAGGCATTCGCCAAAGCCTTCCGCAACCGCGGAAGCCTTGTGCGGAAGCCTTCAGATTTTCCTTCCAAAACGGCGGAGGCCATTCACGAAAGCTTTCCGAAGAAACCGGGCGCATTCGCCATATCCTCCCAAAACCGCGAAAAGTTCGCCTCGACTTGCCGAAACGCGGAAACCTTCATGTTTCCCTTCCGAAACTAGCGGGAGCCTTCGCCATATCTTCCCGAAAAGCAACGAGACTTAGAAAGTTTTGGTTTGCGGAAACCTTTCGCGAATAGCTCCCGAAACGGCGGAAGCCTTGACGTTATGCATCCGCAACGCGGGGCTCTTTTGCGGAAGGTTTCAAGTTTCCCTTCCGCGACGCGTCCCGAAACAACGAGAACTTCCCCTCTATCCTTCCGCAACGGCAGGTGTGACTCGCAAGACGGTCCCGCGAATGGCGGTCGCACACAGATCGAGACCTTTTGACGTGACCGCTACGGGCGACGAATTTAAGCCGCGTTTTAATTGCGCCACCCACCCAATTGAACGCTCGCACATGCCAGTTCGATTTAAATAGATGGTGGGGGTACGAGCCAACACATTGTTAATTTTTCAATCTGGACGATTGGTTGGACGCCGCGCGAACCGCTCCAGCTCGGATTGCTCAAACACGTTTCACGGCCACCTCAGTTAGCGTTTTCATCGGTGCCAGGTAGGATCTTAACTGTAAATCCATCTCCCTACACGTCGTTTTTTGCTATTGGGTTAGCTGTCTTTTGAAATTGATGGGCATAGGTGGGGTTTTGACGAGAAAAACGCCCGTCACGGGCGATTTTGCCCGTCAAATACGGTTGAATCAAGTTCTTCTCATTTTTTAGCAAAAATAGGATAAACATTGGTGGGTAGACGGTTAACATGTTCCTTTTTCCGGGCTGCGTGCCTCGTCGTCTATTGAAAATACCGAAGCCCATCGACGTTACATATCCCCGGCCGAAAGATTAAGCCATAAAACCTCGGGCCTTTTTGTAAACTGCGAAACCTCTGCTCATTTCAAATCTTAGAACCGGCGCCACGACCCCTGTTCAGAACCCGCGAGCACTCAAGCTACGCCAGCCAGACCCAAAACCATCGTCGCTCGAACCTTTTCCGTCCATGTGCCTCCGGCGCCATCACCCTCGCTCGAACTACTCCCCATGGAACACCTCGGCAAGTGCCGCAAATGACATTAGCATTCGAATGCCCTCGCCTAATCGTAAATGCGAAAGGGGTTTCCTTTTCGGCACAAAGTCTGCCTACCCGAGCTTACCCGCCATTGGCCTTCCAAACCACAGTAGTGACGAAAGCTATCCTATCCTTTCCCCATAGCTAAACCGAAAGCACGTTGCTTCCGCAACGCGCTTGTCTCCACGGGAGCATCCCAAACTTGCCCCTTTAAAGAATGGGGAGGTTATTTTTTATAATCATGTCTCTGCTAAGACGAAAATCATCTTAGTCCCCAGGGTGGAGCCGAAAACCAATGGCTTCCGCAATTCGCCTATCGAGCCGAAAACCAATGGCTTCCGCAACATAGCCTATCTCCTCAGGAGCATTCCAGATTCATCTTTTAAGAGATTCAAATGTTTCAATTTGTGTCTTATGTTGAAATAGTATTTTGCTTCCTAAATATACAGCTTCATTGACTTATCTCATTGATATTAAAACGATGTTGCTCTCTGCTAAAACCTCACAGTCTGTTGCTCAAATGATGACTTTGATATGGATGTTGTCAGGGATAAGTCAAGATGCCGAAAACCGGTAAAAAGAAAGCTAAGATGACAGAAAAGAAACCTGCCCCTCCCAAAACTGAAGCTTAACTCCAAGACACGAGGTGCACCACTGGTGTCCCTCCAGAAATCAGATGGGATGACATCTATAGAATGATCAGGGACCAAGAAATCCCAGATATGTTGCTGGAGGAAGCACCAATTTATTTGAATATCAAAGCCTCAGGCATAACCAGAGCTGCCACCCGCCCTGAGCTGTTCCCCTGTGTCGAAGTGATCGGATGGATACTCCAGCATGCCGATGCTGAAGGCAGAGTAATAAATGACAGCGGTAAAGTGGCCATTGCCTCTTTTCAACCCGCGTATCTTGCGGCAGCCTACAAGTTTCCCCGGGTCCAACAAGCTCTGACTGATGAATGGCTGAGTCAAATGAACAATGTCGAGATGGCCAAGAAGCTACTAATAGCAGGCAAACATTTGAGGAAGAAAGGGAGTGAGGAGTATGATGTACAGAATCTAAGAGCCCCTTTTAGATTGATTGCCCTGATGCTGTGCAGAATCTTCGGCATGCCCGATGGCACAGTATACAAGATTCAGTGGGTCCCTATCATCCACTATGTGGCTTTTAAGGGGACTGTATTCGACTGGGCCACTCTCCTGTCAGATAGTCTGTCCTCAATGATAGTAGCTGCGAGAGAAGGACTAGCCTTGAAGAAGGCTGAATTCTTCATGTCTTCCTATCTGATAGATTGTATCTTGGCCAAGATAGAATTCCCCAAATTGGGCTGCACATGGGATAAGGCCACCATGCCCGTCTATATTGCTTACAAGTTGTTGTGGGCTCAGAATTACAAGCCTAGCTACAAACTAATCTGTGAGGGGTTCATCATGCCCCTATACGAGAAAATGTTCAAGGAAGAACCAAATTGCCTTTCAGAAAATGCTTTGGAAGTCCTTGAGGATTATGGGGACTTTTACTTTTCAGAACAAGGTACCTACCTGAGAATGTTTGGAGGGACTAAGCTCCGATACATATTGCCGCAGTATGCCACAGACTATGTGGTGCTCAAGGAAGCAGTAAGACAACTCTTCTTGGATGGGATTGGAGCATTGCTCCACAAGCAACACAAGGCTTCCTTTCCCCCTCTACCTTTCTGCATCGACGCTTACAAGTTTTCAGGGGTTGCCTCGGCCAACGAATTTGTTCAAGAGTTGAAGGCCTTCCACTTCGGTGAGGTCATCTTCCATAGGAACGACAGAAAGGGTAAAGTGGTCGAGCATTGCAAGGACATCTACGCTCATTTTGAATACTCGCATTACCCCGATGCCGAGGAGGAGGCATTCAGAGGCATTAGCAATATGTCAGAACTACGAATCTGTCGCCAAGGCACTGGAGCAAGCTCTAGTTCAACCAAGATCCAGGAGACCAGTCAGCGGCAGGAGAAAGAAGCTGAAGATGCCCGAGCTCAAGAGGAGCTCAGATTAAGAGAAGAGGCAAGAGTGCTGAAAGTGCCAGATTGTAGCGGGAAGTGGAAGAAGCCAGGTGGAAGCAAGAAGCTGAAGCAGCAAGATTACAGCAGGAAGCTGAGGTGGCAAGGATGCAAGAAGAGGCGGAAAAGGAAAGCCGACGCAAAGAAGCTGAACAAGCTGAAGCAGAAAGGAAGGCAAAAGAGGAGCGAAAAGCGGAGGAGGATGCCCAAGCAGGTGGGTCCGGTGTCCAAGACATGGAGATAGACACCTCTCAAGCAGGTGGCTCTGATACCCAAAAGGAAAGAGTAGACCCTGCTCAGGAAGTCCGGACCCCACCTATGGAAGAGGACATAGACATCATAAACCGACCAATTGTCCCGTACACTCCATCAGGAAAGCGTACGGTGTCCAAATGGAATGAGTTTGTATATGATAAGAAAAGAAAAGCGATGGTCCTCCAATCAGAAGAGAGGATTAAAAGTCCCTTCCATGAAGATGTTACTCACTGGGAGGTCACTGTCATGCAAAACACGGATCAAGATCCCATTGCTATGGAGTCCGCAGTTATAGCGACAGCAAAGGCATCATTTGCCAATGTAGACGTTATAGTTAAAGAAAATATATTGACAAAGAAGAGAGCACGCACACTGCAACAAAATGTGGCTAATGAGCAAGCCCAAAGAGATCTGGTAATAAACAAGTATAATTGCTTGTACGCTGAGCATAAGGAGCTGTCAAACAAGTACAGCCAGCTGGAGGAGGAAAAAGACCAGCTAACACTTCAAATGATGATTGTGGAAGCAGAGAAGAATGGTGCAGAAGAAAAGGCATCTCTGCTAGAAGCAGACAAGCAAGCATTAGCTGAGCGTTTAGAGCAAGCAGAAAGCAGAACCATGGACCTATCTCCCTTCCACGAGCTGTCATGCAATATCCTGCAGCAAGTGTATGGCTCCCAAGAGCTAATCACTGATGAGGTGTGCAAACTCAAGGCCATGGTGGTTAGGCTAAAAGAGATTAATGCGGAAGCCCATAGGCTCAAAGCAAAGAATACCCGCGTTAAGGCCAATATCATAAGCCAGATGGCATGGAGAGAAGGAAAAGGGGGTTTTCCTGCACATCTCCCATTTAAATCTGTGGACAGTCTTAATGAGGACATAGCACTATTGGAGTTCGGCAGAAACTGCGCCAGTAAGCTGATGGCCAGTGTGCAAAGAACAACAGATAAAATCAGCAGTCTCTACCAGAGGCTCCAAGAGGCACATGCCAAATGTACATTGAGTTTCCCTCAGACCCTAGAGGACTTTCCGGAAAAGGAGCAGCGGTTGTCTCAGCTAAAGGAAGAGCTAGGCGTTCAAATGGAGTATGTGAAAAGGATTGATGTCCTGGCCATTGATGACCTCCAACATTATATTGGTTCATCATCACTCCACAACCATATGCTGAAGGAAGTACATCAAGCTGCAGTAGCAGAGGTCCAAAACATTAAAGCAGAGCTCGGGAAGAATGTGACTTCTCAGAAAATCTTGTTCCCTGCTGCAGCAAACATAGTCATAAGGGACACAGGTATGTGGTACAGCTACATAGCAGAGGAGGACAAGAAAGCTGCAGCAGCAGCAGGAGCATCAGCAGGCCCAGGATCCTCTCTCTCAGCAGCCACTCCAGCTGTAGGTCCGAGGCCCTCTTTCCCAGCAGTCGGTCCAGAAGCTCCAGCTAGACCAATCCATCCTTCCCAGGCACAATCAACAACCTCAATGGACTTGGGCGACCCTTCCCCAGCTGAGGCTCATGCATAGGAGTAAAAGAGGCTGAATTCAGTAAGCGACTCTCTTCAGCCAAACACGTGCCTAGCAGGGAAAGCTTTGATGTTAGCCGATTTTCTGTTATTTATATTTTGAATATGTAAGGCGTAAGCCATGGGACAGCTGTCCCTATTTTTTGTCAAAATATTTTTTGTAAAGGAAGTGGCCATTTTTGGTGGTCGATTATAGTGGAAATTCCTGTAAATGACAGGTGGAGAATGCTAGGTGTCAGCCCAAAGGGCAGATTTGTAGCTATAAATAGCATCTAGGAAAGATTAGAAATGGCTTTTTGGCAGGGAAGGAAATTTTGAAACCCATATGAGCTATCTTGTATCGGGCCTGTAAAATTGAATTTTCTAATAGAAGCCACGGTAGATGGACGTTTTGCATGGGATGTTGGATTGCTCTATATTGGACTATTCTAATGACTGCGGTTCTGTAATGTGAGATCATTCTTGACATCTGAACTATTTCTTTGCATTAATGATTTTGCTCCCCCCTGTGCATGCGTTTTCTCTATTTTGTGAACAATGAAATGTATTGCTGTAGATTTCTTTGTCTAGATCGAATGGCTAACTGTTCTTTCTTCAGGATAATTCGCCAGGCTCATTGTTCATGCCTTTAAATTGCTCCTTGCAGGGATCTTTAAGTTTAATTCCATTTTTGTTACATCTAGATCTGTTTCTGTATTCTTGTTACGTAGATTAAATAATTTTGCTTTCTCCTGTTTATGAGCAATAGATGCGTTCTTTAAGTTTCATCTCAGGTCTGTTTCTTTATTCTTTTGCTTTCTTCTGTTTTATGAGCAATAGATGCGTTCTATGTTGAATTAGAAGCTATCTTCTAAAGATCTTTATCTTGCTGTAGCTTTGATTGTGAGAAATAATAGCTATCTGTTCTTTGTTTACGATATTTGCTACAGCTGATTGCTCCTCCCTTAAGCGTGTTCCCTGCAGGGATAGATAGATTTATTCCAGTTTCTAGGCTTAGATCTGTTTTAATTGCATTTAGATTAAGTATAATCTAGGCATTTGCATCTCATATAAAAGACATAAAAAAAACCAAAAGAAAGGTGGATCGGGCCATAACCGGTAGAATCGGATTTAAAGTCCAAAACCACGGTTGCCGGAACCGCTAACCGGATGGATTCCCTACACCAAACAGGAGATAGTCTAATTGGGACCGCCTCTCGGGGAGAATCCCTTTCTGATTGATGCTACGATATCCAAGGCATCAACAAAATGCAAAATGAAGGATTCATTGTCATTGCTACAAGAAGTTCTAAGTTCAGTTCCTCATAAAACAGAGATTGTATAAATCCTATTATGATCTATATGTTCCAACCAGAACCTCCCTAGACACACTTGTAGGACTCCCCGGAATCAGGTTTTGTTGCACGGTTGAAGTTCTATGCCCCGACAGGTATCTAACGGGTGTCCCTAAAGGCCTTTTGGATGTGACACGGAACGAGCCATAGAATGAAGACCGTGGCTCCGATTGAAAAACCGTCAGCTCCGTTGGATTCAGGACGTCGGGATAGTACTAGGGGTGCCCCTCTCCTCTAGTCCCATGGTCCTGGTGTCACCTTGTAGGTCCATCTTGGAAACTAGGGTTTTGCTCAGTGAGGGAGTGTGCAATTTTTGCACACGGGGGTCAACTTTGCAAAATCCTCCCCCGGGCACTTGTGGCTAGCGTCCCCAGCTAGAACCTCTCTAGACACACTTGCAAGACTCACCAGAACCTGGTTCTGTTGCACGGTTGGAGTTCTATTCCTCCGACAGGTATCCAACAGGTGTCCCTGAAGGCCTTTCAGATGCGAGACGGAGCGAGCCATAAAACGATGACCGTGGCTCCGATCGATGAACCGTCGACTCCTTTGGATTCAGGACGTCGGGATATTGCTAGGGGTGCCCCTCCCCTCTAGTCCCATGGCCCGGGTGTCACCTTGTAGGTCCATCTTGGAAACTAGGGTTTTGCTCAGTGAGGGAGTGTGCAATTTTTGCACACGGGGGTCAACTTTGCAAAATCCTCCCCCGGGCACTTGTGGCTAGCGTCCCCAGCCAGAACCTCCCTAGACACACTTGCAGGACTCGCTGGAACCTGATTCTGTTGCACAGTTGGAGTTCTATGCCTCCGACAGGTATCCAGCAGGTGTCCCTGAAGGCCTTTCGGATGCGAGACGGAGCGAGCCATAGAATTATGACCATGGATCCGATCGATGAACCGTCGACTCCATTGGATTCAGGACATCGGGATAGTGCTAGGGGTGCCCCTCCCCTCCAATCCCATGGCCCGGGTGTCACCTTGTACGTCCATCTTGGAAACTAGGGTTTTGCTCAGTGAGGGAGTGTGCAATTTTTGCACATGGGGGTCAACTTTGCAAAATCCTCCCCCGGGCACTTGTGGCTAGAGGCTAACTGATGAAGGTTGAGATGGTGATGGCGATGGTGATGAAGATGATGATGATGATGATGATGATGATGATGATGATGAATATTGTGATGATGATGGAGACGGTGATGAGGGACCTAGAGATGACCATGATGACGAAGATGGTGATGATGATGAAGATGGTGACGAGGGACCTAGAGATGACAATGATGATGAAGATGGTGATGATGATGAAGATGGTGATGATGGTGAAGGCATTGATGTTGATGGCGATGGTGATGAAGATGATGATGATGATGATGATGAAGATGATGGAGATGATGATGATGATGTTGATGATGATGAAGATGATGAAGATGATGGATATGGTGATGATGATGGCGATGTTGGTGAGGGACCTAGAGATGACAATGATGATGAAGATGGTGATGATGATGAAGATGAAGACGGTGATGATGATGGTGATGGTGATGAAGATGATGATGCTGATGGCGAAGAAGATGATGATGAAGAAGAAGATGATGATGATGATGGAGATGATGTATCTAAGTGGTTTTCTATAGGAATCAAGCATCAATCTTCAACCATAAATGAGCATGTTTTAAAATAAATTGTTAGGATACATATCTAAGAGTCTAGAAGATCTCTATGCATTTGACCATCAAATTTGCTCAAGGAGATGATGAAGTAGCTCAGGACAATATGGAAGTTCTTGCATCACATGAACCACATACATATTTACATAAATCATAACTTAATCATAACTAATGTACATCAAATAAACGATATAAGATAACGATACCAAATTCCTATCTAACATGAATAACATTGATCATGCATGAATAAACAATCACATGGCTATAAATCATAACTCAAACATCAAATAAACGATATAAGATAACGATATAAAATAAACTATCTAACATGAATAACTTTGGACATGCATGAATAAACAATCACATCATTACTATACTATGTACTTCAATCAATTAGGCCTTCTGGATCCTCTCGGTTTTTTATTGTCTCAAACAACCTCTCGTGCTCTGCATGAGGTAGTAAGTAGCATACCTTGTTTGATGACTTCGTTGACATTGTCTGTAGTTGGATGTTTGTACCAACGATCAAGTGCGTAAAGTGATACACCTGCGACCCTGTTCTATAATCTGTGTATGTGTAGCCATTTCTCTTTGGTCCCTTTCCATCCATTGTAAGATATTCCCCCTGAACAAACATCGAGCCAGTGGGAAAGGTAATTCCTTCACTATCCATTAATGATGTGAGGAGGGTTTGCTTCCCCTAGATGCATCTTGCTAACCAATAATTCATCCCAATTGCACTGTCTGTTGGGGCGACAACTGGGTAGATGTGTCCTGCAAAGATGCATTTTATGGTCATATTCCAACAAGTAGTGGTTTGATAGCTTGGATAATTACATACAAACAAGGAGGGAACCAGGATATGCATGCAGAAATGTTTACCTGGCTGTACTAGATTAAATATATGATCATATTCATTCGAAATAGAGGATTGGCCTTCCTCTAACTGGATTGTTTTAACAACTGCACGTGGCTCCACTGCAAGTGATACATGATCCCATTCATCAACCCAATCCATTGATTCACATTCATCCCATTCACAACTGCTGCAAGGCCCACAAAAGCAAGCAATTTTTTGCGTACATATTTCAAATAAGGGGTTGTTTGAGCTTCGAACCGAATGAAATCCACGAGTTCCTTGCACAGTACTGCAACTATAAGAATGCGATCAGTCTATATCAACTACATGCCATAAATTTCTGACAGCATGTCCTCTACCTGTTGGTATGTGTTGCTCCGTGGTTTGACCTGAAATTTTTGCAGAGCACCATTGAACTATGGTTTCTGCATCCCGAATATGAGGGTTTCTCATGCACCTCATCTCTTCCCTTCGTAGGGAAGTTTTGAGACATGCCCTAGCACCGTTGTGCTCTCCCTTTCCATGACCGGTCTCAAAATAGTTCCACACATGCAGCACATCACAAGTCTTGTGCAAAATACTCAACCGCTAGAATACACATGCATTTTTGAACTGGCCTGCACAACCATCTGACCATGTCCAATACCAATCAATCTGTATACCTCTCTCTTTCAGCTGATCATAGAAAATTTTGAATCAATATTGCACACAATGTAGGTCATGGCACCTGTCGCCACTGATGTAGAAGTTGGTCTCTTTCAATATTATCCTCCTGTCATTACTGCTCTCTGGCACGTGCCTATATGTGATATGGACCATTATGCTAACTTGGTCTGAATGGTAGTATTGACTTTGAATCTCATTCTGTGGCTGCAGGGTGTAGTTTTCAGCAAAGTCCACAACCAACAATATTGTGCCATTGGGGAAGGTGTCCCTGCATTGTCTGTACTATTCATCCTGCCATCATGCTACATGGACATGCTGTACATACTGCTCGGTCTTTTGGTAGAATTCCTTCATGAAATTGCAAATTTGTACCTGGTGCCACAAAACCCAGGGCATTAATACAACATGACATTTTCAATGTGAATATATATGTACAAATTCAACATGTACAGTATGAAAGTATGCAAACTTAGATTACCTGTGACTTCACCAATGCAATTTTTTTGCTTTCCTTCGAACTATCTACTTGATATGTTATGTACTGGAAGTTCTGCATTTCTATTGACATCCTCCCAAATGCATGCTCCGCGGTTGCGTGGATGCAGGGGATCAATAATGCAAATCCACTGCAACTGGAACACGTCCCATATATACATGATCTTTTCTAATATTTTTGTCCTTCGGGTCTTGGACACATTATGCTATGTGTAAATTCTTTGGATGCATTCGGTGGTTGTAATGATAGGAAATCCTGCACAATGTTAGTATGCAAATCACAAAATATATGTCTATATGTATCATAAAAGTACTCAAATTCTACATGGTATCTACAACAACATGTATTGCGATCATTGCAAATTTTAACATACCAGGGTTTGCATTTTTCAAAGGACCTTTGGCCCATGTTCAATTGTGTGTGCTCATTCTTGAACCTCTCGTAGAGTTCTGTTTGTGTCGTGTCAAGGAAGTGCTTGACATGGGGTTCACCCCCCCTAACACCTTTTCTCAACTTTAAAACATCTCTTTGATTCAATGACGGTCTAGTGATATCATGCCAAAACTTTTGAACTAGTTCTTTAACAGCATCAATGAGCTTTGTGTCTGAACGAGGTAACCTACCAACAAAGGCCCAACAATCTTTTTGGCCTGGGGTCTCAAGTTTTTCTCTAATGGCATAATACTTTTAAAGAGTCTTTCTATCTACTTTAAATATTTTACATGTGTGTGATAATAGGTGACGTTGCCTTGTGGATTTGTCTACAATCGATTCCGACAGTACACGATGGGCCGCATTAAAATATTTTGTACGAGAAGTTTTTCCAATCAAATTAAATGCAGATTGTAGATTTCTAACAACATGATTGTTAACATCTGAACTTCTAACTACCTTTATGCTCAAAATTCTCCTAACATCCGCTAGACAATGTGGTTTTAACAAAGCAAGAAACAATTGACATTTTGCTGCATCGGTTTTGGATTCAAAAAATTCTTTCGTTATCTTGCTACAATGGAAATCAATAGTGCATTTGGGCATCTTACCTTCAAGTCCTGAAAATGAACTTTCATCCACATGAATATGTCTGGGAGTTCTTTGTCGTCCACTTGATATTCGAGGCAAGGGAGTTAGCAAGGAAGTATGAGCCCCGTCAACGGCTTGTTGTGGCCCTTCGTTCACAACTTGATCCTGCAAGGGAGTGTGTTCTGCATGTGTGTGCTCTTCTTGGAGAGGTTTCCAATTAAGAACTTGTTCAATGTCCATCCCTTCATACTCGACATCAGGCAAGATTTGATTGGCTTCAACCACTTCGTCATTGCTTGTTGATGGATCTAAGGCACTAACATTTTACTTTCTATGGTTTTGCATGTACAACCTAGCCTTTTCTCTTATCTCATGGGCCTTTTCAGGGGGCAGCGCCATCCTTCTAGACTTTCTTTTATTATTACGTCTGTTTCCCATATTCAATGCGTTTAAAAAAAAAAAAAAAAATATCACCCCTGCAAGAATGAACAACAAATAAGATATTAAAACTTGATGTGCACATGATTATTAAATCTCGATGTAGCAATTGATTATGTACAACAACATCTAGTGAGAATGTTTTCATATAATCTTAAAAGCTATTGGGAATGCCCTACATATAACTGCAATGACACCTCTAAGAACTCGTTAGGATGGTATTGGATGGTGTTGAATGGTGGTATGGGATGTTAGTAGGGGCAACTTCCCTATGAGGGAAAATAGCCCCAAAAGACTAAGAGTTTTCAATTCTCTAGGTGTTTGTGTGAGTTGTTGTAGTGAAACCATGAGGAATTCAACAAATGTTTGTCTACTAGATGGAAGAATGTGATTATGAAATGTTTTTGGTGGTGATGCAAGTAATTTTTTTTTTATTATCTTCATGAAAGGTTGAAAGCATTGCTTGGTGCATTTTGTAGTTTTTTTTGGTAAGATGTTTTTATTGTCTATGTTGAAGATTAAGAAAACTAAAATAGATCTATCATACAATTCATGAGGAAAAACCAAAATAGATGCCATTCAAACAAGTGAATGAAGACTAAACTACATTTAACAAGATAAAAGTATCACCATACCTCAAGGATTATGATTGCTTTTTGCCTCAAATGTCAAATGCTCTTTTGATGTGTCCACTATATGTAAGAAGACTTCATGTGTGTCCAAGTAGCATGAGAATTCAATCCAAGGTGCCAAATAGAGTCCAACTGTTGTGTATTCACTCGATTGATCCAAATAGAGCCCAAGAGGTGTGTATTCAATCCAAGGAGCCAAAATAGAGCCCAAAATGTTGTGTATTCTATCCAAATGGTCAAGGAAGCAGCAAATGGTGTATGAATTCAATCTACCATTCAAATGCTTTTCGGATTGTGCGTGAAACCAGCGAAGAGAACGCGAAAATGAGGAAAAAATTGTAGGAGAAAGAACCCAGGTGATTTTCTAAATTTTATCTTCAACAGGGACACGCACACGCATCTAGCACGTGCGCATCCATTATGAACGTTGTATTGTTTGGTGGGTAACATTCAATGCATTTATTACCCAAGAGATATAAATGTGTCGGGTTATTCCTAGAGCCCCTCCCCATAAAGAGGCCCTCCCCCATAAAAGCCTTTAGGATCTCTTCTAACCCATAATCCCTATGTGCATTTAAGTGCTTCTAGGTGTTTGGGGTATATTTACAATATGTATTTTAATTTCAAAACATTAATTTAATTTTGAAATATAAACATATGTATTACATCAAGAATAATGCTTCTAGGTGGATGATGATGATGATGATGATGACGATGATGATGACTAATGGAGATGATGATGATGATGATGATGATGATGATGATCATGACGAATATGCATCACATCATCCTCATCATCTTCATCATCATCCACAACATGGTCATCATCACCATCTTCATAGTCATCATCATCATCATCATTGTGAGGACGAGGATGATGATGGTGATGATGACGATGATGGTGGATGATGATGAATATGAGTACGATGATGAAGAAGATGATGATGATGATGACGAATATGATCATCATCA